>CM035842.1:300690016-303267348 GCA_020510985.1 Pholidichthys leucotaenia | reverse complement strand
CCCTGCTCCCACAAACGCCCACGCATGCGCACGAGAGAGAGAGAGAGAGAGAGAGAGAGAGAGAGAGAGAGAGAGAGAGAGTGCTTTTAAAAATGGGGGGGGGGGTGGCCAAGTAAAAAAGAAAAGAAAAAGATGTGCCAACTCATTTAACTGTAAACAGTTTGAAAAAATATACATATACAAATTTCAACCTTCAGTGGTCACAGTTATGATTCACTTTGCTCTTATTGGTTGTGGTGGAAAGCTGAGAAATGTTAAACTCTCCAGCCAAGATGCCAGCAAATTCAGATATGTTTATTCAAAAGTTCCATTGATTACCAATCACGATGCAAATATCCCAAATGAGCAAGATGGCCACTCATTGAATGCCAGATGGATTAGAGTTTACACTGACACTAACCACTGACACTACACCGACACTCATAGACAGGGGATGCACAGGAGACATGACAATGAACATGCAGGACAACATACAGAGAGGGCAGTGGCAAAAACATGACTAAACACAATCATAAATAATCACAGAGAAAACAAAGAATGAAGACAAGGCGTGGGCATGATCCTAGGATTCCGCCCAGATATGACATGAGAGATGGTGTTTTTGTAGGTTTTAACCCTCTGAAAGTTGTCTATTGATCACATGATTATCGAAAACATACCAAAACACTCACTTCTCTTTAAAAAAAAAACAACCTTATTCACTCCACAAAGCAAAATTGACTATTCCGGATTTGCCACAGAACGTCACTTACAAAGTAAACCCAACCCAGTGCGTCCTTAATACCTGCCCGCTGCTCTATTATTGACCAGCCTAGCTGTCAATCATGTGGACAATGATAAGTTAACAAGTTAGCTTACCAAGTGTTGTTTATATTTAGTTTAATTGTTTTTCACATTTTGCAAAGCTTATTAGTGCTGTAACGTAAGTGAAAGATTCGTTTGAATGTATTAATTTTTATGGGTGAACGTACTGTACTGAATCACTTAATGGAACTGTACAGGAAGCCAGGGATCACCAGCTGAATCATCCACTTTGGCAGCAAATGAGCCCCACCCGCTTCTTTCAGCCGACTTGTAGTTCAGTGAGTGGTAGGCAGTTGGAGCTCCTGTATACTACTGAGTGATACGGTGTGCGAATCTTTTGAACGGATCTTTTTAGCGAACAAACCAGAAGTGAATCAATACGTTTTATTAAAATGTGGATCCCATTGCTATAACTCATGCATTATGCAGGATGGAGCTTTCTTAAATGTCAGCTGAGAACCAACTGTTTTTGCATTCCAGTTGGAAGGCAAATTTTCTGGTTTTGAACTGATTTGTTTTTGAATGTGAACAAGCAGGTAAGTTCAAAATTTTGATTCCAGAATGGGAACTGGCACTGAAGCAGAAGTTTGGTTGGGCAGGTGCTATTTTCAGGCTAATATTAGCTGGTTAGTTGTTAGCTCTGGATGGTCAAGACAGACTGATCTAATCATGTGATTATGCAAAATTTTAATATAAATACTAACTAACTACTAACTAACCTGCACTTATATAGCGCTTTTCTAGTCACAAAGACCACTCAAAGCGCTTTCATTAATACTAACCCTCTATTCTAAGGGCCTATAGGAAACAGATATAGCAGGCTAACAGCCATAGTAGAGTGTTAGAGTGGGTTTAACATTCATGGGGATCCTCCCACAATAGTTAAAATGGGTGGAGATGAAGCTGGCAGGGTGGCATCATTCCAGTGAGCTCCAATTCTCATGTCACACCCAAAGCAAAATCAAACCCACTCATTTAGAAGTACTAAAACAAAGCTTGATTCTAACAAAGATTTTTCCATTGGTAGCCACGTCAGATACCCAAATATGTAGATGCACAAAAGAACTGAAAAAGTGAAATTTTCCTCACATGTGCCCTTTAACAGTCAGTCACATCAGTGCTTTAGCCTCAGTTTTTACAATTTTGACCCATAGTTAAGTAGTATAGTTTTGTGAATGTCTTGCTTTTCGATTAGATCTCAGAGTTGCTGAAGGAGTCTCTAGGAAGTTCGGTCATACTCTCACTCAAACACTATCATCTCTGTTTTGTGCAGGCTTACAGTCATGCTGGGCAGGTAAATCCACTCTCACAGACTCTGGGTCAGATTCACAGGCCTCTCTATTTGCTGCTCAGAGAAGGTATTTTGCTAACCTTCATCAACCATTTTAAGTCAACATCTATTTCCAGGCAAGAATCCCAAATAGTTTTCCACAAAGATTGTTTTGTCCTTATCAAGAGGACACTATATGAAAAAGCCACATTTCAGACATGGTAAACTCAACTCAGGTGCTAGGACTGGGACAGTAAACTGTGAGTGAATGAGTCAGCAAAGTAGATACATACATTAACTTCTCACTGTAGAGCACTTTGTTTCATGTGTGGCTGACTGTAAATATAAATTTGTGACAGTGATTTATGTCTCTGGTGCACAATCTTTTTTTAGGAAAACTTTTTGCAGTTCTATTAAAATAAGAGCAATGAAAATTTTAGAGGGTGAATAATTAATTTATTAGTTTCAACAGAAAGCTTCAGTTTTTTTTCTGATTGTTTCTATGAATAATCTTTTAATACTGATCTTCTTTTTTCATCATAAAATTATCCACCCAAAATGACTTAGTTATGCTTTGAAATATAGGATGCAGGACACAGGGAAGTCAAAAATCCAAAATTATCAATCCAGAATCCTGTTAAACACTCAAACTCAGGTAACCAGGCGAGGAGCAAAGTCCAGAAAGTCAGTCGAGGTTATGTACAGAGAAAATAAGGAAATAATAAAATACATGGGCTAAGGATTATAGCAACAAAAACACAAGGAAATACCAGCTTCAAATGAAAAAGGTTATAAATAATGGTGTCATGAACCGGGCCAGTTTGTCCTCCTGGCTCGGTTCCATGACTCTCCTTTGTGTGTCCTATTTTATCATCTGTGTATTGTCTTGTTTGCCTTTATCAGGTCATGTGTTATTTTGTATCATTTCCGTGTTGTTGTGTTGTTATGGGTTCTGGCTGACAGGCTGTCAGGCAACACGTGGAAGTTTGCACTTGGTGTGGGTGTTGCCTGTCAGTCTGCCAGCCAGACCACCCTCCATCTCTCTTGACACTCAGCTATTCCCTGTCCTGTGATTACTGCCCAGCTCCCTTGCTCGGGTGCTCCCAATCATTGGCTCATCTGCTTGTGTATTTAGCCAGCTCATGTTCTTTGTTTCATGGCTGGATTATTGTGTCTGTCTGCCACGTTACGCCGTGGCCTTCCTTATGTTTTTGCTCTGCCATATTACGCCATGGTCTGCTCGCAACACGTTACGTGTCAAATGTAAGTTTTCCTCTTTATATTTTTGTACGTCTGCACAATTCTTGGGACTTTATGTCAATAAATTTGTCTGTGGTGTAACCCTGCGTTTGAATCCATCTCTCCTCCTCTGTGCGCTGTGTAAAAGTGCACGGGGATTCACGACAAATAGCTAATAATGACTAGTTGCATTTTGTACACATATAAAACAGAAATCTAAAAATCAAAGGTTATATTACAAATTTGACTCAGTTCAGCAACACTGCTGCTTTTTGTATTTTAAACTTTGCAACATTGGCAGCATTTCATTGGACAGCACCATGTAAACGAGCATTCTGAAGTTTCAAGGGCAAGTTTATGCAAAACTTTGAAGCTGAGTATTTAAGTAAACATTCAGATGAAATTCAAAGTGCCACTTTATGCATGAAGTAAAAATGCTGTATATCTGAAAATAAAGGAACCAACCCTTTGTTTTTTTTGTCATCCATTATTATTATTATCATCATAAGTATTCTCCTGGTCCTCGGTTTATTTAGTAGTGTTTATGATATTATTCTCTGTCCATTCTTAGTTTTTAGGTTTGCCCTTATTTTGAAGTCATTCCTTTTCCATTTCATGTCCATGTGGCTTTGCACCCTCTGGGATTAATAAAGTATACAAAATACAAACAAAATATAAAAAAAATATGTTATGATCCTGAGCATGGGTGGGCGCCATGCTCAGCTTCTTAGTTGTGTCATGTCATCTCTTGTATTTCTGCATCTGTTTATCTTGCATTTGTGATGGTTCTTGGTTTTGTCATTATAGTCTTATCTATGTATTTCTGTATTATCTTGTTTTCCTATTTATTTCCCCATGTTAGTTCTTCTTTTGTAGTCTCTGTAGTTATCAGTTGTATTATTAGCTTTCCTCAGTTCTCTGTTAGTGTATTGTTCTTGTAATTGTTCCTGATTCTCTTTCGTCTTGTTTGGAGCTTTGATTTTTACAGTCATTGTTTACTTCCTCCTGCCAATGCTGGTTTGCAGGCTTTGACAGCTGTCACCGGGTTAGTTAATTATTTCTCACTCATGCCACCCACACCTGATCCGGATGTACAATTATTCTTGCCTGCCTATTTAAGAATGGTTGTTCAGTTTACTTGTCGCCGGGTCATTACCTATCTCTCATTCTCAGACGGAGTTCCCGTCTCCTGTCAACTGTATCGTAAGTCCAGCCTCCAAGCCGGGAATCCGTAGCCTCCTTCTCTGTTTAATGTTTTTGTAAGTCTGTGTGTTAGTGGTTATGTGATTAAATGTGCAAAACTCACAGCTTGCATTTGGTGTCTTCTGTTTGCCCTTGCCTGGAACGGTGTGTTTATGACAAAATAATTTGCTATTTATTTTTCTGTCACCTACCTCTCATCAACTGTAAGACTCTTCCCCGAAAGGTACGCTCCAGTCTGGTTTTTACTTTCAGTTTCGTTCTTTTTAGGTTTCACTTTTAGCATCCATCCTCCCAAGCTGAAAAGCAGCACTGCAGCAGCTGCTGCTGCACGACACACGTCTTTCTGCTCAATTCTTGACAGAATTCAGCATACTTCTTTGCCGTGATACTTTTGCAAGTGTTTTATCAAGTTGGTGATGTAAAATTGTAAATGCTGGTACCACACAGTAACATACTGAGGCGAGTCCCACAGACAGGCTCCAGTGATGTTTACAGAAGCCGTTCTCAGTGTGGCTGAGAACATGATGTTGCAATCCACCATCCCTATAAAGAGCAGGAGCAGCCTTAGTCCATTTGGAGCCCAAGGCAAACACAGAAATGGGGCCCTACTTTTTCTTTGTTCTACACTTTCTTTTTAGGCCATATTGAAATCCTACCTGAAACTTATTGTCCTCAGAAGTCTTCAAATGATGATATCATTCAGGCATCAGGTATTGCATCTGTAGAAAAACAAAGAAGCTGAACAAATTGAATGTACACATTCACTGTAACACAAGCAGACTAACACATGCACATTCACTGTAACACAAGCACACCAAGTAACACACGCAAATTCACTGTTGTCACCCCAGTTTTATTATTTCTTTTTTCCTTATAATCATTGATATTTCTTTTTTTTCCAAAGTATGTTAATTAATTTTCAAATTTTACACAAAAAATAAGAAAAAAAAAATTACCCAATAACAGTGATGTGAAAACGTGTTTGCCTTCTTCCTGATTTCTTATTTTTTGTATGTTTGTCACACTTATCACTTATCACGCTTTGTCACAAATTTAATAAATATTAGACAAAGATAACACAAGTAAACACAAAATGCAGTTTTTAAATGAAGGTGTTTATTATTAAGGGTAAAAAAAATCCAAACCTACATGGCCCTGTGTGAAAAAGTGATTGCCCCCTAAACCGAATAACTGGTTGGGCCACCCTTAGCTGCAACAACTGCAATCAAGCACTTGCAATAACTGGCAATGAGTCTTTTACAGTGCTGTGGAGGAATTTTTGCCCACTCATCTTTGCAGAATTGTTGTAATTCAGGCATATTGGAGGGTTTTTGAGTATGAACCTCCCTTTTAAGGTCATGCCACAGCATCTCAATCAGATTCAGGTCAGGACTTTGACTAGGCCATTCCAAAGTCTTCATTATGTTTTTCTTAAGCCATTCAGAGGTGGACTTGCTGTTGTATTTTGCATCATTGTCTTGCTACAGAACCCAAGTGCGCTTCAGCTTGAGGTCATGAACAGATGGCCGGACATTCTCCTTCAGGATTTTTGGTAGACAGAAGAATTCATGGTTCCATTTACCACAGCAAGTCTTCCAGTTCCTGAAGCAGCAAAACAGCCCCAGACCATCACACTACCACCACCATATTTTACTGTTGGTATGATGTTCCTTTTCTGAAATGCTGTGTTATTTTTATGCCAGATGTAATGGGACACACACCTGACAAAAAGTTCAACTTTTGTCTCATCAGTCCACAAAGTATTTTCCCAAAAGTCTTGGGGATCATCAATATGTTTTCTGGCAAAACTGAGACTGTGAAGAAAGGAGGCAGGCGAGACAATGAGCTGGACGACAGTTACTTTATTCTTCCTCCAACATATTTTACAGCAAAAGACTCACTCAGGTCTCTGTGCATCCCTCTTTTATACCATTAATCTCATACATCAAGACCCGCACTTCTGACCATAACCACTGTTGTCTGAACAAAGAATAGTGTGGCACATTAACATAATATAATGCCGGCTCTACTCCAACACCCTTCTTCTCTCCGGCATTTACTCCTCTCCCCGGTGGGCGCATAGTCCTTACTGTCCCCTCTGATACCCCCGGTGACACCTCCTCCTTCGGTCCATTGTCCCCTGGGTGGAGAAGTCCAACACCATGCCCCCATACAGCCACCCCCCCAACACCCAGAATGGGCCTTAACCCCCCTGTCCTTTGAGCTTGAGCTTTCACCCATAGTGGCTGTAGCAGGGGGTTGCCAATCCAGTCAAACTGCCCTGCTAGTGGGGTGTACAGGAGGGCACGTCAGTCTGTGAAGGGAAAAAGGGAGGGGGAGAAAACACATCAGCTTCACGAGTGCCGATACCTGCTGAGCAATCACCAACATGTGGAGCCACCAACGGTGGGCGTCTGTGCTGGGGAACATGGGTCAACACCACCTGCTTGTCTGCCAACACAAAAGCAGACTTCAGCCTGTCGATGCAGGCGGTCTCTCTACGTCCCCCCAAATCTAACACAAAATGTTTTGCCCCAGGTTCCAACACCCTGAACGGTCCATTGTACGGTGGGTGCAGTGGGGCCTGGTGCACATCATGCCTGACAAAAACAAAACGGGCATTCTGCAAACTTTTAGGGACGACTGTGCGGGGAAAACCATCCAGGTGGATGCCCTCAATTTCCCCTCTGGGGATCAATAAAGTATCCAAAAAAAAAAACAATGGTGGGCCGGGCCCGGTACACTCACAGCATCCATGCTGTGTAAAAATTGCATGGGTGGATCAGTCTCGGACGCAGGGTTTTCCAGTAAAAATTCTCCTAGGATCCGCAGCGGTTGAGAAGAAACAAGTTCTGCCAAGGAGGCTGCCAAATCTTCCTTAGGTGTGGAACGCAACCCTAAAAGAACCCAAGGCAGGCAGTCGACCCAATTTGTGTCTGTGAGCAAAGCTCTGAGCGCTGCTTTAAGCGATCTATGAAAATGCTCGAATAACCCGTTAGCCTGGGGGTTGTACACAGTAGTGCGGTGAATTTTGACCCCCAGGCTCTGAGCCATCGTGGACCAGAGTTCTGAAATGAATTGTGGACCTCTGTCACACGTGATGTCCGATGGAGATCCGAAATGTGCAACCCAAGCTGACAAAAAAGCGCGCGCCACTTCCGAGGACGTTGTAGAAGCCAGCAGGACCACTTCAGGCCAGCGCGTGGTGCAGTTCACGACTGTCAAAAGGTGTGTGAAACCTTGCGATGGCAGAAGGAGTCCCACCAAATCCACGTGGATGTGGTCGAACCTCCTAGCCGGGATTTGGAACGGCTTGAGGGGAGCTCTGGTGTGCTTGTGCACTTTGGCCCCCTGGCACGCGACGCAAGCTGCAACCCAATCTTTCACGTCTTTGTTTGCAGCACGGTCAGATGAATTTCGCCCCCACTAGTTTCACCAAAGGGCGCACTCCTGGATGCGAAAGGGAGTGGACCAACTCAAAAACGTGACGCGCCAAGAGCTTGGAATCACTGGGTGCAGGCGGCTGGTGGAGATGTTGCAGAGCAAGGGAGGGCACCCTTCCTGCACCACCCTGTTCTCCAGCCTTAACCCAGTTGCCGCAGACTGGAGCACTCAAATGTCCATGTGCCCGGCTTGTTCAGCGGCCATGGCAGGGAAATCAATTCCCATGTAGACCGCGGCGATTAATGTGCGCGACAGGCAATCAGCCACAACATTGAGTTAACCGGCAACATGTTGAATGTCGGTAGTAAACTCCAAAATTGTGGCCAACTGCCTTTGCTGCCGGGCCGACCATGGGTCTGAGACCTTGGCCAGTGCATATGTCAGCGGCTTATGGTCCACGAACACAGTGAACTCGTGCCCCTCCAGCCAGAACTGGAAATGGCATGTTGGCAGATGGAGAACCAGCAATTCTCTATCGAACGCGCTGTACTTGCGTTCGTTGTCGCTCAACGTGTGGCTGAAAAATGCAAGTGGATGCCACGAACCTGAGACGCACTGCTCCACTACTGCATCTATGGCAACATCAGACACGTCTGTAGTGAGCGCTATCCGTACAGACGGGTCCGGGTGGGCTAACAATGCGGCATCCGCAAGCGCTGTTTTGGTGCTAGTCAAAGCCTGGACTCGCTCGGGGGTCCAGTTGATGGCCTCCGTGGGTTTCGTTTTTTTAAGCGCAGCATACAACGGCCGCATCAGCTGGGCTGCCCGGGGAAAGAAGCAGTTATAAAAATTAACCATTCCCAAAAACCCTTGTAGTGTCCTCACGGTCTACGGGCGCGGAAAGTCCGACACAGTGCGCACTTTGTCCAGTAACGGGATTGCGCCCTCTGGCAAAATGCGGTGGCCCAAAAAGTCAATCACCAGTCACACCAAACTTGCACTTCGCCGGATTAACTATCAACCCGTGTGCTTCCAACCTCTGGAAAACTGTTCTGAGATGGGTGATGTGCTCCTCCTCGGACGCGCTGGCTACCAGAATGTCGTCTAAGTAGACAAAGATGAAGGACAAGTCACAAAGCACTGCATCCATCATCTTCTGGAACGTCTGCGCCGTACCTTTTAATCCAAATGGCATGCGTAAAAACTCGACAAAGCCAAAGGAGTAAATACCACTGTTTTTAGAATGTCTTCCGCCTGCACTGGAACCTGGTGGTAACCGCGGACCAGGTTTACTTTGGAAAAAACACGCGCCCTGGCCAGGTGCACAAAAAATAATCCTGGATGTGTGGAATAGGATAGCGATCGTGTTCCGTAGTGTTGTTCAAGTGCCAGAAATCACCGCACAGTCGCCACAACCCATCAGCTTTAGGCACCATGTGTAGAGGGGATCCCTATGGGCTGTTGGAGCGCCTGACGATGTCCAACTGCTCTAAGTTGGCAAACTCCTCTCGTGCACTGGCCAGTTTGGCTGCGTCCAAACGCTGAGGATGTGTGAACACTGGCGGGCCTTTTGTCATTATAAAGTGCTCGACCCCGTGTTCCGTTACCGTAGCTGAAAAAGTCGGGACTGTAAGTGCTGGGAACTGTGTGAGCAAATGTTTGTGCTTACCCACTGGAGTTATAACGGTAGCCAGTGTTGCCGACCCAGCTCCCCGAGCTGTGCAGGGCAGTGAGGTGAAAGAGACAGCGTCCACTAATCTCCTATTAGCAACATCAACTAACAGTCCATAAGTGCATAGAAAATCTGCTCCTAAAATGGGGCCGGAACATGCAGCTATCACAAAGTCCCACTGAAAGTTGCGTCCATGTAAACATATCATCAGTGTCTGCTTGCCAAATGTCCTGATGGTGGATCTGTTGTCGGCCGTGAGCTTGGGACTGCTGCGTCCTGCTACCCTGTCTGCATTTACCGGCAGGATGAGGCTCTTCTGGGATCCAGAATCCTCCAAAAAAACGTCTCCCTGAACGTGAGTCTGTGACATAAAGCAGTCTGTTCCTGTCGCCATTGGTTGCAGCTGCCACTGAATTCTGAGAGTGCCATCTTCCTGGCTTCTTGAATTGGCATGGTGACAGGCAACGTTGGGCATTCGAGCCAAAATGGTGATGATAACAACAGATCGCCCCCTTCCATCATCTTCTGGTGTCCGTCCCAGCTACCACGAATGGCTCCTCGATCTCGCTAGAGTCTATCATGGATGTCGGTGCCACTGTCTGCCCGCTGAGCATTCTGGTTGCTGAAATGATGCGATCCACTTCCTGCGCCAGGGCACGGTAGTCCTTAGCAACCAGCCGAGGCGAGTTGGCCAGGATTGCCCTCGTTGTAGCCGGTAGATTCGTGAGGAACAAGTGGGTGAACAGGAAAGATTCGTCGTCCTTCCCCCTCAGCGCCAACATGCTCTCCATCAGCTCCACTGCTGATCTGTCCTCTAACTCCGAATGTGTTAGGAGCCTCTCTGCCCTCTCACTGTCAGGAAGGGTATAGCGCTGGAGAAGCATCCTCTTGAGCGCTTCATATTTTCTTTGGGCCTATGGCTCCTGGAGCAGGCTTGTCACCTGTTGCATGGTGCGCACATCCAGCGCAGCGATCACGTAGTAATACCTGGTATCGTCTATTGTTATTCCGTGGAGTGCGAACTGGGCTTCTATGTGCAAAAACCATGTGGTCGGGCTGTGAAGCCAGAAACCTGGGAGCTTGATTGGGACAGTGCATGTGGTGCTGGTGCTCTCCCTCTGGGCAGTCTCCGGGGCAGTGCTCGGCTCGCTTTCCATGGCATGTCTTGGGGTCACCAGTGTGGAGAAAGGAGGCAGGTAAGACAACGAGCTGGATGACACAGTTACTTTATTCTTCCTCCAACATATTTTACAGCAACAGAATCACTCGGGTCTCTGTGCATCCCTCTTTTATACCTTTATTCTCATGCATCAAGACCCGCACTTCTGACCATAACCACTGTTGTCTGAGCAAAGAATAGTGTGACACATTAACATAATATAACGCCGGCTCTACTCCAACACCCTTCTTCTCTCCAGCATTTACTCCTCTCCCTGGGAGGTGCATAGCCCTTACTGTCTCCTTTGATACCCCCCGATGACACCTCCTCCTTCGGTCCATTGTCCCCTGGGTGGAGAAGTCCAACACCATGCCCTCACAAGACGAGCCTTTATGTTCTTTTTGCTCAGCAGTGGTTTTCGTGTTGGAACTCTGCCATGCTGGCCATTTTTGCTCAGTCTCTTTCTTATAGTGGAGTCATGAACACTGACCTTTACTGAGCCAAGTGAGGCCTGCAGTTCTTTGGATGTTGTTGTGGGGTCTTTTGTGACCTCTTGGATGAGTCGTCGCTGCACTTTTGGGGTAATTTTGGTTTGCCGGCCACTCCTGGGAAGGTTCACCACTGTTCCATGTTTTTGCCATTTGTGGATAATGGCTCTCACTGTGGTTCGCTGGAGTCCCAAAGCATTAGAAATTGCTTTATAACCTTTTCCAGACTGATGGATCTCAGTTACTTTGTTTCTCATTTGTCCCTGAATTTCTTTGGTTTGCCACATGATGTCTAGCTTTTTTTTTTTTATTTAAGTTTTTGTAAAGGGTATACATGTCATTACAGCATTGCATTGTTTACATTTTCATCACATATTCCCCCTTTTTTTGTTTTTTGACAACATTGGAAAAAAATTATTACAACACCCTTTTTTTAAGTGAAAGAAAAAGAGAAATTAAAAAAAGAACAAAAGAAAACAAAAAAAAACAAAAGGGAAGAAAAATAAAAGAGCATCTGAGTAGCGTTGGAACAAAGAGAGGTGCCATTATTGAAATGGTATTTGTCAAAGATTAGATTTGATGGAAGACACATATGCATTCCAGGGTTGCCAAAAGTTCAAGAACCCATCCATGTCCTGTATCAGTGCAAATGTCAACTTTTCCATTGAATAAATGTCCTGAATCACGTTAATCCAATCTTCAGGTGTAGGACAGTCTTTCACCATCCATTATTTTGTTAGAGCTTTTTTACTTGCCAATATTAAAACACTGAATAAGTATTTTTCTCCTCGTCTTTCCAATGATTCCGGTAGTAAACCCAAATACAAAGTTACAAAAGAAAAGGGAACTGTTACTTTGAAAATTTTCCCCAATATTGTCTGTACATTGGTCCAATATTGGTGGATAACTGGGCATGACCAAAACACATGAAAATGATTTGCAGTCTTTTCACCACACAAGCGCCAACAATTCAACCCTTTACGAGTAAATTTGTTTTGTGCAGGTGTTCTGAAAAATCTTACTAAATTTTTCCATCCAAATTCTCTCCACAGCAGGGATGAAGTACTTTTCCATTGTTATTTATTTAGCTTTTCCCATATTTCCAGTTGTAAAGTGAAATTCCCCTCTTTTTCCCATCTCTCTTTTATATATGATGTGTTGTCTCCTTTTAAGTCTTGAAGACCATGGTATATTTTAGAAATGTATCTGATCCCTGGGATCCCTTTATATGCCATTAAGAAAACCTTCAGAACACCTGACCGGGCCCTTTCCAAATCCTCCTTTTTAAGTATTTTGTTTATGTGGTGTCTAAGCTGAAAGAACCTGTAAAGGTCTTGATTTACTAGACCTTGTTTTTTCAAATCTTCAAAATTTCTTAAAGTTTGCCTTTTAAAAAAATCGTAATATTTTATCAGTCCATTCTCTTTCCACTTTTTAAATCTAGTGTCTGTTTTATTAGGAGTAAAGTCCTGATCATAGGAAATCCATTGCAATAATCGATAGGGTTCTTTAGTTTGATTCTCTCTGACTATCTTAAACCAAATTTTTAGCGGGGTCTCTATCCATGGGTTAGTGTTATTCAAAAGTTTAGGTAAGGCATTGTTCCCTATTATCGCCTGTAGGGGAATGTCACTTGTTATTTGGCATTCTATCTCCTTCCATTGTGCAGTATAGACTGGGTTACATATCTCTACTAAAGTTTTAATTTGTGCGGCTTTAAAATAGTCCCTGATATTTGGCAGCGCAAGCCCACCTTTGTCTTTGTTTAGCTGCAGGGTTCTATATCTGATTCTAGGTCTCTTGCCCTGCCATATGAATCTTGAGATCCTTCTGTCCAGTTCTTGCCATGTTTTTTTGGGAGGTTCTACCATTATTGTTTGGAAAAGGCATAGAAGATGTGGAAGTATATCCATTTTGACTGCTTCAATTCTTTGTGTAGTACCCAAGAATGGTATCATATTCCATCTTGCTAGATCAGATTTTATTTTTGCCATCAGTGGATCATAGTTTAGTGTTATAATTTTGTTGAGTTGTTTCGGGATATTGACCCCCAGATATTTCATAGATTCCATCTCCCAGTTAGTTTTGAATTTGCTTAGTAAATATTGATTTGGGTCATAGTTGAATGTTAAAATTTGGGTTTTATGCATGTTTAACTCATACCCCGATAATTCTCAATACTCTGAAAAAACTGAGATTAGTTCTGGAAAAGAGGTGTCCGGCTGCCCCACATGTCTAGCTTTTGAGGATCTTTTGGTCTACTTCACTTTGTCAGGCAGGTCCTATTTCAGTGATTTCTTCAAGATTCAAGATTCAAAGGCTTTATTATCATGTGCACAGTTAAGAAATGTAACATTTCCTGAGCAATGAAATTCTTACTCCGCTCTCCGAACGAATGCCAAGGTAATAGATACACATCAATACTAATAAGGTAATAACACACCTAACACTAATGAATTCTAATAACACACACTAATAACACACATTAGGCAATTAGGACACCTTAAACACACCTTAATACTAAGTACTAATACTAATGAATACTAATAACACACATTAGGCAATTAAGACAGTTAAAGCAGTTAAACTAGAGGAAACAAGAAAACTGAAAATTGAAAATTCACTGGATGACTATAATTGGACAATGGTATATTAATATCAGTGATGATATGAACCTAAGATGGCATAAGCCTACATACAGTGTGCAAATAAGCAATGTGCAAATGAGCAATGTACAAATTAGCACCCAGTGTGAGAATTTCTCTGTAATGATAATACCCAGTAGACTGTACAATGATAATTTAGCAGCAGATATGATATGGACATGAGACGGGGTGAGACTATGTACACTGTGCAAGTCAGCAATGTGCAAATTTAGCAACCAGTGTGTGAATTCCTATTTGAAAAGCTGTGTCCGGAGTTTGTTATTTATTCAGTAGTCTGATGGTAGTGGGAAAGAAGGAGTTTTTTAGTCTGGATGTCCTGCATTTCACACTTCATTACCTCCAGCCTGAGGGTAGAAGTGTGAACATTCTGTGCTGGGGGTGGGTGGGGTCCTGGAGGATGGCGGCTGGTTTCCTTTGGACTCTGCGGTGGTAGATGCTTTGCAGAGAGGGGAATGGAGTCCTGATGATCTTCTCCGCTGTCTTTACCACTCTCTGCAGGTGTTTGCGGTCCAGGGCAGTAGTGCTGCCATACCACGCAGTGATGCAGTTGGTCAAGATGCTCTCGATGTTGCAGCTGTAGAAATTGTTGAGGATCTTGGGGGACATGCCAAACTTCTTCAGCCCCCTCAGAAAGTACAGCCGCTGATGAGCTCTCTTACCCAGCTCTGTGGTGTTGAGTGCCCACGTAAGGCCCTCGCTGATGTGGATGCCTAGGTATTTAAAGCTGCTCACCCTCTCCACCTTCCAGATGAACAGCGGCCGATGGGGTCTCCTCCTCCCCTTCCTCATGTCCACAATCATCCCCTTCGTCTTGTCCATGTTGAGGGTGAGGTTGTTGTCCTCACACTATGACACCAGGATGGCCACCTCCCTCCTGTAGGATGCTTCATCACCACCAGTGATGTGTCCTATTACTGCTGTGTCATCCGCAGACTTTAAGATGATATTGTCCTTGTGGGAGGCAACACAGTCATAGGTGAAGAGGCTGTTGAGGATGGGGCTGAGAACACAACCCTGTGGAACACCTGTGTTCATGATAATGCTGGCTGAGGTCCTGTTACCTATCTTGACAGACTGGGGCCTGCCCGTCAGAAAGTCCAGTAGCCAATCACAGAGGGTGGGGTGCAGGCCAAGTGAAGACAGTTTGTCGGTGAGTTTGTGGGGGATGACCGTGTTGAAGGTGGAGCTGTAGTCGACAAAGAGCATCCTGATGTAGGAGTCTTTATCTTCCAGGTGGGAGAGAGAATAATGGAGTGCTGCAGCAATGACATCTGAGATGGACCTGTTGGGCTGGTAGGCATACTGTAGGGGGTCCAGGGTATCCAGTATGCTGTCCTGAATGAGCACCACTCTCTCGAAGCACTTCATGATGATTGGAGTGAGTGCTACCGGCCTGTAATCATTCAAATAGGTCAGCGGGCTCTTTTTGGGGAGGGGCACAATGGTTGTGGTTTTGAAGCAGGAGGGGACTATGTTCTGGTTGAGGGAGCAGTTAAAGATGGATGTGAGAACATCAGTCAGCTCAGCAGCACATGCTCTGAGAGCCCGCCCAGGGATGTTGTCTGGTCCTGCTGCCTTGCCAGGGTTGATATTCCTCAGTGCTCTGTTTACCTGGCCTGATGAGACATTTAGTTGAGGGGAAAGGTGCATGTGTGTTTCTCTGTGTCTGTGTGTTTCTCCTCTCTACACTATAGTTGGAGGTCTCAAAGTGGGTATAAAAGACGTTGAGATCATCTGGCAGGCTGTCTGTGGAGCTAGTGGTGTTGCTGTTGGTCCTCTTGTTGACTGTGATGTGCTGCAGGCCTTGCCACATGTGCCCCGGGTCAGGAGTGGAGTAGAGGCACTCCAGCTTTTCCCTTTACTGCCTCTTGGCTGTTGTTAGAGCCTTCCTCAGTCCATACTTTGCAGCTTTGTACTTGACCTCTTTGCCTGATTTAAATGCAAGAGAGCAAGCACGCAGCATCTGATGTACCTGACTGATGATCCAGAGCTTCTGGTTGGGGAACTTCCTGACTTGTATGGTGGGTACGATGGTATCAACACACGTGATGATGTACCCAGTCACATACTCAGCGTAGTCCTGTATGTTTACAGAAGAGTCCTCCCGGGTGGCTGCAGCTTTAAACACATCCCAGTCTGCACAGGCAAAACAGTCTTGCAGGGTGCACTCAGCCTCTTGAGTCCAGCGTTTAATTTGTTTAATAACAGGGTTTGTTTGTTTCAGCTTTTGTCTGTAGGCTGGGTACATAAACAAGGAGATATGATCTGACTGTCCGAAGCGGGGGCAGGGTGCCACTCTGTATGCACTGTGTATGTTTGTGTAAACATGATCCAGTGTGTTCTTATCGCCGGTGGGAATGTACACATGCTGGTAATATTTGTGAAGTACAGTCTGTAAACTGCACTGGTTAAAGTCACCAGCAACAATAAAAACAGCATTGGGATGGGTCGTCTCTACTGCGCTGATGACATCATGGAGTTTGCATAGCGCTGCTGTGTAGCTGCTTCGCGGGGGAATGTAGACAGCAGCCAAAAACACAGCAGTGAATTCTCTCGGTAGATAATAGGGATGGCATTTCAGCAGTAAAAACTCCACATCAGGCAAACAGTGCTTGTAAACAGTCTGTACATCTCCGCAACACGAGTTGTTTATAAACACACACATGCCCCACCCCCACCCCATCTTACCCGAGGCTTCAGTCCGGTGGGCCCGATATGCTGAGTGAGTCTGTAGCTGAATGGCACACTCAGGGATTCTGTCTGAGAGCCAGATCGCACAGAAAATTAGGGCACAGCACTCTCTTATCTCCTGCTGGTCTTCAGTCTTTCTTTCTTTTAATATTTCTTGATTGAGATCAGGTGTGACAGTAATCAGGCCTGGGTGTGGCTAGAGAAATTGAACTCATCTTTCCAAATGTGATAAACCACAGTTAATTTATGTTTTAACAGGGGGAGCAATCACTTTTTCACATAGGGCCATGTAGGTTTGGATTTTTTTTACTATTAATAATAAACACCTTCATTTAAAAACTGCATTTTGTGTTACCTTTGTCTAATATTTAAATTTGTTTGACCATCTGAAACATTTAAGTGTGACAAATATACAAAAAAATGAGAAATCAGGAAGGGGGCAAACACTTTTTCACACCAATGTAGACGACATCTGCACAGCAATAAATTAAATAAGACATTTAACCTAGCAAAATAATAATACCGCCCCCCCCCAAAAAAAATAAATAAAAATCAATCAATAAATTAAAAAAAAATTGAGCTCAAGTTCACATACCAGGTGTCTCTGAATATTCATGTAACACATTTAAGAAAATCCTTGCAGCATAATAGCTGAAACATCATGGTCTACATAGTTTAAAAAGGGCTCCCAGGTTTTAAAGAAATGATCTTTCTTCAGGTGCCTTCACACCAAATGCGAATGGGTGAATTTTTCGCGCAGCACGATTACATTATAACTCAATGCAAATACATGAATAGACATGAATTCACCATCTAGGTGAGACGCAGACAGGCAAAGTTGCAGCAGTGTTCAATCTGCTGTTGAAATCCCCAAAATAGCATCATGCTTAGCCTTCCTCTTGTGTTAGGGTCGGTACCGACCCGTTTTAGTTTTTAAATGCATAAAAGAATCACTTAAAATTTGTTTATTGCATCAAGGCTTTTTGACTTTGTCAGGAACCTTGATTTCAACAAAATTAAACAATTTTTTTTTTTTCACTACATTATAAAATGCTCTGGTTGAAATAATGTCCTTTGTGGTGTTAGGGTCGGTTTTGACCCGGTTATTAAAAATAAGACTATAAAGCAACAGTTAGAGCCAAAATTGAAAACATAAGTGCACTGTCAGCCTAACAAGGTAACCAAGAGATGACAAAAAAATTGGATGATAGATTATTGTTTTTAGTGTATTTTAAAGCTGATTTAGCCTTCCTCTTGTGTTAGGGTCGGCACCGACCCATTTTAATTTATTGCATCAAGGCTTTTTGACTTTGTCAGGAACCTTGATTTCAACAAAATTAAACAAAAAAATTTTTTTTTCACTACATTATAAAATACTCTGGTTGAAATTATGTCCTTTGTGGTGTTAGGGTCGGTTTCGACCCGGTTATAAAAATAAGATTATAAAGCAATAATTAGAGCCAAAATTGAAATCATAAGTGCACTGTCAGCCTAACAAGGTAACCAAGAGATGACAAAAAAATTGGATGATAGGTTATTGTTTTTAGTGTATTTTAAAGCTGATTTAAGACACGGGTCGAAACCGACCCGTTAACACCGGGGATGGTAACAGAAAACTAACACAGGAGGAGAGTTAGGTTTACATTACCCGACAGGGGGCTCACCTGAAAAAGTTGTCCCTCCCTCGAAAACTTGATGGGTGTTTCTGTTGCTAGCTTGCTAGCCTTGTTAGCATGTCTGTGGCAGGAATCCGTGGGTAAATAACTCTGACATCCCGATTCAGCAGAAGAGCTCCCGGTCCTTCTGTCTCCAAGTGAGTGTCAGTCTCATTTTCAAACTAGTTTAGGCTGCATGTCCACCAAAGGTGTTTTTTCCACTCTGGATAGCTATTTTCCATTCATTCTCTATGCACTCAGCGTTTCCAGCTCTGAGCACCCTCGGCGCTGAAACACTCTCGGCGGTGGCTGTTTTTTGTCGCGGCACTCAGGGCGCTCAGAGTTGAAAAAAGTTCAACTTTTCAGAGACTGCAGCTGAGCTCGTCAATGTCAGACCTAAGCAGCCAATCAGAACTGCTGCTAGTCTGTACTCAAACTCCTGCTTTCCGTGTCATCATATTTCACATCCAGAGCTGGTAAAACACGTTTTCTGTCCATTGTTATTTAGACTGCTATTAAAACATCAGTAGAAAGTCTGACTATAGGAAAGCAGAAGTTCTGAGCTGAGAGTGACAAGCTATTGCAGGGATACAGGGCACAGACTTTTTCCCCCCAGAGTGCAGTGCACAAACGCTGAAAAAAAAATACTCAGGGCGGTTGGGCGACAAAAAACGCATTTGGTGGACACGCAGCATTACTCTACAATGTTGATGCAATGCTTTTACTCAGATAACAGCAGACTCTCAAAGCCAGTGCTATCCCTCAGACATGAACGTGCAAATGTGTGATTTTGCATGTGCTTGCCTCTTACCTTTGACTTTGTATGGATTCGCCCCACCCGTTTGCGTTTGGTGTGAACGCACCTTTAGAGTGTAGCACACTTTACCAGAAGACCAAAGTGATGACACCCGGGGATGCTTCTAACTCTGTATCTCCACTGTTGACGAGTACTGGCAACCCTCTGGAAGTAGTCACCAACTTCAAGTACCTTAGCTCCTGGATAGGATCTACTAGTCATGATATGAAGGTGCGCAAGGCACTCACATGGGGTACTCTCAATGACATGCGAGCAATATGGTGCTCAAACATGTCAAGAGCTAGAAGATAAATTCTTATGTGCAACAGTGGAATCCATACTGCTATACGAAAGCAAGTGTTGGTCATTAAACATTTACCTTCAGAGGTCATTGGATGGCTCCTACACCCAGATGCTGTGCACTGTCCTCAATGTAAACTGGCAAGACCATGTCTCCAATGAAGATCTCTATTGGCACCTTCCCAGAATATCAGACAAGGTGGCTTGGTGAAGACTTGGCCTCGTGGGGCACTGTTATAGTCACCAAGAGCTTCCAGCAGGCCACCTGGCACTCTGGGAAGCGGCGCATGGCTTTCGCTGCTCAGGACGGCCATTAACATCATTCGTGGACACTCTGAAGGGAACCACTTGGGTGGCTAATACTGGTGAGCTTGGTGCCTATATGCTAGACCAGTGTTTTTCAACCTTTTTTAAGCCACGGCACATTTTTTACATTGACAAAATCCTGGGGCACACCACCAACCAAAATGACACAAAATGACCCTCTATAGCCTAACAAAGTAAAAATAATAAAATATAGTTAGCGATATAGTTTCTAAATGTATTTATACTCACTCAGTGTGAACCCTGGGCCTGTTTAGATGAACACAAAGCTGATATCCTGGCAGGAATGGAAGAAAGACACACACGGAACTCTTCCTCAACAGCTCTCAGTCTCTCTCTGTTTTTAGTTTTTATCACAGTCAAGCTTGAAAAGCTCAGCTCACACAGATATGTCGTGGAAAATGGGAGCAATGTTGAAATAGCTTTGTTGGCCAGAATGGGGAACTCCTTGGCAGCAGTCAACCAAAAACTGTCCAAAGGAACATCAGCAAAGTTTAGCTTTAAACCATGATCTTGTTTCAGTTCAATGAGTTCCTCTTGCTCCTGTAAAGTCATGTTGTTTCCAACAACTGATGCTGAGCTGTATGGGTTCCTAACCCAGTCAAGGCATTGTGTGAAGTCTGAAGAGAAATAAAATAACTTCTCCTCAAGAGTTTTCAAATGTGCGCCAATCACCTGGCACAGTGCAGCAGTGTATACAAAAAATAGTAGAAGAAGAAGCAACTTCCGGTGTTAGCGAGCCCCGCTTCGTGTCGAAATTGACCTGTATTGTGTTATTCAGACTGTACTTTTGCTTCTGCTAGTCTCCGTAATGAAGCTACAAGTACATACTTCTGCATATGACGAACAGAGGGAGACAGCAGGACGATACAGACCAGTTTTGTTTTACTCCCGCTATGTTTTCCGCTAGCTGCTGCTAAGGTGGAAATACGTCACGTCGACGTGCGGCTGGTGTACAAACATGCGCAGTAAACATATTTTCTGCCCTGTGTTCGGAATAAGTGTTTTCATGCGCACCATTCGGATTAACAATCGGCATAACCCACCCCTCTCAATCGGAATGAAATTTTGATCCGAATGAGCGTCATCGGGTTAGAATATTCAGACTGCCATGTTTACATGAAGCATTTTTATTCCGATCAGGCTTTTAATCCGGTTACTTGTGTCCATGTAAACATAGCCACTCACTCGAGTAATTAAGTTAAATTGGATAATTTCCCACGGCACACCTAATGATCTTTCACGGCACACTAGTGTGCCGCGGCACATAGGTTGAAAATCACTGTGCTAGACCGTGAAGATGGGACTGCTAGGCGTGCAGCTCGGCTGAGGCTGCTCTGATTGATTGAATGAGCACACATCAGGTATTCCAATGGCACTACGTCAAACAAAACTTTCTGCCAGCCTTTAAAGGTACCTTTTCACTAATCCACTAAGCAAAATGTTTTTCCTTGCAGTATATGTTAAGATACAGTACAGCCTTTTATTTTGTGATAGTGCAGATCTACTTGGGAGACCCTAAAGGAGGCACACTGGGTCCAATTCCAAATCAAATCCCAGTATTTCTTCCATTTCTGCTAGTACATTAGACCAATATTTTTACACTGTCCTCTGTAGTTTTTGTAAAATAGCTGTCTAAATTGGGGCAGCACGGTGGCGCAGTGGTTAGCACTGCGGCAACACAGCAACTCACCCTTGGCCGGGGGATCCTGGGTTCAATCCCAGCCCCCGACCAACAGTGATCTGTGTGGAGTTTGCATGTTCTCCCTGTGTCTGCGTGGGCTTACTCCGGTTTCCTCCCACATGCCAAAAAACATGCAAGTTAGGTTAATTGGCATCAAACTGGGGATTCCAAATTGTCCTTAGGTATGACTGTAAGAGTGAATGGTTGTCTGTCTTTCTGTGTTGGCCCTACGATGGACTGGCGATCTGTCCAGGGTGTACCCTGCCTCTCGTCCAAAAGATGCTGGGATAGGCTCCAGTCCCACCGCGACCCAAAAAGGGTTAAGCGGAAGAAGATGAATGAATGAATGCTGTCTAAATTTATGCATAAACAACCTCACATGGATCAGTGATATTTCTTAAAAAACAGTACACTTATTGAAATGGAAAAAAATACACATTAAACCAATAACGCCTTTGTAAAAATCTGCATGTTATACACTTTTTGTCCAGTAGATAGCCTAGTAGAGCAAATGAAGTTTCACATGAAGCTTCGTCTATATGAACCATTTTGATGAAAAGCCTCAAGCCTTCAAGAAAGCCTCATCTGGCCATCACTACAAGCAGCGTTGATGGCTATCTGCTCCTCGAGAGGCTAAGTCTCTTCCCTGTTTGAAGTGAAAAAGGTTGTTTTGATAAAAACAAAAATAAATTCTGTGCCTTTCCCATTTTCTCCATGGCCAAATCTCATTCTCCTCCCTAAACCCTCAAGCCCTAAGCCCTAAGCCCTTATAGACTTAGGCTGCTGCCATGAGTAGTGCACGAGTGTGCGAGTCTGTGAGGGGATGAAGTGGATCAAAATGGTAGAAATGGGACACACTTTGTTACATTGGCAACACTAAAAGATTTTAATTTACTTTATTAAAGTGATTAGGAAGCAAAAATAGTGTATATAAGAGATTACAAAAGTAAAATAGCAGGACAAAATAAAAACAAATTCCAGACAAAACTAAAATCAGACACAAACAGGGGTTTATTGGCAAAGGATAAAAGAAAATGATCCTGAAAGTTCAAGGTTGTCTGTGTTTCCAGGGTATTTTGAGGTTTTTATGTAACTTCTTAAAAAAAAATCCCAATTCTGTTTTAAATTATTGCATTCTCCTTCATTTTTGCCCATCTATATTTATAATTGTAATATTTTCTTATTGAAATAAAGAGGATCAAATTAGCCATCCAGCCATCTTCTACCACTTTTCCGGAGGTATGGGTCACAGAGGCAGCAGTTCAATCAGAGAAGCCCAGACTTCCATCTCCTCAGCCACCTGCTCCAGCTCTTCAGAGAGGATACCAAGGCGTTCCCAGACCAGCTGGGAGACATAGTCTCTCCAGCGAGCCCTGGGTTGGCCCCGGGGTGTCCTCCCAGAAGGATGTGCCTGAAAAACCTCAGTGGGGATCAAATTATGTCTTATTTTATTTTCAGTGTTATCATTTTAATAAAAATCTATATTTTCAGCCTATTTATTTTAACCAAACTTTTAATTTGTGTGACATGAAAACATGTGACCAACTATTGTGGGTCTCAGACTTTACTTCAGGCTTACTACTTTCTTCAGCAATGAACTGAATTAAATGTGTTGCAGCCTCTTAAGACCATTTAATTGATTACAATGCAAATCATCTTTTGCTCTGGAGGATTCTCTCTGTGCACATGCAGCAAGGATGTCAATCAAGCTAGCAGGGATCCTTGTGAAACTGGCTAACCTTTCAAATTTCTCCGACATTTGTGTCTACCCCCTTGCCAGCTGGAGAGAGAAACTTGAACTCATCAATACCTTGGATGAGTTTGATTTTGAGGTCAATCTAATGAACACACCACCTACCAGATGACTATGTTAGGTGGAGGCACCCACTTGGACTGAGGGAGCTTCGGCTTCACCGCCAGATGCCCGCTATCAGGCTACAACACCAGCTGGCGGTCTCCATTAGCCACCGGGAGAGCTTTGGCTTCACCGCCAGATACCAGCTACCAGGCTACAACCCAAGCAAATGGTCTCCATTAGCCACTGGGAGAGCTTCGGATTCACCACCAGATAGGATGACACTAGCTAGAGGCCTCCACTAACTACTGAGGGAGCCTTGGCTTCCTCGGCTTCACCAGCAGATACAGCTACCAGATGGCAACACCAGTTAGCGGCCTTCATTAGCTATCAGGCTACAACTCCTACTAGCGACCATCACTAACCATTGGGAGAGCTTCGGCCTCACCACCAGATAACAACTATTAGACGACAAAGCCAGCTGACGGCCTCCACTAGCCATCGGGCGTACGTCGGCTCGTGTACTAGACACCAGGTGATCCTCTCCTTTGATCCCAATCAGACTAGTCATTATGCCTCCGAAAAAGAATCAGACAAACGTAGAGGAATTGGAGGAAATCAAACTCACTAAATTTTATGTCTGAAGCAATATCTAAGATAGCAAAACAACAAACTGTGCTTATTGGCCTTATGGAACAAGTGCGTGAACTAAAGACTGAAATTATGGAAAAAGACAAGAAAATTAATTTTTTTGAAAGATAAGATAAGATAAGCCTTTATTAGTCCCACAATGGGGAAATTCCAGGATTGCAACAGCACAGGGATAGCAGCACTCAGAGCAATATTTAATAAGATAAGATAATAAGAACAAATGAATATACATATGTACACAGATATATACACAGTGCGGGAGCATTGCAGCTAGATGGCATAGACAGCATAACAGTCTGTTAAGTTACCCAGCAGAATATGAATATGTACCCATACAGTATATTTTGTCTTTGAATCAGCCGTGTTGTCACCCTCTGTAATGATTGATATTGTCCTAGTTGTATAATGGAGGGGACCATTTATTGTGCAAGGTTGTTACGTTTTGTGCATTCAATACAACCTCTATGAGCTTCCTCCCAGGGTTGCTGGAGAGCGGTCAACACCACCTGAGGCCGCCGAGGATCCAGGCTTGCCGCTCGAGGTTGCAATGGATCCAGCTTTCCTTGCTGTGGAGGCCACCTTGGACGCTTCTATGTCCCAGGCGCGGACCACCATGGGTACAACGGAATCCCAGGCCGGGAGTCCCGGGGTTGCTGCCATGGCCCTGCCGGGGTCTGCCGTGGGTGCTGCCGTGGCCCAGCCGGGTCCCACCGTGGGTACAGCGTTGGCTCTGCCCGGGTCCACCGTAGGTGCAGCGCTGGCCCAGCCTGGTTCCACCATGGGTGCAGTCATATCCTGTGCCAGGACCACCGCAGGTGCAGCCATGTACCAGACCGGGACCCCCGTGGGTGCAGCCATGTCCCAAGCTGGGACCACCGAAGGTGTCTCCGGCCAGCTTGAGGACACTGAGGCCTTCTCTCCGCTGCCAGAGGCCTTCGGGGTGTCTCTTCTTCCTCTGCTGGGCGCTGTCGTGGTCTTTTGTCCTTCGCCACCAGTCACCGTGGGGTTCCTCTCCTCCGGTCCGGCCTCCCACCTTCAAGCCTCCTGGTGGGTAGGCCGCCTCCTCTCTCACCCCTCTGGTCCTGGTGGCTCAACGATGCTGGCCGGCCACCCGAAGGACTGAGTCTCCGGGTTGGATGGCCCATTTGCTCCAGCAGGCCGCTTGATGCTGTTCAGTGGACTGCCTGCTGGGCCTGGGACTTTGGCCGGCTGCCCGAACCCTGGAGCCCTGGGACTGTGGGGGCTTAGGGGTTGCTGGGGTGCAGGTGTTTTAGCTGATCATTTTTTCCCTCCTTGTCGTTTCCCCTCACCTCCCTCCTGGGGTGGTTTTTGCTGTTCTCCCTTTTTTTTTGGGGGGGGGGGATCCTTTCCTGGTGTTACCGGGGGGTGTCTGGAATCCACCCTTTGGGAGGGGCTCTGTCATGTGTCTGAGGTCCAGTGTCATCCTAGACCTCAGACACAGTTTATTGTTGTATTTTGTATCTCTATTTTTGTCTGCTTATTTGTCTGGGTTTGTCTGTGTTCCTGTTTTGCCCCTCTCTCTCTCCAGACACTCCCCACTGGCTGCTCTCTTGCTGCTGCAGTGAGCAGCTCGTAATCAGCACACCTGCTGCAGCTACTCACCTGTATTCACTCTGTGTCATTAGTTCACTGTGTATTTATTCTTTGTCAGTTCACTCACTTTTTATCGCAGTGTTAGTCTGTGTCCCGTATGTATTCATTTCCTGTGGCTAGTAGTCTTTTCCCTGGAACTTGTCACTCTTCCCTAAGACTGTATTTAGTGTTGTTTCCCCTGGAGCCCAACCCCACTCTGTGACTCGCTAAGTAAGTCTTCTCTTTGATCCAAGTTCACGTTTTTGTTTCCCTTCGGAAGCCCAGTCTGGGCTGAAGGCGAGATGGGGACTTCTTTCTCATTGCCTTGCTGTGTTTTTCTGTACTGTGGCACTGCAGAGTCATTAACAATTTTACTGCTTATGTTGGACATTTTGTACCATTGACTCTTTTGTCTAATAAACACACACTTCGTCTGCATGTGGGCTTGTCTTCTTTCATCCGTGAGCTGCGTAAAAGTGCATGTATATGACAGCCGCCAAAATCCGCTGGTGTTCCTCCAGCTACTCCGCTGAAGGTTCGGGCCACAGCTTGGGAGGAGAAGCTAGGGCTGCTGTTGTTGGACAGTTACGAGAGGCTTGGGGCTTTCGTACCTGGGACCACTTCTTTGTGGACACAGGGGGAGGTTCGGAGGGATTTTCCCCCAGCCCATGGAGCATGGACGATAGGTTTGTTATGGAGAGGAGGAGGTCTGCGAGCTCTGGACGGCTCCACAGGCTGGGGCATGCTTCCAGCACTTGTGCAGCTCCAACCCGACACTCAATTCAATTCAATTCAATTCAACTTTATTTATATAGCACCATTTCACAACAACAGTCATCTCATAGCACTATCAACTGTAGGGGGAACCCCCACAGTTGCAGAAAGACCCCAGCAATCAGGCGATCCCCTGTGAGCAAGCACTTGGCGACGGTGGAGAGGAAAAACTCCCTTTTAACAGGAAGAAACCTCCAGCAGAACCCGGCTCAGGGAGGGGCAGTCATCTGCTGCGACTGGCTGGGGGGTGAGGGGATAGAGAAGAAGAAAAGAACAGACATGTACAGAGCAAACAGCACGATGGGGACTCAATCTATGGGAGAGAACAAACAAATGTTAATGACCAGCAAAAAAAATATTTCATTGAGAGTGAGAAAAGGAGTGAGGCCCAGTGCATTACTGGAGGTCCCCCGGCTGACTAAACCTATTAGCAGCATAACTAAGGGAGGGTTCAGAAACACATGATCCCTCCTTAATTGTAGGCTATATCAAAAAGGTAGGTTTTAGCCCTATTCTTAAAAACAGAGATTGAGTCTGACTCCCGAATCCAGATTGGCAGCTGATTCCACAGGAGAGGAGCTTGATAACTGAAGGCTCTGCCTCCCATTGTACTTTTGGAGATTCTAGGTATTACAAGTAATCCTGCATTTTGGGAGCGTAGTGCTCTGTTAGGATAATACGGTAGTATCAGATCTTTTAAATAAAAAGGGGCCTGATTGTTTAGAGCTTTGTAAGTAAGAAGAAGGATTTTAAACTTAATTCTAAACTCTATGGGAAGCCAATGAAGGGAGGCCAGAACCGGAGAGATATGATCTCTCTTTCGAGTACCTGTTAAAACTCTTGCTGCAGCATTTTGGATCAGCTGAAGACTTTTTAAAGATGTTTTAGGACAGCCTGATAATAAAGAATTACAATAATCTAATCTCGAGCTAACAAAAGCGTGGATCAGTTTCTCAGCATCACTCTGAGACAAGATGCTCCTAATCTTGGCAATATTACGCAAATGATAGAAGGCAGTCTTAGAAACAAATTTAATATGTGAATTGAAGGACAAATCCTGATCAAAAATAACTCCAAGGTTCCTCACAGAGCTATTAAGAGAAAGAGTAACCGCATCCAAACTGAAAGTTTGATTTGGAAAGGAATTTCTAAGGTTTTTTGGACCAACAAGAATGATTTCAGTCTTATCTGAATTTAATAGCAGGAAATTACAAGTCATCCAAGCTTTGATTTCCTTAAAGTAGAACTGAACTGAACGGCATTGAACGGCACTGGGTGTTAGTACATACAATTATAAAGATAATTTATCATTGGCACCCCCTCCACAAATCCCGGAATCTTGGAGAAAATCGCGATTTTGAATTTCCCGCCCTGAAAAATCAGACGAATCCGCCGATTAACCAGAAGTGCAGCCGGAGTTCCGCGTGACGTCACGAGTGTGACCCAGTCCTCATGTTTACCATTGCGAGCACGTCGACACTGGTTGTTTTTGGTGCATTTTGTTGTGATAGTCGACTACAAAACACTTCCAACACCTGGGAAGATCTGTTCAGTGGCCAAGGAAAGCTGTCATGGCGACGAAAGAAAAGAAAGGGGGAGGAAAAGCGACCGGGAAGCGATGCGTTTCTAGATATACAGTGATCCCTCACTTATCGCGTTTAATGGGGACCAGAACCGACCGCGAAAAGTGAAAAACCGCGAAGTAGCGTCACCACCCCCCCCAAGGGCGTCACAAGCACTATTTTGCACAAAAAGGCACAAGAGAACAGCGAAAAGTGCCACTAAGCAACACGAGCGATAAAGAACAATGAATGCGGTCTTCCTTCGCTGGGTAAAACGTCTCGGCCAATCAGCTTGCGAGGTAAAACGTCTCGGCCAATCAGCTTGCGAGATTCCCGAGCGGTGAAGAGGTGGGCGTAGAGGAGTGGAGCGGTGGTCAGAGAGGTGGATTTAGAGTTGTGCGGGCTCTCCGTGTTGATACCTGATGTTCTAATGTAGTCTCCCTGCCTTCTCCCTGCCTCCTCCCTGCCTTCTCCCTGCCTTCTACATTAGAACATCAGGTATCAACACGGAGAGCCCGCACAACTCTAAATCCACCTCTCTGACCACCGCTCCACTCCTCTACGCCCACCTCTTCACCGCTCGGGAATCTCGCAAGCTGATTGGCCGAGACGTTTTACCTCGCAAGCTGATTGGCCGAGATGTTTTACCCAGCTTCGCTCCCTGCCGAGCGCCTATACCCAGCGAAGGAAGACCGCATTCATTGTTCTTTATCGCTCGTGTTGCTTAGTGGCACTTTTCGCTGTTCTCTTGTGCCTTTTTGTGCAAAATAGTGCTTGTGACGCCCTTGGGGGGGGGGGGTGACACTACTTCGCGGTTTTTCACTTTTCGCGGTCGGTTCTGGTCCCCATTAAACGCTATAAGTGAGGGATCACTGTAATAAGTTGGAAAAATGCTGATGTTTTTTTTCCCCTTTCTTTTTTATTGTTAATTTTCCTTATCCTGACACCCCAAACATGCCAAAGTAAAGACTCACCATTCTGTATTCAATAAGCGACTCTCCTCCCCATCACTGCTGCGGTCTGAGTCGGTGCCGGAATCCCCCGAAAATTCTGGCTCTAATCTGTACGGTTCGATGCCTCCCTCGCTCTCTTCCTGTTCACTTGACACTCCTGCATCCTCCTCTGTCTCGTGACCGATCCTGAATGCCTCTTCACTCTGAAAACTCTGGTGTTCTTGATTGCTGGAACTGCTATCATCTGCCATTGTTGTTTTGTTTAGGGATCACACTCGTGACGTCACGCAGCGTCGTCTGCACTACTTCCGGTTTGTTTGGCACTGCCAGCCAGAGGCAAAAGTTTATCGGCTTATAGCTTGGCCATCGCACGGCCTAAAAATTTCTTTTATGTGTTGAAAAATACAATAGGTAATAAGGAATTAATCTGCTATTCTACTTTTTTGGCAAAAAGGTGAGTTCAGTTCTACTTTAAGACAGGCTTCTAACTTGGCTAATTGATTACTATCATCTGGCTTCATTGACAGGTATAATTGTGTGTCATCAGCATAACAATGAAAATGTATACAGTGCTTTCTAATAATGTTGCCTAACGGAAGCATATATAAACTAAAAAGAGTCGGGCCTAGCACAGATCCCTGTGGAAGTCCATGACTGAGCTTTGAGTTGAAAGAAAACTCATTATTTACATGAGCAAACTGGAACCTATCAGATAAATAAGATCTAAACCACTGCAACGAAGTTCCATTAAGTCCAACATAGTGTTCTAATCTATCAAGTAGAATATTATGATCGATAGTATCAAAAGCTGCACTAAGGTCTAAAAGGACAAGTACAGAAACTAGTCCATTATCAGATGCAATGAGGAGGTCGTTGGTGACCTTCGCTAAGGCTGTTTCAGTACTATGATGGATTCTAAACCCAGACTGAAACTCTTCAAGTAAACCATTTCCCTGCAGGTGGTCAAATAATTGCGTAGCAACAACTCTTTCTAAGATTTTTGAAATGAAAGGGAGATTAGAGATTGGTCTATAGTTAGCTAAAGCTCCTGGATCTAGCGTTGGCTTTTTGAGTAAGGGTTTAATTACAGCCGTTTTAAAAGCCTGCGGTACATGGCCTAAAGTTAAAGAAGAATTGATTATATGAAGAATAAGGCTACCAATAAGTGGGAAGACTTCTTTAAATAACCTGGTAGGAATAGGGTCTAAAAGACAAGTTGAAGGTTTGGATGAGGAAACTATTTTGTCTAACTCACAAAGGTCGATTGGAGTAAACTCATCAAGACAGACATCAATAGAAGGAGTTGTAGTAGTTACAGTATTTAAGTTAACTGTGGGAAGAATCTGATTGATTTTATCTCTGATGGATGAAATTTTATTATTGAAAAAGTTCATAAAGTCCTGACTAGTAAGCTCTAAGGCAATGCTAGGATTGACAGAGTCCTGACTCTTTGTCAACCTGGCTACAGTACTGAAAAGAAACCTGGGATTATTCTTGTTCTCTTCTATTAATGCAGAGTAATAACTCATTCTAGCTTTTCTAAGAGATTTTTTTCTAAATTAAAAGATGATTTCTCCAAGCTAAATAGATTTCATCTAAATTAGTGGAGCGCCATTTTCTTTCTAATTGACGAGTCTTCTGTTTTAAGCTACGAGTTTCTGTGTTGAACCAAGGAGTTAGAAATCTCTGATTAGACTTTTTCTTTTTTAAGGGGGCCACCAAGTCTAGAGTCTGATGCAGAGAAGCTGAAACACTATCCACCATGTTATCAATTACAGAAGGAGCAAGCTGTCTATAGCTCATTTCCGTTGTGTTGACACATGGCATAGAGGAAACAATCTGCATAAATTTGGTAACAGCATCATCTGAGAGGCATCTACTGTAATAATATTTTTCTTTAGGAGCCAAATAGTCAGAAATAGTAAAATCAAAGGTTAACAGACAATGGTCTGACAGTACAGGGTTATGAGGAGACACTACAAGATTTTCTATTTCTATGCCATATGTCAGAACAAGGTCCAAGGTATGGTGGAGGTAATGAGTAGAATTTCCTACTTTCTGAGAAAACCCAATCGAGTCTAATATTGAATTAAAAGCCACATTAAGGCAGTCACTATCTACATCCACATGTATATTAAAGTCCCCTACTATAATTATTCTATCAGATTTCAGCACTCCTGGGCTGCCTTGGGAGTGCGGGAAACATGAGCCTCTGATAAAGTGTTATGTATGACATTTAAGCCTGTTTTCCACTAGCCCAGCACACCTCGGTACGGCTCGATTCACTTCAGTACAGCTCGGAACGCTTCTGTCTCCATTAGCACAGTGTTGCGGGGCAGCAGCAGATTCTCAGCGAGGCGGGGCCACACTCCCCTGATGTTATGCACCGGACTGAGTCCTTATTTACACCAGACAAAAAATGGAGGATCCAAGGATTATTGCCTTGCACGCTCTGTGGTTTTATCTCACAATTAATTTTATCTCATAATTAAGTTGCAACAACACAAGTCACTTTTGTTTTGAATTAACTGCCAAATGACCTAGAAATAATGAGCTGAAACTTGTTTTTATTCGTATTAAATAATGAGACGGTGGCACACTGGACTACACCACATCCTAGGGCATTTTGGATGTAATGAATTAAAAAAATTCATGTTTTTCACCTTCAGGTCAACGTTTGGAACAACAGTATTATTATTTTCCGTTTAGATGATGCTACACTCCTTCTAAAGTATTGTAATTCTCTGAATTTGGAATGCCGATAGAACATTCAATTTACATATACTTGTACCTTTGACTTGGTGCTAATTTTTTATGATATTTCAATAAAAAGAACAGAAAGCGTACAAAAAGATTTCTTTTTTGGTCTAGTTAAAAATTACATTACCTTTACAATGGTTGACCCTCAGTATCATTTTGATCAGACTAGGCAATGGAATTTCTATGTAATTATACTGTTTTATAATTCAGTGTTATAACAGACAAACCACACTTTCCAAAACAATTCCATTTTATTATATACAAAATATTAAAATAAAAAAAAACTTTGCAACACAACATGAAGGTTAATCGACATTTTATACACGCCGACCACTGAGTGCTGAGGCTCGGTAGAATGAAGGCGTCTCTGCCAGCTGTGGGTCAGGAAGGCTCGGTTGAATAATCCGGACGGGCTGTCGCGGCGGACGCGTCAGATGATTCTACAAGGAAAATGCACACAATAAAATACAGTACGAAATATATACAGAAAAGACAATAGTTTTTAACAAGAATACATAAGCTTATTTCAGCGTATTGTTCACATGAATAATTACAATAAAAGCTTTAGTCCGCATTGTGCTGCAATAAAGCAGCGATCATCATCCACAAATGAACAGCTTTTTTATTGCATAAATAAACTGAGCGTTTTACCGAATATATTTGCGAAAAAACGCACAATAAAAAAAAAATTAAAACTCACCGTTAAAGGACTCCGATGTCGAGACCTCCCGGTATATTTTTTCATTCCGGGCGGCTCCGTCTAACTCGCGCTGAATACGTTCGTCTGACAATGCAGTGAGCAGACACTGCAGCTCCTTACTGCTCCATGGAACACCCTTATTACGCGAAGCCATTTTTGATAGAGAATAAATGAAAAATAGCACAGCAATACACTGAAAAGGAACCGCCAACAGTGGTTGCGTGCTGAGTAATGGCGGTCGTGAAGATTCTTTTTGTTTTTTGTTTTTTTTTTCAAAAACTTTATTGAGAAGGTCGTGAAGATTTGGTAGAAGAGGAGGAGGAGAGGGGCGGTTACAACCTGACCAATCAGCGCCGGTTACGACCTGACCAATCAGCGGCGACCAGTCTGTTAACGTCACAACACGGCACAGCTCAGCACTGCTGTACCCTGCCCTTCAGCGGGGCTGAGAATCACGGCTGTTAAACCGTGTTGGGGCTTGTGGAAAAGCGTACAAAGCGTGCTGAGCCGTCCCGTGTCGCGCTAAAGCGTGCTAGTGGAAAAGGCCCTTTAGAGTCCAACACTCCTCTTCAGTGAACCCACACCGACTATAATCTGGAAATGTTGCCATGACAGTGGAAAAAAACACAATATGGGAGAGAAAAAAAAAAGGCAAAACTCACAGCTGCTGGTGCTCACACTAGCAGCACCCTTCTGTCATAAACACCCTTCAGGGCAGGATAAAAGGCACCACGCGCTGGCTGTGAGTTTACAAATTTTATTAGAGCAAAAAAAATGCACAAAGGAACAAACAATACAAAACCAAAGGCTAATAGAAAACAGAGGCACAGGTAAAGCCAAAAGAGCAGCGGCTAAGGCAAGGGGATACACCAGCTTCACCTAGGGAGACTAGACGTGGAGCGCATGCTAGGAGAGTGACAAAAGACAAAATAAACACACTTACATGTGTAGGAGAAGATCGATCATAGATAGTTAGTAGTAGGGTGTTGCCCCCGACAATGGTGCACAACCCCTTAAATAAGGCTAAAAACAAAATAAGGTAAGTGGTAACAGGTGTGGTGAACCTGAGCGGGTAGGAGAAAACAAAGAAACAACTTAGGCCAGCTGAAGATGATGAGAGGAGGGAGCAATCAGGGCTGACAGCTGACAGGGCCACGCCCACGCAGAGCGAAACCCCCAGAAAGTAACTGACAGCTGTCAACCCTGAGAGAGAGAAAAACACAACAGAAAACAAACATAAGAATTTGGCAGAATGGGAACAGGCAACCTCAAAAATACAAAAAACAAACTATAACAAACGTAAATGTGAAAATAAATATTACAGACAACTCAAAATGACAGCACAGTACAAAATATGGAAAAAAGGTAGACAACCTGAGCTCGGTGGGGTCCCCCCCACTCTCAGAACGTGACAGGAATATGGCAAGTGCTAAATGGGATTATGTAACCGATCAAAGAATGCTAACTATCCAGAATATTTCATTGAAAATGACAATTTGATAAATAATATAGAGGATGTGGTTAGTGGTTTCAATAAATTTTTTGTAAACGTTGGTCCAGAATTAACAAAAACAATAGTGACACCAGAAACAAACAATAGTGGGCCTGTAAATGAAATAGATCAAAATCCAAACACAATCTTTTTGGGTGCAGTAACTGAAAAGGAAATTATCGAGACTGTAAGTATATTTAAGAACAAAAAATCAACTGACTAGAATGAAATTGACATGACAATAGTGAAAAAAGTAATTGAAGGAATTGTTAAACCACTCACCCACATCTGTAACCTATCATTTCAAACTGGTAAATTTCCAAACAAAATGAAAATAGCAAAAGTAATACCACTATACAAAACAGGAGACAGTCATCATTTCACAAATTAAAGGCCAGTCTCTATTCTCTCACAATTCTCAAAACTACTTGAAAAATTTTTCACTAGAAGACTGGATAATTTCATTGAAAAACACAACCTCTAAACAGACAGTCAGTATGGTTTTAGAGCAGACAAATCTACATATTTGGCACTGATTGAACTCATAGAAATTACTAGTTTGTATAGATAAAAAAAAGTTTGCTGTAGGAGTATTTATAGATTTAAAGAAAGCTTTTGACGCCATTGATCATAGAATTTTACTGAGGAAATTGGAAAGGTATCAGAGTTTTTTGCAGCAGGTTTTAAAGGTGGTCACAACAGAAATGAAAAGATTAACGCAGTGGTTTAACAAAAACAAATTATCTCTAAATCTGAAAAACAAAAAAACAAAAAACAAAACAAAACAAAACTGAAGATTATGTTGTTTGGACATTATAAAATAAATCATGAAATAATGGTAATGGTAATGATAGATGATACCAGAATTGAAATAGTACAGGAAAATAAGTTTCTGGGGGTGACGCTAGACAATAAAATCTGCTGGAAACCTCACATCAGTCACATCCGGGCCAAGTTGGCAAAATGTATAGGGATAGTGGGGAAGACAAGACACATTTTGGACAATAAATCATTATTCTTACTGTACAATTCTCTGTTTTTACCATATCTTAACTACTGTGTAGAGGTCTAGGGAAACACCTACAAGACCAACCTACAGCCAAAATGCACATTACAAAAAAAAAGCTATAAGGATAATAAATAATGTAGGATATAGAGACCATACCAACTTATTGTTTTTAAAGTCACATGCCATAAAGTTCAATAATTTAGTTAAATTTAAGACAGCACAAGTAATGTACAGGGCAATAGCGCCGATCGAGGACTACGTCATCAGTTTTCGCGCTGGTAGTCACGTGGTACACAGCACTACACAAGGTCGGACAAGCAAAACCCTGTCCTACCGGTGGAGCAATGGTGAGTGATATTGCATTCCCACTTGTAAAACTGTTAGAAAGCGAAGTCCCAGGGGCTGCCTTTGTTTACAGTGACATTTCTCAACATTCTGTGGTCCAACTGAAGCGATGGTTGGAATGTCGTGGGTTGCCAGTGTCGGGAAACAAGCCTACTCTTGTGAAAAGGTGAGTACTGCCATGTATGTTTTATCATAACAACATAGACTAGGTCGCTGTATCTGCTATCACTGTTGCAAAGACCATAGCAGCAGTGTCTAGTCGCACCTGTCTTCTTCATAGTCCCTTCAGTCTCACTTGATACCATTTGCATAGCCATTGTGAAGTTAATTCCCCTCAGGCACACCTGCCTTGCGCCATTCACGCGATGCAGTGGCCCAGAAAGTTTGTCCTACTTCAGCCAAGTAAACACACGCATGCGCAGTAGTGAAAGCTATTTTTAGCGCTTTGGCTTGCTCCTCGATCGGCGCTATTAATAATCAACTCCCAACTAACATACAAAAAATATTCAAAAAAAACAAAAAAAACAAAACAAAAACAGACAATGATTATAATTTGAGAGGAGACTTAAACTTTACAAAACCTAAGGTATGAACAGCAAAGAAAAGTATGTGCATATCTGTCTGTGGGGTGGATTTGTGAAACAGTCTGGAGCTGGAACTGAAACTATGTACAAACAGAAATCAATTCAAAAAGAGGTATAAACATTATTTGCTAAAAGGATATATGTTAGAGGTGTAGTATTAATATGTACAATGCACTAAGCTCACTCTGGGACACTATGGTATGGTAGGTGGGACGGTACTGTGTGTATCTGTGTGTATCTGTGTTGTTTGGGGCTGGGTATAGATGCATGGACTGTATGTACGGTATGTAGGGATGGATGGGTGTCAATGTTGATATGTATAAAATATAGTTAATTGTCTACTTGGGGTTCTTAATTGAGGTAACATGTATATATTTCACATGGGTTGTATTAAGGGAAAAAAGGAGTTGGAGTTAGTAAGTGTTAACTTCTTCCTTCTCCCTTTCGAGCACTGTACACGGTCACTTTTATTGCACTTGTCATTTGTTTTGTTTTATGCTTTTTTGTTCGAAATAAAGTATCTCTCATCTCTCAACATCTCTCATCATCTCATCTCATCTCTCATCATTATTATGGTTATTATATGGTTTCTTATTGTACCTATATTGTAAGCCATGTGGAGGTATATGGTGGTATATATGGTGATTATGATGATGATAATATTGGCTATAATTATATTAAACATACCAGAAATATTTACTTATTAGTATTAATTCAATTCAATTCAACTTTATTTATATAGCGCCATTTCACAACAATAGTCATCTCATAGCACTTTCAACTGTAGGGGAAACCCCCACAATTGCAGAAAGACCCCAGCAATCAGGCGATCCCCTGTGAGCAAGCGCTTTGTGACGGTGGAGAGGAAAAACTCCCTTTTAACAGGAAGAAACCTCCAGCAGAACCAGGCTCAGGGAGGGGCAGTCATCTGCTGCAACTGGATGGGGGGTGAGGGGATAGAGAAGATGAAAAGAACAGACATGTAGAGAGCAAACAGCATGATGGGGACTCAATCCATGGGAGAGAACAAACAGATGTTAATGACCAGCAAAAAAAATAAAAAAAAAATAAAAATAATTAAGAGTGAAGAAAGGAGTGAAGCCCAATGCATTATTGGAGGTCCCCCGGCTGTCTAAACCTATTAGCAGTATAACTAAGGGAGGGTTCAGAGACACATGATCCCTCCCTAATTGTAGGCTATATCAAAAATGAAGGTTTTAACCCTATTCTTAAAAACAGAGATCAAGTCTGACTTCCGAATCCAGATTGGCAGCTGGTTCCACAAGAGAGGAGCTTAATAATTGAAGGCTCTGCCTCCCATTGTACTTTTGGAGATTCTAGGTATTACAAGTAATCCAGCATTTTGTGAGCATAGTGCTCTGTTAGGATAATAGGATAGTATCAGATCTTTTAAATAAAAAGGGGCCTGATTGTTTAGAACTTTGTAACTGAGAAGAAGGATTTTAAACTTAACTCTAAACTCTATGGGAAACCAATGAAGGGAGGCCAGAACCGGAGAGATATGATATCTCTTTCTAGTACCTGTTAAAACTCTTGCTGAAGCATTTTGAATCAACTGAAGACTTTTTAAAGATGTTTTAGGACAGCCTGATAATAAAGAGTTACAATAATCTAATCGAGAGCTAAGAAAAGCATGGATCAGTTTCTCAGCATCACTCTGAGACAAGATGCTCCTAATCTTGGCAGTATTACACAAATGATAGAAGGCAGTCTTAGAAACAAATTTAATATGTGAATTGAAAAACAGATCTTGATCAAAAATAACTCCAAGGTTCCTCACAGAACTATTAAGAGAAAGAGTAACCACATCCAAACTAAGAGTTTGATTTGGAAAGGTATTTCTAAGGTTTTCTGGACCAACAAGAATAACTTCAGTCTTTTCTGAATTTAACAGCAGGAAATTACAAGTCATCCAAGCTTTGATTTCCTTAAGACAGGCTTCTAACTTGGCTAATTGATTACTATCATCTGGCTTCATTGACAGGTGTAATTGTGTATCATCTGCATAACAATTAAAATGTAAACAGTGCTTTCTAATAATGCTGCCTAATGGAAGCACATATAAACTAAAAAGAGTAGGGCCTAGCACAGATCCCTGTGGAACTCCATGACTGAGCTTTGAGTTGAAAGAAAACTCATTATTGACATGAACAAACTGAAACCTATCAGATAAATAAGATCTAAACCACTGCAATGAAGTTCCATTAAGTTCAACATAGTGTTCTAATCTATCAAATAGAATATTATGATCGATAGTATCAAAAGCTGCACTAAGGTCTAAAAGGACAAGTACAGAAACAAATCCATTATCAGATGCGATAAGGAGGTCATTAGTGACCTTCACTAAGGCTGATTCAGTACTATGATGGATTCTAAACCCAGACTGAAACTCTTCAAATAAACCATTTCCCTGCAAGTGGTCAAATAATTGTGTAGCAACAACTCGTTCTAAGATTTTTGAAATGAAAGGGAGATTAGAGATTGGTCTATAGTTAGCTAAAACTCCTGGATCCAGCATTGGCTTTTTGAGTAACGGTTTAATTACAGCCGTTTTAAAAGCCTGTGGTACATGGCCTAATGTTTATGAAGAATTGATTATTTGAAGAATAAATCTGCCAATAAATGGAAAGACTTCTTTAAATAACATGGTAGGAATAGGGTCTAAAAGACAAGTTGAAGGCTTGGATGAGGAAATTATTTTATCTAACACTAAAAGGTCAATTAGAGTAAACTCATCCAAACAGATATCAGTTGAAGGAGCTGTAGTAGTTACTGTATTTAAGTTAACGGTAGGAAGAATCTGACTGATTTTATCTCTGATAGATGAAATTTCATTATTGAAAAAGTTCATAAAGTCCTGACTAGTAAGCGCAAAGGAAATGCTAGGATTGACAGAGTCCTGACTCTTTGTCAGCCTGGCTACAGTGCTGAAAAGAAACCTGGGATTATTCTTGTTCTCTTCTATTAATGCAGAATAATACCTTGTTCTAGCTTTTCTAAGAGATTTTTTTTTATAAATTAAAAGATGATTTCTCCAAGCTAAATAGATTTCATCTAAATTTGGGGAGAGCCATTTTCTTTCTAATTGACAAGCCTTCTGTTTTAAGCTACGAGTTTCTGTGTTGAACCAAGGAGTTAGAAATCTCTGATTAGACTTCTTCTTTTTTAAGGGGGCCACCAAGTCTAGAGTCTGATGCAGAGAAGCTGTAACACTATCTACCATACTATCAATTACAGAAGAAGCAAGCTCTCCATAGCTTACATCCTTTGTGTTGACACATGGCATAGAGGAAACAATCTGCATAAATTTGGTAACAACATCATCTGAGAGGCATCTGCTGTAGTAATATTTTTCTTTAGGAGCCAAATAGACAGAAATAGTAAAATCAAAGGTTAACCGACAATGGTCTGACAGTACAGGGTTATGAGGAGACACTACCAGATTTTCTATTTCTATGCCATGTGTCAGAACAAGGTCCAACGTGTGGTGGAGATAATGGGTAGAATTTCCTGCTTTCTGAGAAAACCTCATCGAGTCTAATATTGAATTAAATGCCATATTAAGACAATCACTATCTACATGTATATTAAAGTCCCCTACTATAATTGTTCTATATGGTTTCAGCACTAAATCAGCTAAGAATTTGGCAAATTCGGATAAAAACTCTGAGTAGGCTGAGGGAGGACAATAAACTATGGCAAATAAAATTGGGTTTAGCCTAAAATTGCTAAAATGTCCAATACTGAAGACCAGGCCCTCAAAGGAATTATAATGTGTTTTTTGCTTTACATTAACTAGTAATTTGGAATGGTAAATTGCTGCTACTCCTCCCCCATGACCAGAACTTCTGGGATTTTGACAGTTTAAATAACCAGAGGGAGTTGATTCATTTAAACCAACATAATCATCTTGCCCTAACCAAGTCTCTGTAAGGGATATTTAATCAATCTGATGATCAATTAACAGGTCATGGACTAGCAGAGACTTGGGAGTTAGAGACCTAATATTTAACAAACCGCATTTAATTTTTAAACTGAGAGGAGGAACAGAGACCAAGTCATTAAATTTAGAGGCTTCATGCTTAATTTGAGTTTTACCAACTTTTTGTTTAATCACTTTGGGATGCTTATATATTATATTTTTATTTACTTTAGATGGAGCAGACAATGATTTTCTGATGGGGAAGACAGGGGCTAAGTTGAGGGGTGGCGGATAAAGAGGAGCTGCAGAGAGGTGTGTAAGATTGCGACTCTGCTTCCTGGTCCCAACTCTGAGTTGTCAAGGTTTTGGAAATTTGGATTAAAATGATGCCAGATTGTTAGACAAAAGAGACGCACCAGCCAAAGTGGGATGGACGCCGTCTCGTCTAATAAGACCAGGTTTCCCCCAAAATGAGTTCCAGTTGTCTATGTAGCCCACATTGTTTGCAGGACACCACACAGACAGCCAGCGGTTGAAGGATGACAAGTGGCTAAACATGTCATCACTGGTCAGATTGGGAAGGGGCCCAGAGAAAACTACAGAGGCAGACATTGTTTTGGCAAAGTCACACACCGATTCCACATTAAGTTTTGTGACTTCTGACTGCTGGAGTCGGATGTCGTTAATGCCGGCATGGATAACAATTGTGGAGTATTTAAAATTACTTTTAGCCAGCATTTTCAAATTTGACTTGATGTTGCCTGCTCTGGCCCCAGGAATGCATTTGACTATGGACGCTGGAGTCTCTAGGTTCATGTTTCTGACTACAGAGTCGCCAATGATCAGAGTTTTATCCTCAGCGGGTGTGTCGCTGAGCGGGGAAAAGCTATTAGAAACATGAACAGGTTGGTGGAGAACCAGGGCCTTGAGACTAGGCTTCCTTCTCACCGTCCCCCACTCAGTCTCCTGGCTGCTTGGGAGGACCGGAGGACCACTAGCAGGCTGCCCTATGCTAGGGAGCTCCGCTGCAGCTAAGGGGTGTCCGTCATTATTAACTGGCACAGACGGTGTTTCAATGCAGCAGAGCTGGGATTCCAAATCAGACAACCTCACCTCGAGTGCCCCAAAAAGACAACATTTATTACATTTACCATTATCACTAAAAGAGGCAGAGATGTAGCTAAACATCTGACAGAGAGAGCACACCAGAGGAGGAGAGGAAGGAGAGCTAGTAGCCATAGCTAGTGGCTAACCTGAAGCTAACAAAAACACCGATGAAAGTTGAACAGAAGGCTAAAGAGGGTGATTAGATGACACTGAGTGCGCACACAGGTGCAAGAGGCTTGATAAACAGAAGTGAGAGCTAACGGTAGATGGAAAAAAGTGATTAAAATACAATTAAAGGCAATAATCCTGAGGAGAGTGAGGAGAGCGAACCACAGAGCAAACCACACAGACAGCCAGCAACACAGGAAGTGATGATACGTTACCACAGGAAGTGTCTCACCAAGATGCCTCGGGTTCACAATTATTATTAGATATTAGATATCCTATTACAATTATTATTAGATGTTGGTTTATTGTCATTATAAATTATCATTGTTGTATTATTTCTACTGCATAATTTAATTATAAGATGTATTATATATTATGGTATTGTATAATGAATGTAATTATGGGATGGATAATGACTATAATGATGTTATAATTTATTGGGTATGGAGAAGGGGTGGGACTATTGTGATGTTGTGTACCGGCACCTTTATTGTGAAGTACAGTGTAGTGATGTGCACTTCCTGTCATGTCATTGCACCGCCCTATAATTACCAGAGGGCATCCATATGGTGCCCGCTTTGACCGGTGCCCTCTGCCAGGTGCCTACCATGTTACCACTGTTTTTCAATATCAGTAAAGCTGTGTTCATCTAGTCATCTTGCCTCATCATTTACCCAAGGTATTTTACCATACATAACATTTGGCGATCAAGGATTAACTCATGGAGCTGTGTATCACACCACTTCGCTCCTTCCTCGAGCTCCCGGGCGAGCCGCTGGTGCCTTGGCCGATGTGGTTTGAGGCTTTCCAAATGTACATCACGGCGCTTGACCTGGGTAAGCTCGACAAGCTAAGAGCATGTGTGCTACTTGTTCACAACCCGGGTATTGAGGGCCAGCAAGCCCTGCGCACACTCGGAGCATCGGACTCTTTTGAAGACGTTGTGGAGCTGCTAGCAAACCATTTTCACACCCCGGATAGTGTGACTGTCCAAAGGATTCGCTTTCGGCAGAGACATCAGCAAGTGGGTGAGCCTATTCATCAGTTTGTCAGTGACTTAACCCTTTTTGTGTCTTGGTTTCATGGACAGAAAGTGCCTTCACTGTCTGTGACACAGTACTGCACCTGTCATGTGACATGGCCATAAACCATAAAAAATCCCCAGTTGTACTAAGTATTCCACCTCACAAGGTGGCAGACACGTACAACTTACTGCTCTTGCCTTGGAGGACTAATGTCTCCCAAATAACCATCCAAAAACCTCACTTCTGGACACCACAGAAGAAGACTTTGTAAACAAATGTTAATGTTCACAATCACGACACGGAGGAGGCATTGGCTCCCAAATTTGCTAACTATGATTCTAAAAAAGATTAATTAGCTTATGAAGGTAAATATCTACATTTTGTTATAACAGACGGTGGCCGAAGCTGGTTAATTTTCACCTGCCATCAACCCTAGCGCCATGTAACTGGACAGAACAATTGTGCCGGTTCCGTGTCGTCGTATAAGATAAACTGTAGCAGAATAAAAGCAAAATTGAGGTGGAATAATCAAAAGAGTTTCTGGATGTGGGAGAGAAAGCGAAAATGACTGAGAGAAGACAAAATAGCGATGAAAATGGACGAAAACGAGCTGCCTGGCCAGTGGGGTAAGTCTGACGAATTTCTTTGTTTGTTTACAGTGTACTGATTTTCTGGTTCATATACTTTGAAGATAAGATAACAAAAAACCCAAAACAAAAAACAAAACCATCCTTTGTGTAAATATGTCAAAAGTCCACTTTTGACTGAAAGTTCTGTAATTAGACACGAAAATTTACTCCTATCTCAAACACTGGATCATATTCTACATCTTTCTAATTGACAGTAAACCATTATCTCTTACCACTTTCAAGTTATAGCTTTGGACATCTCTGACATCTGAACTGAATATTTTCTTGTGGGGGCGTTTTTTTTTTTTTTTTAACGTGAACGCGTCTAAAGTCAACGAGTCTGAAAGGGTGGAGATTGAGATTTGACCCATTTCTCTGCACCGCTTGGATAATTTTGTTTCATTTTGTCACTATTGCACAGGCTGTATGGTTTGTTTACAATGTAACCAAGGATACACACATGTGCATGTCTCAGCGACAACATAGAAGAGTCCAAGAGTCTGAGGAGAAGGGGGGAGGATTTTATGTTCGTGATTTGATTTGCTGTTTATGTAAATACTGGTGTTTCTTTATTTTGTTGGACATCATGTTAAATATGCTAACATATTTAACATAGTAGTGGGCTCATAGTAGACCAGGGCCCTTAGCAGATCGGGGCCTAATGGTAAGTCCGCCTCTGATAAAGACTACAAGGACAGTTTATACAGCATAGCTGAATATGCCAGTAAGAGTATAGTTGCAAATATACAAGCAAAATCTAAAAAAAAAAATTATGAGAAAAAAGTTGCAAATTTAATACAAAAAGTTTTAAATTAATGAGTATACAGTTGGGAATTTGTGTGGAGAGATAAAACTTGACAAACTGGCAAAAATGGAAAATTTATTAGAGGGAAAAAGTAAAAAAAACAAAAACAAATCTGCAGCCTTTGTTTTTGCAAATTAGCATTTTTTGTTGTAAATTTGTGACTTTATTCATGTAAAATTTATAACTTTTTTCTTCATGTTTTTGTTTTTCCTCATTCATCAACTGTTTTTTTTCTCACAAATTTGTAACTTTTTTTCTTGTAAATTTAAGACTTGCTTATGGCAAATTTGGGGCTTTTTAAATTGTGAATTAGCATCTTTTATCATAATTTTTCACCTTTATTTTATATGTATATGTTTGTATGTAAATTTCTGACTACCCACCACCACCACCATCCCCCTTGTTAAAAAAAATAAAAAAACAATTGCCCACTGCTGACACCTTATTTAATAGATAAAATTTATTTGTATTGTTTTCTAAGCATTTGGTTTTGATGAGTTGAATTTTTTTTTTTTTCTACAAGCCTTTTTCTCTCCCGAGGTCACCACCTGGTGTTGTTTTCATAAATTGCACATTAAAATGTAGCCATCTTCTTTTTTAGCGGTTTACATCCGGCTGGAGAATAGCTACACTCCCACCCACTGATAAGCAGTTCAATACTCAGGGAAAAATAAACAGACATTTAAAATAAAATAAAATCAGATCCAAAATACAACCAACTACCTCAGCCCGCTCTACTTCCACATACGGAAAAAAAAAAAAAAAAAAAAAAAAAATCTGTATTGGAGTGAATGGCAAGAGACAACTTATTTTTAAATCCAGATCGCATTTTGCCATGAATTACACATATATAATGTTTGTCAACTTAAAAGATAATTTTCCACAAAAAACTGAAACAGAAAAATCAGTCATTTGTGCTTTCGAGAGTTGTTTTATGCAAGGTCCACCCTAGCAGCTAAGCCCAGGGCACACCTGTGTAGCAAACAATCGTGCTGTTTAATTATCACCTTCATATGCAACACCAATAAGGTGGATGGATTATCATTGGAAATGATAAATCAGATTTCTTTTTTGTAATGTATAAATTAATATTTCTATGAATTGTGATAGCATGAGCACACATAAAACCTCATCCTACAGTACAGTACAGCATGGAATCCCACGCTGGTAATGAGTAAAATACAACTCATGTCAATTCTGTTTTAGTTGCAGTATATAAGTTGCAATCATCAATAATCTGAGCACTCTTTAAATTGTAAGGTAATGACCCACAATAATGTCAGCACCTCCCTGAATTAGGTTGTGAAACTATGGAAAGTCCAACCACTGGGATTGGGAACCTCTGATTTAAGTAATTGGGCCTTACAAGATCCAGCTGAAAATGAAAACAATATGACAGTTTCATTCTAAAGCTATTTGATCAACTGATATAATGAGCCATTTTCTCATGACGGGTGAAGACACTGCAACTGATGAACGAATGATGGTGTGCAGGATTGACAACTTGATACATCCTGTTCGGTGGATAGCTCTCCCAGGGACTCCGCTGTCACGCAGAACAATTTTAAAAAGTAATACAACAAATACGTTACATAATCTGAACATAATATAATAATTTTCTACAGTCCAGAACGCTGAGGTGGTAGAAGGCCAATGGGTTGATGTCACCCAGTTTTCAGGCCCCATGTGTTATCAGTCTAATTCACATCATCCGATCTTCTGTTGTGACTAAGTAGGAGAAACGTGGCCCCTGTGGGGAGGAGATAGTGAATGGGGATGACAATAGGAGGTTGCTGAATGGCAAACCTTGCATGCGAATCAACACAAAAAGGAAGGCTGGGAGGTGAACGATTCAACATCTGGAGCCTATTCATCAATTTCTTATTGATGGTAATTATCGCTGCAGGAAAAATAGTGGATAACTTCTGTCATATGCAGCCAAGCTGACAAAACTGAACCCTTTTTTCCACCGATTGTTTTTCTTTACACACTCAAGAGTATTTTTGTGTGAAGAGACTGGTTGTCTGCAAGAATTTTCTCTTATTTGGAGGAAATTTTCAGTTCATCTTTGGGGAATTTTCCTAATGGAAGATACAGAATCCACTGTCCAGCAGTGCCGGCACAGGCTCGTTTTTATCTCCTGCAGGGTTAAAGGTGACATGTGGCTGCTGAATACATTTGTGGAGAGGTTTATAGAGCTGTTTTTTAGTGAATGTGTAATAAAAACTTTTTTTGGTGATGGTTCAGTTTGTAATTACAGGTCCTTGCTCAGCATAGGTCCACTTTTGCTGATTGCAGATCATCATTTCCATCCAGTGAGATTTATTGTGATTATTACTAGGATTGACAGAGGCACGGCCAACAAACAACCCCAGCAAACAACCAAGCCCATCACCTTTGTCCCACCTGAGAAGCATTACTTCCACCTCAGAGGCCTGAGCTAGGCGAAACCACCCCCACCAAGCAGCACAGAGCCCACAACCCCTAACCCCGCAATGCAAAACCAACACCAAGACAGCCCCTCACCACCACAACAGACTGCCCACCGGCCCTGCACCAGCAGGCCTGCCTCTATCAGGACACACCAGATGGAGGAAAGGACAGCCCCAGGGCAGAGCTACCATTGCTCCATGGAAAGACAGAAGAGGACAGTCCCACCAAAATTCCTGACAACCACAACCCTGCTGCCCACTGCAAAGAACATTGCCACCCCACCCCAAATCCAAAAGAGTGCCCAGCACCATCTACACACACACACACACACACACACACACATGGGAAATCAGCTACTTACTCTGCACGTATAATTGAGAAGATTCTGTTTATACAGGTTTCAAGGTTTGAACTGAGAATAGCTTTGCAAATGTCTGAAGTGTGAACTCAGACATGTACAGTGGTGTGAAAAAGTGTTTGCCTCCTTCCTGATTTCTCATTTTTTTTTTGTATGTCACATTTAAATGTTTCAGATCATCAAACAAATTTAAATATTAGACAAAGATAACACAAGTAAACACAAAATGCAGTTTTTAAATGAAGATGCTTATTATTAGGCAAAAAAAATCCAAACCTACATGGCCCTGTGTGAAAAAGTGATTGCCCCCTAAACCTAATAACAGGCTGGGCCACCCTTAGCAGCAACAACTGCAATCAAGCGTTTGCAATAACTGGAAAAGAGTCCTTCACAGCGCTGTGGAGGAATTTTGTCCCACTCATCTTTGCAGAATTGTTGTAATTCAGCCACATTGGAGAGTTTTCGAGCATGAACTGCATTTTAAAGGTCATGCCACAGCATCTCAATTAGATTCAGGTCAGGACTTTGACTAGGCCACTCCAAAGTCTTCACTTTGTTTTTCTTAAGCCATTTAGAGGTGGACTTGCTGGTGTGTTTTGGATCATTGTCCTGCTGCAGAACCCAAGTGTGCTTCAGCTTGAGGTCACGAACAGATGGCTGGACATTCTCCTTCAGGAATTTTTGGTAGACAGCAGAATTCATGGTTCCATTTACCACAGCAAGTCTTCCAGTTCCTGAAGCAGTAAAACAGCCCCAGACCATCACACTACCACCACCATGTTTTATTGTTGGTATGATCCTTTTCTGAAATGCTGTGTTACTTTTACTCTGGATGTAATGGGACACACACCTTCCAAAAAGTTCAACTTTTGTCTCATCAGTCCACAGAGTATTTTCCCAAAAGTCTTGGGGATCATCAAGATGTTTTCTGACAAAACTGAGACAAGCCTTTATGTTCTTTTTGCTCAGCAGTGGTTTTCATGATGGAACTGTGCCATGCAGGCCATTTTTGCCCAGTCCCTTTCTTATGGTGGAGTCATTAACACTGACCTTAACTGAGGCAAGTGAGGCCTGCAGTTCTTTGGATGTTGTTGTGGGGTCTTTTGTGACCTCTTAGATGAGTCGTCACTGTATGCTCTTGGGGTAATTTTGGTCAGCCAGCCACTCCTGGGAAGGTTCACCACTGTTCCATGTTTTCGCCATTTGTGGATAATTGCTCTCACTGTGGTTCACTGGAGTCCCAAAGCTTTAGAAATGGCTTTGTAACCTTTTCCAAGCTGATAGAACTCAGTTACTTTGTTTCTCATTTTTTCAATTTCTCTGGATCACAGCATGATGTCTAGCTTTTGAGGATCTTTAGGTCTACTTCACTTTGTCAGACAGGTCCTATTTAAATGATTTCTTGGTTGAGAACAGATGTGGCAGTAATCAGGCTTTGGTGTGGCTAGAGAAATTGAACTCAGCTTTCCAAAGATGTGATAAACCACAGTTAATTTATGTTTTAATTGGGGGGGGGGGGCACTTTTTCACACAGGGCCATGTAGGTTTGGATTTTTTTGTACCCTTAATAATAAGCACCTTCATTTAAAAACTGCATTTTGTGTTTACTTCTGTTATCTTTGTCAAATATTTAAATCTGTTTGATGCTCTGAAACATTTAAGTGTGAAAAACATACAAAAAAATGATAAATCAGGAAGGGGGCAAACACTTTTTCACACCACTATGCAACTCCTCCTAGGCCATTGACCTGGACCTTAAGCACATCCTAGATAGGTCTGCATCTTGGCTGTACTTAAAGTCAAGATCAATGGTCAGGTGATTTGAACGCTCTCGAGGTGATTTCCTCAGGCTGGAATGAGCTACTTTGTCACTGACGGTCTTTTTTTCTTTTTACCTTATATGATCTGGAGATTATATTTTTCTGCAAAATTTTGCTGATGCACATTTCTTCTGGTTAGAGAACTATCAAAAATAAGAATTGTGTTCTGAGAAAAGAACTGTTGCAGCAATGTCTTGTGGTTTCATGTACCCCCATGTGAGCTTGGCACATTCATGTTTTTAACACACACACACACACACACACACACACACGCACACACACACACACACACACACACACACACACACACACACGGGCACACACACGCGCGCATGCACACACACACATGCACACACAAAACAAAACTAAATATTAGACTCACTTTTCACCCTGGAATTCTGTCACTGTTCGTTGGACACAACCCTGCCGTGGGAAGAAACACTTGCTTGGTAAATACCACCTCATTTAATCTGTATAACTGCAGTCTAATATTGTTGCATATTATTTCCCAGCCCCTTTTCCTCCCTTAATATAAGTCTTTTTACCAACCTGTGCACCTTCGCCAGGATGGAACCTATTCAGCCTTGCCTCCTCACCAGTGCTGGTCAAGTTACTTGGAAATAGTAATTAGTTACTGATTACTGATTACTTCTCCAAGAAAGTAATCCAGTTACTTTACTGATTACTTATTTTCAAAAGTAATTAAGTACTTTATTACTTTACTTTACTTTTCAAAAACATTATGCACAACCTTAAAGCAATAGACCTTTCAGCCTAATTCTATTCTTTCCTCATATTCCATCATATAAAACTGAATCAAATGAAAGTGTCTTTTTTAAAACTTGTTTTATTAGTTTCAATCTTTTAACTTCTTGCAAGCATCAAGCAAAAATTAAATTAAATGCAACAGTCTGAGTTGAAGAAAACTGTTGAACGTTTAAACCTATTTTCTGCACATTCCACCATATATTAATAAAATAAAGCAAGTCTGTTAACTTATATTTCTGCATATTCCAGCATATAAAATAAAAATCTTTGTTGTGTGTATACTCCTTCATTCGAATAGATGTAAATAAAATACAGCAATAAAATAATTAATATCAAAGTCTCTCCTGACTGTATTCCAAATTATTAACATTTACATCTTTTAACAGCTGGTAAAGTGCAGAGGAGTAATAATGAGTTTACCAAAACAGAAAATGCTGTTGCATGCCACATTTAGGCTGTTAGTCCAGTCTCATTTTATGGCTACCCTGACAAGGCCCTATGTTTTTTGTTTTTCTTTCGGAGTGAAACAGTGGTTATATCGCATCAGCAGAAGCTTCTCAAACCTCCTATCAGACACTCTGTTCCTTTTCGGGGAAAGCACCAAGCCACCTAAACTGAACAGCTGTTCCACTGGTGCACTGGATGGAGGTGGAGTGTTGTATTTCATGTACATCTTTTTGAGGTATGGGAACTGATTCAGAACCTCAAGCTCACACCCAGACCTTAAATAGTCAGTTACTTCTTTTTCTGCTGAGAAGCTTTCTGTGGGCTGGTTCTCAAAATCAAAAAAGTCCATTTCAGCTGGGCTGGCTACCAGTTGGGACACATTAGCATTATCAGCTGCAGGAGCAGCTTTACGACACTCTGTTTTCAGAAGCTCCTTCACATGCTCTCTCCTACGCTCATCTGTCAGCCATCGAAGTTTGAATTTGGGACAAGTGGCCGCTGCAAGAAGTCCTTCTTGGCTATCCAGTACAGCATCAAAACAAATTTTGATGGCCTGTAAAATACAATATGATATAACTAAGAATATATACGTATATATATATATATCAGCTATTTTAATTATTTTGTGGGCTTTACTGACCTAAACCATCTCATGCGCTATCAATACTTTATGAGATTTAATTTTGGTTGAGGCTGTTTTGACCTCTTTATTTCATTCTTCTGTTGATGTTAGATTAATATTCATGATTAATGATGATCAATATCTCTGATATTGAACAGGGGATGAATAATTGATCTTTTATTATATTCTATCATTTTAATAATTGTACTCACTGCTTAAAACAAACAAAGTGTAACATCTGCCCACCATGAATGGTATAATAAATTCAACAAATCCACCCAAATCAATTATCAAATAATAATCTTACCTTTACAGTGACATCTGGAAGGCTGGCTGTCATTCTAGAGAGGTCATCTTTCAGGGCAGGTGTCTTTGACATCAGGCTTGTGAGTGTTGGTAGTAAAGCCCCATAGGTGCACTCATCCCCTTGTAAGACATCCAGTGCTACTGTCAGGGGCTTCATCACGGTGCAGTACTCTTGTAAGAATAGGTACTCTCTTTCATTAAGGCACTTGATTCCCAGTTTTACACACAGAGGATTCAGCTCATTCATCGGAATTGTGATGATTCTGGAAATGGCCTCGTACAAGGAATTCCACCTTGTGGATGTGGGTACCATTAGCTTCCTGCGGCTGACTTCCTCCACCTGTTCAGAGGCTAATGTTGATCGACTTGCTTTAGTCCAAAGAGCAGAGCATTTTGCCATACTACTCCTATATACAGCCTTGGTGTCTGCACAGGAATTTAGATGTTTGTCAACATCGCTTGTTGAAATCAGGTTAATTGTGTGTGATGCACACTTGTAGTGTGGAGGGAGGCTAAACTGTCCATCACCAGATGCAGTTGAAAGAGCTTCTATGACATCTGTAAAGGTCGGTTCCTCGTCATCACCTTCTTCTTCATTTTCAGATTCAGACTCCAAATTACAGGGCTGACATACTCTGAATGCTTTGGCAAAATTAGATGCATTATCCGTTACAGTGGCAACAACTTTGCCATGCAGTCCACGTGATGAATGGATTTCTTCAGTCTCTGCTCCAGTTACATCATAGGTGTGCCTGCCTCTAATTCTCTTACATGCTAGGGCGGCCTTGTTGCGCTGTAAAGTGGAATTAATCCAGTGAACTGTTACACCCATAAAACTTTTATTATTCACCGTCCAGATGTCAGCAGCGGTGGAAACAAAGTCTACATCTCCGAGTGCAGCCTTCAGATTAGAGTCCATTATGTCGTATTCTCTCTCAAGGTATCCTGCAAATGACTTGCTCTGCGGCAGCTTGACACTGCTTTTTGGTTGGTATTTTTTCTACGATGCGTCAGAACGTTTCAGAGTCTACAGTGGAAATGGGCAACATCGCCTCGACAATATAGCCAGCAATGAGCTTAATCAGTTCAGCGGCACTAAGTCCTGTCGCTTTTAAGTCTATTTTCACCTGTTTAACAGGAGAGGAGCCCTCGGAGGTTCGCCCGGTGGAATTGGATGTGGTAGCCGCAGCGGGCATGTCAGTGGGGGGATCCGAGGGTTTCTCAGTGAGTTTCACATTCCTGTGCCGGCTTGCTAGGTGCTTGCTCAGATTTGAGGTGGAATTTTTCGCTGTAGATAAAAGTTTTCTTCCCACGCAGAGTGTACAGCGGACGCTAATGTTTTTGTCACCTTTTACCGAGTCAAACTCAAAGTAACGTTGGTACTTCCAAGCATTAAACGGTGCATGGCCCTGCTCTCCCCCGCACTCCATGTTGTCTCTTGTTGACCACTACACGTGTCTGTTGTTTACCATTGACGTCGCGCCGCTCATACGTCATTGTCACAAGACAGTCTCACAAAACAACATCACGGTTTAGTAACGCAGTAACGCAGCCTGCTTGTGGGAAAGTAACAGTAATCTAACTACTTGTTTTTGCAATTATAATCCCTTACTTTACTCATTACTTGAAAAAGTAATTGGATTACAGTAACGCGTTACTTCTAACGCGTTACTGCCCATCAGTGCTCCTCACACTGTATGTTCCACTCCTCATGCTGCTGTTACACTGTAATTTCCCAGTTTGGGATCTATCTATCTATCTATCTATCTGTCTGTCTGTCTGTCTGTCTGTCTGTCTGTCTGTCTATCTATCTATCTATCTATCTATCTATCTATCTATCTATCTATACCAGTGTTTTTCAACTGGGGTTCCACCAGTGGTCCAAAATTTGCAAATAATTTGCATTTCTTGTGAGTGGGTGCCTGTAGTGGCTCTTCCATGTCCATGGGTAGCAGAATGAATGCAACCCTTCTTCTTCTTGACAAAAAATTCACCCAATGGAGAGGTGAGGTTACCTTCATATCTTCTGGAGCCACTTTGTACGTTCCGTGGAAATCATAAAAACAAGCCATCAAGCCTGAGTCCATAACATCCACAGGGGCACACCATGAAAATGTCGCTACCTCTTTCAGAAATTGCATCTTGATGTTGACTGTTTTCAGCAATAAACAAGTGGTGAATAAGGGCACATTCACACGGCCACTCTTTGGTCTGGACTAAAGGACCAAAGTGTGTATTCCGTGGATAGTTCGGTTTGTTTGGTGCCATCTGAATGCGCCTAGTACTCTGGTGCAGCACCAAACAAGCGAAATCTGTTCCCCCTGAAAAGGGGGGTCTCGGTTCATTTGCAAACACAATCTGGTGTGCTTCGCTTGCCGTGTGAATGCAAACGGAGTATCCAGTGGACCAAAGGGCGGACATGCCCCTCGGCATTTGTGTAACCACAGCAACACACAGTGAGAAGGGAAAGTGGTATTTACTGTAAAGGTGCCTTCACGTCAAACGTGAACGGGTGAATTTTTCGCGCAGCACGATTACATTATAACTCAATGTAAATACATGAAAAGACATTAATTCATCATCTGGGTGAGATGCAGACAGGCAAAGTTCCCACTCACCTGAAAAAGTTGTCCCTGTTGAAAACTTGATATGTGTTGCCTGGCAGCACGTCCGTGGTAGGAATCCGTGGATAAATAAATCCAACATCCCGATTCGGCTTCCATTTTGAGTTGAAAATAACAATAAAGTCAACTGTGCGGATCCAAGAAATACTTTAATCGGAGAAAACTGAGGAGAAAAGTTTAATGATGGCGGCACGGGGGGTTTATACAGACAGTGGGGCTTTTCATTTTTATTAGTTTGTGGAGCATAAACACCTTACTGAAGGGAACGGTGTTATGCTGAGAACTGCTCGCTTGCAGAGAATTGCATCCCATCATTGAATAAACATAATTTAAAGATAATTTACAAGAGATAATAACAATTTTTACTTCTAAAAATGTATTATGGTTACAAGCCTGGCTGTAGTGTTATATTTTATAGTTTTGCTGTATGGGATGCAATTCTTGGCAAGCGAGCAATTCTCGGCATAACACCGGTCCTGCCCAATCGATGAGCCGGATTTCTCTTCTTCTCCAAGATTTTTTTCTTCCTGGTCAGTGGTGGCTTCGGCTACAGCACCACAAGCAAGCAGCTGTTGTAACTGTGTGGCGTTGCCCAAGCAGTTTGGTCTGCTTGAGTGAAGTGCTGTGTGAATGCAAACCGAACCAAATGAAGGTGTGAAAATTCTTGCCATCCCCCGCCAAGTCGAACCGAGACTCCTGGACTATCCTGATGTGAATACAGCCTAAACCTGTCACAGAGCTCTGCAGGCCCATCCATCCATCCACTCCTGGCAAGTCTCATTTTCAAAGTAATTTATTCTCCCTGTAATGGCAGAATATCAATGCTAATTTGCATGTAATTGCACCGCATTTCATACTGAATATAAACAAATTACAATGGGAGTGCTGCAGGGCTGCTCGTGGTTGAGTTTCCTGACAGCTGCACAATTCTAGATTAAATAGAATAAATCAAAAACTGACTTCCAAAGCTCCGGTGTGGGAGCATTTTTGACTGAAGCCAAATGAGCGAGGAAAGCCCAGTAATGTCAACGAGCCGGTATGTGGCCAATATTTGAAAACAGTTACAATGAAAATTGAAAATGCACTAAAAGCATAACCATCCCACTCATTTTTTCCAAGTTAGAACAAAATTGCACACAGACATGCAGAGCCCTCCATTTCCCCACAGTCTGGTATAAAGGAGCCTTAGGCCAACAATGCAGATGTAAACATGACAGTGATAAATGAAAGATTTACTATCGAAAATGTATTGTCTGCCAAAATGTGTTATTGTCACATGTTATTTCACTTCCGCTTCTGAGAGAGAGCAGACACTTTTCTTCCCTCTCCCTCCTAATCCTCTCCCTTCTGATCCCAGCTTGCAATGTCACTCTTCTCCTGGCTGAATCTTAATCCAAATGGAAATTATGGATCTGGAAAGCGGCTTATATGCGATTGTCACCTTTAAAAGAGGAAGATCGGGTCAGGGGGAACCCAAGGGAGACTCATGGCATTGGAATTCATGTGTCTGTGTGATTCGACTGAGATTGAACTGATCACAGGATCTTCTGTTTGGCCCCTGGAGTTTTCCTAGTGTATCGAAATTATCTGGGTGAGCTAATCAAATGCGGACCCCGGCGTAGCTCCCTTAACAAATTCAACAATTCGTCCAGCTGGGGGGAGCACTGACTGTCAGCGGCAGGATTAACATGGAATTTACTATCTGGCATGCATTGAAGAGAGAACGAACTCTCTGGACATGTTTTACCTATGTTTCGGTAGGTGGATAACATCTGTGGATCGCTGAGTGCTCTCCAGAGAATGATCTAAAGTATGATTCAAGCCTGTATGAAATTGAAGCACAGAATCGAAGAGAGAGAAATTTTTTATTCTCTGAGTGCACTGTGCAGATTTGACCTTGTGTTTTGGTGCCCTTGTTTACATTCCTCCTCGATGAAGATAACGCCGGAGAAGTGGCTTATGTCTACCCATACATCAACAATCAGTTGTTGTCGTCAGCGGATTGGTCTCTCAGGGACAATGCCCATGTGCCTTCTGCAAGGAAGAGGAAAAGAGAGACAGACTCTGATCTCTGGACTTGTTTATAAGTCACATGATTATAACATCTATTCACTGCCAGGAGGCGCCCTCTGCTGCTCACTAACAACTGTTACACTCACACTACACAATGACATGCAAATATACACACACTGCTCTCACTCCCTCTGCTGTGTGATTGTATCTATTGTCTGCTAATGTGCATAGAGGGTTTTTTTCTGTGTAATCAAAATTTGGCTCATGAGCTTATATGAGCTTATACGAGCGTGATTCTGATAACTATGTTTTTTCTCTCTGCCTATTGTGTTTCCCCCCCCCTTCCCCCCTTTACCCCCACTGCAGACAGGCGCCTTTATGGCTGCCGTGTCATTGGATGCGCCTAACGTGCGCGCCCAATGTCAAGTCAAATTCCTTGTGTGTTTACTTGTAAATATACTTGGCAATAAAGCTGATTCTGATTCTGATTCTGATTCTGATTCTGCCAAATTACAAGATTAAAATTGTCATTGGATATACTGTAATAGGCTACAATGTGTCATTTTATAACATTTTTGGTTGGTGGGGTCTCATGGGATTTTTTTTCAATGTAAGAAGAGTGCCGTGTCTCAAAAAAGGTTGAAAAACACTGGTGTATACAGTGGGGTAAAAAAAGTATTTAGTCAGCCACCAATTGTGCAAGTTCTCCCACTTAAAAGATGAGAGAGGTCTCCAATTTTCATCATAGGTATACCTCAACTATGAGAGACAAAATAAGGAAAAAAAATCCAGAAAACCACATTAAAGGATTTTTAATGAATTAATTGGTAAATTCCTCGGTAAAATAAGTATTTGGTCAATAACAAAAGTTCATCTCAATACTTTGTTATATACCCTTTGTTGGCAATAACAGAGGTCAAACGTTTTCTGTAAGTTTTCACAAGGTTTTCACACACTGTTGCTGGTATTTTGGCCCATTCCTCCATGCAGATCTCCTCTAGAGCAGTGATGTTTTGGGGCTGTCGCTGGACAACACGGACTTTCAACTCCCTCCAAAGATTTTCTATGGGGTTGAGATCTGGAGACTGGCTAGGCCACTCCAGGACCTTGAAATGCTTCTTACGAAGCCACTCCTTCATTGCCCGGGGTGTGTGTTTGGGATCATTGTCATGCTGAAAGACCCAGCCACGTTTCATCTTCAGTGCCCTTGCTGGTGGAAGGAGGTTTTCACTCAAAATCTCACAATACATGGCCCCATTCATTCTTTCCTTTACACGGATCAGTCGTCCTGGTCCCTTTGCAGAAAAACAGCCCCAAAGTATGATGTTTCCACCCCCATGCTTCACAGTAGGTATGGTGTTCTTTCTCCTCCAAACACGACAAGTTGAGTTTTTACCAAAAAGTTCTATTTTGGTTTCATCTGACCATATGACATTCTCCCAATCCTCTTCTGGATCATCCAAATGCTCTCTAGCAAACTTCAGACAGGCCTGGACATGTACTGGCTTAAGCACAGGGACACGTCTGGCACTGCAGGATTTGAGTCCCTGGCGGCGTAGTGTGTTACTGATGGTAGCCTTTGTTACTTTGGGCCCAGCTCTCTGCAGGTCATTCACTAGGTCCCCCCATGTGGTTCTGGGATTTTTGCTCACCGTTCTCATGATAATTTTGACCCCACGGGGTGAGATCTTACATGGAGCCCCAGATCGAGGGAGATTATCAGTGGTCTTGTATGTCTTCCATTTTCTAATAATTGCTCCCACAGTTGATTTCTTCACACCAAGCTGCTTACCTATTGCAGATTCAGTCTTCCCAGCCTGGTGCAGGTCTACAATTTTGTTTCTGGTGTCCTTTGACAGCTCTTTGGTCTTGGCTATAGTGGAGTTTGGAGTCTGACTGTTTGAGGTTGTGGACAGGTGTCTTTTATACTGATAACGAGTTCAAACAGGTGCCATTAATACAGGTAACGAGAGGAGGACAGAGGAGCCTCTTAAAGAAGAAGTTACAGGTCTGTGAAAGCCAGAAATCTTGCTTGTTTGTAAATGACCAAATACTTATTTTACTGAGGAATTTACCAATTAATTCATTAAAAATCCATCCATCCATCCATCCATCTTCTACCGCTTTTCCGGAGGTGCGGGTCGCGGAGGCAGCAGTTCAAGCAGAGAAGCCCAGACTTCCCTCTCCCCAGCCACCTGCTCCAGCTCTTCAGAGGGGATACCAAGGCGTTCCCAGACTAGCTGGGAGACATAGTCTCTCCACCGAGTCCTGGGTCTGCCCCGGGGTCTCCTCCCAGTGGGACGTGCCTGAAACACCTCAAGTGGGAGGCGTCCAGGAGGCATCCTAATCAGATGCCCATACCACCTCAACTGACTCCTTTCAATGTGGAGGAGCAGCGGTTCTACTCTGAGCCTCTCCCGGATGACTGAGCTCCTCACCCTATCTCTGAGGGTGAGTCCAGCAATCCTACGGAGAAAGCTCATTTCAGCCGCTTGTATCCGCGATCTCGTTCTTTCGGTCATTACCCAAAGCTCGTGACCATAGGTGAGAGTAGGAACGTAGATTGACTGGTAAATCGACAGCTTTGCCTTAGAACTAAGCTCCCTCTTCACCACAACAGACCGGTACAACGTCCGCATCACTGCAGATGCTGCTCCAATCCGTCTGTCGATCTCTCGCTCCATTTTCCCCTCACTCGTGAACAAGACCCCAAGATACTTAAACTCCTCCACTTGGGGCAGGAGCCTGTCCCCAACCCGGAGAGGACAATCCACCTTTTTCCGGCTGAGGACCATGGACTCGGACTTGGAGGTGCTGATTCTCATCCCAGCCGCTTCACACTCAGCGGCAAACCGTCCCAGCAAGAGCTGTAGGTCATTGCTGGATGAAGCCAACAGGACAACATCATCTGCAAACAACAGAGATGAGATCCTGTGGTCACCAAGCATGACACCCTCCATTCCCTGGCTGCGCCTAGAAATCCTGTCCATAAAAATTATGAACAGGACCGGTGACAAAGGGCAGCCCTGGCGGAGTCCAACTCTCACTGGGAATGACTCCGACCGAGTGTTGGCAATGCGAACTAAACTCTCACAACGGTCGTACAGAGACCGAATAGCTCGTAACAACAAGCCCGATACCCCATACTCCCGAAGCACCCCCCACAAAAATCCACGAGGGACGCGGTCAAATGCCTTCTCCAAGTCCACAAAACACATGTAAACTGGTTGGGCAAACTCCCACGAACCCTCAAGAATTCTCGAGAGGGTAAAGAGCTGGTCCGATGTGCCACGGCCAGGACGAAAACCACATTGCTCCTCCTGAATCCGAGGTTCGACCAACGGCCGGACTCTCCTCTCCAGTACCTTGGCATAGACCTTCCCAGGGAGGCTGAGGAGTGTGATCCCTCTAAAGTTGGAGCACACCCTCCGGTCCCCTTTTTTGAAGAGAGGAACCACCACCCCGGTTTGCCATGCCAAAGGCACTGCCCCCGACCTCCACGCAATGTTGCAGAGGCGTGTCAACCATGACAACCCAACAACATCCAGGGCCTTGAGGTACTCGGGGCGAATCTCGTCCACCCCCGGGGCCCGGCCACCAAGGAGATTTTTAACCACCTTGGCGACCTCAGCCCCTGTGATAGGCGAGTCATCCCCCTCGTCCCCAAACCCTGCTTCCTCTGTGGAAGGCGTATCAGTGGGATTGAGGAGATCCTCGAAGTATTCCTTCCACCGCCCGACGATATCCCCAGTTGAAGTCAACAGTGTCCCATCCGCACCATACACAGTGTGGACGGGGAGCTGCTTTCCCCTCCTGAGCCGCCGAACAGTTTGCCAGAATCTCTTTGAAGCCGACCGAAAGTCTTGTTCCATGGCCTCACCGAACTCCTCCCATACCCGGGTTTTTGCTTCAGCAACCACCCGAGCTGCACTCCGCTTGGCCTGCCGGTACACCTCAGCTGCTTCGGGAGTCCCACAAGCCAACCAAGCTTGATAGGACTCCTTCTTCAGCTTAATGGCCCCCCTCACCACTGGTGTCCACCACTTGGTTCGGGGGTTGCCACCACGAGATGCACCGACCACCTTGCGGCCGCAGCTCTGGGCTGCCGCTTCAACAACAGAGGTGGAGAACATGGCCCATTCAGACTCCATGTCTCCAGACTCCCTCGGAATGTGGTTGAAGTTCTTCCGGAGGTGGGAGTTGAAGACCTCCCGGACAGGGGCCTCAGCCAGACGCTCCCAGCACACCCTCACTATACGTTTGGGTCTACCAGGTCTGAATGGCTTCCTCCCCTGCCATCGGATCCAACTCACCACCAGGTGGTGATCAGTTGACAGCTCTGCACCTCTCTTTACTCGGGTGTCCAAGACATACGGTCGCAGGTCTGATGATACGATAACAAAATCGATCATCGACCTGCGGCCTAGGGTGTCCTGGTGCCAGGTGCACATATGGACACCCTTATGCTTGAACATGGTGTTCGTTATGGACAGACTGTGGTTAGCACAGAAGTCCAATAACTGAACACCACTCGGGTTCAGATCGGGCAGGCCGTTCCTCCCAATCACCCCCCTCCAGGTTTCACTGTCGTTGCCCACGTGCGCATTGAAGTCCCCCAGTAGGACAATGGAGTCTCCAGGAGGAGCACCCTCCAGCACCCCAGTCACAGACTCCAAAAAGGGTGGGTACTCTGAAACATCATTTGGTGCATAGGCACAAATGATGGTCAGGACCCGTTTCCCAACCCGAAGGCGCAGGGAAGCAACCCTTTCGTCCACCGGGGAAAACTCCAATATAGAGGCAGCAAGGTGGGGCGATACAAGAATACCTACCCCTGCTCGTCGCCTCTCGCCCGGGGCAACTCCAGAAAAGGCCAAGCTCCAGCCCCTCTCCAGGAGACTGGTTCCGGAACCGGAGCTGTGTGTTGAGGTGAGGCCGACTATATCTAGCCGGTATCGCTCAATCTCGTACACCAGCTCAGGCTCCTTCCCCACCAGAGAGGTGACATTCCACGTACCAAAAGCCAGTTTAGAAAGCTTGGGATCAGTCCGCCAAGGTCTCCGCCTTTGACTGCCACCTAATCCACATAGCACCGGACCTCCATGATCCCTCCTGCAGGTGGTGAACCTACTGGAGGGCGGACCCATGTAACTCCTTCGGGCTGAGCCCGGCCGGGTCCCATGGGTGGAAACCCGGCCACCAGACGCTAGCCTTCGAGCCCCTCCCCCAGGCCTGGCTCCAGGGTGGGGCCCCGGTAACCCCATACCGGGCGGGGTACACTGAATCCTTGATATACAATTTATCATGAGAGTCTGTTGGATCGTTCTTCGTCTGGCCCTTCACCCAGGACCAGTTTGTCTTGGGAGACCCTATCAGAGGCAAATTGCCCCGGACAACATAGCTCCTGGGATCACTGGGGCACGCAAACCCCCCCACCACGATAAGGTGACGATCCATGAGGGGGTCATTAAAAATCCTTCAATGTGATTTTCTGAATTTTTTTTTCTCATTTTGTCTCTCATAGTTGAGGTATTCCTATGATGAAAATTGGAGACCTCTCTCATCTTTTAAGTGGGAGAACTTGCACAATTGGTGGCTGACTAAATACTTTTTTGCCCCACTGTACATACATTAAATTTTCTTAAAAAAAAAACAAAAAAACTTAGGATACTTCCTTTTTCAGTGTCTGCAGAAACACAAATTAAGAAGCTTTTAGGTTTGATGAAATACACTAGCCTAATTGCTTCACACAGAACTGAGAGCAGAATTAAACATTTGAAATATTTAGCAGTGTGCTTAGTATTTCTTGAAGAGTAAAACAGCTCCCTCTCTAAGCATCTGTAAATAAACAGCTGCATGACTCAGAAATTAGTTCTGCTTTTAGCTTAGTCTGTCAGCCCTTTTGCATTACTCAGACGTCTTTTACATGAGGAAAAATAATGGATTCTTTCTGGTCATCTCCCATGAGAATATATTAAATTTGCACAAATGAGATCCTCCCCCAACTGACATCCTCAGCTCTCAGCAATAAATCACATTCTTTTCCTCCAGATTTCAAGCTTTCTGCATCTTTTAGTCTCGAGGATTTCCATGCATCTATTCTTTCTGAAATGCTCTTTGTCCTCATTTAAAAAAAAACAACAGCATAAGTAGTGGGCCCCGTGAAGATAAGGGTTCATCCCCTGCAGCCGTTCCCTCACAAGTCCTTCTAATGGAAACCCGCTGTACTTTCAAAGACCAGGATAGGGAACCCTGCTGGGGCAGATTCCTCAGGAAAGCTGGACTTTACTATCAAACGGCAGCAGCGGGGCGAGTAAGTGTCATCACCATTGTTTCATCAACTGTGGATCAAGCGGCCGCCACTAAAAAACTAGGAGAAATAAAGGGCTTACACATCTGACCAAAACATCCTCATCTCAGGTTTGAGAGGCCGTGGGGGGGGGGGGGGGCACAAACTCACTTTGATCGCCCCTTCCACCCCATGAACACACAGAAAACACAGTTTTACATTTAAATTAACACAGGAGAGAACACAGGAGGCAATGTAAGAGACCCTGCCCGAGTGAAGACAGAAAAAGACGGTTGGGGGAGTTTGCAGACCATAGAGTCTCTTTATGACCAAATACACTGGCTTTAAATGCTTAGAACAGAGAACAGAGATAACTTAGCTGGGCTGATGGACATCTCCCTGTGGGACTGTGAAAGCCAAAATGATGAAATGTGATATATTTAACATACATTAATGTTGCAATGAAGACTGGAAATAAATACCGCATAATTTTATCTTTTCTCATAAAGCTGCCTTGGAATCACAGAACGGTAGCTCACACTCAAGTTCTCTGTAATGTGGTCTTTGTTCTGGCATGTCAAAGTTACACTCAAGTGGACTCAACATTATGCTGTATATCGACCAAAAATGTATTTCCTGGTTTAAAATGACTGAAGGATCTGCTGAGGCAGAATCATGTCTGGAATGGCTGTTAAAGGCTTTACTGCTAATAAAAACCAATATGGAGCTCATATAGACTACTGGTTCCTGGAATTTACCTGCTTCAGATGGACCACCGGGTAGCCATGAATAAAAAAAAAAAATGGATAGCCACAGGGAGACTATAAATAACTCCCACTTTACCTGCACATGCATAGGAGTAACCATACATCTGAGCAGAATACTTCTTAAAGGTCCCATTTACTGCACTTTTTCCTCATGTTGACAGTTCCCACAGGTCTTAATGAAATGTTTGTGACATATTTTGCTCATATTGTCTTAAATTATTTAATTATTGCAGCATCATTGTGAAGCTGGAAAAGGGTGGATTGTCCTCTCTGGGTTAGGGACAAGGTCCTGCCCCAAGTGGAAGAGTTTAAGTATTATTATTCATGAGTGAAGGTAAAATTGAGCGGGGATTGACAGATGAACCTTGTACCGGTCTGTCATGGTGAAGAGGGAGCTGAGCTCTGAAGCAAAGCTGTTGATTTACCAGTCAATCTGCGTTCCTACCTTCACCTATGGTCATGAACTTTGGGTAATGACCAAAAAAATGAGATCACGGGTACGAGCAGCTGAATTGAGCTTTCTCTGTAGGGTTGCTAGACTCACCCTTAGAGCTAAGATGAGGAGTTCAGTTATCCCGAAGAGGCTCAGAGTACAACCACTGCTCCACCACATCAAAAGAAGCCAGTTGAGGTGGTTTGGGCATCTGATCAGGATGCCTCTTGGATGCCTCCCACTTGCACGTCCCACTGGGAGGAGACCTCGGGGCAGACCCAGGAAACACTGGAGAGACTGTGGGCTGCATTACAAGGACGCGGTCAGTCATCAGTTGTCAGAGGTGCAAGATGCGTTTATGGGCGTTTCCAAGTTCATTTCATTATCACACAAAACTGACAATAGTAAAGTTCAAACAAAAATAATCTTTATTACAAAAATAACGCAAATGGTCAATTACTGTGAATGAAGATCTGGAGACCCTGCAGGGGAAGAACAGAAGCAGAGGTTAGTATAACTGGGTGGATATGGATGATGAACTGTTTCGTCTTATGCTTACAGGCACTCTGTGTAGAAGCTGCAATGACAAGGTGAGGATCCTCCAGAGGTCACGAGCGGGCTGCCAGCAGAGGATGTGAAAAGGTGCAACAGGAGATCATTCAGGTGATAGGCTGGCCAGGCCTGGGGAGTGAAGGTAGAACACACAAGTGACAAGCGTGGGTAAGTTGACCTACTTTGGGGGGAAACGGTGAAGTGCACTTTTCTGTGTGAATCTAAATTTCTTGGAGTAATAATTGATAATAAACTGTGCTGGAAGTCACATATTAATTATATTAAAGGTAAAATATCCAAATCAATTGCAATATTACACAGAGTGAAATATTTGCTGAATCAACCCACACTATATACCTTGTATCATTCATTAATACTCCCATACATGACATATTGTAATGAAATATGGGGAAATACATATAAAACAAACATATATCCACTCTTTATGCTTCAGAAGAGAGCTATTAGAATAATAAACAAAGCAGCTTACAGGGAACCAACAAACCCACTTTTTCCTTAAATTAAAAGCTCTCAAGTTGAAAGATCTGGTTGACTTTAAAACTGCAATAATAATGTTCAAAGTGAAGAATCTATCACTGCCCGCAAATATCTAAAAGTTGTTCCAAATAAGGGAGAAACAATATCATTTTAGAGGAACATGTATATTTCAAAAACCTTCAGTGAGAACTACCACCAAGCAACACTGTGTTTCAGTGCAAGGAGTCAGATTATGGAACGATTTTGGACCTGAATTAAAATCATGTACAACGCTTGGACAATTTAAACAAAAACTAAAGGAAGAAATACTCCAAACATATATACAAGATGACATGTAAAATCACATAAGGATTGTCATATCCAGCCTGTGTTGTGTTGTAGCTTAGTTTTTTTCTGTCACATTTTGTCTTAGCTTTGTTTTTTTGAATTGTAATCGGTCTTGTCTTGTTTTTTTTGTTTTTTTCTTTTGAATTCTTGGATGGAACATGGGTGGGCAATATAAGCTGCGGCTTCAGCCATCACCCATTTCGGATAACTTATGTTGAATTGTATAATCAGAGGAGTTATTGTCTAATTTGACCTTGTTGGATTTTCTTTCCCCCTTTGTTATATTATTCAGTTTCTTTTAACCTGTACTATCCGAAATAAAGATTCATTCATTCATTCATTCATTCATTCAATCCAATTCCATTCCGTAAGATAAGGTCCAGAGTCCAATAACAAGCAGGGGGTCAGAGCATGGCAGGCAGGAACAGGGCAGACAAGGTCCAAGATGTGAGGCAGGCAACGGGCTCTAGAGCAAACAAAGGTCAGACTAGTGATGTTATGCTCAACACCGCTCACTCGACACTGATTCAAGCAATCTAACACGGAAGAGTTGCGAGCAGAGTGTTGAGCATTGTGTCAACATGGTCACAGTCACGTGACTGTAGCGAACGAGGCCTCATTGTCACATCATGCGGGTTGAGACCTGGCGAGAAATTTGAGATGGCTGGGCATTGCATACGTCAATAGTGAAGGATTTAAAAGGGGTCTGATTCACCACTCAAACTGAGGGTTTTTTGAGAGGAGGAGATTTGTTATCGTTGTTGCATTTGCTATCTGAGTAGAAGTCGTTAGGTTTAGGTTCAGTAACACTAAACAACATATTACATGTACTAAATATTGCACATACTATAGATACATTGGTGATGGTGAAACTGAGCTCTTATAACACAATGAACAACTCTGAGACAATAGCTTCATGATCAGCACAGTGTTATGAAACATTTAATAACACAGGGTTACAAAAATAATTTTTTTGTAAGTTGTCTGTATTTTTTCAACTGATTTAAGACAATTTTGCACCGCTGAAACTAAAAATGACATCTGTTTCTCTTGATCAAGTGCTAAGTAAAAACCTGTACTTACTTAGTATTTACTTAGAACTGTGCATGTATTTGTTTTTATATAAAGGTAAGTATATGTACATTGAATGCTATATCATCATTGTTCAACATTCAGAGAATTTCAAGACATAAAAAAGAATTTTGCATCATATAAAGTGAAAATACCTGTACATGTAAACAAAAACGTATAAAACAACATGTGGCCATAATTCAAAAAAGTTGACCTGACTGAGCAAAACCAGTGCGATTTTTGGATTCAGCACATCAAAATTGTCCTAAATCAGCTTAAAAAAACTTAGACAATAAATTTGGTGTTGACCAGTGTAATGAGTGCCATCTGCTGACTGAGTGCCAGAACTGCATCTGGGTAGAAAAACTGAAAAAATCTCAATACCTTTTTTTGAGCATTTGCCCATCCGAGGTCTATTCAGAATTGGATGGCAGGAACAAACAATACAAAGCAAACAAAAAAAACCTAATTCCAATAGAACACTCTAAAATTTCCCATGAGCCCTCAAGTCACGTGATGTGACCGACATAACGAGGCCTCGCTTGCTACAGTCACGTGACTTTGGGTGTGCTGAAACAGCACTTGATGCACTGCTCATGATGCAAAAAAAAAAAAAAAATAAATAAAAAATGCAAGAGACATTGAACAACTCTTATTACTAAAATAAAAAAAGACTATCAGAGAATTGTTGTGCTCTTTACTCTCTCTCTCTTTTAATATACCCCTTTTTTTCTTGTTAATTGGAATGTAAAGTTTGACTGATTGTATATTTTTTGTGAAAGTTCTGATTTTGTAACTCTTTTGTAACCTTTATCCTCATCGAGAGTTTGTATATTGTATTTTGTTGTATTAAATTAAAAACAAACAAACAAAAAAACTGTTCATGACACTTCTGCTTTATATTGTGCAAATCAGCATTGAGTGGACGGCGTCGAGCATAACATCTCTACCCCTACCTCTGTGGATTGGGACACCCCTTCAGAGCTGCACATGGCCAAAGTGAAGCTGTCTTACCGGCCACTGCTGAAATTCACCAGCCATTGGCCACTGTTAATGTCAAGCCCCTCTCTCTCTCTCTCTCTCTCTCTCTCTCTCTCTCTCTCTCTCTCTCTCTCTTTCCTGAAAATTGTCCTTCCACAGAATTTTTCCAGCAATGACTACAAATTCTGAAAGTTGTCTATCATTTGACAGATTATATGGAGAGTGATCTAATTAAAGTCAGTTTAAATGACAGATAACTGATTGACAGAATTTTTACAAGCCTGTCTGAGAAAATTACATAACAAAAAGTGAAGTGCTACCTGTGATATAGAGTATTGCCCTTTATCAGGTTTTCAACCCAGATGCAGTTCTGACAGTCAGTCACCAGATGGCAGTCTTTATTAGCTGTTCCATAACACTGTTTCACTCATGAAGCAATTGTCTCAAAGTTGCCCATTGTTTCATGAGGCCTCAGTTTTAACATCACTAGGTCAGACACGGCAGGCAGACAAAGTTCATGGAATCAGGCAGGAGCAAACAGGCAAGTATAATGCTTTGTTACCAGACAGAGTAGTGGAAGAGCCTCCCTTACAAAGGGCACCTTTAATTGGCCACAGGTGGTGATCAAGGTTGTAGAAAGGGCTCTAATTATAAGGGGGAGAGAGAGGCAGACACACATGACAGACAGGAATCCTTACAGTAACCGCATTTTTCCACTGGGTGCAAAGTCGAAAAAGGCTGTCCTAATCCTCTTAATTATTACCTCTGCCAAGGAGGTTATGTAATTGGGGTGGTTTGTCTTTTAGTAGGGTTATGCAAAAACTACTGGATGGATTTTGATTAAATTTCCACCAGAGGTAGCCCTTCAGCCAAGGATGAACCCATTAAATTTTGGTGATGATCTGAGAGTGCGTACCTCCACCAAAGACTTTGTTAGTATTTGTGCAGCAGGATTACACAAAAACTACTGGATGGATTTGGTTGAAATTTTCACCAGAGGTGGTTCATGGGGTACAGAGGAACCCATAACATTTTGGTGATGATCCCGGAGTGCATACCTCCACCAAGGCTCTTATCTTCTCACAGTGTGCTAGCAAGAATACTCCAAAAATACTGAATGGATTTGGACTAAATTTTTACCAGAGGAGATCTTGGGCTACAAAAGAACCCATAACATTTTGGTGATGATCCAAGAATGCATAGCCCCACCAAGGCTCTTACCATCTCATACTGTGTTAGCAAGAATACTCTGAAACAAACCCATTACATTTTGGAGGTGATCCATGAGGGACGGAAGGAGCCTTGGCAGAGGTACGTGCTCTCTGAGTACTTTTCTAGTTCATAGGTGTGTTTGTGCCATAATGTAAAATAAACCAATCACTGCCTTTGCTCTCATTCCCTTTAATGAACAGGCATGAGATCAAAGCCACAATCGTAATACGAAAACATTTAAATGGGAAGACAAATTAATTTTGCTGAGGACCATGCGGCCTTGTTCACAAAGTGAAAATGCATTTATGAGCAAGGAGCTGTTGAGGTGTTTTTAACTAACAGCCTGGCTGGCACACAGATGAGAGCTGTTGACTACAATTCAGAGACAATGTCATTCTTTCTTTGTTCATCATTTTGACTGAGTTGTAAAATTTCCTTCAGTTATATCATCGTTCATCTGAACTTCTCTTTTAAACCAAGAAAGAGTGAGCCTCATCTCGGCCTGAGCTCTATTAATCTGCTTTGGTGAATATGAAATTGTTGTTTTAATTCAAAACAACTGTCAGGATATCTTCATTTTGAATGAAAGGTTAAAATTGTAAAAACTGTCATCACTAGATAATAATAAATATCGGTTTTGTGCGCATCTACCTCTTATCCCGGGTCATGGTGACAGCTGTTTTCCCAGTAGGGCAGACTGATCCGGCTGCAGTCCAGTAGTTAAATTAATAAGACTGAACCAAAACCCATGTAACATTTTTCTCCTCTGTATCATGAAAAACCCTGTTGTGTCTTCAAATAGTTTGTATTTAACTGTCCTCATTTAATAGAAAACACCAGTAGAGTGTGTTTTTTTTTTTCAATAATTGGAACGTGCAAATACAAACGGACATGAGATATGATGATGTGATATGATGGCTCAGCACACGGCAGATTAGTGGACAGAACACTTTTTCGGAGAAGAAATTTATTGTTTAAAATTTTCAGATTGACAGTAGCACAAAGCTGGCGCACTGTCTACTCTTAATTAGATGGCGTGATGCAAAGTGTAAAAAACAGCACAATAACAACTTCTGACCTTCAAGTGGATCATTTATGTTTTTTGTCATACTGTTGAACATTAAAGTTTAAAATAACCATGATAGCACCACATATTTAGAACGGCATGGTGCAGGATCTGAAATAATGCTGGAACACAAAGAAAAGTACAACAAAAATTTCATATGAATAAAAAGTAATTGGATAAGATTCAGGAATGGAGCTTGATTGGTGACAGTCTGGTGATGTGGTGGAAAAGTTCTTTCCCTGGGACACCTAATTGCTGTTTGGTCAGAGCTTTTGGTGTTATTATAAGCACTGAAACATGTCCTTTGGCTTCACATAGGGATGCATTTGTCTGTGGCATTAGTGACACATAGTCCAAAGTTATCACATAGCAAACTAGAAAAGCACTCAGAGAGCACATACCTCCACCAAGGCACCTTCCCCCCCCTCCCTTTGTCCATCATCTGTCTGTACCTCCCTGCCTTCATCCCTCTGTACATTGCAAGATAGGGCCTTGGTGGAGGTATGCACTCTTGGATCATCACCAAAATGTAATGGGCTCCTTTGGTGAAAATTTCATCCAAATCCATCCAGTAGTTTTTGTGTAGTCCTGCTAACAGTCAAACAAGCAAACAAACACCGGTGTCAGATTGTAAATGGACCCCCCCCCCCCGCAAACTATTTAGTATACAAGCACAATCACACATTACACACACACACACGCATATCTATATCTATCTATCTATATCTATCTCTCTCTCTCTCTCTATATATATATATATATACAGTATATACAGTATATATATATATATATATATATATATATATATATATATATATATATATACACACACACACACACACACACTGGGGCAAAAAAGTATTTAGTCAGCCACCAATTGTGCAAGTTCTCTGACTTAAAAGATGAGAGAGGTCTCCAATTTTCATCATAGGTATACCTCAACTATGAGAGACAAAATGAGAAAAAAAAAATCCAGAAAATCACACTGAAGGATTTTTAATGAATTAATTGGTAAATTCCTCAGTAAAATAAGTATTTGGTCAATAACAAAAGTTCATCTCAATACTTTGTTATATACCCTTTGTTGGCAATGACAGAGGTTAAACGTTTTCTGTATGTCTTTACAAGGTTTTCACACACTGTTGCTGGTATTTTGGCCCATTCCTCCATGCAGATCTCCTCTAGAGCAGTGATGTTTTGGGGCTGTCGCTGGGCAACACGGACTTTCAACTCCCTTCAAAGATTTTCTATGGGGTTGAGATCTGGAGACTGGCTAGGCCACTCCAGGACCTTGAAATGCTTCTTACGAAGCCACTCCTTCGTTGCCCGGGGTGTGTGTTTGGGATCATTGTCATGCTGAAAGACCCAGCCACGTTTCATCTTCAATGCCCTTGCTGATGGAAGGAGGTTTTCACTCAAAATCTTACAATACATGGCCCCATTCATTCTTTCCTTCACACAGATCAGTCGTCCTGGTCCCTTTGCAGAAAAACAGCCCCAAAGCATGATGTTTCCACCCCCATGCTTCACAGTAGGTATGGTGTTCTTTCTCCTCCAATCATGACAAGTTGAGTTTTTACAATAAAGTTCTATTTTGGTTTCATCTGACCATATGACATTCTCCCAGTCCTCTTCTGGATCATCCAAATACTCTCTAGCAAACTTCAGACGGGCCTGGACATGTACTGGCTTAAGCAGGGGGACACGTCTGGCACTGCAGGATTTGAGTCCCTGGCGGCGTAGTGTGTTACTGATGGTAGCCTTTGTTACTTTGGTCCCAGCTCCCTGCAGGTCATTTACTAGGTCCCCCCGTGTGGTTCTGGGATTTTTGCTCACCGTTGTCATGATCATTTTGACCCCACGGGGTGAGATCTTGCGTGGAGCCCCAGATCGAGGGAGATTATCAGTGGTCTTGTATGTCTTCCATTTTCTAATAATTGCTCCCACAGTTGATTTCTTCACACCAAGCTACTTACCTATTGCAGATTCAGTCTTCCTAGCCTGGTGCAGGTCTACAATTTTGTTTCTGACGTCCTTTGACAGCTCTTTGGTCTTGGCCATAGTGGAGTTTGGAGTCTGACTGTTTGAGGTTGTGGACAGGTGTCTTTCATACTGATAACGAGTTCAAACAGGTGCCATTAATACAGGTAACGAGTGGAGGACAGAGGAGCCTCTTAAAGCAGAAGTTAAAGAAGTCTTTAAGAAGTCTTAAAGAAGACTGTACAACCTAAGCAGGGCTGCTCGCAGAGATAGCAAAAAGACGTAACAACCTAATAGTTTTTTTGAATGCAAAAGATGCAATAGACTTACACAATGGTCCCCTCCGGCATACAACTAGGAAAATACCGGTAGCTACGGAGGGTGAGAATATGTATGGGCACATAATCATACCATGTAGGATAACTAAGTAGACGGTTGTGCTGTTTCATCCCATCTAGCAACAATGCTCTGCACTGTGTGTGTTTATATATTTACATATTTATTCCATCTAGCTACAATGCTCCGCACTGGGTGTGTTTATGTTTATGTTTATATTTATATATCTATATATTCGTTCCATCTAGCTACAATGCTCCGCACTGTGTGTTTATATATCTACATATTATTCCATCTAGCTACATTGCTCTGCACTGTGTTTATATATTTACATATTTTTTCCACCTAGCTGCAAGGCTCCGTACTGTGTGTTTATATATCTACATATTATTCCATCTAGCTACATTGCTCCGCACTGTGTGTTTATATATTTACATATTTATTCCATCTAGCTGCAATGCTCCGTACTGTGCGTTTATATACTCATATATTTATCCCATCCAGCTACAATGCTCTACACTGTGTGTCTGTGTATATATATATATATATATATATTTATAGTAATATGTACATATGTATATTAGCTGCTCTTGCTTGCTTGCTTTTTTTTTTCTTGCCTTCTGATTGTTGCTCTGAGTGTTGCTATCCCTGTGCTGTTGCAATCCTGGAATTTCCCCGTTGTGGGACTAATAAAGGCTTATCTTATCTTATCTTACAGGTCCTTGAGAGCCAGAAATCTTGCTTGTTTGTAGGTGACCAAATACTTATTTTACTGAGGAATTTACCAATTAATTCATTAAAAATCCTTCAATGTGATTTTCTGGATTTTTTTTTCTCATTTTGTCTCTCATAGTTGAGGTATACCTGTAGAGGAGCTTGAAATAACGAGGTGATGTGATTCATAAACCAAAGTTTATTATCAGCTCCTCTAACAAGTCTCATCTAGGTGCAGCAGCAGAAGAAGTCAGAGGCCGAACACCTTCGGCTCTATGAACTTATACTCGCACATAACAAAAGACATGCATATCAAAAGCTGACATCCCTCATTATCTTAATCCCCCCATTATCTCGTACTCCTCCTCTTGGCCCTGGGGGGTCAGGGCAATCCATCCTGTCTCCACCGCAGTGCCTGGGAAGCTCTTTGATCCTCACTGGCGGTTGAGACTCTTTGTCCTGTTCTGAGGCGTGAAGTCGCCTTACATATGTAATCACCAAACATTCTCACATGCTTCAACATATGTAGGTTATGGAATATATGATTAATATAGACCACATCCCCCCCCCAAACGACTAAGAAAAGGACAATAGAAAAATTCACAGTTTAAGATAATTACTATGACATACTAACTGCTACACCTCTTGCCACAGAAGAAACTTTCCAGCAGCCATGCTCCTAAGAGAGTTCAGTGGTAATCATAACAGCATAGTAAAATCACAAGTCAGTCCTAAACTTTTACAGCACAATTAGTGAACAACTGTTGAGTAGTTTGCATCAGTCTCTGTGCCGTCTGGGTTTTAATCTTCTCCCGAATCTGCTGTGGGTCTGCTTGGGCGTCCTGCTGGGACCTTCCTGTAAGGAATCTGCAGCCTGGGAAGGAGAGTGATTATTTGTTCCCTGCAGGGGGGCTGAGTCTTTTCTCTTGGGGGGTCTACCCCGCCGAGGTGCTCTCGCCAACCGTGCAGGCTCGTTTCTCAACAAGAAGGCAGGTTTAAGTCTGTCAATGCTGACTGTTTCTTTTCTATCCCCAAAATCAAGCACAAAGTGTTTATCACCAGGTTCCAGCACTCTGAATGGCCCATCGTATGGTGGGCGGAAAGTTGGTTTTAAAGCTTCATGCCTAACAAGAACGAATTCAGCGTTCTTTAAAGCTTGTGGGACAAAAACCCGTGGAAAAGAGTGATGTGCCAGTCCGGGGAGAGAGTCCGGTCCGTTGCTGCCTAAAAACCTCGGGGCTGGAAGATGCCCTGGCTCTGGGTTCTCTGGTAAAAATTCACCTGGGAGCCTGAGAGGTTGTGCAAAAACTAATTCTGCTGAAGAGGCGTCTAGATCCTCTTTGGGTGCAGCACGCAACCCCAGTAAAACCCAGGGAAGTTAATTTACCCAATTTGTATCCGTTAGTGAGGCTCTGAGGGCAGCCTTTAAAGATCTGTGAAAACGCTCACATAACCCATTAGCCTGAGGGTGATAAGCGGTGGTGCTGTGAATTGTTGCCCCTAAGCTGCTGGACATGGCTGACCAAAGCTCCGAGACAAATTGAGGCCCCCTATCGGACGTGATGTCTGATGGGACGCCGAAACGTGCCACCCAGTTTGTCAAAAAAACGCGAGCAACTTCCTCCGCTGTGGTTGACGCCAGAGGGACTGCCTCTGGCCAGCGTGTGGTGCGGTCTATCATTGTTAACAGGTGTGTGAAACCTTGGGAGGAAGGTAGTGGCCCCATGAGGTCGACATGAACGTGGTCGAACCTTCTAGCAGGGATTGGAAAAGGCTCCAGAGGGGCTTTTGTGTGTTTGCGTATTTTGGCGCGCTGACAAGAAATGCAAGTCTTTGCCCATTCTTTTACGTTTTTGTGCAGGCCAGGCCACACAAACTTTTCGGCAACCATTTTAACCGAGGCGCGCACACCTGGGTGCGTGAGGGAGTGAATCGAGTCGAAAATACGGCGGCGCCATGTAGCTGGGACTAACGGGCGCGGTCGGCCGGTTGAGATATCGCATATTAGGGGGGGCACGCCGTCGCGTAAACCCCTTTCCTCCAGCCTTAACCCTGTTGGTCCAGACAAGAGTGCGCGCATGTCCGCGTCACTACTTTGCTCCTCTGCCATGGCTGCATAATCTATCCCTGCATGGATTGGTGCTGCGTATGTGTCCGCATTGGCGAAGAGTTCTGCGGCTGAGGTAGTATAATCTGTCTCCTCGCGCTCTGGCGATGTCACAGCGCGAGAGAGGCAGTCTGCTACCACGTTAAGTTTGCCTGCCACATGTCGAATGTCTGTGGTGAACTCTGAAATCGCAGCCAGCTGTCTTTGTTGCCTGCCTGACCATGGTTTGGAAATTTTAGCCATGGCAAAGGTGAGCAGTTTGTGGTCTACAAAAGCCGTGAAACTCCGCCCTTCTAACCAGAACTGGAAGTGGCGGATGGATAAATGAAGCGCTAGCAGCTCCCTGTCAAAAGTGCTGTATTTACGCTCAGTTTGGTTTAGCGATTTGCTGAAGAATGCCAAAGGTTGCCAGATTCCGCTGACATGTTGTTCTACAACTGCCCCTATAGCTAGGCCTGAAGCATCTGTGGTTAGCGCAATGCGGGCCGAGGGATCGGGGTGAACCAACAATGTGGCATTAGCTAGGGCGCTTTTTACTTCCGCAAAGGCGTGTTCGCGCTTCGGGGTCCATTCGACCGCGTTGGAAGCTTTTTGTTTTTTGAGCTCGTCATATAGGGGCTGCATGAGCTGAGCTGTGTGGGGGAGGAAACGGTTGTAAAAATTAACCATTCCTAAAAATTCTTGCAGCGATTTGACCGTTTGTGGCCGTGGGAAACTTTTTATCGCGTGAACTTTGTCTGGCAGTGGGACTGCCCCCTTCGGAGAAACTCTGTGTCCTAAAAAATCAATTTGTGACACGCCGAATTTGCATTTGGCTGGATTGATTATTAACCCGTGCTCTTCTAGCCTCTGAAAAACCATAGTGAGATGCCGCTCGTGTTCTTCCTCAGACGAGCTGGCTACCAGCATATCGTCGAGGTAGACGAAAACAAAAGGGAGGTCGCGTAATACTGCGTCCATCAACCGCTGAAAGGTTTGAGCTACGCCTTTGAGGCCGAAAGGCATTCGCAAAAATTCAAAAAGGCCGAAAGGGGTTATTACAGCTGTTTTAGGAATGTCCTCTGCTCGAACTGGGACTTGATGATAACCACGGACCAGGTCTATTTTTGAAAAAATGCGCGCACCCGCCAGATGCAGTGAAAAATCTTGAATGTGAGGAATTGGGTAGCGGTCATGTGCTGTCGCATTGTTTAATCTGTGGTAATCGCCGCACGGTCTCCAAGAACCGTCGGTTTTTGGAACCATGTGAAGTGGTGAGGCCCAGGGGCTTTTCGAGCGTCTGATAATGCCTAATTTTTCAAGGGTGGTAAACTCGTCCCGAGCTATAGCGAGCTTGGCCGCGTCTAAGCGCCGAGCTTTGGCAAATACGGGTGGGCCCGTTGTGGGAATAAAATGTTCAACCCCGTGTTTAGCCACTGTGGCTGAGAATTTGGGAATTGTGAGTGCTGGAAATTGGGTGAGGAGTTGATCAAACTTACCTCCTGCTGTGGTGACGCTAGCCTGCACGGGTGGTGGAGAAAGTCAAGCTGAGCAGGGAATAGAAGCAAAGGACAGTGCATTAACCAAGCGTCTGTTCGCTAGATCAACTAATAACCCATGTGCACACAAAAAATCTGCGCCCAACAAGTTAAAACTCACTGCCGCTACAACAAATGTCCATCTGTAGTTGCGGCCGTGGATGCAGAGGTGCAGGCTCTTTTCGCCAAAAGTGTCGATGGTGGAGCCGTTGGCTGCCACCGCTCCATTGCCCCGGGGCCCATGGCCCGGTCTGCTTGGGAGGGCATGACAAAACTTAGTTGAGCTCCCGTGTCGATAAGGAACCGCTTGCCGGTGTGTCCGTCCGTCACATATAAAAGCTTGCTTTTTTCGCTGAGAACCGCCGCTGTTAACGGCTCTTGGCTTCGGCGTTTTCCCAAAATTGTGAATTTGTAGGGGGGAACGCATTTGTAAGCCTTCTCGGCGAAGCGGTGGTGGTAATAACAAATGTCGCTCCGTCTGTTGTGTCCTGGCCGTGTCGCTGTCACCGCGGGCTGGTTCTGCTCGGTGATTTGTGGCTCCTTGTGGCTCCGGACTTCTGCGGATGCTGCTGTGGGTGTCTGCTCCTTGCAGGCGTTGACGAGCCGTTGAGCTTCGTGAGCCAGCGTGCGGAAGTCTTGCTGGGTGCTGCATCGCATGTTGGCCAGAGTCCCTCTCATGTGTGGCGGCAGCGTACTGAGGAATATGAAATGGAAGAGGAAGTTGTCATTGTCCTCTTCTTTAAGTTGCAGCAAGTCCTCCATGAGGGCCTTGGGTCTGCCTCCTCTGTGGCCGTAGACCGCCAGGATCCTCTCGGCTCTCTCCTCGGCTGAGGGGACGTAATTTGCCACAATGGTCGCTTTCAGTTCTTCATATTTGTCCTGGGCCGGCGGCCGTTGGATTATGCTCTGCGCACATCTCAAAGTGGCGGCGTTGAGTTTGGCGACGATGTGATAGAACTTTGTATCGTCAGCCGTGATGCCCGCAAGTGCAAACTGGGCTTCAGCTTGCTGAAACCACGAGGCGGGGTCTTCCTGCCAGAAGTCCAGCAGGTTGACGGTGATGGCGTTTGTGTAGACCGTCACTGATGTGTCCGCAGGGTGAGAGTGCCTTGCTTCGGCTCTCTCCGCGGCGCTGGTGCTCGGTTGAGCCCTCTCTATCACTTCTGCCGTGGGGGAACGTCGTCCATCTGTTCCCCTGTCTGCATGGGCGCCGACGTCTGCCTGGGTCGCCACAGATGAGTCGATCGCGGGGGAACGCCTCTGGTCCATTCTCGCGTCAGGGTCACCAGTGTAGAGGAGCTTGAAATAACGAGGCGATGTGATTCATAAACCAAAGTTTATTATCAGCTCCTCTAACAAGTCTCATCTAGGTGCAGCAGCAGAAGAAGTCAGAGGCCGAACACCTTTGGCTCTATGAACTTATACTCGCACATAACAAAAGACATGCAAATCAAAAGCTGACATCCCTCATTATCTTAATCCCCCCATTATCTCGTACTCCTCCTCTTGGCCCTGGGGGGTCAGGGCAATCCATCCTGTCTCCACCGCAGTGCCTGGGAAGCTCTTTGATCCTCACTGGCGGTTGAGACTCTTTGTCCTGTTCTGAGGTGTGAAGTCGCCTTACATATGTAATCACCAAACATTCTCACATGCTTCAACATATGTAGGTTATGGAATATATGAGTAAAATTGGAGACCTCTCTCATCTTTTAAGTGGGAGAACTTGCACAATTGGTGGCTGACTAAATACTTGTTTTCCCCACTGTATATATATATATATATATATATATATATATACGTATATACAGTGGTGTGAAAAAGTGTTTGCCCCCTTCCTGATTTCTCATTTTTTTGTATGTTTGTCACACTTAAATGTTTCAGATGATCAAACAAATTTAAATATTAGACAAACATAACACAAGTAAACACAAAATGCAGTTTTTAAATGAAGGTGTTTATTATTAAAGGTAAAAAAAATCCAAACCTACATGGCCTGTGTGAAAAAGTGATTCCCCCCCCCCCCCCCCCCCCGGTGAAACATAAATGTGGTTTATCACATCTTTGGAAAGCTGAGCACTGTGGATCACTGTGGATCTATTTTTCTGGAAAAGATGCAGGTCACTAAAGGTCTTGGGAATGCTGCTGTTTTGGCTGATGATAGGTTAAAAACTTTATACCAAAGCTATGTTCCAATTTATACGAATGGCTCCAAAGATCCTGACTCAGGAAGAATGGGATTTGCAGTCAGTATTCCAACTAAGCAAGCTGCCATTAAACGAAGAACATCAGACCATCTGGCTATTTATACAGTTGAGGTGCTTCAGGTTCAGGTTCAGGTTACTTTATTTGTACCTGTAGGTAGACTTGTTTTGCGGTCTGGTGACATCCATATTTACAAGCCACAATTACATTCAACATAAACACAAACACAGGCACACATGAAGCTGACTATAGACATGATAAAAATACTCAAGGCTCCATCAATCAGGGTATAAAGACAAAGAGAGGAGAGAAACCAGAGGTAAGAGAGAAGGGTCATATTAAAAAGTTTAAAAAGATGTTGCTTGCAATTGCAACAGCATTGCAGTTGGTAGAGGAGATGAAAATTGAAAATGCTGTTCTCTGCTCTGATTCAAGTGCCGCTCTGCTTTCTATTCAGTCATTTTCTTCATGTAGCAGACAGGATTTAGTCAAAGAGATATATGAGGGTCTCTTTAGATTGTGCAATATGAACATCAAGGTTATGTTTATGTGGATACCAGCACACAGAGGAAAAAAGGGTAATGAATTGGTGGATAAATTGGTGAAGCAGGCCCTAAATGACAAACTAGTTATGAATATAGCATTCAGTAGATCAGGAGCAAAAACAATAATTAAAAGAAACATCGTTAAAGAGTGGCAGCATAGTTGGGATTTGAGCTGTACAGGACGCCATTTGTATGCATTTCAGCAGCAGGTTCATATAACAAGAGCACTTAGGAGAAGCACCAAAGAGAAAAATATCATAACTAGGTTAAGAGTAGGTCACCAGGCTAAATGTATCACTTCATTTAATTGGCAAGCACCCCAATGTTATGTAGTTACTGTCAAGAAGTGGAATCAGTTGATCATGTGATTTTTCATTGTTCAAAGTTCTCCCAAGAGTGTGAGATTTTAAAGAGGGCATCAGAAACTGTAGGAATAAAGGACTCTTAATTTGGGGAATTTGTTAATTATGGGTTTGGATTGTCTTTTTAAGTATTTGATAGAAACAGAGCTAATAAAAAGGATCTAGATTTTTTTTGTTTTATTTTGTTTTCCACCTTTATCTCTGGTCCACACTCCAACATAGTAGGTGGCGGTAATGCACCTTAAATCTGGTTGCCTCCTGGAATTTAAACTCTAAAGAAGAAGAAGAAGATGAAGGAGAAGTGAAGTAGACCAAAAGATCCCCAAAAACTAGTCATTATACTGCGATCCAAAGATATTCAGGAACAGTTGTACTGTCAGACTGTACAACCTAAGCAGGGCTGCTCGCAGAGATAGCAAAAAGACGTAACAAACTAATAGTTTTTTGAATGCAAAAGATGCAATAGACTTACACAATGGTCCTCTCCGGCATACAACTAGGAACATACCGGTCGCTATGGAGGGTGAGAATATGTATGGGCACATAATCATACCATGTAGGATAACTAAATAGACGGTTATGCTGTTTCATCCCACCTAGCAACAATGCTCTGCACTGTGTGTGTTTATATATTTACATATTTATTCCATCTAGCTACAATGCTCCGCACTGTGTTTTTATATATCTACATATTATTCCATCTAGCTACATTGCTCCGCACTGTGTGTGTTTATATACTTGCATATTTATTCCACCTAGCTGCAATGCTCCGTACTGTGGGTGTTTATATATTTACATATTTATTCCATCTAGCTACAATGCTCTGCACTGTGTGTTCATATATTCATATATTTATTCCATCCAGCTACAATGCTCTGCACTGTGTGTCTGTGTGTGTGTGTGTGTGTATATATATATTTTATAGTAATATGTACATATGTATATTAGCTGCTCTTGCTTGCTTGTTTTTTTTCTTGCCTTCTGATTGTTGCTCTGAGTGTTGCTATCCCTGTGCTGTTGCAATCCTGGAATTTCCCCGTTGTGGGACTAATAAAGGCTTATCTTATCTTAAATGAGAAACAAAGTATTTGAGATCTATCAGTCTGGAAAAGGTTATAAAGCCATTTCTAAAACTTTGGGACTCCAGTGAACTACAGTGAGAACTATTATCCACAATTGGCGAAAACATGGAACAGTGGTAAACCTTCCCAGGAGTGGCCAGCCGACCAAAATTACTCCCAAGAGTGCAGCAACGACTCATCCAAGAGGTCACAAAAGACCCCACAACAACATCCAAAGAACTGCAGGCCTCGGTTCAGTTAAGGTCAGTGCTCATGACTCCACCATAAGAAAGAGACTGGGCAAAAATGGCCTGCATGGCACAGTTCCATGACGAAAACCACTGCTGAGCAAAAAGAACATAAAGGCTCATCTCAGTTTTGCCAGAAAACATCTTGATGATCCCCAAGACTTTTAAAGTCTTGGGGATCATCTTGGGAAAATAGTCTGTGGACTGATGAGACAAAAGTTGAACTTTTTGGAAGGTGTGTGTCCCATTACATCTGGCATAAAAGTAACACAGCATTTCAGAAAAGGAACATCATACCAACAGTAAAATACGGTGGTGGTAGTGTGATGGTCCGGGTCTGTTTTGCTGCTTCAGGACCTGTAACATTTGTTGTGGTAAATGGAACCATGAATTATGTTGTCTACCAAAAAATCCTGAAGGAGAATGTCTGGCCATCTGTTCGTGACCTCAAGCTGAAGCACACTTGGGATCTGCAGCAGGACAGTGATCCAAAACACTCCAGCAAGTCCACCTCTAAATGGCTTAAGAAAAACAAAATGAAGACTTTGGAGTGGCCTAGTCAAAGTCCTGACCTGAATCCGACTGAGATGCTGTGGCATGACCTTAACAAAGCAAGAATTACAACAATTCTGCAAAGATGAGTGGGCCAAAATTCCTTCACAGTCACTGTAAAAGATTCATTGCCAGTTACTGCAAACGCCTGACTGCAGTTGTTGCTGATAAGGGTGGCCCAACCAGTTATTAGGTTTAGGGGGCAAGTACTTTTTCACACAGGGCCATGTAGGTTTGGATGTTTTTTCCCTTAATAATGAACACCTCCATTTAAAAACTGCATTTTGTGTTTACTTGTGTTATCTTTGTCTAATATTTACCTCCGCCAGGCCGAAGGGCCAGGAGGAGGTAATGTTTTTGCCAGCGTTTGTCTGTCTGTTTGTCTGTTTGTTTGTCTGTTGGTTAGCAAGATAACTCAAAAAGGTTTGGACGGATTTCGATGAAACTTTCAGGCCTTGTTGGAAATGGTACAAGGAAGAACTGATTAAATTTTGGGGATGATCCGGATCACCATCTGGATACAGGAATTTTTTAAACGATTCTTTAACATTGTGAGATACGGCCATTTCCAACATGTGCGCAGGCGCAATGGAGGGTGCTGGTCGTTGTCTCTGACGAACACAAACTCCGCGTTCTTCAAAGTTTTAGGCACAAAAACACGCGGACACGGTGTTTCATGTGCCCGGCAGCGTGCCTGAGTTTGCGCTACGCTGCAAAAGCTGAAACGGGCAGCTGTCCGACGCCGGATTATTTGGCAGAAATTCCCCGGGCAGCCATAGGGGCTGCGCAAAAAACGAGCTCTCTGCCGGGGAAGATTCCAAATCCTCTTTTGCCGCGGAGCGCAACCCCAATAAAACTCACGGCAACCTGTCTACCCAATTTGCATCCGTCAGTGAAGCCCTGAGTGCTGCTTTCAGTGGAGGAGATGGACACAACACCAACGCTTCAGTTTATTACCTCCGCCAAGGAGGCAATGCTTTTACTACTGAACCACTAATCCTATCATTGGGAATCCAATTGCTAGTCATATGTTTTCATGGTCAAGGAATCTGAAAACGTACACACAAACACTGTATGGGGGGGAACTGTGGCGCTTGGCGGAGGTCTGCGCTCTCCGAGTGCTTTTCTAGTTAAATTGGTGTGATGATCTGAAATATTTAAATGCAACAAACATACAAAAAATGAGAAATCAGGAAACACTTTTTCACACCACTATATATACATACAGTATACAGTCATGAAAAAAATAGGACACCTTGTATAAGCCTGTCTGTTTTTTTTTAAACATATTTGGACATATGGATATTTAATATCAATGTTAAAAATACTGGGAGATTCATGTAATACAACTATACAGTTAAAAATAAATTAAATACTTTTTTCAAATTTTCTGTAAAATGTAATTGTAAACAAATAGTGAGGAATAAATTAGGACCCCCTCACACACACACACACACACACACACACACACACACACACACACACACACACACACCTTTTTTAGGACACCCCCACATTCATTCCTACTTAAAATGGCGAAAACAGAGGAGTCACATGGAGGCACTGGACGTAATGGCAGCTCTCTAGCTGATCTCCGACAAGCCCACAAACTAAACGCATTAAATGGGATAATTTTATGGTTACTACTTCAATAATTTTAAGCTCCAGCGCTGCAGTTCGACGTATTTTTCTTCTCGGAGTGGTGAAAAGGATAATTTAAAGTTAATGGCCACATCAAAATACTTTAGGACTACAGGCCGCACGGCTAGCAGAAAAAGCCCTGCACAGGAGGAGGAGGATGCAATGAACGACAGACCACCATCAAACCCACCGACACAGACGGCCAGCCTCGATAAATTATTTGAAGAAATTACTAAAATGAATGTCACTTTACGAGGTGTAGCGACGGACGTGTCGACCATTAAAGAAACGGTCTCGGAGTTGAAGACTACAGTAGCGGCCTCGCAGGCAAGATTGGATGAAGCCAAGGCACGCATTGCATACTTAGAGGAAACCTCTGACAGGCTGGTGATTGATGGGAGCAACCAGGCCAAACTGATGGAGGCCATGCAGAGCCGAATACAAGCCCTGGAAATTACAGCAAGAGGAATAACGCACGCTTAATGGGGCTTAAAGAAATGCTTGGGAAGAATGGGGCATTGCTGAGATGTGTGCAAAAAATCATACTGGAATGTCTTGGTATAGAAAATGGCGAAGAACTGATGGTTGAACAGATTTATCAGACCCCGGTACCTGTGCCTAACGCAGACAGGCCACCCAGAGCAGTGTTGATACATTTCCTGAGGCAGTCGGCAAGAGATAATGTGATAAATGCTGCTAAGTCAAAATGTGGCACTGAATGGGAAGGATGCTGACTTTCGCTGTTTCCAGATATGACCAGAGAGCTAGCGGAGAAGAGTGTCATGATGCTGAGCGTGGGTCTGTACCATGCTCGGGCCTTTTGGTTATTTTCCTTTTTCTGTTTATGTATTTAGTCCTGATTTTTGCCATTATTGTTTGTGCTTTTATTCTGGCAGTGTCGTGACAGGACTTCTGCCTGTCAAGTCTGTTCACGGCCTGTCACAGCTGTTTTGTTTCACTGATTACATTTTCACTTGTGCTTCCACAGCTGATTCACATTTTGTTTTTTGTTCTGGTATTATTTAAGCTCACAGTCGAGGTGTATTCCTCGCTGCGACCTCGTCATGTTCAGACAGAAATCCCCTCACCTGATTCCTGTTTTAAAGTCCAAGCCTTTTTCCTCTGCTTCACCAGCTTAATAGTAAGTTTCCTTTCATGGTTTTCCTTCATTTGTATTTTTCTGTAATCACCCCTTTGTGGTCTTGTAAATAGCTTTTTGTAATTCGCCCTTCGTGGCAAGCATTGTGTTCCTTTTTATTTATTAAATGAGCAAACTCACTGCAGGCGAGTGGTGCCTTATTTCTGCCCTGAAAGGGCCAGTTATGACTAAGAGAAACACATTTACATCTGTGAAATGAAAACTTATGGAGCTCAACATGAGGTACACACTGGCTTTTTTGGCAACATTGTGCCTCAGATGGGATGGGAAGAATGAGAGTTTCACCACAGCAGAAGCCGCAGAGAAGTTTGTCAATGAGAGATGTCGGGTTGGAGATGAAGTGCAATTCAATAAGGAGCAAGGTGAGCTTCGTGAACATTAAATGCAAGAACCATAAATGTGTCGAGAACTGTGAACTTGTAGGTTTGGAGCTGGGCTACGGAGCCAGAGGGAAGGAGGACAGTAGTGGGCAGAGTGTCTGTGTAATCCATGGATGGAACAATTTTTATTTTATTTTATTTTTCTTTTCTTTTTTGTTTAAGCCGTTACAATGGCTGTGACAGTCCAGCCCGAAATTTCTTCGTTGAAGTTTGTTTTTCTTTTGTCCTGGGTGTTCATTAGGATGTGTCTGTGTCATATACTGGGCCCCGGAAGGGCAGGGAAATAGACCCAGGCGCTGGATACATTTGTGCATTTATTAACTGAAAGAACATGACAGTCCAAAAAGGTGCAAACAAGATGAAAATGTAACAAGTAATAACTTACAAGAGGAAGCCTTGGAGCGGAGCACGCTCAGAGGGTGGGAGGAGATCAGAGAATGCCAGTAGACACAAACAATAATGCCACAAAGAGGCAGTGAAACAGCAGGGCTTAAATACAAGTGTACATGATTACATACAGACGTGGACAAAATTGTTGGATATGGTCCCTGGATATGGACTGGACTCCTGGACTCCCTGGATATGGTCGCAGTACCTGCTGAGAGGTGCAGAAGTCTCATTGATAGTTACAGAAATCGTTTGATTGCAGTGATTGCCTCAAAAGGTTGTGCAATAAAATATTAAGTTATGGGTACCATCATTTTTGTCCAGGCCTGTTTCATGAGTTTGTTTTTTAAAATAATTCTGTTGAACCACAATTCAAAAGCACTGTCTGATTTTCATTGGTTAATTTTCATAGAATTTTTATTTATTACCACTTTTGTCAGATTCAAGTTATTTCTGTGACCATTGTGGGTTTTTCTTTCATTAGCAGAGGGGTACCAACAATCTTGTCCACGTCTGTAAGTGAGCACCAGTGTGGGCTCGCGTGAGCAGGCAAGGAGGAAACAGTGATAACTGGAATCAGCTGAATAGATGAGGGAGAAGTGGCTGGATTGACAACTTGACAGGCGACACCCCCTGCAGAGCACAAACCCAGAAACTGCCTGACAGCTGTCAACCCAGAGAAAAGGATCATAGCAAACATAAAAACAGCAGACTGAAACCAAAACACAAATAGACATGATCCAAAAATAACTGCAAAACAAGACATGGCCAAAAATAAGTGAAACAACTGGAGAAAATACCGGGCAGAATTACACTAAGAGGAGCACCAAAAATACAGGAGACAAATAAATACATAGAAAAAGCCACGAGACTGGGTCAGGAAGAAATCCCAGCCCCAGCTTGTGGCATTTTGTGTTTAGAGTTCTGTGTTTTATTAGGAAGGCATCTGTACTGGTTGTTAAAGGTGGTCGGGGGTATCCTCAAAATAACCAGAATTAGGATATACTGGACAGAAGATTGGAGTGTAACATGAATATTGTAAATATTTAACAAGTTAAATATGGTGAAAAAATGTGTTAAATTCATGACATGGAATATTAATGGATGTGGAAACCCAGTTAAACACTAGAAGTCCCAGAGAGGGGCCATTTGGCCTTTTTGGCTAGAAAACCCATAGGGGGACCATCAAGTGGCCACAAGAGGGCTAATGTCTGGGTCTTCTAGTATTAAGAGGAGAAGAATACTTTCCTATTTAAAACATAATCAGGCAGATATAATTTTTATTCAGGAAACACATTTGGAGGGGAGGAAATTTTAAAATTTAAAAAAGGATGGGTTTGTGGAGTGTGTGAAATAAGAGGCAGATTTATGGACAGACGGTTTATTACACACTTCACATCTCACAAGCACAGAACAGACTGAATCATTTCAACAAGCTCTCCTCAGTTAACTCTACTCTCCCTTCACACGTTTCATGGCATTTCCTATCACACAGCATGACATTTACATTACACTGCATTCAACCCCCTATGTCCCTGACTCCTTCCTGCTATCTCGCCAGGAACTCCCTGGGCATTGTTCTCCCATGCTTATTCACTGTCTCCGTCTGAGATGCTAAATAATCTGACTTCCCCAAGGTCCTACACCCCCCCCCCCCCCACCCAGCATCTTAGATAGAACATCAGTCCACACGCTTTCTTGGCTTCAGTCTCCTCTCATATCTGCTGTAACTGGGGTTTACCGCCTCCGTGGTGCTGCTGTGCTGGTGGGGGCCTGCTGGGAGTGTGTCTGACTGCGGGTGTGCCGTGGCGAGGGGGGGGGGGGAACTTCGCTCTGTCCGTGTGGCTGCTCTGGTGGATCGCTTCCTTGGGGAGCTCTCCGTGGGGGTCTTCCATGCCGAGGGGCCCTAGCCAACAGCACTTGCTCGTCCGCTGCTACAAAGGCGGGTTTGAGTCTGTCTATGCCAATTTTCTCCCGCTGACCTCCCAAGTCTAGCAAAAAATGCTTATCCCCTGTTTCCAACACTCTGAACGGTCCATCATAGGGTGGGCACAATGGCGGGCGGTGGGCGTCGTGTCTGACCAACACGAACTCCGCGTTCTTCAAATTTTTAGGCAAGAAAGCATGCGGAAAACAGTGGTGGACCGGGCCCGGCAGCGTGCCTGTGTTTGTGCTCCGCTGCAAAAGCTGAGATGAGGAGCTGTCCGGCGTGAGATCATCTGGCAGAAATTCCCCGGGCAGCCGTAGGGGCTGCGCAAAAACCAGCTCTGCCGGGGAAGCTTCCAAATCCTCTTTTGGCGCAGAGCACAACCCCGATAAAACCCACGGCAACCTGTCCACCCAATTTGCATCCGTCAATGAAGCCCTGAGTGCTGCTTTCAGTGATCTATGAAAACGCTCACATAACCCATTGGCCTGTGGGTTGTACGCGGTTGTGCGATGAATTGCAACACCCAGGCTGCGGGCCATCGCGGACCAGAGGTTGGAAACAAAATGAGGGCCCCTGTCGGACGTAATGTCCGACGGGACTCCAAAACGCCCCACCCATGCTGTTAAAAAAGCGCGTGCCACGTCCGCGGAGGTGGTTGCCTCCAGCGGGACTGCTTCTGGCCAGTGCGTTGTGCGGTCCACCACTGTCAGGAGGTGCGTGCACCCCTGTGATGGCGGAAGGGGGCCCACGAGGTCCACGTGAACATGGTCAAACCTCTTAGCCGGTACCCGAAATGGCTCCAAGGGAGCCTTCGTGTGTCTGTGTACCTTGGCTCGTTGGCACGCCACGCAGGCCGCAGCCCACTCTTTTACTTGTTTGCGTAGGCTCGGCCATACAAACTTCTCTCCCACCATTTTGACCAATGCACGCACTCCTGGGTGCGCCAGAGTGTGAACTGACTCAAATATGCGGCGAAGCCACGCGACCGGGACCGCCGGACGCGGGCGTCCTGTGGAAACATCGCAGATTAGGGGGGGAATGCCATCTTGCAGCACCCTGCTCTCCAGCCTTAACCCTGTTGGTCCAGACTGAAGCGCACGCACGTCTGCATTGCTAATCTGCTCCGCGGCCATGGCTGTATAATCTATCCCCACGTAGACTGGGGCCACCACGGAGCGCGAGAGGCAGTCTGCCACCACATTCAGTTTACCCGACACATGCTGAATATCGGTAGTAAACTCTGAGATCGCGGCCAGCTGTCTCTGCTGCTGACCTGACCACGGTTCTGAAACCTTGGCCATCGCGAACGTTAGTGGCTTGTGGTCCACGAACGCGGTGAAGCTGCGCCCTTCGAGCCAGAACTGGAAGTGGCATATGGCCAGGTGGAGGGCCAGCAACTCCCTGTCGAACGCGCTGTATTTACATTCACTGTCGCGCAAAGTTCTGCTGAAAAAGGCGAGCGGCTGCCAAGCTCCGGCGACACGCTGCTCTACGACAGCCCCTATGGCCACGTCTGAAGCGTTGGTGGTGAGTGCTATCCGGGCCGCCGGGTCTGGATGCCCCAGCAGTGCGACGTTTGCCAGGGCTGCTTTAACCTCCGAGAATACCCGCTCTCGCTCCAGGGTCCATTCAACCCCATCTGCGGGTTTCTGTCTCTTGAGCGCGGTGTACAATGGTTGCATGAGCCGTGCCGTGCGGGGAAGGAAACGGTTATAAAAGTTCACCATCCCCAAAAATTCTTGCAGCGCCCTGACCGTCTGAGGCAGGGGAAAATCCGCTATGGCGCGCACTTTGTCGGGCAATGGGATCGCTCTTTCCGGAGAGATGCGGTGCCCCAAAAAATCAATCTCCGTCACGCCGAACTGGCATTTCGCTGGGTTGATTATTAACCCGTGCTCGTCCAACCTCCGGAAAACCATCCTGAGGTGGGTTTCGTGTTCGTCTTCAGACACACTGGCTACCAGGATATCGTCCAGGTAGATGAACACGAACGGGAGATCACGCAGCACTGCATCCATCATGTGCTGTTACGTCTGTGCCGTGCCTTTTAACCCGAATGGCATGCACAGGAACTCGAATAAACTGAACGGAGTTATTACCGCTGTTTTGGGTATGTCCTCCGTGCGCACTGGGACCTGGTGATAACTGCGGACCAGGTCTATTTTGGAAAAAATGCGTGCTCCGGCGAGGTGGACGGAAAAATCCTGTATGTGGGTAATCGGGTAGCGTTTGTGTGCTGTGGCGTTGTTCAACCTGCGGAAATCACCGCACGGTCGCCACGAGCCCTCAGTCTTAGGGACTATGTGTAGCGTGGATGCCCATGGACTGTTCGAACGCCTGATGATGCCCAACCTTTCCAGGTTGGCGAACTCCTCGTGCGCTGTGGCCAGTTTAGCTGTGTCCAAGCGCCGAGGTCTTGCGAAAACGGGCGGCCTGGTGGTGGTGATAAAGTGCTCCACCCCACGCTTAGCGATGGCCGCCAAAAACGTCGGGACCGTGAGTGCTGGGAACTGAGTGAGCAGTGCGTGGAACTTACCGCCTGGAGCTGTGACGTTGGCTTGTGCTGTTGGCCGGGTCCGTCGAGCTATACAGGGGAGAGATTCAAAGGACAATGCATTAACCAGGCGTCTGTTAGCAACATCCACAAGTAAACCATGTGCACACAGAAAATCAGTGCCCAGGATCGGGCAACACAGTGCTGCTATGATAAAAGTCCACTCATACGAGCGGCCATGTAGAGATAAGGCCAGTGTTCTCTCACCGAACGTCTTAATCTCCGAGCCATTTACTGCCACAAGTCCGGGGCCGCTAGGTCCTGCCAGCCGGTCAGCGTAGGACGGCAGGATGACGCTTTTCTGGGCTCCGATGTCGACGAGGAAGCGTCTCCCCGAGCCTGAGTCCGTCACGTAAAGCAGCTTGTTCTCTTCACCGGCGGTCACAGCTGCTACCGACTGCCGGCCTTGGCGTTTCCTGAGCGCTTGAACTGGCACGGTGGCGCGCATCTGCGTGCATTCTCTCCGGAGCGGCGGTGGTAGAAGCAGACTGTGTCTCTCTGGCGCTCCTTGACCCCTGCTGCCGCTACCGTCGGTGGCTCCTCACCTCCTCTGGTCGTCTCGCTGGGCTCCGCCGCCACCGCGTTGACAGTGATCGCCCGGGTGGTGGGGATGATCCGGTCTGCCTCCTGGGCTAGCGCACGGTAGTCACGCGCGGCCAGCAACGGTGTATTGGCCAGAACCGCTCTCACCTCCGTTGGAAGGTTCCGGAGGAAAAGGTGGGCAAACAGAAAGTGCCCATCGTCCGTGCCCATTAACGCCAGCATCTTCTCCATCAGGTCGACGGCCGAACCATCTCCTAACTCGGTCCGCCCCAGGAGCCTCTCCGCTCTCTCACATTCCGAGAGCGTGTAGCGCCGGGTCAGCGCAGCCTTGAGCGCCTCGTATTTGCTGCGGGCTGGAGGCTGGTCGAGCAGGCTCGCTACCTGCTGGGCTGTGCGAGCGTCCAGCGCTGCTACTACATGGTAGAACTTGGTGTCGTCTGCCGTTACTCCCCGGAGGGCGAACTGGGCCTCGGTGTGGTGGAACCAAGAGCGCGGGTTGTGCTGCCAGAAATCCGGTAGCTTGACTGAAACCACACGCGCGTTGCTGGGGGTTCCAGTCCGGGCTGTCTGTGGGATGGCTGCTGCGTCGCTGGGCTTCCCGACCAGGCCGGCTCCGGGGTTCTTGCCTCGTGTTCCATAATTTGTCTAGGGTCACCAGTGTGGAGTGTGTGAAATAAGAGGCAGATTCATGGACAGACGGTTTATTACACACTTCACATCTCACAAGCACAGAACAGACTGAATCATTTCTTCCCCTCTGCCATTAGACTGCTGAACACTAAGTGACTCTCGTGCACCATGTACAGCAGCTCAACCAGACTCATGTCAATCATCACTGTTTTCTTCCTGCATTACCGACTGCACTATATAGTTCTCCACAGTATCTGATGCTGGCTAATATATATTTTAACTGTTGACCAGTATCACTTAATCTTATCCTACACTTTATTACATGTATAGTTTATTTCTCTTATCTTATCATGTTTAATGTTGCAGCATTGTACCGAGACAAATTCCTAGTTTGTGTACTACATGAACAATGGCAATAAACCTGATTCTGATTCTGATTCTGATTCTGATTCTGATTTCAACAAGCTCTCCTCAGTTAACTCCACTCTCTTCACACGTTTCATGGCATTTCTCATCACACAGCATGACATTTACATTACACTGCATTCAACCCCCTATGTCCCTGACTCCTTCCTGCTATCTCGCCAGGAACTCCATGGGCATTGTTCTTCCATGCTTATTCACTGTCTCTGTCTGAGATGCTAAATAATCTGACTTCCCCAAGGTCCTACAGGTGGGCCATATTTTCTATAGTTCATGCGACAGTAAACGTAATGGAGTTATGATATTAGTTAACAAAAATATAAGTTTTCTCTTACAAAAACAGACAACAGATGAAAAGGGAAGGATAATTTGTATCCAGACACTGATAGAAATCTCCCAGATGGTTTTATGTAACATTTATGCCCCTAATATGTCAAACCCTCAGTTTTTTCATCAGGTAAATAGTATACTTCTTAGGGACTCCAACCATCCTGCTCATGGACTGTTGCAGCTTCTCCCCTCCAGAAGGCGTTTCAGAAGCCTTCGGACTAGAACCAGCAGGTTTAGGAACAGTTTCTTTCCAACAGCTGTCACGTTATTGAACTTAGTTCCCCGCTGACTCTCTTACCATCATCTCTTACCATCCTCACCTGTACATAACTGCCCAGCTAACATATTGCACATTATTTGCACATAACAGTACTCTTAACTTTCTGCACTGCTGCATATATTTGCATATATTTGCTTAAATTGCACATACTGTTAATTACCGTATATACTGCACTGCTGTCCTTTGCACTTCTGATTGGATGCTAAACTGTGTTTCGTTACCTTGTATTCATACATGTGTAATTACAATAAAGTTGAATCTAATCTAATCTAATCTAATACTAGGGGATATGGAGGGTCAAATTATTTTGACGGGGGATTTTAATGAAGTGATGGACCCACTGGTAGATAAAAGTAAACTTAGTGGTCCTATAATGACCCCAGATGGAGAGGCAATCCACATGTTAATTAAAGATATGGGCCTTATAGATGGAGGCTGACCAATTCTAATAATAGAGAATATACTTTTTTCTCACATTGTCATAAATCCCACTCCAGAATTGATTTCTTTTTGATGGCAAACTGTAACATTAGTACAATTGCCCTCACAGATCATGCCACAGTTGAACTAAGCGTCAATATAGACTGTGATGTTGAAAGGAAAGGAAGATGGAGAATGAATACATCTCTACTTCAAGATCAAGTTTTTAAAAAAGGTTAGAAGAGGACCTTCAGTCATTTTTTGAGATCAATGTGGGTAACACAGAAGACATTTCAGTGGTGTGTGAAGCCTCTAAGGCATATGTGAGGGGGAAATTGCACAAGCAGCTAAAAAGAAGAGGGATAAGTTAAACAAGATTCAAGAATTGGAAAAAGAAATTAAACTAAAGGAAGCTAAGTAATCAGAAGTTTTTTGGACTCAATATATCAAGAACTTTGTAAGCTTAAATTTCAGCTATATGATATTTATAATAAGGAGGCAGAGTATGCACTGTACCGATTAAAGTCCAGTTTTTTACAAAGGGGATGAAAAAATATTCAAATTGCTCGCCAGGCAATTGAAAGATAAATGTATTTCCAATATGATTCCACTAATTCAATGGGGATAAACTAACTTCATCCAGTAAAAATATTAATGAGGTTTTTCATCAGTATTATAAAAAATTATACGGTTCAACTGTATCTATAAATGCAGAGCAGGAGGAACTAACAAAGTTTTTGATTAATGTAGGAGGTACCTATAAGTTGCAGGCTGAGATGGCTGAAGGGTTGGAATCCCTAATAATGGAGAAGGAGATAAAAATAGCAATTTTACATATGAAAAATGGGAAATCACCTGGAAATGATGGCCTTCCGGTAGAATACTATAAGGAATTCGTAGATATTCTCTCCCCAGTATTAAAGAAAGTGTACGAAGAAATATTTTCCAAGGGAAGGTTGCCTCCAACATTTAATGAGGCTTTGATAATGTTAATTCACAAAATAGATCGGGATGTAACTGATCCCTCAAACTGTAGACCTATAAGTCTGCTAAATTTGGATTGTAAAATACTGACAAAAATTTTAGCTTTAAGATTACAAAATGTACTGACTAAGTATTATTCATTATAACCAGGTGGGTTTTGTGAAAAATAGATCATCTTTTGATAACATAAGAACACTACTACATCTGATATGGTTGAGTCAATCAAAAGATGTTCCAATAGCTGCTGTTTCCTTAGATGCTGAGAAGACTTTTGATAAGGTGGAATGGGAATTTCTTTCTCTGTCTTGTCACACTTTGAAATAGGACCTGGTTTTATTAAACGGGTGAGAGCATTGTATAGAGCCAAAAGCTGCAGTAATGACAAATGGAGTAACATCTTCCTTTTTTACACTTTCTAGAGGGACATGACAAGGCTGTTCTTTAAGCCCTCTGCTGTTCATAATTTTTTGTTTGGAAATATTAGCCATAACCATTACGACTAATCCACATATTCAAGGGGTAGAGGGAGGTGGTACAGAACATAAAATACTGCTTTATGCAGATGATATTTTGGCTACAATAACAAACCCAATGACCTCTCTACCACATTTAATGGATACTACACAATCTTTTTCAAAATTATCTGGTTATACAATTAATTGGAACAAGTTAGAGGCTATGCCAATTTCAAAAAGTTGTTACTCTAATATGTTAAAGAAATTTAACTTCAAGTGGATTCCAGAAGGAATGAAGTATCTAGGAATAATACTGAGTCAGGACTTGGAGGGAATATCTCAGTTAAATTTTAATTCTTTGCTGCAAAAAATGAAAACAAACTTAGGTAAGTAGGAAAAGATTAAACTCAGCCTATGGGGTAAAATAAGCATTATAGAGATGGTGATTGCCCCTCAGTTTAACTATATTGTTAAAATGCTATTGATTGAAATACCAGACATAACTTAAAAAGTAGGAAAACATAGTTAAACATTTTTTGTGGGAGGGGAAAAGACCAAGAAGTAGATTAAGCAAAGGCAGTATGCCCCTAAGGAGAAAGGAGGGTTAGGCCTGCCCAGTCCTAGACTGTACTGCTTATCATTTGAATTAGTTAAATGGGCAAAACACTGGAAGTCTGTGGACAGAATGGGTTGGATAAATATAGAGTCAGAACTGTGTTCTCCATTCAGTGTCTTTGATATATTCTCTTAAAATCCAGGAAATATAAAAAAATCCCATCCTCAGTCCTGCAAGAGATGTCTGGGATAAATGTCATAGAATGTATAAGCTGTCAGTGTATGTTCAGAAGTATTCATCATTGTGGACTAATCCTGCAATCCGCATTGGGAAGACGACTATATACTGGGAGCAGTGGCGTTCCACTGGCATAGTACGTACTATAGGAGACCTATATAGTGACGGAATAATCTTATGAAAATTTAATTCACCGATTTGGTTTGGAGGGCAAGGGTCAATTTTGGAGGTACCTACAGATAAGAAATTGTGTGACATCTGTTTTCAAAAAGGTTGATAACAGTTTTATCTCCTTTTTTGACCTGCCACGGAAACGCCGCACAGCTTCACATTTTATAAAATCACTAATAACTTTATAAGTAATGACTGTACCAATATGAAAAGGCTTTGGCAGAAAGATTTAGGAGAGGAAATTGATGATGACAGATGGTGTAGAATTGTGGAAGAATTTGGAAAATTTGTGAAAGAAGCTAACCTATTTCAAATCACTTCCGGCAGCCACACGAGTAGGCTGCCTTTTTGCAACAGCGGATCAATTTCTTCCTGTTTCTTTTTACTATCTGGCTTCTCTTGCTAATCTTTCTGATCCGGCGACACCTTATACATCGGACGGGCACACGGATCGCCTAAATGTCTCCTGAGCCGGCAGACGGAGCCACTGTTTTTAGCAGGATACGTTACAGCAGAGACCAGCTGCTAGCACTTAACTGGACCAAGATGCTAGTGCAAGACTTCGACATACCGGGTGAAATAAGACAGAAACGACGTGGATGCCATGCTGCAGCAAGACGGCAGGCGAGAAATATAAAGTACAGACCCGTCCTTCTGTCTGTTATTATGGGGAACGTTTGATCGCTACTCAATAAGACCGACGAGCTAGCGGCCATCTCCAGCTACGAGAACGTCTTCAGAGAGAGTAGCTTGATGTTGTTTACTGAGATGTGGCTAACAGAACTAGCAACAGATGCTAACATCAAACTGGAGGGTTTCCACGCAATACGGGCAGACCGGACACCAGACAGTGGGAAGGCAAGGGGCGGAGGAGTGATAATGTATGTCAATAGCAGCTGGTGCAGACCGGGACATATCACGGTTAAACAACATCACTGCAGCAAAGACATTGAGTTGCTAGCTGTTAGCATGCGGCCTACCTATCTCCCAAGGGAATACTCACACATGATCTGCATTGTTATTTATGCAAATCCAACAGCGAACGCGGGGACAGCGCGTGACATCATTCACTCAGTAACTGGCAGCCTGCTGACAGAACACCCAGATGCTCTTCTCCTCATCTCCGGTGATTTTAACCATATTTCACTGTCCCCCATTCTGCCCACGTTCACCCAGTATGTCACATGCCACACTAGAGACAATAAAACACTGGACTTATTCTATGCAAACACTAAGGAGGCGTACACCTCATCACCACTCCCCCCACTCGGGAGATCGGATCACAACTTGGTTCATCTCCTGCCGGTGTACAAACCCCTAGTACACAGAAAACCTCCGGTCATGCGCACGGTGAAGATATGGTCTGAGGAGGCAATGGACGCTTTAAAGGACTGTCTTGAAACCACTGCCTGGGAGCAGCTCTGCGATCCACATGGTGAGGACATCGATGGCCTCACTCACACCATCACGGACTACATCAACTTCTGTGTGGACAACACCGTACCCACCAAGACAATACGGTGTTGCTCGAACAACAAACCCAGGATCAACCCTGAGATAAAAACACTTCTGAGAGAGAAGAAGAGGATCTTCAGGTTGGGGAACAGGGAGATGCTGAAGTCTGTACAGAGGGAGCTGAGGAGGAAGATCAGAGAAGGCAAGGACAGCTTCAGGAAGAAGATGGAGGACAAGCTGCAACAGAGCGACATCAGCGGGGTCTGGAGAAACCTCAAAACCATCTCTGGGCTCCAGAATACCTCCTCCCAGGCCACGGGGGGCAGGGAGTGGGCGAACAATCTGAACCTGTTTTTTAATAGGTTTGACCAACCGCCCTCCCCCCTGACTGCACAACAACCACTGCTGCCTCTAAAGTCATCGAGACCTGCTGTCCACACCCCACTCCACCAACACCCCCCCACTCCCAGCACACAGCCCCCCAACCTGACCCTCACTAAGACCCAGGTGAGGACGGAGCTGAGGAAGATCAAGGCGAGGAAGGCCTCGGGACCGGACGGCATCAGGGCGAAGCTCCTCAAGTCCTGCGCAGACCAGCTGTGTGGGATTGTGGAGCACATCTTCAACCTGAGCCTGAAGCTGGGGAGGGTACCACAGCTGTGGAAAACATCTTGTGTGGTACCTGTACCAAAGACTTCCCACCTCAAAGACCTGAACAGCTACAGACCAGTGGCCCTGATGTCTCACCTGATGAAGACCCTGGAGAGACTGCTCCTTGCTCTCCTCCGCCCCCTGGTGGGGCCAGCGATGGATCCACTCCAGTTCGCCTACCAGCATGGCATTGGGGTGGAGGATGCAGTGATCTTCCTCCTTCACCGTTCCCTCTCCCACCTGGAGAAGCCCGGAAATGTGGTGAGGATCATGTTCTTTGACTTCTCCAGTGCTTTCAACACCATCCAACCGATGATCCTGAAGGACAAGATGCTGTGCGCAGGGGTGGACCAGCACCTGTCATCATGGATCCTGGACTACCTCACTAACTGGCCACAGTTTGTGAGAACCCGGGACTGTGTGTCAGACACAATCATCGGCAGCACGGGGGCCCCCCAGGGAACAGTTTTGGCTCCCTTCCTGTTCACCCTTTATACTGCGGACTTCTCACACAACACACTGCCATCTACAGAGGTTCTCTGACGACTCTGCGATCGTCTGCCTCATCTCCAACGGAGATGAAGCTGAGTACAGAGGACTTATCCAGGACTTCGTAGACTGGTGCCATCGGAACTGCCTCCAGATCAACACAAGGAAAACCAAGGAGCTGGTGGTGGACTGCCGCAGGCAAGGACAACCCCTCACATTGAGATGATGACATCCTACAAGTACCTGGGTGTTCATCTGAACAATAAACTAGACTGGTCACACAATACCGACGCACTCTACAAGAAGGGACAGCGCAGGCTGTTCCTACTGAGGAGGCTCAGGTCTTTTGGTGTACAAGGGGTGCTCTTGAAGACATTCTATGACACGGTGGTGGCATCAGCCATCACTGTTGGAGTGGTCTGCTGGGGCAACGGCATTACAGCAGCCGATAGGAAGGGACTGAACAAACTGATCAAGAAAGCTAGCTCTGTCCTGGGGCAGCGCCTTGACCCAGTGGAGGAGATAGGAGAGAGAAGGATGGTAGCTAAACTGTCATCTCTGCTGGAGTCCGAGTCCCACCCTATACAGGACATACTGAACGCACTGAGGAGCTCATTTAGCAGTAGACTACATCATCCTAGACGCGTGACCGAGTGGTTTTGCAGGTCCTTCCTACCTACGGCTGTCAGACTGTATAACCTAAGCAGGGCTGCTCGCAGAGATAGCAAAAAAACATGACGACCTAATAGTATTGAATGCAAAAGATGCAACAGACTTACACAAATGGTCCCCTCCAGTATACAACTAGGACAATATCAGTCGCTATGGAGGGTGACAATATGTATGGATACATATTCATACCATGTTGGGTAACTAAATAGACGGTTATGCTGTTTAGTCCATCTACCTACAATGCTCCGCACTGTGTATACCGTATATATATTTATATATTTATGTGTACATATGCATATTCACTGATCTTATTTTCTTATCTTCTAAATCATTGCTCTGAGTGTTGCTATCCCTGTGCTGTTGCAATCCTGGAATTTCCCCATTGTGGGACTAATAAAGGCTTATCTTATCTTATCTTAAAGGGAAGTTTACTCAGTACAAAATATTGTATAGGTATTACTATACTCTACTGAGATTGTACAGAATGAAACTGGCAAAAAATAATTTATGTTGGAAATGTCAAGCTACAATGGGAACATTTTTGCACTGTCTCTGGGATTGTTCTCAGATAAGGCCATTTTGGGTTAGAATCTTATCAGTTATGTCTGAATGGTATGGTTCAAACATTCCTATGACTAATGCTCTTTGTTTGCTGAGGGACAGATCGCAAATGTCAGACATTTCAAAAATGGAATTTTCAGTGATCGTGGTTGATTTAATCACGGCATCAAAGATCATATTGAGACAATGGAGAACAACGGAAGTTCCAACAGTGAGAGAATGGACAGATGCGATGGTGGAGGCAGCATCATATGAATGGATGCTCAGTTGACTGAAGGGAGAAATGGGGGAGAGACCATCAGTGTGGGACCTTCTTTGGACACACATGAAAACAACCTCTGACTAGTGGTTTAGGGTACATTTTAAATGATCTGCCAGAGATAACCATGTCCTAGTTTATACATCAGTACTTTGTATATTCACCATATGTACAACAAGCTGTCTGGTATTATTTCTCTTTTACACACCATGTACATGGCCTTCCAAAGAAAATTTAATAAAAACTTAAATAAAAAAAGGCTAAAACAAATGTTAAAAAAATGCAAATAAAAACAAAAACCAGGTTAGACATATTGTATATGTGAACATTTCTTAATAAAGAACTGAATATTTAAAGGGGTGTCCAAATTTTTTCACGACTGTACATAAACTGTATATATATGTACATACATATAAACAGACTTGAAAAATCTTTCATTCTCGAATATCAGTCCTTACAAAGACTTACATAGTTTAATATCACATAACATGAATAGAAAATGAAGAAATGCCTCAAAACCCTCCATCCTATGAAAATTTTTATTTACATTTTTCACATGTGGTGGTGGGGGTCCATGTTCCACTGTTGAATATGGACCCCGCACACACCAGTGACACAGGGTCCGTTTTCCACAGGGGGGTCCATGTTTTATATGACACCTGCAAAAACAGGATTACAACAGGATTAGACTTTAAAGGAGTTTGTTTAAAGGAAAACACCCAGTCTTTTCCTAACCCTGGCCAGTTACAGTAGGTTATTCCCCAAACTTAAAGAGCCAGAGAAAGTCAAAGTAAAAAATTAATTTCTATGAAATAAAGGGATGCTGACTCCTTTTCTGCATGACAGACCACCCCTCAAACCTTCATATACCGTAAGGGCCTCTCATTAATTTGTCCAGTGTGACAAAAATAATGACGTGCCTTTTCCCAGAAACACATTAATAAAGCTTGTTCTAGGAAACCTGTGAACTCATTTGTAATTCTTCCCTCAACCTTGACTAAACAAGAAACTAAATTATCAAAGCAATTACTTGACTAACTAAGGCATACATTTATTTTGGATTTTTCTGAGTGTCACTGTTTGGTGTAACCATAGTGTGGCATGGGTGGTTTGGTCTTACAGACCTTTAAATGCAGGCAGTGAAAAACAGGTTAAAGCAAGACTTCCTGACAGCTACCAGTGTAATAATTTCCTTGGAGCTGAGCTGGTTACATGCCTGAGGAAGCACTGCTGACTGTTGTCTCACAGGGAGAATTTGACTCATGCCAACTATGACATAGTGCGTGCCAGTGTCGGAATCATCCCTTGGGAATGTGAACCCCTGCTGGAGCAGAAACACTGCTTGCTATTCACCTGTGACCACTTTTTTTTTTTTTTTTTTGGTTCTACTTTTTGTTAACCTGTATCTTGGCCTTTATTTTTGTTAAATCACATTGAAAAGAGAAACTCAGAGACCATCTTCCAACAGAAAAGGACCATGACAGAGCTTTATACCAGCAAGAATTATGTCTTATAATTTTGAAAAAGTGACCTTTATTTATTATTTTATTTTTATTTAGTCTTTATTTATTTGATTTATTTGATCAGGATTTGTCCTTCAATTCACATATTAAATTTGTTTCTAAGACTGCCTTCTATCATTTGCGTAATATTGCCAAGATTAGGAGCATCTTGTCTCAGAGTGATGCTGAGAAGCTGATCCACGCTTTTGTTAGCTCGAGATTAGATTATTGTAATTCTTTATTATCAGGTTGTCCTAAAACATCTTTAAAAAGTCTTCAGCTGATCCAAAATGCTGCAGCAAGAGTTTTAACAGGTACTAGAAAGAGAGATCATATCTCTCCGGTTCTGGCCTCCCTTCATTGGCTTCCCATAGAGTTTAGAATTAAGTTTAAAATCCTTCTTCTTACTTACAAAGCTCTAAACAATCAGGCTCCTTTTTATTTAAAAGATCTGATACTACCGTATCATCCTAACAGAGCACTACGCTCCCAAAATGCAGGTTTACTTGTAATACCTAGAATCTCCAAAAGTACAATGGGAGGCAGAGCCTTTAGTTATCAAGCTCCTCTCCTGTGGAATCAGCTGCCAATCTGGATTCGGGAGTCAGACTCGATCTCTGTTTTTAAGAATAGGGCTAAAACCTACCTTTTTGATATAGCCTACAATTAGGGAGGGATCATGCGTTTTCTGAACCCTCCCTTAGTTATGCTGCTAATAGGTTTAGTCAGCCGGGGGACCTCCAGTAATGCACTGGGCCTCACTCCTTTCCTCACTCTCTATGAAATATTTTTTTTTTTGCTGGTCATTAACATTTGTTTGTTCTCTCCCATAGATTGAGTCCCCATCGTGCTGTTTGCTCTCTACATGTCTGTTCTTTTCTTCTTCTCTATCCCCTCACCCCCCAGCCAGTCGCAGCAGATGACTGCCCCTCCCTGAGCCTGGTTCTGCTGGAGGTTTCTTCCTGTTAAAAGGGAGTTTTTCCTCTCCACCGTCGCCAAGTGCTTGCTCACAGGGGATCGCCTGATTGCTGGGGTCTTTCTGCAACTGTGGGGGTCCTCCCTACAGTTGATAGTGCTATGAGATGACTGTTGTTGTGAAATGGCGCTATATAAATAAAGTTGAATTGAATTGAATTGAATTTAACCAGGTTAGTCCCATTGAGATAAGGGATCTCTTTTACAAGGGAGACCTCTAGTGGTTGTGAAAACAACTACATGAAGTGAAATAGTGAAGGGAGTGAGGTGAAACATCATGTGTTTTTGTGAGGAATGTAAGGTGCGTTCAGACCAAATGCAAAGAGAATTTTTCACGTGGCGTGATGAAAAACATTCATGAAAAACCCGCAAAGACATGCAGTATTGAGTTGGTGGCAATTGCTAATGAGCCTTGAGATTCCACCATCACCGGAGTAAAAGTATCAACACTGGAGAGTAAAATAATTTGGAAATTAGACTGCCACTTATCTGCAAACCGATGAACCAGAGCTCTGCAGCTGAAATGGAGTGTCGGGAGTTTATCCACCTATGTACTCTTGCTACTGATGGGCTAGCAGTGTAAACAACCTTCATCCAGATGTATTTTCTGGAGGAGGCGGTAACGTCTGTGCGCCACAGGATAACGTTGCAAACCTTAAATATGATGGCTTTTTTTGGATTTCCACAGCTGGTAGAAAAATGCTGTAGAAGCTATGAAGGCAATTCATAACAAAATTGAAAAGCAATTTCAATATTAAAACATGAATAACTTACAACTGCAATATTTGATTCTTGAAGTTTACGTTACGTCACACTTTTTTCCCAATGTCCCATTTCTTTCTTTATGGGGACTACTTGTTTACATTCATTTAACCTGTTAAATAGTTTTCTCTAAACTTCAGTTGATTTTTTTAAGTCTTAATACTAATGTCAGTAATATAAAGACACTACGGTGTGACATGCTTCATTCACTTACTTTAAAATGATTCACTCACTAAATCAAGCAATTTATTAAGCTGAGGAGAAACATGACATCTGCATTTTTTTAATATATATATATCTCACATCTGTAACTATAATCACATTTTTATGCTGTTTTTCTTTCCTCTTTGTCTCTCTGAGGTCCACAGTGGTGAACCTGAGGGTCATCAGTCAGAGCGGCTGTGAAGATAACAGGCTGGAAGCTAAATAAGAATATTACATGTTTACTGTTTATACCAGAAACTGCTACTGTATTTCAATAAATTAATGTTTGGACAATTTAGTTCTTTGAAAGATTATTTAAGAAACTCAATATTCATTACACATAAGTGTGAAACATTCCAAACTGTTCTGATTTATTATTCATAATTATGCTTTTACTTTTGGAAATGTTTACTTGCTATTGCACGCCACCATGTAACTATACATGCACTGTTCAATAAAATCTGTTACTCCAGCTTTTTTCTTTGTGCTCCTAATTTTATTCTTGTGCTTCTGTATTTTTATGCCTCGGTGCAAAGGCAACGTAGGCATACAGTAATCACTCCATGTGTCTGTCTGCCTGTTAGCAGCTTTTCAGCTCACCCGCTCAAAATCAACTGGAACTGAAGGCTTGTATCATTGTATTATTATTATATACTACATTTTTTCAACTTTTAATTTGCCACAATTTCCAGATAAGGTTTTGCTTTCAAAATAAACACAAATTTAAGTCACCTTTACATCAGTGCAGCTGCGAAAAAAGGTATTGTAATAACTATGGCAACCCACTAGAAGTGGCAGTGTGACTTTTTTTCAGCCCCCCCATGCTACCATGCCGCAGGCACCGAGGCATCAGCACCTTGGTGCTTTCATTTTTTCTTTGATGAAATGATTTGTCAGATATAAGAGGGTTCATTTGTCTATTTTATAGCATATAAAACATTTGAGAACAATGTGACAAATTTGTGTCAGTAAAGTTGCAAAATGACACGAAAAAATGGAAACACAGAAAGTCACAAATCTGCAAAAAAGTGAACAAATGTTACAAATTTATAAGCATCCATCTGTTATGATCTGGACATAACCTGGGGTTATATCAAGATTTTGAATTATTTTTAGTTCACCCTTTAACTTATCATTTATATTCTGCTGTTTGGTGTTACTTTTTCTGTTTTTGAATGCTCTTATTTTGGAAGGCACTTCTGGTTTTGCTCCCTTGTGGTTTTATTGTCTTAGGGTGGTTCTGATCTCCTAATAGTATACTCTGAAGTGGACTGCACAGGATATTCCACCATATTAAGTGAGATTCCAAACCGAAGGGAGCAAACGGTCTTCACTTCAAAGGGAACTGAGAACTGAGCGGGGAAGAAATGAACAATGGCACATCACTTCACTGGAAGTTAACATGAAGATTACCCATAAGCCATTGCGCCACAAATACGAGTAAAACAGACTATTGTTGCTAACATTATTAACAAGCTAAGTTGATGTTGGTTACTGTTTATATCAACTGATTGTAATAAAAATATATTTGTATTATTATTTTATTTAAGCAATATAAATTATCCACCATAGTGTCAGTAAGTGTCTATGGTTACTGTGGTAATGCATGGAGGAGGGAGCCGATGGTTACAGGGTGTTTCAAATGGAGAAATTTTGTGAAGGGCAGTTAACTGATATTCCCTTAGAATGAAGAAGGGAGTAGTGAATACAGTTGAAGTACACTGTGGATCGCAACGTAGCTTTAGGGTTTGGTTTCCTGTTTGTGCTTATGATTTGCTTTTTAGTGTTGTTAATTCAGCCCAGCTGTTCCTTATTTCCTAAATTACTTGTTGCTTACTTAAACCGCTGCCTCTTGCGCCACATCATGGCAACCTTAAGTCTTCAAATGGTGATTCCCCAGCCATCCATGACACGTATGTTATTTTTTGTTCTACCTGTAAGTTATTCAGTCTATTCGGCTTGTCTTTTGTTCCAGCTCTCGCGCTGAGTTGATTCCCTATTAAAACTGGTTAAACGTGCTTCTGCGCCTGAGTCCATAATAATCCTATCAAGGTGAACCATGACACCATCCATCCATCGATTTTCTACCGCTAAATCCTTTTTGAGGGGAGGGGGGGCTATAGCCTATCCCAGCATCTTTGGCGAGAGGCAGGGTACACCCTAGACAGGTCGCCAGTCCATTGCAGAATTTATAAGCAAATAGTTGCAAAAATACACCATAAATTTTAAACATTTGTGCAAAAAAAGGTTTCAAATTTACAAGGAAAAAAATGTGAATTTGCTAGATGAATAAAAAAAAACATGAGGAAAAAAACAGCAATTTTATTAGTTAGTTTTGTCATGAACGCCCCTTCGGGGCAGAAGGACAGACCCACATGCTGAACTGTGGTTGTGACATTTACTGACAAAAGAACAAAACTGTGCAGACACAAAAAACAAAACAAACAAACAAACAATGGTTAAATGCAGGGAAGGCACTCCAGAGCAGGAGTTGCTTTGGAGGAGATAAGGAGAAAAAACTTGTAGAGAATAAAGTCCAGTTGCATCTAGTAATGCTGTCCAATATTGCCTCAAAGAAACAATGAGCTGGCAGTAATTAAATAAGGCAAATGAGTGGCAGGTGCGAGGCAGCTGAGCTGGCAGGTGGCCTAATTATCTAGCCACTCACAGCTGAGGGCAGGAGAGCAGACTGTGAGCAGCTAGAGGAGGTGTCTGGAGAAGAGAGGGCACAAGTGTTAACAAACCAAAATATATATGAAAAAAATTGACAAGATAATAATAACAGACATACAATACTCAAAATAAATTGAGAGTCTGGGCTCTGTGGCAACACACTGCACCCAGACCCATGACAAGTTTGGTCTATTATCCTTGTATAATGAAATTACAATTAAATTTAGTTTAGTAAAATTCACTCCAGTAGCAGCAATAAAGACAAACATAAACCATAAAAACTTCAGACTGTGGTGACACAACAGGAGATCGCACTCCACCCAGGACTTTATGGAACTGGGGGAAGGAGGTGAGAGATGGAAATGAGGAGAAGAAGGGAGAGGAACCAAGGACGGGCGCCAGAGCGCTAGGGGGTTAAAAAAAAAATATAAAGATGCGCCTTTGCTCCCGGTATGCCAGGCGTGAGCCTATTGTGTGGAATAGAAGGTGTAGCTGTCACAGTGAAAAGGTTTATGTATTTTTGGTTCTTTTTCTGAAATGTTTGTTTATGGGTGTGTGCGCCAGTGTTGTGGACGTTAGCAGTGTCCTTTTCTCCGCCTTCAGTCCCACCATATCGCGGCACATATGCGCTCGTGCTGCCAAGCTCGCGGGTGAGTTGGAGAGCTCGTGAAGGGGGCTCGTGCAGGTGTCTCGCTCCGCCTATCAGCGCCATTGTGTGAGCGAGTGTCGGAGAGAGGACGGAGTGTTTTTCCTGCAGGCAGCCGGACTGTTAAATGTTCTCCATGTTTGTGAGGAAACAGCGGTGGACCCGGACGATGTGCAAAAATGGGTGGTAGGCATGCGCTGTTCACATGCCTGATTAGAAGAGTCACACGGCTGCTGGAGGCTGTCCACAATCAGATGCGGAGAGAGGACTTTGGAGAGAGGACTTTGTTTGGGAAATTTGTGACATGACTAACAACTCCTAAATTCTAGGCAGAAGGAGCACACGGTATGTGATTATTTTTGTTTATGAACATTTGTTAAGTGTTATAATTTATTTTGTATTCACGTTTTTTATGTCTGTATTTTTAGTTTTTCACAGTGTTTAAGGGCGAAGATTTGCTGTGACAAAATAAACAAAAAACTTGTCAACATCAGTTGGAGCGTGGTTTTCTGACCTAGAAGAAGACTTTGGGAGCGGTTATAGTGAAAAACGTGCCTAATCCAGGAGCAAGCAGCAAGATTCCTGCAGGGCCATGCTTCAAGGATTTTGTCCATCCATCCATCCATCCATCTTCTACCGCTTTTCCGGAGCTTTGTTTGCTGAGCAAATAAAAGACGTGCATGCTTCTTCCCACATCCGCTGGACATTCAGCCGGACAGAAGAGGTACCAGAGCGACATTTATGGACAATGCAGTTTGCAAAAGGTCACAACACCTTTAAGGTACCAGGTTAGATGGTATATTTTCTGTTTGGAACCTTTTAATTCCTAAGTTAAATTGAGAAAAGAAACAGAAACAAAAGAAAATTGAAGTGTTGTAAATTACTGAAGAGTGTCACTTGTTTCCTATTGTATGTTCTCCCAGCAGTTTTCTAACTTTCCTTTCACTGTAAAATTCCAAAAGTGTTAGTTCAAATCATTTTTGAAAATGAAGCAGAGCACAAATGAGTTTTGTGCATTAGAGGAAATACTTGCAGCTCTAGAAGATGAGAAAGTAAAGCTGGAAGAGAAATTAAAAACTGAATCTGTCGACTTAAAAAGACGAGAAATTGAGACACGGATAGGAGAAATAATTGGAGATCTTGAAACACACAAGATAGGGTTATCATCATCTCAAGTTGAAACGCAAGTGAGACGATCAGAAAGGGAGAGAAGCCCTACAGAAAAAAATCGTTGAGTTTAAAAGAAAGGAAATAACAGAGAGAGAAAGAAAGTTTATGTCAACGTATTCAACTAACAAGATCTAAACTTAAGGAAGAGTGCTCTAAAACTGAATTGGGTGAAATGATCCATTCAATAGAAAAGTGTGAGTCAGAACTAAAGCAAAGGTATGAGAGTTTACGTGCACTTACTTTACCATCTCAAGACATGAGAAGGAAGATTGATAGCTGCACTTCAGTTACAACTGAAATAATCCTACTCCTGCAAAGACGGTATGCAGATGTTGATACTAAGAAATTTGATGCAGTAGCTGTAAAGAAATCTCTCTTTCAGTTACTCCAAAGAGAAGATGCAAGGTCAATTTATGGATCAACTGTGTCTAGAACTAGTCAAAGCAGTCAGTCAAGTCATAGTCAGCAGGGAAGTCATGTATTGGCGAAAAAAGCAGATGCAGCTGCACATTTGGCATCAAAACAGGCTGAAATAAACAGGGAGATGGAAATATCTGCCCAGAGAAAGGAGATTTTGGCTCAGCAAGAAAAACTAAAATGGCTGGAAGATCAAAGGGATCTTGAAGTCATAGAGGCTGAATACAATGTGTATGCTGAAGAGGAATCAAGGTTTAATGCTGAAATAAGGGATGTTGAAGTAAAAAGTACTTTGCCTCCAAGTCAGCTTCCAATGCAGCATAGCAGCCCTCCATGCACTCAAGTTCCACAAAATGTATCGGCCCCTCCTTACTCTGAGAGTAAACGCATCAATGTTCCCCACAGTGCATCAGTCCCACACAACTCTGGCAGGATATCTGAGCCCAGAGAGAGCGAGGTCTCACTAGTCCAAGCGCTCAAAGAATCCCTTGCTATGACAAGACTTCCGACACCAGAGCCTTTCGTGTTTACAGGAGACCCACTTAAATTCACAGAGTGGAGCACTTGCTTCAAGGCTTTGATAGAAACAAGCTGTACAGATCCAGCACATAAGCTGTTCTATTTGAAAAAATACATAAGTGGTGAGGCGCTTTCAGTGTTAGAAGGAACCTTTTATCGTAGTGATGAAGAAGCATACACACAGGCTTGGGCTGCCTTAAACAAGCGCTATGGCCACCCCTTTGTAGTCCAAAGAGCTTTCAGGGAAAAACTGAGTTCCTGGCCGAAGATTGGACCAAAAGACTCCCTTAAACTAAGAGAGTTCAGTGATTTCCTCATCTCTTGTAAAAATGCCATGCCCCATGTGCAAGGACTTGGAGTTTTGGATGATTGTGAGGAAAATCAGAAATTACTGCTGAAACTTCCAGACTGGGTAACAACTCGCTGGAACAGACATGTCACTAAAACACTGGATGAAGGGAAGGCATATCCAGGTTTCGAAGAGTTTGCACACTTTGTGGCAGAAGAAACGCGCATAGCATGCAATCCTATTTCTTCCCTTTATGCGCTAAAGCATACAAGTGAGAAACTAGAGAAGGAACAAAACGTGTCAAGGCCAGTGTCCTGGTAGCTTCAACAAATGTACCCAATTATCCAAAACAAACCTCAAAGGCCACATCCCAAGGTGGCAGAGGTTCCAAGCCCAGCTCTTTAGTATCTTAGAATAAGAAGCAGATTAAGTGTATAAGTGCGACAAGTTTGCAGCAATGTCTCTCAAAGACAGGAAAAAATTTGTCATTGATAATAACGTGTTTTGCTTGCCTTAGAGTTGGTCACATCTCCAAAAACTGTCGACAGAAGGTCACTTGTAATATTTGCAGGCAAAGCCACCCCTCTCCACTTCACGAGGAACATCCTCAAGGAGAAAAGCCAGAAATGCCACCACAAGAGGAAAGCACTTCCACAGTTGCATGTAGTGTAAAGGTGGGCAACAGTGATCACACTTCAATGATTGTTCCAGTATGGCTCTCTTGTGCAGCAGAAAACAGTCCAGAGACCTTGGTGTATGCACTTCTGGACACTCAAAGCAGCAGTACATTCATTGATCAAGATATTTGTGAGAAAATTCATGCAAAAACAGAACCTGTTAAGTTAAGGTTGACAACAATGACTGATCGGGGTTCAACTGTATATTGCCAAAGAGTAGATGGGCTCAAAGTAAGAGGTTACCATTCACAAGAGTATGTTGTCTTGCCACCTACTTATACAAGGGAATACATTCCACTTGAGAAAAACAGTATCCCAACTCGTGAGACAGCGAAAGAGTGTACTCACCTTCTAAGCATTGCAGAAGAGATGCCAGATCTGTTAGACTGTCCCGCAGGACTCCTGATTGGCTATGACTGTGCAAGAGCATTAAAACCAAGGAAGGTCATACCAGGAAATGATTATGATCCATATGCAGTCAAAACAGACTTAGGCTGGACTATCGTGGGTTCCATCAAACCATGGACTGGTCTAATGGAGGTAATAGGAGTCTGCAATCGTGTTTCTGTAAAGGAGTTTCCATCCATCACACCTTCCTCTGTGATCAAAGTCCTGGAACGAGATTTCTTGGACACAAATCCAAGAGAAGGAAAAAATCCCAAGTACAAAGAGGACCTGGAGGTGATACCAGAAACAGAACATGCAAGTGAGAAGAAAGATGTAAATCTGAATTACACTGAGGTTCCAATGCAGAGTGTACTAGGGATAAAGTGGAATGTGGAAGCTGATGTGTTCTCATTCAGTGGTATCCTCAAAGAAAAACCAGCCACAAGAAGAGGAATTCTAGCAACAGTTGCGAGTGTGTATGACCCACTAGGATTTCTCTCTCCTTACATCTTGACTAGCAAACAACTGCTGCAAGACATGTGCAGGCAGGGTGTTGGATGGGATGAACCCGTTTCCCCTCAAATCCAAGCCAAGTGGGAGATATGGCTCCAGGATTTGGAAAATCTTTAAAACATTAAAATACCAAGATGCCTCATTCCTGAAAACCTCAGCACAATCCCAAAAATTGAGTTGCATCACTTTTCAGATGGTAGCAGCAGTGGTTATGGACAGTGTTCCTACATCAGCATTGTTTCTGATGTGCAAGTTCATTGTGCTCTTGTCATGGGTAAGGCCCGAGTGGCACCCACAAGCATAGTCACCATCCCACGTCTTGAGCTGACTGCTGCAGCAGTTTCAGCTGGTGTGAGTAACTTTCTCAGAGTAGAGCTCGAGCTGAAGATCGACAAAGAGTTTTTCTGGACAGACTCTCAAATGGTGCTTGGGTACATCAAGAATGAAGCCCGGCGCTTCCATGTGTTTGTTGCCAATCGCGTCCAGAAAATAAGAAACACTACAGATCCAAAGCAATGGTTCTACGTTGAAACCAATCAAAATCCAGCACACCATGCTTCTAGAGGTCTCAAGGTGGCAGAGCTGATTGACTCAAACTGGCTCACTGGGCCTGAGTTTTTATGGGAACGTGAAATTGTCACAGTTCAACATTCACCAGAGCTTCTCGTAGGTGACCCTGAAGTAAAGGTTTTGAAGACAGATGCTGTTGAAAGAGACAACTTTCTTGAAAGGTTTTCAAGATTTTCTGACTGGAATACAGCCATCAATGTTGTAGCAAGGATTAAAAGACTGGCAAAAGAAGACAGGTCAGGTCCAATTAGTGTAGAGGAGAGAAGAGTTGCCTCTTTCACACTCATTAGGGCAGCACAAAAGGAGGCATTTGAAGTTGAGCTGAAATGGTTCAGTCAAAAGTCAGCTAAACTACCAAAAACTCACAAAATGCATCAGCTTGATCCTGTTCTTGTAGATAACCTCCTTAGAGTTGGAGGGAGGTTAAGAAAGTCATCTGTATCTTTTGAGCTGAAACATCCAGTAATCCTTCCCAAAGAAGGCATTGTAACACAACTAAGGTCTAGTACGAAAGGTTAAAGTTCAAGTTGGAACAAGAGATCTAGGGAAAAAAGGTGAACGCTTAAAGCAAGGCTCAGTTCTTGAGAGACCTGTTTAGAAACTAAGAGTTCTAGTTGAAAATGAGTCCTAGACTACAAAGGGAGGACATAACAAAACTAAAGTCAGATGATACAGTAATGACAAAGAAACGCTTAAGTTTAGAAAGTGAATAATATCAATGCTATTAAAGCAACACGTGATTTGAAGGTTTACATTTATTTCAAGGAAAATTACAAGATTTAATTTTGTTTGTTAAAAGTTGAGTGAATGTAAATCTTTGTAATTTTGGTGGCAGTGTAGCTGTCACAGTGAAAAGGTTTATGTATTTTTGGTTCTTTTTCTGAAATGTTTGTTTATGGGTGTGTGCGCCAGTGTTGTGGACGTTAGCAGTGTCCTTTTCTCCGCCTTCAGTCCCACCATATCGCGGCACATATGCGCTCGTGCTGCCAAGCTCGCGGGTGAGTTGGAGAGCTCGTGAAGGGGGCTTGTGCAGGTGTCTCGCTCCGCCTATCAGCGCCATTGTGTGAGCGAGTGTCGGAGAGAGGATGGAGTGTTTTTCCTGCAGGCAGCCGGACTGTTAAATGTTCTCCATGTTTGTGAGGAAACAGCGGCGGACCCGGACGATGTGCAAAAATGGGTGGTAGGCATGCGCTGTTCACATGCCTGATTAGAAGAGTCACACGGCTGCTGGAGGCCGTCCACAATCAGAAGCGGAGAGAGGACTTTGGAGAGAGGACTTTGTTTGGGAAATTTGTGACATGACTAACAACTCCTAAATTCTAGGCAGAAGGAGCACACGGTATGTGATTATTTTTGTTTATGAACATTTGTTAAGTGTTATAATTTATTTTGTATTCATGTTTTTTATGTCTGTATTTTTAGTTTTTCACGGTGTTTAAGGGCAAAGATTTGCTGTGACAAAATAAACAAAAAACTTGTCAACATCAGTTGGAGCGTGGTTTTCTGACCTAGAAGAAGACTTTGGGAGCGGTTATAGAAGATGCTGTTCACACCTTTGGTATGCTGGGCGTGAAAGTATTGTGTTGAGTCATACTCTATTGCCATGTATGCTAATGTGTGTACTTCTGGTGCCAAGCGCGGGATTAAAGCTGTAATAAAGAGATCCGCTCTGGCACCCAATTCAGTCTGTTCTGCTGGTTGGAGGAAATAAAGTTGTGTGTCATTAGGTCGTGTCTCGTGTGATTCCCTTCCTCCACAAGACAGGATAAAATTGATAAATGCTGCTGTTATTTCTAGAAATGCACTTGTCCAAAACAAGTTTATAGTATCATGTATAGTATTATTGTGTGATGATAAAGATAATAAAATATCCAGAGCTCCCTTTCTTCTTTTAGAGCAGTTGGATGTTTAAAGAGGAAAACATCACAAACTGGTAACTTTATTAGTAGATACTTTCTTATTTTTACTCAAGTAACTTTTGGACAAATACTCTTGTGTGAGTACAATTTCTGGCTAATCTGGGCAGCTCGGTGGCACACTAGTTAGTACTGCGACAGCACAGCAAGAAGGTCATGGTATCGATTCCACCCCTGATCATCTTGACCCTTCTGTGTGGTGTTTGCATGTTCTCCCTGTGTCTGCGTGGGTTTACCCCGGGTACTCCGGATTCCTCCCACAGGCCAAAAACATGCAGGTTAGGTTAAATGGAGACTCTAAAGTGGCCCTAGGTGTGAATATGAGGGTGAATGGTGAAGGGATTTATTGCCGTACCGTGGCTGCCTGGTCCATCCAGGTGGATGTCCTGAATTTCCCTCTGGGGATTAATAAAGTACACAAAAAAAATTAATAATAATAATAACCATCATCATCATCATCATCATCATCATAATCATCATCATCATCGCAGTCTGTCATGGGCGACAATGACTGTTTCATTTAGGTCTGATCAGATTCCTCCACACAGCTCTGTCCTTAGCCTTCCGCTGCCAGGAACTCCTGTCTATATCCAATTTCTTCAAGTTTCTTTTTACAGTGTCTTTAAATCTGAGCCTTGGTCTACCCTGATTGCGTTTGCCCTCACGTAACTGTGAGTAGAGTAACTGCCGAGGGAGATGCTGGTGGTCCATCCTCTCAACATGTCCGAGCCATCTCAGGTTCATCTGTATTAGCATGTCCTCCATTGATGGTAGACCAGCTCGTTTCAACACTTCTATGTTGGTTAGCTTGTCTTTCCATGAGATGTTCATTATGGCTTGAAGGTGTCTCATCATGTACGCGTGGAGTTTCTTTACCTGCACTCTGTAGACAGTCCAAGTTTCAGCACCATACAATAGAGTAGCCAGTACTGTCGCTCTGTACACTTTGCATTTCACACGGATGGACACATGTCGATTGTTCCACAGTCTCTCCCTCAAGTTTCCAAACACAGTGCTCGCTCTTCCCATTCTGAGAGATAGTTCATCCTCCAGCCTAGCATTCTCTGAAACAGTACTCCCTAGATACTTGAAAGTCTTGCACTTGACTAGTGGCTCTGTACCAATGCTGATCTTTTCTGGTAATGATGTTGATAACTGGAACTTTGGTGGTTGATAAAGGCACTCTGTCTTCTTGATGTTGATTTGGAGGCTGAATTGGTTAGCTGCTCTTGCAAATTTCTCCACTAAAGATTGCATATCTTCCACACTGTGTGCAACTAGAGCACTGTCGTCGGCAAAGAGCATTTCTCTTACTACCTTTATCGATGTCTTACTCTTGGCTTTAAACTGTGCCACATTGAACAAGTCTGCTTCTTTCCTTGTTTGAATGTATACTCCTTCTGAAGTGTCTTTGAAGGCCACCTCAAGCATGGCTACCAGATATAGCGAGAAGAGTGTAGGCACCAGCACACACCCTTGTTTCACCCCGTTGCTTACTGAAAAGTCTTTAGATACTGAACCACTCATTGCCACGTTTGCTTGCATACCTGTATGGAGTGCCTCGATCAGGCTGACAAACGTCTCTGTACAGCCATATTTCTTGAGTACCTGCCAAAGTCCTTGTCACGAAACAGTATCGAAGGCTTTACTGAAGTCTATGAAGACTACATAAAGCGGCATGTTCTGTTCGATACACTTTTCTTGAACCTAATTCAAGCAGAAAATCATGTCCATTGTGCTTCTTCCACTTCTAAAGCCACACTGGGTTTCCGGTAGTACATTCTGTGAGATGTATTCATTAAGTCTGTTCAGTAGTACACGGGAGAGAATCTTACCAACAGTGGCTAGCAGTGATATACAGTACCTCAGTAATTTCCACAATCTTTCCTGTCACCTTTCTTGAACAAAGGCACAATACTTGCATCCTTCAAGTCTTGAGGTACTTTCTGGGCATCCCATATCTCTTGGATGAGCTTGTGCAGGCAGTTGGTCAGCTGAACACCGCCAAATTTCAATACTTCTGCTGGAATTCCATCCCTTCCTGGAGCTTTACCATCCTGTGTTGTCCTGATAGCTGCCATTAGTTCATCAAAATTTGGTGGTTCATCCAGACTTGATACAGCTGGTCACTGTACTAGAGCTTCTTTAGCCTCTTCAGTGAGATCTCCAGGGTTGTTTAGTAGTTGGTCAAAGTGGTCTGCAAATCTGTCCAGGATCTTGTCTTTCTCCTGCAAAACCGTTTCACCATCCATAGCCTTTAGTTGGATCAATCCTCTTGGTTTAGGGCCGTTGATTTCTCTCAAACCTGTGCAGAATGTTTTCATGTCCTTCCTGTCTGCTGCAGTTTGAAGTTTCTCCGCTTTTTCATCCCACCAGTTGGACTTCATCTCTCTGGTGTACTTCTGTAGCTCACTCTGAGCCTTTGAGTATTTCTTCTACTTCAAATTTGTGTTACACTGTAGGTTTTCCTGCCTAGCTGTATTCCTTGCTTCTAGTAGGTTCTTCAGGTGTTCATCATGCTCATCAAACCAATCTTGATGATTCCTCTCAGGGTGGCCTAATACATCACTCGCAGTATGATACACCGTATCCTTCAGTGTTGCCCATTTCTCTTCTATGTCATTCTGTGAGTTGTTGCTGTCCCAGTCTTTCAAGTTTTCATCCATTTCCTGTGTAAGTTCTTCCCGCTTCTTTTGGCCTTTCAGTGCACTAGTGTTTAGCTTCCGTGGTGGCTTCGCACCCGTCCTGCAATGCTGTTTTCGTCTCCAAATCTTTAATCTAGATCTCAGCATAACATGATCAGTATCACAGTCCATGCCTCTCATTGCTCTGGTGTCCAATACATCCCTTATGTCTCTCTGCCTGACTATGATGTAGTCTAACAAGTGCCAGTGCTTGGATTTTGGGTGCATCCATGTCTTCTTGTGTGTGTCTTTGTGGTTAAATAGAGTGTTGGTTATCACAAGGTTGTATTCTGAACATAGTGCAAGTAGAAGTTCTCCATTAGCATTGCACTTGCCTACTCCATGACTGCCTAGCACTCCTTTCCATTTCTCAGTGTCTGAACCAACTCTAGCATTAAAATCTCCAACGAGTATCAGCCTGTCATCAGTCAGTACATGCCTGATAGGCTCACATAAATCACTGTAGAACTCTTCCTTCACCTCCTCTGTGTTGGTCATTGTTGGGGCATATACACTGATGAGTGTGGCGTACATCTTCCGCTGTAATGGGAGTCTCATAGTCATTATCCTGTCGTTGATTGGCACCGGTTCCTCATCAAGCATTGCTGCTATCTCCTTTCTAACTGCAAAGCCCACTCCTGCTTCTCTCCTTTCTTGAGTTGATCTCCCACTCCAAAAGAAGATGTACCCATAGTCTTCCAAGCTGTCATATCCAGGTAATCTTGTTTCACTAAGTGCAGCTATGTCTACATTGTACCTGTTCATTTCCAGGGCCACAAGCGTGGTCTGTCTTTCCGGGCGCTGTTCTGTCCAACAGAGTGCATACATTCCATTCTGCTACACACAAGGCTGCTGTTTTCCTCTTCTTTTGTCTTCCTGCTCCTAGCTTACTTTCTGCTGGCTGTTGGAGTGTGAACAAATCAGCACGGACCTTGTAAGCCCAGGCGATGTCCGAGCTGGTATGAGTTGCTTTCTGATTGACCATTTCATGAAACTGCTTGCAAAGTATTTGAGTACCGCTAGCTTTTGCTGGACTAGCAGAACATTCTTGGCAGATAAAGGTATTATCAGTGGCAAGGACAAGCCAGGACAAACTGACTCCACTATCTGTTGCAGTGACTGACCAGATGATAGGTTTGTTTATCTCTGCTCTTTGTGTAGTGCATGTCACGATGCACCGACTGGCACAGTCCACCACAGACCTTGCGACAGATGTGTTTATCTGCCAGGATGTCCAGTCTCACCCCGTGTAACTGAGAGTGGTCCACCACAGACCTGTGACAGATATTGTTTTTAGCTCTGCTAGGATGCCCTGTTTCACCCTCCACGCCCTCGGAAGGGCAGGGATGCCGACTGAGTTGCCGACGGCCCGACCCATGAGACAGGTAGTACCGGTTTTCGACTTAGACTTAGACTTAGACTTAACTTTATTAATCCCTTTGGGATGACTCCCTCTGGGAAATTTAAAATTTCCAGCAGCACGTAAAAGGAGCATACAGATCAGAAAAGCAAAAAAGAAAAAAATAAACACTTAATAAACACTTAACATAATATACACAGTATAAATATAAGGCTAAATATGGATTGTACAAGTATGGTTAAGTTAAGGTTATTTCACTATGAATGCCCTACTGTCCTCTGTACTCTATGTCCCCCCCCCCCCCCCCAAGTGAGGAGTTATAGAGTGTGATGGCATGGTGGACAAAAGAGTTCTTGAGCCTGTTGGTCCGACACTTGGGAAGAAGCAGTCTTTCACTGAACAGGCTCCTCTGGTCACTGATGACGGTGTGCAGAGGGTGGCTGACGTTGTCCATTGTATCCAACAGTTTATCCAGAGTCCTCATCTCTGCCACCGTCACCAGGGTGTCCAGCTTCACACCGACCACAGAGCTGGCCCGCCTGATCAGCTTATCCAGTCTGGACGCATCCTTCTTGGATATACTGCCCCCCCCCCCCCACCCCCAGCACACCACAGAGTAAAAGAGGACGCTGGCAACCACCAACTGGTAAAACATCCACAGAAGTTTGCTGCAGATGTTGAAGGACCGCAATCTCCTTAGGAAGTACATCCTACTTTGTATCTTCCCATACAAGTGGCTAATGTATGTTGTCCAATCCAATTTATTATCCAACCACAACCCGAGATATTTGTATTAATTCACAACCTCCACCTCAGCTCCCTCTAACAGGACTGGTTGAGGTCTTGGTCTAGACCTCCCAAAATCAATAACCAGCTCCTTCGTCTTAGAGGTGTTGAGCTGTAGGTGGTTAGTGTGGCACCATGCAGCAAAGTCCCCTACTAGTCTCCGATACTCTTCCTCTCTGTCATCCCTGATACACCCAACAATGGCTGTGTCATCGGCATACTTCTGAATATGACACAGCTCTGAGTTGTAGCAAAAGTCCGAGGTGTACAGGGCGAAGAGAAGAGGGGCCAATACTGTGCCCTGGGGGGCTCCAGTGCTGCAGACAACAGTGTCAGACGTAATATCCTTCAGCCCGACATATTGTGGTCTGCCAGTGAGGTAGTCAGAGATCCAGTCCACCAGGTGGGAGTCCACTCCCATCTTGCTTAATTTATCCCAAAGCAAGGGGGGCCGAATGGTATTGAAGGCACTGGAGAAATCCAAAAAGAGGATCCTCACTGTGCCACTTCCCTTATCCAGATAGGAGTGGGCTCGATGAAGCAGGTAGAGGATGGCATCCTCCACACTGACACCTGGTTGGTACGCAAACTGCAGGCGGTCCTGGGCGTGTTGCACGTGGGGTCTGAGGAGGCTGAGGAAGAGCCGCTCCAGCGTCTTCATCAGATGTGAGGTGAGTGCCACTGGTCGGTAGTCATTTAGCTCGCTGGGCCGGTTCTTTTTCGGAACTGGAACGATGCGGGATGTCTTCCAAAGAGTGGGCACTCTCCCAATCTGCAGGCTGAGGTTGAAGATCCGTTGTAGTGGTTCCCCCAGTTCTGCTGCGCAGGTTTTCAATACTCTTGGACATACTTTGTCCGGGCCTGCAGCTTTCCTGAGTCGGAGCTTCCTCAGCTGCCCTCTGACCTGTTCTGTGGTAATAAATGGCAAGGGTCGTACTGATGTGGGGGGGGGGGGGTTGCAATATTTGGGGGGAGGTGTGTGGAGGGGGGCGTGGCTGTAATGAGGGTGGGGGTGAGAGGGGCAAGGGCAAAGGCTGGTTGAACCTGTTGAAAAAGTCGTTCAGTTCATTTGCCCTCTCTATTGTCCCCTCAACAACTCTGGTCTTTGTGTTGAGACCTGTGATGGTCCTCACACCTTCCCAGGCCTCCCTCATGTTGTTTTCCCTCAGCTTCTGCTCCACCTTTCTCCTATAGCTGTCCTTGGCTTCCTTCACACTGTGTTTCACCTCCTGCTGTGCTGCCTTCATGGCCTCCCTGTCTCTGCTCCTAAAAGCAGCCTTCTTCTTGTTGAGGACCATTTTGACTTCCCGTGTTACCCATGGCTTGTTATTAGGGTAGCAACGGACAGTCTTGACAGGGACGACCTCGTCTGTACAAAAGTTCAGGTAATCCGTCAAACAGTGTGTCAGCCCCTCTATGTCCTCACCATGCGGGTCCATCAGCGCATCCCAGGCTGTGGTGTTAAAACAGTCTCTCAAGGCACCTTCCTTCTCAGGGGACCATCTCCTGACTGATCGAGTTGTCACAGGTTGCTTTTGAACCAGGGGAATATACAGTGGCTGTAGATAAACCAGGTTGTGATCAGACTTCCCTAGTGGGGGAAGGGGGGTCGCTCTGTATGCATCCCGTACATTAACATACAGCAGATCAATTGTCTTGTTGTTTCGAGTTGGACAGTCTACAACTTGATTAAAAACAGCCAAAGTAGCATCCAAAATTACATGGTTAAAGTCCCCAGAGATGATCATGAGTGCCTCAGGGTGCTGTGTCTGCAGCCTTTTTTTTTGTTGTTTGTTTTTTGTTACTTATTTGTACCCGTAGGTAGATTTGGTTTGCAGTCTGGTGACAAGCCACCGGCTGCCGGTCGCTGCGTGCGCGAGAGCCCTAAACCTACATGTTTTTGGTATGCAGGAGGAAACCGGAGAAATCCCGGAGAAAACCCGCGCAACACGGGGAGAACATGCAAACTCCACACAGCTCACTGTTGGTCGGGGGCTGGGATCGAACCCACGATCTCATGATCCCCGCGATCCCCAGGCCGAGGGTAAACTGTGCTGCCACAGTGCTAAACCACTGTGCCACCGTGCAGCCACCGTGCAGCCTTGCTGTGACTGAATGGATTTTTTCACAGGTAGTGGCTGCGTCCGCTCTCGGAGGGATGTAAACACAGACGGTGATCACGTGACTGAACTCTCTCGGCAAGTAATATGGCCGCAGGCTAACAGCTAGCAGCTCGAGATCCCGGCAACATGAGACTGTCTTTACAGAGATATGACCTGGGTTACACCAGCGATTGTTAACATACATGATGAGTCCCCCACCTTTTCTTTTCCTGCTAGCCTTAGTGTCTCTGTTGGCTCTCACAGCAGTGAATCCTAGCAGGTCCATGTTAGCATCCGGTACTAGGTGGTTCAGCTATGTCTCTGTAAAAATGAACAAGCTGCTCTCCCGGTAAATAAGATAAGATAAGATAAGATAAGCCTTTATTAGTCCCACAACGGGGAAATTCCAGGATTGCAACAGCACAGGGATAGCAACACTCAGAGCAACAATCAGAAGGCAAGAAAAAAAACAAGCAAGCAAGAGCAGCTAATATACATATGTACATATTACTATAAAATATATATATACACACACACACACAGACACACAGTGCAGAGCATTGTAGCTAGATGGAATAAATATGTAAATATATAAACACCCACAGTACGGAGCATTGCAGCTAGGTGGAATAAATATGCAAGTATATAAACACACAGTGCGGAGCAATGTAGCTAGATGGAATAATATGTAGATATATAAAAACACAGTGCGGCGCATTGTAGCTAGATGGAATAAATATATAGATATATAAATATAAACACACCCAGTGCTGAGCATTGTAGCTAGATGGAATAAATATGTAAATATATAAACACACACAGTGCAGAGCATTGTTGCTAGGTGGGATGAAACAGCATAACCGTCTACTTAGTTATCCTACATGGTATGATTATGTGCCCATACATATTCTCACCCTCCATAGCGACCGGTATGTTCCTAGTTGTATGCCGGAGAGGACCATTGTGTAAGTCTATTGCATCTTTTGCATTCAAAAAAACTATTAGTTTGTTACGTCTTTTTGCTATCTCTGCGAGCAGCCCTGCTTAGGTTGTACAGTCTGACAGCCGTTGGTAGGAAGGACCTACGAAACCTCTCGGTTGTGCACCTGGGATGATGTAGTCTGCTGCTAAATGAGCTCCTCAGTGCATCCAGTATGTCCTGCATAGGGTGGAACTCGGACTCCAGCAGAGATGACAGTTTAGCCACCGTCCTTCTCTCTCCTATCTCCTCCATCGGGTCAAGGCGCTGCCCCAGGACAGAGCTAGCTTTCTTAATCAGTTTGTTCAGTCTCTTCCTATCGGCTGCAGTAATGCCACTGCCCCAGCAGACCACTCCAAAAGTGATGGCTGATGCCACCACCGTGTCATAGAATGACTTCAGCAGCACCCCTTGTACACCAAAAGACCTGAGTCTCCTCAGCAGGAACAGCCTGCGCTGTCCCTTCTTGTAGAGTGCGTCAGTATTGTGTGACCAGTCTAGTTTATTGTTCAGATGAATACCCAGGTACTTATAGGATGTCACCATCTCGATGTCTGTTCCCTGTATATTTACTGGTGCTGTGAGGGGCTGCCCATGCCTGCGGCAGTCCACCACCAGCTCCTTAGTTTTCCTCGCGTTGATCTGGAGGCAGTTCCGATGGCACCAGTCCACAAAGTCCTGGATAAGCCCTCTGTACTCAGCTTCATCTCCGTTGGAGATGAGACCAACGATCGCAGAGTCATCAGAGAACTTCTGTAGATGGCAATGTGTTGTGTTGTGTGAGAAGTCCGCAGTATAAAGAGTGAACAGGAAGGGAGCCAGCACCGTTCCCTGGGGGGCCCCCGTGCTACTGATGATCGTGTCGGAAACACAGTTCCGGGTTCTCACAAACTGAGGCCGGTTCGTGAGGTAGTCCAGGATCCATGATGACAGGTGCTGGTTCACCCCTGCGCGCAGCAGCTTGTCCTTCAGGATCATCGGTTGGATGGTGTTGAAAGCACTGGAGAAGTCAAAGAACATGATCCTCACCATATTCCCGGGCTTCTCCAGGTGGGACAGAGAACGGTGAAGGAGGAAGATCACCGCATCCTCCACCCCAATGCCATGCTGGTAGGCGAACTGGAGTGGATCCATCGCCGGTTCCACCAGGGGGCGGAGATGAGCAAGGAGCAGTCTCTCCAGGGTCTTCATCAAGTGGGACGTCAAGGCCACCGGTCTGTAGCTGTTCAGGTCTTTGGGGTGGGAAGTTTTTGGTACAGGTACCACACAAGATGTTTTCCACAGCTGTGGTACCCTCCCCAGTTTCAGGCTCATGTTGAAGATATACGTCACAATCCCACACAGCTGGTCTGCACAGGACTTGAGGAGCTTTGCGCTGATGCCGTCCGGTCCCGACGCCTTCCTCGCCTTGATCTTCCTCAGCTCCGTCCTCACCTGGGTCTTGGTCAGGGTCAGGATGGGGGGCTGTGTGTTGGGAGTGGGGGGGGGGGGTGTCGGTGGAGTGGGGAGTGGGCAGCAGGACTTGATTTCTTAGAGGCAGCAGTGGTTGTTGTGCAGACAGGGGGGAGGGCGGTTGGTCAAATCTATTGAAAAACAGATTCAGGTTGTTCGCCCACTCCCTGCCCCCCGTGGCCTGGGGGGAGGTATTCTGGAGCCCCGAGATGGTTTTGAGGTTTCTCCAGACCCCGCTGATGTCGCTCTGTTGCAGCTTGTCCTCCATCTTCTTCCTGAAGCTGTCCTTGCCTTCTCTGATCTTTCTCCTCAGCTCCCTCTGTACGGACTTCAGCATCTCCCTGTTCCCCGACCTGAAGATCCTCTTCTTCTCTCTCAGAAGTGTTTTTATCTCAGGGTTGATCCAGGGTTTGTTGTTTGAGTGACGCCGTATGGTCTTGGTGGGAACGGATTTGTCCACACAGAAGCTGAGGTAGCCCGTGAAGGTGTGAATGAGGCCATCGATGTCCTCACCATGTGGATCGCAGAGCTGCTTCCAGGCAGTGGCTTCAAAACAGTCCTTTAGAGTGTCCATTGTCTCCTCAGACCATAACTCCACAGTGTGCATGGCCGGAGGTTGTCTGTGCACTAGGGGTTTGTACACCGGCCGGAGATGAACCAAGTTGTGATCCGATCTCCCAAGTGGGGGGAGTTGTGATGAAGTGTACGCCTCCTTAGTGTTTGCGTAGAACAAATCCAGTGTTTTATTGTCTCTAGTGTGGCATGTGACATACTGGGTGAAAGTGGGCAGAATGGGAGACAGTGAAACGTGGTTGAAATCGCCTGAGATGAGGAGAAGAGCATCTGGGTGTTCTGTCTGCAGCCTGCTGGTTACTGAATGGATGACGTCACGCGCTGTCCCAGCGTTCGCCGTCGGATTTGCATAAACAACAATGCAGATCACGTGTGAGTGTTCTCTCGGGAGATATGTAGGCCTCATGCTAACAGCTAGCAACTCAATGTCTTTGCTGCAGTGTCGTTGCTTAACAGTGATATGTCCCGGTCTGCACCAGTTGTTGTTAACATACATTATCACTCCACCGCCCCTTGCTTTGCCACTCTCTGGTGTTCGGTCAGCTCGTATCATGTGAAAACCCTCCAGCTCAATGTTAGCATCTGCTGCTAGTTCAGTTAGCCACGTCTCAGTAAACAAAAGGAGAGAGCACTCCCGGTATGTGCTATCATAACGGGAGATAGCCGCTAGCTCATCTAACTTTCCCAGTATCGACCGTACATTTCCCATGACAACAGATGGAAGGGAGGGTCTGTACCTTATATTTTTTGTCCTCCGCCTTACTCCAGCCCGGCAGCCGCGACGCTTTCGCCTCAATTCTCTCGGTATGTCGAGTTTTTCCAGTGGGACCGGGTGGCGGTTAAATGCTAGCAGCTCTTCCCTGTTGTATCGTATCCTGCTATAAACAGTGGCTCCGTCCACCGGCTCAGGAGACATTTGGGACGATCTGTGTGTCCGTGATATAAGTGGGGTGAAAAAAAAAAGTGATCAAAAGAGAGAGGAAGGGAAAAAAAAACTCGGAATCGAGCCGCTGTTGCAAAAGGCAGCCTACTGGTGTGGCGCCGAGATTGCTCCGCTGGTTGCTCAATGCGGACAACTCATCGATCTTGTTCGGCAATAAGTTCACATTGCCCATGATGACGGAGGGAATCGACGGTTTGAAGCACCTCCGTTTTTTTCGCTAGCTCAGCCTTTAGCTTAGCCCCGGCCTTGCAGCCCCGTGGTCTCCTCCTCAGCTCCGCCGGGATAGGATGTCGTATCCCGGCTCGTCCCTTTGTTCGCAGAGCCAGCAGTTCCTCCCGTGAATAAGTGAAAAAGACTGGCACTTGGTTGCATTTCAAAGTTATAAGTATCCATAGGATATCTAGACACACAATCTCTTCGCAAGAAGAGTAAAAAAAGTGGGAAAAAGAGGTTAAAAAGGAGCTAAATACCGAGCTACTGGAAAGGCAGCCGTCTACACAGCGCCCCTCAATCAAATCAGATGAGGGTTTCATGGTTATATAAATAATAATCAATAATATATTTTATTATTATTATTATTATTATTATTATTCTTTCATTCATCTCATTCATCTTCTTCTGCTTAATCCTTTTCGGGTCGCGGGGGGGCTGGAGCCTATCCCAGCATCTTTGGGTGAGAGGCAGGGTACACCCTGGACAGATCGCCAGTCCATCGCAGGGCCATCACAGAGAGACAGGCAACCATTCACTCTCACAGTCATACCTAAGGACAATTTAGAATCCCCAATTTGATGCCAATTAACCTAACTTGCATGTTTTTGGCATGTGGGAGGAAACCGGAGAAATCCCGGAGTAAACCCATTCAGACACGGGGAGAACATACAAACTCCACACAGATCACTGTTGGTCGGGGGCTGGGATCGAACCCAGGATCCCCCGGCCAAGGGTGAGTTGCTGTGCTGCCGCAGTGCTACCCACTCCTCCACCGTGCCGCCCATTATTATTATTATTATTATTATTATTATCAGCAATAATAATAATAATAATAATAATCTACCCACCTCTGACCATATGTCAAGGGGTAAGGTAAAGCTTAAACACTAAAGCTGGGTTTGCGTTAAGCTAAATCATTATTATTATTATTGTTATAAGAACATAAACTTAATAGTCAATGTCCTTTGGTACCAAAATAGTTGTCACAGCTGTGCTCTGTGGGAAAATAGCTGACACTTTGGAAGAGGGTAATTCCCTTATATGGACAGAAGGGCTTTTGAAACATTCAGTTGGTTGTGCTGAGGAATGAGAGCAGCATCAGTGTTATTAAATAAAATGACAGGCTGAGTTGAAAGGAAGACATCAGTTATGTCACAGCTGGGTGAGAGACAAGCAGTAGAGTACGCGTGAGATCTGCTGTCAGACAGATTTTCAGTTTTAGACTTATAGTTGGCCTTGTCATATCTGTCTTCTCGTGTTCCCTTTCAGATAAAATGAGCTTCCTTCCGGACCACAGCTTCACACAAACAGAAGATATTATTCATTTGCAGACAGTGTGTAGAAACTGTCAGAGCCAGAAAGCATGAATATTCTGAGTCACATAAAACTAGCATTGCTTTTTAAAGTTTAATTTGCATTCTTTTCTGCTTCTGTGGGTAAGAACTGAAGTTGTGACAGTGGATATAAAGTCTCCACACCCCTGTTCAAATGCCAGGTTTTTATGACGTCAAAAAATGAGATCAAGATAAACCATTTCCAGACTTTTTACACCATTAATGTGACCTATAACCTGTACAACCCATTTGAAAAACAAACTGAAATCTTTTAAGGAGAAAATAAAAAACATCTTGATATGGCAATATTTTGCCCACTCTTCTTTGCAAAAATGCTCCAAATCTGTCAGATTGCGAAAGCAACTCCTGTGCACAGCCCTCTTCAGATCACCCCACAGATATTTGATCGGATTCAGGTCTGGACTCTGGCTGGGCCATTGCAAAACCTTAATCTTCTTCTGGTGAAGCCATTCTTTTGTTGATTTGGATGTGTGCTTTGGGTCATTGTCATGCTGAAAGATGAAGTTCCTCTTCATCTTCAGCTTTCTACCAGAAGCCTGATGGTTTTGTGCCAACACTGACTGGTACTGTATTTGGAACTGTTCATAATTCCCTCCACCTTGACTAAGGCCCCAATTCCAGCTGAAGAAAAACAGCCCCAAAGCATGATGGTGCTACCACCATGCTGTAGGTATAGTGTTCTTTTGGTGATGAGCAGTGTTGTGTTTGTGCCAAATATACCTTTTGGAATTATGGCCAAAAAGTTCAACCTTGGTTTTGTAGCAGTGTCAATAGAAGCATCATACTTGGCCTTCCAAGCGGGTCGACCCTCTTGGTGACACAGGTAGAGAGCTGGACTCTGAAGTTGGAGGTCAGGAGTTCAGTCCCACGGGTGGACGTCGCCAGTTGGGGCTTGATTGCCCGTCCACTTGGTTACACTCGGCGTTGTTGGCAGGACTTACTAGCAGCATATCAGTTCCATTTTCCATATCCCCACTAGTGTCAGAAAGCAGGAATTGAGCCTGAAATATTTAAATGCACCTCTGACATTGAGACTATGTCAAAAATTAGAGGGAAATATGTAGCAGTGTCAATAAAAGCATCCTACTTGGCTTGCCAAGTGGATCGACCCTCTTGGCGACACAGGCAATGTCATGATTGGCAATAAACTGACAGCTCACGTGGAGAGAATGACAACAGAGGAAACACACAATGACACAGAGTAGCAAGTTTTGGTTTGAATTTATTAATGCAAAGGAACACTTCCGCAAGAGAAAAACGCCACTAGCCAGGGGAACATACAGCCTGAGGAGAGAGATGAGAGCAGGTGAGTTAGGAGGGAGACTCAAACAAGGGAAAATAGGACTACACTCATGTGGGAGTATAAGAGAGCCCGGAAGAAGAACCCAGCACTTACGGCGAACCTCCCGATGATGCAGGATGGCAGGAGTAGAGCTGGGTGAGGTGCCTGACTGGGTGGTGATGGTCACTGATATGGTGATGGAGATGGGGCAGGTGAGCACACAACAACCCTGGAGATGCACCACAAAGGAGGTAGCAACCTGTGAAGAGGTAAGCAGAAGTTTAAAGGGTATTTCAAATTAAAGGATAAATAACATTTACTGCTGAGGCAGGTAGTATACCCAACAAGCCAGCGCCGAGGCGTTGAAGAGGAGATCTATTTAAGCACTGGTGAGTCAGAAGAACAGGTGTGTTTCATCACGCAGGTGGAGATGATTGCCCGCAGAATAGGTGAAGGTTGAACCAGACGAGTGGGATAGGAGTGCACTCACCAGACCATGACAGTGCCCCCCCTCAAGGAACGCCTCCTGGCGGTCCACTGGGCTTGGTGGGATGTGCCTTGTGAAAGGCCTGGACCATCCCCTTGTCGTGGAAGTTGGAACCAAGAATCCACCACCTTTCTTCTGGTTCGTAGCCTTTTATATTTATATAATAGTTTATATATTAGCTTATACTATAGTAACTTTCACATTCAGATGTTTTGTTCCCTTCTTCAGTATATGAAGTGTGCTACAGACTAGGGTAGGAATTGCCAGACACCACACAATATACTATCATGATACTTGGACTGTGATGCAATACAATCACGATCTTGAGATACACAATCATATATTGTGTGTGTGGAGAGCGTGAAATGAAGAGGCTGAATTTATTTCTCAATTCAGGTTTATTGACGATCTCACATCTCCAACCATCTCTCAAACAGCAAAAGAGAGCGAACTCCCCCAAACCCCCACTTTTATACCTGGGACATCAAAGAACAGAATCACCTTGTCATCAAACCCCCCATCGACAATAACTCTCCCTCAGGTCCCTTCTTCCTCCACCTGACCCCAGGAGGTCAGGAAGTCCTTTCAGAATCCTCACCAAAGGCACCTCCACCTCCTACTGTTATCCCCAGGAGGTCCAGACATATTGTTCCTTCAAAGACGTGAGGTTACAAAATACATATGCAGTCTTAAGCATCTCAATCAATGTGCTATACATATTATCCAAAATATGTGTGCCACATACCCCCCCCCCCCAAACGTCTAAGAATGAAACAATACAACATAGTCCACACAACATGATAAAACCACAACATCAGTCCATATGCCTTCTGGGCTTCAAACGCCTTCCAAACTTGCTGTAAGCGGGCTTCGCAGCTCCTGTGGCGCCATCCTGCAAAGAATCTGCTAACTGAGGATGAGAACTGTTAGTTGATCCCTGCGGGGGCTCTGGGGCATGCTCCCTGGGGGGTCTGCCACGTCGAGGAGCCCTCGCCACTCGTACAGACTCGTCAGCCATCACAAAAGCAGGTTTTAGTCTGTCTATACTAATTGTTTCCCTCCTGTCCCCCAAATCTAGCAAAAAATGCTTATCACCTGTTTCCAGCACCCTATATGGGCCATCGTAAGGTGGACGTAGAGCTGGGCGCTGGGCCTTGTGCCTGACCAAAACAAACTCGGCATTTTTTAAAGATTTGGGTACAAAAACACACAGAAAAGTGTGATGAACGGGGCCCGGAGGCATGTCCGCTCCCGTGCCGATCAGCGACCACTGAGCAGGGGGACGCCCTGGCGCCGGATTATCTGGCAGAAACTCCCCTGGCAGCCGGAGAGGCTGCGCAAAAACCAACTCCGCTGGGGAGGCTTTTAAGTCCTCTTTCGGCGCAGAACGCAACCCCAATAAAACCCATGGCAGTCTGTTTACCCAATTTGCATCCGTAAGCGACGCTCTGAGGGCTGCCTTCAATGATCTATGAAAACGCTTGCATAAACCATTAGCCCGGGGGTGGTAAGCGGTAGTGCGGTGAATTGTCACACCTAGGCTGTGGGCCATTGCTGACCAAAGCTCAGACACAAATTGAGGTCCCCTGTCGGACGTAATATCCGACGGAACCCCGAATCGCGCTATCCAAGCCGTCAAAAATGCGCGGGCCACCTCTACAGCTGTGGTTGATGCCAGTGGGACCACTTCCGGCCAACGCGTGGTTTGGTCCACCATTGTCAGGAGATGTGTGAACCCCTGCGACGACGGTAGGGGGCCCACGAGGTCGACATGCACATGATCAAACCTCTTGGTCGGGATGTGAAACGGCTCTAAGGGGGCTTTTGTGTGCTTGTGAATTTTGGCCCGCTGGCAAGCCATACAGGCTCTTGCCCACTCTTTAACGTGCTTGCGCAGGCTCGGCCAAACAAACTTTTCTGCTACCATTTTCACAGACGCGCGCACTCCTGGGTGCGCCAGGGAGTGAATCGAGTCAAAAACGTGGCGGCGCCAAGTGGCCGGCATTACCGGACGTGGTCATCCAGTAGAGACATCGCAGATTGGGGGGGGATACCATTTTGCAGGCTCCTGCTCTCCAGCCTTAACCCTGTTGGTCCAGACTGGAGCGCGCACACGTCCGCATTGCTACCCTGATCCGCTGCCATGGCTGCATAATCTATCCCCACGTGAATTGGGGCCGCGTGCGCTTCCGCGCTGCTATTTTGCTCTGCAGCTGCGGTAGTATAATCTACCTCTGCGCGGACTGGTGCGGTTACTGTGCGGGAGAGGCAGTCTGCCACTACATTGAGTTTACCTGCTACGTGTTGAATATCAGTAGTAAATTCCGAAATTGCGGCCAGCTGCCTCTGCTGCCGGCCCGACCAAGGTTCCGAAATTTTGGCTATCGCAAAAGTGAGCGGTTTGTGGTCGACAAACGCGGTGAAACGCCGACCTTCCAGCCAGAATTGGAAGTGGCGAATGGCTAAGTGGAGCGCTAACAGCTCCCTGTCAAACGTGCTGTATTTTCGCTCGGCTTCGTGCAAGTATCTGCTGAAAAAGGCCAGCGGCTGCCAAACCCCGGCAACGTGCTGCTCCACAACTGCCCCTATGGCCAAATCTGACGCATCAGTGGTGAGCGCTATGCGGGCTGTTGGGTCTGGATGAGCTAACAACGCAGCGTCTGCAAGGGCTTTTTTTACCTCCGTGAATGCGCGCTCCCGCTCCGGGGACCATTCGATTGCATTGGAGAGTTTTTGCCTTTTAAGCGCGGCATATAGTGGTTGCATGAGCTGCACTGCGTGGGGGAGGAAACGGTTATAAAAATTCACCATTCCTAAAAACTCCTGTAGTGCTTTGACCGTTTGTGGCCGGGGAAAATCTGCCACTGCGCGCACTTTGTCCGGTAGCGGAACTGCCCCTTCTGGGGAGACGCGGTGCCCCAAAAAATCGATCTGCGCCACCCCGAACTGGCACTTAGCTGGATTGACTATTAACCCGTGCTCTCCCAACCTCCGAAAAACTGCTGTGAGGTGTTTTTTGTGTTCCTCTTCGGATGTGCTGGCTACCAAAATGTCGTCCAGGTAGACGAACACAAAAGGGAGATCGCGTAACACAGCATCCATCATGCGCTGGAAGGTTTGCGCGGTGCCTTTAAGGCCAAACGGCATGCGTAAAAACTCAAAAAGTCCAAACGGGGTTATCACCGCTGTTTTGGGAATGTCCTCAGCGCGCACTGGGACTTGATGATAGCCGCGGACCAAGTCTATTTTAGAAAAAATGCGCGCCCCCGCCAGATGTACCGAAAAATCCTGAATATGTGGAATTGGGTAGTGGTCATGCGCTGTGGCGTTGTTTAACCTGCAGAAGTCACCGCAAGATCTCCACGAGCCGCCAGCTTTAGGGACCATGTGCAGTGGGGAAGCCCATGGGCTGTTTGAACGGTGGATGATGCCCAACCTTTCCAGGTTGGCGAACTCCTCGCGTGCTATGGACAGTTTAGCTGCATCCAAGCGCCGAGCTTTCGCAAAGACGGGGGGGCCAGTGGTAGTGATAAAGTGCTCCACCCCGTGTTTCGCAACTGTTGCCGAAAAGGTGGGAACTGTGAGTGCTGGAAACTGTGTGAGGAGTGTGTGAAACTTACCGCCTGCTGTGGCGATGTTGGTCTGTGCTGGTGGCGGGGACACTCGAGCTGCACAAGGAATGGAGTAAAAGGAGAGTGCATTAACCAGGCGTCTATTGGAAAGATCAACAAACAACCCATGTGAGCACAGAAAATCAGCACCTAACATGTTGAAACTCACCATCGCTATAATAAAAGTCCATTCATAAGTGCAGCCATGCAAGGACAGAAGCAGTCCTTTCACCGAAGGTCTTAATGCTCGAGCCGTTCACCGCTGTTGCCCCGTCACCACGGGGGCCTGCCAGCCGGTCAGCATAGGTTGGGGTGATGAAACTCACTTCGGCGCCTGTGTCCACGAGGAAGTGCCGCCCAGAGCACGCATCCGTCAGGAAGAGCAGCTTGTTCTGCTCGCCAAGGGCCGCTGCTGCTAATGACTCCCGGTCCTGGCGTTTCCCGAGCTCTTGAACTGCACGGCGGTACACACTTGCGCACCCTCTCTGCGAAGCGACGATGGTAAAAGCAGAAGTCGTCTCCTCCGCTGTGTCGGGACTTCGCTGCCACCATCGTTGGTGGGATCGCCTCCGTCGCCTCTGGCCCACTGCTGCTCCCGGTCGCCACGCCGAGATCTGCCACTGCTGTGGTGGCCGCGTGCTCCTCGCTGGAGTCGAGGATCCGCTGCGCCTCCTGGGCCAGCGCGCGGAAGTCCCGCTGGGTCACGAAACGTGTGCCTGCCAGGGTCGCCCTCGTCTGCGATGGAAGGGTTCTCAGGAAGATATGCGTGAAGAGGAAATCATCATTGTCTGTGCCTCTCAGCTGCAGCATGTCTTCCATCAGGTCGACCGGCCTGCGTCCTCCCAAGTCGTGCAGAGCTAGGAGCCTCCTAGCCCTCTCCTTGGCTGAGGGCGTGAAACGCTGGATGAGGGCAGCTTTCAACCCGCTGTATTTGTTGCCAGCGGGCGGTTGCTGCACCAGGCTCCGCACGTGCCGAGCTGTGCGGTTGTCGAATTTGGCGATGACGTGGTAGAATTTTGTGTCATCTGCTGTTATTCCCCCGAGTGCGAACTGGGCTTCGGCCAGGAGGAACCACGAGTCCGGGTTGTCCTGCCAGAACTCTGGTAGCTTGACTGAGACCGCGCTTGCTCGAGTGGTCTCTGACGAGTCCGGCTCGGGAGAACTGTCTCTGCCTACTGTATGTCGTGAGGTCACCAATGTGGAGAGCGTGAAATGAAGAGGTTGAATTTATTTCTCAATTCAGGTTTATTGACGATCTCACATCTCCAACCATCTCTCAAACAGCAAAAGAGAGCGAACTCCCCCAAACCCCCACTTTTATACCTGGGACATCAAAGAACAGAATCACCTTGTCATCAAACCCCCCATCGACAATAACTCTCCCCCAGGTCCCTTCTTCCTCCACCTGACCCCAGGAGGTCAGGAAGTCCTTTCAGAGTCCTCACCAAAGGCACCTCCACCTCCTACTGTTATCCCCAGGAGGTCCAGACATATTGTTCCTTCAAAGACGTGAGGTTACAAAATACATATGCAGTCTTAAGCATCTCAATCAATGTGCTATACATATTATCCAAAATATGTGTGCCACAGTGTGTTCCCATCCTAATCTTTGTTTTTTTTATCCGAATTTGCTGATTCCTTAGCTGATTTTGTGCTGAAATCTGATAGAATAATTATATTAGGGGACTTTAATATACATGTGGATGTAGATAGTGACTGCCTTAATGTGGCATTTAATTCAATATTAGACTCGATTGGGTTTTCTCAGAAAGTAGGAAATTCTACTCATTACCTCCACCATACATTGGACCTTGTTCTGACATATGGCATAGAAATAGAAAATCTTGTAGTGTCTCCTCATAACCCTGTACTGTCAGACCATTGTCTGTTAACCTTTGATTTTACTATTTCTGACTATTTGGCTCCTAAAGAAAAATATTATTACAGTAGATGCCTCTCAGATGATGCTGTTACCAAATTTATGCAGATTGTTTCCTCTATGCCATGTGTCAACACAACGGAAATAAGCTATAGACAGCTTGCTCCTTCTGTAATTGATAACATGGTGGATAGTGTTTCAGCTTCTCTGCATCAGACTCTAGACTTGGTGGCCCCCTTAAAAAAGAAAAAGTCTAATCAGAGATTTCTAACTCCTTGGTTCAACACAGAAACTCGTAGCTTAAAACAGAATACTCGTCAATTAGAAAGAAAATGGCGCTCCACTAATTTAGATGAAATCTATTTAGCTTGGAGAAATCATCTTTTAATTTATAAAAAATCTCTTAGAAAAGCTAGAACAAGTTATTACTCTGCATTAATAGAAGAGAACAAGAATAATCCCAGGTTTCTTTTCAGTACTGTAGCCAGGTTGACAAAGAGTCAGGACTCTGTCAATCCTAGCATTCCCTTAGAGCTTACTAGTCAGGACTTTATGAACTTTTTCAATAATAAAATTTCATCCATCAGAGATAAAATCAATCAGATTCTTCCCACAGTTAACTTAAATACTGTAACTACTACAACTCCTTCTATTGATGTCTGTCTTGATGAGTTTACTCCAGTCGACCTTTGTGAGTTAGACAAAATAGTTTCCTCATCCAAACCTTCAACTTGTCTTTTAGACCCTATTCCTACCAGGTTATTTAAAGAAGTCTTCCCACTTATTGGTAGCTTTATTCTTCATATAATCAATTCTTCTTTAACTTTAGGCCATGTACCGCAGGCTTTTAAAATGGCTGTAATTAAACCCTTACTCAAAAAGCCAACGCTAGATCCAAGAGTTGTTGCTACGCAATTATTTGACCACCTACAGGGAAATGGTTTACTTGAAGAGTTTCAGTCTGGGTTTAGAATCCATCATAGTACTGAAACAGCCTTAGCGAAGGTCACTAACGACCTCCTCATTGCATCTGATAATGGACTAGTTTCTGTACTTGTCCTTTTAGACCTTAGTGCAGCTTTTGATACTATCGATCATAATATTCTACTTGATAGATTAGAACACTATGTTGGACTTAATGGAACTTCGTTGCAGTGGTTTAGATCTTATTTATCTGATAGGTTCCAGTTTGTTCATGTAAATAATGAGTTTTCTTTCAACTCAAAGCTTAGTCATGGAGTTCTACAGGGATCTGTGCTAGGCCCTACTCTTTTTAGTTTATATATGCTTCCGTTAGGCAACATTATTAGAAAGCACTGTATATATTTTCATTGTTATGCAGATGACACACAATTATACCTGTCAATGAAGCCAGATGATAGTAATCAATTAGCCAAGTTAGAAGCCTGTCTTAAGGAAATCAAAGCTTGGATGACTTGTAATTTCCTGCTATTAAATTCAGATAAGACTGAAGTCATTCTTGTTGGTCTAAAAAACCTTAGAAATTCCTTTCCAAATCAAACTTTCAGTTTGGATGCGGTTACTCTTTCTCTTAATAGCTCTGTGAGGAACCTTGGAATTATTTTTGATCAAGATCTGTCCTTCAATTCACATATTAAATTTGTTTCTAAGACTGCCTTCTATCATTTGAGTAATATTGCCAAGATTAGGAGCATCTTGTCTCAGAGTGATGCTGAGAAACTGATCCACGCTTTTGTTAGCTCGAGATTAGATTATTGTAATTCTTTATTATCAGGCTGTCCTAAAACATCTTTAAAAAGTTTTCAGCTGATCCAAAATGCTGCAGCAAGAGTTTTAACAGGTACTAGAAAGAGAGATCATATCTCTCCGGTTCTGGCCTCCCTTCATTGGCTTCCCATAGAGTTTAGAATTAAGTTTAATATCCTTCTTCTTACTTACCAAGCTCTAAACAATCAGGCTCCTTTTTATTTAAAAGATCTGATACTACCGTATTATCCTAACAGAGCACTACGCTCCCAAAATGCAGGATTACTTGTAATACCTAGAATCTCCAAAAGTACAATGGGAGGCAGAGCCTTCAGTTATCAAGCTCCTCTCCTGTGGAATCAGCTGCCAATCTGGATTTGGGAGTCAGACTCGATCTCTGTTTTTAAGAATAGGGCTAAAATCTACCTTTTTGATATAGCCTACAATTAGGGAGGGATCATGTGTTTCTGTACCCTCCCTTAGTTATGCTGCTAATAGGTTTAGTCAGCCAGGGGACCTCCAGTAATGCACTGGGCCTCACTCCTTTCCTCACTCTCAATGAAATATTTTTTTTTGCTGGTCATTAACATTTGTTTGTTCTCTCCCATAGATTGAGTCCCCATCGTGCTGTTTGCTCTGTACATGTCTGTTCTTTTCTTCTTCTCTATCCCCTCACCCCCCAGCCAGTCGCAGCAGATGACTGCCCCTCCCTGAGCCTGGTTCTGCTGGAGGTTTCTTCCTGTTAAAAGGGAGTTTTTCCTCTCCACCGTCGCCAAGTGCTTGCTCACAGGGGATCGTCTGATTGCTGGGGTCTTTCTGCAACTGTGGGGGTTCTCCCTACAGTTGATAGTGCTATGAGATGACTGTTGTTGTGAAATGGCGCTATATAAATAAAGTTGAGTTGAATTGAATTGAATTGAATTCAAGTCTTGGCTCAGGGATCAGTCCTTTGCTGTGCTGACCTAACCAGACAGCATTTAGTGCCATCTAGTTGACTGAAAAGTCATCTGGTTTTTATTGCTCTGATACCTAAATAGGTAAGATTGTACATGTATTTGCAACATTTATTAATAACTAATTCTTTAAAAAAAAAAAAAAAGTATCATGATACTACAATGCATCAATTTTTTCACCACCCCTAGAGACTGCTTTTGACTACAAGTTTGGTACTTTCCAGGTTGCAGCTTCTAGTGTTGCAGACTAGACCAAGACTATAAGGGGTCAAGGTCAAGTTGAGACTCTTGATTTGATCTCAACCTCTTAGAGTCTTGGTCTTTCTACAGTTTATTCTGAGATTGGTCTTGACTACAACCCTAGTACATGCATTTGTTTACTCAGTATATTTTTACAGGTGCTTTAGCTTACATACAGTGGTGTGAAAAGTGTTTGCCCCCTTCCTGAGTTCTCATTTTTTGTATGTTTGTCATACTTAAATGTTTCAGATCATCAAACAAATTTAAATATTAGACAAAGAAAACAAAAGTAAACACAAAATGCAGTTTTTAAAAGAAGGTGTTTATTATTAAGGAAAAAAAAATCCAAACCTACATGGCTCTGTGTGAAAAAGTGATTGCCCCCCTTGTTAAAAAAATTAACTGTGGTTTGTCACATCTTTGGAAAGCTGAGTTCAATTTCTCTAGCCACACCCAGGCCTGATTACTGCCACACTTGTTCTCAATCAAGAAATCACTTAAATAGGACCTGCCTGACAAAATGAAGTAGACCAAAAGATCCTCAAAAGCTAGACATCACACTGCAATCCAAATAAATTCAGGAACAAATAAGAAACAAAGTAACTGAGATATAAAGAAATTTCTCAAGCTTTGGGACTCCAGCGAACCACAGTGAGACTAAAAACAATAAAAAAGAGAAAAGTAAGGGTGAGGGACTAACTTGCTCACACATTAAAACTCTCACCTTCTACCATCTCCCTTCATGTTAATATGTTCATAACCACTAGAAGGCACTTTTCACAGATGTATCTATAATTCCAGGTGGTGAAAATGCTCTATTTGTTCATTTTCTGTTGAAAATGAACAAATAGAGCTTGTTCTCATTCAAATAGAGCTTGCTTTCACTTTTGAACAAGTATGAGATTGTCATGGGCAGCGAGAGCGTACCCCTCCCCTCCTGCCGCACGTTCACCAATTCATCACTGCACCTGAGGCAGAGGACACACCTGCGCCCGCTCATCAGCCAGTGTACTTAAGGAGGCCTCCTCCGCGCAGTCAATGCTGGCTCGTCTGGGTATACTGCCCTAAATTTAGGCAAGCAGGTCGTTTATGCTAGCTTTAGACACGTTGTCTAAACTGCACTCTTTTGCATTGTTTCAGGTTGCTGCTATTGTGCGGGTGTGTCTCGGGACTGTGTGCGCTCTCCTGCCACCTCATCACCTTCCTTCCCAGCAACAGATTCTCACCCGGGTCAGGCACTCCAAGCTCATTCCCCTTTCCCTACTGGTTCATCTATTCCCCGCTGAAGTCTTGCCGGTCCTCTCTTGGAGTCCCGAGTATGTGGCAATTTGGCTTGCCCTTTCCCATTACCCCTTCTCTGCTTCTCCGCTGACAGCTCTCGCTTTTCTCTCCACAGGTGGATTGAATCTTCTGGCGAGTGGCTGTTTCTCTAACGTAGCGCTGTTTTCTACATTTAATAAATTATTGAACGTCCCCGCCCTTGTGTGGTTCTGTCTTGTGCTTGCATCGTGCACGTGAGCTGTCAGCTAACCATGACAGAGATAAGCAGTTAGCAGGATCTCTTTTGCAACAGTATAAAATTTAACAATATAAAAGTATGGCTGAAAGAGTTATACACTACAGTTTGGGTCTCTTCACTTTTAAGTCAATTTTTTGTCCTTCAAGCCATACATTGCAAACTATGAACAATAGAGTGAAATTATACAAACGCCACACAGATAGGCACATGATGGTTTTGACCTGGGATCAATGTGAGCTCACTCCCAGACGAAGAAAACACAAAATGAACGTAAAAATCATACAGTTTTAAACAGATTTTTCTCACTCTTATCATAGTCTAGCTTTCAGCGCTTTCTGAGTAAAGTGTGTTTTACCTGTGAAAGTTCTGAGAACATTTCTTCATTTGAGGATTGCAAATTTACACATTTTATAAAACTACTTCCCGGTTTTATGTTGCACATTAACATAAAAATGATAAACCGCCAACTGTCTTGTGTAATTCCATTTTTCTACCATGTCAATTGCAGACTTGCAGTATGCCAGGAATGCCCACAGACAAGAGCTCCAGGAGACCAGAGAAACAGAGAGAGGCCAGCCAGACCAAGCCAGAAACACAGAGTGACTATTGTTCCCGCTGGCAAAGAGCCTAGCGGCTGCCTTCCACACTTCCCCTGTTGTTTTGGAACAGCCTGTTTTTGTTTTCAAGTGACAGCAGTGATGACCCTTTATATTATTAAACAAATTATTAGTACATACTAAATTACCAAGTAAAGAAAGTAGTCTGCACACACTGCTGGCAGCCAGCTTCTTGCTGAGTCACAACAAACACAAAAAAATGTCTAAGAATTTTGCCACACTCCTTTCCGCAATGAGCCTGTCACCATTCTGTATTGACTGGCATTATTCAAAAAGATCACAATGTCCTTTAGTCCAGACTAAACACATAAGCAACTCAAACTGTGTTCAACACTTGATTTATTTGTGGAATAGTTAGGGCCTCCATTTGAGTCTTGACGGTCTACAGATTCAAGCCAAAACAAAAGCTTTATCTCATGTGAGGTCAAAAAAAAAAAAATACTTGAAGTAAGGCTTTAAACGATGTCCAGTTGGTGTTTGTATACGCCAGTGACCCTAAGGAGAAAATGCTGAGGCCAAATGTGGTGCAAACCTCACATCCCAGCATTGCCATGAAGAGGTTTAGTTTCATCTGATCAGCAGCTGGGAGTTAGTCTTGACAAATAAAAGTCAAATAAGGCTCAATCATGTCCACACTCACATACATAGACTTTATAGTGTGGGGTCACTGCATGTGCTGTATTATTCATTTATGGAGAAGCAAAAGATATTTAAAGGTGACACATGATGAAAATTCCACATTTTCTGTCCATCCTTACTTGAATTTGGGTATTTAGGGTGGATACAAAATAGCCCATTCAAAGGGCCATTCTGATTTTCCTCTGATTGTGACCTGAGAACAGAAGAACACTGGAATGATACTGCCGTCACAGCTTTACCATTTTAATGACCTTTCCCAGTTCCTGTTTGAACACAAACACCTATAACACTGCCAGGAAGTAAGTCTGGAGGAACCACAGTTTTTATAGTTATCGTTTTTTCTCTGTATTCTCTTCGCCCCAACAGGCTTCTGTGTTCGTATCTGTCTCATTAATCCATAGCTGATTATATATATTTTGTTTCACTCTGACTTATTTTGTTAAATTTTAGCTGGGACCTTTTGGTTCAGGATGTTAGAAGAGTTACATGGCAATACCATTGTTTCAATGGTTTTCCTATATGTTTCATTCACCCTGCTAGATTTCCATGACAGCTGGTTCATTAATGCTCTTAATCTTCAATAAGTTGATTATTTATCTCATAACTCACATTTATCTCACTTTTTAAATTTTTCATTCTTGTTAAAGTCACGTGGAGCTACTGGTTATGGAGAGAAAAAAATGCTGCGGATTCCTCCTGTGGAGAATTAGCCAGTTTATCGCCGTAATGCTAAACAATGAAATGCTCAACAAAAACAAAAAAATACCAACCAAAAATGTTAAAAGAAGTCAAGGTAATTGGCATTTGCGTCATTACACACTTCCATTAATAATCACAGTCACAGACAAGGATCAAATTCCATAAATTCCACAATATTACAGACACCTGTTAAGTTGAGGAGCAATTTCTGAAAGTAATAACTCTGTAAAAATCATTTAAAAAAATCATTACTTTGTGCAGGATGACAAGATTTATTGAAAGACTAAACTTGATCTGGGTCTGATATGGACTTTGCATCTGGTGGCAATAATAATTTAACATTTGAAATCCAATTGGACCTTGGAAGAGTAATGAGCTCCCAAAGAACATCTTGTTTTCTCCACACAGTACAAGCTTGAGGTCTGTAGTAAAATTACAGAACTGAACCCAAGAGGTCAGTTTGAGACTTTGACCAAAATTATTTAAAACCGCAGACGCTGTGGAAGTGGAATAGACAGGAATGAGTAGAAGAAATCCACTAAATTGACATCAGGATTTTTTTTAAAGAATGAGTCACACTTGGGACTAGCAATTTCGTCTACAGGTTTACAAATTACATACATTTATATACTTGTGTTGCTTAGAATAATATGATTTTTTTTTGTTTTTGTTTTCTTCTTCATACATATGCCATTTCTGCAATGTAATATTGTAAAGCAATAGAAATACAGTAGAAAAGAAAGATAAATTGCTCACAAGTAGTAAATCCTTTTCTAAGGATTATGTTAGATAAACTCTAATAGCCTATTTAGACTATTATTTCATGGTACAGAGGATATGAACATTGTGTCAGATCTGGACATGGCTTTTGTCCATGCCCACTTTGTCCATTTTGATGTCATTGTGTTTTCCCTGGTCATGATCATTTTGCATTATTTGCCCTCTGTTTTCCCTGGGTCCTCTGTGATTGTACTTTGTGCTCCCTGGTCCTTAGTCTGTCGTGTTGTCCCCGTTGTCCCTGTGGGCTGGTAAATTGTACAGCTCCCCCGTTCAAGCCGGTGCCGATGGCTAAGCATCATCGGGTATGGATGCCCGCTCCTCGCCACTCTTCTGTTTCCAAGCCAGCCTCCACGTCAGCTGTTCAGTCCGCTTCTCTCCAGTGCTCCTCTCCGTCAGCTCCTCAGTTCTCCGGCACAGCTCCTAGTTCTCCAGCTTCTGCCACAGCTTCTCATCCTGTGCCAGCTCCTCATCAAGCTATCACCCCCACTGCACAAAGTAATTCACTGTCTCCCACATCAGCTCCCTCTCCACCGTGTTCGCCTGAGCAGTCCGCTCCACCTTCGCTTCCTGAGGCCATCGCTCCCACAGTTCATCCTGAGGTGGTCACCCCAGCAACAGTATGACTAGGAGCTAAGGGAAGTTCTTTTCTTTACTTTTATAACATCTATATTAGAAAAAAACTTGACTTGCTCCTAGTGATTTCTGTGATGCCCCACTCACTAACTGCCTTTCTTCCTCTCCGTCCGAGGTGGGTGGATCAGGGATGGAGAAGGACACTACAGCTCCAGCAATCTCTGTGGTGAATGCTTCAGCTACAACAGTCTCTGTGGTAAACGCTTCAGCTCCAGCAGTCTCCAAGGTGCACGCTTCTGCTCCAGCTGTCTCTGAGTAGCACACTTTTACTCCTGCTGTGTCCGAGGTGCACGCTACAGCTGCCTCCGTGGTTGACGCTTCCCAGTTGCAGTCTCTCCCTGTGATCGACGCTCCCCAGTCGCAGTCTCTCCCTGTGGTCGATGCTCCCTTGTTGCAGTCTGTCCCTGTGGTCGACGCTCCCCAGTCACAGTGTTTCTCTGAGATCATCGCTCCTGCAGCTCTTCCTGAGGTGGTCACCCCAGCAGCAGAGGAACAAGAGCTAAGGCTAGTTCTTTCCTTTATTTTTTGTAACATCAATATTAGAAAAGACTTGCCTTACTCCTAGTGATTTTGGTGATGTCCCACTCACTCCCTACCTTTCTCCCTGATCTGAAGTGGTTGCATTGGGGATGGCTTTGCAGACATCTGAGCTGGATGCTCGTCAACCTCCACCATTTGTTCCAGAGGCCGATACACCTCCACCATTTGTTCCTAAGGCTGGTGCGCCTCCACCATTTGTGCCTGAGGCCAGTGCACCTCTGCTGTGTGTTCCTGAGGCCGGTGCGCCTCCGCCGTGTGTTCCAGATGTTAGTGAGCCTTCTTTGCTTGTTTCTGAGGCCGAAGTGCCTTGCTCCTCTGTCTGGTGGCTTATGAACACTGGTAGGCCATCCGACTCACTGTGTTCTTTGGTCTGGTGGGCCTTGGACTTTGGGAGGCCACTCAACATGCCATGCTCTTCCGTCTGGTGGTCTATGGACTCTGGAAGGCCACCAGACTCACTGTGTTCCTCCATGTGGGGGTCCTTGAACTCTGCTTGGTCCTCCCACCTTTCCTGCTCTCTGGCCTGGGTGTCCCTGGACTCTGGTAGGCCCCCTGAACCGTTATGTTCTCTGGGGTCTATGGACTTGGGGTGGCCCCGAGCATGCCATGCTTTCCTGGGTGGTGGTCTTGGGACTTTGATCAACCATCCGATAGACATTTTTTCTTTTTTTTCCCTTGTGTTTTTCTGTGTTTGGTTCTTCCCACTGTGCCTGTGGCCACTCCTCCCTCCTGGTTTACAGTAATTCTTTGTGTAGTTTCTGGAGCGTCTGGATTCCGCCCTTGGGGTGGGGGGGGGGGGGGGTTGCCAGGTCTGGACATGATTTTAGTCCATGTCCATGCTTTATGTCCATTTTGATATCATTGTGTTTTCCCTGGTCATTATCATTTTGCATTATTTGCCCTCTGTGTTCCCCCTGGGTCCTCTGTGATTGTATTTTGTGCTCCCCGGTCCTTAGTCTGTCATGTCGTCCTCATTGTCCCTGTTGTTGCTGTCTTCTGTGTCCTCCCTTGGTCGTCTTTGCAAGTCTTGTGTGTATCCCCTGTACTTGTTTACCTGTCGTTCTCAGTCCCTTGTGTGTTCCAAACCCACAGCCACCTTCCCTCACATGTTTAGCCCCTGATTGTCTCCCAGCTGTCTTGTGTCCATGTAATTATTAGTTACCCTATAAATGTCTGTCTGAGTTTGTGTTCTGGTGTGGCATCATTGTCTATTTTTCCCTCTTGTACATCCTGTCATGAAAATTATTATTATTGATCCGAGTGAGTGTTTTGCCTTGACCATTTCCTTGTGTTACTGTCCCCGTGCTGTTTGTTCTTTTGTATTTCTTTACATTAATAAGTTATGATTCTCTTGAGTTCTGCCTGCAATTTTGAGTCCACCTACTCCTGTGTATTGGAGATAGTCCATGACACACTGACTTGTCATACAGCACAGGTGGATAGAGTATCCAGAAATTCAAAGAGAAGTAGCCCTACCAAGCAAAACTTACCCTGTGAAATTGATTATTCAAATATAAGTAAGAGTAGTCACCTAAAAAGTTGCATAATTTACATTAAGAAAACATCTGAGATTTTTGTCTTAAAGGTGTTAGATGGACAAAAACTAAATATAAACTTTTAATTTGTACAGTACCTTACATATAACTTTTTCCATATCATATAAAGAAAGAAATAATTCCTTAATTAGCCAGAATAGAAGAACAATTATTTTAACTCTTGACTAAAGATTCAATAATTTCTTTTAGACTTATTCAGGGGTTAATTTGTCCTGCCAGAACAGGATCTGCACCTCTCACTGACTGTAACTCATCACTCATCACTGACCGTGGAAACTTCCCTCTGGACCTAAGAATCTGTGCCTCTCCAATCTTCCTTCAGACTGTGGGACCATGATTTCAAAATGACAGGACCTGACACCTTATTTAGGAAGCCATGTCATCTGCTGGTGTTGGTCCACTGTGTTTTATCAAATCCAAAGTCAGCACAATGGTTTACCAGGAAATTTTGAAACACTTCATGCTTTCCTCTCCTAACATTCTTTATGGAAATGCTGATTTCATTTTCCAGCAGGACTTGGCACCTGCTGACGCTGCCAAAAGTATCAATACCTGGTTTATTGACTGTGGTATCACTGTGCTTGATTGGCCAGCAAACTCGCCTTACCTAAAGCCCATAGAGAATCCATAGTGCATTGTCAAGAGGAAGATGAGAGACACCAGACTCAACAATGCAGACAAGCTGAAGGCTGCTATCAAAGCAACCTAGGCCTTGATAACACCTCAGCAGTGCCACAGGCTGATCATCTCCATGACATGCTGCATGAATGCAGTAATTCATGAAAAAGGATCCCCAACCAAGTATTGGGAGTGTACAGGACATACTTTCCATCAGCCAACATTTCTATTAAAAATCCACTTTTTAAAATTGATCTTATGTAATGTTCTATTTTTCTGAGAAACTGAATGTTGGGTCTTCATGAGCTGTAAGCTATAATCATCAAAATTAAAAGAAATAAATGCTTGAAATATATATATCACTCTGTGTGTAATGAATCTGTATAATATATGAGTTTCACTTTTTAAATTGAATTACTGAAATAAATTAACTTTTTAATGATATTCTAATTTATTGAGATGCACCTTAAAGATGGTGATAGGGTTTCACCATCTCTAAAAAAAATAAATGCTTAAATCCTTGTACAAGGGGTGGGAAGGGAATGCAGACTGGACTGAAATAGTGGTCCCATGTTGCCTTTTGTCACTGCTGTCTGTCATTAATTTCACTGCCTCAATTCAGTTTGTTAATGCACTTTTTTAAGGACTAAATACACATTTTAAGGTGCTTAAGGTTATGGTAATGGTTAAGGATAGACACTACAAATTAAGATTGGGGAAATGGTTAAAGGAGCTATATGTAACTTTAATTAATCCCAACTACCAACACCAGGTGGGAGCATTGTAAGAAAAAAGTGAATCTCTATGTGATAGTCATGACTCAAGACTTACCCTACTGGCAAAACAGTGGTATAGCAGGAAATTTGGCCCAATCCTGAGGGAAATTTCATTATTGATCTCTAAAATGCAGAGATGCCCCAATCGAGGTTTTTGTGACTCAATTGATATCACGGTCACTGGGTTCATTTATGTTTAAATCTCTGCTGCTTTTCATCAGCCACAGATATTTTACATCAACCTCACCATAACATGGCAACTGACCAGAGTTGTGTAAGGGAGGATGGCGTCAACATGTCTGTATGAGTATTAAGCTGTCAAGCGAATGCATGGCATTGAATTTTTTTTAATAGCTTTAATGTACTTAATGGTGTGCAATTTGCTAGAATGTGTTGTAGGAAAATGTAAGTATTAGATTGTGACTTGGCATCGGCCGGTCCTCAATCTTAAATGACTCGGATTGGGGACAAAAAAAATCTAGATTGGGACATGTTTGCAAACACTTTAATTACAAGTATTTTTTGGAATATTTTAAAATAGAAAAACTATATACAGCTCATTTAATTTTAGAAAAACCTGTAACAACTGCAACTGCAACCCACTGCCAGGCAGGTTATGTCATTACTGTCGTGTGAAAAAGTGTTTGCCCACTTCCTGATTTCTCATTTTTTTGTATGTTTGTCACACTTAAATACTTCAGATCATCAAACAAATTTAAATATTAGACAAAGATAGCACAAGGAAACACAAAATGCAGTTTTTTAAATGAAGGTGTTTATTATTAAGGAAAAAAAATTCAAACCTACATGGCCCTGTGTGAAAAAGTGATTACCCCTAAACCTAATAATTAGCACAATCAATAGTTTGAATTAGCAAAATCAATAGTGACACCAGAAACAAACAACAGTGGTTCTGTAAATGAAATAGAAGATAGAAATTCAAACACAATCTTTTTGTGTGCAGTTACTGAAAAGGAAATTATCGAGACTGTGAGTAAATTTAAGAACAAAAAAATCAACTGACTGGAATGAAATTGACATGACAATAGTGGAAAAAAGTAATTGAAGGAGTTATTAAGCCACTCACCCACATCTGTAACCTGTCATTTCAAACTGGTAAATTTCCAAACAAAATGAAAATAGCAAAAGTAATACCACTATACAAAACAGGAGACAGTCATTATTTCACAAATTACAGGCCGGTCTCTTTACTCTCACAATTCTCCAAAATACTTGAAAAAATCTTCACTAAGAGACTGGATGATTTCATTGAAAAACACAACCTCCTTACAGACAGCCAGTATGGTTTTAGAGCAGATAAGTCTACATCTTTGGCACTGATCAAACTTATTGAAGAAATTATTAGTTGTATAAATAAAAAAAGTTTGCTGTAGGAGTATTTATAGATTTAAAGAAAGCTTTTGACACCATTGACCACAGAATTCTACTAAGGAAACTGAAAAGGTATGGGATAAGCGGGGTCGGACTGAATTGGGTGGAATGTTATTTAAGTAACAGACAGCAATTTGTACAAATTGGTGAGCACAAATCACCCTTCATGGACATCACTTGTGGTGTGCCCCAGGGGTCAGTTTTGGGACCCAAACTCTTTATCTTGTATATAAATGACATATGCCAAGTATCAAAAATTCTGAAATTTATTTTGTTTGCAGATGACACAAATATCCTTTGCACTGGTGAGAATTTGCAGCAGGTTTTAGAGGTGGTCACAACTGAAATGAAAAGGTTAATGCAGTGGTTCAACAAAAATAAATTATCCCTGAATCTGAAAAAAACAAAGATTATGTTGTTTGGAAATCATAAAATAAATCATGAAATAATGGTAATGATAGATGATACCAGAATAGAAATGGTACAGGAAAATAAGTTTCTGGGGGGACGCTAGACAATAAAATCTGCTGGAAACCTCACATCAGTCACATCCGGGCCAAGTTGGCAAAATGTATTGGGGTACTTGGGAAGACAAGACACATCTTGGACTATAAATCATTGGTCTTACTGTACAATTCACTGTTTCTACCTTATCTTAACTACTGTGTAGAAGTCTGGGGAAACACCTACAAGACCAACCTACAGTCAATATGCACATTACAAAAAAGAGCTATAAGGATAATAAATAAGGTAGGATATAGAGACCATACCAACTCGTTGTTTTTAAAGTCAAATGTCATAAAGTTCATCGATTTAGTTAAATTTAAGACAGCACAAGTCATGTACAGGGCAATTAATAATCAACTCCCAACTAATATACAAAAAATATTTTAAAAAAAAGAGACAATGATTATAATTTGAGAGGAGACTTAAACTTTACAAAACCCAAGATACGAACAACTAAGAAAAGTATGTGTATATCTGTCTGTGGGGTGGATTTGTGGAACAGTCTGGAGCAGGAACTGAAACTATGTACAAACAGAAATCAATTTAAAAAGTGGTATAAACATTATTTGCTGAAAAAATATATGTTAGAAGGGTAGTATTTATATGTATGATTCACTATGCTCACTCTGGGACACTATGGAATGGTGGGTGGGACAGCACTGTGCATATTTGTGTTGTTTGAGGCTGGTTTTGATGTATGGACTGTATGTATGTTGGGATGGATGGGTGTTAATGTTGATATGTACAAAATATAGTTAATTGTTTACTTGGGGTCTTAACTGTGGTAATTTGTATATATTTCACGAGTTGTATTTATGGAAAAGAGGAGTTGGAATTAATAAGTGTTCACTTCTTCCTTCTCCCTTTCGAACACTGTATACTGTTACTTTATTGCACTTGTCATTTGTTTTGTTTTGTTTTACTTTTTTGTTCAAAATAAAGTATCTATCTATCTATCTATCTATCTATCTATCTATCTATCTATCTATCTATCTATCTATCTATCTATCTATCTATCTATCTATCTATCTATCTATCTATCCAATAACTGGTTGGGCCACCCTTAGCAGCAACAGCTGAAATCAAGTGTTTGCAATAACTGGCAATGAGTCTTTTACAGCTCTGTGGAGAAATTTTGTCCCACTCATCTTTGCAGAATTGTTGTAATTAAGCCACACTGGAGGGTTTTTGAGCATGAACCGCTTTTTTAAGGCCATGCCACAGCATCTCAATCGGATTCAGGTTAGGACTTTGACTAGGCCACTCCAAAGTCTTCATTTTGTTTTTCTTAAGCCATTCAGAGGTGGATTTGCTGGTGTGCTTTGGATTATTGTTCTGCTGCAGAACCCAAGTGCGCTTCAGCTTGAGATCATGAACAGATGGCATTCTCCTTCAGGATTTTTTGGTAGAAAGCAGAATTCATGGTTCCATTTACCACAGCAAGTTTTCCAGGTCCTGAAGCAGCAAAATAGCCCCAGACCATCACACTACCACCACCATATTTTACTATTGGTATGATGTTCCTTTTCTGAAATGCTGTGTTACTTTTACACCGGATGTAATGGGACATACACCTTCCAAAAAGTCTGTCTCGTCAGTCCACAGAGTATTTCCCCAAATATCTTGGGGATCATCAAGCTGTTTTCTGGCAAAACTGAGACGAGCCTTTATGTTCTTTTTGCTCATAAGTAGTTTTCATCTGGGAACTGTGCCATGCAGGCCATTTTTGCCCAGTATCTCTCTTATGGTGGAGTCATAAACACTGACCTTAACTGAAGCAAGTGAGGCCTGCAGTTCTTTGGATGTTGTTGTGGGGTCTTTTGTGACCTCTTGGATGAGTCATTGCTGTGCTCTTGGGGTAATTTTGGTCAGCCGGCTACTCCTAGGAAGGTTCACAACTGTTCCATGTTTTCGCAATTTGTGGATAATGGCTCTCACTGTGGTTTCACTGGAGTCCCAAAACTTTAGAAATGGCTTTATAACTTTTTCCAGGCTGATAGATCTCAATTACTTTGTTTCTCATTTGTTCCTGAATTTCTTTGGTTTGCTGCATGATCTCTAGCTTTTGAGAATCTTTTGGTCTACTTCACTTTGTCAGGCACGTCCTGTTTAAGTGATTTCTTGATTGAGAACAGGTGTGGCAGTAATCAGGCCTGGATGTGGCTAGAGAAAGTGAACTCAGCTTTTCAAAGATGTGATAAACCACGGTTAATCTATGTTTTAACTGGGGGGTCACCTTTTCAAACAGGACCATGTACACTACCGTTCAAAAGTTTGGGGTCACCCAGACAATTATTTTGTGTTTTCCATGAAAAGTCACACTTATTTACCACCATGAGTTGTAAAATGAATAGAAAATATAGTCAAGACATTGACAAGGTTAGAAATAATGATTTGTATTTGAAATAATTTTTTCCAGATACTCAACCTGCTCAAAGGAAGGTCAGTTTTATAGCTTCTCTAACCAGCTAAACTGTTTTCAGCTGTGCTAACATGATTGCACAAGGGTTTTCTAATCATCCATTAGCCTTCTGACGCAATGAGCAAACACATTGTACCATTAGAACACTGGAGTGATAGTTGCTGGAAATGGGCCTCTATACACCTATGTAGATATTACACCAAAAACCAGACATTTGCAGCTAGAATAGTCATTTACCACATTAGCAATGTATATTAGATATTAGAGTGTATTTCTGATTAGTTTAAAGTTGTCTTCATTGAAAAAAACAGTGCTTTTCTTTCAAAAATAAGGAAATTTCTAAGTGACCCCAAACTTTTGAACGGTAGTGTAGGTTTGGATTTTTTTTTTTACCCTTAATAATAAAAACCTTCTTTTAAGAACTGCATTTTGTGTTTACTTGTGTTTTCTTTGTCTAATATTTAAATTTGTTTGATTATCTGAAACTTTAAGTGTGACAAACATTAAAAAATGAGAAATCAGGAAGGGGGCAAACACTTTTTCACACCACTGTATTTCTGCAACCACTGCGGACAGTGTCTGTTCAGTTTTTTGTAATATTAGCTGGTTAGTAAGAGGAAGAAAAAAAGAAAATCAATAGGAAAACAAAATCCCAGTCAGGGAAGCCTTTCAGGAAGTAAAAGGAATCTCTGAAAACCAAAATAAGCTTCAGTCTGTGATAGAAACATTTTGACCTCACAGAACGATCAAATGGTCTATACACAGAGATTAGCAGGCTAATCAGTGACATCACTGTGTCTGGGTGATGCTGAGCCAGCCAGCCATACATACCATCAGTTACACAGGGGAACATACTGTATATAGACACCATCTGTGTAGAGCTCACACAGGTCTGTTCCATCTACTTCTTTACAATCCTGTCCCATTTTAAATTCATTTTACAAGTGCTTGTTTCACTGACTGGATCAGAAAATTAGATTACCACCACTTTTCCTGAAGGAAAAAAGGAAGAAAATGAAAAGATAATGGAATATGACCAGAAGTCATAAAGCCCATTATCCCGTTTCCCTCACTACTATTTATAAAACTTAACTACATAAGTTTAACACAATTGCGTTAGGATTTGGTACCACAGAGAAAATTCGACAATTCCATGTTTTCTCCATATATTTTACTGCAGAGATGTCGCAACACATTTCCATAGAAAACCCTTAAACGCACATGTAATGTAAAAGAAAAGTATCAAAGTCAGAGCACATACAGTGGGGAGGAGGGGGGAATAATTATTTGATCCCCTGCTGAATTTGTAAGTTAACCCCCTTACAAAGAAATGAACAGTCCATAATTTTCATGGTTGATTTATTTTAACAGACAGAGATAGAATTAAAAAAAAAAATTGTGAAAAAAATATTACATAAGGGTTAGAAATTAATTTGCATTTGATCAAGGGAAATAAGTATCTGATCCCCAAGAAAAATGTGACCTAGTGGTGGAGAAACCCTTGTTGACAAGCACAGAGGTCAGACGTTTCTTGTAGTTGGTCACCAGGACTGCACACATATCAGGAGGGATTTTGGTCCATTTCTCTTTACAGATACTCTCCAAATCCTGAAGATTTTGAGGCTTTCATTTGGTAACTCAAAGGTTCAGCTCCCTCCACTGATTTTCTGTGGGATTCAGGTCCGGAGACTGGCTAGGCCTCTCCCAGACCTTAATGTGTTCATTATTCTACCTTCCTTTGCCCGCATTCCAGATACACACAAGTGTTCACATGTGCAGGTCTATGTGGCTGTGGCTTAATGAAGCAATAACAAAAGAAAGCAAATTAGCAAAATACTGGCAGCTGCCACTGGTATCCCTCAGCCTGCTGGCATTAAGAGCACTGGCTGGCTGAATTTTTACCTAAAATCAAAACTGTTCAAGAGTTTTTAGATACAACTATGGTGTCAATATGAAAAGCCTACATCATTTCATTCACAAGTTATCACATTTACAAGGTTTTCTGAGAATTGAATCTGAACTCGTCCAAGGTTTCTCATAGATAAAAATATAGTATTAATATCAAAAGCTTCCCTCATTTCCTTCGCTTCACGCGACACAGGTTGAGTTAGATTTTCAAAAGATAGAACTGTGGTATCGCGGAAGAAGTTGGATGGATGGATGGAGAACTGTGGTATCATTGTGAAATAATTACATCATTTCCTGGGTTATTCAAGATTCATAGATTCAAAGATTTTATTTGTCAATACTACTATATGTACAGGACATACAGGAGAACTGAAAAGGCATTTCTCTCTTCAGTGGTGTGTACAATATAAAAAAGAAAAAGGAATAAGGCTGGAAAAAAGAAAACAACAACAGCAGTCTATGTACAGTAATGCAACCCGTAGTGCAAATGGATACAAAACATAGACCCAGACCTCCCACAGTCCAAACAGAGATAAACGATTAACGATGATAAAACCCAGCAATCCTACTGTATATAAAGAAAACTAGAGATGTAATACCCGTAGTTGAAGTTCAGTGCAGCAGTATAGGTGCAGATAGTAACAGATAGGACTGCACATGATCAGTAGAGCAACGACAGACAGACAGCAGCAGATTCTGCATTTGTGCAAATGGTTGCAGTTAAAGTGCAGAGACATATAGCAACAAATGTATTGTTTGCTGGTGTATGTCTCTGCACTTTAACTGCAACCATTTCATCTGTTTATTACATCTATTTCATCCATTTATCATCTTTACAAAGTTTTTTGAACCCTTCGGTTGATTTCATTGTGGAGTGCCCTGTGGAGACAGGAGGACAGGTAGCAGTGCCGAGGTAGGTATGATGTTATCGTAGCTGCACCTGTTGCTAGCAGAGTATAGCAGTGGACAGTGATGGGGAATTTATGCCTGATGGACTGAAGGATCTCTGAGCTGAGTGAACCAGTGCAGGGTAGGAGTTTTCCCAGGTCAATATAACCCATACAGTATGGGTTTTACCGGAACATAGAACTGTGTTCCGGTACCTTTACCTCTCCCACTGAGCTGTGGGAACGTTGACCTCTTTGTGTTCTGGGAGCACCGACTTTACTCTCCTTCAGGAGTTATCATGCTTACAAGGTTAGGGACAATATGACCTCTGACCTGTAGGTCAAGGTCAGAGATCACCCAAATTCGAACTCAGCCGAGATTTCTCATAGACACAACTATGGAATCAATTTGAAAAACCAGTATCATTTCTTCCTCTAGTTATTTTGTTCATGTGGTAGGTGTTGATGCCGCCTTCACTGCCCAACCACCTGGTGGGGTGATGACAATCTGAGGTTTAACAAACTGGAAGTACAATAGGAATACTAGGAAAACTGAGATTAAGCAATAAGACTATAAATGATTCCTTAGACACATAAAACTAATACAGTATCTCACAAAAGTGAGCACACCCTTCACATTTTTGTAAATATTTTATTATATCTTTTCATGGGACAACACTGAAGATATGACACTTTGATACAATGTAGTCATTGTACAGCTTGTATAACAGTGTAAATTTGCTGTCCCCTCAAAATAACTCAACACACAGCCATTCATGTCTAAATCGCTGGAAACAAAAGTGAGTATACCCCTAAATGAAAATGTCCAAAGTGTGCCCAAAGTGTCAATATTTTGTGTGGCCACGATTATTTTCCAGCACTGCCTTAACTCTCTTGGATATGGAGTTCACTAGAGCTTCACAGGTTGCCACTGGAATCCTCTTCCACTCCTCCATGACGACATCATGGAGCTGGTGGATGTTAGAGACCTTGCGCTCCTCCACCTTCCATTTGAGGATGCCCCACAGATGTTCAATAGGGTTTAGGTCTGAAGATGTGCTTGCCCAGTCCATCACCTTTACACTCAGTTTCTTTAGCAAGGCAGTGGCCATCTTGGAGGTGTGTTTGGGGGTCATTATCATGTTGGAATACTGCCCTGTAGCCCAGTTTCCGAAGGGAGGAGATCATGCTCTGCTTAAGTATGTCACAGTACATGCTGGCATTCATGGTTCCCTCAATGAACTGTAGCTCCCCAGTGCCAGCAGCACTCAAGTAGCCCCAAACCATGACACTCCCACCACCATGCTTGACTGTAGGCAAGACACACTTGTCTTTATACTCCTCACCTGGTTGCTGCCACACACGCTTGACATCATCTGAATCAAATAAGTTTATCTTGGTCTCATCAGACCACAGGACATGGTTCCAGTAATCCATGTCCTTAGTGTGCTTGTCTTCAGTAAACTGTGCTTTCTTGCACATCATCTTTAAAAGGCCATGCAGACTAATTTGATGCAGTGTGTGAGGTATGGTCTGAGCACTGACAAGCTGACCCCCCACCCCCACCCCTTCAACCTCTGCAGCAATGCTGACAGCACTCATACATCTATTTTCAAAAGACAACCTCTGGATATGATGGTGCGGCCTGTTCTGAGTGGAACCTGTTCTGTTAAACCACTGTATGGTCTTGGCCACCATGCTGAAGCTCAGTTTCAGGGTGATGGCAATCTTCTTATAGCCTAGGGCCTAGGCTATAAGGCCCTAGGCCATCTTTATGTACAGCAGCAATTCTTTTTTTTTTAGATCCTCAGAGAGTTCTTTGCCATGATTTGCCATGTTGAACTTCCAGTGACCAATATGAGAGAGTGTGAGAGCGATAACACCAAATTTAACACACCTGCTCCCCATTCACTCCTGAGGTCTTGTAACACCGGGGAGAGAAAATGGCTAATTGGGCACAATTTGGACATTTTCATTTAGGAGTGTACTCACTTTTGTTGCCAGCGGTTTACACATTAATGGCTGTTTGTTGAGTTATTTTGAGGGGACAGCAAATTTACACTGTTATACAAGCTGTACACTGACTACTTTACATTTTATCAAAGTGTCATATCTTCAGTGTTGTCCCATGAAAAGATATAATAAAATATTTACAAAAATGTGAAGGGTGTACTCACTTTTGTGAGATACTGTACCTGTATTACTGCTACAGTTTCTGTAGTTTATTGAGTACTTGTTGATGTCTGGGTGATTTTCTTTGTTTTTCCACGTGAATTATGAGTGAAGTCATGTCCTATTTGCATTTTACACACACACAAGATTTACATATTGCATCTTCATTTCCTGATTCAAACTGAACACATTTTTGTTGCACCACTGATATTCTTTTTTACACTGTTTAGTGTCTATTAGAGCATTTAAAAGTTAAATATCTACAGTTTGCAGCTCTCTTGAGATAGTGAAACGTTATGTCATCTGTCAATCATTTCTGTGCGTCAGGAAACCATTGCTTCCTGTTTATGCACTTTTACATTGCCACTTTTACATTTGCCACGAGTACACACATGCATGTAAAAGTTTTAAAACTGGAGTGTCAGAAGATAAAGTTGGAATGATGACTGGGGGTTCCACAGAAGCATCCGGGGGGAAAAGGAATGTTTTGACTGCCCTGGATGGCTGGTGCCAAATTGTTTCTTGTTGTTAATTACATTCTGGCAACGATTGCTGTGAAGAGGCGTTAGAAGGAAAATGTGACCACACCAAAGGAGATAAAATTCCTTTTGGTCAACAGCTTTTCCTTTTAACTGAGTTAAATATTTAACTGGTCTGTATTTTTTTCAGGTGTTAACTTGTTAGTTGCTGCATTTTTCTTTGAGCGCAGGAAACAAAGTCAGTTTACTTAAGAAGGCTGCATTACGCCAGTCTAGAGAAAAATCTAAAAAAAAAAAAATCACTTAATTTAGCCTCTTACCTTTTATGTTGCTATTGTTGTTAAACTCCTGTTGCTGCTGACTTGTTTCAGAAAAAGCTGAATGACAATTGTAGACAAAAAAGTTAACTGCTATACAATGATAGCTAATGGTTTTGATATATTTTTGTAAAGGTAATTGCACCGTAGAGGTATATCAAGGGTGGGAAGGGGTTTCCCCCCTCCAACAAAGAAAAAAACAATTGCAGATAACCACCTTTTTGTTGCAAATCTGGAGCTCTTTTCTCATACATTTGAAACTTTTCTCTGCAACTCTTCTCTTACCCTTGCAACAATTTTCTTGGAAATTTGTGACTTTTTGCTTTAAAATTAGCAACTTTTTCCTCATAAATTTGAAATGATTTTCTCACAATTTTATGATTTTTTTTCTTGTAAATTTGCATCTTTTTTCTTTTTTAAAACTTTTCTCACAAACTTCCTACTTTTTTACTCATGAATTTGCTGTTTTTTTTCTTGTACTCTTAAATTGTTTATATATGTTGTTTTCTTATCTTTTTATCTTTTAAACTTACTTCTGTCATGAACTGAGTTTGGACATTTTCCAAGCACAGTTTCATGGCAGTTTGGCTGCATGTTCAGCTGTCATATTATTAGTGCCTGTTGTTTGCCTGTTTATATTTTGGTCTCTCTGTGGCGTGACCCCCACAACAGACTGAGACAGACACAGCGCTCGGCTAGAGCAAATAACAGAACAGTGAAATGTGTGTATTAATGTCTACAGGCAGCCCCGCTTCTTCTGGCTTGTTTCGGCTCAGTATTGTGATGTTAATGTCCCATTCATGCATTGTGTTCATGCTTCCTGTTCTCACTGTGTCTCTCAAATGCAAATGCCATACCCACTGCTGTGAATGCCCTTTCATGCATTGTCTGTAACTGGTATAAATACCGCACATATTCTGTAACTCATTCTCTCTTCGACTGCTGCTGCTGACACACACATCTTGTGTCTCTTTGCTGGAGAGCCTCCGGGCTCGCTCCTGGCGCGCATGCACGGCGCCGGGGCGAGCTCGGTGATGGCGGTATGATTTAATAAACCTGCTTAAAACCTCACCTCGCTGCCTTTATTTTATCATCTGCCATATTGGTGACCCGACGCTGAAAAAAACACGCTGCCAGCGAACGCAGCACCCGGTGGTGATGCTCCGACGACAAGCGAACGCAGCAGCTGCCTTCTGCTTCAGTGAACTCTCAGGACATCACCCATGACCGGGAAAGCCGCAGCAAACTTCATGGTGGGATCTGCACGCCTAGATCGGCACATCCATGCTGGACCGGCCGCGCTCACAGCTCCTCCACACGAGAGCGCATGCACCTCGTCCCCTCTCCACGACGGCGCCTCCATGGCCGACGGAGAATGCAGTGCGTGGACCTGAACGCACCATGGCCGAGTGAGTGACAAAGATCGTCTCCTCCCTCTCACCACTCCAATGCATCTGCACGAGCGCGAGGGACAAAGATCGTCTACTTCCTTTCACCGCTCCAACACATCGAACAGGGATGATTACGCTCCCTGACCCTGTCTCCTCTCCAGCTGGCCCAACAACGCACGGAGCCCCGGCACACGCACCGGGGAGTTACGAGGACGGCGCACCACGCACGGGACACATACGGCTCCACTGACTGCCTTCCTCCTTCGCTGCTGCACACTGGCCCTTCAGGCTTGCTCGTACACCTGAGGCACGCAGTTTGCTCACTGGATTTTATGGTCTTAGCCATGGCGCTCAACGGGAATTCAGCAGTCTGCGGTCCCCGAAGGCTTTAAGGTTGTGCCCGCACCTAAAGTCAACACGCCAAGTCCCTTTGCTTTTGTTTTTTTTTTTATTACAGCCGCCCCTGTTTTCTTCATGGCTGCCGTTAATCCTCGCCGTGTCCTTTTTTCTTCACGGCCGCTATTAATCCTTGCAGGACTTAATCGCGAGAGGAGCCAGTGACTAATTTTTCTTCTTGTGATCTCCGCATGTTCAACGGGACAGCCCCTCGACATCGCAGAACAACAAGCAATTTTTGCGTGGCCCGGACGATTTCACCGTCCCCGGCTGGCATTTACTACCCCCCACTCCCCCTCCACCTTCGCCTGCACAGAGCTTTTCCTGCTCGCTGCCAAAGCTGAACTATCGAGGTCTTGGCCCCCTGCCGAGTTCTCTGGGGGGAGCGGTGTGGCGTGACCCCCACAACAGACTGAGACAGACACAGCGCTCGGCTAGAGCAAATAACAGAACAGTGAAATGTGTGTATTAATGTCTACAGGCAGCCCCGCTCCTTCTGGCTTGTTTCGGCTCAGTATTGTGATGTTAATGTCCCATTCATGCATTGTGTTCATGCTTCCTGTTCTCACTGTGTCTCTCAAATGCAAATGCCATACCCACTGCTGTGAATGCCCTTTCATGCATTGTCTGTAACTGGTATAAATACCGCACATATTCTGTAACTCATTCTCTCTTCGACTGCTGCTGCTGACACACATATCTTGTGTCTCTTTGCTGGAGAGCCTCCAGGCTCGCTCCCGGCGCGCATGCACGACGCCGGGGCGAGCTCCGTGATGGCAGTATGATTTAATAAATCTGCTTAAAACCTCACCTCGCTGCCTTTATTTTATCATCCGCCATATCTCTTCTCATTTTGTGACAGACAGCTGGCAGGGAGCTTTCCGGGGTTTGCCCTGCCCCCTGTCAGCTGACAGCCACGCCTCCTCCTCCTGTCAATGGTTGACAGCTGTATACCATTATTGTCTGTGTCCACTACTCAGCTCACTCACACACACACACACACTCACACTCACACATGCATGCACTCATCCACACACACCTGACTCCACTCAACACACACCCACACATTCCTACATACACGCACACACATGCACACACGCACACACACTTGTATTCACTCAGCTTACAAACACCGTGGGGCTGCACGGTGGCGCAGTGGTTAGCACTGCGGCAGCACAGTTTTACCCTCGGCCGGGGGATCGCGGGGATCATGAGATCGTGGGTTCGATCCCTGCCCCCGGCCAACAGTGATCTGTGTGGAGTTTGCATGTTTTCCCCGTGTTGCGTGGGTTTACTCCGGGATTTCTCCGGTTTCCTCCCACATGCTAAAAACATGCAGGTTAGGGATACGGGGCGCTTGCGCACGCAGCGACCGGCAGCCGGTGGCTTGCCACCAGACTGCAAAACAAATCTACCTACGGGTACAAAATAAGTACAAAAAAAAAAAAAACAAAAAAAAAACAACCACTCACTCACACCAGCAATCACTCTGGTCATTATGTCATGTGTTATTTAAGTCCTGTTTTCCCACTTGTGTTTGCCGGATTATTGTATTGTCGTTTTGCACAGCCACTGCCTTGTCTTCCACTTTTGGCTCTTTTCCATAATCACAGTTCGTTTTTACTTGTTTCGATTCGCCACTACTCGTTTCTCCCTCGGTTGTTGATCCATTACAACCCTGTAAAGCCGTGTAAATTCGGTAGTGGGTGGGATTGAGGCGGCGCCACACTCTGCTGACGTCAAGCAAGCGACAGAATCCTTCACAATAAAGAAAATGGCGGATTACGAGCGGAGGATTTCCATGTTGGTTCTTCTCTGGCTTTTGAACACAATGAATGTGTTTAACAGTGTGTTTAATTTTTTAAAAAATGCAGCAGCTAGACAGCTCACTTTTGGTTTGATGGAATTGCAAATTGACCTTGGAATTATATGTGGAAAATTTTTATATTTCCAGTTAATCCTAGCCCAGTTTGTCTTACAAAATAAATTAAAAAATTTTAAAGAAAGGCAATCCAACTGTAGCACCATTTTGTATGTCGAATGTCATTTGAGTATCATTTTCCAATCTATTGATATTTATAAGGGATATGTGTTCAGGGATGGGTAATTACACGTTAAAATACCTTAGAAAAATGACTACAAAAAAAAATGCAGCAGCTAGACAACTCACTTTTGGTTTGATGGAACTGCAAACTGACCTTGGAATTATATGTGGGAAATTGTTATATTTCCAGTTAATCCTAGCCCAGTTTGTCTTACATAATAAATTTAAAAATTTTAAAGAAAGGCAATCCAACTGTAGCACCATTTTGTATGTCGAGTGTCATTTGAGTATCATTTTCCAATCTATTGATATTTATAAGGGATATGTGTTCAGGGATGGGTAATTACACGTTAAAATACCTTAGAAAAATGACTACAAAAAAAAATGCAGCAGCTAGACAACTCACTTTTGGTTTGATGGAATTGCAAATTGACCTTGGAATTATATGTGGAAAATTGTTATATTTCCAGTTAATCCTAGCCCAGTTTTTCTTACAAAATAAATTTAAAAATTTTAAAGAAAGGCTATCCAACTGTAGCACCATTTTGTATGTCGAGTGTCATTTGAGTATCATTTTCCAATCTATTGATATAAGGGATATGTGTTCAGGGATGGGTATTTACAAGCTAAAACACCTTAGAAAATGACTGCAAAAAAAAAAGCAGCAGCTAGACATCTCACTTTGGGTTTGATGGAATTGCCAATGGACCACGAAAGTTTATGATGAAACATTTGTTATTCCTATTAAATACTGTGACATTGTCAGACTGGCCAACACCAAATTATAATTTTATTTTTCAAACCTATGACACTTTGGATGTATTGAATCAGAAAATCATAGGTTTATCATATTCATGTCAACGTTTACAACTACAAAACTGTTATATTTGGGTTTACATGTATGGGTATTTTCCCTTTATATTATACTAGACTCCTTATAATGTATTGAAATTCTCTGAATTTGGAATGACGATAGAATATTCAATTTACATGTACTTACCTTTTACCTGCTTCGACTTTTACCTTCATCAGTGTCTACTGCTGAATGTAAAGTACACCTGTGCCACTGCTTACAATTTAACTTGAAAACTGTACACAATGTAGAGAAATGTATACAGCGGTGGTAATTTTTATTAACTTAACAATAACAATTACATTACCTTTAAAAATCTTGACACCTTTATGGATGAACAGCGGCATTTGGCTCATATGAGGCAATGGAATGTGTATGTAATTATTCGCCTTTCTCATTTAGTTATAACAGACAGACCACACTTTTATCCAAAAAAGTAACAATTTAATAACATTAGAAATATTCCCAAAACATGTTTAGAAACAGGGATTTTTCAGTACTTCGACCAGACTGCCAAAATGGTTTAGGAAAACTCGATTGAAAGAAGCCGTCTCGGTCAGCTCATCCCTTCTGAATGCGGCTTCCTGATCCTGGGCTGACTGCAGGTTTGCTGCAAGCATTTGTCGCTCTTGATGGTGTCTTTCGCGCTGTTCGTGGAGCCGTTCGTGGAGCTGTTGATGCTGTTCGAGCATCCTATCATGGGCCAGCATCTCATCAGCATGACTCTGGGCCATCACTGATGCCAGGTCGGCGAAGGTGTTGCACCTTTTTCTCTTGGCTATATGAAAGACAGAATTTTTTTTTTTTTTAGATAACGCTGGAGCAAAACATGTCAAAAAAAACAAAATATGGAATTAAACTTGTGAAAGCCTGTGGTGGGACGCTTCTTTGCTGTATTTAAGCTCAACTGTCATGTTGCTGCCCCTCAGTAGAGTGGATTGTGCAACTTCTGGGTTGCTGTGGGTAGGCTACATCCCCTTCATTCAGAAAATGATTAATTTGAAAAAGTTTTTGATTGGATGGGTTATTTGTAAAAGAATTTCTTTGTACTGTGGCCTCAGAAATCAGAATGGGTTAATACTGTTCACTGAAGCATGTTGATTTGAAAGTCGGAACATGTGCTTTTTTTTAAAAAAAAATACAACAGTATTTCAACCACCACCACACCTAATAAAAACTGTATTGGGTTGTTATGAAAACACCCCTGCCTCTAGTGTTTTTTGTAAACATACAAAGACATTTTAAATTCCTTATTATGCGTCTATAGAAAAAAACATTAATCACATTAAAAAAACCGGGTGGTAATTTTCAGTTGTGCCTTACCAGAACTTGCCCGGGACATGACGGCTGCTGATTTAGCTGCCGATATTGCGGACAATGGTCTCGACACCGATTCTGGTCCCCAGAGAGACGCCGGAGTCTCCGGGCGGTGCTGTTAGGTGGAGCCCTGTGTTTTGAGAAGTGATTCTAGAAGGAAAATGCACACAATAAAGCTCACCAACAAAGTGCAACATGTACAGAAAACACCAAACTTTTTAACCAGAATACAATAATAAGCTTCTTTCAGCGTTTTGTTCACATGAATACTGAAATAAAAGCGTGAAGCTGCTACCTCACAGCAAGCTGCGGAGGTAGCCGGTTTAGCTGGCTAACCATCATCACTAACCATTGCCCACAATCGAACAACTTTCTTTATTGCTTAAAAGAAGTGAGCTTTTGACCGAAAGGACCAATTGGCGAAAAGACAGACAATATTAAAACAACACTCACCGTCAACGGTTTCCAATTGCGTGGCCGTGTTGAGCCCATTGTCTCTGCCATTGCTAGCAGGCCGATGTCCGTAGATAGCGTCCATCTGCTTGTACCACTTCTACTCCTTCCTACTCGCACCACTGTGTCTGTCATGGTCCTTTATGGCCCGATAATCGCTCTTCATTTTTTTTAGTTTTTCACGACACTGTTTGGCAGTCTGGATGTACCCTTGTGCTGCCATTTGGTCGGACACCTCCTGGTATGTTTTTTCATTGCGAGTTGCTCCGTCCAACTCACTCTGGATGTGGTCGTCTGCTACGAAGGACAGAAAAGTCCGCACCTCCTCGTTTGTCCATGGAATAAACTTGCGTGTGGACATCGTTAACACAATTGTGAAACCGCTCACCGTGGTTACTCGCTGAAATTACAAATGGCGGTCGTGTAGCTTCAACAGAAAACAGAAAACGGACGCTTTTGTGACGTTACGCCTTGACCAATCAGGGGCTAGCAGTCGATTGACGTCAAATCACACCTCGCTTTCTCTCGGTTATCCCCTGCCCCTGAACTGGCACGAAAATAGTGTCGGTTAAAGCGAGCTGGGTACTGTGGAAAGAGCGAGAAAGTGAATAGAGTAGAAGTAAGTAAAGCTAAGGCGATACTAGTGGAAAAGTGCTTTTTGTCTCTGTTCTGCCAGGATTGTTACTGGGATTGACTCGGACGGCTCCAGCCCTGTGAGTACCATCTTGTTTCCCCTGCGTTCCAGTCATGTCTGGAGGCGCATTGAGTCTTTGCTTTAGTTTTCCCCCGCTTCAGTTCCGTCTGTAGCGCCTTGGGTAATTTCTCTGTGTTGTACTCACTTGCGGGCTGTAGAGCGTTCTGGCAGTCATCCCTGTATGCCTAGAGCTACTCATCTGTTTGTTTATTTGGACTGTTTCTTATGTTTTGTTCAATAAATGCACACAGCATCTCCTGCATTTGGGTTTCAGTCTCTCCTCCCTCAGATAGGCAGAAATTCATGACAACTTCCTGCTTTTTTCAGGGACAACCGATTTTGAAATTGGACCTGTATTGCTTTTTATATGTGCTGTTTTTTCTTTTAAAATCTTCTTGCCTGCCTCAGGGACTACAGAGGGAAATTAGTGAGAACACTATAATCTTGTATAGAGCATCTTTACCCTGTGTTTAATGTTTTTTTCTGTACATGGTACCTGAAAAATAAACCAATAAACTAAAACTATAAATTTGTGGCTTTTTTCGCAAGACATTTCTCATAAATTTGCATCTTTTTTCTCAGAAATCTGAAACTTTTTCCCGTGGATTTATGGCTTTTTGTTTTTTTGTAAATTTGCAGCGTTCCCCTTGTAATTTTGAATCTTTTCACATAAATCTGTGACTTTTTTTCTGCAAATCTTTTCTCATAAATTAGCATATTTTTCTCATAAATTTGCAATGATTTTCTCAAAAAATTGTAACTTTTTCTTGTAGGCTTACAGCTTACTTCTCACAAATTTGTGTCTTCATCCATCCATCCATCCATCTAGCTTCTCCCAGTTAACTAGCTTAGCCTCGTCTGGCACCAACACTCCTGCCACCCACAGCATCGCGGTGTCCTTGTCTGCCTGGCAAAAAAAATGGCCAACCGTTCAACAGCATCCTCATAGTGCTCTGTCTCTCCCAACATACCGAGAATTCTTCGGCCCTCCGCGCTGAGATGATAGGCCAGGAGTGCTCGTCGTCTTCTTCCGTCGAGTCCACCTAGGCCCAGTGCCCCGATGTAACCCTCAAACATGGCCCTCCACTTCGGCCACAGGATCACGGGCTGTCCCGTGTACTCCAGAAACAGCATTGGGGTTGAGGTAGCCCATACGCTGCCATAATTATCCTCGTTGCCAATATGCTATGCATGAATAATACAAGACAGGAGCTATGCTGAACTGAACAGTGAACCACTCTTTATTATCAGAACACAGAATTAAATACACCAGTGGCCGTGCCCGCCTGACGTCACCCTGTGGGCGGGTACTGCATCACACACACACTACACTCACGACACCACAGTACCTTCGAGCATTTAAAGGGACATACACTGAAACAAGCTGTTCTGATGACTGCTGCAAAAGACAATTCGCATTGATGTTGAAATAATTGAATTTAAGGCAATGTGACCGAATTATGTGACAAACAATTCATTATGGCCTGTGGGAACTCTCAACATGTGGAAAAAGTGCAGTGAATAAGAACATTAAAGTAAAGCATGCTTCCATCTGTACAGATGTGTTATACCTACCAAACACCCTACCCATACTCCCAAACTATCTAGAAAAAAAAACAACATCTCTGATCTCACTCTTGACCTTTGTGGAGGAGATTCCACGCAGGTCAAGAGTGACTTGTGTTTACACAGATGACGAGTTCTATCATCTAATCTCCACTTTACAGAGATAGAACTCCCGGCATTTACTCAGTAAGCAGCAGGGAAGTTTGATCCTCCTCTTTCCTTTGATCTCTCTCAGGAAAAACTGTTTTGGTAGCAGCAATCAGACGTCTTCCTCCATCCCTAGGAGTGAAACGGTCTGTCCCCCACTGAATTCATCACACGCAGTGAGGAAATTCTCCTGACAGTAAGTGAAGCCATATTTGGGCCAGACACGCATAAAACAGCACTTGTTTCCTTTCTCTTAGACAGTTGCTGACGATCTCAAGAGTTCGTCTGCGTAGACCTTTCCATCGCCTTGTCAGCAAGGGCAGCCAAGTGTACGAAGTGGAAACTGGACCAAAACAGAGAAAGCATTAAAAGTCTGGCCAGCACAGCTTCGCTGGATGTTTGCAAAAACAAAACAATTCTCATATTCTCACGCAGACAAAACAAAACTCAAACTTGCACATTGAAAGAGGGGAACTTGTGGGAAATTACATGGTCCTGCAGAGTGTGAAAACAGACAGGGGTGTTTTGATGAACCTAGCTATAGTATACAGTAAACCGACAAAGATGAAGAACTTGAATTTACATAAGTGAGAACATATGTAAAACTAGAAAAGCACTCATAGAACGCATACCTCCGCCAAGGCTCCTTCCGTTTGACATGGATCACCTCCAAAATGTAATGGGTTTGTGTGTAGGCTATAGCCACTTGTGGTGAAAATGGCATCAAAGTCTGTCCATCAGTTTTGGATTATTGTTGCTAACACACTGTGAGAAGATAAGAGCCTTGGCTGAGGTATGCATTCTCAGATCATCACCAAAATATAATGGGTTCCTCTCTAGCCCAAGAACCACCTCTGGTGAAAATTTCATCCAAATGCATCCAGTAGTTTTTGTGTAATCCTGTTGCACAAATACAAACAAAGCCCTTGGTGGAGGTATGCACTCTCAGATCATCACCAAAATCTAATCATCTGTTCCCCGTGCCATTCAACAACTTTCTTGAAAATTTCATGAAAATCCGTTCATAACTTTTTGAGTATTGTTGCTAACAAACTGTGAAAAGATAAGAGCCTTGGCTGAGGTATGTATTCTCAGGTCATCACCAAAATCTAATCATCTGTTCCCCGTGCCATTACACACCTTTCCTGAAAATTTCATCAAAATCCGTTCATAACTTTTTGAGTTATGTTGGTAACAGACAGGCAGACAGACAGACAGACAGACAGACAGACAGACACACCCCGGTAAAAACATTACCTCCTTGGCGGAGGTAATAAAATGATCACACACCATAGTTGCCTAAGAAATGGTGTTAATACTCTTTCTGTACATGAAAATTGTTACATCTCCCAAGGAATGGCAGAAGATAATAGTTTTGTCAGTGTTTATCAGTTTATTTGCTTGTCTGTCTGTTAGCAGGATTACGCAAAAACTACTGGATGAATTTGGATGAAACTTTCACCAGAGGTGGCCCTTGATCTATGGCTGAACCCATTAGTGGAAATCCTCAAAATAATGTCATGCTTTAGGTTTACATTATCTGACGGAGGGGTCACCTGAAAAAGTTGTCCCTGTCTGCAAAACTTTACAAGATGATGAGTATTTTTGTTGCTAGCTTGCTAGCCTTGTTAGCACGCCGTGGCAGGAAATCCGTGGGTTAATAACTCCAACATCCCGATTCAGCTGAAGAACTCCCGGTCCTTCTGTCTCCAGGTCTCATTTTCAAACTAGTCTACTCTCCAATGTTGACACTTTTACTCCGGTGACAGCAGAATCTCAAAGCTAGCGCTATCCCTTGGACATGAATGTGCAGTTTTTCATGTTGGCTTTGTATGAATTTGTGCTGACCATTCGCGTTTGGTCTGAAGCCACCTTAACAGATAAAAAAAAAAACTATCAGTAAATCATATTTTTTTTTATCTAGCAAAATAATAGGTATATTGTACATACACATATAGATTTGTCTCTAAAATACAGAAGATGTTAGATGAAATGTAAATTCAAGTTCAAAGCTAAAGCCAAAGAGGCTAAAGTCACCAAAGAGGTGCCCCAGTCCTTACAGTATCTATGTTCAAATATGGTGGACTACACTTTATTAGTGAAGCACAGTTTTTCCTGAGACTGATATTGACTTTTAATAATCTGTTAACTTCTTAACTTCAAAAAATTAAAGACAGAAGAAGTTCAAGATCTGTCTGTCAGCAACGTTTGGTTACCATATGTAACAGAGCCAATAAAAGCATTCCTACTTGGCTTACCAAGTGGGTCAACCCTCTTGGCGTCACAGGTAGAGTGCTGGACTCTGGAGCCGGAGGTTGTGGGTTCAAACCCCCAGTTGGACATTGCCAGTTGGAGCTTAACTGCCCGTCAACTTGGCCACACTTGGCGCTGTGAGCAGGATTTACTGGTGGCATATTTCCCCAGATACCACCATGGTGTCGGTCTCACAAGTGGTGCTTGGTCCCCACCACAAGAGGTGTTGCTGGTAGGACTCATTGGTGTTGACATAGTCAGAAGGCGGGCACCCTTGAAGCTTAAATGCACCTCTGACATCAGGACAATGTCAAAATCTGAGGGGGAATATGTAACAGAGTCAATAAAAGCATTCCTTGGGGCTTAACTGGCTGTCCACTTGGCTACACATAGTTTCATCTGTTGTTGAATGACAATTCTACTCTAGATCTGAACTGGTAAAAGAAGTAGGGGGGACTACAACTCAACATATACCTCAGATTTATAAGTCCACATTATATCCATGCTTTACCTGGTAAATGAACATATCTATGTTTGGCATACACATGTGCCAGTTGGTTGAATCTCCAGTCAGGGGACACACCTGGTCTTGCTCAGTTTGCTCTCGAAGTGCTGAAACTGAGAGCGTCCCCAGGACTCAGCAAGGAGTTCTGATGAGATGCATCATCATCACTTCTCAGGGGGAATCGCCTCCGCTGGTACCCCATGCACCAGTGTCCCATCAGAGCCATCCTACCACCAGACCCAGCAGATATGCTTGGCTATTTTTTTTCCTCTGTTGTTCAGAATATGTTAACAAGGGGGGGAAAACATGCTCTTGACACTTTCTTTCATTTCTCCAAAGCCTCTTCCTTGTCAGAACAGCAGCCACCTCTATGTAAGTAAAATCTCTCTGGTTTTCAAAGGTATTAAAAACAGACACAATCAAAGAATACAATTGGTTGAGCTTTGGTAAATCACATTGTATGTGCTGTTTGAATGTATGCATTTGTACTGAGTAGTGTTGAAAAGTTAGGGAAAAATGAACTGCACCACGTTCCAAATTATTATGCAAATAGGAGTGTCATGGAGCGGTCCTCGCGGACCGCTAATGAAACACTGTAGACAGCCGTAGAGTTTGCACATTTATTAAAGGAAGACACAATGATACAATGTACAAAATAATGAGCCTCGTGGGGAAAAACACAAATAAAGACTAGGACGAAGACACACTATGATATACTGAGAACTAGGGAGACTGACGGGAGACAAGGATACAACACTTACATGCGAATAGGACGCTGAAAGGAACTGGCTTCGGACGTAGGGAAACCAGTCTGGAAAATGCGAGGTCACAGCCCCGAGTGACAGGAGCTGCTCCCTTAAATAAGGCAGGATGATTAATCAGCGTATGAGGCGTCAACAGCTGAATCAAATCAGGGCCAGCTGTCACTGCTGAGCTCGGCTCTGACAGCCGGAAACCCCGCAGAGACGCTGTCAAAATAAGAGCTCAGAGAGCCCACAAGGAATTACTAAAGAATGGGAAGAAAATACTGCATGACCCGAGCGCGGACGAGATCGGCACTCAGAACATAACAGCACTCCCCCCTGAAGGATGCACTCTGGGCGTAAACGTAACATCCAAGCCCCCCCCTCCCCCCCAAAAAAGGCAAGGAGACCCACCCAGGGCGGGAGGAGGTGGGGGGAAGGCTAGGAGGGCTAGAACCAGAAAACACCGTAACAAAGAGGGAAAAACAAAACCCAAAATAGGGCAATAATGATAATCAAAATCAAGGAAAGGAATCGGAGAAAAAATACAATGACCAGGGCCAATACAGAACAAATATGAGCATGATGCACAACAGAGCAAGGAAACAAAACCCACAAATATACTCCATAATGCACAGGTAGAAAACAGAACAATGAATGCAAATAATAGATTACACAGGCGTCTCTCAACCAGAGGAAGGGAAAACACAAAATCACGTTAAACAGCAGCAAAATACAGACAGTTCCATAAGTCCAAATAAACTGGCAGAGGCGACAAAAGTGCATATTTCAGACTACAGAGGGGGAGAAAGAAAAAAAAAAACACGCTAAAGAGCGGCGAAATACAAACAGAAGCATACTGATATACCTTTAAAAGATGAAATGTTTCAGATAAAGCAAGTCAGTACAAATAAACAGCCAGAGGCAACAAAAGAACATCTCTCAGACTATGGAGGAGACAATCAAAAGGAGAGAAAAAAAAATCATTACAGGAATGCAGGCAGGCAGAGCACAATAACACAAAAAACAAATAGTTCGGGAGGTCTACCTGCGTCCAGCGTCCAGATTGCTGGCAGGGGGAGAAGAAAGAGTTCGGGCGGTCTACCCCAGTCCCAGGCCCGGAGAAACAGAACCTCTGGCGGCTGGACCAGGTCGCCGAACAGAAAGTCCAGTTTGTTGGGTGGCCAACCCAGAATGCCGAACCGGTGGAGGAGTCTCCCAGGCGGCCGACCTGAGTCAAAAGTCCACCAGGACCGAAGGGAAGAGCCTGGAGGCGGCCTCCCTACCGAAAGAGATAACAAGGGAGAGCTGGGTCGAGTGAGGGAAATCCCAACGGCACCAGGTGGAGAAGAAAAGGGATCAGGGAAACAATGAGGGACCAGCCCCGCGTCGATCGGCGGAGGATCTGCAGCTCCTTCTCCGAACTCCACACGGACTGGCGCTGTGCTTTCGTTGGATCCCAAGCAGAATCGTGCTGCACCCACGATGGACCCCGACTGGGCTGGAACCACACCCACGACGGACCCCGATTGGGTCAATGTAGCACCCACGACGGACCCCGACTGGGCTGGAACCACGACAGACCCTGACTGGGCCAGCGCAGCACCAGGGATGGCCTCCAAACCCGAATCCGGAACCCCCAGAACAGCGACCGGAATCGACTCAACAGCGGTGACCCTGATCTCGAGTTCTGCCGCTGTCCAGGACTTCGGCGATCCGGGTTCAGCAGGTAGAAGGTCCTCCTCTGGTTCCCACTCGGCTACGGTGGGCTTTGCAGCCGGCATGATAGTGTCCACAATCCGGGGATTCCCTGACGCTAATGTCCATGCCGAGGGCCCGCACGGCGTGGTGGCAGGGGATCCGTGACCTGCTGGGTCAGACTGTCCCTCCGTGGAGACCCGGGGATGCTTGCTCATCGGCGCAGGCTCCAGATTGCAGTCCGCTATCCTCCTTTGCCCATGACGTGGCTGCAGGGCCGGAACCAGGTACTCCAGGGCCACAGGCTCCTTCCTCGTCCGACAGCGTAGACCTGGCGCCAAAGAACGCTCAGGGGAAGGAGACACAAAAGTGGCAGGTTCATAATTAATTACTGCAGCAGATGGAGGGAGCTCAGGGGACTGAGAACCCCGAACTCCACCCCCAGGGATCAAACAAGGCAATTCACCCAGTGAAGGAAGAGAATGAAAAGACACTTGCTTGATCCGCTGAGGGGCGATGGAAGCTGCTGCGGTGGGCTTGGTTCTTCCCTTTCCCCGCTGGATGGTGATGGAGGAACCCCCCCGGGAAGACGAGGAGGAGCCGTTTGCACAGGATAGATGACGTGCATCACTGAGGCAGGACTCGTGGAGCTCACAACAGCTGGAGAGAGCGTTGAGGAGGAGGGAGAAAAAATCAAGGCAGGCCGGGGACGAGGCACATACAACCCAGAGGTGGCAGCGGCTGTCTTACCCCTCTGACGAGACGCAGAGGCTACAGCTGGCTGGGAGACAGAGGTCGTGCGGCTACCAGGAACAGTATCCGGACGGGGTTCTCACTGAGGATACGCCGGGGGAATCCCGGCTGACGTCTTTCTCCGCTGGGTTTGACCCCTGGGTGGTGCGAACTCCTGGACTGGATGGGGGACAGGAGTGGGATCCCGAGACGAGGAGCGAGGATGTCTCCTCTTAGGCTTTCTGCCGGAGTTTCCCTTCAGCCCACGGAGCTTCTCCCAGTGAGCAGAGATGTCCGCCATCCTCTCTGTGATTTCAGGGTGGTCAGCATAGCGAGGATGGTGGTTAATAGCTGCCTCAGCGAGGTCCAGGTACCAGCATGCATCGTTGGGAGTGTCATAAAGCCGAGCGGTGGAGAGGATACCATCAATGTCGATGAGGGCCATAACCAGCTCGTAGCCCAAGCTCATCGTATAGGCCTTGGGCGGCGCCATCTCCCAGCACACTGGTACAAAAACGGGGAAAAACTACAAGCCAAAATTAGGCAAACTCATGGTCACCGGCATCTCATTTGGGCTGCAACCTACTGTCACGGAGCGGTCCTCGCGGACCACTAATAAAACGCTATAGGCAGCCGTAGAGTTTGCACATTTATTAAAGGAAGACACAATGATACAATGTACAAAATAATGAACCTCATGGGGCAAAACACAAATAAAGATAAAGACTAGGACGAAGACACACTATGATATACTGAGAACTAGGGAGACTGACAGGAGACAAGGATACAACACTTACATGCGAATAGGACGCTGAAAAGAACTGGCTTCGGACGTAGGGAAACCAGTCTGAAAAATGTGAGGTCGCAGCCCCAAGTGACAGGAGCTGCTCCCTTAAATAGGGCAGGATAATTAATCAGCTGATGAGGCGTCAACAGCTGAATCAAATCAGGGCCAGTTGTCACTGCTGAGCTCGGCTCTGACAGCTGGAAGCCCCATAGAGACGCTGTCAAAATAAGAGCTCAGAGAGCCCACAAGGAATTACTAAAGAATGGGAAGAAAATACTGCATGACCCGAGCGTGGACGAGATCAGCCCTCAGACCATGACAAGGAGTTTAGTGTCATAAACATTACATTTTTTGTTTTTCAATGAAACTCATGGATGATCTTGTGTCTCAGGGCTCTTTGCATCACTGATATCAATCTCAGACACCTGTCATAATTAGTTTGCCAGGTGAGCCCCATTAAAAGAAAACTACTGAAGAAGAATGCTCCACATTATTAAGCATGCCACAGGTTTCAAGCAATATGGGAAAGAAAAAGGATCTCTCTGCTGCTGAAAGCCTCCAATAGTGCAACGCCTTGGACAAGGTATGAAAACATTAGATATTTCATGAAAACTTAAGCGTGATCATCGTACTGTGAAGAAATTTGTGGCTGATTCAGAGCACAGACGGGTTTGTACAGATAAAGGCATAATGAGGAAGGTTTCTGCCAGACAAATTCATCGGATTAAGACAGCAGCTGCTAAAATGCCATTACAAAGCAGCAAACGAGTATTTGAAGCTGCTGGTGCCTCTGGAGTCCCACAAACCTCAATGTGTAATATCCTTCAGAGGTTTGCAGTTGTGCATAAACCTACTATTTGGCCACCCCTAACCAATGCTCACAAGCAGAAATGGTTGCAGTGTGCCCAGAAATACATGAAGACAAATTTTCAAACAGTCTTGTTTACTGATGAGTGCTGTGCAACCCTAGATGGTCCAGATGGATGGAGTAGTGGATGGATGGTGGATGGCCACCATGTCCAACCAAAGCTGTGACGTCAGCAAGGAGGTGGCAGAGTCATGTTTTGGGCCAGAATCATGAGGAGAGACCTGCTAGGTCCCTTCAGGGTCCCTGAAGGTGTGAAAACGACCTTGGCAAAGTATATAGAGTTTCTGACAGACCACTTTCTTCCATGGTACAAAAAAAAAAAAAAAAAAAAGAACCATGCCTTCCGTAGCAAAATTACCTTCCTACCTGACAATACACTATCTCATGCTGTAAAGAATAATTCTGTGTCATTGGCTGCTATGGGCATAAAAGGGGAGAAACTCATGGTGCGGCCCCCATCCTCCCCTGACCTCAGTCCTATTGAGAACCTTTGGAGCATCCTCAAGCAAAAGATCTATGAGGGTGGGAGGCAGTTCACATCAAAACGGCAGATGTGGGAGGCTGTTCTGACATCTTGCAAAGAACTTCAAGCAGAAATGATCCAAAAACTCACAAGTTCAATGGATGCAAGAATTGTGAAGGTTATATCAAAGAAGGGGTCCTATGTCAGCATGTAACTTGGCCTGTTAAGATGTTTTTGATTGAAATAGCTTTTGATTTCAGTAAATATGACCTCCTAATGCTGCAAATTCAACAAATGACTATTTTCAGTTCTTTACAACCATTAAAATGTTTTGAAACGCTGTTGTGCATAATAATTTGGAACAGTGCATTTTGACTCTTTTTATTTTTGCAAAAAAATTGTTATCATTGGGAGGTTTATTCAATAAAATTTGAATTATGCTGTAACGGTTGATGACTTGAAAATTATACTGACTGTCATTTGCAGTCCCTCCAGGATTTTGCAATGGTGCGATCACACAAATTCAAGCGAAATCAGCCAATCAGCGCAACTATTGCACAACCTTGCAACTTTGTCCAATCACCACAACTTTCCTGCAATTTTGGCCAGTCCTCGTCAACTTCCGTCAATTTCACCAATCAGATTTGTCTAACTGGCGCTGAAACACTCAGTCTAACCAATCAAATGTATTGTTGCACAGCGTTCACTTCCGTGTTTACAGTGAGTAGTGAATTTATAGTTTACAGTGAGTAACGGGACACATCTGCAAACAGTGTGTGATTTTTAAAAAAACACTCACCGGTGAGATTTTCAACACTGTCCCTTCCTCTGTCTCCCCCCAGCCTGCTCGTGGATGCCTTGCCACATCTCCATTCTGACAGTGTGTGAGAAGAGCTGGGTTTGTGTTGAAAAACCTGCACCTGCCTCAAAAGCAACCCCGTTGCGGAAGTGCGCGTGAGGAGAGTACATTACACTACACAGGGGTTCCTCTGGTAACATTTCTGTGTTACTGTCCGCCGTGCCAGAAAAATTTCTGTCGTGCTTATGAGGATATACAAATTTAAGAAAAATATATAAAGCAATGACTTTCCGCAAGTGTGCACATGAATAATGCGTGTGACCATAATCCACGCGGAGTTGAGAAGCGCCCCTCCCACGCAAGTTTTCCAGTCAGTCACCAGGCAATGTCTTGCTAACGTGACTGTCCGAGAGAAACATGAATTTATTAAAGCACTTTAAAACGCGGGGAAAAAAAAAATCAGAAGAAGTATGTAAGCACTGGCGTTTATCATGGTTTTAACCCGCTGGAAACGGGAGCAATAATGGAAGAGTCGCTTTGCTAACAGATGTGCTTAGAATTCATATGCAGCTGGCTTCATATGAAGGGAAAGGCAAGGGGGACTGATGAATTGCTGAGTATATACTTCACCAGCCACTGCAATATTATGTTCCCTATTATGTACATGGCAAGTTAAGATGACTGAAATTCACAAAGTCAATGACTTCAATCTGTCAGCAGCCTTCAGACAAGCTAAACGTGCCAACAGTTGAATTTCAAAATAAGGGAGGTTTTTCCTGCTGTTTGGGTGGTGAGGAGATTTCTAAAAAACTATAAATACATAGAAATATTATAACAGAAATAACTGCATCCTTGGTCGTTTAACTTAATTTATTTCATTAAATACAATTTTATTAATATTTTTTTCTTTGTAATCAGGGTTAAATTATTGTTCTGTTCTGACTACAAAGTTATGGTCAGAAATGTCAATTGCTATAAGGAAAAAGTAAAAAAAAAATCCCACAGTCTGTTTCAAATTTATTTAAAAAACAGTAATTTTATTTAAAAGAAAAACCAGACAAAAATAAGCCATAAAATAATCCACAAATTTATAATAAAGTTTCAAATGTACAAGAAAAGTCAATTTTACAAGAGGAAATTACAAATTTGAGGAAAATGGTTTCAAATTTAGATAAATTTACAGAGAAAAGTAGAAAACTATAAGAACATTGTTATAAATTTTGAAGAAAATCCTCAAACCTTCAAAACTGAAGTCATTACTCAAGTTTTTAAGAGGGTGCTCTTTGTACCCTTAACGCAACTAGAAATTTTTGGTAGTCTACTTTTAATTATTAATTTCAAAGCACTGCTTTTACATGAGTAGAATTTCTGGTTACTATACCCACCTCTTATCATATAATTTAAGTATGCATGAGTGGGCGACGCGGTAGCAGAGTGGTTAGCACTGCGGCAGCACAGCAACTCACCCTTGGCCGGGGGATCCTGGGTTCGATCCCAGCCCCCGACCAACAGTGATCTGTGTGGAGTTTGCATGTTCTTCCCATGTCTGCGTGGGTTTACTCCGGGATTTCTCTGGTTTCCTCCCACATGCCAAAAACATGCAAGTTAAGTTAACTGGCATCAAAAACTGGGGATTCTCAGTCCCTAAGTTTGTCTAAGTTTGTCCCTAATTTATCCCTAAGGATAAATTGTCCTTAGGTATGACTGTGAGAGTGAATGGTTGTCTGTCTCTCTGAGTTGGCCCTGCGATGGACTGGCGATCTGTCCAGGGTGTACCCTGCCTCTCGCCCAAAGATGCTGGGATAGGCTCCAGCCCCCCCGTGACCCGAAAAGGATTAAGCGGAAGACGATGAATGAATGAATGAGTACATTACTATTATGAATGGGTTTTTTTCCCCTTCCCTACTCTCAATGAAAAAAAAAAGAAACACTAGTATAAAAGTGCAAAAAAATACACATATTTTTGTCATTTATGTAAACCACGACAAAAAAAAATCCTGCAGGACAAAACATGACACTTAATATTTTCTAACATGTTTGTATACCACCATAGACAGAGAGAGAACCTGAATTAGACAGGACTCAGAGAGGGAAAGATGAGACACAAGAGAGGAGCCAAGGAGAGGAAAGTATACAGGCAGAGGGTCCAGGAGAGGTGACAGCAGAGGAAGGAGAGAAGGATAATACCACTAAAAAGTCTAAACACAGGACATCTGGGTGGGACCCCAACTGGCCAAGTATTCCAATATTCAAGCCTCGGTTGTACAATACTTCAAATGGTAAGCTCCATATTCAAAATTAAATGAGCTTTAAAACTGAACCTCCGGTGTGGACTGGCAAATGCACCCACCCATTCATCCCCCCCTCCCCTCACCGTCCCATTGTAAATGAAAGATGTGTGTGTGCGAAGACCGACATGCAGCAGACAGGTAGGCATGGAAAGAGAGAGAATATTGTCTGTATTTTTTTTTTTTAAACAAACTCCAATAGCCAATACAGTGCAACAGAATAATTTATTTTTTCCTCTCCACTTAGTACCAAGTGGTTGGGGACCGTAGGGGCTTTTCGAATGAAGGTGCTGCCAATAATTTCCAAATCTCTACTCTTTAACATGCATTCAGTGCAATTTAGCTGTTGTAATGGATATTGTGTTAGTGTTTGTATTTGCTCTTGCACAAAATAGTTTTTCTGTAAAAACTATTTTACAGAAAAACTTCCCCAGCAGCATGTGCGGCTGGGGAAGTCTGTCTCGGACTCTGTTAGCATCAGCATTGGATCACCCCAGGGCTGTGTACTTTCCCCCCTACTCTTCTCCCTTTATACCAACTCCTGCACCTCCTCCCACCAGTCTGTTAAGCTGATTAAGTTTGCGGATGACACCACCCTCATCGGGCTCATCTCCAACGGCGATGAGTCCGTCTACAGGAAAGAGGTGGCCCAGCTGGTGTCCTGGTGCAGCCATAACAACCTGCAGCTGAACGCTCTGAAGACAGCGGAGATGATTGTAGACTTCAGGAAAGTCACAACCCCCCTGCCCCCCCTCACCATCACAGGCTCTCCCATCACCATTGCAGATTCCTTCCGCTTCTTGGGCACCACCATCACCTGGGACCTCAAATGGGAGCCAACCATCAGCTCCCTCATCAAAAAGGCCCAGCAGAGGATGTTCTTTCTGCGGCAGCTGAGGAAGCTTAAGCTACCCACCAAGATGTTAGTGCAGTTCTACACGGCCATCATCGAGTCCATCCTCACCTCCTCCATAACTGTGTGGAATGCAGGAGCCACTGCCAGGGACAGACTAAGGCTGCAGCGCGTCGTGCGCACTGCTGAGAAGGTGATCGGCTGCAAGCTCCCATCTCTCCAGGACCTGTACATCTCCAGGACCGGAGGCGTGCTGGCCGGATCATAGCCGATCCTTCACACCCTGGTCACGTACTGTTTGCCCCCCTCCCCTCAGGTAGAAGACTTCGATCCATTCGGACTAAAACCTCCAGGCACATGAATAGCTTTTTCCCCTCTGCCATCAGACTGCTGAACATTAAGTGACTTACTGACTCTCGTGCACTATGTACAGCAGCTCAACCAGACTCATGTCATTCATCACTGTTTTTCTGTTGCATTATCAACTGCACTGTGGTACCCCATATTATCTGCTACTTGCTAATTTATTTAAAACTGCCTTGACTAGTATTACTCATTATTACTATTATTATTATTATTATTATTATTATTACTTATTTTTCTACACTTATTGCACATTTTTAGTCCTTTAGTTTTTTAGTTTATCTCTTTATCTCATCATATTTTTAAAGTTGCAGCATGGCACCGAGACAAATTCCTAGTTTGTGTGCTACATGAACAATGGCAATAAATCTGATTCTGATTCTGATTCTGTATAGCAGAAGTTTCTGCTTAATTTACAAATCACTATAACAGGAAATTTTTCACAATCCTGTGCTTTTCTTGCATTGTTATATAGAATACGTATCACTGCAGTAAACTGGAAAAAAGCATCTGCTTTAAAATTTGGAATTATTCCCAAAACTTTTAGTGCAGAAAACACTCTAAAAACATTGCAACTTTTATTGCAACTTTTTAAAAAAGCTCCCGCGAATTAAGGCTTTTTGGCCTGATGTCCCCCAACATTCTGGAGGGACTGCATTTGCATCGACTGTTAAGGAAAATCAGAGACAAATAGCATTTGCATAATTTGGAACATGGTGTATATCCACACAGAACTTACAATTCACCAGGTCTTCAGATAATGCTCCCAGAACCCTCTTGAAGAATAACCCAAGAGGCAGTGCAAACATGAATTTCTTAAGGACTGTACCAGACATTTACAAAACAAACTGCACGGAGTCCTCCCTCCGGGAAGGGAGAACTGATTCGTACATCTGAACAGCCCTTTTTATAGACAGATTGTCACAAGCCAAGCCGGTTTGGCTTTCCCCGGCTTGGTCTCGATCTCTTTGGGGATTCTGATTTACTGGTTATGTACATTTTTGGTGTATTTGTACAATACTTCCACATCCGTAGCCACTGCCTGACCGGCAGCTGTTAGTCAGCATTGTGACATACTTTCTCCCACACTACTGACAGTCTGTCGGTCTGGCCACACCCCCTTGCTCTCCCTTGACTCCATCAGCTGTTTCCTACCTCGGTAATCATCTTCCCCGCGTCTTGCCCAGGTGTTCCTTATTCGCTGCATCAGCGGCGTTTGTTCATAAGCAGCTCATTGCTGGACAAACGTCGCTGGTTCATTGTATGCACTGGATGGCTTTGCTCTGCCATCACGTCACTAAGGACTGTATCCGTGTGTGCTCGTTGTTATCGCTGAAACTACTCGGACTGCCCCTGCACTGTGAATAACTGCCTGTGTTCTGTTTGCCGCTGGTTTCCTCCAGTGTGTGTGTTGGGCGTCCTAGAGGACTTTAAGTATATCCGAGCTGTCTTGTGTTTTTATGTGTAGTTTTGTGTTAACCTCTTGCACTCCGTTGTACCGCGGACGGGCAAGTCTCTGCATCCTAGAGTGCACGAGGGCGCACGAGAGCGCCCTCGTGCGCTCTAGGACGCATGATGGAGATGGTGATGTAGGTGGTGTATGGCGTCCAAGCGTGCACTGAAAATAAAAGCTGCAGACACAGCCGCGGACAGATTAGTTCATCTGATTGACCTCTCATTCGACTAATAAGAGCCTTGAATTGGGTTTCTGAAACCTTGAAGAACCAATGACTGAAAACCTAGCAAGAAGGACCCACCTACCAATGCTGTGAATGCAGTGAGCCAATTGAAGCAGAGAAGTTCGCGAGCTGTTTTTTTAAGGCTGGGTGAAGACAGCGGATCAAAAAAGGACCCGCAGGAAGAACCCCACAGACCCAGCAGCACGGAGACCATCCACAAATGCAACCTGTGTGACAGCATTCGCGCATCGGCATGTTCGGCCACAGGCGGTGCTTATTTTGTTTTTGTTCCAGCAGAGTAGACGTTATGATTTCTTCCATGGTCATAGACCGACGGAGGCTGACGACGAAGGCTGAGTGACACACACGCCTTCGCCAGTCTTTTTTTAATTACTACTGTTATCCATCCATCCATCCATCTTCTACCACTTAATCCTTTATTTGTTTTGAAAAATCGTTTGCCAAAAACCACAATCATGAAAGCACAAAACCGCAATAATGGAATTATGTTTTGATCGGGTCGCGAGACCAGAACCACGAGCGGACCAGCGTTGCGTTCGTCTGACAATGGGGAAGAGAAGTTCACCAGGACACTGCTGTGAAGAGGTAAGGTGTTATAAGCTAAATTATTCTTTATTCCTGAAAATTGTAATCCAAAATGACTTTTGACCGATCAGTAAATTACAACTGTGCGGCGCACAAAGTCTTCTTGCGCCGCGGTACACGGTTCGTTCGTCACATCCAGACCGTGACAGGAGCCGCGGTGACTGAGCTGCTGTCCCACATCCCACATGAGGCTAATCCGTCATGTAGCGATGGCCGATGTCCATCCTCTGTAGCGAGGGGGAGGGACAAACCCCCCCCCCCACACACACACACAGACACAGCCCTGAGTGTGACCTTTCATCAGAGCCCAAAATGAAGCTTCTACATTGAAGCATTCAAAAGTTACAGACGTTTTTTCCAAACTGTGCCATTTGGCACAATTTGGCACAGTTCCAAAATGCCTGGGAACAGCCTGAGGAAAAAGCTGTGTAATATATTCATTTTTTGTGGTATTGTTACAAAATTTGGACCTAAGCTGGATAACACTTGGTTCTACATTTCTGTTGCATTTTCCAGCCCGGATCTGAAGCTGTGTGTTAGTTGCAAGCATTTGTATCCAAAAAAACACCCAGGCCAAATTTATTTTCTTCAAGTTCACTATGTTTAGATGACTGTAACTCAGTGGCCGGAGCACTTAGAGAGATTATGACTGTTTTGCCAAAAAATTCAAAGTGTTTTCTTTTAAATGAGATCAACCCCATGAAGATGCTGCAAAGGGTTGAAAAACAGCTTTTGATTTACTTTGGGCACGTTATTTTTTGGCGTTTTTAGGGAAATTGACCGGAGTGCAAGGGGTTAATAAATGTGTGTGTGGTATAACCCAGCGCTTAAATCCATTCGTCCTTTTTCTTCCTCTCCGTGCGCTGTAAAGAAGCACACAGAGAGTTTATAACACAGATCTTAAGAGGAAAGGGGAACCACCTTTGTACTTTTGACCCCTATCTTAGGTTGCATGTCCACCAAATGCATTTTTTGTCACCTGACCGCGCTGAACATCTTTTTTTCAGCGTTTGTGAGCTGTGCTCTGGAAAAAACAAAATCTGTGGCCTGTATCGCAGCAACAGCTTGTCACTCACAGCTCAGCACTTCCACTTTTCCTATGGTCAGACTTTCTACTTATTTTTTAATAGCAGTCTCTAAATAACAGTGAACAAGAAACATATTCTAGCATTGGTAGCAGCTCTGGATGCAAAATATAATGACACAGAAAACAGGAGTCTGAGTACAGACTGTACTGGTGTCCTATGTCCCGCCATTCCTTATTCTCATTGGCTGCTTAGAAAAGTCTGACATTGACGAGCTCAGCTGCAGTCTGAAAAGTTGAAATTTTTTCAACTCTGAGCGCCCTGAGCATCGCGACAAAAAGTGGCCACCGCCGCGAGCGTTTCAGCGCCGAGGGTGCTCAGCACTGTAGACGCTGGACTCCATAGAGAATGAACAGAAAATAGTCGCCCACAGTGTAAAAAACGTGTTTGTTGGACACACAGCCTTATTCTCTCACAGCTGGGTGCTAAGCTTGATTCTAGGGACTTTCTGTGTACCTATTTTTGGCAAAAGCATCCTGGCCAGCATCCAAGCCCCCTCTATTCCCCCAGTTTTCTTGTCCAGGACTGAATAATAGGGGCCAATAACCCCTCTCAACACCCAATCTGTTTGTGGGTTATCTCAGGTCAAGGTCTGACTTTAACTCTGCATTTGTAGGCCAGTTTAATGTAGGAATTATAATTGCTTATCACAACCATATGCATCATATTTTACCCAATTTTTCACACAATCTGCTGTAATCATTATTTACTATTTAAATTTAAACTGGGTTTCTTAACCCTTTGAGTATGAGATTTTGTGTGCTCCTAGTGGCAGAGCGTGGCGCAGTGCCTGTCATCTCACTCTGACATCCCCGGCTCCACTGAGAAGTTGTACTGATTTGTACTGATCTGCCAGTTTCAGAAGGTGGCGGACACACGTTGGAGGACTCAATAGATGACAAAAGACACCAAATAAGAAGAACTCCTCATTCCTTTTCCTGTTTTCATCCTTTTAGCCCAGAAAGCTAATATGGCTGCCATCCATCATTATGCACCGTCACTTAGACGGCTTTGTACATGGAAAATAGCTGCGGGATACAAGCGAAATTTATGTGGGATAATCATAAGACTTTTTAGATGATTTAAATGACTAACAGAACGCAAAATAACGACCACGATGGACAAAAACTCACCGACCACAGCAGCGAGTGAGTCCGCTAAGCCACTGGTAAGTGATGAATTTCTTAGTTTTTTAATATTGTACTGATTTCTTGTTCATATACTTTGAAGATAAGATGATAACGTACCGCTGTACAAAAAACGGTGTCAAAAGACTGAACCATTCTTTGTGTAAATATGTCCAAAGTCCACTTTTAACTGAGTTATGTAATTCCATATAGCTGCCGTGTCAATATGCAAATTAGATGCGTAAAATCACTCCTATCTGAAACTTTGGATCATATTTTACATCTTTCTAATTGACAGTAAGCCATTCTCTCTTACCACTTTCAAGTTATAGCCTTGGAAATCTGAACTATTTTATTGACAAAAAATATTTACCACTCTTGACCACTAGGGGTTATGTTGCAATGTGGCGACAGTCACACTCGGTTAATTTCATTCTAAATTTTATTCTACAATATTTTGCATATTTGAGCAGAAACACCAGTTTCTACTTTCACATGATGTGTAGTTTTGCTCATATGACCAACGCAGTCCTCAACGTGTTGTAAATCAGTATGCATTTTGCACTTTGCATGTGTTTTAGTACCCGCAATCCTTTAGTAAATCAAGCCCATATAGTATTAATAACTGAACAGGCAATCAAGGAATTAGAATCCCCCTGCTGAAACAAGCCATTTGCAGATTCTGTTATAGTGTACCTACACACACATACAAACAGTTTTCTCTACCATGAAAATTATATTTTTAGGTTTAGGACCCTGTGATTTCATTCACAGTGTTTTTCTAGACACACACACTTATCTCCAGCCAGTGCTTTCCTCTGCACACATGTTGCAGAGCTCAACCCTCTGCCTGGTTCTTCACAGTGAAGTACTTTGGGCCACCCACTGCACCGCCAAACAAAACCAACTCTGTCCGATGTTGGTAGTGGCTTGGCAACTTTGTGTGTAGGCTTCACACACAAAACCCACAAGCAACACCCAAATTATCGAAAGGTGTTTGGTGACTCTGTAAAATCATAAAAGCAAGTCTTATTTTCTATAATTTCTAGATTGTAAATATCATTATCCTCCAGCAAAGGATAACCATTTGAGCCATTTTACGTGAATGACACAGTATTAACATGCCTTTTCATTTTGTCTCAAACCATAGACGTCTATTGCAAAACTGGATTTACACTCATCCTTTCACGTCCCATCCCCTTTGCTCTGTCCAGATCAGATTCTCAGTTGATTTTCACACAGCAGCTGCCTAATCCAAAGCATCCTTGTCTGCCACATAAGCTGTGACTCTTTTTTACCTGAGGCTGTTTTTCAGAAGTTGGGAATGCACCAGATGGAAAGTGACGGGATGGAGAGATTCTAAAAAGTCTGCTGAAGACTGGACAAGCTGGTGCCAAAGATCCAGGCTTTATCCTTTACATTATATTTGATGGAAAAGTGAAACCAGCAGTGAAGTGGGTGTTTTTTCTGTCTTGTTTGTTTTCCTCTGTGACTATTCCTTTGTTTAAACAAACACAAAGATACAGTATTTACAACTTTTTGAAGACTGTCCCTAAAGCTTCTCACCACAGTTAACTTTTCAAGATTATATAAAAATCTGATAAGTGTTTGACAATATAATGTGTTAAATGGGCAGCTTGGTGGTGCAGTAGTTAGCACTGTAGCAGCACAGCAAGAAAGTCATGGGTTCGATCCCACCCCGACCATTGGTGATCCTGCTGTGTGGAGTGTGCATGTTCTCCCCGTGTCTGTGTGGGTTTTCTCTGGGTACTCCTGTTTTCTCCCACAGGTCAAAGACATGCAAGTTATCTTAACTGGCATCAGCTGGGGATTCTAAATTGTCCTTAGGTATGAATGTGAGAGTTAATGACTTTCTCTCTGTGTTGGCCCTGCAGTGGACTGGCAATCTGCCAGGGTGTACCCTGCCCCTTGCCCAGTGAGTGGTTAGGCTCCAACCCCCCAGTGACCTGAAAAGGATTAAGCGATAGAAGATGAATGAATATAATGCATTAAAAACATCTGGGAAGTGGGTGTAACAAGTTTGGCTCCTGGAGACTCCCCAAACACTATATGCTGCGTCCCATAAGTGGTCCACAGGAGCCAAACATAAAAGATGCCACAGCCCAGCAAGAATTGCACTAATACATCGAGTTGACCAAGCTTCTCACGTGATTGGCTTCAGTTGAATACAAGTAAAACCACATGGATGCACCTACCCCTTCAAATGATAAACAACTCCATGCTGGTGATCGTTCAGCTAAAGAATAAAAAGATGACTTTCAATGCCTTTGCAATTAGACATGCACTTCATATAATATTAAATGGCAGAAGACAGAAGGGGTGCCTTCAACTCCCTGAAACCTCCTTCACAATGGATGAAGACCATGCTACGACCTAAAATAAGCCAGAACATGGATGGTTTTTGCAGGGTCTTGGCAAGGCCTTTGGGTGCTTATTAAGAGCTTACTAGGATCCCTATTATTTTTTTTTTTTTTTTTTTTTTTTTGTTACTTATTTGTACCCGTAGGTAGATTTGGTTTGCAGTCTGGTGACAAGCCACCGGCTGCTGGTCGCTGCGTGCGCGAGCGCCCTAAACCTACATGTTTTTGGTATGCGGGAGGAAACCGGAGAAATCCCAGAGTAAACCCGCGCAACACGGGGAGAACATGCAAACTCCACACAGCTCACTGTTGGTCAGGGGCTGGAATCGAACCCACGATCTCATGATCCCCGCGATCCCCCGGCCGAGGGTAAACTGTGCTGCCACAGTGCTAAACCACTGCGCCACCGTGCAGCCCATTATTATGCATGATAGAGTGCGATAGAGGCCAAAGAATTTTAAGAATGCACAAAACTTTGATAGTGAGGTTGTGGTGATTAATGATGGATTGAAGCAGGACTGACCAAGCTGAGAACTGTGACAGTAGTGTTGTGGTAGTGTGATGTGATCTTCCAGTGCATAGCTCCATCCTGACACAGACCGTGGGGGACTTGTGCCAGGGCATGCGATCGGGAGAATACGTAGTAGGATCGTCGAACAAATTTGCTGCTGACATATAGAGTGTGGTGGAAAATTGCTGAAAACAGCAGGGAAAAAAAGCACAGCACTGTCAGCGGTGATCCAGCCATGTTCTAATAAGTCATGGAGTGTGTAGTGGGGGCTTCTAATATAGATGCAAAACAGATTGTAAGTTCTTCCCCTCAGGATACAAACATGTACCATTTTTATGATGGTCTTGTTACTGACTTTCATGAATGTATTTTCCTTTCTTAAATTCATAACTATTGTGTCAAATTCCTGCTGTTAAAAGAGTGTATGTGGTCACCATTTTGCAAAATGTGGATTGCTGCACTATCCAGGGAGTTGTTGAGTCCTTAATGTCTCATGGCATGAACAGATCATATAGTGTACTGTATATACTAGTATCCATCCATCCATCTTCTTCCGCTTAATCCTTTTCGGGTCGCGGGGGTGGGGGTGGGGGGGAGCCTGTCCCAGCATCTCTGGATGAGAGGCAGGGTACACCCTGGACAGATTGCCAGTCCATCGCAGGGCCAACACAGAGAGACAGACAACCATTCACTCTTACAGTCATACCTAAGGACAATTTAGAATCCCCAGTTTTGATGCCAATTAACCTAACTTGCATGTTTTTGGCATGTGGGAGGAAACCGGAGAAATCCCAGAGTAAACCCATGCAGACACGGAGAGAACATGCAAACTCCAACCAGATCACTGTTGGTCGGGGGCTGGGATCGAACCCAGGATCCCCCGGCCAAGGGTGAGCTACTGTGTTGCTGCAGTGCTAACCACTCCGCCACCGTGCTGCCCAGCGTAATCAAAGAGACATGCCATCCCCAGAGTATATACTGTAATGGCAGACCCACAATAAGTAGTTAAATCTATTTTAACAAAATTACTAATTCACTTTGACAAATCATCCATCGAGCAGTAGTCTAGGGACAATTCAAGCAATTTGTTTTTGAATACTGAGAATTAAACAAACAACTTTATTCTTAATAACAATGATTTGTTTTCCAGGCTTTTTCTCCCAGGTCCACATGAAAAGTGACTCTTGTGTTGAACTTCTCCATCCAGGGGACAATGGAACAAAAGAGGAGGTGTCACCGGGGGATTCACACGGGACAGTAAGGACTATACACCCCCTGGGGAGAGGAGTAAATACCGGGCCGCTGGGAGAAAGATGTGAGAGTGGTGCCGGTGTTATGTCATGTTAATGTGCAACACAGGCTTTGTTCGAAACATAATGTGTTATGGTCGGAAATTCCGGGCCTCAATGAATGGAAATAGTTATAAGAGAGGGATGCACAGAGGCCCGGGATGCTCTTTTGCTGTAAGTTATGTTCGAGAAGGAATAAAGTTTCTGTGTCGTCCAGCTCGTTTCCTCGCCTGCCTCCTTTCTCCACATTGGTGACCCAAGACGTGCCATGGAAAGCGAGCCGAGCACAGCCCCAGAGACGGCCTGGAGGGAGAGCACCAGCACCGCATGCGTGGTCTCAGTCGAACTCCAAGACTTCTGGCTTCACAACCCGACTGCATGGTTCTTGCACATAGAAGCCCAGTTCGAACTCCGCGGGATGACAACGGATGATACCAGATATTACTATGTGGTCGCTGTGCTGGATGCGCGCACCACGCAACAGGTGATGAGCCTGCTCCAGGAGCCGCCAACCCAGGGAAAATATGAAGCGTTCAAGAGGATGCTTTTCCAGTGCTATACCCTTTCTTACAGTGAGAGGGCAGAGAGGCTCCTAACCCGTTCGGAGTTAGAGGACAGATCAGCAGTAGAGCTGATGGAGAGCATGTTGGCGATGAGGGGGAAGGACGACAAATCTTTCCTGTTTGCCCACTTGTTTCTCAGGAACCTACCAGCTATACCAAGAGCGATCCTGGCCAACTCGCTGCGGCTGGTGGCTAAGGACCACTGTGCCCTGGCGCAGGAAGCGGACTGCATCATCTTGGCGACCAGAGGTCCCAGTGCGCAGACAGTGGCACCGGCATCCATGAGGGACTCCAGCGAGGTCGAGGAGCCGTTCATGGTAGCCGGGACAGACACCAGAAGATAAAGGAATGGGGCGATCTGTTTGTATCATCGCCGTTTCGGCTCGAATGCCTAATGCTGCCTGTCGCCATGCCAATTTAAGAAGCCGGGAAGACGGCAAGTTCGGAATTCGTGGCAGCTGCAACCGATGGTGACAAGAACAGACTGCTTTATGTCACGGACACACGTTCGGGGAGACGGTTTTTTGTGGATTCCGGCTCCCAGAAAAGCCTCATTCTACCGGTCAACGCAGACAGGGTGGCAGGACGCAGTGGTCCCGAGCTCACAGCTGCCAACAGATCCACCATCAGGACATTTGACAAACGGACACTGACGATATGCTTTCACGAACGCAACTTTCAGTGGGACTTTGTGATAGCTGCATGTTCCAGCCACATTTTTGGCGCAGATTTTTTATGTGCTTATGGGTTATTAGTTGAAGTTGCTAATAGGGGATTAGTGAATGCTTTCTCTTTTGCCTCTTTGCCCTGTACAGCTTGGGGAGCTGGGTCGACAACACTGGCTAATGTTATAGCTCCAGGGGGTAAGTACCAACAGTTACTCACACAGTTCCCAACACTCACGGTCCTGACATATTCGGCTACGATAACGAAGCACGGGGTCAAACATTTGATCACTACAAAAGGGCCGCCGGTATTCGCACGACCTTGGTGCCTGGACGCAACTAAACTGGCCAGCACACGCGAGGAATTTACCAACTTAGAACAGTTGGGCATCATCAGGTGCTCCAACAGCCTGTGGGCATCCCCGCTACACATGGTGCCTAAAGCCGATGAGTCATGGCGACCATGCGGCGATTTCCGGCGCTTGAACAATGCTACGGAACATGATTGCTATCCTATTCCACACATCCAGGACTTTTCTGTACACCCGGCCAGGGAGCGTGTTTTTTCCAAAGTGGATCTTGTCTGCAGTTACCACCAGGTCCCGGTGCGCTCAGAAGACGTTCCAAAAACTGCGTTAATAATTCCTTTTGGCCTTTTTGAGTTTTTACAAATGCTGTTCGGGTTAAAAGGTGTGGCGTAGACCTTCCAGAGGATGATGGATGTAGTGCTTCACGACTTGTCCTTCATTTTTGTTTACTTAGATGACATTCTGGTAGCCAGTGTGTCTGAGGAGAAGCACAGCTCCCATCTCAAGACAGTTTTGCAGAGGTTGGAAGCGCATGGGGTGATAGTTAACCCGGCGAAGTGCCAGTTCGGTGTGCTAGTGATTGACTTTTTGGGCCACCACATTTCGCTGGAGGACACGATCCTGTTATCAGACAAGGTGCGCACTGTGTCGGACTTTCCATGCCCGCAGACCATGAGAGCAATACAGGAGTTTTTGAGAATGGTAAATTTTTAAAACCGTTTTCTTCCCTGGGCAGCCCAGCTGATGCAGCCATTGTATTCCGCACTTAAAAACAAAGAAACTGGCGGAAAACATCGATTGGACTCCCAAGCGAGACCAGGCTTTTACGAATGCCAAAACAGCGCTTGTGGATGCTGCATTGTTAGCCCGCCTGGATCCGTCTGCACGGATAGGGCTCACTACGGATGTGTCTGACATTGCCATAGGGGCAGTGGTGGAGCAGTGCGTCACAGGTTTGTGGCAGCCACTCGCATTTTTTAGCTGGACTTTGCGTGACAATGAACGCAAATACAGCACATTTGATAGAGAATTGCTGGCTCTCCACCTGGCGACGCGTCATTTCCAGTTCTGGCTGGAGGGGTGTGAGTTCATTGTGTTTGTGGCCCACAAGCTGCTGACGCACATGATGTCCAAGACCTCGGAACCATGATCAGACCAGCAGAAATGGCATTTGGCCACAATTTCGGAGTTTACTACCGACATTCAACACATTGCCGGTAAACTCAACGCTGTGGCCGATTGCTTGTTGTGCACATTTATTGCCCTGGTCTACATGGGAATTGATTGATTGATTTCCCTGCCATGGATGCCGAACAAGCCGGTGACGCGAACATTTGCATGCTCCAGTCTGTGCCAACTAGGTTAAGGCTGGAGAACAGGGTGGTGCAGGAAAGGTGCCCTCCCTTACTCTGCGATGTCTCAACTGGCCGCCAGCGCCTGGTGGCTCCGAGCTCTTGGCGCGTTGCATTTTTGAGTTGGTCCACTCCCTTTTGCATCCAGAAGTGCGCACTTCGGTGAAACTACTGGGGGTGAAATTCGTCTGGCCGGGCTTGCGCAATGATGTGAAAGAGTGGGCTGCAGCTTGCGTCGTGTGCCGGTGGGCCAAAGTGCACAAGCATACCAGAGCTCCCCTCGAGCCATTCCAAATCCCGGCAAGGAGGTTCGACCACATCCACGTGGATTTGGTGGGACCCCTCCCGCCGTCACAAGGTTTCACACACCTTTTGACAGTCATGGATCACACCACGTGCTGGCCTGAAGTGGTTTTGCTAGCATCTACCACGTCCGCAGAAGTGGCATGTGCTTTTTTGTTGGCTTGGGTTGCACGTTTCGGATCTCCATTGGACATCACGTCCGACAGAGGTCCACAATTCATTTCAGAACTCTTGTCCGCGATGGCTCAGAGCCTGGGGGTCAAAATTCACAGCACTACCGTATACAACCCCCAGGCTAACGGGTTATGCAAGCGTTTTCATAGATCGCTTAAAGCAGTACTCAGAGCTTCGCTCACGGACACAGATTGGGTCGATCGCCTTCCTTGGGTTCTTTTAGGGTTGCGTTCTGCATCTAAGGAGGATTTGGAAGCCTCCCTGGCAGAAGTTGTTTTTTCTCAGTTGCTGCGGATCCTGGGGGAATTTTTACCAGAAAACTCCACGCCCGAGGCTGATCTGCCCACTCAATTTTTACACAGCACAGAGGCTGTGAGCGTACCGGGCCTGGCTTACCATTGTTTTCCCCGCACATTCATCCCAAAAAGCTTGCAGAATGCCAGTTTTGTTTTTGTCAGGCATGATGTGCACCAGACCCTGCTGCGCCCATCGTACGACAGACCGTTCAGGGTGTTGGAACCTGGGGCGAAACATTTTGTGTTAGACTTACGGGGACGTAGGGAGACCATCTGCATCGACAGGCTGAAGCCCGCTTTTGTGTTGGCAAACAAGCAGGTGGTGTTGGCCCAAGCTTCCCTGTGCGGGCTTCCACCATCGGCGACTCCGCAGGCTGGTAATTCCTCATCAGGGACCGGCACTTGTGAAGCTGATGTGTTTTCTCCCCCTCCTGTACACCCTGCCAGCAGGGCAGTTCGGCTGGATCGGCGACCCCCCACTACACCCGATATGGACGCCAGCTCAAGCCTAAAGGACAGAGGTGGTTAATGCCCATTCTGGGTGTTCGGGGGGGGGGGGGCGGTGGCTGTGTGGGGGCATGGTGTTGGACTTGTCTACCCAGGGGACAATGGACCAAAAGAGGAGGTGTCACTGGGGGGATTCAGATGGGACAGTAAGGACTATGTGCCCCCCGGGGAGAGAAGTAAATACCTGGCTGCTGGGAGAAAGATGTAAGAGCGGTGCCGGTGTTATGTGATGTTAATGTACTACACAGGCTTTGTTCTAAACATAATATGTTATGGTCGGAAGTTCCAGGCCTCAATGCATGGAAATAAAGATATAAGAGAGGGATGCACAGAGGCCCGGGATGCTCTTTTGCTGTAAATTATGTTAGAGAAGGAATAAAGTTTCTGTCATCCAGCTCGTTGCCTCGCCTTCCTCCTTTCTCCAGATTCTAACCATAAATCATAAACAGTGAGCACTGCAAAGTGGCAACAGAAGGTACAAAAAACAATCAAATAAGGAGCAAATAATCCAGAACTTTACAACGGAAAATCACATTAAGCTGTCCAGCCTTTGAATGCAGTGGGAAGTCTATAAAAAAAAATCCTGATGATCTGCAAATATGCCAGAAATACGTTTCTGTATGGAAGAAATTATGTAACGTGGTCTGAGCCAGTGTTGCTCCAGGGGCCCGTATATCCCCTGGTCTGGTCAGACACAAAATGAATAATAGAAGCTGGAAGATCAACTGACAAGATGGAAAATTTAGGAAAAATCTCTCAGAAACTTAGATATGAACTTTGATTTCTTTTCTCTAGAGGGAAACATTGGCCTTAAAATTACCAGGCACAAACTGTACTGATAATGATGTAACATGAAACAATGGAAACAGCTAAAGGCAACCTGTTGATTAACACAGGAGTTTTTTTTTTTTAAATTACCATCTCAAAGAGTACAGTATATGTTAAAGAATGAAAAAATGGGGATACAAATATATATTCCAAGCAAAAGCTCATTAAAACTTGACCCCATGATATTCATGGGAGTAAACATTTTAATGAAAAAAATATAGGAATGGTGCGTAATGAGATCATCTGACAACATTAAGGGGAAATGAGTGTCCTGAAATTTGTGAGAAAGTGATAAAGCTAGCAAAATCTTCTGCACTTTGCTCACTTGCAGGGATCTTGCACCAACGAACATACACGACACAGAGAAGCTACGTTTAAACACAATTTTATTAATCAAAAGAGCACAAAGTTAGAAAAAGACGCCACTCACCAGAGGAGAACACAGCCTGTAATGGAGAGACAAGAGCTGATTAGTGAGAGGAAGGAGACAGGAATAGAGATCCAAGAAAGCAACTTACAGGAGGCGAGCGGAGAACCCGACAGAGGAACCCAGCAGGAGCAGGTAAACCAGTGGGATGGAGCTAGCAGGGAGTAGGGAAGGTGTGAAAATGGGTGAGGTGTCTGACCGGGTGGAGTGAAGCAGCCTGGAGTGATGATGGAAATGATGGAGCAGGTGAGCGTACAACGAGCCCCGGAGACACATCGCAAAGATGGCAGCAACCTGGAGAAGAGGAGGAGAACAGGGATTAGCAAAGAGTTCCTTAAAAAGAGCTATAACTTACTTGCTTGTTTGTTTAGCCAGTATATCCAACGAGCCAGCACTGGAACATTCAGAAACTGGTCCTTTTCAGCGCTGACAATGAAGAGACAGCAGGTGCATCCACTCACACAGGTGTTGTGGAGAAAGGAGGAAGGCGAGCTAGACAACACAGAAACTTTATTCCTTCTCCAACATAATTTTACAGCAAAAGAGCGTTCTGGACCTCTGTGCATCCATCACTTATACCTTTATTTCCATGCATTGAGGCCCGGAACTTCCTACCATAACACATTATGTTTAGAACAAAGCCTGTGTGGCACAGCCACCCCCCCCCCCCCAAACATCCAGAATAGGCCATAATCCCCACCCCATCCTTTAGGCTTGAGCTGGCGTCCATAGCGGCTGTAGCAGGGAGTCGCCGATCCAGCCAAACTGCACTGTTGGCGGGGTGTACAGGAGGGGGAGAAAACACATCAGCTTCACAAGTGCCGGTCCCTGATGAGGAATCACCAGCCTGTGGAGCCAACCAATGGTGGACGTCTGTGCCGGAGAGCTTGGGCCAACACCACCTGCTCGTCTGCCAACATAAAAGTGGGCTTCACCCTGTCGATGCAGATGGTCTCCCTACGTCCCCGTAAGTCTAACACAAAATGTTTCGCCCCAGGTTCCAACACCCTGAACGGTCCGTCGTACAGTGGACGCAGCGGGGTCAGGTGCGCATCGCGCCTGACAAAAACAAAACTGGCGTTCTGCAAGCTTTTAAGGATGAATGTGCGGAGAGAACAATGGTGGGCCGGGCCTGGTACGCTCACAGCGTCCATGCTGTGTAAAAATTGCATGGGTGGATCAGCCTCGGGCGAATGGTTTTCTGGTAAAAATTCCCCGGTGATCTGCAGCGGCTGAGAAAAAAACGAGTTCTTCCAGGGAGGCTTCCAAATCCTCCTTAGGTGCGGAACGCAGCCCTTAAAGAACCCAAGGCAGGCAGTCGATCCAATTTGTGTCCGTGAGCGAAGATCTGAGCGCTGCTTAAACCCTTAAGCTGTGTGATTTTGTCTGCCCCTAGTGGCAGAGCGTGGCGCTGCGCCTGTCAACTGACAATAACGTGCCAAACACTCCCCAGCTGGACTGAGGATTTGTACTGATCATGTCAGTTCACAAGGTGGCAGGCACGTGTTAGAGGACTCATGGATGACATGTAATACACCAAAGAGGAAGAAATGCTTCTTCTTTGTCGTCTTTGAGATTACAAAACAAAATGGAGGGCACCCATTGTTGTGGTCATACGTGATCATAGACGGACGAGCAAATTTGGAGATTTGATCCCGAATTTGCTGACTATGACTCTAAAAAGAGATTATTTAGCTTATGAAGATAAGATAAGATAAGATAAGATTTATGGTGGTGATGCTGCCTGAGGTATAAAGGAGGTGGGCGGAGGAGGCTTTGCCTCTTTCGTCGCAGGAGCCACCTGGAAAGCATGCTAGTGCCGTAAGCCTTTTTATGTATATGACACTCAATATAATAAAGCTCCGTAAACTACATTATTCGTGTGTTGCCTTTACCCAACTATGGACACAACACGAAGCTCGTTGATTTCACCTGCCGGCATCCGGGCCGCCATGTGACTGTAAAGCAATTACTGGTTGCATGTCGTCATATAAGGTAAATTGCCGTGGAATAAAAACGAAATTAAGGTGGAATAATCAGTAACAGTTTCTAGATGTAGGAGAGAAAGCTAGACCGGGAGAGGACAAAATAACGGAATGCCGCAAAAGGATGCTGCCTTGCAAGTGGTAAGTGACGAATGTCTTTGTTTGTTTGTATGCAAATTAGATGTGAAAATTTACTCCTACCTGAAACTTTGGATCATCTTCTACATCTTTCTTATTGTCAGTAAGCTATTATCTCTCACTACTTTCAAGTTATAGCCTTGGAAAGTTCTGACTTCTGATCTGAATATTTTCTTGAAAAAAATCTTTACCACTGTTGACCACTAGGGGTTATGTCACAGTTTGGCAACATACATAGTTAAAGCGTAAAGTGATCTATGAGAACGCTCACATAACCCGTTAGCTTGGGGGTTGTATGCAGTAGTGCGGTGAATTTTGACCCCCAGGCTCTGAGCCATCACAGACCAGAGATCTGAAACGAATTGTGGAACTCTGTCGGATGTGATGTCCGATGGAGATCTGAAACGTGCCACCCAAGTCGACAAAAAAGCGTCCGCCACTTCTGCAGACGTTGTAGAAGCCAGTGGGTCCACTTCAGGCCAGTGCGTGGTGTAGTCCACGACTGTCAAAAGGTGTGTAAAACCTTGTGATGGTGGGAGGGGTCCCACCAAGTCCACGTGGACGTGGTCGTGGATGCCAAAAGGAGTTATAACCATCGTTTTTGGATCGTCTTCCGCGTGCACCGGGACCTGGTGGTAACCGTGGACAAGATCCACTTTGGAAAAAACATGCGCCCTGACTGGGTGTATGGAAAAATCCTGGATGTGTGGAATAGGATAGCGATTGTGTTCTGTAGCGTTGTTCAAGCGCCAGAAATCGCCGCATGGTCGCCATGACCCGTCGGCTTTGTGCACCAGAGCTGTCCCTCTGTCTGAAGGCTGAGTTGCGGGCTCTGATCACAGCCTGAACTTCACTGGTCATCCAGGGTTTGCTGTTTGGAAATGCACAGATGTGTTTGGTGACTGTCACATTTTCTACACAGCATCTGATGTAGAAGAGGACAGATTTGGTGTAGGAGTCCAGGTCCTGCTGTTCAAAGAGGCTCCAATCAATGCAGGCAAAGCAGTCTTGCAGCTGCAGAACAGCATTTTTAGGCCAGGTTTTAATTGTTTGGTAGGGGGAAGCTCTTCCTATGGGGGGTGTAGGCAGGAATCAGAAACAGGGAGAGATGGTCTGATTGTCCAAGGTGGGGGAGGGGGGTGGCTCTGTAGGCTTACTCAATGTTGCTATAAACATGGTCCAGTGTCCTTTCCCTTCTTGTGGGACACTTAACATGATGGTAGAATTTGGGGAGTACAGTCTTTAAGCATGCTTTGTTAAAATCCCCTGCAATAATGTGGACTGCATCAGGGTGATCTCTTTGCTGCTTACTGACAATGTGCTGGAAGTTATTGAGTGCTAAGTTAATGTTAACATCAGGAGAAATTTAAACGGCTGTTAAAGTTACTGCCGTTAGCTCGTGGGGGAGATAAAATGGCCTACACAGGAAGGACATGGCCTCTAAGTCCGTTGAACAGAGGCTATGAATTATTCTGCTGTTATTACACCAAGTCTGAAGCACATAAACACAGCCCCCCCCCCCTTCCAGAATCAGCGTTTGCGTTCAAAGCGGTAGGTAGTTTGGCCAGGTAGTTCCACAGTGGTAGCTGGGATGCGTTCATTCAGCCATGATTCGGTCACAATCAGAACACAGCGGTCCCAGACGTAGCGATTATGGGCGATCTCCATGCACAGCTCGTCCATTTTGCTGGAGAGGGATCTTGTGTTGGTGAGGAAAATTGAAGATAACGGTGGTTTAGAGCAAAGTTTGCGCAGCTGGGCACGAAGGCCAGCCCTGCTGTCTCTCCTGCTTCCTCTCCCGTTGTCTATGCCGTTTGTTGGGCATAATGAACCACGGAGCACCCAAAGGTCTAGCAATCTCCTCAGGGATGTGGTGGAAATTACTGCAATGAGCACTGGAGATTTCGGAAGTAAGTTGGTGACCAATGCCTATAAATTCCTGGCAACTGTAGGTAATTAGTCCGTCACAGAAGGAGCATAGAAAAAAAAACAAAGAAGACACAAAAACAAACACAGTAGTCCGAAGCATCTAGCCGCTGCGTTCACATGTGCCGCCATCTTGAGGCAAACAGTAGTACATGGCAAGATTATGCTGTGCTCACCCAGATCCATGACAGAGGTGGAGCTGTTTATCTACTGAAAGTGGCAACCATGACATTGTGGGCTCACAGTAAAGGATTTTTTTAAAATTCACAACTAGACAGGATGACAAAGGTGTAAGAAAAAAAAAAACAGTCCCTCCAGGATTTTGCGGGATGTTTTTGTGATTGTTGCGGCCCAAAAAGCCTGAATCCGCAGGAGCTTTTTTAAAAAATTGCGATAAAAGTTGCAATGTTTTTAGAGTGTTTTTTGCCATGGGTGGCGAGAGCGCGCCCTCTCTTTCCTGTTTATCTCTCCTCAGGTCATCAACGCACCTGAGTGAGAAGACGCACTTGCTCCCTCTCATCAGCCAGCGTTTATTAGGAAGCGCTCTTCAGTGACTCAACGCTGGCTCATCTGGTTATACTGCCCGTTATTAGGACAAGCAAGTATCGTTCATACAGGTGGAAACTTTACTCACCTGTTTATTCTTTTCTCCCTAGTTGTTAATTACAATCATGACAGAACGAGCCAGCCTTGATCTCGGCTCAGCAGGTGCAGCAGCATCGGGCCAATCAGCTCTGGATCACATAGATGCGACCAAACGTCAGATAGCCGTGATGTCCCAGCAGCTGCAAACTATGATGCAGCAATTGGGCATGGTCATGCAACATTTGGCCAATGCGGCTCCCCTGGCTCCTCCTCCTCAGCCTGCTCCTGTTGTTCAACCTCCAGTGCACTGTACCACCTCCGTTCCCACACCTGCCCCATACACGGGGGAGGTGGGGAAGTGTAAGGAGTTTCTTCATCAGGTGCGGATGTATTTGGAGCAGGTCAGGGGGGGGGGAGTACCCGGGGGATGTCGTGAAAATTCAGTTTTTTACCCTACTGCTACGGGACCGAGCCCTTAGTTGGGCTCGGGCTGTGAGGGGCAGGTATACATGTTTGAGCAATTTGAGGACTCGTGCGTTTGACCATACAGAGAGTCAAGGGAACATCATGAGCCACCTTATGACTCTCCGCCAGGGTGCTCGGTCAGCGGCCAAGTACTCGGTGGAGTTTCAGGTCGAAGCGGCGGACTCGGGGTGGAATGAAGTTGCCTTACACAACGCGTTCGTCCACGGTTTGAATGCTCACTTCCACAACGACCTGGCGGTTTATGCGGTTCCCGACACCCTCCATGGTCTTATTGGTCCGGACTTTGGGTGAGATAACCACTACTGTGAGTGTGCAAAGGAGAGACAGTCCTCCTCTCGCCCATCTGCTGAGCGGGTGCCCGCCGTGGTAACTGACTGTGGTGGCGCTGGTCCTCCTCCCGAGCCGATGGAGCTCAGTTGGTACCAATTGACTGATGATGAGCGCCGGAGAAGGAGGAGGGCTAGTGCGTGCACGTACTGTGGTTCGGTGAAACACAGTCGGGACGAGTGCCACCAGCCGCCAAAAGACGTGGCCCATCAGTAACCGTGGGGGTTTTGGCAGAAGGGACCAAATTAACTTCCCCCGGTAATTTCTCTATTTCGGTCCTTGTGCAATCGTTGGGGGTCGAGAGGAGGACGATAGCATTAGTGGATTCAGGGGCAGAGGGCAATTTCGTGTCGGCCCAGTTCGTTTGGGACATGGGTATTCCCACACTCAAATTGCCCCAACACCAAAGAATTACCACCATATCTGGCCAGGAGGTTGTGGTAGTCACTGAACGCATGGTGCAGATCTCCATCCTTCTTTCTGGGAACCATTGAGAGGAACTCTCGTTCCTAGTTCTCCCAATTTCATCTTCCCCAAAGGTCCTAGGTTATCCATGGCTCTGGAGGCATAACCCCATCATAAACTGGGGGCAAAATTCCATCTCCTCCTGGAGCCCATTCTGCTTGGCAAATTGTTTATGTTCAGCAGAGTGTTTGCCGTCTCTCGCCGTCTCTCTTCCTCCGGCCGAGCCACCGGACCTCAGCTCGTTCCCCGGGCTTACCACGATTTGGGAGAGGTCTTCAGCAAGTAGAGAGTGCTGTCGCTTGCGCCTCATCGCTCTTACAACTGTACTGTGGACGAGGCTGCTGTCTAGTTGGCTCTATAGTATTTCTGGGCTGGAGAGGGAGGCGATGGAGAAATGTATTAAGGAATCGCTGAACGCTGGCCTTATTTGGCCATCTTTGGCTCCTCTCAGGGCCGGGTTCTTCTTCGTGGGGAAGGATGGCTCACTGCGCCCATGTATCGACTACCGGGAACTCAACGCTATTACAGTCAAGGACAAATATCCCCTGCCCTTGATCAATTCCGCATTTGAACTCCTTCAGTGCTCACAGGTGTTCACCAAATTAGACTTGCGCAACGCTTACCATCTCATCCGCATTCGCGAGGGGGACGAGTGGAAGATGGCGTTTAAAACCGCCAAGAGCAATATGAATATTTGGTGATGCTTTTTGGGCTCACCAACACCCCTGCTGTCTTCCAGTGGCTTATTAATGACGTCCTCCACGATATGCTGTATCAATTTGTGTTCGTCTATTTGGATGATATCTTGACTTTCTCCTGCTCACCAGAGGAACATGAGATCCATGTGAGAGCCGTCCTACAATGGCTCTTGGAGAACCAGCTCTACATTAAGGCCGAGAAGTGTGAGTTCTCCACCAATTCCGCCACCTTCTTGGGCTTCATAGTAGCTGAAGGGAGACTGATTGCCAACCCGGCCAAAGTGAGGGCAGTGCGTGATTGGTCAACTCCCCACTCCCGCATGGAGCTTCAACGCTTCCTTGGGTTTGCGAACTTTTATTGCAGGTTCATTTGGAACTATAGTGGGGTAGCACTGCCCTTAACACAGCTGACCTCCATTAAGGTTCCCTTTCGTTGGACCGAGGCAGCTGAACAGGCCTTTTCCAAATTAAAAGGGCTGTTCACAGCCACACCTGTCTTGGCTCAGGTCGACACACAGCTCCAGTTCGTCCTTGAGGTGGATGCATCTGATTCGGAAGTAGGCGCTGTCCTCTCACAGCGCACACCCGCCGACCAGAAGCTCTACCCATGCGCGTTTTTCTCTAGTCGGCCTACGCCGGCTGAGAGGAATTACAACGTAGGGGACAGAGAGCTGCTTACCATTAAGGTGGCGCTGGAGGAATGGAGGCACTGGTTAGAGGGGGCTATTCACCCCATTGCCGTGTGGACCAACCACAAAAACCTAGAGCATTTGCAGTCGGCCCGCCGGCTCAATGCCAGGCAGGCTCGTTGGGCCCTGTTTTTTCAGCGGATCAACTTTACCATCACCTACTGGCCTGGTTCTCGGAATACCAAACCGGACGCGCTATCGCGCCAGTTTGATTCCGAGGAGGTAGCACCCCCTTCCCACCCCCAACCCATTCTTCCCTCTTCCTGCGTCCTCAGAGCCCTTACGTAGGACATCGAGTGGAGGGTCCGCCATACCCAGTCTCTGGACCCTGTACCAGCAGGGTGCCCCTGGAACAGCCTGTACATCCTGGCTGCTCTCCGCAGTGACATTATTCAGTGGGGCCACACCAGCCGCTTTGCCTGCCACCCTGGGATCACCCGCACCACTGACCTAATTCGGCGAGTGTTCTGGTGGCCCAAGCTGCAGCAGGACGTGCAGGAATATGTGCGGGCCTGCCAGACCTGTGTCCGGGGCAAATCAGACTCCTCCCTCCCCGCTGGACTCCTCCATCCCCTGCCCATCCCTGGTCAGCCGTGGTCTCACATTTCCCCGAACCTCGTGACCGGACTCCCCTCCTCCCACGGAAAGACAGTCATCCTGACTATTGTGGACCGCTTCTCCAAGGCTGTGCACCTGGTGGATCTCCCCAAACTTCCCTCGGCTTTGGAGATGGCCACCCTGCTCACTGAACACGTGATCTGCCTCCACAGCATCCCATTGGACATTGTGTCTGACCACGGTCCCCAGTTCACGTCCCAGGTTTGGAGGGCCTTCTACCAAACTCTGGGTACCACCGTCAGCCTCTCCTCTGGCAACCATCCCCAGAGCAACGGGCAGGTGGAGCGCACCAACCAGTCCTTGGAGGCCACTCTCCGATGTGTGGTGGCCAAGAATCCTTCTGCCTGGAGCACACACCTGACCTGGGTGGAATATGCCATAAACTCTGCTGTGTCCACAACTACTGGACTCACCCCTTTTGAGGCATGATTAGGGTATACTCCTCCGCTGCTGCCTATGGCTGAGAGGGAGGTCGCGGTTCCCTCTGTGGGGGTCCACACTCACCACTGTCGGCACCTCTGGAGGTTCATGCGCACCACCCTCACCCACGCTACCGAGCGCAACAGAGCCATGGCCGACAGGAAACGGTTGCCTGCCCCCAAGTGTGCCATGGGGCAGCAGGTCTGGCTGGCGGCTAATTAGATTCCTCTGAAGGTGAAGTCCAAGAAACTGTCTCCTCGCTTCTTAGGACGTACACGATCTCCAGAGTGGTGTAGCATCATCTTGCTTTGTCTCATCAATAAAATTATTCTTCATCTTAAAGACATTGTTCCACCAAGAAAAGGCCAGTCAAGAACTGCTTTTTCATCTCAGGACCACAGCTGAACCAACATTCCTTTGTTGAGCAAGGCTAAGGAATGCTCTCAATCTATTAACTCACATCATAAATAACTTGGGGACTTCCTCAACTAAGACAGGTTTATACTCAACAGGCATACCATAAAACCTTAAAGGCATTCACTAAGGCCTTGGATTGGCCACAGCTCGACACTACCCCTGATGGACGTCTATGGAGTAGACGCTCACTTTGACTGTACAAGTTTTGAACTGAAATTAACTCTTCAAGTTTCATTTATCAGGACAATTCTAAGGACACCATTTGTTGAAGATCATTGCCTTGGTGGGACTTTGATATTCTGTGGACAATCAAGGAGTTTGAAATATATATTAATCCTTGATTTTAAATATGTGCATGTTAAAATGTTTCAATGAATGTTTATTCTTGCATGTTAATTTAAAAAACACTAGTTATAAAGTTGCATGAATCAACCCAACTGATCGATGCAATCAACATCTCATCTTGTGACAATAGACTGGAAAGCTGCCGTACCTTGTCCGAATATCTGCTGGCAAGATTTTCTTGTTTTGGTGCCATCTACAACGTAAAGCTTCAAGAAAAAGGATATCCACCATGCCATGGGTCACGAGAGCTGCATTCTTTATTCATCTGCTGAATAAAACATCTGAGATTTGAGAATAATTCAGCATCTGATCAGATACAAAATTAAACAGCAATTAATGTAATTTCTCTTTTCATTAAAATTCCATTTTCATTTTCTTAAGAGTAATCCAGAATTTTACATATAATTAGTTTAATTTTCCCCATAAATTTGCATTCAGTTTTCCATAATCTGTTAACTTTAAACTGATCTAAATTCAGCTTACATTTTCACCTTGGTTCTGCAAATGTTCACATTGTTACTCTATCATTTACAAGTTTAATTTAATGGTTAATGCAAATCATTTCAATGTCCTTTAATCATCATTTCATTAATAAATACGTGAAAATGAGAGAAGCTTTTGGGAATTTATTTCATTCTGAGTCTGGTTTCAAAGCCCCAGTATCAAATTCACTAAAATTTTGAGACTATTAATTAATTTATTGAGTGATTAAACTGGTATAAAGTTAAATTCATGACTAAAAGTGCTCACTAAAGAGGTGAGCTGGTGTCCCGACGAGTGTTTACTATAAACTTTTCCTGCGTGTGGACCCGGAGTAAAACTCAGGTCCCGATACTTTAATACAAATTAAATAATCTTTATACATGATCATAGTTATAAATTGCTTCTTAGGACCTTACACAATCTCCAGATTGGTCAGTACAGCTAAAACTACCACCGACCCTACAGGTGAACCCGACCTTCCATGTGTCGCACATTAAACCCCTCTTGGTCAGCCCCCTCTGCCCCCCCCCCCCCCAAAGCTGCCTCCTCCTCCCCGGACGATCGATGGCCACACCGCCTACACAGTTCATCGGTTCCTGGATGTTCGCTGTCGAGGCAGGGGCCTGCAATACTTGGTCGATTGGGAGGGCTACGACCCGGAGGAATGCTCCTGGGTTCCCACGTCCTGTGTTCTGGACAAGGAAATGCTCCGGGCCTACCACCGAGCCCATCCTGAACAGCTCTGTGGACCATCAGGAGGCGCTCCTAGAAGGAGTGCCCTGTCATGGGCGGCGAGAGCACGCCCTCTCCTTCCCGTTTATCTCTCCTCAGGTCATCAACGTACCTGAGTAAGAAGATGCACCTGCTCCCTCTCATCAGCCAGCGTTTATAAGGAAGTGCTCTTCAGTGACTCAACGCTGGCTCGTCTGGGTATACTGAATGTTATTAGGACAAGCAAGTATAATCGTTCACACAGGGAGAAATGTTACTCACCTGTTTATTCTCTTCTCCCTTCAGGTTGCTGCCATTGTGCAGGTGTGTCTCCGGGACTGTGCGTGCTCTCTTGCCCTCTCGTCGCCAATGTACGGCACTCAACCTCCGCCCAGTCAGGCACCACCAGCTCCATTCCCTTCACCCTGCTGGTTCGTCTATTCCCTGCTGGGGTCCAGCAGGTTCTCCCTTGGAGCGCACGTAAGTGGTAATTTGGCCAGCCCATTTTCCCTTACTCTGTTCCTCCACTTACAGCTCTCGTCTTCTCTCCACAGGTTGTTTCCTCTGGTGAGTGACTGCTTCAGTAGCTGTGCACCTATTTTGACATTTAATAAAGATCTCAAACGTTTGTTGTGGTTTGATTGCTCTTTCTTGTTGCTGGATCGCGCACGTGAGCTGATTGTTAATTACAATCATGACAGTTTTTTACACTAAAAGTTGTGGGAAGAATTACAAATTTTAAAGCAGATGTTTGTTTGTTTTTTTTCTAGTTTACTGCAGTGATTTTCTATATAACAATACAAGAAAAGCACAGGATTGCCAAAAAATTTCCTATTAGAGTGATTTGTAAATTAAGCAGAAATTTCTAATATACAGAAACAACTCTTTTGTGCAACAGCAAATACAAACATTAACACAATGTCCATTACAACAGCTAAATTGCATTGAATGCATGTTAAAGAGTAGAGATTTGGAAATTATTGGCAGTACTTTCATTTGAAAACTCCCCACGGTCCCCAACCACTTAGTACTGAGCGGAGAGGAAAAAATAAGTAATTAATTCTGTTAGTCTGTATTATCTATGTGGCGAGGGATGTGTTCCATTACTCAATGTAACACAGAAGTGAACGCGGTGCAGCGATGCATTTGATTGGTTAGACTGAACATTTCAGCGCCAGTCAGAGACAACTTTGATCGGTGAAATTGGCGGAAGTTGATGAGGATTGGCCAAAATTGCGGGAAAGTTGCGGTGATTGGACAAAGTTTCCAGGTTGCGCAATAGTTGTGCTGATTGGCTGATTTTGCATGAATTGATGCGATCGCAACATCTCAAAATCCTGGAGGGACTGAAAAACAGAATGCAAACATGACTAAGCTAATTTCCATACCACAGAGACCTTAGCTGGGGGAATTTAACTAGCAGAGACATCACAAGTATTTGCCCATAACCGCTTTTGAAAATTGTTTTTAATTAAAACAAGTGCATGAATTAATCATTCCTAGAAACAGATTTCCTGAGTAATGACCAGGGCTTGACATTAACTTTTTTGCTTACCGGCCACTGTGGCTAGTGATTTTCCAAAGTTGGAAAATCAGCCTTTTCATTAGCCACAATTTTGTGGTTGGAGAATTATGTTTGACATGATCAAATTTGAGAATTGCATGCTAAAATTTATTTGAACTAAATTTACAATCGTTTTAAATCCAAACGACCCTTATAGATACATAAAAATAACAAGAGAAACACTGTTGAATTATTTATTTAAGGAAAAGCCATCTTTATTGTCATTCAATCCATTCAGCAAATCATGTACAGTAGAACGAAATTATGTTTCTCTTATCTACAGTGTTAATCACACACATATATAGAGAGAATCAGAGGGGTTGCTGCCATGCAAGGTGCCGCCACAAATTTCCCTCCTCCATTCCATTATTGCTGAGCACCAAGCTGGACAGCAGGAAGTTCTGCTTTTTATGTGGTCTTCGGCATGACCCGGCCTGGTTTTGAATCCCTGCCTCCTGGATGTGGGGTGGATGCTCTACCAACTGAGCCACTTCTCCGGTGGCCCAGCTTTTCTCCTTCATCCACCAGACTGCATGGAATAGCGCCGGCTCGCTCCAGCTCGGTAAGTTATATTTGCTTTTCTTCCTGTGTCGACAGCTGCCCTGCGGCACTAGGCATTCCTGTTGCGGGGCTGTTGAGCATCCGGGAGGCACCCTGTATGTCTGGTGGCCTAATCTCATCATTTCAACTTCCTGTATTTGTGTGGTCAAGCTGAACTGGTTATTTTTGTGGTTTAATTTAATAAATGGCACTTTCTGCTCACACAATTGGGTATTTCATTCTTTCACTTGTGCGCCGTATAATAGCGCACGAAGAATTGTGACAGAATGCTCTGACCAGACAGAAAAAACCCAGCAGAGTAGAAGTGTGTTTTTTCTTTTTCTTTCCACACTTTTTCCCTTCCTCCTCGAGTTTAAACATGGGGGTTCGGACAGAGAGGGAGCTGGAGCGGGAGCTATGTTCGTTGTGTTTCCTAGAGGAGGTTTTCTCATGGACGCAGAAGCCCTGTTCCTGCCTGGCTGTTCAACAGGCTTGGGACACTGCGAGGAGGGTTATTGAGTGAGACAGTCTCTGGGATCATCTGGAGGCAATGGAGATCCTCTGGGACATCTTTGCCATGCCATGTGAGGAATTGGCTGAGGATCTCCCAGTGCTCGAGCTCCTCACGGCCACTTCGCTCATTTCTTTGGAAGATGCGGGACTTCTTTGCATAGGTGACCCGCTGCCCAGCACGGTGCTCCGCATCCTGGATTATCTGGTTCCTGAGTTGCCTAGGAGGAGGAGGAGGAGGAATCCCCACCGCAAGAAGCATCCAGCCCCGTTTACGACAGCTCTGCCTTCCCGCTCCGAGCCATGCTCCGCTCTGTCATGGGAGGAAATGGAGGAACGTAGGCAGGCTCTTCTAGCAGAGACAGATCTCATCTTGGAAGTGAAGCCATGGCTCCTCCCGGAGATGGCCGAGAGATTAAAGGAACTTTCCCCAAGGAAGGAGGAGTTGCAGCTCGATGAGGAACGCCAGGAGAGGAGAGAGTATGCCTCGGAAGCCGCTGGGAACCTCCAGTGCCAGGAGAACAGGCAAGTTTCTTCTCATTTAATTTTTACGGTCGATGAACAATTTTGCCTGCCTCCTTGCGAGGAGACTCGGTGTGCAGTCCCCTGAGTGCTCCGCCCCAGTGGCATATAGTGCTCTCATACCTGGCCTCACCAACTCCTTTCTATGTGCCACTACGAGCCCACCGGTCCTGGATCCAGGTTGCTTCGGGGGAGAGGAGCCGGAGGCCCGGGAGGGTCCAGCCCATGGGCCAGTGGATAGGTCGTCCACGGCTGCCACGCCAGAGGAGCTGGAGGCGTGGAGGACGGCGCAAGAGAGAACCATGACTGCAACCACCACCATGCCTGCTGCAGGGGCTGCCACAGCAGAGTCATTCCCCGGACCAAACCTCCAGCCAATGGGACCCAGGACGTCATCGTCGGAGTCCTGGATGGCGGTAGAGCTTAAGCACAGGCAAGTAATCTCTCCTGTAGTTAATCTGTCTATGGTTGAGGGATCCTTGTCTGGCTCTTGGGGATGGGAGTCGGGTGTGGCTCTCAGCCGTATCTGGACCCCCCTCGCTGGGAACTGCCGCTGCTGGCAGTCCTAACCGTTTCTCCTCTCCCCTTTGAGCTCCATCCTAGGGTTGCTGAAGAGGAGCTGCCACAACCTGGGTGGCCCACAGACGACGACGCGGGCCCAGTTTTCTTGGAGGAGGTCTATGGGAGTGTAGCACCCGACGGACCGGGGGAACCTGCGCACCCTAAATCGCCGGAGTCCTGGACGGCGGTGGAGCCTGAGTTCAGGCAAGTGTGCTCCATTATGTCAGCAATGTGAATGTTGATGTTACACTGCCGGACTAATGGTGAGGTGGACCCGGGGCAGCTCACAGTTGCCCTCAGGGCCACCACACCGGGCTCTGCCGCTGCCGGCAACCCTGAACCGGTCTCTCTTTCTCCCTGTCCAGACTCAGATCCTCCTGACAGGGTCGCCGGAGAGCAGCTGATCCCACCAGAAGCCTTCGAGGATCGGGGATCAGCGCCAGGGGTCAAGGGGAGCACGGCTTCCCCGTTGGAGGGACTACCATGGGTGCAGCAAGGCTCAAGCCGGAGCTCAACGCAGGTGCCGTGAGGCTCCAGCCGGAGTTCACCGCGGGTGCAGCGAGGCTCCAGCCAGAGTTCACCGCGGGTGCAGCGAGGCTCTAGCCAGAGTTCACCGTTGGCGCAGCAGAGCTCCAGCCAGAGGCCACCGTCATGGGTGCAGCCACGTTCCGGACCAGGACCCTCACGGGTGCAGCCACATCCTGGACCGGGACCCTCGCAGGTGCAGCCGTGTCTACTCTGCTCCAAGCTTTGGATGGCAGGGGGTCTCCCATCTCTCGGTAAGGTCTCCGAGGTTCCTGGAGGGGTAGGCAGCCTCTCCACCTCCCCTTTTGGTTCTGGTGGCTCCACCATGCTGGTCGGCCACCCGAAGGACTTGGCTTTTGGGTCAGTTGGCCCATCAGCCCGGGCAGGCCGCCGGACACAATCCTGCGGGCTGCCTGCTGGACTTGAGACTTGGGCAGGCCACCCGAGCTGTCACTCCTCCATGCTGGGGGCCTGGGACTCTGGCCGACCCCCTGAACTTTGGACTTCTGGGGAGGGGGTTAATGTCCTAGATGGGGGGGTCGTTAGGGGGGTTTGGCTCATTATTTGCTTATTACTTGTTGTGTTTCTTACCGGTTGCTTTCCTCCTAACCGGCGCATGAGGAATTGTGACAGTACCGTGCTGGAAGTTGAACCAGACCATGTCCATGGTGATAGCTGGACTAATGAGAATACACTGTGTGTGAGCAGATAGTGCTAATGTGAGTTATAGTTTCATAGTCTCACACTACAACGGGCTTATTACGCTTATTTAGATGTTGCTTGAGAAAACCTCAAACCTAGTCAGGGTGGCTGCCTTACATGCCACCGGTGAAATCCACCCACCACAGGTGTTACTGTCAAGGCCTGGTAATGACCAACACCAGACTGAATGCAGTTACCTCGTTAAAAACCCCTTTTAAAACCTGTACAAATATAACTCTTATTGACCTTTTAAAGGATATTTTGAACAGTATTTGCATGCAACAGTTGTTGTAAAAGTCCATAAACTGAAACCTCTCTTTAGTTTTGTCGTATGACTTTCATAAAAATAATGATTACAAACAGATTTTGTCTTTTAACATCTAAAGGGATGAAAGTATTAAATTTGCCAGAAAAAAATAAAATCAAACAATTAAATGACGAAACACAAATGTTATCAATAAAATAATCGTCTTTGTGTGTGTAACCACAACATTACTACTTTTTTCAAACAGCATTTATGTAAGAAGGTAAAATTTCATTGAGATTCCAGAACTCATTTACAAGACAGACCTGGCCAGCAGGACAGCTGCATCAAGTTTACTGGTTCCTTCCTTCTGCTCTTTTGAGAACAGTGAGTACAAAAAAACAGCTTTGTCTCCTGTTGAAGATGAGATTATTTTTAACAGCCAATGTGCATGTAGTTTATGTCCAAAGATGAGAAAGAAAGAAAGAAAGAAAGAAAGAAAGAAAGAAAGAAAGAAAGAAAGAAAGACAGACAGACATTAAGAATTTGCTGGGAGACCGAAAGGAAATAGTGTGTCTACTTTGGTCATCATAATTTAATGTGATCTGCCATGGTCTATTTCTGCAGCCAAAAGTCTAATCCCATCACAGCCTTGAGGTTGGTTAATTTGTTTTTACATTTTAGTATACTAGGAACAAACTTAATGTACATACTGTAACTCATTAACAATTAAGACAATACCATTCCCAAGATGGGATACTGTGAAGATTCATTGTTAATGGTAATGTGAGTTGATTAATTCTGTGTTTGGTTCATAGACAAATAAATAAATAAATAAATAAATAAATAAAGAAAGAAAGAAAGAAAGAAAGAAAGAAAGAAAGAAAGAAAGAAAGAAAGAAAGAAAGAAAGAAAGAATAATTGTATGTTATTGATATAATTTTGGAAGCCAGTGCGGCATTAATTTTCTGTCTCAAAATGTGTGAGCTGCTTTTTGGGTCTTCTTTGTCCTTTTTTCTTTTCCCAATAAAGATATTTGGGTTAAAAAGAATTAAAGATTTTGAACATTAAGTACTATGAAATTTCTGTGCGTATCCAGTTTAAGTAGTGGTGCAAAACAGTCATTTTAAAGGCCAGGGTAACAACATGGTAACAACCTTGGTTTTTATCATAAAATATACTAGTAATACAAATGTTCTGTTATAAAATACCCTATACTCACATGCGGATTTTACGGTGACTATATAACAACACCGTAGTTTCCATGCCTCAAACAAGTTCAATAGTTCAACTAATTATGTGTAAATACCCCAAAATACCCTGGAGTTACCAGGTTCTAATTTTGTAATTACAACAAAATTAGCAGTAGTTTCTCGGTTCTGGGCTGTATTGTTCAGCTACTGTTGGGTCAGCATGATGGTATAGAGGGTATGTATGTGTTGTCACCAAACAGAACTCATGGCAGTTAACAAACACTGAGTGGCAAAAATGCATGGCAGCATTAGGGGGTATACATTAAAACACAAAAAACACACACAGTATTTAATTTCAGCAGTACACAGACTATCTGCTTGCATTGTGGAGAGCTAATCTTATCATTCCATCTTGTATTAATTGAGAAAAAATTAAATAAATACATAATTAAAGGCTCTGAATCAGTTCTTCGTTTACCATGTGCTCCTTGGTCTTTACCCATATATCACCACACTCAAGTAAATATTGTATTATTAAAATCTAAAGTCAAAAAAAGTACTCTGCACTGCTGTGACTAAATATTTTGTGTGATTTTTCTGTTTTGCTGCATACAAAATAAAGCTGTCACATGTGATTGCCACTCAGTGCTGTGTTGTTATGGTAATTGTCCTGTAACTGCCAAGAATTCTGTTACAATGCATCTCCTCTATAGTGGGCAACACTATCACCTCACAGTAAGAAGGTTGTGGGTTCATATCCACCTGCCAGAAGTCCCTCTCTTACATAATCAGGGCACCGCAAGTATAGTATTATTATTATTACTATTATTAAGTGTCTTTGTGTTCTCTGACTGTTAGTCTGTCATGCCATGACATCCCCTGTTATCTGTGTTTTACGGTTGTCTTTTTGCATTTGGTTATATTGTTTGATCCCTGTTTATTTTTACTGTTAGTATTATTGTCCTTGCATCTGTGGTCATGTTGTCTTATCCCTTGTCTGTTTTTGGTGTCATTATTATGGTCTGGTGTGTGTACTCCCTATTGTCCCCAGCTCCTCATGTTTCCATACCTATAACCATTCCCCCTCATGTGTGCATTGCTCAGCCCTTGATTGTTCTCAGCTGTCCTGCCCCTATATACGTGAGTCTCTGTTCTTTGTTAAGAGGTCGCTGTCATTTCCCTGCTGTTACCCTGGCATGATTCTCTGTTCCTGGTCCATGTAAGTTCATCTTAGCCTTGTTTTGCCTGCCAAGTTTTTATTTGTTTCAGCCCACGCGCTGCTTTGCTCTTTGTTTTTGCACCTGAGTTTATGTTTAATAGATCATCATTTTCATCTAATCCCTGCTTGCACCCTTGAGTCCTATTTCCACCCTCATCTGCCTGGAAGGCAGATTACATAACACTATCTCTATGGAGTTTGCAAGTTCTCCCCATGTTTGCATGGGTTTACTCCGGGTGCTCCGGTTTCCTCACATGTTCCAGAAGCCTGCAAGTTTGATTAACTGGAGACTTTAAAAGACGTCCTAGGTGTAAATGGTGAGGGTTTGGCATCGCACAGTGGATGCCCTTGAATTTCATTCTGGGATTAATAAAGTATAACAACAAATAACATTGTTTAGTTGTATTCATTCATCTTCTTATCCGTTTCACCTACTTCATATTTCAGCCCCAGAAGCTGGATTTTAATTTGCAGACTCCCACACCAGTTAAGTCTTCAAATAAAGGTTCCATTCACTGCACTTTTTTTCCCCACATGTTGATAGTTTCCACAGGTCTAAACTGGTTAAATTCGGCGATTACGCGGCCGGGCACATCTCTGCGTCTTAGTGTGTCTCAGTGCGCAATGAAAAAAAAAGCTGTATTTCCGGTCTTCCAGTACAGACACAGCCGTAAACAGAAAGCCAAAGGAGTGTTTGATTGGTTTAGAATGAGATTGACATCTCATTCGACCAACAAGAGCCTTGATTTGGGCTTTTAAACCTTGAATAACCAATGATCGAAAACCTAGCAAGAAGGATCTGCCCATCAACGACCGTAAATACAACGAGCCAATTGAAGCTGAGCAATCTGACGATGGATGTGTCGTTTAGCCAATCAGTTTCTGACTTCAATGACACCCTACATGCACTGGTTCTGTGTTTATATTTCTGGTAAAATGCCATGCGTTCCTGTGCGTAAAATCTCTTTTGACTCCGCAGCTGTGTGACGCGCAGTACTATGTGACGCTGTGCAGAAGGGTTAGGGTAACATTAGCCATTACTTTACTTGTTTTGAAAAATGGTTCACAAATTAAACCGAAAGGGCATGCATGAAAGCATAAATGGCTTGTCTGGGTCGGGTGACCTGGACGACGAATCAGTAAACAATGGAGATTTGCATCAACTGAATAGCTGACAATCGTCAGACGCCAGCGGACAATACCAGCGACAGTGTGGTTGTGGATAGGTAAGTCTTATAATCTAAATTATTCTTTATCGATAAAAATAGTAATAAAAATAACTTTTGACCAATCGGTAATTACAAGGGTCCCGCATAGCAACGTTTTTGTGTGCGCCACGTGTGGGGGGGAGGGGTTATTTGTTACTGTGTATATTGCAGAAAAATTTAATAATTTTTTAGCATAATTTTTATTTCACTGCAGGCTATTTTTTCCTGTAAAAAAAAAAGGAACTGTGCTGTGTATGTCTGGGTTATTATGCCTTTGTTTTACTGTGTAAACGTGATCTGGTGAAATGGACCCGTGACCAAGTGAGCACACTAATGTGTGGACCCCAGGTGGACCCTGGTATTCAATCTGTACATTTTCAATCCAGTGATTTACAAAGTGATTCATAATTTTCTAAAGCCTCATTCAGAACATTATAATCCCACAGACTGGTTTTCATCTGGGGCAGCATTTATAAATCACTGGATGGAGAATGCACCTGTACATGTACAGATTGGATTCCGTGGTCCACTTGGGGTGCACACTTGGTCAGGGATCCAGTTGACCTGTATCTGTGTAACTGGTGAGATAGTGAACTCTGGAAAAATTGGAGTGGGGAGGGTTGTTTTTGTGTATACTTTAGTGAAATGTATTAATTTTTAGCATAATTTTTCTTACACTGTAGGCTATTTTTGCCTGTTAAAAAAAAACAAACAAACCAGGAACTGTGCTATGTATGTCTGGGTTATTACCCCTTGGTTTTACTGTGCAAACTGCTGAGATAGTGAACTCTGGAGCACAGTTTTCCAAACTGTGCGATTTGGCACAGTTTGGCACAGTTCAAGAACGCCTTGTTACAACCTGAGAAAAAAAAAGCTGTGTAATATATTCATTTTTTGTGGTATTTTACAAAACTTTGACCTGAGCTTGAAAACACTTGGTTCTACATTTCTGTTGTGTTTTTCAGCAAGTATCTGACAGCTGTATGACAAACTTTATTTTCTTCAAATTCAGTATGTTTAGATGATTGTTACTCAGTGGCAGGAGCACTTAGAGAGATTATGACTGTTTTGCCAAAAAAATCAGAGTGTTTTCTTTTAAATGAGACCAACCCCATGAAGATGCTGCAAAGGGTTGAAGAACAGCTTTTGATTTACTTTGGGCATGTTATTTTTAGGCGTTTTTAGGGAAGTTGAACAGAGTGGAAGCGGTTTTAATAAAATGTCTGACATACTTTGATCAAACTGCCTTTTATTATTTCATTATTGCAGCATTATTGTGAATCATCTTTTGCAGAGTTCCTCAGAATGGCTTGTTTTAGTGGATGTCTCTTTAAATGCTGAAGAGCTCCAGTTCACCCCACCCTCCCTTTAACTTCACTTAGGATGCTGCTAATGTCACTGGCTAGCTCCTAGCATGAGTAGCTAACACAACCTGAGGCAACTAACATAAATTTGTCTTAAAGAATGAATAAAATAAAGGATCACTGGTGGACAAGAGTGTGTGGTTTCAGCAATGGATAGGATATGACCAGTCCCTGGAGTACAATAATTACAGAAACAGTCATGAAAGAGTGAATGGAAAACTGCCAATGGCAGCTAGCTGTTTTTGGTCCCGGTCAGAGTAAAATAAGCCAAAATTATGCCAAAGAATGATGTATATGGTAAAGTGCAGATGAACAAGGATTCCGATGGGGGTGGATAAAATTTGTAGAAAATAGTGATCAAAACCAGCTGTAATCAAACACTTAAGCTAACACCAAGCAGAACGTTTCAACTGCCTAGCCAAGCTAATACTAACAGTTCATCTGCCATCACGGCGGAAATAAAACAAAATGCCAGAATGATGTGACATGCAATGTAGACTGTGGATTAGTGAACCAGGTGGGAACAGAAATATGTATTGATTGGAATTTAAAGAAAATAACACTATAAACAGAGATTGGTAAGCTAATTTTCTAGTAACACTGTTCGCTGTGAAGCTAACACCATTGGCTCACACTTTGGGTGGGGATTGGATCATCACAGCCAACGATGGGTTGTAACTAAAGCCTGGATCATTTGTCAGTAACAAAGGGTAAAAGATCCGAAAGATCAAAACCAGCTTCTGCCCATTCTGCTGACATGCTACTATATAATTATTTTTTGAATGAATGAATGAATCTTTATTTTGGATAGATTAAAAATAAAAATTAAAAAGAAACAGAATAATATAACAAAGGGGAAAAAATCCAACAAGGTCAAATTAAACAATAACTCCTCTGATTATACAGTTCAACGGAAGTTATCCGAAATGGGTGATGGCTGAAGCCGCAGCTTATATTGCCCACCCATATTCCATCTGAGAATTCAAAAGAAAAACAAAACAAGAGCGATTACAATTCGGAACAAAGCTAAGACAAAATGTGACAAAAAAAACTAAGCATGCAACAACAGCAGCCATATTTGCCATATTGGAAAACATGGCAAATATTAATGCAGCAACATTTCTATGCAAAGAGAAATTTGACTATTATTGTTGTTGTCATATAACCCAAGTAAGCATTTTAGAAGGTCTGAAACCCACAAACACACCATGTTTTAGTCTATGGGACATTTAAATATACAACAACCATGTTGTAACTTTTCCTTACAATTTAGGACATAATGTAACTTCCAGTTGATCCTAAAGGTTAATTTATACTGGAAAAAACCACATTATTTCTGGGTGACTTAATAATTCAAATTTTGTTACATACAGTGGATATTAAAAGTCTACACACCCCTGTTCAAATGCCAGGTTTTTATGATTTAAAAAAATGAGACCAAGATAAATCATTTCAAAAACTTTTCCACCATTAATGTGACCTATAGCCTGTACAACCCAAATGAAAAACAAACTGAAATTTTTTAAAGGGGAAAAATAAAAAAACCAAAAAACTTAAAATAACCTGGTTGCATAAATATGCACACCCTCTTATAAATGGGAATGCGGCTGTGTTCAGAATTAACCAATTACATTCAAACTCATGTTAAATGGGAGTCAGCACACACCTGCCACCATTTAAAGTGCCTCTGATTTAAAAAAAAAAAAAAAAAAAACAAACTTCAGCTGTTCTAATAGGCTTTTTCTGACATTTTTGTAGTCACATCTTACAGCACAAGCCATGGTCTGCAGAGAGCTTCCAAAGCATCAGAAAGATCTCATTGTTCTAAGGTATCAGTCAGGAGAAGGGTACAAAAGAATTTTGAAGGCATTAAATATACCATGGAACACAGTGAAGACAATAATCAAGTGGAGAAAATATGGCAAAACAGTGACATTACCAAGAACTGGAATCCCTCCAAAACTGTTGAAAAAATGAGAAGAAAACTGGTCAGGGAGGCTGCCAAGAGACCGACAGCAACATTGAAGGAGCTGCAGGAATTTCTGGCACGTACTGGTTGTTTAGTACATGTGATAACAATCTCACATCTTCTTCATATGTCTGGGCTATGGGGTAGGGTGGCAAGATGGAAGTCTTATCTTACAAAGAAAAACATTCAAGCCCAGCTACATTTTGCAACAACACATTTGAAATCTCCCAAACGCATGTGGGAAAATGTGTTTTAATCCGATGAAACCAAAAATGAACTTTTTGGCCATAATTCCAAAAGGTATATTTGGTGCAAACAACACTGCTCATCACCAAAAGAGCACCATATCAGTGTTGCATTATCAGTGAAGCATGGTGGTTGCACCATCATGCTTTCGGGCTGTTTTTCTTCAGCTGGAACTGGGGCCTTAATCAAGGTGGAGGGAATTATGAACAGTTCCAAATACCATTCAGTGATGGCACAAAACCTTCAGGCTTCTGCTAGAAAGCTGAAATGAAGAGGAACTTCAACTTTCAGCATGACAATGACCTAAAGCACACATCCAAACCAACAAAAGAATGTCTTCACCAGAAGAATATTAAGGTTTTGGAATGGCCCAGCCAGAGTACAAACCCGAATCCGATTGAACATCTGTGGGGTGATCTGAAGAGGGCTGTTCACAGAAGTTGCCCTCACAAGCTGAAAAATTTGGAGTGTTTTTACAAAGAAGAGTGGGCAAATATTGCCACATCACTTGATGTGGCAATATTTGCCCACTATTTGCGTCTATTTTGACGCAAAGACTATTTGCGTCTTTTTGGGTAGGCCCAAAAAGACTAAGTGCTGTAATTAAAGCCAAAGGTGCTGCAACAACGTATTAGTTTAAGGGTGTGCATATTTATGTAACCAGGTTATTGTTAGTTTTTTATTTTTCAACAAAAGATTTCAGTTTGCTTTTCAATTGAATCGGTGAATTCAAAAAGGGCCCAAGTCCGCACTTTTTCAATGGGGACTTGGGCCCTTTTTGAATTCACCGATTCAATTGGGTTGTACAGGTTATAGGTCACATTAATGGTGGAAAAAGTTTTGAAATGATTTATCTTGGTCTCATTTTTTTACATCACAAAAACCTGAAATTTGAACAGGGGTGTGTAGTCCTTTTATATCCACTGTAATTCATATTCATAGATCATTTCCAGAGTTTAAATTACCCTTATATTCAGAATTGTTGTCAAATTAATATACTGTATTTAATGAAGATAAGTATTTCCGCTGAAGAGGCCTCAAGCATTTTATAATAGTAGACGGATCAGTTAAATTGATGACTGTGTCTGGAGCCTCCATTTTTCTTTGAGGCCGCCTCCTCAGATCAAAGGCGTATTTGTCCAATCTGGGCAGCGCCACGGTGATTTTCTAAAGCTCCTGTGAAGCATTAGCCCCATTACGTAACAACCCTCCTGACTGCTTGAGTGAATTTCACCTAGTTTTTAGACACAATATCTTCACTTTCATGGGAATCATATTCCATCTATTTCATTTTAATCCTACCAGACAGAATCAGGCCAAGGTGGATTTAGATGTCATCAAGAGAAAATTAAAATCATGGAAGACACATCAAGGTACAGTCACAGTGAAATGTGGACATTTTTATTCTCAGCTGAGTCTTTACATAGCATGCTGCAGACATTGGCCAATATTTCATTTCACTGTTGGGGGGGGGGCAATAAACAGAGCATTTTCTTGAGTAAAGGTTAAGAGGGACACTATAGGTGTTATTGTAGTTGGGGTCTTATGCAAGATTGTGTTTAGGGGCCCCTATATTTGTAATTGTCATGATTTGCCCCTCGGAGCAGAGAGAGACAGACCCAGACACCAACTCCAGTTTGTGGAATTTATTACACAAAAACACAAAGTTCCAAAAGTGCACAAACACAAAATCCAAAAACAGACACTGAGGAAAACTTACAGACTGGAATGAACTTGAGACAAACTGACCAGAGCAGGGTTAGGGCTCTGGTGGTAAGGAGGAAGAGTAATCTTAAGACTGCTGCAGTGAGAAAACAACCTGACAGTCTTTAAATAGCTGGGGAACAAGATGAAACAATGGGAGGCAGGTGCAAACTACATGAGTGGGCAGGCGACGTAATTAAACAACAACTCACAGCTGAGATGACTAGAGAACAGAGTGAGATGATGACAGAGTGGGAGTGTCTGGAAGAGGGGGTAAGGTGCTCATGTCACTATCTGGCATAGGAGGGGGAACCCCGATGGCATCTGGCGAAGGAGAGGAGACTCTGATGGCGTCTGGAGAAGGAGAGGGAACCACGATGCCCTTGGACTGGCCAGCAGCACCCTCTGTGGTCCTGGACTGGAACATAGTAGCACCCTTGGTGGCTCCGGACTAGAGTGAGGTTGCACCCACGGTGGCTCCGAGCTGGGACATAGCTGCACCCATGGTGGGCTCAGACTGGGCCAAAGCTGCACCCGCAGTGGGCCCGGACTGGGCCAACGCTGCACCCACGATGGGCCTGGACTGTGCCAATGCTGCACCCAAGGTGGACCCGGACTGGGCCAACGCTGCACCCACGGTGGCCCCCGGGCTGGAGCATAGCGTCCACGGCGGGCCCACACAGGAATGCAGCACCCAAGTAGGTTTCAGGCTGGGGTGCAGCACCCACGACGGTCCCCAACTGGGACACAGCACCTACGGAGACCCGGATAAAGGAGGAGTTGCACCCATGGAGGTCCTGGGCTGGGACGGAGTGCCCGCGATGACCTCATCTGGAGGGGAAGCAGCATCCATGGAGGACCCAGACAGAGCTGAAGCTGCACCCACGGAGGCTCGAGGCTGGGACAGAGCACCCGCGGAGACCTCATCCGGAGGGGTAGCAGCACCCACAGAGGTCCCGGGCTGGGATGGAGCACCCTCGACGACCTCAGCAGGAGGAGCTGGACCCATGATGATCTCGGGCGGTGAGCCTGGTCCCACGGAGACATCTAGCAAAGCTCGAGTATCCTCAGTGATCCTGGGGGAGAGCTCGGACAGGACAGGTAGAGAAACAGGGTCAGGGTCACCGGCAGCAGTGGAGCCTGGCGAGGTGAGCTCAGGTGCAGCTGACGGCTCCACCCAGCTCTCCCCACAAAGAGCCAGAGAAAATCTCTCCAAAATAGACACAAGAAAAACAAAGGAGAACACTTGCCTGAGCTTGAGCTCCACCACCATCCAGGACTCCTTTGATCCAAGTGATGGTTCCTCGGGCCCGACCCTCTGGAGATCCAGCTCCAACTCTGCTGCGGTGGCCCCTGCAGCAGGTATGGTGGTGGAAGCAGTCCTGGGACCCTCCAGTGAGGTGGTCCACGCAGGTGGCTTGCCCTGCGTGGCAACAGGAGGTTGGCTCCCTGCTGGCACTACTTCTTGCTCAGCTGAAGCCCGGGGACTTTCCTTAGTTGACACAGGTGTCAGCTCAGTTTCAGCACGCTCCCTCCATCCATAGCATGGCTGCAGGGCTGGAACCAGGTCCTCCAGGGCTGCAGGCTCCTCCAACATCCGGCAGCCCGAACCTGGGACCGGCAGACACTCAGGGGGTAAAGGAGGAGACACGGAGCGAGCAGGTAAGAGGTGTGCAGCTGCAGCAGGCAGTGAGGCCTCAGAGGACTGCACAGTCTGAGCCTCACCACCAGGAATCAGACAAGGTAATTCATGCGTTAGTGATAGAGAATGAAAAAAAAAAACCACTTGCCTGTGTTGGGTGTGATGTCTTCTGCTGCAGCTGTCAAAGAATCTGCCCTCTCCATGGCTGCAGCTCTAGTGAGCCCCTCAGAAGAACGTAGAGGAGCCGCCCCTGCAGACGTGGTGACAGGAGGAGCCGAGAAGGAGGTGACCAGTCTTTCAGCAGCAAGAGGAATCGCCGAGGAGGAGGGAGAGGAAGTTGCAGCAGCAGAGTTGGCTGAAGGAACAGCGGGTGAAGAAAAGTCAGAGAGATTGCTGCGGGAGTTTTCTGCCTTGGCGAAGGAGGGGCTGCTGGCAAGGAGGTGGAGGCGTTCTTCCAGTGGTCTGCATGATGGCGTCAGGGAGCTGGTGACGCAGATACTGGAGCCGGAGCTGGCAAACCGGGAGAGGAGAAGGATGTCTGCCGTGGAGAGCGCCTCCACGACGGCTTCTGTCCTGCTGGAGGCAGCCCCATCGTCAACCCGGGAAAAGACTGCCGAAGCGAGGAGACCGTGGACAGCAGTTCTGCGTATTGGGGATATTTCCACAAGCCTGGGTGTTCCTCCATGATCACCACCGCTCCATTTATGCTCTCCCAGGTCTTCTTTGGTCTTCATCCACAAAACTCTGGATGAAGTCAGCAACCCACTCCTCCTCCAGGCTCGGGGACCCCGCTGCCGAGCTCTCTTTAACTGGCGGAGACCGGCGCCTTTATCAAATTAATCAATTGCACAAAATAAAAATTAAATCAGCATGCATATGAATGTTGCAGATTTAGAAGAAAAACTCTCAAATTTACAGGAAAAATGTTGCAAATTTGTGGCAAAAAAAGTACTGAATTTATGTAGCAAAAACAACAAATTCATGAGGAAGAAAGTTGCAAATTTACAAGAAAAAACTTGGAGATTTAAAAAAAATTTGCAAATTTACAAGAAAAAAGCTGCAGATTTAAGAGAAAAAAGTTGCAGATTTAAAAGTGTCATGCTTACCTCTGGCAGGAAGGTGAGCAGGACTCAGGTAGAAGGCAGAACTACAGCATCACACAATTTACTGTGGAAAACTTAAAGAAACCAAATAACAGCACGAGGCCTGAGAACATGAAGAGTAAAATAAATTACAGCGACACTGGGTTACCAGCAGGGAAATTTAGATGACGACGTCACACCAGACAGACACTGAGCACTCACACAGTTGGGGAAATAATCAAGGAAAACAGGGAAGTGGCTGCAGGTAAGGAGCACAGGATGGGCGGGGCTGTACAGATAAACACAGACAGGATACACATGAAACATAACAATGAACATACAGGACCACAATACAGGAGTAATACAGAGAAGGCAGTGGCTAGGGGTATGGGAAACATGAGGAGCAGGAACAATAGGTAAACAGGTACACACAACCCCTCAGGACCAGACAGACGATGACAGAGAAGATGATGGCAGAGGACTCAGGGGGACACAGAGGGCAATAAATGCAAATGATACTAATAAATAATCCCAGAGAAACAATAAATGAACAAAGTGTGGGCTTGATCCTATGATCAAGCCCAGATTATGACAAAAAGATAAAAGTTTTAAATTTATGAAAAAAATTGAAACTTTACATTAAAAAATTGCAAATTTATGAGGAAAAGTTTTGATATGAGAAAAAAGTTTTAAATGTATGAGAAAAGGTAGCAAATTTACAAGAAAAAAGTTGCAAATTTACTAGAAAAGTTGCAAATTTATGATAAACAGTTGCAGTTTTATAAGAAAAAAGTTGAAATGTTAAAAGAAAAAGCTGCAAATTTACAAGATAAAGCTGCAATTTTATGAGAAAAAAGTTTTAAATTTATGAGAAAAAAGTTTTAAATGTATGAGGAAAAAGTTGCCAATTCACAATTAAAATGCTGCAAATTCACAAGAAAAAAGTTTTAAATATGAGAAAAAAGTTGCAAATTTACAAGAAAAAAGTAGCAAATTTACAAGAAAATAGTTGTAGATTTAAAACTTTAAAAAAGCTGCAATTTTACAAGAAAAAGTAGCAAATTTACAAGAAATACTTGTAGATTTAAAACTTTAAAAAAGTTGCAAATTTACAAGAAAAAAGTTGCAGATGGCATTTAAGATGCATTTATTCTGTTATGTAACATGATACAAGAAAAGGTTTATGTTGAATTAGGGAGGACAATTCTCTGTTTTTCCAGGTTGGGGCGGCATGTTACCCCCCCCCCCCCCCCCCCGATTTATGCCTATGGCTGCAAATGTAAAAAAAAAAAAAAAAAAAAGGCCTCTGAACAATTAGGCTCCATCTGGTAATGAGGCAGCATGTCTTATCAGTTTCTAAATGGTCTATTCTGGCAGGGATCAGGCAGCTATGTTTCTGTCAAAACTAAGCAGCAGAACTGCTGGTCTAAGTGAAACTGCAGCCTGTGGAAAAAAATGCATGGAAGCCAGACTTCTCCCATGTGTCTCGGAGATAACATGCTGTCTGAATGACCCTTTTTCCAGCTGCCGACACCAAAAATGTTGCAGCGCATCTTTAAAAAAATCAGCAGTGACATTTCAGCAGGGGTACTCAACAAAAAAAGACAAAAGATACAAGAAAATTAATCATATATTTTGATATAATCTTCTATTTGCTACTGATAAATGTCTCTAGTCAAATAAGGTCAGTATTAGGGAAGATTTTCTTTTTAAACATTGCGAGGCAGGGCCTTGGCAGAGCAGTTTAAGAAAGTGGAAAAAGTGACCCAGATTCTGTATCCTGAGCCCCCTCACCTCCAAAATCTAACGAGCTCATCTGTAGCCCAAGGGCCACCTATGATGGAAATTTCATCAAAATATGTCCAGTAGTTTTTGCATAATCCTGTACACAAACAGACAGAGAGACAAAATGACCTGAAAACATTACCACCTTGGCAGAGGTAATAAAAACTATAAAAAGAACTACTTTGTCTTGTGAATTTATCAACACACCACCCACTGTCACTAGAGGTGATTCTAGAGACTCTTGGGGCCCTATAGGTAAAAATTCACAGGGGGCTCCTCCAACCAACATTTATCAGTCTTATATAATAAATAATGTTGCACCACTTGCACACAGCACACAATAAGCTGCTCTGAGCTAAATTAACAACTGTATTATTTACCATTTACCACTGTCTTGCTTTCTTTTCTCCTCTTCCTCTTTTTTCTTTCTTTTGTTACTGCCAGATGGATAACTTTGCTTCATTTTGATACAGCCACTCTCACTTGTTTGTTTACATAAGACGTGCGCTGTTACCTGCGAGAGTGAGATGTGGGGATGGAGCCCCTTTAGGGAGTTCTGCGCTAGTCTACCACTGTCATTGCAAACTCTACACATTGTCACTGCTAGTGATTCAAAGTTGGTCAGTCTTTGGGGCCCCTTCTGGCCTGGGGACCCAAACATTTGCCTGCCTTGCCTGCCAGCACACAGCACCTCTGACTGTAACAGCTTACACTGGCATATGTAACAACTTTCAGTAGTGAGGTAAAAAGTTACACTACTAAATATATTTTCATTTGTCCACTACAAGCATGTAATATAATACAAATTTTAAAACAACACAATGAAATCCTATGAAAGAGCAAAAAAGCAAAAGCAACTGAACAGGATTTGTGTGAAAAAAAGTATATTAACCACATTTATTTGACAGTTGTAAAAAATTAGACATTTTTGCCCCAGCTTACCCTAACCCAGTCCTTCTCAAATAGTGGCACGGTGCGATGCCAGGGGGGGCGCGTGTGACCCTGGGGAACATGCCTTTTTTGCCATACTAGAATAAAGTGTAATTGCACATCCACTACAGTAGGTGGCAGTGGCGCTCTCATTGTCAGAGTGTGCGCAGGGAGTATTAGCTCTATGGTGAAGGGTTTTTTGCACCGTGCATGCGCACACACAGCACAGAGCAGGAGATATGAAGTGCAGTGAACAAACCCTCAAGAGACACCATGGAAAAATATTTAACAGTGATGAAAAGAAATGCGGAGAGAGACTGAGATAATGAGACAAACGAAAGTCTCCCGAAAGCTAAGACGAGGAAATATGACGAAGCGTATGTAGCGCTTGGCTTCACTGTGACTACGGTGGGAGACGAGGAAAGACCGGTGTGTTTACTGTGTCTAAAAATGTTGGCAGCGGACAGCATGAAGCCAAATAAATTAAGGCGTCACTTGCAAAACGTGCTCATTGTAGCCATTAATTCTGACTTCCTCATTTTGATAAAAAAAAATTAGCACAAATTGTTTTATTCATTTTTGTTTTGTAGGTTAAAGTGTTTTATATATTGTGCTCCTGAGTTAATGTTGCTGATCAATTTAAATTTATTATCATTTATTGATTTTATTTAATTTTATTTTTCAGTATCAAATGGTTCAATTAGTCGGTCAAAAAATGTTTATAGCTTAATTAATTTTTTTTTAATTTCAGGCAAATTGATGCACTTTAAATCTTTTCTGTTACAGACTAAAAAACAATGTTAATAAAGTTATTCTTTGTTGTGAGTTGATCTATATTTCTGTCTTTTTCCTTTTTTGTTTTCTTTAATGTTAATAAGGATACAGTGTTATGCAGAGGTGTACTTATAATAATTTTATAGACAAATGATACTATTTATAGTAGCGGTGGAGTGGGGGGGCATGAAATGTTTTCATCGTCCTAGAGGGGCCTAACAGGAAGTAAGTAAGAAGCACTGCCCTAACCTAAGTAAAAGTAAAACATATTCTTCAACAAAACTATTCAGTATGGTACAATTGTGCACCAAAAAGCAACTTGATTACATGTACTTGAGTCAATGTAAGAAGCTGCTACCCACCTCTGTCCATAACCAAGCAGTTTTATCACTGAAACCCAGAGTGAGCAAAGGTGAAACTAAAATGGGGAAGAAAGTGCTCAAGTAGGTTCATTTTGTCTTCCTCTTCAATTATCAGCTTTTTTTTTGTTTTTCTGATTTCAGACAAGAATAAAAAGGAGATGTTTTTACCTTTACATGTTTCGACTGTCGACTGCAGTCTTCCTTAGAAGTGTAAGCTGATTGCTGTGAAGTGTCATTTAGGAAATGACACTCAGGAAATTGTCATGATTCGTTGCCGCTCCGAGGCAGCAGAGATGAGAAACCCAAATGCAGAAGGATGCTGTGTGTTACATTAACATAAATGTCCAAACAAAAACTCCAATGTACAAACAGGTAAGCAGGTGCAGTAACAAGTTGACACAAGTAGTCCCCAAACTCACTGGAAATGGACAACATACAACATGGACCCGAACGCTCCCAGCATACTGGTGAGTGGGGGGAAAGGATAAATACAGCATTATATGGCAGAAATGCAGAATTTCTTAACTGTGCACATGATAATAAAGCCCTTGAATCTTGAATCTTTATCAGCTGTTTTGCTTAGAAAACAAACAAGGAAAAAAAAGCCTAAATCAAGAACAGGGACATCATAGCCATACCATACATCCGAGGGATAACAGAACCAATTCAAAGGATCATGAAAAAACACAAAATAAACACAGCAGTAAAACTACATAAAAAATTAAGACAGTTACTAGTACACCTCAAGGACAAAATAGCACAAGGCAAAAAATGCAATGTAATATATGAAATATCATGCAGATCATGTAACGGTTCCGGTTCCGCCGGACCGGTAGCGCCACACGAGTAGGCTGCCCGTTGCAACAGCCTTTTTTTTTATCTTCCTTCTTCTTTCTACACCTTTCACTCTGTATATATATCACGGACGCACAGATCGCCCCGGGGGTCTCCTGGGTCGGCGGACGGAGCCACGGTTTGCAGCGGGAGACGCTACAGCGGGGAGGAGCTAGTGCTAGCTAGCACTTGGCCACCGCCCGGTGCTAATGGGAAACTCGACATACCGGGAGCTGTAGCGAAAACGATGCGGGTGCCGGGCTGGAGTTTAGGCGGCGTGCAAGAAATATAAGACAGAATAATAAAGAGCGATGGCAAGAACCAAACAGACCGCCCGTAAAATCTACTGGAGGAAGAAGCCCCCCAGGAGACAGCTAGCCACCAGGGCTGCTCGGAGAGGCGCTCCGGCCACCGGCAGAGTGAAGAGGCCTCGCCGTCACAGGCCCGTGGCTCTGAGAGAGATCCGTCGCTGCCAGAAATCCACGGAGCTGCTCATCCGTAAGCTGCCCGTCCAGCGCCTGGTGAGGGAGATCGCTCAGGACTTCAAGACCGTCCTGCGTTTCCTGAGCTTCGCCGTCATGGCTCTGCAGGAGACCAGCGAGGCCCACCTGGTGGTCTCTTCTTCGCTAAGGGGGTCACCATCATGCCCAAAGACTTCCAGCTGGCCCGCCGCATCCGCGGAGAGAGAGCTTAGACTTTCTGCTGCACATTCACCAACCAACCATAATGCTCTGCACTGTGTGTCTATATATATACATTTATAGTAATATGGACATATGTTTACTAGATGTTGTTTTTTCTTGCCTTCTGATTGTTGCTCTGAGTGTTGCTATCCCTGTGCTGTTGCAATCCTGGAATTTCCCCATTGTGGGACTAATAAAGGCTTATCTTATCTTTTCTTAACAAGACCTGCATCGGAGAAACGGGAAGATCATTCACCACAAGGAAAAAGAACACCAGAAGGAATGTGAGAAGGAAACATAAGGATGACTTACAAGATCACAAAAAGAAAAGGCAGAACAAGCAACATTAAAATCAGCTATATCAGATCACTGCAAAAGAAATAATCACATAATGGACTGGGACAATGTCAAAATCACTGGATTGGAGCATAAGACACAAACTGTCACGATTAATAAAGCTTGACAGCACATGTGCACGATGCCAAAGCACAGGAGGAACCACACAGAGGGGCACATTTGAAAGTTTTATTAAATATCAAAAACCAAAGCCACAGCTGCAGAAACAGTCACTCGCCAGAGGAATGACCCTGTGGAGAGAAGACAAGAGCTGCGAGCAGAGGGATGGAGTAAGGGGAAATGGGTGAGCCAAATTGCCACTTACTTGGAAAATCCAGGGAGAACCAGCAGGACCCAGCGAGGAATAGACGGACCAGTAGGGTAAGGCGGAAGATGAGCTGATGGTGCCTGACCGGGTGGAGTAGGAAGCTGAGGATGGTGAGATGTTGCAGGAGAGCGTGCGCAGTGCAAGAGACACACGGTGGCAGAAACCTGAGGGAAGAGGAGAAATAAGGTGAGACAGCGTGTTCACACTTATAACTTAGACTTGCTTGCCTGTTTGCGGCAGTATACCCAGACGAGCCAGCGTTGACTGCGTGGAGAGAGCCTACTTAAGTACGCTGGCTGATGAACGGGTGCAGGTGTAGCTTCTGCCTCAGGTGCCGTGATGAGTTGGTGGATGTGAGGCAGGATGGGACGGGCGCGCTCTCGCTGCTCATGACACAAACGCTGGATCAGGCCATTGAAATCTGGGAGCAGAGAAAAAGAATGAATCGGGATGAGGGGGCATTTATGCTTTCCCACACCTGGGACTACATTCTCCAGAGACCATCGGATGGCGGAAGGCGGGGCCAGCCCAGTGGATCTGACAGTTCTGCTGGGCTGGCCCCGCCTAGGAAAGCCAGCTGATAAATAACACTTCACAGCAATCAGCTGACACTTCTGAGGAAGACTGCAGTAGCAACATGTAAAGGTAAAAGCATCTCCTTTTTATTCTTGTCTGAAATAAGAAAAACAAAAAAAGCCAATAAGGAGAAAGAGACTCTTTTATGAACCCGCATTATGAAAGGCTCTACAGGTACGGGGGTACGCTCAGCTTCCAGTATGTCCATGACAATGATGGCTGACTGAGCAGCAAAATATTATTTGTCCAGATACACACTTCCTTCTGCACCATGACACAATTTATTCATGTACTGTATGTCTGTTGATTGAGTTTAGTTTTTAGAAGAAATGTTTTGACACAATCATGGCAGTTTGCTGGTTTTAAATGTGTTAAATATCAAATTTGGCTTTGAGAAAATAAAGACTTTTTTAAGGTGTATGTATATATGATGGGTACAGCAGCTTAAAATGAAGAGTCTTGCATTCCAATTTAGTGTTATACATCACTATCCACATTTCATGTCTCCGCTGAATTTAGGAGCACTTGTAACGAGATATTGACATATTAGAAACTCCAGAATATTAATCATTAAAGAGAAACATTTTGGCTACAACTGCACATCTTTTAATCATGTTCTTGCTTGTTTTTGGCTTGAAACAGTGGGAAATCTTTGAGGACTGTTAACTGGAAGTGAGCACTTGGATTCCAGGGAACTTCACTTTGGCAAGTGGTGACAACTGAGAAAGTCAAACTCTAGCAAAGTTTAGATGTACGGCGCTCCAGACAGAAGCTTGGATAGAGACACTGAATCAGGGAAGGCTAGATGACTGTGATGACAGTGAATCACAGGGACAAAGACAGAGCCAGACAATCTCATCATCTCCATGAGGGCAGAACGCTTTTCATCTGCTGAAGATTTTCAGCTATTCCCAAGAGTATCAGTGACCAGTGGGGGGTGGGGAGTGAAGCAGAAATCCAAGCATTTTACAGAGTAATAAAAAAAGACAAACCTTCAAAACGTTTGGAAAGCATCTGGAAAAAAAGCAAATGTTGTTGTGAATTTGAGTAAAGGAGATGATGGTCTGTTTTTCATATGTGCATGCATGGTTCAGATTCCAAAGCCTTAAATCAATGAGGTGAGTGTTACATATGAGAACTGGGTCTTGGGACTTGCCGTAGCCCAGCTAAGGGGTTGGGGCTATGACGTCAGGCGGGCTACGGCTGGAGTATATATTGTGTTATACACATGAATAAGGGGAGTTCAGTGTTCAGCAGAGAGAGGCTCTCGTCTCACATTATTCAGACATAACAATTGGCGACAAGGAAAATAGGCGCGTGTGTCAGGGAGCCACCTCCATTTCTACAGTCCCCAGGTGCACCGGCTATACTGTGAGCCCGCTGGAGGGACATGTCCAATGTGTATTTGGCTGTGGCCGTCTTGAGTGGTATCAGCGAGGAGAGACGGAGGAGTCTGTTGGTCCACCACTTTGGTGTAGAAAGACAGCAGATATTTTTTGGGCTGTGCGGCAGCGGTTTGCTGGAAAGTGGGCTGGAATTGATGGACAGTACCTTCGGAGACCACTTCACCGTCACTGAGCGGAGGTACAAATTTTTTGACCACCAACAGCGAACGGGTGAGTCCACTCAGTCTTTCATTATGGAGCTCCATAGCCTAGTAAAGGAGTGTACTTTCGGGCCTATTGAGGAGGAGCTGGTCCGGGATAAGCTAGCCCACAGCAACAACAACATGTGGCTGAAGAATAAGCTAAGGCTAACCAGAGACGCTCTCTTGTTTGAACATGTGTTGGACATAGTTAGACAAAGTGAGTCCACAACACTGCAGAATCTGCCAGCGTTAGCTGGCGAGAAGCCGGCTACCCAAGTTTTCCTGCCGAGCATGGGGGTTAGCATGTTAGCTAAGCCTCAAGGGCAGATTCGCAAGAGGCGGCGGACTCCATAGAGTTTGTGGGGTTCCGGCTGACTGGGAGGGGGCGACAGCCTCTACATTCAAACGTGGAGGTGGTCCTACGCCTTCCGGAACCTTCAACACCCACAGAGATTTCCTCTTTTCTGTGCATGGTAAACTTTTATGGACGTTTCCTTCCACGTTACTCAGAGACGATTGAACCCCTCCGGACCTTGCTGAAGCAGGATGCACCGTGGGAGTGGACTCCAGCCTGCTCGGCGGTGGTTGCCAAGTTGAAATGCCAGCTCCCCTCCCCTCCGGTATTGGCGCATTTTGACCCAAACTGGCCGACTATGGTGACCTGTGACGCATCTGGCTCTGCAGTAGGGGCGGTTTTGTCCCAGGTGCAAAACGGCACGGAACGCCCGGTGGCGTTCGCATCGAAGTCCCTCTCGGCAGCTGAGCAAAAATATGTTGTGGGTGAGAGGGAGGCACTTGCCTGCATCTGGGCGTGTGAGCGGTGGCATATTTACCTCTACGAGCACCATTTTACTCTGAGGACGTACCATCGAGTGCTCACGACTCTGCTGGAGATGTTGTGGTCAGGACACAGGCCTTTGAGGATCCTCAGGTGGACGGAATGGCTGAGGGCCCAGAATTTCACCACCCAGTTCACCCCTGGCAAGGATAACATTGTGGCGGACCTCGTGTCCTGCACCACAGCCAACTCCATACTATTGGACGGTCACAGTGACGACGACCCAGTGGAAGCGGATCTAGTTAATGCGCTGCACGGAACCCTCCAGGATATAGTGTCACCCCAAGAACTTCAGGCGGAATCAGAACGAGACCCCGTGCTGGCAAAACTACGCTCAGTGAATAGAGGGGGTTGGCCCGCAAAGGTGCAGGGTGAGTTGGCACTCTTCCACTGAGTCAAAGATGAACTGAGCTGCTGGAACAATGTGTGTGTGGCGAGGGGACACTGCACCTTGATCCCATCATCCCTGAGGTTGCGCGTACTGGTGATGCTACACGAGGGCCATTTGGGTGTGGTCAGGGTGAAGCAACGCAGCAGGGATTCAGTTTGGTGGCCGGGTATCGATAAGGACACCGAGGCCATGGTGAAACACTGTGTTCCATGTTTGGAGAGTGGAAAGACCGTGAGACCTCCCACCCCCACCCCTACAGCCGGTGTCATACCCTGAGGGCCCTTGGAGACATGTGCAGCTGGACATCTGCGGTGAGATACACGCAGCACCCTCGAACAGCCGGTTCTTGCTTATGGCCTATGATTTATTCTCAAAGTGGCCAGAGGTGCTGCCGACCAACTCAATTACGATGGATGTGATGACGAGTTTCCTTTTGGCCCTGTTTGCCAGGTGGGAGATACCAGGCACGGTCACGGCTGACAGTGGCACACAGTTCATCTCTGGAGCGTTCGAGGAGTTCTTGAGCAGCAAGGGTGTGGAACATATCAAGACCACGTTTTACCATCCCCAGGCCAACGAGGGCATCAAGTGGTTTAACAAAATGCTGAATGAATGGTCTGAGAGCTCATTTGGTGGATGGCTTTACATTCCCGGATGCTCTACAGTGCACGCTGCTCCACTACAGGGTGACAGTCCATGCCACAACAGGCTGTTCACTAAATGCTCCTGCTTGTGGATCGACTGGGGCCACCCACGACTTGCTCCGCAAGAAGTGCGGATTCTATACGGGACTGCGTCACTGAGCAGCAACATAAAATGAAATGTTGGTTTGACCGGAAGCACAGAGCGAGGGCCCACGGACTGAAGGTGTCAGACTGGGTGTGGATTATACATCCTAACCGTACCCATAAGCTACAGCTGCTATGGACAGGGCCCCTGCGGATCATGAGGCAGCGGGGCCAGGACAAGTTTGAGCTTGTGAACGGGTCGAGGTGGCACTCCAGCAGGCTTAGGAAGTTGCCACCGGAGTAGAGGACTGGCACTACAAAGAGGCAGTCTAATGTGAGCTGGGACTGGTGGGACTGGAATGGTGAGGGCTCCCGGGTGAGGCTGACGGTGCATGATGCAGAGTCCCTTCCTAGGGGACGCCTGGCTAGGGTTCGTCAGAGGCCCAGGCACCTGGAGGACTATGTGTTGAGGACGGTAATATTTGACGCCTGTTGGGACTAAGCGGCGGAATAATCCGCTCCAACATGGCGGGGCGTTCTGGCAGTGTACCCAGATGCCCCTCGGTTGGCCTGATTTGGACTGGTTAGCGTTACATGTATATACATATAAAAAAAAAAAAAAGAAGAGGAGGATATTTTGGAATGTTGGTTTGAACTGAAAAAGTGAGGAAAATTGGAAATGGTAATTGGTAATGCCCAACACGGTTTGTTTAATTTGGTTTTGTATAGAAACTGTTCTGCGATTCATTCTTTTTTTTGGAGCATGGCTATTATTTTAGTTTGGACCGGTATCTAAGGCAGCAGAATAACCCACCTGGCTGTGCAGGGGGTGCTGGCAGTCTACCTGGCCCCTCTAGTGTAGGTTGGGTGAGTGGACAGGTTTATTTATTTATTTCTGTACATTCTATTTAGTTGTTAGTGCTTGAGTCAGGTTACTATTTCGGGAGGGTTCAATTGGCGTGTTTGACATTTTTTTGTGGGGGTGTGTGTTACATATGACAATTGGGTCTTGGGGCTTGCCGTAGCCCAGCTAAGGGGCTAGGGCTATGACGTCAGGCGGGCAATGACTGGAGTACATACTGCGTTGTACACAAGAATAAAGGGAGTTCAGTGTTCAGCAGAGAGGGGCTCTCGTCTCACGTTATTCAGTCATAACAGTGAGATCATGACTTCATGACTGAGGAGCTCATTTAGCAGCAGACTACATCATCCCAGGTGCACAACCGAGAGGTTTCGTAGGTCCTTCCTACCAACGGCTGTCAGACTGTACAACCTAAGCAGGGCTGCTCGCAGAGATAGCAAAAAGACGTAACAAACTAATAGTTTTTTGAATGCAAAAGATGCAATAGACTTACACAATGGTCCTCTCCGGCATACAACTAGGAACATACCGGTCGCTATGGAGGGTGAGAATATGTATGGGCACATAATCATACCATGTAGGATAACTAAATAGACGGTTATGCTGTTTCATCCCACCTAGCAACAATGCTCTGCACTGTGTGTGTTTATATATTTACATATTTATTCCATCTAGCTACAATGCTCAGCACTGGGTGTGTTTATATTTATATATCTATATATTTATTCCATCTAGCTACAATGCTCCGCACTGTGTTTTTATATATCTACATATTATTCCATCTAGCTACATTGCTCCGCACTGTGTGTGTTTATATACTTGCATATTTATTCCACCTAGCTGCAATGCTCCGTACTGTGGGTGTTTATATATTTACATATTTATTCCATCTAGCTACAATGCTCTGCACTGTGTGTTCATATATTCATATATTTATTCCATCCAGCTACAATGCTCTGCACTGTGTGTCTGTGTGTGTGTGTATATATATATATTTTATAGTAATATGTACATATGTATATTAGCTGCTCTTGCTTGCTTGTTTTTTTTCTTGCCTTCTGATTGTTGCTCTGAGTGTTGCTATCCCTGTGCTGTTGCAATCCTGGAATTTCCCCGTTGTGGGACTAATAAAGGCTTATCTTATCTTATCTTATCTTATTTCCTGGAGGATTCCCGCTTTGTGTATATCTATGCTGCAGATCCTATATTTAAAATGTGACTATTGTGGGGGCATGGTGTTCGACTTCTCCACCCAGGGAACAATGGACCGAAAGAGGAGGTGTCACCGCGGGATATCAGACAGGACAGTAAGGACTATGTGCCCCCCGGGGAGAGGAGTAAATGCCGGAGCTGCTGGGAGAAGAAGGGTGTGAGAGCGATGCCGGCATTATGTCATGTTAATGTGCCACACAGGCTTTGTTCTAAACATAATGTTGATGGTCGGAAGTTCCAGGTCTCGATGCATGGTATTAAAGATATAGAAGAGGAATGCACAGAGACCCGGGAGCTTTTTTGCTGTATATTATGTTTGAGAAAGAATAAAGTTTCTGTGTCATCTAGCTTGTTGTCTCGCCTACTTCCTTTCTCCACATTGGTGACCAGAAGACGTGCCATGGAAAGCAAGCCGAGAACCGCACCAGAGGCTGCCTGGAGGGAGAGCACCAGTGTTGTGTGTGTGGTCTCAGTTGAACTTCAAGACTTCTGGCTTCACAACCCGACTATGTGGTTTTTGCACATAGAAGCCCAGTTCTCACTCCGCGGGATAGCAATGGACGAAACAAAGTATTACTATGTGGTCGCTGCACTGGATGCACGTGCCATGCAACAGGTGATGAGCCTGCTCCGGGAGCCGCCAGCCCAAGGAAGATATGAAGCGCTCAAGAGGATGCTTCTCCAGCACTATACCCTTTCTGACAGTGAGAGGACAGAGAGATTCCTAACACGTTCGGAGTTAGGGGACAGATCAGCAGTGGAGCTCATGGAGAGCATGTTGGCACAGAGGGGGAAGGACGACGAATCTTTCCTGTTCGCCCACTTGTTCCTCAGGAACCTACCGGCCACAGTGAGGGCGATCCTGGCCAACTCGCCTCGGTTGGTGGCTAACGACTGCCGCGCCCTGGTGCAGGAAGTGGACCGCATCATTCTGGCGACCAGAACTCTCAGCGTGCAGACAGTGGCACCTGAATCCATGAGGGACTCCAGCGAGGTTGAGGAGCCGTTCGTGGTAGCCAGGACGAACACCAGAAGACGAAGGAACCGGATGATCTTTTTTAATCATCACTATTTAGGCTTGAATGCCCAACACTGCCTGTTGCCATGCCAATTCAAGAAGCCGGGAAGATGGCATGTTCGGAATTCAGTGGTAGCTGCAACCGATGACGACAGGAACAGACTGCTTTATGTCATGGACACACTTTCGGGGAGATGGTTATTGGTGGACTCCGGCTCCCAGAAGAGCCTCATCCTGCTGATCAACGCAGACAGGGTGGCAAGATGCAGCGGTCCCGAGCTCATGGCCGGCAATGGATCCACCATCAGGACATTTGGCGAGCAGACACTGACAATATGCTTACACGAACCCAACTTTCAGTGGGACTTTGTGATAGCTGCATGTTCCGTGCTTACGGGTTGTTAGTCGATGTTGCTAATAGGACATTAGTGGAAGCTGTCTCTTTTACCTCACTGCCCTGCACAGCTCAGGGAGCTGGGTTGACAACACTGGCTAACGTTATAGCTCCAGGGGATAAGTACCAGCATTTGTTCGCACAGTTCCCAGCACTCACGGTCCCGACTTTTTCGGCTATGGTAGCGAAACATAGGGTTGAGCACTTTATAACGACAAAAGGCCCGCTGGTGTTTGCGCAACCTCAATGTTTGGATGCAGCTAAACTGGCCAGCGCACGAGAGGAGTTCGCCAACTTAGAGGAGTTGGGCATCGTCAAGCACTCCAACAGCCCGTGGGCATCCCCGCTACACATGGTGCCTAAAGATGACAGGTCATGGTGACTGTGTGGCGATTTCTGGCGCTTGAATAACGCCATGGAACACAATTGTTATCCCATTCTGCACATCCAGGATTTTTCCATGCACCTGGCAGGGGCACATGTTTTATCGAAAGTGGATCTGATCCGCGGATACCATTAGAGCCCGGTGCGCGCGGAAGACGTTCCAAAAACAGTCGTAATAACTACTTTCGGCCTTTTCGAGTTTTTACACATGCCGTTCAGATTAAAAGGTGTAGTGCAGACTTTCCAGAGGATGATGGACGCAGTGCTTTGCGACTTGTCCTTCGCTTTTGTCTACTTAGACGACATTCTACCGGAGTGGTGGCTCAGTTGGTAGAGCATCCGCCCCACACCCGGGAGGCAGGGGTTCAAATCCTGGCCGGGTCATACCAAAGACCATATAAAAATGGTACTTTCTGCCTTCTAGCGTGGTGCTCAGCATAATGGAATGGGGAAAGTAAAGTTACGCACAGAGCTACCAGAGGACTGACCCCCCACTGTAGCTTTCACTACTTACAGTAGCTGTGTGGCCTAGGGTCAGAGAAACAGAGATAGGCGCCACCCCATACACCAAATGGTGTTCCGCATGGTGTGGAAGGGAATAGAAGAAAGAAGACGACATTCTGGTAGCTAGCGCGTCCCAGGAGGAGCACATCGCCCATCTCAAGACGGTTTTCCAGAGGCTGGAGGCACATGGGTTGATAGTTAACCTGGCAAAGTGCCAGTTCAGCATGCCAGAGATTGATTTTTTTGAGCCACCACATTTCACCGGAGGGCGAGATTCCGTTACCGGATAAGATGCGTGCTGTGTCAGACTTTCCGTGCCCGCAGACCATGAGAGCACTACAGGAGTTTTTGGGAATGGTTAATTTTTATAACCGTTTCCTTCCCCGGGCAGCTAAGCTGATGCAGCCGTTGTATGCCGTGCTTAAAAAAAAGAAGCCCGCGGAAGCCATCGACTGGACTCCCGAGCGAGTCCAGGCTTTTACTAATGCCAAAACAGCGCATGCGGATGCCACGTTGTTAGCCCACCCAGATCCATCTGCATGGATAGCGCTCACTATGGATGCATCTGATGTTGCCATAGGAGCAGTGGTGGAGCAGTAGGCCTCAGGTTTGTGGCAGCTGCTCGCATTTTTCAGCTGAACTTTGTGCGACAATGAACGTAAATACAGCATGTTCGATAGGGAATTACTGGCTCTCCACCTGGCGATGCACCATTTCCAGTTTTGGTTAGAGGGGCACGAGTTCACCACATTTGTGGACCATAAGCTGCTGACGTACATGATGGCCAAGGTCTTGGAACCGTGGTCGGCCCGGCAGCAATGGCATTTGGCCGTGATTTCAGAGTTTACTACCGACATTCAACACGTCGCCGGTAAGCTCAACGTTGAGGCCAGTTATCTGTTGTGCGCATTAGTCTACCCGGTCTAAATGGGAATAGATTTCCTCGTGATGGCCACAGAGCAAGCCGGGGATGCGGACATTTGCGCACTCCAGTCTGTGCCTACTGGGTTAAGGCTGGAGAGCAGGGTGGTGCAAGAAGGGTGCCTTCCCTTGCTCTGCGACATCTCCACCGGCTGCCCGCGCTCAGTGGTTCCGAGCTCTTGGCGCTGTTGCGTTTTTGAGTCAGTCCACTCCCTTTTGCATCCGGGCATGCACGCTTCAGTGAAGCTTGTGGGGGTGAAATTTGTCCGGCCGCGCTTGTGCAAGAACGTGAAACAGTGGGCTGCAGCTTGCATCGCGTGCCAGCGAGCCAAAGTGCACAAGCACACCAGAGCCTCCCTGGAGCCGTTCCAAATCCCGGCAAGGAGGTTCGACCATGTCCATGTGGATTTGGTGGGTTCCCTGCCGCCATCGCAAGGTCTTACACTCCTCTTAACAATCGTGGACCGCACCACACGCTGGCCTGAAGTGGTTCCGCTGGCTTCTACTATGTCTGCAGAAGTGGCTTGTGCTTTTTTGTTGGCTTGGGTCGCACAGTTCGGATCCCCGTCGGACATCACTTCCAACAGGGGTCCACAATTCATTTCGGAACTCTGGTCTGCGATGGCCCAAAGCCTGGGGGTCAGAATTTACCGCACTACCACGTACAACCCCCAGGCTAATGGGTTATGCGAGCGTTTTCATAGGTCGCTTAAAGCAGTGCTCAGAGCTTCTCTCACGGATGCAATTTGGGTCAACTGCCTGTCCTGGGTTCCTTTAGGGTTGTACTCCACACCTAAGGAGGATTTGGCAGCCTCCCCAGCAGAACTCGTTTTTTTCTCAGCCGCTGCGGATTCTCGGAGAGTTTTTACCGGAAAACCCCGTACCCAAGGCTGATCCACCAATGCAATTTTTGCACAGTACGGAGGCCTGTAACGTACTGGGCCCGGCCCACCATTGTTTTCCCCACACCTTCATCTCAGAAAGCTTGCAGAATGCCAGTTTTGTTTTTTCAGGCACGATGTGCACCAGACCCCGCTGTGCCCACCGTATGATGGACTGTTCAGGGTGTTGGAACCTGGGGCGAAGCATTTTGTGTTAGACTTGGGGGGACGTAGGGAGACCGTCCACATCGACAGGCTGAAGCCCGCTTTTGTGTTGGCAGACGAGCAGGTGGTGTTGGCCCAAGCTCCCCAGTGCGGATGCCCACTGTTGGCGTCTCTGCAAGTTGGTGATCCCTCTGCAGGGACCTGTGCTCGCGAAGCTGATGTGTTTTCTCCCCCTCCCTTTTTCCCTCCACAGACTGACGTGCCCTCCTGTACACCCCACCAGCAGGGCAGTTTGACTGGATTGGCGACACCCTGCTACAGCCGCTATGAGCGCTAGCTCAAGCCCAGAGGATGGGGGGGTTAGTGCCCTTTCTGGGTGTTCGGTGGGGGGGGCTGTGTGGGGGCATGGTGTTGGACTTCTCCACCCAGGGAACAATGAACCGAAAGAGGAGGTGTCACGGGGGGGTATCAGACGGGACAGTAAGGACTATGGGTCCCCTGGGGAGAGGAATAAATGCTGGAGCTGCTGCGAGAAGAAGGGTGTGAGAGCGGCGCTGGCGTTATGTCATGTTAATGTGCCACACAGGCTTTGTTCTAAACATAATGTATGATGGTTGGAAGGTCTGGGTCTCGATGCATGGTATTAAAGATATAAAAGAGGAATTCACAGAGACCCGGGAGCTTTTTTGCTGTAAGTCATGTTGGAGAAAGAATAAAGTTTCTGTGTCGTCTAGCTCGTTGCCTTGCCTGCCTCCTTTCTCCACACTATTTAAATATCAAAAGATCAAAGAAAAATCTGAAGTTATGTAAGAGTATTTATACATTAGTTGTTGGAATCCTTTCAAAGCTGCTCATGGACCTCCACCATGTGATGCTGGAAACATCTGAGAGTTGCCAAGGACATTCTAGTGATAAAAGTGAACCAAGCCGGAACGGCACCTTCAGCTTTTAAGAAAGGCAGTTCTGACATAGATAAATCTTCACATCATAACTGTATCGCCGTTAGCATGACTGAAGGGGAAAAAAAGTTTTCACCATCTGTGAAGAGAACTACTGTTGAAAAAAAATTAACACAACAACAGCAAGTCTAAGAGTACATAATGCATTCAGGTTGAAAAATTCTACAATAGCTAAAATCTAGGCAGCTTGATAGGGCACTTTCAGGATTTTTGAAATGTGTTTGTCCAAAAAAGAATAAAAAAAAAAAAACATCAACTGGAGGTGACATCAGATGTCAAGCATCCATCCATCCTTCTTCTACCACTTATCCGGGGGTCCGGGTCAGTGGTCCAAGCAAAGTAGCCCAGACTGCCACCTAGTTCATAGCACAGTGAGCCCACCTCTTGGGGTATGTTCTATTTATATTTGAGGTTGAAAATTAGATTTCAGAGTGACATCATGTTCAAGTTGACTACAATTCAACACAACAAAATAGAAAACTGAGTGTCTTAGCAATGCCAGCTGAAAACAACAGTATTTACATAAAAAAACACTCTAATGACAGAGATTGAAAAGTTAAGAGACAGAAGTATATAACTGAGTAGGAGAGACATAAACACAGAAGAACATATCCGCGTTTCTTTTTGTTGATGTGTAGTGCACTGGGGCAAGCAATCTTGAACTCTGACCTCAGAAATGATGACAGCTGGCTGACTTTGAGAGCTAAAAATCAAACTTCCAGAGGTGTTCTGGCAGCCCTCTGAATTCCAACTTCAGAATTTAAATGAAAAGCATTATTACTACTAGCTCAAAAGGCTGAAACAGTAGGAGGATGTGCCTGCAAGTTAAACTATTAATTTAGGAAAATAATCTAAAAGAGATCCTGAGAACAAAAAGTCACTTTTTTTTCATTTTATAACTCTCCTTAAGTATAGACAGTGCAAAGACCCTTGGTTACACATGTACAATGTATCAAGTTATTTTACAAACAAGCTTTTTGTTTCTTTTTTTTGGGGGGGGGGCGGGGGGCACAAAATTCATTACACTTTGTTTGGCCCACTCCAGGGCCACCGGAGTGGTGGCCTAGTTGATAGAGCATCTGCCCCACAACCGGGAGGTTGAGGGTTCAAGTCCCGGCTGGGTCAGATCAAAGACCATATAAAAATGGTACTTTCTGCCTTCTAGCTTGGTGCTCAGCATAATAGAATGGGGAAGGAGAAAATGTTTGTGGTGGCACCTTGCATGGCAGCGACCCCTCTGATTCTACATGTGATTAACATTGTAGATAGGAGAAATGTAATTTCGTTCTACTGTACATGACTAGCTGTATGGACTGAATGACAACAGAGATGGCTTCTTCTTCCTTTTGGCCAAGGAAGAATGTTAGGGTGCATTCAGGGTGCACTGAGATGGCCACTGTTTGGTCCAGACCAAAGGACCAAACAGTGGCTTCCACGGATAGTTCAGTTCATTTGGTGCCATCAGAACGTGCGTTGGAACTCCGGTGCAACAACAAGCGAACAAGCGAAGTCTGGTACCCCAGAAAACGGGGGTCTTGGTTCTTTTGGAAAGAAAGTCTGGTGCGCTCCACTTGCAGTGTGAATTCAAACGGAGTATCTAGCGGACCAAAGCATGGAAGTGCCCCTTGGTGCTTGTGTAACCATAGCAACATGTTGTCTGAGAAGAGAAAGTGGCATTTACTGTAGTACATTTTGGGTAGAAAATAACAAGAAAGACAACAGCACAAATCCAAGAAGTCCTTTTACCCGTGAAAGCCGAGAAAAGTTAAAAAATGTCTTGCTTGTGGCGGACAGACAACCCGGCTGAAGGGAACGGATTTCCGTTTTCAGTCCTGGTCAATCGATGAGCCTGATTTTCCTTCTTCACCAAGATTTTTTTCTTCCTGGTTAGTGGCGATTTCAGCTACAGCGCCTCAAACGAGCAGTTGTTGTAAATGCGTGACATTGTCCAGGCAGTTTGGTCCGCTGCACTGTGAATGCAAACCAAACCAAACGAAGGTGTGAAAATTCTCAGCATTCCCCGCCCAGTCAAACCGAGACCCCCGGACTATCCTGGTCTTTTAACTGCCCTAGGTGCCATATGGGGCCTGGGGTAATGCAAGGCAACTCAAGGCCCCCCCTAGGGGTCAAGAGTGGTAAAAAAATTGTCTATGAAATAGTTCAGATTTCCAAGGCTATAACTTGAAAATTACAAGAGATAATGGCTTACTGTCAATTAGAAAGATGTAGAATATGATCCAAAGTTTCAGATAGGAATAAATTTACACATCTAATTTGCATAATGTCACGGCAGCTATATAAATTACATAACTCAGTCAATAAATAGACATGTGCAGTAGCTGCGCTGTGCCACTGGGGGCGCGCGACCCGTCCATTTAAGCTGGACAGTTAAAGGGTTAAGGTGGCCTTAGTGGCTCAAAGAGCTGCATTGCTCTGTGTGTTGCAGCGTCACAATTTACACTCATTACAAATTCAAGTATTTACAACAACTACGCATGCATAGTCTTACCTTTACATGTAAATGAAGAAGTTTTGCCTATTCTTCTGGAGAAAAATTGCTGTGACTTTGTTAAAAAAATGTCCTTTTCTTCTTTTAGTTAAAAAAAAAATCCTGCGTTTACAGCACTCAAGCACCCCCCATGTTGAGGCAACAGTATTAAGCAGCCTCTTATTGTGATTTTTAGCTAAAGTTTTATGTCAGATTAGGAAGAATAAGGGCAGATTTAGAAAGGCAGTGCAAATTAGCGAGTGCACAATTTAGACAGAGCGCCTAAGGGAGTGGCCAATTTTTGCCAGTGATCTACTAACAACATGCAAAATTATGAACACAGAAGCAGATACTTCATTTCAGTAATGACCACCTATCCACCAAGAGCACTGCAAAATTGCACACAGGCACACCTGATGAGGAAGGAGGTCATCAACACAGGCACAGCCAGTTCGGAGGAGCATAATATTTAAAGCTTTTTTTTAAGCATTTGTTTAAGTTCAGACCGCACTAAAATAGTTTATTTTTGTTTGTCATATTTCAAAATTTTGATTTTCATTTAAAGGCGTCGGCTGGACGAAATTACAATATCGCTAAATCATATCTTAAATTTGTGTGTGAGACGAGCTAATTTGAACCGCACATGTTTTGGTGTCAACAAATGTCGCATAAGGTGACAATGCGCTATTGAAGTATGATTTCCTTGAGAGCTGTCTGTCTGCCAAGCGATCAGCGGCTAAAATGGCCACTGACTGTGTGACGTCAGGTCAGGGAGCGACCTGAGTAGGAGGAGGAGCACGCTGAGGAGCACGCGGTGAGTGTTTATGAACTTCCCCTGCCTGGGAAAATCAGAACCGCATGGGTGAATTTCGTTCAGAAAACGTGAAAAAATTGGAATTATGTCGCAAAATCACCCAACATGTGCATTAGACATTTTGTTGACAGCGATTTTGAGAATAAGATGCAATTTGAAATGAAATTAGCAAAAAGATTGCTGATAAAAATATCGGCTGTTCCAACTATATATCTGTTCATTTCAAAGTCCCACTCTCAGACAAGTGTCAGTGACAGTGGCGTGAAAAGCAAGGGTGATCTACCGATGCGATCTGCTGTCAGAAAGATAAGTAAACAGGGTAATTTTTTGTTTTTTAAATATTCACTGCCAATAACTACTAAAATTATTTACAAGCAATGAAGTTCATTGCCTTAACAACTTATCAAATATTAGAATTTTAGGGTATTCATACTAATCAAATATGAAATATTCAGTGCTGTATAGGGAGGTGGTTGTGCCTGTTTGCTCAAGTTATATTTCTATATATGTAATCCAATTTGACACCTCTGGAATGAAATTATGTTGATCTACTGTTTTTGCAGATGTTATCCACTGTCACTCAACCTTCAAATACTGTGGATGTTTTTTTTGAATTTGATTATTCAGCAATTGTCCTCATTGCAGTCATCCATGTGAGGTAACAAGTCACACTTGTCACCATGGGTTGAGATGCCGTCTCGGCACTCAGCCCATGTTTTCCCTCATCCCTGCTTCCCATTGAGCAGCGTCTCAGCTGGCCCCCAGCTGGCAGCATTATGGACGGCTGGGGCCAATTAGTCTTCATCAGCTGGGGCGCTGCCAATGAGGATAAATAGGAGCAGCCTCGATGACTCGGGGCTGCGACATAAACACATTGCTAAGCTGAAGCCCCTTCGTCTGGTGTCAGCTTATACTCCTCTTGCAGCATTCCTGTGTTTGTATCCCGCTGTGAGTATGTACGTCTTGTTACCCCCACGTCCGGTACGAGCTGCTTACCTCTGCGCTGTGCAACCTGTGAGTGTACCTCTGCATGAGTATCTGTGCTCTCCTCATCCCTTATCCCTTACCCAAAATAAACCATCACGACTCACTGGCTTGTCCCTGGCTCTGATTGCCCGGCTCCCTAGAGCCGGATATGACAGTATGTCGCAGCCAGAAGAGTTGCCGGCGGCCGTGAGTCGCTGTGGAAATGTACCTTTCTGTCCGGGTGTCAGCGCTGCTAGCATGCCGTTTCCCAGGAGTCACTTCTGGCGCCAGGGCGACGAGCTGAGGTCCATCTCGGAGGCTGTCGACGGGACATTCTTCACCCTGCACGACGCCTCCAACGCGAGACGCTGGCATCCGGGCCGTGCTGAGGAACTCCTGGACTGTCACCCTCACTCTCTGTACCATCTGGAGGACAGTGCCAGGATAGACGCTGCAGGTACACAGCGAGAGAAGCTCCACGGGGTGGATGGAAATCCCGGCAGGGAGTAGAAGTGGGCGACGTCTTTCCCCGCTTCGGAGTCCCGTTCCTGCCGTCATTCCAGTCCGGGAGTTCGCGCCAACCACAGGACTTCCCCCGACCTGCGCCACGTCACTCGGGATTCCCTTCAAGGAGCCGCAGCTGACAGCAGTTATGTCTGGGGTCGAGTGGCTGTCGCGAGCTCCACTGTGTTTCCTGTCACCACCTTCAGGCATGTGGCGGCGGCAGTGAGGTTGATGGAGAGGACTTCAGGGCTACGAAGCTTTCCCGTGCTCGGCGCCTTCCTCGCCTCGATCTCCAATCTGGAGCGGCGAATCCTGGGTTTCCCCCTCGCTTCGTTCCCCGGGAATAGCCGCCATCACATCGCCGAGTCACCTCTGCACGAACCTCGTCCGGATCCAGTTCTGGGCCATCGTCAGGACAGTTCCTCCCACGCAGCTGTCACCTCTTCGCCTCGTCTGTGTAGAGATTCTACAGCCCCGTTCCCTGAGCCTCATTTCCCCGCTGTCATTCCTGGACATTCGGGCTGGCTCACCCCGGCTGTTTTCCCCTCCTCCTCGACGCGCTTCCTGACTGCTGTGTGTGCCTGGAATTCCGGTCTGGTGAGCTCTCTGCTGGAGACAACGCGAGCGATCCTCAGACGAATTCCCGGGGGGTCCTCTGTTATCGCCGGGCGGGGAGAGGAAGAAGCAGAATCCACTACAGCAGGCGATACTCAACCTCCAGGGGGCAGGCAAGTCATTGTTTTTTCACACCTGCTTAATGATTTGCTCTGTCACATCCGAGGAGAAGTTCAGGGTTCGCAGCTCCCTGAACTCTCCCCACCTGCTGTAACCTGTATTCCTAATCCCGCATCCTCTGTGTCTCTCTCCGCCGAGCGGTCCCCGGCTCCGGGTCAACGTGGTGGGATATGGAGAGGGCCTGTGGTTCCGCAGCTACATTGCGGACGGAGGAGGGGGACTGACTGCTGCGTGGAGTCTACGCCGACGATTGAGCGTCCCCGGGTCTCCACGGAGGAGCGGTTCGGTCCAGCGGGACGAGATTCTTCTGGCTTCACGTCGAGTGGATCGTCGGCGGGGTCACCGGAGGAATCTCAAGCTGCGCTGACCATCGTGCTGGCTGCGGGGCCCGACGCGGCTAGATGGGAGCCTGACAACGACCTGACGACGGATCCTGGATCTTCGCAGTCCTGGACGGCGTCAGAACCCGAGATCAGGCGACTGCTCTCCTTTCTTTTCTCTCTTTTTATCTTTGAGCACTTCAGCCTATCTCCAGGGGAGACGAGCAGGGTGCAGCCGCCCGCTGCGTCTGAGCTCGTCTCGCCGGGTTCTGGCGCTGCCGGTGATCCTGATCCCGGTTCTGTTTTCTCTTCTGAGCCTTCTTCCAGGGTCACCGGCGAGGAGTTGCTGTTCCTCGTGGTGCTGGAGGGTCCGGGTTCAACGTTGGAGGTCGGTTCTGGTGCAGTGTCCAACGTGGGTTCGCCCGAGACCCAATCGGGGTCCAACGTGGGTTCGCCCGAGGCCCGATCGGGGTCCGACGTGGGTGCTGCCCCGGTATTGTCCAGGTCCGGTGAGGAGGTGGCCGTTTTCCTGCAGCCTGACGCTCGCCGCCCTCGTCATCGGCTCTCCCCTGAGCCTCTTCCACCGGGATCCGCTCTGATCCTTCACCCGTTTCAACGGTCCTGGTGGTTGAGTGATGCGGGTCGACGACCCGACCCACAGAACTTTTGGTTCGGTGATCTGGTTCCCCCCACTGGTCTGTTTCCCTCTGGGCAGCCTGGTTCGGCTGCCGGTGGACTGGATTCCTGGGATCTGGGTCCAGAGTTCGCCGTCCGAACACTTCTCTTCCCCTGATTCGCCAGCTGAACAATGGGCGGGGAGATCTCCGGAGCCATCTCGGCTATTTTTGGACTCTGCCTGCCATGCACCTCGGGTGTCACTTTCTTTTATCGTTATTAAGGTCACTTGGGTGTAGTATTTTGTCCTGTTGGTGGATTCGTATTTATAGTGCTGTGTGTTTTCCATCGCTCATGCTCAGCATTTTACTTGTTGTACTATGTTTTTAGTCCCGTTTTTGCATTGTAGAGTTATGTTTTGTTTTCCGTAACACCATGCTCTGCAGTTATCCATTTATTCCAGTCACTTTCATTTCTTTAGGTGACTGGGTATTTATATATTTGTGTGTGTGGGTTTTTCTTTGCCTGCACTCAGTATTTCTCTTTTATGTCCTGTTTGTTCATTATAGAGTCATGTGCCTTGTTTTTCGTAACACCATGCTCTGTAATTGTCTATTTGTTCCAGTCACCCTCACTTTTCTTGGTGACTGTGTGTGTATGTACTTAAATTAGCACTGTGTATAGGTTCCCCTTTATTTAACCGTACTCAGCATTTTTGCCCTGTACCTTTTTGGTGGTTCTTTTTTCCTTGCTCTGGGTCACGCATGGTTGGTGCTCTCTGGGTAGTATGTAACCGGCGTGCTGACCCAGTTCTTCTCCCCACCTGTACCTGGGTTAATTATTCTGTTTTGTCAGTATTGTATTTGGGTTTTTCTTTCCCGCTACCCTACATTGCCCCATTGGTGTGGTCCTTCCCTTGGCTTCTTCCCCTCCAGTCCGCCTCCCTTCCTCCCACCCTAGGTGGGGGGGGGGGGGGGGCTGGGGTGTTCCTGGTCGTTCAGGAGCCCGACCTTGAGGGGGGGGGGCTCTGTCACCATGGGTTGAGATGCCGTCTCGGCACTCAGCCCATGTTTTCCCTCATCCCTGCTTCCCATTGAGCAGCGTCTCAGCTGGCCCCCAGCTGGCAGCATTATGGACGGCTGGGGCCAATTAGTCTTCATCAGCTGGGGCGCTGCCAATGAGGATAAATAGGAGCAGCCTCGATGACTCGGGGCTGCGACATAAACACATTGCTAAGCTGAAGCCCCTTCGTCTGGTGTCAGCTTATACTCCTCTTGCAGCATTCCCGTGTTTGTATCCCGCTGTGAGTATGTACGTCTTGTTACCCCCACGTCCGGTACGAGCTGCTTACCTCTGCGCTGTGCAACCTGTGAGTGTACCTCTGCATGAGTATCTGTGCTTTCCTCATCCCTTATCCCTTACCCAAAATAAACCATCACGACTCACTGGCTTGTCCCTGGCTCTGATTGCCCGGCTCCCTAGAGCCGGATATGACAACACTAAAGGCTCTCTGTTGGTGATCAAACAACATTGTCCACATTGTGTTGAGGATCGATCCTGGCACAGCCAGCCGATGATCAGGGACATCCCAGCTTGTAACATACAGCTTTCATCCGCCATTCTCTTCACTGGTGTGTCATATGTCAAGGTCCTCAGAGTTCTAAATGCAGCCGGTATCGTTGGAATTTCCACGACCACTTACAAGGAGCTTTCGATTTCTAATTTTAAATTAATTTTATTTCAGAATATGTGGATGATCTGATGAATACTCTTTTCGACAAAACCTTGGTTGATCCAACCCACTTATTGGAGCAGTGGCACTCTGTACAAGCCAGAGTTCCAGCAACATTGAGTGCCAAATTTCAGTGTCCCATCAAAGCTGATGCTGTTGAGCAACATGTATCTAGATTTTCAAAATCAAACATGTAAAAGTAGAATGAATTTCCAATTAGCAATGAAAGTTCAGCTTTCAATCGTTAGGGAAGCAACATATTTTGCTAAGACAAAAAAATATAAGCCTAAGATTTTTAGAGAAATGTGCTTTTAAAAATTGCACACGAATTTTACACCATAAAATGGTAGAAAAATTACTCTAATGTATATGAGATCCGACTTTGATGAATGCTGAAATATTAGAATTATAAAATTGACATGCACATTAATAAACTCAATATATGATTTTAAAAAACTTTATTTAAATAACATTGATCACAAATTTAATCTTGGTAGGCAAAATCCCTTGTAGTGATCAGATGGGAATGTTTCTCTGATGAGGCTCACAGCACAGGCAGGCAATATCACCCTCACTTCTTCACCTTCAATACCTCCTGGCAGCACCGAGATTCAGTTGATGTTGGCATAATGTTGCATTTCTCACAAGTGCACCTGTTAAAAAAAATGGTATAATCAGATGCTTATAATAAACTAATGGCTCGTGGGAGTGCTATATAAATTGGTCTATGAAGTTTGATTAGAAAATATTTAAAACATGTAAAAAATTTTGAGCAGAAAGAGAATGTTTATAAGTTGCCAAGTAAGGCAGCGAGGGAAAAATTAGCAGTTTTATTTTGATAATTAAGTGTGTGACCATGCATATCGCCTAAAAAAAAAAAATTCAAAGCATATTTTACCAATATAAATCGGCGAGCCTCTCGTTCTTGCCTCTCGTCCTCTCGTTCTGCTCCGGTCGCTGTTTCGTCCGCGTCTTACGCCACACCCTCGGGCTCGAACAAATACGGTTGAATAACCCCATCAGCACCACCCAAAACTACTTCATCATCAGATTCGTCAGTTTCAGTATCATCACTTATATTGCGGTCGTCATACTCGATAAAATAATTGCTGTCCGAATCACTCTGCTGTCGTTCAGCCATTTCTGCAGGCAGGTGATCATCCATTTCCTGCAGCCATTTCCTGTTTCTCCCTGACCTGACGTCACTGCTGCACGCCCCTATCGAGAGATGGCGGTACTGCAGCATCACTAAGTGAAATATGAGCTATTAACAAATAAAGTCATTTATGGAGGCTGGTGACACATTTTAAATCACGGGAATGGCCAGAATGGAATATTTTCATACAATCAGTTTATTGGTTCAATAAAAAAATGTCACCGTCCGAGGACTTTAACATGGCAGACTGTTTAATATGTATAAATGAAGTATTTGTATCTAAATTTGAAAAGGACTATTCATGAATAAATTGATTATTTGACTAATGTGTCTATTTTATTAACACAAGAATCGTCAATGATCTGAGACTCTGGGGTTTTATTATGTGAATAACTTTGTTTTAACAAAATCTACAGGTCTCTCAGTTCACAGCTTTTATACGTAAATGTGTGTTTTATTGTTTTCCTTCTATATTGTGTATTCTGAACTGGGAGAGAGAAATAGAGAGAAGAGGGAATTGAATTATCATCTTATGCACAGCAAAATGAAACAAATATAGAAATATGGATAGAGAAAAAAAAAACAATGAAAATTGTCAATGTGGAAGAATTTGCTTCAAGAGCAAGGGGGAGTTGATGGATAGAGAGGACAGGAAAACTCCAGAGTCCAAGTCTGAATCCCCATAGAAAAGAGAAAAAAAAAAAAGTCACTATCGGCTGACACCATCTGTACATCCACTGCAGGTAGGAAGGTCTCCTGTATCCTATTTTATGCATACAAGTTCATGTTGTAGGCTATATATGTCATGAGCTGAGCACTGGAGGTTTCCGCCATGCTCAGTCTCATGGCTTTTTCTCTCTCTATTTTTTATTTTTTTTCCTCTTCCGGCGCCACACGAGTCGGCTGCCTTTTTGCAACAGTGGCTCAATTCTGAGTTTTTTCTTCCTCTATCTTTCCGATCCGGTGACAACTTTCTGATCCGGCGACACCTTACACACCTTATACATCACAAACACACAGACTACCCCAAATGTCTCCCGAGCCGGTGGACGGAGCCACTGTTTACAGCAGGAGACGGTACAGCAGGGAACAGCTGCTAGCACTCAACCGCCACTCGGTGCTAACGAAGAAACTCGACATACCGGGAGAAATAAGGCGAAAATGACGTGGGTGTTATGCGGGTGTAAGACGGCGGCCAAGGAATATAAGGTACAGACCAACCCTCCCATCCGTTGTTATGGGGAATGTACGGTCTATATTGGGAAAGTTAGATGAGCTAGTGGCTATCTCCCGCTCCGATGGCATATACCGGAAGTGCTGCCTTCTATTGTTTACGGAGACGTGGCTAACTGAACTAGCAGCAGATGCTAGCATTGAACTGGAGGGTTTCCACGCGATACAGACAGACCGAACATCAGACAGTGGCAAAGCAAGGGAAGGTGGAGTGATGATCTATGTTAATAACAACTGGGGCAGACCGGGACATATCACTGTTAAACAACAACACTGCAACAAAGACATCGAGTTGCTAGCTGTTAGCATGCGGCCTACCTATCTCCCGAGGGAATACTCACATGTGATCTGCAATGTTATTTATGCAAATCTGACGTCGAACGCTGGGACAGCGTGTGACGTCATCCACTCAGTAACTGGCAGGCTGCAGACAGAACACCCAGATGCTCTTCTCCTCATCTCAGGCGAGTTCAACCATGTTTCACTGTCTCCCATTCTACCCACGTTCACCCAGTATGTCACATGCCACACTAGAGACAATAAAACACTGAACTTATTCTACGCAAACACTAAGGAGGCGTACACCTCATCACCACTCCCCCCACTCGGGAGATCGGATCTCAATTATAGCCACACGTTGTTTTATATGTTTTTGTTTACATGTACAGGTATTTTCGCTTTATATGATGCAAAATTCTTTTTTATGTCTTGAAATTCTCTGAATTTTGAACAATGATAACATAACATTTAATTTACATGTACTTACCTTTATGTAAAGGTAAGTACATGCACAGTACTAAGTAAGTACTAAGTAAGTATAAGTTTTTACTTAGCACCTGATTGAGAGAAACGGATGTCATTTTTGGATTCAGCAGCGCAAAATTATCTTAAATCACTTGAAAAAACACATACAACTTACAAAAAAAAATATTTTTTTAACCCTGTGTAATGATTTATAGTCCAAAACGTGTTTTGTCTTCCCCAGTATCCCTATACATTTTGCCAACTTGGCCCGGATGTGACTGATGTGAGGCTTCCAGCAGATTTTATTGTCTAGTGTCACACCCATAAACTTATTTTCCTGTACTATTTCAGTTCTGGTATCATCTATTGTTATCATTATTTCATGATTTATTTTATAATTTCCAAACAACATTATATATTTTTTTTTCAAATTTAAAGATTATTTACTTTTGTTGAACCACTCCATTAAACTTTTCATTTCTATTGCGACCACCTCCAAAACCTGCTGTAAATTCTCACCAGTGCAAAGGATATTTGTGTCATCCACAAACAAAATAAATTTCAGAATTTTTGATACTTGGCATATGTCATTTATATATAAGATAAAGAGTTTGGGTCCAAAAACTGACCCCTGGGGATGCTCAATCCAGTTTCTGAAGGATTGTGTAATCCATCTGAGGCTCTGTTTGCTGCTGCCTCTCTCCTTTGAATTTGAACAGGAAATGCACAGATTCAGCAATTTTAAATATAAACATTAATGAAATTATTAGAATGATTCAAAAATTACATTTAGAACTACAAGACAAATCAGAAGACAAAAAAAATATCTATCATTATTTCTTTTTTATTTTTCATAATGACAGGTGTGGGTCTGCCTCCCCTGACTGTAAATCACTGATGTAAATTAAGTTTGTTTAGTTCATAGAGCTTAAGCTGGATTCACATTATAGTGTTTGGACTGACTTTTACAGACGTTTTGAAAAATCTGAGAAATTAGTCCAAACGTTGGTGAAATTATGTTTGTGAGCAGGTTTTTTTTTTTTGTTTTTTGTTTTTTATCCAGTGCACACCAACTTTTACAAACTTTTACAAACTTTTGCGAACTTTTGCTAGCATTTGCCAGCGTTGCATTCAACATTGGCAAACTTTTGCCAACTTAGGCTAGTACAGTACTGTATGTGTAGCTGTTGCAAACTTAGGTTAACTTAAACAAATGAATAATCAGCACAGGTCAGCTGACATCAGCGTCAGGCGACGCTCATATAAAGATCAGTGTTTGTGGAGGCTTCCTGCCATTCTGAACCTGCTTTTTTTGGGTGGATTCACACTACAACATTTGGACCAACTTTTACTAACGTTTTGGCAAACATCTGGCTCTGCTGGCAAAAGTTGATAAAAGTTAATGATAGCTGGTGTTTGTTGGCTAACGCTGGTGAAAGATGTGTTCTTTGAAAATTTTCAGCATGCTGAAAATTTGCCATTTTGAAATAAACACTGGTGAAAGTTGCGCTCAGTTTGTAAAAGTTCCTGAATGTGGGGCTAAGTTATGCGGAGTTTGCCTAAGTTGGCCTAAATTAAGCACCATTGGCAAACGTTGACTGAAATGCTGGTGGAAGCAGATGTTTTTAGACCTAAACTCACTTCAGACATGCACGGATGAAAAAGAAATAGTGAGAAGGTGTAATTTAAAAAAAGAAAAAAATATATAATCTCCTCATTGAGAAAGTTACTGTTCTTAATTTTCTGCTCCATGCATAATCATTCTCCAGGATTTATTGGTTCAGTTTCCATTGTATGGAATCAGACAGCGCTGGTGTGGTGTCATTTAATGGGATTTTATGTTATTTTAATGGAGAGACTTGTAACAGTCAAAATATAATCACAAGTCATTTTATTTATATGATGATACACTAAATAGTTTTTTTTTTATTCCATCCACATTCACATTTTAATTGTAGATTTACTGTTGGAGTCTATACAGGCATTATTGCATTATTTTTAGATGAATGAATGAATGAATGAACAGGGAAAAGGGGCATGCAGAAGTAACTACATAGGAGTATAAAATGAAAATAAATACTGAAACATATGCCTAAGGGAGATGTGTCCAAAAGTAGGTCCAGAATGGCAGGAAGCCTCCACAAATGCTGATTTTTATATGAGCGTCGCCTGACGCTGATGTCAGCTGACCTGTGCTGAGTATTCATTTGCTTAAGTTAACCTAAGTTGGCATCAGCTACACATACGCTAGCCTAACTTGGCAAAAGTTTGCCAATGCTGAATGCAATGCTGGCAAATGCTAGCAAAAGTTCACAAAAGTTGTTCATGTTCTCATGTTTCATGTATGGCACTAATTTGTACCATCTTCACTCCACCTTGGTGACTCTTCAGTTTGGCTCTTTGACAGCTTATATCACAATGTCCATCATCATTCCCAGCTTAAAATATATATGTGCTGGGTGAGATATGGAGTGTACTATAAAATCCTAAAAAGTCCCTTACCATTGTTTCATCACTGGATTCCCTACATTTTTCTCATTGACTGTAGTCTTATGTACCTCTGGTGATAAAATGTCATTGTTCCTTTGTTACAAGAGAGAGAGAGAGAAAAAAAAAAAACACTTGATGCTTTTTGGAGAAAGCTGGAATGTCACATCTGTAATTACACGGAACATTTTCCTGATTGTTCTTGTTTTTGCTCATTTGCACAGTATGCTCAATAATTGCCAGTACCGAATGCCCTGAGCAGTGAACAGCTTGCAAAAAGATGATGTTGGAGATTATGTTCCAGCTGCCTCACCTGTCATTAAAGGCTTTTATCTTACAGATGCTGTGGGAAGATATCAAATACGAGAGGCATGTTCACCCTGGAGGCACAGATACTTCTCTAGTCTTTTCATCCAGTGAGGAACATCATAGTATGACAAGCTCCACAAAAGCACAAACCAGGAGGAAAGCCAAGACAAGCCCGCTAATGATTTTTTGGGTGAAACTTGTGAACAAACGTGAGCTGACATGCCTCAGAGTCTATCCGGTAACATGGATTTGTCAGTCTACGTGACTCTTTTATCATCCCGACTAATGATTTTTTTGTTGCTACTTGTCACTGTTTTGTTGGAATGTTTCGATTAGCTCAGCAGAATAAGAAATAGTAATGTGTCGACAGCCGAAATCACTAGTGAAATTTAAAACAAATTACACGGCTTATATTTTGTTTATGACTTTTGTTTTGGATACCAACCTACTGCAATGACACAACACGAAGGAATTCAAAGAGGCAACATGCACCTGCACATGTTCAGGAGTGATATGACTGTTAATGGGCTAGTTGTTCCATCCATCCATCCATCTTCTGCCACTTATCCAGGGGACCGGGTCGCAGGGGCAGCGGTCCAAGCAGAGCAGCCCAGACTGCTGCTCAGTTTACACAGCGCCATGATCCCTCCTGCAGGTGGTGAGCCCACTGAAGAGCGGACCCATGTGGCTTATTGTGAACACTGGGTCCTTGTTCTTACTTTTGTCATAAGGATCTGCTGGACTGCTCTTGGTCTGGCCCTTCACCCGTACCCATTTGCCATTGGAGACCCTACCAGGGGCAAACTGACCTCAACAACATAGCTCTTGGGATCATTAGGTATGCAACCCCCACGGCGGAGCTGCTTCTAAGAGTTCTCACTAGATTTAGTGAATCAACAATTACAATATAACATTTAAAATTTAAATGATAATGTAAAAAATGACATATTAGGATTTGATTTATTTAATTAATTTAGATTATTTCATTTTTTTTCCATAACAGAGATACGCAAAAATTTCACATTTCATTTCTGGTTGCATTTTTTTTAATCTTTCTTTCATTGTTTTGCAAATTTGAAATAAAACATGCAGAAAATTAAATTTGTGTCATTCATTTGTGAATACAAAAGTATCCCTCTTTAACGCCAAAGCCAGAAATAACATCCTCTCCCAATAGGTGTCCACAGCAAGGCTCAGGGCCCTCCAGGTTATTTTGTCTGGCCACAAGTGCCCAGTTCAGAATACACAGTATAGGAGGAAAACAACAATTAGATTATTAACAAAAAGAACACAGATCCATAGAAATATCTTCCAAAATTGTAACATTGTAACTTACTAACAGCAGTCTCTGTGGTCTGAGAAAAAAGTGAAATTGTGTGGGTTTAATTTTATCACATTCCAGACTTCAGAAAGCATAAAACGCACATTTATAAAAAGTTGTGAACAGGGAGACCTGTAGATTTTGTTAAAACAAAGTTATTCACATAATAAAACCCCAAAGGTCTGTCAGACCATCTTGATGGTTCTTGTAAATAAAATAAACACATTGGTCAAATAACCAATTTATTCATGAGTAGTCCTTTTAAATTAGATACAAATACTTCATTTATACACATTACACAAAAGAGTCTGACTACAAAGAGGATTCATGGAAGTAGTGAAGGAGGACATGGAGAGGGTTGGTGTTACAGAGGAAGACGCAAGGGACAGGGTGAGATGGAGGCAGATGATCCACTGTGGCGACCCCTAGAGGGAGCAGACAAAAGAATAAGAAGAAGACTGCTATGTTTAATGAAAATCTAAATTTTGAAATATGACGAGCAACAATAAACTATTTTATTGGGGTTTGCGCTTAAACAAATGCTTAAAAAAGGCTTTCTATATTATGCTCCTCCAAACTGGCTGTGCCTGTGTTGATGACCCGCTTCCTCATCAGGTGTGCCTATGCGCAATTTTGCTGTGCTCTTGGTGGATGGGTAGTCATTACTGAAATGAAGTGTCTGCGTCTGTGTTCGTAATTTTGTGTGTTGTTAGTAAATCACTGGCAAAAATTGGCCAGTCCTTTAGGTGCTCTGTCTAAATTGCACACTCGCTAATTTGCGCTGCCTTAATAAATCTGTCCCATAGATTCCTTTTGTTTCTGGAACATGAACATCAAACTGGGTCATCATGATTCAGCATAATTGCATTACAGACTTGAGTGACAAATACAGAAAGAGAAAATTAAATAGAATAACCTAAAAACACAATTATTCTTACAAACAGAATAAATTATTTTTTCTCTGCAAAATTCTGTGACCCACTACCAAGTTGTCCGTGACCCACCCATGGTTGGGGACTACTGTTTACCAGATAAACTGTTCACATGTTGTAGTCATATGACCATCTGCCCAAACCTTAGGATTCCATCCACATTTAGCCCTAAATAACTATTGACATTTTCACATCTGAAAGTTTGCACCAAGGTCAGACCAAGGTTTATATTTTTGTTCAATTGTATATATTTGGTCTGGTTAGATTTGGTTTCAAATTGCTCCTTTTCCAACCAAAAACAACCTACGTCTTGTTATGATGTTTGTACTGTTGGCACAGACTGGCAGTTAGCAAACATGATACCACCACCCTCCAAGATACTGCAGCTCAGGACACATCAGTAATTGCACTTTAAGTTGAAACAGGGGAAAGAGCCTATCATACTAAAACATGAAGTAGTTTTGTGGAGCTAAAATATTACCCAGGTCTTTGGTGTGTATGTAAATAGGCTGTAGTAGCAAGATGGCGGCCGGGTTGGTCATGGGCTAGACCGGGGCGACTACTGCTGGTGTCCAGTGGTGACGCCGCCCATGGTATAAAGGAGTGGGTGGAAGAGGCTCTGCCTCTTTCATTGTGGAGCCACCTGGTCAATGGGGCGTGTGCCGTAAGCCTGTATATGTACTTGACTCTGTTTGTAATAAAGCTCCATAAAACTGCAGCAACCGAGTGCTTGCTTTACACCAGTTATGGACATAACAGGCTTCAGTAAAAAGGATGTCCTTATGAGCTGTGATAATTTTCAGGTGGCATTGCTCATACATTTTAAAAAACAAAACAAAACTCTGTTGTATCCTCTCCAAAAATATCTGGTGAATTTCTACATTTTCCTCAGCCAGAAAAGGGTGGATTGTTCTTTCTGGGTTGGGGATGAGCTCCTGCTCCAAGTGGAGGAGTTTAAGTATCTTGGGGTCTTATTCATGAGTGAGGGGAGAATGGAGCGGAGCAGGAGATTGACAGATGGATCAGAGTAGCATCTGCAGTGATGCGGACGTTGTACCTGTCTGTTGTGGTGAAGTGGGAGCTGAACTCTAAGGCAAAGCTGTTGATTTACTAGTCAATCTAGGTTCCAACCCTCACCTATGGTCATGAGCTTTGGGTAATGACCAAAAGAACAAGATTGTGGATACAAGCGGCTGAAATGAGCTTTCTCCATAGGATTGCTGGACTCACCCTTAGAGGTTCAGGTTCAGGTTCAGGTTACTTTATTTGTACCCGTAGGTAGATTTGTTTTGCAGTTTGGTGACATCCATATTTACAAGCCACTAATTACATTCAACATAGACACAAACACAGGCACACATCTTGCAAAATAGGTAAATATAAAATATGTACAATATAATTTTTATAGCTTGTTCAACTCTTTGACAGCAGCAGGGACAAAGCTGTTTTTGTAGCGCTGGGTTTTGCTTTTTGGGACAGCAAACCTCCGTCTGGAGGGAAGAAGCTGAAAGTTGCAGTGCAAAGGGTGGAAGTCATCATTTAAAATCGAGTCGGCCATCCTCTGTACTTGTCTGGTGTACAGGGATGTCAGGCTCAGCTGTGACTCACCAAGCAAACGACTGGACCATCTAACTACCTGATCCAAGGATTTCCTCTGTTTCAGTTTTATCTGACCAAACCATGACATTAAAGAAAAGGATAAAACAGATTCAATAAAAGCCCGATAAACCATAGTCATTATGGTTCGGTCAATTTGGAAGCGTGCAAGTTTCCTCAAACAATGCAAATTTTGCTGACCCTTTTTGCACACCCTTTCACAGTTCACTTCAAAGTTTAATTTACTATCAATAATTGTCCCAAGATATTTGTACGATTGTACACATTCGGTGGTCTGGCCTTTTAGTATGGTGACTTTGTGCCTGGGAGTTTTCCTCCTAAAGTCAATAATCATATCTTTCGTTTTTGTTGTATTCAGCTGCAGGTAGGAATCCTCACACCAGTGAACAAAGTCATCAGTGAACAAAATCATCAACTACTGGGCCGTGGCCACACTCACCATCCTGGAGGAGACTGACAATAACTGAGTCATCAGCATACTTTATAATGTGTCTGTTGTCATGTCTGCTCTGACACATGTTTGTGTACAGGATGAAGAGTAGTGGTGACAACACACACCCCTGAGGAGAGCCAGTAGAAGAGCACTTTAGGTCAGACAATGTGCCATTGACCCTTACTCTCTGCGTCCTGTTGGTTAAGAAATCCAGAATCCAACCCACCAGATTATTGCTCAAATCAAATTGTTGCAGGAGCCTTTCAACTAAAATATGAGGTTGGATTGTATTAAAGGCAGAAGAAAAGTCCACAAATAAAAGCCTGGTGTGTGTCCCATTAAAATCCAGATGTTTAAAAAGCATGTTAAACAGAGTGACAGTGGCATCCTCCACTCCTCTGTGAGGCCTATAGGCAAACTGCAGAGGATCCAATGCATGTTCAGTCTGCCTTAGGACCTCACATCTGACCAGTTTTTCAAAAATTTTCATTAAAATTGAAGTCAAAGCAACTGGTCTAAAGTCGTTTACCATTTTAGGACAGCTGGATTTTGGAACGGGAACAACCACGGCATCTTTCCAGATCTTAGGCACATGTTGTGTCTGTAAGGACTTATTGAAAATGTAATGAAATATAGGACTCCGTTCATGTGCACAGGACTTTACCAGGCGCCCACATATATTATCAGGGCCCTGACTTTTGTTCACTTTTACAGCACAGAACTCCCTTTTAACATCCTGCATCTCAATATTAAAGTGCTGATTGTCTTTGAGTTTCTGTTTCAAATCTTGGATTTCTGTGCTAAAATCAAAGGAGTCAAAACGACCATAAAAACAATTAAGAGCATTAGCCAGCTCTGTGTCTGAACTAAAACCATCTAAAAACACACGATTACTGCGCTCTGTGCTCTGAAGGCCTGCAATAGTTTTCATACTGGCCCAGGCTGAACCAAGTTTAATTGCTGCCATCTTGCTTTCCAACTCTGATTTATAATTCTGTTTTGCTCTTAAAATTTCGGCCTTCAGCTCCTTAGTGGCAACCTGTAGCTCAGAAACAGACCCCTGTTTAAAGGCAAGTGCTTTCCTCTGTAAGCAGGATTTAACTGATTTAGTAACCCATGGTTTGTTGTTGGGATATATTTTGACACGTTTACGTGGAACAATCTTATTTTGACAGTAAGCCATGTATGAGCATGTGAGCTCAGCCAGAGAGTCCAAATCATCCCCGCAGGCCATTATGAACATCTTCCAGTCTGTACAGTCAAAGCAAAAAAAAAAGAGATAGGGTGAGGAGCTCAATCATCCAGGAGAGGCTCAGAGTAGAATCACTGCTCCCCCACATTAAAAAGAGCCCATTGAGGTGGTTTGAGCATCTGATCGGGATGCCTCCTGAATGCCTCCCACTTGTGGTGTTTTGGGTACGTTTCACTGGGAGGAAACCCTGGGGCAGACCCAGGACATGCTGGAGAAACTATGTCTCCCAGCTGTCCTGGGAATGCCTTGGTATCCTCTCTGAAGAGCTGGAGCAGGTGGTCTTCTCTGCTTGAGCTGCTGCCTCCACGACCTGGACCTCCAGAAAAGCGGTAGAAGATGGATGGGTGGATGGATGGATGGATGGATGGATGGGTGGATGGATGGACTCTGCATTTTTAAGATTTTTTTAAAGTGACTATTTATGCCGCTAATGGCCACATTTCCTCTCTCCAAGTGCTACCACAGCTCATTTTCCATCTTATCAGCTGTCTTAACTGCCATGAATTGCCCCACGGGGCAGAGAGGGAGACCCAGACACTAAACTGCCAGTAGTGGAATTTAATAAAGAAAACAAGTCCTTGCAGTGCACAAAAATAAAGTTACAAATGAGATGAACAGGCAGAAAATGAGGTGAATGCAGGATTATGCGTCAAAATGGGTTCCGACGGGAGAAGCAGGTAGCAACAACGAGGTTCTGACAATGACTGGGTGAAACGGCTAGTCTTAAATAAGGCATGGAATCAATCATAGCATGCGATCTCAGGTGTGGATCACCTGAGCAGGAAAGTTGACCTAATTACAGGCAGGAGCAGCTGAGCAACACACAAGACGATAACAAGGTAGGCGTGCCTGGAAGCGGAGGTGGAGGGCTTGTGTCACCAAGAAGCAAAATATAAACACTAAAAACTAAATACCAGGTTAATAATAATAATAATAATAATAATAATAATAATAATAATAATAATAATAATGACATTAATGCATAATCAAACTACTGACAGCTAAGAACCTGTCCTAAACCAACACACAGTAAAATAAGCACACAACACTGGGAAAATACAGGAAATAATCAGAAATAAATTAAGAGCCTGAGCATGGTGGAACACCGCGCTTAGCCTCGTGACATTAACTTTCTGCATTTGGTCTAAAAGTTTGAACCTTTCAGAAAATTGCTTTCTCACAGCCAAGTCTCCCCAAAACTCATACAAATAGCATGATTTCTCACTCTGAGAAAACGTGCATGAAATACCAGAAAAAAAACCAAAAACATTTCTTATATGCAGTGGAAACACAGTGTTTGCACCAGTGCGAAACCTTTCTCTTCGGGCACGATGTTAAAATTAATTTGGACAGTTAGCAGAATCTTTTCAGTTAATCAACCAATAATCACAGAAGAAATACTATTTCTCAGCTTATCTTTTATTGAATCATGCAGGGAGTCAGAGAACACAGTCGTTGGTCCTTCACCTCCTCCTCTGGTGAAAGACCCAGAACAAAGAACAGCACAGCTACAAAAAGGCTTCAAGTTACTGGGCGTTTCCCAGTAACTTTCCAACAATACGCTGGCCATTGCCCAAACTAGTTAGAACCTTTCAGTGTCCAAATGGCTCCAGATGTCATCTCAGCTCTTTAAGACTTCCATCCTGTCTGTCCAGTGCAACTCTCACTTCATGCCCATATATGGAAACAGGATCAGAGAGACTAAAGCTTGAGTGTGTGTGCATGTGTGTGTGTCTATGCAACTTGTGTGAGTGTGGGCAACCAGTGTATGTGTGGCACGTGTGTTTGTGAGTAACCAACTGATGTGTATGTGTAAATGGTGCATGTGTGGGTTTGACTTGTGTGTTTGTGTGTGTGTAGCTAAACGATATGTGTATGCAAGCACTTTGTGTAATATCTGATTAACTAATCTTCACTATTTATTTATTATAACAATGATGACGTTTCTCTGTTGGCAACATAATGTTTTTCCACCCGCCCTGTTGAGAGATTTTTCTCTTCCACTTTCTCTCAGTTTAACCATTAGAGGAGGAGGCACCTAAACTTCACATTTTTCCTAAACTTAACCTTTAGTGGAGAAGTGCCTAAACATAAAATTAAAACTCAAAGTGATAAATGGCTCTGTGTAGGATGTGAACTTGGGACTGCCGATGCCTGCTCTTTGAAAGCGCTGGTCATCTCCTCCCACCAACCGAATGAGCATTAGAGCATTGTTAAAAAAATGGGTGTCATTTTGCTCATATGCTGCATGCTCTTTTTGTGCATGCGCAGTGACAATGTTGCATTGATTTGCCACATGCACGGTGAGTGAAAACTTTAATCACATCTCAGGTACATTTTTTTGTTGTTGTTTGTAGTATAAATGGCACATTTTTGCAGGGGGTGGAACGCGTGCCATTTGTACTGCTTTGGGTGAAATCGGTTTGTTTCACACTAGAAACAAACTGGACCAAGGTTCAGTTTGATCCGGACAGAGACCACCTCTTTGTTCTGGAACATATTTCAGCTCTTTGGCCCCGACTGTGGTTCGGGGGAGGTTTCATAACTAAAATTTTGGTCTGAATCAAACTGATAAGTCCAAAAGTCCAGGCCAAGCATTAGATGTGAAAGCCTAAATCTTCTGTATGGTTTAAATCTATCAATGGGATTAACCACAGACTGCTTTACTTAAGCAACGTTCACGTTTCAGTTGATCATAGCAAGGGACTATTTGTTTTTCTTTAACTAGTAATTTTGTAAAAGAAATTTACAGAGTGTACTGTATATTTGATATGTTTGAGTATGGCATTGACTCATATTGTTGACGTACTGTATGTCTTTATATTCTAAAAAAGCAGAGATATTAAAAAAGAAAACCCCACATAATATAAATGGGACTTTCCAGTCTGTAAATAGCTCTTACACAAGTTTAAATGACAGCGATACAGTAACAGATGTGGGAACAGTGGTGTCTTTTCTTGGATGTAATTTTGAAACACTGTTTAAATCATTGTTAACAGATATTTCAATTTTCCTGTTTTTTTTAATTTCCAAATAATTTAGACCTACCTACAGTTGTATCAAAGTAATTTATGACTAAACAGTAATTGTGAACACTCTTAGCTACTCAAGATGACACCAAGAACACTTCAAGTGTTAGTTGTCCATCCATCCATCCATCCATCTTCTACCGCTTTTCCGGAGGTCCGGGTCGCGGAGGCAGCAGTTCAAGCAGAGAAGCCCAGACTTCCCTCTCCCCAGCCACCTGCTCCAGCTCTTCAGAGGGGATACCAAGGCGTTCCCAGACCAGCTGGGAGACATAGTCTCTCCACCGAGTCCTGGGTCTGCCCCGGGGTCTCCTCCCAGTGGGACGTGCCTGAAACACCTCAAGTGGGAGGCGTCCAGGAGGCATCCTAATCAGATGTCCATACCACCTCAACTGACTCCTTTCAATGTGGAGGAGCAGCGGTTCTACTCTGAGCCTCTCCCGGATGACTGAGCTCCTCACCCTATCTCTGAGGGTGAGTCCAGCAATCCTACGGAGAAAGCTCATTTCAGCCGCTTGTATCCGCGATCTCGTTCTTTCGGTCATTACCCAAAGCTCGTGACCATAGGTGAGAGTAGGAACGTAGATTGACTGGTAAATCGACAGCTTTGCCTTAGAACTAAGCTCCCTCTTCACCACAACAGACCGGTACAACGTCCGCATCACTGCAGATGCTGCTCCAATCCGTCTGTCGATCTCTCGCTCCATTTTCCCCTCACTCGTGAACAAGACCCCAAGATACTTAAACTCCTCCACTTGGGGCAGTAGCCTGTCCCCAACCCGGAGAGGACAATCCACCTTTTTCCGGCTGAGGACCATGGGCTCGGACTTGGAGGTGCTGATTCTCATCCCAGCCGCTTCACACTCAGCGGCAAACCGTCCCAGCAAGAGCTGTAGGTCATTGCTGGATGAAGCCAACAGGACAACATCATCTGCAAACAACAGAGATGAGATCCTGTGGTCACCAAGCATGACACCCTCCATTCCCTGGCTGCGCCTAGAAATCCTGTCCATAAAAATTATGAACAGGATCGGTGACAAAGGGCAGCCCTGGCGGAGTCCAACTCTCACTGGGAATGACTCCGACCGAGTGTTGGCAATACGAACCAAACTCTCGCAACGGTCGTACAGAGACCGAATAGCTCGTAACAACAAGCCCGATACCCCATACTCCCGAAGCACCCCCCACAAAAATCTACGAGGGACGCGGTCAAATGCCTTCTCCAAGTCCACAAAACACATGTAAACTGGTTGGGCAAACTCCCACGAACCCTCAAGAATTCTCGAGAGGGTAAAGAGCTGGTCCGATGTGCCACGGCCAGGACGAAAACCACATTGCTCCTCCTGAATCCGAGGTTCGACCAACGGCCGGATTCTCCTCTCCAGTACCTTGGCATAGACCTTCCCAGGGAGGCTGAGGAGTGTGATCCCTCTAAAGTTGGAGCACACCCTCCGGTCCCCTTTTTTGAAGAGAGGAACCACCACCCTGGTTTGCCATGCCAAAGGCACTGCCCCCGACCTCCACGCAATGTTGCAGAGGCGTGTCAACCATGACAACCCAACAACATCCAGGGCCTTGAGGTACTCAGGGCGAATCTCGTCCACCCCCGGGGCCCGGCCACCAAGGATATTTTTAACCACCTTTGCGACCTCAGCCCCTGTGATAGGCGAGTCATCCCCCTCGTCCCCAAACCCTGCTTCCTCTGTGGAAGGCGTATCAGTGGGATTGAGGAGATCCTCGAAGTATTCCTTCCACCGCCCAACAATATCCCCAGTTGAAGTCAACAGTGTCCCATCCGCACCATACACAGTGTGGACGGGGAGCTGCTTTCCCCTCCTGAGCCGCCGAACAGTTTGCCAGAATCTCTTTGAAGCCGACCGAAAGTCTTGTTCCATGGCCTCACCGAACTCCTCCCGTACCCGGGTTTTTGCTTCAGCAACCACCCGAGCTGCACTCCGCTTGGCCTGCCGGTACACCTCAGCTGCTTCGGGAGTCCCACAAGCCAACCAAGCTTGATAGGACTCCTTCTTCAGCTTAACGGCCCCCCTCACCACTGGTGTCCACCACTTGGTTCGGGGGTTGCCACCACGAGATGCACCGACCACCTTGCGGCCACAGCTCTGGGCCGCCGCTTCAACAACAGAGGTGGAGAACATGGCCCATTCAGACTCCATGTCTCCAGACTCCCTCGGAATGTGGTTGAAGTTCTTCCGGAGGTGGGAGTTGAAGACCTCCCGGACAGGGGCCTCAGCCAGACGCTCCCAGCACACCCTCACTATACGTTTGGGTCTACCAGGTCTGAATGGCTTCCTCCCCTGCCATCGGATCCAACTCACCACCAGGTGGTGATCAGTTGACAGCTCTGCGCCTCTCTTTACTCGGGTGTCCAAGACATACGGTCGCAGGTCTGATGATATGATAACAAAATCGATCATCGACCTGCGACCTAGGGTGTCCTGGTGCCAGGTGCACATATGGACACCCTTATGCTTGAACATGGTGTTCGTTATGGACAGACTGTGGTTAGCACAGAAGTCCAATAACTGAACACCACTCGGGTTCAGATCGGGCAGGCCGTTCCTCCCAATCACCCCCCTCCAGGTTTCACTGTCGTTGCCCACGTGCGCATTGAAGTCCCCCAGTAGGACAATGGAGTCTCCAGGAGGAGCACCCTCCAGCACCCCAGTCACAGACTCCAAAAAGGGTGGGTACTCTGAAACATCATTTGGTGCATAGGCACAAATGATGGTCAGGACCCGTTTCCCAACCCGAAGGTGCAGGGAAGCAACCCTTTCGTCCACCGGGGAAAACTCCAATATAGAGGCAGCAAGGTGGGGCGATACAAGAATACCCACCCCTGCTCGTCGCCTCTCGCCCGGGGCAACTCCAGAAAAGGCCAAGCTCCAGCCCCTCTCCAGGAGACTGGTTCCGGAACCGGAGCTGTGTGTTGAGGTGAGGCCGACTATATCTAGCCGGTATCGCTCAACCTCGTACACCAGCTCAGGCTCCTTCCCCACCAGAGAGGTGACATTCCACGTACCAAAAGCAAGTTTAGAAAGCTTGGGATCAGTCCGCCAAGGTCTCCGCCTTTGACCGCCACCTAATCCACATAGCACCGGATCCCCATGATCCCTCCTGCAGGTGGTGAACTCACTGGAGGGCGGACCCATGTAACTCCTTCGGGCTGAGCCCGGCCAGGTCCCATGGGTGGAAACCCGGCCACCAGACGCTAGCCTTCGAGCCCCTCCCCCAGGCCTGGCTCCAGGGTGGGGCCCCGGTAACCCCATACCGGGCGGGGTACACTGAATCCTTGATATACAATTTATCATGAGAGTCTGTTGGATTGTTCTTAGTCTGGCCCTTCACCCAGGACCAGTTTGTCTTGGGAGACCCTATCAGAGGCAAATTGCCCCGGACAACATAGCTCCTGGGATCACTGGGGCACGCAAACCCCCCCACCACGATAAGGTGACGATCCATGAGGGGGGTGTTAGTTGTCCTTTCGTTAAAACACTGTCATGTCTAGCTTGTGTGTGTCTCCGACGGACTGAGACAGGAATGCAATTTATTTTAAGATTTTAAAGGAGCATGGAGATGACCCTGAGAAAGTCTGATGTAACAGCCAAACACTAACACGGTGGTGTCTGGGTGCCCTCAGAGTGTGCAAGCTTAAGAAGTTCCCATTACACAAATAAACACCCAATGTGCTACTATGTAGGAAGCATGCAACACACACAGAACAGCCACACATTTTTTTATGACAGCACATGTGACTCAGTGAATGGCCTTCCTTCCTCAGCTGTAAACAGTACACAATATTTTCCCACATATTGTTTAACTGAGGCACAAAGAATATGGCAAAAAAGCAGATTAACAAAAGAAAATTGTCAGACTTTCCCATTGTAAAAAAAAAAAAAATAGTGTTTATATGTGCATATGAGTTTTGTTCATTCATTTTACAGCCACCTAGAGTCGGATGCCCCTCTAGGTGTTCTTGTGTCATGTCACTCTTTGGCTAAAAGTGTTGCTCCATTAAAACCTCCCATGCAGTCATTTTATCAAACCCTCCACAATAAATTCACGCAGCCACTGGAAAACAATCACTAATGAGCTACCATGGGACTGCAAAGGGTGTGGACCACCCTGCATCTCATTATCCTGCCACATTGCTGCCATCATCGTGCTGTCAAAGCCTATTCTAAACTCATCAGTCATAATATATAAAGGGAACAAATTCCATCTTATGCAATCTGTTAATTCGAGCTTCTGTGCCTCCCTGAAGGAAGTCAGTTGATTTATGCTGGCAAACCCACAATAGTGGAGACTGGCTTCCAACAGAAAACATCCTACATGATCATTTGTACCAGCAGGTCATATAAGCTGTAAATACAGTTTAGCATTATGGCACCTCGAATGACCAGGGAAACAATGGCTTGGAGTGAAATGGCAGAAAGGTACAGTTGCAATGGAATTAGAGTTGATACAGCAATCCTCGCACCCCACCTCCTCCTTTAGATGTTTTTTTTTTCTCTGTGTCATATCTATTGCCGCCTATTTTGTGTAAATTGTGTTGGTGCTGCTTTTCCCATGTCATCATGCTTGCCATATACAGTGCTGTGAAAAAGTACTTGCCCCCTTCCAAGAGTTCTAATATTTCTGCATATTTGTCACACTTAAATGTTTCAGATCATCAAACATAACCCAAGTAAAGGCAAAATGCAGTTTTTAAATGATGATTTCATTTATTAAAGGGAAAAAAGCTATTCAAACATACCTGGCCTATGTGTAAAAAGTAATTACAATTACCATATGTGATGAGTTTTTGTACTTCCAGCCAAGGAACTGTGGATGTCTGTTTTATCATATTGTGGAGAAAGAAGGCAGGCAAGGCATTGAGCTGGATGACACAGAAACTTTATTCCGTCTCCAACATAATTTACAGCAAAAGAGAATCTCGGGTCTCTGTGCATTCCTCTTTTATATCTTTATTTCCATACATCGAGACCCAGAACTTCCGACCTTAACACACTGTTGTATGAATAAAGGATTGTGTGGCACATTAACATAACATAATGCTGGTGCCACTCCAACACCTTTCTTGTCTCCGCGGCTCCAGCATCTTTTACTCTCCCCGTAGGGCGTATAGAACCAACAGTCCCGTCTAATGCCTCCCCGGTGACACCTTCTCCTTTGGTCCACTGTCCTCCTCTTCACCTTACCCTCTTTGGGTGGAGAAAACCCCCACCCCATGCCCCCACAAAACTCCCCCCCACCCCTGAACACCCAGAAGGGGCACTAAACACTCCATCCTTTGGGCTTGAGATGGCGCCCATAGCTTCTGTAGCGGAGAGTCGCCGATCCAGTTGAACCGCCCTGCTGGTGAGGTGTGCCAGAGGGCACGTCAACCTGTGGAGGGAAAGAGGGAGGGGGGGAAACACAGTAACTTTGTGAGCACAGGTCCCTGCCAAGGGATCACCACTATGCGGAGCCACCAACGGTGGTCGTCCACGGAGGGGAGCTTGGGCCAACACCACCTGCTCATCTGCCAACACAAAAGTGGGCTTCAGCCTGTCGATGCAGGTCCCCCTAAGTCTAACACAAAATGCTTGTCCCTAGGTTCCAACACCCTGAACGGTCCATCGTACGATGGGCGCAGCTGGGTCCGGTGCGCATCGTGCCTGACAAAAAGCAAGCAAGCTTTTTGGGACAAATGTGCAGGGAAAACAATGATGGGCCAGGCCCGGTACGCTCACAGGCTCCTTACTGTGTAAAAATTGCATGGGTGGACAAGTCTCAGGTGTGAGGTTTTCCGGTAAAAACTCTCAGAGGATCTGCAGCGGCTGAGAAAAAACGAGTTCTGCCGGGAAGGCTCCCAAATCCTCCTTAGGTGCGGAGCGCAACCCTAAAAGAACCCAGGGCAGGCAGTCAACCCAATTTGTGTCCGTGAGCAAAGCTCTGAGCTCTGCTTTAAGTGACTTATGAAAACGCTCGCATAACCCGTTAGCCTGGGGGTTGTAGGCAGTAGTGCAGTGAATTTGGACCACCAGGCTTTCAGCCATTGTGGACCAGAGTTCTGAAACGAATTGTGGACCACTGTTGGACGTAATGTGCGATGAAGGTCTGAAACGTGTAACCCAAGCCAACAAAAAAGTGTGCGCCACTTCGCGAAAGTGGTAGAAGCCAGCGGGACCACTTCAGGTCAGCGTGTGGTGCGTTCTGCCACTGTCAAATGGTGTGTGAAACCTTGCTATGGTGGAAGGGGTCCTACCAAATCTACGTAGATGTGGTCAAACCTCCTAGCCGAGATTTAGAACGGCTCAAGGAGAGCTCTAGTGTGCTTGTGCATTTTGGCCCACTGGCATGCGACGCAAGCTGCAGCCCACTCTTTCATGTCGTTGCGCAAGCGTGGCCAGACAAATTTCGCGCCCACTAGCTTCACTGAAGCACGCACTCCCGGATGCAAAAGGGAGTGGACCGACTTGAAAACGTGACAGTGCCAAGAGTTCGGCACCACTGAGCGCAGGCGGCGGGTGGAGACATTGCAGAGTAAGGGAGGGCACCCTTCTTGCATTACCCTGCTCTCTAGCCTTAACCCAGTTGGCGCAGAGTGGAGTGCGCAAATATCCGCATCCCTGGCTTGCTCCGTGGCCATGGTGGGGAACTCTATTCCCATGTAGACCGGGGCGATTAATGTATGCGACAGGCAATCAGCCACGATGTTGAGTTTACCGGCAACGTGTTGAATGTCGATAGTAAACTCTGAAGTTGTGACCAAATGCCGTTGCTGCTGGGCCGACCACGGTTCTGAGGTCTTGGACATTGCGTGCGTCAGTGGCTTATGGTCCACAAACGTGGTGAACTCGTCCCCCTCCAGCCAGAATTGGAAATGGCGTGTCGCCAGGTGGAGAGCCAGCAATTCTCTTTTGAATGTGCTATACTTGCATTCGTTGTCCCGCAAAGTCCAGCTAAAAAATGCAAGCGGCTGTCACAAACCTGAGACGCACTGTTCCACCACTGCCCCTATGGCAACATCAGACGCATCCGTTGTGAGCGCAATCCGTGAAGACGGATCCGGGTGGGCTAACAACACAACATCCACAAGTGCTGTTTTGGAGTTAGTAAAAGCCTGGACTTGCTCGGGAGTCCAGTCGATGGTTTCCGCGGGCTTATTTTTTTAAACGCGGCATACAACGGCTGCTTCAGCTGGGCTGCCTGGGGAAGGAAACAGTTATAAAAATTAACCATTCCCAAAAACTCCTGTAGTGCTCTCATGGTCTGCAGGCGCGGAAAGTCCACCATAGTGCACGCCTTATCCGGTAACAGAATCGCGCCCTCCAGTGAAATGCGGTGGTCCAAAAAGTCAGTCACTGGCACACCGAACTGGCACTTCGCTGGGTTAACTATCAGCCCGTATGCTTCCAACCTCTGGAAAACTGTCTTAAGATGGGCGATGTGCTCCTCCTCGGATGCACGGGCTACCAGAATGTCGTCTAAGTAGAAAAAAACTAAGGACAAGTCACGAAACACTGCATCCATCATTCTCTGGAAGGTCTGCACTGTGCCTTTTAAGCCGAACAGCATGCGTAAAAACTCGAAAAGGCCAAAAGGAGTTGTTTTTGGAACGTTTTCTGCACACACTGGGACCTGGTGGTAAACGCGGACCAGATCCACTTTGGGAAAAAAAACATGCCCAGACCAGGTGTACGGAAAAATCCTGGATGTGAGGAACAGGAGAGCAATTGTGTTCCATAGCGTTGCTCAAGTGTCGGAAATCATCGCATGGTTGCCATGACCCGTTGGCTTTAGGCACCATATGTAGCAGGGATGCCCACGGGCTGTTAGAGCACCTGACAATGCCCAGCTGTTCTAAGTTGGCAAACTACTCACGCGTGCTGGCCAGTTTAGCTGCGTCCAGGCGCCGAGGTCGCGCCAATACCGGCGGCCCTTTTGTAGTTATGAAATGTTTGACCCTGTGCCTCATTATCATAGCCGAAAATGTCAGGACTGTGAGTGCTGGGAACTGTGCGAGTAACTGTTGGTACTTACCCCCTGGAACGTTAGCCAGTGTTGTTGACCCAGGTCCACGAGCTGTACAGGGCAGAGAAGCAAAAGAGACAGCATCCACTAATCTCTTAATAGCAACATTAACTAATAACCCATAAGCACATAAAAATCTGCACCAAAAATGGGGCGGAAACATGCAGCTATCACAAAGTCCAACTGAAAGTTACGCCCGTGTAAGCATATTGTCAGTGTCCGTTCACCAAATGTCCAAATGTCCTGATGGTGGATCCGTTGGCAGCCGTGAGCTCGGGACCGCTGCGTCCTGCCACCCTGTTGGCATTGACCGGCAGGATGAGGCTCTTCTGGGAGCCGGAGTCCACAAAAAAACGTCTCCCCAAACATGTGTCCGTGACATAAAGCAGTCTGTTCCTGTTGCCATCGGTTGCAGCTGCCACGAATTCTGAACATGCCGTCTTCCCGGCTTCTTGAATTGGTATGGCAACAGGCAGCGTTGGGCATTCGAGCTGAAATGGCAATGATTAAAACAGATTGCCCCATTCCTTCATCTTCTGGTGTCCATCCCGGCTACCATGAATGGCTCCTCGACCTCGTTGGAGTCCCTCATGGATGCCGGTGCCACTGTCTGCGTGCTGGGACCTCTGGTCGCCAAGATGATGCAGTCCGCTTCCTGTGCCAGGGCGTGGTAGTCCTTAGTCACCAGCCGCGGCGAGTTGGCCAGGATCGCCCTTGCTGTTGCCGGTAGGTTCATGAGGAACAAGTGGGCAAACAGGAAAGATTCGTTGTCCTTCCCCCTCAGTGCCAACATGCTCTCCATAAGCTCCACTGCTGACTTGTCCCCTAACTCCGAACGCGTTAGGAGCCTCTCTGTCCTCTCACTGTCAGAAAGGGTATCGCGCTGGAGAAGCATCCGCTTGAGCGCTTCATATTTTCCCTGGGCCGGCGGCTCCTGGTACAGGCTCATCACCTGTTGTGTAACACACTCATCCAGTGCAGCTACCACGTAGTAATATCTGGTATCGTCCGTTGTTATCCCACAGAGTGCGAACTGGACTTCTGTGTGCAAGAACCACACGGTCGGGTTGTGAAGCCAGAAGTCTTGGAGCTTGACTGAGACCATGCATGCGGTGCTGGCGCTCTCCCTCTAGGCAGTCTCCGGGACAGTGCTCAGCTTGCTTTCCATGGCACGTCTTCGGGTCACCAATGTGGAGAAAGGAGGCAGGCGAGGCAACGAGCTAGATAACACAGAAACTTTATTCCTTCTCCAACATAATTTACAGCAAAAGAGAATCCCGGGTCTCTGTGCATTCCTCTTTTATATCTTTATTTCCATACATCGAGACCCGGAACTTCCGACCACAACACTTTGTTGTATGAACAAAGAATTGTGTGGCACATTAACATAACATAATGCCTGTGTCACTCTAACACCTTTCTTCTCTCCACTGCTCCAGCATCTCTTACCCTCCCCCAGGGGCGCATAGAACCAACAATCCCATCTGATGCCCCCGGTGACACCTCTCCTTTTGGTCCATTGTCCTCCTTTTCACGTTGCCATCTCTGGGTGGATAAAACTCCCACCCCGTGCCCCCACAATATCATTTGTTTGAGAATATACAGTATATGTGACCAAGGGGGCAGACAGTGATGCACCAGAATCCAGCACTCTACTTGTGTCATCAAGAGGGGTGACCCACTTGGCAAGCAAAACAGAAATGCTTTCAATGACTCCGTCACATATTTCTCCCTTCAGTCTTAGACATCATCCTGATTTAAGAGGTGCATTTAAGCTTTAAGGGTGCCCACCTTCTGACTATGTCATGACCAGTGTTGGGAGTAACGCCACTACTTTTGCAGTAACATGCTGTGTAACAAAATTGCTGTTTAAAAATTCAGTAATGCATTGCAGTTACTGAAATTTGATCAGATGTATTACTCATTACTCATTTTATTAACATGGATCAATATTTTTAGCTCAAATAAATGAATATACAAACTGACCCTACCGTAGCTGAGACGAGCTGTCAGTCAAGGTGACCTGTTGCGAAGAGCCCGAATTTTCATTACTGAATGGCGGAAAAGATGAAGCTACTTTGTTTTTGTGGAAATAGATTATTTTTCCTTTGTCGCGGTTAAGTACAAAAACATATTGGCAGGTTGCAAGCTAAGTGCCAACAATAAATAAGCCAATGATGTTTTCGGATCCTGTTATGTGGAGCAATGGAAAAAAACTTCTTCGGCCTATGGATCAGTGGAATGTCTGGAAGAGGAAGAATGAAGCATACATTGAAAAGAACACCCTGCCTACAGTGATGCATGGCGGTGGCTCAGTGATGCTCTGGAGGTGCTTTACTTCTTCTGGCACTGGAAACTTGCAGCTTGTGGAGGGCAAGATGGATTCAATGAAGTATCAGGAAATCCTGGGAGAAAATGTCATGCCATTTATGAGGAAGCTGAAGCTTTGGCATCATTGGCCCTTCCAACAGGACAACGATCCCAAGCATACCTCAAAGTCCACCAAGGCTTGGTTTCAGAAGAAGTCTTGGAAGATACTAGAGTGGTCATCACAGACACCTGAGTTGATCCCACTGAAAATCTCTGGTGGGATTTGAAAAAGGTGGTTGCAGCATTCAAACCCAAGAATATTAGTGAACTGGAGGCCTTTGCCCATGAGGAATAGACTAATATTCCTCAGGAACTCTGCCAGAAGCTGGTGTCTAGATATGAATCAAATTTGCAGTAGGTCATAGCAGCAAAAGGGTGCTGTAAGTACTAAAGATGCTTGTGATGAAGAAGTTGAATAATTTTGAGACTGCAGTAGTCATAAAACGTGACGTTGTTTAATTTGGAGAAACTATTTGTAATATTAGTTGTATTGAGCTATTTAAATTGTTCTTGTTTGATTTGTTTATTGCAAACAGCTACCAGTTTGTACATTTTGCCAATAAACGTAATTTGCAGTGGGGGTTAAATGACTTTGATTGCAACTGTATGTGAACTGGGCTTTTCCAACTTGACTGCTATAAAAACTGAAATAAGAGAGAGTGAGTGAGGATCAAGAGCTTTGTGTACCCCCTTCTTCAGTTCCAGCCAGGATATCAGCTTTGTGTTCATCTAAACAGGCCCACATTTCACGCTGAGTGAATATAAACTAACAAGACTAAATTGTCATTACATATAGTATGCTGTAATAGGTTACAATGTGTCATTTTGTAACATTTCTGGTTGGTGGAGTTCCCTGACATGTTTTCAATGTGGAAAGGGTTCCTTGGCTCAAAATAGGTTGAAAAACACTGGTCTAATGCATGATGTCCCCCCTTTAGCATCTGCTCACCATTCCCAAGACCTCAAAGCCCTGGACCTCTCACCAGGAAGGAAAGTCACATTATTTGTGATCATGACTTGGAGCTAGAAGCTTCAGAGTGATATAACTTTAAAAAGGGCAGAAAATGGAATGAAGGAAGCTCGGCAGATTTACAGTGATCATTGATGTTGGTCCTGCAGTAGATTGATGACATTCTGTCCAAAGAAAAAAAGATTTTTTAAAGCTTTAAATTTAAGGCTGGATCTTTGGTAGACTAAGAATCAATCATGAAGGAAAAGCTGGATTTACTAGGAAGTAAAATGAAATATTATCCTTGTGTTTGGCATTAGTATGTCTCTTTATAATTCTTTGCTGATTTAGGGTGTTCAATAAAAGTCAAATAAAAGGGATTAAATTGTTGAAAGAAAATGACCACTGTGCCAACTACTTAATTTTAAGATTTATTTTTCTTTAGCAACAAATCCATGAGGTACCGGTATATTACAGTAGTCCAAATGTTACATTGTGAAAATAAGGCCTTGAAACAAACAAACAAAAACATTCTAGCTAAATATTTAATTCTTACACTCACTTGTTTGCTGTTTTGACACAAAACTTGTAACGCATTTCCTCCTGTGTCCATCATCACTATCAGCTGAACAGTGTTTATTCCTGAAAAACTGTCCTCTTTTTTTTTTTTGCTCCACTCATGTACTGCTGAACAGCAGAGGCTGTTTTTCCATGTGTTAGCCATTAGTATCACCTGACTACCGTTCATACCTGAAAAACTCTCTCATGAAGCAGCCTTTTGGGAAAGTGGTGGTGGTGGTGATGGGTGGGGGACACCAGAACTGCCGCCGGCTTAGAAACATTTTTGAGGTATTTTAATTGACTATTTCCATATTCTGCTAACACTCCAAAAGCTGTTTGTTTTGCAGATTAGCTAATGGATGCCAGTTTATTTTCCTGCATTTTTTGTAATATTTAGAAATAAAATGTAAAATGCAAACTTTATTTTATTAAGCTTATGAAACTGAGTACATTTACTGACAAGTTACTGGTTTGGTCCATTGTAGAACTTTTGTGAGGGTGAAAAAATATGAGCACAGACCATGATTTCATCTGATGTTGGCCTAATGAAATATACATTGGACAAATGAACTCTTTTGATTCAGGTTAATACATCTTCCAGGTCAAAATGGTGTGAAAACAAAATGAAAACATTTAATTTTGTAACACAAACACAAACTGATACTTGAATAATCAGACCAAGGACAACATGGCTTGAGAAGAGTCAAACCATACAATGATAGTATGTACAGTGCTTGAACATTTGTGAACCCTTTAGAAATTTCTACATTTCTGCATAAATATGACCTAAAACACCATCAGATTTTCACACAACTCCTAAAAGTAGATAAAGAGAACTCAGTTAAATAAATAAGAAAACAAATTACTTTTTCATGTATTTATTGAGGAAAATAACCCAATGCAGTGGTACGAAAAAGTGTTTGGTCTCTTCCTGATTTCTCACTTTTTTTGTATGTTTGTCATACTTAAATGTTTCAGATCATCAAACAAATTTAAATATTAGACAAAGATAACACAAGTAAACACAAAATGCAGTTTTTAAATGAAGGTGTTTATTATTAAGGGGAAAAAAAATCCAAACCTACATGGCCCTGTGTGAAAAAATAATTGCCCCCTAAACCTAATAACTGGTGGGCCACCCTTAGCAGCAACAACTGCAATCAAGCGTTTCCGAAAACTCGCAACGAGTCTTTTATAGTACTGTGGAGGAATTTTGGTCCACTCATCTTTGCAGAATTGTTGTAATTCAGCAACACTGCAGGGTTTTCAAACATGAACCGCCTTTTTAAGGTCATGCCACAGCATCTCAATTGGATTCAGGTCAGGACTTTGACTAGGCCACTTCAAAGTCTTCATTTTGTTTCTCTTAAGCCATTCAGACGTGGACTTGGTGGTGTGTTTCGGATCATTGTCCTGCTGCAGAACTCAAGTGCGCTTCTGCTTGAGGTCATGAACAGATGGCCGGACATTCTCCTTCAGGATTTTCTGGTAGACAGCAGAAATCATGGTTCCATTTACCACAGCAAGTCTTCCAGGTCCCGAAGCAGCAAAACAGCCCCAGACCATCACACTACCACCACCATATTTTACTGTTGGTATGATGTTCCTTTTCTGAAATGCTGTGTTACTTTTACGCCGGATGTAATGGGACACACACCTTGTAAAAAGTTGCACTTTTGTCTTGTCCACAGATATTTTCCCAAAAGTCTTTTGGATTATCAAGATATTTTCTGGCAAAACTGAAACAAGCCTTTATATTCTTTTTGCTCAGCAGTTGTTTTTGTCTTGGAACTCCACTGATCCAGGCCATTTTTCTTGAGTTTCTTTGTTAGAATAATTCTGAGCTTAAATTATTCAAAGTCAAAAAATCAGGTGGAATATTGGATTTATGTTCATTTATTTAAAAAAAAGAGTCACCCCAAAGGCTATTTGGGGGAGAGATTACAAAGCATGGCCTTCAGCACACACATAGAATCTCTGGAGGTACATTCTTTAGGTTCGATATATATAGGCTACAGAAAGAATGGGGAGGATAGGGATGAGAAGAGGAAGGGGGAGAGACAGAGAGACAGTCCTGATAAGCAGTGCTTATCTGGGGTGATGAGCAAATGAAGAAACATCACAGACATTCCAGAGACAGAGTGTCCATAAACTAATCTAGAACACAAGCTAGGAGTTCCTGTGCATTCCTGTGACCTAAAAGAAAACAGGGCATGTCAAAGTGAGTATCAGTGTAGCTTAGATCATTCTTTATGCAGGTACTGATCCTCAGTCTGAATTCTCTGAAGGCCAATAATTGCTCACAGAAACATGCCAAGAATATATGAACTTATCCTACATGGAATGCGCATATAAACATTAAAGATGGCATATGAAAGGCATGATACTTCTCAAGAAAAATAATACATTATTAATAACAATAATAATGTGGATAATATGGAATTTTTCTATCATATTCCCCCCTTGATACTTAATAAAGCATCAGGATTAAAAGAAAAATAATCAAAGTGGTAGTAAAATAAAGTAAATGAAATAATGTACGGATATGTGTAAGAGTTTACATTCTGTTATGTGTCTTTGCAAGTTAAAAATGTGTGTAGAATACGTCATTAAGAGTGAACATGTGTTATATGATCAAAATTAATCTTAGACTAAAAAAATAAGAACGTAGAAAATAATATGAAGATACTCAAAACAGCCTTAAATTATATTGCAACCTTCAAGCTCCTTAGGTTAGTATTACCCCTTTCACCATCCTCTTCATCTACAGCAGTTATATGAAGACATATCGCTAAGCTTACAATAACCAGCCTCATCATCATATTAAGGACTCACACAAAAAAAATCTGAAGTTATAAAAATCATTACCAAGTTTATGATGAGACTTCTCCATGAAGAGAAACACTAACTTAATCAATTTTGTTATCATTGCCTGCAAAGCAATGGCACTATGTGTATCCGAGGTATTAATATGACCATTTGCATCATTTTTATGGATAGTGGTAAAACAATAACCTCCTTTAATAGGGCATACACCCCTATGGGTGGCAATTAGTTGATCAAGAACCATTCTATCCTTTGTTATAATTTTGTAAATGATTGTAGTCTATAATGAAGTATTTTAATTCCTTAGGTATTTCATATCCACTCTCACTCAAAGAAAATGAACAAAAGCCTCACTCCTGTACTTTCCATCTGAAATTGCATTCATGCTTCATAAATGGCATCATGTGGTAAAGAAGCATCTCTCTTCACCCTGCCCACCTGCCCTGCCGACATGATGAGGGTACAGTCAGTTGCCAAAATGGGGTACACAAACCTTATCAGTGTCCTGGCCAGGTGCAAATACACCCGATGACTCAATGACTTTTGACAATGTAGATCCTTGGTATAACTTTGGCTCGCTTCGTTGGTCAAGCATGGTAGTAGTACAGGGGAGAGACGCACTATAAGCCATTGCATACTTAGAGAGTGTTAAGCTGCTGGAAAGGGACATCACCACTTCAAAAAGAGGAGTTCCCTAATGAAATTAACCTTGCATTCGCAGAGTAAGGAGTGTCATCATGTTTCTAATCAGTGGAGTGATGTGTTGTGTCAGGTGTGATTCAAAGTGATGTTTGCTATGTTATTTCTGTATATAGCCTCTCTTAAGAAACCAAACAGCCTGTAGTAGCTGCATCATTTTAGCAATAAAAGATAATTTGTCAAACTGTTAGTGTTATTAAGGAGTAAACATAACAATTCTCTACAGTGTATAGGCAATGGAACAACTTAATAACCAATATTAAGTATTACTAGAGGATGATGAGGATGATAAGGTAACAACACTAACCACACTTTTCTTTCCCTTGTATTTTACCCTTGTCATGATAAACAAACAGCCTGTTTCACTATAGCAAAGGTCGTTACTGGATGCCAAGCCATCAGCCGACATTTGCATAGAGAAACAGTTAAACAGTCATTTTTTTTAAAGTAAGTATACAATGTACAGTATATTAAACAGTCTCTTGCTGAGGGTTTCAAGTGGGGTAAAACATTAGATGCACCCAAGTGCCACGTCCTTCATTTCCCGTGTCTGTTTAGGTCAGCAGGATAAACTTTGTGCTGTCAATGCCAGGGAGTTTTGGTCTACTTTCCTGTGATAACCAGATCCCCTGGTTTGCCCAAAAGATGGGTACACCTCCCACGGTTCCTTCGTCACATGGTCCCTCCTGGGAAGGGCAGTATGGATAACATCGCTGTCAGTTGTCATTCTTTGCATGTAATCACCCAGAAACCCTTCCTCATCACCTAAGTTAAATTGCTTCAATAACAGGGTTTGCAATTCACAATTTCCCTGATTTTTCTTATTTGTGAATTATACTAATCCTGTGGATTGTTGATGGTAAGCTAAATGGTTTCCTAGGTAAATGTTTGGTACTAATAATTTGGGTACTGTACCTAAATGTGACATGATTTGATTTACAAAGTGTATTCCATTAAATGTTTTCCATTATCTAAGTAAATCATTTCAGCTATTTTAAATCTTGAATTGTTTCAGTTAAGGGTTTCAGTGTCACCATTGCAGTATTCAGATTAGCGCATGAGAAAGCCTTTGTATATTCAATAAGTATGTAAATAATTTCTAATCATTTTTACCTTCACATATTTAGCTCAATGAGATTTATGCAAAGGTTTTGAAAAGACTAAGTTTATTCAGGGAAGATCAAATTATTTTGCTTTGAGCTCCCTAAAGCATTGTTCTCTTAATTGAGTAAAAATCTGTATTGTCTTTGTAGTAGATTCTAAATTAAGTCCCACAATAAACATAAATGCAGCATAAATTATTATTATTATTATTATGATTATTATTATTATTATTATTATTATTATTATTATTATTATTATTAGCATTATTATTATTAGCATTAATTGGACTTTTCTTAGATATTTGGAACTTTTCTCATAAATTTGCATGGTTTCCTTCTTCCTTATCAGTTTACCTTGTTTCTTATAAACATGATATTTCTTTTTACAATAATCTGCAAATATTTTCTTAACTATCTGAAAATCTATTGATGTAAATTTTAACTTCTCCTATTGAATGTTGTTATTTCATTACCAAGTGGTTTCATTTATATTTTTCTCTTCATTACTGATCATTTATTAATAATTTTTATGTATTATCTATTTTTCTGAGGATTTTGCTCATTATGTTTTACTAATTAATTTCTTTGGTACCCCCCCCCCCCCCACACACACACACACACACCCTTTGATGATGCATGGAGACGCACATGCATCAAAGTTACAGGGTATTAGCTTGATGGGTAATGTCTTTTTACTAGAGGGAAGCGTTTACCACTTTTTATGTGTTACACACAGTTCATTTAGATGGAAATTTGTGAGTAGTGTAGCTCTTTTAAAATGAGGTTTCAATAATCATGGCTTCTTTTGTGTCGTCTCTTGACCAATTTACAAACTCCATTTAGGAAAAAGTAATATAACTGTCTGTGCAGATTTGATATGATTTAGCATTTATAGCAACCATTCTGAGTTAGTCACTTAGACTACATCCGTCTGTCCAGTTGAACACAGACAGGTTGAATTTGTGTAAGTGAATTCTTGTGAAAGATTGTGTCACACTCCTTCAGTCAATGGAAAGGAGGACATATTGCCTAATTAGAATTTGGCTTAATTTTGTACAAGAAATGCCTTATTTTATATATTCCTTGGTAAATTATTGTGTGGACTGTAGTCCTGAGGCCCGGCTCGGCCAAGGGCAAGCACCGGGAGCACAGGCCAGGTCTGTAGCAGTCATCATACAACACAAGTCTTCCTTATTACTGTCACATTTCTGAAATGTGATACTGTCACACCATTATGTGGTGAGTGGCATCATTGCAAGGTGTGAGATTGAAATGTGTCAGATGTATCCTGCAGTGTAAAGTCATATAAACACTACATTTTTAAAGTCAAAGCCATTTATATTGATACGCTTTATGTCATTTGCAATGTCATTTGTTCTACTTAGCTTCGGCAATGCTTGTCAATTAAGGTCCTTCCCCCCGTCATGCCGATGTTGCACCCCCCAGCCAGTGAGCCATGACCATGCCTGTCACACACTGTCCAGCCTCCTCACATCTCCCACAAACATCAAATCTCAGTGTCATCCTGTAAAAAATTGGGGGGGGGGCTTAAGGCTACCCCCATCCGCATGTCAGTATTTATATCAACAGGAGTGCAAATTTTATCACCCCATAAATTGATTTTGCTAATGTTCCAGTTATCATCATTAGTTTGTGTCCCTTAATTGTTTCACATTGTTTATCCCACTGTTCATTATAATGTGTAATGTTAAGAAACACAAGTGAATTATTGTTTTTATTTTTTTGTTACATATTGCATATGTCACTAAGGATTTATTAAATTGAAAGGTAATGGTGATGTTATGATTCCTATCTTTTCACCTTGTTGATTTAGCAAATCTAAATCCCGGTGAAAGCTAAAGATTTTGTGAATGCTTTCCCTTTCCAGGCGATGCAAAATGAAAACATGAACAGGAATGGAGAATAACAGAAAAAAAACCCTTTAAATTACACCTAAAGCTTCCACAATTTGAATAATGTGATTTTGCTATTCACAACAAGTATTTGCTAAATATTCAGTGAATCAATAAATGTTTTACCACTTGACATGGGTCAGCACTACTTTAAGATTATGTTTAAACCAAACAGCGTCATATATTAGAAGCCTTAAATCAATGCAGCATTTTGAATTGGCAATTGTTGCGTGTAACTTAAAAGATTAAAATGTGTAGTTACACACATGCAAGGTCAGAATGGTTGATACTCCAATCTGTTGTTTTGGTTTTTTTTTTCCTAAATCCTGCAACCCTCCAGACCTTGAGCCTTCCATTTTTTTTTTTTTTACATGGACAGTGAAAGCATCAAAATGTAAATAAGCACATAGCCATTTATTAAAAAGTGAGTTTAGTATTATTGAAACAAAGCAACAACATGACATAGAATTATCAAGACCTCTGTTTGATAGTCAGTAGTCTCTGGCAAATCATATGCGCAAACACAGTAATTATCAACCTCTTCTATGCTTTGAATCATGTCATATAAGGTGTACATAAAGCCTTCAGTGATTAGGCATTATGAAGTGACAGCATGATATTGTAATGTTCAGTTAATTTAATCATTGTCATGCTGGTAGCACTGATTAAGATGCATGCAATTGTACTTAACTTAGTGGTTTAGCCATCTTTGGTGTCAATGAGAGGGGCATGGACAGTGGCGAGGCGATGCTGTTTTGCTGGGTCCCAGAGGCTGGTTGTTTGGCGAGAGCAGAAAGCAGAGGGGAAAAAAAACAAAAACAACCTTTGAGATCATTAATCCTGTGTCCTTTTTCCCTGTAAAGTTCACTGCTATGCTTCAATCAGAGAAATAAGGCAATTGAGTTAATAAAAATCAGTGATACGTTAAAAAATTGAAAAAAATAGCTCAATGTTTTTCATTTTCCAAAGAAAAACTGGAGGAAATGAAAATACTGGCTTTAAAATATATATAAATAGTTTACTACATACGCAACATTAGAGTCAAAACCCACAAAATTAGATTGAAAAAGGAAAATGTAAAAACCCCAAAGCTTTGCAAAAATACCCATATATAGATTATTTCTCTCACTCCCCTGGCACACAGGTCAGCACCTAGACAGCCTGTGTTTTTTTATTTTTTTTTCTCAAGCAACCACACACACACACACACACACACACACACACACACACACACACACACACACACACAGGGCCCAGACAGAAATGCTCCTTTCTCTATTATCTACACAAGGTCGGAGCTAGACAAAACATACGCACACAATGAAAACTTCAAATTTATGCCAACACACAAAGCAGCGTGAAAATTACTTCAATTAATCTCTGAAACTGGCAACTTTAGCGGAAAACATGCACATCTGGAAACCACACACTCTCACAGCAGCGTGAAGCTCTTTCTGTTTTGTCTACACTGCCGTGAAAACACAACACTAGTCAGCTCCTTTTGCCCAAAATTACTATTTTCTAACACCCATAATTTTAAACATCCCTCAATAGGATAACAATTAATTAACCAACCCTTTTATGCTCCACAAATACCTGAAAAAATCACAAACAACAATTTTACAACCTCGTGCGACCTGCTCTTTCCGCCTCCGCGGAGAACTCCGTCACTCTTTCACACCAGAGCAGATTTCACGAGACAAAGAGACAAGAACAAACCAACTGCAGTGACTTTTATTCAGCGCTACAACAAACCTTAAAAATAAAAATAAAAATCTACCAGTATTTTCAGCGCTCACGTAACCTCCCGCAGTTTGCCCAGAGCCCCGGTATTGGGCAATAAGCAGACACGGTAAAAGGCATGTATCTTCCCATGAAAATCTACTCTCCAGGGTCACATAACCCCCCCCCCCCCCCACAATATGCTGAGAGCCTAGGTATTAGGCAATAAAACAGTCGTGGCCAAGGGGCATGAATCTTTCCTTGAGAATCTACTTTTTAGGGTCACATAACACCCCCCCCCCACGATATGCCGAGAGGCTAGGTATTAGGCAATAAAGCAGTCGTGGCCAAGGGGTACGAATCTTTCCCTGAGAATCTACTTTTTAGGGTCATGTAACCCCTCCTCCCCCATGATATGCCGAAAGCCTAGGTATTAGGCAATAAAGCAGTTGTGGCCAATGGGCACAAATCTTTCCCTACTTGCACGCAACTTCCAAAACCTTCACCTAACTGACATAAAGTTCCGAGAGCAATGAATCCTGGGGTTCCTCCCCTGGTATCTTGCAATAAAGCTCACCATGGTGGGGGAAATCCTAGATTTCCTCCCCCGGTATCTTGCAATGAAGCTCACCGTGGTGGGGGAGGCAGCAATTAGGTCACAATGAGGAACTTAAATAGACTTTGCGGTGTCAAAGCAGTCCAGGCAAACCATATAACATCCATAAACTCAACAACAAATGTACTTACATCCAAGCCGCCTGTAGGATTCTCAGATCCGTCACCCAGTCAGTTCCAGCGCCCCGGTTTGAAATGCCTTCACTGCAGTAACACTGAGCCTTGTACCCAGCCTGGGAAGGTCTTTTATCAGCTGTGCACTTGCTGAAATCGAGCAGAGGCGCCGGAAAGAGATATGTGGATCCGCTGTTCGGAGCACCAAAATGTTAGAATAATTCTGAGCTTAAATTATTCAAAGTCAAAAAATCAGGCGGAATATTGGATTTATGTACATTTATTAAAAAACAGAAAAGTCACCCCAATGGCCATTTGGGGGAGAGATTACAAAGCATGGCCTTCAGCACACACATAGAATCTCTGGAGGTACATTCTTTAGGTTCGATATACTGTATATAGGCTACAGAAAGAATGGGGAGGATAGGAATGAGAGGAGGAAGGGAGAGAGACAGAGAGAGACAGTCCTGATAAGCAGAGCTTATCCGGGGTGATGAGCAAATGAAGAAACATCACAGACATTCTGGAGACAGAGTGTCCATAAACTAATCTAGAACACAAGCTAGGAGTTCCTGTGCACTCCTGTGACCCAAAAGAAAACAGGGCATGTCAAAGTGATTATCAATGTAGCTTAGATCATTCTTTACGCAGGAATTGATCCTCAGTCTGAATTCTCTGAAGGCCAATAATTGCTCACAGAAACATGCCAAGAATATATGAACTTATCCTACATGGAATGCGCATATAAACATTAAAGATGGCATATGAAGGGCATGATACTTCTCAAGAATAATAACACATTATTAATAACAATAATAATGTGAATGATATGGAATTTTTCTATCACTCTTTCTTATGGTGGAGTCATGAACACTGACCTTAACTGAGGCAAGTGAGGCCTGCAGTTCTTTGAATGTTGTTGTGGGGTCTCTTGTGACCTCTTGGATGAGTCATCATTGCGCTCTTGGGGTAAGTTTGGTCGGCCAGCCACTTCTGGGAAGGTTCACCACTGTTCCATGTTTTCATCATTTGTGGATAATGGCTTTCACTGTGGAGTCCCAAAGCTTTAGAAATGGCTTTATAACCTCTTCCAGACTGATAGATCTCAATTACTTTGTTTCTCATTTGTTCCTGAATTTCTTTGCATCGCAGCATGATGTCTAGCTTTTGAGGATCTTTTGGTCTACTTCACTTTGTCAGGCAGGTCCTATTTAAGTGATTTCTTGATTGAGAACAGGTGTGGCAGTAATCAGGCCTGAGTGTGGGTAAAGTAATTAAACTCAGCTTTTCAAAGATGTGATAAACCACAGTTAATTTATGTTTTAACGGGGGGGGGGGGTCACTTTTTCACATAATGCCATGTAGGTTTGGATTTTTTTTACCCTTAATAATAAACACCTTAATTTAGAATGTGCCTTTTGTGTTTACTTGTGTTATCTTTGTCTAATATTTAAATATGTTTGATGATCTGAATCATTTAAGTGTGACAAACATACAAAAAAAAAAAAAGAGAAATCAGGAAGAGGGCAAAAGCTTTTTCACACCACTGTATTATATATCTGTGAGTGGAAAAAGTTTGTGAACTTTTGATTTCAGTATCTGGTATGACCTCCTTTTGCAGCAATAACTGTAACTAAACATTTTCACTAACTGTTGATCAGTCCTGCACATCAACACATCATTATAGAACAACTTCAGCTCTGGCATGTTGGTGGGTTTCCTCGCATGACAGCTTGCTTCAGGTCCTTCCACAACATCTCAATTGGTTTAAGGTCAGGACTTTGACTTCGCCATTCCAAAACATTAACTTTATTCTTTGGTAAAATGACTTGTGTGCTTGGGATCGTTATCTTGCTGCATGACCCACTTTCTCTTGAGATTCAGTTCATGAACAGATGTCTTGACATTTTCCTTTAGTATTTGCTGGCGTAACTCAGAATTCATTGTTCCATCAATAATGACAAGTCATCCTGGCCCAGATGCAGTAAATCAGGCCCAAACCATGATATCACCAACATTGTAAGTGACTTTAAGGGCTGCTACTCAAAGTCCATTATTCATGTTCCTGGTGCTGGGAGCTGCAAAATCTAGAATCTAAATGGAAGATATCAGAAGTCACTGGCCTCATTTTTCACTCACTACTGAGATGTTTTCCGTTTGTGAATTCACATGGTATGTTATTTAATCTAAATGACTGTTGCTGAAATTATATTCATTTAAACTGTTTGCACGTTTTGAGAGGTTTTATTTGTGTTTGGTGCATCTATACAGTTCACTTCTTCAAGAATGTTGAGTAGCCTGCTAGTCTAGCTACTAGCTAAATCTGGGAGTTTTGCACCCCTTTGGCAAGCGGAGCGAGGTATGTGTGATTTACAACATGCTCATACATGCAATGTAAGGCCGCACAGTACCCTTTAGTCGCTGTTTAGTGTTTTTTATGCAATATTAAGAGGCTACATGTTGTTTTGGCACCAATTCTGTCATTGTATGTACTTTTGTTTTATTTGAGCCAATTAATTCAGCTGGGGTGTTTTCTTTTTATGACTGTGGAAGTCTGAATGATGTACTTTAAGTTTTGTTTTTTTTTTTTTTCAGTTTTTGTTTTAATGTGATTTGAGTTTATTTGCCTCTCATTTGTTTGTTATTTAGTTTTCACGGTGTTCAGCGAGAACGCAATAAATGAGACGGCGCCCGTCAGAGACACTCTGCAGTTATTTCTTTAGATGCCAAGGGGCTGCTACAAACATTATGTTTCACAGATGGGATAAGGTTCTTATGCTGGAATTAAATGTATTCCTTTCTCCAAACATAACGCTTCTCATTCAAATCAAAAAGTTCTATTTTGGTCTCCTCTGTCTGCAAGACATTTTTCCAGTAGCCTTCAATCTTGTGCACACGATCTTTAGCAAACTGCAGATGAGCAGCAATGTTCTTTTTGGAGAGCAGTCGCTTTCTCCTTACATCCCTACCACGCACACCATTGTTGTTCAGTGTTCTCCTGATGGTGGGCTCATGAACGTTAACATTTGCCAATGTGAGAGAGGCCTTCAGTTGTTGAGAAGTTACTCTGGAGTCCTTTGTGACCTCGGGGATGATTACACGCCTTGCTCTTGGAGTGATCTCAGTTGGTTGACCACTCCTGGGGATGATAACAATGGTCTTAAATTTCCTCCATTTGTGCACAATCGATCTTACTGTGGACTGGTGAAGTCCAACATCTTTAGAGATGGTTTTGTAACCTTTTCCAGTCTGATGAGCATCAACAACCCCTTTTCTGAGGTATTGAAATCTCCTTTGTTTGTGCCATGATATACTTCCACAAATGTGTTGATGCTAAACATGCTATTCTTTAAATAAAACAGAGCACCCACTCACATCTGATTGTCATCCTATTGACTGAAAACACCTAACTCTAATTTCACCTTCAATTTAACTGCTAATCCTAGAGGCTGACAAACTTTTCCCCTCACAGATAAGGTATATAATATTGGATCATTTTCCTCAATAAATAAATGAAAAAGTAAAATATTTTTGTCACATTTATTTAACTGGGTTCTCTTTATAAACCTTTAGGACTTCTGTGAAAATCTGATGATGTTTTAGGTCATATTTCAAAAAGATCAAAGATTTTTATTTGTCAGTACTTTTATACATACAGGACATACAGGAGAACTGAAATGCTCTCTCTCTTAGTGGTGTGTGCAATATATAAGAAAAGAAGAAATAAGGATAAAACGGGCTGCACGGTGGCGCAGTGGTTTAGCACTGTGGCAGCACAGTTTTACCCTCGGCCGGGGGACCGCGGGGATCATGAGATCGTGGGTTCGATCCCAGCCCCCGACGAACAGTGAGCTGTGTGGAGTTTGCATGTTCTCCCCGTGTTGCGCGGGTTTACTCCGGGATTTCTCCGGTTTCCTCCCGCATACCAAAAACATGTGGGTTTAGGGCGCTCGCACACGCAGCGACCAGCAGCCGGTGGCTTGTCACCAGACTGCAAACCAAGTCTACCTACGGGTACAAATAAGTAACAAAAAAAAAACAAAAAAACAGCAGTCTATGTACAGTAATGCTGCCCACAGTGCAAATAAACATAAAGTTGGATTGGGTTGGATAAAAGATAAAACCCAGCAATCCTATATATAGAAAAAAGTAGCGTTGTAATACCCGTAATTGCAAGTTCAATGCTGTAGTGTAGGTGTAGACAGTGACAGATTGGACTGAACATGATCAGTATTGCAATAACAGACAGCAGCAGATATGGCATTTGTGCAAATAGTTGCACTAAGGTGCAGAGACATATACTGTAGCAGTAGATGTATTACTGTTGGTATACCAAGTCTTTCTGTGCCAACAGCTGAAGTAGTTATTGTGTGGGTGAGTGTGTTATGGTCCAGGAGTGGAGGGGTGGTGGGCAGAGTTCAGGGTCCTGATGGCCTGGTGAACAAAGCTGTTTAGCAGTTTTGTGGAGTGGGCCCGGAGGCTCCGGTACCTTTTCCCAAAGGACAGAGGGCTGAAGAGGGAGTGTGAGGGGTGGGAGGTGTTGACTGCAATGTTGACGGCTCTGCGGGTGAGGTGGAGAGGTAGATGTCCGGGGCGGGGGGGCAGAGGGGCACCGATGAGCTTGTTGGTTCCTTTCACTGTGTGTTGCAGTGTCTTCCGGCAGGAGGCGGTGCACCTTCCGTACCACACCGTGATGCAGCTGGTGAGGATGCTCTCAGTGGTGCCCCGGTAGAATGAGCACATGATGGGGGGTGGGACTCGTGCTCTCCTCAGTTTGCGGAGGAAACGGAGGTGAGTTTGAGCCTTCTTGTCCAGTGATGTGGTGTTGTTGGACCAGGAGACGTTCTCAGAGACGTGCACCCCCAGGAACTTGGTGTTGCTCATCCTCTCCACAACTGCTCCATTGATGATCAGAGGGGGATGCTGTGTGTGACCTCTTCTGAAGTTGACCACAATCTCCTTGGTTTTCCCATGTTCAGGAAGAGATTATTGTCTTAACACCACTGGACCAGTTGGCTCACCTCATTTCTGTAGTTGGTCTCTTCATTGTTTGTGATGAGGCCCACCACCGTTGTGCTGTCCACAAACTTGATGATGTGGTTGGTGCTGTAGGCTGGTACACAGTCATGGGTCAGCAGTGTGAAGAGCAGTGGGCTGAGCATGCACCCTTGTGGGGCCCCTGTGCTCAGTCTGAGCAACACATTGCTGCCAACCTGCACATTCTGTGGCCTCTCCGTAAGAAAGTCCAGCACCTAATTACAGAGAGAGGTTTTGAGTCCCAAGTGTTTGAGTTTTTGTATTAGGTGCTGGAGGATGACTGTGTTGAATGCTGAACTGAAGTGAAAGAACAGCATTCATACATACAAGTTCTTTGAATCCAAGTGGGTGAGGGCTGGATGGAGAGCAGCAGCGATGGCATCTTCTGTGGATCTGTTTGACCTGTATGCAAATTGAGATGGGTCGTGGGAGGGAGGCAGAGTAGACTTGATGTTCTGTATGACCAGGTGCTCCAAGCACTTCATTATGATGGAGGTCAGTGCTACAGGCCAGTAATCGTTATAGCTGGATGGGACGGGCTTCTTTGGGACTGGAATTAGGGTAGCAGTTTTGAAACATGTGGGGACAACAGCTTGTCCATCACATCACCATCACATCACCATCTTGCCTTAGCAAGATGGTGATGTGATCAGAGAGAACCAGGTGGGGAAGGGGCGAGGCTCTGTATGCTGTCTTGCAAGTTGTGTACACCAGGGCCAGCAAGTTGTCTCCTCTTGTTGGAAAGTCCACTTGGTGTAGTTTTGGTAGGGGGCCTTTAAATCTGCATGGTTGAAGTCTCCTGCTGTGATGAGGAATCCATCTAGATGCGCTATTTGTGTTTCACTGATGGCCTAGTAGAGTTCATTTAGTGCCTCTCCTCTCGCCAATGGCGGTGGGTGGGACATACACGGCGGCTAGCAGGATAGATGTAATTTCCCTTGGTAAGTAGAAGGGTCGGCACTTGATGATCATTAACTCCACCAGCGGATAACAGTGTTTGTGCGCAATAGTCGCATCTCAGCACCAAGCGTCATTGATGTAAACACATATGCTTCCACCTCAGGTTTTCCTTCCCTCTCCCAATCAACACGACAGCATGTTAGCCCCGCTAACTGAATCACAGAGTCTGGGATATTGTCATTTAGCCACGTTTCCGTAAAGATAAAAACACAGCCATTCCGCACACCATGTTGCATAGATCTCAGGAGCTGTATGTGGTCTATTTTGTTGTCTAGTGAGCGTACGTTGACCAGAATGAGGAAAGGAATTGGGAGGCTGTGAGGACTTGTGGCTAGCTTCATTTGGATACCTCCACGTTTGCCTCTCTTTTGTCTTTGCTCACACCATTTGTGGCGTCTCCATTTAGGATAAGATGCAGCAGTCAAGGCCAGGGCCACGGAGTTTCTCTGTAATGCTCTTGTCCAAGAAGTAATGTTTGATCATATTCCTTATCTCCAGAAGGCTGTGGCGACTGTAACTTGTGCGCAGCATCATATGTGGACATTAAACACATGAATATACACTTAGGCGTAATTTAAACTACACTAAATGGCACAAAACATGAAGAGAAAAGGGAGGCCACTGCATGTTCATGTGCCACCTAGTGACTAGGTGGCAGAATGTAAAAAATTCTAAAGGGTTCACAAACTTTCAAGCATCACTGTAGCTTGTGTTCCTTTGCAAATATTGAAGATGGTAGAGAACGGTGATAAAAGTAGCGACAACCATTAGCATAATCATTAAATCTCACATTTATAGGGAACTTATTGGGCTTAATTAAAAAAAATGAATGAGCTAGGATGCTAGCATGCCAATGAGTCCTTCAAACTGCTCTACTCTCAGCCAGAAATATTGCCTGAAACAGCCAAAGTGGGACAAAAAAACGGAACTCTGCATGCTGATCATTCTGCACTGGATCAGTATAAAGCTGGATTTATGCTCAAGATGGTGGCATGGGTAGATGCAGCAGCACAGCACTCTTCTTGTTTCAGAAGCTATTTTTGCTATTTTGAGACGGGCGGCGCGGTAGCAGAGTGGTTAGCACTGCGGCAGCACAGCAACTCACCCTTGGCCGGGGGATCCTGGGTTCGATCCCAGCCCCCGACCAACAGTGATCTGTGTGGCGTTTGCTTGTTCTCCCCGTGTCTATGTGGGTTTACTCCGGGATTTCTCTGGTTTCCTCCCACATGCCAAAAACATGCAAGTTAGGTTAACTGGCATCAAACTGGGGATTCTAAATTGTCCTTAGGTATGACTGTGAGAGTGAATGGTTGTCTGTCTCTCTGTGTTGGTCCTGCGATGGACTGGCGATCTGTCCAGGGTGTACCCTGCCTCTCGCCCAAAGATGCTGGGATAGGCTCCAGCCCCCCCGTGACCCGAAAAGGATTAAGCGGAAGAAGATGAATGAATGTATATTTGAGCTTCTTTTTTCCTTCATGTAAATGTAAAAACTGTAAAAATGTAAAAAAAGTTTCTAGCAAATTTTACAGTTCTGGGTAACACCTAACAAACTTCTCCAACTTTAGTGGATCATATAAGTTTTGACCTTCAAATTCAAAAATAAAGAATGAATTATCATTTTGAAATGTTTTTCCACACATAAATGTAGTTGCTTTAAAATTATTCCAATTTTTGATGCTGTCTTGAACAAAATAAAAATGAAAAAGGTCTTAAAACACTGTAATATTATATAAGCCTCACTTGCATATCACTATATTAGCACCTTAACCTTGTTAAAAGCAATATGTATTATACTTCATTTATTCTGTTTAATTCATGTTCTTGTTCTAGCAACAGCATATTTTTCCTACTCAGTATTGTACATTGCGATATATGCTTTAATGATCTGAGAAACTTTATCTTAAATTTAAATAAAGAGCTAGCAAGCTAATGCTACTAGCGATAGCTTAGCAGAAAATATAACACTGCCACAAACAACAGACAAAACCAGAAAAAGCAAAAACACATTTTTAAGCAAGTATTAAATGACTTACATTCCATTCCCATTAGCAGAGGTGTCTCTCAGCGTCCAAATAAGGCACCAAGCCTGCAACTGTATAGTCCACACTCAACTATTCATGGGACTTCAGCGCCAGAGCTTCGGAGTGTGTGGTGAGTAATCTAGGAAATATTTTGCAATGCGTGTATCGAGGCATGTATTGATGATATATAAATATTTGATTTCTTGAGTTAGGACAGTGCACATTAATCAACATATCAACATTACACTTCAGTGTAAACGTCGGTCGAAACGTTGTAGTGTGAATACACATTTAGGAAAATGGGGATTTATGGTGCAGCCCTGTAGTGCAGTGGTTAACACTGTGACAGCACAGTAAGTAGGTCATGGGATCGATTCCACCCCTGACCATCAGTGACCCTTCTGTGTGGAGTTTGCATGCTCTCCCCTTGTCTGCATGGATTTACCCTGGGTACTCCGGTTTTCCTCCCACAGGCCAAAAACATGCAAGTTAGGTTAATTAGAGATTCTAAAGTGGCCCTAGGTGTGAATGGTGAAGGGATTGGTGCCATACCATGGCTGCCTCATCCATTCAGGTGATTGTCCTGAATTTCCCTCTGGGGATTAATAAAGTATACTGTCATGGACTGGGTTTGGACTTTTTCCAAGCCCAGCTTCATGACATTGTGGCTGCATTTTCTCCTGTGTTATTTTGGTGCCTGTGGTCTGCCAGCTTTATGTTTTGGTCTTTTATTTGTTGTCAGTCAGCTCTCAGGGACCCTCTGGGGTTTGCCCTGCTCCTTGTCAGCTGACAGCCACACCTCCCTCTCCTGCCAGTGCCTGCCAGCTGTATGCTATAATCATTTGTATCTGCCACTCTACTCACACCCACACACACACATGCATTCGCCCACACCTGCACTCACTCAGTCCTTCCCCCCCCCACACACACACACTCATCCGCCCACGCCTGTGCTCACTTGACTTATGTTATCAGCATTTAAGTCCTGTCTGTTTATCTGTATCTCGTCGGTTCATTGGATTGTCTTCCCTTCTCCGGAACACGGTCTGCTCTTTCGTGTTTGTAAGTACTGTTTGAGCGCCGTTTTGCAGTTCTGTCTGGGAACGCCATGGGTTCCTCTCTCTTCACCCCCCCACCCCCGCTCGTCAGTCCTGTCTGAGAGCACGTGGGGCCCTTCCTCTTCCAATGAACCATAGAGTATAGATGTTAGATGTTCGTTTTCCCATGAACCTGCTCTGTTCGCTTGTTGGAGTTTTTGTCTTCACTTGGTGCTCAATAAATTCACACAACACTCTCCTGCGTTTGGGTTTTCATCTCTATTCTCCATGCACTGCGTAAAAGCACACGGATATGACATATACAAAATAAAAAAAAAATACAAAGTTATACCTTGTAACAACTGTAACGTTGACATGCTGAAAAGCAATATAAATTAAAGCACTACAAAGGAAATACTGAAATGATTAGAAACAACTGCACAATTATGTTATTTTAGCAGTCACAAAAATATACATGCTGTACTTGGGTGTTAATTTTGCATGTTTTTTTAATATACAGTATACAGTATATATGCACAGTGTATACACATCCAAATGCATAAAATACTCAATTGTATATTAACATACTAGTAATACCTCAAGACACTGCAAGGAGTCTTGTTCAGTGAACGTAAAGTCGGGGCTGGGATAAGGGGGGCGGGGGATTCTCTTGGCATGCTTTGTGCCACGGGGGATTCATAGACAGTTTTATTTCTTGTGTTCTGAGCTTTACTGTTGTAATGTTATAAGTCTGGTTGTTATAGTGTTGTTTTCCTTGCGTGTGAGAGATTACGTGTTTGTGTCACCCTGAGTGAAGTGAGTGTGTGTATGGATGACCTCCCTCTGTTCTGCGTAATCAGGCGGTGATGAAATAAATGCTTACTATGTTCCAAATCCTCTCTCATCATTGCATGAACCCTTTAAACATCACACTATTAATCTGTAATCTACATTACACGAACCACCTACTCAAACTCCAAGTGCTCTGCAGTCATGAATGGATGCAAGCCTTAAAATACAATCTTCATTAAAGCTGCGAGCAGCGAAAAACGGGCCCTAGCATCCTTGCTAGACCTCAGCCTTACCACTAGGGGCATGTAACGCCACGCAGGCTCCATTCCTCCCTCACGAACTCTTTCCCTTATGCTCTTTGTCCATCCATCCTTCCATAACGCCATATGCCCATCCATTTGCCATCCATTCATCCATCAATCCATTCGCCCGTCCATGCCGCCATCCATCAGCAGTCCGTCCATCTGTCCATCTGTACATTGCAAGATAGCGCCTCGGCAGAGGCACTGTGTAAACTCATGGATTACCTCAAAAATCTAACATGTTAATCCATAGCCTAAAGGCCACTTAGGGTGAAAATTTCACCAGGAAATTTGTTTGAATTTAAACAAGCTATGCCATTGCTATAAATGTTTTTTTGTTTTTTGTTTTTTGTTTTTTTTTTTTACCTGGGGGCACTATAGCTAGTCATAACTCTGTTCTGGGTGGTACAAATACCATGTATATCAAGTTTGGGTCCATTTGGATGATGTATGTGTGAGTTATGACAACTTCCTGTCCATTGGTGGTAGGGGGCGCTACTGCTGCATCTCATTGTATATTATAGAAATGTTCACCATTGGCTGCCTATTCAAGAAGCTAAATTTGGTTGACTTCAGACAAATTATGCCAGTTATTAAGCTTTGTTTTTCTGCTAGGGGGCGCTAGAGCTTGTTTAATTGTTCATTATAGAAAGGTTCAGAGTTGGTTAACCATGCACCACACAAAATTTGTTTGAATTTGGACTAAGTATTTAAGAATTATAAGGCTTTGTTTTTTTCTGCTAGGGGGGGCGCTATAGCTGTGTCATTTTTCATTATACAAAGATTCATTGTAGGCTAAAGATGCACCACACAAAATTTGGTTGAATTTGGACAAATTATGCCTGAGTTATAAAGCTTTATTTTTTTTTCCTAGGGGTGCTATAGCTATGTTTGCTATCATCACAAAAATCTTTTCTGGGTCTGACTAGTATCATATATATAAAGTTTAGCAGCAATTGGACATTCTACATGTGAATTATGGCAACTTCCTGTCCATTTGTGGTAGAGGGCGCTGTCGCTATGTGCCATTCTTTATTATAGAAATTATCATTATTGGCTACCTATCCGCCACACAAAATTTGGTTGAAATCAGTCAATGTATGCCAAAGTTAAAGCAATTGAAAGGGTGATGGCGATACTGCAAACTTGGCCATGCCCCTTCCGCCAAACCGTTGAGCACTTAGAAAAGTTTTCAACAACTTTTGATGGCATATGAGTATAGATGATTGTCACCATAAATGGTACCAATCAGTCTTTTTATTTCAGAGATACTGAAGAAAACCTTTGGCGTAACCTTCATGTTTCCAATAGAGGACGCTATTGCTACTCATGAATATTCATAGCTATAATTGGTCGGAGGCATACATCATATCTATCTTGGTGCCAATTTGACATTCATTCATCGAGGAATTTAAAAAACAACATGATGCAAACTTTCTGATGCAAAACTTTCTGCATCCTATAGGTAGCGCTGTAGATTTCTATGAATATTGCTCTATAGAACTGTTTGGAATTGGACTAATATCCATAATACTGAATTTGGTTGAAATCAAACAATGCATACCACAGTTATTGCCATCAGAATGGTCACAGAATGATCATGGCGAGGCATCAAACTTTGCCACGCCCCTACGGCCAATCCGTCAAGTGTCGTGAAAGGTTTTCAATAACTTTTAATGGTATATGGGGCATAGATGATTGTCACCACAAATGAGCTCAATCGGACTAAAACCCTAGGACGAGTTTGATCAAATGCACGAGGTGGAAATCAGGTCACCACCACTTCCTGCCAAAATGGCTGACTTCCTGTTGGGTGTAGACCATCACTTCTATGGAGTATTTTACATGTCTTGACATGATAAACATCTCACCCGATTTTCATCTTTCTACGCGAAAGTAAGTGTGTGCCATTCCCCATTGACTCCACATGTTAGGTAGTGCTGTAGAGCCATTTTTGTGGGGTCATTCATATTTCCTCGAAAATATTAAATTTTTTGCCAGTCTTGAGGTTCCTGCAAAAAACAGTAAGTTTTCGTGCATGTTCACTACCCCAAAAATGAGAACTTAGATGGAGACAAAGAAGAAAGAAAGAAAGAAAGAAAGAAAGAAAGAAAGAAAGAAAGAAAGAAAGAAAGAAAGAAAGAAAGAAAGAGAAAGTTCTAACAAAAGAATAGGGCTCTTACCCACTGACATTGTCAATGGCTTGAGCCCTAATTAGAGCTCTGAGCGCAGCTGGTGTCAGTGGGTTTTCCTGGCAAGGATTCAAGCGGGACCAGGTTAGTAAAACCTCAGAGATACCTGTTGCTGTCACTGTCTAAAACGAATGAGCTCATATTTAAATATCAGATGTTTTTCGTTGGGTTTTGTGAGCTTAAAAAAACCCATGAAATTTAGCCCGCAAAGCTGCTACCATTGCACTAATATTCTACTTCTAATAATAAGCTAGAATTACCATCACTAACGGAGGTGTTGCTGTTTGGGAGTCAAGTGCCGGCGCACTTTGTAGACTGTCGAACATTGCAGTCTTTCATTGTATCCCATGCTGCTGCATCAAGAGATGTTTCAACTTGGGTTTACCATCCGCCATGCTGCTCGTGTTTATATACACTCCCGCATGGAAGGAAGTGTTTAAACCCGCAGCATTGAAAAGAAGAATTGAAAGCATCAGTGACGTATGATTCCAGGGGCTCAAAAAAAGCAGGGACAGGGGTAAGCGACATGGGATAAATGCTAAAGAAAATAGAAGAATGGCTGGATAGTTTCAGTAATGCCCGCTCACAGTGTGTGGCTCATCAGTCACTATCAAGCAGAGCCTCTAACAGCATTTTCATTTTCCAACTCATTGACCCTAGACAGCACAGTTTGTTGTTTGCACCAGATGTGCTGCAAGATAGGGAGGGTTTTTTTGATGAAGCAATGATTTTATGAATCAATAGCAAGTCACAATGTGATAATCAGACAGTACACTCGGTAAATCTTTGGAACATCTTTGGTGCATTTAGATATTTAAAACTGCACACACACACACACACACACACACACACACACACACACACACACACACACATGCATACAGCCCATGCGGACAGGACATGTGGAACCTAGTCTGCTACTGAATGAATCCAGTGTGTTCTGTAAGCTCAGTGAGTGACCATCTGGTTCATCTCAGAAGTCTATCAACCAAACCTTGATCCATTCCCTGTTATGTAATATTTACTCTGTCATGTAGATTACATAACAGTCACCTCCTCGCCATAAGGTATATACATGGCCATGCCATTCAGACTGTTTATTTATTGTTGTGGTTACGCTACGTTATATAGCACAGTGGCATGTGAACACACAATAGCTTTTAAATCCCCCAATTCACGCAACCCTTCGGGTACTTTCACACACCAGCAAAACATTAAATGAAGTACGCTGTGTTTAATGGATGGCTTGTTTCATCTGGCATTGGATCCTTCCTTATACATTAGCTGATGGACAAATCAATCTTCTCCATAGACAGGGCTTTTAAGCTATGGGTTCAGTTTATTTTGTGAATGAATGTACAGTATTTTAGCCTCTACATCAGACCAGTAGGCATCAAAGCTCATTACAAAATCATTAGTAGAGAGTAAATGCAATGTTATACAACAAGTCAAATATGGCTTAAACTATGAAAGTTTTGCATGTTTCATAATTTTATAAAGTACTAGAAAAGCACTCGGAGAGCGCAGACCTCCGCCAAGGCAGCTCAGTCCCCCATGCTGTGATCTACTCAAAAATGTAATTGCTGGACTTTGAAAACCTGCGATTAGCATTGATGTCTTTTTTATTGTTTTTTCTTCTATTTCATATGTTTTGCCAATTTATAAAAAAAAATGTGTTGGTAGAACTTTACAAATATAATGTATTTATTAACATCCAATATATTATGTCTTTATTACCTCCTTCCCATCAGAACACGTCAAACATAAACTATTGCAAATACAGGTACATCTTACAATATTCTGTATATTTTTCCAATCACCCTGACTAGTTATTGTGGAGCTACATGTGCATATGCTCAAATAGCCCTTTCTCCCAATGATAAAGAATCCTTTATAAAATTCCTGGATCCAGACGGTGATCCGGATCACTCCCAAAATCTATCATTTCTTCCTTGTCCCAGTTCGGACATTTCCTGAAAATTTCATCAAAATCTGTCCATAACTTTTTGAGTTATGTTGGTCACAAACAGACAGACAAACAAACAAACCCCGGCAAAAACATAACATCCTTGGCGGTGGTAAATATTTTTGTGTGTCAACTGGAACTACAAGGCATTAAAGATGTCTGTACTGTATTTATGCTAGAGATGTTTTGTGATGTGTAATTGTGCAATAAAATACTAATGGAGACAAAAGGAAAGTCATGATGATTAATTTATGGGGGCGGGGGGGGGGACGATTACATGACAATTTATGAAAACATATGTAACTTTTAACCTACACTGCCAAGACAGTTAGTGTTCATAAAAAACTGGTTAGTAAAACTCTTCAGGTCACCATCATAAAAGAGTTTCTTTTTGCCATATTATCCACTCAGGAACTCAGGAAACACAATAAACTGCCCACAACATTTGCTGTCTGTTTCATTTTATTTATTTCAGGGGTAATTATTACCCTTGAAAGCTGCTATCATCATGCTGACCAAAAAAAAAGAATACACTTGCTTAATCACTTATGAATAATTATTTTTTCTAGGAAAAACAATTGAAAAAACTGTGATCCATCAACTCTTTGACTTCTTGTTACTTCATGAATGTTTTGATATTTTTTTCAGTCTGGATGCATCCAAACCACAGTACTGAAACTGCTCTAGTTAAGGTGTTCAATGTTCAATAGCATTCTCATCAACACTGATAATGGCATAACTTCAGTTTTGGTGTTACTAGACTTGAGTGCTGCATTTGATACAGTCGATCATAGCATACGGCTATACCGACTGCAAAATATGGTGGGACTTTCTGGCACAGGGCTATATCATGGTTTATATCATATCTAAAAGAAGGGGACTACAGGTATATCTCAAAAAATTAGAAAATCATAAAAAAGTTCAATCTTTTTTGTTACTCACTTCAGAAAGTGAAACCCATAATGACACGATTCAAGACCCAGAAGGCAGACACAGACTCACGAATAAACTCAATTATCTTTTATTGTACAATGCATGTGTGAATATGCGCGTGTGTGCATGAATGTAACAGCCGGGGCGAGCAGAGCACCGTACAGACTGGCAACCCTATGGAAGAGCAGAGACAGGGGAATTAGTGATAGCACTCAGGAGAGATGGTACAGTTAAAGTCCAGTCTTACTGTAGGCGAGTTGGTGAGTCACACAGGCGAGGTTCCTAAGACTCTGTCCAGAGAGACAGTGTCTTCGGCCCTGGTTGCAGAGGAGATGAGAGGTGGAGTTGATGCAGTGCAGGGTGCGCTTGGTCCGCTGCCACGGATTTCCACCTGTGCACAGGGGAGCAGAGCGTAGAGTGGTAATGAGGTTTGAAGTTGGCTTACTTGGTACTGGGGAGCTGGGACTCCCAGAAGAACGACGAGGAAGGAAGGAATCACAGGAGCTGGAACTCCGGAACGTAGGTGATGAAGCAGTGTAGAGGTCTTTGCCAGACCAGGGAGCTAGACGACTTCGTGCAGACTAGAGGGCAGCACGGCTTAAGTAGGCAGGATGATGAGGAGAGCAGGTGTGCGCACAGCTGTGGAGGAATTAGGCGACAGGCAGGCAGAGCAGATCACTACAGTACTCCCCCCCTACGTGACACCTCTTGGCGACCGATCCAACCTACTCGGGTGCGTTTGGTGGAAGTCCCTGATAAGCTGAGGATCCAACACGAAGGAGGGACGCACCTAAGACCTCCATTCAGGACCGTAACCCTCCCAGTCCACCAGGTACTGGAGGCTGTGACCCCGGAGACGGACGTCTAGAATGGCGTTGACCATCCACGCAGGGTCACCATCTATCACAATCGGTGGAGGTGGCGTCTTAGGAGGGGGGCACAGAGGGCTGGAGCAGAACGACTTCACCTGGGAGACGTGAAAGGTGGGACAGATGTGGGGGGGGGGGGAAAGCTAGGCGCACAGCCACAGGAATCACAATATGTGTAATAGCAAACGGACCAATGAAACACTGAGAGAGCTTCCTAGACTCAGCCTTGAGGTTGATATTTTTAGTAGAAAGCCATACCTGTTGCCCAACCCGGTAGGATGGAGCCGAGGTCCTGCGGCGGTTGGTGATGGTGGAGTTGCGATCCGCCGTGGGTCGCAGTGCTTTCACAGCTGGCAACAGCGCCTCAGGTTGGGATGCACCGAAGGCATCGCAATATCTCCCTCCTCCTCAGGAAACAGCAGGGGGTTGTAGTCCAATGAAGCCTTGAATGGAGACATGCCTATGGCAGACGAAAAGGTGGTGTTGTGAGCGTATTCAGCTCATGGCAGGTAGGAGCTCCAGGATGGTGGGTTGGCGGTGGTAACGTACCGTAATGCTGCCTCCAGCTCCTGATTGGCACGCTCACACTGGCCATTGCTCTGTGGGTGGTACCCCGAAGACAGGCTCACCGTAGCCCCAATGGCGCTGCAGAAGGCTTTACATACCTGCAAGATGAACTGGGGCCCCCGGTCGGACACGATGTCGAGGGGGATATGGTGAAGCTGCACCACATGGAGGACGAGCAGATCCACAGTCTCCTTCACCGTGGGCAGACCCTACAGGGGAACAAAATGGGCTGCCTTGGAGAATCTGTCCACTATGGTGAGGATGACGCTGTTGTTGGCAGAGGATGGGAGGCCGGTGATGAAATCCAGAGCCATGTGGAACCAGGGCCTGCCAGGAATATGAAGAGAATGAAGCAGGACAGCTGGAGGAGAGGAGGACGTCTTGCCAGTGGCACACTGGGGACAGGCGCGGATATATTCCCCGACATCCCTCCGGAGCAATGGCCACCAAAAGGTCCTCTGAAGTAGGGTCACTGTGTGTGCCATCCCCGGATGGCACAAGAGCTTGGAGGAGTGGGCCCAATTTATCACTTCGCCCCGGACGGCAGAAGGCACATACAGCCTCCCCACTGGCTCCCCGCTCGGGTCAGCCTCGGTCCCCTGTGCTCTAAGAAGCCTCTCCTTAATACCCCACGAGAGGGCGCCAATGATACATGATGGGGGAATGATGGAATGAGATGACACTTCCGCAGCATCCGAGGCGAATTGCCTAGATAGGGTGTCAGGCTTGGTGTTCTTGGACCCTGGGCGGTAGGTGATGGTAAAGTCGAATCGGCCAAAAAACAGGGACCAGCAGGCCTGACGCGCGTTCAGCCACTTCGCCGTCCTGAGGTATTCCAAGTTTTTATGGTCGGTCCAGACGATGAATGGCTGGGAGGCCCCCTCCAGCCAATGGCACCACTCCTCCAGTGCCAGCTTCACCGCCAGGAGCTCCCTGTCCCTGATGTCATAGTTCCTCTCTGCCAGGGAGAGATGGCGAGAGAAGAACACGCAAGGGCAGATCTTGTCGTCTACAGGAGAGCGTTGAGACAGAACAGTTCCTACGCCAGAGTCCGAAGCGTCAACTTCCACCGAGCACTGTAGAGCGGGGTCCACCTGTGCCAGAATCAGAGGAGAGGAGAATAATGATTTCAGTGCCAAAAAGGCAGCCTCAGCCTCCTCCGACCACAGGAAGAGCACCTTGGAGGAGGTGAGGCGAGTGAGAGGGAGGGCAGTGAGGCTGTAATTCTTTATGAAGTGGCGATAGAAGTTGGCAAATCCCAGAAACTGTTGTAATTGTTTCCGGGATGAGGGAGTCGGCCACTCCACCACCACTTTTACCTTGGCAGGGTCTGCGATGACTTCATTGTGTGAGATGACAAAGCCCAAAAATGACATGAATGAAGTGTGGAACTCGCACTTCTCCGCCTTCACGAACAGCTTGTTCTCCAGCAGCCGCTGCAACACTCGCCTGACGTGCACCCGGTGTTCATCGAGGGACTGAGAAAAAAAATCAAAATATCATCAAGGTACACAAAAATGAACAAGCCCAGAAAATCCCTCAACACATTGTTAATTAGCCGCTGAAACACAGTGGGAGCGTTGGTCAGCCCAAACGGCATGACGAGGTACTCAAAATGGCCACTGGGGGTACAGAACCCCGTCTTCCGTTCATCTCCCTCTCGGATTCGCACCAGGTGGTAAGCGTTGTGGAGGTCCAACTTTGTGAACCAGGAGGTCCCCTGGAGGGAGTCAAATGCCGTGTTGATGAGTGGGAGTGTGTAGTTGTCTTTAATGGTGATGTTGTTGAGTTCCCGGAAGTCAATGCAAGGTCTCAGCGAGCCGTCCTTCTTGCCCATGAAGAAAAATCCCGCCCCCACTGCCAAGGACGATGGGTGAATTATGCCAGAGCTCAGGGACTCCTTGAAGTAGGTCTCCATGGCCTCCCGCTCCGGGGCCGACAGGCTGTAAAGCCGACTAGATGCTAACGGAGCCCCGGGCCGGAGGGCGGTGTGTGTGTGTGTGTGTGGGGGGGGGGGGGTGATAATGCTTGGCACTTACTAAAGACGGTCTCCAGATTGTGGTATTCAGGGGGAACCCCGGACAGGTCAGGCGGGGAGGTGTCTGGGGCACCGAGAGACATGGAGGGCGAGCATGCAGCAGACTGGAGACAGGCACTCAAGCAAAACAAACTCCACGAGATGATATTCCCGGAGCGCCAGTCAATGGAGGGGTTGTGCAACCAGAGCCAGGGATATCCCAAAATGATCAGGGAGGTTGAAACCGGGAGCACAAACAACCTAAGCTGCTCACGGTGATTTCCAGACACTAGAACAGAGACCGGGGCAGTTTGTTTTGACACCAAAGCCAGTGGAACCTTGGACAGGGCAATGGGCTTAAGCTGTGTCTTTAACAGGTGGCAGGTGAGCCCCAGTCGGGTTGCCAGCTGTTCAGAAATGAAGCTCTGCTCGGCCCCTGAATCAATGAGAGCATGTGTGGAGATCTCTAGATGATTATGAGTAAAACGGATGGGTAGCAGGAACTTAGTAAGGGGATTGCCTTGGAGTGAGCCCATGAGTCCCCTTACTGCGACGCACGGACTCCCTCTTTTGGAGGGATGAGACAAGTAGCTAGCTCATGTTCCTCGCTGCCACAATATAGGCATAGACCCAACTCCCGGTGGTGCTGTTTCTCCACCGGCGGCAACTTGGACTGACCCACTACCATAGGCTCAGGGGAATCTAGTGTATCAGAGGGAGGAAGAGCCAGCAGGAGGAGCAGCGGGGAGCGGCGAAACTGAGTGCCTGAGCAACCGGAAGATCTACGCTCGTTGGCCCGCTCCCTTAACCTATTATCCAAGCTAATGGCCAAGGAAGTGAGCTCAGTTAACTTACTGGGTTTTTCCAGATGGGCGAGCTCGTCCCTCAGGCTAGGGCTAAGACTACGGACGAAGATGCTGTAAAGGGAAGCATCCTCCCACCCCACCTCTGCGGCTACCACCCGGAAGTCTACGGCATAATAGGCTACCGATTTGTTCCCTCGTCTTAAGTTGAGTAGCCAGGCGGTGAGCACGCTACTCAACTGCGTAGGCCCAAGCTAACGCCCGCCCTCCAGAAGATTGACTACATAGCCTATGCGGCTGTGACTGGTGGGAAAATCTCCTGGTACCCGCCGGAACACTATCCCACATTGTAATAGGAAACCCCTAGCCTCCCCTAGCTTACCGCTGAAGGGTGTGGGCGTGGGAACTGGAGTCAGGCAGGAAGGTGGAGACGGAGAAGGGATGGAGCTAGCTGGGGCGGCCGTGCTACTGGAAGCCGGGGGAAAGGACTGAGGACCTGAAAGACGATCCAGGCGGGAGTTTATCTGGACAAGCTGTGTGAGTATTACCTGTTGTTGGTGCGATAATTGGTCTACTCGAGCCTCTAAGATGTTAACTTTGTGTGCCAGTGCTCTGCCTGCTGGGTCGTTTTGACGGAGACGTACTGACATGATTCAAGACCCAGAAGGCAGTAGAGACTCACGAATAAACTCAATTATATTTTATTGTACAATGTATGTGTGAATGTGTGCATGTGTGCATGAATGTAACAGCTGGGGCGAGCAGAGCACCGTACAGACTGGCAACCCTATGGAAGAGCAGAGACAGGGGAATTAGTGACAGCACTCAGGAGAAATGGTACAGTTAAAGTCCCGTCTTACTGTAAGCAAGTTGGTGAGTTGCACAGGCGAGGTCCCGAAGGCTCTGTCCAGAGAGACAGTGTCTTCGGCCCCGGTTGCAGAGGAGATGAGAGGTGGAGTTGATGCAGTGCAGGGTGCGCTCGGTCCACCGCCAGGAGGAGGAGGAGGTCCGCTGCCACGGATTTCCACCTGTGCATAGGGGAGCAGAGCGTAGAGTGGTAATGAGGTTTGGAATTGGCTTACTTGGCTCTGGGGAGCTGGGACTCCCAGAAGAATGACGAGGAAGGAAGGAATAACAGGAGCTGGAACTCCAGAATGTAGGTGACGAAGCAGTGTCGAGGTCTTTGCCAGATCAGGGAGCTAGACGACTCAATGCAGACCAGAAGGCAGCACGGCTTAAGTAGGCAGAATGATGAGGAGAGCAGGTGTGCGTGCAGCTGTGGAGGAATTAGGCGACAGGCAGGCAGAGCAGATCACGACACGTACAGACGTGGACAAAATTGTTGGTACCCCTCTGTTAATGAAAGAAAAACCCACAATGGTCACAGAAATAACTTGAATCTGACAAAAGTGGTAATAAATAAAAATTATATGAAAATTAACCACTGAAAATAAGACAATGCTTTTGAATTGTGGTTCAACAGAATTATTTTAAAAAACAAACTCATGAAACGGGCCTGGACAAAAATGATGGTACCCTTAACTTAATATTTTGTTGCACAACCTTTTGAGGCAATCACTGCTATCAAACGATTTCTGTAACTGTCAATGAGACTTCTGCACCTCTCAGCAGGTATTTTTGCCCACTCCTCATGAGCAAACTGTTCCAGTTGTCTCAGGTATGAAGGGTGCCTTCTCCAGACGGCATGTTTCATCTCCTTCCACAGATGTTCAATAGGATTTATATCAGGGCTCATAGAAGGCCACTTTAGAATAGTCCAATGTTTCGCTCTTAGCCATTCTTGGGTGTTTTTAGCTGTGTGTTTTGGGTCATTATCCTGTTGCAAGACCCATGACCTGCGACTGAGACCAAGCTGTCTGACACTGGACAGCACATTTCTCTCTAGAATACCTTGATAGTCTTGAGATTTCATTGTACCCTGCATAGATTCAAGACACGCTGTGCCAGATGCAGCAAAGCAGCCCCAGAACATAATAGAACATCCTCCATGTTTCACAGTACGCACAGTGTTCTTTTCTTGGTATGCTTCATTTTTACGTCTGTGAACATAGTGCTGATGTACCTTGCCAAAAAGTTGCAGTTTTGTCTCGTCTGTCCATAGGACATTCTCCCAGAAGCTTTGTGGCTTGTCAACATGCAGTTTGGAAAATTCCAGTCTGGCATTTTTATGATTTGTTTTCAACAGTGGTGTCCTCCTTGGTCGTCTCCCATGAAGTCCACTTTGGCTCAAACAACGACGGATGGTGCGATCTGACACTGATGTACCTTGACCTTGGAGTTCATCATGAATGTGTTTAGAGGTTGTTCTGGACTCTTTTGTTACCATTCGTATTATCCGTCTCCTCCTGCGGCCACATCCAGCCAAGTCCTGCTGGCAAAAGAAATCAGCTTCTCCATAAAGCTTGTCAGCAGAGGGAAGCATGAAGTGCTCTAAAATTTCCTGGTAGACGACTGTGCTGGCTTTGGTCTTGATAAAACACAGTGGAAAAACACCAACAGATGACCTCTGTTCAGATAAAAGTAAATTTTGCATTTCATTTGGAAATCAAAGTCCCAGAGTCTGGAGAAAGAGTGGAGAGGCACAGAATCTAAGTTGCTTGAGGTTTTGTGTGAAGTTTCCACAGTCAGTGATGATTTGAGGAACCATGTCATCTGCTTGTGTTTGTCCACTGTGTTTTATCAAGACCAAAGTCAGCACAGTCGTCTACCAGGAAATTTTAGAGCACTTCATGCTTCCCTCTGCTGACAAGCTTTATGGAGAAGCTGATTTCTTTTTCCAGCAGGACTTGGCACCCCCCACCCCCACCCCCACCCACCCACACACACACACACACACACACTGCCAAAAGTATCAAAACCTTGCTTCATGATCATGGCATCACTGTGTTTGATTGGCCAGCAAACTCTCCTGATCTAAACCTCATAGAGAATCTATGGAGTTCAAGGGGAAGATGATAGACACCAGATGCAACAATGCAGACCAGCTGAAGGTCACTATCAAAGCAACCTGGGCCTTCATATCACCTCAGCAGTGCTACAGGCTGATCACCTCCATGCCACGCCACATTGATACAGTAATTAATCCAAAAGAAGCCCCGACCAAGTACTGAGTGTGTACATGGACATTCTTTTCAGTTGGCCAACATTTCTATTAAAAAATATTTTTTTAAATTAATTTTATGTAATATTCTAATTTTTTGAGAAACTGAATTTGGAGTTTTCATGGGCTGTAAGCCATAGTCATCAAAATTAAAATAAATGAACACTTGAAATTTATCATTCTGTGTAATGAATCTATATAATATATGGGTTTCACTTTGTGAAATGAGTGACAAAACATATTAAACTTTTTCATGATATTCTAATTTTTTGAGATGTACCTGTATTTTGTATCAATAGGTCAACATACATCTAACCTGAATAAGCTAGTATGTGGGGTCCCCCATGGTTCCATATTGAGGCCTCTTCTTTTTAACATCTACAGTACATACTCTCACTAGCTCAAATTATCAAAAATAATAAAATGTCCTATTGCGGCGGCATGAAATAAAGCGGCGTTGTTGGAGGTTTTAAGTAGAGTTTTATTATCATACCGCCGTCACGGGATCCCCTCTCCAGCCCAAGTGTGTGCAGGCTGGATGGGGATCCTCTGGCTCTCAGAGAAGGAGAGGAGAGGCGGACACGTGTGTGTCCTACAGCAGAGGTTGAGAGAAAGAGAGAAAGTGTTACAGAACCTGTGCAGTATTTATACCCAACTCAAACAATACATCAAAGCAGATTCACAGCAGTTTGTCTGATCAAAGGGACTGCAGAACAGGCATGAGATATTTGCATTTGTGAGACATACATCACAATAGGCAGATTTGCTAGACTCTGCTCTAGGTGCAGAACAAAGAGGTTAACAGGCACATCTACACATTGATCTGAGTCTCTAGGTCACAGTAAGGACAGGACGCATGAACACAATGCATGAAAGGTGACATTATCACAGTAGTGTAGCGGAAAAAACCAGGAGTAGCGAGCTGTCTGTCCTTAGTCTGTTTGTGGGGGTTTTCCCAAACCGCCACACTATCACAATTATGCAGATGACATAGAAATCTATTTCACAGTATCGCCAGGAGTCTACAATCCCATTCAAATTCTGCTTAACTATATTACTGAAATATGTAACTGGATGTCTAAGAACTTGCAGTTTAATACAGACATAACTGAAATGACTGTTTTTGGAAACAAGAAGAATCTATCAAAAATATGGATCTTCAGTCAACAAACCTAGAAACTATTACTCTGGCTAGAAACCTTGGACTATATGGACTCTGACCTAATCCTTAATAACCACATTAAAACAATCTGTCATGTTCGCCCGTATGGGGCAGAGAGTGAGGCCCAAGCATGAACTGTATTTGTGACATTTATTGATAAAAAATAACATAAAGTCCAAATTTGGTGTAGACAATACAAAATACAAAAACAAGAATGACTTACAGAGAGGTTCACTTCAGAGCCGCCTAGCTCTGGAGGAGATGAGGATAATGATTGCAGTGGAAATATCCAGAAGAGTAACCAATACTACCTCAATGACTAAGTGAACAGGCAGAACTAAATAGTGAAGAAGGAGATGGCACAATGAGCAGCAGGTGCGGGGAACAGGAGTGGACTGGTGACCCAATTACAACATAATCACAGGAGGGATGACGAGGAGAGCAGGCAGTGAGCAAATAACAAAGTGGAGATGTCTGGAAGAGGAGGAATAACAACTCTTTATAATAAGCTTTATTATAAACAACTCTTTATTATAAGCATAATAACAATACTGAAACATAAATAACACAGGGTTACAAAAATATTTTTTTGTAAGTTGTCTGTGTTTTTTCAACTGATTAAAGACAATTTTGCACTGCTGAATCCAAAAATGACATCTGTTTCTTTCAATCAGGTGCTAAGTACAAACCTGTACTTACTTAGTACTGTGCATGTACTTACCTTTACTGTATATGTACTTACCTTTATATACAGTAAAGGTAAGTACATATACCTTATGTACTTAACTTACCTTTACTGTATATAAAGGTAAGTACATATCCTTTATGTACCTTTATATAAAGGTACCTTTACATAAAGTACCTTTATATAAAGGTAAGTACATGTAAATTGAATGTTACATCATCATTGTTCAACAATCAGAAATTTCAAGACATAAAAAAGAATTTTGCATCATATAAAGAGAAAATACCCATACATGTAAACAAAAACGTATAAAACATGTGGCCATAAATCAAAAAGTTGACCTGATTGAGCAAAACCAATGTGATTTTAGGATTCAGCACATCAAAATTGTCCTAAATCAGCTAAAAAAAACTTAGACAATAAATTTGGTGTTGACCAGTGTAATAAATAGAACAATAAATCATCAGAAATCAAAAACACAGGAAAACACCACAAGGCTTGGAAAAAATACAGAAAATAGTCAGAAATAAATTGAGAGCCTGAGCCCGGTACAATCCTGCTCAGTCCTGTGACACATTCACTAAGTAAGCCTATTATCACCTCAAAAATAAAAGGTCTCATGTCTCAAACACAAAAATAATTCTGTTTTCATCTTCAGTTTTCTTGATTATTGCAATATTCATGTTTGTCAAAAAAATCTATAAAAAAAGCTTCAACTGATTCAGAATGCTGCTGCTCATATTCTAACCAGAAACAAGAAATCAGATCATATTACTCCAGTATGGCAGAATAGTTAGCATTGCGGCAGCACAGCAACTCACCCTTGGTCTGTGTGGACTTTGCATGTTCTCTCCGTGTCTGCGTGGGTTTACTCCGGGATTTCTCCAGTTTTTTCCCACATGCCGAAAACATGCAAGTTAGGTTAATTGGCATCAAACTGGGGATTCTAAATTGTCCTTAGGTATGACTGTGAGAGTGAATGGTTGTCTGTCTCTCTGTGTTGGCCCTGTGATGGACTGGCGATCTGTCCAGGGTGTACCCTGCCTCTCTCCCAAAGATGCTGGGATAGGCTCCAGCCCCCCTGCGACCCGAAAAGGATTAAAGGGAAGAAGATGGATGGATGGATGGATGGATGGATGGGTGGATGGATGGATGGGTGGATTTAAAAAATTACACTGGCTAAGGCCTGGGAACAGGATTTAAAGACTTCATTGTCAAACAGTGAATGGGACTCTATTTTAAAGCTAATTAACTCATCATCTCTCTGTGCCTGTCACTGTCTATAGCTGCGTTCAGACCAAATGTAAAGTGAATTTTTCACGCGGTGCAAATACATACATATATCTGAGGGATAGCACTAGCTAGTAATGGCCTTGTGATTCTACTGTCACTGGAGTAAAAGTATCAACATTGGAGAGTTTGAAAATGAGACTGACACACACCTGCAGACAAATGGACTGGGAGCTCTGCAGCTGAATCAGTGTCAGGGTTTTTTACTCACAGACTCCTGCCATGGATGTGCTGACAAGGCTAGCAGGCTAGCAATGTAAGCAACCCACCATCCAGGTGAAATTTTGGAGGAAGGAACAATTTTTTTCAGGTGAAACCCCCGTCAGATAATGTAAACCTAAGCATGACAGTGTTTTGGGAATTTCCACAGCAGGTTGAACACAGCTGCAGAAGTTATAAAGGCAACTTTGCCAATCTGCAACTCACTCAGACAGTGAAGTCATGTCTATTCACGTGTTTACATTGAGTTAAAATGTAATTATGCCGCTCGAAAAACTCGCTTGTTCATGTTTGGTCTGAACGCACCTCATTACAATTCAAAGTTGTGCACAGGGTACATTGGTCTAAATTTAAACTGTCAAGCATTTACCCAGATGTGGGCCCCCAATATGATAAATGTTTGAGTGATGAGGCTTCCCTCATCCACATGTTTTGGATGTGTCCAAAACTGGAAAATTTCTGGAAAAATGTCTTTCAAACCATATCATCAATTCTTAATCTCGACCTGAAGCCCAGCTCTCTGGTTGCCCTCTTTGGCACCACTGGGGAGGACGATGGTACGCCGTTCACCAACCCAATGCCGTATTGTGTCTTTTGTCTCTTTGTTGGCTAGGCGAGCTATTCTGAACAGATGGAGAGATGATGCCCCACACACCCATACTCAGTGGCTTAGGGATGTTATGTCTTGTCTTACGCTTGAGAAAATTTGGTACTCAATCTGTAACTGAAATTTTTTTTTAAGTGTATGGGGCTGTTTTTGAATTTTTTTCAGTCTTCAGTTGAAATGAGGTCTTTGTACTTATTTCTTTGTAACTGTCTACCGTACTTAATTCCTGCTCTGTACATCAGTATCTCCTGTCTTCTTCTGATTGGTAAATTTAACTTCCAGTTGATTTGTTATTTTTGTCGTACTCCAGGGATGGAGACTGATCATACAGTCAGTACTCCAGCTGGTACGGGTTAGGGGGTTTGGGGATAATTGTGTTTTTAATTGTTTTTATTTTTTATTACTATTTTGTATGTATGGGTATGTTTATGTTTAAATATTAAAATTCAATAAAAATATTCTGGACAAAAAATTATACTGGCTCCCAATTGTCAATAGAATAAATTTCAAAATTCTACTGTTGGTCTATAAAGCACTGAACAGTTTGTGTGGAAAATATATTGCTGACATGCTTTTTCACTTTGAACCACACAGATCCCTCGGGTCATCTGGGACAGGCCTTCTGTCTATTCCTAGAACCAGGACTAAACATGAAGCAGCAGCAGCACTCAGTTTCTATGGCCCACATGGAATAATCTTCCAGACAACTGCAGGCTAGCTCCCACTTTAGGTTCCTTTAAATCGAGATTCAATGCTTTACTTTTTAAGATAAGATAAGATAAGCCTTTATTAGTCCCAATGGGGAAATTCCAGGATTGCAACAGCACAGGGATAGCAACACTCAGAGCAATAATCAGAAGGCAAGAAAACAAGAGCAGCAAGTATACATATGTACATATAAATAAATAAATATATATAAATACGTATAAATATATAAATAAATAAATATATATACCACTGCTTTTTACTAAATCAGCTTTTTAATCTTTGTATATGTTTTTGTAACCTTTGTTATTTTATTAATGCTCACATGTATTGTCGTGGTCTGTGGTGAGTGAGCACACACACATGCACATCATTACTCTAATTGTCCCCAATCTGCTACAGCTGTTCAGCGGCCTGGCTCCACCCTATTTAAAGGGTGAGCTGGCATTATTCCTCTTTGGGATTGTCTCCATGCTACAGCTTGAGTTGCCACGAGATCTCCTGCTACTCTTAGATTTTTTCTTCGCCCCAGCCCTTGTGTGTGTGCTCCCTGCTTGCTTGCACCCAGCCCCAGCACTCAGGAAACACGTACGCCTGTTGCAAACCAACCTTGGTGCTTCCCTGGACCTCTCTGCATCCTTCTCCCCAGTGTTTGCCTTCAGAACCCAGCCGGCTCCCCTCCCAGCTCTCTATGTCCCGTGAAGACCAGATTCTTCCTCCAGGATCAGCTCCATTCCTGTCAACCAAGCAAGTACCCAATTAACCCTCAATTCATCCCCCAACTCGTAGAGACTGCTCCCAAGCCTGGGGGTTCTTTTCCACCTACCTCTGTTTTCCTCCTTCTGCACCAGCTCCTCCACCAGTCCGCCTGCAGCCTCAGCTACCCTTTTCCCCGACTCACCACCTGCAAGCAGACATGTAATTATAACACATTTTGTAGTTTTAGTTAGCACAATTACAATTGCCAATTTATCACTTGAGTAGAAACCTCTCCTCTCTCTTCTCTCACAGGGCACCAGTCCAAGAAAAACCTTATCAATCCATCCATTTTCTACCGCTTTTCTGGGGGTCCGGGTCGTGGAGGCAGCAGCTCAAGCAGAGAAGCCCAGACTTCCCTCTCCCCAGCTACCTGCTCCAGCTCTTCAGAGAGGATACCAAGACGTTCCTAGGACAGGTGGGAGATATAGTCTCTCCAGCTTGTCCTGGGTCTGCCCTGGGGTCTCCTCCTAGTGGGACGTGCCTAAAACACCTCAAGTGGGAGGCATCCAGGAGGCATCCTGATCAGATGCCCAAACCACCTCAGTTGGCTCCTTTCAATGTGGAGGAGCAACGGTTCTACTCTGATCCTCTCCCAGCTGATTGAACTCCTCACCCTCTCTAAGGATGAGTCCAGCAATCCTATGGAGAAAGCTCATTTCAGCCACTTATATCCACAATCTCATTCCTTCAGTCATTACCCAAAGCTCATGACCATAGGTGAAGGTAGGAATGTAGATTGACCGGTTAATCGACAGCTTTACTTTAGAGCTCAGCTTAATCTTCACGACAGACCATTACAACGTCCATATCACTGCAGATGCTGCTCTGATCCGTCTGTCAGTCTCTCACTCTATTCTTCCCTCACTCATGAATGAGACCCTGATATACTTAAACACCTGCACTTGGGGCAGGAACTTGTCCCCAACACAGGGAGGACAATCCACCCTTTCCTGGCTGAGGACCATGGACTCGGACTCGGAGGTGGTGATTCTCATCCCAGCCACTTCACACTCAGCAGCAAACCGTCCCAGTAAGACCTGTAGGTCATTGCTTGATGAAGCCAACAGGACATCATCCGCAAACAGCAGAGATGAGATCCTGTGGTCACCAAACATGACACCCTCCGTTCCTTGGGTATGCCTAGATATCCTGTCCATAAATTGGATTGGTGACAAAGGGCAGCCCTGGGCGATTCCAACTCTCACTGGAAACAAGTTTGACTGGGTGTTTGGAATACGAACCAAACTCTTGCAGTGGTCGCCTAGTGACCGGATAGCTCGTAGCAATGAACCTGGAATGTCATACTCCCGCAGCACCCCCCACAAGAGACCATGAGGGATGCTTTCTAATGCTTTCTCCAAGTCCACAAAACACATGTGGACTGGTTGGGCAAACTCCCATGATCCCTCAAGGATTCTCAAGAGGGTAAAGAGTTGGTCCAGTGTGCCACGGCCAGAATGAAAATCACATTGCTCCTCCTGAATCCGAGGTTCTACCAACGGTTTGACTCTTCTCCCCAGTACCCCTGCAATGATCTTCCCAGGGAGGCTGAGAAGTGTGATCCCCCTAAAGTTAGAACACACCCTCCGGTCCCCCTTCTTAAAAAGAGGAAGCACCACCCCAATTTGCCATGCCAAAGGCACTGTCCCCAACCTCTATGCAATGTTGCAGAGGCGTGTCAACCATGACAGCCCTACAATATCCAGGGCTTTGAGGTACTGAGGACGGATCTTGTCCACCCCCGTGGCCCGGCCACCAAAGAGTTTTTTAACCACTTCAGCAACCTCAGCCCCTGTGATGGGAGAATTGTCTCTCTTGTCCACAAGCCCTGCTTCCTCTGTGGGAGGCATGTTAGTCGGATTGAGGAGATCCTCAAAGTATTTCTTCCAGTGCCCAACGATATCCCCAGTCGAAGTCAGCAGCACCCCATCCGCACCATACACAGTATGGACAGGGAGCTGCTTCCCCCTCCTGAGCCGCCAGATAGTTTGCCAGAATCTCTTCAAGGCCAACTCAAAGTCTTGTTCTATGGCCTCACCAAACTCCTCCCACACCCAAGTTTTTGCTTCAGCAACCACCTGAGCTGCACTCCGCATGGCCTATCGGTACACCTCAGCTGCTTCGGGAGTCCCACAAGCCAACCAAGCTGGACAGAACTCCATCTTCAGTTTAATGGCTGCCGTTACCATTGGTGTCCACCACTTTTGGTTCGGGGGTTGCCACCACGAGATGCACCAGCGACCTTGCGGCCACAGCTCTGGGCAGTGGCTTCAACAATGGAGTTGGAGAACATGGCCCATTCAGACTCCATGTCTCCAGACTCCCTCGGAATGTGGTTGAAGTTCTTCCAGAGGTGGGAGTTGAAAACCTCTTCGACAGGAGCCTCAGACAGATGTTCCCAGCACACTCTCACTATATGTTTAGGTTTACCGGGTCAGAGTGGCATCCACCCCTGCCATCTGCTCTAACTCACTACCAGGTGGTGATCAGTTGACAACTCTGCACTTCTCTTAACCAGAGTGTCCAAGATATAAAATAAAACTTGTTTTATAACTTGTAAAAAAATACTGTACATACCTTGCTCCATACCTGTTGAACCTGCTGTGGTCTCTGCTTTTGGCTCCTGCTTTGTTTAAACATGTCATGTATCTGTGTGCTTAAATATATTTTTTATCTCTGTATAAGTAGTGTATACATCCATCCATCCATCTTCTACCGCTTTTCCGGAGGTCCGAGTCGCAGAGGCAGCAGTTCAAGCAGAGAAGCCCAGACTTCCCTCTCCCCAGCCACCTGCTCCAGCTCTTCAGAGGAGATACCAAGGCGTTCCCAGACCAGCTGGGAGACATAGTCTCTCCACCGAGTCCTGGGTCTGCCCCGGGGTCTCCTCCCAGTGGGACGTGCCTGAAACACCTCAAGTGGGAGGCGTCCAGGAGGCATTCTAATCAGATGCCCATACCACCTCAACTGACTCCTTTCAATGTGGAGGAGCAGCGGTTCTACTCTGAGCCTCTCCCGGATGACTGAGCTCCTCACCCTATCTCTGAGGGTGAGTCCAGCAATCCTACGGAGAAAGCTCATTTCAGCCGCTTGTATCCGCGATCTCGTTCTTTCGGTCATTACCCAAAGCTCGTGACCATAGGTGAGAGTAGGAACGTAGATTGACTGATAAATTGACAGTTTTGCCTTAGAACTAAGCTCCCTCTTCACCACAACAGACCAGTACAACGTCCACATCACTGCAGATGCTGCTCCAATCCGTCTGTCGATCTCTCGCTCCATTCTCGTCTCACTCGTGAACAAGACCCCAAGATACTTAAACTCCTTCACTTGGGGCAGGAGCCTGTCCCCAACCCGGAGAGGACAATCCACCTTTTTCCGGCTGAGGACCATGGACTCGGACTTGGAGGTGCTGATTCTCATCCCAGCCGCTTCACACTCAGCGGCAAACCATCCCAGCAAGAGCTGTAGGTCATTGCTGGATGAAGCCAACAGGACAACATCATCTGCAAACAACAGAGATGAGATCCTGTGGTCACCCAGCATGACACCCTCCATTCCCTGGCTGCGCCTAGAAATCCTGTCCAAAAAAATTATGAACAGGATCGGTGACAAAGGGCAGCCGTGGCGGAGTCCAACTCTCACTGGGAATGACTCCGACCGAGTGTTGGCAATACGAACCAAACTCTCACAACGGTCATACAGAGACCGAATAGCTCGTAACAACAAGCCCGATACCCCATACTCCCGAAGCACCCCCACAAAAATCCATGAGGGACGCGGTCAAATGCCTTCTCCAAGTCCACAAAACACATGTAAACTGGTTGGGCAAACTCCCACGAACCCTCGAGAATTCTCGAGAGGGTAAAGAGCTGGTCCGATGTGCCACGGCCAGGACGAAAACCACATTGCTCCTCCTGAATCCGAGGTTCGACCAACAGCCGGACTCTCCTCTCCACTACCTTGGCATAGACCTTCCCAGGGAGGCTGAGGAGTGTGATCCCTCTAAAGTTGGAGCACACCCTCCGTTCCCCTTTTTTAAAGAGAGGAACCACCACCCCAGTTTGCCGTGCCAAAGGCACTGCCCCCGACCTCCACGCAATGTTGCAGAGGCGTGTCAACCATGACAACCCAACAACATCCATGGCCTTGAGGTACTCGGGGCGAATCTCGTCCACCCCTGGGGCCCGGCCACCAAGGAGATTTTTAACCACCTTGGCGACCTCAGCCCCTGTGATAGGCGAGTCATCCCCCTCGTCCCCAAACCCTGCTTCCTCTGTGGAAGGCGTATCAGTGGGATTGAGGAGATCCTCGAAGTATTCCTTCCACCGCCCGACGATGTCCCCAGTCGAAGTCAACAGTGTCCCATCCGCACCATACACAGTGTGGACGGGGAGCTGCTTTCCCCTCCTGAGCCGCCGGACAGTTTGCCAGAATCTCTTTGAGGCCGACCGAAAGTCTTGTTCCATGGCCTCACCGAACTCCTCCCGTACCCGGGTTTTTGCTTCAGCAACCACCCGAACTGCACTCCGCTTGGCCTGCCGGTACACCTCAGCTGCTTCGGGAGTCCCACAAGCCAACCAAGCATGATAGGACTCCTTCTTCAGCTTAATGGCCCCCCTCACCACTGGTGTCCACCACTTGGTTCGGGGGTTGCCACCACGAGATGCACCGACCACCTTGCGGCCGCAGCTCTGGGCCGCCGCTTCAACAACAGAGGTGGAAAACATGGCCCATTCAGACTCCATGTCTCCAGACTCCCTCGGAATGTGGTTAAGTTCTTCCGGAGGTGGGAATTGAAGACCTCCCGGACAGGGGCCTCAGCCAGACGCTCCCAGCACACCCTCACTATACGTTTGGGTCTACCAGGTCTGAATGGTTTCCTCCCCTGCCATCGGATCCAACTCACCACCAGGTGGTGATCAGTTGACAGCTCTGCACCTCTCTTTACTCGGGTGTCCAAGACATACGGTCGCAGGTCTGATGACACGATAACAAAATCGATCATCGACCTGCGACCTAGGGTGTCCTGGTGCCAGGTGCACATATGGACACCCTTATGCTTGAACATGGTGTTCGTTATGGACAAACTGTGGTTAGCACAGAAGTCCAATAACTGAACACCACTCGGGTTCAGATCAGGCAGGCCGTTCCTCCCAATCACCCCCCTCCAGGTTTCACTGTCGTTGCCCACGTGCGCATTGAAGTCCCCCAGTAGGACAATGGAGTCTCCAAGAGGAGCACCCTCCAGCACCCCAGTCACAGACTCCAAAAAGGGTGGGTACTCTGAAACATCATTTGGTGCATAGGCACAAATGATGGTCAGGACCCGTTTCCCAACCCGAAGGCGCAGGGAAGCAACCCTTTCGTCCACCGGGGAAAACTCCAATATAGAGGCAGCAAGGTGGGGGGATACAAGAATACCCACCCCTGCTCGTCGCCTCTCGCCCGGGGCAACTCCAGAAAAGGCCAAGCTCCAGCCCCTCTCCAGGAGACTGGTTCCGGAACCGGAGCTGTGTGTTGAGGTGAGGCCGACTATATCTAGCCGGTATCTCTCAACCTCGTACACCAGCTCAGTCTCCTTCCCCACCAGAGAGGTGACATTCCACGTACCAAAAGCCAGTTTAGAAAGCTTGGGATCAGTCCGCCAAGGTCTCCGCCTTTGACCGCCACCTGATCCACATAGCACCGGACCCCCATGATCCCTCCTGCAGGTGGTGAACCCACTGGAGGGCGGACCCATGTAACTCCTTCGGGCTGAGCCCGGCCGGGTCCCATGGGTGGAAACCCGGCCACCAGACGCTAGCCTTCGAGCCCCTCCCCCAGGCCTGGCTCCAGGGTGGGGCCCTGGTAACCCCATACCGGGCGAGGTACACTGAATCCTTGATATACAATTCATGAGAGTCTGTTGGATCGTTCTTAGTCTGGCCCTTCACCCAGGACCAGTTTGTCTTGGGAGACCCTATCAGAGGCAAATTGCCCCGGACAACATAGCTCCTTGGATCACTGGGGCAAGCAAACCCCCCCACCACGATAAGGTGACGATCCATGAGGGGGAGTAGTGTATACAGTAGTGTAAAATACAGTAGTGTATACAGTAGTGTAAATTTTTTTTTACAGTAGTGTATACAGTAGTGTAAAAAAGTATTTGCCCCCTTCCTGATTTCTCATTTTTTTGTATGTTTGTCACACTTTAATGTTTCAGATCATCAAACAAATTTAAATATTAGACAAAGATAACACAAGTAAACACAAAATGCAGTTTTTAAATGAAGTTATTTATTATTAAGGGAAAAAAAATCCAAACCTACATGGCCCTGTGTGAAAAAGTGATTGCCCCCTAAACCCAATAACTGGTTGGACCACCCTTAGCAGCAACAACTGCAATCAAGCGTTTGTGATAACTGGCAATGAGTCCTTTACAGTGCTGTGGAGGAATTTTGGTCCACTCATCTTTGCAGAATTGGTGTAATTCAGCCACATTGGAGGGTTTTCGAGCATGAACCGCCTTTTTAAGGCCATGCCACAGCATCTCAACCGGATTCAGGGCAGGACTTTTACTAGGCCACTCCAAAGTCTTCATTTTGTTTTTCTCAAGTCATTCAGAGGTGGACTTGCTGGAGTAGACATTGTCCTTTAGGATTTTTTTAGGATTTTTTGGTTGACAGCAGAATTCATGGTTCCATTTACCACAGCAAGTCTTCCAGGTCCTGAAGCAGCAAAACAGTCCCAGACCATCATACTACCACCACCATATTTTACTGTTGGTATGATGTTCCTTTTCTGAAATGCTATGTTACTTTTACGCTGGCTGTAATGGGACACACACCTTCCAAAAAGTTCAACTTTTGTCTCGTCAGTCCACAGAGTATTTTCCCAAAAGTCTTGGGGATCAACAAGATGTTTTCTGGCAAAACTGAGACAAGCCTTTATGTTCTTTTTACTCACCAGTGGTTTTCATCTTGGAACTCTTCCATGCTGGCTATTTTTGCCCAGTCTCTTTCTTATGGTGGAGTCATGAACACTGACCTTAACTGAGGCAAGTGAGGCCTGCAGTTCTTTGGATGTTGCTGTGGGGTCTTTTGTGACCTCTTGGATGAGTCGTTGCTGCGCTCTTGAGGTAATTTTGGCCGGCTGGCCACTCCTGGGAAGGTTAACCACTGTTCCATGTTTTCGCCATTTGTGGATAATGGCTCTCATTGTGGTTTGCTGGCGTTCCAAAGCTTTAGAAATGGCTTTATAACCTTTTCCAAACTGATAGATCTCAATTACTTTGTTTCTCATTTGTTCAATTTGTTGAATTTCTTTGGATTGCAGCATGATGTCTAACTTTTGAGGATCTTTTGGTCTACTTCACTTTGTCAGGCAGGTCCTATTGAAGTGATTTCTTGATTGAGAACAGGTTTGGCAATAATCAGTCCTGGGTGTGGCTCGAGAAATTGAACTTGGCTTTCCAAAGATGTGATAAACCACGGTTAATTTATGTTTTAATGGGAAGGGGGCGAGGGGGGGCAATCACTTTTTCACACAGGGCCATGTAGGTTTGGATTTTTTTTACCCTTAATAATAAACGCCTTCATTTAAAAATTGCATTTTGTGCTTATTTGTCTTATCATTGTCTAATATTTAAATATTGTTTGATGATCTGAAACATTTAAGTGTCACGAGCTGAGCACTGGAGGTTCCGCCATGCTCAGTCTCATGGCTTTTTCTCTGTAATTATATATTTGTTGTATTTTTGTGCCTTTTCATTTTTGTTATTCCTGCAATGTTCCTTATTTTCCTATTTATGTCTTAGTTTTACTGTGTTGTGATTCTGCACCAATTGGTATCTATTTCTCAGTTTGTACTTGTTTATATTTTATTTTCCCATTCCTTATTATTGCTTTTGACAGCTGTCAGGGCTTTTCCTGGTTGGTGCTCCATGTGGGTGTAGCCCTGTCAGCTGTCAGCCGGGTGCTCTCCTCTCATTACTTTGCAGCTGATCCTAATCATTAATCATTGTTACCTTCTTGCCCGCTCATGAGACCACACACCTGTCATCACTTGTGTTATTTGTTCTGACCCTATTTAAGGACTGCATTTTCTTTTCATTTTTGCAGCAGTCTTAATGATCCTTCCTCCTCGTCACCAGAACCCCTTTCCTGTTCTGGTGAGTTCACTCTGATTCTGCTTTCATAAGTTACCTTGTTATCTTTTTGGATTTTGCGTTGATGCACTTTGGAACTTTATGTTTTATTAATAAATGCTACAAACTGCAGTCGGCGTCTAGGTTTGTCTCTCTCTCTGCCCTGAGGGGCAAATCATGACAGAAGACTGCTGCCAGTAAAAGACCTAGCCACTGCATCTTGTGGATTTTTGCCTTTTTTTTTTTTTTGTTTTCACTCACCTTGAGCTCATCATGTCCCTGGTGCGCCGGCCTCCGCCAATTAAAGGGAGTTTGGCAGCGGGGTCCCCAAGCCTGCAGGAGGAGTGGGCTGCTGACTTCATCCAGAGTTTTGTGGATGAAGCGCTCGCCACCTGCGAACCAAAGAAGACCTGGGAGAGCCTAAATGGAGTGGTGGTGATTGTGGAGGCACATCCCAGCTTGTGGAAATATCCCCAATATGCTGAACTGCTGTTCATGGTCTCCTCGCTTTGGCAGTCATTTCCCGGGTTGGCGATGGGGCCACCTCCAGCTGGACCGAAGCCGTCGCAGAGGTGCTCTCTGCGGCAGATGTCTTTCTTCCCTGCCGGTTCGCCAGCTCCGGCTCCAGCATCTGCGTCGCCAGCTCCACAACGCCATCATCCAGACTGCCAGAAGAATGCCTCCACCGCCTCACCAGCAGCCCCTCCTTCGCCGAGGAAGAAAACTCCTGCAGCAATCTCTTTTTCTGAATTTTCTTCTCTGGCTGTTCCATCAGCCAACCCCGCCGCTGCTGCTTTCTCTCCCTCCTCCTTAGCGATTCCTCCAGCTGCTGATGGACTGGTTGCCTCCTTCTCGACTCCGCCCATCACCACGTCTGCAGGGGCGGCTCGTCTACATTCCTCTGAGGTTCCCACAACAGCTGCAGCCACAGAGAGGGCGGATTCTACACCAGCTGCAGCAGGAAAAACAGTGCTCTGAGAAAACAGGCAAATGTCTTTTCATTTTCTCACAATTTATGATGGTATGATTTGCCTAATTCCTGGTAGTGAGGCTCAGTCTATGCAGTCCCCTGAGTCCTCACCACCTGCTGCAGCCTACACCACCTTTCCTGCTCTCTCCGTGTCTCCTCCTATTTTCCCTGAGTGTCTGCCGGTCCCAGGGTTGAGCTGCAGGGCGATGGAGGAGCCTGCAGGTCTGGAGGACCAGGTTCCAGTCCCGCAGCAGTGGTCCGGGCAGAGGGAGAGCGCTGCCTTTGAACTGAAGCCTGTGCCGATGATAGAGCGCCCCCTGGCTTCAGCTACACAGGATCCAGTGCCAGCAGGAAGCCAACCTCCAGAATCCAAGCCAGAGAAGCCACCTGTGTGAATCACCTTGCTGGAGGGTCCCAGGACTGCACCCACCACCATGCCTGCTGCAGGGGCTGCTGCAGCAGAGTCGGAGCTTGATCTCCAGAGAGCTGGGCCCGAGGAACCATCGCCTGGATCGATGGAGTCCTGGATGGTGGTGGAGCTCAAGCTCAGGCAAGTGCTCTCCTTTGGTTTTCTTGTGTCTATTTTGGAGAGATCTTGTCTGGCTGTTGGTGGGGGGAGCCGGGTGCAGCCGTCAGTTGCACCTGAGCTCACCTTGCTGGGCTCTGAAGCTGCCGGTGACCCTGACCCTGTTTCTCTACCTGTCCTGTCTGAGCTCTCCCCCAGGGTCACTGAGGATGTTTCAGCTTTGCTAGATGTCTCCGTGTGTCCAGGCTCGCCACCCGAGATCATCATGGGATCAGCTCCTCCTGCTGAGGTCGTTGAGGGCATTCCATCCCAGCCCGGGACCTCCATGGTGCTGCGCTCCCTCTGGTTGATGCCACAAACTGCAGTTGGCGTCTGGGTTTGTCTCTCTTTCTGCCCTGAGGGGAAAATCATGACATTAAGTGTGACACACATACAAAAAAAAAAAGATAAATCAGGAAGGCGCAAACACTTTTTCACACCACTGTATATGTATAATTGTATATGTGTAAATTTTTCTTTTTTTTAATTATTATAAATCTCTTTTAATGTAAAGCACTTTGAATTGCCTTTGTGCTGAAATGTCCTATACAAATAAATTTGCTATTGCCTTTGTCAGATAGTATCCAAACAAGGCTTCTCACTGTAGATGGATTGCAGGCTTATTTCAAATAGTGGATAAATATGGGTGCTGCTCTGAGGCACCATAAAAGAAGATAAATAAGTATTCTTATAAGCTATATTTACAAAGCGACTCTTTGAAGTCGCTGAAAAACAATACAACGCTGGAGATGAGGTCATATAAATGCAAGAATTTAACAACAAAACTAGTTATGCAATCTTAGAAAATAATAAATTAAATTAGGACAGGAAGGGGACACAACACAACAAAACAAAATGCTTCACAGAAGTGAAAAGAGTGGAACCTTATGACTGCATGCTTTTATTTCTATTTATTGTAACTGGTTCAGTTATGTTTATGTTAAGATATTATCTAGAGTTTCTCATTCATTTCTCATTATTTTCCACTTCTAATCTTTTATATATTCAAACAAAGTGACTTTCTTTAAAAGAAAATGATTTCTTAGAGTGTGATAAATGATGCAAAACCATGTTATTGCTCTTTCTCAGCCCCTTCTTTAAAACCAATTAAAGGCTCAGCAGGACCAAAAAAGGAAAATTTAGGGATTGGTTTGAACTTGGACTGGTGTGTTACTTTACAGACATTATTTTATGTAGCTGCACACAGTGACATCCAGCCAGGGTTTGTGGCAGCTAATCCCCCTGTGAAATTTAGGAGCTTTGCTTCACGAAAAATGGGAGCAAGGAGATTTTTTTTTTTTTATTTGACAAAACAGTACTATAGAAATAGAACATTGTAGAGATAACAGGACAAGACTGCCATCTCAGCAGCCATTTTATACAGAATTCTTTATGATGTTTGGCAGATAGTATAATGTCAAACAGCAGCTCCATTATGACACAAACAAAAAAAACTATTAACAGTCATCTTCCATTCAGAATAATCTACTGTACATTCCCCTAAATTAAAGAGCCTATTGACTAAAAGATAGGGTGGCTCAATTTGACCTTTAGCCAACATTACGGTTAAGCGCACCTTTCACATTGGTTTCAGGGTTTTTTGTCGTTTTTTTCACCCTCCTTTCTTTTCCCTTATAGTTCACTGACAAGCCTTGTAATTAACCAATAGGCTATTACACAAGGGTGTGGCATGAGCAATATATAATAATTTCCCACACATAATGGTCATGCTCTGGGAATTGTCTGGGACCATGCCCATGCTTTAGGTTCATTTTTGGTTCACTGTGTTTTTTCTTGTTTTGATGACTATTGTTGTCTTCATGTTATGTAGAAGAACCCATAACATTTTGATGATGATCCGAGAAGCCATACCTCTGCCAAGGCTCTGGCACCGAGGCATCAGCACCTTGGTGCTTTCATTTATATAGCACTTTTCAAACAAACATCAATATTGCACAAAGTGCTTTACATATTCAAAAAAGGAAAATAAAAAAGAATGTATCCCCAAGTCCCATCCAGGCCACATCGCCATCCACACAGACAGACAGACAGACAGACAGACAGACACACACACACACACACACACCTACACCCACACATGCACACACACATCCACTCACACATCCACTCACACGTACGGATGCAGAGAAGTAATTTAAAATTATCAAATTAAAAACAAAGTACAGAATAAAACTGGACATGGATAAAACAGAACGTGAGGAAAACGCTATCATGAATCTTAAATTTGCAGTGAGGGAACACCAGAGCCAGAGTATGGCATTTAAAGGAAAACAAAAATAAAATAAAATACATTATGATAGGACACTAAAATAAAAAAAGATAAAATAGGCTAAGATCTAAAATACAATAAAATATGCTAAGATCTAAAATACAATAAAATAGATAAAATAATTAAAATTCAACTAAAAGCCTGGTTAAAAAGGTGGGTCTTCAGTCTGCATTTAAAAATATCAACACTCTCAGTTGCCCTCAGGTCCCCAGGAATGGGGTTCCACAGACGTAGGCCATAAAATGTCTCACCGTGGGTTTTGGTCTTAACTTTAGGGATGATTAAAAGGCCACTTCCTGCAGACCTGAGGGCCCTAGAGGGTTCATAGAATAAAAGCAATTCTGATAAATAGGCCGGAACAAGACCATTAAGAGCATAATAAACTAGTAAAAGGACCTTAAAGTCAATTTTAAAGCAGACAGGAAGCCAATGGTGAGATGTTAAAATGGGTGTAATGGGTGCTCTCTTTCTGGTCCTAGTCAACTGGTGTGCAGCCGTATTCTGAACTACCTGCAGCTGACATATGCTCTTTTTTGGAAGACCAGAAAGCAGTGTTTTGCAGGAATCAGTTCTACAGGTAATAAAAGTGTGTAAAGTATCTCTATATTGGCTTTAGAGATAAATGGGCGTACTCTTACAAAAATTTTCAAGTGACAAGGTGCAGTCTTTGTAACATTTTTGATATGTGCTTCGAAGCTGAGGCCTGAGTCAAACATAACCCCCAGGTTTTTTTGCCTGTTGACCAGGGTTAAGCTTCAGTGCTCTCAGCTTTGTGTCCAGTTTCTCTCTGTGTGCTTCAGAACCAATGACCAACACTTCTGTTTTGTCCTGATTGAGCTGGAGAAAATTCTCAGCCATCCAAGACTTGGAGACAGATTTACTAATGTGCTGTGCCATCTCAAAAATCTGTTTTGGCGTTAAAAAACTACTATCAAGATTTTCTAAAGGGCGCAGGGCAAAATTAGCAGTGGAAAGGCATGGACTATGTTAATTTTATGCCTGGCCTCATTGCATATGTATTTGTGGGAGTTGTCATGTCAATATGAGAGAGGGGAGTATTTAAATGACTGGCGCAAGGTGATTTATTAAGGTTTGCGGTTGTCAATCTCCTGGTAAATGTGTCAGGATTTAACATCCAAACAAAGCTTGTCTTAATTCATCTGCACCTGATGACAGCGATTGCTGGTGCAGAGACACCGGCGAGAACCGAGGGCGCTTTGCCAGAGAGACAGAAGCTTCTCCCTGCGCGTGACTTGATTTGGCATGACAGAACAGACTAATATGAACAGAAACAATCTCACAGAGATTGGTGTTGTGCTGAAGTGGACATTAGCCGGCAGAGGATTTTTAAAAATGTTGTTTGTTTATATATAGCATAATAATAATAATAATAATAATAATAATAATAATAATAATAATAATAATAATAATAATAATAATTTATAGTGCTCTTTACATCTCAGGGAAAAGTCTGGAAACAAATAGGATTAAGAACAAGAATAAAAGCAAACATTATGTATATACGATGACACACCAGGACATCCCAGGTGAGAATTGGTTCTCAAATATTTTACCTGGTAAAATAAAGGTCATATAAATAAAATCAATAAAGTGAAAAAGCTTTCCTAAACAATGAATTTGTATCCATAAAATACTACAGCCCTTCTTACCTGGAGTGGACAAAAGGAGCTCAGATCCATATAGCAATATCATAGTAATTCAATGGCAGCAGTCTCTGCTGTGGCTGTCTGAGGAATAAGTGAAATTGTGTGTGTTTAATTTTATTATGTTCCAGACTTCAGAAAAGATGAAACACACATACAGTATTTGTGAAAAATCATGGACTGGGAGACCTGTAGATTTTGTTAAAACAAAGTTACTCACATAATAAAACCCCAGAGTCTCCATCAGATCATCTTGACAGTTCTTGTATTAATAAAACTAGTGCATACTCGTGCACGCCTGTAGAAACCCGTGCATGCCCATAGAGGGGAGTCATTGGAACAGAATTCTTGCCAGTTACAGGACAGTTGGTATAGCAACACAGCACTAAGTGGCAATCACATGTGATGGCTTTTGTATGCAGCAAAACATAAAAATCACACAAAATATGCCCTGCCATCTGGGGCTGTTTGCACCTGCTTGTTGCTTCTTCTCCTGCCTGTCACTGTTCTGTGTTATGTTGCTTACCTGTGTCTACTGTATATACAGTATATGTCTTGTAGGGAGTCATGTGCTCTGTCTATGTGCCGTCATATAGACATTATCTGGTGGGTCTTCTTCTTCGTTCAGACCACTGAAGGGTCTCCTCCTGTCTCATACAGCTGTGTTGTTCACAGTCATGCCTGCGGTGTACTGGTGGAACCTGAGGTGTTTCATATTCATGGCATCCTTTCTGACGTGCAGCAGTTCTCCTCATTCTATTGCTCTCCATCTGGTGGGTCTTCTTCTTCTTTGTTCAGATCACTGGTTGAGGGATTTTTGCGTCGTAATTCCAGTTCATGGGCACGATCGTGAAAAAGTGGCTTTTGACCCTGTTCAGGAAGGCTCGTGCATGCCCGTAGAAACCAAGAAACCGGAGCACCCAGAGAAAATCAGCACTTTGCTTGGCATTTTACACATTTGTAGTGTAGACTGGCATTTGTCAAAGTTACACATTTGCCGTCATGTAGGCATGGCGAGTCGTCCTATGATGCCTGAGTTCATAGGACGCGCTATGATGACGAGGCAGAGATCATAGGCCGTCCTATGATGTCCTAGAAATGCGCTTTACAGTCTGTCGTACCCTGTGCTGGTAAATTGTGTCCTCCTGTCTCAGACAGGTGCGATGTACTGCTGGAACCTCAGGTGTTTCATCTTCATGGCATCTTTTCTGGCGTGCAGCAGTTGTCGTCATTCTATTGTTCTCCATCTGGTGGGTCTTCTTCTTCTTCATTGAGACCACTGGTTGAGGGATAAGTGCATCGTAATTTCAGTTCATGGACAGGATCATGAAAATAGATCTGAGCAAAAACAGGCTTTCTGGCATGGACTCACTGTATATGACATCATAAAGACATGTCGTCTGATGTCTGTCACTGGATATGACATCATAAAGACATGAAGGCAGGCTTGATGTATATGACATCATAAAGACACATTTGTCTATGTGCTGCGGGCTTGATGTATATGACATCATAAAGACACATTTGTCTATGTGCCGTTACATAGGCATCGCGAGTCGTCCTATGATGCCTGAGTTCATGGTCTATATGACATCATAAACACACATTTGTCTATATGTCCTATGATGCCTGAGTTCAAAGACACATGGTCTATCTGACATCATAAAGACACATTTGTCTATGTGTCCTATGATGCCTGAGTTCATAGGACGTCCTATGATGTTCAGGCAGAGATCATAGGCCGTCCTATGATGTCCTATAAACGTGACAGACAGACAGACAGACAGACACACACACACACACACACACACACACACACACACACACAATAGAGTGATGATAAACATGTTGGTCAATAATCAATTTATTCATGTGTAGTCCTTAATTTATACATATTAAACAAAGGAGTCTGCCATGTGAAATGAAAATCAAAACTTTGATATATTATGAACAAAAATAAACAATTTTATTGGGGTTTCCACTGAAACAAAAGTTTAAAAAAAAAAAGGCTTTAAAAAACTATATTATTCGCCACCAAACTGGCTGTGCCTTTGTTGATGACTCGCTTCCTCATCAGCTGTGTACAGGCTGTACACAATTTTGCGGTGCTCTTGGTGGATGGGTGGTCATTATTGAAATGAAGTGTCTGTGTCTATGTTCATAATTTAGCATGTTGATAGTCACTGGCAAAAATTGGCCACTTCCTTAGGCACTCTGTCCAATTTGCACACTCGCTAATTTGCACTGCCTTAGTAAATCTGCCCCTTGATGTCTAAAATACAATTAAAAAGGGTATCTATTGGCCCTGGGTCATCAGGAGACACGGCAATGTGAAGCTGTGTGTCATCAGCATAAATATGGAAGTCGATGCTGTGTCTCCTGATGACATTACCAAGTGGAAGCATGTAGAGATTAAAATGAGTAGGACCTAAATTAGATCCCTGGGGAACCCCACAATCCATTTTATAGCATTTGCTTGAAGAGTCATCCATGTTTATAAAAAATTCTCTCTGTGTAAGATAGGACTTAAACCAATTAAAAACAGTACCGGAGAGGCCAATCAAGTTGTGAAGTCTATTTAAAAGTATTGTGTAATCAACGGTATCAAAAGCAGCGCTTAGGTTTTGTCATGTCCATGTTAGATCTGAGATCATTCACAAGTTTAACTAGCACTGTCTCGGTACTGTAAGAAAATGGTAGCAATTTGTGGAGATTTCAATATTGATCTACTTAATCCACATCAACAAAATGTAGTTACAGAGTTCATGAACTCTATGTACAGCATGAGTCTATATCCCACAATAACACATCCCAGTAGAATCACAGCTCACTCTGCTACACTTATTGACAACCTGTTTGTCAATGTTCTCGACAAGAAAATAGAAAGTGGATTATTGATAAATGATATAAGCGACCACTTGCCAATCTTTGCACTTATCCATGGCCACACGGGGCCCAACCCAGAAAAAAATCTCAAAATCGTTCAGACACAAATCACCAAACGCAATCAGTTCTTTTAAAGAGGACTTGCTGAAGCAAGACTGGACAGAAGTCTATGTATCAGATGTAAATGAAGCCTATGACACATTTACAAACATTGTAACCACTCTTTATGAAAAAAAACTGCCCATTAGTTAAAAAAAAGCTTAAACACAAATTTACTGACAAACCATGGCTAACCAAAGGACTACAAAAGGCGTGTAAAAAGAAAAATTTATTATATAAAGCTTTCATAAAGAAAAGGACAAAAGAAGCAGAGCAGCGGTATAAAACATACAAAAATAAGTTAACATATATAATAAGATGTAGTAAAAGAGACTATTACAGTAAAGAACTGGAAAAAAACAAAGACAATATTAAAAATACATGGACAATAATCAACAGTATCCTTGGAAATAAAAGCAGAAATACCAGCTACCCAACTAACACTCCAAAAAATAATAAATCGACTCCGAATGTGAATATAGCTTCACCTGCAGATGAATTTAATAATTTTTTTGTTAACATTGGACCTAAACTGGCCCGAGAAATACCCACTACGGTGCCAACAGGTGATTCAATATGCAATAACACTGCTGTAAAAGACACCATCTTCATAAAGAACACAGACGAAAGAGAGGTCATTGAAATTGTTAAATCGTTCAAAAGTAAAACATCTACTGACTGCGATGGTATTGATATGCTACTAGTCAAAACTGTTATCGAATGCATAGTGAAACCACTGACGTATATCTGTAACCTGTCTCTCCAATCAGGTATATTTCCCAATGCAATGAAAATAGCTAAAGTAATTCCGATTTACAAGACAGGCGACAGAGGGGAACTCTCCAACTACAGACCAATTTCACTATTACCGCAATTTTCCAAGATACTTGAAAAAATATTCTATGAGAGAATTGACAACTTCATACTGAAGAATGATTTATTGTGTGAGCAGCAATATGGGTTCAGACACAAAAGGACAACAGCATATGCCTTAATGGAATTTACAGAAAAAATATCAACAGCCATTGAAAATAAAGAGTATTCAGTTGGAGTATTCCTGGATCTTAAAAAAGCATTTGATACAGTAGATCACAATCTATTATTAAAGAAACTACAAAATTGTGGTATCAGAGGGGTAGCACTGTCCTGGTTAAGAAGTTACTTAAAGAATAGATATCAGTTTGTATGTGTTAACAACAAAAACTCAGAGCTACTGAAGGTCACCTGTGGAGTCCCACAGGGTTCAGTTTTGGGACCATTATTATTCAATATGTATATAAATGATATATGTAAAGTTTCAGAAAAAATGGACTTAATATTGTTTGCTGATGACACTAACCTGCTATGCAGTGGAAACAACTTGGAACAACTTCTGGATACAATCGGAAAGGAATTAGGAAAGCTGAAACTGTGGTTTGATTCAAACAAATTAACGCTCAATTTAAGCAAGACAAAATTTATAGTCTTTAACAACCATCACAACTACCCAGTACCCAAACTCAGTGTAAATGGTGTAGAGATTGAAAGGGTATCCGAAACTAAATTCCTTGGAGTAATAATTGATAACAAACTGTGTTGGAAGCCACATATTAATTATATAAAAGGTAAAGTATCCAAATCAATTGCAATATTACACAGAGTGAAAAATTTGCTGAATCAACCCACACTATACACCTTGTATCATTCATTAATACTCCCATACATGACATATTGTAATGAAGTATGGGGAAATACATATAAAACAAACATATATCCACTCTTTATGCTTCAAAAGAGAGCTATTAGAATAATCAACAAAGCAGCTTACAGGGAACCAACAAACCCACTTTTTCTTAAACAAAAAACTCTCAAGTTGAAAGATCTGATCGACTTTAAAACCGCAATAATAATGTTCAAAGTGAAGAATCTATCACTGCCCGCAAATATCCAAAAGTTGTTCCAAACAAGGGAGAAACGATATCACTTCAGAGGAACATGTATATTTCAAAAGCCTACAGTGAGAACAACTACCAAGCAACACTGTATTTCAGTGCAAGGTGTCAGATTATGGAACGATTTTGGACCTGAATTAAAATCATGTACAAAGCTTGGACAATTTAAACAAAAACTAAAGGAAGAAATACTCCAAACATATTTACAAGACGACATGTAAACTCACATAAGGATTGACATTTCCAGCCTGTGTTGTGTTATAGCTTAGTTTTTCTTTTTTCTCTGTGACACTATGTATGTCTTAGATTTGTTTTTGAATAGTAACCGCTTAACTTAGACTAGCTCAGTTTTCTTTTTCTCTCAGTCATATTTTGTCTTAGCCTTGTTTTAAATTGTAATCGCTCTTGTCTTTTCTCTTTTTTCTCCTTTGAATTCTTGGATGGAATATGGGTGGGCAATATAAGCTGCGGCTTCAGCCATCACCCCTTTCGGATAACTCACGTGGAATTGTATAGTAGAAGGAGTCTTTGTCTAATTTGACCTTGTTGTTATATTATACAGTTTCTTTTAACCTGTAATGTACTATCCGAAATAAATAAATAAAATTCATTCATAAATTCAATTCATAAAATTCAAATTCATAAATTCAATTCATTCATAAATAAATAAAATTCATTCAATTCACTGTGTTTAGCTCTTAAACCAGATTAATGTTTTTCATAAATATTATTTAAAACCATAAAATCTTTTAACAAATTAAAAACAAATTTCTCTAAAATTTTACTTAAAAATGGGAGATTGGATACTGGTCTATAATTATCTAGGACTAACACATCAGACGTGGACAAAATTGTTGGTACCCCTCTGTTAATGAAAGAAAAACCCACAATGGTCACAGAAATAACTTGAATCTGACAAAAGTGGTAATAAATAAAAATTCTATGAAAATTAACCAATGAAAATCACACAATGCTTTTGAATTGTGGTTCAACAGAATTATTTTAAAAAACAAACTCATGAAACAGGCCTGGACAAAAATGATGGTACCCTTAACTTAATATTTTGTTGCACAACCTTTTGAGGCAATCACTGCAATCAAACAATTTCTGTAACTGTCAATGAGACTTCTGCACCTCTCAGCAGGTATTTTGGCCCACTCCTCATGAGCAAACTGCTCCAGTTGTCTCAGGTTTGAAGGGTGCCTTCTCCACACGGCATGTTTCAGCTCCTTCCACAGAAGTTCAATAGGATTTAGATCAGGGCTCATAGAAGGCCACTTTAGAATAGTCCAGTGTTTGGCTCTTAGCCATTCTTGGGTGTTTTTAGCTGTGTGTTTTCTTTCATTAACAGAGGGGTACCAACAATTTTGTCTGCAGTTTTGAATGCAGTTGGGAAGACACCCATCTGAAGAGAATAAGTGAGAATGTTCTGTAAATTTTCAGTTAAAAAGCTGCAGAAAGTCTTAAAAAGAGATGTGGTAATAAGGTCTAAAAGGCAAGATGCTTGGTTCACTTGCTTAATAACTTTCCCCAGCATCTCAGCATCAACCAAGACAAAGTTCTCAACTGCTTACCCCCATACAAACACAGATTCAGCTTTTTTAAAGCTCATTGTTTGGCATGGTAAAATCGTTGATTCTATTTTTTTTTATGTCACCCCTGAAATGAGTAGCAAAGTCCTCACACATGGAATTTGAGGAAAAATTGCCAGACATAGTAAAAACAGTTAATTAGATGATTGATGGTGGAAACGAGGATTTTTGGGTTGTTCTGGTTATCTTTAATGACTTTGGAAAAGGGAGCTTGTCGTGCCAGTTTAACTGCTTTATTGTAAATTTTGAGGTGATGAAGAAAGATCTGATAGTTGATTGTTAGTTTTATTTTCCTCCATTTCCTTTCTGCTATTCTTCAGTTTCTCTTGAGTTGTTTAATTTCCTCATTTCTCCGTGGGGGTGATGGGTTAGTATTAATCCCCTTGACTTTGAGTGGGGCTACTGCTTCCAGGGCTGATCTGAGTTTACTGTTAAAACTATCAACAATAAAATCACAGGAGGAGGGTAAAAATGTCAGCAGGGGTCAAACTTAAAAGAGCAATAAAATTTGCGATCACTTCAGAGGTAAGAGATCACTTCCTCACAGTCCATTCTGGAATATCCTGTTGTATAAAATCAGTTATTGTAAAAAAGATACAGCGATGATCAAATAGCCCAACATCCACAACAGAGGAAATTTCAACAAACACACATGAGGTTATTAACAGGTCTAGAGTGTGTCCACTGTTGTGGGTGGGCTGGATCACATGTTGGACAAAATTCATACATTTTAAAAGGTTTAAAAATTCTGAAGCAAAGGAGTCTAAAAGATTATTGACATGTATATCAAAATCATCTAAAATAATAGTTTTGATAAAATCATTATGAATAGTGGTAAGTAATTCTGTAAAATCTGAGATAAAAGAGAGACATTTTTTGGGTGGTCTGTAAACAACAATGCTTATGGGAGGCTACTAAAAGAAAAGGAGTGATACGCAAATGTTGTGAAGTGACCAAAAGCAATATCTTTAAAACCAGAAGAGTCTGTTAACATGATTGCTGTTCCACCACCTTTCCTGTCAGTCCTAGATGAAAAGGTGAACTGGTATTTCAATGTTGAGGCTTCAGTGAGTGTTACAGGTCCATCTGTGTCCAACCACATTTCCATTAAAAATATAAAATCAATACTGTTGTCTAAAATCAGATCATTAATAAGAAAAGCTTTGCTTAAAAGAGATATGACATTTAAAAGAGCCATGTTAAGAGTCTTTGGTGGAGCAGATGGTGATTTAAGTATATTTAGTGATTTGAGGTTATTACAGTTGATGTTACGGTTTCTGTTGAGGGTTGTGTCTAGTGGTGATGTGGTGATGATGACAGGGGTGAATAAACCACCAGGTGGAGCTAGTGAGTGGGTCAGCACAGTTTGAGATTGTGAGTCCACAGTAAAGGAATAGTTAATTGCCCAAAAGTGACCATCTGTGGGCAGTGGACAGGCTTCAGATCTGTGTCAGGAGTCTAGGGTGGATGCTATCGTGCTTGTAAAAATGGTGATGGTTCCAAAATAGATTAAAATTGTCCCTGCTGGCTTTCTAGCATCCTGAGTTACCCTCGTGAGTGTTTTTGCCTCCTGAGTTATTTCCAGCCCCATGCTGTGCCTTTTGTTTCTCTGAGTTTTCTGTTAATAAACGTATTGTGCTGGAGTACTGCCTGTGCCTTGAGTCCCCCTTTCACCCTGCCTACTGGAGGTAGCTATGACACATAACCAAATTAAATATTGTCCAGTTCAGAAGTCAGTGTTTATATACAGTATATATACATATACATACTTCTTGAGGATTTGTGGGTCACATGACTCATGTGGTGGTTAATTAACTTGTTAGCTGTGTGATGATCAGGTGAGCATGCTCCCCCTCCCTTTCTGTGTTTTTTCCTCCTGCCTGTTTTCCGGCTCCAGAGTTGTTTACGCCCACCTGCATGATTGTATACACCTGCTGCTTCCCCTTCTGTCAGCTTTCAAAGAGCCAGTTTGTGAAGGCCTCTTCACTGGGCCATTGGGTATTGCTGCCATCAGCTTATGCTAAGTTGAATGATGTTATTATTTTACCAGTTGTCTGACCTTCTTCTCCTCTCCTTCCAGGTTGCTGCCATCTCAGCGGTGTGTTACTCTGGGGTTGCGCACACTCATCTGAACCTCTTCCTTGCCTGGACAACTTCTGCTCCACCTGGTCAACCAACTACTCCACTCCATCCTGCCAACTATCCCCTCACTTGTTTGTGTCACTGGTTGTACTCCTGCCAGCTCCTTTACCACCACATACTGGGTTCCACAGCCAGGACCTCTGCTTCAGTAGTACATCTCTCCTCCTCTTTTCCTCTTCTTCTCCCTTCTTGATTAAATCCATTACTAGTCATTTCTCCTTTCTCTCCCATTCACAGGCTGTATGCACTTTCAGCGTGCTCATTAGTGTTTTTGTTGTTGCTCATTAGTTTTTGTTGTGTAATAAATTGTGTTAAATGTTACCGCTGTGGAGGTAATAGAACAGGCGAGATGCAATGAGCTGGAAGGGTACAAGGTTTTATTTCCACCAACATACTGAAACATGCTTCATAGCTCGGTGAGCAACTGCGCTGCTGAGGCATGTGTCACAAGCGCTTTTATACACATTTTACAGACAGAGAGAATGCATGGCACATTAGCATAGTGATTATGTATCATTTAATACACATCATTAACATGACATCAGCTGGCGCCCGGATGTCCTCTCCGTCCTCTGGGGGCGCATACATAACAGTGCAGTCTGATTGCCCCCCGGGGCTTTCTGTCCGTATGTCAATTGTCCTCCCCTTCTTCCAGCCCTGATGGATGTGAGATAATGTCCGTCCGCAGTGTGCTGGGTCACCACACAGGCCCCCCCCCCAAACACTGAGAAGGGGGAGTGACCCCTCCGGTCTTTTGGGCTCCAGTCGGTGCCCGTGGAGGCTGCAGCGGGGGTTGCCACTCCGGTAGAACTGTCCTGCTGTATAGGAGTATTGGAGGGCATGTCAGTCCGCGGGGGGGACAGGGGAGGAGTGGAAAGCACGTTGAACGGTTGTGGATTGTGGGCGCACGGCACCGGTGCGTGTCATGTGTAATGGAACAAATCGGCAATTGGCAGGCTTTAGGGAGAGAGGTGTGGGAAGAACGATGTGGAGGACGAGGGGGAGGTGGGTGTGAATAAGTGAGTGCTGGACCGGGACGTCAGAAGTGTCTGGGCAGAGCAAAAATTGCGTGCGCATCAGCCATGGGTGAGGGACTTTCCCAGTAAACCCGGCGGTGATCCGCAGTGGCTGTGAAAAAAATTAAGTCACTTACTCCTCGTGTGGGTCTGGTCCAATGAGGATCTGGGGAAGGCGAATGGCCAAATTCCCCAAGGATGCGAAGCGGCTGTGGAACAACTGCAGCTGTGTGAGGGACTTGGTGGTTTGGCTTTTAGGTGTGGAAGCAGCCCTAAAAGCCATCAGGGACAGCAATCGGCTAAATTCCCCTTGTGCGCCGTGACTGAGAAACCCATACAAAGTCCTGTGTGCAGGCTACACGTCTGCTTCAGGTGTGTGAGCAGCCCTGAAGGTTTCGAGGAAGGCGATCAGCCATGTTTCTTGGGCATGTGCAGTGGCATAGGATGCTGTATCAGTCTGTGGAGCCGGTTTATCCCTGCGCGTGGCGTGCGCTTGGCGCAGTGACCACATAGCTGGCAGTTGCGCTGTCTTCATAATCCTGGGGTGTGCGTTCGGGGCTTCTGTGCGCAGGAGGTCCGCTTGTTGCGAGCTGAGTCAGGGTCGGGGAGCTTGGTGGAAATCAATGCAGTCAGCGTCAATGATTTCCCTGTTCAGGCTGCTTTCTTCATTTTGCTCGTGTTGCCGTTCATGTTGCATGTCAGTCCCAGCGCTGCACTCCGGAGAGTGCGCTCTGGTGGGGATGAAGAGGTTGCAGGCATTCTCTGGTCCTCTGTGTTCACAGTGCGGTGAGATGGATCAGACGGTCATTCTCTCTCGTCAGGTCACCAGTGTGGAGAAGGGAATAGATCAGGCGAGGGGTGCACCATGACACGTCGTGGGTCACAAACGTGGAGGTAATAGAACAGGCGAGATGCAACGAGCTGGAAGGGTACAAGGTTTTATTTCCTCCGACATACTGAAACACGCTTTGTAGCTCGGTGAGCTACTGCGCTGCTGAGGCATGTGTCACAAGCTTTTTTATACACGTTTTACAGACAGAGATAATGCATGGCACATTAGCATAGTGATTGTCATCTAATACACATCATTAGCATGACATCAGCTGGTGCCTGGATGTCCTCTCCGTCCTCCGGGGGTGCATACATAACAGTGCAGTCTGATTGCCTCCCAGGGCTCTCTGTCCGTATGTCAATTGTCCTCCCCTTCTTCCAGCCCTGATGGGTGTGAGATAATGACCCTCCGCAGCGTGCTGGGTCACCACACCGCCTGTGTCTTTTTGTTCTTCCCGTGTTGTTTGCTCTGCGTTTAAGTCTCTGGCTTATAAATCATGACAAGCTGCTTTTGGGGGAGTCCTTTACACAGTCATGTGTAAAGGACTCTGATTGGGTTCTTAAATCCAACTTCAGCTTGTCCATTTTGTTGTTCATTCACACTGTAAAACGGCTGAGCTGACACAGCTAGTGGTTAGTGGATAACAGTGATTTAGCTTAGGGCATTTACATGTTTGTTTAAATGCATTTTTTGTGGCATCTTCATATGTAATAAAGAATCAATCATTACATATGATCTGGATCAGGACTGCATATTCCTTTTAAAATTTTCTGCCATGTTCTGCTGCTTCCGAACAGCGCAGATTACACTGACTGTGGAGTCATGTGACCGCAGACGCAGGATACATTTTAAAGGGGCAGGACATGAAAGCTCTCATATACACACAAGCACAAAAGGAAGAGGGGGAAAAATAGGTGGTGGGCCGAGTGCCTCTATCTGCTTTAGATTTTGAGATGATCGATCCTCATCTAGAGAGTAGCTGATTTTCACAGATAGGCTAACTTGTGGGGAACCCCTGCAGTAGTTTTCCCCTCAGACTGAATGGCTTAGCGGATCAAAGGTGCTGGGGGACAGAGAGAATAATGGGGGATTAATATGTAAATGCAGCACCTCTTGTAGTGGAGGTGTGGGGTGATAAAAGGGAGTGATTGCAACCTGTGTGTTTAATTCTTTTGACTCTGGTGAATGTGAGAGAGATGGAGTGAGAATAAAGTCCCTTATACCGTGAACGCATGGCCTGGTTATTCATCTCTCCACACTGGTGACCCTAGACGCATAATGGAGCACGAGCCGAACACCCCAGAGACGACCCGGACGGGAAGTGCCAGCAACGTGTGCGCCGTTTCGGTCAAACTCCCGAATATTTGGCTACATGACCCGAAGTCTTGGTTCCTTCACACAGAGGCCCAGTTCGCGCTCCGGGGAATAACGGCAGATGACACCAGATACTACTACAGTGATCCCTCGCTACTTCGCGCTTCACCTTTCGCGCCCTCAGTGCATCGCGGATTTTTCAAAAATATTCATCAAAAATTCAAAATTGAGAAATAATGGGCGGGCGCTAGCAGAAGGCAAGGAGACTACATTAGACCATCAGGTATCAACACGGAGAGCCGCACAACTCAAAAAATCCACCTCTCTGTTCGCTGTTCTCGTGTTGGCTCGGCTCGGAAATCTCGCAAGCTGATTGGCTGAGACGTTTCACCCCACAAGCTGATTGGCCGAGACGTTTCACCCACCTCCTATCCCTGCCGAGCGCCCATGAAGGGAAGGAAGACCGCATTCATTGCTCTTTATCGCTCGTGTTACGTAGTCTCGCAGCGTGGAACTTTTTGCTGTTCTCTTGTGCCATTTTGTGCGAAATAGTCTTCCCGTCGAGCCACTACGCCGCCTCCTGCAGCTTCTCCAGCTCTATCGGAAGCTGCCCTCGATGATCCTGCGCTTCTAGCACCTGACGATGAGGCGTCACCTGAGGAGCAGTAAAGCTCTCATTAACCTGTGAAGTAAATTATCTTCATCTTGAGTTACGTATCTTGTTATAAGAATAAAAGAGTTCTAAAAACATATTTATGTACACTTTATTTACATCTACGTATGTATGTACACTTACACACACACACACACACGTATCATATGAGAGAGAGAGAGTGAGAGAATGAACGTACATATTATTTATGGATGATGTCATTAGGGGTGACGCTACTTCGCGGTTTTTCACTTTTCGCGGTCGGTTCTGGAACCCATTAACCGCGATAAGTGAGGGATCACTGTACGTGGTTGCAGCACTGGATGAACGCACAACGCAGCAGGTGGCAAGCCTGCTCCAACAGCCCCCAGCCCACGACAAATACAGTGCGCTCAAAACCGCTCTGACCCGGCGCTATACACCCTCGGACTGTGAGAGAGCGGAGAGGCTCCTAACGCGCTCTGACTTGGGAGACGGGTCGGCGGTCGAATTGATGGAGAAGATGTTGCTATTGATGGGCGCAGATGACGGGCATTTCCTATTTGCCCACCTTTTTCTACGGAACCTCCCGACAGCGGCCAGGGCGGTCCTTGCCAATTCGCCGGTGCTGGCTGCACGCAACTACCGGGTACTAGCCGAAGAGGCAGATCGGATCATCCTCGCCATCAGAGCCCTCACAGTGAACGCAGCGGCGTCAGGACCCAGCGAGACGACCAGCGGAGGTGAGGAGCCAGTGGTGACAGTGGCGGCAGCGGAGGCCAAGAAGCACCGGAGAGACACGCTCTGTTTCTACCACCGCCATTTTGGAGAAGACGCATGCTGATGAGTGCCACTGTGCAAATTCAAGCGCACGGGAAATGCAAGGGCCGGCAGTCGGTAGCAGCTGCGACCGCTGGCGATGCAAGCAAGCTGCTCTATGTGACAGACTCACGCTCTGGGAGATGGTTCTCAAAAGACGGTTCTCAAAAGACTCCGGCTCTCAAAAGACCCTCATCCTGCCATCCTATGCCGACCGGCTGGCGGGAACTAGCGGCCCCGAACTGATGGCCGCAAACAGCTCAGACATTAAGACTTTTGGTGAGAGGACACTGACTGTATCCTTGCATGGCCGTACATACCAATGGGCATTCGTCATAGCGGCATGCAGCTTCCCCATTTTGGGCGCTGATTTTTCGTGTGCACACGGACTACTTGTCGATGTATTTGTCCTTTTTTTTTTTTTTCCTTTGAAAGACAAAAGTAAAATAGAAAGATGTCTTTACCTTCTTTACATGTTTCAACTGCACTGCAGCCTTCATCAGAAGGCTGCATCAGAAGGCTGCACTGAAGGCTGCAGTGCAGTTGAAACATGTAAAGAAGGTAAAGACATCTTTCTATTTTACTTTTGTCTTTCAAAGGAAAAAAAAAAAAAAAAAAAAAGGACAAATAATTGAAAGAAGACAAAATGAACCTGTTTGACGTACTTGTCGATGTGGCTAACAGATACCTGATTAACGCTATGTGTTTTGATTCTCTGCCCTATACAGCTCAAGGAATCGGGCCACCAACACTAGCCAGTGTCACAGCTCCAGGGGGTAAGTTCCACACACTACTCACCCAGTTCCCAGAACTCACAGTCCAGATGTTTTCGGCGACCGTCACTAAACAAGGGGTGGAACACTTCATTACCACCACGGGGCCGTCCGTTTTCACACGACCTCACTATCTAGATACAATGAAACTGGCCATAGTGTGCGAGGAGTTTGCCAACTTGGAAAAGTTGGGCATCATCAGACGCTCAAACAGCCCATGGGCATCCCCGCTACATATGGTTCCTAAAGCCAAGGGATTGTGGCGACCGTGCAGAGATTTCCGCAGATTAAACAACGCGACAACGCACAACCGCTACCCAATCCCCCATATTCAAGATTTTTCCGTTCACCTCACTGGGGCACGCATTTTTTCCAAGATAGGCCTGGTCCACGGTTACCACCAGGTCCCGGTGCGCGCTGAGGACATACCTAAAATGGCAGTAATAACCCCGTTTGGTCTTTTTGAGTTTTTACGCATGCCTTTCAGGTTAAAAGGCATGGCGCAGACTTTCCAACGCATGATGGATGCAGTGTTTTGCAATCTGCTGTTTGTGTTCGTCTACCTGGACGACATCCTGGTAGCCAGCGCATCCGAGGACGAACATGTAGCCCACCTCAGGACAGTTTTCCAGAGGTTGGAGGACCACGGATTAATAATCAACCCAGCGAAGAGCCATTTCGGGGTGACAGGAATCAATTTTTTGGCCACTGCATCTCACCTGAGGGCGCCATACCCTTACTGGACAAAGTGCGCGTGGTGGCAGATTTTCCCTAGCCTCAGATGGTCAGGGCACGGCAGGAGTTTTGGGGGATGGTTAACTTTTATAACCGTTTTCTCCCCGGCACAGCCCAGCTCATGCAGCCCTTGTATGCCGTGCTCAAGAAACGGAAACTGGCGGACAGAGTCGACTGGACTCCTGAGCGGGAGCAGGTGTTCTCTGAGGTTAAAACAGCCCTGGCAAACGCCGCACTGCTGGCGCACCCGGACCAGGCGGCTCGGATAGTGCTCACTACCGATGTCTCTGATGTGGCCACAGGGGTCGTCATAGAGCAATGCGTCGCCGGTTCTTGGCAGCTGCTCGCCTTTTTTAGCAGGTCTTTGTGCGTCAGTCAGAATGGTGGGAGTGAAGTTCGTCTGGCCGAGCCTGCACAAACACATGAAAGAGTGGCCTGCAGCCTGTGTAGGGTGCCAATGAGCCAAAGTGCACAGGCACACAAAGGCCAACTTGGAGCTGTTCCATATCCTGGCTAAGAGGTTCAACCATGTTCACGTGAACCTCATGGGCCCCCTCCCGCCATCGCAGGGGCTCACGCACCTCATGACAGTGGTGGACCACACCACGCGCTGGCCTGAAGCAGTCCCGCTAGCTTCCATCGTGTCCGCAGAAGTTGCATGCGCTTTTTTGATGACATGGGCGGCACGTTTCGGAGCCCCTTCGGATATCACGTCCGATCGGGGCCCGCAATTTGTTTCCGACCTCTGGTCCACCATGGCTCAGAGCCTGGGCATCACAATCCATTGCACGGCTGCGTAAACCCCCCAGGCCAATGGGTTATGCAAGCGTTTCCACACATCGCTTAAAGCAGCACTCCGGGTTTCGCTGACGGATGCAAATTGGGTGGACTGGTTGCCATGGGTTCTATTAGGGTTGCGTTTAGCATCGAAGGAGGATTTGGCAGCCTCCCCAGCAGAGCTGTTTTTTTCCCAGCCGCTGCAGCTCCCAGGGGAATTTTTGCCGGACAGCCCCGAGCCGAACACCGATCCATCCCCACTTTCACCGCGTAGCGCAGTGGTAGGGATGGTACCAGGTCCGGTCCACCACTGTTTTCCATGCGCTTTTGTGCCAAAGGCCTTGAAGGACGCAGCGTTCGTATTTGTCAGGCATGATGCCCACCGGACCCCCTTGTGCCTGCCCTACGATGGCCCGTTCAGAGTGCTGGAACCCGGGGACAAACATTTTGTGTTAGACTTGGGGGACGCAGGGAAACAGTCTGCATAGACAGGCTTAAATCCGCCTTTGTTTTAACAGACGAACAGGTGGTGTTGGCCCGAACTCCTTGGCGCGGAAGACCCCCACTGAGAACTCCCCAGGTAAATGACTCTTCAGACCAGTCACATGAGCATGCTGAAGGCGCCCCCCCACCCATTATCCCCCCACAGATGGACATACCCCCAGGAACCCCCCACCGGCACAGCAGTGCCTCGGAGCCAGAGACTTCCTGTTACAGCTGATATGGGCGGAGGCTGAAGCCCAAAGGACATGGGGGTTAAGGCTCAGTCTGAGACCTGGGGGGGGGGGGGGGGGGCGTGTGGGGAACCCATGCAGTAGTTTTTCCCTCAGACTGAACGGCTTAGCGGATCAAAGGCGCTGGGAGACAGAGAGAATAATGGGGGATTAATATGTAAATCAAATCAAATCAACGTTTATTGTCATGTTGCTGTACATACAACTCTAGTGCTGGCAAGATGAAATTGCGTTTCTCTCGGCATCCATATAAGTAAAAAGAACTTAATTTAAGACACACTCACACCCCCCTCACGCCCCACCCCCAACACTGCCATTCACAGATCCCAAAGACATACTTGAAAACTAACTAGAACTATAATATACAAATAATATACATAATGTCCATAAGGTGCAGTAGTATGTATGAAAGATTCCGGATCAACTGTTCAGCAACCCAACAGCTTGTGGAAGGAAGCTGTTAATCAGTCTGGTGGTTCTGGCTCTGATGCTCCGGAATCGTTTGCCAGATGGCAGCAGTTCAAAGTGTTTATGCAGAGGGTGAGAGTGGTCCTTGACAATGTTCAGTGCCCTGCGTCTACAACGGTTCTGAAAAAGTTCTTGGACAGAGGGGAGGGAAACTCCAATTACCCTCTCAGCTCCCTTAACTATCCTCTGCAGGGCTTTTTTGTCTGACATACTGCAGCTGGAGTACCATGCAGCACCTCTCGTAGTGGAGGTGTGGGGTGATAAAAGGGAGTGACTGCAACCTGTGTGCTTAATTCTTTTGACTCTGGTGGATGTGAGAGAGATGGAGTGAGAATAAAGTCCCTTATACCGTGAACGCTTGGCCTGGTTATTCATCTCTCCACAAACTCATATTTTTCAAAACATGGATCTGTTTGTTGGCAGGCTAAGTATGTACGTATTTTTTATGAAAATTAAACTTAAATTACGAAACCTGATAAGGCGGCTCTGAGGCGATCACTAAGGACCTCTATATGCTTAACCAATCAAAACAGCGCTCCATGGTCACCTGACTTCTGTCATTGTTGAAAGTAACCGTAAAAGAAAGATGAGCTGAAGGCTGCAATTTCATCAACTACGTAAGCATAATAAAGTTATATTTATGTCCCTATATTTTTTTGTGTGTTACAGATCTCCATAGCTAATGTTACAACCAAATGCTGCTCCCTATTGTCCCTTGTATTGTGTAGCATATTGCTAAATAAAGTAATTACACGTCCTTTGCGTTGTCCTGTTGATGAGCAGCGTCTTTTTTCATATTGTTTGTATTTTTTCACTTTAGTTCTTGTTTTTCTAGATTTTCTAGATTTTTAAGGAATAATTTGTAAATAGCTTAGCAAAAAATGTTAAGGAGATCAACTAGAACGAAGAAAGCCCCGTGGAAGAGGAGGAAATCTCAGGAGAAGTGTCCCAATCTCAAAAACAGTGATACAGTTTGTGTCATGATTTTGACAAGGATAAGCTCACATGCAGGCTCCTAACACCAGAGAATGCACACGACACTAAGAGGCAACGTTAAACACAATTTTATTGAAAAACAAACTCAAAAATAAAGAAAGCGTCACTCGCCAGAGGAACACACAGCCTGTAACAGAGGGAGACGAGAGCAGATTATAAATGAGGAGGGAGGCTAGGAGCAATGGATAAACAAGGGTAGCTCTTGTGATTAGTAAGCAGAAAGCCCGGCAAAGGAACTCAGCAGAGAGCAGAGAAACCAGCAAGGCAGAGCTGGCGGGGAGTAGGAGAGGAGTGGAGCTGGGAGGAGTGTCTGACCAGGTGGAGAAGACTGCATGGAGTGGTGATGACGATGATGGGGCAGGTGAATGCGCAGCAGCCCCGGAGACACACCACAGAGATGGCAGCAACCCAACGAGCCAGAGCTGGAGCGTTCATGAACAGGTTCTTTTAAGCACTGGCAGAGAAGAGGCATCAGGTGCATCCACTCACACAGGTGTGCTGATGACCTGCGGAGCTGGGAGCTTGATGGAGAACCTCCCACAGAAAGGGAGGGGGACCGTACTCACCTGATCATAACAGTGCCCTCCCCTAAAGGGGCGCCTCCTGGTGGCCCACCGGGCATGTTGGGATGGGCTTGGTGAAAGGCACGAACATTTCCCCTGTCAATGAAGTAGGAGCTGGGGATCCATGACCTCTCTTCTGGCCCATAGCCCTTCCAGTGGACCAGGTATTGCGAACCCCGGCCCCACGGCGAATGTCCAGAATCCTCTGAACGGTGTAGGTGGTCTGGCCATCAAGAATCTGTGTTGGAGGAAGCGGCTTCGGGGGGGGGGGGGGCAGAGAGGATTGGCGGAGAGGGGCTTGATCTTCCAAACGTGGAATGTGGGGTGGATGTGGATTGTCAGTGGAAGCTCGTCACGTCGTTGATAATCCTGGAGATAGTAAATGGACCCAGGAAGCGAGGTGACAATTTCTGGGATTCCGTCTTCAGGGGCACTTTATCTGCTGACAACCACACGCTCTGACCGACTGCATATTTGGGCGCCGGGACTTGCCTGCTGTCCGCTTTCGGACTATTCCGCTCTGTAGAACAAAGAAGGGCAGTCCGGGTGACCTTCCAAAGGTGGTGGCAGCGGCAAGCGTGGACCCTCTCCGCCATGGGCAACAGGGGAGGTATACCCCATAGATGCCTCAAAGGGCATCAGCCCAGTGAATGAGGAGATAGCGGAGTTGTGAGCATACTCCACCTAGGTCAGATGGGTGCTCCAGGTGGAAGGGTTGCAGGATGCCACGCATCTGAGGGCAACCTCCAGGGATTGGTTCACATGCTCAGCCTGCCCCTTACTCTATGGGTAGTATCCAGATGTGAGGCTGACCATGGTACCCAGGGAGCAGCAAAAGGACGTCCAAACTTGGGAGGTGAACTATGGGCCCCGGTAAGACACAATGTCCAAAGGGATGCTGTGCAGATGGATGACGTGGATGGTGAGCAGGTTGGTGGTCTTGGAGGCGGAGGGAAACTTGGGGAGGGTCACCAAATGGATGGCTTTGGAGAAACGGTCTACGATGGTAAGGATGACAGTATTGCCCTGCGAGAGGGGAAGTCCAGTGACAAAGTCCAGAGCAATGTGTGACCAAGGGTGACTGGGAACCGGCAGGGGATGCAGGAGGTCTGCAGGAGGTGAAGAGTCGGACTTGTTCCAGACGCACACTTGACAGGCCTTGACATAGTCCTGGACGTCCATCCGCAGCGGGGGCCACCAGAACGCTCGCTGGACTAGGTTGATGGTATGAGAAACTCCTGGGTGGCAGGAATTTGTAATTCTAATTATATTTAGGGTGTTTTTACTCACTTTTTGTCTCTCCCATGACGTTGTTCCTCTCTCCTGCAGCGTCCATTACAATAACATCTTCTTCTTCTTCTTTTAGATTTGATTAGCGGTTGGCAACCAGCTTACAGGTGCATTACCGCCACCTCCACTGGATTCAGAATCTCTTCATATTGCTCGATATCATGCACATTGTCAATTATGTAAATGAAGTGATGACATCATTTTGTGACTTATAGCAACTTTCAGGACTGCCAAATAACTGAGCAGTTGGAAACACTGTTTACATCCCTAATGTTGATTTCGGTTTTGATTTTGGTTAATCGCCCATAATTAAACAATTAAAAGGGAGTTTGACCAAAGTATGTCACAAACATTTCACTAAGACCTGTGGAAACTGTCAGCTTGTTGGAAGAAATGCAGTAAATGTGATCTTTTAAGGTGGATTCACACTACAACGTTTGGACCAACTTTTAGTGACATTTTGGCAAACATCTGGCTCTGCTGGCAAAAGTTAATGATAGTTGGTGTTTGTTGGCAAACGCTGGCGAAAGTTGTGTTCTTTGAAAATTTTCAGCCTGCTGAAAATTTGCTGACATTTGGAAGTACACATTGGTAAAAGTTGTGCTCAGTTTGCAAAAGTTGTGCTCAGTTTCAGCTTCAGTTTCAGTGTCAGTTCTTGAGTGCTGGGCTAACTTATGCCGTTATGCCTGGCCTTCCTCGGCCATCCCTCCTCGGGCTGATAACTGGCTTTCCTGGTGCTTGTTGACCTTGGGCATGTGTGCCCTGTGGGAGTTTGTGGCACTGCCTTGCCTGCTTGGGGTATCTGGGGGAAGGGGGAGTCGCTGTGATCGGCCGCCCCATACACTTATTTTGCGCTTGCTCTCACATACACGCGCATGGACGCACATGAACAAATGTCTCCCCTTTAACAGGTGCGGATACTAGACTCGTGTTGAGACCTCTTTGGTGGAAGAAGCAGTCTGTCTTCTATTTGTTTTAGATGTTGGTTTGTTTATCTTTTTTTGTGTGTTCCTCTCCCTTTTCTTTCCCCCTCCCCACACTTCCTTTCCCCATTTCCCATCCTGTCGGGTCCTTCATGGGTAAAACAATCTAAATAACGTATAAAAAGTTATTACAGGAGGAGTTTACAACAATATACAGTACATAGATAGGCACTGTAAAAAGCTCCTTTTGTCAAAGTAAATCTGTTTTGGCACAATAAGGGTAGCAGATTTCTGTTCTGCTCACCTAACTGTCTGACAGGACAAGGGGAAAGAAAAAAAAAGTAAAAGTTGGTCCAAATGTTGTAGTGTAAATCCACCTAAGAAAGCAGATCCAGGGTGGCAGGAAGCCTCCACAGACGCTGATCTTTATGAGCATCACCTGACACTGATGTCAACTGAACTGTGCTGAGTATTCTTAGCTTAATTTAACCTAAGTTGGAAAGTGCTACACATACACTAGCCTAAGTTGGCAAAAGTTTAACAACACTGAATGCAATGCTGGGAAATGCTAGCAAAAGTTCGTAAAAGTTTGTATAAGTAATTTCACCAGTGTTTTGACTGATTTTGTCATGTGTCTGAGCTCATGTTTTCGCTGAGCTCAGATCCTCACTTTATTCCTAAGTATTGTATGTCTGATTAGTTTGATTTTGTTAGTTTCCTGTATATATTTTTGGGTTTGTTTACATTTAGGCCTCCCCTTTTCCCAGACACTCCCTCTAACTGCTCATAGTCTGCTCCTCTCTCAGCTCAGGTGTGAGCAGTTGGTCTAATTAGGTTACCTGCCACTTCTGTGTATTTAAGAACTGCCTATTCACTGTGTTACTGCGGCACTATTGGATTGTCCTGTATAGTTTGCAGTTGAATGGACTTATTTCCATCCATGTTCCTCCTCATCTCCTCCAGAGTTTATCCGGCTCTGGAGCATATCATCCCTGTAAGTTATTCTTGTTGGCATTTTTGTATTGTTGCAGTTTTTGGATTTTTGTTAAAAAATGTCACAAACTATAGTTCAGCGCCTGGGTCTGTCCTTCTGCCCCTGAGGCACCATTCATGACAGAATAGTGCTGCCAAATTAAGACCCAGCTGCTATAGTTGTGCGTTTTTGTCTTTTTGCTTTTTCTTTTTTCCCTTGTCGCCTGTCTAACGGAGTTGCCATGTTTCCTGCAGATGAAACAGACCGGAAAAGGAGGAAGTGAAGTTGGGATGAGCTGGAGTTCATCTCCATGATCGAATTGAGGACATGATGAACGGGGCTTGGAGCTGCTCATCCCACAAGGATGAGAGGCTGTGCTGGGGTGGAATCGCCAACTCGCTGGAGGTCAAACTCAGTGTGCGCCTCTACCCCTGGGTGATAAGACTCTCCCTTCTTCCACTCCTGCTGTTGCCATCTGCCTCCTCCTCACCTGCTCTGTCAGCTCCACGGCATCGATATCATCCCGCTCCGGATCACCAGAGGAATACCCCTACCTTTCCGACAGCCTTCTTCTGGACACTGAGCCCAACATATTCTTGCAGCAGAATCTCTCTTTTCCTCTGCTTCGCCGGCTGTTCCGTCAGCCCAATCAATCTCCCTCCAGTGCTGCTGCGACTTCCATCCCCTCATTGTGTCCTCCTGCTGCCAAGATGTCCTCCGTTCGTTCCCTGGCGATGCTATTTGTCTCTGTGACTATAGGGGTGGATCCTCCACAATCCTCAGAGGGGCCCAGGTTCACCATAGACACGGAAAGGGATGACTGTGTACCTCCTGCAGCAGGAAACATCTCACACCAGGATGACAGGCAAATGTCATTTTATTCTTCTTCAATTTATGATGTTATGCCTTTCCTGATTCCCGGTAGGGAGGGTCAGAAAATTCAGTCCCCTGAGCTCTCTCCACCTGCTGCAGTAAACCATTCCTTACCTGCCCTCTCCGTGTCATCTCCTCTTGCCCCTGAGTGTTCGCTGGCCCCGAAACTCATCCGCCAGACGATGGAGGAGCCCGCTGTGATGGAGGACTCCAGCCCAGCCCTGCAGTTCCACTATGGACAGAGCAAAAGTGCTGAACCCGATCTCACCACGTTGAGTCTAGTGCCAATGGTGAGCCGAACCCCAGTTCTTCCACCGGAAGAACCACCAGCAATGGGTCATGTCACTTGGGGAGACGAGGACTGCAACCACCATCACGCCTGCTGCGGAGGCCACCGCAGCAGAGTTCGTACCCGAGCTGGACCTCCAGAGGAACGAACCCGAGTTGACATCATCGCCTGGATCAGCGGTGGAGCTCGAGCTCAGGTAAGTGCTCTTTTTTGCCTTCCTCTTATTTGTTTTAGAGCAATCTTGCCTGGCTTTTGGTGAGGAGAACCAAGTGCAGCCGCCTGAAGTTGCCAGGGGTCAAACTCTCCCAGCGGAGGTTGTCGCAGGTGCTCCGTCCCAGCCCGGGACCTCCATGGGTGCAGCTCCTCCTCTGCCTGAGACTGTTGTCTGGGTCCCTTTTGGGTGCTGTGTTCTGGTCGGGGATCCTCGTGGGTGCTGCACCCCAGCATTAATCCTACGTGGGTGCTACGCTTCAGCTTGGGTCCCCAGCCCGGGGTCCACCGAGGGTGCAGCGTTGGCCCAGTCTGGGTCCACCAAGGGTGCAGCTCTTGAACAGTCTGGCTCTGGAGCGTATCATCCCTGTAAGTTATTCTTGTTAGCATTTTTGTATTGTTGCACAGTTTTGGGATTTTTGTTAATAAATGTCACAAACTATAGTTCAGCACCTGGGTCTGTCCTTCTGCCCCAGAGGGGCCATTCATGACAGATTTCTCTGATTTTTCGAAACGTCAGTAAAAGTCAGTCCAAACATTTTCGTGTGAACCCAGCTTTGAAGATCTTTTAATAAGAATGTCAAACATTGCAAAACTAACATGATTCACAACAAACAGCAGCCACAAAGTTTAAGGGTTGTCGTCATCGATATCCTTCAGTTTAACGTTTTTGCCCAGAATAATAATTTTGACTGTGTTTCATTAAGGGGACATTCTGTTTAAAATCTTTCCCAAACTCACCCTCACCCATTGCCAAAATGTCTGATATAATCTCTCTAAACAGTATTTGTATAAAAATACATGTGATGCATGACTTTCTCTCCCCAAATCTCAAAACAAAATCAAACTGAGACAAACAGGCAAGACTTAAGAAAGAAAGAGAAAAAAAAACTCACTTAACTTTCTCACACCTCAAAACTGTTACATGTTTTCTGATTTTCTGATTGGAACAGATATATTACAAGTCCTAATGTTTGTCAGTCTTGTTTTCTGTCATCCTCTTCATTTATCCATCCATCCATCCATCCATCTTCTACGGCTTAATCCTTTTTGGGTTGCGTGTGTGTGTGTGTGTGGGGGGGGGGGGGGGCTGGAGCCTATCCCAGCATCTTTGGATGAGAGGCAGGGTACACCCTTGACAGGTCACCAGTCCATCGCAGGGCCTTTTGACTTACGGGGGGGGGGGGGGGGGGGGGCTGAAAAGTTCATAGGCTGACCATGATGAAGTGGTCAGATTTGACCAAATGTGGTTTATTGTACCCATACTCTTGACAGTTCTCTCACTCTCAGTTCTGCTCTGCCCGCTTGTTTCTCGGCCACTGAAGCACAAATGCTACTGGCTCAGCACCTACGAGCATAACTCCTTTTTTATCAGCCTATGAACTTTTCAGCCCCCCCCCCCTTCGTATATCTGTCAAATAAAATGAAAAACTTGAACTTGGCTTAACAGTAAAAATTCTTTTGCTCCTTCTGTGTAAATCTGTCAGGAGTGTGAAAACGTCCACCTGACCGTTTTCATCCCAAAACCCTTCCAGTGGTGTCATGAGGATTCCTGAAAGTCTTATTGTTATTTGCTGTTTGAGTCCATTATCAACTGTTTTTGGTTTTATTAATCAGATATCTAAAAGTGGAGCCTTGAATTAGGTGAGGTAAAATCAGCTCCAACAGTGATAGTGGTTTTGGCTTTGATAGAATCACACCGGGAGTGTTGAAAATCACACATTCCATCACATTTCCTTGTCTGCAGCCCAATCAGGCCCTGTTGTGATTTTTTTTTTTTTTTCTGTTGCTGCTGATATTAGCATTATCTGCATCAGGCCTGACAACGAAATATGCTGCTGCCCCACTGTGCTACATCATTTGCAGATATAATCTCAACTAACTAAACATAAGTCTCCGTCTGCAAGCAACAGAGCATCCCCGGCTAATAGCAGGCTAGCTGCAGGCATTTTCTCTGCTGGACAATTACGTAAGAGCAAACTGGCTGTAGTAAAAGTTTTTATAAGATACTATGGATTTCTTTTACAGTAGCAGCAAAATCAAATCCTGCAATAAAACACATAATGGTGTGAAGTGAATATATGAATACATTTATGGTGCAGTGAAGACACAGGTGGTTTATTGAAATAGTCCAACAGCTGGTCTGCCCTCTTTATCCCAAAGTACACAAAAAGACACCCTCAAGGCCTTACGATTGAAATGAGCCACTTGCAATGCCATTTGTTCCACAGAGGCTTCACACAGTAAACCCCCTGCAGCACTTCAACCTAACAATCCAGATAATCTTCTCAAACCACTTCACTGTAGTTTGAGTGAAACTCACATCTGTGTGCTTAGCAGATATTTATTTGGGGAAAATGTTTTAATCATCTCATGTTTTTGTTTTTCACACCATGAATCACATTCTGTGCTGCATGCAAACCCCAAGCCTCAGCCGTACAGTGTGCACCAACTTTGATGAGCAGTTGTTTAAAGGAAGATGAAAGAGTTACAAGAGTGGCAGAGGAAAGGGGATTCTGATGTGGTTTTCAGTATTTGGTGCAACCACTGTATGTTGGGAGGTTATAGAAGCTAGTGCTTCCAATTACTCTAAAAGTGCGTGAGCAAGACAACTTAACATCTGTGCTGGCTTTCGTGGCTTTTTGGGGTGCTAGAACTTACTTATTCAAACATGAAAATAAATTATAGATATATTCTCTGTAGTTTGCCTTAATGGATGCATATTTTTGCACTTTCCGACATGTTGACACAGTTCCCAGAGGTGTTAATGAAATGTCTGTGGGTCAATGTCTGTGGCATTTGCATTTGCACAAATGCCATACCTGCTGCTATCTGTCATTGCAATACTGATCATGCGCAGACTAATCTGTTACTGTCTGCACCCCCATTACCGCATTGAACTTGCAATTTACCGGTATTATGGTTTACTGTACATAGGATTTTTTTTTTTTTTATTGCTGTGTTTTTACCATTATTTGCACTATGGGTTGCATTACTGTAGATCAGGGATGGCCAATCATGTGCCATGGAGGGCCAAGACCCTGCAGGCTTTACCTCCAATCAGTGTCTTCAACAACAGATTTCACTGAACTTCTTCCTACTGATTGCTGATCAGCGAAAACACCTGCTGAAGAGACTGGGTAGAAGAGAAGACCTGCAAGATCTTGCCCCTCCATGGGACATGATTGGACACCCCTGCTGTAGATTGTGGTTGTTGTTTTCCATCCTCATTCCTTCTTGTTTTATATACTGCGCACACCGCTACAACCTTATTCATGCTGTATTTCCCCTCTGATCCACTTTGGTCCACATTCGCTTTGGAAGAGCCTGGAGCGCATGTGGCGTTGTACATGCTCACTTTTTTTCGTCTACCAGGCCAAGCAGTTGACGCATGCACACAACTGTTACTTGTAGTTTTGTCCCAGCTCTAAGGGTAGTGCAAATGCACTAACACACCGGCTATAAACACAAGAGTGGCACACATTTTTTTTGTAATAACAACAATGGCCTCATTTCAAGGAAAAGGAGGAATTGCTGTTTTACAGTGCTCTTCTCTGCTCAAGTTGCTGCTGCTGCAAAAGGATTCATGTATGTTTATTCTTTTCTTCTGTGTCCTCATCTTCCTCATCTACTTTGTCTTTGCATGTTGTGCTGGTAGCGCCACCTCGTGAATGGGACGTTCAGTCTTGCGTATGCTCTGTCAACGCGTTCAGGTCATGGGCAGGCTGCTTGTTCACAAAATTTGGCTTGCAGTCATCTGCAGTAGAGTCCTGTGTACACTAGCGGACTGGAGATTCTGACATAAATTTCATTACACACTGTTTCTGGTTGCATGTACTTGGAGAGCGGAGGTGCAGCTTGAATCCAGCTTAAGAGAGAGCAAAACAGCATTTCAATTTTACTGTATGTCCTGTACATATAGAAGTACTGATAAATAAATATTGTTGAATCTCTGAAAATACCTCAGAGTTTAAATTTTGCAGCATCTTTTTCCACCCAGATTAAGCACCCACCTTCAAAACGACCCATTTCATTGCATGTTCCTTTAAATGGAAATAAGACCCGGGAAGCTCCAACCTCCCTTTTTGTCACTTCAGAGCTCAGTGGTTGAAGCTCATCCAGCATTAGCCAGGGCAGGGGAGTGGTTGACACAATATGACCTGTCCCTGGGGCATTGAAAAAAAACTGAATATGTGAAAGGTTAACTCTACTAATGGCAGCTAATTGGGACATGCCCTATCTACAGTATATAATTATCGATAAGCTACATAACACCTAGGAATGAAATATGGTCAGGTGTTGGTAGATGATCTAGCTGGTGGATTGATAAAAGAGAAGCTCATAAAAATTGAGCACAGTCAACCACCTGAGGTAACCCTAGCTGCCTGATTTATTTTTTCTTTATTTATACAGGGTAGTTCCAATTGGTTCCAAATGTTGTCATAGCCAGGAGCGGCACTGGGGTTAAGCTCCCAGTGCTCATAAAATGCTCCTTATGGCGTGCATCTCAAAAAGCCTCTGACAACTAAGTCCAACTCCTAGCCTGCCCGTGTGGTTTAGTCTCTAAGCCCGGCGGAACTGCTTTTACTAATAGGAGAAGGGGCGAGGGCGGATCTCTGGCACCTTAAAACCAGATGCTTCGGGTAGATGGTGGCTCGTCAACCTGGGAAGGTAGCCCATCTAGGGGAAGGTAAACCCTGATTTCAAACCTCCGCTGCCTTGCGGCACACCCGGTCACAGGAAAGGCTTCGGGAGTTAACCCTGAGGAAAAATCCGGAGTCGGAGTCCCTAAGGCAGTTCTCTGTTGTGCTCAACATCGTTCTGGTAGCTCCTGCGACGGCGCTGGTGCCAAACTGTAGCAGCCCTGCTGTTCATTTGGATTCATCAGTGACGTGGAGAGGGGGGACATGCTGCATGGGCAATATTTTGTCCTCCATATCTTCCTGCCCAGGCTTGAATCCTACCAATGCCCAATGCTGGAAGGTAGAACACCGGATCACTGGAGAGGACACTCCAGCTTTGCCTTTGGCGTAGACAAAACATGGGGAATGACAGTTACCGGTTATAAGCCACCGCTCAATTGGCGTAGAGCGCGGCACCAGGGGTTGTTCCCGACGGTGGGAGGGATCATTGGATCTCACTGGATAGCTACCGCCTGCCTCAAGCTGGGCAGCCCCCAGCCAATAAGGTGTTGTCCCGCCACAGCTTGCTTTCCTCATTGGGTGCATGGGGATGAGGGGAAGTCCGAACGGCAGGCTGAGAACCTTCGCACCAGGCAAGACAAAAAAACAAAAGAGACCAACTCTAAAACTGGGAACTTGGAACGTCCGCACTATGATGACAGGACTCGCTGCTAACCTCAAGGACATCAACAACACCAGGAAGACTGCCATCATCAATAATGAGCTGAAGAGACTGGAAGTGGATATCGCTACTCTCCAGGAAACACGGTTGGCTGACGCAGGCACACTGAGAGAGAAGGACTACACGTTCTACTGGCAGGGAAAGGGCAGTGACGAACACAGGGACCACGGAGTGGGCTTCGCAGTGAAGAACACCTTGCTGAAGATGGTGGAACCCGGCAGCAATGGCTCTGCACGACTCCTCACCCTCCGCCTGAACACCACTCAAGGCCCAGTCACCCTCGTCAGTGTGTATGCCCCAACACTGACAGCCACACCAGAGGCAAAAGACGAGTTCTACGAGAATCTCGCAACAACTGTCAGGATCATCCCCAACTCTGAACAACTCATTCTCCTTGGAGACTTCAATGCCAGAGTGGGTGCTGACCATGACTCCTGGCCCTCCTGTCTTGGACCATTTGGCGTGGGCAGAATGAACAACAACGGACAGCGCTGGCTCGAGTTCTGCACATACCATGATCTGTGCATCACAAACTCGTTCTTCAAGACCAAGCCCCAACACAAGGTTTCCTGGCGACATCCGCGCTCAAAGCACTGGCACCAGCTGGACTTGATCCTGACCAGGCACACCTCACTGAAGAATGTGCTAATCACCCGTTTGTTCCAGAGTGCAGATTGTGACACAGACCATCCATTGGTGTGTTGCAAGGTCAAGCTGCAGCTGAAGAAATTCCATCGTGCTAGACAGCCTGGAAAGGCATGGATTGACACCAGCAAGATGGCCCAACCAGAACATGTTGAGCAGTTTGCCTCCACCTTTGAGAAGGAACTTGGTGTACCACAAGAAGGAGAATCTGCAAAGCAGAAATGGGAAGAGCTGCGAAACACCATCCACCGCACAGCCTTGGCTACCTTTGGGAGGAAGACCTCGAAGTCACAGGACTGGTTTGATGCCAAGTTGACCGAGATGACCCCCGTCATTGAAGCCAAGCGCTCAGCACTTGCTGAGTACAAGAAGTACCCAAACGAGAAGAATCTCCAGATTCTCAGGGCTGCAAGAAGCAAAGTTCAGCAGACTGCTCGGCACTGTGCCAACGAGTACTGGTCTCAGCTCAGCCAAGACATTCAAACCACTGCCATAACAGGGAACATCCGTGGTATGTACGATGGCATCAAGAAAGCACTTGGTCCGGCTCAGAGCAAGACGGCCCCCCTCAAATCCTCCACTGGGGAGATGATCACAGAAAAGAGCAAGCAGATGGAGAGATGGGTGGGACACTACTCCGATCTCTACTCCAGACAGAACACCGTGACACCGTCAGCCCTTGATGCCATCGACTGCCTGCCATCCATGGACGAACTTGATGCCGAGCCAACCATCGACGAACTCAGCAAGGCCATTGATAGCTTGGCCGCTGGCAAGGCACCCGGCAACGACGGCATACCCCCCAACCTGATCAAGCACTGCAAGACCGCCCTACTGCTGCCATTGCATGACGTCCTCTGCCAGTGCTGGAAGGAAGGTGCCGTACCACAGGACATGAGGGATGCCAAGATCATCACCCTCTACAAAAGCAAAGGGGAGAGAAGCGACTGCAACAACTACAGGGGCATCTCCCTCCTCAGCATTGTTGGCAAAGTCTACGCACGAGTTGTTCTCGTTCGTCTACAGAAGCTTGCCGAACGTGTCTACCCCGAGTCTCAGTGTGGCTTCTGCGCTGAGCGATCGATGGTAGACATGATATTTTCCATCCGCCAACTCCAGGAGAAATGCAGAGAACAGAACATGCCCCTGTACGTCGCCTTCATCGACCTCACTAAAGCGTTCGATCTGGTCAGCAGAGAGGGCCTTTTCAAGATCCTGCCAAAGATAGGATGCCCATCAAAGTTGCAAAGCCTCATCAAATCGTTTCACATCAACATGCAGGGGATAGTGCAGCACGCCGACAATGTCTCAGAGCCATTCAACATACGCAGCGGAGTGAAACAGGGCTGTGTACTTGCACCAACCCTCTTTGGGATTTTCTTTGCTATGCTCCTGAGGCATGCCTTCAGCACAGCAACAGAGGGAATCTACCTGCACACAAGATCCGACGGCAGGCTTTTCAACCTTGCCCGCCTGAAAGCCAGAACCAAAGTACGCGAGGCTCTAATCAGAGACATGCTGTTCGCAGACGACGCTGCAGTCGCAACCCACACACAGCAGGAGCTTCAGACCCTGATGGACCGCTTCTCCCAGGCATGCAAGGATTTCGGGCTTACCATCAGCCTGAAGAAGACTAATGTCTTGGCGCAAGGCACGGAAGCACCACCAACCATCACCATCGACGACTACAAGCTGGAGGTCGTGAATCAGTTCACGTACCTGGGGTCCACGATCAGCAATAACCTCTCCCTTGATACAGTGATCGACAAGAGGATTGGAAAATCAGCCTTCACACTCGCTCGCCTCACCACACGAGTGTGGGAGAATCCCAAACTCTCTGTCAAGACGAAGATGGCAGTGTACAACGCCTGCGTCATCAGCACACTGCTCTATGGGAGTGAGACGTGGACAACATACGCCCGGCAGGAAAAGAGACTGAACTCCTTCCACTTGCGCTGCATTCGCCACATCCTGGACATATCCTGGCAGGACAAAGTGCCCAACACAGAAGTTCTGTCCCGCGCCGGCCTTCCCTCCATGTTCACTCTACTCAGGCAGCGCAGGCTCCGCTGGCTAGGCCACGTTCACCTTATGGAGGATGGCAGAATCCCCAAAGACGTCCTCTACGGAGAACTGGTGACTGGCAGGAGAGACGTTGGCCGCCCACAGTTGCACTTTAGAGACGTCTGCAAGAGAGACATGAAGGCCCTGGAGATCAACACAGAGCGCTGGGAGGACCTTGCAACGGACCGCTCCAAATGGAGAGGCACCCTGACCAGACAGCTCAAGGCGGGTGAAGAGAGACTGACTACTGCAGCAGATGAAAAAAGGACCCGCAGGAAGAACCGCCACAGACCCAGCAGCACGGAGACCACCCACAAGTGCGACCTGTGTGACAGGGTCTGCCATTCGCGCATCGGCCTGTTCAGCCACAGGCGGTGCTGTTCCAGCAGAGTAGACGTTTAGGATTCTCTTCCATGGTCATCATAGACCGACGGAGGCCGACAAAGTTCCAATGAGAGGCAACTTCTCTTTTACAAGGAGGCCATGTTCCCACTCACACATGGAAGCTGCCCAATACAACCACAGACTGACCTGTGGCCACTGAGCAGCTCCACTGGAGTAGTTGGGGTTAAGGGCCTTGCTCAAGGGAACCGCTGTGGTGTTAAGGAGGGTGGGGCAAACACTGCTGTGCCATCTGTCCCACCAAGACCTAATCTTGCTGATCCTGGGATTGAACCAGCAATCCTCTGCTCACCAGTCCACATCCCTAACCATTAGGCCACCACTGCCCATAAATCTATGATCTACTATGCTATGCTGGCTAAAATATAACAAAATAAGCCAGAATGGCTATATCAGTGGCTGTGTATTAATGAACCAGCTGGGAACACAGATGTGGAGCGGGGTGAGTAAAATGTATAGAAGGTATCCATAAAAACTATGGACGCTAAGCTAACTCTATAGTAGCACTGTTGCTGTGTGGATTTAGATGATCGGGGGATGCTCCCACTGCCACTAAAATATGTGGAGATGAAACTGGGAAGGTAGTATCATTACAGCGAGCTTTGGTTCTCACATTAAAACCCTAGACAAATCAAAATTGCTTCTTTGAGAAGTAGTCGGACAAAGGCAGACCCTAACAAAGTGATAGAATTGTTTTTTTTCCTTTTGTTTTTAGTTTCCATTGAGAGCCACTCTAGCTATCCAAACCAACTGCAAAAGCACTGAAAATGGAAATTTTCATCATATCTCCTTTGTAAAATATATTTCAGCAAGAACCCGGACTAGAACAGTTGTTGCATCTGTGAGAACTGTTCTAGTAGAAATTTGACAAACTTTTTGGCTCCACGAGATGGATTTTATATTAGTGCTGGAAATATATTGAGTCATGTTCTGCAATGCTCAACATATACATGAAGCAATCTTGTTAAAGCAATAAGAAAACAATGGATCCTTTGCTTAGCAGTTGTGGAAACTATTAAGTATGGGCAATGATAAATCTTGACCAGTAGGCCACTATTGTGATATAATATTAGGAGACAGCAATTCGTTTGTAGCCTAGACATGCAGCACAGAGGGGTTTGCTCGTTTTGTTGTGAAGAATGTGGTTTTGCATTCAGAAGAATGTAACTGTACATCTATCAACAGCACATGCAGTGGATTTACTTTACATCATGTTCTCATCTAGCTATGATCTGTAACCATTTAACACATCAGGGACAGGAAGCAGGACTGTTCAAAGTAGGAGTTTTATTTTTTTTTTTTAGTGTGGGATTTTTCCACAGCACAGATAGAAAAAAAATGAATATGCAGGAGATCGTCTAGCAATTAAATGATTGACAATATGGCAGGCTTATTGTCCCTTATGTGTTAGTAGTTTTTTAGACATCTGCAAAAAATTAGAATACCACGCATCACAGAACAGAGGATCACTATTGTCTGATCCTAACAAGCAGCAGCCTCATTGTAACAAGAAACAGTGCAAGGAAACAACAAGGCTTAGACTAAACAGTGACAACCAGCAGCTTCACTACATCAGACAAACATGCTACTTGAAGAATCCTGAAGAGAAATCTATAGCTATTTCTCCTAAAGGGCAAAATCCCCAGTGAAACTTGAAATATGTGAGCTACTTGTGTTGTTAAAAGCACACACTTGATATTTACAGTATAAGGAAGCCTGTGGGCCAAGTGTAGCTGGCACTTACTTTGTTTTGGTCCACTGTGTTTTGACAAGCTCTAGCAAAATTTTCCTCTTATGTTAAATGTACTAAAAGCAAAAATTAAGTTTTTTTTTTTTTTTTTTATTATTAGTGAACTTGACAAGATTTTTAATTAAAGACAAGAGTTCACACGAGGGCTAAATTTAGCAACTCAATAAGACATCGAATCATTGGTGATAAAATGTGAGAGATAAAAGGTATACTTCTCATCAAACTTTGTTTTGACAGGTGACCTTTGACCCAACACACACCCTGACCTGCCTCTAACTTGACCTATGTAATTCCATCCATCCATCCATCCATCTTCTATCGCTTTTCCGGAGGTCCGGGTTGTGAAGGCAGCAGTTCAAGCAGAGAAGCCCAGACTACCCTCTCCCCAGCCACCTGCTCCAGCTCTTCAGAGAGGATACCAAGGCGTTCCCAGACCAGCTGGGAGACATAGTCTCTCCACTGAGTCCTGGGTCTGCCCCAGGGTCTCCTCCCAGTGGGACATGCCTGAAACACCTCAAGTGGGAGGCGTCCAGGAGGCATCCTAATCAGATGCCCATACCACCTCAACTGACTCCTTTCAATGTGGAGGAGCAGCGGTTCTACTCTGAGCCTCTCCCGGATGACTGAGCTCCTCACCCTATCTCTGAGGGTGAGTCCAGCAATCCTACGGAGAAAGCTCATTTCAGCCGCTTGTATCCGTGATCTTGTTCTTTCGGTCATTACCCAAAGCTCGTGACCATAGGTGAGAATAGGAATGTAGATTGACTGGTAAATCGACAGCTTTGCCTTAGAACTAAGCTCCCTCTTCACCACAACAGACCGGTGCAATGTCCGCATCACTGCAGATGCTGCTCCAATCCGTCTGTCAATCTCTCACTCCAATTTCCCCTTACTCATGAACAAGACCCCAAGATACTTAAACTCCTCCACTTGGGGCAGGAGCCTGTCCCCAACCCAGAGAGGACAACCCACCCTTTTCTGGCTGAGGACCATGGACTCGGACTTGGAGGTGCTGATTCTCATCCCAGCCATGTCACACTAAGCGGCAAACTGTCCCAGCAAGAGCTGTAGGTCATTGCTGGATGAAGCCAACAGGACAACATCATCTGCAAACAACAGAGATGAGATCCTCTGGTCACCAAGCATGACACCCTCCATTCCCTGGCTGCGCCTAGAAATCCTGTCCATAAAAATTATGAACAGGATCGGTGACTAAGAGCAGCCCTGGCGGAGTCCAACTCTCACTGTGAATGACTCCAACTGAGTGTCGGCAATATGAACCAAACTCTCACAACGGTCGTACAGAGACCGAATAGCTCGTAACAACAAGCCTGATACCCTATACTCCCAAAGCACACCCCACAAAAAACCATGAGGGACGCAGTCAAATGCCTTCTCCAAGTCCACAAAACACATGTAAACTGGTTGGGCAAACTCCCACGAACCCTCAAGAATTCTCGAGAGGGTAAAGAGCTGGTCCGATGTGCCACAGCCAGGACAAAAACCACATTGCTCCTCCTGAATCCGAGGTTCGACCAAAGGCCGGACTCTTCTCTCCAGTACCTTGGCATAGACCTTCCCAGGGAGGCTGAGGAGTGTGATCCCTCTAAAGTTGGAGCACACCCTCCGGTCCCCTTTTTTGAAGAGAGGAACCACCACCCTGGTTTGCCATGCCAAAGGCACTGCCCCCGACCTCCACGCAATGTTGCAGAGGCGTGTCAACCATGACAGCCCAACAACATCCAGGGCCTTGAGGTACTCAGGGCGAATCTCGTCCACCCCAGAGGCCCGGCCACCAAGGAGATTTTTAACCACCTTGGCGACCTCAGCCCCTGTGATAGGCGAGTCATCCCCCTCGTCCCCAAACCCTGCTTCCTCTGTGGAAGGCGTATCAGTGAGATTGAGGAGATCCTCGAAGTATTCCTTCCACCGCTCGACGATATCCCCAGTCGAAGTCAACAGTGTCCCATCCGCACCATACACAGTGTGGACAGGGAGCTGCTTTCCCCTCCTGAGCTGCTGGACAGTTTGCCAGAATTTCTTCAAGGCTGACCGAAAGTCTTGTTCCATGGCCTCACTGAACTCCTCCCATACCCGGGTTTTTGCTTCAGCAACCACCCGAGCTGCACTCCGCTTGGCCTGCCGGTACACCTCAGCTGCTTCGGGAGTCCCACAAGCCAACCAAGCTTGATAGGACTCCTTCTTCAGCTTAACGGCCCCCCTCACCACTGGTGTCCACCACTTGGTTTGGGGGTTGCCACCACGAGATGCACTGACCACCTTGCGGCTGCAGCTCTGGGCCGCCGCTTCAACAACAGAGGTGGAGAACATGGCCCATTCAGACTCCATGTCTCCAGACTCCCTCGGAATGTGGTTGAAGTTCTTCCGGAGGTGGGAGTTGAAGACCTCCCAGACAGGGGCCTCAGCCAGACATTCCCAGCACACCCTCACTATATGTTTGGGTCTACCAGGTCTGAATGGCTTCCTCCCCTGCCATCAGATCCAACTCACCACCAGGTGGTGATCAGTTGACAACTCTGCACCTCTCTTTACCCGGGTGTCCAAGACATATGGTCGCAGGTCTGATGACACGATAACAAAATCGATCATCGACCTGCAACCTAGGGTGTCCTGGTGCCAGGTGCACATGTGGACACCTTTATGCTTGAACATGGTGTTCGTTATGGACAAACTGTGGTTAGCACAGAAGTCCAATAACTGAACACCACTCGGGTTCAGATCGGGCAGGCCGTTCCTCCCAATCACCCCCCTCCAGGTTTCACTGTCGTTGCCCACGTGCGCATTGAAGTTCCCCAGTAGTACAATGGAGTCTCCAAGAGGAGCACCCTCCAGCACCCCAGTCAGAGACTCCAAAAAGGGTGGGTACTCTGAAACATCATTTGGTGCATAGGCACAAATGATGGTCAGGACCCGTTTCCCAACCCGAAGGCGCAGGGAAGCAACCCTTTCGTCCACCGGGGAAAACTCCAATATAGAGGCAGCAAGGTGGGGGGATACAAGAATACCCACCCCTGCTCGTCGCCTCTCGCCCGGGGCAACTCCAGAAAAGGCCAAGCTCCAGCCCCTCTCCAGGAGACTGGTTCCGGAACCGGCGCTGTGTGTTGAGGTGAGGCCGACTATATCTAGTCGGTATCTCTCAACCTCGTACACCAGCTCAGGGTCCTTCCCCACCAGAGAGGTGGCATTTCACGTACCAAAAGCCAGTTTAGAAAGCTTGGGATCAGTCCGCCAAGGTCTCCGCCTTTGACCGCCACCTAATCCACATAGCACCGGACCCCCATGATCCCTCCTGCAGGTGGTGAGCCCACTGGAGGGCGGACCCATGTAACTCCTTCGGGCTGATCCCGGCCGGGTCCCATGGGTGGAAACCCAGCCACCAGACACTAGCCTTCAAGCCCCTCCCCCAGGCCTGGCTCCAGGCTGGGGCCTTGGTAACCCCATACCGGGCGGGGTACACTGAATCCTTGATATAGAATTTATCATGAGAGTCTGTTGGATCGTTCTTAGTCTGGCGCCTTTCACCCAGGACCAGTTTATCTTGGGTGACCCTATCAGAGGCAAATTGCCCTGGACAACATAGCTCCTGGGATCACTGGGGCACACACTCCCCCCCCCCCTCCACCATGATAAGGTGACGATCCATAAGGGGGACCTATGTAATTAAAAGCCTTTGTATGACCTATGTAATTTTTTTAAATCCATATAAAATTGACATTTGATCCCCACACTAATCCCCATGTCATTAGAGATAATTCCCACCTATGTAATTAAAAGGGAATTATCTCTAATGACATGGGGATTAGTGCAGGGATCAAATGTCAATTTTATATGGATTAAAAATGATCTTTGACCTGTGAGATTAGTGTGGGGAGTAGTGTGGAGATAGAATGTCAATTATATATGGATTAAAAATGACCTGACCTGACCCGTTACCTGTCTCGTCTAACAGATTCATTTTCTATGGGATTAGTGTGGGAATGGAATGTTAATTATGTTTCCCAAGCTGAACAAGTTGGGGTTAACGAGAAGACACTTAAACACACACACACACACACACACACACACACACACACACACACACACACACACACACATTCTAAGGAGTACATTTTCCTCATCCCTACAGCCTTTAAAAGCACAACCTCCGTGGCAGACATCGACCACCATCGGTAAAACCATGAGCAATCCAAAGAGAAACTACACTGCCAGATGTATAGTGCTTTACTCTGTGAAGCTGGGTTGAGATCCTTCAAAGTTTTGGGGTCCTTCATTCCAAAATTAAAACCTTGGACGTCGAACCGGCTTGCTCAAGTCCGCAATCTTAACAGCCCTTGCAGACCCCAGAGATCCTACAGCCCGAGCCGACCCTAGAGGCCCCAGGACCCATGCAACATGAAGAGACCGCAGAGCCCCCGCCGTCCGTGGAGATCCTGGAGAGTCGATGCCCTCTACGACCCATAGATCTTCCAAACACACTGGCTCGGGACCCGGTTGGTGCAGATATCCCCCTCTCTCAGGTTCTGGAACCGGACACTGACGATATCGACCGTCCAAAAGTGCCGAGTTCCACAGATGTCGAGTGTGACTGTGGGGAACTCAGAAAAGATTTATTGCCAAGTACATTAACAGATACTGATAACAGATCACTGATAACATACGAGGGATTTGACTTGACACAGAAAACGACCTGCATTTCCGGTGACACGGCTGCATCTGAAACGCGCCTGCCAACAGGAGGGTACAGGAAGCATGGGAAATAATACAATAGGAAGGAGCAAAAAAATCATTGATTTCAGAATAGTGGTCATATATGATCAATATTATGATTACAAAGAAAAAAAAAGCCCTCAATGCACAATCAGCAGACCAAAAAAGTTCACAGGACACAAAGAGAGCAGTGAGTGAATCATCTTTATCATCAGTTTGTGGATCAGTATGAGTGTAATGTTGAAAGTAGGTGTTGTATCAGTTAAGAACAACAAGGACTCTTTGGCAGGAGATGTTTTGTCTGGCTGCTGGCATTGTCCTTGGCCATGCAGCTGCCTGTCCGAAGGCCATGAGCTCAATGTTTTGAAAAACAAAGACTGCAGATGATCTGGAGGATTTTTGTGAGTGAGTCAGATTTAGTCGAATAGTACTGATCACAGAGAGGAAACTTTATATTCTCTTGCAGATTCAGTACTTAATCCTTCATTGCTGGACGTTGAATCCATCATGGATAGCCCTAAGCGTAATCATGATGTAATCCACCTTCCGAGACAGTTCTCCATTTGTCGCTATCAGGGTCCTCTCCATTTTTTCAATTTGATAGATGCACCTCGCCTGGCCAGCATTTTGATAGGTTGTATCCATCTTCAACAGTTTGCGGTACACCAGGACAATCCCAGATCCAATCAGAACGATCCCAATCACCATTACTACGAAGACGTACAAATCTTCTACATCTTCGATAAAAAGATCAGTCAGGCACAAGAGTTTCCAATTACTTGTCTCCCGTAAATAGCCCGCAGCAGCCGTTCCTGCGGGGCAAACAAGCTCCCCCGGGGCACTTTTCCTCGTTGAAAAGATAGTGTCAATTGCATTCAAAGCCCAGCTTATTAATTCCATAATTTCTTTCGATAATCAGCAGTAAAGACGCAGACAGACGACAGCAAGCTGGGATCCAGTTAGTTTGGGGAGAAGGAGATAAGTCAGAGCAAGAGAGAAGAGAAAGGCGTCTGCTCTCTTTGGAGGGCGGAAGTGAAGAGGCGGAGTGGAGAGGGGAGTGTCTGATCCCACACCCTTCACCTACATTACCGAACCCAATTTCACCAACAACACTGGTAACATCGGCAGAAGACCAACCTGATGGTTGGTTGAGCAATGTGTTCTTCAGAGCTGTAAAATCAGCCATGCTCCATCTGCTCAGTAAAACTCTGGAGGAGTACCAGCATGAGAAATGTCTGGGATGTCGTATTAATCACCCCAGTCAGAGCCAGCATCAATGCTTGGATGTGATCACCAAGGGTTTCTACCAGAAAAACCTTTACTGGTTGATGGGGAGACTCTACACACCGGGGTTTATTCCAGCCATCCCACACCTCTTACAACTCCACAACATTCAGGCTTGCAATCAACAAACCAAAACTATGGCCGAGACTCTTCTGTTGGAGCTACAATTGACCAGAGTCACCCACGAGCCCATCCACGATATGTACGAGAAACTGGTTGGAAAAAATAAGATCGACCTGGTGCATCTCCAAAAAGCCACGGAGCTGTGGTTGAATCCTTTGTTTTGGGACATCTAAAAGAAAAATGTGGAAAAGGGTGAGTTTCATCGAGAAACTTTGGAGCAAGTTTGAGAGCCATCTTAACTCTCTTTACTTACCAAATCTCTTGTATCGTGTTATTGATAGCAGAGTAAATAAAAATTTAGCAGGTGTAAGGGGCGACGTGGAGTTTGAGAGACTGGAGAACCTGCTAGAAAAAGTATGGACTCTGGCTGTCGATACACCGTGGAAAAGGCTGGTATGAGTCTGTGTGACTGAGTGCAACTCCAACTTCTCCCACAGTTTTAGAGAGATCATTAAAGGAATGGGAAACGACCCTCTCGGGCTTAGTCATCTACTCGCATTCTACGCTTTGTTTGTTGATGTTACTGCAGAACTTTTGCAAGCCAGACACCCTTTCAACGTATTTGGTGAACTCCTGAAAATACACAACCTCATTCGTAGTACTGTAGATCATTCTGTCCTAGCTCAAACTTTATCTATTATAAAAGGTGGGTGCTAAGTTTCTGTTACATTTTGTAGCACTAGTTAGATTGTTTTGTTTGTTTACTTTTCACACATTTTATTGTATGTAGATATTAGCTTTAGGTTATTTTTAAGAAATTGTTTTTCCCTTCCTGGTTATTTTTTAAAGCTTTGATCAAAAGCGTTTTTTCCCACATCCACCGCTACGTTGTAACACTGGTATAAAGATGTTAAATTAAAAGAAGGTGAATAAAGAACCTCTGTCCTGTCTTTTTTCTCATTCTGGTTTCATCACGTCAGTGACACGCTTCATGAAAACAGTGTATTACAACCCCGCACACCCAAGTAGCTTCGGAGGTGTAGAACGACTCCGCAGGGGCGTGCAAGATGAAATGGGGGAGAAGGTCAGGGTCGAAAGCGTCAAAAAGTTTTGATCTGAACAGGATGCTTACACTTTACACAAATCTGCCAGAGTACATTTCCCTAGAAACAAAGTTTTTGTCCCATGACCGTTAAACCAATTTCAAGCGGATCTATGTGATATGCAGGCTTTAGCCGAATATAATGATGGATACAATTATTTATTAACGATTATTGATGTATTTACTAAGAAGGCGTATGTATGGGCTCTGAAGAGAAAGCTAGCTACTGAGGTGGTACAGGCCCTTGAATCCATTTTTGAAGAAAGCCAAACACCCATCAAACTACAAACTGATGCGGGAAAAGAATTTTTCAACAAAAGTTTTGAGGCTTTAATGGAAAAACATGGTATAACACATTTTTTTGTTTTGATGTTTTTAAAGACACCACAAGTTTCAGTTTTCACATGGATTTAGTGCAACATATCGATTTAGAAGGACCGTGGGAGGTTGCTTTGACGGAAATTTCATACCCACACACTTGGTATAACCTAGCTCAAAAAGATGCCTACTTTTACTGGAGAGCAAAACCGCAAGAACCAGAAAAAGAGACTAAAGTGCATTATCAAAGGATTACAGGCGGTTATTACAACAATATAAATCAGTTCAGGGCGGAGCTGGAGGAGTTCTTTAGAAAATAATTTTCTGATATTTTTATGGTCTATGGCAACATTCAGAAAAGAATGGGTTTCCAGAGCGGAGGTCAAACTCACGTATGCATTGAAGTGCCAGCGGCTTACACGCTGGGTGTTGAACTGGGAGAATAGTTCAAGTTTGATCGGAAGTTGGCACCCTATCTATCCTGCCGATTTGAAGGCTGGATTTTATCATATGTACTGTTACAGCAACGTGGTATGTCCGCAATTAGTGGGGGACTTTTATGCACCGCTCCTGAGAACGATCAATATTGAAGGAACATACGGTGACTTTATCACAAAGCATTTCAACGCACCTTATTATTTACCTGTAGCAAAACAGCACATATGCTAGCATGCTAACTACTAGCTTCTGGCAGCCAGTATTGAATACGTTTTGATCTGGGATATTCTGAAGTATTGACTTAATGGCAGAGATTTCACCCAGGCAGACGACTGTAGGTGGCGGTGCCTAGCGGAGGACTTACCGTGACCTCAGCGGAGCTCAGTGGCAGCGGCGGTGTGTGACGAGACTCGGTTGGAGGAGCGGGACGGGAGACCAGTTACGGCGACTATGAGCAACGAGACCAGCAACGGAAGGGGCTAGTTGGCTAGCTGAGGCCCAGCTGGATTCGAGGACGATCGGATCAGATTCTGGCGATATAAGCAGAATTTATTTTACTATCCACAGATTTTCTTTTTCCTTCTTTCCAAGAAAGACTGAAGATGGCTGCCACCGGATTAAAAAGTGGGCTGATGGGCACCACTAATAAGCCTTCTCTACTTCTCTACTTCCTCTTCGTTTTGTCTTTGTGTGTCTGGACCTGCAACAAGAAGGATTTTCCGACAAACTCAACCAAAGGTGAAGTTAAAAAGTTTTATCTGTATGGATTTGGGCTTGGACATCTCACCCTACACTCTATGTGGTCTTTAAAAGCCCTGAGCAAAAACTTCCAAATTAAGGCAAACATGGCTGTTAAGCAAAAATCACAATATGGCAGAGGATATACAATTAAAGTTCTGTTAGTTCTGCTACTTCTGGCAGGAGATATTCACCTTAACCCTGGACCTGCCACTATTAAACAGCAGACCACTGGGTTAGCACAAAACCGAGCTGTACAAAAGCAAAACCAACATTTATTTTTCCAAACTGTTAATCATGCACGAGTTCTTTGGGACACCAAGGCTAAACCAAAGGGGATCCTCGGCGGTCATTTAAACATACGGAGCATAATCCCCAAAAGAGATGAGATTTCGGTGTTGCTGTTGGACTCAAATCTGGACTACCTTTGTCTCTCAGAAAGCTGGCTACACAGGAACATAGACACTAATATGATCGATATTGTGGGCTACCAGTGTTTTAGAAAAGACAGGCAGGTAGGGAGGGGAGGAGGTGTTTTAATTTACATCAAAGAGAAATATAAATGTCAACTGGTTGATTTGAATACTTCACTTGAATGTTTAGCTGTTAATGTATGTCTCTCTCCGGTAATGAATTTCAACATTGCAGTAGTGTACAACCCACCGTCACACAACTCTTCCTTTTATAATGAATTAAGTGATCTGGTTAAACAACTTGAGAAGAACAGAGAAACGATAATTCATGGTGACTTTAATATCAACTGGTCTGATAAAAAAGACAAACAAAAACTGAAAAGCCTCATGACTAAATTTAATTACCAGCAAATCATCAAAGGACCCACCAGGATAACCAAACAATCCAGAACACTTATTGGCATGGTATTTACTAATAAACCAGAACGAATAACCAGAACCTATAATCTTGTAACTGGTCTCTCAGATCATAACATGGTTCTTGCTGTCAGGAAACTTACTAAAAAGCGACTACAGTATTTTGGGGGAGTCGATATTGACAAATCAAATTTTATTATCCCCAAATCAAAAAATGAGGAGTTTGAACATTACTTAGAGAATCAAAATTGGGAGCAGCTCATGTCAACATGTGAAGTAGATGATTGTTGTAATTTTATAACTGCAACAATCACAAAGTCTATAGAAAAATTTTCAAAGCAAATTAAAAGTAGACAACAGAAGATTAGCCTACCATGGTTAAATAATGAAATAAGAAAACTTATGAAGAGGCGAGACTATGCACTGAAAACATCACTAACCTCCAAACTACAAAATGATCACCTTGTGTACAAAAGTTTAAGAAATAAAGTGGTACATGAGCTGCGAAAATCAAAAATATCTTATTACAATAAACTGATAGATCATGCAAAGGGTAACAACAGTTCCCTATGGAGGCATTTAAATAACTTAACTAATAAAAAAAACGATCAGAAGGGGGTAAAGGAACTTAGAATCAATGGCAAGACCGTCAGTGACAAGGCTACTTTGGCAAATGAATTTAATTCACACTTTGTGGGCTCTGTGGAAGACTTAACAAAAAATTTTGTGCTGCCAAATGTGCTCAACAACACAAATTCCATACTTCCAACAGATACTTTTCACATCGATGAGGTAAATGAGAAGTTAATTGCTGGTATTGTTAAAACACTGTCAAACTCAAAAACTAATGATATCTACAATATGAGCACCTCCTTTCTCAAAATGCACAGCAAAATATTAATCAAACCACTGACTCATCTCATTAATCTCTCCATTAGGTCTAGTACATTTCCATCTGGCTGGAAAAAAGCTGTCGTCATACCAGTTCATAAATCAGGCAGTAAAGACGATATATGCAATTACCGCCCAATCTCTATTTTACCAGTCCTATCTAAGGTTCTTGAAAAAGTTGTAGCTACACAGCTGATAGACTACTTACAAGACAGTCAACTTCTTCATCCACATCAATTTGGTTTTAGACCAGGATACTCAACAGAAACAGCAAATTGTTGCCTTATTGAAAACGTCAAACAGTCCTTGGACAGGGGTAATGTGGTAGGAGCTGTTTTTCTAGATCTCAAAAAGGCTTTCGATACTGTAAACCACAGTTTGCTTTTATCCAAAATGGTATCTTTTAACTTCTCCCCAAATACATTAGAATGGTTTGCATCTTATCTCCAGAATAGAGAACAGTGTGTAAAAGTTCACCAGGATAAATCCTCATTTTTAAACAACCGCATGGGTATCCCACAAGGGTCCATTCTTGGTCCTTTACTTTTCAGCATTTTTATTAATGACTTGCCATTACACTGCTCAGCTGCAACATGCCAACTTTATGCAGATGATGCAGTTATTTACACAGCTGCCAAGACTCCAGCACAGGCTGCAGATGTACTGTCTACAAGTATGGTTGATGTCCAAGAGTGGCTCCTCAAGAACCATCTATTGCTGAACCTTCAGAAAACAGTCTCAATGTGCTTTTCAATCAAAAAATGTAACCTGCAACATTTTAAAGTTAATATACATGATCATGACATCAGTTTAGCTACAGAATTCAAATACCTTGGCATTGTACTAGATCCTCAACTCAAATTTAATCTTCATATAAAGAAAATTTCAAAAACAGTAAAAAAAAATCTGAACTGCTTTAAATTAATTAGATATTACATACCTTACGAAGCAGCTGCACTGTATATGCATTCTATGGTTTTTTCTCATATATCATACTGTTTGACAGTCTGGGCTCAAGCAGCCCCTTCCACAATAAGACATATAGGTTCATTATATAATCAAACCCTAAAAATCTTGGACAAAAAGCCCATTAGGTGGCATCACTGTAATGTTTTAAAAAAATACAACCTATTGAGTTTTGAGAGCTTCATTGACCTCTGTCTTCTGAAATTAACGTTCAAATGTTTCCATAAATCAGCACCCGAGCCACTTGCTGGTTTCGTCCAAAGACAGGACAGCAGCAGAGCCACCAGGAGTTCTGTTAACAATAACTGTAAAATATTCCACCGCAGAACCACATTTGGACAAACAGCTTTCTCTATAAAGGGCAGTCACATCTGGAACACAATGCCAAATGAAATTAAAATAATAACGGACTTTAAAACATTCACTAAAAATGTTAAAAACTGGCTGAAAAATAAACAAGAATGTACTCATGTATGAATTAATTGTCTGCAAAGTGAGAGTGAATGAAGGGAAGGAATAAATGTGTTTGTTTATAGTGAGTGACGGAGGGAGGAAGGCCTGAAATAGGCAAATGTGAGTTATGTTATATGTGTTAAATGTGAGTCAGGCTGTTATATTTGTGTATTTATAATATTTATAATATTTATGTTAAATGTGAGTCAGGCTGTTATATTTGTGTATTTATAATATTTATAATATTTATAATTGTGTATTTATAATTTTTCTGCATTGATGTATGTGGTTATTGTGTATATTTTTTTATCTTGATTCTTTTTTCTAAAGCCCATCCAGGGACAAGAGTTGCAAATTAGCTAATAGCTATACACTCTATGTGCAACACATCAGATTGATTGTCTTTGATTAATTGTCTATGTTTATTGCACTGTCCCTGTCAAATAAACTAATCTACTACTACTACTACATTGAAACCATCCACGTGGAGATAAAAGATCGAAACAAACTGGTGGAATTTACCTACGGGAAGACTATAGTGACACTTCACTTTAGACCTATACCTTGAATAAACAACGTATATAACTCATCCATCCACACACACTCGCAGCATTCGGTCTACAACCGCCACTGTGCAGCGGGTATCGGTTTGTGATCGGACGCGCTGAGTTACAATGCTACAATGTGTCATGGATTGGGCTGGATCTGCCAGCCCAGCTCCTTGCCACGGTGAATGTTTGCCCTCACGAGGGTGTTTTTCCTCTTACCTTTCTCTAGGCTCCTCCTGGGAGGCTCTGAGCTCTGCTCAGCTGTGACAGCATAGCCACGCCCTCTCTCCTGCCAGTTCTTGCCAGCTGTTATTTTCTCCGCTGTACACACACACACACACACACACACACACACACACACTCATATCTTCACGTGCATTCTCACTCTCATTCACTCCTTACACACACACACACACACACACACACACACACACACACACACACACACACACGTATACACACTCACTCACTGGTGCAGACGTCTATTCACACATGTGCTTCCACTCACGCTCTTCCACACTCTCTCTCCTCTCTTCACACCGGCATACACTCTGCTCGTTAGTGTGCTGTATTTAAGATCTCAGTTCGCCATTGTGTATTGTCGGGTGATTGAGGTGAATTTCGAAGGAGCCTTCATCTGCCTATTTCCCCTTCATCCTCTCCAGCCTGTGGATTTCACGAATTAACTTGGACAGCTACAGCTTCGTGAGTACAAACTGTTTTGCCCCTGCTGTCTATTTTTCCAGATGGCTCTTTTCCGGGCTCCTCCTCCGTTCCTCCGTTGCAGTTCCGTCTGCCTTGGAACATTTTTCCCCTGTGTTTGACTCACCTGTCTTATTGAGTGTCCTAGAGACTTCCCTGTACTCCTTTGGCTCACTATGTTTGGACAGTTATGTTTTGTACTGCACAATAAAGCACGCACAACGTATTTCTGAGAGTGGGTTTCATTCCTTCTGCCTTAAACAGGCAGAATACATATGAGAGAATCACCCGACCAGAAGAAACCCAGCGGAAGGGTTGTGAGTGTGTTTTTCTTTTTCATTCTTTTGTGTTTTTCCGTCCAGCTGCTCTCCCAATATGAACTTTGCTATTTTTGGACTCAGTCCGGAGGAGTGTGTGGCAGCTGAGCATGCAGTAATTTTCGCTTCTTGGGCTCATGCTGACCACTCCCCGGAGGAAAATTTTTATTTGCTGGACATAGCTGTCAGGGTGATGCAGACGTGCCCCAGCCTTTGGAAGTGCTCAGAGTTTGTGCCGCTGCTCACCCAGATCTGCCAGACTCGACAGTACTGTGAGGAAGCATTACGGGGGTCCTCCGCAGCACCCGCCTGGCAGCCAAAGAAGCGTTCCCAGAGGCGGAATGCCCAGCGCATGCTTCCCAGACTGGTGTCCTCTTCTCCTCGTCTGACGCTTCGTCCTACTCCCGGGGAGACGGAGCAGGACACCGAGACAGCGGCTGACGTCGTTACCAGCCAGGAACTCAGGGAAGTGTTACTACAATCACTTGCTCTTTCGCCTGATGTAGTATGCCAGATTCCTGTGGAGGAGCTCCAGGTTTTGCTTTCCACTGGGGCTCCCCCGTCAGCTGCTGTCATCTCTCCTCTGTCCCTTGTCTCTGTTTCCCCAAACTCTCGCTGGTCCCGAGATGATGGAGCCAGACGCCTTAGGAGCCAAGGGAGAGAGAGGAGCCTCAGCCACGGCATAAGAATCGCTCCTCCTCGGGACATCGGAAGAACTCCTCCTCTGTATAGACGGCCATGGATTTGACGTCACCCCTGGCTGTCACTGTGGCAGAGTCAATTTCCGTGCCAGCTGTTTTGTCAGCCGGTGCCTTCTCAGCCCTGACCCCAACCCACGCCACTGGAACGTCTTCCCTCACCGCCGTGAGATCAGCTGGGGGTTCCCCAGACTCTCCCACACCTGTGCTGCCGGAACCGGGTCCTCTTCCATTCTCTGAGGGGCCCGTTACTGTCGTCGACGCAGGGGAGGATGGTAGCTCACTGCTGGCAGCAGTTTCCACTGAGACCCAGGAGATCAGGCAAGTGTGTTTACATTCTATCTCCATGAATAATGATGAATCTTGTCTGTCTCCTGGGGAGGAGCCTCAGGTTGGGCAGTCACCTGAGCGCTCTCTCCCTGCTGCCACTGTCCAAGACTTACTGATCCCCTCCGTGTCCCCACCCCATTTTTCTGTGTGCTTGCCGGGGCCAAGCCACCGGATCGTGGAGGAGCTTGTGGCCCTGGGTGATCAAGAACAAGGGTCAACACAGAGTGGACCCCCAGCCGTCACACCGGAGAAGCAGCCTGTGTGGGGGGATTCCACTGGGGGCTTCAGGACTGCCACCACCACCATTATGCCTGCTGTGGGGGCCGCTGCAGCAGGGTCTGCACCTTTGCTGGACCATCCAGAGGCTGGGCCTGAGACAGCGGTATCAAGTTCGTTGGAGTCCTGGTTGGCAGTGGAGTTCAAGCTCAGGCAAGTCCTCTATTTTGTTTTCCTTTTGTCTGTACTTGAGCATTCTTGCCTGGCTCTTGGTGAGGACAGCCGGGTGCAGCCACTAGCTGCACCTGAGCTTGCCTTGCCGGGCTCCGCCGCTGCCAGCGACCCTGACCCTCTACTTCTCTTTCTTGTCTCCGAGCCTGTGTCCAAGGTCGCCGGAAAGGATAAGCCGCCGTCGGATTCCGCTGTGGGTGCTGCTATGTCCCAGACCGGGACCGCCGCGGGTGCAGCTATGTCCCAGACCGGATCTGCCGTGGGTGCAGCTATGTCCCAGATCGGGTCTGCCGTGGGTGCAGCTGTCCCCCGGCCTGGGGCCACGGGGAGCAGAGGGGCTTCACCCTCGTCACTGTCCATTAACGTCGGGGCTCCTGTCTTCCCTCACTACCTTGAGCCTTCCCGTGGGCAGGCCGCCTCCTGGGCCTTCTCTCCTGAGCTGGTGGCTCTCAGACTCAGGCCGTCCACCCAGTGAACTGTGCCGTGGATGTCGGTGGCCCAGTTTTCCTGGCCGGCCACCTGAACTGCCCGCCCGGGTGGCCTGCTTGGTCCTGGATGTGGTCGGGTCACTTGACCAGCCTCCTTTCATCTCCCCTGGAGCCTGGGATTTTGGTCGACCCCCTGAACTATAGGACTCTGGGGGGTTTGGGGAGTGTCGTTCTGGGTGTTGGGACATATCTTGTAATATACCACTGTACAGTACCCACTGTAACATATACAGAGTATAATACCACTGGGTTACACTGCGTAATTGGGTAACAGGGTAATTGGGGGTAACACCCACTAACACCTGCGCTAGCCAGATTTTTGTGTGTAACCCTTACTAACACCCACTCACCCTACTCACTTTAGGTGTAGTACCCTTTTTTGGTAGTGGTGTGTTATGGCAATGTATTTACCTTTACTACCTGAGGGAAAAGGGATAATTGGGCCAGGTCAGACCGACTCTGGGTTCGTAGGAGCCTGGGAGGTGCAACAACAGATGACACATACACAGCCATATATAGAACTTGCAACTATGTATATTATTTACAATTATGTACACAAAATAAATACATAGCACGATAAAAGAAAATACAATTCATAATCTCCAAATTATATTTACAATGTGTTCAGTTCTTTTTGTATCGGTTCCAGGTGACTAGTAGAATCACGTCTAGCAGTCTCTAGGGTTCAGGCTTCAGCTCGCCATCCAGATCTGGAGATCCACGCTCTGGTCAAACCAGTCCAAGGGGGGGGGGGGGAGAAAACCTGACCTATAAAATAGCTCAGAACAACAACAAATAAGCTATTGCTCTAAGCTTGTTACAAAATATTTCTAGGTTGTACACAAACAATATTTTCAAAACATCTCTAAACCATAGATGTAATATTCACTATTAAATACACTCAATGGCAAGTGAAATGGAGCTTTCTGCTAACCATTACAGCTCTGAACACAACCTCCTTCAGTGTAAATCCTAGCCAGATTTAGCATCGGAGGTTTAGCATGTTAAGCTAGCACAACAATTTATCACCATTTCCGCACTTTAAAACACATATAAATCACAGATATACCTTTCACCATTAAGTACCAATTAATGGCAAGGGAACTGGGACCTTTGCTAACCGTTACAACCTTGAAAAATAGCTTTTTCTGATGAAAAAACTAGCCGAATTTAGCATCGGCAGCTAGCGTTTTTAAGCTAGCGGTTAGCACCCACATACACAATGAATAGATAGCACTCACCATGCTAAGTGGCTCGTGCGTCAATGGGGTTCCCGCACTCAACGGCGTCGGCAGCCTTTGGATCCCAATCTTAAAATTTAATAGACGGGGCATTAGAATTTGGCAATACCACAATGTCTCATTTCTCATTTTGGTTTAGGCTTACCAATTTCAAGGGTTTTATCCAGGCAAAGGCTGCTACCAGCACGCTAGTGTCGCCATATCACCAAGGACCATCTCTCTCTCTGGTCTGTGTCTTTCGTCGTCTGGCGTGACTGAGCCAAAAATGCAAGTCATCCCAGACCCAGGGAGAGAGCGCTTAACCCATTGGGTGGCGTGACCGAGCAATGGCACAGCCATTGGTTACTCAAAATATCAACACACAATACTAGGAACTTTATCAGAACCTTCTAGAAAATGTTCCTAACTATTTATGTATATATTTATTTAAATATTTATATTCAAATTATTTATTCCCATTGTGAAATGGGTGTTTTTCTTTTCTAAAATCGGCATCAATATTTAAAATTTAATCCACGTTTTTAACACTGGGTTACAATGTACTCTGGGTTTTCCTGTACTACCTTGTTGTGTTCCCACCTGACCTGGTTCCCCCACCTCCCACCCTGGTTAGTTGTTATAGTCCATTGGGGGGGGGGGGTCTCCTTGTGTTGTTGTGTTTCCTTTTCTGATGGTATACTGGGGTGTCTGGAATTCACCCCTTGAAGTGGGGGGCTCTGTCATGGACTGGGCTGGACCTGCAAGCCCAGCATCTTGCCACGGTGAATGTTTGCCCTCAGGAGGGTGTTTTTCCCCTTACCTTTCTCTAGGCTCCTCCTGGGAGGCTCTGAGCTCTGCTCAGCTGTGACAGCTCAGCCACGCCCCTCTCTCCTGCCAGTTCTTACCAGCTGTTATTTTCTCCGTGGGTACACACACACACACACACACACACACACACACACACACACTTATATCTTCACCTGCATTCTCACTCTCATTCACTCCTGACACACACACACACACACACACACACACACGCGTGCACACACTGACTCACTGATGCAGACGTCTATCGTGTTTAACCAAGCGGTGGGACAAATGATGAACAAAGACCCAAGACAAGAGGGCTCGGGAGGTATTATGATCTTGTCACGCAGATCGAGGAAGCGACCCCCCGGCGAGCCTGTCTCATCACTCTCCCATAAACGCTCCGGTGTTAAAAAGAAAAAATCAGTTGGGAAAAGTAAGCAGGCGTTGAGGAAGTCTGGAACTCAGATCTCGGATATATTTTAAGCAAAGTTTTTTTTTGTTTACACAAACTAAACCGGAAAAACCATGGTGCTGTTACATCAAAAATCTCCTGAATGCACCCTGGCTGAGCTGGATTTATTTTCAGTGTCTATGACACAGCTCTCCGTATAAAAGCTACATGGAAATTTCCCCTGTGTCGGCCATCACCGCTGGAGGTCCTATAGAGTTTTTCATCCACGGAGATGGAAGAAAGTACCTTGATATGAACAATACCCTGCTGCACCTCCGTGTAAAAATTACCAATGCGGACGGTACAAACTTGGCGGACAACACAGCAGTGGGCTTCATCAGTTACCCTCTAAATACAATTTTCAGCCAATGCGATATGATCCTGGGAGATAGATTGATTTCGCAATCCAGTGTCACACACCCCTACCGAGCCTTAATTAAGAAGATACTGAACTATTCCGAGGACACTCTCAAGAGCCAATTTAGCGCCGGTCTTTTGTACAAAGATACGGCCGGAGCTGTAAACTCTATCAAGACCGCGGATGGCCCTAATGCGGGTTTAAATAAAAGAGTCCGCTTCACCGCTAGTTCTCATGAAGTGCACCTGCTCGGTCCTCTTCACGGGGACATATTTTTTTTGCGAGAGGCTCTTGCTGAACTCTGTCGATTTGAGAATCAAACTAACCCGTGCCAACAACGCTTTCTGTCTCACGGGAACAGGTGATTACACTTTCTGTTTGAAAATAATGGGGGCCTCTCTATTTGTTAAAAAAGTGTCTGTGTCCCCCGCGGTCAGATTAGGCCACGCTTCAGCCCTAATGAAAGGCAATGCACTCTACCCCCTCTCAAGCATCAATGTAAAAACATACTTCATCCCACAAAATTCTAGGATATGCAACCAGGAGAATCTGTTTCTGGGAGCCATCTCCAAATACATTGTTCTGGGTATGATGCATCATGAGGCTTTCATGGGGAGAAGAGACCTGTCACCTTTCAATTTTATTAACAACGATGTGGAATATCTGGCTCTCTGTCAGGACGGTCGACAGATCCCCACCAAGGCTTTCCAGCCTCAGTTTAATAACCAACTGTCTGTTAGGGAATTTTACAACATGTTCCTGGCAACGGGGAGACATCTTAAAAATTTACCTCTCAGTATCGACAGAGAGGAATTTAACAATGGTGGGCTGCTCAGGCTGTAGGATCTCTGGGGTCTGCAAGGGTTGTTGACATTGCAAGACTGGAGCGAGCTGTTTCTCCGCCGGTTCGACGTCCAAGATTTTAATTTTGGAATGAGGACCCCAAAACTTTGAAGGATCCCAACCCAACTTCACAGAGGTAAGCGTAATACGTCTGGCGGTGTAGTTTCTTTTTGGATTGCTCATGGTTTTACCGATGACGGTCGATGTCTGCCACGGAGGTTGTGCTTTTGAAGCATGTAAGGATGAGGGAAATGCACTCCTTGGAATGTATGTGTGTGTGTGTGGGGGGGGGGGGTATGTTTAAGCGCCTTCTCGTTCACCCTGACTTATTCAGCTTGGGAAATATAATTAACATTCCATATAAAATGAATTCGTTAGATGAGTCAGGTAACAGGTCAGGTCATTTTTAATCTATATACTGTATAATTGACACTCTATCCTCACACTAATCCCCACACTAATCCCACAGGTCAAAGATAATTTTTAATACAAATATAATTGACATTTGATCCCCACACTAATCCCCATGTCATTAGAAATAATCCCCTTTTAATTACATAAGTCAGGTCAGGGGGCATGTCAGGTCAAAGGTCACCTGTCAAAACAAAGTTTGACAATAAGTATACCCTTTATCTCTAATGTGCATATGGTTTAGTGGAGTGTGAACTGGGTAAAATAAAGGTAATCATGCAGCCAAACCTAGTAAAAAGGGTGAAATCCATGTTCAAAATCAAAATAAGAGAGAATGTCTAATCAGTAAACTTTTGAAAGGGTCATTGATTGCATTTTTTTTTTCTACATTTTAACAACTCACATGTCATGATGAAATGTTTGCAACATTTTGTTCATATTTTCTTTAATTATTGCAGCAATTTTTTGTAACCTTTCTACCTGTTATGAGTGTATATACCTATAAATCTTCAGATTGGATTCAACTCCGCCCTCTCGTTTATCACCAGAGTGGTGGCCTAGATGGCAGAGAACCGCCCCACAACCGGGAGGTTGAGTGTTCAAGTCCTTGCCAGGTCATACCAAAGACCATATAAAAATGGTACTTTCCGTCTTCTAGCTTGGTGCTCAGCATAATAGAATGGGGGAAGGAGAAGTTGTTTGTGGCAGCGCCTTGCATGGCAGCAAGCCCTCTGATTCTAGATGTGATTGACAATGTAGATAGGAGAAATGTAATTTTGTTCTATTGTATGTGATTGGCTATATGGACTGAATGACAACAGAGATGTCTTCTTGTCTTATATCATGTTGTTAACATTGACTGTCTAGCTCCTAGCCTTTAGCTCGGCTGTATCTTGAAGCCGAATACAAGTCAAGTCCATCCCCAAAGTCAGCCTTGGGAACTTTAAGAGTAGTATCTCACAGAGCGGTGAGATATGGTCACAGACTGCCGGTGAACCGCTGCCCCCACAAATCCCAGCAGAACCCCTTAAATCACAACACTTTCCAAGCACTCGCCACTCCCCACTGCTCCATGTGATATGATGGGTAATGGCACAAGTGGAGAATTTCTGTAAAACTGTTTTAAAGGTCTCGGTGCTAAGTCACCAACGAATGCATGGAATACTGTAAGAAATTCTCCACTTGAGCCACTAAAGATCTCAGATCCAACAGCACAGAAATATGTGACCCATGCTTGCAAAATGAGTGGGAATGTGCACCGCGTCATTACGAGCTACGTGCAGGAGAAGTCATAAATCATGACTCTTTCTTTCTTTGCATGTGGCAAGTCCCGGGAAAATCCCTGTGAGTGCCTGGTATCATTATAAAGCTTAGAAATCGTACTTTCTAAAAATACATATGTTTTGGTAGAAGACATAACTCCCAACCGATCAAATATGTGTTTTAAACCTAGCCAAAATATAAACAAATTGGCTTTTTCCGGGTCCGTTTCTGCACACTTCCTACAAATTAAATATCACTTTGAAGGTCTTTCAATACAGAATATGGAAAAAATGTTACCTCAGTTTTGATAATTTCCTCAAAGTGAGTCATTTTGCCAGCACAAGTCACATATACATAAATGAGTGGCTAAACTGCTAGCTTCTGCTTGCAGCCTCGGATCCCAGTTTGCAAAAATCAAGCTTTAACTGAGCTAAAATAACATCTAAGAATGAAACATATGGTCAAGTGTTGTTAGATTGTTGTTATAATAAGCCATAATGATGGAAGATATATTATCAAGTGTGGATTAGTGAAATGGGTGGATGGGATGACTATTAGGATGATGGTAATCTGAAGAAAATAATGTAAACTGTGCTTGGTGCAAGCTTCCTAGGCTAGTATCACTGCTAGCTCAGGGACTAATGCCATTAGCTCCCTATCCATCTACATGACAGACAGCTGTGCTGGCCGATAATAGAGCAGGTGGCAGGTCTCTAGGATGGCATTGGTCTGGGTTTACCATTTCTTGACATACAAGAAAATCCCCGAAAGAGTTCTTGGAGAGGAAAAAAAGAAATAAAGGCTGTGTTTTTTAGAAATGAGTGTTTTGATATTTGTTCAATAATCATGTGACCAATAAGGCATATTTCAGACAGTTAAAACCTACAACTGCACCATTTTTCAGTCAATGACCCCTTTAAGGTTTTGGCCACTCCCAGTCCAAGTGTAGCCAGCATAGCCTGATAAACTCTTAACAACTAAAAGTCACTGATGAAGGACTTTGAGAGGTTACCGCATTAGGTGGAGACAACTATACTGACATTGCCTTTTATAGCCCCTATACACAATATCTTATCTACTTTTAGAGGCAAGAACCAACTGTTTGTGGTCACAGTGGAGAAGCTTCTATAACAGGAAAAAATGACACTACTGAAGTTTTGCAGAAGAGGACAAACAGCCCTTTGAGTACCCACCTTGTATTGACATTTGCAACAAGGTTTGCATTATTTCTGGTGTGATCCATCTTCATTTCTGACTTACGTCACCTGTCAAACTTTTCCCCTTGCTGCTTAGAATGCCACACTCTGCCACCTGATTTTCTGTATGTCTATGCCGCTTCACCTATATCATGATTCCGGCTTTCTTCTTTCTTCCTTTGACATGTTTAAATGAAGAAATTTCATAACATGCACTGATAGCATGGTACTTTGGCACTCTCACATAAAATAACTCCAAACATGAATAAAATTGTGAAAATAATGTACAAAATCTATATTTATCATCTAAAAAGTGAGCGAAAAAGCAGCCCACTGGTATACATTTCAGCAAGAGGCAGCCACTCACTTTTGGGACGATCACTAATTTCCTGCTGATGTTGTTGGACTTCGGGAGTGTATAGTTTGGCTGACATGATGGAGGGTAGCTGCTCACCACAAAGTCTCACATTTCTCATCAGAGCACAGCAGCATGAGGAAACAGACAGATATCCTCACGTGGATAATAAAACAAAAGCATTTGATTTCCTGCTACTGATTCTTATGAATGGAACAACCCCTGCCGAGGTGTTGAAGTGTATACTTGGTGCTGATTTGAGCCTCATGCTGGTTGGACTGGGGCTATGATAGATAGATATCACAGCCTCAGGACAGAAAACACATTTCTCTACACTGCATACACTGTATATAAGCCTGTGTAGTCTATATGTTCAAACCACAATTCCAGTGAAGTTGGGACGTTGTGTAAAACAAATACAAACAGATTACGATTTGCAAATCCTTTTCAACCTATATTCAATTAATTCACAACAAAGACAAGATATTTAATGTTAAAACTGATAGACTTTATTGTTTTTTGTTTTGTTTTTTTTTTGCAAATATTCATATTGAATTTGATGCCTGTAACATGTTCCAAAAAAAGCTGGGACAGGGGCATGTTTACCACTGTTACATCACCTTTCTTTTTAATAACACTCAATAAGCATTTAGGAACTGAGGATACTAATTGCTGAAGCTTTGTAATTGGGATTCTCTCCCATCTTGTTTAAAGTACAACTTTAGTTCCTCAACAGTCCAGAGTCTCCATTTGCATATTTTCATATGTTTCAGATGTACGTATATCCATAACACACCACATATTTTCAATGGTAGACAGGTCTGGACTGCAGGCAAGCCAGCCTAGTTCCCAGTGTGGAAAATGTGAAAATGACGAGGCAGAGTTTATCTCACAAGTCAGGTTTATTCACATCTTCCATCATCAGCAAAAACAGAAAAAGAGGAAGAAACCCAGACATTTGTCCTTTAAATACCTCAGGAACTTCAAAGCACACAGTCACATTGTATTTAATCCCAAGTAACAATGCATCTTCTTTCAGATCTTAACACCTCCTCCCAAAGCCTCTGGCGGCCAGGAAAATCCCCCCAGGCCGTCTCTTTGCATACCAAAGACAAAACTTTCACATCCTCCTGTTATCTCCAAAGAGACCCAGTTCTTTGTTCAATCTAAGATGTGAAGCCTAAAGTGGTATACATATGAAGCATGAAGTGATATACATATGTGCATATGTGTGCCACATGACCCCCCCAAATGTCTAAGATGGAACAACGGAATAACAGTCTGCATGTCATGATAAACCATTATACATCAGTCCAGTCTGCATGTCATGATAAACCATTACACATCAGTCCACGTGCTGCTTGGGCCTCAGTCTCCTCCCGTATCTGCTGTAAGCGGGCTTTACCACTTCCGTGGCGCTGTCCTGCTGGGGAGCTGCTGTCTGAGGGTGAGAACTGTTAGTCAATCCCCGTGGGTGTTCTGGGGAATGTCCCCTAGGGGGTCTGCGCGCCGAGGAGCCCTGGCCAACAGCACATCCTCGTCCGCCAACACAAAGGCGGGTTTGAGCCTGTTTATGCCAATCTTTTCTTTCCTGCCCCCCAAATCTAGCAAAAAATGCTTATCCCCTGTTTCCAGCACTCTAAATGGTCCATCATAAGGTGGTCGCAATGGTGGGCGATGAGCGTCGTGTCTGACAAAAACAAACTCTGCATTTTTTAAGGCCTTAGGCACAAAAACGTGCGGAAAACTGTGGTGAACAGGGCCAGGCAGCGTGCCCGATTCCGTGCCACTCTTCAACCACTGAGCCGGGGAGCATTCTGGCGCAGGATTATCTGGGAGAAATTCCCCGGGCAGCCGAAGTGGCTGCGCAAAAACTAGCTCAGCCGGGGAGGCTTCTAAATCCTCTTTAGATGAGATGAGATTCAACTTTATTGTCATTACACATGTATGAATACAAGGTAACGAAACGTGACTTGGCATTTGGGCACGCTCTGCAGAGCGCATCCAAGGCCGGGGCAGCCGCTAGGCGCCAGTCATAGGTGCAGAACGCAACCCCAATAAAACCGGCGGTAGCCTGTCTACCCAATTTGCATCCGTAAGCGACGCTCTGAGCGCCGGTTTCAATGACTTATGAAAACGTTCGCATAACCCATTAGCCTGCGGATTGTACGCGGTTGTGCGGTGGATCGTTACCCCCAGGCTGCGGGCCATTGCTGACCAAAGTTCGGAAACAAATTGAGGACCTCTATCGGACGTAATGTCCGACGGGACTCCAAAGCGCGCTACCCATGCTGTTAAAAACGCGCGCGCCACCTCCTCGGCTGTGGTTGACGACAGTGGGACCACTTCCGGCCAGCGCGTGGTGCAGTCTACCATTGTCAGAAGGTGTGTGCACCCCTGTGACGGCGGGAGGGGGCCTATGAGGTCCACGTGAACATGATCGAACCTCTTAGCCGGGATGTGAAATGGCTCCAAGGGAGCTCTCGTGTGTCTGTGTACCTTGGCTCGTTGACAAGCCATGCAGGCTGCTGCCCACTCTCTAACTTGTTTGCGCAGGCTCGGCCAAACAAATTTCTCTCCCACCATTTTGACCAACGCGCACACTCCCGGGTGCACCAGAGAATGGATCGAGTCAAAAACGCGGCGGCGCCACGTGGCCGGTACCACAGGACGCGGTCGCCCGGTCGAGACATCACAGATTAGGGGGGGGCATACCGTCTTGCAGCACCCTGTTCTCCAGCCTTAACCCTGTTGGTCCAGACTGGAGCGCACGCACATCGGCGTCGCTACCCTGATCCGCGGCCATGGCTACATAATCTATCCCTATGCGGACTGGGGCCGCCACGGCGTGCGAGAGACAGTCTGCCACTACATTTAGTTTACCTGCCACATGCTGAATATCGGTAGTAAACTCTGAGATTGCGGCTAGCTGCCTCTGCTGCCGGCCTGACCACGGTTCTGAAACCTTGGCCATCGTGAATGTCAGCGGCTTGTGGTCAATGAACGCGGTGAAACGGTGTCCCTCCAGCCAGAACTGGAAGTAGCGAATGGCCAAGTGGAGAGCTAACAACTCCCTGTCGAATGCGCTGTATTTTCGTTCACTATCACGCAAAGTCCTGCTGAAAAAGGCGAGCGGCTGCCAAGCCCCGGCTACATGCTGCTCCACGACCGCCCCTATGGCCACATCTGACGCGTCAGTAGTGTGCGTTATGCGGGCCGTTGGGTCTGGATGTGCTAACAACGCAGCGTTTGCCAGGGCTGTTTTGACCTCAGAGAATGCTCGCTCTCGCTTCGGAGACCATTCGATCTTATTTTGGGGTTTTTGTTTTTTTAGTGCAGCATACAATGGTTGCATGAGCTGCGCTGCGCGGGGGAGGAAACGGTTATAAAAATTCACCATTCCCAAAAACTCCTGTAACGCCTTGACTGTTTGCAGCTGGGGAAAATTTGTTACCGCACGCACTTTGTCAGGCAGCAGAACCGCTCCTTCTGGGGAGACGCGATGCCCCAAAAAATCAATCTGCGTCACCCCGAACTGACACTTCGCTGGGTTGATTATTAACCCGTGCTCTGCCAAACTCCGGAAAACTGCCGTGAGGTGGTTTTCGTGTTCGTCTTCGGACGCGCTGGCTACTAAGATGTCGTCCAGGTAGACAAATACAAAGGGGAGATCGTGCAACACTGCGTCCATCATGCGTTGGAACGTCTGCGCAGCGCCTTTAAGCCCAAACGGCATGCGCAAAAATTCGAATAGGCCAAACGGAGTTATTACCGCTGTTTTGGTTATGTCCTCAGCGCGCACTGGGACTTGATGGTAACCGCGGATCAAGTCTATCTTAGAAAAAACACGCGCTCCCGCCAAATGAATGGAAAAATCTTTGATATGCGGGATTGGGTAGCGGTCGTGCGCTGTGGTGTTGTTCAACCTGCGGAAATCTCCGCAAGGTCGCCACGAGCCATCAGCTTTCGGGACCATGTGAAGCGGGGAAGCCCATGGGCTGTTCAAACGCCTGATGATGCCCAACTTGTCCAGGTTGGCGAACTGGCTATGGTCAGTTTAGCTGAATCCAAGCGCCGAGCTTTTGCAAAAACGGGTGGTCCGGTGGTAGTAATAAAATGTTCCACTCCGTGTTTAGCGACGGCTGCTGAAAATGTGGGAACCGTGAGTGCTGGGAACTGAGTGAGCAGTGTGTGGAACTTACCGCTTGCCGTTGCAACGTTGGCTTGTGCTGTGGGCGGGGTCACTCAGGCTGCACAGGGAATAGAATAAAAAGAAAGTGCATTAACCAGGCGCCTGTTAGCAAGATCAGTCAACAAACCATGTGAGCACAGAAAATCAGCCCCCAACATATTGAAGCTCACCGCAGCTATAACACAAGTCCACTCAAATGTACGGCCGTGTAGGGACAGAAGCAGGTTCCTCTCACCAAAGGTCTTAATCTCCGAGCCGTTCGCTGCTGACGCCCCATGACCTCCGGGACCCGCCAGCCGGTCAGCGGAGGTAGGCATGATGAAACTCACTTGGGAGCCTGTGTCCACGAGGAATTGCCTCCCAGAACGCGCATCTGTCAAGTAGAGCAGCTTGTTCTCTTCACCGAGGGCCGCAGCTGCTACCAACCCCCGGTCTTGGCGTTTCCCGAGCGCTTGAACTGGCATGGTGGTATACATTTGCGTGCCTTCTCTGCAAAGCGGTGATGGTAGAAACAGAGGGTGTCTCCTCCGCCATCCTTGGCCCCGCCCCCGCCGTTGTCAGTGGGTCTGCTACCGCCGTCTCTGGCCCCTCGCCATCTCCGGCCGCCGCGCCGAACTCCGTCGCTGCCGTGGTGGCCGCGTGCTGTTTGCTGGCGTTGAGAATCCGATGTGCCTCCTGGGCCAGCGCGCGGAAGTCCCGCTGGGCCAACAACGGCGAACTGGCCAGGGCCGCTCTCGTGGCCGACGGTAGGGTTCTCAGGAAAATGTGGGTGAAGATGAAGTTGTCGCCGTCTGAGCCCCTCAAGCTCAGCATGTTCTCCATCAGGTCAACGGGCGTGCCATCTCCCAAGTCGTTCAGAGCCAGGAGCCTCTCCGCTCTCTCCTGGACTGAGAGAGTGAAGCGCTGTATGAGTGCAGCCTTCAACCCGCCGTATTTGTCGTCAGCCGGTGGCTGCTCCACAAGGCTCTGCACATGCCGAGCCGTGTGGTTGTCGAGCTTGGCAATCACATGGTAGAACTTTGTGTCATCTACCATTATCCCCCGGAGGGCGAACTGTGCTTCGACCAAGTGGAACCAGGAGCGCGGGTTGTCTCGCCAAAAGTCTGGTAGCTGGACGGTAGCAGCATACGCTTGGCTGGGAGCTCCTGACCCGGCTGGCTCGGGGGAATTTCTTTCACTCATGATACGTCTTAGGGTCACCAGTGTGGAAAATGTGAAAATGACGAGGCAGAGTTTAGCTCACGAGTCAGGTTTATTCACATCTTCCATCATCAGCAAAAACAGAAAAAGAGGAAGAAACCCAGACATTCGTCCTTTAAATATCTCAGGAACTTCAAAGCACACAGTCACATTGTATTTAATCCCAAGTAACAATGCATCTTCTTTCAGATCTTAATACCTCCTCCCAAAGCCTCTGGCGGCCAGGAAAATCCTCCCAGGCCATCTCTTTGCATACCAAAGACAAAACTTTCACATCCTCCTGTTATCTCCAAAGAGACCCAGTTCTTTGTTCAATCTAAGATGTGAAGCCTAAAGTGGTATACATATGAAGCATGAAGTGATATACATATGTGCATATGTGTGCCACACCATACTCTTTTAACTGCAACATGTGCAAAATGTGACTTGACTTTGTCTTGATAACGTCCTTTTCACTGATGTCCCTGAAAAAGATGTTGGTTGGATGGCAGCATATGTTGTTCCAAAATCTGTATGTACCGTTCAGCATTAATGGTGCCTTCACAGATGTGCAAGTTACCTGTGCCATGGGCACTAACACTCCTCCATACCATCAAAGATGCTGGCTTTTGAACTTTGCACTGATGACAGTCTGACTGGTTGTTTTCCTCTTTAGCCCAGACGACACAATGTTCATGATTTCTCAATGACAATTTGAAACATAGACTCGTCAGACCACAGCACACTTTTCCTCTACCTCAGTTAGCACTTGACCAGATACGGGCTAATTAGTTAGCAGGTGTTCTCAAACAAATAATGGCACAGAAAAATATCACAATATGGACCTCCCTGTTGGTGCTTTATTCTACAATATTTAAACAAGAGCATACAATGCCAGATCTCCACAGTGCTACATGAGCTAATCATACTTGAATTACAAAACATATCACTACTGGACTCAAACCTTGTATACCCAAAACAGACATTATTCAGGAAATGAACAAAATTCTGTATGTTCACAATGATTTAGCAGTTACAGGATTTTTCACGTCTTTTCTAATGCTTATCATTGGCTAATATTAGTTTAGAAAAAAAAAAAAACATCCAAAGACATAAAGGGTGCCTAACAGAATAGGTTTACTCAAAAAAAATTAAAAAGACCAAATGTGGAGATACAGGGTTTTCACCCGACAGCATCAATATGCAACACAACCAACACTACTAGAGCGTGGCTCTAGTTCATTAGAATGTGACTCAGTACTACTGAAAAGAAAGTAAAACCACTCTGCAAGTTCTTCTTGTATCCCAATATGAGTGTTACTGGATCTTTTGTGAATCAGTCTGTGCTCCCCTCCCTGAAACAGCAGACCAATGAAAAAGTTTGCCAACCAAGACTTGTCTCATCAGCTAAAACTTAATTAACTATTAGGAGACAGCTCTTTAAAAATTTCATGGTCAGATATCCCCCTGCCAGATATTTTGTCCTGATTTCAGAGGTGCATGTAAGCATTGCACACTTGTGCCTTTTGACTCAACAATCACTAGCAAATCCTGCTGACAATGCCACTTTTGGCTGAGACACAGACACACTACCACAAGCACACGCTGATCACATCTGGAAGGGATGGGATCAAACACACCAACAGGACAGATACACTAGTAGCATCCAGTGGAAATCAAACTCAACACATCCCATGCCAATCTAACAATCTCCATGTCACCAGCAGGGTCAGCCCACTTGGTAAACCAAGTGTCACGCCTCGCCGCCCATCTGCGGCGCCAGCTGCACGCACACCTGCACCTCGTCAGCGGCGAGGGATTTAAGCCGCCTCGCCCTGGGCTTTGGCCTGAAGCCGGCAGTCTTCACTCGCTTCCCTTGCTGCAAGGAATCCCAACCGCTCAGCAAGCATTCAAGTAAGAATCTCTTACCTCCTTCTTCTCCTAGTCTGCTCCCCTGTGCACAGGTGGATTTCCCGGCGGCAGACCATTCCTCTCCGTCACCGTTCCCTCGCTGCTGCACCGGGCGCTCCAGGTCGCTGTCTTCCGGGCTTCACCCTTGCTGTGCCAGCCACCTGCCATTTCCAAGTAAGCCAGTCATCATTATCATATCTCCTGTGTTGTGTGGTGCCCGTTACCCTTCTCCTTTTGCTTCTCCCATAGGGTTGTCCGGCTGTACGGCCTCCTGCCTCCGTGCCCGACGCAGACGCCACCACCAACACATTTACATCTCGCAGACACACATTCATACACACTTGTTGTTAATAAAGCTATTAGATCTACCCTGAGCCTGCGTGTGTGTCTCCTGAGCCGTGCATTATGTCACCAAGTAGTATGGAATAATCAGGCGGAGAGGTCCAGGGCAGAACAGGCTTTATTCATCACTCTCTCTCACATTCTCTCGAATTACAAGCATCAAAAGAGTAACAGGTCACAGGCACCTCTGCTCTTATAGCATACCACTCGGTCAGCCTTCTGTGGTGGTGCATTAACATCAAAGCCTTTGCAATTCCCATTCTCTTTGTCACTGTTCGCATCAACACACCAACCCCCGCATCAACACACAAACCCCCATGACGATTCCCCTTGTTCTTCCGTCTGAGTGGAAACATATTGAGGTAGATTCTCCACAGTAGGAACATTTTTAATTAAGGATTATGCCATTTCAAGGGCAGCAGATGCAGGGACTGGCAAAGACATGGAACACACAGACCCTTCTCTCTGAATGCTTAGAGAAATATGGCCACCCTCTAGTCTCTAACACAAACTTACTTGTTGCATCCGCCATGTGACCACTATGACAGCGACTGCCACAAAACAGACCACGGGCACATTTACTATATTAATTATAGAATGAATTATTATGAACTGTCATATAACAAACTTACAATGTAAAATATGTCAGAACTAATATGAGGCACAGAACAAAAAGGAAGAAGCACCATCATGGGACCCATTCAGGCAGTCGTACCATATTTCTTAATAGCTTTAGCAGGTCAATTATAAAAGAGACACACAGCACAATGAAAAAAAGTCAGATAAGTCAAATACCCCTTCCCCAAATGAAAGACCAAAACAAGAGATGCACGTGTTACCATGATGTGTAAGATGACACACATTCTGGTAGGTATCCCCATCTTTAACTATATTACGCTAAACACCCTACCAACAAGAAAAAAAAAATCACAATTTTGCATTCATTCAGCTTTCAAATTGTTGTTTTTAAGGATTGTGCAAGTTGATGAACATTAATGTCATTGTAAACTTGCCAGATTGTAGCCAGTGGCTGATTTCCATCTGCTGTCCGTAGGCTACAATTTTTCCTTCCCCCATTCTATTATGCTGATCACCAAGCTAGGGGGCAGGAAGTACCATTTTTATGTGGTCTTTGGTATGGCCCGGCCAGGGCTTGAACCCCTTACTTCCCAGCAGAGGGGCAGGTGCTCTACCACTAGGCCACCACTCCAGTGACCTTCACAGACCGTCACAACAACTCCTACCTTCCCAGAACTGTGGCCCAATGGAACCTACTATCTGTAACTCTGGCAGAGGCCCGAGTCTGGACTGTAGTTTTGTATTTTATTATGAAGTGTGGTGTAGTGGCAGCCACCTCCTCTTCCACCACTGCACCGCCTTATAAATACCAGCGGGCATCCCTATTCGCCCTCTTTGCTGATGCCCCTGCCAAACGGTTGTATTGTGCCTAATTCTATTAATAAAGCTGAGTTCAACATCTGGCTGTCATGGTCTGGTGAGCGCGCGCACCCTCCTTCCAGTTTCCTTCTCCTCAGGTGATCAACGCACCTGGGAGATTGGACGCACCTGCTGCCTCTGCTCAGCCAGCACTTATTAGGACCATCTCTTTGGTGCCTCAGTGCTGGCTCATTTGGGTATACTGCCTCGCAGTTCAACACAGCAAGTATTATTCATGTTAACGGTGAAGTTTTTGCATTCACCTTTTCCCTGTCTTTGGTTCTTTGTTCTCAGGTTGCTGCCACCTGTGCGGGTGCGTCTTCAGGGACTGCATGTGCTCACCTGCCTCTCCATCCACACTCAGCCGCATCTGTTCTCCATCCGGTTAGGCACCATCGGCTCCAGTCCACTCAGTCTCACAACCCGCTTCATGCTGCTGATTCATCTCTCCCCGCTGGGGTCCCTGCCAATTCTTCTGTTTGGTCCATGTCAGTGGCATTTTGGCCTGCCATCTCAATGTCTCCATTCATCCTCTCACAGCTCTCATTTCTCTCTCCACAGGCCACTTCTTCTGGTGAGTGATGTTTTCTGCAGCTGTGCTCCGAACCTTTTGAAATTTAATAAAGATTCTCAAACATGTTTTCTTGTGTTCCTTTGTTGTTGCATTCTGCACGTGAGCTGTCACCCTATTAATTATGACAGAACGAACCAGCCATAATCTCGGCTCAGCGAGTGCAGAAGCATCAGAACATTCCACTCTGGATTGCTTAGATGCGACCAAAAGGCAGGTGGCCGTGCTCACTCAGCTGCTGCAGACGTTCATGCAGCAGTTGGGCATGGTTGCCGAACATTTGGCTAACATGGCTCCTCCGGGTCCTTCTGTTCCTCCTGCTCCTGTTGTTCAAACCACTATCCGCCGTACTACTTCCATTCCCACACCTGCCCCGTACGAGGGGGAGATGGGGAATGGTAAGGAGTTTTTGTGCCAGGTGTGGCTACATCTGGAGCAGGTGTGTGTGTGTGGGGGGGGGGGGGTACCCGAGTGACTGCTAAAATCCATTTCATGACCCTCTGAGTTGGGCACGGTCCATTCTCGGCAGCCCGGAGGGGGCTGCTTACACGTTTGAGTGATTTGTGGTCGAGTTCACCCGTGCTTTTGATCATACGGAGAGTCAGGGGAACATCATGAGCTGCCTCTTGTCTCTCCGCCAGGGAACCCGGTCAGTGGCCTAGTTCTTGGTGGAGTTTCTGGTCGAAGCGGCAGACTCACGGTGGAACGAGGTTGTGTCATGCAGCATGTTCCTCCACGGTTTAAACTCTCACCTCCATGATGACCTGGCACTTTATTTGGTCCCCGACTTTCTGGACGGTCTTATTGATCAGGCTATTGAGTTAGACAACTACTACCGCGAGAGCGAGAAGGAGCGACAATCCTCCTTTTGCCCGTCCGCCGTGCAGGTGTCCACCACAGCTACTGACAAAGGGGGCGCTGGTCCTTCTTCCGCACTGATGGAGCTCAGTCGGTTTCGGCTAACCGACGAAGAACATCAGCGGAGAAGAAGGACTGGCGCGTGCATGTACTGTGGTTCTATGAAGCACAGGCAGGACGACTGTCCTCTGGTGCCAAAAAGACGCGGCCCATCAGTAGCCGTGGGGGGGCTGGCGGGCAGGACCAAATCCAATTCACCCGGTAATTTCTCTATTTCAGCCCTCGTCCAATTACCGGGGGTCAAGAGGAGGGCTATGGCGTGAGTGGATTCAGAGGCAGAGGAGAATTTCATTTCCTCCCAGCTAGTGCGGGACATAGGTATTCCCACTCATAAATTGCCCACATCTCATAATGTCACCACTATATCTGGCCAAAGGATCACAGTAGTCACTGAATGCACGGCACCCATCGCGGTCCTTCTTTCCGGGAACCATCGGGAGGAACTTTCGTTCTTTGTGTTTCCCAATTCATCCTCCTCGATGGTCCTTTGCTACCTGTGGCTCCGGAGGCATAATTCCATAATAAATTGGGCACAAAACTCCATCTCCTCTTGGAGCCCGTACTATTTGGCTTCCTGTTTGAGTTTGGCCGAGTGTTCGTCGTCTCTCCTCATCTCCTCTCCTCTGGCTGAGCCGCTGGACCTCAGCCTTGTCCCTGAGGTCTATCACGATGTGGGGGGTCTTCAGCAAGTCTGGAGCGCTGTCGCTTCTGCCTCATCGCTCTTATGACTGTACTGTGGAACTCCTCCCAGGGGTGCAGTTACCGTCTAGCCGCCTCTATAGTATTTCTGGCCCCGAGAGAGAGGCAATGGAGAGATACATTAAAGACTCTGTGAACGCCGGCCTAATTCGGCCATCTTCGGCCCCCGCTCTGAGCAGGTTTCTTTTTTGTTGGAAAGGACGGGTCATTGTGTCCGTGCATTGACTACCATGAGCTCAGTGCGATCACAGTTAAAGATAAATATCCTCTGCCTTTGATCAACTCTGCGTTTGAGCTCCTTCAGCGTACGCGGGTGTTCACCAAATTAGATCTCCGCTACGCTTACCATTTAATCCATATACAGAAAGGAGATGAGTGGAAGACAGCATTTAAGACTCACTTGGGGCAATTTGATTATTTGGTCACGCCGTTAGGGCTCAATAGCACCCGTGCCGTCTTCCAGCGGCTCATTAACGATATCCTTCACAATATGGTTAACTGGTTTGTTTTTGTTTATCTGGATGACATTTTAATCTTTTCACTCTTGCCAGAGGAACATGAGATCCATGTGAGGGCCATTTTACAACAGCTCTTGGAGAACCAGCTCTACGTTAAAACTGAGAAGTGGGAGTTCTCCACCACTTCCACCTCCTTTTTGGGCTTCATAGTGGCCGAAGGAGAGCTGATTGTCAACCCTGCCAAGGTGAAGGTTGTGCTTCATTGGCCAACACCTTACTCCCGTAGGGAGCTTCAGCGCTTCCTAGGGTTTGCAAATTTTTATCGCAGGTTCATTCGGAGCTACAGTGGGATAGCACAGCCTCTTACACAGCTGACCTCCGTTAAAGTACCATTTCACTGGTCCAAGGCAGCTGAACAGACCTTTGCTAAATTAAAAGGCCTGTTCTCTTCAACACCCATCTTGGCACAGGTCAATCCTCAGCTCCAATTTATCCTCGAGGTGAATGCTTCCAACTCGGGGGTGGGTACTGTCTTTCACAGCGCTCATCCCCCGACCAGAAGCTCCGCCCATGCGCATTTTTCTCTTGGCGGCTTACTCCAGCCGAGAGGAATTACAACATAGGGGATAGAGAACTCTTAACCATTAAATTGGCTTTGGAGGAATGGAGACATTAGTTAGAAGGGGCTATTCACCCCATAGTCATGTGGACCGACCACAAAAACCTAGAGTATCTTTGGTCGGCCCGCCGACTCAATGCCAGGCAGGCCCACTGGGCCCTGTATTTCCATAGGTTTAATTTCACTATCACCTAGATAGATAGATAGATTTGTTTATTTGACAGGGACAGTGCAATAAACATAGACAATCAATGACAATCAATCTGATGTGTTGTACAGAGTGTATAGCTATTAGCTAATTTGCAACTCTTGTCCCTGGATGAGCTTTAGAAAGGAGAAACAAGTAAAAAGAAAAAAAAAAAAAGGAAAGAAAAGGAATACACAATAACCACATACATCAATGCAAAAAACATAAATACATTATAAATACACAATTATAAATATTATAAATATTATAAATACACAAATATAACAACCTGACACACATTTGCCTATTTCAGGCCTCCCTCCCTTCGTCACTCACTATAAACATTCATTCCTTCCCTTCATTCACTCTCACCCTGCAGACAATCATTTCATACATGGGTACATTCTTGTTTATTTTTCAGCCAGTTTTTAACCGTTTTAGTGAATGTTTTAAAGTCTGTTATTATTTTAATTTCATTTGGCATTGTGTTCCAGATGTGACTGCCCTTTATAGAGAAAGCTGTTTGTCCAAATGTGGTTCTGCGGTGGAATATTTTACAGTTATTGTTAACAGAACTCCTGGTGGCTCTGCTGCTGTCCTGTCTTTGGATGAAACCAGCAAGTGGCTCAGGTGCTGATTTATGGAAACATTTGAAAGTTAATTTCAGTAAACAGAGGTCAATGAAACTCTCAAAACTCAATAGGTTGTATTTTTTTAAAATATTACAGTGATGCCACCTAATGGGCTTTTTGTCCAAGATTTTTAGGGTTTGATTATATAATGAACCTATATGTCTTATTGTGGAAGGGGCTGCTTGAGCCCAGACTGTCAAACAGTATGATATATGAGAAAAAACCATAGAATGCATATACAGTACAGCAGGTTCGTAAGGTATGTAATATCTAATTAATTTAAAGCAGTTCAGATTTGTTTTTACTGTTTTTGAAATTTTCTTTATATGAAGATTAAATTTGAGTTGAGGATCTAGTACAACGCCAAGGTATTTGAATTCTGTAACTAAACTGATGTCATGATCACGTATATTAACTTTAAAACATTGCAGGTTATATTTTTTGATTGAAAAGCACATTGAAACTGTTTTCTGAAGGTTCAGCAATAGATGGTTCTGGAGGACCCACTCTTGGACATCAACCATACTTGTAGACAGCACATCTGCAGCCTGTGCTGGAGTCTTGGTAGCTGTGTAAATAACTGCATCATCTGCATAAAGTTGGCATGTTGCAGCAGAACAGTGTAGCGGCAAGTCATTAATAAAAATGCTGAAAAGTAAAGGACCAAGAATGGACCCTTGTGGGATACCCATACGGTTGTTTAAAAGTGAGGATTTATCCTGGTGAACTTTTACACACTGTTCTCTATTCTGGAGATAAGATGCAAACCAGTCTAATGTGTCTGGAGAGAAGTTAAAAGATACCATTTTGGATAAAAGCAAACTGTGGTTTACAGTATCGAAAGCCTTTTTGAGATCTAGAAAAACAGCTCCTACCACATTACCCCTGTCCAAGGACTGTTTGACATTTTCAATAAGGCAACAATTTGCTGTTTCTGTTGAGTATCCTGGTCTAAAACCAAATTGATGTGGATGAAGAAGTTGACTGTCTTGTAAGTAGTCTATCAGCTGTGTAGCTACAACTTTTTCAAGAACCTTAGACAGGACTGGTAAAATAGAGATTGGGCGGTAATTGCATATGTGCCCTTCAGAGGTAAAGTGGGCTATCCCACAAAACCATTATTTTGAGAAAATGAGCTCTAAAGTTGAAATATTCTCAAAAAATCAGTGTGCCTATATCATTAAAAAGTTACCCCCTATAATTATTATAGGGGGTAACTATAGGCACACTGATTTTTTGAGAATATTTCAACTTTAGAGCTCATTTTCTCAAAATAATGGTTTTGTGGGATAGCCCACTTTACCTCTGAAGGGCACATATATCGTCTTTACTGCCTGATTTATGAACTGGTATGACGACAGCTTTTTTCCAGCCAGATGGAAATGTACTAGACCTAATGGAGAGATTAATGAGATGAGTCAGTGGTTTGATTAATATTTTGCTGTGCGTTTTGAGAAAGGAGGTGCTCATGTTGTAGATATCATTCGTTTTTGAGTTTGACAGTGTTTTGACAATACCAGCAATTAACTCCTCATTTACCTCATCGATGTGAAAAGAATCTGTTGGAAGTATTAAATTTGTGTTGTTGAGCACATTTGGCGGCACAAAGTTTTTTGTTAAGTCTTCCACAGAGCCCACAAAATATGAATTAAATTCATTTGCCAATGTAGCCTTGTCACTGATGGTCTTGCCATTGATTCTAAGTTCCTTTACCCCCTTCTGAACATTTTTTTTATTAGTTATTTAAATGCCTCCATAGGGAACTGTTGTTACCCTTTGCATGATCTATCAGTTTATTGTAATAAGATACTTTTGATTTTCGCAGCTCTTGTACCACTTTATTTCTTAAACTTTTGTACACAAGGTGATCATTTTGCAGTTTAGAGGTTAATGATGTTTTCAATGCAGAGTCTCGCCTCTTCATAAGTTTTCTTATTTCATTATTTAACCATGGTAGGTTAATCTTCTGTTGTCTACTTTTAATTTGCTTTGTAAATTTTTCTATGGACTTAGTAATTGTTGCAGTTATAAAATTACAACAATCATCTACTTCATATATAGACATGAGCTGCTCCCAATTTTGATTCTCTAAGTAATGTTCAAACTCCTCATTTTTTGATTTGGGAATAATAAAATTTGATTTGTCAATATCGACTCCTCCAAAATACTGTAGTCGCTTTTTAGTGGGTTTTCTGACAGCAAGAACCATGTTATGATCTGAGAGACCAGTTACAAGATTATAGGTTCTGGTTATTCGTTCTGGTTTATTAGCGAATACCATGTCAATAAGTGTTCTCAATTGTTTGGTTATCCTGGTGGGTCCTTTGATCATTTGTTTGTAATTAAATTTAGTCATGAGGCTTTTCAGTTTCTGTTTTTCCTTATTATCAGACCAGTTGATATTGAAGTCACCATAAAATATGGTTTCTCTGCTCCTCTCAAGTTGTTTAACCAGATCACTTAATTCATTATAAAAAGAAGAATTGTGTGAGGGTGGGTTGTACAATACTGCGATGTTGAAATTCATTACCGGTGAGAGGCATACATTAACAGCTAAACATTCAAGTGAAGTATTCAAATCAACCAATTGACATTTAAATTTCTCTTTGGTATAATATCGGCCCTATCGGCCTGGCTCTCGGAATACCAAACTGGACGCGCTCTCCCGCCAGTTTGATTCCCAGCAGGTAGCCCCCCCCGTCCCTTCCCCAGCCAATGGTTCCTCCTTCCCATGTCCTCGGGGCCCTTACCTGGGACACTGAGCGGAGGGTCCGACAGGCCCAGTCTCGGGAGCCCGAACCAGCGAGATGCCCCCATAACCGCCTATTTGTTCCTGCCACCCTCCGTAGTGACGTCATCCATTGAGGCCACTCCAGCCGCTTCGCTTGCCACGCTGGGATCACCTGTACCATCAATCTTGTCCAGCGGGCGTTCTGGTAGCTCACGCTGCGACAGGACGTGCAGGAGTACGTCAAGGTGTGCCAAACCTGTGTCCGAGGCAAGGCAGACTCATCGCCCCCTGCTGGTCTCCTGCATCCCTTACCTGTCCCTGGTCTCCCTTGGTCAAACATCCCCTCGATTTTGTCACTGGACTCCCTCCCTCCCATGGGAAGTTGGTCATTCTCACCATCATCGACTGCTTCTCCAAGGCCATTCATCTGGTAGCCCTGCCTAAATTTCCCTCCGCCTCAGAGACTGCTAAGCTACTCACCTCCTATGCTATCCGCCTGCACGGCATTCCCTGCGACATCGTGTCTGACCGGGGCTCCCAGTTCACATCTCAAGTCTGGAAGTCCTTTTGCAGCACGCTGGGGACCACCGTCAGCCTCACTTCACGACATCACCCACAGAGCGACAGGCAGGCTGAGCACTCCAACCAGTCCTTGGAGGCAGCCCTCAGGTGTGTAGCAGCCGTGAACCCATCTACCTGGAGCATGCACCTGACCTGGGTGGAGTACGCCCATAACTTGGACATCTCCGCTGCCACCAGGCTCACCCCTTTCAAGGCCTTGATGGGTTACGCCCCTCCTCTGCTGCCCTTGGCCGATAGGGAGGTCGCAGTGCTGTCCAAGGGGCCCACGCTCACCGCATCTGGAGGTCCACCTGTGCTGCCCTCACCCACTCGGTCGACCGTAATCGCCGGGTGGCCGACCGGAGGTGAGTCCCTCCCCCTAAGTACACCTTGAGGCAGAAAGTCTGGCTGGCAGCAGACCAGATCCCTCTGAAGATGGAATCTAAGAAGCTGTCCCCCCCACACTTTTTGGGGCCCTACCTCATCACCAGGGTAGTTAACAGTGCCTCGGTCCAACTGAAGCTCCCACGGACCCTGCAGGTGCACCCGACCTTCCACGTCTTGAACATGAAGCCTCTCTCCGTCAGTCCCCTTCGTCCTCCCCCGAAGCTGCCTTCCCCTCCCCGGATGCTCGACGGTCACCTTAACTGTTCAGTGGATCCTGGATGTTCGCCGTCGGGGTCGGGGCCTGCGGTACCTGGTCCACTGAGAGGGCTACGGCCCGGAAGAACATTCATGGATCCCCAAGTCCCACTTCCATGACAAGGGGATGATCCGGGCCTACCATCGAGCCCACCCAGAGAAGCCTAGTGGACTGCCAGGAGGCTCTCCTTGAGGGGGGCACTGTCATGGTCTGGTGAGCGGTCACCCCCTCCTTCCCGTTTCCTCCTCCCCAGGTAATCAATGCACCTGGGAGATTGGACGCACCTGCTGCCTCTGCTCAGCCAGCGCTTATTAGGACCATCTCTTCGGTGCCTCAGCGCTGGCTCATTTGGGTATACTGCCTCGCAGTTCAACACAGCAAGGATAATTCATGTTAACGGTGAAGTTTTTACACTCACCTTTTCCCTGTCTTTGGTTCTTTGTTTTCAGGTTGCTGCCACCTGTGCAGGTGCATCTTCGGGGACTACTTGTGCTCACCTGCCTCTCCATCCACACTCAACTGCAACTGTTCTCCACCCGGTCAGGCACCATTGGCTCCAGTCCATTCAATCTCACAACCCGCTTTATTCTGCTGGCACGTCTCTCCCCACTGGGGTCCCTGCCAGTTCTTCTGTTTGGCCCACGTAAGTGGCATTTTGGCCTGCAATCTCTGTCTCCATTCCTCCTCTCACAGCTCTCGTTTCTCTCTCCACAGGCCACTTCCTCATTTTCTGTAGTTGTGCTCCGAACCTTTTGAGATTTAATAAAGATTTTCAAATGTGTTTTCTTGTGCTCCTTTGTTGTTGCATTCTGCACGTGAGCTGTTGCCTTATTAATCATAACACTGACCTCATCCTTCAAAAGGTAATTTTATACATAACATTTTGTCGACGAGAATAAACATGGAGGCGTGTGTTTCACCACTCCGGCCCTTCCTGGAGCTCTCGGGCGAGCCGCTTGTGCCCTGGCCAAGATGGGTTGCTGCCTTTCAAAACTACATTGCGGCACTCGACCTGGGTAAGCTGGATAAATTGAGGGCATGTGTGCTTCTGGTACATAATTTGGGGTTTGAGGGCCAGCGTATCCTGCATACACTAGGGGCTTCTGACTTGTATGAGGACATGGTTGAGTTGGTAGTGACATTTCAGCACCCCAGACAGCATGACCATCCGGAGGATTAGGTTTCGGCAGCAATACCAAAGGGCAGATGAACCTGTCTACCAGTTCATCACTAACCTGAGGCAGCTAGCTAGTGAGTGTCATTTTGGGCCACTGGAGGAAGAGATGGTACGCGACCAGTTGGCGGAGCACACCAACAGTCCCGTGATACAGATGAAGCTGCTCACAGCGCCGAGTGACTTAATGCTAGCCAGTGCTATTGAGTTAGCTCTCCAATTGGAGACCGCAGATAAGCTAGCCTCTGAGCTAAGTGGGCACCAGTCACAGCGGCAGCTTAGCTTCCTGCTACAGCACAAGTAGCGGACTCAGATAGCGAGGATAGCGCGACCGACTTCACCATCCACCACCGCTGGATGGTGAGGAGGTGCCGCTGCTGGTCGACATGGGGGCGGAGGGATCGTTATTGAATTGGGCCACAGTGAGGAAATTTTCCCCCAACTACAGAATAAGAGGTAACCCAGCGCTGCTCTACGGTTATGGAGGTAGCAGACTGCGCACGGTTGGAACACTGGAGTTAACAGCTCTGTACAAGTCAGCAGTGATGGCTAACTTCACGTTCCATGTGACAGAACGAGGCGACAACATCATGGGCTGTGACCTAATTTATGGACTGGGGTTCATCATTAAAGACGACGCTGGGGAAGAGTGGACTGGTTGTGGCTGGTGGAACCGTCCGGTTCCGGTGATGGAGAACGACGCGTGTAGGACGAAGATTTACTGGGCACCATAGCAGTCAAGCAGGACCAGCCTCACTCAGGTTCAACGCAGGAGGGTCTCAGTGCCGGTGCTCGGGGTACCGTGGAAGAAGGTACTGAGTGTGGTGGCGAGGCGCCTGTGTCGGTAGGTGACGCTGATGAGCTAGCCTCAGTTTCCTCCAAAGCTTGGCCACAGTGGGCTGGAAGATCTGGAGCTACAACGGTGACCGCTGCAGCAGCTTTACAAGGACTCGGGGCCAGATCGACAGGCACAGAGGGACCGCGTGCCGATCAGCAACACTGCAGGCCAAGCAGAGCTCTTCTGAGAGTTATGGACCTGGTTCAGGCTCAAGGGGAGGGATGTCCACAGCGGATGTGGGCCAAATGACAGCCAGAGTAGCACCAAGAGTGGCTGCACATTGTGGCTGAATGGGGCGCAGCTAACTTCCAGCTGTCAGACAGCTCGTGGAAGCATGCCAATGAGCTGCGGTGTTCCCGGGAAGAGACTTCAGATGGCGAGTCAGGACGAGAGAGGTGGTAGATGGCGAAGAGAAGAGGTGCTCTCGTCTATGAGGTCAGCTGCGATCCTGGTGGCATGCCGCTTCCAGGAGCAGGTCTACTGAGGGGCTGTCCTGGGCCCCCCCACAAGCCAGTTCTACCCCTTTCTGCCAGAAGGACAGTAGCGTGAGTTTTGAAAAAATAAAAGAAGAGCGTTCTCATGTTCCAATGTTCATATGTTTGCATGTGTAAAAAAAAAAAACAGATAAGAAGAAGCATCTCATTTTGGAATTGTTTTGTACTATAAGTCTGAGAAAATGTCATTATCTGGTGTGGTTACAAATGATCAGATGAGGAACACACACACACACACACACACAAAATGCAGAATTGGCTGTATTAAGGAGCATTTGCAGGTCTCTGTTGCATGCTAATACTGTATGAGAAGACAAACCCTATATATGTAGCACATGTTTCTGGTTTTTCATGATTCTGTCTGTGTGGTTTTAGTTGCTAATTTTGCTTTGTATGACTTGGACAAAAATTGACAAAATGACTGAAATGTTATTGTTCTGGGTGTATTTATAGTCTTTTTTGGGGGAAACACAGCAATGTTTAAGTTGTTAATGGACTTTTAGTTAACTACAGGTGGCAGAATAATCCACCTTGCCATGTGGGGTAGGACGGTAGTCCACCTGTCCTCCCTAGTTTTAGGTTTGTTGTATGAATGTGATAGACCATTTAGGAATTTCAGTTCTAGTTTTCTTAATGCATGATTCGGGTCCTAAATTGGGGAGAGTCTCTATTGTATAAGTAGTTCTGAACTTTCTACTGGGGAGAGGGGGGGGGAGATAGTATTGTGTTTTATTATGAAGTGCTGTGTAGTGGCGGCCACCTCCTCTTCTGCCAGTGCACCGCCTTATAATTACCAGCGGCCATCCCTATTCACCCTCTTTGCTGATGTCCCTGCCTAACCGTTGTATTGTGCCTAATTCTGTTAGTAAAGCTGAGTTCTACCATGCACCTGGCCTCGTCCTTCAAAAGGTAATTTCATACATAACATGGACATCTTCAAGTCTCAGTTGCCTGAGGTCGATCAGAGCACCCTCACTTACTGGAACACACTAAGGGCCATATTACAATGACAGGGTCGGATGATCAATTGTCACTGATGCAGAACGCGTTTATGGGCATGTCCAAGTTAATTTCCTTATCACAATGGCTTAAAGACATACCTTCCACTGGCGCATGATGCAAAGAGGCCGATCTAATCATTCAGAGGTGTGTTCTGGACAATCCAATCCAAAGCGCTCCTTCCCATCCCTTTAAGGTAAAGAGGCGCATTATCTAAAGTGAATTGTGACCATGCCAGTTTAAGATGGGTTTAGCGCTGACCAAAGCCCTTGTGTGTGACCTAAAATGCACGTGATAGTAATGCTGCTTGGTAATAAGGAAGACATCAGTCACAGTTGATGCCCATTTAATTATGTTAAAAAGAACAAACGAGGACTTCCGGTCTGGACGCCATGGTGATAGCAACTTAACGCTGAACCTCCCAGACCCAATCCAAGGAAAACATCTTCAAAATCAGACTTAACGGATTTTTGGAAGAATAAAAATCAAAAGACAAAACCACCATGCCTAACCAAAAACAGAAGAAACTGACATTCCCCAGGTCAGGACGCGCAGCGGCCGCAGAATCTGAACCGGAGGACCTCCGTTCAGGAGACGAGGAGCTGGACCTAGCTAGCAAAAAGATTAGCTTGAAATCGCTATTTGATGAATTACGACGATTTCGGGCCGAATTTCATGTATTCAGAGAGGAACTAAAAAGGACGAACAGCAGAATGGACCAGGCCGAAAACCAAATCTTGGAAGCTGAAGAAAGAGTAAAAGTGCTTGAAGATTCTATGCTGGATTTACACAGAAAACAGTCAAGGCTGGAGGCTAAGCTAACCGACCAAGAAGGAAGACAGAGACGACATCAGAATTCACGGTCTGAAAGAAGGAGCTGAAGATAGTTTCAACACAGTGGTGGAATGCGTGGAATCCTTATTGAGAGAGAAGTTGGATATTCCACAAACCACCGATTTGAAGATAGAAAAGGCCCATCGTACATTAGCCGCAAAGCCAGCGGCAGAAGCGCCCCCGCGTTCGGTGGTGGTAAGATTCTCCGATTTCAAAATAAAACAAGAGGTTGTAAGACGGGCTTGGCAGAAAAAAGGATTTATGCATCAAGAGAGAAAAGTCTTCGTGGAGCACAATTACGCCCCTGAGTTTCTTAAAAAGCGACGGGAATATAACCACGCCAAAAAGGTTCTACGGGAACAGAATCTACGCTTTCAGACGCCATTTCCGGCGAAGTTAAGGGTCTTTTACGGTGAAGAGTCATGTCTCTATAATTCAGCGGAAGAAGCAACAATTGACATGGCAAGAAGAGGGCTCCCGGTATCGGTGTTTAAACCCGCAGCGAATCTGAGCGAGAAGATCAGAGCTCAAACGTGGTCCACTCAGAGTCCTTCAAAATCCACGGGCCAGCAGCGGGAAACCCAGCCCCAGAGCTACAAAGATAAGCTTTCCAGTTCCAGGAAGGAATAGCGACCTTTTTGGGTTTTTTTGTTTTTTTTTCTTTTCAGTCATTCTGCACTTCCACCCCCCCCTCCTACAAGGTAACAAACATTAAAGGAGATGCAGAATCAGCATGTGGTAAAACCTTTCATGGAGCAGTTATAGCATTAGAAACAAATGTCTTCTTAATTTAAAGGGGGAAAAAAATCATGTTAAAATAGAAATGTAACAATGACCCACATGTTCTCTCCACACTAACAAATACTGTATTAGAGTGAATGTTTGCTGTGATGGGGGTGGGAGGGTGCACACAATCTCATAGGGTATAGGCATAAAAAAAAAAAAAATCATTACAAATTCGGATTGGGATCTGAAATTCACGTTAAAAACATGGGACAACTTACAGGGGTAAGAGAGGGCCCTCAACACGTAACAGAGTTTGAGGAATTTCCCTCAGAGCCTACACTCCATCAGGGCTCTTACAGGGTCTTTAAAGAGACCCCAGCTCAGGAAGTTTTTTTGACAGTTTTTTGTTTTAAAGTTTCGTACACTATGTTCTTAATGTTTTTTATGTTCTTAATGTTCTTTCAGTTTCTGAGTAGCAAAAAAGAGGGCCACCACACTGTTATACTAAATAAGAAAATACAAAGGAGGGAGGAGCTGTCAAGAGACGCGGGCAGTGAAGATGGCTGCTTAGGTGAGGAGCACCGCAGTGCAGACAGCCTTTTTTTTCTTCTACAAGGGCGTTTTTCTCTTGTTTCCTCAGCTGAAATTATTATTATTAATACACTTTACATCGAGACTGGATTTGTGGAGAACAGGATTAGTATGCCAACGCAACAGCAGAAAATTAATCTTCGCCCCAAAGCCGGTGCTAGCAAGGAAAATCTGGCTAGAGCTGGTGATACCACATCGAGCCCTCCTCCCTCTCCGCCACCTTCAACAGGTGCAGGTGTTGCCAAAGACCAAATGGCGGAGGACATCTCTAAGATCTTTGAACTGTTGAAGGAAATATCGGAGAGGCAAGACGCCAAACTCAGCTCTATTGAGGCGTCAATGAGGGCGGTGGACACCAAGCTAACGGAGTTAGCTACCCGGCTGGGAGATGTGGAGTCTCGCATCGCTTTTCTTGAGGATGCTAATACAGCTCTGGATGCTAATCCCCCCGCAACCCAGACGCAGGTAGAAGATTTACTTTTGAAGCTGGACGATTTAGAAAATAGATCACGCCGAAACAATCTACGCTTTGTCGGCTTTCCAGAAAATTGTGAAAAATCAGATGCCCTTACCTTCATGCGCAAAGCTATCCCACATCTGCTGAAAATGGAGTTCCCTGGAGGGCTGGAAATTGACCGTGCGCATCGGAGCCTCGCTGGACACAGACCTGACGGGCAGCCGCCCAGGGCTATCCTGATTCGACTTCTGCGCTTCCAGGATAGGGAGCGTATTGTGGAGGCAGCGCGCAGGATGGGAAAGCTGGATTGGAATGGTCATCACATCATGATTTTCCCGGATTATTCCAGACGAGTGTCCGAGATGAGAGCGGCGTTCAAGCAGTGTAAACACCTGCTGCACCAGAAGAAGATTGCATTCTCTCTCAGGTACCCTGCAGTTCTCGTTGTGAAGTTGGCAAGTGGTAAACAGGAGTTCACTGATCCTAAAAAAGCATTGAACCTGATTCTTTCACTACCGTGAGACATTGATGAACAATGGTATGAATATATGCTATATGTTTATTTGTTATATATTTTTGACTGAGGTTTTGATGCAGTATTAATGTAAGGTTCCTTTTTTTTGCCCACGCTTTATTGTTTATAGGCATGAGGCTGCTGCGATGTTGCGGCTCTCCCTAAGTTTGTTGCACTGTTCACAGTCACGGTCCTAGAGTTTTTTATTTTCTTTTTTTTGGTTGGTGCGGTTTTTGTGCACCGATGGGTGACATTGGTTTCAGGTCACCGATTATGTTACTTTATGATTATGTGGTTTTCGGGGTTTTTTTTTTGTTTTTTGGTTTTTTTTTTGTATTTTTAATTTTTATTGTGTTTGTCTTTTGCCCAGTGAGGGGGTTTTTGGTGGAGAATTGCTGGATATTTTGGATGGTAATATGTACCGTTTATGATGTCGGCTAATTGTCAGAGCTTTCTTAACCTCATTACTTGGAATGTTAAAGGCCTTAACCACCCAATTAAGAGGAAAAAAATTTTGGCGTTTATTAAATCAAAAAAAGTGGATGTAGCGTTGCTTCAAGAGACCCACCTCACTAAAACAGAATCTAAAAAACTCTGTCGGGACTGGGTGGGACATGGGTTTGCGTCTTGTGGTAATAGCCAGAGCAGGGGGGTAGCAATCCTTATTCATAAACATTTGCAGTTCAAGTGTCTAAAAGAGGTTAGTGATGATGATGGACGACTCCTTATAATTCTTATAGAAATTCAGGGCCATAGGATGATACTCGCTAATGTTTATGCACCAAATATAGTTGATTGTGCATTTTTTGCACAATTGGAACACAAATTAAGCGAAATGGGTAATTATCCCATTTTAGTAGGCGGGGATTTTAATCAGGTCATGGACAACATTTTAGATCGGAGCACCCCCTCACAGCGTTCATCTAAATCTGGCTCTATATTGAAAGACATGTGCAATGCAATTGGTTTGGTAGATGTCTGGCGGCTTTTTAATCCGTCCACAAGGGATTACATTTTTTATTCCACTGTTCATAATGTGTTTTCCAGGATTGATTATTTTTTAATGTCAAAATTTTCTGTTTCTTCTGTAAATTCGAGCTTCATTGGTAGCATAATACTATCAGATCATGCCCCTGTTTTTTTACAAATGATCCCGCCTTGTCAGTTGAAAAAAAATTCTAGATGGAGGCTTAATTCAAGCTTCCTTTTTAATCCAGATTTTGTGTCCTCTTTGAAAGCAGCGATCTCCTTATATCTTGAGACAAACTGGGATTCTGCTCCCTCTGCCAGGGTTGCTTGGGAGGCCTTTAAGGCATTTATTAGGGGACATATTATTCAATATGCATCTTTTAAAAAGAAAACTAACATTGCTAAACAGATTGATTTGGAGAGGAGAATAGCTATATTAGAGACTTCATTCAAACAAGACACAAATTTAGTAAATTTGTCACCCCTTCTGAAGCTTAAGTATGAGCTGAATTCAATTCTAACACAAAAAGTTGAATTTTCCCTATTTCGTCTTAGGCACAAACAGTTTGAGGAGGGGGATAAAGCTGGCAAAATGCTGGCTAGATATATTAAAATGAAAGAAGCTCAGTGTACTATATCTGCTATTAGGACACAGGATGGTACTCTGGTGTCAGACTTAAATGAAATTAATGGTGCTTTCAGAGAATTTTACACCTCGCTTTATTCTTCTGAAATGGAGGCTGGATCTCAAGAGATCTATGCATTTTTATCATCCCTGTCTTTGCCCTCCCTAACGAAGGAACAAATAGACTTACTTGACGCCCCAATTACTAAAGAGGAAATTGTGAAAGTGATTAAGAGCTTCCCGACTGGAAAGGCACCGGGCCCTGACGGATTCACTGCGGAATTTTACAAGGCCTGTGTTGATGAGCTTTCTCCTTTACTTTTAGAAATGTTTGCGGAATCTTTTGAACAAGGCCGTTTGCCCCCTTCTTTAACAGAGGCTTTCATTTCGCTTATTTTAAAAAGCAATAAAGATCCGTTAGAATATAAGAATTATAGACCAATTAGTCTTATAAACTGTGACTGTAAAATTCTCTCCAAAATTTTGGCATTAAGATTAGATAAAGTAATGATATCTCTTATAAATCCTGATCAGGTGGGTTTTATTCGTTCCAGGGGTGCGGCAGACAATATTAGGCGATTTATTGATATCATATGGTTAGTTCAAAATGATCCCTCACTTGCACACCTCTCTCCAGTGGCAGCCCTCTCCCTGGATGCTGAAAAAGCATTTGACAGGGTTGAGTGGCAGTATCTCTTTGCAACTCTAGAGACTTTTGGTTTTGGTTCAAAGTTTCTTTCTTGGATTAAATTACTATATAATGAACCTAGAGCTTCAGTGATATCAAATCGAGTTACATCACAGTCTTTTAGACTTTATAGGGGTACGCGCCAGGGCTTCCCTTTAAGTCCCTTGCTTTTTGCTTTGGCATTAGAACCATTAGCTGTTGCTATCCGCAAAGACGGCAATTTTCCAGGTATTCAGGTCCATGGCAGTACCCATAAGATAATGTTGTATGCTGATGATGCATTGGTACTGATTACACAACCTCAAAAATCAATTCCAGCTCTTCTTAAAATTATTAACCAATTTTCACGTTTGTCTGGTTATAGAGTTAACTGGATAAAATCAGAAATTCTCCCTCTAACATCTTATTGCCCTAAAACACTGTTTACATTTGGTCAAAATATAGGCTTCTCTTGGCCAAAATTAGGAATTAAATATCTTGGCATCCTGTTTCCTCACATTTTATCAGATCTGATTCAGATTAATTTTGAACCCTTGCTTGAAAAATTTAAAATAGACATAGAAAGGTGGTCACCTCTTTTTTTGTCTCTCTGGGGCAAGGTCAATGTTATTAAGATGATTTGTGCACCCCGATTTAATTACCTTCTGCAATCTCTTCCTCTTAGGATCCCAGTTGGTTATTTTTGACAATTTGATAGGTTGTGCAATAAGTTTTTATGGAATGGTAAGCGCCCTAGATTAAAGTTGAAAAGATTGCAGAAGTCTATAGATTCAGGAGGTTTGGGGGTCCCAAATTTGGTTTTATATCATTACGCTTTTAGTCTTAGACATTTGATTCATTGGGCTCTCCCCCCTGAGAGAGCTCCCCCTTGGTTTTATTTGGAGAATTATTTGAGCAGCCCTCTTCCCTTAGTACATCTAATCACAATTAAACTGTCTTCTGAATTTCAGTCGCATCCTATTATATCCTTTTTACAATACGTTTGGAAGAGAGTTGCTTCTATACTAGAGTTTAGCTCTCATCTTCATTCTATGGCTTCTATTTGGCTTAACCCAAGTCTCCATATTGGAAAATCCCCATTTATGTGGAAAATCTGGGTGAAAAAGGACATCTTGATGTTAAAAGATCTATATGAAGGGGGAGCTCTCAAATCATTTGATGTTCTACGGGCACAGTATGGACTACCACAGAATCAGTTTTGGAAATATTTACAACTTCGACATCTGCTGTGTCAAGTCTTTGGATCTACAACTACCCCTCCTCCTGATGTAGATTGGCTCATCCAGGCTTTGAGTTCCTGTGGCAAAAGATCTAAGGCCTCAAATTTCTATTTAATGCTCCTTAAGAGCTCAAATAAAGATTCTACATTCCTTAAACACGTATGGGAAAAAGATCTGAATTCACAATTTACTGATGTTGAATGGGCAAATATTTTAAAGAATGGGAAGAAAGTGTCTATCTAGGGAATTGAAAACCAGACTTGTTCAATTTAAAATTTTGAATCGATTTTACTGGACACCTCGTAAAATGTTGAGAGCGAATCTCATTCACTCTTCAAGCTGCTGGAGATGTCTACAGGGGGAGGGGACATTAATCTATATGATCTGGAGTTGTCCGGTAATACAGGACTTTTGGTTGCAGATCCATAGACATATTATGACAATTGTTAAGCAAGAAGTGCCATTTACTCAGAGACTTTTTGTCCTTGGGGATCCATCAATGATTCAAGACCCAATCTCTGATGCCGAGTGGATTCAGACTGCTTTGATGCTGGGCCGAAAGTTGATCACTTTTTACTGGAAACCTTCCTCTGCCCCACCCGTAGCTCAGTGGCTCAGGGAGTTGGGCAAGCTTGCTGCACTAGAACGCCTTTCATATAAGCTTCTGGACAGGATGGACTGCTTCTATAATAAGTGGGGATCCTATCTTACCTTTATAGGTGTAGTAGATTAAGCTAATCATTTTAAGAGTATTAGGGTGGAAATGGAATGTTTTATCCTCTCACTGGGTATACTTTTTTTTTGTGTGTTTGTTTGTTTCTGTTTTATTTTCTAAATTGAAAACCCAATAAAATTCAAATTACAAAGAAAATACAATGGAGAAACAGGGTGTAACCAAAATAGCCTCATATAATGTAAAAGGGATCCTGAATCCAGTTAAAAGATCCAAGATTCTACGCAAAATGAAAAAAGACAAAGCAGAAACAATATTTTTACAAGAAACCCACCTAACAGACGTGGAACACACTAAACTCAACAGACAAGGGTTTAAAATGATCTCTTCATCTTCATATAAATCAGGGAGGAGGAGGGGAGTAGCTACATTGATATCAACCAAAATTACATTTGAAAAAAAATCAGAACACAAAGATAAAGAAGGGAGGTACAGTTTGGTAATTGGGCGGCTAGAGGGAGAAGATATCACCCTGCTGAATGTATATGCACCACCAGGGGCTAAATGGAAATTTTATAAAAATGTATTCGACCTAATGATAACTAAAGCCCAAGGTTTAGTGATATGTGGTGGAGACTTCAATCTAAGACTGAATCCATACTGGGATGCAACAGGTAATTCTTCACATCAAAATAACACTCAAAATAGGAAAACTCGGATGCTACTAAAAGAAAGGGGAATCTGTGACGTATGGAGGGAATTCAACCCCAATGTAAAAGATTATACTTTTTATTCAACGCCACATTCATCTTACTCAAGGATTGATTACTTTTTATGTTTAATAAAGACATTGGAAGAGTAAAAACATGTAAAATAGGACTGATAGATCTCTCTGACCACAGTCCGATCTATATGGACTTAAACATCCAAAAATACACAAATAATACATTTTCCTGGAGGTTGAATTCAAATGCCCTGAAAGGACCACTCAAAGATGAATTGGAATCAGATATTCTCAGATATTTGGAAGAAAACGATAATGGAGAAGTATCCCCTTTAATACTGTGAGATGCGTGCAAAGCTGTAATAAGGGGAAAAATTATTGCAAAACTGGCAACCCAAAAGAAACTGTGACAAGAAAAACTAATCACACTAGAGTCAGAACTCAAGAACCTAGAAAAAGAACACAAAGACAACACTCATTCTAATGGCTCGCTCAAGATTAAAGAAATTAAAAATCAAATAAATGAGATCTACACAATAGAAATCCAGAAGAAACTTACATTTCTGAAACAAAAACACTATGAAGCAGGCAGTAAATCGGCAAAATTACTAGCCTATAAATTGAGGAAACAACAATCAGAGACCCAGTATCAAAGGGAATAAAATTCAGAATTCAGGATATTCTTAAAAGCTTTGAGAATTACTACAAGAACTTATAATCCCACAAAAAACATAAAAACGCATCCGAGACATTCCTAAACACATTAAACCTTCCCCAACTTACGGAATCACAAAATAAAACACTACTGTCAGAAATACAACCTAAAGAATTGGAAAAAGCAATTATGAAACTTAAAGCTAACAAATCCCCAGGAGCAGATGGCTATACAGCAGACTGGTACAAAACCTTTAAACAGCAACTATCTCCTCTCCTCCTGAAAACATTTAACTATGTCCTCCACACAGGGGAAATCCCCCCCTCCTGGAGAGAAGGGGTCATTGCAGTTATACCTAAACCTGAAAAGGATAAACTAGAATGCTCCAACTACAGACCAATCAGTGTATTAAATCAGGACTATAAGCTTTTTACCATTATCCTTGCCAAAAAGTTAGAAAACATACTGACAGACTTAATTCACTTAGACCAAACAGGTTTTATAAGACAAAGACAGACACAAGACAACATTCGACGCACTTTACACATAATTCATCATATAAAAAAATATAACTTAAATGCAGTCATATTGGGATTAGATGCTGAAAAAGCATTCGATTCGGTTGACTGGTCTTTCCTATGTAGAATCTTATCCAGTTTCAATTTTCATAACAACTTCATTAGAACTATACAGGCATTATATAAAAAACCAACAGCTAAAATAAGGATTAACGGTAATTTATCATCATCTTTTGAGCTGGAAAGAGGATGTCGTCAAGGCTGCCCCCTGTCTCCACTGCTCTTTGCAATCTTCATAGAACCTCTGAGCCAATGGATAAGACAAAATCAAGAAATTCAAGGTATTACACTTGGTCAGAAGGAACATAAAATAGCACTCTTTGCTGATGACATTTTAATATACCTGGGGCAGCCAGACACTTCTTTACCAGAACTAATCTCAGTTTTTTCAGACTATGGAGATTTATCGGGGTACAAATTAAACATGCATAAAACCCAAGTTTTAACATTCAACTATGACCCAAATCATTATTCACTAAGTGAACTCAAAACTAACTGGGAGTTGGAATCTATGAAATATCTGGGGGTCAATATCCCGAAACAACTCAACAAAATTATAACACTAAACTATGATCCACTGGTGACAAAAATAAAATCTGACCTAGCAAGATGGAATATGATACCATTCTTAGGTACTGCACAAAGAATTGAAGCAGTCAAAATGAATATACTTCCACGTCTTCAATACCTTTTCCAAACAATACCGGTAGAACCTCCCAAAAAAACATGGCAGGAGCTGGACAGAAGGATCTCAAGATTCATATGGCAGGGCAAGAGACCTAGAATCAGATATAGAACCCTACAGCTAAACAAAGACAAAGGTGGGCTCGCGCTGCCAAATATCAGGGACTATTTTATAGCTGCACAAATTAAAACTTTAGTAGAGATATGTAACCCAGTCTACACTGCACAATGGAAGGAGATGGAATGCCAAATAACAAGTGACATCCCCCTACAGGCGATAATAGGGAACAATGCCTTACCTAAACTCTTGAATAACACTAACCCGTGGATAGAGACCCCGCTAAAAATTTGGTTTAAGATAGTCAGAGAGAATCAAGCTAAAGAGCCCTATCGACTTCTGCAATGGATTGCCTATGATCAAGACTTTACCCCCAATAAAATAGACACTAGATTTAAAGAGTGGAAAGAGAAAGGGCTGATAAAATATTACGATTTTTTTAAGGGGCAAACTTTAAGAAGTTTTGAAGATTTGAAAAAACAAGGTCTAATAAATCAAGATCTTTACAGGTTCTTTCAGCTTAGACACCACATAAACAATATACTTAAAAAGGAGGATTTGGAAAGGGCCCAGTCAGGTGTTCTGAAGGTCTTCTTAATGGCATATAAAGGGATCCCAGGGATCAGATACATTTCTGAAATATACCAAGGTCTTCAAGACTTAAAAGGAGACAACACATCATATATAAAAGAGAGATGGGAAAAAGAGGGGAATTTCACTTTACAATTGGAAATATGGGAAAAGCTAAATAAACAGCAATGGAAAAGTACCTCATCCCTGCAGTGGAGAGAATTTGGATGGAAAAACTTGGTAAGATTTTTCAGAACACCTGCACAAAACAAATTTACCCATAAGGGGTTGAACTGTTGGCGCTTGTGTGGTGAAAAGTCTGCAAATCATTTTCATGTGTTTTGGTCATGCCCAGTTATCCACCAATATTGGACCAATGTACAGACAATATTGGGGAAAATATTCAAAATAACAGTTCCCTTTTCTTTTGTAACTTTGTATTTGGGTTTACTACCGGACTCACTGGAAAGACGAGGAGATAAATACTTATTCAATGTTTTAATATTGGCAAGTAAAAAAGCCCTAACTAAAAAAATGGATGCTGAAGGACTGTCCTACACCTGAAGATTGGATTAACGTGATTCAAGACATTTACTCAATGGAAAAGTTGACATTCGCACTGAGACAGGACATGGATGGGTTCATGAACTTTTGGCAACCCTGGATCGCATATGTGTCTTCCATTAGATCTAATCTTTGACAAATACCATTTCAATAATGGTCCCGCTCTTTGTTCCAATGCTCCTCAGATGCTCTTTTACTTTTAATTACTTAATTTTCTGTTTGTTTGTTTTTTTGCTGGTTTGTTTGTTTGTTTATTCGTTTTTTTTATTTAATTCTCTTTAATTTCACTTTTCTTTCACTTTAAAAAAAAAGGGGGTGTTGTAATAACTATCCTACCAATGTTGTCAAATAGCAAAAAATAAGGGAACATGTGATGAAAATGTAAACAATGCAATGCTGTAATGACCTGTATACCCTTTACAAAAACTTAAATAAAAAAAAAAAAGAACAAACGAATAAGAATGCACTGAAAAATCAGCTGAATACGCACGGAAGGTCATCCGAGCACTTTTCAGACAGACTTTCTGCAGTGCACCAGTGTTTTTCTGTCAGCACATTGTTTGATTTTTATGCCTTGCACCACGCTATCAAATTACCAGTAGACAGAGTGCTCGCCATGCACTCGGAGGAGGTGCCTCATGTCAAAGAGGTGTGGTGGCACACAATCTAATGCACATTACTATTATAATGCATTCCATGAGATCCCGCTTTTGATCAGGAAAAAGGAGGTCTATTGTCAGAAGTGCATTGTTTAATGATATTTCAGTGGGGTGTTTTGACATTGCGCAGCTCCGAAGCTCAGGAAACGGCAGCGCTGGGATCTTGTAACAGTCATAATCGCCCGTCATTTTAATTATATGATGATCACACGCTAGTTATTTTTTATTCCATCCACACTCTCATTTTAATTGCAGAGTCTATAGATTAGGCATTAGTATATGATTTTTCGAGGGGAATAAATGAATGAACGAATATGGAGCATGTGTTCCAATGTGATGCGCAGCGTACGGGGGGGGGGGGGGATTTTCATTTTCATCACAGACTTATTAGGCATTAATGTGTTTATTTTTAGGGGAATAAATAATAGCATTTTACTTTTCACTAACTCTCCAGAGAGACAGGAGATGCATCCACATCTACGTCGGCCATGCACCCGAAGTTTCCAGCCCAGCAAGTTCCCCGACAGCCACCCGTCAGCCCCCGGCAGAGGCTGCTGAGAGTGGGCTCGCTTCATGACGGGGGCTGGAGGTGGCAGATCTCCTCCTTCCCTCCTATCCAGGATGGATAGGGGGAGACCTTCAGTGGGCAAAAGCAACAGGAGTGGGAACACTCCATCTCCCTACAGCTGGGAGCAACTTTCACGCCATTGTTAATGAAAGTGTATGAAAATTTGCACAGGCATCATCCTCTTTTCTTCACGTCTGTGTTGCAGCTGTGCGCACATTTAACAATTCAGCTGATTTTTTCAGCCCATTCTTACCCGTTTGTTCTTTTTAATATAACTAACTGTGCATCACTTGTGACTGATGTGTTGCTTATTACCAAGCAGCATTATTATCACGTGCATTTTGGCTCACACACACGGGCTTTGGTCTTAAACTGTCATGATCACAATTCACTTTAGATAATGCGCCTCTTTGCATTAAAGGGATGGGAAGAAGCGCTTTAGATTGGGTTATCCAAAACACATCCCTGAATTTATTAGACCGGCCTCTTTGTGTCATGCACCAGTGGAAAGTTCTTTTTTTACGCTGTTGTGATAAGGAAATGAACCTGGACACGCCCATGAATGTGTTCTGCATCAGATAACTGATCAACCAACCCGTTCGTTGTAATACAGCCCCATGACTGCCCCAGCGCATGCCATTTCCTGAGCTCCGGAGCTGCGCAATGTCAAAACACACCACTGAAATATCATTAAACAATGCACTTCTGACAATAGACCTCCTTTTTCCTGATCAAAAGCGGATTCTGATGAAATGCACTATAATAGTGTAATGCGCATTAAATTGTGGACTGCCACACCTCTTTGAAATGAGGCACCTCCTCTGAGCGCATGGCCGGCGCACTGTCTACTGGTAATTTGATGGCATGACATAAGGCGTAAAAAACAGACAATGTGCTGACAGAAAATAAAAACACTGGCGCACGGCAGAAAGTCTGTAAAAAAGTGTGTGGATGACTGTCAAAATAGGGTCTGAAGTCCTATATATACATTGGTGTGAAAAGTGTTTGCCCCCTTCCTAATTTCTCATTTTTTTTATATGTTTGTCACACTTAAATGTTTCAGATCATCCATCTATCCATTTTCTTCCGCTTAATCCTTTTCGGGTCATAGGGGTGCTGGAGCCTATCCCAGCATCTTTGGGCGAGAGTCAGGGTACACCCTGGACAGATCGCTAGTCCATCGCAGGGCCAACACAGAGAGACAGACAACCATTCACTCTTACAGTCATACCTAAGGACAATTTAAAATCCCCAGCTGATGCCAATTAACCTAACTTGCATATTTTTGGCATGTGGGAAGAAACCTGAGAAATCCTGGAGTAAACCCAGACACAGGGAGAACATGCAAACATGCAAACTCCACACAGATCACTGTTGGTCGGGGGCTGGGATCGAACCCAGGATCCCCCGGCCAAGGGTGAGCTGCTGTACTGCCACAGTGCTAACCACTCCACCACCGCGCTGCCTGTTTCAGATCATCAAACAAAATTTAAATATTAGACAAAGATAACACAAGTAAACACAAAATGCAGTTTTAAAATGAGGGTGTTTATTATTAAGGGGAAAAAAATCCAGACCTACATGACCCTGTGTGAAAAAGTGATTGCCCCCCCCCCCATCCCCGTTAAAACACAAATTAAATGTGGTTTATCACATCTTTGGAAAGCTGAGTTCAATTTCTCCAGCCACACCCAGGCCTGATTACTGCCACACCTGTTCTCAATCAAGAAATCACTTCAGTAGGACCTGCCTGACAAAGTGAAGTAGACCAAAAGATCCTCAAAAGCTAGGCATCATGCTGCCACACAAAGATATTCAGGAACAAATGAGAAACAAAGTAATTGAGATCTATCAGTCTGGGAAAGGTTATAAAGCAATTTCTAAAGATTTGGGACTCCAACAAACCACAGTGAGAGCTATTATCCACAAATGGCGAAAACATGGAACAGTGGTGAACCTTCCCAGGAGTGGCCAACCGACCAAAATTACCCTATGAGCGCAGCGGCGACTCATCCAAGAGGTTACAAAAGACCCCATCCAAAGAACTGCAGGCCTCACTTGTTTCAGTTAAGGTCAGTGTTCATGACTCCACCATAATAAAGAGACTGGGAAAAAATGGCCTGGATCACTGAGTTCCAAGACGAAAACCACTGCTAAGCAAAAAGAACATAAAAGCTCATCTCAGTTTTGCCATAAAACATCTTGATGATCCCCAAGACTTTTGGGAAAATACTCTGTGGACTGATGAGACAAAAGTTGAACTTTTTGGAAGGTTTGTGTCCCATTACATCTGTCATAAAAGTAACACAGCATTTCAGAAAAGGAACATCATACCAACAGTAAAATATAGTGGTAGTAGTGTGATGGTCTGGGGCTGTTTTTCTGCTTCAGTACCTGGAAGACTTGCTGTGGTAAATGGAACAATGAATTCTGCTGTCTACCAAAAAATCCTGAAGGAGAATGTCCGGCCATCTGTTTGTGACCTCAAACTGAAGCGCACTTGGGTTCTGCAGCAGGACAATGATCCAAAACACACCAGCAAGTCCACCTCTGAATGGATTAAGAAAAACAAAATGGAGACTTTGGAGTGGCCTAGTTAAAGTCCTGACCTGAATCCAATTGAGATGCTGTGGCATGACCTTAAAAGGCAGTTCATGCTTGAAAACCCTCCAGTGTAGCCGAATTACAACAATCCTGCAAAGATGAGTGGACCAAAATTCCTCCACAGCACTGAAAAAGACTCATTGCCAGTTATCGCAAATGCTTGATTGCAGTTGTTGCTGCTAAGGGTGGCGCAACCAGTTATTAGGTTTACGGGGCAATCACTTTTTCACACAGGGTCATGTAGGTTTGTATTTTTTTTTATCTGTTAGAATAATTTTGAGCTTAAATTATTCAAAGTCAAAGAATTAAGCGGAAAGTTGGATTTATGTACATTTATTCACCTCAATGGCCATTTGAGGGAGAGACTACAGAGTGTGGCCTACAGCACACTGTCACCGAAGTCTCTGAACAAACATTCTCTAAGCTCAGTATTTATAACTATGGGTAAACAAGGAGGAGGAGGAGGAGGAGAAAGGGGAGAGCTATCTGCAGAACCATCCTGGGACATTTTAGAGACAGACAGAGTGTCTATAAACCTAATCTACATGAACTTGAAGTTTCAGCACATTCCTCGGACACAGAAGAGCAGGGCATACCAAAGACATTATCAGAGTAGACGTGTGACCCTCAGTCTCACATACATCCTCTGAAGGCCTTGGTTAGACAATAATTGCTCACAGACATGAAAGAATAATACAAAGCAATATATGAACTTATTCTACATGGAATGCACATATAAACATCAGACATGAAATAGAAAAGGTATGATACAAAATTATAATAATAATAATAATAATAATAATAATAATAATAATAATAATAATAATTGGATAATATGGAATTTTTCTATCATATTTCCCCTTGATGCTTAATAAAGCATCATGATTAAAAGAAAAATAACAAAACTAGTAATAAAATAAAGTAAATGAATTAATATAAGGATATGTGTAAGGATTTACATGCCGTTGTGTGTCTTTACAAGTTAAAAATGTGTGCAGAACATATCATCAAGGGGGAATATGTGCAATGTGATCAAAATTAATCTCAGACAGTGTCAAATAAGAACATAGAAAATAATATGAAAGCACTCGAAAACAGCCTTAAACCATATTGCATCCTTCAAGCTCCTTAGTATTATCCCTTTCACCATCCTCATCATCTGCAGCAGTTGTATGAAGACAAATTACTGTTTACAATAACCAGTCTTATCATCATATTAAGGACTCACACAAGAAAAGCCTGAAGTTATCACTATAAAATCATTACCAAATTTATGATGAGACTTCTCCATGAAGAGAAACACTAACTTAATTAGTTTGGTTATCATTGCCTGCAAAACAATGAAGCTGTGTGTATCCAAAGTATTAATATGACCATTTGTATTATTTTCAAGGTTAGAAGTACAACAATAACCTCCTATAACAAGGCACACACCCCTACGGGTGGCAATCAGTTGACCAAGAACCATTCTATTCTATGTTATAATTTTACAAATAATTGTAGCCTATAATTAAGTGTTTTAATCCCTAAGGTGTTCTTACCCACTCTCACTCAAAGAAACAGTGAACAAAAACCTCACTCCTGTACTTTCTGTCTAAAATAGCATTCATGCTTCATAAATGGTATCAAGTGGTAGAATAGCATCTCTCTTTACCCTGCCCACCTGCCCTGCTGACATGATGAGGATACAGTCAGTCATCAAAATGGGGTACACAACCCTGCCCAGTTTCCTGGCCAGGTGCGAGTACGCCCAATGACCCAATGACCTTTGATAATGTAGATCCTTAGTATAACACTTGCTCGCTTTGTTGGTCAAGCAGGGTAGCAGTACAGGGGAGAGATGCACTGTAAGCCGTTACATACTCAGAGAGTGTTAAGCTGTTGGAACGGGGACATCACCACTTCAGAAAGAGGAGTTTCCTGGTGAAATTAACCTTGCATTCACAGAGTAAGGAGTATCATCATGTTTCTAATCAGTGGAGTGATGTGTCAAGTGTGATTCAAAATGAAGTTTGCTATGTTATTTCTGTGTATAGCCTCTCTCTTAAAAAACAAAAAACAAACAAACAAACAAACAGCCTGTAGTAGCGGCATCATTTTAGCAATAAAAGATAATTTGTCCAACTGTTAATGTTATTAAGGAGTAAACATTCTCTACAGTGTAAAAGCAATGGAACAACTTAATAACCAATATTAAGTATTACTAGAGGATGATAAGGTAACAATACTAACCACACTTTTCTTTTCCTTGTTTTTTTCCTCTTGTCATGATAAACAAACAGCCTGCTTCTCTATTAGCAGAGGTCGTTACTGGACGCAAATGCCATCAGTTGGCACTTGCATAGAGAAACAGTTAAACAGTCATTTGTTGTCTTTTTTTTAAAAAAAAATAAGTATACAATTTATATTAAACAGTCTCTTGCTGAGGGTTTCAAGTGGGGTAAAACGTCAGATGCACCCAAGTGCCACGTCCTTTGCTTTCAGCGGCTGTTTAGGTCAGCAGGATAACCTCTGTGCTTTCCTTGCCAGGGAGTTTTGGTCCAGTTTCCTTTGATGACCATATTCCCTGGTTCACCCAAAAGATGCACCTCCCACGGTTTCTTCATCACATGGTCCCTCCTGGGAAGGGCAGTATGGATAACATCACTGTCAGTTGTCATCCTTTGCATGTAATCACCCAGAAACCCTTCCTCATCACCTAAGTTAAATGGCTTCAATAATAGGGTTTGTCATTCACAATTTCCCTATTTTCCTAATTTGTGTATTATATTGATCCTGTAGATTGTTGATGGTAAGCTAAATGGCTTCCTAGGTAAATGTTTGGTACTAATAATTCGGATACTGTACCTAAATGTGACATGATTTGATTTACAAAGTGTATTCCATTAAATGTTCTCCATTATTTAAGTAAATCATTTCAGCTATTTTAAATCTTGGTATTGTTCCAGTTAAGGGTTTCAGTGTCACCATTGCAATATTTAAATTAGTGTAGGGGAAAGCCTTTGCATATTCAATGTGTGTAAATAATTTCTAAACATTTTTACTTCCACTCTTATTTAGCTCAATGAGACTCATGCAAGGGTTTTGAATAAACTAAGTTTATGCAGGGAAGATCAAACTATTTTGCTTTGAGCTTCCTAAAGCATTGTTCTCTTAATTGAGTAAGAATCTGCATTGTCTTTGTAGTAGATTCTAAATCAAGTCCCACAGTAAAAATAAATTCAGCATAAACTGGACCTTTCTTAGACATTTGGAATTTTTCTCATAAATTTGCATGGTTTTCTTCCTTATCAGTTTACCTTGTTTCCCATAAACATGATATTTCTTTTACAATAATCTGCAGATATTTTCTTAAATGTCTGGAAATTTTTTGATGTAAGTTTTAACTTCTCCTATTGAATGTTGTGATTTCATTAACCAAATGGTTTCATTTATATTTTTCTCTTCATTATTGATCATTTATTGAATTTTTTATGTATGTACTATCTATCTTTATGAGGATTGCTAACTATTTTTTGTAATTAATTTCTTTGGAACCCCCCCCCCTTCCCCCCGGTGCATGGAGACGCACATGAATCAAAGTTACAGGGTATTTGCTTGATGGGTTGTGTCTTTTTACCAGAAGGAAGCGTGTTGCCACTTTTTATGTATTACACACAGTTAATTTAGATGAAAATTTGTGAGTAGTATAGTTCCTTCAAAATGAGGTTTCAATAGTCATAGCTTCTTTTGTGTCATCTCTTGAACTAATTTACAAATTCCATTTAGGAAAAAGCAATATAGCTGTCTGTGCAGATTTGATATGATTTAGCATTGATAAGTAAGATCAGTTTGTCCAGTTGAACACAGACAGGTTGAATTTGTGTAAGTGAATCCTTGTGAAAGGTTGTGTCACACTCCTTCAGTCAATGGAAAGGTGGACATATTGCCTAATTAGAATTTGGCTTAATTTTGTACAAGGATGAAAGGGCATTCACAGCAGTGGGTATGGCATTTGCATTTGAGAGACACAGTGAGAACAGGAAGCATGAACACAATGCATGAATGGGACATTAACATCACAATGCTGAGCCGAAACCAGCCAGAAGGAGCGAGGCTGCCTGTAGACATTAATATACACATTTCACTGTTCTGTTATTTGCTCTAGCCAAGCGCTGTGTCTGTCTCAGTCTGTTGTGGGGATCACACCACACCACTCCCCCCCAGAGGGCTCGGCAGGGGGCCGAGACCTCGATAGTTCAGCTTTGGCAGCGAGCAGGAAAAGCTCTGTGCAGGCGAAGGTGGAGGGGGGTGGGGGGTAGTAAATGCCGGCCGGGGACGGTGAAATCGTCCGGGCCGTGCAAAAATTGCTTGCTGTTCCGTGATGTCGAGGGGCTGTCCCGTTGAACGTGCAGAGATCACAAGAAGAAAAATTAGTCACTGGCTCCTCTCGCGATTAAGTCCTGCAAGGATTAATAGCGGCCGTGAAGAAAAGACGAGGCTGCGTGGCGGCTGTAATAAAAGCAGAGGGACTGGCGTGTTGACTTTAGGTGCAGGCACAACCTTAAAGCTCTCGGAAACCGCAAACCGCTGAATTTCCCTTGTGCGCCGTGGCTGAGACCATTAGCAAATCCTTCATGCATGCTGCGTGCATGCTTCAGGTGTGAGGGCAGCCCTGAAGGCTCTGTGTGCAGCGGCGAAGGATGCTGGCGGTCTGTGGAGCTGTATTTGTCCCGTGCGTGGTGCGCTGTCCTCGTAACTCCCCGGTGGGTGTGCCGGGGCTCCGTGCGTTGTTGGGCCAGCTGGAGAGGAGACAGGGTCAGGGAGCGTAATCATCCCTGTTCGATGTGTTGGAGCGGTGAAAGGAAGTAGACAATCTTTGTCCCTCGCGCTCGTGCAGATTGGGGTGGTGAGAGGGAGGAGACGATCTTTGTCACTCGCTCGGCCATGGTGCGTTCAGGTCCACGCGCTGCATTCTCCGTCGGCCACGGAGGTCGCCGTCGTGGAGAGGGGATGAGGTGCATGCGCTCTCGTGTGGAGGAGCTGTGAGCGCGGCCGGTCTAGCGTGGATGTGCCGATCTAGGCGTGCAGATCCCACCATGGAGTTTGCTGCGGCTTTCCCGGTCGTGGGTGATGTCCTGAGAGTTCACTGAAGCAGAAGGCAGCTGCTGCGTCCGCTTGTCGTCGGAGCATCACCGCCGGGTGCTGCGTTCGCCGGCAGCGTGTTTTTTTCAGCATCGGGTCACCAATATGGCGGATGATAAAATAAAGGCAGCGAGGTGATGTTTTAAGCAGGTTTATTGAATCACACCGCCATCATAGGAACTCCGCTCCAGCCCAAAGTGTGAGCAGACTGGAGCGGGGTCCTCAGGACTCTCCAGCAAGGAGACACAAGATGTGTGTGTCAGCAGCAGCAGTCGAAGAGAGAATGAGTTACAGAATACGTGCAGTATTTCTACCAGTTACAGACAATGCATGAAAGGGCATTCACAGCAGTGGGTATGGCATTTGCATTTGAGAGACACAGTGAGAACAGGAAGCATGAACACAATGCATGAATGGGACATTAACATCACAATGCTGAGCCGAAACCAGCCAGAAGGAGCGGGGCTGCCTGTAGACATTAATACACACATTTCACTGTTCTGTTATTTGCTCTAGCCGAGCGCTGTGTCTGTCTCAGTCTGTTGTGGGGATCACGCCACACCTTGGTAAATTATGGGGTGGACTGTAGTCCCGAGGCCCAGCTCGGCCACGGCTAAGCACTGGGAAAATATATTCCTTATTACTGTCACATTTCTGAAATGTGATATTGCCACACCATTATGTGGTGAGTGGCATCAGGTGTATCTTGCAGTGTGAAGTCATATGAATACTACATTTTTAAAGTCAAAGTCATTAAATTGTTATGCTTTATGTCATTTGCAAAGTCATTTGGTCTACTTAGCTTCAAAAAAAATGCTTGTCAACTGAGAGGTCCTTTCCCCTGTGGTCACTGTCACCCCTTCCAGCCAATGAGCCTGTCACCCACACACCCACTGTCCAGCTTACCTCCATTTCCCACAAAGATCAAATCTCGGTGCCATCCTGCAAAGAAAAAATTTGGGGAAAGCCTTATGGCTTCCCTGTCTGCCCCTCAGTATTTACATCAACAGGAGTGCAAATTTTATCACCTCATAAACTGATTTTACTTATGTTCCAGTGATCATCATTAGTTTTGTGTCCCTTAAATGTTTATCTCAGTTGTTCATTATAACGTGTAATGTTAAGAAACACAAGTGAATTATTGTGTTTTTTTATTATTTTATTACATATTGCATATGTCACCAATGATTTATTAACTGAAAGGTAATGGTGATGTTATGATTCCTTGTTAATTTGGCAAATCTAATTCCTTGTGAAAGCTAAAAAAAATTGTGAATGCTTTCCCTTTTCTGTTGAAAAACAAAGAATGAAGAATAGTAGAAAAAAACCTTTAAATCACACCTAAACCTTCCACAACTTGAATATGTTTTTGCTATTCACAGCAAGTATTCGCTAAATATTCTGTGAATCAATAAATGTTTTACTAATTGACATGGGTAATCACTAGTTTAGGATTATGTTTAAACAAAACAGTGGCATATATTAGAAGCCTTAAACCAATGCAGCATTTAGAATTAGTAACTGCAGGTGTAGACCTAATCTCTGTTTTCAGGAATTTATGGCACAGGACCACAATCTGTGGCCTGTGTGGTTTTTTTGTTTTTGTTTTTGTTTTGTTTTTCCCCATTGAAGGCTGATTCTGTTTGTTTACCATTACCTTATCTAGGTCAGTGTGACACAAGCTATACACAGCTATTTGAATTGTAATATAATGTGTACACAAAGCCTTCAAGTGATTAGGCATTATTAAGTGACAGCATGATATTGTAATACAGTGATCCCTCGCTACTTCGCGCTTCACCTTTCGCGCCCTCAGTGCATCGCGGATTTTTCAGAAATATTCATCAAAAATTCAAAATTGAGAAAAAATGGGCGGGCGCTAGCAGAAGGCAGGGAGACTACATTAGAACATCAGGTATCAACAGGAGAGCCCGCACAACTCAAAATCCACCTCTCTGACCATTGCTCCACTCCTCTCCGCCCACCTCTTCACTGCTCGGGAATCTCGCAAGCTGATTGGCCGAGACGTTTTACCTCACAAGCTGATTGGCCGAGACGTTTTACCCAGCTTCGCTCCCTGCCAAGCAGCCATACCCAGCGAAGGAAGACTGCATTCATTGTTCTTTATCGCTAGTCTCGCCGCGTGGAACTTTTCGCTGTTCTCTTGTGCCTTTTTGTGTGAAATAATCTTCCCGTCGAGCCACTACGCCGCCTCCTGCAGCTGCCCTCAACGATCCTGCGCCTCTAGCACCTGACGATGAGGCGTCACCTGAGGAGCAGTAAAGCTCTCATTAACCTGTGCAGTAAATCATCTTCATCTTGAGTTACGTATCTTGTTATAAAAATAAGAGTTCTAAAAACATATTTATGTACACTTTATTTACATCTACGTATGTATGTACACTTACACACACACACACACACGTATCATATGAGAGAGAGAGTGAGAGAATGAACGTACGTGGTATTTATGGGTGACGTCATTAGGGGTGACGCTACTTCGCGGTTTTTCACTTTTCGCGGTCGGTTCTGGAACCCATTAACCGTGATAAGTGAGGGATCACTGTATTCAGTTAACCCTCTGGTGCATGAATTATGAAAGCCTTGGTCAAGATTTTTTTTCTGAAGTGTTTTTATTCTTCTCAGGACATGAAAAAAAAGTTTAACTTTTTTTCCCAAAAATATGATTTTTTCATAAAGTTACAGACATGTCCACTCCAGTGAACTACATGCGCCTGAGCACTCAACATAAAACATTGTGAACTTACTGTAAAAATGAATTAACTTGTGTTCTATTGTAAATATACAAACCCTTGTTTCTTTTTATGCTTTGAAAAACATTTCAACAATTCAGCAATCCTCTGCCCATTTCTTTCAGTTGTTTTTTTACTCTTGAGTTTCTGATTTGCTCCCTTCAGCCTGTTTGCTCTGCATGTACCTGTGCCATAGATGCCTTGGTCTTTCAAGGCCTTGATGAGTGGAATGCTGCAGAAGAAGTTATCAAAAAACACTTTGTGATTTTTGTGTTTTATGTCATCACAAAGACGCATCACCACATCTCCTGCCATTCCCAATCCACTGATGCGACCACTACTTGCAGAGCCTTGGTACACTTTGAACCTATTCATATAGCCCGAGGTTCCTGCCCTCACCCACACTTTCACTTCCCAGGGTTTGAGCTTTTTTGGTATGCATTGTTTGATGGACAGTACGCCTTTGAAAGGAATGATTTGCTCATCAACTGACTGAAATTCTTCAGGGTCTGCTGCTGCCTTGAATGTCTCCTGAAGTGAACTTAGCAATGGTCTTATTTTGAAGAGCCTATCTGTGTTCGCTGGCTGGTAAGTCAAGTTATCCACAAAGTGCAGGTATCTCAGGATTTGCTCATATCTGTTTACAGACATGGCATTTGCAATTATTCCAAGACGAAGGCCATCCTCACTAGACCAGTACATTTGTGCCCTAGGATATCGAATGTACCCCATGATCAGATTGATCCCTAAAAAAAATCTGCATTTCTTCTCCTGTCACTGCCAGATTTTCTTTCCTTTTCTGGAGAGCATACAAGTTGGTGTTGTGCACTATATCATCAATGAGATCTGCTGGAAACAGATGTCTGAAGAAATCTATGGGATCTCTTCCCTCCACATTCAGTTTCCACTCTCCTAGAAAAGGAGGCAAGTCTCCATCAAAGTCATTGTCTTGCCGAAAGCCCCATGTGCCCATCTTCCACAGCTCCCTGATCATGCTGACCATCCTCTGCATCCTGCCCCTCATCATTGTCACTTTCTGCATCCTGACTGTCTGTATCTCCATCATCCTCAGCTCCTATGTCTCTGTTCTTCTCTGGCAGCCACTCATCATCACTGTTGTCATTACACTCATCATCACTGGAGCTGGACGGAATTTCCTGGACTATTCTGTAGGCTGCCTTATTCTTTGCTGCGTTTGAAGTCTACAAAATAAGATAAAATAATTATTATAGGAACTCAAACTACAGCTAATCTGCACAAAAATGTATATTTTAAATGAATAGCTTATAAATATAACAATTATACACTGACTTATAACCAAAACAGTCACAAGAAACAGTAAAGCAATTATATGACTTATATAAAAAATATACTGGGTGATGTATGATGTCCACTTCATTGGACACATGGTTAATCGTAATTTTCTACATATTGGACATAAAAATTTCATAGTCCAAACAGATAATATCCTTCCCTAGATGTTACTGTATATCATCATATTTTTTTACAACTGGGGCTCTTCCAGTATAGAAGGATTTTTTTAATTTTTTTTTTTGTTACTTATTTGTACCCGTAGGTAGATTTGGTTTGCAGTCTGGTGACAAGCCACCGGCTGCCGGTCGCTGCGTGCGCGAGCGCCCTAAACCTACATGTTTTTGGTATGCGGGAGGAAACCGGAGAAATCCCGGAGTAAACCCACGCAACACGGGGAGAACATGCAAACTCCACACAGCTCACTGTTGGTCGGGGGCTGGGATCGAACCCACGATCTCATGATCCCCGCGATCCCCCGGCCGAGGGTAAACTGTGCTGCCGCAGTGCTAAACCACTGCGCCACCATGCAGGATTGACAGGATATGCCAGTAGTGGTCGGCAGGGGTGGCTGTTTATTGGCCATCTTCGATTCAGAGGAAATTTACTTGCAGTTATTGCACGGTGGCGCAGTGGTTTAGCACTGTGGCAGCACAGTTTACTCTCGGCCGGGGGATCGCGGGGATCATGAGATCGTGGGTTCGATCCCAGCCCCCGACCAACAGTGAGCTGTGTGGAGTTTGCATGTTCTCCCCGTGTTGTGTGGGTTTACTCCGGGATTTCTCCGGTTTCCTCCCGCATACCAAAAACATGTAGGTTTAGGGCGCTCGCGCACGCAGCGACCGGCAGCCGGTGGCTTGTCACCAAACCAAATCTACCTACTGGTACAAATAAGTAACAAAAAAAAAAAAAAAAAAGTTAGACCGACTGACCACTGAATTGACCTCAATGGACTATGGCAGCAGAGAGCACTCTAGAGGCTGATATGCAGTTCCACCATAGAAACCAATGCATTAAAGAGAAAGTTACTTTTTAATAGCTGTCCACTGTAGTGACCGCTATGCACCAGAGGGTTAATTTCATCATTGTCATGCTGATAGCACTGATTAAGATGCAAGCATTTGTACTTAACTTAGTGTTCTATGCACCTTTGGTCATGTCGAGGGAGGCATGGACAGCTGCGAGGGGCCAGGTCACAGATGCTGGTCGTTTTGGCAACAGCAGGGAAATTGTTAGTCCTGAGTCCTTTTTCCCTGTAAAGTTCACTGTTATGCTTCAGAGAAATAAGGCAATTGAGTCAATAAAAGTCAGCGATATGTCAAAAAATTGGCTTTTAAAAATATGTAAATAGTGTATCACATACACAACATTAGAGTTAAAAACCCACAAAGTTAGATTGAAAAAGTAAAACCCCAAAACTTTGCAAAAATACCCATATATAGATTACTTCTCTTTCACTCCCCTGTCACACAGGTCAGCACCCACACAGCCTGTGTTTTTCCATTCTCTTTTCTTTTCTCAAGCAATCACACACACACACACACACACACACACACACACACACACACACAGAGAAATGTTCCTTTCACCATTATCTCCACAAGGTCGGACATACACACATACACTGTTACTGCAGCGTGAAGGTCCTTCCATTTTTTCTACACTGCCATGACACACAAACAACACTAGTCAACTACTTTTGCTCAAAATTCACAAATACCAGAAAAAATCACAAACAACAATTTTACAACCTGCTCCTTCCACCTCCGCGGAGAACTCACTTTTTTTTTTTACACCATAGCAGATTACACAGAGACAAAAACAACCCAGACTGCAGTAACTTTTATCTAGCGCTTTCAACAAATTCTCAAAATAAAATATTTCAAAGGTCACGTTAACCCCTCCACTGTGTGCCAAAAGCCCAAAGTAAGACCTCCTCCCCTGGCATCTTGCAATAGCTCACCGTAGTGGGGGAAGTCCCATGGACGATAAGCAGACCCAGTAAGGGCACGAGTCTTCCGTGAAAAAAACTTTTTTTTCTTCAGGGTCACATAACCTTCTCACAAATGCTGAAGGTCCAGATGCCTGGACGATAAGCAGATGCGGCCAAAAGGCACGAATCTGTCCCTGAGAATCTACTTTTTTGGGTCACGTAACCCCCCAACGATACACTGAGAGCTTAGTTTTTAAGCAATAAAGCAGTCGTGGCTAGGGGCACGAATCTTCCCTACTTGAGCGCAACTTCTGGCACCTCCACGCACTTGTAGGGTGTATGATTACAACGGAATTTTAGATTCTAGCCATAACTTCTACACCCAAACAGCCTCTGCAGTGTTCAATCGGTCCGGGCAATCTCACTATCTTTTATCCATAAACAACAGCAACATATGTACTTACATCCAAGCCACCTGTAGGATTCTCAGATCCATCACCCAGTTAGTTCCAGTGCCCCGGTCTGAAATGCCTTCACTGCAGTAACACTGAGCCTTTTTTACTCAGCCTGGGAAGGTCTTTTATCAGCTGTGCTCTTGCTGAAATCAAGCAGAGGCGCCGGAAAGACGGAGATATGTGGATCCGCTGTTCGGAGCGCCAAAATGTTAGAATAATTTTGAGCTTAAATTATTCAAAGTCAAAGAATTAGGCGGAAAGTTGGATTTATGTACATTTATTCACCTCAATGGCCATGTGAGGGAGAGACTACAGAGCGTGGCCTACAGCACACTGTCACAGAAGTCTCTGAACAAACATTCTCTAAGCTCAGTATTTATAACTATGGGTAAACAAGGAGGAGGAGGAGAAAGGGGAGAGCTATCTGCAGAACCATCCTGGGACATTTTAGAGACAGACATTTTAGAGTGTCTATAAACCTAATCTACATGAACTTGAAGTTTCAGCACATTCCTCGGACACAGAAGAGCAGGGCATACCAAAGACATTATCAGTGTAGACGTCTGACCCTCAGTCTTGCACACATCCTCTGAAGGCCATGGTTAGACAATAATTGCTCACAGACACGAAAGAATAATACAAAGGAATATATGAACTTATTCTACATGGAATGCACATATAAACATCAGACATGAAATAGAAAAGGCATGATACAAAATTATAATAATATAATATTAATAATAATAATAAATGGATAATATGGAATTTTTCTATCATTACCCTTAATAATAAACACCTTCATTTAAAAACTGCCTTTTGTGTTTAATTGTGTTACTTTTGTCTAATATTTAAATTTGTTTGATGATCTGAAACATTTAACTGTGACAAACAAAAAAATGAGAAATCAGGAAGGGGGCAAACACTTTTTTCCCACCACTGTAGTGTAAATAATTCATCAGTTGGCACCTTGTATATACTGAGCACCTGAACCTACCTGCTCTGACAAACTCAATGCCCTGCGGAAATATCTACTGAGTAGACTTTTCACAATACATGCAAGTAGATGGAAGAAGAAAAAAGAGAGTTTGAAGACCAGCCAAATTCTCATTGGCCTCTGCTCAAGGTACTGGAGCAGACCACTATTTAGAGGTGTGTCTCACAAGGTGCAAAATAGTTTGCATAAGCTGTGGAAGGCTCTATGAAAAGGCATCAGTCGTTTATCATGACCCATTCACAGCCCAAGGTGAGGCATAATCCTCTGTCTGCAAAAAGCACATGTGAAAAGCAATATGAGATGTGGCAAGACAATTGTCACCTATTCCAACAAGAAAGATTAAAGTTGAATCATACCGTTTTGATGAGTGTTTTGAGTGGCAATGATCTGACTTAACCTGCAACTGGTAAATGCAGGCTTTTCATGGAAGTCTGCAAAGGCTGCAAAGTCTGGGACACAAAGTATGGCTGCACAAGGAAACAACCTTGAAAGTTACTGTCAAATTACAGTCTTGTCAGATTTAAGCTTCTTAATCAATTAACTGTTGTTAAAAGAAAATTGTTGTGTATACACTGTAATAGACACAAGCATGCGGTGTAGACACAGACACATGCCAGATTTTTGGCATAACTACAGTATCTCCCCTGTCAGTTTCTCTTGAGATGGCAAATACTTTCATGAAGCCATCTCACAGCTGCGCCCCTGTTCCAAACACAGTCTCCATCCCGTCACAACACTCCTTCTTCACTTAGCTCACATTTATTTCCCTCGTGTGCTCCTCAATAGGCCTTTATGAGCCATTTTCTGTACACAGACCCCACCTTTGTCCACTGAAGCCCCTTTTCTGGAAGAGTGAAACTACATTTTTTGGCAAAGAAATTCTTTGAAGTGTAGATATTTCCACTGGAAACAACGTAGGTCGGGAAAACCAAATAAATGTAGATGCAAGTAGAGTCAGAGGTTTCAGCTGTTTTGTGTATTATGTAATACAGCCTGACAGCCGAGGGAAAATAGATGAAGGTATAAATCCTGAAATGTAAATCCAACCAACGAGAGATCAAATGTAGGTCCAACACTGTAACAGAGCATTCACTAAAGTGATTCTGATCTGTTTTACAAAACATCTTGATACCATTTGATACAGTAGCCAAATGACAAGTAAATTAGAAGCTAATCAGTAATTGTTTTTGAATTTGTTGTCAATTAGCAAAATTTCTTGGAAACTGTTGTTTCAAAATTTTTTTTTTTTTTAATCAGCAGGATTTATAACCTGCATTTCCATTTTGGGGAAAACTCGACCTCTAGTGGCTTATTAAGTAACTACATGAAATGATATAGGCAAGGGTTAGAGCTGTAAAGTGATTAAAGTTGGCCCTTACGTGACTTTTACCTCAAAAAGTATTTATATTTATTGTAGAAACTTTTAAATTGTGAAAGAAAAAGTAAATGTGATCAGCCAACTCACACCCACTTCCATGAAAGTGCTTGTAGCATCACCATATTCAAAATGGGCCACCAGGTTGTATTGGGAGGGTTGGACTGCGTGAGAATATATACAGTATATAAACATGGAACTGCAACATATATTTTGATTTCCAAGAACTTAATATGATTTGCACAATGCTGCAAGTCACATACAGTATAAAAATAAAGAAAAATAAACCAAAGCACAATGTAACATGTGGCCTGTAGTATGTCAATAGGTAATATCTCACTGGGCTGTGACAACTTGTGACTAGTTGGAGAATGGCATTGGCAAGGAAGTTTACAAAATCTCTCCAAACTTGCCGGAATGGGGAGATATGGTCCCATTTTCATAATTGTCACTTATAACTGTTGTGCAAGTGTTGCATGGGATTTGCATGGCTGTCGCAGGGCAGTCGTAAGTGCAAAAAATGCACAGTTTTGTTGTGCACATGTTGCTCAAATGCTGTGCAACACCCGCATGGCATGCATGCAAAGTTTGGAACCCAAAACTCACTGAGAGTTAGTGTTGCATGTGTGTAATATTTGTGCAACATATACAAATGTGCCAATTCAATGTGATTCAAGTGAAAATTGTCACTAACTTGTGTATTAGTTTTTTTTAATCTCCAACTAGTCGCATGTGTCACAGCCTAGTGAGATACTACCTTAAAGTTAGCTTTGCAATAAGGCGTCCAGATTGTCCACTATAAACAGAAACATCTGGGCAGAAGTGTTATTTCTCTAGTGGACTACTCAGTGAGGTCTGTCATCTGCAGATGACTCAAAATGTGACATACTGTACATGTGAGACCATAAGCACAAGAACTGAGATAAAGCCAGACTGTGCAAGTTAATTAAATCCCATTCCAGGCATAACTGGGTTTGGTGAGGGTCTGTGACTTGTCTTATGTAAGCCAGCACCTGGGATCCTTCAAGCATGCATGAAATGTGGCATGTGCTCAGGTGCTGTGCAAGCAACGCTTAGTCTGAGTTGGTAAAACTGAGTGCCGTGTGAAAAAAAAATGAAGATTATTAGAAAAAATTGGTGTAATGCTGGTTTAAAAGCAAATGTGTTTTATAGAACTATGCATGGATTTCATATTTGTTGATAGAGCACATTATTTGCTTTTATGTCCAAAAATGCTTGAGAAAAATATGTAAGGAGAATGGAATTAAATGTCTGAATAGAATTAGAACTGGAGATGAGCTTTGTAAAAAAGTGGAAGATATGCATCTATTGCAGATGTAACGTTCCCAGGACAAATTGGTTGAAAAAATGTTGAAAAGATGTCTTTGCCAACTGTATGAAAAATGTCCAAATTTGGTTGAAAAGTGAACAATGAAAAGCTGTCTTTTTCAGGTTGTTGAAAAGGAGTTTTCATATAGACACCTCTTTATGGTCTAAAATTGGTTAAGCGTGAAAGATGAAAAGCCTCTGCCATTTGTAATTACAAGTGTTGGGCAAGTTACTAAAAAATAGTAACGAATTACAGTTACGAGTTACTTCTTTTCAAAAGTAATTGAGTCACTGTAATGAATGGCCCTCCCCAAGGGCAAACAGGACGCCAAACGCAGACTGAGTTTTTGCAGTTTTATTAACAAAAAGTAAATAAAGATACAAGACAAAACCAACAGAAAACATAACTCTGAAGCTGGAGTGAAAAATGCCAGACATAAACAAGGACGAGAGCAGGAATAGATAAATAATTGCTTACCGGTAACTTGGCAAGAAGTCCAGGGATTGCCTGACAGGAGAGATTTGATGCCGCTGCACCAGGGAAGTGGAACCAATGGTTTAAATAGTCAACTCCCTTGATTACCAATGCCTGCGGGGTCATACGTGACGATCATTGCAGGCAGCCGTGACAGCCCGCGAACAGAATCTGACAGCCAGAAGTGATGCGCGAGCTGTCACAGCGCATGCAATGATCTAAACAATAAACCAAAAAGGAAATACAAAAAATAATCATAAACTAATCAAAACCAGGAACCAACTACAACAAGCAGGGTGAACAGAAGACATAAACAATCAGAAAAAGACAAAACTAATCAGATAACTAGGCACGGCCCCCACCCATGCACCGGATCATGACAGAGCCCCCTCCTCAAGGACTGGCTCCCAGACACCCCAGGGTAACATCACAAAAAAAACAAAACCCCCCTCACACAGAAGACCGCCCCCCCCCCAACAAGAAAAACAACCCATCCCGGGGGGAGGAGGGGGAACCCAGGCACGGAGGGACCGCAACAAAATAAACTATAACACCAGAGCAGAGTAAACAGAAACAGCCAGTAAAGAAATAACTATTAAATGGGTAAGAAACCAAAGAATACAGACTAAGATAATACAACCCCCCACCAAACATAAATAATACCATAACCCAAAAATAACACTATAAATAAACAGGACAATAAAGACACAACTATGAATCAAACAACCACAAAACAAAAGAAAACACTCATGACCCACAACACAAAATGACAGGTGGCAAAGACCCAAGAGCCACAGGAGAGAGACCGAGGCAGCTCAGGTGGCCTGCCCGAGTCCCAAGATCACCGGAGCATATGGTCTAGAGCATCCGGTGGCCGCCCAGACTTCCTCAGCCACCAACACGGATGGCCTAGCCCTTCAGGTGGCCGCCCACAGTCCCTGAGCCACCCCAAACGAGGACCCCATCTGTCAGGCGGGCTTCTGGCATCCCTGAGCCTGCGGGCAGCCAACACGGCCCCCTGGGGGTGGCAACTGGACTCAGCGCCCCTCATGGACCACGGGAGCTGGGAGGCGGCTTCCTGCTGAAATGGGTGGCCGACGGGCGGGAATCTCCAGCAGCATCCGATGACCCTTGACGAACTCCAGCGAAGGAACCGCAGCAACCTCAGGTGCAGCACCACCCGCAGTGGCCCCGGACTGGGGCATAGCAGCACCTGCAGTGGCCCCGGACTGGGACATAGAAGCACCTGTGATGGCCCCGGACTGGGGCATAGCAGCACTCGTGGAAGCCCTGGATTGGGGCATAACAGCACCCATGGCGGCCCAGACTGGAACATAGCAGCACCCACAGTGGCCCCGGACTGGGGCGTAGCAGCACCTGTGGTGACCCCGGACAGGGGCGTAGCAGCACCCGCAGCTGCCCCAGAGTGGGGCGTAGCAGCATCTGTGGCAGCCCGTACTGCAGCATAGCAGCACCCATGGAGACCACAGACAGTGGGACAGCAACACCCTCGAAGAACACAGACGGCGGGACAGCAGCACCCTCAGAGACCACAAAGGGTGAGACAGCAGCACCCTCGGAGACCACAGACAAAGGGAAAACAGCACTCGTGGCAGCCTCAGATGGAGACGTCACATCCATGGTGGCCTCAGGCTGAGGCAACGCACCCACAGGGGCCCCCGGGCTGGAGCGCAGCACCCACGATGGACCAGATGAAGGGGTTGCAGCAACCACGGTGACCTCAGCTAGAGGGGGAGCAGCACCCATGGGGTCCTCAGACTGAGGTGCAGCACCTACGGAGGCCTTGGTGACCATAAATGTTGGCTCGGGCAAAGGAACAAAGACAGGAACACACACCAGATCAGGGTCACCGGCAGCAGTGGAGCCCAGCGGGGGAAACCCAAGTGTGGCTGAGGGCCACACCTGGTTTCTCTAACCAAGAGCCAGGCAAGATTTCTCAGGGCTACATAAAAAACTTCCCTGCGCTTGAGCTCCACTGCCATCCAGGACTCCGACAATTCCGCTGCGGTGGTCCAGACCTCTGGCTGGACAGTTGGCGGGATCCTCGATGGAGTGGCTGATGCAGGTGGATCTCCAGACACAGCAACCGCAGCAGGAGATCCTCTGTCTGACTGAGGATCTGTCTGACAAAACTAATCTAACTAACTAATCTAACTAACTGACTGGGGCATGTTTAAAGGAGCCACGCATGATCTTGATGAGTATACGGACACTGTGAACTCATATATCCACTTTTGTGAGGAGAGCATTCTTCCATTGTGCACAAGGGTGAGGTACTCAAATGACAAGCCCTGGTTCACAGCTAAGCTCAGACAGATCAGGAAGGAGAAGGAAGCAGCGTTGAAAAGTGGAGACAGGGACTGCTACAGGGAGGTCAAATATCAGTTTAGCAGAGAGCTGAGGAGAGCTAAATCTGTGTATTCTGAGAGACTCCAGCAGCAGTTCACTGCTAACGACTCTGCTTCTGTGTGGAGAGGACTGAGGCAAATCACCAACTATTGGCCTCAGGCTTCTAAAGGTCAGGATGGCATAGCCCTTTGTCAAAGACTGTCCCAACACTATGCCCGTTTTGACACCTCGTCAGCTGTGTCCATCTCCCCCCCTCCCTCCAGTGCCACTGCCTTCACGGTCCCCACTTCATCAAAGGCGCCCCCCCTCCTCCCCCCTGCCCTTGTCATCAGTGAGCAGGACGTGCACAGACAGTTCTCCAGACTGAACCCATGCAAGGCCCCCGGTCCGGACGGCGTGTCTCCCTCCACCCTGAGACACTGTGCGGATGAGCTGACTCCTGTCTTCACAGACATTTTTAACACCTCCCTGAAGTTATGCCACGTGCCGACCTGCCTCAAAACCTCCACCATCATCCCTGTCCCCAAGAAGTCACAGATCACTGGACTTAATGACTACAGACCTGTAGCGCTCACCTCTGTAGTCATGAAGTCCTTTGAGGGCCTAGTCCTGCCCCACCTCAAGTCCATCACCACTCCCCTCCTGGACCCGCTGCAGTTTGCCTACCGAGCCAACAGGTCTGTGGACGACGCAGTCAACCTGGCCCTCCACTCCATCCTACAGCACCTGGACTCCCCGGGAACCTATGCCAGGATCCTGTTTGTGGACTTCAGCTCTGCATTCAACACCATCCGCCCCGCTCTGCTCTGGGACAAGCTGTCCCTGCTCAACGTGCCTGACTCCCTCTGCAGGTGGATTACCGACTTCTTGACGGACCGGAGGCAGCATGTGCGGCTGGGAAAGACTGTCTCTGACTCTGTTAGCATCAGCACCGGATCACCCCAGGGCTGTGTACTTTCCCCCCTACTCTTCTCCCTTTATACCAACTCCTACACCTCCAGCCACCAGTCTGTCAAGCTGATCAAGTTTGCAGACGACACCACCCTCATCAGGCTCATCTCCAACGGCGACGAGTCCGTCTACAGGAAAGAGGTGGCCCAGCTGGCGTCCTGGTGCAGCCACAACAACCTGCAGCTGAACGCTCTGAAGACAGTGGAGATGATCGTGGACTTCAGGAAAGTCACAACCCCTCTGCCCCCCCTCACCCTCACAGGCTCTCCCATCACCACTGCAGATTCCTTCCGCTTCCTGGGCACCACCATCACCCGGGACCTCAAGTAGGAGCCGACCATCAGCTCCCTCATCAAAAAGGCCCAGCAGAGGATGTTCTTCCTGCGGCAGCGGAGGAAGCTCAAGCTACCCACCAAGATGTTGGTGCAGTTCTACACGGCCATCATCGAGTCCATCCTCACCACCTCCATAACCGTGTGGTACGCAGGAGCCACTGCCAGGGACAGACTAAGGTTGCAGCGCATCGTGTGCACTGCTGAGAAGGTGATCGGTTGCAAGCTCCCATCCCTCCAGGATCTGTACATCTCCAGGACCCGGAGGCGTGCAGGCCGGATCATAGCCGATCCTTCACACCCTGGTCACGTACTGTTTGCCCCCTCCCCTCAGGTAGAAGACTTCGGTCCATTCAGACTAAAACCTCCCGTCACATGAACAGCTTCTTCCCCTCTGCCATCAGACTGCTGAACACTAAGTGACTTATTAGACTCTCGTGCACTATGTACAGCAGCTCAACCAGACTCATGTCAATCATCACTGTTTTCTTTTTGCATTACCGACTGCACTATGGGGTACTCCACAATATCTGCTGCTCGCTAATATATCTTAAATTGCTTTGTCTAGTATTACTCATTCATATTCTACATTTTATTGCATGTATAGTTTTTTTATTTCTATCTTTTATTTTTATCATGTTTAATGTTGCAGCATTGCACCGAGACAAATTCCTAGTTTGTGTACTACATGAACAATAGCAATAAATCTGATTCTGATTCTGATTCTGTCCACTGATGCCACCTTCCATGCCACCAGAGTCAGGGGACAATCCTCTGTTGGCTCAAGCTCTGGAGAAAAGGTGGCATTCTCCTCCAATCCAGAACGGGGCTGCAAGGCTCAGGCTGGACTCTCCAATGCCACAGGTTTCTCTACCACACGCCAGGTCCCTCCCAGGTCCGGCAGACCCTCAGGGGATGTAGAAGGAGGAGCAGGAGAATCAGGAGAGGAGAGAGTTACAGCAGCTGATGGTGAAAGCTCAGCCAAGCCGGGCTGTTGTGGCTGAGCTTCCCCTCCAGGAATTGTCATAATCAGCCCTTTCAGGGCAGAAATTAAGACACCACTCACCCGTTGTGAGTTTGCACATTTAATGATAAAGAACAGAAATAAACCACGAGGGGTAACTTACAGAAAAGGCGAAAAAAGAGAACCATGATGGGTAGCTTACAGTTAGTCAGACGAGGCTGAGAACTGAGCTGAGAATCAACAGGAATCAGATGGGGGGATTCCTGTCAGCACAAGGTGAGGTCGCAGCAAGGAATGAACCTAGCAAGCAAGCTTAAATAATAGAAAGGGGGAAACCCAAATGTGAATCAGGTGTGGATGCATGAGTAAGTAATTGAAGACAACTAAACAGCTGTGACAACCCGCGAAAAGATTTGACAGGAGGAAGTAACATAATGGCGCTGTCAAACTGAAATCACAAACCATAATGGATGAAATCAAGAACAAATACATAAACAGAAAATCGCCAGCAAAACCTAGACATCCAAGCACAGCACTGACCCGCACTCGGAATCATGACAGTGCCCCTCCCTTAAGGGGTTGGTCCAAGACACCCTCACATAACATCAAAAAGGAATTAAAGTACCCCCCCTTCCCCAACAGGATTAACCTCAAAACCAGACCCTGGGAGGGTGGTGGGGGGATCCAGGCATGGAGAAAGAGACACAAAAACAAACAAACAAAACAAAACACACATGATCCACAACACTGACCAAATAAGGTGCTAAAAGAACCAAGCAATGAGTGACCAAGGGAACAGTTCAAGTGACCTTCCAGAGTCCCGGCTCCACTCGACCATCAGGTGGAAAAGGTCGAGCAGCCTACCAGGTCTCCCGAGCAACCAAATTGGAGGACAGAGTTCATGGGGTGATCTTCCAGAATTCTGAAACCACCCAAGCAACCCAGAGTGTTCGTCGGGCGGTCTCCCCGCATCTCTGGACCCACAGGTCGCAGAGCACCACATACCTCCCCCCGGAGGCAGCAGTTGGAATCCGTGCTTACTGCAGACCAGCTTCTCCAGAAGCCAGGAGATGGGCACCCAATGAAGGGAATGGCGGAGAAGGAACCGTGATGGAACCAGATGTAGAGTGGGGACCCGCAGTGACCTTGGACATAGATGCAGCACCCTCGGTGTCCCCAGACTGAGGCATAGCAGCACCCTCGGTGGCCCCAGAGTGAGGCATAGCTGCATCCCACTGTTGCTCAGGACTGAGGCATAGCAGCACCCTCGGTGGCCTTGGACTGAGGCATAGCTGCACCCTCAGTGGCCCCAGACTGAGGTGTAGCAGCCCCCACAGTGGACCCGAACTGGAACACAGCTGCACCCGTGAAAACCTCAGCCAAAAGGACAGCACCCAAGGAGACCTTGGGTGATGAGGCTCGACCCATGGAGACCTCTGGCAATGTTAGCTGACCCTCGGTGACCCTGGGCAGAGGCTCTGACAAGAAGGACAAGGAAACAGAATCAGGGTCACCGGCGGCAGTGGAGCTCAGCGAGGTGAGCTCAGGTGCAGCCAATGGCTGCACTTGGCCCTTCCCACCAAGAGCCAGGCACTGACCCGCGCTCGGAATCATGACAGGAATAAGGCAAGGCATTTCATCATAGGGTGTTAAGAAAGCTCATCAAGCTCATCCGTTGGGTGTTCTGGTTGCCCCCCCCCCCCCCCCCGCGGACCGACGTCCGGGATTATGTTAACGCCTGCAAAACCTGCAATCGCAATAAGTCTGACTTCTCACCCCCTTCTGGTCTCCTCCACCCACTTCCCATCCCCAGCCAATCCTGGTCTCACGTTGCACTGGACTTTATCGGACTTTCCCCCTCCCAAGGTAACACCGTTATCCTCACCTGTGTGGACCGTTTCTCCACCTGGTGGCCACTTCCAAGTTACCCTCTACTTCAGAGATGGTGAACCTCCTCACTATCCATGTCATCCGCCTACACAGCATTCCTGTGGACATTGTGTCTGACCGGGGCCCTCAATTCACCTCCCAAGTTTGGAAATCATTTTGTCGCTCCCTAGGCACCACCATCAGCCTTACTTCTGGATACTATCCGCAGAGCAACAGGCAGGCTGAGCACACCAACCAATCCTTGGAGGCCACCCTTAGGTGCGTAGCAGCCTGTAACCCCGGCACTTGGACCACCCATCTGACCTGGGTAGAATACTTCCACAACTCTGCTGTCTCAACTGCCACCGGACTGACCCCATTTGAAGCATCCATGGGGTACACTCCCCCTCTGTTACCGATGATGGAGAGGGAGGTGGTGGTACCATAGGTGGGGGCCCATGCACGCCGCTTTCGTCGGCTCTGGAGGGCCACTCGTGCTGCCCTTACTCATTCGGCTAAACGCAACCACCAGTACATGGACCGCAGGTGTACCCTGGCTCCCAAGTATTCCATCAGGCAGCAAGCGTGGTTGTCAGCAGACCAGGTGCCCTTGAAGACGGAGTCCATGAAACTTTCTCCTCGTTTCCTGGTCCCATTTCCAATCTCCAGGGTTATTAATGACACCATGGTCCGCTTGAAGCTCCCACCGGCGATGCGGATTCACCCCACCTTCCACGTTTCCAAAATCAAGCCCTTTTCCATCAGACCCCCCCCCCCCGAAGCCGCCTCCTCCCTCTCGGATCCTCAATGGCCAAACCTCCTACACGGTCCAGAGAGTTCTGGACGTTTGCAGTCGGGGCTGGGGACTGCAATATCTTGTCCACTGGAAGGGCTATGGACTGTCATGACTCGCCGCTCATCAGCGGCGCCAGCCGCGCGCACACCTGCTCCTTGTCAGCGGCGAGGTATTTAATCCACTCTGCCCTGGGCTTCGGCCTGAAGCCGTCTCTCAACTTCGGCCCCTTTGCTACTACGGATCTCAAACCTACTAGCGAAGATTATCTGGGTAAGCTCCCCTTACCTCTCTCCTCTAGCCCTCCCCTGTGCACAGGTAGACATTCCCGGTGGCGGACTTCCTCTCCTCGCCGCTGGCTCTACGCTGCTGCCACAGGTACTGCAGGTTGCTGTCTCCCGGGCCTCGCCCTTGTCGACGCCAGCCACCTGTCATAATCAAGTAAGCCAGCTAACCATCATTATCCTCTGTATTGGTGTGGTGCCCATTACCCTTCTCCCTCTGCTTCCTCCCATAGGGTTGTCCGGCTGTACGGCCTCCTGCCCCCGTGCCTGACGCAGACGCCACCACCAATACATTCTTATTCCACAGACATGCAGCCACACACATCTCTGTTGTTAATAAAGCTGTTGAATCTGCCCTGAGCCTGCGTGTGTGTCTCCTGAGCCGTGCATTATGTCAGTACGGCTTCAGCAGAGCGGCTCGGCAGACAGCGGGCTTGCACGCCGTCTTTCCACCCTCGAGGCTCGGGTGGATTCAATAGCCTATCAACAACAGGTGATATTAAACCAATTAACAGTTATTACTAACCGATTAGACCGCTTGGACCCCCAGCAGCAGTTCCCCTCGGCTCGTCCGGGTGGCGCAGCTCCTGCGGCTCCGGTGGCTGCCCAGCTCGCTCCGGGTGCGCCAACACAGCTCACACCCATCCCCACTCCTGCTCGCTTTAGCGGTAAGCTTGGTGGAGCTCGGGGCTTTATTATGCAGTGTGAGTCCATGTTCCTCCACGTTCCCGGAGACTTTCCCTCTGACCATAGCAGAATTGGCTACATTGGTAATCTTCTAGAGGGCCGTGTGCTTACCTGGGCTTACGCCATTATGGTGAAGCCCAGCTACGCCACCCTCACCTATGGCCAATTCGTGCGACAATTTCTGGAAGTGTTCGATCATTCGCGTTTGGACAGTGTCCAGGTCGACCGCCTTCTCGGACTCCAACAGGGGAGCCGATCGGCGGCCGAACACGCGATCGACTTCCGGGTTACTGCGGAGGAGGTTGGCTGGGAAGAGCGTGCGCTCTGCGGCATCTTCCTCCGCAGCTTAAATGCTGGTCTGAGGGATGAGCTGGCCGGCCGGGATACCCCGGAGACGCTGGCGGAGCTGATTTCTCTTACCATCAGCTTGGATAACAGGCTGCGCGAGCGCGCCTCAGAGCAGAAGCAGTCTTCTCGCTCGCGGGGCGCCTCCGCACGCCTGCCCCAAGCTCGCCACCTGGCGTTGCCGCCGCCGGAGGTCTCCGAGGAGTCGGAACCGATGGTGACGGGCCGGACAAAGCTCCCCCTGGCGGAGAAACAGCACCGCCGTGACCTGGGCCTCTGCATGTATTGCGGGGGTAGCCAGCAAACGGTGGAGCATTGTCCGGAGAAGCCAAACAAGGAGGTCCGCGAGTCACTGTAGGGGGCCTCGCGGACGCTAATCGGTTAAATCCCCTCACACATTTGACGCTGCCCATCCGCTTCTGTCACAACCTCACTGGGCACCTCACACATGCACTGGTGGATTCAGGCGCAGAGGGTAGCTTTATTTCACAGAGCCTGGCAACCCGACTGGGCATCCGTTGTCACCCCCTCGACTCTCCTCTCGCCCTGGTTAATCTCTCCCGAGTCTCCCTGGGAAAAGTAACCCACCAAACTTCTCCCATTCCGGTGATCATCTCTGGAAACCACCGGGAGGATATCTCTTTCTACGTCCTGCCCACCTCTGTAACTCCTGTCATCCTCGGATATCCCTGGCTCCACCTCCACAACCCCGCCTTGGACTGGAAGACTGGGAAGGTGTCAGCGTGGAGTACCTTCTGTATGGGCACCTGTCTCCAATCCGCTGCCTGCGCCCCGCCCTCGCCTCCCACAGCCCAGGACACCGCGCCCCCGGATCTCACCCTTGTGCCCTCAGAGTTCCATGACCTGGGTGCCGTTTTCAGCAAGTCCAAGGCGATGTCTCTGCCTCCTCACCAGCCCTATGACTGCGCCATCAACATCCGCCAGGGGGCGCCTCTACCCTCAGGACGCCTCTATAGCCTGTCAGTGCCAGAGAAGGAGGCCATGAACAGCTACTTGAAGGAGTCGCTCAGTGCCGGGATCATCCGACCATCTTCCTCTCCAGTAGGCGCAGGGTTCTTCTTCGTGGGAAAGAAGGACGGTTCCCTTCGTCCCTGCATTGATTATCGAGTACTCAATGACATCATGGAGAAGGACCGGTACACCCTGCCCCTCATGGATACCGCCTTCCACTCCCTCCAGGGGGCGACCTGGTTTACTAAGCTGGATCTTCGCAGCGCTTACCACCTCGTCCGGATCCGGGAGGGAGATGAGTGGAAGACAGCCTTCCGCACCCCTAACGGTCATTTTGAATACCTTGTGATGCCGTTTGGGTTGACCAACGCTCCAGCCGTCTTCTAGCACCTCATCAATGACGTCCTCCGGGATTTCATCGGCCTGTTTGTCTTCGTCTACCTGGACGACATCCTCATCTTCTCCAGGTCCAGGGATGAACACCGGGTCCATGTGAGGCGGGTCCTGCAGAGGCTGCTGGAGAACCGTCTATATGTTAAGGCGGAAAAGTGTGAATTTTACGCCAAAACAACTTCCTTCCTGGGGTTCGTCATCTCCCATGACCAGGTGCTTCCGGACCCAGCGAAGATTAAAGCGGTGGTGGATTGGCCCACACCTACCTCAAGGAAACAGGTTCAGCAATTCATTGGGTTCGCCAATTTCTCCCGCCGCTTTGTCCCGAACTTTGGAGCCATCGTCGGGCCCCTGACCTGCCTCACCTACCCTAAGACCACGTTCCAGTGGACTGAAGAGGCCGCAACGGCCTTCCAGGTGCTGAAGATGGAGTTTTCCTCCTCCCGGGTCCTCAGCCAGGTCGATCCCGTTGTTCGGGATCTCTGTTGTTAATAAAGCTGTTGAATCTGCCCTGAGCCTGCGTGTGTGTCTCCTGAGCCGTGCATTATGTCATGGACCAGAAGAAAGATCCTGGATCCCCAGTTCCTACTTCCATGCCCTGGCCTTTCATAAGGCACATCCCAACAAGCCCAGTGGACCACCAGGAGGCGCTCTTTGGGGGGAGCACTGTCATGTTCTAGTGAGCGCACTCTCCCGCTCCCTTCCTGCTCAACTTTCACTGACTCCACAGTCAATCACTTCACCTGCATGATGAGAGGCACCTGCTGCCTCTGCCTCACCAGCGCTTAAAAGGACCTTCTCTTCAATGCTTCAGTGCTGACTCGTTGGGTATTCTACCTTAAGCAAGTAAGTTTAATTCTCCCTCTCTAAGGAAAAACCATTAATCCTTTTTGTCTTCTCCTCTTCAGGTTGCTACCTCCTTCGTGGTGCGTTTCCGGGGCTGTTGTGCGCTCACCTGCCTCATCATCACCACCACTTCAGCAGCCATCTTCACCCGGTCAGACACCTCACCCAGTTCTACCCCTGCCTTCCAGCATCTATTCCTGGTTCGGCGTCTGTGCTGGGTTCCGCTGCCGGGATCACTGTTTCTCCCACGTGAGTGCAGTCCTATTTTTCCCATGTCTGTCTCCCTCCTTATCTAACCTGCTCTCGTCTCTCCCTACAGGCTGGGCCTTCCTCTGGTGAGTGGCGTTTTTCCTTAACAAAGCTTTCCTTTTTGCATTAATAAAATCCAAATCAAATTTGCTTCTCTGTGTCATCGTGTTTTCTCTGATGTCACTCCCTGCACGTGAGCTGTCGATTATTACAATCATGACATTAATGACCAAAGAACTCAATGCGTCTAGAGATGCCGGTTCATCATGGCTGGCTAGCTCATCCCGCAGACTGGAGTTGAGGCCGCTGATGAAAAACGAGCAAAGCGTGGCATCACCCCAACCTGCTTCGGTCGCGAGCACCCAGAAATCTACGGAGAACTCAGCAGCTGATTTGGGCTCCTGACACAAATTACAGAGGCAGGAGGAGGCACTATCCTCATGGTCAGAGAGATCAAAGATCTTAATGAATTACCCCTGAAAAATGAGAAAACGTATAGGATGGAAACTCAGTGCCCGTGACGATAGCACGTGCCCAGGTGAGCGCTCGACCCTCGAGCAGATTGACCATGTAGCTTACCTTGCTATGTTTGGTGGGAAACTCTTCTGGGAGATGCTGAAAACCTGGCAGCATTGCAGGAGAACCCCCCCCCCCCCAAATCTCCCGTTATAATGAGCTGGTGTGGGAACAATTAAGGAGTCACCAGGATGGGAGACGACAAGGGCTGGAGCTCAGGGAGAGTTTTGTGGTTGGCTAAGATGGTCTAAACGATCTGTTAACCTTTGAAATTGATTTAACGTCACTTGTATTTGCTGTGTCAAATGATCTACCCGCTGCTCAAGACCATATAAATGAGCGACCATGGTTCCCCAAGCAGCGACTGCTGGGTCTTGCTGAGTGAGCTCGTACTGACATGGTAGGTAATTACAGACCCAAAAGCAGGCAACAAGGGAGACCAAGGTAGCAGTGCAATTATAAAGTTTATTGAGAATTTTTATGCTGGAAGGTGTGTACAGAGAATCTGGCAACCCTGCAAGAGGAGAGAGGGAGAGAAGAGTAAGTTGATGCAGGAATGGAATTGGCAATTGCAAATAATATTTCTTTTCTCTTACAGGCTTGACCAGATATCCAGCGGTGGCAGGCCTCTCTGGTGACTCACCAGCGTGGTGGAGGAGTCCAGCAAAGGTGAGTGGGATTCACTGAGTGAGGAATAGTGCCTTGGGGAGAAGTGTGGGAGAGGATTAGGTGCACGCTGGTAAGTCGACTTACTTGGGGGGTGGAGAGCAAAGGTCGGGATCCGGATGCACGGTTCAGCCGAGGAGAGAATCCACTCCACCAAGGAAGTCCTGAGGATGATACAGGGAGAGGGTTAAGTGAGGATTGAGGCTTACAAGTGTGATGAGAGGAAGGCATTCAGGCTGGAGGCTGCACACTGGGTGACTAATTCCGAGATAGCACGTCTGACGAGCTCCTGTAGTCTGCCGAGTGTTGTCCCTATTTAAGGAGTGGTGTTAATTATAGGCAGAAGGGCAGCTCAGCTGTGGAGAATGAATAATTAGGAGAAGGGGAGAACACTGTGCACCCTGGTTTAGTTAATCCCTTCCACACCATGTGATGTATGGGGCGGCACCTATCTCCGTTTCATTGACCCTAGGCCGCACAGCTACTGTGAGTGAAAGCTACAGTGGGGGGTCAGTCCTCTGGTAGCTCTGTACGTTAACTTTCCTTTCCCCATTCCATTATGCTGATCACCAAGCTAGAAGGTGGAAAGTACCATTTTTTTTATATGGTCTTAGGTATGACCAGGCCAGGATTTGAACCCACGACCTCCCGGTTGTGGGGCGGATGCTCTACCAATTAAGCCACCACTCTGGTGTGCACCCTGGATTGTTCCAAAATAAAAATCTTTGAATCTTTGAATCTTGAATCTTTGCAAACTTTTTTATACAGTCTATGGATTAGCGTGGCATAAATTTCAATTCTGACCATGGTCATTACATGCATGGCAGAAGACTGTCATAACAGGCAAGGTAAAACCACAGGAAAGTCTTTTTATCACTTTCTATCAGCTCTAGTTCGAAGAGACAAGTGTGCAGGAAAATGGAGAGTTGCCAGCAAGCCACAACACAGGTTGGCTCTGCAGTGATCATTTTTAACGGTAAGTACATGTATGAATGATGACCTGGGGATAGCAGATGGTGGGTCTCATATTTTTATTTGGTGTTTTATTATGCAGGGAAACCCAGTGTCCCCTGACTATAGGTTCCCTGGTATAGACTGCTTCTAGATATTTTTCATATAGGGGCCTCAGCAAATGGTGGAGATTAGGCAGGTTATTTTATTGTTCTGGAACTGTGGTAGGGGGTACTTATTTAGGCCAGAGGGGACAAATTTTTCCCCCTTCAGGATTATGTTTATATTTACAGTATGTGCCTATCGGAGTGCCAGCCGCTAAGCTGGCAATCCAAGACAATCATCACTGCTGACTGTGTCGGTAAAGCCGGTGTTTATATGGTCCTTGACTCTCTCAGCTCACTTGAAAAAAATATTCTAGCAATGCAATTTAAATACATTATAAAGTTGAGAAAGTGAAAAAGTAAAAAGTTGAACAGCACCAGGAGACTGAATAGCGAGGTTTGTACAGAGCCTCATCATTGTAGAGTGTGGGTTAATAGGCGTCAACTTTTCAGAATAAAATAACCATAATTTAATTTACAAAATATATATATTTTTTGCTGCTCTTTAACTATTAATTATCATCTTCAATTAATCACATTTTCTTTCTGTAGCAAACCAGATGATCTTTAATGAGAGATTTTGCGTATTGATGGGGAAATTTAATATTTTGTACCTGCTGTTGTCTCAAAGTCTGTGTGAAATGTACAAGGTCACGGCAGCTGGTCTTTTATCTCTTTGTTTTGGTATGCATGTACTGTATTGAGTATGTCTGAGAAGGAGACAGCTTAGAAGAACCAGTCTGCACTAGATACTCTCTCATGGACAGTCTTAAGATAACAAGATGCTTAAAGGACTGAAAGTTGTGTGTTTGAATCAGAGTGATGTGCAGAAGAGACTCTGAGGCAGTTTCTGTATTGTTCTCCACTGGCCAGTGCAAATTAAATTTGCTGAAACTTTAATTCTGCCTGATTTTTGACTACTGGTTGAAAGGGAATTTTCCCTACACATATTCTGATAAAATAATTTGGCACATGCCATAATAAACCATTTCTATCAATGTTCCTTTCACAACACTTGCCTGCCACTGTGGCGATCCACATGGCCAGTGACATAACTTGCAAATCCTCAATATTAGTGTAACCACGTTAATATAATGATTTTCCTTGAGTTGTCAAACTGGTCATCCCATTTGACGTCACAGGTAGAGTGGTCGATGTGACTTTGATCCCTGTTAGATGCCAAGCTGATGACTTTCCCATTGTTGTGTGTCTGTTCCTGCCTGATTCTGTCAGTCACGTTAGCTGGGATGGAGTCCTGTATGCAAAAAATTAATGATTATTTAGAAGAAATTCAACTAATCCCTTAATCTGAAAAATGTTTTTTTAATTATTATTGTGATGAATGAGTACAGTGTTCAATAATAATGATATTAACAATGTATTGGAAAGGAACATTCCTTATTTGTGCAAAGTAGTGTTATGTGCAATCTCTACAATCAGCACAGATTCTAGCGTCTCAAGCAGCAGATAGGAAGGACCTGCGAAACCTCACCCTTGTGCACTTTGGATAGAGCATCCTGACACTCAAGGAGCTGCTCAGTGCACTTAGCATGTCCCGCATAGGGTGGGACTTGGACTCCAGCAGAGATGACAGCTTAGCCATCATCCTCCTCTTTCCTATCGCCGCCACTGTGTCAAGGCAATACCCCAGAACAGAGCTGGCCTTCCTGATTAGCCCTTTCAGTCTCTTCCTGTCAGCTGCCATGATGCTGCTACTCCAGCAGACCACTCCATACAGGATGGCTGATGGCACCACAGAGTAATAGAAGGTCATCAGGAGTGCCCCCTGTACTCCAAAAGACCTGAGTCTCGTCAGAAGGAACAGCCTGCTCTGCCCCTTCCTGTACAGTGATGAATGTTGCAGTTCACCACTTTAGTGAAGAGAAGCTATCAAGACCCAGGTATATGCCCAAATTTTGCACGGAAAATCATAGGAATCCCCTCTGGATGTTTGAAGAACATCTGGAAAATGGTGGTTGGGGGAAAAAAAATCCTAATCAAATATAAAATAAATGTAACAAAAAATGTGATTCTTCTTCAAGTCATTGATCTTGTTTTCCTCTGACTATATGTTTGGTTTGTCTTTCTGGAGTCACTTATGGTGAATGAGGAAGAAGCTGCTTCTTGTTTGTCTCCATCGAGGCAGTGATGAGAATTTCTGATAGCCACCATAAATCGGGGATGTTAAAATTCCTACTAATCCCGTTGTCCACAAATGCTAAAATGGTTCAATTTTCCTTTGAAGCCACATAAAATTTAATGGCATCCAGATGAAATATGTAGAGTGCATTATGATGTCACAAAAACAACAATACAAAACAACAACTGTTAGTCCTTTGTCAAACTCTACTGTAAACTTGTGGGCCCCCTTTCTTTCAGTGTGTGGCTTCTGTGGCGGGGCTAATGCTCGTAATAACAGGGGAGAAAATGGTTGGGAAGCCACAGAAAAACACGGGCACAAACACAAACACATAAAAGATGTAACTCCATCACTCTGCATTTTCCTTTTTCCCTAATTCCGCTTAATCAGTGTGGGGATCGAGACATCTGGAACAGTCTCATCCCTCCAATAGCTAAGCTTATAGCAGAGTATCACACAGTTCCAGGCCAGGAAACATGAAATTTGGCTTCAAATTTGTAGCAAGTTGATTGATCTAAAACAATACGTCTGTAGGTAATCGTATAGTTGGAGAATTGGAGCACACACTTGCCTTCCAGTACTGCATATTTTTTAAACTTATATTAGAGAAGAATACTCCTTTTTATTCCATTTCAGTTTTCAGGGATTTTTTTCCTCTTTGTGTGAGTAATGCAGTGGACATCAAGTATGAAAGCTACTCTCGTATAATCCTCCTCTATCAAAACCTCTGACAAAGAAACTCACTAGTAAACATGCTGTGCTAACAGAGTGAGAGGTGTAGATGGAATTTGATACCCAGCCACCCATATGTATTCAGTGTGGGGTTGTTAATTGATAATTTGACCCCCCACAAAGACACTAATTCTCTGAACACTTGTGGTTTTGCCAGAACTCCTGGTGCTCCAATGCTGTGTGACAAAGTTCACTTGCCTGCCAAAGCTGCTTTTAACTCCGTGTGGATATTCTTGTCCACTCCACAAGCTGATTTAATACACGGCATTCTCCAGAAAGCATTTTTGGTTCTTCTGAAAGCAGGTTTTAAAAGAACACATAATCCACAGGTTGAAATCTTGGATATATCTGTGGAAACTAAACATGTTTCTATAAAAATTGATGCAGATTGATGCTATGAGGCAGTATGCAGGTTTAAAATATGATACTCCCAACAACCAGCTTTTCGCAAGTCATTTTATGATTAAAGATGCAATAGGCAGAAATCTGAGAAACCAGAAGGAACTGTCTGAAAGTTGTAAAACCTGCTCACACCCTTGAGCTCCACTTCCCTTCTCTATCCTGTGACAGTCCCCATCAGAAAATGCATATCTACGTGCCATGCTGGCTTTTGTATAGCAGCCAACAGCAAAGCCTAAGGTTGACAAAACCTATGATTGGGAAAAGAACCCGTTACAGATGTGAAACTTTCTGCAGGCTAAACAGAGTCCAGAGGAGATACTGTGCTGTAGTTTTCCCATCAGGCCACGTGCTTTATGAATTGGAACAGGAAGATTATTGATTAATTTTGAGAGAAACAAGGTTAATAGGAAGAATATAGTTGTTGTTTTTTTTTTTTTTTTAATTGCTTCAGTGCAAGCAAAATAGACTGCAAGTCACTGCAGTATCATCCCAGATCATAGGATGGCAGTCATGCACCTATGGTTTGCTACCGTAGTAAAAAGAAGAAGAAGCAGTGGATAAGCCTCACTCTGGAGCTGAAGCACCATGAGATCATCACATTGATAAAGGAGGATTCACACTACAACGTTTGGTTCGACTTTTACTGGCATTTTGGCAAACATCTGGCTATGCTGGCAAAAGTTAATGGTTGCTGGTGTGTCATGAACTGATAAGTGCAGCGAAACAAGGATGTTAATGCAGGCAGTGAGGTTTTGCAAGTTTAATAACAAAAGACTTATGAACAAAAAACACCACATGTACAAATAAAGAATAAACACATAGCACTAGAGGAGAGCACGGCTCAACGTCCGGGGGACAGAAGACGGAAACGCTGAGCAACGGGGGCAGAATCCAGCAACAGTGCTCCCGCAGGCAACAGAGCTCATGGCTGGAAATAAAGAGAACGCTAACCTGGATGGAGCTCTCCAACTTACCTTGACAGCGGAGCACAAAAACACTCAGCATCTGAGGAAATAACCCAGCGATTACAAAACAGAGACACAAGGCTTAAACAAGGCAGTGATGATGATTACAATAAGGATCAGCTGTGAGTCACATGAGCGGGGAGGAATCAGGGCTGACAGCTGATAGGTGCACCGCCCCGAACAGAGCAAACCCCAGAAGTGCATGCTGGCAGCTGCAGCCCCTGACAGAGAGAGAGAGCTCGGGATCAAAAATACAAGATATTATGGACTAATTAAATGACAGACAGTGATGAAGATAAATGAGAAAGTAAGTTGAACCAGGAAGTAATACAGAAACCCAAATATACAACAAACAAAAATAAACCAAGAAATAAACAAACAGAAAGAGACTAAATTCAAACTGGAGACTGGGCATGGCCCCCACCCATGCTCCCGGATCACGACATTGTGTTGGCAAATGCTGTCAAAAGTTGACATAACAATGCCCCCGCCCCCAAGGGGTGGTACCCAGACACCCCAGGGCAACATCAAAAGAAAAAGAAAAAGACCCCCCGCACACACACACACACACACATACAGAACACCCTCCCAACAAGAAAAACAACCCACCCCGGGAGGGAGGGGGAACCCAGGCACGGAGGGACCGAACCCAACCAAAAAACCCAAAAGAAAACTCTTATGACTCACATACTGGACAAGAGGAACAAAATATAACTAACACTAGGAAACTAATAGTCCATTTTGGGAATTCTTCCAAGTCCCAGCTCCACCCGATCAACAGGTGGAACACATCGGGTGGCCTTCCCGATCTCCAGAGCCATCCAAGCCAACCAAAGAGTTCGCCGGGCGGCCTCTTCACATCCCTTGGCCAACGAACCTCAGGGAATGACTTGCCCCTGCCCGGGGATGGCAGCTGGCGCAGACCATCAAGTGGTCTCCCCAAATCCTGGAGCCAATGGGCCGCGGTGCACAACGTGCCCCCACCTGGACGTGGTAGCTCAAACCAATGCCCCCAATGGCCTGCATGGCTTATTGCATGGAACAGGTGGACCCTGAACTGGGGCACAACACCCACAGAGGCCCCGGACTGGGGCGCAGCACCCATGGAGGCCTTGGACTGAGGTGGAGCACCCACAAAGAGCTGACAGACCCATGAGAGGACCAGACAAAGGAGGCAATCAACCAGCCAGGCACCAGGCAAGGGCGAGAAAGGAAGAACCACGATGGCCTTGGGTGGAGAAGGGGAACCCACAACAGCTTCAGACAAAGGACCCCCAGCGACCTCGGATGAAGGAGGAGGGCAGTCATCCGAGAAACCAGATAAGGACTCGAGCAAAGAGGATGACAAAAACACTGGTTTACTACCACCGGCAGCAGTGGAGCCTGATGAGGAGAGCTCAGAAGCAGTTGGCAGCTGTGACTTACTCTCCCCACCATGAGCAGGAAAAGAAATCTCAAGGTCAGATGATGTTGAAACAAAACAAAGCACTTGCCTTGTCTCAGACTCCACCACCATCCAGGACTCTGGCAATCTAGGTAGAGGTGTCTCGAGTCCCTCCATCTGGGCATTCCCTCTCTGCGCGGTCACCTTGGAAGAAACACACAAAGAAGACACCAGAGAAGAATCACCGGCAACAGTGGAGCCCAACAAGGAGGGCTCAGGTGCAACTAATGGCTGCACCTGTACCTCCCCACCAAGAGCCAGACAAGATCTCTCTAAGGCAAAAAAAAGTGAAAACAAAAAAGAGAACTTGCCTGAGCTCGAGCTCCACAGCCACCCAGGACTCTGGCGAACCTACTGCGGTGATCCCAGCAGCAGGCGTGATGCTGGATGCAACCCAGGACCTCCAGGCAAAGCAGCTGATGCTGGTGGCTCATCCGACGTGGCAGCTGGAAGTCACCTCACTGCTGGTGCCAAACCCCATGTAGCTGAAGCCAGGGGACACTCCGTTGTGGGCTCAGGCTTCAGGTCACGGGAATCACTCTCCCTCCATCTGGATCATGGCTGCGGAGCAGGAACCAGGTTCTCCAAGGCTGCAGACTCATTCATCATCTGATGGCTCCATCACTGGACCGGCGGACACCCAGAGGGAATTGGAAGAGACACGGGGATAGCAGGTGATGCAGTAGCATCATCAGCAGGCGGTGAGACTTCAGATGGCTGCAATGACTGAGTCCCAGCACCGGGAGTTAGGCAAGATTGTTCTTTATTATTGGAGGTGGAATGAAAAAAACACTTACCTTATCTCCCGGGGCGTGATGGAAACTGCTGCTGATGAACCAGATGTTCCTCCCTCTGGAGCGACGGAGGCCATCTGGTGAGGTGTTAGAGTCTGGGGACTCTGGTTCATCGGCACAGACTTCGACATGGAAAAGCCCCTAGTCCCGAGGAGCGGAGCCAGGAAACATCTGACCGAGGGCGCAGGGTCAAGCACCACCGAAACCAGGGGACGCTCACACATCGGCACAGGCTTCGGGACACAGAGGGTGCTTCTCTCCATCGCTGGGCGTGGTGGTGGAACTGAACCAAGGACCTTGGAATCCACAGCCCCACCCGTCATCCGGTGGCTCCCTCCCAGAACTGGCGGACATTGCAGAGAGACAGGAGAGGCAGGTGAGGGAATGGTAACAGCAGCTGATGGTGAGGACTCAGTGGGTTACAATGACTGAGCCTCACCACCAGGAATTAGGCAAGAGGACTCAGCAAAGAGAGGAAGATAATGAATAAGCCCTTGCCTGAATTCCCGGGGGTGATGGTAGTAGCTGCTGTTCCACAGCCAGACGTCTTTCCGGTAGCTCGGGGGCTGTCTGGTGAATGGGCAAGGACACGGGCGTCTGGCGAGGTGGACGAGCCTTCCGCACCCGGGAACGCTTCTTCGGCAGCCCAGGTTGCGCCAAAGGGGAATCTCTCACCCACTCAATGAGAAGCTGCTGGGGCTCAACCACCATGGTGAGGAGAGCTGTAAGACCCAGGCAGCTCCAGAGACTGGGACATGTCTCGATCAGCCGGGCCGCGCTGTCCACATATCCCAAGGCAACCTCAGGAGTGTGGGTTGCTTGAGCTTTTGAGGCAAAATTCACAATGCGTTCTGCCACCCCACACTCCCCCTCACTCAGTTCAAATACATGGAAGTCCATGGTGGCAACCACACCAGAAAACTCCAGACCAAAACAAAAATGCGGGAGGGAACAGAGATAAAGGGGGGGGAGGCAACCCCACTACTGCTAGCATCCAAACTGGCTGGGTTATTCTGTCATGAACTGATAAGTATGGCGAAACAAGGATGCCGGAAGTGCACGCTGACAGCTGCAGCCCCTGACAGAGAAAGAGAGAGCCCGGGATCAAAAATACAAGATAATACAGACTAATTAAATGGCAGACTGTGATGAACATAAACGTGAAAGTAAGTTGAACCAGGAAATAATACAGGAACCCAAATATACAACAGACAATAATAAACCAAGAAATAAACAAATAGAAAGAGACTAAACTCAAACTGGAGACTGGGCATGGCCCCCACCTGTGCCACGGAATCATGACATGGTGTTGGCAAATGCTGGCGAAAGTTGTGTACTTCGAAAATTTTCAGCATGCTGAAAATTTGCTGTTGTTTGGAAATACACAGTGAAAGTTGTGCTCAGTTTGTAAGAGTTCCTGAGTGCTGGGCTAAGTTATGCAGAGTTCACCTAAGTCAGCCTCGGTTAAAGCTGGGTTTACACGAGCGTTTGGACCGACTTTTACAGACATTTTGAAAAATCAGAGAAATACTCAATGCAGATCAGGCGACCCTCGTATAAAGATCAGCATTTTGTGGAGGCTTCCTGCAATCCTGGACCTGCTTCTGAAGTGAACACATCTCACTTGGGCATACGTTTCAGTATTTATTTTTGTTTGATATTCCTATGTAGTTACTTCTGCATACTCTTTTCCCCTGTTCCTTTATTAATTCATCCAAAAAAATAATAAAATAATGCTATAGACTCCAACAATAAGTATGCAATTAAAATGTGAATGTGGATGGAATAAAAAACTATTTAGTGAATCATCATATACTGTAAATAAAATGACGAGTGATTACACTGGTCAACACCAAATTTATTGTCTAAGTTTTTTTTAGCTGATTTAGGACAATTTTGATGTGCTGAATCCAAAAATCACATTGATTTTGTTCAATCAGGTCAACTTTTTGAATTATGGCCACATGTTGTTTTATACGCTTTTGTTTGCATGTACGGGTATTTTTGCTTTATATGATACAAAATTCTTTTTTATGTCTTGAAATTCTCTGAATTTTGAACAATGATGACGTAACATTCAATTTACATGTACTTATCTTTATATAAAGGTAAGTACATGCACAGTACTAAGTAAGTACAGATTTTTACTTAGCACCTGATTGAGAGAAACTGATGTAATTTTCAGATTCAGTGGTGCAAAATTGTCTTAAATCAGCTGAAAAAACACAGACAACTTGCAAAAAAAATTATTTTTGTAACCCTGTGTTATATTTTGACTGTTACACCTCTCTCCATTAAAATAACATAAAATCCTGTTAAAAGTCATTTACTTTTTGAAACCACATCAGTGCTGTTTGATTCCCCACAATGGAAATGAACCAATAAATCCTGGAGAATGATTACACACGGAGCAGAAAATTAAGAACAGTAAGTGTCCACCAAATGCGTTTTTTGTCACCTGACCGCCCTGACCGTCTTTTTTCAGCGTTTGTGCGCTGCGCTCTGGAAAAAAGAGTCTGTGCCCCTGTATCCCAGCAAGAGCTTGTCAGTCACAGCTCAGCACTTCCGCTTTTGCTATGGTCAGATTTTCTATTTATATTTTAATAGCAGTATCTAAATAACAATGGAAAGGAAATGTATTCTAGCATTGGTAGCAGCTCTGGATGCAAAATATGATGACCGGGAAAGCAGGAGTCTGATTATAGACACTACCGGCATCCTATGTCCTGCCCTTCCTTAATTCTGATTGGCTGCTTAGAAAGGTCTGATATTGATGAGCTCAACTGCAGTCTGAAAAGTTAAACTTTTTTTCAAATCTGAGCACCCTGAGCGCCGCGAGATAAACTGGCCACCGCTGAGAGTGTTTCAGTGCCGAGGGCGCTTAGCGCTGTAAACACTGGACTACGTAGAGAATGAATAGAAAATAATCGTTCACAGCTGAAAAAATGTGTTTGGTGGGCACACAGCCTAAATTTATCAGTGAGGAGAATTTTTTTTCTTTTGGCTGTCATATTTTTGGGGGATTATATACAGTATATATATATATACAGTATAATCCCCCCAAAATATGACAGCCATATATATATATACAGTATATATATATATATATATATATATATATATATATATATATATATATATATATATATATATACACACACGCATATACATATATATACATATACACACACACACACACGCATATATATATATATACAGTATATATATATACTGTATACTACCGTTCAAAAGTTTGGGGTCACTTAGAAATTTCCTTATTTTTGAAAGAAAAGCACTGTTTTTTTCAATGAAGATAACTTTAAACTAATCAGAAATACACTCTAATATCTAATATACATTGCTAATGTGGTAAATGACCATTCTAGCTGCAAATGTCTGGTTTTTGGTGCAATATCTACATAGGTGTATAGAGGCCCATTTCCAGCAACTATCACTCCAGTGTTCTAATGGTACAATGTGTTTGCTCATTGCGTCAGAAGGCTAATGGATGATTAGAAAACCCTTGTGCAATCATGTTAGCACAGCTGAAAACAGTTTAGCTGGTTAGAGAAGCTATAAAACTGACCTTCCTTTGAGCAGGTTGAGTATCTGGAAAAAATTATTATTTCAAATACAAATCATTATTTCTAACCTTGTCAATGTCTTGACTATATTTTCTATTCATTTTACAGCTCATGGTGGTAAATAAGTGTGACTTTTCATGGAAAACACAAAATAATTGTCTGGGTGACCCCAAACTTTTGAACAGTAGTGTATAGTATATTCCCATAAATTAAAATCCTTTAAAAAACATATACACACCATGTTATCACCAAACAAATATTGTACATTGTCCTCTTACACACACACACACACACACATATATATATATATATATACATATATATATATATATGCAGTGGGGCAAAAAAGTATTTAGTCAAACACCAATTGTGCAAGTTCTCCCACTTAAAAGATGAGAGAGGTCTCCAATTTTCATCATAGGTATATCTCAACTATGAGAGACAAAATGAGGAAAAAAAAAATCCACAAAATCACATTGAAGGATTTTTAATGAATTAATTGGTAAATTCCTCGGTAAAATAAGTATTTGGTCAATAACAAAAGTTCATCTCAATACTTTGTTATATACCCTTTGTTGGCAATAACAGAGGTCAAACGTTTTCTGTAAGTCTTCACAAGGTTTTCACACACTGTTGCTGGTATTTTGGCCCATTCCTTCATGCAGATCTCCTCTAGAGCAGTGATGTTTTGGGGCTGTTGCTGGGCAACACGGACTTTCAACTCCCTCCAAAGATTTTCTATGCGGTTGAGATCTGGAGACTGACTAGGCCACTCCAGGACCTTGAAATGCTTCTTACGAAGCCACTCCTTCGTTGCCTGGGCGGTGTTCATTGTCATGCTGAAAGACCCCGCCACATTTCATCTTCAATGCCCTTGCTGATGGAAGGAGGTTTTCACTCAAAATCTCACGATACATGGCCCCATTTATTCTTTCCTTTACACGGATCAGTCGTCCTGGTCCCTTTGCAGAAAAACAGCCCCAAAGTATGATGTTTCCACCCCCATGCTTCACAGTAGGTATGGTGTGCTTTCTCCTCCAAACAGGACAAGTTGAGTTTTCATCAAAAAGTTCCATTTTGGTTTCATCTGACCATATGACATTCTCCCAGTCCTCTTCTGGATCATCCAAATGCTCTCTAACAAACTTCAGACGGGCCTGGACATGTATTGGCTTAAGCAGGGGCACACGTCTGGCACTGCAGGATTTGAGTCCCTGGCGGCGTAGTGTGTGACTGATGTAGCCTTTGTTACTTTGGTCCCAGCTCTCTGCAGGTCATTCACTAGGTCCCCCCGTGTGGTTCTGGGATTTTTGCTCACCGTTCTCGTGATCATTTTGACCCCACGGGGTGAGATCTTGCGTGGAGCCCTAGATCGAGGGAGATTATCAGTGGTCTTGTATGTCTTCCATTTTCTAATAATTGCTCCCACAGTTGATTTTTTCACACCAAGATGCTTACTTATTGCAGATTCAGTCTTCCCAGCCTGGTGCAGGTCTACAATTTTGTTTCTGGTGTCCTTTGACAGCTCTTTGGTCTTGGCCATAGTGGAGTTTGGAGTCTGACTGTTTGAGGTTGTGGACAGGTGTCTTTTATACTGATAACGAGTTCAAACAGGTGCCATTAATACAGGTAACGAGTGGAGGACAGAGGAGCCTCTCAAAGAAGAAGTTACAGGTCTGTGAGAGCCAGAAATCTTGCGTGTTTGTAGGTGACCAAATACTTATTTTACCGAGGAATTTACCAATTAATTCATTAAAAATCCTTCAATGTGATTTTCTGGATTTTTTTTTTCTCATTTTGTCTCTCATAGTTGAGGTATACCTATGATGAAAATTGGAGACCTCTCTCATCTTTTAAGTGGGAGAACTTGCACAATTGGTGGCTGACTAAATATTTTTTTGCCCCACTGTATATATATATATATATATATATATATATATATATATATATATATATATATATATATATATATATATACTGTATATATTGTGTGTATATATATATATATATATATATATATATATATATATATATATATATATATATATATATATATATATATATATATATATATGATGCATGGAGATGCATCAGCTCAGATGCATGGAGCATCGGAGTGCCTGCATCCTCTTCATCCACACCGGAGCGCGCTCGCCGGAGTGGACAGCGCTGGGACTGAGACTCATCATGAACGGCGGCACAAGCGAACCGAAGGAAACAGCCTGAACGTGGAAGATCATCGGCGCCGTCTGCGTTGATTTCCATTAAGCTCCTCGACCCTGACTCACCTCCCTACAGCGGACTTTCAGCGCACAGAAGCCCCGTGCACACACCGCAGGATTATGAGGACAGCGCAACTTCTAGCTATGTAGCCTCAGCGCACACCACGCACCAGGGACAAACCGGCTCCGCAGACTCACACATCAGCCTCCGCAGCTGCACATGCCTGGGAACATGGCCGATCGCCATCCTGGGAACCTTTAGGGCTGCTCTCGCACCTAAAGCAGACGTGCAGCCTTGCACGCAGGACATGTGATTGTTTCTCAGCTGCTGCGCACAACAGGAGTTTAGCCAATTGCCCTCCCCGATGTCTTTAGGGCTGCTCCCGCACCTAAAGCAAAACTGCCAAGTCCCTCAAACAGCTTCAGTTGTTTCACAGCCATTATGCATCCTCGAGGAATTTGGCCGTTCGCCTTCCCCTCATTCTCGCAGGACTGCGCCCACACAAGGAGTCAGAGACTAAATTTTTTTCACAGCCTCTGTGGATCACCGCCAGGTTTACTGAGAAAGTCCCTCACCATGGTGAATCCACACACAATTTTTGGACGGCCCAGACACTTTTGACGTCCCGGGCCGGCACTCACTTATTCCCATCCACCTCCCCCTCCTCCTCCACATCGTTCTTCCCGCACCTCACTCCCTAAAGCCGGCCGATCGCCAGTTTGTTCCATTACGCACAACATAAACCGGCCCTGTGCACCCACGATCCGCGGCCATTCAACGTGCTGGAACTCGAAGCGGAGCACACTGTCTTTTCCACCCCTCCCCCTTTCCCCCACTGACTTACACGCCCTCCGACACTCCTCACCTGCAGACAGTTCAACTGGAGCGGCAACCTCCCGCTGCAGCCTCCACTGGCGTCGACTTGAGCCCAAACGACAGGGGGGGTCACAGCCCTTTCTGGGTGTTCGGGGGGGGGGGGGGCTGTGTGGTGACACTAGACACAGCGGGTGGACATTCTTCTCACACCCAGAAGCAGGAAGAGGGGCAGAACAATGGACGGTTATGTATGCACCCTCGAGGACAGAGAGGACATCTGGGCGCCAGCTGATGTCATACTAATGTTAGGTAGTGACTGATGTTATTAGAGAACAATCACTATGCTAATATGCTGTGCATTCTCGCTGTCTGTATAACCTGTATAAAAGAGATAGTTACACATGCCTCAGCAGTGCAGTAGCTCACCGAGCTACAAAGCGTGTTTCAGTATGTTGGAGGAAATAAAACCTTGTATCCTTCCAGCTCGTTGCATCTCGCCTGTTCTATTACCTCCACAATATATATATTGTAGAGGCTGGGTTAATCATCTCAGACTGGATGCAGAGGGTAAACAGAGATGGAGATTATGGTGAGGTAGCAGGAAGAAGGAGTTGGGGGAGAAGGGATGAATGTATTGTGATGCGAGATGTCCAGCAGATGTGAGATGGGCGGTTGATATAAATGGAGAGCCCCTGGTGTATTGAAACATGCTTTTTCTGTGTATGACTGATGTGAGAGTGAATAGTCGTCTGCTGCATAAATCTGCCTCCATTATTTACACTCTCCACACTGGTGACCCTTTGACGAATTATGGAACACGAGGCAAGAACCCCGGACTCGGCCCGGACGGGAAGCCCCACCAACACGTGCGTTGTTTCGGTCAAACTACCGGACTTTTGGCTGCACGACCCGCGGTCTTGGTTCCACCACACTGAGGCTCAGTTCGCCCCCTGGGAAATAACGGCAGACGACACCAAATATTACTATGTGGTCGCAGCGCTGGACGCTCGCACGTCTCAGCAAGTAGCGAGCCTGCTCCAACAGCCTCCAGCCCACGACAAATATGGGGCTCTCAAGGCCGCGCTGACCTGGCGCTACACAATCTCGGACTGTGAGAGAGCAGAGAGGCTCCTGAGGCACTCCGAGTTAGGAGATGGGTTGGCAGTCGAATTGATGGAGAAGATGTTGGCGTTGACGGGCACGGACGACGGGCATTTTCTGTTTGCCCACCTTTTCCTCCGGAACCTCCCAACAGTGGCCAGAGCGGTCCTGGGCAATTCGCCGTTGGTGGCCGTGCGTGATTACCGTGCGCTAGTGAAACGGGAATTTAAAAGTTGGATAACGAGGATCACACTTCCTCTTCCCAAAATAATCGTTTTTCAAAATAAAATCACACAATTGTATTAATACAAATGAAATCTGAGAAAAAGGGTCATTTTCTCAGCTGGGTTACACCTTCCCGTGCTAAATATCATGCACGTCCCGTTGCACGTGTAACCAAGACTGTCCATCGTCAGTATTTAGAAACTCTGAGAAGGCTGTATTCAAACCTTGAAAAAGGGACTTAACAACAGTCACTAGAGGATTTCCTAATTCAGGATACTCTAGTCTTTTTGGAAGTTGTCTGATTCTTTCAGATCGTCGTATTGGTTGAATTGTAATGTGTTCATTTTTGTCCATTTCATCAGGTAAATCATTTGATTGGTGTTCTTGTTCCTCGACTGAATTGTTATTTTCAGTATTGTCTCCATCCGGTATCATTTATGGTCGGAACTACAATGGTATCTGATCGTCTTCGAACCTCCGACTTTCGTTTCTCTTTTGGCTTTGTACTGAGTGTACTTTTTGAGTTTTGAGTTTTGGTTCTGCAGTTAGTTTTACGAGTTGCGTTTGAATTTCTGCAACTTGTTTTGAGAGTTCTTGAAGTGAGTTTAACGTGATATTGTTCTCATTTTCATCTGAACTGCATTGCACAGTTTGCACATGGGATGTCACTTTTTGTTTTGAACTGCTCAAATGTTGTCTCATTCGCAAGTTTTCAGCAGCATTTTGGTCTTCTTCAGTACGTAGCAAGAGAAGCAAATCAGGAAAAGTTGGGGGATTTGTTCGTTTTTGTTTTAACTGGAGTGCAGTTAAAAGGGAATCATCCCAACAACCTCGACAAAACTGTGTGACAAGCAGCCTGTCAAAATCCTGGCTTGAAACACCACCACGCTTTACAGTGTGAGTCAAAGCTACTTGAAGACGTTGTAAGTATGATGAGGGTTTCTCACCTGTGTTTTGGAAGGTGTTAAGAAACTTGGCGTAAAGTTCTCTGCCATCTTGAACTGTACTATAGGCAGAATCTAACAGCTGAAGGTATTCTAATGGTGAGCTGTTGGGGTTCAAGTGCTTGACTACATCCGCTGCTGGGGGTAAAAGAGACTCAATGGTCTTTCGGGATTGTTGCAGTTTGGACATAGCAGGGTCAGTCAAGATTAATTCTACACTGGAGTGCCAAGTATCATAATCTAGCTCATAAGTTGGTCGGAGGTCTTTGCCAGAAAAAGCTCCGAGCTTTTGTGAAAACGGCTGCAAAGAAAAATCTTCCCTTTTTACAATGTGCTCAACTACCACACGTTGCACTTCTGGGGGATTTAAATCATGTGCAGAATTGGTGGGCATACTTCGAGCTGGGGTGCTCGCAGTGTGATTTGACTGGTTAGTTGGATGTGCACCTTGAATACTGGACTCAGCTGCAGAAGGCTGAGGTTGAGGTTCATCCAAGAAAGCTTCAGGTAAGTTATCAGGTAACTTAACTTGCTCTGATTGATCATTTTCAGATTCTTTGATTGACTCAGACATCTGTGACATCATGTCTTTCAGGACATCTGCAAAATCTCTGCCACTCATCTTCGCTAGGTTTTTAATGTTAGTGAGATATGACTTGGTCCTATTGTTCCCTACACGGTGCGTGTAAACACTGGCAAGAGATTGTATCATATAGCTGGCTCCACTATCAGATACATGAGTACATGGCAATGGGTCAAGAGCTTCAAAAGCAATACCCGAGTGATACTCAAAAATAGCACTCTGGGAAAACTCAGACTTACTATCTGCTACTTTTATGACTCTTGAAATCGATCCATACAGTTTCAAAAGCTCAGTCACTTCATCAAGTTGCTCATCTCCAGCGATTTCATTCACTATCACTGCATTTGGAATTTTCTCAGATTCACGTTCAACAATGTCCATTTTGGGTACGTTATAGACTTGAAATAACGTAAGGGAGAGAAGAAAAAGGCTCTGGGTGGCTCGTCACTTCTTATTGTAACCCTTGCTTTACGTTAATTAGGTAAGGGAAATTATTAAGTGTAGACCAGTTGCTAGGTTCGTAAGGATTACAATAGGGAATTAAAATGAGTGTGGAATGAAATAGCTGGAGGCAAGAAATGAGCAATAATGGCTGTTATTTTTGAAGATAAAGAGAACAGAGTATACAAACAATTTACAGATATACAAATATAACAATATTTTTTTTTTTTTTTTTTTTTTTTTTTCTCTCGGCGCCACACGAGTAGGCTGCCTTTTGCAACAGCGGCTCGATTCCGAGTCTTTTTCCCTTCCTCTCTCTTTTGATCCGTCTTTTTTTTTCACCCCACTTATATCACGGACACACAGATCGTCCTAAATGTCTCCTGAGCCGGTGGACGGAGCCACTGTTTATAGCAGGATACGATACAGCAGAGAACAGCTGCTAGCATTCAACCGCCACCCGGTCCCATTGGAAAAACTCGACATACCGAGAGAACTGAGGCGAAAACGCCGCGGCTGCCGGGCTGGAGTAAGGCGGAGGACAAAAAATATAAGGTACAGACCCTCCCTTCCATCTGTTGTCATGGGAAATGTACGGTCGATACTGGGAAAGTTAGATGAGCTAGCGGCTATCTCCCGTTATGATAGCACATACCGGGAGTGCTCTCTCCTTTTGTTTACTGAGACGTGGCTAACTGAACTAGCAGCAGATGCTAACATTGAGCTGGAGGGTTTTCACATGATACGAGCTGACCGAACACCAGACAGTGGCAAGGCTAGGGGCGGTGGAGTGATAATGTATGTTAACAACAACTGGTGCAGACCGGGACATATCACTGTTAAACAACGACACTGCAGCAAAGACATTGAGTTGCTAGCTGTTAGCATGAGGCCTACATATCTCCCGAGAGAACACTCACACGTGATCTGCATTGTTGTTTATGCAAATCCGACGGCGAACGCTGGGACAGCACGTGACGTCATCCATTCAGTAACCAGCAGGCTGCAGACAGAACACCCAGATGCTCTTCTCCTCATCTCAGGCGATTTCAACCATGTTTCACTGTCTCCCATTCTACCCACGTTCACCCAGTATGTCACATGCCACACTAGAGACAATAAAACACTGGATTTATTCTACGCAAACACTAAGGAGGCGTACACCTCATCACAACTCCCCCCACTCGGGAGATCGGATCACAACTTGGTTCATCTCCGGCCGGTGTACAAACCCCTAGTGCACAGACAACCTCCGGCCATGCACACTGTGGAGTTATGGTCTGAGGAGACAATGGACACCCTAAAGGGCTGTTTTGAAGCCACCGCCTGGAAGCAGCTCTGCGATCCACATGGTGAGGACATCGATGGCCTCATTCACACCTTCACGGGCTACCTCAGCTTCTGTGTGGACAAATCCGTTCCCACCAAGACCATACGGCGTCACTCAAACAACAAACCCTGGATCAACCCTGAGATAAAAACACTTCTGAGAGAGAAGAAGAGGATCTTCAGGTCAGGGAACAGGGAGATGCTGAAGTCCGTACAGAGGGAGCTGAGGAGAAAGATCAGAGAAGGCAAGGACAGCTTCAGGAAGAAGATGGAGGACAAGCTGCAACAGAGCGACATCAGCGGGGTCTGGAGAAACCTCAAAACCATCTCGGGGCTCCAGAATACCTCCCCCCAGGCCACAGGGGGCAGGGAGTGGGCGAACAACCTGACTCTGTTTTTCAATAGATTTGACCAACCGCCCTCCCCCCTGACTGCACAACAACCACTGCTGCCTCTAAAGAAATCAAGTCCTGCTGCCCACTCCCCACTCCACCAACACCCCCCCACTCCCAACACACAGCCCCCCATCCTGACCCTGACCAGGACCCAGGTGAGGACGGAGCTGAGGAAGATCAAGGCGAGGAAGGCGCCGGGACCGGACGGCATCAGCGCAAAGCTCCTCAAGTCCTGTGCAGACCAGCTGTGTGGGATTGTGACGTATATCTTCAACATGAGCCTGAAACTGGGGAGGGTACCACAGCTGTGGAAAACATCTTGTGTGGTACCTGTACCAAAAACTTCCCACCCCAAAGACCTGAACAGCTACAGACCGGTGGCCTTGACGTCCCACTTGATGAAGACCCTGGAGAGACTGCTCCTTGCTCACCTCCGCCCCCTGGTGGAACCAGCGATGGATCCACTCCAGTTCGCCTACCAGCATGGCATTGGGGTGGAGGATGCGGTGATCTTCCTCCTTCACCGTTCTCTGTCCCACCTGGAGAAGCCCGGGAATATGGTGAGGATCATGTTCTTTGACTTCTCCAGTGCTTTCAACACCATCCAACCGATGATCCTGAAGGACAAGCTGCTGCGCGCAGGGGTGGACCAGCACCTGTCATCATGGATCCTGGACTACCTCACGAACCGGCCTCAGTTTGTGAGAACCCGGGACTGTGTGTCCGACACGATCATCAGTAGCACGGGGGCCCCCCAGGGAACGGTGCTGGCTCCCTTCCTGTTCACTCTTTATACTGCGGACTTCTCACACAACACAACACACTGCCATCTACAGAAGTTCTCTGATGACTCTGCGATCGTTGGCCTCATCTCCAATGGAGATGAAGCTGAGTACAGAGGGCTTATCCAGGACTTCGTGGACTGGTGCCATCGGAACTGCCTCCAGATCAACGCGAGGAAAACTAAGGAGCTGGTGGTGGACTGCCGCAGGCATGGGCAGCCCCTCACAGTACCAGTAAATATACAGGGAACAGACATCGAGATGGTGACATCCTATAAGTACCTGGGTATTCATCTGAACAATAAACTAGACTGGTCACACAATACTGATGCACTCTACAAGAAGGGACAGCGCAGGCTGTTCCTGCTGAGGAGACTCAGGTCTTTTGGTGTACAAGGGGCGCTGCTGAAGTCATTCTATGACACGGTGGTGGCATCAGCCATCACTTTTGGAGTGGTCTGCTGGGGCAGTGGCATTACTGCAGCCGATAGGAAGAGACTGAACAAACTGATTAAGAAAGCTAGCTCTGTCCTGGGGCAGCGCCTTGATCCGATGGAGGAGATAGGAGAGAGAAGGATGGTGGCTAAACTGTCATCTCTGCTGGAGTCCGAGTTCCACCCTATGCAGGACATACTGAATGCACTGAGGAGCTCATTTAGCAGCAGACTACATCATCCCAGGTGCACAACCGAGAGGTTTCGTAGGTCCTTCCTACCAACGGCTGTCAGACTGTACAACCTAAGCAGGGCTGCTCGCAGAGATAGCAAAAAGACGTAACAAACTAATAGTTTTTTGAATGCAAAAGATGCAATAGACTTACACAATGGTCCCCTCCGGCATACAACTAGGAACATACCGGTCGCTATGGAGGGTGAGAATATGTATGGGCACATAATCATACCATGTAGGATAACTAAGTAGACGGTTATGCTGTTTCATCCCACCTAGCAACAATGCTCTGCACTGTGTGTGTTTATATATTTACATATTTATTCCATCTAGCTACAATGCTCAGCACTGGGTGTGTTTATATATTTATATATCTACATATTATTCCATCTAGCTACATTGCTCCGCACTGTGTGTGTTTATATACTTGCATATTTATTCCACCTTGCTGCAATGCTCCGTACTGTGGGTGTTTATATATTTACATATTTATTCCATCTAGCTACAATGCTCTGCACTGTGTGTTCATATATTCACATATTTATTCCATCCAGCTACAATGCTCTGCACTGTGTGTCTGTGTGTGTGTGTATATATATATATTTTATAGTAATACGTACATATGTATATTAGCTGCTCTTGCTTGCTTGTTTTTTTCTTGCCTTCTGATTGTTGCTCTGAGTGTTGCTATCCCTGTGCTGTTGCAATCCTGGAATTTCCCCGTTGTGGGACTAATAAAGGCTTATCTTATCTTATCTTATCTTATGAAATAAAACCCCAAAAATGTCCTACTGAGCTCAGTGTTTGTTTGTCTTTTTGTTTTAGTCGTTTGACCAGTCAAGGTATCTTGTATTTCCAGACTCAGGTTTCTTTTCCTCTTTTAAAGCGGCGGCTTGAGTTGTTACCACTTTGAATTTTGTGCACTGGAGAGAGGAAGGATGTTCTTCAATCGAGATCTTGGTTCAGATCTCGGTTCAGTCTCGGTTCAGGTCTCGGGTCAGGCTCGCCATCTCCATTTGGAGAGAATCCAGGATCCAGAAGGTTCTTAATCAGCAACCAAAAAAACCTAGCTAAGATGAGATATCAGCATGAACACAGCAAAAGTCACAGCCTCACGGCCTCTCAAGCTTGTGCTCCCGTCAACAAGAAGACCCACAGGTCTCCACACAGATCATCCACAGCCTCTCTCGTCCGCTCTCAGATCGCAAAAGACTGAAAAACCGGGTGCGCGCCTCGGCACTCTGCTCTTAACGCTCTTAACGAATGAAAAGACCATGATCGCCCAACGTAACCATGAAACGGGAATTTAAAAGTTGGATAACGAGGATCACACTTCCTCTTCCCAAAATAATCGTTTTTCAAAATAAAATCACACAATTGTATTAATACAAATGAAATCTGAGAAAAAGGGTCATTTTCTCAGCTGGGTTACACTAGCCCAGGAGGCAGATCGGATCATCCTCACCACCAGAGCCCTCACAGTGAATGCGGCAGCGTCAGAACCCAGCGAGACGACCATCGGAGGCGAGGGGCCGCCGACAGTAGTGGCAGCGGGGGCCAGGGAGCACCAGAGAGACACGCTCTGCTTCTGCCACCGCCTCTTTGGAGAGAATGCATGCAGATGTGTGCCACTGTGCCAATTCAAGCGTTCAGGAAACGCCAAGGCAAGCAGTTGGTAGCAGCTGCCACCACCGGTGAAGAGAACAAGCTGCTCTATGTGACGGACTCGCGCTCAGGGAGATGGTTCCTCGTAGACACCGGCGCCCAGAAGAGCATCATCCTGCCGTCCTATGCCGACCGGCTAGCTGGAGCTAGCGGCCCCGGGCTGGTAGCAGTAAACGGCTCGGACATTAAGATTTTTGGTGAGAGAACACTGACTTTATCCCTACACGGCCGTATGCACGAGTGGACTTTTGCCATAGTGGCATTGAGTTTCCCAATCCTGGGAGCTGATTTTCTGTGTGCACATGGGTTGCTTGTCGATGTTGCCAACAGACGCTTGGTTAATGCAATGTCTTTTGATTCTCTCCCCTGTACAGCTCAAGGGGCCGGGCCAATAACACAAGCCAACGTCACAGCTCCAGGCGGTAAGTTCCACACATTGCTCACTCAGTTCCCAGCAATCACGTTCCCGACGTTTTTGGTGGCCGTCGCTAAACATGGGGTGGAACACTTTATCACCACCACCGGGCCGCCCGTTTTCGCACGACCTCGGCGCTTGGACGCAGCTAAACTGGCCCTAGCGTGCGGGGAGGGTTTTTTTTTTTTTTTGTTACTTATTTGTACCCGTAGGTAGATTTGTTTTGCAGTCTGGTGACAAGCCACCAGCTGCCGGTCGCTGGGTGCGCAAGCGCCCCGTATCCCTAACCTGCATGTTTTTGGCATGTGGGAGGAAACCGGAGAAATCCCGGAGTAAACCCACGCAACACGGGGAGAACATGCAAACTCCACACAGATCACTGTTGGTCGGGGGCTGGGATCGAACCCACGATCTCACGATCCCCGCGCTCCCCCGGCCGAAGGTAAACTGTGCTGCCACAGTGCTAACCACTGCGCCACCGTGCAGCCCACAGCCTGCAGGAGTTTGCCAACTTGGAAAGGTTGGGCATCATCAGGCACTCAAACAGCCCATGGGCATCCCCGCTACACATGGTCCCTAAGGCTGAGGGATCGTGGCGACCGTGTGGAGATTTCTGCAGGTTGAATAATGCCACAGCGCATGACCGCTACCCGATTCCCCATATTCAGGATTTTTCCTTTCACCTCGCCGAAGCATGCATTTTTTCTAAAATAGACCTGGTCCGTGGTTACCACCAGGTCCCAGTGCGCACGGAGGACATACCCAAAACAGCGGTAATAACTCTGTTTGGCTTGTTTGAGTTTTTAGGCATGCCCTTCGGATTAAAAGGAGCGGCACAGACATTCCAACGCATGATGGATGCGGTGTTGCACGATCTGCCGTTTGTGTTTGTCTACCTGGATGACATCCTGGTGGCCAGTGCGTCCGAGGACGAACACGTAACCCACCTCAGGACGGTTTTCCGGAGGTTGGAGGAGCATGGGTTAAAAATCAGCCCGGATAAATGCCAGTTCAGCGTGACGGGGATTGATTTTTTGGTGCACCGCGTCTCACCGGAGGGAGCGATACCCTTGCCCAACAAAGTGCGCGCCATGGTGAATTTTCCCCAGCCTCAGACGGTCAGGGTGCTGCAAGAATTTTTGAGGATGGTGAACTTTTATAACCGGTTCCTCCCCCGCGCAGCTCAACTCATGCAGTCATTGTACACTGCGCTCAAGAAACGGAAACCCTCGGACAGAGTCGAATGGAGTCCTGAGCGGGAGCAGGCATTCTCTGAGGTTGAAACAGCCCTGGCAAACGCCGCACTGTTGGTGCACCCGGACCTGGCGGCCCGGATAGCGCTCACTACCGACGCCTCGGATGTGGCCATAGGGGCCGTCATGGAGCAACGTGTCGCCGGTTCTTGGCAGCCGCTCGCTTTTTTCAGCAGGGCTCTGTGCGACAGTGAGCGTAAATACAGCGCGTTCGACAGAGAGTTGCTGGCTCTCCACCTGGCCATACGTTACTTCCAGTTCTGGCTGGAAGGGCGCAGCTTCACCGCGTTCGTGGACCACAAGCCGCTAACGTTCATGATGGCCAAAGTTTCGGAACCATGGTCGGGCCGGCAGCAGAGACAGCTGGCCGCGATCTCGGAGTTTACGACCGATATTCAGCATGTGTCAGGTAAACTGAATGTGGTGGCAGACTGCCTCTTGCACGCAGTAGTGGCCCCGGTCTGCGTGGGGATAGATTATACAGCCATGGCCGCAGAGCAGTTTGGCGATACGGACATGTGCGCGCTCCAGTCTGGACCAACAGGGTTAAGGCTGGAGAGCAGAGTACTGCAAGACGGCAGGCCCTCCCCCCAATCTGCGATGTCTCCACGGGACGCCTGTGCCCGGTGGTCCCAGTTGCTTGGCGCCGCCGCGTGTTTGAGTCAGTTCACGCTCTGGCGCACCCAGGAGTGCGCGCGTCAGTCAAAATGGTGGGAGCAAAGTTCGTGTGGCCAGGCCTGCGCAAACAAGTGAAAGAGTGGGCTGCAGCCTGTGTAGCGTGCCAACGAGCCAAAGTACACAGACACACGAAGGCTCCTTTGGAGCCGTTTCGTATACTGGCGAAGAGGTTCGACCATGTTCACGTGGACCTCGTGGGCCCCCTCCCGCCATCGCAGGGGTGCACGCACCTTCTGACAGTGGTGGACCATACTACACGCTGGCCAGAAGCAGTCCCGCTGGCGGCAACCACATCCGCGGATGTGGCGCACGCTTTTTTGACGACATGGGTGGCACGTTTTGGAATTCCGTCGGACATCACGTCCGATAGGGGCCCTCAGTTTGTTTCCGACCTCTGGTCCGTGATGGCCCGTAGCCTGGGTGTTGCAATTCATCGCACAACCGCGTACAACCAACAGGCCAATGGGTTATGCAAGCATTTTCATAGGTCACTGAAAGCAGCGCTCAGGGCTTCGCTGATGGATGCAAATTGGGTAGACCTGTTGCTGTGGGTTTTATTGGGGTTGCGTTCCGCACCAAAAGAGGATTTGGAGGCTTCCCCGGCGGAGCTCGTTTTTTCTCAGCCACTGCGGCTGCCCGGGGAATTTTTGCCAGAAAATCCCGCGCCGGACGACTGCCCGTCTCAGCGTTTGCAGCATAGCGCAGACACAAGCATGCTGCCCGGCCTGGCCCACCACTGTTTTCCACGCGCTTTTGTGCCAAAAACTTTGAAGAACGCGGCGTTCGTGTTTGTCAGGCATGATGCCCACCGCAGTCCATAGCGCCCACCCTACGATGGCCCGTTCAGAGTGCTGGAAACAGGGGACAAACATTTTTTGTTAGACTTGGGGGGTCGTCGGGAAAAAATATGCATAGACAGACTTAAGCCCACCTTTGTGGTGGCGGATGAGCAAGTGCTGTTGGCTCAGGCCCCTCGGCGTGGAAGACCCCCACTGAGAACTCCCCAGGTAAACAATTCATCAGAGCAGCCACATGGGCAAGTCGAAGGTTTCCCCCCCTCGCCATGGCCCACCCGCAGACAGACACACCGCCAGGAGCCCCCCGCCGGCACAGCAGCGCCATGGAGGCGGTAAACCCCCGTTACAGCAGATATGGGAGGAGACTGAAGCCAAAAGGACGTGAGGACTGAAACTCGGTCTGAGATTCTGGGGGGGAAAGGGGGGTAGAGGCTGGGTTAATCATCTCAGACTGGATGCAGAGAGTAAACATAGAAGGACAATAGGTATGGAGATTATGGTGAGGTAGCAGAAAGAAGGAGTTTGGGGAGAAGGGATGAATGTATTGTGATGCGAGATGTCGTGCAGATGTGAGATGGGCGGTTGATATAAATTGAGAGCCCCTGGTGTATTGAGACATGCTTTTTCTGTGCATGACTGATGTGAGAGTGAATAAAGTCGTCTGCTGCATAAATCTGCCTCCGTTATTTACACTCTCCACAATATATATTTTAATTCCCCCTTCTCTCTATTTATCTTTCATTCCTGTCTGTCTGAACTGAGTTTTGATCTAAAAACATCTGTTTTCACCAGCATTTCAGTCAATGTTTGCCAAAGGAGCTTCACTTAGGCTGATTTAAGGTGAACTCTCCATAACTTAGCCCAGTGCTCAGGAACTTTTACAAACTGAGTATACCTTTCACCAACGTTTATTTCCAAATGTCAGCAAATTTTCAGCATGCTGAAAATTCTCAACGAATACAACTTTCGCCAGCGTTTACCAACAAACACCAACTATCATTAACTTTTATCAGCTTTTGCCGGCAGAGCCAGACATCTGCCATAACATCAGTAAAAGTTGGTCCAAATGTTGTAGTGTGAATCCACCCATAAAAGCAGGTCCAGGATGGCAGGAAGCCTCCACAAATGCTGATCTTTATATGAGCATCACCTGACGCTGAACTGCGCTGAGTATTCGTTTGGTTAAGTTAACCTAATTTGGCAATTGCTACACATACACTAGCCTAAGTTGGCAAAAGTTTGACAATGCTGAATGCAACACTGGGAAATGTTAGCAAAAGTTTGTGAAAGTTTATAAAAGTTTGTAAAAGTTGGTGTGTACTCACAAACGTAATTTCACCTATGTTTGGACTGATTTCTCTGATTTTTTCAAAATGTCAATAAAAGTCTGTCGAAACATTATAATGTGAACCCAGCTTAAACCCTCTCCTCATGACTGTGAAGACTGAATGTGATTTCTTATCTCATGTTCTCCTAACTCATGTAACATACCTACTCCTTGTTCCCCAGGTTAATCCTACCTGCCTGCCAGCCTGCTGCCTTGTTCACCTTGGCTCCTGCATGCTCATCCAGCAACGTTCCTGCTCCCTATCTCCTCACCTCATCATACTGGGTAACCTCACCTGAACTCAAACTCCTCTGGAGATCTCAAGTAAGGAACCATACTCACCTCCATAAATGCTTTGCACCCCACCTGTTGGAAACCCTTATCTACAGTGGGGCAAAAAAACATTTAGTCAGCCACCAATTGTGCAAGTTCTCCCACTTAAAAGATGAGAGAGGTGTCTAATTTTCATCATAGGTATACCTCAACTATGAGAGACAAAATGAGAAAAAAAAATCCAGAAAATCACAATGAAGGATTTTTAATGAATTAATTGGTAAATTCCTCGGTAAAATAAGTATTTGGTCAATAACAAAAGTTCATCTCAATACTTTGTTATATACCCTTTGTTGGCAATGACAGAGGTCAAACGTTTTCTGTAAGTCTTCACAAGGTTTTCACACACTGTTGCTGGTATTTTGGCCCATTCCTCCATGCAGATCTCCTCTAGAGCAATGATGTTTTGGGGCTATCGCTGGGCAACACAGACTTTTCAACTCCCTCCAAAGATTTTCTATGGGGTTGAGATCTGGAGACTGGCTAGGCCACTCCAGGACCTTGAAATGCTTCTTACGAAGCCACTCCTTCATTGCCCGGGCGGTGTGTTTGGGATCATTGTCATGCTGAAAGACCCAGCCACGTTTCATCTTCAATGCCCTTGCTGATGGAAGGAGGTTTTCACTCAAAATCTCACGATACATGGCCCCATTCATTCTTTCCTTTACATGGATCAGTCGTCCTGGTCCCTTTGCAGAAAAACAGCCCCAAAGCATGATGTTTCCACCCCCATGCTTCACAGTACGTATGGTGTTCTTTCTCCTCCAAACACGACAAGTTGAGATTTTACCAAAAAGTTCTATTTTTGTTTCATCTGACCATATGACATTCTCCCAATCCTCTTCTGGATCCTCCAAATGCTCTCTAGCAAACTTCAGATGGGCCTGGACGTGTACTGGCTTAAGCAGGGGCACACGTCTGGCACTGCAGGATTTGAGTCCCTGGCGGCGTAGTGTGTTACTGATGGTAGCCTTTGTTACTTTGGTCCCAGCTCTCTGCAGGTCATTCACTAGGTCCCCCCGTGTGGTTCTGGGATTTTTGCTCACCGTTCTCATGATCATTTTGACCCTACAGGGTGAGATCTTGCATGGAGCCCCAGATCAAGGGAGATTATCAGTGGTCTTGTATGTCTTCCATTTTCTTATAATTGCTCCTACAGCTGATTTCTTCACACCAAGCTACTTACCTATTACAGATTCAGTCTTCCCAGCCTGGTGCAGGACTACAATTTTGTTTCTGGTGTCCTTTGACAGCTCTTTGGTCTTGGCCATAGTGGAGTTTGGAGTCTGACTGTTTGAGGTTGTGGACAGGTGTCTTTTATACTGATAATGAGTTCAAACAGGTGCCATTAATACAGGTAACGAGTGGAGGACAGAGGAGCCTCTTAAAGAAGAAGTTACATGTCTGTGAGAGCCAGAACTCTTGCTTGTTTGTAGGTGACCAAATACTTATTTTACCGAGGAATTTACCAATTAATTCATTAAAAATCCTTCAATGTGATTTTCTGGATTTTTTTTTTCCTCATTTTGTCTCTCATAGTTGAGGTATACCTATGATGAAAATTGGAGACCTCTCTCATCTTTTAAGTGGGAGAACTTGCACAATTGGTGGATGACTAAATACTTTTTTGCCCCACTGTAGTTCAAGGCTACTCCGGAAACATCCAATAAAGGAGCCATGCTCAACCAATCATAATTCTAGTGGTCTCTTACCTCAGATTCTTCCTGGCCTACACACCACCAGTTGGATACACTCACCTGAAAACACTGCAGAGCTGCACCTCACCCTTTTTCCTCCCTCCAGGAGTCATATCGCCCACTCTGTGGGCCCCTCTCACGCCTTGTAAATAGTTCAATAAATGTATTCACTTTCTTCTTTCTCTGATCACTGTGTGTTTGTGTTTGCTATTGGGTCCTTGCCTTAGAAAACCATGACAGCAGGCAACTTACTTTAATTTTATTAAAAATGATATGACATTTAAGCATACAACTTTTGCAAAGTCTGTGGATGCTTAGTGTTGCTACAAAACAAAAGAAGACTTTGGGCCTAGCGTTAAGGCCTGATCAGAGTCCCTCCAAGGGGAAAACGTTTGCGTTCTGCAGACTCCGTTTGCGTACATGGCAGTATTCAGAACCATGGAAGCTGCTGGCCAGCAGCTGCATTTCAAGCATGCGCAGTGAAAATAAACTGCAGTTCACATTCCTGTACTGTTGGTGGCAGCCAAGAGCCACAAAACTGAATAGAACAGCTGCAATCTAAACATAAATGAAGAGCATGGTGGCAGACATTTTAAATGGTGGACGTGATGGAGGTACGTGAATATAACGATGATCAAGGCAAACAGGAGCTTTTGGTATTTAGTGGCAGAGGAAGAAAACGGATGGGCAAAAAGACGAATATATGTTCACCCAGTACTGGCGGATTGCTCAGTACTTAGTATCGTGGAGCATGCGCAGTTTACTGCGACCATTTGCATACTTGTATGTGCGTTCACTTTTTTGGGGCTGCATGCACTCAGTCAGTGCTCACCCTCTGCATAGAGTTTGCACATGAATGTATCCACTGCGCTTGTTCATATACCAACGCGTTTTTGCAACTATGATTTAGGCTTAAGTTTTGCTGCATGCAAAAAGTCCTGCAGTGATTAGGCGTTGGTACAAATATTAATTTAAATTTACAGTGGTGTGAAAAAGTGTTTGCCCCCTTCCTGATTTCTCATTTTTTTGTATGTTTGTCACATTTAAATGTTTCAGATCATCAAACAAATTTAAATATTAGAAAAAGATAACACAAGTAAACACAACATGCAACTTTTAAATGAAGGTGTTTATTATTAAGGGTAAAAAAAAAATCCAAACCTACATGGCCCTGTGTGAAAAAGTGATTGCCCTCCCTGTTAAAACATAAATTAATTGTGGTTTATCACATCTTTGGACAGCTGAGTTCAATTTCTCTAGCCACACCAAGGCCTGATTACTGCTACACCTGTTCTCATTCAAGAAATTACTTAAATAGGACCTGCCTAACAAAGTCAAGTAGACCAAATTATCCTCAAAAGCTAGATATCATCCAAAGAAATTCAAGAACAAATGAGAAACAAAGTAAATGAGATCTATCAGTCTGGAAAAGGTTATAAAACCATTTCTAAAGATTTGGGACTCCAGCAAACCACAGTGAGAGCCATTATCCACAAATGGTGAAAACATGGAACAGTGGTGAACCTTCCCAGGAGTGGCCAGTCGACCAAAATTACCCCAAGAGTACAGCGACGACTCATCCAAGAGGTCACAAAAGACCACACAACAACATCCAAAGAACTGCAGGCCTCACTTGCCTCAGTTAAGGTCAGTGTTCATGACTCCACCATAAGAAAGAGACAGCCAAAATGGCCTGCATGCATGGAAGAGTTCCAAGATGAAAACCACTGCTGAGCAAAAAGAACATAAAAGCTCATCTCAGTTTTGCCATAAAACATCTTGATGATCCCCAAGACTTTTGGGAAAATACTCTGTGGACTGATGAGACAAAAGTTGAACTTTTTGGAAAGTGTGTGTCCCATCACATCCGGAGTAAAAGTAACACAGCATTTCAGAAAAGAAGCATCACACCAACAGTAAAATATGGTGGGGGTAGTGTGATGGTCTGGGGCTGTTTTGCTTCTTCAGGACCTGGAAGACTTGCTGTGGCAAATGGAACCATGAATTCTGCTGTCTACCAAAAAATCCTGAAGGAGAATGTCCGGCCATCTGTTCGTGACCTCAAGCTGAAGTGCGCTTGGGCTCTGCAGCAGGACAATGATCCAGAACACACCAGCAAGTCCACCTCTGAATGGCTTAAGATAAAACAAAATGAAAACTTTAGAGTTGTCTAGTCATGTTGTTTTGGATTTTTTCCCTTAATAATAAACATCTTCATTTAAAAACTGCATTTTGTGTTTACTTGTGTTATCTTTGCATAATGTTTAAATTTGTTTGATGATATGAAACATTTATGTGTGACAAACATACAAAAAAATGAGAAATCAGGAAGGGGGCAAGCACTTTTTCACACCACTGTGTATGTAAGTAGGAATGAAGATTTCTTTTCATTACCACACACAAAAAACTCGTTTGGGGCACCAGTCCAAAAAATGTACAATTTTATTAATAATTCAATATTTGTACCAGCAATGAAACAGTCTCAAAAACCCGAGTTTTCTTTTAATCAAGAAGATGGAGGAGAAATAAACATAACTCCAATATGCCTGTTTAATAGTATAATAAGAACTTTCAGGATAGATGAAAACATTCAGGTAACTTTAAGACAGTGAATTCATCATGTATCGTGGACACATTAAGCCTTTAATGGATTACTGAGCATAACTTGTTTTATCAAACATTTGTGGAACCAAAGAAAAATATAGCTTTAATTAGCACTGTAATGGAAAAAGAAAAACCATAAAATAGCTTTAAAGCAAAATGGTTGGGAAAAATGGATGCAATTTTATGAAGAAAATGATGATTAAACTAGTTCATAAAAAGGAAAATCCGTGTTACTCTGAAAAAGAACAATGATTAATGAGCTGGAAGCTCATCACACTGGTCATCCTCTCAGTTTATACATAGAAAAAGGAATTTGACGTTTGGCCAGGCTGTCAAATTCTAGAAAATATTTATCATTCAAATTCTAATAAGAAAATCAAACTTGATGAATAAAAACAAAACAAAACACAAATCTGTTTCTTCAGGTGTGTTGCGAACAGAACAAAGTCGACTTAAGCTTGGTGAAAATCAAGACAAAACCTTCTTAGCATGGTAATTTAAGAAAAAAGTAAAATAGGAAAAGGTGAATTTTAAAGAAAAAAATTGGAATAAAGTTACATAAAACACAGAGCTTGCGCTCCAGGTCGGCTTAGGAAGGAGATAGAAGAACCTGACTCTCCACAGACTTTTTCAAGACTCAAATGGGACAAAGGAAACTTTTCCAAATTGTGAGGTAGGGCAGGATGGCACAGGGTCTATGAATGGCAATTGAGCTTGACCAATTACATTCAAAGATAAGGATTGGATCTGCCCATTAGTGTAAATGTTTGACCAACTGCACTGAGTTCCTTTGAACCAAGGGTGGTAAAGTTTCCATAAAGGAGATGCATGGAGACTTGGAAGCTGATTGGTCAGTTCACAGTTTTTGGAATGTGAGCCTCCCACAGGGAAAGAGAAGGAGTGCATAGTATTTGATATGAGAAGTGAAATCATCTTAAAAACAGCCTATCAAAGCATAAATTCTTTCAAACTTTAGTGACTAAAATGTTCCACTTTATGAAGGAACAAAACAATGTGCCTATATTGCAAATATAATTGCAAAATTAATTCTTCCTGAAAATAAGGAGACATATATCAAATCATGTCATTGAAAGCATTTCAAACCATAATTGTCCATCACAGGGTCCAGCCATAATCTTCAAAAGCGGATGTTGTCTGTGGAGAATGACAAGTTAGTTCATTGTTCACAATTCATAGCTTTAAGGTACAGGGAGAAATTATTCATTCAGTTATTCAGTTCTCAGGGTAAATATTCCTACTTTATCCATTGCATGGCAATGATGGACCTTCAGTTTTCATGAGAGGAACCCTGGTTGAGTCTGTGGAACATCAAGTCGTAAACGTGTCACTTTGGCATTCTTTTGGCAAATGGATTTGAGGGGAAATGACTCCAGGTCCTGAGCAGCGAATAACTATCCACTTTATGGCCAATGGCTTTAGGCTTCACAGCTCTGCTCTTGGGTGTAAAGGAGGGGTTTACGACCAGACTTTTGGGTGAAACAATTTCTCTTCAGCAAGGAGTAATTTTATAAACTTGGATCCAGCTGATGATGCTACAGTCCTTATCCTTTTCCCATGTTTAGTAAGATTTGCTTTGATATCGGAGGGGTGGCCTAGGGGTAGAGGAACCACCCCAACAACCAGGAGGTTGTGGGTTCAAGCCCTGGGCTTGTCATACCAAAGACCAAATTTAAAAAAAAAATAGTACTTCCTGCCTTCTAGCTTGGTACTCAGCATAATAGAATGGGGGAAAGAAAATTGGTTACCCAGCCACACGGGGTGCATAAGCCAGTGTACTCCTGTGCTCATCCCAAGCCCGGATAAATGGGGAGGATTGTGTCAGGAAGGACAACTAGATGACTTCAGTCTAATCTGAATTTAACAGTAAGAAATGGCAGGTCATCCACGCTCTGATTTCCTTAAAGCTGATAGAGACAAGATTCTGCCCACCTGACCAGTAGGGCTTGCACTCACTCTTGACTCACTATAATCTCGTACCGGTCGCCAGGTAGAGAAGTAAACAGCACTTCCTGGAGGCTAACATCAATATACTGCAGACTGCTAAAATCTCAGACCTTTGGTTATTATCAGCCAGACAGCGTGTCAAGCGAGGACTCTTGTGGTATAGAATCATGAATTTAACATAATCTTCTCCAATGCACATCTCCGGTAAACACTTTTTTTTAACTATAGCATATAGTGTTATTGACAGTAATGCTAATGTAGCACAGCAGTGATCAAATCGGATAGTTCTCTAGTTTTGACAGTGTAATTATGACAACATTTTAGTTCAGATTGTAAGGACTTTGACTGCTGTTAGTTGTTTTGTGGTTTCTATAAACATGCTGAATCACACTTTTATGATCAGTTTACGTTCATCCGTTTTAGTTATGCAAACTTAAAAAAAAAAAAAAATGGCTGTTGCTATTAAGCTCCAGCAGTCATTTATGTCAGTTCCAGTTCATTTTAAGTTGTAAATGTGTTTTGTTTTTATTTTTTTAAAATATATAAATACATGTTGTGAAACGTTGGGTGCCTGAATTCATTTGTGCCCTTTCAGTTACCTGTATAAGATGAAATCTATTGTTTATTCAGTGTGACAGATTCACAAAGTAATGGTTTATTTCACCTCTGCGAAACTAAAGTATTTTCAAACTTTGTATAACATAGTAAGATAAGATAAGATAAGATAAGCCTTTATTAGTCCCACAACGGGGAAATTCCAGGATTGCAACAGCACAGGGATAGCAACACTCAGAGCAACAATCAGAAGGCAAGAAAAAAAACAAGCAAGCAAGAGCAGCTAATATACATATGTACATATTACTATAAAATATATATACACACACACACACACAGACACACAGTGCAGAGCATTGTAGCTGGATGGAATAAATATATGAATATATGAACACACAGTGCAGAGCATTGTAGCTAGATGGAATAAATATGTAAATATATAAACACCCACAGTACGGAGCATTGCAGCTAGGTGGAATAAATATGCAAGTATATAAACACACACAGTGCGGAGCAATGTAGCTAGATGGAATAATATGTAGATATATAAAAACACAGTGCGGAGCATTGTAGCTAGATGGAATAAATATATAGATATATAAATATAAACACACCCAGTGCTGAGCATTGTAGCTAGATGGAATAAATATGTAAATATATAAACACACACAGTGCAGAGCATTGTTGCTAGGTGGGATGAAACAGCATAACCGTCTATTTAGTTATCCTACATGGTATGATTATGTGCCCATACATATTCTCACCCTCCATAGCGACCGGTATGTTCCTAGTTGTATGCCGGAGAGGACCATTGTGTAAGTCTATTGCATCTTTTGCATTCAAAAAAACTATTAGTTTGTTACGTCTTTTTGCTATCTCTGCGAGCAGCCCTGCTTAGGTTGTACAGTCTGACAGCCGTTGGTAGGAAGGACCTACGAAACCTCTCGGTTGTGCACCTGGGATGATGTAGTCTGCTGCTAAATGAGCTCCTCAGTGCATCCAGTATGTCCTGCATAGGGTGGAACTCGGACTCCAGCAGAGATGACAGTTTAGCCACCGTCCTTCTCTCTCCTATCTCCTCCATCGGATCAAGGCGCTGCCCCAGGACAGAGCTAGCTTTCTTAATCAGTTTGTTCAGTCTCTTCCTATCGACTGCAGTAATGCCACTGCCCCAGCAGACCACTCCAAAAGTGATGGCTGATGCCACCACCGTGTCATAGAATGACTTCAGCAGCGCCCCTTGTACACCAAAAGACCTGAGTCTCCTCAGCAGGAACAGCCTGCGCTGTCCCTTCTTGTAGAGTGCGTCAGTATTGTGTGACCAGTCTAGTTTATTGTTCAGATGAATACCCAGGTACTTATAGGATGTCACCATCTCGATGTCTGTTCCCTGTATATTTACTGGTGCTGTGAGGGGCTGCCCATGCCTGCGGCAGTCCACCACCAGCTCCTTAGTTTTCCTCGCGTTGATCTGGAGGCAGTTCCGATGGCACCAGTCCACAAAGTCCTGGATAAGCCCTCTGTACTCAGCTTCATCTCCGTTGGAGATGAGACCAACGATCGCAGAGTCATCAGAGAACTTCTGTAGATGGCAATGTGTTGTGTTGTGTGAGAAGTCCGCAGTATAAAGAGTGAACAGGAAGGGAGCCAGCACCGTTCCCTGGGGGGCCCCCGTGCTACTGATGATCGTGTCGGAAACACAGTCCCGGGATCTCACAAACTGAGGCCGGTTCGTGAGGTAGTCCAGGATCCATGATGACAGGTGCTGGTCCACCCCTGCGCGCAGCAGCTTGTCCTTCAGGATCATCGGTTGGATGGTGTTGAAAGCACTGGAGAAGTCAAAGAACATGATCCTCACCATATTCCCGGGCTTCTCCAGGTGGGACAGAGAACGGTGAAGGAGGAAGATCACCGCATCCTCCACCCCAATGCCATGCTGGTAGGTGAACTGGAGTGGATCCATCGCTGGTTCCACCAGGGGGCGGAGATGAGCAAGGAGCAGTCTCTCCAGGGTCTTCATCAAGTGGGACGTCAAGGCCACCGGTCTGTAGCTGTTCAGGTCTTTGGGGTGGGAAGTTTTTGGTACAGGTACCACACAAGATGTTTTCCACAGCTGTGGTACCCTCCCCAGTTTCAGGCTCATGTTGAAGATATACGTCACAATCCCACACAGCTGGTCTGCACAGGACTTGAGGAGCTTTGCGCTGATGCCGTCTGGTCCCGACGCCTTCCTCGCCTTGATCTTCCTCAGCTCCGTCCTCACCTGGGTCTTGGTCAGGGTCAGGATGGGGGGCTGTGTGTTGGGAGTGGGGGGGGTGTCGGTGGAGTGGGGAGTGGGCAGCAGGACTTGATTTCTTAGAGGCAGCAGTGGTTGTTGTGCAGACAGGGGGGAGGGCGGTTGGTCAAATCTATTGAAAAACAGATTCAGGTTGTTCGCCCACTCCCTGCCCCTCGTGGCCTGGGGGGAGGTATTCTGGAGCCCCGAGATGGTTTTGAGGTTTCTCCAGACCCCGCTGATGTCGCTCTGTTGCAGCTTGTCCTCCATCTTCTTCCTGAAGCTGTCCTTGCCTTCTCTGATCTTTCTCCTCAGCTCCCTCTGTACGGACTTCAGCATCTCCCTGTTCCCCGACCTGAAGATCCTCTTCTTCTCTCTCAGAAGTGTTTTTATCTCAGGGTTGATCCAGGGTTTGTTGTTTGAGTGACGCCGTATGGTCTTGGTGGGAACGGATTTGTCCACACAGAAGCTGAGGTAGCCCGTGAAGGTGTGAATGAGGCCATCGATGTCCTCACCATGTGGATCGCAGAGCTGCTTCCAGGCAGTGGCTTCAAAACAGTCCTTTAGACTGTCCATTGTCTCCTCAGACCATAACTCCACAGTGTGCATGGCCGGAGGTTGTCTGTGCACTAGGGGTTTGTACACCGGTCGGAGATGAACCAAGTTGTGATCCGATCTCCCAAGTGGGGGGAGTTGTGATGAGGTGTACGCCTCCTTAGTGTTTGCGTAGAACAAATCCAGTGTTTTATTGTCTCTAGTGTGGCATGTGACATACTGGGTGAAAGTGGGCAGAATGGGAGACAGTGAAACGTGGTTGAAATCGCCTGAGATGAGAAGAAGAGCATCTGGGTGTTCTGTCTGCAGCCTGCTGGTTACTGAATGGATGACGTCACGCGCTGTCCCAGCGTTCGCCGTCGGATTTGCATAAACAACAATGCAGATCACGTGTGAGTGTTCTCTCGGGAGATATGTAGGCCTCATGCTAACAGCTAGCAACTCAATGTCTTTGCTGCAGTGTCGTTGTTTAACAGTGATATGTCCCGGTCTGCACCAGTTGTTGTTAATATACATTATCACTCCACCGCCCCTAGTTTTGCCACTCTCTGGTGTTCGGTCAGCTCGTATCATGTGAAAACCCTCCAGCTCAATGTTAGCATCTGCTGCTAGTTCAGTTAGCCACGTCTCAGTAAACAAAAGGAGAGAGCACTCCCGGTAAGTGCTATCATAACGGGAGATAGCCGCTAGCTCATCTAACTTTCCCAGTATCGACCGTACATTTCCCATGACAACAGATGGAAGGGAGGGTCTGTACCTTATATTTTTTGTCCTCCGCCTTACTCCAGCCCGGCAGCCGCGACGCTTTCGCCTCAATTCTCTCGGTATGTCGAGTTTTTCCAGTGGGACCGGGTGGCGGTTAAATGCTAGCAGCTCTTCCCTGTTGTATCGTATCCTGCTATAAACAGTGGCTCCGTCCACCGGCTCAGGAGACATTTGGGACGATCTGTGTGTCCGTGATATAAGTGGGGTGAAAAAAAAGTGCTCAAAAGAGAGAGGAAGGGAAAAAAAACTCGGAATCGAGCCGCTGTTGCAAAAGGCAGCCTACTGGTGTGGCGCCGAGAGGAGATTTAGTGATAACCAAGAACCTAAAATATACTCTTTGTATTATATACATACTGTATATATGGATAGATATATATACACACATAGCATTGTAATCAATAATCCTTAGTGAAGTTGGAAATAATTTATGGTTGAATAATAATCTTTTTTCAAATAATATTTTGCAAAAGCAGTACTGCATCTCCAAAAATTAGTACACTGTGGAAATCCACTCAGTATGTTTCCACTCAGACGATACCTTCCGTCCAGGTCGTCTCCGGGGTGTTCACCTCAAGTTCCATTGTGCGTCAAGGGTCACCAGTGTGGCGAGAGAAATAATCAGGCAGAGCGGTCCAGAGCAGAGCAGGCTTAATTAATCTCTCTCTCTCTCTCACATTCACCAGAATCACAAGCATCAAAAGCCTCAAAGGTCGCAGGCACCTCTCCTTTTATAGCATACAACTCGCTCAGCGACCTGTGGTGCTGCATTAACATAAAAGCCTTTGCAATTCCCATTCTCTTTGTCAGTGTTCACATCAACACACCAACCCCCGCATCAACACACAAACCCCCCATGACAATTCCCCTTGTCCTTCCGTCTGAGTGGAAACATACTGAGTGGATTCCCACACCAAGGCCCAGTTCGCGTTCTGGGGAATAACGGCGGATGACACCAGATACTACTATGTGGTTGCAGCACTGGACACACGCACAACTCAGCAGGTGGCGAGCCTGCTCCAACGGCCCCCAGCCCACGACAAATACGAGGCTCTCAAAACCGCGCTGACCCAGCGCTATATGCTCTCAGACTGCGAGAGAGCAGAAAGGCTCCTGATGCGCTCTGAATTGGGAGACAGGTCGGTGGTCGAGTTAATGGAGATGATATTGGCGTTGATGGGCACAGATGACGGGCATTTCCTCTTTGCCCACCTTTTCTTCCGGAACCTCCCGACGGCGGCCAGGGCGGTCCTTGCCAATTCGCCACTGCTTGGCCGCGCGCAACTACTGGGCGTTAGCGCAAGAGGCAGATCGAATTATCCTCACCACCAGAACCCTCACAGTGAACGCAGCGGCGTCGGAACCCAGCGAGACGGCCAGCGGGGGCGAGGAGCCAATGATGGTGGCTGCAGCGGAGGCCAAGAAGCACCGGAGAGACACACTCTACTTCTACCACTGCCATTTTGGAGAGGACGCATGCCGATGCGTGCCACCATGCCAATTCAAGCGCTCGGGAAATGCCAGGGCCGGCAGTCGGTAGCAGCTGCAACCACCGGTGAAGCAAGCAAGCTGCTCTATGTGACAGACTCACGCTCGGGGAGACGGTTCCTTGTGGACTCCGGCTCCAAAAAAGAGTCTCATCCTGCAGTCCTACGCAGACCGGCTGGCAAACGTCTCAGGCATTAAGACTTTTGGTGAGAGGACACTGACTGTATCCTTGCACGGCCGTACATACCAATGGACATTTGTCATAGTGGCATGCAGCTTCCCCATTATGGGCGCTGATTTTTTGTGTGAACACAGTCTACTAGTCGATGTGGCTAACAGATGCCTGATTAACGCAATGTCTTTTGATTCTCTCCCCTGTACAGCTAGAGGAGCTGGGTCCACAACGCTAGCCAACATCACAACTCCAGGGGGTAAGTTCCACACACTACTCACCCAGTTCCCAGGACTCACGGTCCCGACGTTTTCGGCGACTGTCACTAAACACGGGGTGGAGCACTTCATTACCACCACAGAGCCACCTGTTTTCACATGACCTCAGCGTCTGGACACAGCTAAACTGGCCATAGCACGCGAGGAGTTTGCCAACTTGGAAAAGTTGGGCATCATCAGGAACTCAAACAGCCCATGGGCATCCCTGCTACATATGGTTCCTAAAGCCGAGGGATTGTGGTGACTGTGTGGAGATTTCCGCAGATTGAACAATGCCACAGCGCATGACCGTTACCCGATCCCCCATATTCAGGATTTTTTCGTTCACCTCACTGGGGCACACATTTTTTCCAAGATAGACCTGGTCCGCGGTTACCACCAGGTACCGGTGCACGCTGAGGACATACCTAAGACGGCAGTAATAACCCGGTTTTGTCTTTTTCAGTTGTTACGCATGCCTTTCGGGTTAAAAGGCGCGGCGCAGACATTCCAACGCATGATGGATGCGGTGTTGCGCGATCTGCCGTTTGTGTTTGTCTACCTGGACAACATCCTGGTGGCCAGTGCATTCGAGGATGAACACGTAGCCCACCTCAGGACAGTTTTCCAGAGGTTGGGGGAGCATGGATTAATAATCAACCCGGCGAAGTGCCAGTTCGAGGTGACGGGAATCAATTTTTTGGGCCACCACATCTCACCGGAGGGCGCGATCCCCTTACCGGACAAAATGCGCGCAGTGGCAGATTTCCCCAGCCTAAGACGGTCAGGGAGCTGCAGGAGTTTTGGGGATGGTTAACTTTAACAACTATTTCCTCCCCCGCGCAGCCCAGCTCATGCAGCCGTTGTACGCTGCGCTTAAGCAATGGAAACCAGCGGAAAGAGTCAACTGGACTCCTGAGCGAGAGCATGCGTTTTCCGAGGTTAAAACAGTTCTGGTGAACACCGCACTGCTGGCGCACCCGGACCTGGCGGCTCAGATAGCGCTCACTGCTGACACATTGGACGTGGCCATAGGGGTCAATGGAGATGAAGCTGAGTACACAGACAACCTCCGGTCATGTGCACGGTGAAGTTATGTTCTGAGGAGGTAATGGACGCTCTAAAGGACTGTTTTTAAACCACTGCCTGGGAGCAGCTCTGCGATCCACATGGTGAGGACATCGATGGCCTCACTCACACCATCACGGACTACATCAGCTTCTGTGTGGACAACACCGTACCCATCAAGACCATACGGTGTTGCTCGAACAACAAACCCTGGATCAACCCTGAGATAAAAACACTTCTGAGAGAGAAGAAGAGGATCTTCAGGTCGGGGAACAGGGAGATGCTGAAGTCCGTACAGAGGGAGCTGAGGAGGAAGATCAGAGAAGGCAAGGACAGCTTCAGAAAGAAGATGGAGGACAAGCTGTAACAAAGCGACATCAGCGGGGTCTGGAGAAACCCTAAAACCATCTCTGGGCTCCAGAATACCTCCTCCAAGGCCACGGGGGCAGGGAATGGGCGAACAATCTGAACCTGTTTTTTAATAGGTTTGACCAACGGCCCTCCCCCCCGACTGCACAACAACCACTGCTGCCTCTAAAGTCATCGAGACCTGCTGTCCACACCCCACTCCACCAACACCCCCCCCACTCCCAGCACACAGCCCCCCAACCTGATCCTCACTAAGACCCAGGTGAGGACGGAGCTGAGGAAGATCAAGGCGAGGAAGGCCTCGGGACCGGATGGCATCAGCGCGAAGCTCCTCAAGTCCTGCGCAGACCAGCTGTGTGGGATTGTGGAGCACATCTTCAACCTGAGCCTGAAGCTGGGGAGGGTAACACAGTTGTGGAAAACATCTTGTATGGTACCTGTACCAAAGACTTTCCACCCCAAAGACCTGAACAGCTACAGACCAGTGGCCCTGATGTCTCACATGATGAAGACTCTGGAAAGACTGATCCTTGCTCACCTCCGCCCCCTGGTGAGACCAGTGACGGATCCACTCCAGTTTGCCTACCAGCATGGCATTGGGGTGGAGGATGCAGTGATCTTCCTCCTTCACCGTTCCCTGTCCCACCTGGAGAAGCCCGGGAACGCGGTGAGGATCATGTTCTTTGACTTCTCCAGTGCTTTCAACACCATCCAACCGATGATCCTGAAGGACAAGCTGCTGTGTGCAGGGGTGGACCAGCACCTGTCATCATGGATCCTGGACTACCTCACAAACCAGCCACAGTTTGTGAGAACCCGGGGTTGTGTGTCCGACACGATCATCGGTAGCACGGGGGCCCCCCAGGGAATGGTTTTGGCTCCCTTCCTGTTCACCCTTTATACTGCGGACTTTTCACAAAACACAACACACTGCCATCTACAGAAGTTCTCTGATGACTCTGCGATCGTCGGCCTCATCTCCAGTGGAGATGAAACTGAGTACAAAGGATTTATCCAGGACTTCGTGGACTGGTGCCATCGGAAATACCTCCAGATCAACGCGTGGAAAACTAAGGAGCTGGTGGTGGACTGCCGCAGGCAAGGACAACCCCTCACAGCACCAGTAAACATCCAGGGAACAGACATTGAGATGGTGACATCCTACAAGTACCTGGGTGTTCATCTGAACAATAAACTAGACTGGTCACACAATACCGACACACTCTACAAGAAGGGACAACGCAGGCTGTTCCTACTGAGGAGGCTCAGGTCTTTTGGTGTACAAGGGGTGCTGCTGAAGACATTCTATGACACGGTGGTGGCATCAGCCATCACTTTTGGAGCAGTCTGCTGGGGCAGTGGCATTACAGCAGCCGATAGGAAGAGACTGAACAAACTAATCAAGAAAGCTAGCTCTGTCCTGGGGCAACGCCTTGACCCAGTGGAGGAGATAGGAGAGAGAAGGATGGTGGCTAAACTGTCATCTCTGTTGGAGTCCGAGTCCCACCCTATGCAGGACATACTGAACGCACTGAGGAGCTCATTTAGCAGTAGACTACATCATCCTAGGTGCACAACCGAGAGGTTTCGCAGGTCCATCCTACCTACGGCTGTCAGACTGTATAACCTAAGCAGGGCTGCTCGCAGAGATAGCAAAAAAACGTGACGACCTAATAGTATCGAATGCAAAAGACGCAACAGACTTACACAAATGGTCCCCTCCAGCATACAACTAGGACAATATCAGTCGCTACAGAGGGTGACAATATGTATGGGTGCATATTCATACCATGTAGAGTAACTAAATAGACAGTTATGCTGTTTATTCCATCTAGCTACAATGCTCCGCACTGTGTATATATATTTATATATTTATGTGTACATATGTATATTCACTGCTCTTATTTTCATATCTCCTTAATTATTGCTCTGAGTGTTGCTATCCCTGTGCTGTTGCAATCCTGGAATTTCCCTATTGTGGGACTAATAAAGGCTTATCTTATCTTATCTCTAGCTTACATTCAGCATGTGGCCGGTAAACTCAATGTGGTGGGGGACTGCCTCTCGCGCGCATTAGTGTCCCCAATCTACGTGGGGATAGATTACATGGCCATGGCAGCTGAGCAGATCGGCGATGTGGACGTTTGCGCGCTCCAGTCTGGACCAACAGGGTTAAGGCTGGAGAGCAGAGTACTACAAGACGAGCCCCACTCCCCCCCCCCCCCAATCTGTGACGTCTCCATGGTCCCACGCGCTTGGCGCCGCAGCGGTTTTGAATCGCTTCACTCACTGGCGCACCCAGGAGTGCGCGTGTCAGTCAAAATGGTGGGAGCGAAGTTCATCTGGCCAAGCCTGCGCAAACAGGTGAAAGTGTGGGCTGTAGCCTGCATAGCATGCCAACGAGCCAAAGTGCAAAGGCACACAAAGGCCCCCTTGGAGCTGTTCCATATCCCGGCTAAGAGGTTCAACCACGTTCACGTGGACCTTGTGGGCCCCCTCCCGCTATCGCAGGGGTTCACGCACCTTCTGACAGTGGTGGACCGCACCATGCGCTGGCCCAAAGCAGTCCCACTAGCTTCCACCGCATCCGCAGAAGTTGCACGCGCTTTTTTGACGACATGGGTGGCATGTTTCGGCGTCCCTTCGGATATTATGCCCGGTTGGGGCCCGCAGTTTGTTTCCGACCTCTGGTCCACCATGGCCCGGAGTCTGGGCATCACACTTCATCGCACGACCGCGTACAACCCCCAGGCCAATGGGTTATGGCAGCGTTTCCATAGGTCGATTAAAGCAGTGCTCAGGGCTTCGGTTACGGATGCAAATTGGGTGGACCGGTTGCCGTGGGTTCTATTAGGGTTGCATTCAGCACCAAAGGAGGATTTGGAAGCCTCCCCAGCAGAGCTGTTTTTTTCCCAGCCGCTGTGGCTCCCAGGGGAATTTTTGCCAGACAGCCCCGTGCAGAACACCGATCCATCCCCGCTTTCACTGCTTAGCGCAGTGGCAGGGATGGTACCCGGTCCGGTCCACCACTGTTTTCCACATGCTTTTGCGCCAAAGACCTTGAAGGACGAGGAGTTCGTATTTGTCAGGAACGATGCCCACCCGACCCCCTTGCGTCCGCCCTACGATGGCCCATTCAGAGTGCTGGAACCCGGGGAGAAACATTTTGTGCTAGACTTGGGGGACACAGGGAAACAGTCTGTATAGACAGGCTTAAGCCCGCTTTCGTTTTAGCAGACGAGCAGGTGGTGTTGGCTCGAGCTCCTCGGCGCGGACGACCCCCACTGAGAACTCCCCAGGTACATGACTCGTCAGATCAGTCACAATGGCATGCTAAAGATGTCCCCCCCCTCCCAATACCCGCCCCCCCCCACAGATGGACACACCCCCAAGAGCGCCCCACCGGCACAGCAGCACCTCGGAGCCACAGACCCCCTGTTACAGCCGCTATGGACGTAGGCTGAAGCCCAAAGGACATGAGGGTTAAGGCTCAGTCTGAGTTTCTGGGGAAGGGGGGGGCGGTGTGGGAATCCACTCAGTATGTTTCCACTCAAAGACGGAAGGACAAGGGGAATTGTCATGGGGGGTTTGTGTGTTGATGCGGGGGTTGGTGTGTTGATGCGAACAGTGACAAAGAGTATGGGAATTGCAAAGGCTTTTATGTTAATGCAGCACCACAGGTCGCTGAGCGAGTTGTATGCTATAAAAGGGGAGGTGCCTGCGACCTTTGAGTCTTTTGATGCTTGTGATTCTGGTGAATGTGAGAGAGAGAGAGATTAATAAAGCCTGCTCTGCTCTGGACCGCTCTGCCTGATTATTTCTCTCTCCACAACATCACCATTAAGATCTATATTAAATAGCTCAGACATATTCATTCAAATTTGAAACAAAAAAAATCTTAAAATAGCTAAATTTATATGAGATTATTGTAAAATATGAAAGTTTTACATTTTGGAGTTGAGTTATTTCTAAAAATAAATTCACCACAATATTCAACTTTTGGAGGTGGAGGAGTAGAATGTAAAAGAAATGTGATGATCAGGTGAGTGTGCTCCCCCTCCCCTTCTGTGTTTTTCCCCTCTGTTTCCTGGCTCCAGAGCTGATTATGCTCACCTGCATGATTGGGTGCATGCTACCTCGTCTGCCAGCTTTAAAAGAGCCAGTCTGTGATTGCTTCTCTGCTGGACTGTTGGCTATTGCTGCCTCAACTAAGGCTGAATTATTTTGTGCTGTAAGATTATCTGTTTGTTGACCGCGTTTCTCCTCTCCTTTCCAGGTTACTGCCATCGCAGCGTTATGTCTCTCCGGGGCTGTGCACGCTCACCTGCACGTCCACCATCTCGTCCAGCCTACACCTGCCCTTCCACCATCTCATCTAGTCTACTACTGCTCCATCCGGTCAGCCTACAGCTCATTCCTTCCCTCGCCCCTGCTGGCTTCTCTGGCCTATCCTCGCCAGCGGCCAATCCTTTCCACACTGGGTCTCACAGCTGGTCCCTTTGCTCAATTTGTAAGACTCCTCCCTTCTCAATTAATCAGTACTTCCCTCTTTTCTCTTATTAACCATTTCTCTTCTCCTTCTCTTTATTACAGGCTGTGTGCATCTCCAGCGTGCCCTTTGGTCTTTTGTTCCCAAATATATTGTGTTGTCATTCATTAGTTGTTATTGTAATAAATTATGTTAAATTTTCACCTGAGTCTGAGTGTTCTTCCGGAGCTTTACACCCTGCATTTGAGCCTCTGGCTATTCAATCATGACAGAACAGTCCAGCCAGGATTGAGGCTCAGTGGGCGCTTCACCGGGGGAACACTCAGTTCTTTCTTGATTAGATGCCACGGAGCGCCAAGTTGCCATTCTTACGGACCAGCTGCAAACTATCACCCAACAATTGGTTACCATAATGGATCATTTTGTTACGACCCGAGCGCTGGGCTCTGTCTGCGCTCGGGCTACGCACAGCTCGCTGCCGGCCTTGACAGCTGTGGGTTGTATTCTGGCCTCACCGGGCTCTTATTGTGAAGGCGCTCGGTGGGGCTTCCGCCTGTCAAGGTTGGTCAGCTGTCTGTCATCACTGCTCGTTAGTGTTTGCCTTTATAAGGCGGGCACTGACGGCAGTTAAATTGCAGGAGTATCGTCTAAACCTCGTCAGACATCGTCAAACAATCCTCGTGAGGCCCCATTAGACCGTCATGTCAGGTTTGTGTTCTTTCTTGTCTTGTCTTGTCATAGTTTAGCTCGTAGTGGCTGGGGTTAGCCCTACGAGCCCTTGTATCACTTAGTGTGTGTTTTTGCCCTTAGCGGCTCATAGCCTTGTGTCTTGTCTTGTTTTGTTAATAAATTACCATCATTGTAGAACTCACTGGTGGACTCTTGGTGTCTTATGGTGATCCGCGAGGGTCACCGCATGACACATTTGTGTCATCTGTCTCGTTTGGTTCCTCCTCCTTCTTTTGCTGTGCCAGCAGTTTCTACCATCCGCTGGACCATTTCTATCCCTTTTCCTGCCCCATACGCAGGGGGGGGTAAAGGGTCCCTGCTTCACGGCCGGCTATATTTTCAGCAGGTGGCCTGGGAGTACCCAGACGATGCCTCCAAATTACACTTCGTGACCTTCCTGCTCAGAGACCGGGTGCTTAGTTGGGCCCAGTCTATACTGAGCAGCCCGGAAGGGCCCCGTTACACTTTTGACTGATTTGTTCAGGAGTTTTCTCGGGCATTTGATCACAAAGAGAGTGAGGAGAACATTGCTAGCCAGCTAATGGTGCTTCGACAGGGACATCGGTCGGTCGCTGGTTTCTCTGTTGAGTTCCAGGTTGTTGCGGCAGACTCCGGATGGAATGACGTTGCTCTACGCAGCGCCTTCCTCCGGAGCTTCAACTCCAACCTCCGCGACGACCTGGTAATCTGCGCCAACCCCTCCTCTCTGGATGAGTTCAGAATCAGAATCAGAATCAGATTTATTGCCATTGTTCATGTAGTACACAAACTAGGAATTTGTCTCGGTGCAATGCTGCAACATTAAACATGATAAGATAAAAGAATAAAAAACTATACATGCAATAAGTGTAGAATAAGAATGAGTAATACTAGTCAAAGCAGTTTTTAAATATATTAGCGAGCAGCAGATATTGTGGAGTACCACATAGTGCAGTCGGTAATGCAACAGAAACAGTGATGGTTGACATGAGTCTGGTTAAGCTGCTGTACATAGTGCACGAGAGTCAATAAGTCACTTAGTGTTCAGCAGTCTGATGGCAGAGGGGAAGAAGCTGTTCATGTGCCGGGAGGTTTTGGTCTGAATGGACCGAAGTCTTCTACCTGAGGGGAGGGGGGCAAACAGTACGTGACCAGGGTGTGAAGGATCGGCTATGATCCGGCCTGCACGCCTCCGGGTCCTGGAGATGTACAGGTCCTGGAGAGATGGAAGCTTGCAGCCGATCACCTTCTCAGCAGTGCGCACGACGCGCTGCAGCCTTAGTCTGTCCCTGGCAGTGGCTCCTGCGTACCACACGGTGATGGAGGTGGTGAGGATGGACTCGATGATGGCTGTGTAGAACTGCACTAACATCTTGGTGGGTAGCTTGAGCTTCCTCAGCTGCCGCAGGAAGAACATCCTCTGCTGGGCCTTTTTGATGAGGGAGCTGATGGTCGGCTCCCATTTGAGGTCCCGGGTGATGGTGGTGCCCAGGAAGCGGATGGAATCTGCAGTGGTGATGGGAGAGCCTGTGAGGGTGAGGGGGGGGGCAGAGGGGTTGTGACTTTCCTGAAGTCCACAATCATCTCCACTGTCTTCAGAGCGTTCAGCTGCAGGTTGTTGTGGCTGCACCAGGACGCCAGCTGGGCCACCTCTCTCCTGTAGACGGACTCGTCACCAATGGAGATGAGCCCGATGAGGGTGGTGTCGTCCACAAACTTGATCAGCTCAACAGACTGGTGGCTGGAGGTGCAGGAGTTGGTATAAAGGGAGAAGAGTAGAGGGGAAAGTACACAGCCCTGGGGTGATCCGGTGCTGATGCTGACAGAGTCTGAGACAGTCTTCCCCAGCCGCACATGCTGCCTCCGGTCCGTCAGGAAGTTGGTGATCCACCTGCAGAGGGAGTCAGGCACGCCGAGCAGGGACAGCTTGTCCTGGAGCAGAGCGGGGCGGATGGTGTTGAATGCAGAGCTGAAGTCCACAAACAGGATCCTGGCGTAGGTTCCCGGGGAGTCCAGGTGCTGCAGGATGGAGTGGAGGGCCAGGTTGACTGCGTCGTCCACAGACCTGTTGGCTCGGTAGGCAAACTGCAGTGGGTCCAGGAGGGGAGTGGTGATGGACTTGAGGTGGGGCAGGACCAAGCGCTCAAAGGACTTCATGACTACAGAGGTGAGTGCTACAGGTCTGTAGTCATTAAGTCCAGTGATCCGTGGCTTCTTGGGGACAGGGATGATGGTGGAGGATTTGAGACAGGTGAGCTCCTCTCTTTTTTCCTTTTGCCCAGCTCATCTACTCCTGTGGTCCTGGGTTATCTGTGGCTGCGCCAACACGACCCGATAATTATTTAGGCCCAAAATTCCATTTCCTCTTGGAGCCCATTTTGCCTTTCATCTTGTCTCTGCTCAGCCGCGTGTTCACCTACTCTCCCTATCTCCCGTCTGGCCGAGATGCCAGACTTCAGTCTTGTGCCCGAGGTCTATCATGACTTGGGGGAGGTCTCTAGCAAGTCTAGGACTCTCTGTTTGCCACCTCATTGGTCTTACGACTGTACAACTGATCTCCTCTTGGGCACGCGACTGCTGTCCAGTCAGCTTTACAGTTTGTCTGGGTTGGAGAGGGAGGCAATGGAGAGCTATATTAAAGAATCTCTGAACACCGGCCTCATTCGTCCGTCCTCCGCTCCTCTTAGTGCTGGGTTTTAATTTGTGGGAAAAAAAGACATGTCTCTGCGGCCCTGCATAGACTACCATGAATTAAAAGCCATCACCATTAAAGACAAATATCCACTTCCGCTCATTAACTCAGCCTTCGAGTTTCTAAAATGTGCAAGCGTTCACTAAACTCGACCTCTGGAACGCATACCATCTGGTCCGTATGCGTGAGGGTGATGAATGGAAGACGTCGTTTAAAACACACTTGAGGCAATTCGAGTACCTTGTGATGCCCTTTAGGCAGACCAACACTCCCGCCGTCTTCCAGTGCATGATTAATGACGTTCTCTGGGATATGGTGAATCAGTTTGTTTTTGTCTACCTTGATAATATTCTTATTTTTTCCCACACGCTGGACGGGCACACAGTCCATGTCCGGGCAGTATTACAAGGCCTGCTTGAGAATCAATATTACATGAAGGCAGAGAAGTGTGAGTTTTCCTCTCGTTCCACTTCCTTCCTGGGGTTCATTGTAGCCGAGGGCAAGTTAAGGGCTGACTCAGTGAAGGTCAAGGTGGTCCTTGATTGGCCAATTCTGCAGTCCAGGAAGCAACTCCAGTGTTTCCTGGGCTTCGCAAATTTTTACTGCCGCTTCATCCGCAATTACAGTAAAGTTGCCCTGCCTTTGACTCAGTTGACCTCTACTATGATCTCATTTAAGTGGTCTGAAGCGGCAAAGCGGGCCTTCCCCAAGCTTAAGGGTCTTTTTTCTCAGACGCCCATCCTGGCTCAGGTCGACCCTTAATCACAGTTTGTGGTTGAGGTTGACGCATCTGATTCAGGGGTGGGCGCCATCCTCTCCCAGTGCTCCGTCTCCGACCAGAAGTTACATCCGTGTGTGTTTTTCCCTTGGCAGCTTACCCTCGCCGAGAGGAATTACAACATTGGAGACCGTGAGCTGCTGGCAATCAAACTGGCTCTAGAAGAATGGAGGCACTGGCTAGAGGCAGCCACTCAATCCATCATTGTCTGGACAAATCACAAAAACAGAGTATTTAAGGTCTGCAAGAAGGTTAAATTCAAGACAGGACCGTTGGGCTCTGTTTTTCCTCAGATTCAATCTAGCCATTACTTACCACCCTGGCTCCCATTATTTTAAACTTGATGCTCACTCTCGGCAGTTATCCCCCAACCATTCTCCTTCTTCTGTTTTTCTCACTTCTTCCTTTCCTGAACCTATCCTGCCTTCATCCTGCATTGTTGGAGCCCTCTCTTGGGAAATCGAGAAGAGGGTCCGGCAGGCCCAGGCATCCAAACCCATCCCTGAGGGGGGCCTGGCTAACCAGTTGTATGCCCCCTCTGGATGCCGCAGTGATGTCATCCAGTGGGGGCACACCAGTTTCTCTGGTTGTCACCCCGGAATCTCATGAACTGTTGAACTGCTGCAACGGGTATTTTGGTGGCTGACTCTTCCTATTGATGTTCAGGACTTTGTTAAAGCCTGCCAAGTCTGTGCCACCAATAAATCAAACCCCTCACCTCCAGCTGGCCTCCTTCATCCCCTTCCTGTTCCTAGTTGCCCCTGGTCTCATGTAGCTCTGGATTTTGTTACGGGTCTCCCTCTATCTCAAGGTAACACAGTTATACTCATCATCATAGACCGCTTTTCCAGGTCTGTTCGTCTGGTGCTCGTGCCCAAGTTACTTTCAGCTATAGAGACTGTCAACTTTCTTACCCTCCACATTATTTGCCTCCATGGTATCCCTATTGACATTGTTTCTGACTGGGGTCCGCAGTTCTCATCCCAATTGTGGAAGGCCTTTTCTCATTCCCTTGGCGCCACCATCAATCTCACCTCTGGATACCATTCTCAGAGTAACGGCCAGGTCGAGCGAGCCAACCAGTCCCTGGAGGCCACCCTGTGATGCGTGGCTTCCTGTAACCCCACTACCTGGAGCTCTCATCTGACTTGGCTGGAGTACGCACTTAACACTGCTGTTTCATTTGCCACCGGGCTGACGCCCTTCGAGGCCTCTGTTGGGTACACCCCACCTCTTCTCCCTATGGCAGAGAGGGAGGTAGGTGTGCCGTCTGTAGAGGCCCATGCTCACTGCTGTCGCCGGCTATGGAGATCGACCCGGGCTGCCCTTCTCCGCTCAGCTGAGTGGAACAGTCTATGCTCCAACTGCAGACATGCACCCACGCCCAAATACACTGTCGGACAGAAGGTGTGGATGTCAGCCGAACAGGTACCTCTGAAGATGGAATCCATGAAACTGTCACCATGTTTTCTAGGTCCAGTCCCCATCTCTAAAATCATTAATGATGTCACTGTTTGGCTCAAGCTTCCTCCATCACTCCACATTCACCCAACCTTTCATGTCTTCTGGACAAAGCCCCTCTCTGCCAGCCCACTCTGTCCTCCCCGAAGCCTCCTCCTCCTCCTCCTCGACGGCCATACCACCTATACCGTCCAGAGGGTTCTGGACGTCCGTCATCGTGCCTGCAGTATCTGGTTCACTGGAAGGGTTATGGACCAGAGGAGATGTCGTGGATCCCTGATTCGTTCTTCCATGACAAGGGCATGGTTCGGGCTTTCCACCAGGTGCATCCCAACAAGCCTGCAGGAATGCCAGGAGGTGCCCCTTGGGGGGGGGGGGGGGGCACTGTGATGATCAGGTGAGTGTGCTCTCCCAACCCTCCTGTGTTTTTTCCCTCTGTCTGTTACTGGCTCCGGAGTTGAATACGCTCACCTGCGTGATTGGGTGCTCCTGCTGCTACCTCGTCTGCCAGCTTTAAAAGAGCCAGTCTGTGATTGCTTCTTCACTGGACTGTTGGGTATTGCTGTCTCAACAAAAGCTGAATTATTCTGTGCTTTAAGATTATCTGTTTGTTGACCGAGTTTCTCCTCTCCTTTCCAGGTTGCTGCCATCGCAGCAGCGTGTCTCTCCGGGGCTGCACAATCATTTCCGCTTCTGAGAGAGAGCAGACGCTTTTCTTCCCTCTCCCTCCTAATCCTCTCCCTTCTGATCCCAGCTTGCAATGTCACTCTTCTCCTGGCTGAATCTTAATCCAAATGGAAATTATGGATCTGGAAAGCGGCTTATATGCGATTGTCACCTTTAAAAGAGGAAGATCGGGTCAGGGGGAACCCAAGGGAGACTCATGGCATTGGAATTCATGTGTCTGTGTGATTCGACTGAGATTGAACTGATCACAGGATCTTCTGTTTGGCCCCTGGAGTTTTCCTAGTGTATCGAAATTATCTGGGTGAGCTAATCAAATGCGGACCCCGGCGTAGCTCCCTTAACAAATTCAACAATTCGTCCAGCTGGGGGGAGCACTGACTGTCAGCGGCAGGATTAACATGGAATTTACTATCTGGCATGCATTGAAGAGAGAACGAACTCTCTGGACATGTTTTACCTATGTTTCGGTAGGTGGATAACATCTGTGGATCGCTGAGTGCTCTCCAGAGAATGATCTAAAGTATGATTCAAGCCTGTATGAAATTGAAGCACAGAATCGAAGAGAGAGAAATTTTTTATTCTCTGAGTGCACTGTGCAGATTTGACCTTGTGTTTTGGTGCCCTTGTTTACATTCCTCCTCGATAAGATAACGCCGGAGAAGTGGCTTATGTCTACCCATACATCAACAATCAGTTGTTGTCGTCAGCGGATTGGTCTCTCAGGGACAATGCCCATGTGCCTTCTGCAAGGAAGAGGAAAAGAGAGACAGACTCTGATCTCTGGACTTGTTTATAAGTCACATGATTATAACATCTATTCACTGCCAGGAGGCGCCCTCTGCTGCTCACTAACAACTGTTACACTCACACTACACAATGACATGCAAATATACACACACTGCTCTCCCTCCCTCTGCTGTGTGATTGTATCTATTGTCTGCTAATGTGCATAGAGGGTTTTTTTCTGTGTAATCAAAATTTGGCTCATGAGCTTATATGAGCTTATACGAGCGTGATTCTGATAACTATGTTTTTTCTCTCTGCCTATTGTGTTTCCCCCCCCCTTCCCCCCTTTACCCCCACTGCAGACAGGCGCCTTTATGGCTGCCGTGTCATTGGATGCGCCTAACGTGCGCGCCCAATGTCAAGTCAAATTCCTTGTGTGTTTACTTGTAAATATACTTGGCAATAAAGCTGATTCTGATTCTGATTCTGATTCTGCTCAAATGCACTTCCACCATCTTGTCTGGCCTACACCTGCCCTTCCCCCATCTTGTCTGGTCTACTCCTGCTCCACCTGGTCAGCCTACAGCTCATTCCTTCCCTCGCCCCTGCTAGCTTCTCTGGCCTATCCTCGCCAGCGGCCAATCTTCTGCATGCTGGGTCTCACAGCCAGTCCCCCCGCTCAATTTGTAAGACTCCTCTCTTCTCAATTAATCAGAACTTCCCCTCATTTTCTTTTATTAACCATTTCTCTTCTCCTTCTCTTTATTAAAGGCTGTGTGCCTCTTCATCGTGCCCTATGGTCTTTTGTTCCCAAATATATTGTGTTGTCATTCATTAGTTGTTATTGTAATAAATTGTGTTAACTTTTCACCTGAGTCTAAGTGTTCTTCCGGTGCTATATGCCCTGCTTTTGAGCCTCTGGCTATTCAATAATGACAAGAAAACCAACCTCAAATCAAGTGAGTCAAGATTTAGCAAACAGCAATTTATCTAGGAGAAAATGTTTATTAAAAAATAAACAGTCCAGATCAGGGTCCATGGGGCAGATCTGGGAGAGCAATAGAGAAATTAATTAAATCAGGCTTAGGACACACTCTGGAAAGCTTTTGTTGTCCCCATAGTCAGTGTTGACCTTTTTTTTTTTTTTTTTTTTTTACTATAGTCAGGTACAAACTGTTGATGTAAAAAGGACAGTCTCTAAGAAAATGTCATCACAGACTAACAGCATTAAAACATGACAGTATGTGAACTACTAGACAGTTTTAGGACTACAGCAGTGCTGCAAAGAGTTTGCTTGGTCTACATTATGTGAATTGCAATATACCATAGGTGAAGGAAAGACCAGGTACAGATATAGAATTACTTTTTATGTGTGTGTTGTGAGAAGAGGGAGGAAACCCCGGGGCAGACCCAGGACATGTTAGAGAGACTATAGGCCCTTTTCCACTAGTCCCCAGTCAGCCCTACTCACCTCGACATGACTTTACATGGCTCAGCACGCTTTTGTTTCCATTACAGCAGAGTACCGCCTGAGGTGGGTGGGACTTTTTTTTACAGCAAGGCCGCACAACACTCCAGTGACGTAAACCACGCGACACCCAAGCAACACACAAATATGGAGGATTGCAATCTCTCTGAAGAGCTGGAGGAGCTGGCTGGGGAGAGGGAAGTCTGGGCTTCTCTGATTAGACTGCTGTCTCCAAAACCTGGACCCCCAGAAAAGCCATAGAAGATGGATAGATGGTTGTGTTGTATATTCATTCCTGCTGCAAGACTGGACCTGATTAAGAGGAACAACATTTTTTTCTAATTACACATTCTTGGAACACCAAGTGCACAGACAGGTTGTGGTTTTAATAAAAGTGAAAAGTGTTAAGACATTTTACCTGCCAAATTTTGATTGTTGTCTTGAGAAGTTATTCAAAAAAGAAAGAAACAAATATCTGTTGCATCTACTTTTGGCAAAATAATCCATAGATATGGGTGGTTTGACCAGGTTACTCACTAAATATTAAAAAAAAAAAAAAAAACACTCCTTAACATTTTAAAAACAGTTAAAAAAAAAAAAAAGCTCCTACACAAACACATTTAAAAGTTCAAAATGAAGGATTTGGCTTTATATATTACTGTGTGTAAAATGTTTTGATAAGACAAAACTTACGTTGGTGTGCTGCCGACTGTCTTCCTCACTGGATGGTTCCTCTGATGGTTGTGGTCCTGACCTGCTAAAGGAGTCCAGGCCTCATACAGTGGCTGTGACTCGGCAGTGGCTCAGGAGGTAGAGTGTATCGTCTAATAGCCCGAGGGTTAGCGGTTCAATCCCCGCTCTCCCTAGCCATTCTGCCGTTGTGTCCCTGGGCAAGACACTTTACCCACCTTGCCTCCAGTGTCCATGACACTGGGCATGAATGTGTAAAAATATTCAGTAGTGATCGGAGAGGCCGTTGGTGTGGTTTGGCAGTCACATTTCCGTCAGTCTGACCCAGGGCAGCTGTGGTTACAGTAGTAACTTACCACTACCATTGTCTGTCTGAAGTGAATGAATAATGTATCCATTGTAAAACGTATTTGAGTGTCTATGAAAAGCCCTATATAAATTTGATGCATTATTATTATAGACATGTGGGGTGGAGGAGAAGCTTCTGCTAACATCATCAGATTGTGGTTTTTAAATGTTGATCTATTCAATTCAATTCAACTTTATTTATATAGTGCAGCACAGTGGTGCAGTGGTTAGCACTGTTGCCTTACAGCAATAAGGTTCCTGGTTCGAAACCCCAGGCTGGCAGGGGTTGGAACCGTTCTGTGTGGAGTTTGCATGTTCTCCCTGTGCTGCGTGGGTTTACTCCGGGGGCTCCGGTTTCCTCCCACAATCCAAAGACATGCATGTTAGGTTAATTGGCTGTTCTAAATTGTCCCTAGATATCTGTTTCCTATGGGTCCTTAGAATAGAGGGTTAATACTAGTGAAAGCGCTTTGAGTGGTCTTTGTGACTAGAAAAGCGCTATATAAGTGCAGGGTAGTTAGTTAGTAGTATATAGCACCATTTCACAACAACAGTCATCTCATAGCACTTTCAACTGTAGGGGAAACCCCCACAGTTGTAGAAAAACCCCAGCAATCAGGTGATCCCCTGTGAGCAAGCGCTTGGCGACGGTGGAGAGGAAAATCTCCCTTTTAACAGGAAGAAACCTCCAGCAGAACCAGACTCAGGGAGGGGCAGTCAGCTGCTGCGACTGGCTGGGGAATGAGGGGATAGAGAAGATGAAAAGAACAGACATGGAGAGAGCAAACAGCACGATGGGGACTCAATCTATGGGAGAGAACAAACAGATGTCAATGACCAGCAAAAAAAAAAAAAAAATTTCACTGAGAGTGAAGAAAGGTGTGAAGCCCAGTGCATTATTGGAGGTCCCCCGGCTGTCTAAACCTATTAGCAGCATACTGTAACTAAGGGAAGGTTCAGAGGTACATGATCTCTCCCTAATTGTAGGCTATATCAAAAAGGAAGGTTTTAACCCTATTCTTAAAAACAGAGATCGAGTCTGACTCCTGAATCCAGATTGGCAGCTGGTTCCACAGGAGAGGAGCTTGATAACTGAAGGCTCTGCCTTCCATTGTACTTTTGGACATTCTAGGTATTACAAGTAATCCATCATTTTGGGAGTGTAGTGCTCTGTTAGGATAATATGATAGTATCAGATCTTTTAAATAAAAAGGGACCTGATTGTTTAGAGCTTTGTAAGAAAGAAGAAGGATTTTAAATTTAATTCTATACTATGGGAAGCCAATGAAGGGAGGCCAGAACTGGAGAGATATGATCTCTCTTTCTAGTACCTGTTAAAGCTCTTGCTGCAGCATTTTGGATCAACTGAAGACTTTTTAAAGATGTTTGGGACAACCTGATAATAAAGAGTTACAATGATCTAATCTAGAGCTAACAAAAGCATGGATCAGTTTCTCAGCATCACTGAGACAAGATGCTCCTAATCTTGGCCATATTACGCAAATAATAGAAGGCAGTCTTAGAAACAAATTTAATATGTGAATTGAAAGACAGATCTTGATCAAAAATAACTCCAAGGTTCCTCACAGAGCTATTAAGAGAAAGAGTAACCGCATCCAAATTAAAAGTTTGATTTGGAAAGGTATTTCTAAGGTTTTTGGACCAACAAGAATGACTTCAGTCTTATCTGAATTTAATAGCAGGAAATTGCAAGTCATCCAAGCTTTAATTTCCTTAAGACAGGCTTCTAACTTGGCTAATTGATTATTATCATCTGGCTTCATCGACAGGTATAATTGTGTGTCATCTGCAGAACAATGAAAATGTATACAGTGCTTTCTAATAATGTTGCCTAAGGGAAGCATATATAAACTAAAAAAAGTAGGGCCTAACACAGATCCCTGTGGAACTCCATGACTAAGCTTTGAGTTGAAAAAAAGGAACCTATCAGATAAATAAGATCTAAACCACTGCAACGAAGTTCCATTAAGTCCACCATAGTGTTCTAATCTATCAAGTAGAATATTATGATCGATAGTATCAAAAGCTACACTAAGGTCTAAAAGGACAAGTACAGAAACAAGTCCATTATCAGATGCGATAAGGAGGTCATTAGTGACCTTCACTAAGGCTGTTTCAGTACTATGATAGATTCTAAACCCAGATTGAAACTCTTCAAGTAAACCATTTCCCTGCAGGTGGTCAAATAATTGCATAGCAACAACTCTTTCCAAGATTTTTGAAATGAAAGCGAGATTAGAGATTGGTCTATAGTTAGCTAAAACTCTTGGATCCAGCATTGGCTTTTTGAGTAAGGGTTTAATTACAGCCATTTTAAAAGCCTGCGGTACATGGCCTAAAGTTAATGAAGAATTGATTATTTGAAGAATAAAGCTACCAATAAGTGGGAAGGCTTCTTTAAATAACCTGGTAGGAATAGGGTCTAAAAGACAAGTTGAAGGCTTGGATGAGGAAATTATTTTGTCTAACTCTAAAAGGTCAATTGGAGTAAACTCATCCAAACAGATATCAATTGAAGGAGTTGTAGTAGTTACTGTATTTAAGTTAACGGTGGGAAGAATCTGATTGATTTTTATCTCTGATAGATAAAATTTTATTATTGAAAAAGTTCATAAAGTCCTGACTAGTAAGTCGAAGGGAATGCTAGGATTGACAGAGTCCTGACTCTTTGTCAGCCTGGCTACAGTGCTGAAAAGAAACCTAGGATTATTCTTGTTGTCTTCTATTATTGCAGATTAATAACTTGTTCTAGCTTTTCTAAGAGATTTTTTATAAATTAAAAGATGATTTCCATCCATCCATCCATCCATCTTCTACCGCTTTTCCGGAGGTCCGGGTCGCGGAGGCAGCAGTTCAAGCAGAGAAGCCCAGACTTCCCTCTCCCCAGCCACCTGCTCCAGCTCTTCAGAGGGGATACCAAGGCGTTCCCAGACTAGCTGGGAGACATAGTCTCTCCACCGAGTCCTGGGTCTGCCCCGGGGTCTCCTCCCAGTGGGACGTGCCTGAAACACCTCAAGTGGGAGGCGTCCAGGAGGCATCCTAATCAGATGCCCATACCACCTCAACTGACTCCTTTCAATGTGGAGGAGCAGCGGTTCTACTCTGAGCCTCTCCCGGATGACTGAGCTCCTCACCCTATCTCTGAGGGTGAGTCCAGCAATCCTACGGAGAAAGCTCATTTCAGCCGCTTGTATCCGCGATCTCGTTCTTTCGGTCATTACCCAAAGCTCGTGACCATAGGTGAGAGTAGGAACGTAGATTGACTGGTAAATCGACAGCTTTGCCTTAGAACTAAGCTCCCTCTTCACCACAACAGACCGGTACAACGTCCGCATCACTGCAGATGCTGCTCCAATCCGTCTGTCGATCTCTCGCTCCATTTTCCCCTCACTCGTGAACAAGACCCCAAGATACTTAAACTCCTCCACTTGGGGCAGGAGCCTGTCCCCAACCCGGAGAGGACAATCCACCTTTTTCCGGCTGAGGACCATGGACTCGGACTTGGAGGTGCTGATTCTCATCCCAGCCGCTTCACACTCAGCGGCAAACCGTCCCAGCAAGAGCTGTAGGTCATTGCTGGATGAAGCCAACAGGACAACATCATCTGCAAACAACAGAGATGAGATCCTGTGGTCACCAAGCATGACACCCTCCATTCCCTGGCTGCGCCTAGAAATCCTGTCCATAAAAATTATGAACAGGACCGGTGACAAAGGGCAGCCCTGGCGGAGTCCAACTCTCACTGGGAATGACTCCGACCGAGTGTTGGCAATGCGAACTAAACTCTCACAACGGTCGTACAGAGACCGAATAGCTCGTAACAACAAGCCCGATACCCCATACTCCCGAAGCACCCCCCACAAAAATCCACGAGGGACGCGGTCAAATGCCTTCTCCAAGTCCACAAAACACATGTAAACTGGTTGGGCAAACTCCCACGAACCCTCAAGAATTCTCGAGAGGGTAAAGAGCTGGTCCGATGTGCCACGGCCAGGACGAAAACCACATTGCTCCTCCTGAATCCGAGGTTCGACCAACGGCCGGACTCTCCTCTCCAATACCTTGGCATAGACCTTCCCAGGGAGGCTGAGGAGTGTGATCCCTCTAAAGTTGGAGCACACCCTCCGGTCCCCTTTTTTGAAGAGAGGAACCACCACCCCGGTTTGCCATGCCAAAGGCACTGCCCCCGACCTCCACGCAATGTTGCAGAGGCGTGTCAACCATGACAACCCAACAACATCCAGGGCCTTGAGGTACTCGGGGCGAATCTCGTCCACCCCCGGGGCCCGGCCACCAAGGAGATTTTTAACCACCTTGGCGACCTCAGCCCCTGTGATAGGCGAGTCATCCCCCTCGTCCCCAAACCCTGCTTCCTCTGTGGAAGGCGTATCAGTGGGATTGAGGAGATCCTCGAAGTATTCCTTCCACCGCCCGACGATATCCCCAGTTGAAGTCAACAGTGTCCCATCCGCACCATACACAGTGTGGACGGGGAGCTGCTTTCCCCTCCTGAGCCGCCGAACAGTTTGCCAGAATCTCTTTGAAGCCGACCGAAAGTCTTGTTCCATGGCCTCACCGAACTCCTCCCATACCCGGGTTTTTGCTTCAGCAACCACCCGAGCTGCACTCCGCTTGGCCTGCCGGTACACCTCAGCTGCTTCGGGAGTCCCACAAGCCAACCAAGCTTGATAGGACTCCTTCTTCAGCTTAATGGCCCCCCTCACCACTGGTGTCCACCACTTGGTTCGGGGGTTGCCACCACGAGATGCACCGGCCACCTTGCGGCCGCAGCTCTGGGCTGCCGCTTCAACAACAGAGGTGGAGAACATGGCCCATTCAGACTCCATGTCTCCAGACTCCCTCGGAATGTGGTTGAAGTTCTTCCGGAGGTGGGAGTTGAAGACCTCCCGGACAGGGGCCTCAGCCAGACGCTCCCAGCACACCCTCACTATACGTTTGGGTCTACCAGGTCTGAATGGCTTCCTCCCCTGCCATCGGATCCAACTCACCACCAGGTGGTGATCAGTTGACAGCTCTGCACCTCTCTTTACTCGGGTGTCCAAGACATACGGTCGCAGGTCTGATGATACGATAACAAAATCGATCATCGACCTGCGGCCTAGGGTGTCCTGGTGCCAGGTGCACATATGGACACCCTTATGCTTGAACATGGTGTTCGTTATAGACAGACTGTGGTTAGCACAGAAGTCCAATAACTGAACACCACTCGGGTTCAGATCGGGCAGGCCGTTCCTCCCAATCACCCCCCTCCAGGTTTCACTGTCGTTGCCCACGTGCGCATTGAAGTCCCCCAGTAGGACAATGGAGTCTCCAGGAGGAGCACCCTCCAGCACCCCAGTCACAGACTCCAAAAAGGGTGGGTACTCTGAAACATCATTTGGTGCATAGGCACAAATGATGGTCAGGACCCGTTTCCCAACCCGAAGGCGCAGGGAAGCAACCCTTTCGTCCACCGGGGAAAACTCCAATATAGAGGCAGCAAGGTGGGGCGATACAAGAATACCTACCCCTGCTCGTCGCCTCTCGCCCGGGGCAACTCCAGAAAAGGCCAAGCTCCAGCCCCTCTCCAGGAGACTGGTTCCGGAACCGGAGCTGTGTGTTGAGGTGAGGCCAACTATATCTAGCCGGTATCGCTCAATCTCGTACACCAGCTCAGGCTCCTTCCCCACCAGAGAGGTGACATTCCACGTACCAAAAGCCAGTTTAGAAAGCTTGGGATCAGTCCGCCAAGGTCTCCGCCTTTGACTGCCACCTAATCCACATAGCACCGGACTTCCATGATCCCTCCTGCAGGTGGTGAACCTACTGGAGGGCGGACCCATGTAACTCCTTCGGGCTGAGCCCGGCCGGGTCCCATGGGTGGAAACCCGGCCACCAGACGCTAGCCTTCGAGCCCCTCCCCCAGGCCTGGCTCCAGGGTGGGGCCCCGGTAACCCCATACCGGGCGGGGTACACTGAATCCTTGATATACAATTTATCATGAGAGTCTGTTGGATCGTTCTTCGTCTGGCCCTTCACCCAGGACCAGTTTGTCTTGGGAGACCCTATCAGAGGCAAATTGCCCCGGACAACATAGCTCCTGGGATCACTGGGGCACGCAAACCCCCCCACCACGATAAGGTGACGATCCATGAGGGGGAAAAGAAAAAAAGATGATGAAAAGATGGAAAAGATGATTTCTCCAAGCTAAAAAAGATTTCATCTGAATTAGTGGAGCGCCATTTTCTTTCTAATTGACAGGTCTTCTGTTTTAAGCTACGAGTTTCTGTGTTAAACCAAGGGGTTAGAAATCAATGATTAGACTTTTTCTTTTTTAAAGGGGCCACCAAGTCCAGAGTCTGATGCAGAGAAGCTGTAACACTATCTACCATGCTATCAATTACAGAAGGAGCAAGCTGTCTATTGCTTATTTCCGTTGTGTTGACACATGGCATAGAGGAAACAATCTGCATAAATTTGGTAACAACATCATCTGAGAGGCATCTACTGTCGTAATATTTTTCTTTAGGAGCCAACTAGTCAGAAATAGTAAAATCAAAGGTTAACAGACAATGATCTGACAGTACAGGGTTATGAGGAAACACTACCAGATTTTCTGTTTCTATGCCATATGTCAGAACAAGGTCCAACGTATGGTGGAGATAATGGGTAGAATGTCTTATTTTCTGAGAGAACCCCATCGAGTCTAATATTGAATTAAATGTCATATTAAGGCAATCACTATCTACATCCATCCATCCATCCATCTTCTACCGCTTTTCCGGAGGTCCGGGTCGCGGAGGCAGCAGTTCAAGCAGAGAAGCCCAGACTTCCCTCTCCCCAGCCACCTGCTCCAGCTCTTCAGAGGGGATACCAAGGCGTTCCCAGACTAGCTGGGAGACATAGTCTCTCCACCGAGTCCTGGGTCTGCCCCGGGGTCTCCTCCCAGTGGGACGTGCCTGAAACACCTCAAGTGGGAGGCGTCCAGGAGGCATCCTAATCAGATGCCCATACCACCTCAACTGACTCCTTTCAATGTGGAGGAGCAGCGGTTCTACTCTGAGCCTCTCCCGGATGACTGAGCTCCTCTCACTATCTACATATACATGCATATTAAAGTCCCCTACTATAATAATTCTATCTGATTTCAGCACTAAATCGGCCAAGAATTCGTCAAATTCGGATAAAAACTCTGAGTAGGTTGATGGAGGATGATAAACTATGGCAAATAAAATTGGGTTTAGCCTAAAATTGCTAAAATGCCCAATACTGAGGACCAGGCCCTCAAAGGACTGATAACGTGTTTTTTGCTTTACATCAACTAGTAATTTGGAATGGTAAGTTGTTGCTACTCCTCCTCCACGACCAGAATGTCTGGAATTTTGACAGTTTAAATAACCAGAGGGAGTTGATTTATTCAAACCAACATAAACCTCTTGCCCTAACCAAGTCTCTGTAAGAGATATTAAATCAGTCTGATGATCAATTAACACATCATGGACTAGCAGAGACTTGGGAGTTAGAGACCTAGTATTTAACAAACCACATTTAATTTTTAAATTATGAGGAGGAACAGAGGCCAAACCATTCAGTTTAGAGGCTTCATGTTTAATTTGAGTTTTACCAACTTTTTGTTTAACCTTCATCTTGTGTTAGGGTGGGCACCTAACACAAAAGTGTTCGGTGCCAAAGTGAAGGAAGGTTAACCTTCCTTCATTTTGGGATTCTTATACACCATATTTCTATTTACTTTGGAGGGAGCAGACAATGATTCTCTGATGGGGAAGACAGGGGCTAAGTTGAGGGGTGGCGGATGAAGAGGAGCTGCAGAGAGGCATGTAAGACTGCGACTCTGCTTCCTGGTCCCAACTCTGAGTTGTCAAGGTTTTGGAAATTTGGATAAAATGATGCCAGATTGTTAGATAGATGAGACGCACCATCCAAAGTGGGATGGATGCCGTCTTGTCTAATAAGACCTGGTTTTCCCCAAAATGAGCTCCAATTATCTATGTAGCCCACGTTGTTTGCAGGACACCACACAGACAGCCAGCGGTTGAAGGATGACAAGCGGCTAAACATGTCATTACTGGTCAGATTGGGGAGGGGCCCAGAGAATACTACAGAGGCCGACATTGTTTTGGCAAAGTCACACACCGATTCCACATTAATTTTTGTGACTTCCAACTGCCGGAGTCGGACGTCATTAATGCCGGCGTGGATAACAATTGTGGAGTATTTACAGTTACTTTTAGCCAGCATTTTCAAATTTGACTCGATGTCGCCTGCTCTGGCCCCAGGAATGCATTTGACTATGGCCGTTGGAGTCTCTAGGTTCACGTTTCTGACTACAGAGTCACCAATGATCAGAGTTTTTTCCTCAGCGGGTGTGTTGCTGAGCGGGGAAAAACGATTAGAAACATGAACAGGTTGGTGGTGAACCGGGGCTTTGCAACTAGGCTTCTTTCTCACCGTCACCCACCCAGTCCCCTCGCTGCTGAGGAGGACTGGAGGACCGCCAACAGGCTGCCCTATGCTTGGGAGCTCTGCTGCAGCTAAGGGATGTCTGTCAAGATTAACTGGCGCAGACGGTGTTTCAGTGCAGTGGAGCCAGGATTCCAAATCAGACAACCTTGCCTCGAGTGCCTCAAAAAGACAACATTTATTACATTTACCGTTATCACTAAAAGAGGCAGAGGTGTAGCTAAACATCTGACAGAGAGAGCACACCAGAGGAGAAGGGGAAGGAGAGCTAGTAGCCATAGCAAGTGGCTAACCTGAAGCTAACAAAAACACAGATGAAAGGTGAACAGAAGGCTAAAGAGGGTGATTAGGTGACACTGAGTGCGCACACAGGTGCAGGAGGCTTGATAAACAGAAGTGAGAGCTAACGATAGAAGGAAAAAAGTGATTAAAATAAAACTAAAGGCAAAATCCTCAGGAGAATGAGGAGAGCTAACCAAAGAGCAAACCACAGACAGCCAGCAACACAGGAAGTGACGATACGTTACCACAGGAAGCCATCCACCAAGAGCCTATGTGAACACGGTCATATTAATAGTCCTTTTTGTGACGTTTTACATGTAAAACGTTGCATCATACTCACCTAAAGGTCAGATATTGATGTTCTGTCCTTAACTCCCACTTGTCCATCACATCAGTGAGGGCTTCAGAAGCTGCTGACCCACTCTCCAGTCACTGTTTGGTGGAGCTCTTCTCTGCTGCATCATGATGGCATTGTCCAAACACCCATCTGTGCTTATTCACATCATGATGGAGGAAGTCCTTACAGAAGGTAAAGAAATGTTTTGGTTTATTACTTGATAATCAACAAAAATCTGACAAATTTCTACAGGCATAATTACAGCTACTTCAGGTACTCAAGAAATTCCATGGCTAATGCTGTACAGTAACATTACTTAGTAAGAAAATAAATTAAGACTTATTTATTACCTCCACCAAGGAGGTTATGTTTTTACCGGGGTTTGTCTGTTTGTTTGTCTGTCTGTCTGTTACCAACATAACTCAAAAAGTTATGAATGGATTTTGATGAAATTTTCAGGAAAAGTCCGAATTGGGACAAGGAAGAAATGATTACATTTTGGGAGTGATCCGGATCACCGTCTGGATCCAGAAATTTTTAAAAAGATTCTTTATCATTGCGAGATAGGGCCATTTTTAGCATATGTGTATATAACTCCACAATAAATGGTCAGGACGCTTGCCAAAAAAATACAGGATAAGATCCCAATAGGTTCTAGCAAATATCAAAGAGTGATCCAGATCCTGCAAAAAATCTGGATACTGTGATCCAGAACAGCAAATAATAGGGGATCTTTGGAATTTTCATCACTGTAAGGTAACAAATTAAGATATACTGTAAACATACAACAAACACCAAAATGTAGCCAAGACACTGTGGAATCAGTAATGTACCAATGGATTTGTTGTATCTTCAAAAGTTATGGAGCTATATCCAGAAGAAAACCGCCATTACTGAAAAAGTGATTTTTGTCAATAATTACTGAACTAATAAAGATATCAACGTGAATCCAATTGCTAAAGGTATGTTTTGATGGTCAAGGAATCTGAAAATATAGATAAAATAAATGTAGGACTTTTCAAAGTCCAGCAATTACATTTTTGAGTAGATCACAGCATGGGGGACTGAACTGCCTTGGCGGAGGTCTGCGCTCTCCGAGTGCTTTTCTAGTTCTAGTATTAGAACCTCAGTTTTCACCGTGGTGATCAATAAAGTTTTACATTATTATCTTAATGTCAACGATGGCCCTCACGAGCCATCAATAAGACGCCGAATGCCAGCCGATGAGTTTGCATAATTTATTAACAAAAGACAAATGACAAAATAATGAGCCACGTGGGGCAAAAACACGAAATATACACATGGGAATAAGACACAGACTATGAGGAAATACACTTACTGAGAGTGGGAAGTGTCAGGAATCAGAGACAGAGTTTTAACGAAAGAATGTTTGACGAGGTCGCAGCGAGGAGTAAGCCTCAGCTGCTTCCTTAAATACCTATGACACACCAATCAACAAAGAAGGATGTAATCAGGAGAAATGCTGAACAGCTGTCAAAATGTGACTCGGCTTTGACAGCCGGAAGCCCCGCCGTGACGCTGTCAGAATAAAAGCCCTGACGGCCATATGGTACGCCTGAGAAAAGAATGGGGAACTACTGGACAACCCGAGCGCGGACAGAGTCAGTGCTCAGACCATGACACTTAAACTGTAATAACAATAAACAACTGTATTTTTTTTCCACTGTACACCAAATTATAAGACTGAGCAGCTGCACATCAAAGCTGATAATTTAAATAAAAACTTTGAGTGAAACATGACTGCTGCAAAACTATGTGCTGTTACATTCATATATGTAAATGTTGATCATATGACCATGTCATACGTGTCAGCTTGGTAAGGAGCAGTTAGTGGGGTCTATTCCACACCATATATTGGCTGATACTATCATGCAGTCATAATTATAATATGAACATATCAGAAAAAAAAAATAGTTGGTTACATAGAGTTTAGACTACTGCCCCCCAGAGACCTTAACCACCAGTTTAAAGGTGAAATTCAGAACAATTTTATGAAAACAAAGATTTAAAAAAAAAATACATCAACAAAGTGTTTAGAAACTTGTACAATGTAAGTCTTAATGTTCTTCAAAAAATTAGTATATTGATGGAAAAAAAATTGTATTTTTTTGCGGACTGATAATAATGTAAATATTTATGTTCCAGAAGACTGATTTTGAAAAAATAGTGTTCTTTCAGTGTATCAGATCCAATACAATGAATCTGTTGATGTCACGTGCTATTGCTTATCCAAGGTTCCAAGGTTGTCATAGCCAGGAGCGGCACTGGGGTTAAGCTCCCAGTGCTCATAAAATGCTCCTTATGGCGTGCGTCTCGAAAAGCCTCTGACAACTAAGTCCAACTCCTAGCCTGCCCGTGTGGTCTAGTCTCTAAGCCCGGCGGAACTGCTTTTACTAATAGGAGAAGGGGCGAGGGCGGATCTCTGGCGCCTTAAAACCAGATGCTTCGGGTAGATGGTGGCTCGTCAACCTGGGAAGGTAGCCCATCTAAGGGAAGGTAAACCCTGATTTCAAACCTCCGCTGCCTTGCGGCATACCCGGTCACGGGAAAGGCTTCGGGAGTCAACCCTGAGGAAAAATCCGGAGTCGGAGCCCCTAAGGCAGTTCTATGTTGTGCTCAACATCGTTCTGGCAGCTCCTGCAATGGCGCTGGTGCCAAACTGTAGCAGCCCTGCTGTTCCTTTGGATTCATCAGTGACGTGGAGAGGGGAGACATGCTGCATGGGCAACATCTTATCCTCCATATCTTCCTGCCCAGGCTTGAATCCTACCAACGCCCAACGCTGGAAGGTAGAACACCGGATCACTGGAGAGGACACTCCAGCTTCGCCTTTGGCGTAGACAAAACACGGGGAATGACAGTTACCGGTTATAAGCCACCGCTCAATTGGCGTAGAGCTCGGCGCCAGGGGTTATTCCCGACGGTGGGAGGGATCATCGGATCTCACTGGACAGCTACCGCCCGCCTCAAGCTGGGCAGCCCCCAGCCAATAAGGTGATGTCCCGCCACAGCTTGCTTTCCTCATTGGGTGCATGGGGATGAGGAGAAATCCGAACAGCAGGCTGAGAACTTTCGTACCAGGCAAGACAATAAAACAAAAGAGACCAACTCTAAAACTGGGAACTTGGAACGTCCGCACTATGATGACAGGACTCGCTACTAACTTCAAGGACATCAACGACACCAGGAAGACTGCCATCATCAATAATGAGCTGAAGAGACTGGGAGTGGATATCGCCACTCTCCAGGAAACACGGTTGGCTGACGCAGGCACACTGAGAGAGAAGGACTACACGTTCTACTGGCAGAGAAAGGGCAGTGACGAACACAGGGAACACGGAGTGGGCTTTGCAGTGAAGAACACCTTGCTGAAGATGGTGGAACCGAGCAGCACTGGCTCTGCTCGACTCCTCACCCTCCGCCTGAACACCACTCAAGGCCCAGTCACCCTCGTCAGTGTGTATGCCCCAACACTGACAGCCACACCAGAGGCAAAAGACGAGTTCTACGAGAATCTCGCAACAACTGTCAGGATCGTCCCCAACTCTGAACAACTCATTCTCCTTGGAGACTTCAATGCCAGAGTGGGTGCTGACCATGACTCCTGGCCCTCCTGTCTTGGACCTTTTGGCGTGGGCAGAATGAATGACAACGGACAGCGGCTGCTCGAGTTCTGCACATATCACGATCTGTGCATCACAAACTCGTTCTTCAAGACCAAGCCCCAACACAAGGTTTCCTGGCAACATCCACGCTCAAAGCACTGGCACCAGCTGGACTTGATCCTGACCAGGCGCACCTCACTGAAGAACGTGCTAATCACCCGTTCGTTCCAGAGTGCAGATTGCGACACAGACCATTCATTGGTGTGTTGCAAGGTCAAGCTGCAGCTGAAGAAATTCCATCGTGCTAGACAACCTGGAAAGGCACGGATTGACACCAGCAAGATGGCTCAACCAGAACTTGTTGAGCAGTTTGCCTCCACCTTTGAGAAGGAACTTGGTGTACCACAAGAAGGAGAATCTGCAAAGCAGAAGTGGGAAGAGCTGCGAAACACCATCCACCGCACAGCCTTGGCTACCTTTGGGAGGAAGACCTCGAAGTCACAGGACTGGTTTGATGCCAAGTTGACCGAGATGACCCCCGTCATCGAAGCCAAGCGCTCAGCACTTGCTGAGTACAAGAAGTACCCAAACGAGAAGAATCTCCAGATTCTCAGGGCTGCAAGAAGCAAAGTTCAGCAGACTGCTCGGCGCTGTGCCAACGAGTACTGGACTCAGCTCAGCCAAGACATTCAAACCGCTGCCATAACAGGGAACATCCGTGGTATGTACAATGGCATCAAGAAAGCACTTGGTCCGGCTCAGAGCAAGACGGCCCCCCTCAAATCCTCCACTGGGGAGATGATCACACAAAAGAACAAGCAGATGGAGAGATGGGTGGAACACTACTCCGACCTCTACTCCAGACAGAACACCGTGACACCGTCAGCCCTTGATGCCATCGACTGCCTGCCATCCATGGACGAACTTGACGCCGAGCCAACCATCGATGAACTCAGCAAGGCCATTGATAGCTTGGCCGCTGGCAAGGCACCCGGCAACGACGGCATACCCCCCGACCTGATCAAGCACTGCAAGACCGCCCTACTGCTGCCATTGCATGACGTCCTCTGCCAGTGTTGGAAGGAAGGTGCCGTACCACAGGACATGAGGGACGCCGAGATCATCACCCTCTACAGAAACAAAGGGGAGAGAAGCGACTGCAACAACTACAGGGGCATCTCCCTCCTCAGCGTTGTTGGCAAAGTCTACGCACGAGTTGTTCTCGTTCGTCTACAGAAGCTTGCCGAACGTGTCTACCCCGAGTCTCAGTGTGGCTTCCGCACTGAGCGATCGACGGTAGACATGATATTCTCCATCCGCCAACTCCAGGAGAAATGCAGAGAACAGAACATGCCCCTGTACGTCGCCTTCATCGACCTCACCAAAGCGTTCGATCTGGTCAGCAGAGAGGGCCTTTTCAAGATCCTGCCAAAGATAGGATGCCCACCAAAGTTGCAAAGCCTCATTGAATCGTTTCACACCAACATGCAGGGGATAGTGCAGCACGATGGCAACGTCTCAGAGCCTTTCAGCATACGCAGCGGAGTGAAACAGGGCTGTGTACTTGCGCCAACCCTCTTTGGGATTTTCTTTGCTATGCTCCTGAGGCATGCCTTCAGCACAGCAACAGAGGGAATCTACCTGCACACAAGATCTGACGGCAGGCTTTTCAACCTCACCCGCCTGAAAGCCAGAACCAAAGTACGCAAGGCGCTAATCAGAGACATGCTGTTCGCAGACGACGCTGCAGTCGCAACCCACACACAGCAGGAGCTTCAGACCCTTATGGACCGCTTCTCCCAGGCATGCAAGGACTTCGGGCTTACCATCAGCCTGAAGAAGACTAACGTCTTGGCGCAAGGCACGGAAGCACTACCAACCATCACCATTGACGACTATGAGCTGGAGGTCGTGAATCAGTTCACGTACCTGGGGTCCACGATCAGCAACAACCTCTCCCTTGATACAGAGATCAACAAGAGGATTGGAAAATCAGCCTTCATACTCGCTCGCCTCACCGCACGAGTGTGGGAGAATCCCAAACTCTCTGTCAAGACGAAGATGGCAGTGTACAACGCCTGCGTCATCAGCACACTGCTCTATGGGAGTGAGACGTGGACAACATACGCCCGGCAGGAAAAGAGACTGAACTCCTTCCACTTGCGCTGCATTCGCCACATCCTGGACATATCCTGGTAGGACAAAGTGCCCAACACAGAAGTTCTGTCCCGCGCCGGCCTTCCCTCCATGTTCACTCTACTCAGACAGCGCAGGCTCCGCTGGCTAGGCCACGTTCACCGTATGGAGGATGGCAGAATCCCCAAAGACGTCCTCTATGGAGAACTGGCAACTGGCAAGAGAGACGCTGGCCGCCCACAGCTGCGTTTTAGAGACGTCTGCAAGAGAGACATGAAGGCCCTGGAGATCAACACCGAGCGCTGGGAGGACCTTGCAACCGACCGCTCCAAATGGAGAGGCACCCTGACCAGACAGCTCAAGGCGGGTGAAGAGAGACTGACTGCTGCTGCAGATGAAAAAAGGACCCGCAGGAAGAACCGCCACAGACCCAGCAGCACGGAGACCACCCACAAGTGTGACCTGTGTGACAGGGACTGCCATTCGCGCATCGGCCTGTTCAGCCACAGGCGGTGCTGTTCCAGCAGAGTAGATGTTTAGGATTCTCTTCCATGGTCATCATAGACCGACGGAGGCCGACGACGGGGGTTGCCAAACGCTGTCATGGCCACTTCTGAAAGTAAAAAGCTCATTCTGTTATCCTTCTCAAGTAAGAAGTGATAAATGAAGGGGCAAGACCAGAATAAGTATTGGCTCAGCTTTTGATCGCTGGTGCGAACTGAAGAATCAAAAAGGTTTGAAAAGCCATACTGAGGTCGCCAATTTGCTACTTGACCAGTAAGCTAAGCTAAGCTAAGCTAAGCTAAGCTAAGCTAACTAGTGCTTGAATAGCTATCTGTAACCTTCCACAGTTTGTCTATCAGATGTTCCTGTTATTAATGTGGCTGTGTGATAATATCAACTGCTGTATGGCGATGGGATAGACCACAGTAATTGCTCACTAATCCTTTCCAAACAGTAATTTTTCCACTCTGGTCTAGTGTAGTTAAAATCCCCTCTAGCTACAGTTAGCATTAGCTTCCGATACCGTGAAAGAAGGAATTCCATTTTCTCTAACAAATGTTATGAGTTTTTAAAAATACATTAGTTTTACATTGTGTTCGATGATCTCCCACACACTTGTGGCCATTTATCTAAAGAAGCACTTTTTGCCCATAATTTTAATGTGTTCTAATTTTGCCAGAATCAAAATTTGCTACAGTTAGCATTAGCTTATGATACATTGAACAATGGTTCTTTTGTTTACGTGATCAAACGTTCTTGATGTTTATAAAATAAATTGCTTCTACATTTTGTTAGATAATCTTCCCCAAATGTATCCCCATTGTCTTTTGAAAGCAGAAACAGAGCCAAAACCTTCTCCGGGTCAGCTATATAATTTTTTAAACTTCTTTGTGTCTGTGAAAAGTATTCCGAACAGTTTTATAAAAATTCTTGTTCTCTTTCTTCACTTTTAAAAATCACAGGATTGAGAATGTACTTGTACATGTACATATAGGATCCCATGGTCCGCTTAAGGCCCTTTTCCACTAGCCTCACTTAGCCCTACACCGCACCACTCAGCCTGCTTTAGGCGCTTTTCCATTAGCCCCAGCACCGGTTAGCAGGTACTTTTTTCATACCTGATCCAGGGCAGGGTCTAACCGAGCTGAGTAGGGCTGAGTAGGGCTGTGATAGGACTTTAAGAGACTGGTCGCCGCTGATTGGTCAGGTCGTAAAGTCAGGAAAGCGACTTTTTCTGCTGAATTTACTCCACGACCGCCATTTGTAATTGTTCAGCCAGTGAACACAGTGCGCCCCTTTAATACGGTATATTATATTAATATACTGTATAATATACTTATATAATAATATACTCCTAATATTATATATTAGGAGGTGCGCAATTTTCTTTCTATATTAGGCGACGATCGCATCCAGCGCGAGTTGGACGGATCTACTCGAAATGCAGGTGTCCGAGCAGATGGCTTCCCAAGGGCACATCCGTACTGCCAAACAGTGTCGGGAGAAGCTGAAAAAGCTGAAAAGCGATTACCGAGCAGTGAAGGACCACAATGGTCGAAGTGCAGCGGCTCGGAAGGGGTGGAAGTGGTTCGCTGAGAGACATTGGGCTCGACACGGTCACTGTCATGGTCACTGTCACGGTCACGGCCTTGGAAACCGTGGATGGTGAGTGTTGTTTTGATATTGCGCATCTTTTCGCCACTTGATCCTTTCTGTGCCAAGCTCACTGTTTTTAAGAAATAGGAAGGTTGTTAGATTGTGGGTAATGGTTGTTACTGAGGCTTGCGTATTGTTTTGCAGCCAACTGCAGATTCACGCTTGCTTTGTGTTAAGTATTAGCGCGAACAAAACGCTAAATTACGCTTATTGTATTCCGGTTAAAAACTTGAGAATGTTGTGTACATGTTGCACTTTGGTGTTAAGTTTTAAATTTTGTGCATTTTCTTTCTAGAATCGCATTTCATATCACAGGGGTCCACCTTAGTGGACATGATGGACACACCGGACTCTCCTGGCGCTGCGTCTGCGTGTGCGTCTGGCGGAGCGCCAGCTGGATCGACTCCACATCACCAGCTCCATCTGGATCATGTTCAAGTGCCGGTAAGGCACAATAACCACAATTTTTTTTTGGGTTGAAACAGGTCCAGTGGAAACCAGGGTCGAAAATCCATCCATCCATCCATCCATCTTCTACCGCTTAATCCTTTACAGGTCGCGGGGGGGCTGGAGCCTAACAAGTTATGTCCCAAATTGATTAATGCAATTTCCTGTAGCTGCATATTAATTAATTGAAAATGTCTTTTTAAATGTACAAAAAGGTTATTCTTTGGTCTTCACTTATCGGTGTTCCACAACCATTTTTAGGTGTGGTGATTGAAGTACTGTAATTCCTGTTTTATAAAAACAACTAAAGCTCATGAACTGCCGTTGAAATCAACATGCGTCATTGAAATGCTTCGCGTCAGCTGACTGTATTAACCCATTCAGATTTCTGCGGCCACACTACAAGCAACTAGTTTAAACATTACCCATCCATCCATCCATATTCTTAATCGTAATCCTTTTTAGTTTTGCAGGGGGGCTGCAGCCGAAGACAGCACCCTGCGTGTTGCAAAATCTGCTCTACTGAGGGGCAGCAACATGACAGTTCAGCTTATATACAGCAATGAAGCATAATATAATAGTGACATTCCACCACAGACTTTCACCAGTGTAATTCCATAATATATGTAGTGATCCAGCTTTAACGACCATGCCTTTCTGTCTTTCCATCTACATTAGCGAGGGTCAACATGCATGACGAAGAGATGCGGCTCTTGGAACGGCAACATGACCAGCGGCAAGAATCAGGAGTACATGCAGCATTTGCGACTGGTGGCCGCAGATGTGCGGGCAGATGCGCATGAAGCCCTGGAGCAGGACGCTGCGTTACGAAGGGAAGAGCTCGCAGAGATGTCATCGCCCAGTTTGTTTTTTTGTTTGTAAATTTTGCTTCTGGAATAAAATTGTATTGTTTGCATCAAAAGTCTGGTTTATCTGTTATGACACCGTATGAGAAAAGCCAATAATTACATACACATTCCATTTTCTGTTCACTCCACATGCTGCTGTTCATCAGGTCAGGTGTATAGCCTTCTAATGGTAATTTAATTTTTAACAACACAACTAAACGTAATGTCTTGGTAGTTTTTTTTTTTTTATTTTAAACAAATTTGCAATGCGGAATCCATTTCTTTTGAACGGGTACATTTTTTATGTTATAAGCAGTTGTACAGGTGTGCTTGAACTTGTAGACACTGATAAAGGTAAGTACGTGTAAGTTGAATGTTGCATCACCAGTCAAAATTTAATAAATTAAGAAGGAATCTAGCAAAAATTTGGCACTAATAACAGCAGACAAATCGGACAAGGATACACAACTGTGTTTTTGTTGCACACAACTGTTGTTACCAACAAGTGCAAAATTTATATTCCCTTTTCCCAAAAATTAAAAATCAATTTGTAAGTAAAAGTGGGAGACCTTTACATGGGAAAATATGACATGTATCAGCACATGATTTATAGTTCAATTTGCATTTCCAACTAAGCAAAAGTGGCTTGTCGAGATGGATTTTTGTGAAGATGGCCTGTGCGGTGTTTCTGCGTGTAATTACATACCTGTCAAGTGATACGGTTTCGCCGTATTTTAATATGGGGAAAATGCAATTTTAGCAAATACGGGCGTATTGCCATTTCTGTACGCCAAAGAGAAAAATATACAGGAAAAAAAATTGAGAGTGTGGGGAGGAACACGTCGTGTGTGACCCCCACAGCGTACGGGGCTGTCAGAGCGCTCAGCGTGAGCAATCATCACAACAGTGACGAAGTGTGGACTCATCATTAGGCTGATGGCTTCGCACCTTCTTAACAGATAAGCGTTATGAACAACAGGACAGGTAGATGGACCATGCACAACATTTTATTTACAAAAAACATTTTTGAAATATGTATGCACATAAATGTGGACAAAATAGACAAGTATTTGCATCACAGCATCTTGTATTATATTGTAACGTGCAGCTTGACATGGCAACGTCCCACCGGGAGGTTCGAACTCACGCCTCTCGCTCCGGAGTCCCGCACTCTACCTGTGTCGCCAATAGGGTCAACCCACTTGACAAGCCAAGTAGGGTGCTTATATTGAGTTCGCTACAATATCGCCACCCTGCTCCTCTGCTCTCTGTGCCGCTGCCACCACTGGTTCATCTACTGCATCATCCAATGTAGTGTCAAACGTCTCTCCATGACTCTCACACAGATCGTGCAGAGCACAAGTCAGCACCATAGATTTAACCAGTTTCATGTCACAGTCATTCCTCTCTCCTTCCTTCTCTCCTCGTCATCAGCCATTTTGTTTGTTGTGGAGGATTTGGTCGCGTGTTTCACGTCACGAGGGTGTGGCACCGCCTGCTGTTCAACAAATCCCACCCACAGCAGGTGTGCCAGCAGGTGTGCCAGCAGTAGTTGAAAAGCAACTGAGGCCGAACCGAACCGAAGTGAGTAGAGTCGGGTTTTCAACCGGGGCTAAGTGAGGCTAGTGGAAAAGGGCCTTTAGGGTGCTCACTTGGTCAGGGGTCCACTTGGCCTGTATCTATCGTTCAGTCTTTTGGGTTCGTTTTCACTGCGGGTGATCAACCTAGCAGCCCATGACTTTGTGTTTTTTGGATTTACCAAGCCTACTACTTGTGACAAATACAATTTTAAATGACCTTAACTATTGTACATGTCTTTTGTTGGTAAAAATATAACTATACAAAGTCATGTAATATGTTGCACCTTAACTAAATGAAGAGACTGATGTTATCTGTTTACAGGTATTATGGCAATTATGACCTGATCACATCTACTCCTGTAAAAACCAAAAGGAAATGTACCATGATACCAGTGCCACCTGTATCAAGTATACAAGGGTCACTTTCACCAGAACGGCACTCATGGGTAAGTGTGTACTAAAATTCTCTAGCTGAATATTTTAATTGGTGATGTAATTGAAAATGCAATCTCTGTCATCCAGACCGTGGCATTTTTCCTGCTGTCAAGAAAAGCTTTGATATGTGGCATGGGGCCAAGAATCTTGCTAAAAGGACCTCATCTGTAAGTCTTGCCAATTATTACAATATCCTAACTATCCACAAATGAGTTACGAAAAATAAAAGATGGATTTGTGTATGTACTCTTCAGGCAGCTAAAAGGAAGGGGCAGGCTATGTTGCTTCTGTGGCTGTGTGATATCGTTAATCATTTTTGGTGGTGCAGTAACAAAGCTGCAACGCATGACAACTTCATGGTAGGTGCAACATTTCTTGTATTACTGAAACGACACAAATAATTGTGCTACCAGTGCCATTGTGCCTATCAATGATTTTGTTAAGAAAGTATCATCCTTGATGTGCAATTTTTCTTTGTTGAAGACAAAATGGGTCATACAGTTGTTTTTGTTATCAATAAGTCCACATATTAAAATAAAGGTATCACAGTTTAATCCTAAATAAATTTAGTGCACACCAGAAGTCACTTGACTTCTTGAGCCCTGTAATAGTTAAATTTAAAACCAGATTAAGGGCTTCTCATGTAGAAAACTGTAATATTTTTATTTCACCCCTTTTAAGAAATTGTGGCTTGGCCTTCTCCACCATGTGGTGAACGAGCACAAATGGGTGCAAGGACAATGTCTGCATGAGGCACTGGAGAACAGCTCCACCAATTATTATTATTAATTAGACTTATGACCACATTCCACCCCTTCTGGCCCGCATACTTTCAAAGCGCCTTTCTGCAGATGCAGGGCTGCTACAACATAGACAACTGCACCCGAAGACCCACGTACACTTGGCCTTGGTCTTGCAGAACCACCGCCACCAATGGAAGAGCTTCTGAGGACACAAGCTAGGAGAGGCCTAGGTAGATAGTAGAGATTTTTTTTTTTTTAACTGTCTGATCAAGAGCATCTTACAAATGGGGACGTTAAAATGTCTTAAACTTTTCATTGTTAATGAAAGTACAAGGTGGCGGTACACTTGGTGTTCCAAGGATGTGGAACTGAAAATCTTTTTCCAGTTCTTGAATCAGGTCCAATGCTGCAGCATGAGTGAACACAGTACACGGCACACAGCTAAAATCCAATTCCATTTCTCTACCCACGCTTTCTGTCACCAACAGTATATTTTGCATTCATAAACCAAGCACACTCACTGTAGCATATTTGGAATGTTTAAAAAAATGTCTACAAGTTCAGATTATGTCATATTTTTATGCAATTTTTATTTCTTTAAACTGTTTTTGTTTTGATTTTTTAAAATTTGGACATTGGTATTTTGTATCCTACTGTAAGAAGCTAGGGCAACACAAACTAAAGAGACGACAAAAGATTTGAAGTTTTTTGCCCAATTTCTTATCTTATTTTTCTATATTGCTCTCCTAGATCGGCTCCATGGACCACGCTGATCAAGTTCACTCAACAGTCACACAGGGGGGAAGATATCTACATCTGAGTTTGTTCTCAAATTCTGATATTTTGGAGACAGACTATTTCTATTTTTGAGAATGCTGTCAAAATTTTCTTTTGCCCATCCATCCATCCGTCTGTCCATCCTCAACAGCTTTTCTGGGGATCCGAGTCATGGAGGCAGCAGTCCAAGAAGAGCAGCCCAAACTTCCCTCTCCATTACCTTCTACAGCTCTTCAGAGGGGATGCCAAGGTGTTCCATTCCAGATGGGAGTCATAGTCTGCCCCATGGTCTCATCCTCGGGGGTAGTGTTCCAGGTAGATTGCGGAGTAGATCGCGAGACATAAAAAAAAAAATAAAATTAAAGTTTTTAATTCTATCGCCTATCCTCCCATTTGTCCTTTTATTGGCATTTACCATTTGATTGATGTGCAGGGCAGCCAATCAGGAGAGGTCCTGTTCTCTATGCATCATATGTCACCCTGCATGTGCAGTCAAACACGCTAGCTAGCTCCTGCTAAACTCCAGCGAACTGTGACTGTGTTAGCGCTTCCAATTTCTATCAACTAAAGAAGGGATATTAAAAATGAATGGGGGAGCTGAACCCAGTAAGAAGACAAAAACTTACCACTTCCATGCAGAGTGGGAGGAAGATTTTTTTTCCACAGTGTCATTTTCAAAGTGTATTTGTCTGATTTGTCAATCTATCATTGCATTTCCAAAGAAGGGAAATGTGGAGAGGCACTTTCGAACTGTTCATAAAAACAACAACACTATCTTCCCTCCGAAAAGAGCTGAGTAAAAGAAAGGTGAAGGAACTGAAATCTCAGTTAATTGGACAGCAGTCATTTTTCACACAGCTGAAATCAAAGGCAAAGGCAGCCACTGAATCATCGTTCCGGGTGAGTCATTGCATTATTAAGTATACTCCAGCAGCTACTGCCCATACTATGCGATCCTGGCTGGCTCCATCCAGTGCAAGTCATCACAGTAAGGTAATGATCGTACATGTATTGAATTGTATTGTGCCATAAGAGTTCACGCAGTTATATAATGTACAGTGTACATTGTACGCCAACATATATTGCCATATTTGGCATTTTTTTAAATGTAGGTAGATCATTTTGACCTGGTCATTTTAAAAGTAGCTCACAAGCCAAAAAAGTGTGGGCACCCCTGATCTAAATACTGTATATACTAAGGTATTTCACCCTTGACACTATAGTGAAATGAAATTTGCAACGTTTTGCTGCTAGTGAGGTTTTTTTTTTCTATATCTGTCCTTTCCTGAGTAGCTGACAGGACCTTGTGGCCTCGCTTGAAATCCAAAAAGCAGAGGTGAAGAAACAAAGAGGAAGTTGCTCTTTGTCTTCCCTCTCCTCAAACATTTCTGTTTCTCTTCTCCACTGAAAAGTGATGGAGCCACTGCTGTCGTCTCTAAGCACAACCTGTCATTGTGGGTGACATTTTCCCAAGGATTACTGTCACTGGCCTTGTCCTTGCAGCCAATCACAGCGTCACTCACACTGTCCTTGATTACAGTGGCTGGCAGGTCAGTTCTCTTGCTAATCCTCAGTCTCATATCTGGGTGAAAGAGAGCCCAGTGGAACTTCTCACCACCCATCACTCCTCTCACTTCCCCTCACTTTCTTTTATTTCTCTCTGCTCTCCCTCCCACAGTGGTCAGCCATACAACAGCTTCTTTCTTCCGCCTGTGACCCCCCCGCACACCCCCCACACCCCCGTTAAATGCTCGGGTAGGCTATTAACTGCTTTAATGACGCACACAGGCCTGGATGATTTCAAAGGGAAGCAATGTCACCTCTCAGATTTGTGAAAGTGTTTAATCACAAATTTGAGGTATTCTAATCCCTCCAATGACAATATTAAAGTTGAATCAAAGGTAAACCGTACTCTCATATAAAGCTCTTAGTGGGATCAAAAGTGTGTGGTCGTGGGAGTCAAAATAAATGTATTATCAAAGCTCTGATCTCATTCCAGGGCTACTGTTTCTGCGATTACAACTTTACAAGGCATGGAAAACAAACATTTCAAAGATTTTTTTATAAAGCAGATCCTTGGTTACACGATGGCAAGCATATGAGAACCAGGGTGGCTTGGGGCACCCGTGTTATGGGCACAGCTATAGCAGTACAGTCTAAAACCTGGACGTCTAGGTTGTGGGGGCACCTCCAGCTACACCAGGGGTACAGCAAGGCATTCCCAGGCTCGCCAAGAGATGCGGTCTCTCCAGTTTGTCCTGAGGTTGCTCTAAGGTCTCTTTCCAGTTGGACATGCCTGAAACACCCCTTCTGAGAGTTATACAGGAGGCAATCTCAACAGATGCACAAACCCCTTCAACTGCTTTCTTTCAGTATTGAAGAGAAGCAGTTCTACTCTGAGCCTCTCTCAGATGGTTGAGCTTTTCACCTTGTTTCTAAGAGCAAAGACCAGAAGTCCTACAAAGAAAAGTCATTTTGTCCACCTCAGCCTTTTGCTCACTACACAAAACTCATGACCATAGATGAGGATAGGACCATCCAGAAAGCTGAGAACCTTGCTGTTGCGAAGAACTCTTTCTTCAACATAATGAACCGGTACACTGAGATACTTGAACTGGCTGAGAACTATGGACTTGGACTTGGAGGTGCTAATTCTCATCCTGACTGCTTCACAGTAGGCTAAGAACCATTTCAGTATCAGTGGGAGGTTGCTGCACAATGGGCTCAGCAGAGCCACATCATCCACAAAATGCAGGGATGAGATTCTGAGACTTCTCTTTGGCTGCACCTAGAAATTCTGTCCATAAAAATTATGAACAGAATCAGTGACAAAGAGCAGCCCTGGTGGAGTTTAACTTTCAATGGGAAAGTTGGACTCCACTGGAGTTTTCCATGTTCTCCCACATTGTTCTGATTTTTTCCCAGGAAAAAATAATTTCTCATGATACAAACTTCATTCAGAACAAACTGTCATGGTGCGGTCCTCACGGACTGCTAATGAAACGCTATAGGCCGCCGATGAGTTTGCATAATTTATTAATGAGAGACAGATGACAAAATAATGAGCCACGGGGGGCAAAAACACAACTAAGGTTTGACTCAGACACAGGAATACAGACTCTCAGGATATACACTTACAGTGACGAATGATAGAAGAAGGGATGTTCAACGAGTGAATGTCTGACAAGATCGCAGCCCCAAGAGACAGAAGCTGCTCCCTAAAATAGAGTGAGATAATTAATCAGCTGATGAGGCATCAACAGCTGAATCAGATCAAGGCCAGCTGTCACTGCTGAGCTTGGCTCTGACAGCCGGAAGCCCCACAGAGACGCTGTCAAAATAAGAGCTCAGAGAGCCCACAAGGAATTACTAAAGAATGGGGAGAAAACACTGCATGACCCGAGCGCGGACGAGATCGGCGCTCAGACCATGACAGTACTTCCCCCCGAAGGATGCACTCTGGGCGTAAACGTAACATCCAAGCCTCCCCCCCCCACCCAGAAGGCTACGAAATCCACTCGGAGATGAAAGAACTCGGAGATGGCCCCCCTATAGAGAGGGAAAACGAGGGAGGACCAGACCGATAACAGATAACTCCAGCGGCCCCCGATGGAAGGGGAAAAAGAACGGGGGAAGGATGAGGGACCAGTCCGGCGTCACTCAGCGAAGGATCTGCAGCTCCATCACCAAACTCCACAAGAACCGGCACTGCCCTCCAGTCGGATCCCAAATAAGACCACGCTGCACCCTCGACGGACCCCGACTGGGTCGTGGCTGCACCCACAATGGACCCCGACTGGACCAGGGCAGCACCAGAGGCGACCTCCCAACCCAAACCCGGAACCTCCAGAATGGCAACCGGAATCGACTTCACACCGGTGACCCTGGGAGAAGGCTTGGGAAAAGAAAGGGAACCGGGATCAGGATCACCGGCAGCGACAGAGCCCGGCGAGACAAGCTCGGATGCAGCGGATGGCTGCACCCGGCTCGTCTCCCCGAGAGACAGGCAAAAATGCTCTAGAATTGATAAGAGAAAGACAAACTAGAGCACTTGCCTGATCTTGAGTTCTGTCGCCGTCCAGGACTTCAACGATCCGGGTTCAGTAAGAAGGAGGACATCCTCTGGCTCCCACTCGGCTACGGCGGCCTCCACAACCGGCATGATGGTTTCAACAGTCTGAGGACCCCCCAGTGCTGACGTCCACACTGAGGGCCCACACGGCGTGATGGCAGGGGATCCGTGACCTGCTGGGTCGGACTGTCTCTCCGTGGAGTCCCGGGGACGCTTACTCATCGGCGCAGGCTCCAAATGACAGTCTGCCCTCCTCCTTTGCCCATGACGTGGTTGCGGGGCCCGAACCAGGTACTCCAGGGCCACAGGCCCCTTCCTCGTCCAACGGCGTAGGCCTGGCACCGAAGAACGCTCGGGGAAAGGGAACACAAAGGAAGCAAATTCATGATTAATCACTGCAGCAGATGGAGGGAGCTCAGGGGACTGTGAACCCCAAGCTCCACCCCCAGCGGTCAGACAAGGCAATTCGCTTAGTGAAGGAAAAGAATGAAAACACACTTGCCTACTCCTCTCAGGACCGATGGAGGGTGCTGCAGAGGGCTTGGTTCCTCCCTTTCCACACTGGATGGCGACGGAGGGCCCCCCGGGAAGACGAGGAAGAGCCGTTCGACCAGGATTGATGACGGGCTTCGCCGAAGCAGGACTCATGGAGCTCACAGCAGCTGGGGAAAGTGTTGAGGAGGAGGGGGTGACAGCCGAGGCGATCCGGGAACGAGGAGCTGACGGGACAGCAAGGACAGATGACCCGGAGGCAGAGGCTGCTGGGTTTTCCTCCTGTTGTGACACAGGAGAAACAGCTGGCTGGGAGGCAGAGTTCCAACGGTGACCCGGAACTGGATCCGGACGGGGTTCTCGCAGAGGCTTGCCGTGGGCTTTGTGATGACATCTACCGGCAGAGGGCGAGGAGAAGTCAGGGAAACTCTGCACCTGAACTGGACGGGTGACAAGAGCTGACTCCCGAGGCGAGGAGCGGAGATGCTTTGCCGTCAGCCTCCTGCCGGGGTTTCCCCCCAGTCTCTGGACCTCCTCCCTCGTCGGGAACGCTGTACTCGGGGAAGGCGGTGAGGGTTCCTTGGCCGCCCTCTCGAGCGCTCTCTCTATCAGTCCACGTTGTGTCACAATCCACGCCACCCGTTCCTTTCCCTCCGGAAAGGAGGTGAGATGGTATCTTAGCAAAGCCTTCTGAGCGAAACCTAGGGGCTCGTATGCCGCGTAGGTGGGCATGAGGAGACGGGCTTCTGCCAGGTAGCCATCAATTTCCTCAAACCACTCGGGGCAATACCCACGCTCGAAAGCGGACATACCGAGCAGTACTAGCCCCCAGAGAAGGGAAAAAACACAAGACTAATAGCAAACTCATGGTGACCGGTATCTCGTTCTGGCTGCAATCTACTGTCATGGTGCGGTCCTCGCGGACTGCTAATGAGACGCTATAGGCCGCCGATGAGTTTGCTTAATTTATTAATGAGAGACAGATGACAAAATAATGAGCCACGGGGGGCAAAAACACAACTAAGGTTTGACTCAGACACAGGAATACAAACTCTCAGGATATACACTTACAGTGACGGATGATAGAAGAAGGGATGTTCAACGAGTGAACGTCTGACGAGATCGCAGCCCCGAGAGACAGAAGCTGCTCCCTAAAATAGGGCGAGATAATTAATCAGCTGATGAGGAGTCAACAGCTGAATCAGATCAAGGCCAACTGTCACTGCTGAGCTTGGCTCTGACAGCCGGAAGCCCCGCAGAGACGCTGTCAAAATAAGAGCTCAGAGAGCCCACAAGGAATTACTAAAGAATGGGGAGAAAACACTGCATGACCCGAGCGCGGACGAGATCGGCGCTCAGACCATGACAGAAACATAGTGAAAGCACATAAGCAGCGGCATGGGCAAAAACAGGAAGAGAAAAGCTATTGTGAGTTGATCACCACAGTGTCACCACAGTGAATGGAGGAAGCAGAAGCTACTGCAGTGATTGCATCAGTGTAAGGAGGTGGAGTCAGAGAAGATGGGGAAAAAACTTTATATATGGCTTACTCTGGACTACAGTACTTTAACTGCAGTAAGGTGGCAAATGAAGCACTTAAAGCTAATATCTCATGGTGCAGTGAATGCTGACGAATGTTGCAATTTTGGGGTTTCATCAGGGTTCGTAAAAGGTTGCAAAACAGTTAGCAAACAGTTTTTAAGGTCAGTTTTTCTTGTCACAAATTAATTTTTTTGTAAACAGTTGCAAACATTTGCAAAACAGTTGTAAGCATTTGTAAATGGTTGCAACATGCGTCACTAAGAGACGTATGCTTAAAAACAATCGTGAATGTTCCTTAGCGTTCACCGTTCTGTGAGATACTTGAATAAAGTTCTGTTTGGTTTGCCAAGCAGTGAACATTAACAGCTGTTTAAGAACCTTTACAAACCCTTTAAATCTGAATGCTGGAGAGGGATTGCTGATCTTTTTTATAGGGTTGGGTTCAAGAGACGCCTGACATTCACCTGGTATTTTATGTGGTGTTGGAAAAAGGTCCCAAACATTCCCAAACAGAGGCAAAGACTGGCAAATGGTTGCTAATTGTAGCAAACACTGTTGCTACCATTTGCTAACTGTCTTTTGCAAACATTAGCGCAAATGTTGTTAATTGTCACTAAATGTTGCCAATGACAGGGGCGAATTCTGATTTTCATGAATATTCATCAGAAAAGTTGGTGAATCCAAAAACTGCAACATTTTGGACCAGGAACAGGAGCATGCAGTCTGCAAGTAGTTTGAAGACTCTTTCCTGGTAATGCTTGAGCAGGTTCTGACTGCATGTGAGTATACCTTCCACATGGAGATAAAGCAACGATGCTATTCTCTGGTGTTACGTAATAATTTGCTGACATTTAAAAATGTTAGTGACAGATATTTGTTGATCACTAAAGCCTATTACCGGATGAGCCATCATAAAGACCCAAATCCAGACTTTACGGCACGCAAATAAACTATTCAGTAGCAGGAAGAGTCTCTGAAAAACTAGAATAGAATAGAACAGAATAGAATAGAATAAAATAGAATAGTCATTGTACAGTTGTACAGCATAATGAAATTGTGGGTGCTCCACCAGGCTACTACGAAATAAAGTAAGACAGAAGAAATTGAATAAAACACAATTATGGAACACACAATTAAACATATGACTAAAATAAAATAAAAATAAAGATAAAAGTAAAAATAGCCCACAGGTATATACACAGGTTGACATAATAACGGGCCCAGGGAACACGCACACAGGCTCGAGCGAGACTTGAAAGCTTTATTCAACAATTGTGCGTGTATGGATGCGTGTGTGTGGAATGTAAGTGGTCTGCTGGTGAACAGGATGCGCCGGGGGCAGAATGGCACGCCGTGCAGCCAGGCAACCCTGAGGGCAGAGAACAGACAGGGATGAGAGCAGGCTACACAAAGCTGGGTTAATGTTCAGGTGTTGCTTATTTGCAGGTGACGCGGTGGCTGGCGTTGGCAAGTGGAGCTCCTGCCTGGAGGACAGCGCCCAGCTGCACGCTCGGCGACGAGTGGGAGAGGAAGATGAAGATGAGGCGAGGAGGGGAGAAATCCGCCTCCTGAGGGGTCCACCTGTGCACAGGGGAGAGACTGTAGAAAAGGTGAGGAAGAAATACAGCTTACTTGCTGGATGATGAGAGCCGCAGGTCGGGAAGAGACGATCTAGCGCTGGGGTTAGGGAGCGTTGGTGAACATACGGCTCCAGGCCGAAGCCCTGGGCCTAACGGGCTAAATAGCCGGTGGCTGATGAGGCACAGGTGTGCGTGCAGCTGAGGTAGATGACCGGCGAAGGCGAGTTGTGACACAGGTATGGTAGAGGCTTCGCGGGTGAAACTAAGTACATAAGAGTGCAGAGTGCAGAACACATAATAGAGTAAAATGGTCCAAGGACTATGGAAAATATGTACAGTAGTGATTTCATGGATGGGTCAATATACATGAAGGTGAGGAGTACAAAGACAGGTGAGTTATAGTGATAATTAAAAGGTCCTCAGTTCTGTGCATGTGAGCGTTCCGCTGGATGGGGGTGGGGTCTCTGACTGTTTGCAGTTCGGATGGCCCAGGGGAAGAAACTGTCATTCTGGAGGTGTGGGACCCGATCAATCTGAACCGTTGTCCAGAGGGAAGAGGTCAAACAGTTGATAGGCGGGATGTAAGGGGTCTCCTGAAAAGGCCTTGGTCCTTCTTAGACAGCAGGATCTGGAGATGTCTTCCAGGGAGGGCAGAAGGCCGCCGATAATTTTTTGGGTGGTGTTGATGACTCTCTGCACAGCCTTCCTGTTCTTGGCCATGGAGCCAGTGTACCACACACCCAGACAGTAGGTGAGCACGCTCATCACTGAGCAGCGATAGAAGGCCAACAGCACCTTCTGGTCCAGGTTGTGCTTCCTCAGGACATGGAGGAAGTCCATCCACTGCTGGGCTTTCTTCAACAGGGCCTTGGTGTTGACAGACCAGGAGAGGTCAGAGGAGATGTGGGTGCCCAGGAACCTGAAGGCAGGGACATTTTCCACGCGGTCGCCATTTAAGGGGGGCGGGGGGTCCTGTCTGTTCTTCCTGAAGTCCAGTATTAGTCCTTTGGGTTTTTTGGACATTCAGATTCAGGTTATTTGCTTGGCTCCACAGCAGCAGATTCTCTACCTCTGCCCTATATGCCTTGTCATTGTCATCAGTGATGAGCCCAACCAAGGTGGTGTCATCCGCGCATTTCACAATGGCGGTGGCTGGGTAGGTTGGAATACAATCAAAAGTGTACAGGGAGTACAGTAGAGTGCTTAGCACACAGCCTTGGGGGGAGCCAGTGCTGAGGGACAGTGTGGAGGAGTGGTGGGGGCCAAGTCTGACTGTTTGTGGGCAGTTGAGTTGGAAGTTCTTTTTCCAGAAGCAGGTTGGGAGGGGGTGGATCTGGAGGACATGCAGTTTGTTGATAAGGATGTCCAGGATGATGGTGTTAAAAGCTGATTTGTAGTCCACAGAGCGCATCCTCACGTAGCTCCTTGGGTTCTCCAGGTGGCTCAGCGCTCTGTGGAGAGTCATGGCACTGGCGTCTTCCATAGACTGATTCTCCCTGTAGGCGAACTCATGGTGGTCGAAGGAGGGTGGAAGACAGTCCCTGATGTGCTGGGACACCAGTCACTCAAAACATTTCATGACTACAGATGTGAGTGCTATGGGTCTGTAGTCATTCAGGCTGTCAATTGCTGACTTTTTGGAGATGGGGATGATGGTGAAGGTCTTAAGGCAGGAGGCGATGGTGCCGTGCATCAGGGAGAGGTTGAACAACTTGGTGAGGATCCCTGCCAGCTGGGCTGCACATGCTTTGACCACCGCTCCTGAGATGCCATCTGGACCAGCAGCTCTGTGGGGGTTCACTGCTCTCAGTTGCCTCCTCACCTTGTGCACCTGTAGAGAGAGAGGAGAGGGGAGGGGGGAGGTGGGGGGGACAGGTTTGGGGGTGAGTGCTCAAATTGATTAATTGACTCAGTGATTACCAAGGTATATCACTGCTAGCCACTGTTGGTAAGATTCTCTTACGTATACTACTGAACAGACTCAATGAACACATCTCGCAGAATGTACTACCGGAAACCCAATGCAGCTTTAGAAGTGGAAGAAGCACAATGGACATGATTTTCTGCTTGAAACAGGTTCAAGAAAAGTATATCAAACAGAACATGCCACTTTATGTAGTCTTCAGAGACTTCAGTAAAGCCTTTGATACTGTTTTGCGACAAGGACTTTGGCAGGTACTCAAGAAATATGGCTGCTATACAGAGAAGTTTGTCAGCCTGATCGAGGCACTCCATACAGATGTGCAAGCAAACGTGGCAATGAGTGGTTCAGTATCTAAAGACTTTTCAGTAAGCAACGGGGTGAAACAAGGGTGTGTGCTGGCACCTACACTCTTCTCGCTATATCTGGCAGCCATGCTTGAGGTGGCCTTCAAAGACATTTTAGAAGGAGTATACATTCAAACAAGGAAAGAAGCAGACTTGTTCAATGTGGCACAGTTTAAAGCCAAGAATAAGACATTGATAAAGGTAGTAAGAGAAATGCTCTTTGCCGGCAACAGTGCTCTAGTTGCACACAGTGTGGAAGATTTGCAATCTTTAGTGGAGAAATTTGCAAGAGCAGCTAGCCAATTCAGCCTCCAAATCAACATCAAGAAGACAGAGTGCCTTTATCAACCACCAAAGATCCAATTATCAACATCACTACCAGAAGAGATCAGCATTGGTACAGAGCCACTAGTCAAGTGCAAGACTTTCAAGTATCTAAGGAGTACTGTTTCAGAGAATGCTAGGCTGGAGCATGAACTATCTCTCAGAATGGGAAGAGCGAGCGCTTTGTTTGGAAACTTGAGGGAGAGACTGTGGAACAATCGACATGTGTCTATCCATGTGAAATGCAAAGTGTATAGAGCGACAGTACTGGCTACTCTATTGTACAGTGCTGAAACTTGGACTGTCTACAGAGTGCAGGTGAAGAAACTTCCCGCGTACATGATGAGACACCTTCGAGCCATAATGAACATCTCATGGAAAGACAAGATAACCAACATAAAAGTGTTGAAATGAGCTGGTCTACCATCAATGGAGGACGTGCTAATACAGATGAACCTGAGATGGCTTGGACATGTTGAGAGGATGGACCACCAGCGTCTCCCTCGGCAGTTACTCTACTCACAGTTATGCGAGGGCAAACGCAATCAGGGTAGACCAAGGTTCAGATTTAAAGACACTGTAAAAAGAAACTTGAAGAAGTTGGATATAGACAGGAGTTCCTGGCAGTGGAAGGCTAAGGACAGAGCTGTGTGGAGGAATCTGATCAGACCTAAATGAAACAGTCATTGTCACCCACAACAGACTGCTATGATGATGATGATGATGATGATGCTCAAATTGGGCAAAGAAGCTGTTAAGCTCCTCTGCCAGAGTAGGGCTGCTGTCTGATGCTTGGGGGCCCTGGCCCCTGTAGTTGGTGAGAGCCTAGATGCCTCTCCACATCTGTCAGGGGTTGTTGTCTGTGAGGAAGCCCTCCACATTCCTCCTGTAGGCATTTTTAGTGAGTTTTATGCCTCTCCTCAGGTTAGCTCTGGCAGTGCTGTACAGAGAGCTGTCCCTCAGCCTGAAGGCTGAGTTGCGGGCTCTGATTAGAGCCTGGACTTCACTGGTCATCTTGGGTTTTCGGTTTGGAAATACTTGGATGTGTTTGGTGATTGTCACATTTTCTACACAGCATTTGATGTAGAAAAGGACAGACTCGGTATAGGAGTCCAGGTGCTGCTGTTCAAAGATGCTCCAATCAGTGCAGGCAAAGCAGTCTTGTAGCTGGAGAAGAGTGTTTTCAGGCCAGGTTTTAATTGTTTGTTTGGTTGGGGGGGGCACTCTTCCTAAGGGGGGAGTAGGCAGGTATCAGAAGCAGAGAGAGATGGTCTGATTATCCAAGGTGGGGGAGGGGGTGGCTCTGTAGACGTGCTTAAGCCTTATTCATGCTGCATTTCCCCTCTAGTCCGCTTTGGTCCGCGTGTGCTTTGGACGAGCCCTGCACGCACGCGGCGCTGTACATGCTCACTCTTTTCATCTACCCAGGCCAAGCGGTTGACGCATGCACACAACCATCATTTGTAGTTTCACTCGTGCCCTATACAGTGGTACCTCTACTTACGAATTTAATTCATTCCGGAAGAATTCTCGTAACGTGAAAAATTCGTAAGTAGAGGCGCGTTTTACATGTAAATGCCGTAATCCGTTCCAAGCCCCCAAAATTAGGGCATAAATTTTTTATAAATCGTAAAAACGCATCAAAACATGTAACAAATACATGTTACAATTAGATTACTGCACAATAAACATAAAATGAGAGTTTAAAATGAGAGAAAGAATAATAAAAGCGAAAGAATAATAAAAATTATGTTCATTTACCTTTTAACTGCGATCGTCGGCGTCGGCGTCACCTTTTGCCTTCTTTGGTTCATGTTCTGTCTCATCAGTGGTTTTTGCCTGACGTTTTGTGATGAAACGATCCAAGGACGTTTGCTTTTATCGGCTTGTAAGGGCTTCCTTTTGTTTTAATACCGTGCTGATCGTTGATGTTTTGTTTTTTTTTTCCAAAAACTTTATTAAGAACAAGGTGAAAGTACAGAGTTATAACGTAGATGGTGATAAACATGGCAGTTAACAATTTTTTTTTCTCTAAATTGTGTAGTTCAGTCAACAGTCTTACAAGAGGTAAGAAGGATAAAATAAAGTAGTAAGAATAGTAAATAATAATAAGATAAAGCGAGATCAACCAAACGCATCCATTCGTGGCCAGTGGGATACCAGGAAGATGCTAGGCGATAGCCAATGGCAGAGCAGCTACAGGTATGTTTACGTTCGGTAAAATACGGGAGCTGCGAGGAGCGCGTACTTTTTTTGCCTTTCGTATCCTGAAATTTTGTTCGTAACTAGAGGCAATATTTTCCCGTTGAGGCGTCTCGTAACCTGAAAATTTTGTATGTAGAGACGTTCGTAAGTAGAGGTACCACTGTAGGTAGTGCCAATGCGCTGACGCGCCAGGATTTTCACCAACAAAGAAATGCTGCTTGCTTACTGCTGCTTGACTTCCCATTTTTCAGTCCTTTTGCACAAAGATGCTGCTGCTGCTGCTGCTGAAGTATGTATGCATGATTCATGTATGTTTATTCTTGTCTTCCGCTTCCTCGTTGTCTTCTTCGTCTACTTTGTCTTGGTATGCTATATCGATATTGCCACCTCGTGAATGGGACGTTCAGTCTTCAGCATGCGCTTTTCAACACGTTCAGGTCATGGGTCGGTCACAAAATTTGGGCTGCACGCAGTCGTCCGTAGTCGAGCACTGCGGATGCTAGCGGAGTGGAGACACTGACGTAAATTTCATCACACAAGGTTTCCGGTCACACGTACGCGGAGAGCAGAGGTGCAGCGTGAATCCAGCTTTAATGTTGCTGTAAACATGATCCAGTGTTCTTTCCTCTCTTGTGGGACACTTAACATGTTGGTAGGGTTTGGGGACTGCGTCGGGGTGATCTCTTTGCTGCCTGCTGACAATGTGCTGGAGGTGATAAGTGATTAGTGCTAAGCTAACGTTGTGGGGTGTGTAAATGACGAGGCGGATTGGACTCAGTTTATTACACAATCTCACACAGAAGCGTAGCCAGAAAGAGGGCATCTCAGACAAGACTCTTTTCTTAAATACTCAGGCCTTCTTACAGCAGCTCTACACATCAAAGGTCACATTGCATTCACTTCCTTAATCCTTTAACATCCCCCTAGCAGTCTCTGATACACAAAAGATCACACTGCCTTCATCCTTCACAACTCCCTGTTATCTCCGAGGAAAACTCTGCTCTTTGTTCTTATCTAAGATGTTACACATTATGTCTTCCCCATGTGCCTCTACACCACCCCCCCAAGCCTATTGGATAGAACAAAAGAATAACAGTCTGTATGCTGTGACAGAACCATTAAACATCAATCCACATGCTGCTTGGGGGTCAGGGGAACACATCAACAGCTAATATTAATTAAATTGGCGGAAAGAAAGAAAGATTTCTTTCTTTCCGCCAATTCTCCCAACCGGGAGAATCTGGTTACAGCAGATTCTCCCGTATCTGCTGTAACCAGGATTCACCGCCTCCGCGGCGCTGTCATGCTGGGGAGCTGATGTTTGGGGGTGAAAACCTTTTGTCTGTCCCTGTGAGTGTTCTGGGGAAACTTTTCTCTGGGAAGCTCCCCCAAGGGGTTTGAGTCTGTTTATAAGATAAGATAAGCCTTTATTAGTCCCACAACGGGGAAATTCCAGGATTGCAACAGCACAGGGATAGCAACACTCAGAGCAACAATCAGAAGGCAAGAAAAAAAAAAAAAAAAACAAGCAAGCAGGAGCAGCTAATATACATATGTACATATTACTATAAAATATATATATATACACACACACACACAGACACACAGTGCAGAGCATTGTAGCTGGATGGAATAAATATATGAATATATGAACACACAGTGCAGAGCATTGTAGCTAGATGGAATAAATATGTAAATATATAAACACCCACAGTACGGAGCATTGCAGCTAGGTGGAATAAATATGCAAGTATATAAACACACACAGTGCGGAGCAATGTAGCTAGATGGAATAATATGTAGATATATAAAAACACAGTGCGGAGCATTGTAGCTAGATGGAATAAATATATAGATATATAAATATAAACACACCCAGTGCTGAGCATTGTAGCTAGATGGAATAAATATGTAAATATATAAACACACACAGTGCAGAGCATTGTTGCTAGGTGGGATGAAACAGCATAACCGTCTATTTAGTTATCCTACATGGTATGATTATGTGCCCATACATATTCTCACCCTCCATAGCGACCGGTATGTTCCTAGTTGTATGCCGGAGAGGACCATAGTGTAAGTCTATTGCATCTTTTGCATTCAAAAAACTATTAGTTTGTTACGTCTTTTTGCTATCTCTGCGAGCAACCCTGCTTAGGTTGTACAGTCTGACAGCCGTTGGTAGGAAGGACCTACGAAACCTCTTGGTTGTGCACCTGGGATGATGTAGTCTGCTGCTAAATGAGCTCCTCAGTGCATCCAGTATGTCCTGCATAGGGTGGAACTCGGACTCCAGCAGAGATGACAGTTTAGCCACCGTCCTTCTCTCTCCTATCTCCTCCATCGGATCAAGGCGCTGCCCCAGGACAGAGCTAGCTTTCTTAATCAGTTTGTTCAGTCTCTTCCTATCGGCTGCAGTAATGCCACTGCCCCAGCAGACCACTCCAAAAGTGATGGCTGATGCCACCACCGTGTCGTAGAATGACTTCAGCAGCGCCCCTTGTACACCAAAAGACCTGAGTCTCCTCAGCAGGAACAGCCTGCGCTGTCCCTTCTTGTAGAGTGCGTCAGTATTGTGTGACCAGTCTAGTTTATTGTTCAGATGAATACCCAGGTACTTATAGGATGTCACCATCTCGATGTCTGTTCCCTGTATATTTACTGGTGCTGTGAGGGGCTGCCCATGCCTGCGGCAGTCCACCACCAGCTCCTTAGTTTTCCTCGCGTTGATCTGGAGGCAGTTCCGATGGCACCAGTCCACAAAGTCCTGGATAAGCCCTCTGTACTCAGCTTCATCTCTGTTGGAGATGAGACCAACGATCGCAGAGTCATCAGAGAACTTCTGTAGATGGCAATGTGTTGTGTTGTGTGAGAAGTCCGCAGTATAAAGAGTGAACAGGAAGGGAGCCAGCACCGTTCCCTGGGGGGCCCCCGTGCTACTGATGATCGTGTCGGAAACACAGTCCCGGGTTCTCACAAACTGAGGCCGGTTCGTGAGGTAGTCCAGGATCCATGATGACAGGTGCTGGTCCACCCCTGCGCGCAGCAGCTTGTCCTTCAGGATCATCGGTTGGATGGTGTTGAAAGCACTGGAGAAGTCAAAGAACATGATCCTCACCATATTCCCGGGCTTCTCCAGGTGGGACAGAGAACGGTGAAGGAGGAAGATCACCGCATCCTCCACCCCAATGCCATGCTGGTAGGCGAACTGGAGTGGATCCATCACTGGTTCCACCAGGGGGCAGAGATGAGCAAGGAGCAGTCTCTCCAGGGTCTTCATCAAGTGGGACGTCAAGGCCACCGGTCTGTAGCTGTTCAGGTCTTTGGGGTGGGAAGTTTTTGGTACAGGTACCACACAAGATGTTTTCCACAGCTGTGGTACCCTCCCCAGTTTCAGGCTCATGTTGAAGATATACGTCACAATCCCACACAGCTGGTCTGCACAGGACTTGAGGAGCTTTGCGCTGATGCCGTCCGGTCCCGACGCCTTCCTCGCCTTGATCTTCCTCAGCTCCGTCCTCACCTGGGTCTTGGTCAGGGTCAGGATGGGGGGCTGTGTGTTGGGAGTGGGGGGGGGGGGGTGTCGGTGGAGTGGGGAGTGGGCAGCAGGACTTGATTTCTTAGAGGCAGCAGTGGTTGTTGTGCAGACAGGGGGGAGGGCGGTTGGTCAAATCTATTGAAAAACAGATTCAGGTTGTTCGCCCACTCCCTGCCCCCCGTGGCCTGGGGGGAGGTATTCTGGAGCCCCGAGATGGTTTTGAGGTTTCTCCAGACCCCGCTGATGTCGCTCTGTTGCAGCTTGTCCTCCATCTTCTTCCTGAAGCTGTCCTTGCCTTCTCTGATCTTTCTCCTCAGCTCCCTCTGTACGGACTTCAGCATCTCCCTGTTCCCCGACCTGAAGATCCTCTTCTTCTCTCTCAGAAGTGTTTTTATCTCAGGGTTGATCCAGGGTTTGTTGTTTGAGTGACGCCGTATGGTCTTGGTGGGAACGGATTTGTCCACACAGAAGCTGAGGTAGCCCGTGAAGGTGTGAATGAGGCCATCGATGTCCTCACCATGTGGATCGCAGAGCTACTTCCAGGCAGTGGCTTCAAAGCAGTCCTTTAGAGTGTCCATTGTCTCCTCAGACCATAACTCCACAGTGTGCATGGCCGGAAGTTGTCTGTGCACTAGGGGTTTGTACACCGGTCGGAGATGAACCAAGTTGTGATCCGATCTCCCAAGTGGGGGGAGTTGTGATGAGGTGTACGCCTCCTTAGTGTTTGCGTAGAACAAATCCAGTGTTTTATTGTCTCTAGTGTGGCATGTGACATACTGGGTGAAAGTGGGCAGAATGGGAGACAGTGAAACGTGGTTGAAATCGCCTGAGATGAGGAGAAGAGCATCTGGGTGTTCTGTCTGCAGCCTGCTGGTTACTGAATGGATGACGTCACGCGCTGTCCCAGCGTTCGCCGTCGGATTTGCATAAACAACAATGCAGATCACGTGTGAGTGTTCTCTCGGGAGATATGTAGGCCTCATGTTAACAGCTAGCAACTCAATGTCTTTGCTGTAGTGTCGTTGTTTAACAGTGATATGACCTTTATGCCAACCTTTTCCCTCCTACCCCCCAAATCTAGCAAAAATTGCTTATCCCCTGTTTCCAGCACTCTGAACGGTCCATCATAAGGTGGGCGCAGTGGGGGGCGATGTGCGTCGTGTCTGACAAAAACGAACTCCGCCTTTTTCAAAGTTTTAGGCACAAAAACGCGCAGAAAACTGTGGTGAACAGGGCCCGGCAGCGTGCTTGTGTCTATGCTACGCTGCAACAGCTGAGATGGGGAGCTGCCCGGCGCAGGAGTATCTGGGAGAAACTCCCCGGGCAGCTGAAGTGGCTGCGCAAAAACGAGTTCAGCCGGGGAAGCTTCCAAACCCTCTTTAGGCGCAGAACGTAACCCCAATAAAACCCACTGTAGCTTGTCTACCCAATTTGCATCCGTCAGTGACGCCCTGAGAGCCGCTTTCAATGACCTATGAAAACGTTCGCATAACCCATTAGCCTGCGGATTGTACGCGGTTTGTGGTGAATTGTGACACCCAGGCTGCGGGCCATTGTTGACCAAAGTTCGGAAACAAATTGTGGGCCTCTGTTGGACGTAATGTCCGACGAGACTCCAAAACGCGCCACCCATGCTGTTAAAAACGCGTGCGCCACCTCCTCGGCTGTGGTTGACGCCAGTGGAACCACTTCCGGCCAGCGGGTGGTGCGGTCCACCATAGTCAGAAGGTGCGTGCACCCCTGTGATGGTGGGAGGGGGCCCACGAGGTCCACGTGAACATGGTCGAACCTCTTAGCCGGGATGCGAAACGGCTCCAAGGGAGCTTTCGTGTGTCTGTGTACTTTGGCTCGTTGGCACGCCATGCAGGCTGCTGCCCACTCTTTCACTTGTTTGCGAAGGCTCGGCCACACAAATTCTCCCCTACCATTTTGACCGACGCGCGCACTCCCGGGTGCGCCAAAGAATGAATCGAGTCAAAAACGCGGCGGCGCCACGCGGCCGGTACCATGGGACGCGGTCGCCCCGTGGCGACATCACAGATTGGGGGGGCATACCGTCTTGCAGCACCCTGCTCTCCAGCCTTAACCTTGTTGGTCCAGACTGGAGCGCACGCACATCCGCGTCACTAACCTGCTCCGCGGCCATGGCTGTGTAATCTATCCCCATGCGGACCGGGACGGCCACGGCGCATGAGAGGCAGTCTGCCACTACATTCAGTTTACCCGACACATGCTGAATATCGGTAATAAACTCTGAGATTGCGGCCAGCTGTCTCTGCTGCCGGCCCGACTACGGTTCTGAAACCTTGGCCATCGCGAATGTTAGTGGCTTGTGGTCAACGAACGCGGTGAAACAGCGTCCTTCCTGCCAGAACTGGAAGTGGCGAATGGCCAAGGGGAGAGCCAGCAACTCCCTGTCGAACGTGCTGTATTTACGTTCACTATCGCGCAAAGTCCTGCTGAAAAAGGCGAGTGGCTGCCAAGCCCCGGCTACATGCTGCTCCACGACCGCCCCTATGGCCACATCTGACACGTCAGTAGTGAGCGCTATGTGGGCCGTTGGGTCTGGATGTGCCAACAACAAACGCGGCATTTGCCAGGGCTGCTTTGACTTCCAAGAACGCCCGCTCTCGCTCCGGGGACCATTCGATCTTATTTGCAGGTTTCTGTTTTTTGAGCACGGTGTACAGTGGTTGCATGAGCTGCGCTGTGCGGGGAAGGAAACGGCTATAAAAATTCACCATTCCCAAAAACTCCTGTAACGCCCTGACTGTTTGCGGCCGGGGAAAATCTGCTACCGCGCGCACTTTGTCAGGCAGCGGAACCGCTCCTTCGGGAGAGACGCGGTGCCCCAAAAAAATCAATCTGCGTCACCCCGAACCGACACTTCACTGGGTTGATTATTAAACCGTGCTCTCCCAACCTCCGGAAAACCGCCGTGAGGTGGGTTTCGTGTTCGTCTTCGGACACGCTGGCTACCAAGATATCGTCCAAGTAGACGAATACGAAAAAGAGATCGCGCAGCACTGCATCCATCATGCGTTGGAACGTCTGTGCAGCCCCTTTAAGCCCGAATGGCATGCGCAAAAACTCGAATAGACCAAACGGAGTTATCACCGCTGTTTTGGGTATGTCCTCAGCGCGCACTGGGACTTGGTGGTAACCGCGGACCAAGTCTATTTTAGAAAAAACGCGCACTCCTGCCAAATGAACGGAAAAATCCTGGATGTGAGGAATTGGGTAGCGGTTGTGCGCTGTAGCGTTGTTCAACCTGCGGAAATCCCCGCAAGGTCACCACGAACCATCAGCTTTAGGGACCATGTGTAGCAGGGAAGCCCATGGGCTGTTTGAACGCCTGATGATGCCCAACCTCTCCAGGTTGGCGAACTCCTCGCGCGCTATGGCCAGTTTAGCTGCGTCCAAGCGCCGAGGTTTTGCAAAAACGGGTGGCCCAGTGGTGGTGATAAAATGCTCCACCCCGTGTTCAGCGACGGCTGCCGAAAATGTCGGGACCGTGAGTGCTGGGAACTGAGTGAGCAGTGTGTGGAACTTACCGCATGCAGCTGTGACGTTGGCTCGTGCTGTTGGCCGGGACACTCGAGCTGTACAGGGAATAGAATCAAAGGACAGTGCATTAACCAGGCGCCTGTTAGCAACATCAACCAATAAACCATGTGAGCACAAAAAATCAGCCCCCAATATATTGAAATTCAATGCTGCTATGACAAAAGTCCACTCAAATGTACGGCCGTGTAGAGACAGAAGCAGAGTCCTCTCACCAAAGGTCTTAATCTCTGAGCCGTTTGCTGCTGCCATCTCGGGGCTGCTAGATCCCGCCAGCCGGTCGGCGTAGGACGGCATGATGAAACTCAACTGGGCGCCGGTGTCCACGAGGAAATGCCTCCCCGAGCGTGCATCCATCAAGTAGAGCAGCTTGTTCTCCTCCCCGAGGGCCGCAGCTGCTACCGACCCCCAGTCTTGGCGTTTCCCGAGCGCTTGAACTGGCACGGTGGTATACATTTGCGTGCCTTCTCTGCAAAGCGGCGGTGGTAGAAACAAAGGATGTCTCCTCCGCGTTCTCTGGCCCCCGCCGCCGCTGTTGTCGGTGGTTCTGCTACTGCCGTCAATGGCTCCTCGCCTCCTCCGGCCGTCGCGCTGAGCTCCTTCGCTTCCGCCGTGGTCGTGAGCTCTCTGCTGGCCATGATGATCCGGTGTGCTTCTCGGGCCAGCGCACGGTAGTCCCGCTCGGCCAGCAACGGCAAATTGGCCAGGGTCGCTCTCGTCGTTGACGGAAGGTTCCGGAGAAAGAGGTGGGTAAAAATGAAGTGGTCGTCGCCCGAGCCCTTCAATCTCAGCATCTTCTCCATCAGGTCAATAGCCGACCCATCTCCCAACCCGGTCCACGTCAGGAGTCTCTCTGCTCTCTCCTCAACCGAGAGTGTGTAGTGCTGGATGAGTGCAGCCTTCAACGCGCTGTACTTGTCGCTGGCTGGTGGCTGATCCAGCAGGCTCTCCACATGCTGAGCCGTGTGGGCGTCAAGCTTTGTGACCACATAGTAGAATTTTGTGTCATCCGCCGATATCCCCCGGAGGGTGAACTGCGCCTCGACTAGGTGGAACCAGGAGCGCGGGTTGTGCTGCCAAAAATCCGGTAGCTGGATAGCAACAGCACTTGCGTGGCTGGGGGCTCCCGTTGAGGTTGGCTCCGGGGATCTTTCGTTGTGTTCCATGATTCGTCTTGAGTCACCAGTGTGGAGTGTGTAAATGACGAGGCGGATTGGACTCAGACAGTTTATTACACAATCTCACACAGAAGCGGAGCCAGAAAGAGGGCATCTCAGACAAGACTCTTTTCTTAAATACTCAGGCCTTCTTACAGCAGCTTTACACATCAAAGGTCACATTGCATTTGTTGCTCCCCTGGGTAGCGGCCCAGGAGGAGGCAACATGCATGTGGAAGTTAACTCTCCAACCTGTGATAGGAGAATAGGCAGAACACGTTTCGTGCCGTTATTTTCACACAAAGGAGTTTATTCTTCGTCCTCTGGTGCGTGAGTCTACTCTCTATCACTGTGCGACATCCGCCATCTATTGGTCAGCGTACGGAACTGCACTCAACTCACATGAGTTATAATGGAACCAGGTGGATTACAAATGCATTGTAGAGAAATAAAACAATTAAAGAATAAAATAAAATTGTAGGGGTGCCTGTGTTTTTTTAAATTTTCTTATCCAAATGTCTTTTTAGCACCTCTTACATAAGTATTAACTATTTCCAAGCCTCTACACTCTCCCCCACTTCAAATAAATGTCTCCCGACATTTCATGTTCTAGGGTGACTTAATGCATGAGAGTGTACCAATTATAACCATGGGACTGAGGTTGGGTGGGGTATTGAAATGGCATATAGTTTTGAGTTAGCGGCACAGGGGTAGGGAGTAAGACAGGTCTTACTTCTGCAGTCCAAGGCTGGCATGATGGCTGTCCCAGGACGTCGTAGGTAAGTCTCTCTACTGGCCTTGCTCTCCGCTGTGACCTTCTCAGTTCCTCCTGTTCTCCGTCCGTCACCTCCACTTGTCCTTGATGTTCTTCCTGCAGGAAAGCTGGTCCATCCATTTGCTCCTCAGCATCCCGCTGAACGGGGACCGGTTCCTGTCTTACTGGTGGGCAGAACTCTCTACCTGTCGCACGAAGCCTTTGCTGAGTTTGAGGATTTTGCTCTGGCATGACAGGTACTGGTTGCTGAGTGTTTTGGTCTGGGAGATTTGAGGCATTTTGCTGAGGATTTTCATGTCTGTAACATGGGATTTGGCTACGGAGGTTGTAGCGGTAAGTATTTTCCTCTTCTTCCTCCGAGCTGTCATTGTCTGTGTTGTCACTGTTAGGATTTGTCTCTGTCCTCTTCTTCCGTTTCTGTTTTGTCTTTTCTTTTGCAGGCAGTTCTTCTTCTAAAGGCAAGTCATTTAAGCCTGTTTTCCACTAGCCCAGCACACCTCGGTACGGCTCGATTCACTTCAGTACGGCTCGGAATGCTTCTGTCTCCATTAGCACGGTGTTGTGCTTGTGCTGTGATGGTTTGTGTTAGGAGGTTTTAGAAGCGGGGCAGCGGCAGATTCTCAGCGAGGTGGGGCCACACTCCTGTGACGTTACGCACCCGACTGAGTCCTTATTTACACGAGACAAAAAAGGATCCAAGGATTATTGCCTTGCTCGCTCTGTGGTTTTATCTCACAATTAATTTTATCTCATAATTAAGCTGCAACAACACAAGTCACTTTTGTTTTGAATTAACTGCCAAATGACCTAGAAATAATGAGCTGAAACTTGTTTATATTCGTATTAAATAATGAGACGGTGGCACACTGGCCAACACCAAATTGTATTATTTTTTACATCCTAGGGCATTTTGGATGTACTGAATTAAAAAAATTCATGTTTTTCACCTTCAGGTCAATGTTTGAAACAACAGTATTATTATTTTCCGTTTAGATGATGCTACACTCCTTCTAAAGTATTGTAAATCTCTGAATTTGGAATGCCGATAGAACATTCAACTTAAATATACTTGTACCTACTTTGACTTGGTGCTAATTTTTTATGATATTTCAATAAAAAGAACAGAAAGCTTACAAAAAGATTTCTTTTTTGGTCTAGTTAAAAATTACATTACCTTTACAATGGTTGACCCCTGACAGGAAGATCAGCATCATTTTGATCAGACTAGGCAATGGAATTTCTATGTAATTATACTGTTTTATAATTCAGTGTTATAACAGACAAACCACACTTTCCAAAACAATTCCATTTTATTATATACAAAATATTAAAAGAAAAAAAAAAACCTTGCAACACAACATGAAGGTTAATCGACATTTTATACACGCCGACCACTGAGTTCCTCTACACCAGCTTCCCAAACTGGGTCACGAAGACTCGGTTGAATTAATCCATCTCTGCCAGCTGTGGGTCAGCAAGGCTCGGTTGAATAATCCGTGCGGGCTGTCGCGGCGGACGCGTGGGATGATTCTACAAGGAAAATGCACACAATAAAATACAGCACATAAGTGCAAGATATACAGAAAAGACAATAGTTTTTAACAAGAATACATAAGCTTGTTTCAGCGTATTGTTCACATGAATAATTAAAATAAAAGCTTTAGTCCGCAGTGTGCTGCAATAAAGCAGCGATCATCCACAAATGAACAGCTTTTTTATTGCATAAATAAACTGAGCGTCTTACCGAATATATTTGCGAAAAAACGCACAATAAAAAAAAATTAAAACTCACCGTTAAAGGACTCCGATGTCGAGACCTCCCGGTATATTTTTTCATTCCGGGCGGCTCCGTCTAACTCGCGCTGAATACGTTCGTCTGACAATGCAGTGAGCAAACACTGCAGCTCCTTATTGGTCCATGGAACACCTTATTACGCGAAGCCATTTTTGATAGAGAATAAATGAAAATAGCACAGCAATACACTGAAAAGAAACCGCCAACAGTGGTTGCGTGCTGAGTAAAGGCGGTCGTGAAGATTCTTTTTTTTTTTTTTTTTTTTTTCAAAAACTTTATTGAGAAGGTCGTGAAGATTTGGTAGACGAGGAGGAGGAGAGGGGCGGTTACAACCTGACCAATCAGCGCCGGTTACGACCTGACCAATCAGCGGCGACCAGTCTGTTAACGTCACAACACGGCACAGCTCAGCACTGCTGTACCCTGCCCTGGAGCGGGGCTGAGAATCGCGGCTGTTAAACCGTGTTGGGGCTTGTGGAAAAGCGTACAAAGCGTGCTGAGCCGTCCCGTGTCGCGCTAAAGCGTGCTAGTGGAAAAGGCCCTTTACAGGCAACAGCAGGTTTCTGTGTAGCCCTCGCATCACTTTGCTGCCTCTCTCTGCTTGTACTTTATAGGCTGGTCCATCTCCCACTCTGTCAACTACGCGATGTACTGCTGACTCCCAGTAAGCGCGCAGTTTCCCTGGGCCTCCTCTTTCAGAGAGGTTTCTGACCAACACCCTGTCGCCTGGTTGGAGTGTGACACCTTTTAAGCGTTTGTCGTACTGCCTTTTGCCTTTATCTGAAGACTTTTGACTGTTGTCTGCAGCGATTTTGTAAGCAACATGCATCCTATCAGCCCATTTTTTAGCGTAGGTTTGATGGTTGTGTGTGTCAGTGTCTTTTGTCTGGTTCAATAGTAGATCTACAGGCAACCTTGGGCTGCACGGTGGCGCAGTGGTTTATCACTGTGGCAGCACAGTTTTACCCTCGGCCGGGGGATCGCAGGGATCATGAGATCGTGGGTCGATCCCAGCCCCCGACCAACAGTGAGCTGTGTGGAGTTTGCATGTTCTCCCCGTGTTGCGTGGGTTTACTCCGGGATTTCTCCGGTTTCCTCCCGCATACCAAAAACATGTAGGTTTAGGGCACTCGCGCACGCAGCAACCAGCAGCTGGTGGCTTGTCACCAGACTGCAAACCAAGTCTACCTACGGGTGCAAATAAGTAAAAAAAAAAAAAAAAAAAACAACAAAACCTTGGGACTCATATAAAAGGAAAAATGGAGAATAACCTGTTGACTCGTGTCTTGTACAATTGTAAGCATGTACAATTTGGGGTAGGTGATCCTTCCATTCACTTTTTTTCTCCTCCTGTAGGGTACAAAGCATTTGGAGTAGTGTACGATTCAGGCGCTCCACAGGGTTGCACTGCGGATGGTATGGAGTGGTTCGTGAGTGAGAAATTCCAGACAGTTGTTGTAATCTGTGGAAGAGACTGTTTTCAAACTCACGTCCCTGATCGTGATGCAACTTCTCAGGGTACCCGAAACGAGGAATAAAATCCTGAAATATCTTTTCTGCGGCTGTTTTGCTTGATTTATTCCTTGTAGGGTATGCCTGTGCGAAACGAGTGAAATGGTCCACTAGTACGAGGATGTACTCATACCCTCCTTTACTTGGCTCAAGGTGTAAGTAGTCGATGGAGATTAACTCAAAGGGAGCACTGGTTGTGATAGATCCCATTGGAGCTCTCTGGGGAACATTTGGGCGTTTTTGTTTGATGCACGGACATTTTTTTGTTACATAATCTTCAACATCTTGTTGCATATATGGCCAATAGAAACGCTCACGGGCCAGATGTATCACCTTATCACACCCTATGTGACCCATGTCATTGTGTAGACTCTTTAACACCATCGGCCTTAGCTGTTCAGGTAGGACAAGTTGTTTGCTGTGCTCTGTTTTTCTGTACAATAACCCATTGTCAACTTCCAACTTGTTCCACTCATACAGTAGTCTCCGTGCCTGTTTACTCATTATCCGTTTATCTTTATCGTTTGGTGTCCATCCCTTGAGTTTGAGTGAGATTACTTCTCTAATTGACTCATCGTCTTGTTGAGCAGCATTGATGTCTTTAGGTGTCATGCTCAAAACACTGTCAGTTGGCACATTGTTGTCATTAGAACTCAGTTGTAACGCAGCTATCCATGGAACATCACTGTTTTGTGCTGCCTTGCTCCCTTGCCACACTGCGGACACTACTTCCGGTAAAACTGTCTCTGTAAACTCATTCGTTTGCTCTTGCAGATCTAATGAGTGTCTGGACAACATATCTGCATTCCTTTTCCCTGGCCTATACTTGATATCAAAATGGAAGTCAGCCAACTCCCCAACCCACCTATGACCCACTGCATTCAACCTGGCTGAACTGAGGACATAGGTTAAAGGATTGTTATCTGTATAGACAGTAAAAGTCGGTGCATAATACAGATAGTCACGGAATTTGTCGCAGATGGCCCACTTGAGAGCTAGAAACTCTAGTTTACCGGAATGTAAGTGATAATTCTTCTCGGCCGGTGTGAGAGTTCTGGATCCATAGCCAATCACCTTAAGTTTGTTTTCTTGTTTTTGATACAAGACGGCTCCCAGGCCTTTGTTTGACGCATCTGTATGCAATACAAATGGAAGGTCCAAATTGGGATAGGCTAGAATGGGAGGATTAGTCAGAATGTCCACAAATCTTGACACAACTTCCTGATGTTCACTGGTCCATATTATTGGTGTGCGAGAAGGAAGCTGGTTTTTGTCTCCTTTCTTTGTTTGTCCTTTACTCCTTTTTGGTGCTGGTTTATTGTCATTGCTTGTTTCATTAGCACTCTGGAGGAGTTCGAACAAGGGTCTCGCCAGACGTGAAAAATCTTGAATAAATGATCGGTAATAACTGAGAAAACCCAGTAACGTTCTGAGTTCTCCGACTGTGCGAGGTTTCTTGTCTTTCAGAGCGAACACAGCATCCAAGTCTTTTGGGTCAATCTGGACTCCTTCTCCCGACACTAGCCTACCCAGGTAGCGTACTTGGTTTTTGAACAGTTCACATTTGGCTGGCCGAAGTTTTATGCCGTGTTGTCGCATTTTGCACAAAACCTGTTTAAGGTGTTCTACATGCTCATCAAAGGTTTTGGAGTAACACAGTACATCGTCCAAGTAAGGCACACAACACTCGTCTCTGATCCCTTCTAACACCCCCTCCATACACCTTTGGAATGCAGCTGGTGCGTTTGACAACCCGAATGGAACCCGCACCCACTCGTATAGTCCCCAGGATGTGCTAAAAGCAGTTAAATGTCTTGATTCCTCACTTACAAAACCCTGATGGTAGGCACTTCCCTGATCCAATATGGAAAACCAGGAGTTACCCCCAAGACTCTCCAGTAGATCTTGTATCCGTGGTAACGGATGCCTGTCAGGTATGGTTTTTCGGTTCAGCTCACGAAAATCAACACACAAGCGCAAAGTATTGTCCTTTTTACACACACACACTACTGGCGACGAGTTGTTTGACACTGATTTCCTGATCCAGCCCCTGCTTAAAAGGTTTTGAACATACTCCTTCACCTCTTTATACAGTGGTCTTGGAATGGAGTTGTAACTTTTCTGCACGGGTGTGTTGTCAGTGGTGTTGATTTTTAGCTGTAGTCCAGGAATACATCCAATGTCTCCTTCATCATGAGCAAACATGTCAGACTGTTCATAGAGCATCTGCCGAACCACCTCCCGATCACCCTCTGAGAGATGGTCTAAATTGACATTAGGGTGCCATCTCAGGTGTGAGGGAGCTGTGCTTAATGTTTCTTCACCCTCACCTTGACTCTCACATGTCACTTGAGCAGAGTGACAAAATGGCTTGTTTGTAGTTTTGGTTGCATTTTCAGCACTGCAACAAACATTTACAGGTTTGTATTCAGTGATCTCTGAAATAAGTCCTAAAACAGTCTTTGGATTTAGAAAAATGTTGTGCTTTGTTGAGTTTTGGATTGGGATTTTGACAGCTTTTAAAGCACCAGTGGGTACATCAATAAGAGCTGGGAATAACTCCAATCCATCCGGTAAGTTACATTTCACAGCTGGCTCGAACAACATTTCTCCTCCTCCAGGAAATGCTCTGATGTGACGTTTTACCATACAGATTTGGCTACTGTGAACAGTGAGTCCTTTTTTTCCAACTCTCACCACTGGACTTTCTGGTTCATTCTCTGTTGACTTGGTGTGGATAACAGAGATGAGTGACTCAACATTACCTTTCTGGACCTTTAAAGTCTCCGACAGTAAGCCCACTAAGCTAATATTGTCACTTTGTTCACTGTTTGCCATTATTATCTCTTGGATCACGTTAAAGCCCAGCAGCGGAGTGCTTAAACGCTGCTGACTGACAAGCATTGGAACATACAAGGATACAGAACCATATTGTGAACTTGTGATCTCGAGCAGGTCATCTATCCACCCCTCGAACGGAACATCCGTTCCATTGGCTGCGGTGATTTCGAGTGGATGGCCTGGGAGTAGGCTCACGAGTGGCTGTATTTTCACATTTGGTAAGGCTGCTTGTATCCATGGCTTTTCAACAATGCTTACTTGTGCCCCACTGTCCAATAACATCTGTAGGTTTACTCCATTTAACTGGCAACTGATCATACACCTACCGCCAATGAGCTGTGCCACACGCTTTGTGTTGGGTAACATTTGGGACTTGGCAGTAGTCTGTTCGGAGTTCAGTCTTTTAGTGTTGTGGGACTCTGCTGGTGGTTCAGTCACTGGTGGTCCCTCCCCAGCGACCTCCTCCAGTTTCCCGACACATTTTTTTTCTGAAGGCAACCTATAGCTCTGTGCCCCTCCTTTCCACATCGAAAACAGTGTGTGCAGCGCTCAGTCTCTTGGGCGATACACTTTTGGCACTTTCCTTTCACTGCGGGTTTCAGTGCTAGCTGTTTAGGGACAGGTGCTGTGGGACTGGTGTTTACTGTATTTACCATTGGGGTTAGGGCCTTTTCTAAACTCTTGGTTAGGGAGGAGACCTGTGCCGTCAGCTCCTGGATAGCTACACGATTAGCTTGGACTTCAGTGTGCATTTTAATAGAGCTTTGATCTGTCTCTATCTGTGCCGCATTAACACTGGTGACTTTCTGTTTGTAACTTTGTCCCAACCTACTTAATCTCTCTGTCTCTTCACTAACAGAATTTGCTATGAGCTCCAGGATGCAGTCATCTGTGACACTGGTGTTGGAGATGTGAGGTTTAAGGTCTCTCCTGACATAAGAGTATTTTTCATTCAAACCCTGATACAGTGAATGGATAAACACACCTTGTACCAACTTGTTGTCATTATGAAGCCCACTACTGTTTTTAGATGCAATCAACACACGCTGTTTTAGCCCCATTAGTCTATACATAAACTGTTGTGGTGTTTCTTTGTCATTTTGCTTAGCATTACTCAGCTCCTGAAATAATTCAGTGCTGCTTTTCTCGCATAGATGTGTCCTTAAAAAACGTTTTAACTCAGCTACAGTAAGGCTATCTTTGGTTACAAGCACATCTTTAAAGGTACCAGGCTTAATTATCTTAAACACCGTTCTTATAATCTCAGCCTCTGTGAACCCTTCATTTAGTCCTTCATCAAGCTGTTTGCACAAGTTATTGTAACTCAAATCAGAATCAAAATCAGAGATTTGACCACCATGAATCTTGTACTCTCTACGTGGCAACAGTGATGTAAGTTCAGTCAGTCTGACTAACCCTGGGTCAGGAACTACAGATGGTGAGGTTGGATGGTTCTTCCCTGATGGTGCTGCAGCTCCAGTGGTCACAGGAACTACTATGACCGGATCATCGTCGGGTGGCACCTCTGCATCCACTTCTCCAGCTGCTGTGGGCGACTGCAGTTCACTGATGAGGCCACAGAAAGCAAGCAGGCGAGACATCCCCTGGTCCTCAAGGCTCTTCAGTTGTGGACTTCTCAGCGAGTCAACAATGAAGTCGAAGAGTTCCACTTCGGTCGATTCTGCACCTGGCAAATCTTCTCCCACCTCATCCTTGAACGACCCGGCCAGCTTGTAAAGAACGTTTCTGCAGCGGGCAATGGTCAGCTGGTGAAGCTCTTGCTGGATTTCCCATCTCATGTCATGTAGAGCAGACATGGCTGTGGTTTCCTGTAGTCAGTCGCTTAGGTCGATGGCTCAGGAACAGGTGGTCAGCATCCCTTGGTTCTTCAATGATTAGTGCCAGACCAGTAAGATAAGAGATAAGATAAGATAAGCCTTTATTAGTCCCACAACGGGGAAATTCCAGGATTGCAACAGCACAGGGATAGCAACACTCAGAGCAACAATCAGAAGGCAAGAAAAAAAACAAGCAAGCAAGAGCAGCTAATATACATATGTACATATTACTATAAAATATATATATACACACACACAGACACACAGTGCAGAGCATTGTAGCTGGATGGAATAAATATATGAATATGTAAACACACAGTGCGGAGCAATGTAGCTAGATGGAATAATATGTAGATATATAAACACACAGTGCGGAGCATTGTAGCTAGATGGAGTAAATATATAGATATATAAACATAAACACACCCAGTGCGGAGCATTGTAGCTAGATGGAATAAATATGTAAATATATAAACACACACAGTGCAGAGCATTGTTGCTAGATGGGATGAAACAGCACAACCGTCTACTTAGTTATCCTACATGGTATGATTATGTGCCCATACATATTCTCACTCTCCATAGCGACCGGTATTTTCCTAGTTGTATGCCGGAGGGGACCATTGTGTAAGTCTATTGCATCTTTTGCATTCAAAAAACTATTAGTTTGTTACGTCTTTTTGCTATCTCTGCGAGCAGCCCTGCTTAGGTTGTACAGTCTGACAGCCGTTGGTAGGAAGGACCTGCGAAACCTCTCGGTTGTGCACCTGGGATGATGTAGTCTGCTGCTAAATGAGCTCCTCAGTGCATTCAGTATGTCCTGCATAGGGTGGAACTCGGACTCCAGCAGAGATGACAGTTTAGCCACCGTCCTTCTCTCTCCTATCTCCTCCACCGGATCAAGGCGCTGCCCCAGGACAGAGCTAGCTTTCTTGATCAGTTTGTTCAGTCTCTTCCTATCGGCTGCAGTAATGCCACTGCCCCAGCAGACCACTCCAAAAGTGATGGCTGATGCCACCACCGTGTCATAGAATGTCTTCAGCAGTGCGCCTTGTACACCAAAAGACCTGAGTCTCATCAGCAGGAACAGCCTGCGCTGTCCCTTCTTGTAGAGTGCATCAGTATTGTGTGACCAGTCTAGTTTATTGTTCAGATGAACACCCAGGTACTTATAGGCTGTCACCATCTCGATGTCTGTTCCCTGTATATTTACTGGTGCTGTGAAGGGTTGTCCTTGCCTGCGGCAGTCCACCACCAGCTCCTTAGTTTTTCTCGCGTTGATCTGGAGGCAGTTCCGATGGCACCAGTCCACGAAGTCCTGGATAAGCCCTCTGTACTCAGCTTCATCTCCATTGGAGATGAGGCCAACGATCGCAGAGTCATCAGAGAACTTCTGTAGATGGCAGTGTGTTGTGTTGTGTGAGAAGTCCGCAGTATAAAGAGTGAACAGGAAGGGAGCCAGCACCGTTCCCTGGGGGGCCCCCGTGCTACTGATGATCGTGTCGGACACACAGTCCCGGGTTCTCACAAACTGAGGCCGGTTCGTGAGGTAGTCCAGGATCCATGATGACAGGTGTTGGTCCACCCCTGCGCGCAGCAGCTTGTCCTTCAGGATCATCGGTTGGATGGTGTTGAAAGCACTGGAGAAGTCAAAGAACATGATCCTCACCATATTCCCAGGCTTCTCCAGGTGGGACAGAGAACGGTGAAGGAGGAAGATCACCGCATCCTCCACCCCAATGCCATGCTGGTAGGCGAACTGGAGTGGATCCATCGCTGGTTCCACCAGGGGGCGGATGTGAGCAAGGAGCAGTCTCTCCAGGGTCTTCATCAAGTGGGACGTCAAGGCCACCGGTCTGTAGCTGTTCAGGTCTTTGGGGTGGGAAGTTTTTGGTACAGGTACCACACAAGATGTTTTCCACAGCTGTGGTACCCTCCCCAGTTTCAGGCTCAGGTTGAAGATATACGTCACAATCCCACACAGCTGGTCTGCACAGGACTTGAGGAGCTTTGCGCTGATGCCGTCCGGTCCCGACGCCTTCCTCGCCTTGATCTTCCTCAGCTCCGTCCTCACCTGGGTCCTGGTCAGGGTCAGGATGGGGGGCTGTGTGTTGGGAGTGGGGGGGTGTTGGTGGAGTGGGGAGTGGGCAGCAGGACTTGATTTCTTTAGAGGCAGCAGTGGTTGTTGTGCAGACAGGGGGGAGGGCGGTTGGTCAAACCTATTGAAAAACAGATTCAGGTTGTTCGCCCACTCCCTGCCCCCCGTGGCCTGGGGGGAGGTATTCTGGAGCCCAGAGATAGTTTTGAGGTTTCTCCAGACCCCGCTGATGTCGCTCTGTTGCAGCTTGTCCTCCATCTTCTTCCTGAAGCTGTCCTTGCCTACTCTGATCTTTCTCCTCAGCTCCCTCTGTACGGACTCCAGCATCTCCCTTGTTTGAGTGACGCCGTATGGTCTTGGTGGGAACGGATTTGTCCACACAGAAGCTGAGGTAGTCCGTGAAGGTGTGAGTGAGGCCATCGATGTCCTCACCATGTGGATCGCAGAGCTGCTTCCAGGCGGTGGCTTCAAAACAGCCCTTTAGGGTGTCCATTGTCTCCTCAGACCATAACTCCACAGTGTGCATGGCCGGAGGTTGTCTGTGCACTAGGGGTTTGTACACCGGCCGGAGATGAACCAAGTTGTGATCCGATCTCCCGAGTGGGGGGAGTTGTGATGAGGTGTACGCCTCCTTAGTGTTTGCGTAGAATAAGTCCAGTGTTTTATTGTCTCTAGTGTGGCATGTGACATACTGGGTGAACGTGGGTAGAATGGGAGATAGTGAAACATGGTTGAAATCGCCTGAGATGAGGAGAAGAGCATCTGGGTGTTCTGTCTGCAGCCTGCTGGTTACTGAATGGATGACGTCACGCGCTGTCCCAGTGTTCGCCGTCGGATTTGCATAAACAACAATGCAGATCACGTGTGAGTGTTCTCTCGGGAGATATGTAGGCCTCATGCTAACAGCTAGCAACTCAATGTCTTTGCTGCAGTGTCGTTGTTTAACAGTGATATGTCCCGGTCTGCACCAGTTGTTGTTAACATACATTATCACTCCACCGCCCCTTGCTTTGCCACTGTCTGGTGTTCGGTCTGCCCGTATCATGTGAAAACCCTCCAGCTCAATGTTAGCATCTGCTGCTAGTTCAGTTAGCCACGTCTCAGTAAACAAAAGGAGAGAGCACTCCCGGTAAGTGCTATCGTAACGGGAGATAGCCGCTAGCTCATTTACCTTTCCCAGTATCGACCGTACATTTCCCATGACAATAGATGGAAGGGAGGGTCTGTACCTTATATTTTTTGTCCTCCGCCTTACTCCAGCCCGGCAGCCACGGCGTTTTCGCCTCAGTTCTCTCGGTATGTCGAGTTTTTCCAATGGGACCGGGTGGCGGTTGAATGCTAGCAGCTCTTCCCTGCTGTATCGTATCCTGCTATAAACAGTGGCTCCGTCCTCCGGCTCAGGAGACATTTGGGACGATCTGTGTGTCCGTGATATAAGTGGAGTGAAAAAAGACGGATCAAAAAAAGTAGGTGGCGCTAATCCCGGACGAGCCCCCAAAATTGTTGCTCCCCTGGGTAGCGGCCCAGGAGGAGGCAACGTGCATGTGGAAGTTAACTCTCCAACCTGTGATAGGAGAATAGGCAGAACACGTTTCGTGTCGTTATTTTCACACAAAGGAGTTTATTCTTCGTCCTCCGGTGCGTGAGTCTACTCTCTTATCACTGTGCGACATGCGCCATCTATTGGTCGGCATACGGAACTGCACTCAACTCACATGAGTTATAATGGAACCAGGTGGATTACAAATGCATTGTAGAAAAATAAAACAATTAAAGAATAAAATAAAATTGTAGGAGTGCCTGTGTTTTTTTTTAAATTTTCTCATCCAAATGTCTTTTTAGCACCTCTTACATAAGTATTAACTATTTCCAAGCCTCTACACATTCACTTCCTTAATCCTTTAACATCCCCCTAGCAGTCTCTGATACACAAAAGATCACACTGCCTTCATCCTACTCATTCATAGCTACTTTGCTCTGCACTGTGTGTGTTTATATATTTACATATTTATTCCACCTAACTGCAATGCTCCGTACTTTGGGTGTTTATATATTTACACATTTATTCCATCTAGCTACAATGCTCCGCACTGTGTGTTTATATATCTACATATTATTCCATCTAGCTACTTTGCTCCACACTGTGTGTGTTTATATATTTACATATTTATTCCACCTAGCTGCAATGCTCCGTACTGTGGGTGTTTATATATTTACATATTTATTCCATCTAGCTACAATGCTCCGCACTGTTTATATATTCATATATTTATTCCATCCAGCTACAATGCTCTGCACTGTGTGTCTGTGTGTGTGTATATATATATTTTATAATAATATGTACATATGTATATTAGCTGCTCTTGCTTGCTTGTTTTTTTCTTGCCTTCTGATTGTTGCTCTGAGTGTTGCTATCCCTGTGCTGTTGCAATCCTGGAATTTCCCCGTTGTGGGACTAATAAAGGCTTATCTTATCTTATCTTATCTTATCCTTCACAACTCCCTGTTATCTCCGAGGAAAACTCTGCTCTTTGTTCTTATCTAAGATGTTACACATTATGTCTTCCCCATGTGCCTCTACAACGTTAGCATTTGGAGGAACGTAGAGGGCTGTTAAAATTACTGCTGTTAGCCCGCTGGGGAGATAAAAAAGGCCTACACAGGAAGGACATGGCCTCTAAGTCTGGTGAACAGTGGCTATGAATTATTCTGCTGTTATTACACCAAGTCTGAAGCATATAAAACACAGAGCCCTCCCCCTTTCCTTACCAGAATCAGTGTTGCGGTTGAAATGTGTAGTTCAGCCAGGTAATTCCACAGTGGTGGCCAGAAAGCATTTGGTCAGCCATGGCTCGGTCACAATCAGAATACAACTAAAAACCAGAATGACTTCGGAGTTCAGAATATAAGCAGGTACACACAATAAGGACTCACCCAAAGGCTGAGGAAGAGACAGCAGACTTCATAACACATTTGGAGCTGATTAGGTGTAGGAGATACACCACTACACTAACGAACAAAGGAGAACCATATAGAGACACATGGCAAAAATACAACCTAATATATAGAAACGATTGTGACTAAATATCAGAAATGACAAAACATAGAACACAAAAATGGAGACCATGTCATGGGCCAAGAATGGGTCTGAATTATCATCTGGTATTTCATTTTTCCTTCCTTTCCTGCTTCCTTCATCCTTTTCCTTCTTGTTGTTTATTGTAATTTTAACAGTTTTATATCAGACATCCATATGGCAAAGAATTGTCAGCATTAGCAGTTTTAATCAAGTATGTACATACGTACAGTGGAGTGGGTAGACTAGGTTTTAGTCAGTCTTGTGTGCAGTAGATATAGTCAGGTCAACTCCCTGAGTGACTCATGTTTTATGTTACTGTTATCTAACTGTTATCTGGTTTTCTCTGCACCATTTTTAGCTCTGCTGCCTTACATCTGACATGACACAGTTTCAGGGTTTGCCTTATCTTTGCACTCCAAGTTCAGGTATAAGTAGCTCTGCATATGCACACATACACACACAGAACTATATGAATGGGAGTCTCTCAGACTTTTCAAGGGTCAGAAGGTGAAGAGGCAGTGATTAGCCTGTCAGCTTCCCTTTTCACTACAAGGACCAACACACCAAGTGCACCCTTGAGACAAAATCTTCACATCCTACGACAGAGAAGACCGATTAGTCTCCACAAAGAGGCGACTGTAAACTACTCAGCCTGCAGCACTTATCAAGTATGTGGTACCCCTTAAAGCTTCCTCTAGTTGATCCTTGAACACCATTATGCTATAAACAGCCAGTTCTGCAAAACGTGTAAATGCATACATACAAAAAAGCCACAATCTTAATTTTCATGTCATTATTTCCTTGTCCTTTGCTGAGCACTTCCTTCGTCAGCAGCTCACCAGCGTCTATGCTCAGCCAAGACACATTCACTCGACTGAGATGAGAGACTCTTTCTTAAGCATGGCAGCTTCTCTCACTTTTCTAGAATCCTACGTCGCTGCTATGAGAAGCAGTGACCACTGTCTGGGCGCAGATGCTTGCAGCTGTTCTCATGATGGAAGTTTTTGAACAGCATCTACTCTGATCTCATGTCCCCAGCTTCCTTTTAAATTGTAAGATAGTTTTGCTCAGAGATGTAAAAAAGAAAGAGAGCGATTAACACCCTTGGGTTTACTGAACCTGGTGGTTCTCAAATATGTCTAATCCAATTTACAGTCAAATGGTGATCAGTGTGCAGTTCTAAATATTTTATTGTCTAGAACATAAATGTTTGGCCTACATCTCCTTGCTATTTAAATCCTGCAGTGGAGCTGTCATGATCTGGACATGGTCTTAGGATCATACCCACACTTTGTGTTTATTTTTGGTCTCTGTGTTTATTGTTATGATTATTTGTCTGTATTTTGGCTTCTGTGTTTACCCTGGGTCCTCTGTGATTATTACTGTATTCCCCGTTCCTTAGTCTGTTGTGTCATCCTGGTTGTCCCTGTTGTTGCTGTCTTCTGTGTCCTCCCTGGTCTTCTGTGCAAGTCTTGTGTGTATCCCTTGTATTTGTTTTCCTATTGTTGTCAGTCCCTCATGTGTTCTGTACCTATTGCCAGTTTTCCGCATGTGTTACCGTGTAGCCTTTGATTGTTCTCCAACTGTCCTGGGTTTTGTGATTATCTGTTACCTTATATACTGTATGTCTGTCTCTGTCTCTACTCGTGGCATCATTAATGCTGTATCATTGTTCTCTGCCGGTACCCTGTGTCCAAGTCTGTCATATCCTTAGCTGTTTTTTCAGCCCCTGAGCTGTGTTTTGTTTCTTTGTTTTCATTTGTTAATAAAACCATGCTACACTGGAGTTCTGCCTGTGCTGTGAGTCCCTCAATCCTGCCTTCCAGAGGTAGCAGCAGTACTTTACATAACAGAAGGACACATTTTCAGAAGTTTTTTATTTGCTTTCATAATTTTTTTTTCTCACACCAGCGAGCCAGTGATCTTTACTATCCCTTCAGTTGAGTAGTAGAACAAGTTACGCTGAAAGTTATTAATTAAAGCTACAACAATGTGCTCATAGGGTTGGGAGATATAGCTCAAAAATGTGTTGTGATATAAATTGTCTATATCACGATACACCAAATATATTGCAATATATGCTGTATATTTATTGCAGTGGATGTCCTTAAAAAATTGATTTTGATTTCAAATTGTATGAGAAAAAACAATCAAAATTTATATATTCATATGAGCATGTTTGCACTGTAATATTTATTTTCATCTGGCTCCCATGTTTTGTGTTTCTCTGTGTGTTTCAGATACGGACCTGCTTTGATTCTGTTGGTCAGGCCATTTGGTTCTGCTCCTGGCAGAATGGCAGAGACATTCTTTGCAAGCAGCATTTTGGGATGTTAGAGTGGCAGACATATTGTCATAAACCATTCATAATATTAAATACTTAAAAGCGTGAATGTGCAAAAGGAATTTTCCAAAGAACAAAGTCTGTTTCCCTCCTCTCCAGTTTTGAAAATCTGCATGCATCCTGGAGAGTGTTTTCTGATTGGGCAGGGGGAGTGAGCAGCAACAAGAAGCAGCACTGTGTGAGGGGAGACAGAAAGAGAAGTGGAACTCTAACATGACAAATTATATTCAATAGGCACAATATTGGCATTTTATGTATACCACACAGACAAATGTATTGATACATCAAATGCATTCAATATATGACCCACCCCATGTACTGATAAATTAAACTTAAATATACACTACCGTTCAAAAGTTTGGCGTCGCCCAGACAATTATTTTGTGTTTTCCATGAAAAGTCACACTTATTTACCACCATGAGTTGTAAAATGAATAGAAAATATAGTCAAGACATTGACAAGGTTAGAAATAATGATTTGTATTTGAAATAATAATTTTTTCCAGATACTCAACCTGCTCAAAGGAAGGTCAGTTTTATAGCTTCTCTAACCAGCTAAACTGTTTTCAGCTGTGCTAACATGATTGCACAAGGGTTTTCTAATCATCCATTAGCCTTCTGACGCAATGAGCAAACACATTGTACCATTAGAACACTGGAGTGATAGTTGCTGGAAATGGGCCTCTATACACCTATGTAGATATTGCACCAAAAACCAGACATTTGCAGCTAGAATAGTCATTTACCACATTAGCAATGTATATTAGATATTAGAGTGTATTTCTGATTAGTTTAAAGTTATCTTCATTGAAAAAAACAGTGCTTTTCTTTCAAAAATAAGGAAATTTCTAAGTGACCCCAAACTTTTGAACGGTAGTGTACATCAAGAACTTTGTTTCCCATTCCGTCAATCAAAGTAGATAAAATTATTTAGTTTTTCACTTTTGTAAATGTAAATGATTTTAAAAAATAGTTTAACTGTGCTAAAGCATATGTCATAGTCTAGGCTTGATCATAGGCTCAACCCCACACTTTATACCCATTTATTGTTTTTTTCTGTGTTTATGTATGATTATCATTTACATTTATTGACCTCTGTGTTCCCCTGAGTCCTCTGTAATTGTCTGCTGTGTCATCCCTGTCTGGTCCTGAGGCGTTGTGTGTACCTGTTCACCTATTGTTCCAGCTTCTCATATTTTCCGTACCCATAGCCACTGACCTCTCTGTATCGCTCCTGTATTGTTGTCCTGTTTTATGTGCATCCCCTGTCTGTGTTTGTCTGCACAGCCCCACCCAGCCTGTGCTCCACACCTTCAGCCACTTCCCTGCGTTCCCTAATTGTTTCCCTAGCTGCCTCTTGTTTGTGATTATCTGTCTCAGTATATACAGTGGTGTGAAAAAGTGTTTGCCTCCTTCCTGATTTCTCATTTTTTTGTATGTTTTGTTGTGTGTATGTGTGTGGCCCTTGGGGCTTGCCATCGCCACCCTGCACAGTGACGTCAGGCAGGCTGCGGCACCTGTATATATAGTTCTGTGTGTGTTCAATAAAGGGAGTTCGCTGCATGGCATAAGACCGACTCTGACCCCTTATTACAGACATAACATTTTGGCGATGAGAGAAAAACCATGGAGGCGTATGGGCTACCTCCACCTCTGCCATCGTTTCTGAAGTGTCCGGGAGAGCCAGCGATCCTGTGGCCGGACTGGATTGCCATGCTTTGGGGATATATCCTTGGGCTGGGCCTGGGTAGACTGGATGGAGACCAAGGACGGGCGCTTCTGATCCATCGTCTCAGCATGGAGGGTCGGAGAATTCTCGGCATGTTGGGAGAGACGGAGCTTTATGTGGATGCTGTCGAGCAGCTGGCTGGAGATTTTGCCGAACGTCCAAGGAACAAGAAGCTGGGGCTTTGGTAAAGGAGACTGTTGGCGCCAAGAGGAGCCAAGCTAGTGAGCTCGGAGGAGCTAAAGGCTCAGGCTGTAGCAACAGGAAGGTTAGCCATGAAGCTAAGTGTGTGCCAAAACCATGCTACAAGCTACCAGCTGGGTATCCAGGGGGGACCTGAGCCCCTGGTCACCGGAGGCGGCAAGCCAGCCAAGGAGCTCAGCACGGTGCGTGACCATAGCGCTGGTGATGTTGACGGTGCGATGAGCAGCGACAGCGGAGAGGAAGAGCAGCGACCGGACTCAACTGAGTTTGTCCCGCAGCTGGAGTCCGGGCAGCGGGAGAGCAGGAGCAAGTGTAGAGGCTTGGAAATAGTTAATAGTTATGTAAAAGGTGCTAAAAAGACATTTGGATAAAAAAAAAATTAAAAAAAAACAGGCACCCCTACAATTTTTATTTTATTCTTTGTTTTATTTTTCTACAATGCATTTGTAATCCACCAGGTTCCATTATAACTCATGTGAGTTGAGTGCAGTCCCATACGCCGACCAATAGATGGCGCATGTCACACAGTGATAGAGAGCAGACTCACGCACCGGAGGACGAAGAATAAACTCCTCTGTGAAATAACGGCACGAAACGTGTTCTGTCTATTCTCCTATCACAGGTTGGTAAACACTAATAATTCAAGAGTGCAATATAAACTGTAAGAGTCCTAAGATGTCCGAGATTATATTGTGATAAGTGTGAGGCGAAAAGCGGGTTTGTAAGGGTATTTCTGTTAAAGTTGATGTGTTGTTGTATAAGCTAACCCGCTAATGTTAATGATCGAGTGTATGGGACGTGCCACAAAAGTGAAATCCGCCCACATGTTAGGAACCATTTGCTTACTTTATTTAAAGACATTTATGAAACGGTTTTCATACAGTATGACATTTACTGGTTTTATTTGTCACCAAGTGTGCATATTTCAGGTGTATTACCGAATACCAGGAATACTATTGTAAAAGTGTATTAGATACACAGTGGCCAGGTCAGTGCATTGTTAAGAATAACACCACATACTGTACATTTATGACAGTGCTTAAAATGATTAATTTAAATGTAAATTCATGGGTTATTGTTTAAAATATAAATATTTGAACAAGTTAAAAGCTATATACATGGGAAGGAGATAAAAACAATAATTCATTTCATGTTAAGGTAATTTGTTAAAAATGTTAAGTATACAGTTAATGTCACATTGAAAATTGTGATAAATGGACATGATTGTGTTTTGTTTAATGGTGATGTGATCAGATAATAAGGGAGAAACTATGGACTTTGATAGTAAATACTAGTCAGTTGATGTTGGTCATGTGAATGATTTGGAGAAAGAATAAACTCCTCTGTGTGAAATAACGGCACGAAATGTGTTCTGTCTATTCTCCTATCACAGGTTGGAGAGTTAACTTCCTCATGCACGTTGCCTCCTCCTGGGCCGCTACCCAGGGGAGCAACAATTTTGGGGGCTCGTCTGGGATTAGCGCCACCTACCGGTCTGGCACTAATCATTGAAGAACCAAGGGATGCTGACCACCTGTTCCTGAGCCATCGACCTAAGCGACTGACTACAGGAAACCACAGCCATGTCTGCTCTACATGACCTGAGATGGGAAATCCAGCAAGAGCTTCGCCAGCTGACCATTGCCCGCTGCAGAAACGTTCTTTACAAGCTGGCTGAGTCGTTCAAGGATGAGGTGGGAGAAGATTTGCCAGGTGCAGAATCGACCGAAGTGGAACTCTTCGACTTCATTGTTGACTCGCTGAGAAGTCCGCAACTGAAGAGCCTTGAGGACCAGGGGATGTCTCGCCTGCTTGCTTTCCGTGACCTCATCATTGAACTGCAACGGCCCACAGCAGCTGGAGAAGTGGATGCAGAGGTGTCACCCGACGATGATCCAGTCATAGTAGTTCCTGTGACCACTGGAGCTGCAGCACCATCAGGGAAGAACCATCCGACATCACCATCTGTAGTTCCTGACCCAGGGTTAGTCAGACTGACTGAACTTACGTCACTGTTGCCACGTAGAGAATACAAGATTTATGGTGGTCAAATCTCTGATTTTGATTCTGATTTGAGTTACAATAACTTGTGCAAACAGCTTGATGAAGGGCTAAATGAAGGGTTCACAGAGGCTGAGATTATCAGAACGGTGTTTAAGATAATTAAGCCTGGTACCTTTAAAGATATGCTTGTACCCAAGGATAGCCTTACTGTAGCTGAGTTAAAACGTCTCTTAAGGACACATCTACACGAGAAAAGCAGCACTGAATTATTTCAGGAGCTGAGTAATGCTAAGCAAAATGACAAAGAAACACCACAACAGTTTATGTATAGACTAATGGGGCTAAAACAGCGTGTGTTGACTGCATCTAAAAACAGTAGTGGGTTTCATTATGACAAAAAGTTGGTACAAGGTGTGTTTATCCATTCACTGTATCAGGGTTTAAATGAAAAATACTCTTATGTCAGGAGAGACCTTAAACCTCACATCTCCAACACCAGTGTCACAGATGACTCCATCCTGGAGCTCATAGCAAATTTTGTTAGTGAAGAGACAGAGAGATTACGTAGGTTGGGACAAAGTCACAAACGGAAAGTCACCAGTGTTAATGCGGTACAGGTAAAGACAGATCAAAGCTCTATTAAAATGCACACTGAAGTCCAAGCTAATCGTGTAGCTATCCAGGAGCTGACGGCACAGGTCTCCTCCCTAACCAAGAGTTTAGAAAAGGCCCTAACCCCAATGGTAAATACAGTAAACACCAGTCCCACAACACCTGTCCCTAAACAACTAGCACTGAAACCCGCAGTGAAAGGAAAGTGCCAAAAGTGTATCGCCCAAGAGACTGAGTGCTGCACACACTGTTTTTGATCTGGAAAGGAGGGGCACAGAGCTATAGGTTGCCTTCAGAAAAGCAATGTGTCGGGAAACTGGAGGAGGTCACTGGGGAGGGACCACCAGTGACTGAACCACCAGCAGAGTCCCACAACACTAAAAGACTGAACTCTGAACAGACTACTGCCAAGTCCCAAAAGTTACCCAACACAAAGCGTGTGGCACAGCTCATTGGCGGTAGGTGTATGATCAGTTGCCAGTTAAATGGAGTAAACCTACAGATGTTATTGGACAGTGGGGCACAAGTAAGCATTGTTGAAAAGTCATGGGTACAAGCAGCCTTACCAAATGTGAAAATACAGCCACTCGAGAGCCTACTCCCAGGCCATCCACTCGAAATCACCGCAGCCAGTGGAACGGATGTTCCATTCGAAGGGTGGATAGATGTCGTGCTCGAGATCACAAATTCACAGTATGGTTCTGTATCCTTGTATGTTCCAATGCTTGTCAGTCAGCAGCGTTTAAGCACTCCGCTGCTGGGCTTTAACGTGATCCAAGAGATAATAATGGCAAACAGTGAACAAAGTGACGATATTACCTTAGTGGGCTTACTGTCGGAGACTTTAAAGGTCCAGAAAGGTAATGTTGAGTCACTCATCTCTGTTGTACACACCAAGTCAACAGAAAATGAACCAGAAAGTCCAGTGGTGAGAGTTGGGAAAAAAGGACCCACTGTTCACAGTAGCCAAATCTGTATGGTAAAATGTCACATCAGAGCATTTCCTGGAGGAGGAGAAATGTTGTTTGAGCCAGCTGTGAAATGTAACTTACCGGATGGATTGGAGTTATTCCCAGCTCTTATTGATGTACCCGCTGGTGCTTCAAAAACTGTCAAAATCCCAATCCAAAACTCAACAAAGCACAACATTTTTCTAAATCCAAAGACTGTTTTAGGACTTGTTTCAGAGATCACTGAATACAAACCTGTAAATGTTTGTTGCAGTGCTGAAAATGCAACCAAAACTACAGACAAGCCATTTTGTCACTCTGCTCAAGTGACATGTGACAGTCAAGGTGAGGGTGAAGAAACATTAAGCACTGCTCCCTCACACCTGAGATGGCACCCTAATGTCAATTTAGACCATCTCTCAGAGGGTGATCGGGAGGTGGTTCGGCAGATGCTCTATGAACAGTCTGATGTGTTTGCTCATGATGAAGGAGACATTGGATGTATTCCTGGACTACAGCTAAAAATCAACACCACTGACAACACACTCGTGCAGAAAAATTACAACTCCATTCCAAGACCACTGTATAAAGAGGTGAAGGAGTATGTTCAAAACCTTTTAAGCAGGGGCTGGATCAGGAAATCAGTGTCAAACAACTCGTCGCCAGTAGTGTGTGTGCGTAAAAAGGACAATACTTTGCGCTTGTGTGTTGATTTTCGTGAGCTGAACTGAAAAACCGTACCTGACAGGCATCCGTTACCACGGATACAAGATCTACTGGAGAGTCTTGGGGGTAACTCCTGGTTTTCCATATTGGATCAGGGAAGTGCCTACCATCAGGGTTTTGTAAGTGAGGAGTCAAGATATTTAACTACTTTTAGCACACCCTGGGGACTATATGAGTGGGTGCGGGTTCCATTCGGGTTGTCAAACGCACCGGCCGCATTCCAAAGGTGTATGGAGGGGGTGTTAGAAGGGATCAGAGACGAGTGTTGCGTGCCTTACTTGGACGATGTACTGTGTTACTCCAAAACCTTTGATGAGCACGTAGAACACCTTAAACAGGTTTTGTGCAAAATGCGACAACAAGGCATAAAACTTTGGCCAGCCAAATGTGAACTGTTTAAAAACCAAGTACGCTACCTGGGTAGGCTAGTGTTGGGAGGAGTCCAGATTGACCCAAAAGACTTGGATGCTGTGTTTGCTCTGAAAGACAAGAAACCTCGCACAGTCAGAGAACTCAGAACGTTACTGGGTTTTCTCAGTTATTACCAATCATTTATTCAAGATTTTTCACGTCTGGCGAGACCCTTGTTCGAACTCCTCCAGAGTGCTAATGAAACAAGCAATGACAATAAACCAGCACCAAAAAGGAGTAAAGGACAAACAAAGAAAGGAGACAAAAACCAGCTTCCTTCTCGCACACCAATAATATGGACCAGTGAACATCAGGAAGTTGTGTCAAGATATGTGGACATTCTGACTAATCCTCCCATTCTAGCCTATCCCAATTTGGACCTTCCATTTGTATTGCATACAGACGCATCAAACAAAGGCCTGGGAGCCATCTTGTATCAAAAACAAGAAAACAAACTTAAGGTGATTGGCTATGGATCCAGAACTCTCACACCGGCCGAGAAGAATTATCACTTATTCCGGTAAACTAGAGTTTCGACAAATTCCGCGACTATCTGTATTATGCACCGACTTTTACTGTCTATACAGATAACAATCCTTTAACCTATGTCCTCAGTTCAGCCAGGTTGAATGCAGTGGGTCATAGGTGGGTTGGGGAGTTGGCTGACTTCCATTTTGATATTAAGTATAGGCCAGGGAAAAGGAATGCAGATGCGGATATGTTGTCCAGACACCCATTAGATCTGCAAGAGCAAATGAATGAGTTCACAGAGACAGTTTTACCGGACGTAGTGTCCGCAGTGTGGCAAGGGAGCAAGGCAGCACAAAACAGTGATGTGCCATGGATAGCTGCGTTACAACTGAGTTCTAATGACAACAATGTGCCAACTGACAGTGTTTTGGGCATGACACCTAAAGACATCAATGCTGCTCAACAAGACGATGACTCAATTAGAGAAGCAATCTCACTCAAACTCAAAGGATGGACACCAAACGATAAAGATAAACGGACAATGAGTAAACGGACACGGAGACTACTGTATGAGTGGAACAAGTTGGAAGTTGACAATGGATTATTGTACAGAAAAACACAGCACAGCAAACAACTTGTCCTACCTGAACAGCTAAGGCCAATGGTGTTAAAGAGTCTACACAATGACATGGGTCACATAGGGTGTGATAAGGTGATACATCTGGCCCGTGAGCGTTTCTATTGGCCATATATGCAACAAGATGTTGAAGATTATGTAACAAAAAAATGTCCGTGCATCAAACAAAAACGCCCAAATGTTCCCCAGAGAGCTCCAATGGGATCTATCACAACCAGTGCCCCCTTTGAGTTAATCTCCATCTACTACTTACACCTTGAGCCAAGTAAAGGAGGGTATGAGTACATCCTCATACTAGTGGACCATTTCACTCGTTTCGCACAGGCATACCCTACAAGGAATAAATCAGGCAAAACAGCCGCAGAAAAGATGTTTCAGGATTTTATTCCTTGTTTCAGGTACCCTGAGAAGTTGCATCACGATCAAGGACGTGAGTTTGAAAACAGTCTCTTCCACAGATTACAGCAACTGTCTGGAATTTCTCACTCACTCACGAACCACTCCATACCATCCGCAGTGCAACCCCATGGAGCGCCTGAATTGTACACTACTCCAAATGCTCCGTACCCTACAGGAGGAGAAAAAAAGTGAATGGAAGGATCACCTACCCCAAATTGTACATGCTTACAATTGTACAAGACATGAGTCAACAGGCTATTCTCCATTTTTCCTTTTATATGGCAGAGTCCCAAGGTTGCCTGTAGATCTACTATTGAACCAGACAAAAGACACTGACACACACAACCATCAAACCTACGCCAAAAAGTGGGCTGATAGGATTTGTGTTGGTTACAAAATCGCTGCAGACAACAGTCAAAAGTCTTCAGATAAAGGCAAAAAGCAGTACAACAAACGCTTAAGAGGTGTCACACTCCAACCAGGTGACAGGGTGTTGGTCAGAAACCTCTCTGAAAGAGGAGGTCCAGGGAAACTGCGCGCTTACTGGGAGTCAGCAGTACATCGCATAGTTGAGAGAGTGGGAGATGGACCAGTCTATAAAGTACAAGCAGAGAGAGGCAGCAAAGTGATGCAAGTGTTACACAGAAACCTGCTGTTGCCTGTAAACGACTTACCTTTAGAAGAAGAACTGCCTGCAAAAGAAAAGACAAAATAGAAACGGAAGAAGAGGACAGAGACAAATCCTTGCAGTGACAACACAGACAATGACAGCTCGGAGGAAGAAGAGGAAAATACTTACCGCTACAACCTCCGTAGCCAAATCCCATGTTACAGACTCGTAAATCCTCAGCAAAATGCCTCAAATCTCCCAGACCAAAACACTCAGCAACCAGTACCTGTCATGCCAGAGCAAAATCCTCAAAATCAGCAAAGGCTTCGTGCGACAGCTAGAGAGTTCTGCCCACCAGTAAGACAGGAACCAGTCCCCGTTCAGCAGGATGCTGAGGAGCAAATGGATGGACCAGCTTTGCTGCAGGAAGAACTTCAAGGACAAGTGGAGGTGATGGATGGAGATAATGGAGAACAGGAGGAACTGAAAAGGTCACAGCGGAGAGCAAGGCCAGTAGAGAGACTTACCTACGACGTCCTGGGACAGCCATCGTACCAGCCTTGGACTGCAGACGTAAGACCTGTCTTACTCCCTACCCCTGTGCCGCTAACTCAAAACTATATGCCATTCCAATACCCCACCCAACCTCAGTCCCATGGTTATAATTGGTACACTCTCATGCATTAAGTCACCCTAGAACATGACATGTCGGGAGACATTTATTTGAAGTGGGGGAGAGTGTTGAGGTTTGGAAATAGTTAATAGTTATGTAAAAGATGCTAAAAAGACATTTGGATAAAAAAATTTTTAAAAAAAACAGGCACCCTTACAATTTTTATTTTATTCTTTAATTGTTTTATTTTTCTACAATGCATTTGTAGTCCACCTGGTTCCATTATAACTCATGTGAGCTGAGTGCAGTCCCGTACACTGACCAATAGATGGTGCATGTCGCACAGTGATAGAGAGTAGACTCACGCACCGGAGGACGAAGAATAAACTCCTCTGTGTGAAATAATGGCACGAAACACGTTCTGTCTATTCTCCTATCACAGGTTGGTAAACACTAATAATTCAAGAGTGCAATGTAAACTGTAAGAGTCCTAAGATGTCCGAGATTATATTGTGATAAGTGTGAGGTGAAAAGCGGGTTTGTAAGGGTATTTCTGTTAAAGTTGATGTGTTGTTGTATAAGCTAACCCGCTAATGTTAATGATCGAGTGTATGAGACGTGCCACAAAAGTGAAATCCGCCCACATGTTAGGAACCATTTGCTTACTTTATTTAAAGACATTTTTGAAACGGTTTTCATACAGTACGACATTTACTGGTTTTATTTGTCACCAAGTGTGCATATTTCAGGTGTATTACCGAATACCAGGAATACTATTGTAAAAGTGTATTAGATACACAGTGGCCAGGTCAGTGCATTGTTAAGAATAACACCACATACTGTACATTTATGACAGTGCTTAAAATGATTAATTTAAATGTAAATTCATGGGTTATTGTTTAAAATATAAATATTTGAACAAGTTAAAAGCTATATACATGGGAAGGAGATAAAAACAATAATTCATTTCATGTTAAGGTAATTTGTTAAAAATGTTAAGTATACAGTTAATGTCACATTGAAAATTGTGATAAATGGACATGATTGTGTTTTGTTTAATGGTGATGTGATCAGATAATAAGAGAGAAACTATGGACTTTGATAGTAAATACTAGTCAGTTGATGTTGGCCATGTGAATGATTTGGACGAATAATAAACTCCTCGGTGTGAAATAACGACACAAAACATGTTCTGTCTATTCTCCTATCACAGGTTGGAGAGTTAACTTCCACATGCACGTTGCCTCCTCCTGGGCCGCTACCCAGGGGAGCAACACAAGCAGGCTGAAAGCCCCGGGAGAGAGCAATGACAGCTGGGCGCAGAGGCAGCACAGCGGAGCACCTCGGACAACTGAGAGGAGATGCTGGGCACCATCGAGGTCGGGCAGGACCTCAGTGCTGGAGCTCAAAGCGCCTTGGACGAGGGTGCTTGACGTAACGGCGAGGTGCCTGAGTCAACAAGTGACATCGACGAGCGAGCTTTGGTTTTCCCTGGAGTTCGGCCACAGGGGGCCGGAGTGTCTGGGGCTACAATGGCGACAGCTGCTGCGATGTTGAATGTAGTTGGGAGAAGACTGACAGGCACGGAGGGACTGCGTGCCAGGTAGCAGCACTGCGGGTCCAGACGAGAGAAGCAGTCGAGGGTGAGGAGAAGAGACATTCTCGCCGGGGAGGCCAGCTTCGATCCCGGGGGCAGGCGACTGCCAGGGGCGCACATGCCGTGGGGCTGCCCAGGGCTCCCAAGCCGGTTTTACCCTTGGTTGCCCGTGGACATTGATGTCACATAAATAATTCTAATGTAAATATGTTGATATGGTGTAAATGACAGTTCATATGTGCATGTGTTGTAAATAATAGTGCTTGGAGTGACTGTTGAATGTGCATATGAACGTGCTGTTATGAAATGGAATTGCTTAATGTTTTATTTTAGTTTAGGAGCACAGCGGTTGTTTTAATTTAGAAATGGACTTTATTGTATTAAGTATTGGCGACAGAATAATTTGCCTGGCTGTGTGGGGGTAGGACGGCAGTCCACCTGTCTCCCCTAGATTTTAGTTGTTTTGTGTGACTGTGATAGGCCCTTGTTAGTGATTTCAGTTTAGTTTTTTTAGTGTGTGATTCGGGCTCTAAATTGGGGAAGGTCTCAATTGTGTGTGTGGTTTTGGATTTTCTAAAGGGGGGGGAGAATGTTGTGTGTATGTGTGTGGCCCTCGGGGCTTGCCGTAGCCGCCCTGCACAGTGACATCAGGCGGGCTGCGGTACTTGTATATATAATTCTGTGTGTGTTCAATAAAGGGAGTTCGCTGCGTGGCATAAGGCTGACTCTGACCCCTTATTACAGACTTAACATGTTTGTCACACTTAAATGTTTCAGATCATCAAACAAATTTAAATATTAGACAAAAATAACACAAGTAAACACAAAATGCAGTTTTTAAATGAAGGTGTTTATTATTAAGGGAAAATAAAATCCCAAGCCCTGTGTGAAAAAGTGATTGCCCCCTAAACCTAACAACTGGTTGGACCATCCTTAGCAGCAACAACTGCAATCAAGCGTTTGCAAAAACTGGCAATGAGTCTTTAACAGCACTCTGGAGAATGTTTGTCCCACTCATCTTTGCAGAATTGTTGTAATTAAGCAACACTGGAAGGTTTTAGAGCATGAACCACCTTTTTAAGGTCAAACCACAGCATCTCAATCGGATCCAGGTCAGGACTTTGACTAGACCTCTCCAAAGTCTTCATTTTGTTTGTCTTAAGCCATTCAGAGGTGAACTTGCTGGTGTGTTTTGGATTATTGTCCTGCTGCAGAATGTGTGCGTTTCAGCTTGAGGTCACGAACAGATGGCGGGACATTCTTCTTCAGGATTTTTTTGGTAGACAGCAGAATTCATGGTTCCTTTTACCACAGCAAGTCTTCCAGGTCCTGAAGGAGCAAAACAGCCCCAGACCATCACACTACCACCACCACATTTTACTGTTGGTATGTTCCTTTTCTGAAATACTGTGTTACTTTTACGCCGGACGTAATGGAACACACACCTTCCAAAAAGTTCAACGTTTTTCTCATCAGTCCACAGAGTATTTTCCCAAAAGTCTTGGGGATCATCAAGATGTTTTCTAGTAAAACTGAGACGATCATTTATGTTCCTTTTGCTCAGCAGTGGTTTTCGTCTTGGAACTCTGCCATGCAGGCCATTTTTGCCCAGTCTGTTTCTTATGGTGGAGTCATGAATACTGACCTTAACTGAGGCAAGTGAGGCCTGCAGTTCTTTGGATGTTGTTGTGGGGTCTTTTACAACCTCTAGGATAAGTCATTGCTGCGCTCTTGGAGTAATTTTGGTTGGCCGGCCGCTCCTGGGAAGGTTCACCACTGTTTCATGTTTTCACCATTTGTGGATAATGGCTCTCACTGTGGTTTGCTGGAGTCCCAAAGCTTTAGAAATGGTTTAATAACCTTTTCCAGACTGATAGATCTCAATTACTTTGTTTCTCATTTGTTCCTGAATTTCTTTGGATGATGTCTAGCTTTTGAGGATCTTTTGGTCTACTTGACTTTGTTAGGCAGGTCCTATTTAAGTGATTTATTGATTGAGAACAGGTGTGGCAGTAATCAGGCCTGGATGTGGCTAGAGAAATTGAACTCAGCTTTCCAAAGATGTGATAAACCATAGTTAATTTATGTTTTAAAAGGTAGGGGGGATCACTTTTTCACACAGAGCCATGTAGGTTTGGATTTTTTTTATCCTTAATAATAAATACCTTTATTTAAAAACTGAATTTTGTGTTTTCTTGTGTTATCTTTGTCTAATATTTAAATTTGTTTGATGAGCTGAAACATTTAAATTTGACAAACGTACAAAAAATGAGAAATCAGGAAGGGGGCAAACACTTTTTCCACACCACTCTATGTGATGTGTTTAGTATCTGACTGGTGTGGCATCGTCATTTGATATTCCCTGCTGGTGAGCCTAGCGTCTTGAATCCCTGTGAATTCAGTTATTTAATCCTGTCCTGAGTTATTTTCCAGCCCACATGCTGTATTTGTCACTTATGCCCCTTCAGGGCAGAGGGAAACAACTCAAGCACTGAATTGTATTTGTGACATTTATTAACAAAAATAACAATGTCCAAAAATAGTGCAGACAATACAAAAATGCAAAACAAGAATAACTTACAGAAATGAGCTCTCCAGAGCCGGCGTAGCTCTGGAGGAGATGGGAGGATGAGCAGAGTAATGATCAAGGAAAAAATGTTCACAGGATGTCCAAAGAAGAACCAATATTGCCGCAATGACACAATGAGTTGGCATGCTTAAATATGAGGGGATAAATGAGTCGCAGGTGTGAGCCACTGAGCAAGCAGGTCACCTAATTGGGCCAACTGCTCACAGCTGAGATGACCAGGAGCAGACTGTGAGCAGTTAGTGGGAGTATCTGGGAAAGGGGAGGCTCAAAAGGCAACAAACCAAAATATATACAGAAACTAACTAAATCCCGCTAACAAACAAACAATACTAGAAATAAATTAAGAGTCTGAACTCTGTGAAAAACACATGCTCAGACACATGACAGAGCCCCCCCCTCTTTAAGGGGTGGATTCCAGACACCCCCGGGTAACACCAAAGAACCCCCCCCCCCAAAAAAAAAGAAATAGTACAGTAATACACCAGTCAGGGTGGGAGGTGGGGGAGACTGGTTGGGGGGAACAAAAACATAGATCCCACTCATGACCCGCACCCACGCTACATCAAGGCCTTGGGCCCCCCCAGACAGTTTGGGTGGCCAGCCGAAGTCCCAGGCCAGCTGGATGGCCAGATGGAATGAGTCGGGTGGCCTGCTGGAGAATATGGACCACCCGACCTGTCACAGTCTTTTGGGTGGCCGGCCAGAGTTTTTAAGCCAACAGGATCGGAGGGGTGACCTAGGAGGAGGTCCCCCACAGGGAGGCTTGATGGAGGGATGAAGGCCCAAAGGAGGGGGACCATGATGGTGACTGAGGAAAGATGGAGAACCCAGACGCCCTTGGTCTGGCCAGGAGCACCCTCGGTGGTCCTGGATTGGGATGAAGTTGCACCCGTGGTGGCTCCGGGCTGGAGCATAGCAGCACCCTCGGTGGCTCCAGGCTGGAGCACTGCAGCACCTGCAGTGGCTCCGGGCAGGAGCGGAGCTGCACCCTCGGTGGACCTGGACTGGGCCAACGCTGCACCCCTAGTGGGCCCGGACCAGGCCAGAGCTGCACCCACAGTGGACCTGGATTGGGCCAGAGCTACACCCACGGTGAACAGGCCGACCCGCAAGAGCACCAGGCCATGTAGGCGGTCCACCAATGGGACACCGGACAAGGGTGAAGGAGGTAGGTCCACGATGACCTCAGCGGGGGGAGCTGGACCCACGACGACCTCAGGCAGCAAACCTGGATCTACGGAGACATCTGGCAGTGCTGGAATATCCACGATGACCCTGGGAGAAAGCTCAGACAAACACATAGAAGAGGGATCAGGGTCACAGGCAGCGGCGGAGCCCAGCAAGGCGAGCTCAGGTGCAGCGGGCGGCTGCACCCGGCTTCCCTCACCAAGAGCCAGGCAAGATTGCTCTAGGACAGATAGGAGAAACACAAAGGAGAGCACTTGCTTGAGCTCGAGCTCCACTGCCGTCCAGGACTCCAGCGATCCAGGCGACGATGTAACCTCAGGCTCGGCCCTCTGGAGGTCTAGCTCGTGCTCTGCTGCAGCGGCCCCCACAGAAGGCGTGATGGTGGTTGTAGTCTTGGCTTCGTCCTTCGACGTGGCCCATGCTGATGGCTCTTACGGCATGGCAGCTGGGGGTTGGCTCTCCACTGGAACTGGAGTTGGGTTCTCCAGGACCTCAGGCTCCTCCCGTGTCAGGCAGCTCAATCCCGGGGCCAACAGGCTCTCAGAGGGGAAAGGAGGAGACACGGAGCGAGCTGGTGAGCAATGGGTGACTGCAGCAGGTGGTGAGAGCTCAGGGGACTGCATACCCTGAGCCTCATCACCGGGAATCAGGCAAAGCATATCGTCATTAATAAGATAAGATAAGATAAGCCTTTATTAGTCCCACAACGGGGAAATTCCAGGATTGCAACAGCACAGGGATAGCAACACTCAGAGCAACAATCAGAAGGCAAGAAAAAAAACAAGCAAGCAAGAGCAGCTAATATACATATGTACATATTACTATAAAATATATATATACACAGACACAGTGCAGAGCATTGTAGCTGGATGGAATAAATATATGAATATATGAACACACAGTGCAGAGCATTGTAGCTAGATGGAATAAATATGTAAATATATAAACACCCACAGTACGGAGCATTGCAGCTAGGTGGAATAAATATGCAAGTATATAAACACACACAGTGCGGAGCAATGTAGCTAGATGGAATAATATGTAGATATATAAAAACACAGTGCGGAGCATTGTAGCTAGATGGAATAAATATATAGATATATAAATATAAACACACCCAGTGCTGAGCATTGTAGCTAGATGGAATAAATATATAGATATATAAATATAAACACACCCAGTGCAGAGCATTGTAGCTAGATGGAATAAATATGTAAATATATAAACACACACAGTGCAGAGCATTGTTGCTAGGTGGGATGAAACAGCATAACCGTCTATTTAGTTATCCTACATGGTATGATTATGTGCCCATACATATTCTCACCCTCCATAGCGACCGGTATGTTCCTAGTTGTATGCCGGAGAGGACCATTGTGTAAGTCTATTGCATCTTTTGCATTCAAAAAACTATTAGTTTGTTACGTCTTTTTGCTATCTCTGCGAGCAGCCCTGCTTAGGTTGTACAGTCTGACAGTCGTTGGTAGGAAGGACCTACGAAACCTCTCGGTTGTGCACCTGGGATGATGTAGTCTGCTGCTAAATGAGCTCCTCAGTGCATCCAGTATGTCCTGCATAGGGTGGAACTCGGACTCCAGCAGAGATGACAGTTTAGCCACCGTCCTTCTCTCTCCTATCTCCTCCATCGGATCAAGGCGTTGCCCCAGGACAGAGCTAGCTTTCTTAATCAGTTTGTTCAGTCTCTTCCTATCGGCTGCAGTAATGCCACTGCCCCAGCAGACCACTCCAAAAGTGATGGCTGATGCCACCACCGTGTCATAGAATGACTTCAGCAGCGCCCCTTGTACACCAAAAGACCTGAGTCTCCTCAGCAGGAACAGCCTGCGCTGTCCCTTCTTGTAGAGTGCGTCAGTATTGTGTGACCAGTCTAGTTTATTGTTCAGATGAATACCCAGGTACTTGTAGGATGTCACCATCTCGATGTCTGTTCCCTGTATATTTACTGGTGCTGTGAGGGGCTGCCCATGCCTGCGGCAGTCCACCACCAGCTCCTTAGTTTTCCTCGCGTTGATCTGGAGGCAGTTCCGATGGCACCAGTCCACAAAGTCCTGGATAAGCCCTCTGTACTCAGCTTCATCTCCGCTGGAGATGAGACCAACGATCGCAGAGTCATCAGAGAACTTCTGTAGATGGCAATGTGTTGTGTTGTGTGAGAAGTCCGCAGTATAAAGAGTGAACAGGAAGGGAGCCAGCACCGTTCCCTGGGGGGCCCCCGTGCTACTGATGATCGTGTCGGAAACACAGTCCCGGGTTCTCACAAACTGAGGCCGGTTCGTGAGGTAGTCCAGGATCCATGATGACAGGTGCTGGTCCACCCCTGCGCGCAGCAGCTTGTCCTTCAGGATCATCGGTTGGATGGTGTTGAAAGCACTGGAGAAGTCAAAGAACATGATCCTCACCATATTCCCGGGCTTCTCCAGGTGGGACAGAGAACGGTGAAGGAGGAAGATCACCGCATCCTCCACCCCAATGCCATGCTGGTAGGCGAACTGGAGTGGATCCATCGCTGGTTCCACCAGGGGGCAGAGATGAGCAAGGAGCAGTCTCTCCAGGGTCTTCATCAAGTGGGACGTCAAGGCCACCGGTCTGAAGCTGTTCAGGTCTTTGGGGTGGGAAGTTTTTGGTACAGGTACCACACAAGATGTTTTCCACAGCTGTGGTACCCTCCCCAGTTTCAGGCTCATGTTGAAGATATATGTCACAATCCCACACAGCTGGTCTGCACAGGACTTGAGGAGCTTTGCGCTGATGCCGTCCGGTCCCGACGCCTTCCTCGCCTTGATCTTCCTCAGCTCCGTCCTCACCTGGGTCTTGGTCAGGGTCAGGATGGGGGGCTGTGTGTTGGGAGTGGGGGGGGTGTCGGTGGAGTGGGGAGTGGGTAGCAGGACTTGATTTCTTAGAGGCAGCAGTGGTTGTTGTGCAGACAGGGGGGAGGGCGGTTGGTCAAATCTATTGAAAAACAGATTCAGGTTGTTCGCCCACTCCCTGCCCCCCGTGGCCTGGGGGGAGGTATTCTGGAGCCCCGAGATGGTTTTGAGGTTTCTCCAGACCCCGCTGATGTCGCTCTGTTGCAGCTTGTCCTCCATCTTCTTCCTGAAGCTGTCCTTGCCTTCTCTGATCTTTCTCCTCAGCTCCCTCTGTACGGACTTCAGCATCTCCCTGTTCCCCGACCTGAAGATCCTCTTCTTCTCTCTCAGAAGTGTTTTTATCTCAGGGTTGATCCAGGGTTTGTTGTTTGAGTGACGCCGTATGGTCTTGGTGGGAACGGATTTGTCCACACAGAAGCTGAGGTAGCCCGTGAAGGTGTGAATGAGGCCATCGATGTCCTCACCATGTGGATCGCAGAGCTGCTTCCAGGCAGTGGCTTCAAAACAGTCCTTTAGAGTGTCCATTGTCTCCTCAGACCATAACTCCACAGTGTGCATGGCCGGAGGTTGTCTGTGCACTAGGGGTTTGTACACCGGTCGGAGATGAACCAAGTTGTGATCCGATCTCCCAAGTGGGGGGAGTTGTGTTGAGGTGTACGCCTCCTTAGTGTTTGCGTAGAACAAATCCAGTGTTTTATTGTCTCTAGTGTGGCATGTGACATACTGGGTGAAAGTGGGCAGAATGGGAGACAGTGAAACGTGGTTGAAATCGCCTGAGATGAGGAGAAGAGCATCTGGGTGTTCTGTCTGCAGCCTGCTGGTTACTGAATGGATGACGTCACGCGCTGTCCCAGCGTTCGCCGTCGGATTTGCATAAACAACAATGCAGATCACGTGTGAGTGTTCTCTCGGGAGATATGTAGGCCTCATGCTAACAGCTAGCAACTCAATGTCTTTGCTGCAGTGTCGTTGTTTAACAGTGATATGTCCCGGTCTGCACCAGTTTTTGTTAACATACATTATCACTCCACCGCCCCTAGTTTTGCCACTCTCTGGTGTTCGGTCAGCTCGTATCATGTGAAAACCTTCCAGCTCAATGTTAGCATCTGCTGCTAGTTCAGTTAGCCACGTCTCAGTAAACAAAAGGAGAGAGCACTCCCGGTAAGTGCTATCATAACGGGAGATAGCCGCTAGCTCATCTAACTTTCCCAGTATCGACCGTACATTTCCCATGACAACAGATGGAAGGGAGGGTCTGTACCTTATATTTTTTGTCCTCCGCCTTACTCCAGCCCGGCAGCCGCGGCGTTTTCGCCTCAGTTCTCTCGGTATGTCGAGTTTTTCCAGTGGGACCGGGTGGCGGTTAAATGCTAGCAGCTCTTCCCTGTTGTATCGAATCCTGCTATAAACAGTGGCTCCGTCCACCGGCTCAGGAGACATTTGGGACGATCTGTGTGTCCGTGATATAAGTGGGGTGAAAAAAAAAAAAGTGATCAAAAGAGAGAGGAAGGGGAAAAAAAACTCGGAATCGAGCCGCTGTTGCAAAAGGCAGCCGACTGGTGTGGCGCCGAGAGAAGTGTAATAGAAGAAAAAATAAATGACACTTGCCTGTTCTCCCGGTGTCTGATATTGCCTGCTGCAGTAGGTGGAAGGTCATCTCATTTATCCCCTCTTAAATACGAGGGGAAAAATGAGTCGCAGGTGTGAGCCGCAGAACGAGCAGGTGACCTAATTGGGCCAACTTCTCACAGCTGAGATGACCAGGAGCAGACTTTGAGCAGTTAGTGGGAGTGTCTGAGAAAGGGGAGGCTCAAAACACAACAAACCAAAATATATACAGAAACTAACAAAATCATGCTAACAGACAAACAATACTAGAAATAAATTAAGAGTCTGAGCTCTGTGAAAAACACACCCTCAGACACATGACAGTATTTTGTTTGTTCATTTCTGTTTATTAATAAATCATGATGTTATGCTGGAGTACCGCCTGCTGTGTGAGTCTATTTTACCTGTCTGCCGGAGGTAGACATGACAGCATAATGTCACTGATTCCTATTATGATGTGCCCTATTGTTCCATTAAACATTGAACTTTGCACTGTCCTTAATCCATATGCAGGAGGACAATATCCGAGCATTAGTACAAAATAGGCCTGAAAAGGGTACAGTATAGACTGGACACTCTCATTTATGAAGCAGTATTAGCATACAGTAGTATATTAAACTGCTTCTTCTGTGCTTTGGAGAGCCTCTTTGATATAGGTGCAAGATACAAGAAGTTTCCAGCCTTTGATCTCAGTTTACCCCCACAATACTATATGGGGAGGAAGGGAAAAACAAGCCCAATGTAATTATGGGAGAACTCATTTCTCCTGGCTTCCTGTTATTCAGAACATACTGCAAATAGGCTGATGGCACGTATCAGCAACATTAACAATGTTTCCTCTGACTGGGTAACTACCTCTTTGATGTGCTGAGAAAAAGTCACACACACGCTGCCAGCGCTGTAGGAATTCAAGACTGAAAGTGAGATGGATGAGGATGGTGAACAAAGTATGACAAATGCGAGGAAAGAAAGAAAACAGAATCAGAGGCTAAAGGAGTCACCAAATCATTTGATCTAACAAGACTAAATGAATATTATACACTGTTGCTGACTTTGTGCAGCAATCTTATACACAGTGGGTGGGGTTTATTTTAATGACAAGAAAGAAAAGTGACCTATCACAAGTTTATCAAATGTGTTAAATTGTTGGAGGCTGACAAATAGAAGTCATCAAACTGTATGGAAAAACTGCACCTCCTGAAAAGGCCACTCGAGGCTGCTTCCAAAATGGAGTAAAGTAGGTTCAGACCAAACGCAAAGCAAATTTTCACATGGCGTGATTACATATAAAGTCAATGTAAAGACACAAATACACACAAATTCATGTCCAAGTGAGCTGGTCACAATAGCCAATCAAGATTGATATTCTGCCACTATCAGAGTATCAACAATGGAGAGTAAACTAGTTTGAAAATGAGATCACCACTCACTGGAGAAAGATGGACCAGCTAAGACGGAGTGTCAGAGTTTGTTTCCATCCACGAACTCCTGCTACTGATATACAAACAAGGGCTAGCAGCACCTTAAACTGGACGCCATTGTCAGTTTAGTGCTGAAAACAAATGTCATCAAGCTTCAGTTTATGGAGGAGACAGTGACATTTTTTGTGCCCACTGGATAACGTTGTCAACCAAAACAATGGTGTTTTGGGGATTTCTACAGCAGGTATAGCAGCTCCAAAAGTTAAGAAGGCAGTTTTATACACCAACAACACATAAACAATGTGTAAACAAAATGGCAGCAATATGCTAAAAACACAATGGGTAAACTCTGTACAACAACATGGATCCCAGTGACATGGTCATAATAAACTGATTACTGGGAATAAACCAATAATGGCAATTATCAGTTTTGTTGTGTTTATGCACTGAATAAACTGATTATTGGAGGGTAAACAACTTGCGTTAATGATCCCGGTTACATGGTCTTTATTTGATTATTCTGTTTACATGGCCACTTAAATAATCAGATAACTCCAGAAATCCAATCATAACCAGTTTATTCATGTGTGTGTAAACATGGTTACAGTAAAAATGTTGGATCAACACAGTTATCAATGCAAAAGCAGACAAACCACTTTAAACAAACACACAACACAAACAAAACAACAGGAAACACATGTAAATAATAATAATAATAATAATAAGTTTATTTATAGATCACCTCTCACAGACAGAGTCACAAAGTGCTTAACATGGTAAAAAACAAAATAAAAACACAGGCACATAAAACAGTAAAAAAAAAATGTAAACAATGCAAATGTGTAAACAACATCTAACAACAAGTGAACATTTAAACACACAAGCAACAAGCAGCCTGTAAACATGAAAAAAACAACAACAAATGAGTAAACTGTTGTGACTTAGGTTATCTCTGTGTTGTTAGCGTGTAACGTGTGTAATTTTGACCCAGATGGAATTCCATAGTACACGCCATGAGAACATGGAGGTGATTGGTCAGGTGTCTGGACTGTTCAAGAAAGGAGATGCTGTGACCTGATTGGTCAATGTCTGGATGAGAAAACTTGTTTTGTTTTGTTGTTTTTAAAGTTTACTTGGGGCGGGTTTGGTCATTTATTTACCAATCATGTCTTGAGCCATTTTCCAGCCCACGTGCTGTATTTTGTTTCTTTGAGTTTGTGATTAATAAACCACGTCCCGCTGGAGTTCTGCCTGCTACGTGAATCCTTCTTACCTGCCTGCCGGAGGTGCTTATGACAGTGCGAGCCTCTGTGTGTGTGTGTGTGTGTGTGTGTGTGTGAGAGAGATAATTTATTTGTTATTTGTGTATCAGGTTACATTTGTTTTTATCATAAATCTATAAAATGTGCCAAAGGTCACACTGCCAATCAAAGTTTCTATGGTGACCCTGAGGGGTCAGACCTTCAAAAAAACTAAAACAAACCTTGGAAAACAAGTCCTACTCTTTTAAGCTGAGCCAGCTGCTGAGGCAAACCAATCACAACTGCAGACACCACCTCAAACAATGACAATTTTTTTAATGCTTTAATTTCCAAAATTATTCTAAAAAGTTAATACGCCGATTACCCCAGCTCTGATATTTATATACAATAGATCATAGACGACTCTGTTTTCTTGTCATGCAGAGTTTGGGAGTTTTTATGTATTTACTTTCAAACAATGCAAACAACTTAAAACTTTACTGTAGCTGGTAATTTGTCCCTGAAGACCTAAATGGAAAATGATATTTTCCGCACAAAAAATTTGCAAAAAAATGAAAGCGCAAGCATATCCAAATATTTATATTTAATTTCAAATTGATATATTTGTATATAACATTTCCCCTGAAGCTGTGGTTTCCCGTTGCTCCCTGGAGCAAGTTTGAGCTGATGATCCAATGCTGTAGCGGCACGCAAGCTGTAATTTTAATGCAAACACAATTATAAAAGTAGGATCTTCCACTATGATTAGTGGGGGAAGTCTGAAAGACAGCAGCCACAGAGCTGTGTGTAATTGACATTACATTGCTCCACAATGAATGGTAGTGGTGGAGTTCTCTGATCTGAGTTTTTGGAAAAAATTTGAGTTGCTATGATTTCAAAAGCCAATCATCTCCAAACATCCTGGAAGTCACAGAAAGAACAAGCAGGAAAAATTAGAGAAGAATGTAAGAGAAATTTGAAACCCATAACGTGCCAGATTAAATAAGGCCGTGACACAAAACCGAGTTTAAGAAAACATGGGTGCCGTTCATCCTTTGATTAGCTCAGTTTGTGTTGTATCCAGACATGAGAAGTAGAGCCTGCAGGCGTAACAGACATATTTTAGTGTCAGGAGCCCATGGACAAAGGTACACCTGCATTAAAGAACACAGGGGTTGCAGTTTTTTTTTTAAATAAAAGCAGTCTTCTGCATTAAAAACTAAGTTAAATAAAAGGCTTTAAAATCATAGAAGGTGAGCGCAAATAGCAATAATATAATAATAATACATATGTATCCACCTAATTCCTAGCCCCCATGATGCCTTGCATGAATTATGGGCACAACTTCCAGTACTAGTTTAGAACGTGTGGTTGTCACTGAAACGGGACACTTCCTTGTTAAAAAAAAAAACAAAAACAAAAAAAAAACCCAATGACTTCAGCATCAAAAATGCAGGAACACAGCCTTTTGCACCTCAAAAAGAGTAATATAATCATACCACTTCCCACGACTATCGAGGGATAGGAAGATGACCTTAAAAAGTTGCCTTGCAGACAGTAGCTCCATTTGTTAGCTCTGCTGCTAAGATACTAATGCTGTTAACAAAAGCTCTGAGATATATCAATGTCTCCACTGCAATAAAGTCGGATGCATTTTGTTTAAAAGATGTTGGACATAATCAAATTTTCCACAGAGCAGACGTAGAAGCTAGTCTTATCTTATCTTAGAAAGAGTTGGTGCTACGCAATTATTTGACCACCTGCAGGGAAATGGTTTACTTGAAGAGTTTCAATCTGGGTTTAGAATCCATCACAGTACTGAAACAGCCTTAGTGAAGGTCACTAATGACCTCCTTATCGCATCTGATAATGGACTTGTTTCTGTACTTGTCCTTTTAGACCTTAGTGCAGCTTTTGATACTATCGATCATAATATTCTACTTGATAGATTAGAACACTATGCTGGACTTAATGGAACTTCGTTGCAGTGGTTTAAATCTTTTTTATCTGATAGGTTCCAGTTTGTTCATGTCAATAATGAGCTTTCTGTCATGGTCTGAGCGCTGATATTGTCCGTGCTCGGATCATCCAGTATTTTCCCCGTTCTCCTGTATTTCCTATGACATCCAGGGCTTTTATTATGACAGCGTCATGGCGGGACTTCCGGCTGTCAGAGCTGAGCTGTGTCGTAACAGCTGTTCAACATTCCACTGAATGTGGAATGTTGCTCAGCTGTACACAGCTACCCAGTGTACACAGTGGGTAGCTGAGCTCATCAGGGGCCACTTGGCTGAAGCTCGCTCTTCCTCCAATCCCAGTGACATCCAAAAGAATGTGGTGGCGGCAGTTAGACTGGTGAAGATCAATCCCAAACTCCATGATTACCCCGAATTCGCTGACCTGCTAGCCTCTGTCTCCGTGCAGGAGCAGCATTTCCCAGACCTAACTCAAGCCTCGCTCTCTGCCGATAAATGCTGTCACCCTGCTCATCTCCAGCCTCAGCGAGATCCCCGTCCAGATCCACTTCTGGGGAGCCGTAGGAACTCTGCCTCCCAGCCAGTGGTGAGCTCCACGAGTCTAACTCCAGCTGTCCCTGTTCCTGATCCTGTGCGAGCGGCTCCTCCTCGTCTTCCCGGGGGGCCCTCCGTCACCATCCAGAGGGAGAAGGAGAGAACAAAGCCTGCTGCAGCAGTTCCCATTGGCCCTCAGTGGAGCAGGCAAGTGCTTTTTCATTCTTTTCCTTCACTGTGTGAATTGCCTTGTCTGACTCCCGGGGGTGGAGTTTGGGGCTCACAGTTCCCCGAGCTTCTTCCACCTGCTGCAGTTACTAATTGTGAACCTGCATCCTCTGTGTCTCCTTCCCCTGAGTGTTCCCCAGTACCTGGAATACACCGTCAGACGAGGAAGGAGCCTGCGGCCCTGGAAAGTCTGGTGCCAGCCCCGCAGCCACGTCACGGGCAGAGGAGGAGAGCGGACTGCCAGTTGGAGCCTGCGCCAATGATCAAGCATCCCTGGGTCTCCGTGGAGGGGCAGTTCGACCCAGCAGGCCACAGATCCCCTGCCACCGCGCCATGCGGGCCTTCAGCATGGACTTCAAAATCAGGGAATCCCCAGACTGTGAGGCCCATCATGCCGGCTCCGGAGCCCGACGCAGTCGAGTGGGGACCAGGAGTGGACCTCCAGCATGTGGAACCTGGATCGTCGGAGTCCTGGACGGCGGTAGAGCCCGAGAGCAGGCAAGTGCTCTACTTTTTCTTTCTCTTTTCCATTCTTGAGCATTATTGCCTGTCTCTCGGGGAAAAGAGCCGGGTGCAGCCGACTGCTGCATCCGAGCTTGTCTCGCCGGACACTGTCGCTGATCCTGATCCCGGTATTCTTTGTTCTTCTGAGCCTTCTCCCAGGGTCACCGGTGATGAGTTGGTTCCAGTCACTGTCCTGGAAGTTCCAGGTTCGTGTTTGGAGGTCATCCCTGGTGCTGTGCCGGCCCAGTCTGGGTCCATCGTGGGCGCTGTTCCGGCCCAGTCGGGGTCTGTCGTGGGTGCAGTTTTGACCCAATCGGGGTCCGTCATGGGCGCTGTTCCAGCCCAGTCAGGGTCCGTCGTGGGTGCAGCACTGTCCCGATCGGGGTCCAGCAAGGGCGCAGCGCCAGTTCGAGTGAAGTTCGGAGAAGGAGCTGCAGATCCTCCGCCATTCGACACCGGACTGGCCCCTCATCCTTTCCCCGATCTCTTTTTTCCTCCACTGGGTGTCGCTGGGATTCCCCGTTTTCGGCTTGGCTTCCCCTTGCTATCCCTCTCAGCAGGGAGGCCGCCTCCAAGTTCTCCCCTTCGGTCCTGGTGGCCTAATGACGCGGGTCGGCTGCCTGGGAAACTGCTTCGCCGGTTCGGCGTTCTGGGTCAGCCACCAGACAGACTGCTTTCTGTGTTCGGCGACCTGGTCCAGCTGCCAGAGGTACTGTTTTTTCTGGGCCTGGGGCTGGGGTAGGCCGCCCGAACTGTTTCTTTTTCCCCTGTCTGCAATCTGGAAGCTGGATGCGGGTAGACCTCCCGAACTGTTTGCTTTTTGTTTCTCTGTGCTCTGCCTGCCAACATCCCTGTAAGTGGGGTTTTTTTTCCCTCCTCTGTAGTTTTAGGGATGATCTTGTGTTTTTTTGTCTGTGGACTTTATTGAACTGTTTGTATATCGCTGCTCTGTAGCGTGTTTTTTTTTTTTTTTCCCTTGGTATTATGGGGTATGCTGGATTACGTATGTGCCTGCATTTCAGTTTTCGTGTTCCCTCGGTAGTCTGAGAAATGTTTTTTTTGTTGTTGTCTTTACCTATTTATAATAATGGACAATATTTGCTGCTCAGTAGCTTTGTGTTTTCTTTTCTCCCGGTGTTATAGGGTACTGCATGTTTTTGTATGTATTTGTATTTTTGTTTATTAGTCAGAATGTGGTATTCTTCTTGTTTTCAGCTTTGCTTAAGGATTGTTGTATCATGTTCTGCCTTATTTTTCTATGTTTGAGCCTCATCATTTTGATTATCGTTCTTGCCCTCCTTTGTGTTTTTTTTTCTCTCATCTCCTTAATACGGTGTTTTTGTTGGTTCTTGCCCTCCTGGCCTGGTTCCCCCTCCACCCTCCCTAGGGCGGCCCTGGTGGCCTTCTGGGTGGGAGCTTGGATGTTATGTTGCGCCTGGAATGCGCCTTTTGAGGGGGGAGTACTGTCATGGTCTGAGCGTTGATGTTGTCCGCGTTCGGATCATCCAATATTTTACGCGTTCTCCTGTGTTTCCTATGACATCCAGGGCTTTTATTATGACAGCGTCACGGCGGGACTTGCAGCTGTCAGAGCCGAGCTGTGTCGTGACAGCTGTTCAACATTCCACTAATTAGTTTCTCATTGCCTGATTAGTCCTCTAGCCCTATTTAGGGGAGCACCTGAGGTTACTCCTGGCTGCGACCTCGCACAACGTTGCATCCATACAATGTTCGGCTGGAGTCCCTAACCCCAGCTCCAGTCACCCTGTGATTCTCAGTCTCAGTAAGTGTGTTGTTCAGAGTCTGTTATCTTGTGTCCTTAGTCTTTACCATAGTCATAGTCCGTGTTTTTGCCCCACATGGCTGTTTATTTTGTCATTTTATCTTGTGTTGAATAAAACATGCAAACTCATTGGTTGGCCTATAGCGTCTCAATGGTGTCCGGCGAGGGCCACCCATGACACTTTCTTTCAATTCAAAGCTCAGTCATGGAGTTCCACAAGGATCTGTGCTAGGCCCTACTGTTTTTAGTTTATATATGCTTCCGTTAGGCAACATTATTAGAAAGCATTGTATACATTTTCATTGTTATGCAGATGACACACAATAATTGTGTGTCATCAAAAATATCTGTCAATGAAGCCAGATGATAGTAATCAATTAGCCAAGTTAGAAGCCTGTCTTAAGGAAATCAAAGCTTGGATGACTTGTAATTCCTGCTATTAAATTCAGATAAGACTGAAGTCATTTTTGTTGGTCCAAAAAACCTTAGAAATACCTTTCCAAATCAAACTTTTAGTTTGGATGCGGTTACTCTTTCTCTTAATAGCTCTGTGAGGAACCTTGGAGTTATTTTTGATCAAGATCTGTCTTTCAATTCACATATTAAATTCGTTTCTAAGACTGCCTTCTATCATTCGCGTAATATTGCCAAGATTGGGAGCATCTTGTCTCAGAGTGATGCTGAGAAACTGATCCATGCTTTTGTTAGCTCTAGATTAGATTATTGTAACTCTTTATTATCAAGTTGTCCTGAAATATCTTTAAGAAGTCTTCAGTTGATCCACAGTGCTGCAGCAAGAGTTTTAAGAGGTACTAGAAAGAGAGATCATATCTCTCCGGTTTTGGCCTCCCTTCACTGGCTTCCCATAGAGTTTAGAATTAAGTTTAAAATCCTTCTTCTTACTTACAAAGCTCTAAACAATCAGGCCCCTTTTTATTTAAAAGATCTGATACTATCCTATTATCGTAACGGAGCACTATGCTCCCAAAATGCTGCATTACTTATAATACCTAGGATCTCCAAAAGTACAATGGGAGGCAGAGCCTTCAGTTATCAAGCTCCTCTCCTGTGGAACCAGCTGCCAATCTGGATTCAGGAGTCAGACTCGATCTCTGTTTTTAAGAATAGGGCTAAAACCTTCCTTTTTGATATAGCCTACAATTAGGGAGGGATCATGTGTCTCTGAACCCTCCCTTAGTTATGCTGCTAATAGGTTTAGACAGCCGGGGGACCTCCAACAATGCACTGGACTTCACTCCTTTCTTCACTCTCAATGAAATATTTTTTTTTGCTGGTCATTAACATCTGTTTGTTGTCTCCCATAGTTTGAGTCCCCATCGTGCTGTTTGGTCTCTATATGTCTGTTCTTTTCATCTTCTCTATCCTCTCACCCCCCAGCCAGTCACAGCAGATGACTGCCCCTCCCTGAGCCTGGTTCTGCTGGAGGTTTCTTCCTGTTAAAAAGGAGTTTTTCCTCTCCACCGTTGCCAAGCGCTTGCTCACAGGGGATCGCCTGATTGCTGGGGTCTTTCTGCAACTGTGGGGGTTTCCTCTACAGTTGAAAGTGCTATGAGATGACTGTTGTTGTGAAATGGCGCTATATAAATAAAGCTGAATTGAACTGAATTGAATTGAATTGAACTGAACTGAATGGAATTGAATTGAATAGTCAGAGCCACATAGAACCACAACACCATGCTTGGGCGTTTTAATGTTGGGGTAAATACAGACAGCTGCAGCTGTTTGTTTTACCCTGATATTAAAATGCTTGTGCTGTTGTCATGCCATGAATGCTTGTTATTTAACTTGACATGTACAGACATTTTCTGACAATTGTTCAAAATTTTATTGATCTGTATTTTGTGATAATTTAAAAATTAATGCATGCTGAAGCCACTAATATCAAGTCCATGTCGTTCCAATGCAGTGCAACGAATGCCAACCCCCCCAAAAAAACTATTTGATATCTTTCTTAAATCATTAAGCCTTAGGAAGCAAACTGCTACAAATTTTTATTTATTATTTTACTTCATGCAGCCTTGCATCTGGTGACATATATGATGCATAAACGTCAGATCTGTGACGTTCATACAAGTGGAAGCATATCTGGCGCTGTTGTGTCTGTACCACCAATCACACCAACGGTCCATTTTAGTTTTCGGTGCATGATCTACGCATTGCCGGTGAGAAGCCTCCAGTTATACAGTCTATGGCACAGCCATCAACACCATCAGCAAGTACCAGAATTATGCCAAAACATTCAAAAAATACAAAAACTACAAGTGCTGAAATTAGTTGCCACTTGAGGGCAAAACACATATGTGAACTATACAATAAAATGATTTTGAAAAACTTTTAAAAATGCTATTTTAAATGACCCACTACTCCACTCTTGCTGACTGATTTAACACTACTTCAGCAAAAACTGGAAGTTGCCCCCATAATCATTTCTACAGCAGCACCCTCAGAAATAAGGTAGATAGGATAATGATTAGGGTAGGAGGCAGTGCATCTGTAAAGCCCCAGCTAAACAGAGCTGTAAGCATGGATGCCAGAGAATATTTCTGTTCAACTGGGAGTTGATTTAGATGTAGGAGGTGAGATGCTTTGACAGCATAAATACACGTGTAGTGCTTGCAGAAGTAGTATACACATGTAGTACTATAACAACTAGACACATCTGTTAAGCCAATTGCAGACTTGACAACAGGGGACAACAATGAAGTCACACAAACCAATTTAGAAAAATAAAAGAAACTGTAATCACTTTTAATGTTAAACACTAGAGATCTTACCTTTAGATTAGTATTTTTTTTTTTCATAGCCTTAGGCCCAGGCTGTCATGTCAGTTTAGAGCCTTAAGATGGGGATTCTAATTGTTGAAATTTTCACTAGAAGTGGCCCTTGAGCTATAGATAAAACCAATATACAGTGGTGTGAAAAAGTGTTTGCCCCCTTCCTGATTTCTCATTTTTTGTATGTTGGTAACACTTAAAACGTTTCAGATCATCAAACAAATTTAAATATTTGATAAAGATAACACAAGTAAGCACAAAATGCAGTGTTAATTGAAGGTGTTTATTATTAAGGGTAAAAAAAAATCCAAACCTATATGGTCCCGTGTGAAAAAGTGATTGTCCCATAACTTAATTGTGGTTTATCACATCCTGGAATTTCCCCATTGTGGGACTAATAAAGGCTTATCTTATCTTATCTTATCTTATCTTATCTTATCTTTGGAAAGCTGAGTTCAATTTTTTAGCCCTTTCTCAAGCTTTGGGACTCCAGCAAACCACAGTGACAGCCATTATCCACAAACGGCGAAAACATGAAACAGTGGTGAACCTTCCCAGGAGGGGCCAGCACACCAAAACTACCCCAAGAGTGCAGCGACGATTCATCCAAGAGGTCACAAAAGACCCCACAACAACATCCAAAGAACTGCAAGCCTCACTTGCCTCAGTTAAGGTCAGTGTTCATTACTCCACCATAAGAAAGAAACTGGGCAAAAATGGCCTGCATGGCAGAGTTCCAAGATGAAAACCACTGCTGAGCAAATAAAAAAATATAAAGGCTTGTCTCAGTTTTGCCAGAAAACATCTTGAGGATCCCCAAGACTTTTGGGAAAGTACTCTGTGGACTAACGAGACAAAAATTAAACTTTTTGGAAGGTGTGTGTCCCATTACATCTGGAATAAAAGTAATGCAGCATTTCAGAAAATTAACATCATATCAGCAGTAAACTATGGTGGTGGTAGTGTGATGGTCTAGGGCTGTTTTGCTCCTTCAGAACCTGGAAGACTTGCTGTGGTAAATGGAACCATGAATTCCGCTGTCTACCAAAAAATCCTGAAGGAGAATGTCCAGCCATCTGTTTGTGACCTCAAGCTGAAGTGCACTTGGGTTCTGCAGCAGGACAATGATTGAAAACACACCAGCAAGTCCACCTCTGAATGGCTTAAGAAAAACAAACTGAAGACGCTGGAGTGGCCTAATCAAAGTCCTGACCTGAATCTGATTGAAATGCTGTGGCATGACCTTAAAAAGGCGGTTCATGCTTGGAATCATTCCAATGTGGCTGAATTACAACAACTCTGCAAAGATGAGTGGCCCAAAATTCCTCCACAGTGCTGTAAAAGACTCACTGCCAGTTATCACAAACACTTGATTGCAGTTGCTGCTGCTAAGGGTGGCCCAACCAGTTGTTCGGTTTAAGGGGCTATCACTTTTTCACACAGGGCCATGTAGGTTTGGATTTTTTTTTTTACCTTAGTCATAAACACCTTCATTTAAAAACTGCACTTTGTGTTTACTTGTGTTATCTTTGTCTAATATTTAAATTTGTTTGGTGATCTGAAACATTTAAGTGTGACAAACAAAAAGGAGAAATCAGGAAGGGGACAAACCCCCATCTTCTCACAATATGCTAGAGCAGGATTACACAAAAACTACAGGACAGAGTTCTATGAAATTTTCAACAGAGGTGGCCCTTGGCCTACAGATAAACCCATTAGATTTTTGAGGTGATCCATGATTGCATACCTCTTCCAATGCCCTATATTGTAATGTAATCATTCGTCCATCCATCTATCCATCAGCAGGATTATGAAAAACTGTTTGTCATGCTCTGTCCACAGATGAGGGTTTGGAAACAGGACCCATGAGCACAGGCAGGAGTATGGTGCAAAACAATAATTTATTACCAAAAGCAATTGAAAACTATATGTGCAACATGGGGAGAACCGGCAGAGAGTACAGACGATGAGACCAGACAGAGCACAAGCACAAACTAACATAAACAGGGTAACTAATAACTACAAACGTGAGACAGCTGGGCCAACAATCCATGGCAGAACAGGAGCACACATGAGGGAGTGGTTATGGATACGGAAGCCTGAGAGACTGAAGACAAATAGGTAGACAAATATACCACAGGACCATAATAAAAACACAAAAGATAAACGGGGTGACACAACAGACCAGGGGAGACACAGGAGACAATAACTATAATAATAATAATAATAATAATAATAATAATAATAATAATAATCAGCACAGAGGAATAAAATGAATAAAAGGTGTGGGTATGTTCTGGGACCGTGCACGGAACCTGATATAATCCCCTCTTGAAGGGGTGGATTCCAGACACCTGTAAGCAAAAACAAAAAAAAATAATAACACCAAAATGGGCAGGAAAATGGGGACAAGGCATGGTGAGAAAAACAAACATAGAAACCTCACAAAAAACCCCACAAAAAAACAAAAACAAAAATGTCCATCGGGTGGCCTCCCAAAGTCCCTAGATCACCGACCTGGGAAACCCGATGAGTCAGGGGACTGATTAGCATCCAGGAGCATCTGGACCAGAGAACATGATGGGTCCAGTAGTCTTCCAAAGTCCCTAGACCACCAGACTTGAATGCAGGATAGGTTAGGTGCCCGGCCACTGTCCTTGAGCCACCAGATCATGGGGCAAGGTGGGTCAGGGGGCCTCCCAACGTCCAAAGGACCACAACCCAGACAGCATGGTGGGTCAGGTGGCCTTGCACTGTCCTTGGGCCACCAGATCATGGAACAAAGTGACCATGACTTCTGGAACGACGGGTGGAGGTCCCTTGACCTCTGGAGCAATGGGTGGGGATCCTCTGACCTCTGGAGCAATGGGTGGGGGTCCCCTGACCTCTGGAGTGATGGGTGGAGGTCCCCTGACCTCTGGAGCGATTGATGGAGGTCCTCTGACCTCTGGAGCGTTAGGTGGAGGTCCCCAAACCTCTGGAACAGATAGTGCAGGAGCGTTCAGCCCTAATGCTTGGAGAACCACTCCCACTGCAGTCACCTCAGATGGGGGAAAAAGGCAGTGTGAGGCATCACCAAAATCACCAGGAGTTAGGCAAATCTTAACTAGTATTGATGTTATAAAGGTAAAGAAAAGAACTTGCCTGTGCTCCTGGTTCTCAGCTGCTAGGGTGACCACCTCAGGATGAGCTACAGGAACCGGAGCATGCGCTTCGGGCACAGCTGGAGCTGTGGTGTGTGCCAGAGCTGCTGTGTGCACTTTGGGGAGGACTGGAGCTGGGATGTGCACCTCGGGGGCAGCTGGAGCAGGCTCGTGAACCTCAGAGACTGCCAGAGCTGCAGCGGGCACCTCAGGGAAAAACAGGGAGACTAGGGATGAAGACAGCACCAACACAGGGGTGACAGCCAAAAGAGTTGGTGGGGGCTCAGCAGTAGAGGTGGGCTGCTGCTGAGCCCCCACCAACTGTTTTGGCTGTTTTGGCTGTTTTGGCTGTTTTGTTTTGGCTGCTGCTGAGCCCCCTCACCCAGAACAAGGCAAGACAAATCATTAGTTGGTAAAGAGAGATGCACTTGCCTGTTCCGCAGTTCTGCTGTCACTGTCGAAGATGAGCCCAGAGTGGAAGCAATGACTGCTGACGTGGCACCAGACCTGGGCACCCATGCAGCAAATGTGGGAGCCAGCACTCCAGCTGCCATGGGAGCCAGCACCAATTAGCTCCGTGGGGCTGAAGCGGAGAAGTGGGTAGCCGAGGGGCCGAAGCCAGAGGATGCTTCCTCATTGGCACAGGTTGTGGCATTGGCGGTGAGTTCTCCTTCAGCCCGTGAAGTGGTTGCAAAGCTAAGGAGAGTGCCGGGGCTGAAGGGTGTGGGACCGGCTCCGTAAACCTCTGGCGGATGTGGCTGCAGGTGGAAGTGAGCAGCTCCCTCACCTTGGAGCAGTCCTGCAGGCTGGGGAACCTTTCCACCACCTACATTGCCACCCCCAGGCAAGTGAGAGCCTCCTCCAATGTGCGGGAGGTGCGAAAGTCTGAGATGAGGGCCTGAAATGTTCGAACTGCCCATTGCTCGCTCGCGTTGAGCATCGAGACCACCGGTCGCCAGCCTACCTGCTTGGTCCTTGTGTGCTGGTCTCATACTGTCATGCTCTGCCCTCTGGGCAGATGAGGGTTTGGAAATAGGACCCACGAGTGCAGGCAGGAGTATGGTGCAAAACAATAATTTATTAACAAAAACAACTGAAAACTGAACATGCAACATGGGGAAAACCAGCAGGGAGTACAGGCGACAAGAACAGACAGAGCACAAGCACAAACTAACATAAATAGGGTAACTAAGAATTATAAACGTGAGCCAGCTGGGGCAACAATCAAGGGCAGAACAGGAGCACACATGAGGGAGTGGCTATGGATATGAAAACATGAGAGATTGGAGACAAATAAATATACCACAGGACCATAATAAAGACAAACAGGGGTGACACAACAGACCAGGGGAGACACAGGAGACAATAATAATAATAATAATAATAATAATAATAATAATAATAATAACAGAGGAGCAAAATGAAAAATAGGTGGGATATCCTAAAGATATCCTAAAGATATTGTGATTTTTTTTCCATACCGCCACTCTCTTTCATTTAATTTGACAAACTTGGAAATCTAGAAATTAGCAAGAGAACTATTTCTAACATTTAATACAATGGCTGAAGCTCTGCTCTCAGGATGGGCACTCATGTGTGATCAAGGCTACACTCTGAGTAGCATGCATACCACAAACAGAAGTCATTGACAGTAAAGTCCTTTTCCATCCCTGCTTCTCTCCTCTTTCATTTCTAATTACAAATGTGTTGGAGCAGCTGACTTTCTCAGGAGTTGAATGTTATACAGTTCAATAAATGACAAGCCTGAGAACAAAAATGAGTCATTTAAATAAAGTAAGCACAAAGTTTGCATTCCAACTCCTGCTAAATTAACTGTGCAAAACGCTCTGTCACAAGGCCAGCAACGTGACCGCTGTGCCTGTATGGGCACAGTGCATGGAACATCTCTTTAAAAAAGAAAAGAAAAAGGAATGTTATAGAGACTGTACCCAATTAAAACAAAGTTAAACACAAATCTTGTATATAAAAACGTCTGCATTTTGAATAAGTAACATTGCATCAATACAGTGCATCCAGAAAGTATTCACAGTGCTTCACTTTTTCCACATTTTGTTATGTTACAGCCATATTCCAAAAGGGATAAGTAGAGTAGGGATTAGTAAAGTCATTTTTGGGGGTTTCGTGATCAACCTCCCAGGACCTTTTTTTCTCACTGGATTTAGCATTCTAGACCCATTTTAATGAAAATAAGCTCCCATGTACCTCCCAAAAATTACGGGAAACCTTTTTTTTTTGCCCAAAATTCAAAATGGCCGCCAAAATGCATACCACCACCTACAGTATATCTCAATAACTAATTCAGCTAGGAGGTTGATTTTGGTGTCTAGACATAGGTTTTTGGGGTCAAGCATTCCATTAATGCTATTAGTTTACTTGTGAAACAAACCCATCACGATGAAATCCAATATGGCCGCCAATATGGCCACCGATTAACATTTTTTTTGTTTCTTGACTACTAAGGCACCTAGAAAGCTGATGTTGGTGTCAAAACAGAGGTTTAAGGGGTCATACTATCTGTTTATTCCAATAAAAGTGTGTTTAAATGATTACATAATCGAGAAATCCAAGATGGCGGCCGGCTGTCATTTTCACATCAATGGACTTTTTCATATCCGTCACCAAATGAGCTAAAAATGTCAAATGAGGTATCCTTACATTCATTTTTAATAATTATTAGAAAGCTCCTGCATTGATTCAGTGATTTCACTGAGGAACACTTGGGTAATCCCCTTAGGATTCCCGGAATCCTATGCTTGATTCATTGATTCCTTTTTGCATAGCAAGAGAGAGGATGCAGTGATTTTGTAACGTCTGTGCTGCCATAATATGTAGTCCTAATCTTTCCAATTTAACCAAGGTTGCCAGGTATGTATAAATTTAGCTTTAAACTTATCTGGCGAGGTTAGAATTCTGAATCTTGTTCCATACTGTATAGTCAGGTAATGTTAGCATATTGACCATGCTGCTTGCTTAATTGCTACCGTAATGACAGTAGACAGTACAAGGGCCTTTGACTCTAGGTCTTGTCATCCCTCCTTTTTCTCTCCTCTGTTCTGATAATGACAAATTTGTTGTTGTTTTCAGACACTTATTCATATAAAGTGAGGGATAAAATGGATACTGCAAGTGACAACGATGAATTACCATCAACGTCTTCCGGTGAATACGAATGCATTCTACGTTGTGGTCAACCATGTACCAAAAGTGACTCTTTGGATAATACCAAGGACCAAAAATGGAATTCAATTCGTGAAAAAACTCTACGATGGAAAGGACTTGATCGGTTTCAATGTGGGAATATTGATTGGGCCAAAGGGCCAAAAGGGCATTATATGCACCAGACATGTTACACCACGTTATCTAACAAGCGTTGTCTATCTCAAGCCGAGAAACGTAAGCATAAATTAGAGGTAGATCTTGAAAGAGACAATCAATCAGTTCAGGGGGATCCATCTCCATCTGCTTCTCTCTTTTCACCGAAGATGCTCCGGTCCAGCATTGGTATTGTGGTATATACCAGACGCAGACAGTCTGCATCATCACCTCCTCAGGACAAACTACCTTGCGTACTTGCTGACGAACTTCCACCTTCAAAGTCACCCATCACCAATCGGTCATGGGTGGCATTTGGTGAATGGTCTATGTCTACTTGTACAATCGACTCAACCGCCACTTCCCCTGTCAATGCCGAAACCGAACACAGAAGTCAACAGTGAGGAGAGCAGCAGTGGTGAAGACAGTGCTTCAGATAGCGCAAGTTCATACAGTGACTCATTCATTGATAGTGAATCAAGTAGTGACAGTGATGTGTAGTTGGACATCTTAGTATGATGTGATGTGGTGATTGATAGTGGACTACATGTAATTGAGTTGGACGTTTGCGTGGCATTAACATAAGGTCTAGAGAAAATGTGCCTGCGTAAAGTGTATTCCAAGATGGCGGCTGGGGGCCATTTTGAGCTTGATAGACAATGAGGGCACTAACGAGTCCGCCTACAGGAGAGAGGTGGCCCAGCTGGCGTCCTGGTGCAACAACAACAACCTGCAGCTGAACGCTCTGAAGACAGTGGAGATGATTGTGGACTTCAGGAAAGTCACAACCCCTCTGCCCCCCCTCACCCTCACAGGCTCTCCCATCACCACTGCTGATTCCTTCCGCTTCCTAGGCACCACCATCACCAGGGACCTCAAGTGGGAGCCGACCATCAGCTCCCTCATCAAAAAGGCCCAGCAGAGGATGTTCTTCCTGCGGCAGCTGAGGAAGCTCAAGCTACCCACCAAGATGTTAGTGCAGTTCTACACAGCCATCATCGAGTCCATCCTCACCTCCTCCATAACCGTGTGGTACGCAGGAGCCACTGCCAGGGACAGACTAAGGCTGCAGCGCATCGTGCGCACTGCTGAGAAGGTGATCGGCTGCAAGCTCCCATCTCTCCAGGATCTGTACATCTCCAGGACCCGGAGGCGTGCTGGCCGGATCATAGCCGATCCCTCACACCCTGGTCACGTACTGTTTGCCCCCCTCCCCTCAGGTAGAAGACTTCGGTCCATCCAGACTAAAACCTCCCGTCACATGAACAGCTTCTTCCCCTCTGCCATCAGACTGCTGAACACTAAGTGACTTATTGTCTCTCGTGCACTATGTACAGCAGCTCAACCAGACTCATGTCAATTATCACTGTTTTCTTCCTGCATTACCGATTGCACTATATGGTTCTCCACATTATCTGCTGCTCGCTAATATATTTTAACTGCTGACTAGTATTACTCACTCTTATTCTACACTTTATTGCATGTATAGTTTATTTCTTTTATTTTATCATGTTTAATGTTGCAGCATTGCACCTAGACAAATTCCTAGTTTGTGTACTACATGAACAATGGCAATAAATCTGATTCTGATTCTGATTCTGATTCTGACCCTGTTCAGGAAGGCCCGTACATGCCCGTAGAAACCAAGAAACCGGAGCACCCGGAGTAATCAGCGCTTTGCTTGGCATTTTATACATTTGTAGTGTAGACTGGCATTTGTCAGGGTTACACATTTGCCATCATGTAGGCATGACGAGTCATCCTATGATGCCTGAGTTCATAGGAAGTGCTATGATGATGAGGCAGAGATCATAAGTCATCCTATGATGTCCTAGAAATGTGCTTTAAAGTCTGTCGTACCCTATGCTGGTGAAGGGTGTCCTGCTGTCTCAGACGGGTACGATGTACTGCTGGAACCTCAGGTGTTTCAACTTCATGGCATCTTTTCTGACGTGCAGCAGTTGTAGTCATTCTATTGCTCTCCATCTCAGTTCATGGACAGGATCATGAAAATAGATCTGAACAAAAAGAGGCTTTCCGGCATGGACTCATTGTATATGACGTCATAAAGACATGAAGGCAGCCTTGATGTATATGACATCATAAAGACACATTTGTCTATGAGCCATCATATAGACATCGTGAGTCGTCCTATGATGCCTGAGTTCATGGTCTATATGACATCATATAGACACATTTGTCTATGTGTACGATGATGCCTGAGTTCATAGGACATCCTATGATGTTCAGGCAGAGATCATAGGCCGTCCTATGATGTCCTATAAACATGACAGACACACACACACACACACACACACACACACACACACACACACACACACATAGATTTCTTGCTTTTATAGAGTGATGATAAAAAACTAAGAAATCACATGTACATAAGTATTCACAGCCTTTGCCATGAAGCTCAAAATTGAGCTCAGGTGCATCCTGTTTCCATTGATTATCCTTGAGATGTTTCTACAGCTTAACTGGAGTCCACCTTTGGTAAATTCAGTTGATTGGACATGGTTTGGAAAGGCACCCACCTGTCTATATAAGGTCCTACAGTTGACAGTGCATGTCAGAGCACAAACCAAGCATAACATCAAAGGAATTGTCTGTAGACCTCAGAGACAGGGTTGTCTCAAGGCACAAATCTGGGGAAGGGTACAGAAAAGTTTCTGCTGCTTTGAAGGTCCTAATGAATACAGTGTCCTCCATCATCCGTAAATGGAAGAAGTTTGGAACCACCAGGACTCTTCCTAGAGCTGGCTGGTCATCTAAACTGAGCGACTGGGGAAGGACCTTAGTCAGGGATGTGACCAAGAACCTGATAGTCACTCTGTCAGAGCTCCAGCATTCCTGTGTGGGGAGAGGAGAACCTTCCAGAAGGACAACCATCTCTGCAGCAATCCATCAATCAGGACTGTATGGTAGAGGGCCAGATGGAAGCCACTCCTTAGTAAAAGGCACATGGCAGCCTGCCTTGAGTTTGCCAAAAGGCATCTGAAGAACTCTCAGACCATGAGAAAGAAAATTCTCTGGTCTGATGAGACAAAGATTGAACTCTTTGGCGTGAATGCCAGGTGTCATGTTTGGAGGAAACCAGTGACAGTTCATAACTACGCCAATGTTGGTAGCAGCATCATGCTGTGGGGATGTTTTTCAGCGGCAGGAACTGGGAGACAAGTGGAGGATAGAGAGAAAGATGAATGCAGCAATGTACAGAGACGTCCTCGATGAAAACCTGTTCCAGAGTGCTCTTGACCTCAGACTGGGGTGATGGTTCATCTTTCAGCAGGATAACAACCCTAAGCACACAACCAAGACATCAAAGGCATGGTTTCAGGACAACTCTGTGAATGTCCTTGAGTGGTCCAGCCAGAGCCCAGACTTGAATCCCATTGAACATGTCTGGACAGATCTGAAAATGGCTGTGCACCGACACTTCCCATCCAACCTGATGGAGCTTGAGAGGTGCTACCAAGAGGAATGGGCCAAACTGCCCAAAGATAGGTGTGCCAAGCTTGTGGTATCATATTCAAAAAGACTTGAGGCTATATTTGCTGCCAAAGGTGCATCAGCAAAGTATTGAGCAAAGGCTGTGAGTATTTATGTACATGGGATTTCTTAGTTTTTTATTTTTAATAAATTTGCAAAAATTAAAAAAAAAAAAAAACTTTTTTCAAATTGTCATTATGGGGTATTGTGTTTTGTAGAACTTTGAGGGAAAAAAATGAATTTAATCCCTTTTGGAATAAAGCTGTCACAAAACAAAATGTGGAAAAAGTGAAGCTCTGTGAATACTTTCCGGATGCACTGTAACAAAGGCAGCAGTGCTAAATGTTCATTTTCTTTGCTCATAAATACTGAAGATCCATTTGGTGAACTGCAGTTTAAAACTGTCAGTTCAGTAACTCTTTTGTCCTTCTTTTGGCAATGTTTTGATGACGTCTTCTCTCACGGATTGTTTTTGTAGGTGACCGTTTACATTCTGTAGGTGGAGCTCTCTTCTTTGTCTACCACTGCTTATGTTAATAGTAGCTCCACCTGTTTGTTTCCAACCACTTCTACTGAAAACAAAATTCATCACATCCTGTGTGACAGGAGAAAAAAAAAACAGATCAATGATTTACATGAACGTACCTCAAATTATTGTTTTGGATGAGCTTTACTTCTTGAAAACCATACAGTTCACTATGGCGCTTACTCAGCTCTGCTCACATCAGCATCTCTGGGGTGATTCATTGTTCCAGCTTTAGCCATGACCATTTTAGTGCATCTTTTAATTCAAACCATGCATGTCAGTTGCTAATTCAAGAGAGTAGGTGAATGAGGGCAACTTGACCTTTGTAAATTAAGGACTGAAGGGTTTTTGCAGTGACCAGGAAGGTGTTCTAAAGGGCCCCTATACAGACTTACACAGACAGAGATCGTTGAGTGACCACTGAGAGATCAAAAAATGACCTGATCTGTCAATGATCTCCAAAAGCCTCAAAAAAAGCCTTTCCTGTGTAAGGCTGCGTGTCCACCAAATGTGGTTTTTTGTCACCCGACCGCCCTGAGCATTTTTTTTTCAGCGTTTGTGTGCTGCGCTCTAGGGGAAAAAAAAGTCTGTGCCCTGTATCCCTGCAACAGCTTGTCACTCTCAGCTCAGCACTTCCACTTTCCTGTAGTCAGATTTTCTACTGATTTTTTTTAATAGCAGTTTCTAAATAACAATGGAGAGGAAATGTGTTTTAGCAGCTGTGGATGTAAAATATGATGACACAGAAAGCAGTAGCCTGAGTACAAACTAGTACCGACGTCTCATGTCCCGCCCACGCAGCAGTTCTGATTGGCTGCTTAGGTCTGACATTGACGAGCTCAGCTGCAGTCTCTGAAAAGTTGAACTTTTTCAACTCTGAGCACCCTGAGTGTCGCGACAAAAAAACGGCCACCGCCGAGAGAATTTTAGCGCCGAGGGCGCTCAGCGCTTTAAACGCTGAACTACAAAGAGAATGAATGGAAAATAGCTGCCCAGAGCGGAAAAAACGCATTTGGTGGACACGCAGCCTAAATGTTTGGAAGACCGTTGTAAGATTTTCATGGCAATCTATGGAGATCTTTGAAAGATCCCTGAGAGACCAGGATTGATCAATGAGAGCTCACTTAGAGTTTGTTGGGGGACCAAATAGGTATACAGTGGCGGAAATAATTATATGAGCCCCTGTTGGATCTGTAAGTTTACCCTCTTATAAAGAAATGAAGTCCATAATTTTTATGATAGGATTATTTTAAAAGAGAGATAGAAGATCAACAAAAAAGTCCAGAAAAAAATATTAAATAAGGCTTATAAATTAATTTGCATTTGACTTCCGGTCTGGACGCCATGGCGATAGCAGCTTAATGCTGAAACTCCCAGACCCAATCCAAGAAAATATCTTGAAAATCAAACTTAACGGATTTTTGGAGGAGTGAAAATCAAAAGACAAAATCATCATGTCTAAAGGAAAACAGAGGAAACTGAAATTTTCCAGGCCAGGACACGTATTGGCCGGAGAATCTGATTTGGATGATTTCTGTTCAGAAGACGAGGAGCTGAATGTAGCTAACAAGAAGGTTAGCTTGAAAACGCTATTTGAAGAACTACGACGATTTTGCCGAGAGGTTTGGGCCGAATTTCGTGAATTCAGAGACGAATTAAAAAGGACAAACAGCAAAGTGGACCAGGCCGAGAACCGAATCTTGGAAGCAGAGGAACGAATAAAAGTGCTTGAAGATTCTGTCCTGGACCTACGCAAAAGACAAGCATCAATAGAGGCTAAGCTAACCGACCAAGAAGGAAGACAGAGAAGAGACAACATAAGAATTCATGGTCTGATAGAAGGAGCCGAAAACGGTTTTAACTCAATGGCAGAATGCGTGGAATCTTTACTAAGAGAGAAATTGGATATTCCACAAACCACCGACTTGAAGACAGAAAAGGCACATCGTTCATTAGCCGCTAAGCCAGCGGCGGAAGCGCCCCCACGTTCGGTGTTGGTAAGATTTTCCAATTTCAAAATAAAACAAGAGGTTGTAAGACTGGCTTGGCAGAAAAAAGGATTTATGCACCAAGAGAGAAAAGTCTTCGTGGAACACAATTACGCCCCGGAGGTCCTTAAAAAGCACAGGGAATATAATGACGCCAAAAAGGTGCTACGTGAGAAGAAACTGCGCTTTCAGACGCCATTTCCTGCAAAGTTAAGGGTCTTCTATGGTGAAGAAACATGTCTCTATAATTCGGCGGAAGAAGCAACAGCTGACATGGCGAGAAGAGGGCTCCCGGTAACGGTGTTTAAACCCACAGCTGACCCGAGCGATAAGATCAAGGCTCAAACGTGGACCACACAGAAACCTTCAAAATCCACGGGCCAGCAGCGGGAAACCCAGCGCCAGAGCGTCACGGATAAACTGGCCGCTTTCAGGTTGGAATAGCGACCTTTTTTTTTTTTTTTTTTTTAGTCAATCTGCACATCCAACCCCCCTCATACAAGGTAACAAACATTAAAGGAGATGTATATTCAGCATGTGGTAAAACATTCCATGGAACAGTCATAATATTAGAAACAAATAAGTTTTAAAAAAAAAATCTTGTTAAAATAGAAATGTGACAATGATCCACATGTTCTCCCCACACTAACAAATACCGTCCTAGCGTGAATGTTTGCTGTGATGGGGGTGGGAGGGTGCACACAATTTCACAGGGTATAGGCATAAAGAGAAAAAAAAATCATTACAAGTTCGGATTGGGTTCTGAAACTCACGTTAAAAGCATGGGACTACTTTCAGTGGTAAGAGAGGGCCCTCAACACGTAACAGAGTTTGAGGAATTTCCCTCAGAGCCTACACTCCATCAAGGCTCTTCCAGGGTCTCTAAAAAGACCTCAGCTCAGGAAGTTCTTTTGACAGTTTTTTGTTTTAAAGTTTTATACACTATGTTCTTAATGTTTTCTTGTTCTTAATGTTCTTTCAGTTTCTGAGTAGCACAAAAGAGGGCCACCACACTGTTATACTAAATAAAACAACACAATGGAGAAACAGGGTGTAACCAAAATAATTTCATATAATGTAAAAGGAATCCTGAATTCAGTTAAAAGATCCAAGATTCTAGGCAAAATGAAAAAAGACAAAGCAGGAATAATATTCTTACAAGAAACCCACCTAACAGACGTGGAGCACACTAAACTCAGTAGACAAGGGTTTAAAATGGTCTCTTCATCTTCATATAAGTCAGGGAGGAGGAGGGGAGTAGCGACATTGATATCAACCAAAATTACATTTGAAAAAAAATCAGAACACAAAGATAAAGAAGGGAGATACAGTTTGGTAATTGGGCGGCTAGAGGGAGAAGATATCACCCTGCTGAATGTATATGCACCCCCAGGGGCTAACTGGAAATTTTATAAAAACGTATTTGACCTAATGATAACTAAAGCTCAAGGTTTAGTGATATGTGGTGGGGACTTCAATCTAAGACTGAATCCATACTGGGATGCTTCTGGTAATTCTCCACATCAAAATAATACCCAAAGCAGGAAGACTCAGATGCTACTAAAAGAAATGGGAATTTGTGATGTATGGAGGGAACTCAACCCCAGTGTAAAAGATTATACATTTTACTCAACGCCACATTCATCTTACTCAAGGACTGACTATTTTTTATGTTTAATAGAGACATTGGAAGAGTAGAAACATGTAAAATAGGACTGATGGATCTCTCTGACCACAGTCCGATCTATATGGACTTAAATATCCAAAAATACACAAATAATACATTTTCTTGGAGGTTGAATTCAAATGTCCTGAAAGGACCTCTGAAAGATGAGTTGGAATCAGACATTCTCAGATATTTGGAAGAAAACGATAATGGAGAGGTATCCCCTTTAATACTGTGGGATGCATGCAAAGCTGTAATAAGGGGGAAGATTATTGCAAAACTGGCAACCCAAAAGAAACTGAGACAAGAAAAACTAACCGCATTAGAGTCAGAACTTAAGAACCTAGAAAAAGAACACAAAGGCAACACTCATTCTATTGACTCGCTCAAGATTAAGGAAATTAAAAACCAAATAAATGAGATCTACACAATAGAAATCCAGAAGAAACTTACATTTTTGAAACAAAAATACTATGAAGCAGGCAGTAAATCGGCAAAATTGCTAGCCTATAAATTGAGGAAACAACAAACAGAAAGAGCAATCTACAAAATCAGAGACCCAATATCAAAGGAAATAAAATTCAGAATTCAGGATATTCTTAAAAGCTTCAAGAATTACTACAAGAACTTATACTTCCACAGAAAACATAAAAACGCATCCGAGGCATTCCTAAACACATTAAACCTTCCCCAACTTACGGAGTCACAAAATAAAACACTACTGTCAGAAATACAACCTAAAGAATTGGAAAAAGCAATTATGAAACTTAAAGCTAACAAATCCCCAGGAGCAGATGGCTATACAGCAGAGTGGTACAAAACCTTTAAACAGCAACTATCTCTTCTCTTCCTGAAAACATTTAACTATGTCCTCCACACAGGGGAAATCCCCCCTCCTGGAGAGAAGGGGTCATTGCAGTTATACCTAAACCTGAAAAGGATAAACTAGAATGCTCCAACTACAGACCAATCAGTGTATTAAATCAGGACTATAAGCTTTTTACCATTATCCTTGCCAAAAGGTTAGAAAATATACTGACAGACTTAATTCACTTAGACCAAACAGGTTTTATAAGACAAAGACAGACACAAGACAACATTAGACGCACTTTACACATAATTCATCATATAAAAAAATATAACTTAAATGCAGTCATATCGGGATTAGATGCTGAAAAAGCATTCGACTCGGTTGACTGGTCTTTCCTATATAGAATCTTATCCAGTTTCAATTTTCATAACAACTTCATTAGAACTATCCAGGCATTATATAAAAAACCAACAGCTAAAATAAGGATTAACGGTAATTTATCATCATCTTTTGAGCTGGAAAGAGGATGTCGTCAGGGCTGCCCCCTGTCTCCACTGGTCTTTGCAATCTTCATAGAACCTCTGAGCCAATGGATAAGACAAAATCAAAAAATTCAAGGTATTACACTTGGTCAGAAGGAACATAAAATAGCACTCTTTGCTGATGACATTTTAATATACCTAGGGCAGCCGGACACTTCTTTACCAGAACTAATCTCAGTTTTTTCAGAGTATGGAGATTTATCGGGGTACAAATTAAACATGCATAAAACCCAAGTTTTAACATTCAACTATGACCCAAATCATTATTCACTAAGCAAACTCAAAACTAACTGGGAGATGGAATCTATGAAATATCTGGGGGTCAATATCCCGAAACAACTCAACAAAATTATAACACTAAACTATGATCCACTGGTGACAAAAATAAAATCTGACCTAGCAAGATGGAATACGATACCATTCTTGGGTACTGCACAAAGAATTGAAGCAGTCAAAATGAATATACTTCCACGTCTTCTATACCTTTTCCAAACAATACCGGTAGAACCTCCCAAAAAAACATGGCAGGAGCTGGACAGAAGGATCTCAAGATTCATATGGCAAGGCAAGAGACCTAGAATCAGATATAGAACCTTACAGCTAAACAAAGACAAAGGTGGGCTTGCACTGCCAAATATCAGGGACTATTTTAAAGCCGCGTAAATTAAAACTTTAGTAGAGATATGTAACCCAGTCTACACTGCACAATGGAAGGAGATCGAATGCCAAATAACAAGTGACATCCCCCTACAGGCGATAATAGGGAACAACGCCTTACCTAAACTTTTGAATAATACTAACCCGTGGATAGAGACCCCGCTAAAAATTTGGTTTAAAATAGTCAGAGAGAATCAAACTAAAGAGCCCTATCGACTTCTGCAATGGATTGCCTATGATCAAGACTTTACTCCTAATAAAACAGACACTAGATTTAAAAAGTGGAAAGAGAAAGGGCTGATAAAATATTACGATTTTTTTAAGGGGCAAACTTTAAGAAGTTTTGAATATTTGAAAAAACAAGGTCTAATAAACCAAGATCTTTACAGGTTCTTTCAGCTTAGACACCACATAAACAATATACTTAAAAAGGAGGATTTGGAAAGGGCCCAGTCAGGTGTTCTGAAGGTCTTCTTAATGGCTTATAAAGGGATCCCAGGGACCAGATACATTTCTAAAATATACCAAGGTCTTCAAGACTTAAAAGGAGACAACACATCATATAGTGCAGACACAACACACACAGTGCAGAGCAACAATGCTCTGCACTGTGTGTGTTTATATATTTGCATATTTATTCCATCTAGCTACAATGCTCCGTACTGTGGGTGTTTATATATTTATATATCTACATATTATTCCATCTAGCTACATTGCTCCGCACTGTGTGTGTTTATATACTTGCATATTTATTCCACCTAGCTGCAATGCTCCGTACTGTGGGTGTTTATATATTTACATATTTATTCCATCTAGCTACAATGCTCTGCACTGTGTGTTCATATATTCATATATTTATTCCATCCAGCTACAATGCTCTGCACTGTGTGTCTGTGTGTGTGTGTATATATATATATTTTATAGTAATACGTACATATGTTTATTAGCTGCTCTTGCTTGCTTGTTTTTTTTCTTGCCTTCTGATTGTTGCTCTGAGTGTTGCTATCCCTGTGCTGTTGCAATCCTGGAATTTCCCCGTTGTGGGACTAATAAAGGCTTATCTTATCTTATCTTATCTTACTAACAAATCCTCAAAAGGAATTGGAGTAAAATCACTTAAAAAGGCCTGTCTCTTAGGACAATCAAGGATTAGGGGAAAGGAATGAGTAAAACCAGCCCTAACATTTATTCCATCTAGCTACAATGCTCTGCACTGTGTGTTCATATATTCATATATTTATTCCATCCAGCTACAATGCTCTGCACTGTGTGTCTGTGTGTGTGTGTATATATATATATTTTATAGTAATACGTACATATGTTTATTAGCTGCTCTTGCTTGCTTGTTTTTTTTCTTGCCTTCTGATTGTTGCTCTGAGTGTTGCTATCCCTGTGCTGTTGCAATCCTGGAATTTCCCCGTTGTGGGACTAATAAAGGCTTATCTTATCTTATCTTATATATAAAAGAAAGATGGGAAAAAGAGGGGAATTTCACTTTACAACTGGAGATATGGGAAAAGCTAAATAAACAGCAATGGAAAAGTACCTCATCCCTGCAGTGGAGAGAATTTGGATGGAAAAATTTGGTAAGATTTTTCAGAACACCTGCACAAAACAAATTTGCCCATAAGGGGTTGAACTGTTGGCGCTTGTGTGGTGAAAAGACTGCAAATCATTTTCATGTGTTTTGGTCATGCCCAGTTATCCACCAATATTGGACCAATGCACGGACAATATTGGGGAAAATATTCAAAATAACAGTTCCCTTTTCTTTTGTAACTTTGTATTTGGGTTTACTACCGGACTCACTGGAAAGACGAGGAGAAAAATACTTATTCAATGTTTTAATATTGGCAAGTAAAAAAGCCCGAACTAAAAAATGGATGTTGAAGGACTGTCCTACACCTGAAGATTGGTCTAACGTGATCCAAGACATTTAACGATGGAAAAGTTGACATTCGCACTGAGACAGGACATGGATGGGTTCATGAACTTTTGGCAACCCTGGATCGCATATGTGTCTTCCATTAGATCTAATCTTTGACAAATATCATTTCAATAATGGCTCCGCTCTTTGTTCCAATGCTACTCAGATGCTCTTTTACTTTTAATTACCTATTTTTCTTTTTGTTTGTTTTTTGCTGTTTTCTTTGTTTGTTTGTTTGTTTGTTTTTTATTTTATTTTCTTTAATTTCACTTTTTCTTTCACTTTAAAAAAAAGGGGTGTTGTAATAATTATTCTTCCAATGTTGTCAAATAGCAAAAAATAAGGGAACATGTGATGAAAATGTAAACAATGCAATGCTGTAATGACCTGTATACCCTTTACAAAAACTTAAATAAAAAAAAAATTAATTAATTAATTTGCATTTGATCAAGGGAAGAATCTACCTTATTCCTAGGCCCCATGATGCCTTGCGAGAATTATGGTCGCAACTTCCGGCACTAGTTTAGAACATACGGTTGTCACTGAAACGGGACACTTTTCCTTGTTAAAAAACAATGACTTTGGCATCAGAAATGTAGGAACACGGCCTCTTGCACCTCAAAACAGTAACATAATCATACCACTTCCCACAACTATCGAGGGATGGAAAGATGACCTTAAAAAGTGGCCTCATACACAGTAGCTCTGTTAGTTATCGCCGCTCTAAGATGCTAACAATGTAAACAAATGACCCTTGCTGGTAAAATGAGTCACTTTGAGGACATTTTCAAAACTGATGCAACATTATTTCCATATTCTGTATTGAAAGACCTTCAAAATGATATTTAATTTTAAGGTAGTGTGCAAAAGGTGACCCAGAAAAAGATGATTTGTTTCTATTTTAGCTAGGTTGAAAACTCGCGTTTGATCGGTCGGGAGTTACGTCTTCCGCAGTTTTACAATGATGGCCGACACTGATGGGGGGGTTCCTGGAACTTTGCCGCTACCAAAGAAAGAAAGAGTCATGATTTATGACTTCTCATTGCTTGTACTCAAAATGACGCGGTGGGCATTCCAACCAGCATGTCTCCACTGAAATAAAGTCAGCTGCATTTTGTTAAAATATGTTGGACATAATCAAATTTACCTTAGAGCAGACGTATGCCAAAACACTGTGCTTGAATGTCGTCTGTCACCGTGGGGTGAGAAGCCTCCATTTATCCAGTCTATTTGCACAACCACAAACACCAGCAACAAGTACCAGAACTACGCCAAAACATTCAAAAAATACAAAAACTAGAAGAGCTGAAATTAGCTGCCACTTGGGTGGAAAACACGTATGTGGACTATACATTAAAATGAATTTGAAAAACTTTTAAAAACGCTATTTTAAATGCCCCTGCTACCCCACTCTGACTGACTGATTTAACACTACTGCAGCCGAAACCGGAAGCTCCGCCCATAATCGTTCCTACAACGGCACCCCCAGGAATAAGGTGGATATGCACTAGTGTAAAATTTCAAAAACGCAAGGAAATTCAGTGGAAAATTAAATATGATGATGATTAACAAAATATTACAACACAAAAGGAATATCTAAAATGTAGGGGTGTGTGTGTGTGTGTGTGTGTGTGTGTGTGTGTGTGTGTGTGTGTGTGTGTGTGAGGTCGGCTATATGCCAATGTGTGACACTCTATTCACACCAGAAACTCATATTCTTCAAAGAAAATATGCATAAATGAAGAAATAAAGTGAAATAAACAATAGAATTATTACATATTCAACTATTATGCATATATGCATTTGTATTGTGATTACATATGCATTCCTGTAGTGATATGCATGGAGATGTGTGAGGTTTCAGACCCAGGTGCCCAATCCAAACCATAAAAAATCAAAAACAGATTCCACATCTCATTAAATAAATTTATATCATTTCTGTGGTAAAAAGATTATTCTCTCTAATGAGATGTATTCTGTAAGAAGGTTTATCCAGTGGTTCAGATGTAAGAACCTTTTGGATTTCCAGTTTAAAAATATGGTTTTCTTGGCGATAATTAGAGAAATAAGAAGTGGCTTCTTATATTTAACTGGCAGTTGATCAATTTCTGCAGTATATCCAGGCAAGCAAAGTAAAGGAGATGGAGGGATTCCACAAAATGGTAGATAAGGTCTCAGTCACCCTTTTCCAAAAAGAATGAACCAGGTGACAGACCCATGTGGCCTGAAAATAATCATCTGTGCTCTCTGAAGTGCACTGCAAACAAGTGTCTGTATCACTTAAAGCCATTTTAAACATTTTTCTTTGAGTGAGGTATGTCCTATGAATTGTTTTATACTGTATAAGTTGTAAGTTTAACCTCTTGCACTCCGTTGTACCACGGACGGGCAAGTCTCTGCGTCCCGGAGCGCACGAGGGTGCTCTCGTGCGCCCTCGTGCACTCTAGGACGCATGATGGAGATGGTGATCTAGGACGCATGATGGAGATGGTGATGGTGTCCAAGCGCGCACTGAAAATAAAAGCTGCAGACACAGCCGCGAACAGATTAGTTCATCTGATTGACCTCTCATTCGACTAATAAGAGCCTTGAATTGGGTTTCTGAAACCTTGAAGAACCAATGACTGAAAACCTAGCAAGAAGGACCCACCTACCAACGCTGTGAATGCAGTGAGCCAGTTGAAGCAGAGAAGTTCGCGAGCTGTTTTTTTTAAGGCTGGGTGAAGACTGACTGCTGCAGCGGATCAAAAAAGGACCCGCAGGAAGAACCATCACAGACCCAGCAGCACGGAGACCACCCACAAATGCAACCTGTGTGACAGGGACAGCCATTCGCGCATCGGCATGTTCGGCCACAGGCAGTGCTTATTTTGTTTTTGTTCCAGCAGAGTAGACGTTATGATTTCTTCCATGGTCATAGACCAATGGAGGCCGACGACAAAGGCTGAGTGACACACACACCTTCTTTTTTTAATTACTACTGTTATTTGTTTTGAAAAATCGTTCGCCAAAAACCGCAATCATGGAAGCACAAAACCGCAATAATGGAATTATGTTTTGATGGGGTCGCGAGACCAGAACCACGAGCGGACCAGCGTTGCGTTCATCTGACAATGGGGAAGAGAAGTTCACCAGGACACTGATGTGAAGAGGTAAGGTGTTATAAGCTAAATTATTCTTTAACCCTGAAAATTGTAATCCAAAATGACTTTTGACCGATCGGTAAATTACAACTGTGCGGCGCACGAAGTCTGAAGTTCGTGCGCCAACGTACACGGTTCGTTCGTAGCGTCCAGACCGTGAACGCTGCCCCCCCCCACCGCTATTCTTCTGTAGCGGGGGGGGGGGGGCCGTGGTGACTGCGCTGCTGTCGCCACATCGACATATGAGGCTAATCCGTCATGTAGCGATGGGCGATGTTCATCCTCTGTAGCGAGGGGGGGGACAACCCCCCCCCCACACACACACACACAGACACAGCCCTGAGTGTGACCTTTCATTAGAGCCCAAAATGAAGCTTCTACATTGAATCATTCAAAAGTTACAGACATTTTTCCAAACTGTGCCATTTGGCACAATTTGGCACAGTTCCAAAACGCCTGGAAACTACCTGAGGAAAAAGCTGTGTAATATACAGTGGTACCTCTACTTATGAATTTAATTCGTTCCGGAAGAATTCTCGTAACGTGAAAAATTCGTAAGTAGAGGCGCGTTTTACATGTAAATGCCGTAATCCGTTCCAAGCCCCCAAAATTCGGGCATAAATTTTTTATAAATCGTAAAAACGCATCAAAACATGTAACAAATACATGTTACAATTAGATTACTGCACAATAAACATAAAATGAGAGTTTAAAATGAGAGAAAGAATAATAAAAGAGAATAATAAAAGAGAAAGAAAAATAAAAATTATGTTCATTTACCCTTTAACTGCTATCGTCGTCGACGTCGTCACCGTTTGCCTTCGGCGGTTCATGTTCTGATCCAAGGACGTTTGCTTTTGTCGGCTTGTAAGTGCTTCGTTTTGTTTTAATACCGTGCTGATCGTTGATGTATTACGGCCATATTCTTTGGCGAGATCAAGCAAACGCATAAAGTTTTGGAAAAAAAAAAAAACTTCGTGGCCAATGGGATACCAGGAAGATGCTAGGCGATAGCCAATGGCAGAGCAGCTACAGGTATGTTTACGTTAGGTAAACTACGGAAGCTGCGAGGAGCGCGTACTTTTTTGCCTTTCGTATCCTGAAATTTCGTTCGTAACTAGAGGCAATATTTTCCCGTTGAGGCGTCTCGTAACCTGAAAATTCTGTATGTAGAGACGTTCGTAAGTAGAGGTACCACTGTATTCATTTTTTGTGGTATTGTTACAAAATTTGGACCTCAGCTGGATAGCACTTGGTTCTACATTTCTGTTGCATTTTCCAGCCCGGATCTGAAGCTGTGTGTTATTTGCAAGCATTTGTATCCAAAAAAACACCCAGGCCAAATTTATTTTCTTCAAGTTCACTATGTTTAGATGACTGTAACTCAGTGGCCGGAGCACTTAGAGAAATTATGACTATTTTGCCAAAAAATTCAAAGTGTTTTCTTTTAAATGAGGCCAACCCCATGAAAATGCTGCAAAGGGTTGAAGAACAGCTTTGGATTTAATTTGGGCACATTATTTTTTGGCGTTTTTAGGGAAATTGACCGGAGTGCAAGGGGTTAAATTGTTAGTCGTGAAGAAAATATTACTACAGATTTCTGTCCAGAAGTCAGATTTGTTAGAGAAATCCAACTCATTTTCTCATTTATGTGTCGGTAGCATTGTTTTTACGTCAAAACTTGAAATTATTTTATAAAGTTTAGAGGTTATTTTTCTAGGGTGTGTAATTTTCATTATCCACCAGGTTTCTTTTCAGCACTGTAGCCAGGTTGACAAAGAGTCAGGACTCTGTCAATCCTAGCATTCCCTTAGAGCTTACTAGTCAGGACTTTATGAACTTTTTCAATAATAAAATTTCATCCATCAGAGATAAAATCAATCAGATTCTTCCCACAGTTAACTTAAATACTGTAACTACTACAACTCCTTCAATTGATGTCTGTCTTGATGAGTTTACTCCAATCGACCTTTGTGAGTTAGACAAAATAGTTTCCTCATCCAAACCTTCAACTTGTCTTTTAGACCCTATTCCTACCAGGTTATTTAAAGAAGTCTTCCCACTTATTGGTAGCTTTATTCTTCATATAATCAATTCTTCATTAACTTTAGGCCATGTACCGCAGGCTTTTAAAATGGCTGTAATCAAACCCTTACTCAAAAGCCAACGCTAGATCCAGGAGCTTTAGCTAACTATAGACCAATCTCTAATCTCCCTTTCATTTCAAAAATCTTAGAAAGAGTTGTTGCTACGCAACAGACGTGGAGAAAATTGTTGGTACCCCTCTGTTAATGAAAGAAAAACCCACAATGGTCACAGAAATAACTTGAATCTGACAAAAGTGGTAATAAATAAAAATTCTATGAAAATTAACCATTGAAAATCAGACAACGCTTTTGAATTGTGGTTCAACAGAATTATTTTAAAAAACAAACTCATGAAACAGGTACCAACAATTTTGTTCACGTCTGTACCTGTCGATGAAGCCAGATGATAGTAATCAATTAGCCAAGTTAGAAGCCTGTCTTAAGGAAATCAAAGCTTGGATGACTTGTAATTTCCTGCTATTAAATTCAGATAAGACTGAAGTCATTTTTGTTGGTCCAAAAAACCTTAGAAATACCTTTCCAAATCAAACTTTCAGTTTGGATGCGGTTACTCTTTCTCTTAATAGCTCTGTGAGGAACCTTGGAATTATTTTTGATCAAGATCTGTCCTTCAATTCACATATTAAATTTGTTTCTAAGACTGCCTTCTATCATTTGCGTAATATTGCCAAGATTAGGAGCATCTTGTCTCAGAGTGATGCTGAAAAACTGATCCACGCTTTTGTTATCTCAAGATTAGATTATTGCAATTCTTTATTATCAGGCTGTCCTAAAACATCTTTAAAAAGTCTTCAGCTGATCCAAAATGCTGCAGCAAGAGTTTTAACAGGTACTAGAAAGAGAGATCATATCTCTCCGGTTCTGGCCTCCCTTCATTGGCTTCCCATAGAGTTTAGAATTAAGTTTAAAATCCTTCTTCTTACTTACAAAGCTCTAAATAATCAGGCTCCTTTTTATTTAAAAGATCTGATAATACCGTATTATCCTAACAGAGCACTACACTCCCAAAATGCAGGATTACTTGTAATACCTAGAATCTCCAAAAGTACAATGGGAGGCAGAGCCTTCAGTTATCAAGCTCCTCTCCTGCGGAACCAGCTGCCAATCTGGATTCGGGAGTCAGACTCGATCTCTGTTTTTAAGAATAGGGGTAAAACCTTCCTTTTTGATATAGCCTACAATTAGGAAGGGATCATGTATTTCTGAACCCTCCCTTAGTTATGCTGCTAATAGGTTTAGTCAGCCAGGGGACCTCCAATAATGCACTGGGCCTCACTCCTTTCTTCACTCTCAATGAAATATTTTTTTTTTGCTAGTCATTAACATCTGTTTGTTCTCTCCCATAGATTGAGTCCCCATTGTGCTGTTTGGTCTCTACATGTCTGTTCTTTTCATCTTCTCTGTCCCCTCACCCCCAGCCAGTCACAGCAGATGACTGCCCCTCCCTGAGCTTGGTTCTGCTGGATGTTTCTTCCTGTTAAAAGGGAGTTTTTCCTCTCCACCGTTGCCAAGTGCTTGCTCACAGGGGATTGCCTGATTGCTGGGGTCTTTCTGCAACTGTGGGGGTTCCCCCTACAGTTGATAGTGCTATGAGATGACTGTTGTTGTGAAATGGCGCTATATAAATAAAGTTGAATTGAATTGAAATGAATTGAATCCATCCATCCTCTACCACTTTTCCGGAGGTCCGGGTCACGGAGACAGCAGTTCAGTCAGAGAAGCCCAGGCTTCCCTCTTGCTGGCCACCTGCTCCAGCTTTTCAGAGAAGATACCAAGACGTTCCCAGGCCAGCTGGGAGACATAGTCTCTCCAGAGAGTCCTGGGTCTGCCCTGGGGTCTCCTCCCATTGGGACATGCCCAGAACACCTCAAGTGGGAGGCATCCAGGAGGCATCCTGATCAGATGCCCAAACCACCTCAACAGGCTCTTTTCAAGCCAGCCAGTCCTCCATTCCTTGGCTGTGCCTAGAAATCCTGTCCATAAAAATTTTGAACAAAGCGCAGCCACATGGCAAAACACATGTGGACTGGTTGCGTAAACTCCCACGACCCCTCGAGGATTCTCAAGAGAGTAAATAGCTGATCCGATGTGCTACGGCCAAGATGAAAACCTCATTGCTCCTCCTGGATCCACAGTTCGACCAGCAGCCGGACTCTACTCTCCAGTACCTTGGCATAGACCTTCCCAGGGAGGCTGAAAAATGTGAAAGTGGAACACACCCTCCGGCCCCCCTTCTTGAAGAGAGGAACCACCACCCCAATTTGCTATGTCAAAGGCACTGTCCCCAACCTCCATGCAATGTTGCAGAGGCATGTCAACAATGACAGCCCTACAACATCCAGGGCCTTGAGGGTACTCAGGGCGAATCTCGTCCACCCCCGGGGCCTGGCCACCAAAGAGTTTTTTAACCATTTCTCGTCCTCAAGCCCTGCTTTCTCTGTGGAAGGCATGTCAGTGGGATTGAGGAGATCCTCGAAGTATTCCTTCCACTGCCCGACAATATCACCAGTCGAAGTATTTCATTATTTCTTCAGTTAATCTAGAGGGAAACAGTGGGTTATTTATTATGTTAATCTTCGATTTAATTATAGATTTTAATTGTTGATACTGGAGGAAGTGCTTTTCCCCAACTCCATACTCTCAGACAAGGGTACTAACAGATATAAATTTATTATTCTGGAAATCATGGTGAAGATGAGTTATTCCTTTGTGTTGCCATAATATAAAATAAATAGGCTGATTATTTAATTGGAATTGTGGGTTGTGCCAAATTGGTGAATATTTATTTGGTGTTAGTGATGATTTGGTGATTTTATTTGCTTTCCACCAGGCTGTCAGAATCATGTTAATTGGAATTGGATATGTATTTTTTTTTAAATTGAAGATGGCATAAAAGGAAGGTCAGCAATTGAAACATTTTCAAACTGATTTTGTTCTATATCTATCCATGAGTTGTTGTAGTTGGCCTTCTGTACCGATTTGATTAAATACTGTAACTGATTGGCTATAAGATAATGATAAAAAATTTGGTGCTTGGAGTCCACCATGTGATGTTTTATTTTGCAGTGTTGATATAGAAATTTTGGATTTCTTGCTCTTCCAATAGAATTTTATAGTTAATTTATTAAGTGAATTAAACCAAGTATCTGTGGGTGTTATCAGGAGCATTGGAAATAAGTAATTCATTTGTGGTAGGATTTTCATTTGGACTGTTGCAATTTGACCACTTGATGCTAGAGGAAGGTTAGTCCAGCATTTGTAGTCATCTTCAATCTTTAACAAAGGGGTATAATTAAGGTTAAAAAGCTCTGACAGCCTAGGGGAAATATTAATGCCAAGATATTTAATATTGCCAGTATGGAATGAGAGAGAAGAACTGTGAACTCTAGAATCCCAGGCATCATCAGAGAGAGGCAATATGGTTGATTTATTTCAGTTGATTGTGTAGCTTGAAATTTTAGAAAAGTCATTAATTATATTGAAAGTTTCTTGAAGTGGGTTTATGGGTCTTGTAAGTATAATAATAAATCATCTGCATATAAACTAATTTTGTGTTGTGAATTGTTGTCTTCATTATTCTGACATATTGCTGCAGCAAGAGGTTCAATAAAGATAGCAAATAAAGATGGAGAGGGTTTTCGTTTTCAATAAGACAGAAGCAATATAAAGGCTGTTTTTTTTTTCTTAAGAGAGGTGAGCATTTTGATATTTTTTCAATATTCACATGATCAGTAGATGCATGTCAAAAAGTTAAAACCTACAAAACCACTTTTTTTTTTTTTCAGTGAACAGGAGTTTTTGATTTTTTTTTTTTTTTTAATTTTGTATACTTTATTGATCCCCAGAGGGGAAATTGAGGGCATCCACCTGGATGGATGAAGCAGCCATGGTACGGCGCTATCCCTTTACCATTCGCACACACATTCACACCTAGGGCCATTTTTAGAGTCTCCGATTAACCTAACCTGCATGTTTTTGGCTTGTGGGAGGAAACCGGAGAACTCCCGGAGTAAACCCACACAGACACGGGGAGAACATGCAAACTCCACACAGATCACTGTTGGTCAGGGGCTGGGATCGAACCAGGGATCCCATGGCCAAGGGTGAGTTGCTGTGCTGCCGCAGTGCTAACCACTGCGCCACCCACCACCGTTTTAAATACAAAAGTGTAAAATAACAGAAATGGCACCTTTAAGATCCCCGACTTGTAAATCAACACACAACACTCATTTGTCACTGTTGGATTAAAGTTAAAGCAAAGCTGTGAAAGGAAAGTTGAGGCTGGTAGAGCTTTTCGATCACTGTATTTTTCACATACAAAAGTGATATTTAATCGGGGTCTTTGACAGGAGGGGGATTCCCAGCATCTGTTTCAAAGGTTGCCTGGGACATTTTATGAGCACCTTACACTCAAGGACAAACAGACAGCAGACATTCTTTGCATTCCTGCCCCCTCCTAGTAAACAATGGCTGGGCGTTTTGATTTCTGCTCGGACTTTCTGACATCTAATGCGTCATCTGTCCATTGTTTGTCTGGGCTGCTGCATCTGTCATGTGCCACTCTGGATGCAAATCCACAAAAGGACAGGCTGGTGCTGGAAGACACCTGTGAGCCACATGCTCCCTGTATTTCATTCTCTCAAATATCTTTTTTTTTTTTTTTCTTTTCTGACCACTGTTGCACAATTGGCTTTTCTTTTTATGTAATGAATTTTCTAGAGAAAAATTTCTTGAATTTCCCAAATGTTTGCTTTTCATTGTGTAGTTAAGGTACATACAGACATGGCCAAATTTGTTGGTAACCTTTCGTTAAAGAAAGAAAGTCCCACAATGGTCACTGAAATAACTTGAAACTTGCAAAAGTAATAATACAATTGTTTGTCTGAAAACTAATGAAAATAAGACATTGTTTTTGAATTTTGATTTAACAAAATCAAAATTGCACGGTGGCGCAGTGGTTTAGCACTGTAGCAGCACAGTTTTACCCTCGGCCGGGGGACCGCGGGAATCATGAGATCGTGGGTTCGATCCCAGCCCCCGACCAACAGTGAGCTGTGTGGAGTTTGCATGTTCTCCCCGTGTTGCGCGGGTTTACTCCGGGATTTCTCCGGTTTCCTCCCGCATACCAAAAACATGTAGGTTTAGGGCGCTCGCGCACGCAGCGACCAACAGCCGGTGGCTTGTCACCAGACTGCAAACCAAGTCTACCTACGGGTACAAATAAGTAACAAAAAAAAACAAAAAAAAAACAAATCATTTTAAAAACCAACTTAATGAAACTGGCCTGGATAATAGAGATGATACCTTTAACTATTTTGTTGCACAGCCTTTTGTAACTCTCAGTGAGACTTCTATACCTGTCCACAGGTATTTTGGTCCACTCCTCATCAACAAACTGCTCCATCTGTCTCAGGTTTGAAGGATATCTTCCCCAGATTGCATGTTTCATCTTTGACGTGGAATAGGATTTACATCAGGGCTCATTTCAGACTAGTCCAGTGTTTTGTTCTTAGCCATTCTTGGGTGTTTTTAGCTGTGTGTTCTGGGTCATTATCCTGTTGGAGGACCCATGACCTGCCACTGAGACCAAGCTTTCTGACACTGAGCAGCACATTTCTCACCAGAATGCCTTGATAGCTTTGAGATTTCATTGTACCCTGCACAGATCCAAGAAACTCTGTGCCAGAAGCAGCAAAGAAACTCCAGAACATAACCAAGCCTCCTCCATGTTTCACAGTAGTTACATTGTTCTTTTCTTTGTATGCTTCATTTTTCCTTCTGTAAACATAGAGCTGATGTGACTGGCCCTAAAGCTCCAGTTTTGTCTCAGTCTAAAGGACATTCTCCCAGAAACTTTGGGTCTTGTCAGCATGCATTTTGACTGCATTTTTAATCCTCTTCTGTCAACAGTGGAGCTTTCTTGGTCTTCTTCCATGGAGTCCATTATTGTTCAAAATGCGACTCATAGTGCAACTAGAAAGTGATGTACCGAGACCTTGGAGCAGCTCTTTTCTACAATACGCACTATTCTTCTGATCAACCTGGGGTTGCATTTCCTATTGTGGCCACATAACAAAAGGTTGGCTACAGTCCCATGAATCTTATTCTTTTTAATAATACTGGCAACTGTGGTCACAGGAACATGAAGCTGCTTGGAGACAGTCCTATAGCCTTTACCTTTAATGCGGCTTGTCTATAATGTTCTTTCTAATCTCCTGACACAACTCTCTCTAGTTTTCTGTGGTCTATGTTCAGTGTGGTGTACACCATGATACCAAACAGAACAGTAATGATTTTTCAACCTTTAAATAGGCAGACTGACTGATTACAAGTTTGAAGACACCTGTGGTGCTAATTACAGGACACGCCTTAATTTAACATGTCCCTATGGTCAAATTATTTTCAATCTTTTCTTGGGTTATTATCATTTCTGTCCAGGCCAGTTTTGTTAGTTTTTTAAAATGATTCTGCTGAACCAAAATTCAAAAGTAATGTCTGATTTTCATCAGTTAATTTTATGTAAATTTATATTTATTATTACTTTTGTCAGTTTCAGGTTACTTCAGTGGCCATTGTGAGATTTTCTTTCTTTAATGGAAGGTCACCAACAACTTTGTCCACATCTGTACTCAACCTTCACCTACACGCACATGCAGAGCAGCTCATATCCAGCGTTCTTCAGATGTGTTGGTCCTTTAGCATTAGCCACATTGAACAAGATCAAACCTTTAAAAGTTCAATTTCTGTGACAAATACCCAGCATACCTGTAGGACTTACCCACCTGGTGAGTGACGAGTAGGTTGGGGAGAGAACAAAAAGGCTTTCCTGGACAAAAAAAAATAGCGCTAGAGGTGTTATTGTGCTACATATATGCTGTAACACCTGCTGGTAAAGGTCTACATACACTTAGGGTGTATTCTATCGGAGGACAAATTTTCTTTAAAGCACACAGAAATATGGAATATTCTATGCAGGTAAACCTTAAACAAGTAAAGTGTGACCATTCAGCATTAGAGTATGCTTCCCTAAAGGACCACCAACAACTGTGAGAAATAAAAGCTTCAGTCTTACAGGTGGAAATTCAATCCATTATACTTTCCTAAATCTTTTCATCAGTGCTGGTGCAAAACAACGCACTTTTAACCAGTAAATGCTAAGATCTGCTATCTTTTCCATCAGAGCCAAAGTAACCCGAGACGATACCCCTTTAATAATCTCAGAACGTTTTCCTGTCCTCTAAGTCAGCAGACATTCTTTTGCTGTGAGCGTGACAGACCTGTGCAGAGATCAGGATGCCTCCCGGGGCCAGACACGGCCTCCATCCCCAGAACATACGATGGCTTATACTGATGTGGGGGAAGCAGATACGAGGCTAAGGCTCACAACGGGGGTCTTCTCTGAGGTGTATCAAAACATGGAAAACACCTGCAGAACGGGTGAGCTTTGTGTGGCATTTGTCCAATTATACAGCGGTGGAGAGAAGGGAGCGGATGCTGAGATGATGGGCTCTGCTTTACTGGCTGAACAAAAATAAAGCATCATCTAAAAATCAGCGACATTTAATGCAAACAGTAACCTGTTTTCTGAGTGAGTTGGTAAATTTTGCTACTTTGTGATTGGGTTGTAATCACTTTCCACAATATTTCAACGAGTCCTAAGACTAAAATGTGAACAAAAGGTCTTCCAGTACCTTCAGGTGGACCATTCCAAATAAGGTGAAGTCACTGCATTAGTGTTTTTTTCACAGTATTACCAAGATGTTTAAAGCATTTCAGTTTCAGAAACACTCCATTCCTTATACAGAATATTCTCTTATACTGTCATGAATTTGCCTCTTAGAGGCAGAGAGAACAAACCTAGGTGCTGAACTGCGAACGTATGAGATTTATTAACAAAAACAACAAACATAAAGTCCAACAAGATACTCAAAATGACAAAATAACAATAAAGGAAAAACTTACAGGAGTTGAACGCCAGAGCAGAAACAAGGCTCTGATGAGGATAAAGAGAGACTTGAATTCAGCCTGGTGAGTCAAGGCAGCAGCAATGAGAATTAACAGCAACTACCCTTAAATGGGGATCGAAATCCATTAAATAACAAGTGAGACGTGTGGGTTCACCTGAGCGAGCAAAAGGAAATAATGAGTGGTGATGAGAACAGCTGGGAGAGGTGAGGGAGGAGCAGCTGGATTGACAACTTGACAGGTGACACTCCCGGCAGAGCACAAACCCGGAAATATTGCCTGACAGCTGTCAACCCAGAAAAAAACACCATAGAATAAATATAAAGAATAAACATAATCACTGCAGACTGATAATTCATTATAAATAGATATGAAACAAAACTGGAGCCGAAACAGAACAACAGAAAGCAGTACAGAAATTCAAAGGCACAAAATGCAATAAATATATAAATACAAAGAAAGAGCCATGAGGCTGAGTCTAACAGAATGTCCAGAACTCAGCTCGTGACAGAGCCCCCCCCTCCCAAGGGGTGGAACCCAGACACCCCAAGGTAACACCAATGGAAAAAGAAAAACCCCGTCCCCCCAGTAGGGGTACAACAATAACCCACCCAGGGTGGGAGGTGGGGGAAGCAGGCTAGGAGAGAATGAACATAAATCCCACTCAGGGCCACACCAGTCAAAAAAATCACAGGTTTAGGCCCCCCAGACCAAAAGGCTGGACGGTTCAGGTGGGCAACCAAAGTCCCAAACCTGATGGACGGCAAGGTGGAACGAGTCAGGTGGCCTGCTGGAGAACATGGGCCACCTAACCCAATGGCTCAGTCCATCAGGCGGTCGACCAGGGTTTTTCAGCCACCAGAACCACGAGGGTGGCCCAGGTGGCGGCCACCCAGATGGAGCCGGAGGAGGCAGGACGACATCTGGTGCTGGAGGTGGAACCATGACGGCGTATGGCAAAGGACAAAGGAGGACCAAGATGAGGTCTGGCAGAGGAGAGGAGGCTTCTTCTTCCAGCTTTCAGAGAGAGCAGACGCTTTTCTCTCCCTCTCCCACCTCCCATTCCCTTACTGATCCCAGCTTGCTGTGTTCTGTCTGTGTCGCTCTTCTTCTGGCTGAATCTTATTCCAAAGGGAAAATTATGGATTTGGTGGGATTTGGTGGGCTTTATATGCGATTGACACCACTTCAAAAGAAGATCGGGCTAGGGGGAGCCCAAGTGGACTCATGGACAATTGGGAATTCATGTGTCTGTGTGATTCGACTGAGATGCGGAAGACATCTCTATTTGTTTGGCTTTTGATCACAGGATTTCTATTTTGGCTCTGGAGTTTCCTGATGTATCAGAAATTAAAGAAGTTGGGAGAGCTGATCAAAATGCGGACCCGGCAAAGCTCCTTCAACAACAAATTCGACCAGTTGGGGAGTACACTGATAGCGGCAATGGTGAACTGAATGGTGGCTGATTCAGTAGGTGGTATACATCTGGAGTCGCTGGTGCTCTCCAGGGAATGATTTTAAAGCCTGTATATGGAAATTATGAAGCACAGAATCGCAAGAGAGATGGAAATTCTATGCTCTGAGTGAACTGTGCCTTTGACCTTGATTCAGCGCCCTCTCCTCCTGGATGAAGACAAAACAGAAGAGAGTTTGGCTTCTCTTTAACCCAAACAATTAACATCAATTGCTGTTGTTCAGCAGACCGGACTCTTCAAGGACAGTGCTATCATGTGTCTAATACAGAACTTTGCCATCTGGCATGCACGAAGAGAGAGAGACTCTGGGACATGCTTATCTGTGTTTTGAATACATGAACATAACAACTATCCATTGCCAGGAGGCGCCCCCCTTTGTTGTACATCAGCAACTGATACATTCAACACTGCACTCACACTGATTATTATTTACATGCTGACTACACACACACTGGTCTCTCTTCGCTCCTTTGTATTGTATGATCTGTATTAGTCTGCTAATTGTGCTTAGAGGGTTTTTTTCTATGTAATCACAATTTTGATTATCTATGTAATCTTTATTTTGATTAACTATGTTTTTTCTCTCTGCCTATTGTGTCATTCCCTCCCCCATTCCCCCTCTTTACCCTCCACTGATGACAGGCGCCCTCATGGCAGCCGTGTCATTGGAGGCGCTTATCGCGCGCCCAATGTCAAGTCAAATTCCTCGTTTGTTTACACTGTAAACATGCTTGGCAATAAAGCTTTCTGATTCTGATTCTGATTCTGATTCAATACCCTCGATGGTCCTAGGGTGAGAGACAGTAGCACCCACGGTGGCGCTGGGCTGGAGCATTGCAGCACCCGTGGTGGCACCAGGCTGGAGCGTTGCAGCACCTGCGGTGGCTCCGGGCTGGAGCACTGCAGCACCAGCAGTGGGCCCGGGCTGGGCCAACGCTGCATCCTCAGTGGGCCCAGGCTGGGTCAACGCTGCACCCTCGGTGGGCCCGAGCTGGGCCAATGCTGCACCCTCGGTGGACCCTGGGCTGGGGCGTAGTGCCCATGGTGGACCCAAGCTGGAGCGCAGCACCCGCATTGGATTAATGCTGGGGCGCAGCACCCACGAGGGTCCCTGGCCGGGACACAGCACCCACAGAGACTCGGACCGAGGAGGGACACACACGACGGCCTCGGGCAGAGGGGAAGCTGCACCCACGACGACCTCAGCAGGGGGAGCTGGACTCAAGATGGCATCAGGTGATGAATCTGGACCCACGGAGACATCTGGGATGGATCGATCTTCCTCAGCAACCCTGGGAGAAGGTTCAGAAATAACAAGCAGAGAAACAGAGTCAGGGTCACCGGCAGCTTCGGATCCCAGCGAGGTGAGCTCAAGTGCAGCTAATGGCTGCACCCAACTCTCCTCACCAATAGCCAGGCAAGATCTCTCCAGGACAGTAAAAAGAAAAACAAGGGAGAGCACTTGGCTGAGCTTGAGCCCCACCACTGTCCAGGACTCCGTCGATCCAAATGATGACAACGTCTCGGGCCCGGTCTCAGGGAGGTCCAGCTCAGTCACTGACTCTGCTACAGTGGCCCCTGCAGTAGGCATGACGGTAGTGACAGTCTGGATGCCGCCAGGCGGAACAACCCACGCAGGTGGCTCATCCGACGTGGCAGCTGGGGGCTGGCTCACCACTGGTGCTGGAACTGGGTCCTCCAGGGCCACGGGCTCCTCCATTGTCCAGCAGTACTGTTCCGAGGCTGGCGGACACTCAGGACCTGGGGAAGAGGACACGGAGAGAGTTGGTGAGCAATTAATGGCTACAGCAGGTGGGGTGAGCTCAGGGGACTGCGTTTCCTTAGCCCCCTACCGGGAATCAGGCAAGGCATTTCATCATAAATAGAAGAGGGATAAAATGACACTTGCCTGTTCTCCCAGTATTTGGTGTAAACTGCTGCAGCGGGTGAATAGTCATCCCTCTCCGTGGCTATGGTGGATATGGGCCCCTCTGAGGATTGTGGAGGAGCCACCCCAGTAGTCATGGAGATGGGTGGAGCCAGAGAACCCATGGAGGACCTCTCAGCAGCGGGAGAGGACACTGAGGTTGAGCAGGGAACAGCAGCTACAGAGCGACGAGAAGCTGAGGATCCAGCCAGGGAAAAAAGAGCTGGAGGCTGTACTGTTGAAGGAGGCTTTGGTTTGGGTGCCGTGGAGATGGCTGTCAGAGAGGCAGGAGGCTTCCTCCGGAGGTCCAAAGTGGGATGACGTTGCAGTTGCTGTAATGGTGGAGCTCAAGCTGGCAAACCAGGAGAGGAGATGGACTTCTGCTAGGGTAAGCACTTCCGCAACGGCTTCGGTCTAGTGGGGAACAGCCCTATCATCAGCCCAGGGAATGACTGCTGGAGCGCGGTGACGGTGGACAGCAGTCCCGCATACTGCGGATAGTTCCAGAGTCTGGGGTGTGCCTCCAGAATCTCCACTGCTCTATACAAACACCAGCGGGCGGTGAGAGCTTCATCCACAAAACACTGGATAAAGTCCGCCGCCCATTCCTCTTCCAGGCTTGGAGACCTTACTGCCCATCTTCTTTTGCCAGATGGGTAAGGCCGACGAGCCGGGGATATAATGAGCTCCAGAGACCAGGTGAGCAAAAAGAACAAAACAGAAAGATTCACAAGCTCACGGCAGCTGGGTTCTTAAATGGCTGCTGCCTTCTGTCATGAATTTGCCTCTTTGAGGCAGAGAGAACGGACCCAGGTGCTGAACTGTTCAGCTTATGAGATTTATTAACAAAAACAACAAACATAAAGTCCAATAAGATACTAAAAATGACAAAATAACAATGAAGGAAAAACTTACAGGAGTTGAACCCCAGAGCAAAAACAGGGCTCTGATGGGGATAAAGAGAGACTTGAATTCAGCCTGGTGAGTCAAGGCAGCAGCAATGAGAATTAAGAGCAACTACCCTTAAATAGGGATTGAAATCCATTAAATAACAAGTGAGACATGTGGGTTCACCTGAGCGAGCAAAAGGAAATAATGAGTGGTGATGAGAACAGCTGGGAGAGGTGAGGGAGGAGTGGCTGGATTGACAACTTGACAGGTGACGCCCCCGGCAGAGCACAAACCCGGAAATATCACCTGACAGCTGTCAACCCAGAGAAGAACACCACAGAATAAATATAAAGAATAAACATAATCACTGCAGACTGATAATTCATTATAAATAGATATGAAACAAAACTGGAGCCTAAACAGAAGAACAGAAAGCAGTACTGAAACTCAAAGGCACAAAATGTGATAAATATATATAAATACAAAGAAGGAGCCATGAGGCTGAGTTTGGCAGAAGGTTTAGAACTCAGCTCGTGACATAAACAGAAAACATCAAGCCACATGCCTTTTTTTTCTCTATCTGCATTCAAGTTTCCCTTACTTACAAGTTTCCCTTCTCTTAAGCTTGAGAATCCCAGCTTGCTGTCTTGTCTGTGTCGCTGTTCTTCTGGCTGAATCTTGATCCAAATGAAAAAAAATGGATTTGGTGAGCGGCTTTAATAAAATTAACAACTTTTTACATAAATTTGGGCCAGGGGGAGCCCCTATGGAGAGACCCGTGGATTGGAACACATGTGTCTGCATGATTCGACTGATGATGTGGAAACATCTATCTGGTTTGGCACGATCACAGGATTTTTCTGCTGATTGGCTCTGGAGTTTTCCTGGTGTATCGAAAAATTTAACTAGAAGAGCTAATCAAAACGGTCCCGGCGTAGCTGCTTCTTCAACAATTCGACTAGACGGGGGAGAGCACTAACTAACGGCAAGACTAACATGGAAACTACCATCTGGCATGCACTGTAGAGAGATGGACTCTGCCGGACATGCTTCCCATGTTTAGAAGGGAAACATCTGGAGTCGTTTTTGGTGCCCTCCAAGAATGGATTTAAAGCCTATGTATGGAAATTATGAACACAGGATTGCAAGAGCTGTAAATTCTATGCTCTGAGTGATCTGTGTTATCAGACCTTGAATTCGGTGCCCTGTTGACTATTTTCCTCCTGGATTAAGACAAAACAGAAGATTGTGCTTCTCTTCATAAACATTCTGGTGTGCTGCAATCTGAACTCTCAAGGACAGTGACTGGCTCAGGAAATTTCCATCTGCCATGCCTCAAGGACATGCTTCCGAGTTTCAGACACTAAGACATAACATCTCGGCTGGGAGAGATTTGCTGCCTCCAGTAACTGATAAACACCCACCTGCATTCAACATACACGAACACACTGATTCACATATACTGAATTACATCCATTCATTCACTGATCCTCTCTGACCTTTGGTTCTGTTGTCTGCTAAATGTGCATTGAGGTTTTTTTTTTTCCTGCAATCAAAAATTCGCTCACTCACTGAGCGCCATTTTGGTAAACATGTTTTTTTCTCTTGCCTACTGTGTCATTCCATATCCCTTCCCTTTTTTTCTTTCTTTATCACCACTATGACTGGCGCCTAGCGGCTGCCCCAGCCTTGAATGCGCTCTGCAGAGCGTGCCCAAATGTCACGTTTCGTTACCTTGTATTCATACATGTGTAATGACAATAAAGTTGAATCTCATCTCATCTCATCTCATCTCACTTAACACACTGAATACAATTCTGAAGTAATTCAGACAAGGGTAATAGTTAGGGAAAGGGTAGGATAAGGGATCTCCTTCAGCCACCATCTCACTTCATGTAGTTATCTTCCTTACCAGCAGAGGTACCACTTTTTTCCAACACGTAAGTACAAGTTGTAAGGGCCCCTTTATACAGGGGTGAGATCATTAAAATATCATTGAGAGATCTCACCAATTTTTGATCTATCAATGATCTCCAGTCACTACGATATCCTCAAAGTTTTGACTCAGTTCAAAATACACAAGGATCTGACAAATGATCCCAAAGATCAACTACTGGCCCAATCTTTCAATGATCTCCATACTGTGTAAAGGGGCCCTTACATAGATCACTGATAGATCAGGAAAGATAACTGAGAGATCATTGGGGATTTCTTGGGTGGCCAAAAAGATATATACGTATTTGGGCCCTTTACACAGACGGAGATCATTGGGTGAGCAGTGAGAGATCAAAAATTGACCTGATCTCTCAATGATCTCCTAAAGCCTCAAAAGAGCCTTTTCTGTGTAAATGTTTGGGAGATTGTTGTAAGTTTTTCATGGTATAGAGATCATTGAAAGAGCCATAAGAAATCACTGGGAGATGACTGAGAGAACAGAAGAGATTGCTGAGGCATCAAAGTTTGTTGGGCAACCAGAGAGGTTCCTAGTGCTCTTCTACCCCCTTTACACAGGGGTGGAGATCATTCACAGCTCAATGAAAGATGAAAATATTGGCCAGATCTCTCAATAATCTCTCAGTGATCACCAAGATCTCTTAATGATCTTCCAGTGAACTTCACGGTCTCCACAGTTGAGAGATTTTTTTGACTCAGTCCAAAACAATCTCTCAATGATCTCTAATTATCTCCAAATGCTCAGCAATCCCTCACTGATCTCTCAGCCATCTCTATCTTCAGGGTGGAAAAATTTGGCAGTCATTGGGAGATCACAGAGATTGTTGAGCGGTCAAGGAGAGCTCTAGGAGCACTTAAATGTCTCATTGATCAACCTTTCAATGATCTTGCTGCAATCTTTGAATCTCTGAATGCCAAATTTTTCCACAGTGAAAGTAGAGATGGCTGAGAGATCAGTGAAGAATTGATGAGTGTTCAATGTAAGACAAATAGAGGTCATTGAAAGATTTCTGAGAGATCACTGGGAGACTGATGAGGTCATTGAGTGCTCCTTGAGAGACTGTTGAGAGATTGCTTCCCTTTGGTGGTCGGTGAGAGATTGTTTTGGACAGAGTCAAAATGTTGGGAACCATGGAGATTGCTGAAGATCACCAAGAGATCATTGAGAGATCTTGATGATCGCTGAAAGATAATTGGAAGATCGTTAAGAGATCAGAACATTTTTTCATCATCCAATGATCTCCACCCCTGTGTAAAGAGAGTATATTGTCTGCTGGTAAAAATGCCTTTAATTGTTTTCTTTTTGCAGGAAATTATACATATTGAACTTATACTGATAGTATTCCCAGTCTGAATGAAAAAACACTGAATACATTACTCAACTTTTTGTTTCATTACATATCACAGTAGAGAAAAAAGTGAGACGCAGTGGAACCCAAACTGATAAACCTTTGAAAGATCTGTTACTTACCTTAGATTTATTTTTGGAACACACGTCTACTCATGTGATAAGAATCAAAGCTAGACTGAAAAGAACACAGCATGTGCAGCTCTTCCATTGTGTATGGAAGGAAAGTCCAAATTAAAACACGGCCAGTGTTAATTTTCATGTCACCTCGACACTGATTACTTCGCACAGCATGCTAACAAGCTATCAGCAGGTTAACACCAGATTAGGATTTTGATGAAAGTTTCTCACAGTCCATGTCATCTAAGAAAAGAATTTTAGACTCTGACGTAGCTACTGATGTCATCCATGATTATGCTGGATAGCAGCTTGCTTTTTTTGGAGCTGACTAATTAGATGAGTGGGAGAAATTGAAAGTTATCATCGGGCATCCATATACTGTAACTAAAACGTTTAAAGCTGGAATACACATTTTTCACATTGTCAGTGAAATCATCAACACTGCCAGCAATGCTGTTTGTTCAATATTTGCCATCAAATGCAAATAAATGCACGGAGTGAACTCCCTATAATTGTCAGGGTCTGAGCATGGGTTGGGTACCATGCTCCCACTTTGAGTTTGTTATTCTGTGTTTCCCCTGCCTCAGTTCAGCTGGTTTTTTGAATTCTCTGTATTTATTATTATTCATTATCATAGTCATGTTATGTTCTTTATTCTGGTTTGAGTTTTATGATTCTCTGTTTCATTTGTCATGGTTGTGTATTCCCTGGTCCTGTGTTAATGTCTTTGGTTTACCTTTTGTCTCAGCCCTCATGTTTTCCCGTGCCTATAGCCACTCCTTGCTGTCTCTGATTCCCCTGATTGCACCCATCTGTCTTGTGTTGTCCTGATTGCTCCCCTGTCTATATGTACCAGTGTTCAGTCTGTGTCAGGTGTGGCGTCATTAATGTTTCTGCCTGTGTCTTGTGAGCATCCTGCCCTGTTTCCCTGTGAGTTTTTGCCCGCCTGGTTTTTCATGTTTTCAGCCCATGTTCTGCCTTTAATTTGTTCAAGTTTTTGTTAATAAACAACTGTTTTTGCACTAATCACCTGCCTGTGCCTGAGTCCTCTCCAAATACTTACCTGACAGAATGACGCCACCAGTTTTGAACTCAGCAGGCAGAGATTTTGGGAGCTTGAGGTTGGATGCTGATCAGGGTTATGCAGCCCATCTCATCTAGTCTCTTGTCTCGAGCTCCCACAAGTACCGCATGCCACGGGAGGCCCTGGGGTGTTTGAACACTGCAGCAGATGTGGTGAAGATGCACCCTGGTTTACAGAACTGCCCCGAGTTGACAGGGCTGTTGGATTCAGTCGCCCACCTCCGACACATATACCAGGAGGGGGTGTGGAGCATCCCTGGTACGCCTACCACCCCAGACCAACAACCCGTGCACAAACAGGACAAGAGCTCTCCGGATGAGATGGAGCTTGTGTCGATGAGACGGCATCTCCTGACTCCGACATTGCCCTCCTCTCCACGCCACTCACCAGTTCCGCTATCACGGGGGAGAGGGTTGCCGTTTACACCAGAGCCTGTGCTGATGACAGAGCATCACCTGGTTTCAGAATTACGGGACCCAGTGCCTTCCGTGAGATGTCTCTTGGCACCATTACGCATGTCTCCTCCGCCATCATCGCTTAAGCCCAATGACCCCGTTGTGTGCCCGATCGGGTTTACGTTGACTGTGCCCTCCTGTGCGGCCAAGGAAGAAGAGCTGGAGTAGTGCAGGAAAGTTTTGCTTTCCCAAGCTGAGATTATGCTGGACTATAAACCTTGGTTACTTCCAGAATCTGTCTCAGCGGGGCAAGGATTGGCTGGCTACCAAAGGCTCTGCTAGGAAGCAAGCATCGGTAATGCGCCATATGGCACAGCGGTCCAAGCAATCCCCTCCGATCTCCCCAGCTCCTTCTCAGCTGTTTTCAGAGTGCTTGCTGATTCTGGGTGGGAACAGACTGATTAGGGAGGTGTCTATGATTTCCAAAGTTCCTGTTTAAGTTCCAGCTTCCTCCTCTGTGCATACACCTGTGCGCACTCCACCAGCTTCACCAGTGAAAAAGCCCACAGCTTGGCCTGTGAAAAAGCATGCAGCTTCTCCTGAGTTTTCACTGGTTCCCATATCTGCAGCTTCGGTTGGGACCATGCCTGTAGAGCCAGCTCCTCCTGCTGCACGTGAGGCATGAGTCACGGCTCCAGCTGTTCCTGAGGAGTTCGCGCCTGTTCCTGTTTAGCCGGAGGTGCATGCTCCAGTTCCTGCGGCTCATCCAGAGGTGGTCACCCCAGCAGCTGTGGATCAGGAGCTCAGGCAAGTACTTATCTCTTCTTTAACATCAATATTAGCAAAGACTTGACTAGCTCCTGGTAATTGTGGTGACACTTCACTCACTCCCTGCCTCTCTCCTTCGTCAAAGGTAACCATAGCGAGGTCAGACGCTCTCGCATCCCAGGAGATGTCTCTGGAGATCTACACACCACAATCTTCAGCACCTGAGGCCAGCACGCACCCACCGTTTGTTCCTGAGGACTGTGCGCATCCACCATTTGTTCCGGTGCCTGGCATGCACTCACTGGTTGGTTCAGAGGATGGTGCACCATCGCCTGGTGTTTCTGGTATTCAGTGCGCTGCAGAGACCCGCTCCGGAGGACTGTGCACTGCCCAGCACGCTTCTGTCAGCTGTTTCTGAGGACTGTGTGCCCCAGCCACCTGCTACGGAGCTGAAGGTGCCTTCATCACTAGTAATGGAACTAAGAACTCATCAGTCAGCTGTTTATGAATTAAGGATTTCCGTGTCAGTCTATCCTGAACTAGAAATTTCTGTTTCTGAGTCGCTTGAGCAAAAAAATCTCTGCATTTGTGTCCCCTGAGTTAGAAATTTCTGCATTTGTGTCCCCTGAGCTGGAAATTTCTGCATCTGTATCCCCTGAGCTAGAAATTTCTGCATCTGTATCCCCTGAGTTAGAACTTTCTGCATCAGTCCCCCCTGAGCTAAATATTCCTGCATTTGTGCCCCCTGAGTTAGAAATTTCTGCATCTGTGTCCCCTGAGCTACAAACTCCCCTGTTATCTGTGTCCGAATAAAGGTTTCCTGCGTTATCCCCAGAGCTTAGAATTTCTGTACTATTTCCAGTGCATAAGGATTCTGTGCTGTTGCCTGAGCCAGAAGCTCTTATGTGGTTTAAAATTCCATGTTGTCTCTGGGGCAAAGGGCTCGTTTGTTGTCTCCAAAACAAAGGGCCTCAATGTTACTTTCTGAGTTTGAAACACCCGTGTTGTTTTCTCTTGAGCAAAGGGCTCTAATGTTATCTCCTGAGTTTAAAGGTGTTATACTTTCACTTCCTGAGCTTAAGAGTTTTTTGTTGTCCTCTTCTGAGGTAGAAGTTTCTGAGAGTGGAGTTTTCATGTCACTTTCCCCTGAGTATTATACTCCTGTGTTAGCTTCTGAGCAAAGATTTTCTGTGTTAGCTTTAGAGCAGAGAGCTCCTGTGTTAGTTTTAGAGTTGAGAGCTCCTGTATTAGCATCAGAGCTGAGACCTCCTGTGTTAGCTTCAGAGCAGGGAGCTCCTGTATTGTTTTCAAAGCCTAGTGCTCCTGTGTTTCTTTCTGAAGTTAGGATGTCGTTGACGGCTCCAGAGCTTGAGGTTTCCGTGTTTTCATCTCATGAGTCTAGGGTTTTCCTGTCATTTTCTCCTGAGTTTAAAGTGCCCCCGCAGTTATCCTTGGACCCATTCTGCTCTCCAGTTTAGTGGTCTAGGAACTCTGGGAGACCGCCCGACTTGCTCTGTGTTCTGGTCTGGGGTTCCATGGACTTGGATAGGCCCCCTGACCTGCCTTGCTCTCCGGTCGAGTGGCCCTGGGTCGATGGAAGACCACCTGAACCGTCGTGTTTTGCCAATCTGAATTTATTGGATATATTCTAAAGTAAAGATGGATCATATTTGACTTCTTTAAGTACCCATCTTTATTGTTTTCTAATTCAGGTAATTGTGTCACTCTGAGCAACTTTAGTGTCTGTATATGGATTTTTGTAATATTTGTACTTGTTCTTGATCATCAATGTCCTTTTTGGAAACAGAGAATTCTTGACCATCACCATTACATCATCTCAAAAGTCTATTCCTCGTGTAAGAAGAGTTGTGTCCAGTATTTCACAGTATTGCTTCTGCTCTTGATATGTGTCATTCGATGAAACCGGTGTCCTCTTTAGTGTATGTAGAATGTAATCTCTTCTCTGAGCAGCTTTTTGACTTCCGGGTATGGTAGGGTAGGAGGAGGCAACACAGGGAAACGTGCTCCCAACATTTAGATTATAAATTGCCTAAAGAAACACGAATTTCTAAAAATTTTATTACATGGAGTTATGACAGTAAGGGCTTCAAGATGCCGAAACTAAAAAATATTTAAAAAATCAACACAGCGCGAATTACACAAGGAAGACGGAGATGAGCAGATCTCAGCCGCTGACAATGCCATGGAGGATAATGACAAGATAAAGATAATGACATGCCAACGGCTGTGTCAGAACAAGCTAGCAGCGCGAGTTTGGACTTGATATTGAAAGAACTGCGTGATTTCAGAAAAGATAATAAAGTCCAGCTGGCAGCTATTAAAGAAGAAATGAATAAAACAAACAAGAGACTAGAAGAAGCGGAAGAAAGGATTTTGGAAGCAGAAACTCGATTACAGACTAATGAAGAGGCCCTGGCTGAGATGTTCAAACTCCATATTCAAATGGAGGTTAAGCTCACGGATCTTGAGGAACGATCCCGGAAAGATAATAACAGACTATATGGAGTGAAAGATGGGTCTGAAGATGATTTTCCATCAATGACTGCTTTTGTGGAAAGCTTATTAAGGGAGAATCTGGAATTTTCCAACCCCGCGGAACTACGAGTGGAAAGAGCGCATCGCGCACTGACACCTAAACCTCCGCCAAACGCACTTCCACGATCAATTGTCATCAAAATGGCCAGTTCCAGGATAAAAGAAGAAACTCTGAAACTGACCTGGCAGAAACGTGGATTCGAGTACCTTGGGAAGAAGGTTAATTTGGACCACGACTACGCACCTGAGATCATGAAGAGGCGGAGGGAGTACGCTGAAATAAAGTTGGTACTTAAAGGGAAGAAAATTTGATTTCAAACCCCTTTCCCAGCGAAAATGAGAGTTTTTTATTCAGATGGAACCATGTTATATGACTCGGCCGAGGAGGCGCCCGCTGATATGGAGAAGAGGGGATTCCCGGTGACTGTCGTCAGACGCCCGGAGACTCACATGGAACAGATCCAGCAGCTAACATGGCGCACAGAAAGGAGGACGAGAGGTCGAGCGACTGGAGAACGCACCCGGGACTTCAAAGAAAAACTACAAGTATTCAGACGACAAGAGCAAGAATGACTATGAAAGCGACGCAGACAGACTGAGAACTGAGACTGAATGGAAATACGGATGGTGAGCTTACTATTTATAATAAACTGCCAGGACAGAAAATAAACTATGAATAATCTATGTAAGAATAGATTAAAATCCCACGCAAAAACAAACATACAGTTTGGCAATACAGAGTTTTCATAGTCAGATGTTTTTCCTGTGCTGTATGAAGATGAACATTGGCCAATTGGCAGAAGAAGGCCCTCTTTCACAAATATATGAGAGAGGATCCCCTTCAAGGTTCCCTAAGTATAGGGGCCAATTAGGGTCATATCTAAAACCCTAAGGATGGAAGTCAATAGTTTAGTTGTTTATATTTTTATTTTATATGTTTATTTTATTTTTTTTTGTTGTATGAGTTTTTGTTTGGAGTTTTTTTGCTGCAGGTTTGGGCAGCCTTATTGTATATGTTTTTGTACACGTAAGGAGAGTTCTGTTTTATATAGATATAGGTTCTACTATGTTAATGATATCAGAACAATCGAAAATGATTAGTAGCAAGATAAAAATTATCTCCTTCAATGTTAACAGTCTGTTGAACCCAATTAAACGTAGCAGAATCTTAACCAAAATGAAGAAAGAACACGCACAGATAATATATTTACAGGAAACTCATTTGGACAATAAGGAACATGACAAATTAAAAAGAATGGGCTTTACTAATGTTTTTTTTTTCATCATACAAAGTGGGACGAAGGAGAGGAGTTGTTATCCTTCTTTCAGATAAATTACATTTTGAAAAAGAATTTGAGATAAATGATAAGGAGGGCCGTTTTATTTTAGTAAGGGGAAAGATAGAGGCAAATTCAGTTACGTTGCTAAATCTATATGCACCTCCTGGAAGTGATTTTCACTTCTTCAGGAGAATCATTGACATAATAACAACTGAGACTGGATGCCTTCTAATTTGTGGAGAAGACCTCAATATACATTTACAGCCAAATCTGGATACCTCCAATGGTAAAGCATCTGACAAACTGCCTTTAATTAAGAAAATTAATACACTATTTGAAGAGGTAGGTCTAATTGATATTTGGAGAGACCTGCATCCAGTCAGAAGAGATTACACTTATTATTCCTCACCTCATTCACTATACACAAGAATAGATTATTTTATAACATTTGGAAAAGACAAAGAAAAAATAAATACCTGTGGAATTGGGACAATAGACTTAAGTGATCATGCTCCTATATACCTATCTGTAGATCTTCAACTACAACCAAAAATTATAAATTGGAAGCTAAATTCAAGCCTGCTCAATAATTCGCACTTTATAGAGCAAGTAAAAAAAGAGATACTTTTTTATCTAGAGAATAATGATAATGGTACTGTGTCCCCTCCAGTTCTATGGGATACATTAAAGGCTGTTCTAAGAGGGAAAATTATAGCAATATCCTCCTATAAGAAGAAATTGACAAATAACAAACTAGAGGAACTCCAAAATAAATTAAAAGAATTAGAGAAAAAACATAAAATAACAATGGGTCAGGATAAATTGGAGGAAATTTAAAAAAAAATAGAAATGAAATTAATGATTTGACTACTAATGAAGTTAAGAAAAAAATAATGTTCCTTAAACAGAGATATTATGAAAGTGGATCAAAATGAATGAAAGTTTTAGCTTGGAAACTTAAAAAAGAAAATAGCACAGAACACAGTTCATAAAATTAAAGATCCAAATACTAAAATGCTAAAAAGTAAATTAAATGAAATTCAGGGGGCCTTTGAAGTATTTTATAAGACTTTGTACTCTAAAACCACAACATGTAGTACTACTGACATAAACTCTTTTTTGGACTGCTTGGATTTAACAGTATTAAACGAGGAACAAAGTAAAATAATGATCGAGGATATCACAGAAAAGGAATTACAGTTAGCAATAAGTAAACTTAAACTAAACAAATCACCAGGATCAGATGGGTACACTGCAGAGTGGTATAAGGAGTTTAAAGAAGAACTGATGCCGGTGATACTGTCCACATTCAACTGGGTTTTAAAGAAGGCACAAATACCACCTAGTTGGGATGAAGCAATAATTTCTGCTATACCAAAAGAAAATGAGGATACATTAGAATGTGGATTCTATAGGCCAATATCGGTTCTTAATATTGATTATAGGCTGTTCACTGCCATCATGGCTAGAAGATTAGAAAAATCCATATCACATTTGATACACAATGATCAGACAGGCTTTATCCGAGAGCATCAAACACAAGATAATATACGCCGAACTCTCCATATTATCAATCATATACAAAGAAAAAATATCGCAGCAATGGTAATCAGTATTGATGCAGAAAAGGCCTTTGATTCTGTGGACTGGAGTTTTCTTAATCAAGTTTTATACAGATTTGGCTTACATGAAAAAATGATCAAAACAATACAGGCATTATATAATAAACCCACTGCAAGAATTAACGTTAACGGCTGTTTGTCAAATAGTTTTAACCTAGAAAGAGGGTCTAGACAGGGTTGTGCATGTTCACTGTTATTATTTGCATTATATCTGGAACCATTTGCCCAGTATATTAGACAGAACAAAGGAATACAAGGCATTAATATAAATGGGAAGGAGTATAAATTGGCCTGCTACGCAGATGATATTTTGATCTACCTGGGGCAATCAACAGATTCCCTACCTAAACTTATAGAATCATTCAACTATTTTGGTCAATTATCAGGATACAAAATTAACATAAGTAAAACACAATTGCTTAAATATAATTATAATCCACCAGAAGAAATTAAAAATAATTTTCAATTTGCTTGGCAAACAGAATTCTTAAAGTACTTGGGAGTCATAATACCAAAAAACCTCTCTGAACTACTAGAATGCAATTATTCACCAATCCAAAGAAAAATCAAAGAGGACATTGCAAGATGGAATCTAATTCCATATTTAAACCTAAATTCAAGAATTGATTCAATTAAAATTAATATACTCCCCAAATTATTATATTTATTTCAAATTTTGCCAATAGAGATAAGTGAAAAACAATTTAATGAATTGGACAAAATGCTGTCCAGGTACATATGGCAAGGTAAGAAACCTAGAATCCAATTTAAAACTCTACAATTGCCAAAACAAAAAGGGGGGTGGGGCCTTCCTTCCCTGAGAGACTATTATTGGGCAACACAACTTAGACCCATATTTTGCTGGTGTAATCCTTCATATACTGCCCAGTGGAAGAGTATTGAAGAGGGAATGAGCCCCACTCCTATACAAGCAACAATAGCTGATGGGAACCTACAAGACATTATCAAGAACATAGAAAATCCATGGGTTAAGTGGACTCTTAAAATCTGGAGAAGTAGTATCAAAATATAATCTACAAGAGAACATAGTAATTTTAAAGTGGTGCGCATATGACTCACATTTCACTCCAAATAAGTCAGACACAAGATTTAAAGTTTGGGCAAACAGAGGGATAACAGCCTTATGTAAGATAATGAAAGATGACACACTACTTAGTTTTGAAACACTTAAAGAGAAGTATCAGTTGGAATCACAAGACTTCTATCGCTACTCACAGATGAGACACAAATAAATAGCAGGTTAAAATGTATAGCAGAATCATGTAAACCACTGCTAAATTTATTTAAAAGGGCATATAACTCAAATAAAGATAAAAGCTTAATTTCAGGTTTATATAAAGGTCTTGTAAACCTGAAAAGACACTCAACTGTCTGGCTGCACGGTGGGGCAGTGGTTTAGCACTGTGGCAGCACAGTTTTACTCTCAGCCGGGGGATCGCGGGGATCATGAGATCGTGGGTTCGATCCCAGCCCCCGACCAACAGTGAGCTGTGTGGAGTTTGCATGTTCTCCCCGTGTTGCGTGGGTTTACTCCGGGATTTCTCCGGTTTCCTCCCGCATACCAAAAACATGTAGGTTTAGGGCGCTCGCGCATGCAGCGACCAGCAGCCGGTGGCTTGTCACCAGACTGCAAACCAAATCTACCTACGGGTACAAATAAGTAACAAAAAAAAAAAAAAAAAAAAAACTCTATATGATAAAACAAAATGGGAAAAAGAAGGAGGAATAGAAATATCGGAAGAGGAATGGACATTAATATGGTCAAATCAATGGAAATGCAGTAGTTCACAGAGCTGGAGGGAGTTTGGCTGGAAAAGCCTAATTAGATACTTTATCACACCTTCCCAGAAGGCTCAGTACAAAAGGAACTTCCCAACTTGTTGGAGAAAATGTGGTAGTACAAATGCAAATCATTATCATATATTTTGGCTCTGTCATGTTATTCAAAATTATTGGAAGGAAATTCATAAAGCTATACAAGATATTTTTGGATGTCAGTTACCACTGGAAAGCAAAACTCTATTCTTTGGGCTTGTGCCCGCAGATTGGTCAAAGAGGGACAAATATTTATTATGTATTCTACTGATTGCAAGCAGAAAGGCAATCACAAAAAAAGTGGCTTTCACAGGAGAGCCCATCTCTTGATTTGTGGATGGACATTACAATGGATATTTATAAGATGGAGAAAATAACAGCTTATGTCAATTACAAAAAGGATTTGTTTATGTCACAATGGGAAAAATGGACTAAATATGTAACACCACTCAGGCCGGACTTTCAATTTGCAGAACTGGTATAGCAGACCTTGTTAATATACAAGAGTGTGTACATCAACACTTACTCCCTATGTGCCGATGTTTAAGCTGACCCTCCCTTTTTTTTCTTTTTTTTTTCTTATTTCTTTTTCATTTAAAAAAAAACGGACATTCAAATGTAATAGTCAAATGAAATGATGGCTTAAACCTACTTTCTAAAGAATATCAATAAAGAGAAAATTACAAAAAGAATGTAATCTAAATTCTTAAGTGATGTACATATATAGAGCAAACCAGCACAAATATGGTGTCATGAGTCTGTGCTCTCATTTCCCCTCTGAGCTCAGACTCATTGTTCGCTCATTGTTTCCTTGCGGCAGTCTTAGATGAATGTGGACTGGATTACCTCCTTCTCTAATCTCTCCAGCACTTGCAGGGTGATATCGTCTCTGGAGTGTTTTTTTCCTGTAAGTTTTCCTCATTTGTATTTTTGTGTTCTTCATGTACTGTTTGGATTTCTGTTTGTATTTTTGTTGAATAAATGTCACAACTACAGTTAAGCACATGGGCCTGTCTTTCTGCCCCGGAGGGGCCATTCATGACAGAAGACTGCCGCCAGATGAAGGCTCAGCTGCTGTAGTTGTGCTTTTTCTTGTCTTTTTTGTTCTTCTTCTTTTTCTTCGCACCTGTCCTGCGGAGCTGACATGTCTCCCTCAGGTGAGCCAGAGGAGGAAGTGGAGTCGAGATAAGCTGGAGTATGTCTCCATGATCGACGACATGGTGATCGGAGCTCAGAACTGCTCATCCCGCAAAGACGAGATACTGTGCTGGTGTGGAGTCGCCAACCTGCTGGAAGTCAAACCCAGCATATGCCTCCACCCACGGGTGATCAGACTCTCCCTTCCTCCACTCCCACCGACGCCACCGGCTTCCTCCTCGACTGTCCTGTCAGCTTCACGGCGACGCCACCGTCCCACTCCGGACTGCCGGAGGAAAGTCTCCACTTCCTCACCAGCAACCTATCCCTCACCGAGGCAGGAGACTCCTGCAGCAGCCTCTCTTTTTGACTCTTTCTCTCTGGCTGTCCCACCAGCCAGTCTCCCCATTGCACTTTTTTCTCCCTCCTTCTTGGTGACTCCTCCCGCTGCGCCAGAACTGGTCGCCTCCCCCTCGGTTCAGTCCATCACCATGACTCCAGGGGCGGTTCCTCCCCACTCCATAGAGCGGCCCAAGTTCACCAGAGCCATGGAGAGGGACGACTCCCCACACACAGCAGCAGATAGCATCAAGATCTGGGGGTAAAAAAAGTCAAGTTTCATTTCATTCTATTTCATTTTTTGATGATATTCCTGGGTTCGATCGCAGCCCCCGACCAACAGTGATCTGTATGGAGTTTGCATGTTTTTCCCGTGTCTGCGTGGGTTTACTCCAGGATTTCTCCGGTTTCCTCCCACATGCCAAAAACATGCAAGTTTGGTTAATTGGCATCAAACTGGGGATTCTAAATTGTCCTTAGGTATGACTGAGAGAGTGAATGGTTGTCTGTCGCTCTGTGTTGGCCCTGCGATGGACTGGCAATTTGTCCAGGGTGTACCCTGCTTCTCGCCCAGAGATGCTGGGATAGGCTCCAGCCACACACACACCCCGCGACCCAAAAAGGATAAAGCGGAAGAAGATGGATGGATGGATGGATGGATGGATGGATGGATGGATGCTTTGCCTGATTCCCGGTAGGGAGGCTCAGGGAAAGCAGTCCCCTGAGCTCTCCCCACCTGCTGCTGTTACTAATTGCTCACCAGCCCTCTCTGTGTCCTCTCCTGTGGTCCCTGAGTGTGCACCGATCCCGGGATTGAGCTGCCAGATGCAGGAGGAGCCTGTGGCCCTGGAGGACCCAGTTCCAGTGCCAACAATGAGCCGAACCCCAGCTTCCATGCCGGATGAGCCACCAGCATGGGTCGCTTCACTTGGGGGCACAGTGACTGCGTCAACCACCATGCCTGCTGCAGAGGCTGCTGCAGCAGAGTCGGAGCTGGACCTCCAGAAGGCCAAGCCCGGAGCACCATCGTTTGGATCGATGGAGTCCTGGACGGCGGTGGAGCTCGAGCTCAGGCAAGTACTCTCCTTAGTTTTTCTCATTCTATCTGTTTTGGAGAGGTCTTGTCTGGCTCTTGGTGAGGAGAGCCAGGCGCAGCCATCAGCTGTGCCTGAGCTCACCTCATTGGGCTCCGCCGCTGCTGGTGACCCTGATCCTGTTCCTTTTACCTGTTTTTTCTGAGCCTTCTCCCAGGGTTGCCGGGGAAGAACCACCTGTGCCAGATGTCTCTGTGGGTCCAGGCTCGCCATCTGAGGTCGTCATGGGCCCAGATCCCCCCGCTGAGGTCATCGCGGGTGTCCCTTCGCAGCCCGGGACCTCCGTGGGTGCAGCTTCAGTCCAGGCCAGGTCTTCCGTGGGTGCAGCTTCCCCTCTGCCCATCGTCTAGATTCCTCTTCTATGTTCTGAGTTTCCATGTGTGCTGTGTCCCGGCCAGGGATCTTCATGGGTGCTGTGCCCCAACTTTAACCCGACGTGGGTACTGCGCTCCAGTATGGGACCACCATGGACGCCACGCCCCAGCCCGGGTTCCACCATGGGTGCAGCATTGGCCCAGTCCAGGCCCATTGAGGATGCACTGTTGGCCCAGTCCGGGCCCACCGAGGGTGCAGTGTTGGCCCAGTCCGAAGGTGCTGCAGTGCTCCAACTGGGAGCCACCGAGGGTGCTGCAGTGCTCCAGCCCGGCGCCACCGAGGGTGCTGCAGTGCTCCAGCCCGGAGCCACTGCGGGTACTGCTATGCTCCAGCCTGGAGCCTCCGTGGGTGCTAATGTCTTTCAGCCCAAGACCACCGAGGGCGTCGAGGCCTCCTCTCCTCTGCCTGGTGCCGCTGGTTGTCTTTTCTCATCACCAGACACCATCGTGGTTTCCCCCTGTCGGCCCTACATCCCCTCACTGGGCCTCCCCATGGGGAAGCCACCTCCTGGGTCACCCCTCTGGTCCTGGTGGTTAAAGAACTCAGGCCAGCCACCTGACAGACTGAGCCGCTGGGTTGGATGGCCCATATTCTCCGGCAGGCCGCCCGACTCATTCCACCTTGCCATCTGCCTGACCTGGGACTTCGGCTGGCCACCTAAACAGCTGAGTTCTTTGGCCTAGGGGGCCCAGGGGCCCAGTGTTGCGCAGGTGCGGGTCATGAGCGGGGTTTGTATTTTCCCTCCGTAGCCTGATTCCCCCACCTCCCTCCCGGGGTGATTTTTTGCTGTTCCCTTTTCTGGGGGGGGGGGGGTCCTTTTGGTGTTGCCTGCGGGTGTCTGGAGTCCACCCCTTGGGGGGGGGGGCTCTGTCATGAGTCTGAGCTCTAATTTCCCCTCTGAGCTCAGACTCAATTTATTTTCTGATTTCTGTATGTCTGTTATTATTATGTTGTCAGTTCTTTGTATATATTTTGGTTTGTTGACACTCAGAGCCCTTCCTCTTGCCCAGACACTCCTACTAGCTACTCACACTGTCTCCCTTCCATCTCAAGCTGTGAGCAGTCAATTAATCAGCTCACCTGCTGACTCAGCTCGCTGCACCTGTGCCTCATTTGACTGTATGGTATTTAAGCACTGTCTGCTCATTGCTTCCTTGCAGCAGTCTTAGATTAATGTGGACTGGATTATCTCCTTCTCTAATCTCTCCAGCATTTGGAGGGCGATGTCGGCTCTGGAGTGTTTTTTCCCGTAAGTTTTCCTCATTTGTATTTTTGTGTTTTTCATGAACTGTTTGGATTTCTGTTTGCCTTTTTGTTGAATAAATACCACAACTACAGTTAAGCACGTGAGCCTGTCTTTCTGCCTCGGAGGGGCCATTCATGACATATGGAGGCCACAGACATTAGAATGTTAATTAAATCTGGCAACATTGGTTTGGGGTCTGGGGCTTTGTTTGGTTCCCCATGCTGCATTTTTGTTCTGGTCTCCATGATGGGCAGATAGTTTGTTTTGGCCCACCTGGCCTGTGCCCCCACTACCCTCCCTGGGAAGGTGTTTTCTTTTTTCCTTCTTTTTTTGTTGGTAATGTTTAGGGGTGTTTGGGATTCACCCCTTGGGCGGTGCGGTGGCGCAGCGGCTAGCACTGCGGCAACGCAGCAACTCACCCTTGGCCATGGGATCCCTGGTTCGATCCCAGCCCCTGACCAACAATGATCTGTTTGGAGTTTGCATGTTCTCCCCGTGTCTGCATTGGTTTACTCCGGGATTTCTCCAGTTTCCTCCCACAGGCCAAAAACATGCAGGTTAGGTTAATTGGAGACTCTAAATTGGCCCTAGGCGTGAATGTGTGTGTGAATGGTAAAGGGATAGCACCGTACCGTGGCTGCTTCATCCATCCAGGTGGATGCCCTCAATTTCCCCTCTGGGGATCAATAAAGTATACAAATTTTTTTTTTTAAAAATCAAAAAGGGGGCTATGTCAGGGCTGAGTGTGGTGATCTGGGCTGTGTGTGCCTTTGCCCTAATTATCTCCCACAGCTGCGGGCACACCTGCGTCTCCTCATCAGGTACCCTTTATAATGAACACTGTCGAGAAGACAGCACGGAGACGTCTACGCTTTCTCCCAGGAAGAACTCCTCCCTAGAGTCTTCCTCTACAACACTATGCTTAGAGATTTCATCTCTAATCATCTGCTTCTCGTCGCACGGGTGTTCCATCTCTCCAACGCTATGTAAGCCTTCTCAGAGTTATTCCCTGCACCTGCCTTTCTCCCCTTTGTTCCCTGTGCACAGGTGGACCGCCCTTCAGGCGGACCTCTCCTTCCTCCTGGTGGCGGACCGGACTTCAGCTGTGTACAGCGACATTCCCGCCTCGCAAATTGATGAGCTGGAGCGCACGTCACGTATTCTTCACCCAAGCTGCACTGTAAGTATCCTGCACCTGCACCACGGCATCACAATGGGACGCTGGACCGGTATTGGGAAATCTTCTCTTTGGAGCCAGATTAACTCTTCGCTGCCGTAAGACTGTAAAATCTCTATTAATATCATTATCTGCCAGCCTGAGTCTAATCCCTCTATCTCTGCTATCATTCCAGGGTTGCCAGACCTGTCCTGTCGTTCATGCTCCTGCTCCCACTACACAACACTCACACAACACCATTCGCATGCACACACCTTCACTTTCATTCAATGAAAGATCATCATTGTTATTGAGCCTGTGTCTGTTTCTGGGTGTTTCTGAAAACCAAGTCACTGAGCATGGGTTGGGTACCATGTTCCCACTTTGAGTTTGATATTCTGTGTTTCCCCATAGTTCAGTTGGTTTTTTGAATTCCCTGTATTTATTATTCGTTATCATAGTCATGTTATGTTTGTTGTTCTGGTTTGAGTTTAATGTTTTATGATTCCCTTTCTCCTATTATCATTTGTCATGGTTGTGTATTCCCTGGTCCTGTGTTAATGTGTTAATAATGCAGCAGTTGACTCCGGTAAGACAAGAGGGGGGGGGGGGGGGTTGTGCATTTATATTAACAAGGCTTGGTGCACGAACTCTGTCACTGTTGAGAGACACTGCTCAGCTAACCTGGAGTTTCTCATGGTTAAATGTAGACCTTTCTATCTGCCACGCGAGTTCACTTGTACCATCATAACAGCCGCTTACATTTCTCCGGATGCTAATGCTAAGCTTGCTATGAAAGAACTGCATGCAGCTATTAGCAAACAACAAACTGCACACCCAGAGGCAGCATTTATTGTGGCGGGTGATTTTAACCACTCTAACCTCAAGACAGTGCTTCCTAAATTCTACCAGCATGTCTCCTGTCACACAAGAGGGGACAAAACATTGGACCATGTTTACACCAATATTGTGGGAGCCTACACAGCAACTCCCCTCCCCCACCTAGGTCAGTCTGATCATTTATCCTTGTTCCTTACCCCCAAGTATGTACCGCTCATCAACCGGGTGAAGCCATCAGTGAGGACCATCAAAGTGTGGCCAGAGGGGGTTGACTCTGTACTCCAGGAGAAGTTTAGGAACACAGACTGGAGTATGTTCACCTCTCAGGCTACCTGTGGCTCCCACATAAACATCAACTCTTACACCCACTCAGTCCTGGACCATATCAACACCACTATTGACTGTGTCACCACGGAAAGACAGATCACCACGTACCCAAATCAGAAGCCGTGGATGAACAGAGAAGTGCGACTTCTGCTAAAAGCACGTAACAATGCCTTTAGATCTGGTGATGCACAGGCCTACAGTTCATCCAGGGCAGATCTGAAGAGGGGCATCAAGAAGGCCAAGCACAGCTACAAGCTGAAGGTGGAGGAACATTTTGGGGACTCTGACCCCCGACTATGTGGCAGGGCATTCAAGCTATCTCTGATTATAAGCCCAGCAACTCCATACCTATAGCCATGACTGTGCCCTTTCTCAATGAGCTAAATAACTTCTATGCTCGTTTTGACAAGGACAACAATGAAAAGAACATCAATTTCCCACCCTCTGATGACCTCCACCACCTCACACTCACCCACACCGACGTCCGTAATGCACTGAGTCATGTCAACGTACGTAAGGCTGCTGACCCTGATGGCATTCCTGGGCGTGTGCTGAGGGCATGCGCTGAGCAGCTGGCAGGGGTCTTCACAGACATCTTCAATCTGTCCCTGGCCCAGGCCGTGGTACCAGCGTGCTTCAAGACCACTTCAATAGTACCAGTGCCGAAACATTCAACACCATCGTGCCTAAATGACTATCGCCCTGTGGCACTGACGCCCATAGTCATGAAGTGCTTTGAGCGACTGGTCTTGGCAGAGCTCAAAAAAGGCCTGCCCCCTACACTGGACCCTCATCAGTTCGCCTACCGGAGCAACAGGAGTACAGAGGATGCGGTTTCTACAGCGCTGCACTATGTACTCTCACACCTGGATGACAAGAACACCTACGCAAGAATGCTGTTTATTGACTTCAGCTCAGCATTCAACACAGTTATCCCCTCCAAGTTGCTCACCAAACTTGGGGACCTGGGAATCAGTACCTCCACCTGCAACTGGATCATGGATTTTCTGACCAACAGACCCCAGCATGTTAGGTCAGGCCCCAACCGTTCTTCCATCATCACACTCAACACTGGTGTACCACAGGGCTGTGTGCTCAGCCCATTCCTCTACTCCCTCTACACCCATGACTGCAGGCCTATGTATGGATCCAATTCCATCATAAAGTTCGCAGATGACACCACGGTGATTGGACTCATCAGGGACAACGACGAGTCAGATTACAGGGCAGAGGTTGAGCACTTGGCTACTTGGTGCGCTGACAATAACCTGCTCCTTAACACCAGCAAAACCAAGGAGCTCATAGTGGACTACAGGAAGGAGAGGGAAGAGACACATGACCCCATCCATATCAATGGCATAGCTGTTGAACGTGTCCCCAGCTTCAAATTCCTGTGGACCCACATCTCGGAGGACCTGTCCTGGTCAGTGAACACCACCAGCCTGATCAAGAAGGCCCATCAGCGCCTCTTCTTCTTGAGGACATTGAAGAAGAACCATCTGTCAACTGACATCCTGGGCAACTTCTACCGCTGCGTGATAGAGAGCACCCTGAGCAACTGTATCACACTCTGGTATGGGAGCTGCTCTGTAGCTGACCACAAGGCGCTGCAGCGGGTGGTGAAAACCGCCCAACGCATCACAGGGACTCCACTTCCAGCTATAGAGGACGTCTACAGGAAAAGATGTCTGCGCCGGGCACGCAGCATTCTTAGGGACTCCAACCATCCTGCTCATGGACTGTTCCAGCTTCTCCCCTCCAGAAGACGTTTCAGAAGCCTTCGGACTAGAACCAGCAGGTTTAGGAACAGTTTCTTTCCAACAGCTGTCACGTTATTGAACTTAGTTCCCCGTTGACTCTCTTACAATCATCTTTTACCATCCTCACCTGTACATAACTGCATAACTACATCTAACTTATTGCACATTATTTGCACATAACAGTACTTTTAACTTTCTGCACTGCTGCATATATTTGCATATATTTGCTTAAATTGCACATACTGTTAATTACCGTATATACTGCACTGCTGTCCTTTGCACTTCTGATTGGATGCTAAACTGTGTTTCGTTACCTTGTATTCATACATGTGTAATGACAATAAAGTTGAATTTAATCTAATCTAATCTAATCTAATGTCTTTGGTTTACCTTTTGTCTCAGCCCTCATGTTTTCCCGTGCCTATAGCCACTCCCTGCTGTCTCTGATTCCCTTGACTGTACCCATCTTTCTTGTGTTGTCCTGATTGCTCCCGTCTGTATGTACCAGTGTTCAGTCTGTGTTGGGTGTGGCATCATTAGTGTTTCTGCCTTTGTCTTGTAAATGTCTTGCCCTGTTTCCTCGTGAGTTTTTGCCCACCTGGTTTTTGTTCTGTTTTCAGCCAGTGTGCTGCCTTTAATTTGTTCCAGTTTTTGTTAATAAACAATTGTTTTTGCACCAATCGCCTGGCTGCTCCCGAGTCCTCTTCAAAACACTACGAAACATCTTACATCTAACATCTTACATCTCAAATATGTCAGAAAGATGGAGCTCAAAATAGCTCATTGTATATGTAATAAATATTTTTCAAAAAAAGGTTTAACGTCATTAAAATTAATCTTTTTTATTTTTAATTCCATGATATTCTCTTTATTGAGGAAAAAAAATAGTAGTGGCTCCAGGAGAGTTCTATGGGGAATCTCGGTATGGAGACTAGCACAGTTTTTTTTTGTTTTTTATTCCTTTTCAAAAAATATTTAATTAAATTAAATTTAATTAAATTAAATAATACATTTACATATTTATTCCATCTAGCTACAATGCTCCGCACTGGGTTTGTTTATGTTTATGTTTATATTTATATATCTATATATTCATTCCATCTAGCTACAATGCTCCGCACTGTGTGTTTATATATCTACATATTATTCCATCTAGCTACATTGCTCCGCACTGTGTGTTTATATATTTACATATTTTTTCCACCTAGCTGCAATGCTCCGTACTGTGTGTTTATATATATACATATTATTCCATCTAGCTACATTGCTCCGCACTGTGTTTATATATTTACATATTTATTCCATCTAGCTGCAATGCTCCGTACTGTGTGTTTATATACTCATATATTTATCCCATCCAGCTACAATGCTCTACACTGTGTGTCTGTGTGTATATATATATATATATATTTATAGTAATATGTACATACGTATATTAGCTGCTCTTGCTTGCTTGCTTTTTTTTTTTTTTCTTGCCTTCTGATTGTTGCTCTGAGTGTTGCTATCCCTGTGCTGTTGCAATCCTGGAATTTCCCCGTTGTGGGACTAATAAAGGCTTATCTTATCTTATCTTAAATGGGAGTTAATGGACTAATTTGTGATTTAATTTAATTTAAAGTCCATTTGCTCTTATGAGTTTTCAGTTTCAGAATCCACATCAACTTCTTTTACAAGTGCTTGTGAAACTTAAACTAAAATGCTAATTCTTGGAGGGGGGGGGGGGTTAAATTTAAGATGGATTTAAAACCACAAGAATTATAACAGTTTTTGAATCCCCTGCGGCCCAAAGTATGCCGGGAGAATCCCCCGCTCCTTATCACAGCCCCGACATTACAATAGTTTTGCTCCTTGTAAAGCTGGGTTCACACTATAACGTTTGGACTGACTTTTACTGACGTTTTGAAAAATCAGAGAAATAAGTGGTGGAGAAATGTTGGTGAAATTATGTTCGTGAGCACATAACAACTTCTATGAACTTTTCCAAACTTTTACGAACTTTTGCTAGCATTTGCCAGTGTTGCATTCAGCATTGTCAAACTTTTGCCAACTTATTCTAGCGTATGTATAGCAGTTCCCAACTTAGGTTAACTTAAGCTAAGAATACTCAGCGCAATTCAGCTGACATCAGCATCAGGTGACGCTCATATAAAGATCAGCGTTTATGGAGGCTTCCTGCCATCCTGGACCTGCTTTTTTGGGTAGATTCACAGTACAATGTTTGGACCAACTTTTACTAACATTTTGGGAAACGTCTGGCTCCGCTGGCAAAAGTTGACAAAAGTTAGTGTTTGTTGGCTAACGCTGGTGAAAGTTATATTCGTTGAGAAATTTCAGCACCCTGAAAATTTGCCAATGTTTGGAAATAAAAGTTGGTGAAAATTGTGCTCAGTTTGTAATAGTTCCTGAGTGCTGGGCTAAGTAATGCAGAGTTCGCCTATGTCAGCCTAAGTTAAGTTCCATTGGCAAACGCCGACTGAAATGCTGACGAAAACAGATGTTTTTAGATCAAAACTCAGTTCAGACATGCAGGAACGAAAGAGAAATAGAGAGAAGGGGGAGTTAGAAAAAAGAAAGTATATATGTAAGAGGACAATGTAGAATATTTATTTGGTGATAACATAGTGTGTATGACATGTTTTTTTTATTTTTTTAACGTATGGGATATATATGTGTGTGTGTGTGTATGTATATATATATATATATATATACACTACCGTTCAAAAGTTTGGGGTCACTTAGAAATGTCCTTATTTTTGAAAGAAAAGCACTGTTTTTTTCAATGAAGATAACTTTAAACTAATCAGAAATACACTCTAATATCTAATATACATTGCTAATGTGGTAAATGACTATTCTAGCTGCAAATGTCTGGTTTTTGGTGCAATATCTACATAGGTGTATAGAGGCCCATTTCCAGCAACTATCACTCCAGTGTTCTAATGGTACAATGTGTTTGCTCATTGCGTCAGAAGGCTAATGGATGATTAGAAAACCCTTGTGCAATCATATTAGCACAGCTGAAAACAGTTTAGCTGGCTAGAGAAGCTATAAAACTAACCTTCCTTTGAGCAGGTTGAGTATCTGGAAAAAATTATTATTTCAAATAGAAATCATTATTTCTAACCTTGTCAATGTCTTGACCATATTTTCTATTCATTTTACAACTCATGGTGGTAAATAAGTGTGACTTTTCATGGAAAACACAAAATAATTGTCTGGGTGACCCCAAACTTTTGAACGGTAGTGTATATATATATATATATATATATATATATATATACAGTATATATATATATATATATATATTAGGGACGTTTGTGGGTTTGTTTGCAGGTGATGGGTGTGGTTTCGTGGGTGGTTTTGTGTCTTTGCAGTGTTATTTTTCTACCACTAGGCTGTGCTGTTGTGCAAACGTGTCTTTTGCCAGTATGGATTACTGGTTGCCTTGGAAACAACAGCCATTTTTTTTTTTTTTGGCTGTCTGAAAAAACATTTTCTTGGTCCATGGAATAAAGGTTTTTTGGTGAAATTTCCAGTCAATGTCTGTCTACTCTCTGTCTGTTACATACATATAAATATATATACATACTGTGTATATATATACAGTATACTGTATATATATATATATACTGTATATATATATATATATATATATATATATATATTCTGCTCTGTGTGTAGTCAATCTCCAGGGTTTATTGGTTCACTTCCATTGTGGGAATCAAACAGTGCTGATGTGGTGTCAAAAAGTAAATAACATTTAATGGGATTTTGTTATTTTAATGGACAGGTGTAACAGTCAAAATATAATCACCCGTCATTTATTTATATGATGATTCATTAATAGTTTTTTTTTTAATTCCATCCACATTCACATTTTTAATTGCGGGCTTAGTGTTGGAATCTATAGCATAATTTTATTATTTTTTTAGATGACTGAATGAATGAACAGGAGGGAAGGGTATGCAGAAGTAACTACGTAGGAATATAAAATGAAAATAAATACTGAAACGTATGCCCAAGGGAGATGTGTACACTCCAGAAGCAAGTCCAGAATGGCAGGAAGCCTCCATAAACACTGATCTTTGTACTGTAAGAGCGTTACCTGACACTGATGTCAGCTGAATTGCGCTGAGTATATCTTTGATTTTTCAAAAAACATCTGTAAAAGTCGGTCCAAACGCTATTGAGTGAGCCCAGCTTTAACTTAGGCTTACTTAGCTAAACTGTGCATAACTTAGTTCAGCACTCAGGAACTTTTACAAAATGAACACAACTTTCACAAACGTGTATTTCCAAATGTCGGAAAATTTTCATTCATTCATTCATTCATCTCCTTCCGCTTAATCCTTTTTGGGTCGCGGGGGGGCTGGAGCCTATCCCAGCATCTTTGGGCGAGAAGTAGGGTACACCCTGGACAGATCGCCAGTCCAGCAGGTTGAAAATTTTCAAAGAATACAACTTTTGCCAGTGTTTGCCAACAAACACCAGCAATCATTAACTTTTGCCAGCAGAGCCAGATGTTTGACAAAAAATCAGTAAAAGTTGGTCCAAATCTTATACTGTGAATCCACCTTAAGTTTGCAAATAGTTCATCCACATGAGGCAAGGGGTAGCAGTCTGTAACCACAGCTTTGTTTGGTTCATGGAGGTCTATACACATCCTTATTCCACCAGTTTTACATTCTGTTACAACAATAGGTGAAAGCCATGGTGAAGCACTGATCTTTTCAATCACTCCAGCTTTCATTAAACAGTCAAGTTCTGCAGTGACAGAAGCTCTTACAGCTAAAGGAAGACATTGCAGTTTCTGATGTACAGGTTTGACTGTAGGGTCGATTTTTACTTTATGTACAAAATCATGTACACAACCAATATCAGAGGCTGCAGGAATATAAGTGGCAGGCAACAATGTAGTGGTCTTCACTTGAGCAGCACCAGTAAGTGGAGGAAGTACAGTATTTCCTTTAATGCAGATATGCAGTGCTTCCATTAGATCTCTTTCAAGAAGCGGGGTGCCCTTTTTCACAACAAAGTGGCAGAGGATGATTTAGTTTCTCTATTCACAGTTATGTACATGTAAGCAGCCTAACACAGGGATTTTTTCTTTGTGTAGGTAACTAGCCGAAAAACAGGAGGGAGCAGTGAACATCACGAAAGTACTTTTCATAGAAGTGAGGAGGCAAGATAGACACTGAGGAGCCAGTATCAACATCCAGTTCAGGCTCAGTAGCAAAGGAGGTAGATGCACTAACATGAATCCTGCATAGTAGTTTCTCATGTGCATGCTAAGGACTGTTTAAATACAGAACAGTCTATTTAGGGAGCTGTATCTTGCTTACATCTCTAGTTTTGGAGGTGTGGCAGACACGAGCAAAATGTCTGACTTTTTGGCATGGTTTACATGCTGCTTTAACAGCAGGGCACTGGGGAAAATTAGCCAGATGTTTATCAGAACTATGTCTAAAGCAAGGATGGAAAGAAGCAGCAGTAATAGGCACCTTATTTAAATGGGTGTTCTGTTTGTACCTCTTTTTAGAATGTTGTGGACGGAGCTGTACTGCCTGCACTGGGCTGCTGGTATCTGTCAATGTTTTAGCTTGATGAGCTGCAGATTCCATTTGCATGGCAATTGTATTGGCTTTATCCAGAGTCAAATCAGGTTCCAGCAAGTCTTTCTCTAATATTAGAGTTGGTGATGTGTTCAGTTAGCTGGTCTTGGATCATTTCATCAGTTTTGTCTTCAAACCTGCATTTTGATGCAAGATCTCATAGTGCAGACACATATTGTATTACAGTTTCATGGGGTGCCTGTACTTGTTTCCTAAAAGCATGTCTCTCCACAACGACTTTGACTTTAGGGGTAAAGTGTTTTTCTAAGGCAGCCACAGCAGAGGAAAAAGTGTCACCTGTATTCGGTAATGAGTAGAAAATTTGCTGTCCTTCAGTTCCTAAGCAGTGAAATAAAGTGTCTCGCCTATGGGCCTCAGTCCAAGCATTCCCAGTTGTATTAATTACCAGCATGCAATTCTGAAACATCTGCATCCACATGTCGAAAGGTATCTGTGGTTCTCCCAGGATGAGCAGAAACAGCAATGTGGAGGCACATTACCAGCCATGTTAAGTCCGCTGTAACACACTGGGTCACTCCTCATCAAAATGTAGTGTGGGGACGTAATAAAAAAGCAGCAAAGTACTGAACAAGTCTCCTTTAATTACTCTTATGAAAGTTTTAACAAAAAGCACCGTAATATGCATGTTCTTCACTAACCACCATCTTGAACTGCATTACTTCTTCTGCTACCCATAGTTACAGTGATAGTAGTGACACCCAGTGGTGTGATGCATCAACATATTAAACTTAAGACACAACAATGTGTAAGGGTAATTTACATTTAAAAAGGTTGTAAGTTTTAGTCAAGTAAATTTTAGCATGCAATGCTCAAATTTGATCATCTCCACCTCCATCTTCTTCCCCTTAATCCTTTTCGGGTCGCGGGGGGGGTGGGGGGTGGGCTGGAGCCTATCCCAGCATCTTTGGGCGAGAGGCAGGGTACACCCTGGACAGATCGCCAGTACATCGCAGGGCCAACACAGAGAGACAGACAACCATTCACTCTCACTGTCATACCTAAGGACAATTTAGAATCCCCAGTTTGATGCCAATTAACCTAACTTGCATGTTTTTGGCATGTGGGAGGAAACCGGAGAAATCCCGGAGTAAACCCACGCAGACACGGGGAGAACATGCAAACTCCACACAGATCACTGTTGGTCGGGGGCTGGGATCAAACCCAGGATCCCCCAGCCAAGGGTGAGTTGCTGTGCTGCCACAATGCTAACCACTCCACCACCACACTGCCCTCAGATTTGATCATATTAAACATAATTTTTCAACTACAAAATCGGGGTTAGTGAAAAGGCTGAGTGGCTAGTAACTTTGGAAAATCACTTGCCATAGTGGCTGGTGAGCAAAAAAATGTTAATGTCAAGCCCTGGCAATGACAATACTGTATCAATTTAGAGTCACTAGTATCATGATACTTTATTGAAGATTATTAATAAATGTTTATCTATTTACCTGTTCATAGTTTTCGACCACGTGACTTTCGGAGGGGTCAAATAAGATCGCCGGCCATGTTGGGGGGTGGGGGGGTGGGGTAATAACGGAGGGAAGAAAAAAATGTGAAAAGATCCGAAATTTATTGTGAAACTCTTGATAATGACAGACAGCGGGTATGATGACAAATTAGTTTTAATTAAGAAGCAGGCCCCCATCTCATTCCAAAGCAAAACTGGTCAAAAGACATGGAGAAGTGGGCTAGCATCACCTATCCAGACATGTACAAAGCTTAATATATTTCTTGTTCTTCATAACACTTATCATGCATGCTTATTCACATCAGCCCATAAATTATTCACAGAGCCCTCAACTTAATTTCTCCTGTTTGTTTTTCTCTGGTTTTGCTCTGTTTATTTTTTTTTTTATACTTTATGTGAACTAATTTGATTTAGCATTAGCTAAAGACTGGCTTCATTCAGCACACCCACCTGTCCAGGTGCTTTCAGATGAAGTTAGGCATTGTTGTCTTGGTGTTTTATCATTATCCCTTATTCAAGGTGCAGACAGATACTCTTGGAGTAGACTCCAAGCTACTTGTAATAATCGTCAAAGCCACAGGCTAATTTGCTGGTGTTCTGACATTTTTGGCATCAGAACAGTAAACCTTGGGTTACTACTCCGTCATTTCCTTCAGCTGTTGTTCAGAAGAATTAAGACTTCCCAAGCGAGTGACACTCTTAAATGCTGGTGAAGTCTGGATGTCAGCCTCCTTCTCAGCCTGCTAAAGCTAACCTTAACTCCAGCTAAGGTTAGCTTTAGCAGCTAGCTTGTTCCAGCACAGAATGTTCCGACTTTGCTGGTTTCCTACCAGCAGCCTCAAGAATAAAGTTGTGTTGTTTTTCTCCTCTTTGGAGCCTTCTTTCATTGGAAAGGAAACATGAGGTGAGCAGGATCCAGATGTGGTGAACACCTTTTGCCCTCGAGTCTGTATGGAGATCTAATCAGCCGGCATGATTAGAAGCACCTGCACAGCTGAGCAGAAGGAGACGTTTTCTGTCTCACCTGGGTGGACACAGCTGATGGTACAGACTGCAATTAAAGGTAAGAACTTGGCAAAGATGGCTAAATAGTGATTTGGATTTCCATAATATCCCGTAGCTTGAAAGTGTGACACTTAAGTTGGCTCGGACAGATCCCTGATAGGTCCCATTAGACGAAGAAGTATGTTTGTTTAGCTCTCTCTCTCTCTCTCTCTCTCTCTCTCTCTCTCTCTCTCTCTCTCTCTCTCTCTCACTCTGTGTGTGTGTGTGTGTGTGTGTGTGTTGCAGGCAGCAGCTGAGCTGATCAGAACAGGGAGCTTATGAATCTGTGAAAATGTCCATAGTGCATTACAGACTCTTTAACAATGTTATTAGTCAATTATTTCTACAAACCTATTCCAAAATGGTCAGAGCACCTGCAAGCTGGAATACTAGGAAGGTGTCAAGTCAGCTCAACTAATATTATAAAATTCTCCTCCATTTCTCTGATAGTTCCCAAGATAACTCACCTTTGCTCAAAATAATTGCAGGAAATTGGTAAAACAACACTTTCTCTTTCCTAGTGTTTGTACAACCAGTTATTCCACAGTACTGCACTATATTTACATAATTTTCGGCTTTAATTAAGTAGAATCAGCTCCTGCGGCTTCCCTCCGAACATGACCACCCATATAGTGACTGGAAGCCATGTAACGTCATCTTAATACTATGAATTTAGGTACCACAGTAATAAACTAGAAAAGCACTCGGAGAGCGCAGACCTCCGCCAAGCGCCACAGTTCCCCCCATACAGTGTCTGTGTGTACGTTTTCAGATTCCTTGACCATGAAAACATACGACTAGCAATTGGATTCACAATGATAGGATTAGTGGTTCAGTAGTTATTCACGAAAATCACATTTTCCGTAATGGCCGTTTTCGCCACAGTTCCCCCCATACAGTGTTTGTGTGTACGTTTTCAGATTCCTTGACCATGAAAACATATGACTAGCAATTGGATTCACAATGATGGGATTAGTGGTTCAGTAGTTATTCACGAAAATGGCATTTTCCGTAATGGCGGTTTTCTTCTGGACGGTGATCCGGATCACCACCAAAATCTAATCATCTGTAGGATACCCCATTTCTGAGAATCTGTGAAAATTTCATGAAAATCCGTCCATAACTTTTTGAGTTATCTTGGTAACAAACAAACAGACAGACAAACAAACAGACAAACCAACGCCGATGATCACATAACCTCCTTGGCAGAGGTAAAAACAATTGACTTTCCTGTCCACTATGGTGCTGAATGCTCACTGTCTGTTTAGGTCAGCACAGCAAAGGAGGGACTCTGAGATGTAGCTAGCAGCTGAACAAAGCAAAGATCAGGTTGGGAAATTGCAATATATGATATTGCAACACTTGGCATATCGCAAAACCCTGATAATATTGCATTGCGGCCAAAGTATCATGATAGTATCATACCGTGCGGTGTCTGGTGATTCCCACACCTTAGATTTGAATTAGCATTGGGGGGGGGGGGGTTCCCTTGCCTGTCTTTAACTTCTCAAAACATGTACAGTATCTCACAAAAGTGAGTACACCCCTCATATTTTTGTAAATATTTTATTATGTCTTTTCTTGGTACAACACTGAAGATATGACACTTTGATACAATGTAAAGTAGTCAGTGTACAGCTTGTATAACAGTGTAAATTTGCTGTCCTCTCAAAATAACTCAACACACAGCCATTAATGTGTAAACCGCTGGCAACAAAAGTGAGTACACCCCTAAGTGAAAATGTCCAAATTGTGCACAAAGTGTCAATATTTTGTGTGGCCACCATTATTTTCCAGCACTGCCTTAACTCTCTTGGACATGGAGTTCACTAGAGCTTCACAGGTTGCCACTGGAATCCTCTTCCACTCCTCCATGACGACATCATGGAACTGGTGGATGTTGGAGACCTTGTGCTGCTCCACCTTCCATTTGAGGATGTGCCACAGATGCTCAATAGGGCTTAGGTCTGGAGACATGCTTGGCCAGTCTATCACCTTTACCCTCAGTTTCTTTAACAAGGCAGTGGTCATCTTGGAATTGTGTTTGGCGTTGTTATCATGTTGGAATACTGCCTTGCGGCCCAGTTTCCGAAAGGAGGGGATCATGCTCTACTTCAGTATGTCACAGTACGTGTTGGCATTCATGGTTCCCTCAATGAACTGTAGCTCCCCAGTGCCGGCAGCACTCATGCAGCTCCAAACCATGACACTCCCACCACAATTGCTCCTGGTGGGTCTGGAAGCGCCATGTTAGGCAGCATGCCACCATCAGTGTGTGAATGTGTGCGTGAATGGGTGGATAGCAGGATCTGTAAAGCGCTTTGGTCATCAAGAGATGAGAATTAAAGCGCTATATAAGTGAATGCCATTTACCATTTACCATTTACCATGCTTGACTGTAGGCAAGACACACTTGTCTTTGTACTCCTCACCTGGTTGCCGCCACACACGTTTGACACCATCTGAACAAATAAATTTATTTTGGTCTCATCATACCACTAGACATGGTTCCAGTAATCCATGTCCTTAGTCTGCTTGTTTTCAGCAAACTGTTTGCAGGCTTTCTTGTGCATCATCTTTAAAAGGGGCTTCCTTCTGGGACAACAGCCATGCAGATCAATTTGATGCAGTGTGCGGCGTATGGTCTGAGCACTGACAGGCTGACCCCCCACCCCTTCAACCTCTGCCGCAATGCTGGCAGCGCTCATACGTCTATTTTCAAAAGACAACCTCTGGATATGATGCTTAGCACGTGCACTCAACTTCTTTGGTCGACCATGGCGAGGCCTGTTCTGAGTGGAACCTGTCCTGTTAAACTGCTGTAGGGTCTTGGTCACCATGCTGCAGCTCAGTTTCAGGGTGTTGGCAATCTTCTTATAGCCTAGGCCATCTTTATGTAGAGCAACAATTCTTTTTTTCAGATCCTCAGAGAGTTCTTTGCCATGAGGCGCCATGTTTAACTTCCAGTGACCAGTATGAGGGAGTGTGAGAGTGATAACACCAAATATAACACACCTGCTCCCCATTTACACTTGAGACCTTGTAACACTAATAAGTCACATGACACCAGGGAGGGAAAATGGCTAATTGGGCACAATTTGGGCATTTTCACTTCAGGGTGTACTCACTTTTGTTGCCAGTGGTTTACACATTAATGGCTGTGTGGTGAGTTATTTTGAGGGGACAGCAAATTTACACTATTGTACAAGCTGTACACTGACTACTTTACATTGTGTCAAAATATCATATTTTCAGTGTTGTCTCATGAAAAGATATAATAAAATATTTACAAAAATGTGAGGGGTGTACTCACTTTTGTGAGATACTGTATATCAACAATAAGCATCCTACATTTACTAAATATTTCTGATTAATGTCTCAACATTTTTCAGAAGCGTTTTTTAAATTAACCGTCATCAGTGCAATAACATTACATTAAGTAATAATCACCTGTTCATACTTAATCTGAATCAGTCTCCCACTGCAAGGTCTTGCTCTATCAGCTGTTATGTACTTTTGAAGTGTCCTTATTTGATCTATTTATAAATTCAAGAAATCTGTGTCTGTCTGTCTGTAACATTCATAGGACATCATTGGATGGCCTATGATGTTCCTATGATGTTTATGATGTTCCTATGATGTCTCCATCATAGGACGTCATGCATCCATTGATGTCTTTATGATGTCAGATACAGTAATGGCTGCCTTGATGTCTACATGAAGTCATATTGACCACGAGGTCCTATGCCTGCCTTGACGATGCCGTCATATACACAATAGCACTGGCTATCTATGATGTATGCATGATGTCCTAGGATGCCTGCCTTGAAAATGGTGATCATGCTACTGCGAAACTTTGATGTAGACCATAAGGACTCGCAACGCCGTCATATAGAGAATAGGACGATGCCGTCATATACACAATAGAACTTGCTACCAATGATGGAAGCGCACCTTGAAGAATAGCAGTCTACACTCATCATAGCAGTATGTCGGGGGTGCACAAATCTGTAAAATGCCAAGCAAAGCACTGATTTTATCCGATTGCTCTGATTTCTTGGTTTCTACGGGCAAGCACGGGTCTGGCAGAACACGGTCCAAAGCCACTTTTTGCTCGGATCAATTTTCAGGATCTTCTCCATGAACTGGAAATATGACACACCTATCCCTCAACCAGTGGTCTGAACGAAGAAGAAGAAGACCCACCAGATGGAAAGCAATACAGTGAGGAGAACTGCTGCACGTCAGAAAAGATGCCGTAAAGATGAAACACCTCAGGTTCGAGCAGTACACTGCAGGCATGACTGTGAACAACACAGCCGTCTGAGACAGGATGACATCCGTCAGCACCAGGCATGCACAAATATTTGCTTATATTTGGTTTCTACGGGCATGGACGGGTATGTACGGGTATGTACTAGTATTTTCAATTATTAAAAGACAAATTCAAAGTAATTTGGATAAAACCCAAGATTTACTGACCTGTGATAAAGGCATATCTTTCAAATGTTATATTGTGGAGAAGTGTGGAAGGACGAGGCTGAGTTTATTTCTCAAGTCCAGTTTTATTCACATTCACATTCTCCAACATCCAAAAACAGAAAGAGAGTGAATCCCCCAACATCTGTCCCTTTTATACCCCAGGACATCAAAGCACACAGTCACATTGTCTTTTAATCCCAAAATCACAATGCATCCCCCTCCAGGTCTTCTCGCCTCCACCTAAAGTCCTGGCGGTCAGGAAATCCCTCAAGGCCATCTCTTTGCATACAAAAGGCCAGATTTCACATCCTCCTGTTACCCCTAGGAGGTTCAGTCCTTTTGTTCCTCTGAGACGTGAAGCATACAATAAGCATACAGTAATATACATGTGAAGCATATGAAACCCACATATGTGCACCACATGACCCCCCCCCCCCCAAACGTCTAAGATGGAACAACATAACCACAGATTGCATGTCATAATAAAATCACTACATATCAGTCCACGTGCCGCTTGGGCCTCAGCCTTCTCCCGTATTTGCTGTAAGCAGGCTGTACCACCTCCGCGGCGTCTTCCTGCTGTGGAGCTGCTGCCTGGGGATGAGAACTGTTAGTCAACCTCTGTGGGTGTTCTGGGGAATGCTCTCTAGGGGGTCTGCCACGCCAAGGAGCCTTAGCCAACTGCACAACTTCGTCAGCTACCACAAAAGCGGGTTTGAGCCTGTTTATGCCAATCATTTCTTTTCTGCCCCCCAAATCTAGCAAAAAATGCTTATCCCCTGTTTCCAGCACTCTGTATGGTCCATCATAAGGTGGGTGTAAAGGTGGACGATGGGCATCATGTCTGACAAAAACAAACTCCGCATTTTTTAAAGCCTTAGGCACAAAAACACGCAGAAAACTGTGGTGAACGGGGCCAGGTAGCGTGCTCGGGCCCGTGCTATTCTGTAACCGCTGAGCCGGGGAGCACTCTGGCACTGGATTATCTGGGAGAAATTCCCCGGGCAGCCGAAGTGGCTGTGCGAAAACTAGCTCAGCTGGGGAGGCTTCTAAATCCTCTTTAGGTGCAGAACGCAACCCCAATAAAACCCATGGTAGCTTGTCCACCCAATTTGCATCCGTAAGCGACGCTCTGAGAGCCGCCTTCAGTGACCTGTGAAAACGTTCGCATAACCTGTTAGCCTGCGGGTTGTACGCGGTTGTGCGGTGGATCGTTGCCCCCAGGCTGCGGGCCATCGCTGACCAAAGTTCGGAAATAAATTGAGGACCTCTGTCGGACGTAATGTCCGACAGGACTCCAAAACGCGCTACCCATGCCGTTAAAAACGCGCGCGCCACCTCCTCGGCTGTGGTTGACGACAGCGGAACCACTTCCAGCCAGCGCGTGGTGCGGTCAACCATTGTCAGAAGATGTGTGCACCCTTGTGAGGGCGGGAGGGGGCCTACGAGGTCCACGTGGACATGATCAAACCTTTTAGATGGGATGTGAAACGGCTCCAAGGGAGCTCTCGTGTGTCTATGAACCTTGGCCCGCTGACAAGCCATGCAGGCTGCCGCCCACTCTCTAACTTGTTTGCGCAGGCTTGGCCATACAAATTTCTCTCCTACCATTTTGACCGAAGCGCGCACTCCCGGGTGTGCCAGAGAATGGATCGAGTCAAAAACGTGGCGGCGCCACGCGGCTGGGACCACAGGACGCGGCCGCCCAGTGGAGACATCGCAGATTAGGGGGGGCATACTGTCTTGCAGCACCCTGTTCTCCAGCCTTAACCCTGTTGGTCCAGACTGGAGCGCGCGCACATCCGCATCGCTAACCTGCTCCGCGGCCATGGCTGCATAATCTATCCCCACGCAGACCGGGGCCGCGCACACTTCCACGTCGCTAACCTGCTCCGCGGCCATGGCTGCAGAATCTACCTCTACACGGGCTGGAGCCGCCACGGCGCGCGAGAGGCAATCCGCCACTACATTAAGTTTACCCGCCACATGCTGGATATCGGTAATAAACTCCGATATCGTGGCCAGCTGTCTCTGCTGCCGGCCCGACCAAGGTTCTGAAATCTTGGCCATCGCGAAAGTCAGCGGCTTGTGGTCAACAAACGCGGTGAAATGGCGTCCTTCCAGCCAGAACTGGAAGTGGCGAATGGCCAAGTGGAGAGCTAACAACTCCCTGTCGAATGCGCTGTATTTCCGTTCGCTGTCGCGCAGGGTCTTGCTGAAAAAGGCAAGCAGTTGCCAGGCTCCGGCTACATACTGTTCCATGACCGCCCCTATGGCCACATCTGACGCATCAGTAGTGAGCGCCATGCGGGCCGCTGGGACTGGATGTGCCAACAATGCAGCGTTTGCCAGGGCTGTTTTGACTTCAGAGAATGCGCGCTCTCGCTCCGGAGACCATTCGACTTTATTTGTGGGGTTTTGTTTTTTTAGTGCAGCATACAATGGTTGCATGAGCTGCGCTGCACGGGGGAGGAAACGGTTATAAAAATTCACCATTCCCAAAAACTCCTGTAACGTTTTGACCGTTTGTGGTTGGGGAAAATTTGTTACTGCGCGCACTTTGTCAGGCAGAGGAACTGCTCCTTCTGGGGAGACCCGATGCCCCAAAAAATCAATCTGCGTCACCCCGAACTGACACTTCGCTGGGTTGATTATTAACCCGTGCTCTGCCAAACTCCGGAAAACTGCCGTGAGGTGGTTTTCGTGTTCGTCTTCGGACGCGCTGGCTACCAATATGTCGTCCAGGTAGACGAATATGAAAGGGAGATCGCGCAAAACCTCGTCCATCATGTGTTGGAACGTCTGCGCCACGCCTTTAAGCCCAAACGGCATGCACAAAAACTCGAAAAGCCCGAAAGGAGTTATTACCGCTGTTTTGGGTATGTCCTCAGCGCGCACTGGGACCTGGTGGTAACTGCGTACCAAGTCTATTTTAGAAAAAACGCGCGCCCCCGCCAAATGAACTGAGAAATCTTGGATGTGCGGGATCGTGTAGCGGTCGTGCACTGTAGCATTGTTCAGCCTGCGGAAATCACCGCAAGGTCGCCACGAGCCATCAGCTTTCGGGACCATGTGAAGCGATGAAGCCCATGGGCTCTTCGAACGCCTGATGATGCCCAACCTTTCCAGGTTGGCGAACTCCTCGCGCGCTATGGTCAGTTTAGCTGAATCCAAGCGCCGAGCTTTTGCAAAAACGGGCGGTCTGGTGGTAGTAACAAAATGTTCCACCCCGTGTTTAGCCACGGTCGCCAAAACTGTTGGGACCGTGAGTGCTGGGAACTGAGTGAGGAGTGTGTGGAACTTACCACCTGCAGCTGTGACGTTGGCTTGTGCTGTTGGCGGGGCTACTCGAGCTGTACAGGGAATAGAATAAAAAGAGAGTGCATTAACCAGGCGTCTATTAGCAAGATCGACCAACAAACCATGTGAGCACAAAAAATCAGCCCCTAACATGTTGAAATTGACTGCCGCTATGACGAAAGTCCACTCGAATGTACGGCCGTGTAAAGACAGAAGCAGAGTCCTCTCACCGAAGGTCTTACTCGCCGAGCCGTTCGCTGCTGACACCCTGGGACCACTGGAAGGCGCCAGCCGGTCAGCGTAGGAAGGTGTGATGAAACTCAGCTGGGAGCCTGTGTCCACGAGGAAATGCCTCCCCGAGCGCGCATCCCTCAAGTAGAGCAGCTTGTTCTCCTCTCCGAGAGCCGCAGCTGCTTCCGACTCCCGGTCTTGGCATTTCCTGAGCGCTTGAAATGGCACGGTGGAGTGCACTTGCGTGCCTTCTCTGCAAAGCGGCGATGGTAGAAGCAAAGGACGTCGTCTGCTCCGTGTTTCCTGGCCCCTGCCACCGCCGTCGTCGGTGAGTCTGGTGCTGCAGCCTCTGGCCCCCTGCCATCTCCGGACGTTGCGCCTAGCTCCGCTGCTGCAGCCGTAGCCGCGCGCCGTTTATTGGCGTCGACGAGTCGTTGCGCCTCCTGGCCCAGCTCGTGGTAGTCTCGTCGGGCCAACAGTGGTGAACTGGCCAGGGTCACTCTCACCGCTGACGGTAGGGTCCTGAGGAAAAGGTGGGTGAAGATGAAGTTATCATCTTCGGAGTCTCTCAAACTCAACATCTTCCCCATCAGGTCTGCAGGTCTGTCGCTCTCAAATTCAGTCAGCGCCAGGAGCCTCTCTGCTCACTCCTCCACCGAGGGGGTGAAGTAACAGATGAGTGCAGCCTTCAACGTGCTGTACTTGTCGCTGTCCGGCGGGTGGTTGATCAGGCTCTCCACTCGCTGGGCTGTGTGGTTGTCCAGCTTTGCAACCACATGGTAGAACTTTGTGGCGTCTACCGAAATCCTCCGGAGGTGGAACTGTGCCTCGACTGCGTTAAACCAGGAGCGCGGATTGTTCTGCCAGAAGTCCGGTAGCTGAACTGTGGCTGCATTCGTTTGGCTGGCTCCTGACGAGTCTGGCTCGGGAGAATTGCCTCCGCTCATGATACGTCTTAGGGTCACCAGTGTGGAGAAGTGTGGAAGGACGAGGCTGAGTTTATTTCTCAAGTCCAGTTTTATTCACATTCACATTCTCCAACATCCAAAAACAGAAAGAGAGTGAATCCCCCAACATCTGTCCCTTTTATACCCCAGGACATCAAAGCACACAGTCACATTGTCTTTTAATCCCAAATCACAATGCATCCCCCTCCAGGTCTTCTCGCCTCCACCTAAAGTCCTGGCGGTCAGGAAATCCCTCAAGGCCATCTCTTTGCATACAAAAGGCCAGATTTCACATCCTCCTGTTACCCCTAGGAGGTTCAGTCCTTTTGTTCCTCTGAGACGTGAAGCATACAATAAGCATACAGTAATATACATGTGAAGCATATGAAACCCACATATGTGCACCACAATATCATGTTTTTAACCCACAAACACACAGATTGCAAAATTAGATCATGACATGCTTTCTACAAACCACAAATAATAATTATAAATTTTAAAAAACCCTTGGTGTATTTAATCCGACAACTCCACAGCCAACACAGCTGTAACATGCTTTCCTCCATGTGTGCTGCATAAAAAAACACCCTTTACTTTTCAATATCACCCATAACAATGTCAGACTCCATCATTATTTCATAAATCTGCCACAGTTGTCCCTCAAGTACTTTTTCTCCCCAGTTGAGATGGCTTTAAGAATATATAAAGTACTCCTGGGTATGATACATTTGCATCTTTGAGTGATGACTCCCTATTACGAGAAATAATAAACTCTAAATTACCCTTTGACTTAAAAAAACTACAAAAAAACGCCCTGTTCTGTTAAGTGGGCTGCACAAAAAGGGAGAAATACAGTAGCACAAAAAAACACCTTCTGCTTGCACCCTGAGACACATTATGAATCAAAGCGGAGGACTTGACTGCCATTGTGCTGCAAATCCTGTGGATATCCACACAAACACGACCCCGCTGACACCCACAGCACAGCGGCATGGCCATAAACTTCAGCCGGGGCACCATGAAGAGTGATTATTTTACAGCTATTTCTTAAGAGACTCCTGCAGAGAAGGAGGAACTGGGTGGATGCCAGAGGGACTGCTGAGAATTGTGAGCATGCAGTTATTCTGCCATTTCTTAGGTCACTGGGGATGTGAGGTTATGGGTGTGTGTGGAATAAATAAAAAATGGCAATATCTTTTTGGTCATGAAATGTTCAAGCACAAGAAAGTGACTAGTACCCTGAAAATTGTATGGAATTTATTTCATTACATTTTCAACAAAGGTTTGTATTAGTTTTTAGTAAAATGTGTTGATATGAAGGACATCAGTTGATCTGTTATTTGTTTTTACATTTGTTTTGTGGTAGACTGCAAGTCTAATTTAAAACATTACTGGCACATGCCTCTAGGGGGAACTACCTGTATTGTTCAGCACTACTATTAAGGGGACACATCAGAACAAGAGTGTGAAAACCCCGCGCAGAATCCATGTTCAGTCATATTATGTGTGTTGCAGAATAAATGGCAGAGTTAGCCAAAGAAATAACTCAAGTGTGATCATTGCTACACGGTAGGATATCACACAATTGGCGACGAGGATTAAAAGAAAAAAATCAGCGGCGAGAAACAGAGAACATTGCAAGTGTGGCGAACTCAAGTGACTCCAGTAGTTCGAGTGCAAGTTCAGAGGAGGAAAAACGAGGTTTCCCCACCACGACGAGCAATGGCGGCTGTAATCGGAACGGTAACCCCTTTTGATAACTCGACTCAGTCATGGGAAGAATATAGTGAAATGTTGGACTTTTTCTTCCAAGCTAATGACATTGAGGAGCCAGACAAAAGGAAGGCTGTACTGTTGAGTGGAGTTGGTGCAACTACTTACAGCTTGTTGAGAAATTTAATAAGCCCTGCATTACCGAAAGATAAAACGTACGACCAGCTTACTGCTGAGCTTCAGAAGCACTTCAGCCCCAAACCGAGTGAAATCGTGCAACGATTCAAATTTAATTCACGCATAAGGAGGAACACTGAGTCCATAGCAGAGTATGTGGCAGAATTGAGGAAATTAACACTGCACTGTGATTACAAAGACTCATTGGAAGAAATGTTAAGAGACAGACTTGTGTGTGGAGTGAATGATGACCGAATGCAACGGCGACTTTTATCTGAAACAAAACTCACTTTTGCAAAGGCTTTGGAATTATGCCAAGCGATGGAAACAGCATCTAAAGATGTGAGAGAGATGCAAGGGAAGCTAACAGAGGACACAGCAACGCATGTTCGTGTGCCTAAGACCCAAGTAGGTGTCCACAAAGTGTTGACTGACAAAACTCAGCACAAATTCCCCAGTTGTTATCGCTGCAAAGGCCAGCACAATGCCGCCGAGTGCAAATTTGCCACTGAGCTGTGTCATAATTGTGGCAAGCGAGGGCACATTAAGAAAGCATGTAGAATAAAGGTGGACAGCGCACAGGTGCTGAAAGCGACAGTTAATGGGCAAAAGTATGAAAACAAGGGCCCAGGAAAGGAACAGCGAGCGAATCAACTGAGAGGGGAGGGAGAAAGTGATACAGAAGACATGGGTTTTCACACAATTTACAACACGTCAGAGGAGCTGACCAAGGTAGCGCCCATCACGCGTACCATGAATGTTAATGGAATGAAAGTAACATTTGAAGTTGATACAGGCTGTGGAGTAACCATATTAAGTAAACCGCAATATACACAACTGTGGAAGAAAACAGACACAGCAGAATTAAATCCCTGTTCATTAAAATTAAAAACATACACAGGAGAGAAGCTAGACGTGCTAGGCATGGCACAAGTGAAGGTGCAGCACGAAAACAAAGAAAAGGACTTACCTGTAGTAGTAGTTGGGAGCGAAGGACCAAATCTACTAGGGCGAAGTTGGCTACAAGAACTGGCCATGATTGATCAGTTGGTGAATAAAGTGGAATCTCAGCCCAAATTGCAGCTGGAGGAGATCCTCGAAAGACACGCTGAGGTGTTCAAAGAAGGCTTAGGACAGCTAAAAGGTGTCACTGCAAAGATTAATGTGGACAAGGAGGCCCAACCACGATTCTGCAAACCCCGACCGGTACCCTATGCAGTCAAGCCACTGGTCGAAAGCGAGCTACAGAGGCTGCTGGATGACAAGATCATTGAGCCAGTGCAGGTTGCAGAATGGGCGGCGCCCATAGTCCCAGTGAGAAAGCCGGATGGCTCCATTAGAATATGTGGAGATTACAAACTCACTGTCAATCGAGCATCACGGGTGGATCAGTATCCAATTCCTAAAGTGGAGGACCTCTTCGCACAGCTGAACGGCGGCCGACACTTCACGAAATTAGACATGAGTCACGCCTACCAACAAGTAGTCCTGGAAGAAGAATCAAGAAAGTATGTAACCATCAATACACACAAAGGCTTATATACCTACACACGCTTACCATTTGGAGTAGCTTCCAGTCCTGCTATATTCCAGAGAACTATGGAGGGCATCCTAGGTGGAATTCCGAATGTTGCCATTTATTTGGATGACATCCTTTGTACAGGACCAAATGAACAAGAACATCTGAAAACGCTGGAGGAAGTGCTTCAACGGTTGGAGAAAAGCGGTCTGAGGTTGAAAAGAAGCAAGTGTGAGTTCATGGGAAAAGAGGTGGTGTTCCTAGGCCACAAGATCAACGCCAGTGGTCTACACCCTCTAACAGACAAAGTGGAAGCCATTGCGGAGGCGCCTGAGCCACAAAATGTTACTGAGTTAAAAGCCTACCTGGGCTTGTTGAACTATTACCATAGGTTCCTCCCAAAGCTCTCCACGCTGCTGGCACCACTACATACCTTACTTAAGAAGGAAGAAAAATGGTCATGGGGGGTCAAGCAGCAGAAGGCGTTTGAAGAGTCCAAAGCGCTACTTCAGTCCTGTAGTGTGTTAGTGCACTATGATTCAAACAAACCACTCATCCTGGCGTGTGACGCATCACCCTACGGTGTGGGTGCTGTACTCTCTCATCGTATGGAGGATGGCTCAGAGAGACCCATAGGGTTCGTCTCAAGAACTCTTAGTGCAGCTGAGAAAAACTACTCCCAGCTAGACAAGGAGGGCCTTGCAGTAGTATTTGGTGTAAAAAAATTCCACAAATACCTGTACGGGAGACAGTTCGCTATAGTGACTGACCACAAGCCACTAATTTCACTGTTCAGTGAAATGAGAGCCATACCCCAGATGACATCTCAGAGAATTCAGAGATGGGCCGTTACATTAGCAGCGTATGAGTACACCATCGTTTACAAAGCCGGACGGGACCATACGAATGCTGACGCGATGAGTAGGCTACCCTTGGATAGAGGAAGAGACAGCACGCCTGAGGAGGAGGAGAGAGTGCTATTGTTTGAAGATATCGGCGTGCCCCTGGTGAACGCACAACAAATAAAGAAGTGGACAGACAAAGACCCTGTTCTAGCAAGAGTGCGAGAATACATCTTGCGAGGATGGCCGAAGATGAACAGTCCTGAGTTCATTCCCTATGCCCGACGACAGGATGAGCTCAGCACCCAGGAAGGTTGTATCCTGTGGGGAGGACGCGTGGTTGTTCCACCACCTGGTAGGAATGTCTTACTGCAACAACTACACCAAGCACACCCTGGCATCACTCGCATGAAAGCGTTGGCGAGGAGTTACATGTGGTGGCCCAACATGGATGCAGAGGTGGAGGCGCTTGTGAAGTCATGTGCGGCATGCCAGGAGAACAGGAACAGTCCTCCAGCAGCCCCACTACATCCCTGGGAAGTTCCAGATAAACCATGGAGAAGAATTCACATTGACTACGCAGGTCCATGGATGGGAAGAAAGTTGAGGTCAACATTTGACTTAATACATCCAGACTTCAGAAACAAAGTGCATGACAAACAAGAGAAACAAAAAGGTTATCATGACATGCATGCTAGAGAGAGAATACTGAGAGAAGGAGACGTGGTCTACACCCGCAACTTTGGCTCAGGACCAGCCTGGGTACCAGGAGAAATAACAGAAAAGACAGGCCCTGTGTCATTCAAGGTGACATTAGGCCATGGACAAGTGGTGAGGCGACACATCGACCAAGTTCATGGTAGGAGCTCCATTCCCCTGCCGATGGCACCAGAGGTGTTGTCTAACAACCATTCTGAGGAGAGCATCAACGAACCACCACTTCAGGTGAAACCTGAGGTAACCGTCTCTGCAGATTCTACGGGCAGCACTGCAGCAGCCGAAATAGTGGAGCAGTCTGAGTCTTCACCTGCAGTTGGCTCACCCGCCGTGAGAAGATCTCAGCGAGCTAGGAAAGCTCCAGACTACTTGAAGGACTATACTTAGTCAGTAGTGAGTTCCCCAGCCACAGGACAAGAATGCGTCCTGGAACCTCACTGGGATGCGGTAGTCAAACCAATTCCCCAGTTAGACTGTTATGTGTGTTATACATGTGAAAAAAAAAAAAAAAAGAAAAGAAAAGAGAAAGAAATTATATGTATGGCACATGTGTTTAAGAAGTTAAAAGTAACTGTGATTGTTTAGGATTAAATGGGAGTTCCAGGATGTCTAGCATAATTGGCTAGTGTAATTAAAAGTAGTTTAATCTAGAGGGGAGGGATGTGGTAGACTGCAAGTCTAATTTAAAACATTACTGGCACATGCCTCTAGGGGGAACTACCTGTATTGTTTAGCATTACTACTAAGGGGACACATTAGAACAAGAGTGTGAAAACCCCGCGCAGAATCCATGTTCAGTCTTATTATGTGTGTTGCAGAATAAACGGCAGAGTTAGCCAAAGAAATAACTCAAGTGTGATCATTGCTACACGGTAGGATATCACAGTTTAAAGGCTCTGTTTGTACTTGAGTAAAAGTATGTACTAATTAGAAAAGCACTCAGAGAGTGCATACCTCTGACAAGCTGTTGTTCACCCAAACCCCGCTCTGCCACTGCATATCAGCCTCCCGCAAAAATTTTGGCGGAAGTAAACATCCATCCAGTAGTTTGCATTCATGGATCACCTTCAAAATATTATGGGTTCCCCTCTAGCGCAAGGACCATCTCTGGTGAAATTTTCATCCAAATCTATCCAGTAGTTTTTGTGTAATCCTGCTGCACAAATACAAGGCTCTTGGTGGAGTTATGCACACTCAGATCATCACCAAAATCTAATCATCTGTTGCCCGTGTCGTTAAGATAAGATAAGATAAGATAAGATAAGCCTTTATTAGTCCCACAATGGGGAAATTCCAAGATTGCAACAGCACAGGGATAGCAACACTCAGAGCAATAATTTAGAAGATAAGAAAATAAGAGCAGTGACTATACATATGTACACATAAATATATAAATATATATACACACAGTGTGGAACATTGTAGCTACAGTAGATGGAATACTGTAAACTGCATAACCGTCTATTTAGTTACCCTACATGGTATGAATATGTACCCATACATATTGTCACCCTCCATAGCGACTGATATTGTCCTAGTTGTATACTGGAGGGGACCATTTGTGTAAGTCTGTTGCGTCTTTTGCATTCAATAGTAGTAGTAGATTAGTTTATTTGACAGGGACAGTGCAATAAACATAGACAATTAATCAAAGACAATCAATCTGATGTGTTGCACATAGAGTGTATAGCTATTAGCTAATTTGCAACTCTTGTCCCTGGATGGGCTTTAGAAAAAAGAATCAAGATAAAAATATACACAATAACCACATACATCAATGCAGAAAAATTATAAATACACAATTATAAATATAAATATTATAAATACACAAATATAACAGCCTGACTCACCTTTAACATAAATATTATAAATACACAAATATAACAGCCTAACTCACATTTAACACATATAACTCACATTTGCCTATTTCAGGCCTTCCTCCCTCCGTCACTCACTATAAACAAACACATTTATTCCTTCCCTTCATTCACTCTCACTTTGCAGACAAATAATTCATACATGAGTACATTCTTGTTTATTTTTCAGCCAGTTTTTAACATTTTTAGTGAATGTTTTAAAGTCCGTTATTATTTTAATTTCATTTGGCATTGTGTTCCAGATGTGACTGCCCTTTATAGAGAAAGCTGTTTGTCCAAATGTGGTTCTGCGGTGGAATATTTTACAGTTATTGTTAACAGAACTCCTGGTGGCTCTGCTGCTGTCCTGTCTTTGGACGAAACCAGCAAGTGGCTCGGGTGCTGATTTATGGAAACATTTGAACGTTAATTTCAGAAGACAGAGGTCAATGAAGCTCTCAAAACTCAATAGGTTGTATTTTTTTAAAACATTACAGTGATGCCACCTAATGGGCTTTTTGTCCAAGATTTTTAGGGTTTGATTATATAATGAACCTATATGTCTTATTGTGGAAGGGGCTGCTTGAGCCCAGACTGTCAAACAGTATGATATATGAGAAAAAACTATAGAATGCATATACAGTGCAGCTGCTTCGTAAGGTATGTAATATCTAATTAATTTAAAGCAGTTCAGATTTTTTTTTACTGTTTTTGAAATTTTCTTTATATGAAGATTAAATTTGAGTTGAGGATCTAGTACAATGCCAAGGTATTTGAATTCTGTAGCTAAACTGATGTCATGATCATGTATATTAACTTTAAAATGTTGCAGGTTACATTTTTTGATTGAAAAGCACATTGAGACTGTTTTCTGAAGGTTCAGCAATAGATGGTTCTTGAGGAGCCACTCTTGGACATCAACCATACTTGTAGACAGTACATCTGCAGCCTGTGCTGGAGTCTTGGCAGCTGTGTAAATAACTGCATCATCTGCATAAAGTTGGCATGTTGCAGCTGAGCAGTGTAACGGCAAGTCATTAATAAAAATGCTAAAAAGTAAAGGACCAAGAATGGACCCTTGTGGGATACCCATGCGGTTGTTTAAAAATGAGGATTTATCCTGGTGAACTTTTACACACTGTTCTCTATTCTGGAGATAAGATGCAAACCATTCTAATGTATTTGGGGAGAAGTTAAAAGATACCATTTTGGATAAAAGCAAACTGTGGTTTACAGTATCGAAAGCCTTTTTGAGATCTAGAAAAACAGCTCCTACCACATTACCCCTGTCCAAGGACTGTTTGACGTTTTCAATAAGGCAACAATTTGCTGTTTCTGTTGAGTATCCTGGTCTAAAACCAAATTGATGTGGATGAAGAAGTTGACTGTCTTGTAAGTAGTCTATCAGCTGTGTAGCTACAACTTTTTCAAGAACCTTAGATAGGACTGGTAAGATAGAGATTGGGCGGTAATTGCATATATCGTCTTTACTGCCTGATTTATGAACTGGTATGACGACAGCTTTTTTCCAGCCAGATGGAAATGTACTAGACCTAATGGAGAGATTAATGAGATGGGTCAGTGGTTTGATTAATATTTTGCTGTGCATTTTGAGAAAGGAGGTGCTCATATTGTAGATATCACTAGTTTTTGAGTTTGACAGTGTTTTAACAATACCAGCAATTAACTTCTCATTTACCTCATCGATGTGAAAAGTATCTGTTGGGAGTATGGAATTTGTGTTGTTGAGCACATTTGGCAGCACAAAAATTTTTGTTAAGTCTTCCACAGAGCCCACAAAGTGTGAATTAAATTCATTTGCCAAAGTAGCCTTGTCACTGATGGTCTTGCCATTGATTCTAAGTTCCTTTACCCCCTTCTGATCGTTTTTTTTATTAGTTAAGTTATTTAAATGCCTCCATAGGGAACTGTTGTTACCCTTTGCATGATCTATCAGTTTATTGTAATAAGATATTTTTGATTTTCGCAGCTCATGTACCACTTTATTTCTTAAACTTTTGTACACAAGGTGATCATTTTGTAGTTTGGAGGTTAGTGATGTTTTCAGTGCATAGTCTCGCCTCTTCATAAGTTTTCTTATTTCATTATTTAACCATGGTAGGCTAATCTTCTGTTGTCTACTTTTAATTTGCTTTGAAAATTTTTCTATAGACTTTGTGATTGTTGCAGTTATAAAATTACAACAATCATCTACTTCACATGTTGCCATGAGCTGCTCCCAATTTTGATTCTCTAAGTAATGTTCAAACTCCTCATTTTTTGATTTGGGGATAATAAAATTTGATTTGTCAATATCGACTCCCCCAAAATACTGTAGTCGCTTTTTAGTAAGTTTCCTGACAGCAAGAACCATGTTATGATCTGAGAGACCAGTTACAAGATTATAGGTTCTGGTTATTCGTTCTGGTTTATTAGTAAATACCATGTCAATAAGTGTTCTGGATTGTTTGGTTATCCTGGTGGGTCCTTTGATGATTTGCTGGTAATTAAATTTAGTCATGAGGCTTTTCAGTTTTTGTTTGTCTTTTTTATCAGACCAGTTGATATTAAAGTCACCATGAATTATTGTTTCTCTGTTCTTCTCAAGTTGTTTAACCAGATCACTTAATTCATTATAAAAGGAAGAGTTGTGTGACGGTGGGTTGTACACTACTGCAATGTTGAAATTCATTACCGGAGAGAGACATACATTAACAGCTAAACATTCAAGTGAAGTATTCAAATCAACCAGTTGACATTTATATTTCTCTTTGATGTAAATTAAAACACCTCCTCCCCTCCCTACCTGCCTGTCTTTTCTAAAACACTGGTAGCCCACAATATCGATCATATTAGTGTCTATGTTACTGTGTAGCCAGCTTTCTGAGAGACAAAGGTAGTCCAGATTTGAGTCCAACAGCAACACCGAAATCTCATCTCTTTTGGGGATTATGCTCCGTATGTTTAAATGACCGCCGAGGATCCCCTTTGGTTTAGCCTTGGTGTCCCAAAGAACTCATGCATGATTAACAGTTTGGAAAAATAAATGTTGTTTTTGCTTTTGTACAGCTCGGTTTTGTGCTAACCCAGTGGTCTGCTGTTTAATAGTGGCAGGTCCAGGGTTAAGGTGAATATCTCCTGCCAGAAGTAGCAGAACTAACAGAACTTTAACTGTATATCCTCTGCCATATTGTGATTTTTGCTTAACAGCCATGTTTGCCTTAATTTGGAAGTTTTTGCTCAGGGCTTTTAAAGACCACATAGAGTGTAGGGTGAGATGTCCAAGCCCAAATCCATACAGATAAAACTTTTTAACTTCACCTTTGGTTGAGTTTGTCGGAAAATCCTTCTTGTTGCAGGTCCAGACACACAAAGACAAAACGAAGAGGAAGTAGAGAAGTAGAGAAGGCTTATTAGTGGTGCCCATCAGCCCACTTTTTAATCCGGTGGCTACTAATAATACTATTAGGTTGTCACGTTTTTTGCTATCTCTGCGAGCAGCCCTGCTTAGGTTATACAGTCTGACAGTCGTAGGTAGGAAGGACCTGCAAAACCTCTCAGTCGCGCACCTAGGATGATGTAGTCTACTGCTAAATGAGCTCCTCAGTGCGTTCAGTACGTCCTGCATAGGGTGGGACTCGGACTCCAGCAGAGATGACAGTTTAGCCACCATCCTTCTCTCTCCTATCTCCTCCACTGGGTCAAGGCGTTTCCCCAGGACAGCTAGCTTTCTTGATTAGTTTGTTCAGTCTCTTCCTATCGGCTGCTGTAATGCCGTTGCCCCAGCAGACCACTCCAAAAGTGATGGCTGATGCCACCACCGTGTCGTAGAATGTCTTCAGCAGCACCCCTTGTACACCAAAAGACCTGAGCCTCCTCCGTAGGAACAGCCTGCGCTGTCCCTTCTTGTAGAGTGCGTCGGTATTGTGTGACCAGTCTAGTTTATTGTTCAGATGAACACCCAAGTACTTGTAGGATGTCACCATCTCAATGTCTGTTCCCTGGATGTTTACTGGTGCTTTGAGGGGTTGTCCTTGCCTGCGGCAGTCCACCACCAGCTCCTTAGTTTTCCTCGCGTTGATCTGGAGGCAGTTCCGATGGCACCAGTCCACAAAGTCCTGGATAAGTCCTCTGTACTCAGCTTCATCTCCGTTGGAGATGAGGCTGACGATCGCAGAGTCGTCAGAGAACTTCTGTAGATGGCAGTGTGTTGTGTTGTGTGACCTTTCCTGAAAATTTCATCAAAATATGTTCATAACCTTTTGAGTTATGTTGCTAACAGACAAACAAACAAACAAGCCAGTGCCGGCAAAAACAATACCTCTTTGATGGAGGTAAAAACAATGCACTTAAGTGAGTAAAAACTTCACTCATGCCAATTTGTCAGGTATTTCTCTTGAATTTATGGTTCTTTCTTGTAAATTTGTAACATTTTTTTTTTTTGTAAATGTACTACTTTTCCTCATAAAATTAGAAATTTTGCATAAGTTATATTGTTTTTACTTCCACCAAGGAGGTAATGTGATTGGGGTGGTTTGTTTGTTTGTTTGTGTGTTTGTTAGTAGGATTACACAAAACTACTCATCAGATTTCTATGAAAATTTTCACCAGAGGCAGTCCTTGGGTTACGGATGAACCTTTTTGATTTTGAAGGTGATCCCAGAGTGCAGACCTCCACCAAGACCCTATCTTCTCATGTGTTAGCAGGATTATGCAAAAACTACAGGATGGATTTTAACAGAATTTTCACCAGAGGTGGTCCTTGGGCTATGAATGAATCCATTCAATTTTGGAAGTGATCCAAAAGTGCATACCTACTAAGGTTCTCTCTTTTTTCAATGTTTTAGCAGGATTACACAAAAACTACTGGACAGATTTTCATGAAACTTACACAAGAGGTGGCCCGGGCTATGGATGACCCCATTAGATTTTGGAGGTGATTCGTGAATGCATACTTCCTCCAAGGAGGACAGAGGCACACTGATATCGAGGGATGGGCAAAGGGAGGAGGTATACACTCTCTGAATACATTGTAGTTTACATATAGAGTACATTTGTTACTTTCTCCTTGTAGATATGAAACCTTATTCTGATAAATTCAAAACATTTTTCCCAATAAGTTTAAGACTTTTCCTTCTAAATCCATTAATTATTAATAATAAATTTGCCACAATTGTCATTTTTGTCATGTAAATGTGTAATCTTTAACTTAAAAATTTGAAAACCTTTTTCCTTATTCCTTTGCAAATTTTATTCATAAATTTCTAACTTTTCATATTTTTTTCTTAAATATGTTAGTGTTAGAAAAATCAAATATAAACTACCAAACTTATCCACATATACAGATAAAGTCTACAGTAATAAATTACATACGTATGTCTCAGGCCATCACAGAACAACAGTGTGACATGGTTTGTATTCAAGACCCAGTGGCAGATACAACAGAAACACACAGAGACAAGGATGCAAGCTTTTATATTTTTATTTAAATAGTGCAGGTGGCTCTGGAAGGGACCTGAACTACAGGAGAAGGAGAAGATAATACATGTATCAGGCAGGATAATGACAGGTAATATGCAGAATGACTTAGCACGTACTGTTACGGGAAAAGGGGTGAAGCTGTGTCCTTTGCTGGAGATGATGAGGACAAGGAGTAGGAGGAGAGCTTCTTCAGGGTGAGCATTTACAGGTTGGCTTGGTTGATGGATCTGGTAATTACGAGTCCCTTCTGATGTGAGCATGGAGGTACCCCGTGCCTGGGGCTTTTTCCTGTGATGATATGGTTAGGCATAAGACATTGAGATGATTGAATCTTTCTTGTTTCCTTTCCAGGTGGACACAGGCAGTGGAGGACCAGGGTGAACAGGAGACTGGGAGCACAGAGAAGAGGACAACGGCTTCCAGGTAGGTAATAATAATTTGCGAGGTTTTGAAAGCTTTCGTGGCTCCAAGGGGGTATGGTCTTCAGGAAGATTAGAAGAACGAATCAGGCACAAAGAGCATGTGGGGCAGGAGAACCAGAGAGTTCAGGGAGCAACTGTAGGTAAAGAGGTTAATCAGGAAATACTGCAAGTGTGAAGCTGTTCTCATCTTCAGACTGAAGATGATTCAAATGATTACAGTTAAATAAAAACAAAATATCACTGTAAAAAGGCCACACACGCAACTCAAATTGGTGAAAAAACTAATCTAAGTAACAAAAGTAATTCAAAGACTGAAATGTACTTGAGTAACAGTTTTTTCTTAATGAATGAAATGTGTCCTTCAATAAAACTATTCTGTATAGTTCAGTGAAAAAGCTAATTGTGCACATATCCTTTGTGACCACCCATTTTGAAGAAATGGATGAAGAGAATAAGCTCCATTTTGCTTATTGGCTACATCATTGAAACAGGGGTTTTCCACAGTTTCAAAGAATGTCTTTAAGACAGGGATTCTCACAAACAGATAAACACACTTTTTTAACCAAAAATCAGACCAACAAAATCCCAGCACTACAGTAAAAATAACATGTACTAGCTGTTATACCGGAAAAAGGTGAAGTAAATGCCAAATGCAATTTAATCACTGTTTTATGCACCCCAATTTAGTCCTTTTGTCATTCCAGAATAGGCAACAAAGCACTTTTAAGTAGGTGTTCAGTTGCTCAGCCCCAACAATCTAAACTTAACTGACGTGTGAAGTTCCCATAAAGTATGATTTAAAAAATAAATGTATTAGACATTGTAGTTATTGAGTATAATGGCTGAAAAAAACTGAACTTTGTTGCTATGTGTGAAAGTATCCAAACTGACTTGTTAAAGCAAAACTAAATAAGTAAGAATCAATGAAACATTTGTCCCCAGGTTTTAAATTTCAAGTCAATCATATAGCTGGATTCTTTATTTATGTCAACAGACCTGCCTCTGCATAAGTTAAAGGGGACATAGTATAAAATTTACATGTTTTAAGTACATTGGACATGAATGAAAAAAAGACGGCCCTGTTGCTTGTTAGGGTCTGCCTTGTACTCAATAGGTCTCATTCAGAGAGCCATTCAGATTTGCCTGCAACGTAAGAAACTGAGGGGTGGTGGTGTAATGCCACCACCCCTCAGTTTATCTACACCCAATAGTGAATCTACGAGCTTCTGATGCCATACACCAGCAGCATACGTAGCTAGCCCAATTAGCTTAGCAGAGCAACCACAGTTTTATGGCTATTCGCTGTGTTCTGCTCATTCCACAAGACAATCATATTTACTGTTGGTTCATTAATCCAGTGTTTTTCAACCAGGATGTCCTGATATGTTGAGGTTTCTGTGGGAAATTATCTAATTTCACTTATTAATTGGTTCAAAAAAATTCAAACAATTTGCCAGTGTTGTGCATGGGATCTGTAGGCATCCATGCATAACAGTGGCATATTATTTGAATTTTTTGGGAGGAATTGAGAATCCTGATTGAAAAACACTGCATTACTGTATCACATATCTCACTTAAATGCATTATTCTGTCGTCTCCTGTTATATTTTGGCCAGGATGGCCCTATAAATGTTGCTAGCTGGGTTAGTTTAGGTTAGTGACCACAATTTTTTGGCTATTCTACACAACCCATAAGACATGCTTCCAGCTGGTATAATAATGCACACTCAACTATGTATTTCACTTCTTGATATTTGTCATGTTCTGGGTCGTGACCCTGGGCATGATTGCTGGCTTGGGTCAATTATTGCTTGTTAATTTTCAGCTGGCGGATTGAGCTGCCGCTCCGTCAGTCCCACAGCCACGCATCCCTCTCACCAGGCATCCACCAGCTGTAGGTTCACCACTTTCTCGCTCACACACTCATGCGCGCACACACACATCCACACACGTTCATTTTCATTCGTATACTCACATACACACATCCATACATGAGTTCAATCAGTCATGCACCTGTTGCCACATGGCTGGTCTGCCTGCTGTCATTAGTGCTGTGCATAAATAGCAGGGCAGCGAGTCCAGCCGATGTGGCAGCTTTGTTGTGTCAGCGTTTGGACATCCAGACTTGCTTTGGTTGGTTCTTTCCCTGGACTTAAAGTGTGTTGTTCCTCCAGAGTCTTGCGGCTCTGACGCCTAGTAAGTCTTCCTTTGTGCCTTTCCCTCTGCTCCAGCTTGTTTGAGCGCGTGAGGTACACATGGAACTACCGAGCTTGTAGCAGGGTGTCTTTCCCCTACTGTGACTGTTTTGGACTGTTGTACATCTTCACCCATTGTAAATAAACACATTACTTGCTGTGCATTTCAGGCTCACTGCCATTTAATATATTCGCTGCGGAGCTACGCAGCCAAACATGACAGATATTATTCTGGTTTTGTTATATTTTGCTCTTGACGGACCTGCAATCATACTGATATACATGTTAACTGAGTTAGCCTCACTTAGCTATTGCTTGTTACTCCCGTTGGCATAACTCACCCACCCCATCCAACAGCTAGATAGTCTACCAGAACTTGTTCATATATCTTATTCTAGACCTGATTTTAGCTTCTTTTACTACTAGTGCATGCCCATAGAAAGCAAGTATTCTTGTCTGAGAACAGATAGCCCAATTAGGCTTTACAGGCCCAAATGTAGGTCGTTTGAAAGTGGAATACAAAGAGGTGTAGCCTATACAGTATGTGGACACTCACACGTTAGACTTTTACAAATATGAAAGGGACTGAACACTAAGACTTATTTGATTGTGTGAATATTAATTACAGAATTATTGAAATGGGACATCCAATATTAGCAACTGTTCAAGAACCCTTGTTTGTTTGTCAGACTTATTTGTCTGATCTTTTATAAGTTATATTCATAAGTGTTGTATCTTGCACTTTGGGGAATGGGAGTTGTTCAGTCATCATTATAATTGTTTTAGTTTATATGTGTAGTTTATCCACCTTATTCCTGTGGGTACCGCTGTAGGAACGATTATGGGTGGAGCTTCCGGTTTCAGCTGACCTAGTGTTTAATCAGTCAGTAAGAGTGAAGTAGCAGGGGCATTTAAAATAGCCTTTTAAAAAGTTTTTCAAATTCATTTTAATGTATAGTCCACATAACTGTTTTCCACTCAAGTGGCAGCTAATTTCAGCTCTTCTAGTTTTTGTATTTTTTTAAATGTTTTTGCGTAGTTCTGGTACTTGCTAGTGTTCGTGGTTGTGCCAGACTAGATAAATGCAGGCTTCTCACCACACGGTGACAGACGACATCCAAGCACGGTGTTGTGGCGCACGTCTGCTCTAAGATAAATTTGATTATGTCCAACATATTTTAACAAAATGCAGCTGACTTTATTACAGGGGAGACGTGCTGGTCAGAATGCCCACCACGTCATTATGAGTACAGGCAACAAGAAGTCATAAATCATGACTCTTTCTTTGTTTGGTAGGGCAAGTCCCGGGAAAATCCCATGAGTGCCTGGTATCATTGGAAAGCTTAGAAATCGAACTTTCTAAAAATATCTATGTTTTTGCGGAAGACATAACTCCTGACTGATTGAACGCGAGTTTTCAACCTAGCTAAAATGTAAACAAATCATCTTTTTCTGGGTCAGTTTTTGAACACTACTTACAAATTAAATATCATTTTGAAGGAGTAGGATATGTGGAACGAGCACCTTGGACACAGTCCAAGGACTGATAATTTTTTCACACATAAGGAGTTGTTCAGAACTCCTTATACAAAGATATAGAGTAATGGTAATCAAGTCAGTGGCGGTAATGCACATGTAAGCTGGTTGCCAACCACCAATCAAATCTAAAAGAAGAAGAAGATGAAGAATATCATTTTGAAGGTCTTTCAGTACAGAATATAGAAATAACATTACATCAGTTTTGAAAATGTTCTCAAAGTGACTCATTTTGCCAGCACAGGCCATTTGTTTACACCGTCAGCATCTTAGCAGCGGCACTAACTAATGGAGCTATTATCTACGAGGCAACATTTTAAGGTCATCTTTCCATCCCTCGATAGTCGTGGGAAGTGGTATGATTATAGTGTGGGCGACACACATTGTGGGCTCACATTTCCACAGAGATATGACTGCATGCGTATTGGGGGTGTCACGTCTGGAAGGACAAAGGACTCGAATCTGCAGAAGATAACGAGGAGGTGTGAGATTGGTCTTTTTGTCCCACAGAAGATGCCCCGGAGAGATTTCCGGTTCATCAAGAAATGAGAGACAATGGTGAAGGTTCAACGGGATGCTTTGTGACTGTATGTTTACTGAAAACACCATGTGACTTGAATTCTGATGCTGGAAACATATAAAAGGGTGATGAGATATGATTCTTCCTCTTTCCTGCTTTGAGAATGCTAGACGATGTGTTCTGTCAATAAAGCTGACTTAAGAACTAAACTCAGCCTCATCATTCGAGCACATCCTCTACACTGGTGACCTACGACAAAGAATGAGCAGACAGAATTCTCCCGAGCGGGGCTCGGCGGAAGCCAGCCTGATGGCCGCCTCCACGATCCGGCTGCCCGATTTCTGGCAGCACAGCCCGCGCTCATGGTTTATCGCAGTCGAGGTGCAGTTCAACCTCCGGAGAATCTCCAACGACGACACAAAATTCTACCATGTGGTAGTGAAGCTGGACAGCAACACGGTCCAGAGAGTGGAGGATCTGGTTAATCATCCACCAGACAGCGACAAGTACAGCGCATTGAAGGACGCGCTGATCAGCCATTTCACCCCTTCGGTCCAACAGCGAGCAGAGGGGCTCCTGACGTTGACGGAGTCAGAGAACGAGAGACCTGCGGACCTGATGGTGAAGATGCTGAGGCTCAAAGACTCTGAGGATGGCAAATTCATTTTCGCCCACCTTTTCCTTCGGACCCTGCCGCCAGCAGTGAGAGTGGCCCTGGCAGAGTCGCCCCGATTGGCCAGGCGAGACTACCATGGGCTGAGCAAAGAGGCGCAGCGGCTTGTCGACGCCCACAAGCAGAACGTGGTTTCGGCCGCAGCAGCTAGCCCAGGAACGGCGTCCGGAGACAGTGCAGGTCCAGTGGCCGCGGCGCCAGACGCACCAACTACGGCGGCGATGGGGGCCAGGCGACGCGGAGCGGAGGACGCCCGGTGTTTCTACCACCATCGTTTTGCAGAGAGAGCGCACAGGTGCGTCCCGCCGTGCAACTTCAAGCGCCAGGGAAACGCCAAGACCGAGGGCCGGTAGCAGCTGCGACCCTCGGCGACGAGAACAAGCTGCTTTACCTGACGGATGCACACTCGGGGAAACAGTTCCTCGTGGACACGGGCTCCCAGCTGAGTTTTGTCACACCCACCTACGCGGAACGGCTGATGCTGTCTAAAGCTCCCTGGGTGTCAGTGTCAGCAGCGAACGGCTCCACGATTAAAACGTTTGGTGAGAGGACCATGCTTCTGTCCTTACAGGGCTGTTCATTTGAGTGGACATTTATTGTAGCAGCAGTCAGTTTCAACATGTTAGGGGCTGATTTTTTGTGCTCACATGGTTTATTGGTTGACCTTGCTAATAGACGTCTGATTAATGCACTGTCCTTTCATTCTATTCCCTGCACAGCTCGGGTGGCCCCGCCAACTGCACATGCCAGCGTCTCAGCTGCGGGTGGTAAGTTTCACACTCTGCTTGCTCAGTTCCCAGCACTCACAGTCCCCACGTTTTCGGCGACGGTGGCTAAACATGGGGTGGAACATTTTATCACCACCACCGGCCCTCCCGTTTTTGCAAAAGCTCGGCGCTTGGACCCAGCTAAACTGGCCATGCGCGCGAGGAGTTCACTAATCTGGAAAAACTGGGCATTGTTAGACGCTCCAAGAGCTCTTGGGCTTCGCCGCTACACATGGTCCCAAAGGCTGACGGCTCGTGGCGACCTTGCGGCGATTTCCGCAGGTTGAACAACGTTTCAGCTCATGACCGCTACCCGATTCCGCACATTCAGGATTTTTCTGTTCATTTGGCGGGGGCGCGCATTTTTTCTAAAATAGACTTGGTGCACGGTTACCACCAGGTTCCAGTGCGCGCGCAAGATGTACCCAAAACAGCGGTCATAACTCCTTTCGGCCTTTTTGAGTTTTTGCGCATGCCTTTTGGCCTCAGGGGGGCCGTGCAGACTTTCCAACGCATGATGGATGCAGTTTTATGCGACCTCCCTTTCGTGTTCGTTTATTTGGACGATATTTTGGTAGCCAGCGCGTCCGAGGGCGAGCACGAAAAACACCTCACAGCAGTTTTTCGGAGGCTGGCAGAGCACGGGTTAATAGTTAACCCAGCGAAGTGCCAGTTTGGGGTGGCGCAGATTGATTTTTTGGGGCATCGCGTTTCGGCAGAAGGAGCGGTTCCTCTTCCAGATAAAGTGCGTGCCATAACGGATTTTCCGCAACCTCAAACGGTCAAGGCGCTTCAGGAGTTTCTAGGGATGGCTAATTTTTACAACCGGTTCCTCCCAAGCGCAGCACGGCTCATGCAGCCATTGTACACCGCGTTAAAAAAACAAAAGCCCGCAAATAAAGTTGAATGGTCTCCGGAGCGGGAGCGCGCTTTTGCCCAGGTCAAATCAGCCCTGGCAAACGCAGTTTTGTTAGCACACCCAGTTCCAACGGCCCGCATGGCACTCACCACTGACGCTTCCGATGTAGCGGTGGGGGCGGTAGTTGAACAGTTTGTGGCAGGTACCTGGCAACCCCTCGCGTTTTTCAGCAGGACTTTGCGCGATAGTGAGCGTAAATACAGTGCGTTTGACAGGGAGCTTTTGGCCCTACGCTTGGCCATCCGCCATTTTCAGTTCTGGTTAGAGGGGCGACGTTTCACCGCGTTTGTGGATCATAAACCGCTAACGTTTGCGATGGCCAAAATTTCAGAACCCTGGTCAGGCCAACAACAAAGGCAACTAGCCGCAATATCGGAGTTCACTACTGATATTCAGCATGTCGCAGGTAAACACAATGTTGTGGCAGACTGTCTCTCGCGCGCGGTAGCACCACCAAGCCCCATGGGGGCAGACTCTGTAGCCGTGGCCGCGGGCCCGGGCAGCGACGCGGGAGTGCGCGCAGCCCCGGTCTGTGTAGGGTTAGATTATGCAGCCATGGCCGCGGAGCAGGTTAACGACGCGGACGTGCGCGCGCTCCAGTCTGGACCAACAGGGTTAAGGCTGGAGCACAGGGAGCAACAAAGTGGTATGCCCCCACTAATCTGCGATGTCTCCACGGGACGGCCCCGCCCCGTGGTGCCAGCCGCGTGGCGTCGCCGCGTTTTTAACTCGGTCCATTCTCTCGCGCACCCGGGGGTGCGCGCATCGATTAAGTTGGTGGGGGAGAAATTTGTTTGGCCCGGGTTGCGCAAACAGGTCAAGGAATGGGCGGCAGCCTGCGTAGCGTGTCAGCGAGCCAAAATACACAGACACACTAAGGCCCCGTTGGAACCTTTTCACATCCCCGCTAAGCGTTTTGATCACGTGCATGTTGACTTGGTGGGCCCGCTCCCATTATCACACGGGCACACACATCTTTTGACGATGGTGGATCGCACCACGCGTTGGCCAGAGGCGATTCCTCTGACATCAACCACAGCGGAAGAAGTTGCGCGAGCATTTTTAGCAGCGTGGGTTGCGCGTTTCGGTGTACCGTCGGACATAACGTCCGACAGGGGTCCCCAATTTATTTCCGAACTATGGTCATCGATGGCCCGCAGCTTGGGGGTGAAGATTCATCGCACTACCGCGTATAACCCCCAGGCTAATGGTTTATGCGAACGTTTTCACAGGTCATTGAAAGCAGCCCTCAGAGCGTCGCTGATGGATACAAATTGGGTGGACAAACTTCCATGGGTTTTATTGGGGTTGCGTTCTGCACCTAAGGAAGATTTGCATGCTTCCCTGGCTGAATTAGTTTTTGCACAACCTCTCCGTTTGCCGGGGGAATTTCTCCCCGATAATCCCGCACCAAATGGCCCCCCTGCTCAGCCGGGGCAGAGCGACTCGGGAGTAAACACGCTCCCTGGCCCGGTCCATCACAGTTTCCCACACGTTTTTGTGCCAAAGGCTTTAAAAAATGCAGTTTGTTTTTGTTAGACATGATGCTCAGCGTCCAAGTTTGCGGCCGTTTTATGATGGACCGTTCAGAATGCTGGAGACCGAGCAGAAGCATTTTCTGCTAGATTTAGGGGGCAGAAGGGAGTTGATTTGCATAAACAGGCTCAAACCCGCTTTTCTTTTGGCTGATGAGGAAGTGCAGCTCGCGAGGCCCCCCCGCCGTGGCAGGCCGCCGAGAGGACATTCTCCAGAATCTTCACAGAAAGGTGCTAACAGCTTTAATCCACAGATGCAGAGAGATGTTGCAGGGGCAGCAAAGCCAGGTTGCAGCAGATTCGGCAGAAGGTTAAAACCTAGGCAGTTGGTGGATTGATTAGCGATATATGGAGTGTTTTGTGTTTTTCTTTTTTTATGCCATGCAGGTTTTGCCCTTACTAGACGTTTGCGGGGGGGGGGGGGGGGGGGGGGGGGCAGTGTGGGCGACACACATTGTGGGCTCACATTTCCACAGAGATATGACTGCATGCGTATTGGGGGTGTCACGTCTGGAAGGACAAAGGACTCGAATCTGCAGAAGATAACGAGGAGGTGTGAGATTGGTCTTTTTGTCCCACAGAAGATGCCCCGGAGAGATTTCCGGTTCATCAAGAAATGAGAGACAATGGTGAAGGTTCAACGGGATGCTTTGTGACTGTATGTTTACTGAAAACACCATGTGACTTGAATTCTGATGCTGGAAACATATAAAAGGGTGATGAGATATGATTCTTCCTCTTTCCTGCTTTGAGAATGCTAGACGATGTGTTCTGTCAATAAAGCTGACTTAAGAACTAAACTCAGCCTCATCATTCGAGCACATCCTCTACACTGGTGACCTACGACAAAGAATGAGCAGACAGAATTCTCCCGAGCGGGGCTCGGCGGAAGCCAGCCTGATGGCCGCCTCCACGATCCGGCTGCCCGATTTCTGGCAGCACAGCCCGCGCTCATGGTTTATCGCAGTCGAGGTGCAGTTCAACCTCCGGAGAATCTCCAACGACGACACAAAATTCTACCATGTGGTAGTGAAGCTGGACAGCAACACGGTCCAGAGAGTGGAGGATCTGGTTAATCATCCACCAGACAGCGACAAGTACAGCGCATTGAAGGACGCGCTGATCAGCCATTTCACCCCTTCGGTCCAACAGCGAGCAGAGGGGCTCCTGACGTTGACGGAGTCAGAGAACGAGAGACCTGCGGACCTGATGGTGAAGATGCTGAGGCTCAAAGACTCTGAGGATGGCAAATTCATTTTCGCCCACCTTTTCCTTCGGACCCTGCCGCCAGCAGTGAGAGTGGCCCTGGCAGAGTCGCCCCGATTGGCCAGGCGAGACTACCATGGGCTGAGCAAAGAGGCGCAGCGGCTTGTCGACGCCCACAAGCAGAACGTGGTTTCGGCCGCAGCAGCTAGCCCAGGAACGGCGTCCAGAGACAGTGCAGGTCCAGTGGCCGCGGCGCCAGACGCACCAACTACGGCGGCGATGGGGGCCAGGCGACGCGGAGCGGAGGACGCCCGGTGTTTCTACCACCATCGTTTTGCAGAGAGAGCGCACAGGTGCGTCCCGCCGTGCAACTTCAAGCGCCAGGGAAACGCCAAGACCGAGGGCCGGTAGCAGCTGCGACCCTCGGCGACGAGAACAAGCTGCTTTACCTGACGGATGCACACTCGGGGAAACAGTTCCTCGTGGACACGGGCTCCCAGCTGAGTTTTGTCACACCCACCTACGCGGAACGGCTGATGCTGTCTAAAGCTCCCTGGGTGTCAGTGTCAGCAGCGAACGGCTCCACGATTAAAACGTTTGGTGAGAGGACCATGCTTCTGTCCTTACAGGGCTGTTCATTTGAGTGGACATTTATTGTAGCAGCAGTCAATTTCAACATGTTAGGGGCTGATTTTTTGTGCTCACATGGTTTATTGGTTGACCTTGCTAATAGACGTCTGATTAATGCACTGTCCTTTCATTCTATTCCCTGCACAGCTCGGGTGGCCCCGCCAACTGCACATGCCAGCGTCTCAGCTGCGGGTGGTAAGTTTCACACTCTGCTTGCTCAGTTCCCAGCACTCACAGTCCCCACGTTTTCGGCGACGGTGGCTAAACATGGGGTGGAACATTTTATCACCACCACCGGCCCTCCCGTTTTTGCAAAAGCTCGGCGCTTGGACCCAGCTAAACTGGCCATGCGCGCGAGGAGTTCACTAATCTGGAAAAACTGGGCATTGTTAGACGCTCCAAGAGCTCTTGGGCTTCGCCGCTACACATGGTCCCAAAGGCTGACGGCTCGTGGCGACCTTGCGGCGATTTCCGCAGGTTGAACAACGTTTCAGCTCATGACCGCTACCCGATTCCGCACATTCAGGATTTTTCTGTTCATTTGGCGGGGGGCGCGCATTTTTTCTAAAATAGACTTGGTGCACGGTTACCACCAGGTTCCAGTGCGCGCGCAAGATGTACCCAAAACAGCGGTCATAACTCCTTTCGGCCTTTTTGAGTTTTTGCGCATGCCTTTTGGCCTCAGGGGGGCCGTGCAGACTTTCCAACGCATGATGGATGCAGTTTTATGCGACCTCCCTTTCGTGTTCGTTTATTTGGACGATATTTTGGTAGCCAGCGCGTCCGAGGGCGAGCACGAAAAACACCTCACAGCAGTTTTTCGGAGGCTGGCAGAGCACGGGTTAATAGTTAACCCAGCGAAGTGCCAGTTTGGGGTGGCGCAGATTGATTTTTTGGGGCATCGCGTTTCGGCAGACGGAGCGGTTCCTCTTCCAGATAAAGTGCGTGCCATAACGGATTTTCCGCAACCTCAAACGGTCAAGGCGCTTCAGGAGTTTCTAGGGATGGCTAATTTTTACAACCGGTTCCTCCCAAGCGCAGCACGGCTCATGCAGCCATTGTACACCGCGTTAAAAAAACAAAAGCCCGCAAATAAAGTTGAATGGTCTCCGGAGCGGGAGCGCGCTTTTGCCCAGGTCAAATCAGCCCTGGCAAACGCAGTTTTGTTAGCACACCCAGTTCCAACGGCCCGCATGGCACTCACCACTGACGCTTCCGATGTAGCGGTGGGGGCGGTAGTTGAACAGTTTGTGGCAGGTACCTGGCAACCCCTCGCGTTTTTCAGCAGGACTTTGCGCGATAGTGAGCGTAAATACAGTGCGTTTGACAGGGAGCTTTTGGCCCTACGCTTGGCCATCCGCCATTTTCAGTTCTGGTTAGAGGGGCGACGTTTCACCGCGTTTGTGGATCATAAACCGCTAACGTTTGCGATGGCCAAAATTTCAGAACCCTGGTCAGGCCAACAACAAAGGCAACTAGCCGCAATATCGGAGTTCACTACTGATATTCAGCATGTCGCAGGTAAACACAATGTTGTGGCAGACTGTCTCTCGCGCGCGGTAGCACCACCAAGCCCCATGGGGGCAGACTCTGTAGCCGTGGCCGCGGGCCCGGGCAGCGACGCGGGAGTGCGCGCAGCCCCGGTCTGTGTAGGGTTAGATTATGCAGACATGGCCGCGGAGCAGGTTAACGACGCGGACGTGCGCGCGCTCCAGTCTGGACCAACAGGGTTAAGGCTGGAGCACAGGGAGCAACAAAGTGGTATGCCCCCACTAATCTGCGATGTCTCCACGGGACGGCCCCGCCCCGTGGTGCCAGCCGCGTGGCGTCGCCGCGTTTTTAACTCGGTCCATTCTCTCGCGCACCCGGGGGTGCGCGCATCGATTAAGTTGGTGGGGGAGAAATTTGTTTGGCCCGGGTTGCGCAAACAGGTCAAGGAATGGGCGGCAGCCTGCGTAGCGTGTCAGCGAGCCAAAATACACAGACACACTAAGGCCCCGTTGGAACCTTTTCACATCCCCGCTAAGCGTTTTGATCACGTGCATGTTGACTTGGTGGGCCCGCTCCCATTATCACACGGGCACACACATCTTTTGACGATGGTGGATCGCACCACGCGTTGGCCAGAGGCGATTCCTCTGACATCAACCACAGCGGAAGAAGTTGCGCGAGCATTTTTAGCAGCGTGGGTTGCGCGTTTCGGTGTACCGTCGGACATAACGTCCGACAGGGGTCCCCAATTTATTTCCGAACTATGGTCATCGATGGCCCGCAGCTTGGGGGTGAAGATTCATCGCACTACCGCGTATAACCCCCAGGCTAATGGTTTATGCGAACGTTTTCACAGGTCATTGAAAGCAGCCCTCAGAGCGTCGCTGATGGATACAAATTGGGTGGACAAACTTCCATGGGTTTTATTGGGGTTGCGTTCTGCACCTAAGGAAGATTTGCATGCTTCCCTGGCTGAATTAGTTTTTGCACAACCTCTCCGTTTGCCGGGGGAATTTCTCCCCGATAATCCCGCACCAAATGGCCCCCCTGCTCAGCCGGGGCAGAGCGACTCGGGAGTAAACACGCTCCCTGGCCCGGTCCATCACAGTTTCCCACACGTTTTTGTGCCAAAGGCTTTAAAAAATGCAGTTTGTTTTTGTTAGACATGATGCTCAGCGTCCAAGTTTGCGGCCGTTTTATGATGGACCGTTCAGAATGCTGGAGACCGAGCAGAAGCATTTTCTGCTAGATTTAGGGGGCAGAAGGGAGTTGATTTGCATAAACAGGCTCAAACCCGCTTTTCTTTTGGCTGATGAGGAAGTGCAGCTCGCGAGGCCCCCCCGCCGTGGCAGGCCGCCGAGAGGACATTCTCCAGAATCTTCACAGAAAGGTGCTAACAGCTTTAATCCACAGATGCAGAGAGATGTTGCAGGGGCAGCAAAGCCAGGTTGCAGCAGATTCGGCAGAAGGTTAAAACCTAGGCAGTTGGTGGATTGATTAGCGATATATGGAGTGTTTTGTGTTTTTCTTTTTTTATGCCATGCAGGTTTTGCCCTTACTAGACGTTTGCGGGGGGGGGGGGGGGGGGGAGTGTGGGCGACACACATTGTGGGCTCACATTTCCACAGAGATATGACTGCATGCGTATTGGGGGTGTCACGTCTGGAAGGACAAAGGACTCGAATCTGCAGAAGATAACGAGGAGGTGTGAGATTGGTCTTTTTGTCCCACAGAAGATGCCCCGGAGAGATTTCCGGTTCATCAAGAAATGAGAGACAATGGTGAAGGTTCAACGGGATGCTTTGTGACTGTATGTTTACTGAAAACACCATGTGACTTGAATTCTGATGCTGGAAACATATAAAAGGGTGATGAGATATGATTCTTCCTCTTTCCTGCTTTGAGAATGCTAGACGATGTGTTCTGTCAATAAAGCTGACTTAAGAACTAAACTCAGCCTCATCATTCGAGCACATCCTCTACACTGGTGACCTACGACAAAGAATGAGCAGACAGAATTCTCCCGAGCGGGGCTCGGCGGAAGCCAGCCTGATGGCCGCCTCCACGATCCGGCTGCCCGATTTCTGGCAGCACAGCCCGCGCTCATGGTTTATCGCAGTCGAGGTGCAGTTCAACCTCCGGAGAATCTCCAACGACGACACAAAATTCTACCATGTGGTAGTGAAGCTGGACAGCAACACGGTCCAGAGAGTGGAGGATCTGGTTAATCATCCACCAGACAGCGACAAGTACAGCGCATTGAAGGACGCGCTGATCAGCCATTTCACCCCTTCGGTCCAACAGCGAGCAGAGGGGCTCCTGACGTTGACGGAGTCAGAGAACGAGAGACCTGCGGACCTGATGGTGAAGATGCTGAGGCTCAAAGACTCTGAGGATGGCAAATTCATTTTCGCCCACCTTTTCCTTCGGACCCTGCCGCCAGCAGTGAGAGTGGCCCTGGCAGAGTCGCCCCGATTGGCCAGGCGAGACTACCATGGGCTGAGCAAAGAGGCGCAGCGGCTTGTCGACGCCCACAAGCAGAACGTGGTTTCGGCCGCAGCAGCTAGCCCAGGAACGGCGTCCAGAGACAGTGCAGGTCCAGTGGCCGCGGCGCCAGACGCACCAACTACGGCGGCGATGGGGGCCAGGCGACGCGGAGCGGAGGACGCCCGGTGTTTCTACCACCATCGTTTTGCAGAGAGAGCGCACAGGTGCGTCCCGCCGTGCAACTTCAAGCGCCAGGGAAACGCCAAGACCGAGGGCCGGTAGCAGCTGCGACCCTCGGCGACGAGAACAAGCTGCTTTACCTGACGGATGCACACTCGGGGAAACAGTTCCTCGTGGACACGGGCTCCCAGCTGAGTTTTGTCACACCCACCTACGCGGAACGGCTGATGCTGTCTAAAGCTCCCTGGGTGTCAGTGTCAGCAGCGAACGGCTCCACGATTAAAACGTTTGGTGAGAGGACCATGCTTCTGTCCTTACAGGGCTGTTCATTTGAGTGGACATTTATTGTAGCAGCAGTCAGTTTCAACATGTTAGGGGCTGATTTTTTGTGCTCACATGGTTTATTGGTTGACCTTGCTAATAGACGTCTGATTAATGCACTGTCCTTTCATTCTATTCCCTGCACAGCTCGGGTGGCCCCGCCAACTGCACATGCCAGCGTCTCAGCTGCGGGTGGTAAGTTTCACACTCTGCTTGCTCAGTTCCCAGCACTCACAGTCCCCACGTTTTCGGCGACGGTGGCTAAACATGGGGTGGAACATTTTATCACCACCACCGGCCCTCCCGTTTTTGCAAAAGCTCGGCGCTTGGACCCAGCTAAACTGGCCATGCGCGCGAGGAGTTCACTAATCTGGAAAAACTGGGCATTGTTAGACGCTCCAAGAGCTCTTGGGCTTCGCCGCTACACATGGTCCCAAAGGCTGACGGCTCGTGGCGACCTTGCGGCGATTTCCGCAGGTTGAACAACGTTTCAGCTCATGACCGCTACCCGATTCCGCACATTCAGGATTTTTCTGTTCATTTGGCGGGGGCGCGCATTTTTTCTAAAATAGACTTGGTGCACGGTTACCACCAGGTTCCAGTGCGCGCGCAAGATGTACCCAAAACAGCGGTCATAACTCCTTTCGGCCTTTTTGAGTTTTTGCGCATGCCTTTTGGCCTCAGGGGGGCCGTGCAGACTTTCCAACGCATGATGGATGCAGTTTTATGCGACCTCCCTTTCGTGTTCGTTTATTTGGACGATATTTTGGTAGCCAGCGCGTCCGAGGGCGAGCACGAAAAACACCTCACAGCAGTTTTTCGGAGGCTGGCAGAGCACGGGTTAATAGTTAACCCAGCGAAGTGCCAGTTTGGGGTGGCGCAGATTGATTTTTTGGGGCATCGCGTTTCGGCAGACGGAGCGGTTCCTCTTCCAGATAAAGTGCGTGCCATAACGGATTTTCCGCAACCTCAAACGGTCAAGGCGCTTCAGGAGTTTCTAGGGATGGCTAATTTTTACAACCGGTTCCTCCCAAGCGCAGCACGGCTCATGCAGCCATTGTACACCGCGTTAAAAAAACAAAAGCCCGCAAATAAAGTTGAATGGTCTCCGGAGCGGGAGCGCGCTTTTGCCCAGGTCAAATCAGCCCTGGCAAACGCAGTTTTGTTAGCACACCCAGTTCCAACGGCCCGCATGGCACTCACCACTGACGCTTCCGATGTAGCGGTGGGGGCGGTAGTTGAACAGTTTGTGGCAGGTACCTGGCAACCCCTCGCGTTTTTCAGCAGGACTTTGCGCGATAGTGAGCGTAAATACAGTGCGTTTGACAGGGAGCTTTTGGCCCTACGCTTGGCCATCCGCCATTTTCAGTTCTGGTTAGAGGGGCGACGTTTCACCGCGTTTGTGGATCATAAACCGCTAACGTTTGCGATGGCCAAAATTTCAGAACCCTGGTCAGGCCAACAACAAAGGCAACTAGCCGCAATATCGGAGTTCACTACTGATATTCAGCATGTCGCAGGTAAACACAATGTTGTGGCAGACTGTCTCTCGCGCGCGGTAGCACCACCAAGCCCCATGGGGGCAGACTCTGTAGCCGTGGCCGCGGGCCCGGGCAGCGACGCGGGAGTGCGCGCAGCCCCGGTCTGTGTAGGGTTAGATTATGCAGACATGGCCGCGGAGCAGGTTAACGACGCGGACGTGCGCGCGCTCCAGTCTGGACCAACAGGGTTAAGGCTGGAGCACAGGGAGCAACAAAGTGGTATGCCCCCACTAATCTGCGATGTCTCCACGGGACGGCCCCGCCCCGTGGTGCCAGCCGCGTGGCGTCGCCGCGTTTTTAACTCGGTCCATTCTCTCGCGCACCCGGGGGTGCGCGCATCGATTAAGTTGGTGGGGGAGAAATTTGTTTGGCCCGGGTTGCGCAAACAGGTCAAGGAATGGGCGGCAGCCTGTGTAGCGTGTCAGCGAGCCAAAATACACAGACACACTAAGGCCCCGTTGGAACCTTTTCACATCCCCGCTAAGCGTTTTGATCACGTGCATGTTGACTTGGTGGGCCCGCTCCCATTATCACACGGGCACACACATCTTTTGACGATGGTGGATCGCACCACGCGTTGGCCAGAGGCGATTCCTCTGACATCAACCACAGCGGAAGAAGTTGCGCGAGCATTTTTAGCAGCGTGGGTTGCGCGTTTCGGTGTACCGTCGGACATAACGTCCGACAGGGGTCCCCAATTTATTTCCGAACTATGGTCATCGATGGCCCGCAGCTTGGGGGTGAAGATTCATCGCACTACCGCGTATAACCCCCAGGCTAATGGTTTATGCGAACGTTTTCACAGGTCATTGAAAGCAGCCCTCAGAGCGTCGCTGATGGATACAAATTGGGTGGACAAACTTCCATGGGTTTTATTGGGGTTGCGTTCTGCACCTAAGGAAGATTTGCATGCTTCCCTGGCTGAATTAGTTTTTGCACAACCTCTCCGTTTGCCGGGGGAATTTCTCCCCGATAATCCCGCACCAAATGGCCCCCCTGCTCAGCCGGGGCAGAGCGACTCGGGAGTAAACACGCTCCCTGGCCCGGTCCATCACAGTTTCCCACACGTTTTTGTGCCAAAGGCTTTAAAAAATGCAGTTTGTTTTTGTTAGACATGATGCTCAGCGTCCAAGTTTGCGGCCGTTTTATGATGGACCGTTCAGAATGCTGGAGACCGAGCAGAAGCATTTTCTGCTAGATTTAGGGGGCAGAAGGGAGTTGATTTGCATAAACAGGCTCAAACCCGCTTTTCTTTTGGCTGATGAGGAAGTGCAGCTCGCGAGGCCCCCCCGCCGTGGCAGGCCGCCGAGAGGACATTCTCCAGAATCTTCACAGAAAGGTGCTAACAGCTTTAATCCACAGATGCAGAGAGATGTTGCAGGGGCAGCAAAGCCAGGTTGCAGCAGATTCGGCAGAAGGTTAAAACCTAGGCAGTTGGTGGATTGATTAGCGATATATGGAGTGTTTTGTGTTTTTCTTTTTTTATGCCATGCAGGTTTTGCCCTTACTAGACGTTTGCGGGGGGGGGGGGGGGTAGTGTGGGCGACACACATTGTGGGCTCACATTTCCACAGAGATATGACTGCATGCGTATTGGGGGTGTCACGTCTGGAAGGACAAAGGACTCGAATCTGCAGAAGATAACGAGGAGGTGTGAGATTGGTCTTTTTGTCCCACAGAAGATGCGCCGGAGAGATTTCCGGTTCATCAAGAAATGAGAGACAATGGTGAAGGTTCAAAGGGATGCTTTGTGACTGTATGTTTACTGAAAACACCATGTGACTTGAATTCTGATGCTGGAAACATATAAAAGGGTGATGAGATATGATTCTTCCTCTTTCCTGCTTTGAGAATGCTAGACGATGTGTTCTGTCAATAAAGCTGACTTAAGAACTAAACTCAGCCTCATCATTCGAGCACATCCTCTACAATATTACTGTTTTGAGGTGCAAGAGGCCGTGTTCCCACATTTCTGATGCTGAAGTCATTGTTTTTTAACAAGGAAATGTGTCCCGTTTCAGTGACAACCATACCTATGTTCTAAACTAAGATAAGATAAGATAAGATAAGATAAGATAAGCCTTTATTAGTCCCACAACGGGGAAATTCCAGGATTGCAACAGCACAGGGATAGCAACACTCAGAGCAACAATCAGAAGGCAAGAAAAAACAAGCAAGCAAGAGCAGCTAATATACATATGTACATATTACTATAAAATATATATATACACACACACACACAGAGACACACAGTGCAGAGCATTGTAGCTGGATGGAATAAATATATGAATATATGAACACACAGTGCAGAGCATTGTAGCTAGATGGAATAAATATGTAAATATATAAACACCCACAGTATGGAGCATTGCAGCTAGGTGGAATAAATATGCAAGTATATAAACACACACAGTGCGGAGCAATGTAGCTAGATGGAATAATATGTAGATATATAAAAACACAGTGCGGAGCATTGTAGCTAGATGGAATAAATATATAGATATATAAATATAAACACACCCAGTGCAGAGCATTGTAGCTAGATGGAATAAATATGTAAATATATAAACACACACAGTGCAGAGCATTGTTGCTAGGTGGGATGAAACAGCATAACCGTCTATTTAGTTATCCTACATGGTATGATTATGTGCCCATACATATTCTCACCCTCCATAGCGACCGGTATGTTCCTAGTTGTATGCCGGAGAGGACCATTGTGTAAGTCTATTGCATCTTTTGCATTCAAAAAAAAAAAAAAAAAAAAAAAAAAAAAACTATTAGTTTGTTACGTCTTTTTGCTATCTCTGCGAGCAGCCCTGCTTAGGTTGTACAGTCTGACAGCCGTTGGTAGAAAGGACCTACGAAACCTCTCGGTTGTGCACCTGGGATGATGTAGTCTGCTGCTAAATGAGCTCCTCAGTGCATCCAGTATGTCCTGCATAGGGTGGAACTCGGACTCCAGCAGAGATGACAGTTTAGCCACCGTCCTTCTCTCTCCTATCTCCTCCATCGGATCAAGGCGTTGCCCCAGGACAGAGCTAGCTTTCTTAATCAGTTTGTTCAGTCTCTTCCTATCGGCTGCAGTAATGCCACTGCCCCAGCAGACCACTCCAAAAGTGATGGCTGATGCCACCACCGTGTCATAGAATGACTTCAGCAGCGCCCCTTGTACACCAAAAGACCTGAGTCTCCTCAGCAGGAACAGCCTGCGCTGTCCCTTCTTGTAGAGTGCGTCAGTATTGTGTGACCAGTCTAGTTTATTGTTCAGATGAATACCCAGGTACTTGTAGGATGTCACCATCTCGATGTCTGTTCCCTGTATATTTACTGGTGCTGTGAGGGGCTGCCCATGCCTGCGGCAGTCCACCACCAGCTCCTTAGTTTTCCTCGCGTTGATCTGGAGGCAGTTCCGATGGCACCAGTCCACAAAGTCCTGGATAAGCCCTCTGTACTCAGCTTCATCTCCGCTGGAGATGAGACCAACGATCGCAGAGTCATCAGAGAACTTCTGTAGATGGCAATGTGTTGTGTTGTGTGAGAAGTCCGCAGTATAAAGAGTGAACAAGAAGGGAGCCAGCACCGTTCCCTGGGGGGCCCCCGTGCTACTGATGATCGTGTCGGAAACACAGTCCCGGGTTCTCACAAACTGAGGCCGGTTCGTGAGGTAGTCCAGGATCCATGATGACAGGTGCTGGTCCACCCCTGCGCGCAGCAGCTTGTCCTTCAGGATCATCGGTTGGATGGTGTTGAAAGCACTGGAGAAGTCAAAGAACATGATCCTCACCATATTCCCGGGCTTCTCCAGGTGGGACAGAGAACGGTGAAGGAGGAAGATCACCGCATCCTCCACCCCAATGCCATGCTGGTAGGCGAACTGGAGTGGATCCATCGCTGGTTCCACCAGGGGGCGGAGATGAGCAAGGAGCAGTCTCTCCAGGGTCTTCATCAAGTGGGACGTCAAGGCCACCGGTCTGAAGCTGTTCAGGTCTTTGGGGTGGGAAGTTTTTGGTACAGGTACCACACAAGATGTTTTCCACAGCTGTGGTACCCTCCCCAGTTTCAGGCTCATGTTGAAGATATACGTCACAATCCCACACAGCTGGTCTGCACAGGACTTGAGGAGCTTTGCGCTGATGCCGTCCGGTCCCGACGCCTTCCTCGCCTTGATCTTCCTCAGCTCCGTCCTCACCTGGGTCTTGGTCAGGGTCAGGATGGGGGGCTGTGTGTTGGGAGTGGGGGGGGGTGTCGGTGGAGTGGGGAGTGGGTAGCAGGACTTGATTTCTTAGAGGCAGCAGTGGTTGTTGTGCAGACAGGGGGGAGGGCGGTTGGTCAAATCTATTGAAAAACAGATTCAGGTTGTTCGCCCACTCCCTGCCCCCCCGTGGCCTGGGGGGAGGTATTCTGGAGCCCCGAGATGGTTTTGAGGTTTCTCCAGACCCCGCTGATGTCGCTCTGTTGCAGCTTGTCCTCCATCTTCTTCCTGAAGCTGTCCTTGCCTTCTCTGATCTTTCTCCTCAGCTCCCTCTGTACGGACTTCAGCATCTCCCTGTTCCCCGACCTGAAGATCCTCTTCTTCTCTCTCAGAAGTGTTTTTATCTCAGGGTTGATCCAGGGTTTGTTGTTTGAGTGACGCCGTATGGTCTTGGTGGGAACGGATTTGTCCACACAGAAGCTGAGGTAGCCCGTGAAGGTGTGAATGAGGCCATCGATGTCCTCACCATGTGGATCGCAGAGCTGCTTCCAGGCAGTGGCTTCAAAACAGTCCTTTAGAGTGTCCATTGTCTCCTCAGACCATAACTCCACAGTGTGCATGGCCGGAGGTTGTCTGTGCACTAGGGGTTTGTACACCGGTCGGAGATGAACCAAGTTGTGATCCGATCTCCCGAGTGGGGGGAGTTGTGATGAGGTGTACGCCTCCTTAGTTTTTGCGTAGAACAAATCCAGTGTTTTATTGTCTCTAGTGTGGCATGTGACATACTGGGTGAAAGTGGGCAGAATGGGAGACAGTGAAACGTGGTTGAAATCGCCTGAGATGAGGAGAAGAGCATCTGGGTGTTCTGTCTGCAGCCTGCTGGTTACTGAATGGATGACGTCACGCGCTGTCCCAGCGTTCGCCGTCGGATTTGCATAAACAACAATGCAGATCACGTGTGAGTGTTCTCTCGGGAGATATGTAGGCCTCATGCTAACAGCTAGCAACTCAATGTCTTTGCTGCAGTGTCGTTGTTTAACAGTGATATGTCCCGGTCTGCACCAGTTGTTGTTAACATACATGATCACTCCACCGCCCCTAGTTTTGCCACTCTCTGGTGTTCGGTCAGCTCGTATCGTGTGAAAACCCTCCAGCTCAATGTTAGCATCTGCTGCTAGTTCAGTTAGCCACGTCTCAGTAAACAAAAGGAGAGAGCACTCCCGGTAAGTGCTATCATAACGGGAGATAGCCGCTAGCTCATCTAACTTTCCCAGTATCGACCGTACATTTCCCATGACAACAGATGGAAGGGAGGGTCTGTACCTTATATTTTTTGTCCTCCGCCTTACTCCAGCCCGGCAGCCGCGGCGTTTTCGCCTCAGTTCTCTCGGTATGTCGAGTTTTTCCAGTGGGACCGGGTGGCGGTTAAATGCTAGCAGCTCTTCCCTGTTATATCGTATCCTGCTATAAACAGTGGCTCCGTCCACCGGCTCAGGAGACATTTGGGACGATCTGTGTGTCCGTGATATAAGTGGGGTGAAAAAAAAAAGTGATCAAAAGAGAGAGGAAGGGAAAAAAAAAAACTCGGAATCGAGCCGCTGTTGCAAAAGGCAGCCGACTGGTGTGGCGCCGAGAGGAGAGTACCGGAAGTTGCTACCATAATTCACGCAAGGCATCATGGGGCCTAGGAATAAGGTGGATAGTCTATCATCAATAAACACATGCAGTATTATAACAGGATACATTTACAAATATTTGAGACCCATAGTAGTGCATCCTTTTATATTTTAGCAATATTATATAATAATTAAGTACAAAACCCTGAACATTATTATACTCAGCAGAATGACTTGTTTGGCTGCAGCTGTTGCATCAGTGTTGCCCATTAAATGAAAAAAAAATAAAATTGTTATTTGGGCATTTTTTGTCATGTCATCATTTAGTCAAAGCATGCACATATGTGTCCGCATATGATATGCAATTGATCTGGCCATTCTGCTCCACAATTATGGTCGTATTATTATTAACTTTTAATTTTATATAGCCGTGCACCAGGAGGAGCGCTATGTTCAACCTGTGGTGCTGCAAAGGACAGCGACGGCACATGGATGAAACAGCAGCCGAGACTCCGTCCCGTTAATCGGGCAGGCTGTGCTTGGCTCCCTGGGAAGGACTGCGATAAGCTGGTCCAGCGGCTGCCCCCCCCCCCCACACACACACACCCATGCACCTCATGTTCTCCACATATCAATGGCCGAAACACAAAACGTCCTAATTGAAAAATGCACTTTTTTGAGAAAACTAAAAAAAAAAAAAAAAAACCTTTTTGTTTTCTTGCAGAATACTATGCAATTTTTATTTTCATTAGAATCATTTTCTGTCACAATAAAGGGCGGGACTGTCTTGCAGATATGGGCAGCCTTCCTTGTTCTCATCATCCAAAGTGAAATCCGCCTATCAGAAAATGCTGCAGATAGGAGGTTTTGCATTTCAGCCATCGATATGCCGAATTATCCTTTTGAGCAACCGCAGTCACAGCAACATTATAGTATAATTTTTTAAGCGTTAAATCTTCAGTACAGTGATCCCTCACTTATCGCGGTTAATGGGGTCCAGAACCGACCGCGAAAAGTGAAAAACCGCGAAGTAGCGTCACCCTCCCCCATTTTTTACGTACATTTTTTTTGTGTGTATATAATATCAATAAGTGTATATTAACCCTATAAATGCATATGTTATCATTAGAACATTAAAGAATAGTTTGAAACATGTAAATAAAATATTAATAATATAAATAATATACATAAAATAATGTATAAATAATATAAATAATACGTACGTTCATTCTCTCACTCTCTTTCTCGACGCGAAGGCGTAGAGGCAGCAGGAGGAGGCGTAGAGGCAGCAGCGACGTCTCGGCCAGTCAGCTTGCGAGATTCCCGAGCCGAGCCAACACGAGAACAAAATCTCTTGGGGGGGGGGGGGGGAATGCTGGCCAGCGAATCAGAGAGGTGGATTTTGAGTTGTGCCGGCTCTCCGTGTAGTCTCCCTGCCTTCTGCTAGCGCCCGGGCAACTTTTTTCTCAATTTTGAATTTTTGATGAATATTTTTGAAAAATCCGCGATGCACTGAGGGCGCGAAAGGTGAGGCGCGAAGTAGCGAGGGATCACTGTATTATCTTTTTCTGGTCAAATTTGTTGTTTTTCACTGTGGTTCACTGTGGTGACTGGTCGTGATGCCGCGCATTATCCAGTTAGCATGGTCGTGATGCCATGTATTATCCAATCAGCATGGCCGTGATGCCACGTATTATCCAATCAGTACGGAGTCAATCCGAATCCCTGCCCACACTCCAGGGCATGAAGAGACAGAGCAGTGACAGAGCAGTGGCTAAACTTTTACTGATAAAAATTACTTATTTTCACTGACCAACTCCATACTCGAGGATGCACACCCTCGTAACCTCAGTAAAGTACGTATAAAATCTGAGGCCAGTCTGATGAGGTGTTTGGGAGATATCTGAGGAAAACACACACACACACAAACAGACAGAGATTTGTTGCATTTATAGATAGATAGTTTATTACACTTTAACTGGACTGCTCCTACAGCACCGGCAGTTAGCCTAAGCTACCAGAACCAGTTTTTAATTCTTTCAGACTCCTTACTGTGCTTATTATACCTCAAGGATTAGCTTTAACCTGTTGACCACTCAAATTACACAGCCCTGTCCCAAATAGTGCCTTATTTGGTCTTTTATTGTCTCAGATTCAGTCACTTTTAAGTTATTTATCTTAGGCTGTGCCTGATTTCTGGAGCTAGTAAGCTAATGGTAGCTTCAATTACAGATGTTGGAAGTGACAAAAGAGGGGGACTGGGGTGAACTGTGACTCATTAGAATTTAGGCACTGTAACGGGTTACTGTGAAGAAGGTTGTTTAATCAGCATCATCATAAATGTTACAGCATCAAGTGATGTTATAACATTTATACCCTGGGGTATTTTGATCAAAGCATGCTATAGATATTCGCTTAAGACCTCTGGGAACTGTGTTAACATGTGGAAAAAAGGGCATAATGTGTTCCCCTTAAAATATTGGCAGAAGCAGTTATAATGACAAATATGAAAATAGCCACTCACAATAAACTGAGCGCTCCTCAAGAACAAGCCACGGTTTTGAACTGTAAAACGCTTTGAAGGAAACATCCATTTTTGTAAAGTGTTTCACTTTAAAAGTCTTTGGAAATCATGTGCACTTTGCACTTGGATCCAAAGGCTGTAAAATGTGTTGCACAAAACCATACCAGCAACAATTAAATCAATTGTGATTAGCCTTATTTTCTTCTATGTGAATTCTCAAAGTTATTCCAGAGCATCTCCACCCACTTGTGTTTGCTAATGCCTTGCTTCAGGAATGTAATCATCACACAAAGGAACACAATAAAAGAAAAGAACATGCTGACAACTTAATGGCAAAATACAATGATACAGTATGTACATTGCCTAATTCACGTCTTTACTCAGCAGCAGCACTTTGTTTTAATAGACTGCAGTTTTTCCTGTAACACATCTGATGATCACGCTTTTATGACATCTAGGCCCCACACTTTTATGAAAATTAATTAATTAAAACAGAACATGTGTGGGTAATGAACTGTAAATTTAAATATGTTTGTTCCTTGGCAGTATTTTTTTCTTGCAATAATAAATAAAAAAGTGTTAACCTGTGACAGAAAAAACTAATCAAAGAGCACTGATGCAAAGGATGTAACTGAAATATACTTCAAGCCCCATCTTCACTAGAATAGGATATAAAAGCAAAATTTGTATCTGGATCATATATTTTATTTTTTTTTTTCGATTTTATGGGGGTTTTTTTTACTCTAAAGTCTGAATGTTCATTTTCTGTTTTGCCTCAGGCCTTTAATAATGAATTGAAACAGAAAAAACTGGGACACATCTAGTTAATACCATATTTTTTTAAGACAACTAGGGCTTGGCATTAACTTTTTTGCTCACCAGCCACTGTGGCTAGTGAGCCCCTCAGCCCCTCAGCCTTTCTACTAGCCACAGTTTTGTGGTTTGAAAATTATGTTTAATATGATCGAATATGACTTTCTGTCAGACCATGGGCTCAGCCCTCGTCCTCACCTTGAGTTTATTTTTTTGATTCTTTGTGTTTTATTAGTATGTTGGTTCTGTTCTTGTGTGTTTATTTTTCCTGCCTTGCCCTTAGTCCTTGGTTGTCATTATTAAGATTAATATTATTATTAAAGTTTGTCTTTAATTATTTCCATCTTAGTCTAGCTTGAGTTTTGTCTTGCTGATCCTTGTTTAATTGTCCGCGAATGTTTGTCTTTCTGTGAATTAGTCCTGCTTTATTTAAAGATAACCACTCCTCATGTTGGCGCTGCGTCTTTGTCAGCCTGGTGTGTCCCACATGTTTCTAGCCTTGCCTTGAGAGTTTTACCTTGTCTTGTTTATCTTAGCCTTGTGAGTTTGCCTTGCCGTCCCTAGCCTTTTGTTTTTCATTTCCAACCCACAAGCTGTGCTTATTTTCTGTCCATTAATAAAATGTCAAACGCTCGCTACGCACCTGATTCCTGTTTCCTGCCCAGCCTGGGCACCAACCTTGACAGAGTGATGCAGTCAGTCATGGACTCAGCAAGCGAGCCCAGCAGGAGGATGAGGAAGCGGAGCCTTAATGAGCTAGAGGTGGCGGCCACGGTGGAGAATCTGGCGGCCGCCGCTTGGAGTAGCTCATCCCCGAAAGACATGAGGGATTGCTGGGTTGGAGTAGCAAACTTGATGATTGCTAGACCGAGTTTATACTCCCACCCCCAGGTGAAGAGACTCACGCTTCCTGCACTTCCTCTGCTGCCAGCTGTCTCCTCCTCTCCGGAGCTAACTTTCTGGCCATCTATCTTCTCTCCAGCAGAGTGGAGAGAGTTTCTCGGTAGTAAGCTGGCATTCGGGGGCCCCGGATGGAAGGATTATTTGAGGAGGTGCTGCTCCTCTCCACACTCCACTCCCACACCTACAGCTCCCAGCCAGACGATTTCCAGAGCCACCCAGAGGGAGTCGTCCGGACTATCAGCGGCAGCAGAGCAGGAACTCAGGCAAGTACCCTTTCATTTTTTAACACCAATAAATAATAGGTCTTGCCTGGTTCCCAGTGAGGTGGGCTCAGCGGTGGCCGTCTGCCACTGCTGGACCCTCGCCACCTGCCTCTGCCATCTTCTCTGCTGCCACCTCACTACATCCACCCTCACCTGCATCTCCCCTTTCTTCTGTTTTTTCGGAGTGTTTACCCCTGCTGGGTGGGAACCAGCTGGTCATGGGATACTATGCTGCTCCAGCTCCCCACTGCTGTCCAGACACTGCTCCCCAAGAGATCTTCGTAACCACCTGGAGGGGAACACCCGAAGTTCCACGAGCAGCAGCTGTCTTCAAGTGTGGGTTCCAAGCAGCTGCTGCCTCCAGATCTGGTTCTCCACCTGCTGCTGCTTTTGCATTTGGGGTCCATGGGGGTCGCCCAGTGCCGGCTCCGCATCACTCTAAACCTCCAGTGCCAGCTCCACATTGCCCTTGACCTCCAGTGTTGGCCCCACGATGCTCAGTAGCTCCAGTGCTGGTCCTACACTGCTCTCAACCTCCTGTGCTGACTCCATGTCGCCCTCAAGCACCAGTGCTGGCCCCACATCGCTTCCTAGCTCCAGTGCTCACCCCACGTCTCTCTGTGCCTCCAATGCCGGCTTCTTGTCACTCCCTAGCTCCAGTACTGGCTCCACATTGCTTCCTACCTCCAGTGCCGGTCCCACATCGCTCCCTAGTTCCAGTACCTGTCACCACACCTGCTTCTGCCATCCAGGTTTCAGCTCCTCCAGAGGCCATCGCTCCAGCAGAGGAGATGCCGGGCTCCACCACTGCTTTTAGTTGTGACCCGGTGTTTGTCTCCCCCCTCCTGTCCGAGGGGGCTGTGTCGGGGATGGATCCCCAAGCGTCGGGGCTTGAGGATCTCCAGCCTTTGCCGTCTGGGTTCTCTGCTGGTTGGCCTACTTCATCTGTGATCAGTCTGCTCCGTCTGGGTTCACTGCTGACCAGTCTGTTTCATCACCGCTGATTGGTCTGTTTTGCCTGGGCTCACCGCTGATCTGCCTGCGTCACTGGGTTCACCACTGATCGGTCTCCATTGTCAGCCCTCAGTCATATGCTCCTGAGGTCATTGCACCCCAGTCGTCTGTTCCTGTGGTCAGCACACCCCAGTCATCTGTTTCTGTGGTCAGTGCATCCCAGTCATCTATTCCTGAGGCCAGTGTGCCTCCGCGGTGTGCTTCTGAGGCTGGTGCGCCTCGGTCAGCTACTCCTGAGGTTAATGCACCCCTGTTAGTTGCTCCAGAGATTAGTGCACCTCTGTTGCCTGTCTCTGAGCTAGGAGTTCACCTGTTACTGTCCCCTGAGCTCTTTGCTCCTGCTCTGTCTTGCATTCCAGTCTGGGGTCCCATGGACTTGGATAGGCCCCCTGACCCACCTTGTTGTCTAGTGGTCCTGTGACTCTGGGAGACCACCCGACCCACCATGTTTTCTGATCTGGGGCCCTGTGAACTTTGGTAGACCACCTGATCCATCTTGTTCTGTGGGGGTCCTGGACTCTGTTTTGCCCACACAAGTTGTTTGGTTTTTTTTGTATTGGACTGCGTGGGGGGGGGGGAGATTTGTTTCAGCCCATCTATCCTTGTGCTCCCACCACCCACCCTAGGAAGGCAATTTTTTGTTGTTACTTGTGGGTCATCTGGAAGCTGCCCCTTAAGAGGAGGGTACTGTCAAGTCATGGGCTGGGCCCATGTCCTTGCCTTAAGTTCTAGTTTGTATTTTCTTGTCACCAGGACATGGGCTCAGCCCTCTTCCTCACCTTGATGTGTTTTATTAATATCTTAGTTCTGTTCTTGTGCATTTATTTTCCCTGCCTTGTCCTTAGTCCTTGGTTGTCATTATTATTATTATTATCCTAGTTACATCGTGTTGTTTATTCCTGTCATGAGCTGTAGTTTTGGTTTGGGGTTTTTATGTTGACAGTGTCTTTAATTATTTCCATTTTAGTTTAGCTTGAGTTTTGTCCTGTTGATTCTTGTTTAACTGTCCACGGCTGTTTATCTATCTGTTAATTAGTCCTGCTTTATTTAAGGATTTTTCAACCTGGCATGTACCACACACTTCTAGCCTTGCCTTGAGAGTTTAACTTGCCTTGTATATCCTAGCCTTATGAGTTTGCCTTGCCGTGCTTAGCCTTTTGTTTTTCACTTCCAGCCCACAAGCTGTGTTTATTTTCTGTTCATTAATAAAATGTCAAACGCTTGGTACACACCTGAGTCCTGTTTCCTGCCCAGCCTGGGCAGCAACCTTGGCACTATGGCATGCTAAAATTTACTTGAACTAAATTTAAAACCTTTTTAAATGTAAATGACCCTTATACTACATACATAAAAAATAGGAATAGAAACACTGTCAAATTATTTATGAACAGCAACAAATACTGTAAAACAGCAGAGAAAAATATTTGCAATGTGAGAGTGAAATACAGATTGACTTTATTGATCCCAAACTGGGAAATTACAGTTTAACAGCAGCATGACAGTAGACGATCAAAACAACAGAAACATACAGAGCATGAAAGAAAAAGGAATTTCCCATGGAAAGTAAAACTGCCTAGATAACTTATATACATTGCAGATGAATAGATGATGATCTGTACAGATACATGATAGATTTGGGGTCCGTCCCAATTCTCATTTGTACTCCTACTGTTATGAGGCGAGAGCTGGAGATCGCCGCCAGACTCGGTCTCATGGCCTTCTCCTTTTTATTTACTTATTTGTTACATTTTAGGCCTTTTGAGTTTTATGTATTCATGTTCTGCTTGCCGTTTTCCTGTTTGTGTTACACTTTTATTTTTGTATTTATTTATATTTTCATTTTTGGTATATGTCAGTTGTTATTTTATTCTTTATATCTTTAGTATTTTTCTTTTACTAGTTGACAGCTGTCAGGGGCGTGAAGCTTCATGTGGGCATTGCCCTGTCAGCTGTCACTCTTAGTTCGCCTCTCTCTCACTACCCCAGCTGATCCATATTGTGTATCATTGCCTTGTCCTGCCCGTTCAGGTACTCACACCTGTCATTTATTATGTAAATGGGTTTTGAACTCTATTTAAGGGCTTTATTTTCGTTCCTTTGTTGCCGCTGAATTGGTTATTCTCCCTCGTCTCCACCAGAGCCCTGCCTTGCTCTGGTGTGCAACTCTTGTAAGTTTTTCTCTCTCGTTGGTATTTTGTATTTTGAGCACTTTGTTGAACTTTACGTTTGTTGTTTTTGCAATAAAGATCACAAACTCACAGTCCAGCACGTGGGTCTCACCTTCCTGCCCCGAAGGGTATTCATGACACCTACCCCTTCCCCTTTCACCTACCCCTACCCTGTGGCCCTCAATGGCTGAAAATTATCCCTTTGAATTGGGACACCCCAACAGGCTGCACTGCGTCATTAGTAGTTGCTGATGGATTTACCCTAAATGGACACTACTTGTTTTCACCAATAAGGGCAGCACGGTGGTGCAGTGGTTAGCACTGTTGCCTTACAGCTAGAAGGTTCCACGTTCGAATCCCCAGGCTGGCAGGGGTAGGAACCTTTCTGTGTGGAGTTTGCATGTTCTCCCTGTGCTGCGTGGGTTTACTCCAGGGGCTCCAGTTTCCTCCCACAATCCAAAGACATGCATGTTAGGTTAACTGGTTGTTCTAAATTGTCCCTAGATATCTGGATATCTGTCTCCTATAGGCCCTTAGAATAGAGGGTTAGTACTAGTGAAGCGCTTTGAGTGGTCTTTGAGACTAGAAAAAGCACTATATAAGTACAGCACCTTATCCTTATCCCTTACCAGAAAGAAAGAATAGTAAACTGATGAGGAAAAAAGTCTCATCTTCAGGAGAAAAATAATTCAAATATACATGAACAATTTTAATCAGTAGAAAAGTCAGAAATTTACTAGAAAAAAAGCTGTAAATTCACAGAGAAAAGTTTGGACACCCTGGCGAACAGATTTTGGCCCAAGGGCCATATGTTTAACACCCCGGGGCCAGAAAAGTGGGGGCTCATCTGGGTTATGACACCTGAACCACTTCCTTAAGGGGTTACACACCCCTCCATAGGGAATCAGTCAGTGGTGCCTAAGGGCGAAAGTAACTCCAGAGGTTTATGTCTGCCTTGCGGGCAAAAGTGACTTGGGTCTGTCCACCTTGACTGAGGGCTGAAACAGACTTTGGCGATCCCAGGATTAGTCAGCAATTCTGGCCTTGGACCAGAGAGTGGGTCGTAACAGAGGATAAAGAGCTATCCACACCAGACACGATAATGATAACTATAGTTTTAAAAATCATTCTGCTTCCTCACTAATAAATGATATCACGCTAACATCAGAGCCAGACATGAGCTGCATGCTCAACACTGTCTTTACCCTGCTACATATACTGTATGTTTGTCCTGCTGCAGGGTGAGACCATTTATGCCGCTGCTGCAATCACTAATCTTAAAGGATTTTTTTTTTTAAACTAGACCAGTACCTTGGGCAGAGAAAAAAAAAAAAAGAAGAAAAGCAAAAAGAATATGAAATTATTCACCTGATTTTTCTCTCAGCTCCAGACTCCTGACTTCCACAGGTAGGATGAAGTGAGCGCAAAATGGAATCACATTGTAAATAATTAACAATAATAATAATAATAATAATAATAATAATTTCAGCTTGGATGCATAGAGCTGTTTCACAGGGCCGCTTTATTCATCCAAATACGGTCTATGATCATTTCTCCTTCTCCTCCACCTACTGCGCACTCAGATCTGAATAAATATCCCCAGTCTCTTGTCATTTATTTCAGCCCTGCTGTTAAAACAGGTGTCAGTGATGGTCGGATGTTTTTTGATTGGCTGAAACTGTTTTTATCATTAATAAAATCGAGAGTTGTACTTTCGTTGTCTCACATTGCTGAGGTTTATTATTAAAACTGCCATTTGAACAAAATGCAACCTGCCAAAGTGGCTAGTGGGAGTGGCTGTCTTACCAGCCACCGCTGAAATCTCCCTGCTATTGGCGGGTTGGCAGGTGCCAATATCAAGCCCTGAAGACAACCCACATGCAGATTTGTCACCTTAACCCCCTCCAGTAGTTGTGTAAATAATGGCACGAAGAAAGATTGCGGATTGCTATAGTTGCAATCTGTTTAAAGTATGCCCTCACATTTTCTTCACCTTAATATGAAGAAAGAAAATGCACATCAAAACCAAAAGTGAGTTGCAAATGAGAATGTCAGATTTAGAGAGATTTCCATGACAGAATGGTACTTACAACTCCCCCAACTCAGGAGATCGGATCACAACTTGGTTCATCTCCGGCCGGTGTACAAACCCCTAGTGCACAGACAACCCCCGGCCATGCACACAGTGATGTTATGGTCTGAGGAGGCAATGGACACTCTAAAGGGCTGTTTTGAAACCACCGCCTGGAAGCAGCTCTGCGATCCACATGGTGAGGACATCGATGGCCTCATTCACACCTTCACGGGATACCTCAGCTTCTGTGCGGACAAATCCGTTCCCACCAAGACCATACGGTGTTGCTCAAACAACAAACCCTGGATCAACCCTGAGATTAAAACACTTCTGAGAGAGAAGAAGAGGATCTTCAGGTCGGGGAACAGGGAGATGCTGAAGTCCGTACAGAGGGAGCTGAGGAGAAAGATCAGAGAAGGCAAGGATAGCTTCAGGAGGAAGATGGAGGACAAGCTGCAACAGAGCGACATCAGCGGGGTCTGGAGAAACCTCAAAACCATCTCTGGGCTCCAGAATACCTCCCCCCAAGCCACAGGGGGCAGGGAGTGGGCGAACAATCTGAATCTGTTTTTCAATAGGTTTGACCAACCGCCCTCCCCCCTGACTGCACAACAACCACTGCTGCCTGTAATGACATCAAGTCCTGCTGCCCACTCCCCACTCCACCAACACCCCCCCACTCCCAACACACAGCCCCCCATCCTGACCCTGACCAGGACCCAGGTGAGGACGGAGCTGAGGAAGATCAAGGCGAGGAAGGCGTCGGGACCGGACGGCATCAGCGCAAAGCTCCTCAAGTCCTGTGCAGACCAGTTGTGTGGGATTGTGACATACATCTTCAACCTGAGCCTGAAGCTGGGGAGGGTACCACAGCTGTGGAAAACATCTTGTGTGGTACCTGTACCAAAAACTTCCCACCCCAAAGACCTGAACAGCTACAGACCGGTGGCCTTGACGTCCCACTTGATGAAGACCCTGGAGAGACTGCTCCTTGCTCACCTCCGCCCCCTGGTGGAACCAGCGATGGATCCACTCCAGTTCGCCTACCAGCATAGCATTGGGGTGGAGGATGCGGTGATCTTCCTCCTTCACCGTTCTCTGTCCCACCTGGAGAAGCCCGGGAATGTGGTGAGGATCATGTTCTTTGACTTCTCCAGTGCTTTCAACACCATCCAACCAATGATCCTGAAGGACAAGCTGCTGCGTGCAGGGGTGGACCAGCACCTGACATCATGGATCCTGGACACCTCACGAACCGGCCTCAGTTTGTGAGAACCCGGGACTGTGTGTCTGACACGATCATCAGTAGCACGGGGGCCCCCCAGGGAACGGTGTTGGCTCCCTTCCTGTTCACTCTTTATACTGCGGACTTCTCACACAACACAACACACTGCCATCTACAGAAGTTCTCTGATGACTCTGCGATCGTTGGCCTCATCTCCAATGGAGATGAAGCTGAGTACAGAGGGCTTATCCAGGACTTCGTGGACTGGTGCCATCGGAACTGCCTCCAGATCAACGCGAGGAAAACTAAGGAGCTGGTGGTGGACTGCCACAGGCAAGGACAACACCTCACAGCACCAGTAAATATACAGGGAACAGACATTGAGATGGTGACATCCTACAAGTACTTGGGTGTTCATCTGAACAATAAACTAGACTGGTCACACAATACTGACGCACTCTACAAGAAGGGACAGCGCAGGCTGTTCCTACTGAGGAGACTCAGTTCTTTTGGTGTACAAGGGGCGCTGCTGAAGACATTCTATGACACGGTGGTGGCATCAGCCATCACTTTTGTAGTGGTCTGCTGGGGCAGTGGCATTACTGCAGCCGATAGGAAGAGACTGAACAAACTGATCAAGAAAGCTAGCTCTGTCCTGGGGCAGCGCCTTGATCCGGTGGAGGAGATAGGAGAGAGAAGGACGGTGGCTAAACTGTCATCTCTGCTGGAGTGTGAGTTCCACCCTATGCAGGACATACTGAATGCACTGAGGAGCTCATTTAGCAGCAGACTACATCATCCCAGGTGCACAACCGAGAGGTTTCGCAGGTCCTTCCTACCAACGGCTGTCAGACTGTACAACCTAAGCAGGGCTGCTCGCAGAGATAGCAAAAAGACGTAACAACCTAATAGTTTTTTTTTGAATGCACAAGATGCAATAGACTTACACAATGGTCCCCTCCGGCATACAACTAGGAAAATACCGGTAGCTACGGAGGGTGAGAATATGTATGGGCACATAATCATACCATGTAGGATAACTAAGTAGACGGTTGTGCTGTTTCATCCCATCTAGCAACAATGCTCTGCACTGTGTGTGTTTATACATTTACATATTTATTCCATCTAGCTACAATGCTCCGCACTGGGTGTGTTTATGTTTATGTTTATGTTTATATTTATATATCTATATATTCATTCCATCTAGCTACAATGCTCCGCACTGTGTTTATATATCTACATATTATTCCATCTAGCTACATTGCTCCGTACTGTGTGTTTATATATTTACATATTTTTTCCACCTAGCTGCAATGCTCCGTACTGTGTGTTTATATATCTACATATTATTCCATCTAGCTACATTGCTCCGCACTGTGTTTATATATTTACATATTTATTCCATCTAGCTGCAATGCTCCGTACTGTGTGTTTATATACTCATATATTTATCCCATCCAGCTACAATGCTCTACACTGTGTGTCTGTGTGTATATATATATATTTATAGTAATATGTACATATGTATATTAGCTGCTCTTGCTTGCTTGCTTTTTTTTTTTTTTTTTTTCTTGCCTTCTGATTGTTGCTCTGAGTGTTGCTATCCCTGTGCTGTTGCAATCCTGGAATTTCCCCGTTGTGGAACTAATAAAGGCTTATCTTATCTTATCTTATCTACTTCTTTTGAATGCAACGCAGGGCCTTAAAAAAGCCCGATGTAAGATTTTCACCTTAAAATGTTTCCACAGTTATTGTGATGGTACATCAACCTTTGACTGTGTGAATCCCACCTCCCCATAGCCTGAGTGAGCCAGCATTGAACAGCTCAATTCTTGGTAAGAACACTGAAAGGTTAGGATTGGGCCATATACCGGATATATTTGATGTATGGGTACATTTGTGCAAGCGTTATACATAAAATGCTCATATTGCACCTATCAAATATAATTTGTCACGTTAATGTAACCCAATAGCATACTTCAGCTTACTTCTCCCTTTCCATTTCCTCTCTGCCTCCTGCTGCAGCAACTCCAGAAAAAAGTTCAGGCTGCATTTTAACCCCTTGCACTCCGGTCAATTTCCCTAAAAACGCCAAAAAATAACGTGCCCAAATTAAATCCAAAGCTGTTTTTCAACCCTTTGCAGCATCTTCATGGGGTTGGTCTCATTTAAAAGAAAACACTTTGAATTTTTTGGCAAAACAGTCATAATCTCTCTAAGTGCTCCGGCCACTGAGTTACAGTCATCTAAACATAGTGAACTTGAAGAAAATAAATTTGGCCTGGGTGTTTTTTTGGATACAAATGCTTGCAAATAACACACAGCTTCAGATCCGGGCTGGAAAATGCAAAAGAAATGTAGAACCAATTGTTATCCAGCTGAGGTCCAAATTTTGTAACAATACCACAAAAAATGAATATATTACACAGCTTTTTACTTAGGTAGTTCCCAGGCGTTTTGGAACTGTGCCAAATTGTGCCAAATGGCACAGTTTGGAAAAACGTATGTAACTTTTGAACGCTTCAATGTAGAAGCTTCATTTTGGGCTCTAATGAAAGGTCACACTCAGGGCTGCCTGTGTGTGTGTGTGTGTGGGGTTGTCCCCCCCCCTCGCTACAGAGGATGGACATCGGCCATCGCTACACAACGGATTAGCCTCATGTGGCGATGTGGGACCGCAGCGCAGTCACCGCAGCTCCCCCCCCCTCGCTACAGAAGAATAGCGGGGATGGGGGGGGCGTTCACGGTCTGGACGCGGCGAACAACCCCTTGTACCACGGCGCACGAACTTCAGACTTCGTGCGCCGTACAGTTGTAATTTACCGATCGGTCAAAAGTCATTTTGGATTACAATTTTCAGGGATAAATAATAATTTAGCTTATAACACCTTACCTCTTCACAGCAGCAGAGTCCTGGCGAACTTCTCTTCCTCACTGTCAGACGAACGCGACGCTGGTCCGCTCGTGGTTCTGGTCTCGCGACCCGATCAAAACATAATTCCATTATTGCGGTTTTGTGCTTCCATGATTGCGGTTTTTGGCGAATGATTTTTCAAAACAAATAACAGTAGTAATTAAAAAAAGACTGGTGAAGGCGTGTGTGTCACTCAGCCTTCGTCGTCAGCCTCCGTCGGTCTATGACCATGGAAGAAATCATAACGTCTACTCTGCTGGAGCCAAAACAAAATAAGCACCGCCTGTGGCTGAACATGCCGATGCGCGAATGGCAGTCCCTGTCACACAGGTTGCATTTGTGGATGGTCTCCGTGCTGCTGGGTCTGTGGGGTTCTTCCTGTGGGTCCTTTTTTGATCCGCTGCAGCAGCCAGTCTTCACCCAGCCTTAAAAAAAACAGCTCGCGAACTTCTCTGCTTCAGTTGGCTCACTGCATTCACAGCGTTGGGAAGCAGGTCCTTCTGGCTAGGTTTTCAGTCATTGGTTCTTCAAGGTTTCAGAAACCCAATTCAAGGCTCTTATTAGTCGAATGAAGGTCAATCAGATGAACTAATCTGTTCGCGGCTGTGTCTGCAGCTTTTATTTTCAGTGCGCGCTTGGACGCCATACACCACCTACATCACAATCTCCATCATACGTCCTAGAGCGCACGAGAGCACCCTCGTGCGCTCTAGGACGCAGAGACGTGCCCACCCGCGGTACACCGGAGTGCAAGAGGTTAAACTACAGTGCAGGGAATATCTTTCTTGAGAAAATTACTTTTACGCATTCAAACTTTAAAGTATGTAATGTTAGAAATGCTTTATGACACTGACTTGTAGCGGTTTGACTGTCCTGTGTCCGCCCCCAATGACCTGAACCGAAGAACTAGCGCCTCACTCCTGTTTCTATGGCTGGCCATCCTACTCAACACACCATCCAATTTATTCATTAAAAACAAAAATTAAAGCTGCGAGCAGCGACAAACGGGCCGTTGCATCCTTGCTAGACCTTGGTCTTGCCACTCAGTGCGTAACTCCCCACAGGCTCCATTTCTCCCTCACCAACTCTTTCCCTCCCTCTCTTTGTCCGTCCGTCCTTCCATCATGCCATACGCCCATCCATCTGCCATCCATTTGTCCATCAATCCATTCACCCATCCATCCGTCCATACTGCCATCCATCATCAGTCCGTCCATCTGTACATCTGTACATTACAAGAGAGCGCCTCAGCAGAAGTATTGCATAAGCTTGTGGATTACCTCAAAAATCTAATATGGCTGTAGATAGCTTAAAGGCCACTTCAGGTGAAAATTTCACTGGGGAATTTGTTTGAATTTAGACAAGGTATGCCATTGCTAGCAATTTTTTTTTTTTTTTACCTAGACTATAGCTATACTGTATGTGGTATAGTCATATAACTCTGTTCTGGGTGGTACTGGTACCATGTATATCAAATTTGGGTCCATTTGGACAATGAATGTGTGCGTTATGACAACTTTCTATCCATTGGCGGTAGGGGCCACTACTGCTGTGTCTCATTGTATATTATAGAAATGTTCACCATTGGCTGCCTATTCAAGATGCTAAATTTGGTTGACTTCAGACAAAGTATGCCAGAGTTATTAAGCTTTATTTTTCTGCTAGGGGGTGCTAGAGCTATGTGTAATTGTTCATTATAGAAAGGTTCAGTGTTGGTTAACCATGCACCACACAAATTTGGTTGAATTTGGACAAAGTATTTCAGAGTTATAAGGCTTTGTTTTTTTGTTTTTGTTTGTTTTGTTTTTTTTGTTTTGTTTTGTTGTTTTTTTTGCTAGGGGGTACTATAGCTATGTGTCATTTTTCATTATACAAAGGTTCAATGTAGGCTACCGATCCACCACACAAAATTTGGTTGAATTTGGACAAAGTATTTCAGCGTTATAAGGCTTTGTTTTGTCTGCTAGGGGCGCTATAGCAATGTGTCATTTTTCATTACACAAAGGTTCAATGTAGGCTACCGATGCACCACACAAAATTTGGTTGAATTTGGACAAAGTATGCCTGAGTTATGAAGGTTTTTTTTTCCTAGGGGGCGCTATAGCTATGTTTGTTATCATTACAAAAATCATTTCTGGGTCTGACTAGTATCATATATGTAAAGTTTAGCAGCAATTGGACATTCTACATGTGAGTTATGGCAACTTCCTGTCCATTTGTGGTAGGGGGCACTGTTGCTATGTGTCATTCTTTATTATAGAAATTATCACTATTGGCTACCTATTCACCACACAAAATTTGGTTAAAATCAGACAATGTATGCCAGAGTTATAGACATTGGAAGGGTGATGGCGATACTGCAAATTTGGCCACGCCCCTTCCCCCAAACTGTTGGGCATTTGGAAAAGTTTTCAACAAATGTTGATGGCATATGGGTATAGATGCCTGTCACCATAAATGGCACAAATCAGACAATTTATTTCAGAGATATTCAGACCCTCCAGGATTTTGCGATGTTGCGTTTCTACCAATTCCCGCAACTTCAGCAGGTCCTGCATTATTTGAATTTTGTCCAATCACCACAACTTTACCACAATTTTTGCCAATTGCTGTCAACTTCCGCCAATTTTGCCAATCAAATTGGTCTCTCAGTAGTGCGTAGATGTGTACGTCATCAGTCTGACCAATCAAATACGGTGCAGCACTGTGCTGACTTCTGTGTTTACAGTGAGTGTATACCAAACACTCAGCAAAAAACAGTGTGTGATTAAAAAAACACACTCACCTGCGAGCTTTCCCACATAGTTCCTTCCTGCACATCATTCTGGCAAGCGGCGCATGAGTATGGCATGTGAGTTATGGCAACTTCCTGTCCATTGGCAGTTGGGGGCACTGTCGCTATGTGTCATTCTTTATTATAGAAATTATCAGTATTGGCTACCTATTCACCACACAAAATTTGGTTGAAATCAGTCAATGTACACCAGAGTAAAAGACATTGGAAGGGTGATGGCGATACTGCAAATTTGGCCACGACCCTCCGCCAAACCGTCGGGCATTTGGAAAAGTTTTGAACAGCTTTTGATGGCACATGGGTATAGATGATTGTCACCATAAATGGTACCAATTAGACTATTTATTTCAGAGATATTGAAGAAAAAACTTTGGTGTATGACATGTCATGTCTGTGCATTTCTATGAATATTGTTCTATTGAACTGTTTGGAATTGGACTGATATCCATAATATTGAATTTGGTTGAAATCCAACAATGCATACCAAAGTTATTGCCATCAGAATGGTCATAGAATGATCATGGCGAGGCATCAAAATTTGCCACGCCCCTACGGCCAAACTGTCGAGCTTTTGGAAAAGTTTTCAATAACTTTTAATGGCACATGGGTATAGATGATTCTCACCACAAATAAGCTCAATTGGACTGAAAACCTAGGACGAGTGTGATCAAATGCGTGATGTGGAAATTTGGTCACTGCCACTTCCTGCCAAAATGGCCGACTTCCTGTTGGGTGTAGACCATCACTTCTGTGGAGTTTTTTGCAAGTCTTGACATGATCAACATCTCAACCGATTTTCTTCTTTCTATGCAAAAGTAAGCGTGTGCCACTCCCCATTGACTTCACATGTTACATGGCGCTGTAGAGCCATTTTTGTGGGCTCATTTATATTTCCTCCAAAATATTATTATTTTTTTTTTGCCAGTCTTGAGGATCCTGCAAAAAATGGTGAGTTTTTATGCATGCTGACTACCCAAAAAAATGAGAGCTTAGATGGAGAAGAAGAAAAAAAAAATTCTAACAATTAAAGCTGCAAGCAGCTCTAAGCAGGCCCTCGCCCCCTGCACAACCACAGACCCCAGCGCCTGTCATACCAGCTGGCTCAGAAAATTTACTGTTGTCGCAGCAAGCGCTGCGTGAATAGTAAAGTAAACCATTTGGCGCAGTACTTCCTGTGAGCAGTAGGTGGTGCTATAACTTTTGTCAATCATTTTTATGTAGGAGCGTGTGGGGTGGGACTAATATCCATCATAGAAAATTTGGTGAAAATCAGAAAAAGTTTGTCCAAGTTACAACTTTCCGATGTTCCATGGCGAGGAGTCAACCTTCGCTATGTTGCCATGGCAACACTTCCCCATCAGTTATGTGTTGCCCACCCATATAGGACAACATATGACAGTCACCTCAACCTATGTTTCTGATTTCATGACTCCAGGTCGTTTCAAACCATCCCAACAAGATCACGGATTGAATGGCAAGGAGGGTGTGTTCATGGTAACAGCAGTGATGCAATGCTAAAGGTGATGTGCAGTTTTGATCAACCAGGTGGTCTGATAAACCTCAGAAAATTGCACGTCATTCTGGCAAGCAGTGCATGAGTATGGCATGTGAATTATGGCAACTTCCTGTCCATTGGTGGTACGGGCAACTGTCGCTACGTGTCATTCTTTATTATAGAAATTATCAGTATTGGCTACCTATTCACCACACAAAATTTGGTTGAAATCAGTCAATGTACGCCAGAGTAAAAGCCATTGGAAGGATGATAGCAATACTGCAAACTTGGCCACGCCTCTTCTACGAAACCGTCGGGCATTTGGAAAAGTTTTGAACAGCTTTTGATGGCACATGGGTATAGATGATTGGTACCATTTATGGTGACAATCGGACTATTAATTTCAGAGATATTGAAGAAAACCTTTGGTGTAACCTTCATGTCTCCAAGAGAGGGCGCTATTGCTACTCATGAATATTCATAGCTGTAATTGTTCGGATGCATACGCATATACAGTACATCATACCTATCTTGGTGCCAATCCGACATTCCATTCCCGAGGTATTAAAAAAACAACATGATGCAACCTTTCTGATGCAAAACCTTCTTCCTCCTATAGGTTGCACTGTAGATTTCTATGAATATTGTTCTATAGAACTGTTTGGAATCGGACTTATATCCATAATAGTGAATTTGGTTGAAATCCGACAATGCATACCAGAGTTATGCACGGGCTGCACGGTGGCGCAGTGGTTAGCACTGCGGCAGCACAGTTTACCCTTGGCCGGGGGATTGTGGGGATCGTGGGATCGTGGGTTCAATCCCAGCCCCCGACCAACAGTGATCTGTGTGGAGTTTGCATGTTCTCCCCGTGTTGCGTGGGTTTACTCCGGGATTTCTCCGGTTTCCTCCCACATGCCAAAAACATGCATGTTAGGTTAATTGGCTGTTCTAAATTGTCCCTAGATATTTGTTTCCTATAGGCCCTTAGAATAGAGGGTTAGTATTAATGAAAGCGCTTTGAGTGGTCTTTGTGACTAGAAAAGCGCTATATAAGTGCAGGTTAGTTAGTAGTTAGTTAGTTATTGCCATCAGAATGGTTATAGAATGATCATGGCGAGGCATCAAAATTTGCTGTGCCCCTACGGCCAAACTGTCGAGCTTTTGGAAAAATTTTCAATAACTTTTAATGGCACATGGGTATAGATGATTGCCACCACAAATGAGCTCAATCGCAGAAAAACCCTAGGAAGAGATCGATCAAATGTGTGAGGTGGAAATCAGGCCACTGCCACTTCCTGCCAAAATGGCCGACTTCCTGTTGGGTGTAGACCATCACTTCTATGGAGTTTTTTGCATGTCTTGACATGATCAACATCTCACCCGATTTTCATCTTTCTACACGAAAGTAAGCATGTGCCACTCCCCATTGACTTCACATGTTACGTGCCGCTGTAGAGCCATTTTTGTGGGCTCATTCATATTTCCTCCAGAATATTCAATTTTTCGCCAGTCTTGAGGTCCCTGCAGAAAATGGTGAGTTTTCATGCACATTCACTGACCCAAAAATGAGATCTTAGATGGAGAAAAAGAAGAAAAAAAATTCTAACAATTAAAGCTGAGAGCAGCTGTAAGTGGGCCCTTGCTCCCCACGCAACCATGGACCCTGCCACCTGTCGTACCTAGCTGGCTCAGAAAATTTACCGTTGTCGCGGCAAGCACTGTGTGAATAATAAACCGTTTGCCGCAGTACTTCCTGTGATCAGTAGGTGGCGCTACAACTGTTGTCAATCATTTTTATGTAGGAGCATGTGGGGCGGCTCTGATATCCATTGTTGAAAATATGGTGAAAATCAAACAACGTTTGTCCAAGTTACAACTTTCCGATGTTCCATGGCAAGGAGTCAACCTTCACCATGTCACCATGGTAACATTTCCCTGTCAGTTATGTGTTGCCCACCCACATAGGACTACATATGACAGTCACCTCAACCTACACTACCGTTCAAAAGTTTGGGGTCACTTAGAAATTTCCTTATTTTTGAAAGAAAAGCACTCTTTTTCAATGAAGATAACTTTAAACTAATCAGAAATACACTCTATACATTGCTAATATGGTAAATGACTATGCTAGCTGCAAATGTCTGGTTTTTGGTGCAATATCTACATAGGTGTATAGAGGCCCATTTCCAGCAACTATCACTCCAGTGTTCTAATGGTACAATGTGTTTGCTCGTTGCGTCAGAAGGCTAATGGATGATTAGAAAACCCTTGTGCAATCATGTTAGGTCTGCAATGCTGTAATTGCTGCAAATGGAGGATTCTTTGACGAAAGCAAAGTCTGAAGGAAAAAATTATTATTTCAAATACAAATCATTATTTTTAACCTTGTCAATGTCTTGACTATATTTTCTATTCATTTTACAACCCATGGTGGTAAATAAGTGTGACTTTTCATGGAAAACACAAAATAATTGTCTGGGTGACCCCAAACGTTTGAACGGTAGTGTATGTTCCAGATTTCATGACTCCAGGTCGTTCCCAACCATCCCAAAAAGATCACGGATTGAATGGCGAGGAGGCCATGTCCATGGTAACAGCAGTGACGAAATGCTAAAGGTGATATAGAGTTATGATCAACCACATTGTTTGAGAAGCCTCAGAAAATTTCACGTCATTCTGGCAAGTGGCACGTGACTAATAAATAAAACAGTTTTCAGCAATTCTTCCTTTAACCACTAGGTGGCACTATATCTTTTGTCAGGTATTTTTATGTAGATGCGTTCGGGGTGGGACTATTTTCCATCATGAAAACTTTGGTGAACATCGGACAAGTTTTGCTTGAGTTACAGCTGTTTGATGTTGTCTGCAGAGGAGAAGCTTCGCCATGGTGTCATGGGCACGCCTTTTGAGACTGCGACTGACATTTGACAGCTTTTTTATGGCCAATGCCTTCAGATGCTGCCATGTGAAAATGAGTTCAATGGGAGAAAGCCCCCAGGAGGAGTTCGTTGAAATGCGAGTGGTGCAGTACTTCCCATGAGCAGTAGGTGGTGCTGTAAGTTTTGTTAACCATTTTTATGTAGGATCATGTGGGGTCAGACTAATATCCGGCATAGAAAATTTGTTGAAAATCGGACGAAATTTGTCCAAATTGCAACTTTTTGAGGTTTCATGGCGAGGAGTCAACCTTCGCCATGTTGCCATGGCAACACTTCCCTATCAGTTATGTGTTGCTGACCCATATAGAGATATACAGATGACAGTCACCTCTACCTCTGCTCCAAATTCCATGACTCCAGGACCTTCCCAACCCTTCCCACAAGATCACGGATTGAATGGCGAAGAGGGCACGTCCATGGTCACAAGTGTGATGTCATGGTAAAGTTGACCTGCAGTTATGATCATCCTGGTTTCCATGGCAACTGTGACTATCACAGGACAAAAGTGACTTCCACTGAGGGTAATCCAATGCTCTCTGAGAAACAACTGAAGACGTCATGTCATTCTGACTACTGGTCTTTGCGCGAAAGTTGATACAATTTTGTGCACAACCTCATGTCAGCAGTAGGTGGTGGTGTGACAGTTTTGTGAATATTGATATACAGATGTGTTCAGAGAGGGATTAGTATGATTTGTGCAAAGATTGGTCCAAATCAGACGAGGATTGTCTGAGCTGTAGCTGTCATGTTTTGCATGGCGAGGAAGCCATTGAAGCATGCCGGTCACCATGGAAATAGTTCTATACGTACTATGTACATGTACTGTCAATGAGCCCTAGTCATTCCTTCATGTCATTTTTTAACCTGGTGAGAGAAAAACAAAGAAAACAGTTTTCAGCAATTCTTCCTTTAATCACTAGGGGGCACTAAAATGTTTGTTTAGTATTTTGATATAGACGCGTTCGGGGCAGGACTAATACCCATTGTCGAAAATTTGGTGAAAATCTGGTGAAGTTTGTCCAAGTTGCAACTTTTCTATGTTCCATGGCGAGGAGTCAACCTTCACCATGGTAACACTTACCTATCAGTTATGTGTTGCTGACCCATATAGAGCTACAGATGACAGTCACCTCTACATATGTTCCAAATTTCATGTCTCCAGGGACCTTCCCAACCCTCCCCACAAGATCACGGATTGAATGGCGAAGAGGGTGTGTCCATGGTAACAAAACTGACGTCATGCTAAAGTTGATGTGCAATTAGGATCATCCCTGTGGTCTGATGAATCTCAGAAAATTTCACGTCATTCTGGCAAGTGGCACGTGACTAATAAATAAAACAGTTTTCAGCAATTCTTCCTTTAACCACTAGGTGGCACTATATCTTTTGTCAGGTATTTTTATGTAGATGTGTTTGCGGCCGGACTATTTTCCATCATGGAAACTTTGGTGGACATCAGACAAGTTTTGCTTGAGTTACAGCTATTTGATGTTATAAGGGGAGGAGTCAAACTTCGCCATGGTGTCGTGGCCACACCTTTTGAGATTGCCACTCACATTTGTAAGTTTTAATGGCCAATGCCTGTAGATGCCGCCATGTGAAAATGAGTTCAATGGGAGCAGGCCCCCAGGAGGAGTTCGTTCAAATGCGAGTGGCGTAGTACTTCCCGTGAGCAGTAGGTGGTGCTATAAATTTGTCAACCATTTTTGCATACGAGCATGCGGGGTCAGACTATTATCCATCGTAGAAAATTTGGTGAAAATCGGATGAAGTTTGTCCAAGTTGCAACTTTTCGATGTTCTTGGCAAGGAGTCAACCTTCGCCATATTGCCATGGCAACACTTACCTATCAGTTATGTGTTGCTGACCCATATAGAACCACAGATGACAGTCACTTCTACCTCTGCTCCAAATTTTATGACTCCAGGACCTTCCCAACCCTCCCCACAAGATCACGGATTGAATGGCGAAGAGGGCGCATCCATGGTCACAAGTGTGATGTCATGGTAAAGTTGACATGCAGTTATGATCATCCTTGTGATCTGATGAATCTCAGAAAATTTCATGTCATTCTGGCACGTGGTGCCTAAGTAATAAATAAAACAATTTTCAGCAATTCTTCCTTTAACCACCCAGTGGTGCTGTAGATTTCTCTTAATATTGTTCTATAGAACTGTTTGGAATTAGACTGATATCCATGATATTGAATTTGGGTGAAATCCGACAATGCATACCAGAGGTTATTGCCGTTAGAATGGTCATAGAATGATTATGGCAAGGCATCAAACTTTGCCACACCCCTACGGCCAAACCATCGAACTGTTAAAAAAGTTTTCAATAATTTTTAATGGCACATGGGTATAGATGATTGTCACCACAAATGAGCTCAATTGGACAAAAACCCAAGGATGAATTCAATCAAATGTGTGTGGTGGAAATTTGGTCACTGCCACTTCCTGCCAAAATGGCCAACTTCCCGTTGGGTGTAGACATCACGTCTATGGAGTTTTTTGCATGTCTCAACATGATAAACATCTCACCCTATTTTCATCTTTCTACGAAAAAATAAGTGTGCTCCCCACTGACTTCACATATTAGGTGGTGCTGTAGAGCCATTTTTGTGGGGTCATTTATATTTCCTCCAAAATATTCAATTTTTCGCCAGTCTTAAGGTCAATGCAAAAAATGGTGAGTTTTCATACACGTTCATTACCCCAAAAATGAGATCTTAGATAGCGAAGAAGAAAAAAAAAAATCTAACAATTACAATAGGGCTCTCGTCCACTGACTTTGTCAGTGGCTTGGGACAATAGGGTTCTCGTCCACTGACTTTGTCAGTGGCTCGGGCCCTAAAAATTCTAACAATTACAATAGGGCTCTCGCCCACTGACATTGTCAGTGGCTCAGGCCCAAAAAAGAAAAATACTAACAAATTTACAACCTTTTTAAATGTAAATGAAACTTATACATACAGTACATAAAAATAGCAAGAGAAACACTGTTTAATTTTTAACAGCAGTAAATACTGTGAAAACACTTGTGAAAGATATTTGCAATATGAGAGTGAAGTACAGGTAGATTTGGGGTCTGTCCCAATTCTCATTTTTACCTCTTCCCCCTTGCCGTCCCCACCTCTTGGTCTTTGAAATCAAAGGCCAAAGGGTAGGGGTTGAAAATTACCCCTATGAATTTGGACACCCCTTCAGGGCTGCGCAACATGATTAGTGGTTGCTGATGGATTTAATCTAAATCTACACTACCTGTTTTCACTGGAAAAAAAGAAGAAAAAGAAAACTGATGAAAACTGCTTTTCTTAAGGAGAAAAACTTCTCAAATTTACATGAACAATTCTAATCAGTAGAAAAGTCAGAAATTTACAAGAAAGAAAGCTGTAAATTCAAAGAAAAACTTGGACCCCCTGGCAGGCAGTTTTTTGTCCACTGGCCACATGTTTGACACCCCTGGACCAGCATATTAAAGATACATAATTAGACGTTTTACTTCCATGAAATAGCTGCAAATCACAGACATCACAAATAATCACAGATAAACAAAAGTTCACCTCAGAAGAAGCTTCATTTCCTCTTTACAGCAACATAAAGTTTAGTCACTTTTTTCTTTCCATCATACAAAAACTTAAAATTTGCACGACTAATGGGAGCTTCTCACTCTAAAAATAATCATATTTAACCACAGAAGGAGTTTATGTCGGGGGAGAGAGCAGAGGTTATTCTCGCAGTTATCCCATGATCTGAATTTTATAAAGGGGTTTATAACAGAGAGCAGCACGATGATGTAGCTGGCTGGTACCGTCATCATGCTGACCCATATAAGGGAGGAGTCGGCCATCTTATGGTCTTCTTTGCCAGCCCTCTCTCAATAGGCACAGTCAGGAGCCGAGTGCGCATTTGCATGCACTTTATCTTTAACCAGTTTATGTTGTAAAGTTTAGTTCAAGCACAGCTCACTCATCCATGGTCATTCCTAGGTTTGTGGACATAACATTTGGTGACAAGAAGTAAACCATGGAGGTGTGCCTGAGGCCACTGAGACCGTTTTTGGAGCTCCCTGGTGAGTCGTCTGTCTCATGGCCACATTGGCTCAACGCTTTTGAAATGTAGATAGATAGATTTGTTTATTTGACAGGGACAGTGCAATAAACATAGACAATTAATCAATGACAATCAATCTGATGTGTTGCACAGAGTGTATAGCTATTAGCTAATTTGCAACTCTTGTCCCTGGATGGGCTTTAGAAAGGAGAAACAAGTAAAAAGAAAAAAAAAAAAAGGAAAGAAAAGGAATACACAATAACCACATACATCAATGCAAAAAACATAAATACATTATAAATACAACTAGGAAAATACCGGTCGCTATGGAGATTGAGAATATGTATGGGCACATAATCATACCATGTAGGATAACTAAGTAGACGGTTGTGCTGTTTCATCCCATCTAGCAACAATGCTCTGCACTGTGTGTGTTTATATATTTACATATTTATTCCATCTAGCTACAATGCTCCGCACTGGGTGTGTTATGTTTATATATCTATATATTTATTCCATCTAGCTACAATGCTCCGCACTGTGTGTTTATATATCTACATATTATTCCATCTAGCTACATTGCTCCGCACTGTGTGTTTACATATTCATATATTTATTCCATCCAGCTACAATGCTCTGCACTGTGTGTCTGTGTGTGTTTGTGTGTGTGTATATATATATATTTTATAGTAGTATGTACATATGTATATTAGCTGCTCTTGCTTGCTTGTTTTTTTTTTCTTGCCTTCTGATTGTTGCTCTGAGTGTTGCTATCCCTGTGCTGTTGCAATCCTGGAATTTCCCCGTTGTGGGACTAATAAAGGCTTATCTTATCTTAAATACACAATTATAAATATTATAAATACACAAATATAACAACCTGACACACATTTGCCTATTTCAGGCCTCCCTCCCTTCGTCACTCACTATAAACAAACACATTCATTCCTTCCCTTCATTCACTCTCACCCTGCAGACAATCATTTCATACATGGGTACATTCTTGTTTATTTTTCAGCCAGTTTTTAACCTTTTTAGTGAATGTTTTAAAGTCCGTTATTATTTTAATTTCATTTGGCATTGTGTTCCAGATGTGACTGCCCTTTATAGAGAAAGCTGTTTGTCCAAATGTGGTTCTGCGGTGGAATATTTTACAGTTATTGTTAACAGAACTCCTGGTGGCTCTGCTGCTGTCCTGTCTTTGGATGAAACCAGCAAGTGGCTCAGGTGCTGATTTATGGAAACATTTGAAAGTTAATTTCAGTAAACAGAGGTCAATGAAACTCTCAAAACTCAATAGGTTGTATTTTTTTAAAATATTACAGTGATGCCACCTAATGGGCTTTTTGTCCAAGATTTTTAGGGTTTGATTATATAATGAACCTATATGTCTTATTGTGGAAGGGGCTGCTTGAGCCCAGACTGTCAAACAGTATGATATATGAGAAAAAACCATAGAATGCATATACAGTACAGCAGGTTCGTAAGGTATGTAATATCTAATTAATTTAAAGCAGTTCAGATTTTTTTTTACTGTTTTTGAAATTTTCTTTATATGAAGATTAAATTTGAGTTGAGGATCTAGTACAACGCCAAGGTATTTGAATTCTGTAACTAAACTGATGTCATGATCATGTATATTAACTTTAAAACATTGCAGGTTATATTTTTTGATTGAAAAGCACATTGAAACTGTTTTCTGAAGGTTCAGCAATAGATGGTTCTGGAGGACCCACTCTTGGACATCAACCATACTTGTAAACAGCACATCTGCAGCCTGTGCTGGAGTCTTGGTAGCTGTGTAAATAACTGCATCATCTGCATAAAGTTGGCATGTTGCAGCAGAGCAGTGTAGCGGCAAGTCATTAATAAAAATGCTGAAAAGTAAAGGACCAAGAATGGACCCTTGTGGGATACCCATACGGTTGTTTAAAAGTGAGGATTTATCCTGGTGAACTTTTACACACTGTTCTCTATTCTGGAGATAAGATGCAAACCAGTCTAATGTGTCTGGAGAGAAGTTAAAAGATACCATTTTGGATAAAAGCAAACTGTGGTTTACTGTATCGAAAGCCTTTTTGAGATCTAGAAAAACAGCTCCTACCACATTACCCCTGTCCAAGGACTGTTTGACATTTTCAATAAGGCAACAATTTGCTGTTTCTGTTGAGTATCCTGGTCTAAAACCAAATTGATGTGGATGAAGAAGTTGACTGTCTTGTAAGTAGTCTATCAGCTGTGTAGCTACAACTTTTTCAAGAACCTTAGACAGGACTGTATGTAGCAGCATTGGATTTGGGAAAATTGGACAAAGGATGGAAACGGGCACTACTGGTCCACAATCTGGGCATAGAAGGTCAGAGAATTTTTCATACACTCGGACCAGCGGACTCGTTCGATGACGCTGTGGAACTGTTTGCTAGCTACTTTGCTACACTGGATAATGTGTTTGTGCGGCATATAAGATTCCGCCAACGGTGACGGAATTGGTGAGTCCACCCAGTAATTCGTTGCAGACCTAAGACATCTGGCTAGCATGTGCAGATTTGGACTTCTAGAGGACAAGATGGTGCGGGACCAATTGGCTGAGCACACGAACAACCCGCGGCTAAGGGCGAAGATGCTAATGGCGCCAAATGACATGACTCTAGCTAACACTATTGAGCTAGCATTCCAACTTGAGTCAGCAGAAAGGTTAGCATTGGAGGTAGGTGTGCGCCAGTAGCAACGACAGCCAGGACACACACCACTAACGAATGCAGTGGGCATGGAGGAACATGGGGCCATGGCAGAGGAGTTCAAGGTGAATGCCGTGGACCGGAGGACCGCTTCAAGGGGCTCTGCGTGTGGTAACTTTGGTTCCCCGATGCACCATGAAAGAGCACGGTTTTGCCCAGCAAGAGGACAATGTTGCAAGAAGTGTGGAAGATTTAACCATTTTGCCAAAGTTTGACGGTCCCCAATGCCGTGGAGTCCACCAGGCAAGCAAAGTCGCCCACCCGTGATGACCATCCATGCAGTATATCCTGAGAGCATGTCGTACGGCTGTGCCGCTCCTGCTTGACAACGCTGCAGTGAGGTCGATGTTAAATTGGGCCACGGTAAAGAAATTTTTCCCCAACCACCCGATTAGAAAATACCCAGCGGAGCTCTATGGTTATGGTAGTCAGAGTTAGCAACGTAGGGACCATCATGGTAACGGTCTGCTACGCGTCAAAAGTGGTTTATGGCTTCAAGTTTCAAGTGGCTACACGTGGTGACAACATAATGGAATGCAACTTCTTCTACCAACTGGGTTTCACCATCTGTGACAGCAGTGGGCTCAACTTGTCAGGCTACGGGAATTGGGACACAATTTACATTGATGACGATGATGTGGTGTGGGACGAGAGTATAAAGGGCAACGCCAATGAGAAACCAACTGTCCTGTGTGCACAGGAGGCGCACTGCCCGAAGGGGGGGCAATGGCTGGACTCACCTCAGATCCTCGCCCAGCAGTAGTCTACGGGAGCCGCCGGACATCTTCAGTACCCATGACCAGCTTTGGCCTCCAGAGACTGCTGCGGGGGCGTTGGGTGAGTCCGTGATTAACACGATAACGACGGAGCTAAATGTAGCATCACCGCGATCTCAATGGCATGTGAGACCGAGCAAAGCGCCTCTTCAAGTGATGGACTGGGTGTTAGTACGCACAGATGAGTGACCAAGCCTGTGTCCAGCAAAGTCACGTTCTACGAGACCACGGACGCCCTTGAGGATCGTGGCGCAGCTGGGACCAGTGTGCTTTGGACTGACGGATCTCCAGCACGTTCAAGTGGCTGCTCCAGATGCCGAGGTTTCGTAGGAGGTAGCTGGTGCAGTGTGGGACACGGTCCACAGCATTATGAAGATTGGTTGCGGTCTGGGGGACCCAGCATCTCCAGGGGTGCGTCCACTGCGGGCCCGTTATAAGGCCCCTCCAGCAGAACTGCCTTCCCCATGGAAGACTGTCAGAAGAGGACTGTTTAGATAAAATAAGATAACATAAGATAAACCTTTATTAGTCCCACAATGAGGAAATTCCAGGATTGCAATAGGTAGATAGGAGTATGGCTGGCAAAATGAGTGGCAGAATAATTCACTCAGCCAGGTCGGGTTGAGCGGCGGACCACCCGCTAACCCTATTTAACAATGTTGGGGATTGTTGTTTATGCCAAATTGGGAAGGGTTATAATTGCTAAAGTGTTCTGTGTTTTTTTTTTTTTCCAAGGTGGTTGGGGGTGAATGTTATAAAGGGGTTTATAACAGAGAGCGGCGTGATGATGTAACGGGCTGCTACCGTCATCACACCAACCCATATAAGGGAGGAGTCAGCCATCTTATGGTCTTCTTTGCCGGCACAGTCAGGAGCTCATTTGCATGCACTGTATCTTTAACCAGTTTATGTAATAAAGTTTAGTTTCAGCACAGCTCACTTGTCCGTGGTCATTCCCAGGTTTGTGGATATAACACTGAACACTTAGAGCAGTTGCTGTCTGTTCATTTCTCCAGACTGGCTATAAAATGAACCAAAACATGGAGCAGACCTTCCACGCCTTCACCTGTACCCAGCACGCTGAGCATCTTCTCCTGTGTACCGGGGCTGCTGTTGCCGAAAGTGGTCCAATGAGAATACAGTGTGTCCGCAGACAGTGCTTATGGGAGTTGTAGTTTCGTAGTCTCACACTGCAATAGGCTTATTATTTAGATGTTGCTTGAGAAAACTATACCTGCCAAAGTGGCTAGTGGGAGTTGTTGTCTTACCTGTCAAGCCCTGTATGTATAATATCTCACAAAAGTGAGTACACCCCTCACATTTTTGTAAATATTTTATTATATCTTTTCATGGGACAACACTGAAGATATGACACTTTGATACAGTGTAAAATAGTCAGTGTACAGCTTGTATAACAGTGTAAATTTGCTGTCCCCTCAAACTAACTCAACACACAGCCATTAATGTCTAAACCACTGGCAACAAAAGTGAGTACACCTCTAAGTGAAAGTGTCCAAATTGTGCCCAGTTAGCCATTTTCCCTCCCCAGTGTCACGTGACTCAGTGTTACAAGGTCTCAGGTGTGAATGGGGAGGGGAGCAGGTGTGTTAAATTTGGTGTTATCGCTCTCACACTCTCTCATACTGGCCACGGGAAGTTCAACATGGCACCTCATGACAAAGAACTCTCTGAGGATCTGAATAAGAATTGTTGCTCTACATAAAGATGGCCTAGGCTATAAGAAGATTGCCAACACCCTGAAACTGAGCTGCAGCACGGTGGCCAAGAACATACAACAGTTTAACAGGACAGGTTCCACTCAGAACAGGCCTCGCCATGGTCGACCAAAGAAGTTGAGTGCACATGCTCATTGTCATATCCAGAGGTTGTCTTTTGAAAATAGACGTATGAGTGCTACCAGCATTGCTGCAGAGGTTGAAGGGGTGGGGGTTCAGCCTGTCAGTGCTCAGACCATATGCCACATCCATCCATCTATCCATCCATCCATCTTCTACCACTTTTCTGGAAGTCCAGGTCGCAGAGGCAGCAGTTCAAGCAGACAAGCCCAGATCTCCCTCTCCCCAGCCACCTGCTCCAGCTCTTCAGAGAGGATACCAAGGCGTTCTCAAGCCAGCTGGGAGATGTAGTCTCTCCAGCGAGTCCTGGGTCTGCCCCGGGGTCTCCTCCCAGAGAGATGTGCCCAAAACACCTCAAGAGGGAGGCGTCCAGGAGGCATCCTGATCAGATGCCCATACCACCTCAACTGGCTCCATTCAATGTGGAGGAGCAGTGGTTCTACTCTGAGCCTCTCCCGGATGACTGAGCTCCTCACGCTATCTCTGAGGGCGAGTCCAGCGATCCTACGAAGAAAGCTCATTTCAGCCGCTTGTATCCATGATCTCGTTCTTTCGGTCATTACCCAAAGCTCGTGACTATAGGTGAGGGTAGGAACGTAGCTTGACTGGTAAATCAACAGCTTTGCCTTAGAGCTCTGCTCCCTCATCACCACAACAGAACGGTACAACGGCCGCATCACTGCAGATGCTGCGCCGATCCGTCTGTCAATCTCTCGCTCCATTCTCCCCTCACTCATAAATAAGACCCCGAGATACTTAAACTCCTCCACTTAGGGCAGGAGCCTGTCCCCAACCCAGGGACAGGCTGTGTGTGTCAGACTATGCCACACACTGCATCAAATTGATCTGCATGGCTGTCATCCCAGAAGGAAGCCCCTTTTAAAGATGATGCACAAGAAAGCCCACAAACAGTTTGCTGAAGACAAGCAGACTAAGGACATGGATTACTGGAACCATGTCCTGTGGTCTGATGAGACCAAGATAAACTTATTTGGTTCCGATGGTGTCAAGTGTGTGTGGCGGCAACCAGGTGAGGAGTACAAAGACAAGTGTGCCTTGCCTACAGTCAAGTATGGTGATGGGAGTGTCATGGTTTGGGGCTGCATGGGTGCTGTCGGCACTGGGGAGCTACAGTTTATTGAGGGAACCATAAATGTCAACATTTACTGTGACATACTGAAGCAGAGCATGATCCCCTCCCTTCGAAGACTGGGCCGCAGGGCAGTATTCCAACATGATAACGACCCCAAACACACCTCCAAGACAACCACTGCCTTGCTAAAGAAACTGAGGGTAAAGGTGATGGACTGGCCAAGCATGTCTCCAGACCTAAACCGTACTTGAGCATCTGTGGCACATCCTCAAATGGAAGGTGGAGGAACGCAAGGTCTCTTAACAGCCACCAGCTCCATGTTGTCATTATAGAAGAGTGGAAGAGGATTCTAGTGGCAATCTGTGAAGCTCTTGTGAACTCCATTCCCAAGAGAGTTAAGGCAGTGCTGGAAAATAATGGTGGCCACACAAAATATTGACACTTTGGGCACAATTTGGACATTTTCACTTAGGGGTGTACTCACTTTTGTTGCCAGTGGTTTAGACATTAATGGCTGTGTGTTGAGTTATTTTGCGGGGACAGCAAATGTACACTGTTATACAAGCTGTACACTGACTACTTTACATTTTATCAAAGTGTCTTATCTTCAGTGTTGTTCCATGAAAAGATATAAAATATTTACAAAAATGTGAGGTGTGTACTCACTTTTGTGAGATACTGTATATATATATATAGTGCTGGGAATATTAACACGTTAACACAATTAATTACGGTAGCTCAATTAACAGATTAAAAATATTAATGCAAATTAACGTCCCCACTGCATTTAATGTTATAGCGGAACTTAAAATGCACAACTGTTCCACCCAGACAATTTTTGCACGAATTGCAATATAGTCCGTAGATTTTATTTAATCTTGCATGTTCAAATTGGTTTGCTGGAGTATCGCTATCATACTATATGGACATTTGAACCATAGATTACATTTAAATATACACTGAAACGAGCTGCTGTGGGGAATGAATTTTAAGGGAGCGCGCTAAGCTAACTGAAGTTAGTTGACCATGGCTAACATTTTCATTGTGAAGGGTGGTGCCATATTGGGTCTGTAATTGTTGTTTTGACAGCTCCAGCAGCATTGTGATAATAGGATATAGAAACAATTGTTCATTGTAATCACATACAGTATGCTATATTATGGAATGTTATGAACACAAATACAGACTTTGAATTCTGTAGCACATGTATAGAATAATAAACTTGATAATCTTATAATTATATCTGATAATCTGATTAATAACCTGATAAGTATCACAGGCACAACTTTTGCCACCACAACCAAGCACCTTATGACTGGTTGTTGAGACCGAGGTCATCATCACCATAGTTGTAGTTTTTTCAGTGTTCCTACCCGGAACAAGAAAGTTACATAGTGCGGTTTTAATATCACAGCCTTAGCAAATCATATATAGATTTCTGTGAATTTTATCACTCTTTTAATGATAAGCAGGTGATGAAAATTTACATTTATTTAAAAAAAAAACGTTATCTTTAAAAAAAAAAAAATGTCCATTTGTGACAGGGTTAGAGACCCAGACCCAGGAGCAGACATAGATGAGAACATTTGCATAGTGTTTGACAATAATTTTATTCACAGCAAAAGTGAAAATAATTGTGCGACGATGATCTGGCAGCCCTGTGGGGAGAAAGCAGGCACAATTATGAGTATATGGACAGAAGCTATTATGAAGATAATTGGATAATTGAGCTTACAGGTTTGTCTGGAAGGTGAAGCTTGAATCTGATAACCTTCTGGTGCAGGAAAGCTGGGTGCCAGGTGGTGAATCCTTTGGAGCTGGGAGCTGCTGGGTTGTTCCCCAGAGGGAATCAGTGGCAGGCTGACCAGGCCCGAGTGCAGGGGAGAGGGGAGGAGGAAACAGTGAAGGTAAACAATTGTAAGTCGACTTACTTGGGAGTGAGGGGAATGTGCACAATCCAGGAATCAAACAATCCAATCCATGAGGCAGGTGAGGTGGTCAAACAGGTGAAGGTCAGAGCATGGCTGGCAAAGACCGAACAAGTGGGCAATTCCAATTTGTCAGGCAGGCTCGGGGTTCTAGGTCAGGCAAAGGGGTCAAAGCACAAGAGACAAAATCACAAGCATAAACAGGCAAGGCTCAGATAGGCAGGAAATCTGACACAGCCAGATAGAAAGGAGGGACAGCATCCAATATAAAGGACTCCTCTGATTAGCTGCAGGTGGGGTAATCAGCTGCAGGGAGCAGCGCCTAATCAGAGAGGAGAGAAAGGGAGAGAGGAAGGAATCCTAACAATTTGTCTCTCTGGTGTATTCAAGTAAACTGATTTATTATAGAGGAAAAAAAACTGCTAGAAAAATGGAAACAAAAAAATATCACATCACTTTCTTTTCCAAATAGATGATTTGACTGAATCAGCTCTCAGACTTTGAGCCAAACAATCTTGTACTGCATACGTGTCAACATACCCATCTGACAGGCTTTTTGCCCTTAAGTTTATCGTCACAACCCAGTAACAGCTCCCTGCACTACTCCCTGTGCTACTCTACAGTCCATCCCAGTCACTCCCTGCATCCTAGTGTTGCCTGACAACCTCATCAACAGAGCTACCGAAACAGGCCTGGTTAGTGTCAGCTGTGAGTCAAGAGGAGGGAGGCGCAGAAATACTTTAGGAATCATTTCCTGAAAATATTTAGGATAATTTTAAGTGTTGCCAAAATAAATGACTGTTTAGTGGGATATGAGGATTTAAGAGACATTACTGTAATCACATTCCTGGACTGCTGATGCACCATCTGGCTGATAAAGCACAGACCCAAAGAAACTTCCGCATAGATTTTTTTTTAAAAGAACACAAAACTTTAAATGAAGGTGATACATCAAACTTGACTTAGCCAAGAGAAATGTTTGATGTGGCAGAAAATGTTACCAAATCACACGTGACTTAAAGGATTCTTTTTCCTGTGATTTGGAACATCCATCCATTTATCTTCTACTGCTTATCTGGGAGTCTGGGTCATGGGGACAGCAGTCCAAGCAGAAAATCCTAGACTGCCACTCAGCTCATGATCCCTCCTGCAGGTGGTGAGCCCACTACAGGGCAGACCTTTGTGGCTCCTTTGGGTACACTGGATCCTTGCTGTTACCTTATCACTGGGATCTACTGGGCCGCTCTTGGTCTGGCCCATCACCCAGGACCAAATTGTCTTGGGAGACCGTACCAGGGGCAAGCTGCCCCTGACAGCTTAGCTTGTGAGATCATTAGGACACAAATCCCTTCACCTTGATAAGGTGGCAATCTAAGAACGGGTGATTAGGAACATTGTTGTATAACTGATTTCACTACATGTAAGAACAGTTTTAACATCTGGTAATATCAAGAATTGTGTTTTGGTTTTTTTCCTGAGTGATTTTATTAATAGTCTATGTGACTTTATTATGGGTTATATTAGATTCAAGTAGAGAAGATTGAAGAGCATTTTAGGGTTAAAAAAAACTGTAAATCATCACCAACTAGCTTTATCAACATTTAAAACGTTGTCAGGCTCTGTAAACTGATGTTTTGTTTGTCTATCATTGTGGACGACAATATCCACAACACAAAATGTGTCAGTCATCATATCACGTCTTCATATCTCATGTCCGTTTGTGCTCATGCGTCCCGATTATTGAAAAACACATAGTCATTGTTTTCTGCTAAATGAGGACAGTTAAATATGAACTACTTGAAGACACAACAGAGTTTTTTTACTGCACAGAGGGGGAAAAAAAGTGGTGCTTGGGTTTACTACCAGACCGCAGTGGGACCAGTCTGCCCTATACCGGGAAAAAAGCTGTCACCCAGCCCTGGAGAAGAGTCAGCTGGCGCGTGCAAAACAATCATTATTTAATAATGACAATTTTTATAGTTTACATCATTCACTGTCATTCTTTTAACAGAATAGTTCAATATGAAAATATCCTGACAGTTGTTTTGAGTTAAAACAATAATTTTGCATTCAGCAGAGCAGATTAATAGACCTAGCCGAGATGAGCGGTTCCTCTTACTTGGTTTAAAAGAGAAGTTTGGCTGAATGATAATATAACTGAGGGAAATTTTGCAGCTCTTTCAAAATCATGGACAAAGAGAAAGACTGGCATAATCTCTGAACTGTAGCCTACAGCTTTCATCCATGTGCAATTATGATCAAGTCTCCCAAGTCTGAGCAAGGCTGTGGAGGAGGTTAAAAAGCTCTCTAGATGTCACATTCTGCCCTCTGGGCAGAAGAGGATTTGGAGGTAGGACCCATGAGCGCAGGCAGGGGTATGGTGAAAAATAATTATTTATTAGCAAAAACTCAAAACAACAAATAAATGACAGTGTGGGAGCTGATAAACAATACAAGAGATAACCAGGCAAAATTACTCACAGGGATAAACTTGGGAACAGCACGAGCACAGGAATCACAGGAATGAACAACAGAGAAATCACAGGGAAATGACGACGAAGCCAGACAGACCACAAGCACAAACTGACATAAATACGGAAACCGATCATTGCAAACGTGAGACAGCTGGGCGAACAATCAAGGGCTGAACAGAGCACACATGAGGGAGAGTGGCTATAGATATGGAAAACATGAGGAGCAGGAACAATAGGTAAACAGGTACACACAGACCCAGGACCAAACATGGGATGACACAGAAGACAAAGACAAAGGACCCAGGGGGACACAGAGGGCAAATAATGCAAAAAATAATCATAAATAATTACAGGGAAAACAATGAAAAAGCACAGGGCATTAACATGATCCTAAGATCATGCCCAGGTATGACACTAGAAGCTCCTTGCTTGCTTCTTAAATGCATTTTCACTTTATGAATGAGCCTGCATTTTTCTCAGCGCAAAACGGATTTGTCCTCCAATTTAAACACTGTAATTTTAGTCCTAAGCCTTTGATCTCACACCCCAGTTTTTTTTAAAGGGAATGAGAGCAAAGACAGTGATTGGTTTATTTCACCTTACACCCCAAATACACCTCTGAATAATTAAGAGCATTAGGACAGCCTCTTTGCATTTTGTGCCTGGCAGAAAATTCAGTAACTGGAATTACGGTTACTGCTGTAATTGAGAAATAAACTTGGAAACACCCATAAATGCACCCCACTCATGTGAAAGCTGATTATGAACTGCGTTGCTGGAACACAGCCCTTGGTCTTTCTGCACTCTGGTCTGGTCTTGACTACAACAGTAAGGTGATCCAAAAAGAAACCATACCACTGGACCAATTCTGTCCCACTGTTAACTGCTCTGGAAAGTGATGTGTGTGATGCACCATCAGGGAATATTTGTGTCTGTGGCCATTCAACGATTAGACCAGGGGTATCCAATCATGTGCCGTGGAGCATGGAGGGCCAAGACCTGCAGGTTTCCTCTTCTACCCCGTCTCTTCAGCAGGTGTTTTCACTGATCAGCAATCAGTGGGAAGAAGTTCAGTGAAATCTGCTGTTGAAGACACTGGTTGGAGGTAAAGCCTGCAGGTTCTTGGCCTTCCATAGCACATGATTGGACACCCCTGCATTAGACATACACATCCTGTCAGACTGTGGATGAAAGTTAATGTCAATGGCAAAAATGATGATATTACCCCAGCATTGAACACAACTATCTACACTTTCAAGCATAAATAAATAAATGTATTTACAGAAGAGGGTAGCAAAAAGAGAGCATGACCTGGAGATTTTTGAGATTCCAACAATCTAAAGTTTGATTCAGAAGTTACTTTCATTCTGCTGAGCTGGTAACTGCCATATTTGGATTGTGTTTATAGATCTATCATAACACTGAACAATGTTGGATAACTTTAGAACACTACAAAAAGTTTAACAGTAATCGGTGATGCTAAGTAGAATTTAGCCCCACGTTTATATAGCTTTATGGTGCTGGTAATCAAAGTACAGTATGTCAGACATCAGGGTATTACTGTCTGTTTCAGAAAACAGCAGAAAATAAAGGCCCTATAATCACAATAATAATGGTAAAAAAGGAAAAGGGAGACAAACTATGCATGTGTAATAGAAGCTTGTGCATGAGACAACCAAAACAGTAATCACAAACTGCAGCTTTAAGCATGCACGTTAGACAGAACAATGGTTTTTGTTTGACTTTCAATGTGGCTTTGGAGTGAAAGATGCAATAAAGAAAAGCTCCTTCAAATGTCTGTCAGACTCTTTAAAACTGTCTTCAAAGAGTTTCACTTTACCCTTTTATGACCTGAATACATCTAGTTGTGACAAAAGCAACAACTTTGGAAGCAGGTAACCTATATCAAGCTCAGTTTTTATGTTAAAGCCAGCAGATGAATTGTTAAACAGGACACTACAAATAGGGAAGCTTTAAATAAACTCTTGAATGAATGTCTGCGTGACAGAAATGTTAACATCTGTTTTGACAGACGGCTTTAGTAAACAAAGGATTTGCTCCTCTGAGACCAAACACGCTGAGAGGTTCTCAGCGTCAAAAGCAGGACTCACATAAGTCTTTTGTAAAGACATCAGACTGCAGAACATATACACATAACGTCTCATGTCCTACTGAATCTTCAGTTCTATCGTTAACATGAAGTGACATGACAGTCAGGATGTTGCCTCGAGCAAGCAAACATCTTTACATGGTGAATGGATGGTGACAGTTTGCTTGTACTGTAATGAAAGCACAGGGAAGAGCAGAATCAACATACAAGAGCATATATGTCTTAAAAGTCCCACCATCTACAGTGGTGTGAAAAAGTGTTTGCCCCCTTCCTGATTTCTCATTTTTTGTTTTTTTATCACACTTAAATGTTTCAGATCATCAAACAAATTTAAATATTAGACAAAGATAACGCAAGTAAACACAAAATGCAATTTTTAACCTCTTGCATTCCGGGATACCGCGGGCGGTCACGTCTCTGCGTCCTAGTGCGTCCTCGTGCGTCCTAGTGCGCACTGTGCGTCTCAGTGCGCACTGAAAAAAAAAGCTGCATTTCCGTTCTTCCACTACAGACACAGCCGCGAACAGAAAGCCAAAGGAGTGCTTTGATTGGTTTAGATTTGATTGACCTCTCATTCGACTAATAAGAGTCTTGAATTGGGTTTCTGAAACCTTGAAGAACCAATGACTGAAAACCTAGCGAGAAGGACCCGCCTACCAACGGCTGCGAATACAGCGAGCCAATTGAAGCAGAGAAGTTCGACGATTGAAAGCATGCGTCCCGTGCATAAAATCTGTTTTGTGTAAGCCGCTGTGTGTAACGGTAGTCTTTGCCAGTCTTTTTTTATTACCTCCGCCAGGCCGAAAAGGCCAGGAGGAGGTTATGTTTTTGCCGGGGTTTGTCTGTGTTTGTTTGTCTGTCTGTCTGTCTGTCTGTCTGTCTGTTTGTCTGTTGGTTAGCAAGATAACTCAAAAAATCTTGGACGGATTTCCATGAAACTTTCAGGCATTGTTGGAAATGGTACAAGGAAGAACTGATTAAATTTTGGGGGTGATCCGGTTCACCGTCTGGATACAGGAATTTTTTAAAGCATTTTTCATTCAACACTGTGACATACAGCCATTTTCAACATGTGCGCAGGCGCAATGGAGGGCGCTGGTCGTCGTGTCTGCAACACAAACTCTGCGTTCTTCAACGTTTTAGGCACAAAAGGACGCGGAAAACACTGCTGGCCTGGGCCCGCCAGCGTGCCTGTGTTTGCGCGCAACTGCAAAACCTCACACGGGCAGCTGTCCGCCAACGGATTCTTTGGCAGAAATTCCCCGGCCAGCCATAGGAGCTGCGCATTTGGCAGAAATTCACCAGCCAGCCATAGGCGCTGCGCAAAAACGAGCTCTCTGCCGGCGATGCTTCTAAATTCTCGTTTGCCGCGGAGCGCAACCCCCCAAAAAATAATATTGTAGCGAACTCAATATGAGCACCCTACTTGGCTTGCCAAGTGGGTTGACCCTATTGGCGACACAGGTAGAGTGCGGGACTCCGGAGCGGGAGGCGTGAGTTCGAACCTCCCGGTGGGACGTCGCCATGTCGAGCAGCACGTTACAATATAATATAAAACCCACGGCAACCTGTCTACCCAATTTGCATCCGTCAGTGGAGGAGATGGACACAACAGCAACACTTCAGTTTATTACCTCCGCCAAGGAGGCAATGCTTTTACTACTGAACCACTAATCCTATCACTATCAGATTGATTGTCATTGATTAATTGTGTGTTTATTGCACTGTCCCTGTCAAATAAACAAATAATCATTGTGAATCCAATTGCTAGTCATATGTTTACATGCTCAAGGAATCTGAAAACGTACACACAAACACTATATGGGGGGAATTGTGGCGCTTGGCGGAGGTCTGCGCTCTCCGAGTGCTTTTCTAGTTACTACTGTTCTTATTTGTTTAGAAAAATCGTTTGCCAAAACCGCAATCATGGAAGTGCAAAACCGCAATAATGGAATCATGGTTAGACCGGGTCGGGTGACCAGAACCACGAGTCCGTATCAAGCGAACCAGCGTCATGTTCGTCTGACAATGAGGAACAGATGTTCGCCAACGACACTGCTGTTGTGGAGAGGTAAGTGTTATAAGCTAAATTATTCTTTATCACTGAAAATAGTAATCAAAATGACTTTTGACCGATCGGTGATTACAACTGTGCGTCATTGCCACATGACGGACCGTTGACAGACTGTTTTTTGGTGCGCTGTGCTCCTCTGTAGCGGGGGGGGGGGGGAGTTGTTATCTTCTACATTGCAGATATTTTAGTATAATTTTTATTGCACTGTAGGTTATTTTTTCTTGTAAAAAAAGGCCACACATTTTTTAAGTGGCATGCTTCTTTGTGTGTGGGGGGCTTGTTTGTTCATTCATTCATTCATGAATGAATAAATAACCCCCCCCAACACACACACAGCCCTGAGTGTCACCTTTCATTTGAGCCCAAGATGAAGCTTCTATGTTGAATCATTCAAAAGTTATAGACGTTTTTCCAAACTGTGCCATTTGGCAAAATTTGGCACAGTTCAAAAACGCTTGGGAACAACCTGAGAAAAAAGCTGTGTAATATATTCATTTTTTGTGGTATTGTTACAAAATTTTGACCTCAGCTGGATAACACTTGGTTCTACATTTCTGTTGCATTTTCCAGCCAGTATCTGACAGCTGTGTGTTATTTGCAAGCATTTGTATCTAAAAAAAACACCCAGGCAAACTTTATTTTCTTCAAGTTCAGTATGTTTAGATGACTGTTACTCAGTGGCAGGAGCACTTAGAGAGATTATGACTGTTTTGCCAAAAAATTCAAAGTGTTTTCTTTTAAATGAGACCAACCCCATGAAGATGCTGCAAAGGGTTGAAGAATAGCTTTTGATTTACTTTGGGTACGTTATTTTTAGGCGTTTTTAGGGAAATTGACCAGAGTGCAAGGGGTTAAAGGAAGGTGTTTATTATTAAGGGTAAAAAAAATCCAAACCTACATGGCCCTGTGTGAAAAAGTGATTGCCCCCCTATTAAAACATAAATTAACTGTGGTTTATCACTTCTTTGGAAAGATGAGTTCAATTTCTCAAGCCACACCAAGGCCTGATTACTGCCACACCTGTTCTTAATCAAGAAATCACTTAAATTAGACCTGCCTGACAAAATGAAGTAGACCAAAAGCTCCTCAAAAGCTTGACATCATGCTGCGATCCAGAGAAATTCAGGAACAAATGTGAAACAAAGTAATTGAGATCTATCAGTCTGGAAAAGTTATAATGCCATTTCTAAAGCTTTGGGACTTCAGCGAACCACAGTGGCAGCCATTGTCTACAAATGGCGAAAATATGGATTAGAGGTGAACATTCCCAGGAGTGGCCGGCTGACCAAAATTACTTCAAGAACGCAGCAAAGACTCATCCAAGAGGTCACAAAAGACCCCACAACAACATCCAAAGAACTGCAGGCCTCACTTGCCTCAGTTAAGGTCAGTGTTCATGACTCCACCATAAGAAAGAGACTGGGAAAAAATGGCCTGCATGGAAGAGTTCCAAGACGAAAACCACTGCTGAGCAAAAAGAACATAAAAGCTCATCTCAGTTTTGCCAGAAAACATCTTGATGATCCACAAGACTTTTGGGAAGATACTCTGTGGACTGATGAGACAAAAGTTGAACTTTTTGGAAGGTGTGTATTCCATTACATCTGGCATGAAAGTAACACAGCATTTCGGAAAAGGAGCATCACACCAACAGTAAAATATGGTGGTGGTAGTGTGATGGTCTGGGGCTGTTTTGGTGCTTCAGGACCTGGAAGACTTGCTGTGGTAAATGGAACCATGAATTCTGCTGTCTACCAAAAAATCCTGAAGGATCTGTTTGTGACCTCAAGCTGAAGTGCACTTGGGTTCTGTAGCAGGACAGTGATCCAAAACACACCAGCAAGTCCACCTCTGAATGGCTTAAGAAAAACAAAATGAAGACCACAGAGTGGCCTATTCAAAGTCCTGGCCTGAATCCGATTGAGATGCTATGGCATGACCTTAAAAAGGCAGTTCATGCTCGAAAACCCTCCAGTGTGGCTGAATTACAACAATTCTGCAAAGATGAGTGGGCCAAAATTCCTCCACAGTGCTGTAAAAGACTCATTGCCAGTTATCACAAATGCTTGATTGCAGTTGTTGCTGCTAAGGGTGGCCCAGCCAGTTATTAGGTTTAGGGGGCAATCACTTTTTCACAAAGGGCCATGTAGGTTTGGATTTTTTTCCCTTAATAATAAACACCGTCATTTAAAAACATTTTGTGTTTACTTGTGTTATCTTTGTCTAATATTTAAATTTGTTTAATGATCTGAAACATTTAAGTGTAACAAACATACAAAAAGAGAAATCAGGAAGGGGGCAAACACTTTTTCACACTACTATATGTATACCAGACTGGTGGCATACAGCATCCACCCCACAGCTGGGAGGCTGTGGGTCCACACCCCAGCTGGGTCATACCAAAGACCAAATAAAAATGGTGCTTTCTGACTTCTAGTTTGGTGCTCATTATAATAAAATGAGGAAAGGAAAGTTAACACACAGAGCTGAAAAAAGGAATGAAAACTAAGAGAAGGAGCAAGTTACACTGATGGAAGTAAACAATGAACAAAATAAAACAGGAAACTAAATTTATATACTGTAAGTTGGTGACAAAAATGAGTCAGACTGAAGAAAAGCCACCAAAGACAGCTCAGTGGTGCAGTGGTTAGTACTGTGGCAGCACAATAAGAAGGCTGTGGGTTCGATCCTACCCCCTGATCATCAGTGACCCTTCTGTGTGGAGTTTGCATGTCTGCGTGGGCTTACTCTGGTTTCCTACCAGAGGCCAAAAACATGCAAGTTAGGTTAATTGGAGACTCTAAAGTGGCCCTAGGTGTGAATGTGTGTGTGAAGGGATAGGCACCGCACCGAGGCTGCCTCATCCAGCCACGTGGATGCCCTGAATTTCCCTCTGGGATTAATAAAGTATGCTAAATAAAACGTGTGGTGACTTGCCAGGGAAACCTGACATTTACAAACTTCCATCTTCATAAGACTTTGGGCACCCAGTAAAATAGTTCCTTACAGATTTTGTCAGTCCTGACAGTACTGACAATATTAACTGTGATGATCAGGTGAGCGTGCTCCCCCTCCCTTCCTGTTCCTGTCTTCCTGGCTCCAGAGTATCACCTACACCTGCATGATTACACACCTGCTGCTTCCTAATTAACCAGCATATTTAAGAGCCAGCGTGTGGAGAGCTCATTGCTGGATCATTAGGTTTGCTACCTGAGTGTCTAAGCCTTATTTGTCTCATTATCTCTGCTGACCTGTGTTCTTCACTTCCCTTGTCGTCCTGTCTCTTCAGGTTTGCTGCCACCTTTGCGGTGTGTACTCCAAGGCTGATCATGCTCGCCTGACCAAGAAGACGCCAGGCATCCACCCAGGTCACCGTCTTACCCCTGTTCCCCTGGTCCACGCAGGAGTTCCTTGCCGGGCTCCTCTGTTCATTGAGTAAGAGTGCTTTCCTAATATTATCATCCTCTTTGGGAGAATATGTCCCTAATTATCTCTTTTGCTCTTCTCCTGTAGGCTATGTGCGCTCCAGCGGTTTTGTGTCAATTTAAGTGTGTGGTTTTGTGTTGTGATTTTCCTCAGTTGTGCACTTTTATTTAGAGTTGTGTTAGTTTTATTTTTACAATAAACTGGTGAACTTTTACATCTGAGTCTGAGTGTTCATTCTGGCAGCTCTGTGTTTGAGCCTCTCTTGCCCTGAATCATTACAATTAACACAATTAATTGCAGTAATCTTATTAATGGATTAAAAATCATTAACTGCAATCAACGCCCCCATGGCACTTCCTGCTACAGCGGAACAAAACACACAACTGTTCTACTCGGACAGTCTTTAGCGTGGCATGTGATCAAGCTTGTCATTTTATTTTATTCTGTATGTTCAAATCAGTTTGTTGCTGTATTGCTGTCACACTATGTGGACATTTGGACCGTAGACTATATTTAATTAAACAAGTTAGTTCAGATCGAGCAATTTGATTGGCCAATAGCGGATTCCACGAGTTACAATATTCCACAACAATCACATTCCAGTGTTTCACTGGATATGTATCACCCCACTTCAAAGGTGTTCTAGTAATTGTTAATTACTATCAGTAATTTACTGTCAAGTCTGTCAACTCTATCATGGCTTCTTTAGATGAGAATTGTAATACTGTGTTGGATACTTTAATTTCCACAGTAGGGCGCTGTTTGAAAAGAAATCATACCTCTGTGACCTGGAAGTCCTACCCATGTAAATTCAAGATTCAAAGATTTTATTTGTCAGTACTACTATACGTACAGGACATACAGGAGAACTGAAATGGTGTTTCTCTCTCTCTTCATTGGTATGCACAATACAAAAAAGAAAAAAGAAATAAGGCTGGAAAAACAACAACAGCAGTCTATGTACAGTAATGCTACCTGTAGTGCAAATGGCGACAAGAGATGGACCCAGACCTCCCATAGTGCAAATAAAGATAAACGATGAACGATGAGACCCAGCAATCTTATATACATAAAAGTAGAGCAGTAATACTCATAGTACCAAGTTCAGTGTGGTAGTGTAGGTGCAGACAGTGACAGATAGGACTGCGCATGATCAGTATTGCAATGACAGACAGCAGTAGATATGGCATTTGTGCAAATGGTTGCAGTAAAATGCAGAGACATACAACAGCAAAAGTATTACTATATCTTTCTGTGCCAACAGCTGAGGTGGTTATTCTGCGTAGTGCATTGGTGTGTGTGTGGTGGTGGTGGTGGTGGGGGGGGGGGGTTTCAGGGTCCTGATGTTCTGTTGAACAAAGTTGTTTAGCAGTCTTGTGGAGCGGGCCCGGAGGCTCTGGTACCTTTTCCCCAAGGGCAGGGGGGTGAAGAGGGAGTGTGAAGGGTAGGAGGTGTTGCCTGCAATGTTAATGGCTCTGTGGATGAGGCAGGTGAGGTAGATGTCCGTAGGGGGGGCAGGGGGTCATCGATGATATTGCTGGCTGCTTTCACTGTGCGTTGTAGTGTCTTCTGGCAGAAGGCAGTGCAGCTTCCATATCACACAGTGATGCAGCTGGTGAGGATGCTCTCAATGGTGCCCTGGTAAAATGAGCACATGGTGGGGGGTGGGACTCGTGCTCTCCTCAGTTTGTGGAGGAAATGGAGGTGAGTTTGAGCCTTCTTGGCCAGTGATGTGGTGTTGTTGGACCAGGAGAGGTTCTCAGAGACGTGCACCCTCAGGAACTTGGTGCTGCTCACCCTCTCCACAGCTGCTCCATTGATAATCAGTGGGGGACGCTGTATGTGTCCCCTCTTGAAGTCAACCACAATCTCGTTGGTTTTTCCCATGTTCAGGAAGAGGTTATTGTCTTTACACCACTGGACCAGTTGGCTCACTTCATTTCTGTAGTTGACCTCCTCATTGTCGGTGATGAGGCCCACCACTGTCGAGTCATCCACAGACTTGATGATGTGGTTGGTGTTGTAGGCTGGTACACAGTCATGGGTCAGCAGGGTGAAGAGCAGCGGGCTGAGCACGCATCCCTGTGGGGCCCCTGTGCTCAGGGTGATGGTCTTGGATATGTTGCTGCCAACCTGCACATTCTGTGGCCTCCCTGTGAGAAAGTCCAGCAACCAGTTACAGAGAGAGGTTTTGAGTCACAAGTATCTGAGTTTTTGTATTAGGTGCTTGGGAATGATTGTGTTGAATGCTGAAGTGAAGTCCAAGAACAGCATTTGCACTTAGGAGTTCTTTGAGTCCAGGTGGGTGAGGGCTGGGTGGAAAGCAGCAGCGATGGCATCCTCTGTGGATCTGTATGACCTGTATGCAAACTGAGAGGGGTCATGGGAGGGAGGGAGGATGGACTTGATGTTCTGCATGACCAGCCGCTTGAAGCACTTCATTATGATGGGGGTCAGTGCTATGGGCCAGTAATTGTAGTAGCTGGATGAGACTGGCTTCTTTGGGACTGGTATTATGGTGGCAGTTTTGAAACATGTGGGGACAACAGCTTGAGTCAGGGAGATGTTGAAGATGTCAGCCAGGGCATTCTTGAGCTCCTCTGCACAGTCCTTCAGAATGCGACCTGGCATGTTTTCTGGTCCAGTTGCCTTGCGTGGGTTGATCCTGCAGAGGGTCCTCTTCACGCTAGCCAGATTCAGACTCAAGATATTTCACGTCTGTTATAAAGCAAGCTGTAGTTGGATTTATTGTCTCAATTAGCAAACCACAGTACCTTTGAGGTGATGGACTCTTTATTTCATCTGAAAATGCCAAGAAAAAGCAAGGGAAGTCTGCCAGAGCCAAATCACTTGCATGCTAACTATCCACCTGTGCCATCGGCACGGAGACCACAAACCTACTCAACGGGTGACTTGTTTGTATAATAAACAGTGACTTTTGCACTGGACAATATTAATTAGTTTACATGTGTGTGAAATTATAATAGATGTATTCCTTGTTCGCTGATTGAGGTGTTTAGCAACAGTTAACTGGGTTAAAAGGGACTATTTTTCTTGGTAGAGCAAAATAACCAGTGAAACAAACAAATCATAATATTTGTCTAGTATTGCTGTCATTTAATAAACTGTGCTTGTGGAACTGTTGTATAAAAGCAACACTTGAGGTTGTGCGGTATCATGAATATAGTAACTGCGATGATGTCTTCTATGATGAATCACTGCAATTACTATATCCATTGATACCGCACTCCCTGTCATGTGCTTACTGGACTTCAGCATCATTCAATATCATCGATGACAACTTATTTTTAACCTGATGTTTTGTACCTTACATAACTAGTTTCCTAAATTGTTATCTAAATTTAACTTAATTTCACCAATTCCATAAATAAAGCAATTATGAAATCCCAGTGGCAGACTGTGTATTTTACAACTAGGCCTTCGGTGGTGATCTACCCAATTTAAGTGGGTGTTTACCAAGCATCATAAAAATAGCAGGGCCATCCACACAAAGCATGTTAAAGATAACTTGAACTCTGCCCCACATCTCGGATATCTACCTCACCCACCTCACCCACAGAGCCATCAACATTGCAGGTGACACCTCCCACCCCTCACACTCCCTCGTCAGCCCCCTGCCCTCGGGAAAAAGGTATCGGAGCCTCTGGGCCCGCTCCACAAGACTGCTAAATAGCTTTGTTCACCAGGCCTCAGGAACCTGAACTCTGCCCCCCCCACCACCACCACCACCACCTCTGGAGCACAACACACTCACCCGCACAATAACTACCTCAGCAGTTGGCACAGAATGACTGGCACACCAACAGTAATACATTTGCTGCTGTATATCTCTGCACCTTACTGCGACCATTTGCACAAATACCATACCTGCTGCTGTCTGTTATTGCAATATTGATCATGTGCAGTCCAATCTGTCACTGTCTGCACCTACACTACCGCATCAAACTTGCAACTATGAGTATTACTGCTCTACCTTTTTCTGTATATAGGATTGCTGGGTTTTATCGTTTATCTTTATTTGCACTATGGGATGTCTGGGTTTTAGCATTTACCATTATTTGCACTATGGGTAGCATTACTGTACATCAGGGGTGTCCAATCCTGTGCCATGGATGGCCAAGACCCCGCAGGCTTTACCTCCAATCAGTGTCTTCAACAGCAGATTTCACTGAATTTCTTCCCACTGATTGCTGATAAGTGAAAACACCTACTGAAGAGACTGGATTAAACAGAAAACCTGCAGGGTCTTGGCCCTCCATGGCACATGATTGGACACCCTTGCTGTACATAGACTGCTGTTGTTGTTTTTCCAGCCTTATATCCTTTTCTTATATTGCACACACTACTAAAGAGAGAGAAACAGCATTTCAATTCTACTGTATGTCCTACACGTATAGTAGTATTGACAAATAAAATCTCTGAATCTTTGAATTTTGAAAATTATAGTTTTAAAAATCTTCACCTTTTCGTTGTGGAGCTCCGTTTCCCTGTGCACTTGTTCGTTGAGCTGCAGATGCACTCTTGTTTACCCAAAGGTGTAAAAGTACTGTTGCTTGTAAGTGTCCGGCTGGCGGCTGAGCTTTGATGTCTCGCTGCTGCCTTGATTAGACAGCGCAAGTTTGCAAACTCTGTCTGGCTCCAAGTATCTACTTGATCAGTTGCAAACAACAAGCATTCCCAGCAAGATAATTTTCAGCACTCCTTGGAACCTGTAATCCAAGGATACCGCTTGTTAATGGTTGTTAATAATACAACTTCCGGCGCCACACGAGTAGGCTGCCTTTTTGCAACAGCGGATCAATTTCTTCCTATTTCTATTTACTATCTGGCTTCTCTTGCTAATCTTTCTGATCCGGCAAAACCTTATACATCGGACGGACACACGGATCGCCTAAATGTCTCCTGAGCCGGCAGACGGAGCCACTGTTTTTAGCAGGATTCGTTACAGCAGAGACCAGCTGTTAGCGCTTAACCGGACCAAGATGCTAGCGCAAGACCTCGACATACCGGGTGAAATAAGACAGAAACGACGTGGATGCCGTGCTGGAGCAAGACGGCGGGCGAGAAATATAAGGTACAGACCCATCCTTCCATCCATTATTATGGGGAACGTTCGATCGCTACTCAATAAGACAGATGAGCTAGCGGCTATGGCTCAATACCAGAGCATCTTCAGAGAGATTAGCTTGATGTTGTTTACTGAGACGTGGCTAACAGAACTAACAACAGATGCTAACATCGAACTGGAGGGTTTCCACGCAATACGGGCAGACCGAACACCAGACAGTGGGAAGGCAAGGGGCAGAGGAGTGATAATGTATGTCAATAACAGCTGGTGCAGACTGGGACATATCACGGTTAAACAACATCACTGCAGCAAAGACATTGAGTTGCTAGCTGTTAGCATGCAGCCTACCTATCTCTCGAGGGAATACTCACATGTGATCTGCATTGTTATTTATGCAAATCTGACGGCCAACGCTGGGACAGCGCGTGACGCCATTCACTCAGTAACTGGCAGGCTGCTGACAGAACACCCAGATGCTCTTCTCCTCATCTCAGGTGATTTCAACCATATTTCACTGCCCCCCATTCTGCCCACATTCACCCAGTATGTCACATGCCACACTAGAGACAATAAAGCACTGGACTTATTCTATGCTAACACTAAGGAGGCGTACACCTCATCACCACTCCCCCCACTCAGGAGATCGGATCACAACTTGGTTCATCTCCTGCCGGTGTACAAACCCCTAGTACACAGACAATCTCCGGTCATACGCACGGTGAAAATATGGTCTGAGGAGGCAATGGACGCTCTAAAGGACTGTCTTGAAACCACTGCCTGGGAGCAGCTCTGCGATCCACATGGTGAGGACATCGATGGCCTCACTCACACCATCACGGACTACATCAACTTCTGTGTGGACAACACTGTACCCACCAAGATCATACGGTGTTGCTCGAATGACAAACCCTGGATCAACCCTGAGGTAAAAACACTTCTGAGAGAGAAGAAGAAGATCTTCAGGTCGGAGAACAGGGAGATGCTGAAGTCCGTACAGAGGGAGCTGAGGAGGAAGATCAGAGAAGGCAAAGACAGCTTCAGGAAGAAGATGGAGGACAAGCTGCAACAGAGCAACATCAGCGGGGTCTGGAGAAACCTTAAAACAATCTCTGGGCTCCAGAATACCTCCTCCCAGGCCACGGGGGGCAAGGAGTGGGCGAACAATCTGAACCTGTTTTTTAATAGGTTTGACCAACCATCCTCCCCCCCGACTGCACACCAACCACTGCTGCTTCTAAAGTCATCGAGCCCTGCTGTCCACACCCCACTCCACCAACACCCCCCCCCACTCCCAGCACACAGCCCCCCAACCTGACCCTCACTAAGACCCAGGTGAGGACGGAGCTGAGGAAGATCAAGTCAAGGAAGGCCTCGGGACCGGACGGCATCACGCGAAGCTCCTCAAGTCCTGCGCAGACCAGCTGTGTGGGATTGTGGAGTACATCTTCAACCTGAGCCTGAAGCTGGGGAGGGTACCACAGTTGTGGAAAACATCTTGTGTGGTACCTGTACCAAAGACTTCCCACCCCAAAGACCTGAACAGCTACAGACCAGTGGCCCTGACATCTCACATGATGAAGACCCTGGAGAGACTGCTCCTTGCTCACCTCCGCCCCCTGGTGGGACCAGCGATGGATCCACTCCAGTTCGCCTACCAGCATGGCATTGGGATGGAGGATGCAGTGATCTTCCTCCTTCACCATTCCCTGTCCCACCTGGAGAAGCCCAGGAATGCGGTGAGGATCATGTTCTTTGACTTCTCCAGTGCTTTCAACACTATCCAACCGATGATCCTGAAGGACAAGCTGCTGTGCGCAGGGGTGGACCAGCACCTGTCATCATGGATCCTGGACTACCTCACTAACTGGCCACAGTTTGTGAGAACCTGGGATTGTGTGTCCAACACAATCATCGGCAGCACGAGGGCCCCCCAGGGAACGGTTTTGGCTCCCTTCCTGTTCACCCTTTATACTGCGGACTTCTCACACAACACAGCACACTGCCATCTACAGAAGTTCTCTGATGACTCTGCAATCGTCAGCCTCATCTCCAACAGAGATGAAGCTGAGTACAGAGGACTTATCCAGGACTTCGTGGACTGGTGCCATCGGAACTGCCTCCAGATCAACGTGAGGAAAACTAAGGAGCTGGTGGTGGACTGCCGCAGGGAAGGACAACCCCTCACAGCATCAGTAAACATCCTGGGAACAGACATTGAGATGGTGACATCCTACAAGTACCTGGGTGTTCATCTGAACAATAAACTAGACTGGTCACACAATACCGACGCACTCTACAAGAAGGGACAGTGCAGGCTGTTCCTACTGAGGAGGCTCAGGTCTTTTGGTGTACAAGGGGTGCTCTTGAAGACATTCTACGACACGGTGGTGGCATCAGACATCACTTTTGGAGTGGTCTGCTGGGGTAACGGCATTACAGCAGCCGATAGAAAGAGACTGAACAAACTAATCAAGAAATCTAACTCTGTCCTGGGGAAACGCCTTGACCCAGTGGAGGAGATAGGAGAGAGAAGGATGGTGGCTAAACTGTCATCTCTGCTGGAGTCCGAGTCCCACCCCATGCAGGACATACTGAACGCATTGAGGAGCTCATTTAGCAGTAGACTACATCATCCTAGATGCGTGACTGAGAGGTTTCGCAGGTCCTTCCTACCTACGGCTGTCAGACTGAATAACCTAAGCAGGGCTGCTCGCAGAGATAGCAAAAAAAACATGACAACCTAATAGTATTGAATGCAAAAGACGCAACAGACTTACACAAATGGTCCCCTCCAGTATACAACTAGGACAATATCAGTCACTATGGAGGGTGACAATATGTATGGGTACATATTCATACCATGAAGGGTAACTAAATAGACGGTTATGCTGTTTAGTCCATCTAGCTACAATGCTCCGCACTGTGTATATATATTTATATACTTATGTGTACATATGTATATTCACTGCTCTTATTTTCTTATCTTCTAAATTATTGCTGAGTGTTGCTATCCCTGTGCTGTTGCAATCTTGGAATTTCCCCATTGTGGGACTAATAAAGGTTTATCTTATCTTATCTTATCTTATCTTATCTAATCTTATCTTATCTTGTTGCTAATATGGAAGTGATGGACAAATCCTTTCCCTGGCTGAGACGGGCCTGCTAGCTTTGGAGATGGCTGACCTCTCTTCACAATGACCAGCTTCTTGAAAAGTCCATCTGGAAAATTGATTTTTTAAAATGTCAGTGACAAAATCATTTTCCTCTCCCCTGTCAGTCATTGTGAATGGAAAAACAGCTATTATATTTAAACAGATACAATATATTGTAGCTGCTTAAGTAAGTCCTTGCACTGGCGTTTTGCTAGCTAGGATCCTCTGCAGTGTGGTTGGAGGAGTCTAACCTTCTAATCAAAAGATGTGAAAATGTCAACGTCCTTGAAAGCCTTCCATGCGTACCCCTGGACGTATAGAAGACATCTGATTGGTTAAAGCAACAGGATAAGTTTAACAGTTAACTTAACCTACAGAACCACACTGTTAATTCCTGAAGGCCCAAGGCAGATTTGCTTGACCCTGGCAACACAGATGGCTGAAATATGATTGGACAAAAAAACTCTAACATGCATTACACTACGGGAAGGAGTGCATCCAAGAGAAAAGCTACAAAATGAAGAGAACAGACTATTGGGAATAATTTAATAGATCCTCATGGGACAAATATAGGAATGTAGATTGTAAATGTAATTCTGGTAGTGTTTAGGCCAGCAGAGAAGGTTTTGCTGGCCCTGAGGTCCACCACTGTGAAATCCCCTGCCAATGGAGTATTTGGTCACTCAGCTTGGAGGATTTGTTGGAAGGAGACCTTGGATGCTGACGCCTTACAATGATGGTCTTGTTCGGAAGCAGGTGGTTGGAGGATTCATTGAACTGTCAGTGGTTCATTCAGCCACTAAATAGTTGCTGAAAGATGTTATCACACTCAAAGGGTCTTAACCTGGAGGTTTTGACCCTCAGAGAGGTCACATTAGGGCCAAAACGGGGGAAAGAGCCATAAAAAGTAGGGATGGACTGATTTTGAAATTTGGAGCCAATACTGATACCAATACTGAAAATAATAAGCTATCCAATACAATTGTTTCTTTTGCTTATGTTTTCATAAAATTCATCTTCACTGTAAGGATAGACAAAGGAATATTTATTATACAAAAATAACTCAAATGAAATACTTTAAAAAGGTTCAGTCCCAGATGTTGTATGACTTTGTAGCTGTAGTCCATCCTTGTCTATTTTAGGATGACAGGCCAATATACTGACAGATATATCTGTGCATTCTGACCTATTTCTTAATTGTTTATGATGTAAAAGTATAGAAAATGACCATTATTCCCTTAAAACTTTGCATTTTTGACCTATTTTTCTAGATACAAACTGATAAATCTGCAGTAACCAAGACCGACAATAGCTGCTACTATCTTTTTTATTCTGTTTTCTCAACACATGAGCTGTTTTCATATGAGAACAGATTAATTATCTCTGCCAAGGAGGTAATGTGATTGGTGTCATTTATCTGTCTGCCTGTCTGCAAGCAGGATTACGTGAAAACTACTGGACGGATTTTGATAAAAAATTTTCCCCAGTAGTGGCCCTTAGGCTACAGATGAGCCCATTAGATTGTGGAGGTGATTCAAGAGCATATACCTCCACCACGGCTCCATCCGTCGGCCAACCCATTCTCCCTCTGTCCATTCATCCCTCCATCCACCTTGGCAGAGGTGCACTCTCAGATCACCTCAGAAATCTAATGGGTTCACCCTTAGCTCAAGGGCCACCTCTGGTGAAAATTTCATCAAAATCCATCCAGTAGATGATCTGAGAGTGCATACCTCCACCAAGGCCCTATCTTCTCACAAGACCTATCTTCTTGCAATAATTTAGCAGTATTATGCAAAAACTACTAGACAAATTTGGATGAAATTTTCACCAGAGGTGGTGCTTGGGCTATGAATGAACCCATTAAATTTTGAAGGTGCACCCATGGGTGCATACCTCTACTAAGACTTTATCTTCTCACAATGTGTTAGCAGGATTACACAAAAACTACTGGACGGATTTTGGTAAAATTTTCAACAGAATTGTCCCTTTGGCTATGGATGAATCCAACAGATTTTGAAGGTGATCCATGGGCACATACCTCTGCCACGTCCCTATCTTGCAACGTTAAAAGGAGGAAACTACTTATCTCATGATCTTAAGAAAACCAGTGAAAAAAAGATAGCCCCCAACTTCTGTTAAATTGGCAGTTTTGACATAGAAAGTTTAAATCTGAAGGGAATAGTGGCCTTCAGTTCAGATTTGTACATTTATATCTACATAAGGTCTTCATAAAACAACATATGTATTAAAATTGACATTTATGATAAAGTTACATCTAAAAATAACAAAGACATACAAATAGGTAGTTTCTCTACATTCATAAATGCAATTTAAGCAGATTTTGAAGAGAAAAAATATGCCTTTTCCTTTCACTTTAGGCATATGCAAATGAGGATTAATAATTTGTGCTCAGGAACAAGAAAAAGTAAAAATTTTGTTCAGTAGTACAGTACAGTAAGTGGAATTGCCCATCACTGCCTATCTAGAAACCCAAATCTCCTTCAGTAGTGAACAAAAATATTACGTAACACCAACACGTGAAAATGAGCAAGGTCAGACTACCCATGCTGTTCACTTGTCTTTGGCCTGGGGCCACTAAAATCGTCCAAGTGGAACCAACTTCTTCAGAATGGGTTCAGTAGGCTGGGAGTGCACTGACAGATTTACCTGAATGACAAATGAGGTGCGGCGCACATCTTTCAGTAAACCATTACACCTGATATAAACTATCCACGCATGCCGGGATGGGCAGAGGGCAAGAAGCCACCGTACTTTTAAGCAACACCCACAAACAGAGAGAGTTTTTTTTCTCATATGACTGCCAGGTTCTGATCCACACCTGTTCTCCGCAATTGCTGGAACTTTACACACTCATCTAATTGTGTGTTGCTTAATTTTGGCTTTGCAGGTCTAGACTGATTTGCCCTTTTATCCTGATCCACCTCTTTCAACATTTTTTAACCACCCCACTATGCTTGTGAATGAGTTACAAGAAAATGCAATTAAACTGCTAAACAAAACTGTGCGGCTTCTAAACGGTACAGGCCCTCAAATATAAAGTCCATCTATGTGAAAACATCCCCAAGGAGTCTCATATTTAGTTTAACTGATGACGCAGGACAAGGAGGGTTATTGTGGTGCCTCTTGTTGCGTTGAGTGAGCTAAGAGGTAATAACAGTCCAGCTCTTAGACAAATGGGGCTAACATATGGAACAGAGCTCTTGGGATATTTATGTATACTGCAGAGATATGTGTGGAATGTGGACATGGCAGGTGACCCCTCTATATCTCCAAATAAAGCTGGCAGATAGTTGTTTATTGTCGCTTTTCCTCAGGTCACCAGAGTTGGAATTTGTTTCCCAGAGGAATGTTTGTGGAGCCATAAAGGGCAGCCACTGCTTGAAAAATCCCCAGAAAATATGCCTATGGTAACAAATAATGGCATTTAAACTGCTGAACTTGAGCTGTTTCAAAGTAACAGTTCATTAAGCGAGTTACATAACAGCATACAGTACGTAGATGGCAGCAGAGGTAAAACGTCCAGGAGGGAAGGATTTACAGTAAAGCCTTTAATTTTGGACATTTATCACTTTTCATTGGAGACTCTAAACAAGTCACAATGTCCCTAAAACCAATGGCAGCAAATTTAAATAATGCCTATTATCAAAACTAAATTACTTCCTATGAGTAATTCAAAAATTGCTTCCACAGATGTATCAGGATGACAACCTTACTCTTGTGAGTACTGCTTAATATTGAGTTTATGCTCTTTAACTTGATAAACTAACTAGTTGTCTAGCTCAGGGATCTGCAATTTGTGGCATTGGAGCCACGTGCAGATCCCCTGTGATCCCACGTGCAGATTCCCTGTCACATGTCAAATCATAAAATTTATCATTAAACAAGAAAATAGTTGCTTATTCACAAGAAAAAAGTAATAAGATTAAACACAAACCTCAGAAATACATGAGAAGATCATGATTTAAGATTTATGAAGTAAAAAAAGGAATTCTTGGGAAAATAGTTGCATATTTATAAGAAAACAAGTTGCAGATTTATGAAAAGAGTGAATTTTCAAGAATAAGTCTCAAATTTGTGAGAAAAGTTGCAAACTTGACAGAAAACCTCCCATATGTATACCATCCATCCATCCACCCATCCATCCATCCATCTTCTACTGCTTTTCCGGAGGTCCGGGTCGCGGAGGCAGCAGTTCATGCAGGGAAGCCCAGACTTCCCTCTCCCCCGCCACCTGCTCCAACTCTTCAGAGAGGATACCAAGGAGTTCCCAGGCCAGCTGGGAGACATAGTCTCTCCAGCGAGTCCTGGGTCTGCCCCGGGGTCTCCTTCCAGTGGGACGTGCCCGAAACACCTCAAGTGGGAGGCGTCCAGGAGGCATCCTAATCAGATGCCCATACCACCTCAACTGACTCCTTTCAATGTGGAGGAGCAGCGGTTCTACTCTGAGCCTCTCCCGGATGACTGAGCTCCTCACCCTATCTCTGAGGGTGAGTCCAGCAATCCTACGGAGAAAGCTCATTTCAGCCGCTTGTATCCGCGATCTTGTTCTTTCGGTCATTACCCAATGCTCGTGACCATAGGTGAGAGTAGGAACGTAGATTGACTGATAAATCGACAACTTTGCCTTAGAACTCAGCTCCCTCCTCACCACAACAGACTGGTACAACGTCCACATCACTGCAGATGCTGCTCCGATCCGTCTGTCAATCTCTTGCTCCATTCTCCCCTCACTCATGAATAAGACCCCAAGATACTCCTCCTCCACTTGGGGCAGGAGCCTGTCCCCAACCCAGAGAGGACAATCCACCTTTTTCCGGCTGAGGACCATGGACTCGGACTTGGAGGTGCTGATTCTCATCCCAGCCGCTTCACACTCAGCGGCAAACCGTCCCACCAAGAGCTGTAGGTCATTGCTGGATGAAGCCAACAGGACAACATCATCTGCAAACAACAGAGATGAGATCCTGTGGTCACCAAGCATGACACCCTCCATTCCGTGGCTGCGCCTAGAAATCCTGTCCATAAAAATTATGAATAGGATCGGTGACAAAGGGCAGCCCTGGCGGAGTCCAACTCTCACTGGGAATGAGTCCGACTGAGTGTTGGCAATACGAACCAAACTCTCACAACGGTTTTACAGAGCCCGAATAGCTCATAACAACAAGCCCGATACCCCATACTCCCGAAGCACCCCCCACAAAGAACCACGAGGGATGCAGTCAAATGCCTCCTCCAAGTCCACAAAACACATGTAAACTGGTTGGGCAAACTCCCACGAACCCTCGAGAGTTCTCGAGAGGGTAAAAAGCTGGTCCGATTGTGCCACGGCCAGGACGAAAACCACATTGCTCCTCCTGAATCCAAGGTTCGACCAACAGCCGGACTCTCCTCTCCAGTACCTTGGCATAGACCTTCCGAGGGAGGCTGAGGAGTGTGATCCCTCTAAAGTTGGAGCACACCTTCCGGTTCCCTTTTTTGAAGAGAGGAACCACCACCCCGGTTTGCCATGGCAAAGGCACTGCCCCCGACCTCCACGCAATGTTGCAGAGGTGTGTCAACCATGACAGCCCTACAATATCCAGGGCTTTGAGGCACTCAGGGTGAATGTTGTCCACCCCCGCGGCCCGGCCATCAAGGAGATTTTTAACCACCTTGGCAACCTCAACCCCTGTGATAGGCGAGTCATCCCCCTCGTCCACAAACCCTGCTTCCTCTGTGGAAGGCATATCAGTGGGATTGAGGAGATCCTCAAAGTATTCCTTCCACCGCCCGACGATATCCCCAGTCAAAGTCAACAGCGCCCCATCCACACCACACACAGTGTGGGCAGGGAGCTGCTTTCCCCTCCTGAGCCGCCGGACAGTTTGCCAGAATCTCTTCTAGGCCGACCGAAAGTCTTGTTCCATGGCCTCACCGAACTCCTATACCCGGGTTTTTGCTTCAGCAACTACCCGAGCTGCACTCTGCTTGGCCTGCCGGTACACCTCAGCTGCTTCGGGAGTCCCACAAACCAACCAAGCTTGATAGGACTCCTTCTTCAGCTTAATGGCCCCCCTCACCACTAGTGTCCACTACTTGGTTCGGGGGTTGCCACCACGAGATGCACCGACCACCTTGTGGCCGCAGCTCTGGGCCGCCGCTTCAACAACAGAGGTGGAGAACATGGCCCATTCAGACTCCATGTCTCCAGACTCCCTCGGAATGTGGTTGAAGTTCTTCTGGAGGTGGGAGTTGAAGACCTCCCGGACAGGGGCCTCAGCCAGACGTTCCCAGCACACCCTCACTATACGTTTGGGTCTACCAGGTCCGAATGGCTTCCTCCCCTGCCATCGGATCCAACTCACCACCAGGTGGTGATCACTTGACAGCTCTGCACCTCTCTTTACCCGAGTGTCCAAGACATAAGGTCGCAGGTCTGATGACACGATAACAAAATCGATCATTGATCTACGACCTAGGGTGTCCTGGTGCCAGGTGCACATATGGACACCCTTATACTTGAACATGGTGTTCGTTATGGACAAACTGTGGTTAGCACAGAAGTCCAATAACTGAACACCACTTGGGTTCAGATCGGGCAGGCCGTTCCTCCCAATCACTCCCCTCCAGGTTTCACTGTCATTGCCCATGTGCGCATTGAAGTCCCCCAGTAAGACAATGGAGTCTTCGAGAGGAGCACCCTCCAGCACCCCAGTCAAAGACTTCAAAAAGGGTGGGTACTCCAGAGGCAAATTGCCCCGGACAACATAGCTCCTGGGATCACTGGGGCACGCAAACCCCCCCCAACGTGATAAGGTGACGATCCATGAGGGGGATGTGTATGTGTATGTATACCAAAAAGTATATATCCAAATTTATGACAGTAATATCCTAAATGTATGAGAAAAACATGTCTGCTTAAAGATGGACACCTCTTAAATTTAGAAAGGAAAGTAAATAACCTGTAAGCATCAAGTTACAAAATCAAGAGTAAAAAAAAAAAAATCTCTATTTTACTACAAGTCTTACATTTATGAGTACAATGTCATCTGTGTAATATAATGTTAAAATGTGCAATTTATAAGAAAAAAAATGAATTTAACAGGAAAAACACCTATGTTGAGAACCCTGTTTATACTTAGAAATAGACTCTTTTATCTTAATTTTAAGGTTTGAATATGTTTTGTAGCTGCATACCTATTTTATTGCCAAAAATACTCAAAATAGTTTTCCAGGGTAGAGGTCACCAACTCCTGGACTAGCTTCTGTTCACTGACTAAGGGTGCTTTCACACCTGCAGGCTTTAGTCTGTTTCAATCAAACGCAAGTTCGTTTTCTCCATTAATGCGGTTCATTTTGTCTGGTGAGAACATGGTAATCGCACTCAAGTGTGTACCAAAGCAACCGTACCGAGACCACCTGAAAGAGGTTTCAATTAAATGGTGAACTCTGGTGTGGTCCTGCAGGTGAGAAAGTGACCGCACTAAAACGGGACCAGCGACAAATGGTAAAACACTTTATGCCACTGTAATACTTGATAGATCTTTGAAAATATCTGTGGCTAAACATGTTACGGTTCTGGAGGATTAATGAACGTTAACATGTTATTTCCCATCCATAGCAACGCTTCATTTTCAAACTGTACGATTTGCCAAAAGTGGTATATGCATGCATCCATCCATCCATCTATCTTCTACTGCTTAATCCTTTTCGGGTCGTGGTGGGGCTGGAGCCTATCCCAGCATCTCTGGGCGAGAGGCAGGGTACATCCTGGACAGATCACCAGTCCATCGCAGGGCCAACACAGAGAGACAGACAACCATTCACTCTCACAGTCATACCTAAGGACAATTTAGAATCCCCAGTTTGATGCCAATTAACCTAACTTGCATGTTTTGGCATGTGGGAGGAAACCGGAGAAATCCCGGAGTAAACCCACACAGACACGGGGAGAACATGCAAACTCCACACAGATCACTGTTGGTCGGGGGCTGGGATCAAACCTGGGATCCCCTGGTCAAGGGTGAGTTGCTGTGCTGCCGCAGTGCTAACCGCTCTTCCACCGCGCTGCCGATAACCAGAGCGATGAAAACCTCTTGAAGATTATGTTACGATTTATATTATTTTCTCCCAGAAATGCATAAATACACGGTAGTCTTCCTACTTCCTGTATTTACCTTTCTTGTTCTTGCAGCAAAAAAATCTGACCAATAAGAACAGAGAATATTCTGACATACAGTAAGTCTCGTGGGATTTAACTTGACGCAGTTTGGTCTGCTTATGGTCTGCCTTAATTTTTGCCTGTGTGAAAGGGGACTGAACCGAGGAGAAAATGATACAAAGTAACAAACTTGCCAACTGATTCGGACCAAATTAAACGAATTTAGGTGTGAAAGTACCCTAAGAGTCCTTTCACACCTAACCCATTTGCTCTGGAATTTTGGACTTTTGAATGAATGAATGAATCTTTATTTCGGATAGATTAAATGTAAAGATTAAAAGAAAGGAACAGAATAATATAACCAAGGGGGAAAAAATCTAACAAGGTCAAATTAAACAATAACTCCTCGGATTATACAGTTCAACATAAGTTATCCGAAATGGGTGATTTTAGGTGTGAAAGCTTCCCCGAACCATGGTCTGGACCAATGAGCTGAAATTTGGTGCAGATCAAAGTGAACACTTGTCCAGTTCGTTTAGAGTGTGAAAGCAGTTTTCAGAAAGGTCCAGACTTTCAGACCAAACAGGAAGTTAAGGCAGCCGATAAGAGGGAAAATGAGGCGTGGCAGCACTCAGAAAGAGGAAATATGGCCATTAGTGGCATGAAAAGTCACTTAAAAAATTACAAAAATGCAGTAACTTACCAGATATTTTTGGAGGGGATGCAACAGAGTTGTTTTTTTTTTGTTTTTTTTATGGACAAACAATACCATCTGAAAAGCATCACAACTGATAAGAAGGTAATAGCCCCTTTTTAATGAATACCTGAATAATATTCTAGCCTCACTAAACTAGTTCACTTACTAATATGATGAAGTTTTCCCCAGTTTCAACTTAAAGTACAGTACTGATGTGCCCAGAGCTGCAGGAAATACCTTGGAGGGTGAGTAGCATGTTTGCTAACAACCAGTCTGTGCTAACAACACAAACATCATCAACAAGACATATGTACGCCACGTAGCATTGTTAGTTAGCTTGGAAGAGGAGCAGTGTGAAACCAAACCTAAGCCAAATGCAGACAATGTATGAAAAATATGAACCTCGATCCGGACTTTCAGATATGAAAATGTCCTAAAAATACACGATCACTCACAAAACAGGTGTTGAAAAGACTGAAAGAGACTGAAAGATTCACTATATTTGTCAAGGTTCCACAAAACTGATTTTTAAAGTACATTTCATGAAGGACAATGTTGCTGTAGCATCTTCTAAACTTGTTAAAGCTTCTTCAGAACAGCTTCTGCAATACAATTTGCACAGCAAGCCATTTAAATCAATAAAATCTGGGGATCAACAACATATCTCCGCTCCAGTACAAGAGCATATGTTGGTAATATTTAATGAAAGCAATGTATCATACCAGAGCAAAATGACAGACAGTCTGATGAAAACTGCTGCCTCTGCAACTCTGCTGTTATGAGTCTCTGTTTTTGTTGCCATTAACAGCTGTTTAATAGCTGTGACACTGCTAATGGTCAAGCAATTGGTATTAATCCACCAAATTTGGGGAAAAACATACTTGAGACCTCATTAGTATTAAATAGAATCAGCAGTTACGCTCTCAGCAGCAATTATATCAGATGATTCAGAGCACCCAGACGTCCTTTTGCTCCCCTAAAACCCACTGAACACTGGAATGCAAATTACATTGTCCATGGAAGCCCGTGAAAAGAAGCTGGCACACCGTGACCTCCTAATAGGCTGAAGATGGAACTGGATCAAGACTACATTCCTAGACACTATTAGATATTTAGAAAATCACTGAGCAGCTGAGCCTTAGGGAACCAATGTTCTTTAATGTGGACTTGGGTAATGATTCTGGCTTGGGTACAGCAATGTCATGGCTGAACACTCCAATGAGTACTTTATTAGAAGTTAGTGGAAGCACCTCCGATGAAAAAGAAACCCACAGGTGGTCATTTGCGAGTCTGGATTGCTGGAAAATGGATTTTGAGCTCCACAGTGCATCAGATTGGGTAGCATGTGTCCCATGTGAGCCCCAAACGACCAACAGTCACTTCATTGTCCAGGACTGAAAAACCAAAATGTTGAGTGTTTTCAACCAGAAAGCAACATGCACTGTGAACGCCTAGCTAGTTCCATTCACAATCCGATTATTGTAATAAAGGGATAGCTTTTAAATTGCTGACAAGGGAATTTAAGGGGCACAATTTGGCCATCAGAGCTCTGCGTCTGTGTGCTTTGTGCCTGTTAATTGCCATAAAGAAGCAGAGGGGGGATTGAAAGTGTCTAAGACTCTGTATCTGGGTGTTGTATTATGCATGCTGCCTAGCATGTAGGAATAACACCAAATATTTGAATTATCACTTACAGTAGAGACTCCCATAGTTAAACCACAAGCACTAAACACCTGACGAGAAAGATCTCCAAAATGTCAGAAATTGTACCTAAGGTGTGTCTTCTTTTTCTTGAAATGGCCCAGTATCCAAAGAGATAATCGCTGGGTTTTCCCACATAGAGGAATTTTTGGCTCCTCTGAATAGGCTTTAGCCTAAGCCAGGGGGAATCCCTAGACTTTTAAGATTTTCTTTCCCAACCAGTAGACTTTATTTACTCAACCACAATAATCATCTGGTAATTGATCGACTATGATTTGAAAAAGCATCAATTTATGGAAACACCTATCTCTGAACAGGTAAATTATTGGTTTGTTAGCACCATTGTAGCCCGATGATATCCAGGTTTACCTTTGTTTTCATGTACAAGTTTTTGTGACAAATGCAAATTCTTCAGTGTCCATGAAACTCACTTTCCTTCTTCTTCTTTATACACTGTACTCTTCTGGATTCTTCTTCTTCTTTTGGCTGCTCCCTTTATGGGTCGCCACAGCCAATCGTCTGTCTCTATCTCACCCTATCCCTTGCATCTTCCTCTGTAACACCAACCTTCTCCATGTCCCCAATACATCCATGAATCTTCTCTGTGGTCTTCCTCTTTTCTTCCTGCCTGGAAGTTTATTCTTCAACATCCTTTGTCCAATATCTCCACTATCCCTCCACTGCACATGTCCAACCAATCTCAGCCTTGCCTCTCTTACTCTGTCTCCAAACCGCTCGACCTAAGCTGTCCGTCTGATATACAGTGATCCCTCGCTACTTCGCGCTTCACTTTTCGCGCCCTCAGTGCATCGCGGATTTTTCAAAAATATTCATCAAAAATTCAAAATTGAGAAATAATGGGCGGGCGCTAGCAGAAGGCAGGGAGACTACATTAGACCATCAGGTGTCAACACGGACAGCCGCACAACTCTCTGTTCGCTGTTCTCGTGTTGGCTCGGCTCGGAAATCTCGCAAGCTGATTGGCCGAGACGTTTCACCCAGCAAGCTGATTGGCCGAGACGTTTCACCCACCTCCTCTCCCTGCCGAGCACCCATGAAGGGAAGGAAGACCGCACTCATTGCTTTTTATCGCTCGTGTTACTTAGTCTCGCCGCGTGGAACTTTTTGCTGTTCTCTTGTGCCATTTGTGCGAAATAGTCTTCCCGTCGAGCCACTACGCCGCCTCCTGCAGCTTCAGCTCTATCGGAAGCTGCCCTCGATGATCCTGAGCCTCCAGCACCTCATGATGAGGCGTCACCTGAGGAGCAGTAAAGCTCTCATTAACCTGTGCAGTAAATCATTTTCATCTTGAGTTACGTATCTTGTTATAAGAATAAAAGAGTTCTAAAAACATATTTATGTACACTTTGTTTACATCTACGTATGTATGTACACGTACACACACACACGTATCATATGAGAGAGAGAGAGTGGGAGAAAGAACATACGTATTATTTATGGATGGCGTCATTAGGGGTGATGCTACTTCGCGGTTTTTCACTTTTCGCGGTCGGTTCTGGAACCCATTAACCGCGATAAGTGAGGGATCACTGTACTCATTTCTAATCCTGTCCCTCCTAGTCACTCCCATTGAGAATCTTAGCATTTTCAACTCTGCCACCTCCAACTCTGCCTACTGTATTTTTGTCAGTGCCACTGTCTCCAAACCATACATCATAGCAGGTCTCACTACCATCTTGTAAATCTTCCCTTTCTGTCATGTGTCTGAGCTCAGGTTTTTTCTGAGCTCAGACCTTCACTTTATTCCTAAGTATTGCATGTCTGATTAGCTTGATTTTATTAGTTTCCTGTATGTGACATATTGCACGGCTCAGGAGACACACACGCAGGCTCAGAGTAGATCTAATAGCTTTATTAACAACAAGTGTGTATGAATGTGTGTCTGCGAGATGTGAATGTATTGGTGGTGGCGTCTGCGTCGGGCACGGAGGCAGGAGACCGTACAGCCGGACAACCCTATGGGAGAAGCAAAGGGAGAAGGGTGACGGGCACCACACCAACACAGGAGATATGAAAATGGTGACTGGCTTACTTGGAATTAGCAGGTGGCTGGCACAGCAAGGATGAGGTCCGGTAGACAGCGACCTGGAGCGCCCGGTGCAGCAGCGAGGGAATGGAGGCGGAGAGGAGTGGTCCGCCGCCGGGGAATCCACCTGTGCACAGGGGAGCAGACTGGGAGAAGAATGAGGTAAAAGCTTCTTACCAGAATGTTTGCTGAGTGGTAGAGATTCCTTACAGCAATCGTAGCGAGTGAAGACTGACGGCTTCAGGCCAAAGCCCAGGGCGAGGCGGCTTAAATCCCTCGCCGCTGATGAGGTGCAGGTGTGCGTGCAGCTGGCGCCGCAGATGAGCGGCGAGGCGTGACAGTACTCCCCCCTCTAGCAGCGCCTCCTGACGATGGTTTCTCCGGGTGGGCTCGGTGGAACTCAGTTATGAGGGATGGGTCCAACACAAATGACGAGGGTACCCATTGCCGATGTTCAGGCCCATATCCCTCCCAGTCCACCAAGTACTGCAACCCGCGACCGGGAGTCCAGGATAGAAGAGACAGGCCAGGCCGGATGACCATCAATCATCCGGGGCGTGGGCTGCGCAGCGGGAGGAGGGCAAAGGGGGTCGGAGACAGCCAGCTTCACCTTTTTTTTTTTTTTTTTTTTTTTTTTTTTTTGTTACTTATTTGTACCCGTAGGTAGACTTGGTTTGCAGTCTGGTGACAAGCCACCGGCTGCTGGTCGCTGCGTGCGCGAGTGCCCTAAACCTACATGTTTTTGGTTGGTTTTGGTTCTTTTTGTTTGTGTTTGGTTATCCATCCCACCTTGGATACGTGGAAGGTGGGATGGATGCGGAGGGAGGGGGGAATAGCTACACGCACAGCCACCGGGTTGATAATCCTGGTGATGGGGTATGGGCCCATAAAACGCTGTGCCAGCTTCCTCCTCTCACCCTTTAAAATGACGTCCTGGGTTGACACATAGACACGCTGGCCCACCTGGTACGCTGGGGCAGGTCTTCTGTGCCGGTCCGCCGTGGTTCTGTTGCGCTCCACCGTGCGTAAAAGCGCATTGCGCGCCGACGCCCAGATGGAGCGGAACTGCCTGAGGTGCGCCCGAACTGAGGGAACAGTTACCTCACTCTCCTGCGCTGGGAAAAGAGGGGGGTCGTAGCCCAGGGACGCCTTAAAGGGAGACATCCCTGTGGCAGAAGAGCGGGCGGTGTTGTGGGCGTACTCAACCCAGGCGAGATGGTTACTCCAGGATGCAGGCTTGGACGCAGTGACACAGCGGAGCGCAGCCTCCAGCTCCTGATTGGTCCGCTCACACTGCCCGTTGGTTTGGGGGTGATGGCCGGAGGAGAGGCTTACCTTGGCTCCCAGGGCGTTACAAAATGACCTCCAAACCTCTGAGGAAAATTGGGGCCCCCGGTCCGAGACCACGTCCACCGGAATCCCGTGCAGCCTGATCACGTGTTGGACTAGGAGGTCCGCCGTCTCCAGGGCAGATGGAAGACCTCGTAGCGGGATGAAGTGCGCCGCCTTGGAGAAATGGTCTACGATGGTCAGGACGGTGTCGAAGGTGTTAGAGACTGGGAGTCCGGTGACGAAATCCAGGGCGATATGCGACCAGGGCCTGCCAGGGACGGGCAGAGGCTGGAGCAAACCCGCTGGAGGGGCATTACCTGACTTACTGGTGGCACATACAGGGCAGGCCCGGGCGTAGCGGGCAGCGTCCTTCCGCAGGCCCGGCCACCAGAAGGACCGTTGAAGGAGGTCGATCATCCGGGAGGAACCAGGGTGGCAGGTGAGCTTAGACATATGTAGCCAGTGGATGACCTCCCCCCGAACCGTGGATGGCACGAAAAGCCTCCCCTCCGGTCCGCCGCCAGGGTCAGGTTCCACTTCCTGCGCCTTCTGGATCTTGCTTTCAATGTCCCAAGTGATGGCTCCCACGATGCACAACCTGGGCAGGATGGTGTGGACCGTGTCCTCAGACGCCTCAGGGGCAAATTGCCTAGAGAGGGCGTCGGGCAGGCCGTTCTTTGAGCCAGGCCTGAAGGTGATGTTAAAACGGAACCTGGCAAAGAACAAGGACCAACGCGCCTGGCGGGCGTTCAGGCGCTTGGCAGATCTCAAGTACTCCAAGTTCTTTTGGTCAGTCAGGACCACGAACGGCAGGTCCACCCCCTCTAGCCAGTGACGCCACTCCTGCAGCGCGAGCTTGATGGCGAGGAGCTCTCTGTCCCCCACGTCGTAGTTCCGTTCCGCCGGGGACAAGCGCCGAGAGAAGAAGGCGCAGGGCCGTTTGACTCCGTCATCTGGCGACCGCTGAGATAGAACCGCCCCCACTCCCGTGTCCGAAGCATCCACTTCCACGATGCATTGCAGCGACGGGTCAACTTGGCTAAGGACCCGGGAGGAGGAGAACTCCGCCTTCAGCGCCTGGAAAGCAGCCGCGGCCTCTTCGGTCCACCGGAACGGGACCTTAGGGGACGTGAGGCGGGTCAGAGGGCCGACGACAGTGCCAAAATTTGGGACGAAGCGGCGGTAGAAATTTGCAAACCCAATGAATTGTTGCACCTGTTTTCTCGATGTAGGTGTAGGCCATTCCACCACCGCCTTCACCTTCACTGGGTCCGGAAGCACCTGGTCGTGGGAGATGACGAACCCGAGGAAGGACGTTGTCTTAGCGTAGAATTCACATTTTTCAGCCTTCACATACAGCCGGTTCTCCAGCAGCCTTTGGAGGACCCGCCTCACATGGACCCGGTGCTCGTCCCTGGATTTGGAGAAGATGAGGATGTCATCCAAGTAGACGAACACAAATAGGCCGATGAAATCCCGGAGGACGTCATTTATTAGGCGCTGAAAGACGGCTGGAGCGTTGGTCAACCCGAACGGCATCACCAGGTACTCGAAGTGGCCGTTCGGGGTACGGAAGGCTGTCTTCCACTCATCTCCCTCCCGGATCCGGACGAGGTGGTATGCGCTGCGTAGATCCAGCTTGGTGAACCAAGTCGCCCCCTGGAGGGAGTGGAAGGCAGTGTCCATAAGTGGCAGGGTGTAGCGATCCTTCTCCGTGATATCATTCAGGGCGCGGTAGTCGATACAAGGACGGAGGGAACCGTCCTTCTTGCCCACAAAGAAGAATCCTGCGCCTAACAGTGATGACGAGGGACGGATAATTCCAGCACTCAGCGATTCCTTGAGGTAGGAATTCATGGTTTCCTTCTCCGGCGCCGACAGGCTGTAGAGTCGCCCAGAGGGTAAGGGTGCCCCCTGGCGGATGTTTATCGCACAGTCGTAGGGCCTGTGTGGAGGAAGAGACATCGCCTTGGACTTGCTGAAAACCATACCCAGGTCGTGAAATTCTGATGGCACCAGGGAGAGATCCGGGGGCGCAGCGTCCATAGGAGTTGGAGAAGAGGACGGAGAGCAGGCAGCGGATTGCAAGCAGGTGCTCATGCAGAAGGTACTCCATGCCGATACCCTGGCGGACTTCCAATCCAGGACGGGGTTATGGAGGCGAAGCCAGGGGTACCCCAGGATGACGGGCGACACAGAGTTGGGGAGGACGTAGAAGGTGATTTCCTCCCGGTGGTTCCCAGAGATGATCACAGGAACAGGGACGGTCTGATGTGTTACTCTCCCCAGGGAGACATGGGAGAGGTTGACCAGGGCGAGAGGAGATTTGAGGGCTTGGCAACGGATGCCCAATCGGGTTGCCAGGCTTTGTGAAATAAAGCTGCCCTCCGCGCCCGAATCCACCAGTGCGTGAGTGAGGTGCCCAGTGGAGTTGTGACAAAATCGGACGGGCAGCTTCAATTAGGAGAGGGGATTTAACCGATTGATGTCCGCGAGGCCCCCTACAGTGACTCGCGGACCCCGCCGTTTGGCTTCTGTGGGCAAAGCTCCACCGTGTGTTGGCTGTCTCTGCAATACATGCAGAGACCCAACTCACGGCGGTGTTGTCTCTCCGCAGGGGGGAGCTTTGTCCAGCCCGTCACCATCGGCTCCGACTCCTCGGGGCGCGATGGTGGCGGCGACGCCAGGGGGCGAGCTTGGGACAGGCGCGACGAGGCACCACGAGAGCGAGAAGAAGACTTCCGCTCCGAGGTGCGCTCGCGCAGCCTGTTATCCAGGCTGATGGCTAGGGACGTTAGCTCCGCTAAAGTCTCCGGGATGTCCCGCCCAGCCAGTTCGTCCCTCAGACCATCATTGAGACTGCGGAGGAAGAGGCCGCAGAATGAACGTTCATCCCAGCCTAACTCCTCCGCCGCTACCCGGAAGTTGATCACGTAGTCAGCTGCCGACCGGCTTCCCTGCTGGAGGCTGAGAAGCCGATCGACCTGAACGCTCTCAGTACGAGAATGATCAAAGACTTCCAGGAATTGTCTCACGAATTGGCCATAGGTGAGGGTGGCGTAATTGGGCCTCGCCATTACGGCATAAGCCCAAGTTAGCACTCGCCCCTCCAGGAGATTCCCTATGTAGCCAATTCGGCTATGGTCTGAGGGAAAATCTCCGGGCACACGGTGGAACACGGACTCACACTGCATTATAAACCCCCGTGCTCCGCCGAGCTTACCGCTAAAGTGGGCGGGAGTCGGAATGGGTGTGAGCCGAACCGGTGCTACCGGAGCAGGCTGGACGGCCGCTGGAGCAGCAGGAGCCACGCCGCCCTGACGAGCCGGGGGGAACGGCTGTTGGGGGTCCAAGCGGTCCAATCGGTTAGTAATGATGGTTAATTGATTAAGAATCACCTGTTGCTGGTGGGCTATTAGGTCCACTCGAGCCTCGAGAGTGGAAAGTCGGCGTGTGAGCCCGCCGTCTGCCGAGCCGCTCTGCTGAAGCCGTACTGACATATTGCACGGCTCAGGAGACACACACGCAGGCTCAGAGTAGATCTAATAGCTTTATTAACAACAAGTGTGTATGAATGTGTGTCTGCGAGATGTGAATTTATTGGTGGTGGCGTCTGCGTTGGGCACGGAGGCAGGAGACCGTACAGCCGGACAACCCTATGGGAGAAGCAAAGGGAGAAGGGTGACGGGCACCACACCAACACAGGAGATATGAAAATGGTGACCGGCTTACTTGGAATTAGCAGGTGGCTGGCACAGCAAGGATGAGGTCCGGTAGACAGCGACCTGGAGCGCCCGGTGCAGCAGCGAGGGAATGGAGGCGGAGAGGAGTGGTCCGCCGCCGGGGAATCCACCTGTGCACAGGGGAGCAGACTGGGAGAAGAATGAGGTAAGAGCTTCTTACCAGAATGTTTGCTGAGTGGTAGAGATTCCTTACAGCAATCGTAGCGAGTGAAGACTGACGGCTTCAGGCCGAAGCCCAGGGCGAGGCGGCTTAAATCCCTCGCCGCTGATGAGGTGCAGGTGTGCGTGCAGCTGGCGCCGCAGATGAGCGGCGAGGCGTGACAGTATGTATTTTTGGGTTGTTTACATTTGGGCCTCCCCTTTTCCCAGACACTCCCTCTAACTGCTCACAGTCTGCTTTCTCTCATCTCAACTGTGGGCAGTTAGTCTAATTAGGGTACCTGCTCACTCACTGACTCACACCTGCAGCTCATTCATTTCTGTGCATTTAAGCTCTGCCTAGTCACTGTGTTACTGCGGCAAAATTGGTTCAACTTCTGTTTACTCCACGTCTCAAGCCTCTGAAGTGTTTTTACTTCTGTGCCCTGCTCTGAGGCTCGTGCTATAAGTTATTCTTGTTTGGCATTTTTTTGTATTGTTGGCACCTTTTTTGTACTTTGTGTTATTTTTAGTTATCAAATGTCACAACTCAATTTAGTGCCTGGGTCTGTTTCCTGCCCCGTAGGGGCATTCCTGACAGAATTTTGCCACCAGTTAAAAGACTCAGCTGTTGAGTTAGTGCATTTTTTCCTTTTTTTTTTTCCATCTCACTCACCTGTTTGCTGGAGCCAATCATGTCCCCAGCACGCTGGCCTCGTAAAGGGAGATCAGCAGCAAGGTCTCCCAGCCTGGAGGAGGAATGGGCGGTGGGGTTCATCCAAGATTTTGTGGATAAAGCTCTCGATGCCCAAGGATCCAAGAAGACATGTGAGTGCTTGTATGGAGCGGTGGGCATCCTGGAGATGCGTTCCGGCCTGTGGAGACATTGCCAATACTTAGAGCTGTTGTCCACAGTGTCTGTGCTCCTCTAATCGTTTCCTGATCTGAGGGTAGGAGCGTTTCCCGCAGAGCTGAAGCAGAGGCGCTCTCCTCAGCGGATGTCCTTCTCCTCTCCAAGTTCTCCAGTTTCCCCTCCAGCTCCAGCATACACATCACCAGCCCCACGGCGGTGCAGTCGTCAAGCACTGGACCGCCAGAGGAAGCCTTCCTCCCCTTCAGCAGCCATTCCCCTTATGTCGAGCCTGACAATTCCCACGGCAGAGCTCCTCTTCTCTTCTCCTTCACCGGCTGTCCCTCCAGCCTGCGCCCTCTCCGCTGCTACCATAACCTCCGTCCCCTCGACGTATCCTCCTGCTGCCGAAAGGTCCTCCAGGTTTACCCCGGCTACGGCCACTTCCATATCTACAGGAGCGGCTCCTCCACAATCCACTGAGGGGCCCAGGTTCACCATAGATACGGAGAGGGATGACTGCCCACCTGCTGCAGCAGAGAGCATCACACACCAGGATGACAGGCAAGTGTCATTTATTTCTGCTTCAATTTATGATGATATGCTTTGCCTGATTCCCAGTGATGAGGCTCGGGGTTTGCAGTTCCCTGAGCTCTCACCACCGGCTGCAGCAAATAATTCCTCACCTATCCTCTCCGTGTCTCCCCTATCTATCCCTGAGTGTCCATCGGTCCCGGAACCCAGCCGCTGGACAATGGAGGAGCCTGTGGCCCTGGAGGACCCGATTCCAGTGCCAACACGGAGCCAACCCCCAGCTTCCATGCCGGAAGAGCCACCAGCATGGGTTACGTTGCCTGGGGAGACGAAGACTGCTACTACCATTATACCTGCTGCGGAAGCCGCCGCAACAGAGTCAGCAACCAAGCTGGACCTCCAAATGACTGAGCCTGGAGTAACATCATCGCCTGGATGGACGGAGTCCTGGACAGTGGTGGAGCTCGAGCTCAGGTAAGTGCTCTCTTTTGTTTTTCTGTTATCTGTCCTAGAGCAATCTTGCCTGGCTCTTGGTGAGGAGAGCCGGGTGCAGCTGCCCGCTGCACCTGAGCTCGCCTCACCGGGCTCTGCTGCTGCCGGTGATCCTGTCCCTGCTTCTCTATGTGTACTGTCTGAGCTTCCTTCCAGGGTCACCGGAGATGTTCCAGTACCACCAGATTTCTCCTTGGGTCGAGGCTCACCGCCCGAGGTCGCTTTGAGTCCAGCTTCCCCCGTAGTGGAACCAGCCTGGGAGCCCTGTGGGTGCAGCTCTCTCTGCCTGAGTCTGTCGTCTGGGTTCCTCCTCAGTCTGAGTCCCCATGGGTGCTGCGTCCCTGTCGGGGATCCTCATGGGTGTTGCACCCCAGTATTAATCCTACATGGGTGCTGCGCTCCAGCTTGGGTCCACCATGGGTGCTACGCCCCAGCCCGGTGGCTCCCAAGGGTGCAGCATTGGCCCAATCCGGGTCCACCGAGGATGCAGTGTTGGCCCAACCCAGGCCCACCGTGGGTGCTGCAGAGCTCCAGCCCAGAGCCACCACAGGTGCTGCAGAGCTCTAGCCTGGAGCCACCACAGGTGCTACATTGTCTCAATCTGAGACCACCAAGGGTGCTGCCAGCCAGCCTGAGGATGCCAAAGCTTTTCCTCTTCTGCCAGACACCATCGGGGATCCCCTTCCACCTCTGCCAGATGGCGTCATGGTCCCCCTTCCTCCTCTGCCAGATGCTGTCATGGTCCCCCATCCTCCACCGCCACCAGATGCCGTGGTGGTCTACCTTCTCAGGCCTTTCTTCCTGTCGCTGGGCCTTCCAGTCCTGGTGGGTGAAGCACTCCGGCCAGCCACCTGAAAGACTGAGCTGCTGGGCTGGGCGGCCTATATTCTCTGGCAGGCCACCCGACACAAACCACCTGGCCGTCCGGCTGGTCTGGGACTTCGGTCGTCCACCCAAACTGTTTGGTTCTCTAGCCGAGAGTGGCCCAGGGGCCTGGTGGTATGCAGGTGTGGGTCTTGGGTGGGTTTGTGTTTCCCTTCTAGCCTGTTTCACCCACCTCCCACCCGGGGTGGTTTTCTGTTGTACGTCTTTCCCTTGGATGGGTGTGGGGGGGGCTTCTCTTACACTCGTCTCCACTCATCTCCACCCACTCCACCCTTCCTGTACTCTCTTCTTCTCCTCTTGTGCATTTTCCATTGATTCGGATGGTTGACCCCAGGTATTTAAACTTACTGTATCTACCTTCACTCCCGCTCCTTGCATCTTCACTGTTACACCTGCCTCCCACTTATTCACACACATGTACAGTATTCTGTCTTGTTTCTACTGACTTTCATTCCTCACCTCTGCAGTGCATGCCTGCACCTCTCCAGGATCTCCCCCACCTGCTCCCTACTCTCACTACAGATCATAATGCCATCTGCAAACATTATGGTCCATGGAGACCTCGTCTGTTAGCCTGTCCATCACCACAGCAAACAAGAAGGGGCTCAGAGCCGATCCCTGATGTAATCCCACCCACAGCTTGAATCCATGAAACTTACTGTCTCTGTTTATTCTTTTCTTGGTAGCCAAAAAAATGCTAAAAATGACAAGTCCTCCAGCTAATATGTCAGCAAAGGTTGTTTCACCATTCAAAAGCACACAAATCCCTCATAACAGGTGACAGACTGTGAACAGCAATTCTCTGCCATGACAGAGATGCTTTTGAATGTCCAGCTGGTGGCACTCATGTTTCTCCTTCCCGTTCTAATTTGACTTACTTTAGACTCTGAACACACATTTTTAGGTGATTAGTGTTGAAAGAGATCATTGACCCGTAAGTTGACCTGGAGCAAACCCACTTGAGGATCATTGTGCGTGAGTTTGGTGACCATCAGGGCAATTGTCTAGGAGGAGGAGTGCTTCCCATGAAATGTGGCTGGTCGGCTGCAAAGGGTTGAAGATAAGATACACCAGGGCATAGAAGATATATTTGAGATGAATAACTGGAGGGTGAAAGCTTGAAAGCAGAATTACAAACTGCTACCAAGACTGGCAGAGTAGACATGGCTGGAGTTTATTGTTATGACCCACTTTCTGGGCCAAGGCCAGAACTGCCTATATATTATCCTGGGATTTCAAAGTCCATTTCGACCCTGGCATCAAGGTGGACTGACCTGTCACTTTCACCCTCAGGCAAGGTAGACCATACCTCCTAAGTCACTTTCACCCTTAGGCAAGGTAGACCTCACCTCATGTCCCAGGCTGGAAATTGAACTCATGACACCAGGATCCAAACCACCTCCTGCTCTACCACTGAGCCAAAGACGAACTCCTCCCTAGCAACATGGCTAGGAGTGGAGGTCTATCCTAATGGTGTCATGACCTGCACCACTGACTAATTTCCCATGGAGGGGGTCGTCACATTTGTATTTGTATAGATTGGACAGTTGCACCTTTACTGCAACTGTGTTTTGACTCCAGCTCACCTGCACCCACTATCTTCCTCCTGGGGTGAACTTGACCCAGAACTGTGAGCCATAAAGCACTGATGTGTGTCTGCTGACATGAACAGTTTGCTGAAGTTGCAAACTGTGGTTTGTTCATTTTTTAGCCAAGAGCCAACCAGCACAGACACAATGAAGATGGAAGACTGTGACATTTAAGTCAAGCAGATTGCTATCACTGCACCCAGCTTGAAAAAATAATTGTTGGCTTTAGATGATTTTCAAAGTGACCTCTTGACTGTAATCAGCTGCTCCTCAGGTCTCTGATGACGGAGTGAGGAAAGGTATGTGCAGAGTTCATGCCATGTTGGATCTGGGGTTAATATAAGCTGCAGACTCTGGAACAGTAGTCACTTTTAACTGTGCAAAGCTATTCTCTGCAAGGATAAAAACTGTGAATCACTGTGTTGCATGACAGATTCCCCTTAAATGTGAAGCAGTACAGTTGTGACTTCACCAGCTGATCACTCAACAACATGTTCATCTCTTTTTATCCCCACCCATCTGACACTTCATCAGAAGAAAGTGACTAAGTTACAGTAGGAATGTGTGTCCAATGCTGAAGAAGCAGAGAGTAGGCCCAAGGCCGAGTCACGACCTGCTGTTATGTCGAACGTCAGTAATGACAAGAGAACAGGCAGAGGGTTGTGGGAAGTTTTGTTCAGCTGTCATAGTTTTGTCGTACCTGGTTGAAAGGTGACAGCAGTCAATGGATTATTCCCTTCAGTGACTGGGCCCTGTATCCTTCTTCTTATCTTTTCTGTCCCTTTTTAAGATAAGATAAGATAAGATAAGATAAGCCTTTATTAGTCCCACAATGGGGAAATTCCAGGATTGCAACAGCACAGGGATAGCAACACTCAGAGCAACAATCAGAAGGCAAGAAAAAACAACATCTAGCAAACATATGTCCATATTACTATAAATGTATATATATAGACACACAGTGCAGAGCATTATGGCTGGTGGATGTGCAGCAGAAAGTCTAAGCTCTCTCTCCGCGGATGCAGCGGGCCAGCTGGAAGTCTTTGGGCATGATGGTGACCCCCTTAGTGAAGAAGAGACCACCAGGTGGGTCTCGCTGGTCTCCTGCAGAGCCATGACGGCGAAACTCAGGAAACGCAGGACGGTCTTGAAGTCCTGAGCGATCTCCCTCACCAGGCGCTGGACGGGCAGCTTACGGATGAGCAGCTCCGTGGATTTCTGGTAGCGACGGATCTCTCTCAGAGCCACGGACCTGTGACGGCGAGGCCTCTTCACTCTGCCGGTGGCCAGAGCGCCTCTCCGAGCAGCCCTGTGGCTAGCTGTCTCCTGGGGGGCTTCTTCCTCCAGTAGATTTTACGGGCGGTCTGCTTGGTTCTTGCCATCGCTCTTTATTATTCTGTCTTATATTTCTTTCACGCTGCCTAAACTCCAGCCCGGCACCCGCTTCGTTTTCGCTACAGCTCCCGGTATGTCGAGTTTCCCATTAGCACCGGGCGGCGGCCAAGTGCTAGCTAGCACTAGCTCCTCCCCGCTGTAACGTCTCCCGCTGCAAACCGTGGCTCCGTCCGCCGACCCGGGAGACCCCCGGGGCGATCCGTGCGTCCGTGATATATATACAGAGTGAAAGGTGTAGAAAGAAGAAGGAAGATTAAAAAAAAGGCTGTTGCAACAGGCAGCCGACTCGTGTGGCGCCGCCGGTCCGGCAGAGCCGGAACCGGAAATTTGGGTACTGGGGTGGTGATTCTGTGATTTGCAAGAATGTCCTCAGTCTGGAGTTCTTCCAGTGGTCACACATTATTTCTGCTTCTATCAAATATTAGTGTTTGTTGGTTTGTTCAAGTTTTTATAACAATACTTTTACTTTAGGACAGTCTACTGCTACTCTACCCACCTCTGAGAGTCACACAGGGACGGCCAGTGTTTCATAAGACCAACAGAAAGAAACAGAAACCACTGACAACCAGTTTGCACTCAACCAAGATGCAGATCCATGCCTTTTGTAGCCTTATAGATTTAAAATCTTGACCTTTTGACCCCAAACCCATAGTCTGAGGTCAGGATCCCAAGGTGAACCTGTGTACCAGGTTTAGTGGCCCTAGCTGTCTTTGTTGTTGAGATATAGTTTAGATGGCATTCTGACCTTGACCTTTTGACTCCAGATGTATAACCTTGGATGCTAGCCCAAAGGTCAACCTATGTACCAAGTTTAGTGGCAGTAGCCTCATTTTCTGTCGAGTTAGAGCACGGAGATGGCTGCCTGGTCAGCCAGCCACAGACGGCATCGACCACTTTACCCACGCCACCTCATCAGCATGGGTAACTATGGATAATTTAGAATAACCCAATCTTTTTTATCTACTTTGAACTGTGAAGGAAAGTTACTGGAAATATCAACCTGGCAGAGAAACACAAATACATTCAAATGATGTGTAAAACGCCCTCTGTTCCCAACCTCAGGATTAGACTATTCAGTAAATACAGTGGTGTGAAAAAGTGTTTGCCCCCTTCCTCATTTTTTGTATATTTGTCACACTTAAATGTTTCATCAAACAAATTTAAATATTAGACAAAGATAACACAAGTAAACACAAAATGCAGTTTTTAAATGAAGGTGTTTATTATTAAGGGAAAAAAATCCAAACCTACATGGCCCTGTGTGAAAAAGTGATTGTCCCCTAAACCTAATAACTGGTTGGGCCACCCTTAGCAGCAACAACTGTAATCAAGCATTTGTGATAACTGGCAATGAGTCTTTTACAGTGCTGTGGAGGAATTTTGGCCCACTCATCTTTGCAGAATTGTTGTAATTCAGCCACATTGGAGGGTTTTTGAGCATGAACCGCCTTTTTAAGGTCATGCCACAGCATCTCAATCGGATTCAGGTCAGGATTTTGACTTGGCCACTCTGTGGTCTTTTATTTTGTTTTTCTTAAGCCATTCGGAGGTGGACTTACTGGTGTGTTTTGGATCATTGTCTTGCTGCAGAACCCAAGCGCGCTTCAGCTTGAGGTCATGAACAGATGGTTGGAAATTCTCCTTCAGGATTTTTTGGTTGACAGCAGAATTCATGGTTCCATTTACCACTGCAAGTCTTCCAGGTCCTGAAGCACCAAAACAGCCCCAGACCATCACACTACCACCACTATATTTTACTGTTGGTATGATGTTCCTTTTCCAAAATGCTGTAGTACTTTTATGACAGATGTAATGGGACACACACCTTCCAAAAAGTTCAACTTTTGTCTCGTCAGTCCACACAGTATTTTCCCAAAAGTCTTGGGGATCATCAAGATGTTTGACAAAACGGAGATGATCCTTTATGTTCTTTTTGCTCAGCAGTGGTTTTCGTCTTGGAACTCTGCCATGCAGGCCATTTTTGCCCAGTCTCTTTCTTATGGTGGAGTCATGAACATTGATCTTAATTGAGGCAAGTGAGGTCTGCAGTTCTTTGGATGTTGTTGTGGAGTCTTTTGTGACCTCTTGGATGAGTCGTCACTGTGCTCTTGGGGTAATTTTGGTTGGTCGGCCATTCCTGGGAAAGTTCACAACTGTTCCATGTTTTCGCGATTTGTGGATAATGGCTCTCACTGTGGTTCGCTGGAGTCCCAAAGCCTTAGAAATGGCTTTATAACCTTTTTCCAGACTGATAAATCATAATTACTTTGTTTCTTATTTGTTCTTGAATTTCTTTGGATTGTAGCATGATGTCAAGCTTTTGAGGATCTTTTGGTCTACTTCACTTTGTCAGGCAGGTCCTATTTAAGTGATTTCTTCATTGACAACAGGTGTGGCAGTAATCACGCCTGGGTGTGGCTAGAAAAATTGAACTCAGCTTTCCAAAGATTTGATAAACCAAAGTTAATTTTTGTTTTAACAGGAGGACAATCACTTTTTCCACACAAGGACCATGTCGGTTTGGATTTTTTTTTTTTGCCCTTAATAATAAACACCTTCATTTCAAAACTGCATTTTGCTTTTACTTGGGTTATCTTTGTCTAATACTTAAATGTGTTTGATGAACTGAAACATTTAGGTGTGACAAACGTACAAAAACATGAGAAATCGGGAAGGGGACAAACACTTTTTCACACCACTGTAAGTACAATACATCGCCCCAGCACAAACTGTAACTTAGACATTGTATTTTGAGCTAAATCAGGTCTGTCAGTCCAAGCCTTAATTTAGCCCACAAATAGACACTGAAAATTTAATATGGATCACATTTATTCTAGAAATAGACATTGAAAATTGGGCTGTGATAAGTCCATCTACCACAGACCATCTTTAATCAGAAAAAAAGTTGTTGAAAATGGGGCAAAAAATAGTTCAGTGCTTTTTAGTTTGTTTTGTTGCTGCTTAGTCCACAGGATTTTGCCCAAATTTATGCTCAAAATAGTTTTTGACATTTGGTGGCGGTGGTCGGGGTGTGCCTCTCCAAAGTCAAATACACTTTTACAGCCACTGGGAGTCTTTGTTAAAAGTGCTTTATAAAGATGCATATTTTTAACAGCCTTTTTTAGGTTCGACAATTGGCATAATGCTTGTTACATAATATCTGGAACAATCTGAAACCAGTGTTATTGTGCTGGACACTTAAAAAGCACTCTTTGAATACAATTATGTTCTACAAGTTTCTCATATGTCTTTGTGTTGACATCCACACCTTGGGCTCTGGGTGTCCCCAGGCACCTCTTGTCTTGAAAGCTAAGCAGGATCTTCCTTGGTTAGTACTTGAAAGGGAGACTCCTTGGGAGTATCGGGTGCTGTGGTGGACTGGTGATCTGCCCAGAGATGCTTGTGTGGGTGCCCTGCTGCACACAACTTGATCAGGATGTTGGTGACTATGTGTTTTTGTTTAAAAAAGCAGTTTTTCATTGTCATTTTTTAACCAAATTTACACCATACAGAGACATCTATATGAGGACGCTTTTTCAACGACCTTAAAAAGATGGCTTTTCATCTTTCACTTTTCAACCAAAGCCATACATTTTTTTAGATGGTTGGCAAAGCCGTCTTTTCAAATTTTTTTCAACCATTTTGTGCTGGCAGGGACACAGTATCTCACAAAAGTGAGCACACCCCTCACATTTTTGAAAGTATTTTCTATCTTTTCATGGGACAACACTGAAGATATGACACTTTGATACAATGTAAAGTAGTCAGTGTACAGCTTGTATAACAGTGTAAATTTGCTGTCCCCTCATAATAACTCAAAACACAGCCATTAATGTCTAAACCACTGGCAACAAAAGTGAGTACACTCCGAAGTGAAAATGTCCAAAATGTGCCCAAAGTGTCAATATTTTGTGTGGCCACCATTATCTTCCAGCACTGCCTTAACTCTCTTGGGCATGGAGTTCACTAGAGCTTCACAGGTTGCCATTGGAATCCTCTTCCACTCCTCCATGACAACATTACAGAGCTGGTGGATGTTAGAGACCTTGCGCTCCTCCACCTTCCGTTTGAGGATGCCCCACAGATGCTCAGTAGGGTTTAGGTCTGGAGACATGCTTGGCCAGTCCATCACCTTTACCCTCAGTTTCTTTAGCAAGGCAGTGGTCGTCTTGGAGGTGTGTTTGTGGTCATTATCATGATAGAATACTTCCCTGTGGCCCAGTTTCCAAAGGGAGGGGATCATGCTCTGCTTCAGTATGTCACAGTACATATTGGCATTTATGGTTCCCTCAATGAACTGTAGCTCCCCAGTGCTGGCAGCACTCATGCAGTCCCAAACCATGACACTCCCATCACCATGCTTGACTGTAGGCAAGACACACTTGTCTTTGTACTCCTCACCTGGTTGCCGCCACACACGCTTGACACCATCTGAATCAAATAAGTTTATCTTGGTCTCATCAGACCACAGGACATGGTTCCAGTAATCCATGTCCTTAGTCTGCTTGTTTTCAGCAAACTGTTTGTGGGCTTTCTTGTGCATCATCTTTAAAAGGGGCTTCCTCTGGGACAACAGCCATACAGACCAATTTGATGCAGTGTGCGGCGTATGGTCTGAGCACTGACAGGCTGATCCCCCACCCCTTCAACCTCTGCAGTAATGCTGGCAGCACTCATATGTCTCTTTTCAAAAGACAATGTCTGGATATGACGCCGAGCACATGCACTCAACTACTTTGGTCGACCATGGTGAAGCCTGTTCCGAGTGGAATCTGTCCTGTTAAACCGCTGTATGGTCTTGGCCACAGTGCTGCAGCTCAGTTTCAGGGTGTTGGCAATCTTTTCATAGGCTAGGCCAGGGGTGTCCAATAATGTGCCATGGAGGGCCAAGACCCTGCAGGCTGTACCTCCAACCAGTGTCTTCAACAGCAGATTTCACTGAATTTCTTCCCACTGATTGCTGATAAGTGAAAAACACCTGCTGATGAGACTGGGAAGAAGAGAAAACCTGCAGGGTCTTGGCCCTCCATGGCACATGATTGGACACTCTTAGCCTAGGCCATCTTTATGTAGAGCAACAATTCTTTTTCTCAGATCCTCAGAAAGTTCTTTGCCATGAGGTGCCATGTTGAACTTCCAGTGACCAGTATGAGAGAGTGTGATAGCGATAACACCAAATTTAACACACCTGCTCCCCATTCACAATTGAGACCTGGTGACATTAACAAGTCACATGACGCCGGGGAAGGAAAATTGCTAATTGGGCATATTTTGGACATTTTCACTTAGGGGTGTACTCACTTTTGTTGCCAGCGGTTTAGACATTAATGGCTGTGTGCTGAGTTATTTTAAGGGGACAGCAAATTTACACTGTTATACAAACTGTACACTGACTACTTTACATTGTATCAAAGTGTCATATCTTCAGTGTTGTCCCATGAACAGTTATAATAAAATATTTTCAAAAATGTGAGGGGTGTACTAACTTTTGTGAGATACTGTACAGTTGTGAAAAAAACTAGGACACCCTGTATAAGCCTGTGTGTTTTTTAACATATTTGGACAAACGGATATTTAATATCAATGTTAAAAATACTGGGAGATTCATGTAATACAACTAAACAATTAAAATTAATTAAAGGCTTTTGTCAAATTTTCTGTAAAATGTAATTCTAAACAAATAGTGAGGAATAAATTAGGACACTCCCCATCTTTTTTAGGACACCCCCACATTCATTCCCACTTACAATGGCTAAAATACATTTTGAAAATGCAAATAAAACACAAACAAGGTTAGACATAGATACAGTATGTGAACATTTCTTCATAAACAACTGAATATTTAAAGAGGTGTCCAAATTTTTTCACATGACTGTATATGTGTTTCCCCATTTTAAAAATGATCAAATCCTTTTACAGAGGCGGATGGTGGACTGAAAGCAGTGGTCCAGTAATGGAGTCCCATTTTTTTATTTTTTCACTTAAATCAGTCTTTACTTTTATTCCTTTCAACTACCTTCCCATTTTGTGACACATTTCTTAATGCATTAAATACACTTTTTCAGGGAGTTAAGAGTTTAAAAAATGTGAAGTCTTCACAGCACTTAACTTTTTCCACATTTTATGTTACAACCTTATTCCAAAATGGATTAAATTGATTTTTTCCTCAAAATTCTACACACAATACCCCATAATGACAATGTGTAAAAAGGTTTTTGAGATGTTTGCAAATTTATTAAAAATAAAAAACTAAGAAATCACATTCACATAAGTATTCACAGCCTTTGCTCAATACTTTGTTGATGCACCTTTGGCAGCAATTACAGCCTCAAGTTTTTTTGAATATGATGCCACAAGCTTGGCACACCTATCTTTGGGCAGTTTCGCCCATTCCTCTTTGCAGCACCTCTCAAGCTCCATCAGGTTGGATGGGAAGCGTCAGTGCACAGCCATTTTCAGATCTCTCCAGAGATGTTCAATTGGATTCAGGTCTGGGCTCTGGCTGGGCCAATCAAGGACATTCACAGAGTTGTCCTGAAGCCACTCCTTTGATATCTTGGCTGTGTGCTTAGGGCTGTCATCCTGCTGAAAGATGAACCATCGCCCCAGTCTGAGGTCAAGAGCGCTCTGGAGCAGGTTTTCATCCAGGATGTCTCTGTAGATTGCTGCATTCATCTTCCCCTCTATCCTGACTAGTCTCCCAGTTTCTGCTGCTGAAAAACATCCCCACAGCATGATGCTGCTACCAACATTGGCGTGGTTATGAGCAGTGCCTGGTTTCCTCCAAACATGACGCCTGGCATTCACACCAAAGAGTTCAAGCTTTGTTTCATCAGACCAGAGAATTTTGTTTCTCATGGTCTGAGAGTTCTTCGGGTACCTTTTGGCAGTCTCCAGGTAGGCTGCCATGTGCCTTTTGCTAAGGAGTGGCTTCCGTCTGGCCACTTTAACATACGGGCCTGATTGGTGGCTTGCTGCAGAGATGGTTGTCCTTCTGGAAGGTTCTCCTCTCCCCACACAGGAATGCAGGAGCTCTGACAGAGTGACTATCGGGTTCTTGGTCACCTCCCTAAGTAAGTCCCTTCTCCCCCGATTGCTCAGTTTAGACCCTGGTGGGTCCGAACTTCTTCCATTTACAGATGATGGAGGCCACTGTGCTCATTGCGACCTTCAAAGCAGCAGAAATTTTTCTGTACGCTTCCCCAGATTTGTGCCTTGAGACAATCATGTCTCCTACGTCTACAGACAATTCCTTTGACTTCATGCTTGGTTTGTGCTCTGACATGCACTGTCACCTGTGGGACCTTATATAGACAGGTGTGTGCCTTTCCAAATCATGTCCAATCAACTGAATTTACCACAGGTGGACTCCAGTTAAGCTGTAAAAACATGTCAAGGATGATCAGTGGAATCAGGATGCACCTGAGCTCAATTTTGAGCTTCATGGCAAAGGCTTTGAATACTTATGTACATGTGATTTTTTTTAGTTTTTTATTTTTAATAAATTTGTAAAAATTTCAAAAAAGCTTTTTCCATGTTGTCATTATAGGGTATTGTGTGTAGAATTTTGAGGAAAAAAATAAATTTAATCCCTTTTGGAATAAGGCTGTAACATAAAATGTGGAAAAAGTGAAGCGCTGTGAATACTTTCCGGATGCACTGTACTTTGAGGTGGATGCACGCTACAATGTTTGGACCAACATTTACTGATATTTTGGCAAACGTCTGGCTCTGCTGGCAAAAGTTAATGATTGCTGGCGTTTGTTGGCAAACGCTGGCGAAAGTTGTGTTCTTTGAAAATTTTCAGCCCAATGAAAATTTCATCGACGTTTGGAAATAAAATAAACGTGGGCAGCGCGGTGGCAGAGTGGTTAGCACTGCGGCAGCACAACAACTCACCCTTGGCTGGGGGATCCTGGGTTCAAACCCAGCCCCCGACCAACACTGATCTGTGTGGAGTTTGCATGTTCTCCCCGTGTCTGCATGGGTTTACTCCGGGATTTCTCCGGCTTACTCCCACATGCCAAAAACATGCAAGTTAGGTTAACTGGCATCAAACTGGGGATTCTAAATTGTCCTTAGGTATGACTGTGAGAATGACTGGTTGTCTGTCTCTCTGTGTTGGTCCTGCGATGGACCGGCGATCTGTCCAGGGTGTACCCTGCCTCTCGTCCAAAGATGCTGGGATAGGCTCCAGCCCCCCCCCCCCCCCCGTGACCTGAAAAAGATTAAGCGGAAGAAGATGGATGGATGGATGGATTCCTATGTAGTTACTTCTGCATACCCTTTTTCCCTGTTCATTCATTCATTCATTTAAAAAAAAAATAAAAGAATGCTATAGACTCCAACACTAAGTCTGCAATTAAAATGTGAATGTGGATGGAATTAAATAAAACTATTAATGAATCATCATATAAATAAAATGATGGGAATATTTTGACTGTTACAACTCTCTCCATTAAAATAACATAAAATCCAGTTAAATGTCATTTACTTTATGACACCACATCAGCGCTGTTTGATTCTCACAATGGAAGTGAACCAAAAAATCCTGAAGAATGATTACACACGGAGCAGAAAATGAAGAACAGTAAATTTCTCAATGAAGAGATTTTTTTTCTTTGGGCTGTCACATTTTTGGAAGATTTTATATATATATATATGTGTGTGTGTGTGTGTAGCAGGCAGAGCGTAGACAGACTGTTACTGAAATTGCACAAAAACCTTTTATTTCACGAGCCAAGAAAATGTTTTTTTCAGACAGCAAAAAAAAAAAAAAAAAAAAATGGCTGTTGTTTCCAAGGCAACCAGTAATCCGCACTGACAAAAGACACATTTGCGCAACAGTACAGCCTAGTGGTAGAAAAATAACACTGCAAAGACACAAAACCACACCCATGACCTGCAAACAAACCCACAAATGTCCCCATACATTAAAAAAAAAAATGTAAAAAACATGTCATACACACCTGTCATGAATTGGATTGGACCCTTTTTTCCAGTCCAGTGCCATGACGTGTGGCTGTATTTTTCCCCTGTGCAGTTATTTTCTTATTTGCTGCTGGCAGATTTTAGGAGCCTCTGGGTCCTTGGCTCCCTGCCAGTTGACAGCCACGCCTCCTTCTCCTGCCACCACCCATCAGCTGTTTGTCATTTATCATTTGTGTTCACTCCTCTTTGTTCATGCATGCACACACACTTACATGCTCACCCTCATTCCTACTCTCATGCACATCTTGTACACACACACACACACACACACACACACACATTCATTCTCACTCACATGCTCAGACACTCATGCATGCACCTGCCTTCACTCACACACACTCACGCACTCATCACATTACAGGCACCAGCATACATTCAGCTCATTAGTAGTTGCAGTAGTTAAGATCTGTGTTCGCTGATGTGCATTGCCGGGTTATTGCTCATTCCTCACAGTGTTTGTTCCCCTCAGTGTTGAACTAAACTGCTTGTACCGCTGTCGCTGGATCATCTGTATTTCCACCAGCTTGCTCTCTGCCGTTTTTGTTCCACTGGGTCTGCTACCTGGGATTGCCTCGGACTGCTCCAGCTCTGTAAGTTTTTCTATGTTTGCCCATGCCTTATCAGTCCCGTCTGGAAGCGCCTTGGGTTCCTCTGCCTCCCTCCGCTCACAGTTCCACTTGTAGCGCCTGGGCCATTCCTCCATGTTCCACTTCCCCACGAGCTGTAGAGCATCCTGGCTGTCTCCCCTATATGCTGGTGTCATTCATCTGTTTGATTCTGAACTGTCCTCACCTTTGTCATTAAAGCACATTCAAGTCACTCCTGCGCTTGGATTATGTATTCAATTCCCACATGCGCTGCGCCAAGACGCACGCATTTGACAACTCCATGTTATTGCCAAACAAATACTCTACATTGTTCTCTTACATACACTACCGTTCAAAAGTTTGGGGTCACCTCTGACAATTTTGTGTTTTCCATGAAAAGTCACACTTTCATTTACCACCATGAGTTGTAAAATGAATAGAAAATATAGTCAAGACATTGACAAGGTTAGAAATAATGATTTGTATTTGAAATAATAATTTTTTCCTTCAAACTTTGCTTTCGTCAAAGAATCCTCCATTTTGCAGCAATTACAGCATTGCAGACCTAACATGATTGCACAAGGGTTTTCTAATCATCCATTAGCCTTCTGACGCAATGAGCAAACACATTGTACCATTAGAACACTGGAGTGATAGTTGCTGGAAATGGGCCTCTATACACCTATGTAGATATTGCACCAAAAACCAGACATTTGCAGCTAGAATAGTCATTTACCACATTAGCAATGTATAGAGTGTATTTCTGATTAGTTTAAAGTTATCTTCATTGAAAAAAAGTGCTTTTCTTTCAAAAATAAGGAAATTTCTAAGTGCCCCCAAACTTTTGAACGGTAGTGCATATATTTTCTTTTTTTTAAATCCACCTTCTCTCTATTTCTCTTTCGTTCCTGCATGTCTGAACTGAGTTTTGATCTAAAAATATCTGTTTTCACCAGCATTTCAGTCAATGTTTGCCAATGGAACTTAACTTAGGCTGACTTAGGTGAACTCTGTATAACTTAGCCCAGCGCTCAGGAACTATTACAAACTGAGGACAGTTTTCACCAACGTTTATTTCCAAACATCAGCAAATTTTCAGCATGTTGAAAATTCTCAACGAATACAACTTTTACCAGCGTTTGCCAACAAACGCTAACTTTTGTCAACTTTTGCCAGCAGAGCCAGACATTTGCCAAAATGTTAGTAAAAGTTGGTCCAAACACTGTAGTGTGAATCCACCCAAAAAAGCAGGTCCAGGTTGGCAGGAAGCCTCCACAAACGCTGATCTTTATATGAGCGTCAGCTGACGCTGATGTCATCTGAACTGCGCTGAGTATTCCTTTGCTTAAGTTAAGCTAAGTTGGGAACTGCTACATATACACTAGCCTAAGTTGGCAAAAGTTTGATAACGCTGAATGCAATGCTGGCAAATGCTAGCAAAAGTTTGTAAAAGTTCATCAAAGTTGATGTGTGCTCACGAATGTAATTTCACCAATTTCTCTGATTTTTTAAAACGTCAGTAAAAGTCAGTTCAAACATTATAGTGGGAACCCAGCTTTACACACATTGTCAGTGTAACTTTCCACCATGTCACTTCATGTCATTTTTCACATAACCACGAGAGCTCACCTATGTCAAAATGTACATGGCCGTTTTCACCTGCTGGTTTTAAAAAATGATCAAAAAGGACATTTTCTGTTAAAGGAAAAGTGATTTTCCTCCAGCCATCGCAGTACTGGCTGCTGCAGAATAACCAACCCATGTTATTAGTAAGAATCAGGAGTATTACCATACCTCAAAGGCTCCCTTATTGGTCCCATATCTATGAATGCCGACCCATTCCACATGCTCTTTCACCTTTGTTTCAGTGACCCACCCTCTTTTCTCTTTCATTCACAGAGGATGGCTCAGGAGCTGTCGCCACTCCACCAGAAAGCCTTCACCAAGCCACAACCTCTGACCTAACTCCTCACTCATCATCCATTGGTGGTCTTCATTATCAATAAAGTTCTGTTAAAACACCTTTGCTGTAGAGGAAAACTATATAAAACATGCTTTGGAAGCTTGTACAGGTGGACATAGCATATTTCACAGGTTTATCAGACAGAAAGCTAGTTTGTGTTATGTGTAGACCTCTTTGTTTTTTGTTGGCTGGCCAAACATTAAAGGGCACTTGGTCAGGTTGAGGCACTTCCTAAACACTACTTGCTTTAGGGAAAGATTGTGATTTTGGTTGAAACAGGGAACATTGCGGGAACTCTGTGTATTGGAAAATCACGGTTACCCCATATGTTTACGTGTCATCCCACGGGGTTCTCTGCCAGCCTTAAGACATGATGACTGACTGACCACACACAGCAGCCAAGAGACACATCAGTTTACATCTGCAGAATGACAATAGGCTGCTTGGTATTTTTTTTTTCTTTTTGTCTTTCTCATCTTGTTTCCTTTTCTGCCCTTTCCTGCTAACAAACCTCTTTCTCCTCTTTGCATTTCCACCTTTCTCATCCTTGACTTAATGCTCGTCTTTGCTGTCCTTCCTTGTTTAAAATGTTGACATAAGCTTCCCTTTTTTCAGTCTCTAGTTTCCCATTCTCCCCCTTTTCATTCACCTGAAATGGTGTCCTTTCTCCACTTGTTTTCTAATCTTTTCTTTTTTTTTCTTCTCTAACAAAAACGTGCACTCATGTGTATAGGCACATGTTTGCTTGTTTATAATAGCCACATCTGCACTGCAGCATATACTAAGTCTTTGTATTCAGAAGAACTTCCCTTAATCTTATTTATATTTGTTGTTGCCAGAAACAGAAGCACATTATTTTTTTACTCCTGTGTATGATTTTTGTTTATAAGAAGCTCACAAAATAAGAACCAAACACATACATTAGATGTAAATGAACTACAATACCCCAACCCACCAAAAAATGTGCATAACTTAGAGTTCCTCCATGTACTCACTTGTGTTATCACCTGCTTAGCCTGACAAACCTTTATCGCTACACCTGAAATTTCTCTGCAGACAGGTCTGCTGCCCTGGCACCTAAGTGACGATGTGTCCCCCACAGGCTGAAACAAGCTACCTACAGTCTCTATCAAGACTCCCAATCTGAGACAGACTCGGAGGCACCAGAAGAGTCAGCCCAGCTCTGACCTCAAGACCCCTCGGGGTACGCTTCCCATTCCAAGACCTCCAAATCTTTGTTCAGCCTCATCACACTGTTAAAACTGAAAGTTTTTCCACTGTTAATCTTGTGTAAAGGTAGATAGATGACACTGCTGAGTAACGGCATAATGTTAGTGAATAGCAACAGGTGGGACGGCTGATCTGTCAGATATGGATCTTCTTTGTCGTCAAAACACTTGTTATTACACAGCAAAGGAGAAAAGACGATTGCTATGGCATATTCTTTTGTTTTGTTCTTTGACACACTTCTGCCTCATAGAGACTAATAGAAAATATTGCAGTCTTCCAGGCAAAGAATGAAGTGGCGAGACATGAATGTAGTATCTCTAAAGGCCAGTAATTACAGATGGCCTATCAGCAAACATGTGAACAACCACATGGCAAAGGCAGAGCCTTTTGCTGACTTGCTGAGAGGCAAAAAAGAGAACAACGGGACAGAAATTAATCACAAGTCGCCTCTTTTCTTCCAGCAAACTACTGCTTTGTTACAGTCTGCTGGGAACAGTGTTAACAGGCAGGCATAATGTGGGTTTCAACGCACACAGTAAAGTCATGTCACCACTGTGTGTTGTAAATAAAAAAAGACTCCATGCAAACTAATCGGCTAAAAGTATGAATGAGCTCAGTTAGAGAAACTTCCTATTAAACAAAGACGCAAAATGTGTTGTGATATTATAAAGCATAATAAGGATTGCAATGCAAGCATCTCTGGGCTCCAGCGTCAACTGTAAAGTCTCTCTTTAAACTTGAAGTCTGTCTGTGCATTGTCTGTATATCTGCTGTGTGCCCTCACCACCAAATTAGGAACTGACAGTACTTGTGGCTTAAGTTCGTAGGAGGGGACTGATTTAAAGTGGTTGAGGCTCAGTGCGAAGTTTGGCACTTTAGTATTACTAGTGCATGCTCAAAAAAGTAAGTATTCTTGTGTGAAAACAGGTAGCCCAATTGGCTGTGTTTGAAAGTGGAATACAGAGTGTAGCCTATATGTAGGCAATCACACATTAGACTCTGACAAATATAAATGGGACTGAGCACTAAGATTTATTTGATTGTGTGAATATTAATTACAGAATTATTGAAAATGAATGGGACATCCAATTTTAGCAACTGTTTAAGAACCCTTGTTTATTTGTTTGTTAGACTTATTTATGTGCTCTTTTATGAGTTGATTCATAGGTGTTTGTCAGGAATCTGAAACTCAAGACTCACAAAATAATAGTACTCTGTTAGGTTCGTACCTTAATAAGATTCGAGACACAAAATGTGTTCAAAGTTTTTACTTGTACAAGGAGCAACACACCTCTGATTACAGATGGGAAATGCGCGCTGCCATACAAAGCCAGCACGTCCCTTTTATACTGAGCAGGTCAGACACAGGAAACATCTACTGCAACTTTATGGGCACCTTTGTGGTGACTGATAAGACCTTGAAACAGTCAGGCTTTGTGGTGACTGATAAGGCCGTGGAACAGTCAGGCTTTGTGGTGAAACAGTCAGGCTTTGTTGTGTAACACAAAGACAACTCTGTCAGCACATGACTTCTTGCACACCAGTTTCTAAACTTTAAGTAAATACAGATTATTCCGGTCTGTTGAGGTATGTCTGTTACAGGGTGAGTTAAACCTTCCTGATGCAGCATTGTTGCAGCCATTGTAAGGGAAAAAATACAGAAAAGTTCAGCTAAAAACTAATTATGAAATGATAACATATTTGTACATATATACAATTTCTGACAATTTCCTCCTGTTTATCAGTTCATAATTTTTATCACATACAGACATCAGAACAATGTAACTTCAAAAGATTTCCTACATTGTCTTCATAGAGTATCATTTCCAAATTTAAACAGGAGCACAATTATCATTGTTATCCACCTCTTCGGTATTTAAAGGAGTGTATTGGTCTTGGAACATTTGTTGTATCATAAATGTATGTTGAGACAGAGCGCGAGACATCATTGATTTGACACAGGGAATCACAAAGCAACATGACAGAAACATGCATATCATTATTATAATAAAAGGCATAAAGGCTTTAAGAAGCACCTGCCACCAACTTCCTGTGAATAACCAGTCTAACCAACCAGATTGTAGCTTCTCTTCATAATCATTCATGATTGCCTGCTGCACTTGTTCCATGACGGTAATAGCGGTATCCATACTTTCAGAGACAGATGGAATGTAAGTGCAACAGGACCCGTTAAACATAGCACATACACCTCCTTGGACAGCCAAAACCAGGTCCAATGCTATTCTGTTTTGCATAACCATAACTCTAGTTTGTTCAGTTACATTGGATAAAACCTTCAAAACAACAGTAGTGGCATTAACAAACATTAACAGTCTGTAGTTCATTTCTTCAAATTTTGACATTAACTGACCAACTCCATATGGGGCGAAAATTGAATGTCCAACCTCGTCACCCAGTGTCCATAATTTATATTTCTGTGGGACAGTAAGTCCAGCAGCACTAAAGAGGGACTGAATACTTCTTTTCTTCTTAGTGTGTCCTGAGGAGTTGTCATCAGAGTAGAGAACAAATGATCCATCAGTAACAGTCACTGGGGCACAAATTCCTCCCCAATTGGGAGGTAATTGAGCGTAGAGTTTGGAGCCACATAACCAATGAACTTCTTTGATAACATAGGTGCCATTACTTTGAACTGTGCCCGTAGTGCTAGTCTTCCTGACAGTATAATTTTGTGATCTATACCTTGGACTAGGTAATACGGGTGTAAAAGAACAATCTGTTGCTCCGCTGCACTGTGAGGTGCAAGGTAACAACACTGTCAAACATTGTCGTGGAAGAAGTCTTCCCAACGCCGTGGTACCATTTGAATATACACATGCTGGGAAAGTCACATTTTTCTTTGTAAAGGCAAATCTAGTTAATGGTTGTGTTACATTCATAGCCATAATCTGATCAGGACATGTCATTCAATAAGTGGTGTTATCATGATTTTTCATAGTAATCTTGGGTAGGAATCCCCAGGCTGAAATCTCTAGTATACAGTCAGATACGTTTATAGGAAAAGGTTCAGCCTTTAGGATTGGTCCCTTAGTGGTTAAAGGCAACAAAGAACAAGCCCAACAACTGCCGTTTCCTCTTGTCAGACGAGCATTGAGGAACATATACTGATACCACTGATTAGTCATAAACAGTGTTTCTGTGACATGTTCCTCTATATTTCTATTATCTCTTCTCAAGGGTGGTGAGGTGATAATGATGAGGACTAATAGCGGGATACTCAAGAAGGTCAGAGTCAGTCTCAGGATTACCATGGTGCCTGATTCCCCTGGGAGTGTGCCTATAGACTCAGGTCACTGTCTTCACCGGGTTTGAGACGAGTCTTATCCTTAAAAGGACTAGACTCCCCTTTGTAACCGGACTTACCCTAGGGGTGGCTGGAGGTCACCAAGGGGCACCTGAAGTCTTTTAACATGTGACAGATGAATCCAAGAAGGTCTTTCAGCAATCCTCACTGCGGTAGGTGTGGTCAATAATACTTGGTATGGTCCAAGCCACCTCACGGAATTCCAATTCTGTCGGTGATGGTTCTTTATGAAGACATAATCACCAGGCTGGAGGGAATTTTCTGGGCCCTCCTGTGGAGTAGAGAAAGATCTGACAGATTCAACATAATCTTTCATTTGTTTACATTCTTTCAAATGCTCTCCAAGAGTCTTATAAGGGTTAGTGGCAGTTAATGGGAGTAGGTCAGGTAGAATATAGGGCCTATGAAAGGCGCATTCAAATGGAGATAACCCACTCTTCTTTTCTGGGATGGTGTTAATGGTTAGCTTTACTACAGTTAATGCTTTAGGCCATGAAATTCGTTGGTCATGCATTACTTTGTTTAGCATTTGCTTAACAGTACCATTTTTCCTTTCCACTAGACCTGCACTTTGTGGGTGATAAGCAGTGTGAAACTTCAGCTGTGTTCCAACGGCAGAAGTAAGATCCTTAACCATTTGTGCTGTGAAGTGTGTGCCATTATCTGCATAAATGGTCTCCGGTATTCCAAACGTGGGAAATATGTTGTTTTGTAAAACTTTGCAAACAAATTTAGCATCTGCCTTTGCTGTAGGATGGATTTCTGTCCATTTAGTATAGGTGTCAATGAGGACCAGACAATACTGCAGTTGTCCCACTTTAGATAGTTCAATAAAATCCATACACCATTGAGAAAAGGGCATTTTAGGTGGTGGGAAACTACCATGTCTCGTCCTCATTGCACCTTGTGCATTGTTTTGTATGCAGATTAAACATTGTTGGCACACTTTTTTCATTTCTTTCAAAATTCCTGGGCAGAAAAAATGTTTTTCAGCCTGTGCCTTCATTCCTCCTGTGGATACATGGCCACTGCCATGAGTCAAGATCGACAGCCAGCGATACAAGGAGGGAGGAAGGATTATTTTACCATCAGTAGTGCAATAAATTCCATTGTTTGAAACAATTGCTCCAGGGAGCATAGTCATTTCCTTCTGTGCATCAAGCAACACAGTAATATCTACATTGTTAGGTGCTGTAAAATGAGTTCCATTATCTGCACAAATCAGTTCTGGAACCCCAATTTCAATAGAGTTTTACACACAAATGCGGCATTAGCTGAGGATGTGGGATGAATTTTTGTCCACTTTGTAAAGGTGTCAATCAACACCAAGCAATCTTGTAGCTTTCCATTGCTCCTTGAGCATTATTTTGTAAACAAATGATGCACTTTTTAGCATGTTTTTGTTACTTCTTTCAAAAACTAGGACAGTTTTCCAACATCCTCACAGTTTTCCCTCCTGTTGGCACATGATTGGCCATGTGCCACCAGGACAGCTCATTTGTATAATGTGGGTGGCAGAGCAAATTTACACATGAAACAGGAGGAAGGTCCATATTATTTTGATAGCCTTTAAAAACATCAACATCAACATTATTAATAAGACAGACGGTTCCTAAAAGACCAATAGCAGCACAGTGAGTAGCGTTATCAGCCAAGCGATTACCGCAGCTAGACAAGTCAGTGCCATTAGTGTGGGCAGGGCAGTGAATAACTGCCACAGAACATGGTAGCATCAGAACATTAGTTACAATAATTGCTGTCAATGTTTTGCTGGTTTTTCTGTGGAGATGACAAACCCTCGCAGATTCAAGGTAACAGTATGCAGGTGGCATGCGTTATAAGCATGCTTACTGTCTGCACAGATGTAAGTGCTGTAATCAAAGATGCAGGTTGTGGAATTTTTACACAATCAGGACCCCAGACAACATTGTTACAGCATAAGCAGTGGATGTTGGCCCATCAGGCCTTTTTACAGAGCAAGCCTGTCGCTCGCTTCTTCCCTTGCTAAGCAGAGAGAGAGAGCTGCCGTTCACCCCCCTTTGCTGATGGGAGAGAGAACCACCGCTTGCCCCTCTGTTGCCTTTTTTTTTTTTAATCAAAAAAGTGGGCCACCAGTAAATAACCACAAGGAATTTGGTACAAGCTTAAGGTGTGGCTGTGACAACAAGGTTATAGTGTACGATAACAGTCTAGCTGGCAACAATATGGAATGGTTGTCCTGCTGTAAATAGAGGGCATGATCTTATTATTTGTATTATCCCATGAATAATAAAAAGTGGTCTGTATTGCCCAGTATGTATTTTAGTTATAAACTGCAGCCATATGTTTATCCTGGGTACTACAGAATATGAAATGAAAAGCGCTTATGTAAATAAAGTCGAATTGAATTCATCATCAATCATTTATTGATAATTTTTATGCATTATCTATTTTTCTAAGGATTGCTAATTATTTGCTAATTAATTTCTTTGATACCCCCTGTTTTGATACATGGAGGCTCACATGCAGCAAAGTTACAGGGTATTTGATTCTTTTACTGAAAGGAAATGTGCTACCATTTTTAACTTTAAATAAAATCTGCAGGTAGCCCAGTTCCTTCAAAAATAGATTTCAATAATTATAGCTTCTTTTTGTGACATCTCTTAAAATAGTTTACAAATTCCATTTAAGAAAAACAAAATAACTATCTGTGCATTTTTAACATGCTTCAGCATTGATAAATAAGATCAGTTTGTCCAGTTGAACACAGATGGGTTGAATTTGAATAAATGAATAAAGATTGCATCACACTCTTTCAATCAATGGAAAGGTGGACGTTTTGCCTAATTAGAATTTGATTTAAATTTTTCCCAGGAATGCCTCATTTTATATATTCCTTGGTAAATTATGGGGTGAATGTAGTTTACCCTGACCCAGCTTGGCCACCGCCGAATCAGGAAAAACACATTCCTCATTACTGTCACATTTCTGAAATATATTGTTACCGCACCATTATGTGGTGAGTAACATCAGTATAAAATCATATAAACATTATATTTGTAAAGTCAAAGTCATTTGAATCAGTACACCTTATGTTATCTACAATGTCATACAAAGTCATACTTGGCTTCAAAAAATGCCCATCAATTTAAGGATTCTTTCTCCAAGACCTTTGTCTGATAATCCATAGCCTCTGGCAGATCATATGCACAGACACATTAATCATCAATCTCTTTTGATCCTCTGTGTTCTAAATCATGTGATATAGGGTAAACATAATACCTTCAGTGATTAGGCATTATTAAATGACATCATAATATGATCATAGTATGGCCTGTAGTCACATTGTCACACATCAGTCCTTTTTTCTATAAAATGCACTGTCATGTTTCAGTCAAGGACAAAGGTCAGCAATGCGTCAAAATTGCTTTTTTTTAAAATATGTAAACAGTTTATCACGTATGCAACATTAATCAAGACCCCACAGAGTTAAATTGAAAAAATAAAAACCCAAAACCTTATACCCATATTTAGACCACTTTCTTCACAGATCAATCACACACACAAACAGAGAAAGCAGAGGAGTTTTGTTCTCTCTACACTGCCTCTATCTAAGGCTCACACACAAAGAATAGATAAGAGATAAAATAACTTTCTCATTGTCCATTTTAACGTTATCCAGTTCTGCTGCCATTTAATCCGTCCGTCTTTAAATATTATGGTCTAATTATTATGATTTTATTTGCCTCCTCCTTTTCCCAACCTCTTGGGCTTCTTTAAATAATTTGCCGTATAGACCCTCCTTAGGATCGTGGCATTGATAAGTTGGGGAAGGATTATCTTTTTCATTTAATAATGGTTCGATGCTCGGTTGGTTTTGATATTTATCTCTTTTTGTTGTAAGTTTTTCCGTCGACGCTAAGACTGTGCATTCATCCACATCCAGTGTGGGTTTAAAGGAATAATCTTTTTTGTTTAAATATTTTTCAGGATCCTTTATCTGATCTTTTTCTTTTAGCCGGTTATTGTAATTTTTTTTTTACCGTTCGGCACGCAGTTTCCTTTTTTTTATTTTTCGCTTTATCTGTTTATATAGTCAGGAACGTTGTCAGTACGCCCACTGCAACAATATTACTGCCCAATTTTTTTTAAGTGCGCTCACTTGTTGATGGGGCTAGATCTTACGCAACCTATATTAGGGCTCCTGTAATTTCTTACAGGATCATTACCTGGTATGATCAGATAGGAAAAATATAAAGGATGCCGCCTTATATTACCATTACTTAGCTAAAGCTTGACCTATCAGTCAATACGCAGCACCTTTTACTTTTTGAAACCTGACTCTTCGGCCGGAAAACAACACAATCTTTTTCTGTTTACTCTTCTGTCTATCCGGTTTTCCAGCACAATTGCCCATTTTACTTGTAGTTGTGAAACGCCGTCACACTACCTCATAAAATTATTGCATTCACCTTTTGAATGGAACTAGATGCTCACACAATAATTTTAACCACCAGGAAAAGTACAGGGCGTCACCTTATACTACCATTACTTGCATTTAGCTGACCTGTGGTTTTCAACAATGACAATTACTTTCCGCGATCAGACAAATAATTTTCACTTACTTTTCAGACTCTGTGCGGATGACCGTCACCAGACAGAGTTAGGACTCCGACGAGGCTCACAGAGTTCCCTCAAGGCGGGTTTTCAAAGCTGACTATAAGTCAGACCATGCGCATGGTTTTCAACCTGGAGTCTGCCCTGGTCCTCACCCAGTCTGGATATTGGTCATCCGGGTCACGGCACCACGCATGTCAGGAATCTGAAACTCAAGACTCACAAAATAATAGTACTCTGTTAGGTTCGTACCTTAATAAGATTCGAGACACAAAATGTGTTCAAAGTTTTTACTTGTACAAGGAGCAACACACCTCTGATTACAGATGGGAAATGCGCGCTGCCATACAAAGCCAGCACGTCCCTTTTATACTGAGCAGGTCAGACACAGGAAACATCTACTGCAACTTTATGGGCACCTTTGTGGTGACTGATAAGACCGTGAAACAGTCAGGCTTTGTGGTGACTGATAAGGCCGTGGAACAGTCAGGCTTTGTGGTGAAACAGTCAGGCTTTGTTGTGTAACACAAAGACAACTCTGTCAGCACATGACTTCTTGCACACCAGTATCTAAACTTTAAGTAAATACAGATTATTCCGGTCTGTTGAGGTATGTCTGTTACAGGGTGAGTTAAACCTTCCTGATGCAGCATTGTTGCAGCCATTGTAAGGGAAAAAATACAGAAAAGTTCAGCTAAAAACTAATTATGAAATGATAACATATTTGTACATATATACAATTTCTGACAGTGTTGTACCTTGCCTCTTTGGGGAATGGGAGCTGTTCAGTCATTATAATTGTTTTAGTTTATATGTGTAGTTTATATATCTTATATAAACTACATATATATAGTTTATAGTTATATATATAGTTTCTATAATATATATATATATATAGGGAGATCTATATATATATATATATATATATATAGGGAGGGAGATCGCTCAGGACTTCAAGACCGTCCTGCGTTTCCTGAGCTTCGCCGTCATGGCTCTGCAGGAGACCAGCGAGGCCCACCTGGTGGTCTCTTCTTCGCTAAGGGGGTCACCATCATGCCCAAAGACTTCCAGCTGGCCCGCTGCATCCGCGGAGAGAGAGCTTAGACTTTCTGCTGCACATTCACCAGCCATCTCATCTCATCTCATCTCATAATGCTCTGCACTGTGTGTCTATATATACATACATTTATAGTAATATGGACATATGTTTACTAGATGTTGTTTTTTTCTTGCCTTCTGATTGTTGCTCTGAGTGTTGCTATCCCTATGCTGTTGCAATCCTGGAATTTCCCCATTGTGGGACTAATAAAGGCTTATCTTATCTTATCTTATCTTATATATATATATATATATACAGTATATATATATATATATATATATATATATATATCATCAATAAACTCATGCAGTCCTATAACTGGACACATTTACAAATATTTGAGACCCATTGTAATGCATCCTTTTATATTATAGCAATAGTATAAGTACAAAACACCCAACATTATTATACACAGCAGAATGATTCCTTTGGCTGCAACTGTTGGACCAGTGTTGCCCATTTGTCAGTAAATAAAAAAATATTTATTTTGTTATTTGGGCGTTTTTTGTCAAGGTTGTCATTTAGTCAAAGAGTGCATACAGTGGTGTGAAAAAGTGTTTGCCCCTTCCTGATTTCTCATTTTTTGTATGTTTGCCATAGTTAAATGTTTCAGATCATCAAACAAATTTAAGTATTAGACAAAGATAACACAAGTAAACACAAAATGCAGTTTTTAAATGAAGGTGTTTATTATTAAGGGTAAAAAAAATAAATAAATCCAAACCTACATGGCCCTGTGTGAAAAAGAGATTCCCCACCCTGTTAAAACATAAATTAACTGTGGTTTATCACATCTTTGGAAAGCTGAGTTCAATTTCTCTAGCCACACCCGGGCCTGATTACTGCCACACCTGTTCTCAATCAGGAAATCACTTAAATAGGACCTGCCTGACAAAGTGAAGTAGACCAAAAGATCCTCAAAAGCTAGACATCATGTTGCTATCCGAAGAAATTCAGGAACAAATGAGAAACAAAGTAATTGCGATCTATCAGTCTGGAAAAGGCTATATAGCCATTTCTAAAGCTTTGGGACTCCAGCGAACCACAGGGAGAGCTATTATCCACAAATGACGAAAACATGGAACAGTGGTGAACCTTCCCAGGAGTGGCCAGCCGACCAAAATTACCCCAAGAGCACAGCGACGACTCATCCAAGAGGTCACAAAAGACCCCATGACAACATTCAAAGAACTGCAGGCCTCAGTTGCCTCAGTTAAGGTCAATGTTCATGACTCCACCATAAGAAAGAGACTGGGCAAAAATGGCCTGCATGGCAGAGTTCCAAGACGAAAACCACTGCTGAGCAAAAAGAATATAAAGGCTCGTCTCAGTTTTGTCAGACATCTTGATGATCCCAAAATTTTTGGGAAAATACTCTGTGGACTGACGAGACAAAAGTTGAACTTTTTGGAAGGTGTGTGTCCCATTACATCTGTCATAAAAGTAACACAGCATTTTGGAAAAGGAACATCATACCAACAGTAAAATATAAACCAACCAAATATAACTCAACCGCCACCCGGTGCTAACTGAGAAACTCGACATACTGGGAGAACTGAAGTGAAAACGACGCGGGTGCCGGGCTGGAGTTTAGGCGGCGTGCAAGAAATATAAGACAGAATAATAAAGAGCAATGGCAAGAACCAAGCAGACCGCCCGTAAATCTACTGGAGGAAAAGCCCCCAGGAAGCAGCTGGCCACCAAGGCTGCTCGAAAAAAGCGCTCCGGCCACCGGCGGAGTGAAGAAGCCTCACCGTTACAGGCCCGGTACCGTGGCTCTGAGAGAGATCCGTCGCTACCAGAAATCCACGGAGCTGCTCATCCGTAAGCTGCCCTTCCAGCGCCTGGTGAGGGAGATCACTCAGGACTTCAAGACCGACCTGTGCTTCCAGAGCTCTGCCATCATGGCTCTGCAGGAGGCCAGCGAGGCCTACCTGGTGGGTCTCTTGAGGACACCAACCTGTGCGACATCCATGCCAAGAGGGTCACCATCATGCCCAAAGACATCCAGCTGGCCCGCCGCATCAGCGGAGAGAGAGCTTAGACTTTCTGCTGCACATCCACCAACCACAATGCTTCGCACTGTGTGTATATATATATATATATATATATATATATATATATATATATATATATATATATATATATATATATATATACATGTGTGTGTGTGTGTGTGTGTGTGTGTATATATACTGTATATATTAATATGTACATATGTATACTAGCTGCTCTTGTTTTTTCTTGCCTTCTGATTGTTGCTCTGAGTGTTGCTATCCCTGTGCTGTTGCAATCCTGAAATTTCCCCATTGTGGGACTAATAAAGGCTTATCTTATCTTATCTTATCTTATATAGTGGTGGTAGTGTGATGGCCTGGGGCTGTTTTGCTGCTTCAGGACCTGGAAGACTTGCTGTGGTAAATGGAACCATGAATTCTGCTGTCTACCAAAAAATCCTGAAGGAGAATGTCCGGCCATCTGTTCATGACCTCAAGCTGAAGCGCGCTTGGGCTCTGCAGCAAGACAATGATCCAAAACACACCAGCAAGTCCACTTCTGAATGGCTTAAAAAAAAAAAAAATGAACACTTTGGAGTGGCCTAGTCAAAGTCCTGACCTGAATCCAATTGAGATGCTGTGGCATGACCTTAAAATGGCGGTCCATGCTCGAAAACCCTCCAATGTGGCTGAATTACAAAAATTTTGCAAAGCTGCGTGGGTCAAAATTCCTCCACAGCACTGTGAAAGACTCATTGTTAGTTATCGCAAACACTTGATTGCAGTTGTTGCTGCTAAGGGTGGCCCAACCAGTTATTAGGTTTAGGGGGCAATCACTTTTTCACCTAGGGCCATGTAGGTTTGGATTTTTTTTTTACCCTTAATAATAAACACCTTCATTTAAAAACTGCATTTTGTGTTTACTTGTGTTATCTTTGTCTAATATTTAAATTTGTTTGATGATCTGAAACATTTAAGTGTGACAAACATACAAAAAATGAGAAATCAAGAAGGGGGCAAACACTTTTTCACACAACTGTATGTATCCATATATGATATGCAATTGATCTGACCATTACGCTCCACAATCATGGTGATATTATTATTAACTTTTATTTTTAGATAGCCTTGCACTGGGAGGAGCGCCGTGCACCAGGAGGAGCAGGTTGGGCTTGGTTCCCTGAGAAGGACTGCGATAAGGCGATCTTGCTGCCCCCCCCCCCCCAGCACACCTGCGCACCTCGTGTTCTCCACATATGCCAAATTATCCTTTAGAGCTACACAATCGCGGCAACATTATAGTATAATGTTTTTAACATTAAATCATCAGTATTCTCTTTTTCGGGTCAAATTTGTCACTTTTCACTTCCTTGTTTTCTTTATGGAACACTCTAGTGGCTGGTTGTGATGCCGTGTATTATCCAATCAGTACGGAGTCCATCCGAAACCCTGCCCACACTTCTAGAAGCCAGAGTCTGAGGAAACGGAGCGGTGGCTAAACTTTTTATTGATAAAAATTACATATGTTGACTGAACAACTCCTCAGTGTCTGTTATTTTGATGGACTTTTGTAAAAATCCATCATTATCCCTTTCCTGTGTTATGGTTGGGGCCCCGACAGGGCAGAAGACAGGACTCAATAGCTGTGCGAACGATTGACATGACTTATTAAACACAAAATAAAGCACAGCTCATGGGCTGAACACGAGCAAAAGATGACTCAATAGCACACAAGACTGAGTGTACAGGACATGGCAGGAAGCGTGCAGTACACGCCAGTTGACATAAGGATGATCTAAGGAGCTGTGTCCCTTAAGATAAAGATAAGATAAGATAAGCCTTTATTAGTCCCACAGAGGGGAAATTCCAGGATTGCAACAGCACAGGGATAGCAACACTCAGAGCAACAATCAGAAGGCAAGAAAAAAAAAGCAAGCAAGCAAGAGCAGCTAATATGCATATGTACATATTACTATAATATATATATATATACACACACACAGACACACAGTGCAGAGCATTGTAGCTGGATGGAATAAATATATGAATATATAAACACACAGTGCGGAGCATTGTAGCTAGATGGAATAAATATGTAGAGTTGGGGGTCGGTGGTGTGTAAATAAAGCCTGTTCATCACAACCATCTTGCTTCCCTTCTTTGTGTGAATCCCGCAAACGTCACACTGGTGTCAGAAGTGGGGATGGAGCAAGATGAGGATCCGGGCGGAGGTCCAACGGCCGGAGCGGTTCATCGCTCGGCTGGGAACGGAGCGTAGAGCTGAGATGCCGGCACCCCCGGAGAGGCTCGCCGCGATGGACGGAGCAGCGGACCCGATGGGACTGAGCAGGGCAAAAGCAAGCAATAAATAAGAATAGAACCAATCAACTCAAATACAAACAGGTCTGAACAATCAAGAACATAAGACACTATCAAAACAAAGGTTAGCCCAGGACTGAAGATAATAACAGGGAACTACAACTAATGACAAAGGAAGGATAAACATGAGACAAGAACATGATAATAATAACACAGATAAACAGGATGACTAAAAGCAAAACTAAGACTAAGGCAAGGATAATAATTATAACCACGAACTAAAGGCAGAGAGTTACAATCATAAACTCAAAGCAAAGACATGGGCTGAGTCTCTGTCCTGATCACAAGAAATTATAAACACAAAAAAATGGGCCCAACCCACGCCCTGACAACCTGATCTGTCCTTTTAATTTTCATGTTATAAAAGACTGGCTGGCTTTTGTTCTCATTTACATGTTACAACATTAATTGTAAACTTACATACAAGTACACACATTAAGCATTCATTTATTTATACTGATGAAAAAAATAAAAGGAACATTTTTTAATCTGAGTAAGTTCTGGAGTGTTTTGAATTCAGCCCTCTGTAGGTTGTAGGTTGATAATTTTCATTTCCATCAAAAGATGTGGCATCTTTTCATTCTTAACACATTATCCAGTCCATATCAGTGTAGATATCCAGCTTATTTTTTCCCATTAAAATCTGATGTGTTTTCAAAGTGTTCCTTTTATTTTTTTGAGCAGTATATTTATCCTCTCCTTAAGTGAACAAAATGTGAGTCACTGCTTTCTTTTTTAATTTTCCAACAGACTTTACCGTGCTGTTGAGCAGTGGGACTGGTGTGCCCTACACCGGGAAACAGCTGTCACCTGCAACTGGAGTACAGCCAGCCGGCTGATATTCTACTAATCAAAGTGTGCAATGCAGACATCCATTATTATCTAATTTATGACCATTTTAAAATTTTCTCCTGTTTGTCATTCTTGTCATCTATCTATAAATGCAACATATCGCTGACCGTGTGTCTGTGTGTCTGTTCCATGCATATCTCTTGAACCATTCCTCAGACTGACCAAAGGTTTTATAGGTGTTTTGCTGAGGTTACGAGGGTGTACATCCCCGAGTATGGAGTCGCTCAGTCAAAATATGTAATTTTTATCAATAAAAGCTTAGCCACTGCTCTGTCACCACTCTGTTTCTTCATGCCCTGGCTTCAAGAAGTGTGTGTGGGGTTTTGGATTGACTCCAAGCTGATTGGATAATATGCGGCATCACGGCCATGCTGATTGGATAATACACGGCACCACAACCATGCTGATTTGCTGATTGGATAACATGTGGCATCACAGCCTGTCATTCACCACAGTGTTCCCTGGACAAAACAAGGAAGTGTAAAATGATAAATTTGACTAGAAAAAGATACTTCAGAAATACTGAAGAATTAATGCTTAAAAAAAATTATACCAAAAAGGTGCCGTGATTGCCTAGTTCTAAAGGATAATTCTCCATATGTGGAGAACATGAGGTGCACAAGCAGACTGAGCGGAGCATTTGCGGGACTGGGTCTGACAAAGAATACTGGTCTATCAGCACAAAACATGTCAGGAGAATCAGCAGCCCGACCGGCCGGACCACAGTCCTTCGCAGGGAGGCACGCCCAGCCTGCCCAGTCAGAGTAGATGGAAGTACCTGCTTCTGCTTCACCCATGTGGTACCACTATACTTTGCAGGACCGCAAGTCCTCCCTTCCGCGTTTGTATCTAAAAATTAAAAACTCAATACCGCCATGATTGGAGTGGAATGGCCGGAATGACTTAACGAGCAAACGCAGAACACAAAAACACCCAAATAAAATAAATCATTTTTAGTTAAATATTTACTGACAAATGGGCAACACTGATGCAATGGCTGCAGTCAGACGGGTCCTTCTGCTGTGTATAATAATAGATAGATAGATGTACTTTATTAATGTTGGGTGTTTTGTAGTTAATTCGGTTGGTTACAGTTTTAAAAAACCTTTTAATAACAAAATATTGTTAAAATATAAACTGATGCACTACAATGGGTCTCAAATTCACTATTACACTGAACTCCATCACTGAACAGTGATATAAATAAAAAATTATAATGGTGACTGAACAACTCTCATTCCCCAAAGTGCAAGATACATACACTATAATGAATATAAGTGATAAAAGATCGCACAAATGAGTGATCTGACAAACAAATAAACAAGGGATCTGAAACAGTTGCTAATATTTGATGTCCCATTCATTTTCAATAATTAGGTGTTCTGTAAGGCAGTGCGGTGGCGGAGTGGTTAGCACTGCGGCAGCACAGCAACTCCCCCAGCCAAGGGTGAGTTGCTGTGCTGCCGCACACTGTCTCTCTGTGTTGGCCCTGTGATGGACTGGCGATTTGTCCAGGGTGTACCCTGCCTCTCGCCCAAACATGCTGGGATAGGCTCCAGCCCCCCCGCGACCCGACTAAGTCATGACACCGTTTTATGTGTATTGAGGAATAAACCACAGAAGCCACGCTGCACTGAAGCTCTGCCTCTGTCTGATTATTGTTGATCCTTAGTATAACCTGAAGTAATACAAGAGATACAACAAAAGTGGCAACGTGGATAAACGGCATCTGCATGTTTTCTGCACTTTGGAAGGAAAATCCAAAAGTTTTGGGTTTTTTTTATTTGTCGTGGCTAGACAAGCTAGTGCGCAGGCTAACACTAGTTAGCTCCATCATAAAGAGGACATTTTTCACCATTCCTAAGACCTTCAACTTGCTATGATGCCTTCTTCAGCTGGTGTCATGTGTCTGAGCTCAGGTTTTCTCTGAGCTCAGACCCTTACTTTACTCCAAGCATTGTTTGCCTGATTAGTCTGATTCTGTTAGTTTCTTGTATGTACTTTTGGGTTTGTTTTCACTTGGGCCTCCCCTTTTCCCAGACACTGCCTCTATTGCTCTAACTGCTCTCAGTCAGCTCAGCTGGGAGCAGTTAATCATCATGTACCTGCTCATTCAATGATTCACACCTGCAGCTCATCTTTCTGTGTGCATTTAAGCACTGCCTGTCCACTATGTCTTTGCTGCACTGTTGAATGAATCCTCTGAAGTTTATTCATCTATAATTCTCTCTGATCTACTCCCGCGTCCGGTGGGCGATGTTGGCCCAGGGACGCCTGCTGTAAGTTTTTGCTTGTTAATATTTTTGCCTGTTTGCACAGTTTTTTGGGGGGACTTTATGTTTCTTTGCTAATAACTGAGCCAACTCAATCCAGCTCGTGGGTCTGTCTCTAACAGCTGGAGAAGCCTGGGAACAAAAGTTATGACTTTATAGTGAAGACCCTGGCATCTCACTTTTCTCCAAAGCCTCTGATGATTGTGAAACGTTTTTGTTTCGATAAAAGAAATCAGGAGGAGGGGAATCTGTCACAGTGTTTGTTGCTGCATTGAAAAAGCTAACCAAGCATTGTGAATTCACCGATGTGCTGAATAATACCATTAGGGACAGACTGGTGTGTGGGCTCAGAAGCGAAGCAGTGCAAAAACAGTTGCGAACAGAAAGTGCACTCACCCTGAAAAAGACTACTGAAATTAGTGTGTCCATGGAATTAGCCACAAATGAGGCTCATCAGCTCAGTGCAACGAGAAAACTCCATAAAGTCTCTACTGAAGAAAAGGGATCACAGAAATGTTATAGATGTAATAAAACTGGGCATTTTGCAGCAGAATGCTGGAGCAAAGCCCTAACATGTAAGAAATGTGGAAAGAAGGGACATGTTGAGTGTGCTTGCAAATCAAAAGGATTTGACAGGAAAAACAAAACCAAAGCACAAATTCAAGAAAAGATCTTCTGTGCATAATATGCAACAAGACAACACTAAAACTGGGGAAAGTAGCTCATCTGATGAAGCAGTTGTACAGTATATGTTCTGTCAGTCAGTGGAGGTTCAGATGGATACAGGGTTTCACCACTGCTGGACGGAAAACCAGTGCGCATGGAAATTGACAGGTTCTGCAGTCTCACTTGTTTCAGATGCTGTTTACAAGAAGACCTTACAACACCTTCTACTGCAACCATCCAGCCTCATCCTGAAAACCTATACAGGTGAGCCAGTTCCAACGAAAGGGACGATATTCGCCACTGTACAGGTAAATTGTGAAACTTCTAAACTACCACTGTATGTAGTTAAAGGCAACTTTCCATCACTACTGGGATGATCGTGGCTTGAAGAAATAATACCAGACTGGCCAGCAGTTTGTAGGTTGTGCAAAGGTGACACAGAGCTGACTACTATCCTGAACAAACATTCTGAGGTACTTCAAGAAGAACTAGGGAGCATGAAGGAAATAACAGTTAAACTGAACATCAAACCTGATAGCAGACCAAAGTTCCTGAAAATTAGATCAGTTCCATATGCATTGAAACCAAAAGTCCAGGCAGAACTGGAGGCCTTAGTGAAAAGCAGAATGCTGGAACCTGTCAACCAGGGTGATTGAGCAACTCTGATTGTGCCAGTCATAAAAAAGATGACTCTGTGAAGATTTGTGGGGATTTTAAAATGACTGTAAATCCAGTGTTAGAGGCTGAGCAGTACCCACTCCCTCACACTGAAGATCTCTTTGCTGGCTTAGCTGGAAGAGAAAAATTCAGTAAAATTGATCTTAACCAAGCCTATCTTCAAATGCATGTTGAGGAGAAGTCTGGAGAACTGCTCACCATAACAACCCACAAAGGTCTGTACAGGTACTACAGACTACCATTTGGAATAACTTCCACCCCAGCACTTTTCCAACGTGCCATGGACCAGATATTGAGCAGATTATCTGGAGTCCAATGTTACCTGGACAGCATACTCATTACTGGAAAAACAAGTGAAGAACATCTGAAAAACCTGGAAGCCCCGCTACAGCAACTGAAAGAGTATGGACTCAGAGTCCGAAAATCCAAGTGTGAATTTTTCCAGCCTTCACTTGAGTACTTGGGACATGTCATTGACTCTGAGGAGCTGCAAAAGGCACCATCCAAGGTCAAGGCCATTGTGGATGCACCAGCGCCTGAAAAGGTGAGTCAGCTATGCTCCTATCTTGCCCTGCTCAACTATTATGGACGGCTCATTCCAAATCATTCATCTATGCTGAAACCACTACACCAGCTCCTGCACCATGATAAGGTTTGGAAGTGGACAGATGAATGTGAGAATGCATTTGTTCAGACAAAAACTGCACTGTTGGAGTCTGATGCCCTGACACATTTTGATCCTGCACTGCCCTTACAATTAGCATGTGATGTTTCTCCATATGGGGTGCAGTTGTTTTGCACATCATGCCTAATGGTGCCAAAAAGCCCATTGCATTTGCCTCTTGCACACTCAGCAAAGCAGTGAGCAAATATGCACAAATTGAACAGGAAGCACTTGGGATTGTTTTTGGAGTTTGGAAATTCCACCAATACTTCTTTGGGAGGAAGTTTATTCTTCTGACAGATCACCGTCCCCTCACAACAATCTTTGGGCCTCACACAGGTATTCCACTCTTGGCAGCAAGTCGAATGCAAAGGTGGGCTTTATTGTTGTCAGCTCACACTTACGTTATCAAGTACAGGAAGTCAGAAATGCATGCTAATGCAGACGGCCTCTCTAGGCTACCCCAGCCACAAGGTCACAGTGAGCCGGCACAAGCTGACATTTTCTACTTCAGGAGGCTCCTATCACTTCAGCTCAAGTGAGACGGCATACACGTAATGACCCCGTGCTGTCTAAGTTGTTGAACATTGGCCTTAAAGGAGGACAGGCAAAGGAACTTAAGCTAAAACCATATGTCACACAGAGGAGTGAATTCTCTGTCTAGGCAGGATGTCTCTTGTGGGGACGCAGAGTGATTATTCCATCAGTGTTAAGGAAAAAGCTATTGCTACAGCTGCATACAGGCCACTGTGGAATGGTCCTCATGAAAGAACAGGCCAGAAGCTATTTCTGGTGGCCAGGACTCGATGGGCAGATTGAAGACACAGCAAGAACATGTTCTTCATGCCAGAAAATACACTGCATGCCACAACCACCCCCTCTTCATCCATGGGATTGGCCAGAGGAGCCTTAGCAGTGCATTCATGTGGATTTTGCTGGTCCTTTTGAAGACAGGATGTTCCAGATAGCTGTCGATGCTCATAGCAAGTGGCCAGAAATGTTCATAATGAGATCTACCACCTCTGAGAAATCCATTGAGAAACTGGGAGAACTATTCAGTCGATTTGGATCTCCTGAACAAGTAGTAAGTGACAATGGCCCTCAGTTTGTCTCACAAGCGTTTGAGAGATTTCTTGAAGTGAATGGGGTACAACACATTTGCTCAACTCCATATCATCCATCTACCGATGGAGCAGCAGAAAGATTTGTCCAGAGCATGAAACATGCCTCGAAGGCATCACAAAAACAAGGGTATCTCCACCAGAGGTTGAACAGTTTCCTACTGTCTTACAGAAATGTAGCACACACTACTACCAAAGTGGCTCTATCTACACTGTTTCTTAAGAGACAACTTCATACCAACTTCGATCTCTTAAAACCACACAAGACCAAGAAGACAGTTCTACAAAAACAGAAAACTCAAGTGGACAGACGCAGTGAAAAGGCAAAGGAAAGGATTTTCCACCCTGGTGACACAGTGTTGGCACATAACTACAGTCATGGTCCAACATGGGTTCCTGCTACCATCATTACACAGACAGGACCAGTGTCATATACAGTCAGAACCAATGAGGACAATGTATGGAAGAGACACACGGACCAACTGCTTGCTGGAGCTACAGCACCTGTGGAAGCTCCATCAGACATCCATCGACCCGGTGAGCCATACCAACAGGTTAGCTCAGACCAACCCATCATCATGCAGTATACAGCACCAGCTATTAAGCCTGCTTCACTAGAACTGGATTCTCCAGTTACCTCAAAGACTGAACTATTACCACCCTTACCAACATCTGGACGAGCTACACCTCGAGCGGATCCATCAGAAGGCTGTGCTCTCCGCAGATACCCACTGAGGAAGCGGCAGCCTCCCAAATGCTTTAATTTGTAGTTAGTGACATACCGAGAAGAATGGGGCAGAATAATCCCCAGGGTTATGTCCGGGTTGAGTAGTCTACCTCATGCCCGTAGAAAAGAAACACACTCTTAGACTATTACATTCGCACACTCATACTACAGATAAAAGAAATAATAATTTGTGTTAATGGACAAATTAAACATTCAGATAAGGGAACATTTTGTTATGGTTATGCATATGTATTGTTCATTCACAAATCTGACAATAATTTGGTTATATTAATACAGCCGAAATATGTAGCCTTATGGTTACTTGTGCTACTTTAAATGGCATAATTTCTATACCGTTCGCTAATGGTTCTATTTGTTAAAGTGCTTACTGAATGGGTGTGACCTTAAGTTTTAGTGAGGAGAAGTATGTCATATATTGTGACCTATATGAGCTTGCTGACCCCTAGTGGTCAGATATAGTCATACCTTTAACAGGAGTAAGTCACAACACTTGTATGAGTATTGAGAAATAAACTAGAGAAGCCACGCTGCACTGAAGCTCTGCCTCCCTCTGATTATTGTTGATCCTTAGTATAAGTTGAAGTAATACAAGACAAACAACAATTCCTTTAACAGAGTGGTTCAAAATCAAAGTGGAAGCAGGTTTTATTTGATCTTGGCCACAGATACCCCCAAAGTTTTTTTGTTTTTTTTTAATTAAAATACAACAATTTTGCATTCAGTACAGGTGGGAACATTAACAGACCTCAAGTCGAGATCTGCTGGATGAATGGCTTGCTCTTCCACGGTTTACCGGGGGAATTCTCAGGTCTCCTGTGTCCCATGATAATAACTGAAGAAATTTTTACAACTCTGTCTGTCAAAATCATGGACAAAGAGGAAGACTGGCATAACCTCTGAATGGCATGACTCTCATCAGTGCATAATTATTAGGGATGAGCCGATACCACTTTTTCAAGACCGATACCAATGCTGTGAATTTGAGTATCGGCCGATACCGATCCAACCCTAATACCGTCTCTCTTATTTAAAACAACAGTACAGAACATACTTTGGTAATGACTGGTTGCATTTTGCACACATATAAAAACATAAATTTAAAAGTCAAAGAATATATTACAAATTTGACTCAGTTCAGCAATGTTGCTGTCATGATTGGTATTTATTGACAGCACACGTGCAGGGAGTGACAACAGAGAAAGCACACTATGACACAGAGAAGCAAATTTAATTTGAATTTTATTAATGCAAAAGGAACGCTCCACAAGAGAAAAATGCCACTCGCCTAGGGAACACTCAGCCTGAGGAGAGAGAGACGAGAGCAGTAGATTAGGAGGGAGACTCAGATAAGGGGAAATAGGACAACACTCATGTGGGAGTATCAGAGAGCCCAGCAGAAGGACCCAGCACATACCCCGAACCAAGTGATGATACTGGAAGGCAGCAGTGGAACTGGGTGAGGTGACTGACCGGGTGATGATGGTCACTGACGTGGTGATGGTGAAGAGCCAGGTGAGTGCACAACTACCCTGGAGACGCCCCACAAAGGAGGTAGCAACCTGTGGAGAGGTAAGCAAAAGGTTAGAAGGTTTTTCGAGTTTAGAGGAAAATAAGACTTACTGCTGAAGCAGGTAGTATACCCAACAAGCCAGCGCCGAGGTGTTGAAGAGAAGGTCTATTTAAGCGCTGGAGAGTCAGAGGTAACAGGTGAGTCTCATCACACAGGTGGAGATGATTGCCCGCAGAGTAAGTGAAAGTTGAACTGAATGGGAGAGGGAGAGTGCACTCATCAGATCATAACAGCCCACCCCCCACCCCCAAGGAACGCCTCCTGGTGGTCCACTGGGCTTGGGGGATGAGCTTTGTGGAAGGCCTGGACCATCCCCTTGTTGTGGAAGTTGGAACACAGAATCCATGACCTTTCTTCTGGTCCATAGCCTTTCCAATGGACAAGATATTGGAGCCCCCGGCCCCAACGGCAAACTTTCAGAATCCTCTGGACTGTGTAGGTGGTTTGGCCGTCATTGATCTGAGGGGGGGGAGGCAGCTTCGGGGGAGGGCAGAGAGGACTGGCGGAAAGGGGCTTGATCTTAGAGATGTGAAAAGTGGGGTGTATCTGCATCATCGGTTGGAGCTTTAAGCGGACCGTGATGTTGTTGATGATTCTTGAAAGGGGAAATGGACCAAGGAACCAAGGAGAAACTTTCCTGGACTCTTTTCTTAATGGCACCTGGTCCGCTGCCAACCACACCTGCTGTCCGATGGCATACTCTGGAGCTGGAGTCTGCCTGCAGTCAGTGTACTGGCGATTGAGTTCAGCTGACCGGGCGAGGGCAGCACAAGTGGCTCTCCATATCCGGCGACAGCGGCATGCGTGGGCCCCCACCGATGGAACTGCCACTTCCCTCTCCACCATTAATAACAAAGGGGGGGGGGGGTTAACCCCATGGATTCCTCGAATGGGGTGACCCCGGTGGCTGTTGAGATCGCAGTGTTGTGGGAGTACTCCACCCAGGCCAGATGAGTACTCCATAAACTTGGGTTGCAGGCTGCCACACACCTAAGGGTGGCCTCCAAGGATTGGTTGGCGTGCTCAGCCTGCCCGTTGCTTTGTGGATGGTATCCCAATGTGAGACTGATGGTGGTTCCTAAAGAGCAGCAGAAGGCTTTCCAGATTTGGGAGATGAATTGAGGGCCCCGGTCAGACACAGTGTCCATAGGGATACCGTGTAAGCGGATGACATGGCTGGTGAGGAGGTTCACTGTTTCAAAAGCAGAGGGGAGTTTGGGAAGGGGCACCAGGTGGATCGCCTTAGAGAAGCGATCCACACAGGCGAGGATAACGGTGTTACCTTGAGGAGGAAGTCCGGTAATGAAGTCCAAGGTAATGTGGGAACAGGGTCAGTGAGGGATGGGGAGTGGATGGAAAAGGCCAGAAGGGGGCGAGGAGTCCGATTTGTTGCGGCAACAGACTTGACAAGCGCTGACATAATCCCGAATGTCAGTCCGCAGAGTGGGCCACCAGAACACCCGACGAATGAGATTGATAGTCCGAGTGATCCCAGGATGACATGCAAAGAAGCTGGTGTGGCCCCTCTTGATGACGTCGCTGTGGAGAGTAGCCGGGACAAACAGTTGACGGTCAGGGCCCCCTTCTGGTATGGGTTCTGTGGATAGAACCTGCCGGACCCTCCGCTCAAAGTTCCACGTGAGCACTCCGAGGAAACAGGAGGGTGGGACAATGGTTTGGGGGAGGGAGGGAGGGAGGGGTAGGAGAGTCGGGGCAGAACTGGCGGGAGAGAGCATCCGGTTTAACATTGCAGGAGCCAGGCCTGTAGGTGATGGTAAGATTAAATCTAGCAAAGAATAAGGCCCAGTGGGCCTGCCTGGCATTCAGCCTGCGGGCCAACCAAAGATATTCTAAATTTTTATGGTCTGTCCACACAATTACGAGCTGGGCCGCTCCCTCCAAACAGTGTCTCCACTCCTCAAGGGCCAACTTAATGGCCAACAGCTCTCAGTCTCCTACGTCATAGTTCTTCTCAGCAGGCCTGAGCCGCTGAGAGAAATATGCGCAAGGATGGAGCCTCTGATCTGAGGCTGAACACTGCGATAGAACAGCACCCACCCCTGAGTAAGAAGCATCCACCTCTAAAATAAACTGGAGCTGGGGGTTGACCTGGGCCAAGATAGGAGCGTTGGAGAACAAACCCATCAATTTGTGAAAGGCCTGTTCAGCTGCCTCGGACCAACTAAAGGGCACTTTTACCGAGGTCAGCTGGGTCAGAGGCTGTGCTACCCCACTATAGTTTCTAATGAAACGACGATAGAAATTTGCAAACCCCAAGAAGCGTTGAAGCTCTTTGCGGGAGTGGGGTGTAGGCCAATTTAGCAGAGCCTCCACCTTGGCTGGGTCGGCCCTCAGTTCACCCTCAGCCACGACAAAGCCCAGAAAAGAAGTAGAGCGGGTGGAAAACTCACACTTCCCGGCTTTAACATAAAGCTGATTCTCCAGGGCCATTGTAGAATGGACCTGACGTGGACTGCGTGTTTCTCTGGCATGCGTAAAAAAATCAAAATGTCATCGAGATAAACGAAAACAAACTGACTGACCATATCGAGGAGGACGTCATTGATCATACGTTGGAAGACGGCGGGGGCATTGGTGAGCCTGAATGGCATTACCAGATATTCGAATTGCCCCAAGTGTGTTTTAAAGGCCGTCTTCCATTCGTCCCCTTCACGAATGCGAACCAGATGATACGCGTTTCGCAAGTCCAATTTGGTATATACTCCCGCATGCTGAAGGAGCTCAAACGTGGAGTTTATCAGATGCAGAGGGTATTTGTCTTTGACTGTTATAGCATTGCGTTCATGATAATCAATGCACGGGCGAAGGAAACCGTTCTTCTTCCCGACAAAAAAGAACCCTGCCCCAAGAGGAGCCGATGAAGGCCGAATAAGGCCGGCGTTCAGAGAATCTTTAATATAGCTCTCCATCGCCTCCCTCTCCGGCCCAGAAATACTGTAGAGCCGGCTGGACAGCAGCCGCGCACCCGGGAGAAGGTCTATAGCACAATAATAGGAGCGATGGGGAGGTAAAGAAAGCGCTCTAGATTTGCTAAAGACCTCTCCGAGATCATGATAGACCTCGGACACCAGGCTGAGATCCTGTGGCTCTACTGGAGGGGAGGAGATGGACAGCATAGGTGAACACTCGGCCGAGCTGAGACAGCATGCCAAACAATACGGGCTCCAGGAAGAGATGGAATTATTCGCCCAGTTAATAATAGGGTTATGTTCCTGGAGCCACAGGTAACCTAGAACCACTGGGTGACTGGATTTAGGGAGAAGATAAAACGAGATAGTCTCCCGGTGGTTGCTGGAGAGAAGGACAGCCTCCGGCTCTGTTTTCTCGGTGATGGTGGCCACCTTTTCGCCCGACAATGTAGTTACATTTTGGGACATGGGCAATTTGATCGTGGGGATGCCTACATCCCGCACGAAGCGTGCAGAGATGAAATTCTGCTCCACCCCTGAATCAATTAAAGCCTCAGTTCTCCTCTTGACCACCGGCAACTGAATGAAGGCTGAAATGGAGAAGTTACCGGGGGGATGATTGGATTTCCCGCCCGTCAGACCCTCCACGGCTACCGACGGGCTGCATCTTTTGGCTTTAGCTGGCACCCTGCAGTGTTTGCTTGAGAGAGCCACAATACATGCAGGCGCCGATTCTCTTTCAGCTCTGGTGCTCTTCCGGAGTCAAATAGACCCAGCTGAACTTCACAGGCTCAGAAGAATCGGCTCCAGTTGTGTCAATAGGCGAGAGGGATGCACGCGTACTGGGCAGGTAGGAGGAGGCTTTGCGCTCCTTCGCACGCTCGCAGTATTGGTTGTCGAGACTGACAGCCTGATCAATTAGACTGTCCAAGGAGGAGGGAACGTCATGAACTGCTAGGTCGTCTCGGAGGTGTTCGTTGAAACCCTGGAGGAAGATGCTTCATAACGAAACGTCATTCCATCCTGAGTCTGCTGCAATGACCTGGAACTCAGAATCAGAATCAGAATCAGAATCAGATTTATTGCCATTGTTCATGTAATACACAAACTAGGAATTTGTCTCGGTGCCATGCTGCAACATTAAAAACATAATGAGAAAAAGGGATAAACTAAAAAACTAAAGGACTAGAAACGTGCAATAAGTGTAGAAAAATAAGTAATAATAAGTAATAATAATAATAATACTAGTAATAATGAGTAGTACTAGTCAAGGCAGTTTTAAAAAATTAGCATGTAGCAGATAATGTGAAGTACCACATAGTGCAGTCAATAATGCAACAGAAAAACAGTGATGATTGACATGAGTCTGGTTGAGCTGCTGTACATAGTGCACGAGAGTCAAAAGTCACTTAGTGTTCAGCAGTCTGATGGCAGGGGGGAAAAAGCTGTTCATGTGCCGGGAGGTTTTAGTCCGAATGGACCGAAGCCTTCTACCTGAGGGGAGGGGGGCAAACAGCACGTGACCAGGATGTGAAGGATCGGCTATGATCCGGCCAGCACGCCTCCGGGTCCTGGAGATGTACAGGTCCTGGAGAGATGGGAGCTCGCAGCCTATCACCTTCTCAGCAGTGCGCACGACACGCTGCAGCCTTAGTCTGTCCCTGGTAGTGGCTCCTGCATACCACACAGTTATGGAGGAGGTGAGGATGGACTCGATGATGGCCGTGTAGAACTGCACTAACATCTTGGTGGGTAGCTTGAGCTTCCTCAGCTGCCGCAGAAAGAACATCCTCTGCTGGGCCTTCACAGAACATCCTCTGCTGGCCGACTACTCTGTGGAACTCCACAGAGTAGTCGGCAGCAGACCGGCTACCCTAGCGGAGTGACATTAAGCGGCTCATGATGTTCCCCTCGCTTTCTGTACGGTCAAACACGTGGGTGAATTCGGCCACAAATCTGTCAAATGAATAAGTGGGACCCTCCGGACTGTCGAGAATGGCTTGGGCCCAACTGAGGGCCCTATCCCGCAGCAGGAGGGTCATAAAATGAATCTTAACTGTGTCATCCGGGTACTACGTCCCGACCTGGCCCAAATACAGCCAAACATGGCACAAAAACCTTCTATATTTCCCCACCTCCCCCGCATACGGGGCAGGCGAGGGAACGGAGGTGGTTCAGTGCACAGTAAAAGAAACTGGGGCAACAGGCGGAGGGATAGGAATCAGCTGAGACAAATGGCCCAAATGTTTGGCGACTGTGCCCAGCTGCTGTGTAATGGTTTGCAGCTGCTGAGTAAGCATGGCCACCTGCCTCTCTGTGGCATCTAAACGGTCTAAAGTGGAGTGTTCCGCTGATGCCACTTCTGCTGAGCTTGCACCGTGGCTGGCTGGTTCGGTCATGATTAGTATTTATTGACAGCTCACGTGCAGGGAGTGACAACAGAGAAAGCACACTATGACACAGAGAAGCAAATTTAATTTGAATTTTATTAATGCAAAAGGAACGCTCTGCAAGAGAAAAACACCACTCTCCAAGGGAACACTCAGCCTGAGGAGAGAGAGACGAGAGCAGTAGATTAGGAGGGAGACTCAGATAAGGGGAAATAGGGCTACACTCACATGGAAGTATCAGCGAGACCAGCAGAAGAACCCAGCAGAAGAACCCAGCACTTACCCCAAACCAAGTGATGATGCTGGAAGGCAGCAGTGGAGCTGGGTGAGGTGTCTGACTGGGTGATGATGGTCACTGACGTGGTGATGGTGAAGAGGCAGGTGAGCGCACAACTACCCTGGAGACGCACCATGAAGGAGGTAGCAACCTGTGGAGAGGTAAGAAAAAGGTTAGAAGGATTTTCGAGTTTAGAGGAAAATAAGACTTACTGCTGAAGCAGGTAGTATACCCAACGAGCCAGCGCCGAGGTGTTGAAGGAAAAGGTCTATTTAAGCACTGGTGAGTCAGAGGTAAGAAGTGCATCTCATCACACAGGGGGAGATGTGCCCGCAGAGTAGGTAAAAGTTGAACCGGATGGGGGGTGGGGGGGTGGGAGTGCGCTCACCAGATCATAACAGCTGCTGCTTTTTTTTTTTTTTCATTTTAAACTGTGCAACACTGGCAGCATTTCACTGGTCAGCACTATGTACTGTAAACATGCATTCTGAAGTTGTAAGTGCAAGTTTATTGCAAAACTTTAAAGATGAGTATTTAAATAAACACTCAGATGAAATTCAAAGTGCCAATGTGCATGAGGTAAAAAATGCTGTAGATTTAAAATAAGGAACTAACCTTTTAAGTTGTATTTTTGTCATCCATTATTATTATAATTATCATGAGTATTCTCCTGATCCTCAGTTTATTTAGTAGTTTATTCTCTGTCCATAGTTTTTAGGTTTGCTGTTATTGTGAAGTCATCCTTGTTTCATTTCATGTAGCTTTGTTAGTCCTGTTTCCAATTCACTGTTATAATTTGCTATTTATTATGTTTCTGTCATCTACCTCTCATCAGCTGTAACTATCCATCTAAAGGTAAGTCCATGCTATATGTCCTCATACCTGCCCGTCTGGTTTTTACTTTTTGTTCTTTTAGTTTCACTTTTAGCATATTCCAGCAGTAAAACAGCGGTTGCTGCTGCATGACGCACTTACTTCTGCTCGGTTCTTGACAGAATTCAGCATACTCCTTTATCGTGATACTTTTGCAAGTGTTTTATCAAGTTGGTGGTGTAAAATTGTAAATGCTGGTATCACATAGCAACATACTGAGACGAGTCCCACAGACAGGCTCCAGTGATTTGACACGTTGCTTTTGCTTATAGAAGCTGCGCGCAACACAGCTGAGAACATGATTGCACCTTCATTTTAATATTATTAATGTATCGGATCGGTAAATTACTTTTATTCCTTACCGATACCCGATACCAATACAGTGGATCAGATCGGCTCATCCCTAATAATTATGTTAGTCAGATCTTTGTGGGCTGCAGACTGATTTACACTACCGTTCAAAAGTTTGGGGTCACTTAGAAATTTCCTTATTTTTGAAAGAAAAGCACTTTTTTTCAATGAAGATAACTTTAAACTAATCAGAAATACACTCTATACATTGCTAATGTGGTAAATGACTATTCTAGCTGCAAATGTCTGGTTTTTGGTGCAATATCTACATAGGAGTATAGAGGCCCATTTCCAGCAACTATCACTCCAGTGTTCTAATGGTACAATGTGTTTGCTCATTGCGTCAGAAGGCTAATGGATGATTAGAAAACCCTTGTGCAATCATGTTAGGTCTGCAATGCTGTAACTGCTGCAAATGGAGGATTCTTTGACGAAAGCAAAGTTTGAAGGAAAAAATTATTATTTCAAATACAAATCATTATTTCTAACCTTGTCAATGTCTTGACTATATTTTCTATTCATTTTACAACTCATGGGGGTAAATAAGTGTGACTTTTCATGGAAAATACAAAATAATTGTCTGGGTGACCCCAAACTTTTGAACGGTAGTGTATTTATTCCCACAGCAAATTGTGGGTGATATTGATTTTATTTGGTAAACCCCATAAATTACACTGTACCTCTTAACATTCCGATGCCCCACCTTTGGGACATTTTACGTTGGCTAGACATTGGCTGGAATGGAAAGGGGTTTAAAGCCTATTTTATGAACCTTCAACCCCAGTGCAAGAAGTGCTGTGGATGGTCCTTAAATGCATATTCACTTTGTGAAAGGCAGTCAGAGATGATCATTGTAACTGGGTACAGCTCATCTTGGCAGGGAGGACGTGACAGACAGGCTTTAGCTTAACTGTTGATCCTGCCAGTTTTGATTGCTATGTATTATAAATTCTATTCACCTCCACTGGAATCCTTTCTCATCTAAAAACACTTGACCATATATTTCATTCTTAGATGTTAGCTTAGTTAAGGTTTTATTTTCTCAAACCAGAATCCAAGGCAGCTAGCTGAAGCCAGCAGTACAGCCACTCATTCGCATGTTTCTGTGCTTATTATTCTTCAAGGACTGGTCATATCCCTGTTTGCCCCCCTCCCCTCAGGTAGAAGACTTCGGTCCATCCAGACTAAAACCTCCCGTCACATGAACAGCTTCTTCCCCTCTGCCATCAGACTGCTGAACACTAAGTGACTTATTGACTCTCGTGCACTATGTACAGCAGCTCAACCAGACTCATGTCAATCATCACTGTTTTCCTCCTGCATTACCGACTGCACTATATGGTTCTCCACAGTATCTGCTGCTCGCTAATATATTTTAACTGCTGACCAGTATACACTTTATTGCATGTATAGTTTATTTCTTTTATTTTATCATGTTTAATGTTGCAGCATTGCACCGAGACAAATTCCTAGTTTGTGTATTACATGAACAATGGCAATAAACCTGATTCTGATTCTGATATCCAACCAACCACTGAAACCCCACACCCCTGTCCACCACTGATGTTTTACTTGGGTGGTTCATGCTCATTACTCAAGCTAATCTTAGTCAACTAAGATTAGCAATAGTGAAAGAGCGAGAGAGTGGAGTAAACCACTGTTCTTTTGCAGTTAATGAGACATCCTCTGAAACAAGCCATTCTCAGAAAGGCTGCAAAAGATGATTCACAAATATGCTGCAATTCACTCTATAAAAGTAAGAAATCTCTGTCTGTCACGCTTCATAGGACATCATAGGACGGCCTATGAACTCAGGCATCATAGGACACATAGACAAATGTGTCTTTATGATGTCATATACATCAAGCCCACGGCACATAGACAAATATGTCTTTATGATGTCATATACACTACCGTTCAAAAGTTTGGGGTCACCCAGACAATTATTTTGTGTTTTCCATGAAAAGTCACACTTATTTACCACCATGAGTTGTAAAATGAATAGAAAATATAGTCAAGACATTGACAAGGTTAGAAATAATGATTTGTATTTGAAATAATAATTTTTTCCTTCAAACTTTGCTTTCGTCAAAGAATCCTCCATTTGCAGCAATTACAGCATTGCAGACCTAACATGATTGCACAAGGGTTTTCTAATCATCCATTAGCCTTCTGACACAATGAGCAAACACATTGCACCATTAGAACACTGGAGTGATAGTTGCTGGAAATGGGCCTCTATACACCTATCTAGATATTGCACCAAAAACGAGACATTTGCAGCTAGAATAGTCATTTACCACATTAGCAATGTATAGAGTGTATTTCTGATTAGTTTAAAGTAATCTTCATTGAAAAAAAGTGCTTTTCTTTCAAAAATAAGGAAATTTCTAAGTGACCCCAAACTTTTGAATGGTAGTGTACATCAAGCCTGCCTTCATGTCTTTATGTCATATACAGTGACAGACATCAGGCAACATGTCTTTATGATGTCATATACATCAAGGCGGACACCATTCCCCAGCATAGGGTAAGACAGGCTTTAAAGCACGTTTCGAGGACATCCTAGGACGGCCTATGGTCTCTGCCTCATCATCATAGCGCGTCCTATGAATTCAGGCATCACAGGACGACTCTCCATGCCTACATGATGACAAATGTGAAACCTTGACGAATGCCAGTCTACACTACAAATGTGTAAAACGCTACGCAAAGCGCTGATTTTCTCCTGGTGCTCCAGTTTCTTATTTTCTACGGGCATGCACGGGCCTTCCTGAACAGGGTCGAAAGCCACTTTTTCAGGATCGTGCCCATGAACTGGAATTATGAAGCAGCTATCCCACAACCAGTGGTCTGAACAAAGAAGAAGAAGACCCACCAGATGGAGACCAATAGAATGAGGAGAACTGCTGCACGTCACAAAGGATGCCGTGAACATGAAACGCCTCAGGTTCCACCAGTACACTGCAGGCATGACTGTGAACAACACAGCCGTCTGAGACAGGAGGAGACCCTTCAGTGGTCTGAACAAAGAAGAAGACCCACCAGATGATGTCTATATGACAGCACATAGACAGAGCACATGACTGCCTACAAGACATATACAGTATATAGACACAGGTAAGCTACATAACACAGTGACAGGCAGGAGAAGAAGTAACAAGCAGGGACAAACAGCCCCAGATGGTAGGGCATATTTTGTGTGTTTTTTATGTTTTTCTGCATACAAAAGCCATCACATGTGATTGCCACTTAGTGCTGTGCTGCTATTTTTTTTTTATTACTTATTTTGTACCCGTAGGTAGAGTTGTTTTGCAGTCTGGTGACAAGCCATCAGCTGTCGGTCGCTGCATGCGCAAGCGCCCCTTATCCCTAACCTGCATGTTTTTGGCATGTGGGAGGAAACCGGAGAAATCCCGGAGTAAACCCACACAACATGGGAAGAACATGCAAACTCCCACACAGATCACTGTTGGCCGGGGGCAGGGATCAAACCCATGATCTCACGATCCCCGCGATCCCCCGGCCGAGGGTAAACTGTGCTGCCACAGTGCTAACCATTGCGCCACCGTGCTATACCAAATGTCCTGTAATTGGCAAGAATTCTGTTCCAATGCATCCTCTCTACGGGCATGCACGGGTATGCACTAGTATAGACAAAAGGACCATGCCATCATATACACAATAGGACACACCATTTTAAACCACAACCATTCAAAGCAGTAAATCAGGAAATCTTAAAAAATATCACTTGATAAAGTCAAGAAATCTCTGTCAGTTTGTGTGTAAATCTGGAAATCTTTCACCCATTCGAAGCAGTACATCATTGCTATGTCATTATCAAAGATCATAGGACATCACAGCTTCAAAGATCAAACGCAGGCATGACTCATGATCATAGCACTCCCTATTACATCATCACAGATCATAGGACGCACTAAGACACCATCAAAGATCAAAGGCAGGCATCACTGAATGAGTGCTGACGTGCTTTCTTACACCTTTGCTTACACCTGCTTTCTACGGGCATGCAGAAATACTTGCTTATACTTGGTTTCTATGGGCATGCACGGGCATGCACGGGTATGTACTAGTATTAAATAATTAAAGAAAATTTGACCAGAATATGTCACAAACATTTCATCAAGACCTGTGTGAGCTGTTAAAATATGTAAAAAGTGCAGTCAATGCCCCCTTTAACACTCTGGGTTCACATGCATTAGAAACAGAAAATTTTGCAGGTCACATGCTAACAGGGGTCTTCTGAGTGTGTCTGTGATACTGGCTATGACCAAATGGCCTGGTATTACAACAGCTCTCTCTCATCCAGATGTGTAGTACGCTACCATTCAGACAAGGGCCTTTCTGCTTCACAGGACAAATGCGCAGACTATTAACTCAAGATGATGTGACATGCTTTCAAAAGCTGCACAGTCCACATACAGAGATGGGTTTAAGGGTGGTGGATGGGTTGAAGACTCAGTACTCAAGACAATAACAAAAGGCCTTTAAAGTTACACACTAAACGTACAGGGGGCACTACTTAGGATAAGATGAGGATCTAGTTGAAACTCATTGTAGATGATGTAACCCACCACCTTATCTCTGCTGTGTTAATAACAGCACAGCTGAGGCTTCACTTCCTGAAACCAAAGGGCTCCATCCACATCAATACTGCAGAAGACCCTTGAAGAATGGCTTAAAGTAAGGCTGCAACGTCACCCTATCCAACTGTAAAGACAGGTCATTCTGCAGGGGAGTGAAAACACTAAATGGCATACGTAAGTAGCAACTTTAAAGAAAAATATTTCATATTTAGTTCAAAGCTTTCTGGTTTGTTTTTCTTCTCCTGGGAGGATTGCTCAGTGACAATTGAATCTGATGCACCACAGAATTTTTACTTGCGTTGTGAATATTTAAATCATGATTAAATGCTGACTAAACTTATTTCAAACGTTCAAATCTGAATAGTCCATGTGAAGCGCAGCACTGCTTTGAACAGTTTCAGGCTTTTCTCCAGTGAACCCTGGTCGACTTCTAGTGGTCAGAGGTGGAACTGCGACAAAAGTCAAGATAATGTGAGCCTGAAATTAACCACTGCTCATATCTCATGTACTAATATAGAAAAGGAAAATTAAAAAAAAAGGGGGGGCAAATTAACAAACATGGCTCTGAAGACAACTGGTCTAGAAGATTTATAGTAATATTATAGTATCAGAAAATAAGTTACAAAAAAGTGAGTAATTTGGCTTTAAGAAGAAACAACATTTTAATAGGTAATGCAATATCATGAATATTTCTGGAGCTGCTGGTGAGGGCTGATGGATGGATGCGATCAGAGGAAACACTGGACTCTCTCTCTCTCTCTCTCTCTCTCTCTCTCTCTCTCTCTCTCTCTCTCTCTCTCTCTCTCTCTCTAAGTTCGTCCCTTTTTTTCTCCTCACCGTGATTGGACGGCGCCACTTCTTAGGAATCGCATCAAACTATTTAAATAGAACTTTGTCCCCCCTTCGGCTAAAAAGGGAGTTTTTAAGCCACTGACAACGGAAGAGACGAGCCTTCAGACAAGAAAAAAATAATAGTTTATTTTCTCCTTTATCATTTATGGAGGAACCTTTTTTTTCATTCAAAAACTTCCAATAAATTTGTTTTTGAGGATTATTGTTGGATTGTTATAAATTTTGCGGGATTGTATTATTTTGGCTCTGCTATTTCAAGCAGGTGAGTGAAAAAAAAATATCTTAAGCAAGTACTTTTGCTCATTTATGCCCCATTTCCCCCCTTATTTCATCCTGTTTCACCTGCTGACATTGCTGTTATAAACTGAACGGCTTGTGGATCTTGATCTCCTGCAGGCAGCAGGCTGGTGCTTCACCATGAAACTGGCAGGGACAGTTTTTCTACTGATGCTTTGGAGCTGCGATGGTGCGAGACAAGCAGGTGAGTTGGTCTGGACTTGAACTTGTTAAACTGGCTTCTTGCAGCATCTGTGGCTTCAAAAGGTGTATTAAAAGTGGAAGAAGGCGACAGACTCACTGCTTGTCATTATTGCTCACCCGCAGAGAGCGGAGACGACAACAGCGTGTATGACTTGTTCGAGCTCATCCAAGTCCCCAGCAGGAACCACGGGGTGACCCTGGTGAAAGGAGACGACCCGTACAGCCCCGCCTACAAGATCCTCAACCCGGACCTGATCCCCCCGCTCCCCGAGAGCTCCTTCAGGGACCTGATCGACTCCATCCAAGCCGAGAGGGGCTTCCTGCTGCTGCTCAACCTCAAGCAGCTCCGGCGCAGCCGCGGCAGCCTGCTGACCGTGGAGAAGCTGGACGGCTCCGGCGCCGTGTTCGAGATCGTCTCCAACGGCAAGGCCAGCACCCTGGACATCGTCTACGCCACGGAGAACAAGCAGCAGGTGGTCTCCATCGAGGACGCGGGCCTGGCCACGGGCCACTGGAAGAACATCACGCTGTTCGTGCAGGAGGACCGCGCGCAGCTGTACGCCGGGTGCGAGGAGGTGAACACCGCCGAGCTGGACGCGCCCATCCATGCCATCCTGACGCACGGGACCCCGGACGGCGCGCGCCTCAGGGTGGGCAAGGGAGCCGTGAAGGACAGGTTCATGGTGAGCGCGCGGGAGGATGTTGCGGACGGGGTGGGGGGGGTGGGGTGCAGGTTGGAGTTTGGAGAGCTGATGCGTAATTGCGCAGGAGAAAGTTGTTTAAAAAAAAAAAAACTTGTGTGATGAGAGGCGTTTTTTTTTTCTTCTCTCACCTAAACTTGGCGTTGATGCTTGCAGGGGGTCCTCCAAAATGTGCGCTTTGTGTTTGGAACAACGCTGGACACGGTCCTCCGCAACAAAGGCTGCCAGAACTGTGAGTAATCGTCGCCCAGACTTCTTGTGTGTCTGCAAGTCACTTACCTGCTCCATGAGCTGCCAGGTCCTTCTCAGAGAAATGTGGAAATTCATCCGGTGATTTGCTTTGATAAAGCTGAAGCTGATTACCACTTCAATACTGCGTGTCAGATATGCTCTCTGGGAATTATTTTATGGCTTACAGCTGGGTGGGATGTGTGATATTACATGTACAATAAATCAGTGATGAGGATAAGTGGGCAGAAATGACATTTCTACTTCTTTCTTTCTCATTCAGCCCTTGCCACAGACACCATGATGCTGAAGGACCTCAACAGCTCCTCGGCCATCAGAACAGAGTTCACCGGGCATAAGACCAAAGGTAGACACTGCTGCAGGAGACCTTCAGTTTAATGGTGAAATGAAAAGATGGGGGGAGAAAAAAAAACATGTTTGTAATGTTTCTGCCTGTTTGTCTGTCATGGGGTAGACCTGCAGATGGTCTGTGGCTTCTCCTGTGAAGACCTGGTCAGCATGTTTAGGGAGCTGAGGAGTCTTGGCGTGGTGGTCAAGGAGCTGTCCAACGAGCTCCGTCAGCTGGTAAGAAGAGAATCTTAGTGACTTCGCTCTGCCTGCTTTTCTGCTTATCTCTCTGTGTGTGTGTGTGTGTGTGTGTGTGTGGTGTGTGTGTGTGTGTCTGTGTGTGTGTGTGTGTGTGTCACATTTGTATGTCCATATACAGTAGGTCGGTGGTCAGCAACCCATCCTTGCAATTTTTGAACAGGTTTTTGTCTGACGAAAAGTTGCATAGAGCTACAAAACTTATTTGAGCCTTAAAATGGCATAAAACTGAAGAAAATGTCTCTGTCAGCACAAGTAGAGCTTTTTTTGATCTTGTTACTACTTTTTCGTTGAAAATTTGTGGCTTTTCTATCTTGAATTTACTATTTTTTACCCATAACGTGTGACTTTTTTCTCTTAAATTTTAAAATGTTCTCATATTTTTGAAGCTTTTCTGGAAAATGAATCTAAATTTGTAACTTTATTTGTAAATAATGAAATCAAAGGATAGATCAGCTTATCAGCCTAAGGCTCAAGCTTCATACTGTTTTAGGCATTTTTTCTGCTGTTAGATCTTCATGATGTCATTAAAACTGGGGCAATCTTAATATGGTCAATTTTTTTCTGTGGGAGGGGGAAAAGCCCCACCCTCCAGATGCTCCAACCTTCCGTTTGTGACGAACAAACTGTCAGAGGAACGAGAGACAAAGAGCTTACAGGTCTTATTGACTGAAAAGGGGGTTTTTTTTGGTTTTAACCTTCTGAAATTCGGTCATGTGATTAGCAAAAAAATAAAAATAAAGAGAGCAAAACTTCTTTTAAATAATGGGTTTGTGTGTAGGCCTATAGCCACTTGTGGTGAAAATTGCATCAAAGTCTGTCCATCAGTTTTGGAGTATTGTTGCTAACACACTGTGAGAAGATAAGAGCCTTGGCTGAGGTATGCATTCTCTGATCATCACTAAAATATAATGGGTTCCTCTCTAGGCCAATAACCACCTCTGGTGAAAATTTCATCCAAATCCATCCAGTAGTTTTTGTGTAATCCTGCTGCATAAATACAAACAAAGCCCTTGGTGGAGGTATGCACTCTCAGATCATCACCAAAATGTAATCATCTGTTCCCCGTGCCATTACACACCTTTTCTGAAAATTTCATCAAAATCCGTTCATAACTTTTTGAGTTATGTTGGTAAGAGACAGACAGACAAACCCTGGTAAAAACATTACCTCCTTGGCGAAGGTAAAAATGCACAGCCTTTATAGACTGTCTCTGATGAGCCATTGTAATGCTTTTGGGATTGTCATGGAACGTCATAAACATGATAAGCCAAGTCTCGATACCAACTTGATGCTCTATTATTGACTAGCCGAGCTGTCTGTCTGCAAACGTGAGCTGGAAGCCCAAGCTATCAGTGCTAGGGAGTTAGCGTACCAAGCATGGTTTATATTGTGATTTTCTTTAGATTTCAGTCACCCAAATAGACAACTATGTTTCCATCTGGCTCACTAATCCACAGTCGATAATATATCTCAGGTAATTCTGGCTTACTTTGTTGGAGTTTTACTGTGATGCAGCATCAAACCGCTAGCATTATTTCTCTAAGACCCAAGGCAGCTAGCTGACGCTAGCAGTTTAGCCACTCATTCACGACCAGGGACCAGTCATATCCTATCGATCGCTGGAACCACACACCCCTGTTCACAAACGATGCTTTATTTAATTCATTCTTTAAGACAAATTTACATTAGATGGCTCAGTCTCACTACCCAAGCTAGGAGCTAGCCAGCTAAGATTAGCAATAGTGACGTAAGAGGGAGAGTGGAGTTAACCGTTTGAGTGTGAGATTTTGTGTGCCCCTAGTGGCAGAGTGCGGCGCTGCGCCTGTCATCTCACTCGGACATGATTGGCTCCATTGACGATTTGTACTGATCTGCCAGTTTCAGAAGGTGGTAGACATCCGTTGGAGGACTCAATGGATGACACGTAATACACCAAAGAAGAAGAATTCCTCATTTCCTTTTCCTGTTTTTAGCATTTTAGCCCAGAAAGCTAATATGGCTGTCGTCCGTCATCGTGCACCATCACTTAGTCGGCTTTGTACGCAGAAAATAGCCACAGGATACAAGCAAAATTTATGTGGGATAATCATAAGACTTTGTAGATGTGGTAGAGAGCATAAATGACCGACAAAATGCAAAATAACGATGGATGAAAACGCAGCGACCACACCAGCCAGCCAGCCCCCCTTTGTCAACAGTAAGTGAGGAATTTCTGTTTTTTTTTATATTGTACTAATTTCTTGTTAATGTACTTTGAAGATAAGATGATGAGGCACCTCTGTACAAATAACGGTGTCAAAAGACTGAACCATTCTTTGTGTAAATACATCCAAAGTCCAGTTTTGACTGAGTTATGGAATTTAAAGAGCTGCCGTGACATTATGCAAATTAGATGCGTAAATTTATTCCTATCTGAAACTTTGGATCATATTTTACATCTTTCTAATTGACAGTAAGCCATTATCTCTTACCACTTTCAAGTTATAGCCTTGGAAATCTGAACTATTTTATTGACAAAAAATATTTACCACTCTTGACCACTAGGGGTTATGTCACAATTCGGTGACAGACACACTCAAAGAGTTAACAGTGGTGGCCTAATGGTTAGGGGTGTGGACTGGTGACTGGAAGGTCGCTGGTTCACCCCCTGGACCGGCAGGAGCAGATTTGGGTGGGACAGATGACGTAGCAGCGCCCCACCCTCATTAACCCCACTGTGGTGCCATTGAGCTGCTCAGTGGCCACAGGTCAGTCTGTGGTTGTACTGGGCAGCTTCCAGATGTGAATGTAAACAGGACATCCTTAAAAAAGAGAGGATGTCTCTCAGTGGACCTCCCCTGTATAAATAAAGGTTAAACTAGAAAAGCACTCATAGAGCGCATACCTCCGCCAAGTCTCCTTCAGTTTCTCATGGATCACCTCCAAAATGTCATGAGTTTGTGTGTAGGCCTATAGCCACTTGTGGTGAAAATTGCATCAAAGTCTGTCCATCAGTTTTGGAGTATTGTTGCTAACACACTGTGAGAAGATAAGAGCCTTGGCTGAGGTATGCATGCTCAGATCATCACCAAAATATAATGGGTTCCTCTCTAGGCCAAGAACCACCTCTGGTGAAAATTTCATCCAAATCCATCCAGTAGTTTTTGTGTAATCCTGCTGCACAAATAAAAACAAAGCCCTTGGTGGAGGTATGCACTGTCAGAGCATCACCAAAATCTAATCATCTGTTCCCCGTGCCATTACACACCTTTCCTGAAAATTCCGTCAAAATCCGTTCATAACTTTTTGAGTTATGTTGGTAACAGACAGACAGACAGACCCCGGTAAAAACATTACCTCCTTGGTGGAGGTAATAAGCTGCAGTTCTTGGCTATATATCCTTTTCGGGGTCACTCACCACAGCGTATCATCACCTTATATCACAATGATCCGCATGTTGATTTGGCAAGGACTTTTACACTGGATGCCCTTCCTGACACAACCCTGCCCATTTATCCGGGCTTGGGACCAGCTCAGGGTGTACACTGGCTTGTCTTCCCCCTTTGGCTGGGTAACCAACTTTCCTTCCTCCATTCTATTTTTGCTGAGCACCAAACTAGAAGGCAGGAAGTATTGTTTACATATGGTCTTTGACATGACCCGGCTGGGACTTGAACCCATGACCTCCTGGTTGTGGGGCAGAGGTTCCACCTAAGAAGCTGTGGTAAGGTTCACTGTAAGATGAACTCCACCATGGAAACCAGGCACTCCCAAGTTCAAGATGATAAAATCAGCCTTTAGTTTGGATATTCACGAACGTCGTTGTTGCCTCATGATTTTCTCCCACACCAGCCCAGTAACAACAGATATCTTCAGACACACACTGAACAGCATCTCCATACCAAACAGGGAGAGGACACCTGTTGTCAGCTGAGCAGGACAGTCTGCCCGTCTGTAACAAACGGCTACGGCTTCTAGACCAGGAAATGCAACCTTGGGTGCCGTTAATTAATTACTTCAGGATTTGTATTCTGTATATCAGACACTCTTCACAGTGTCAGGTCAACACATAAAGTGACTACTTTAACATGCAGCGGTGTGGTGTACCTTAGCAGGAATCCAGGTGACATGTACAGTCATATACTCACATTCTTTACATATACATGCTCTAAATGTATGTAATCCCTGCAAAGGAGATTGCCCGCTTAAAAATGCAATACACTTTATATGTTTTCTCTGCTGTTTCCCCCTCAGACGGATGAGAACAAGCTGATTAAGAATCGCATCGGCATTCACAGCGGCGTCTGCATCCACAACGGCATCGTGCGCAAGAACAGAGACGAGTGGACTGTGGACGACTGCACCGAGTGCACTTGCCAGGTCAGTCCCCCTCCCATCAGGGCCTGTTTTTTGTTTTGTTTCTCTTTAAGTACTTGCACGCACGCGTGAGGGGGATGCAGCTGTCGCTCTGGCTTGTTTTTCATGTGTGCACACACTCACACTACAAAGACAGTCCACGATGACGGTGGACACACTTAACCACCACTCCAGGGATGTGGTCAGTAATTAGAAGAGCGACGACTCTGGCTGTGGGCCCGCAGCCCGTGCCGTTGTGATGACAGGTCTGTTGTCAGGAGTTCAGCTGGAGTGTGGAGCGTGGCCTCGGGGGACTCGGCCAGATTTAAGCACCGGCCATAATTAAGAGCAAGACCTTGGCTCTGATGAGTGCACACGGTGGGTCGGGGTGGGGGCGCCTTGCACCAGTGTCCTTTATTCTTATTTCCTCTCGATCACACCCAGGAGGGAGAGCAGGATCATGCATTGTTAGTGGCTGTCACGCCTGAGTCATCCACACTCAGGCCACTCACCGGCAGGCTTGCCTTGCCTGTTCAGGGCTCTGCGCCCGGTCCTGCCCCACCCTGAAACCCACATTTGGCCCCATTCCCACCCTCCGCTGACCCAGTCGGCAGGTGGTTGTCAGCGGGGGTCTCCATTCTCAGCCAAAACCTTGCCCTTTAGTCATTCCAGCATGCACAAACTAAAACCCTAAACAGAGAATTTAAAGACAGTTGTACAGACTCGACCTCAGATGTACAAAGAACATTGCCACACTTTCAGGATTAAATCCAGAAACAGAGACTCGGCGTCACGGCAGCATTTCCGAGTGTCGGGAATTAGCCCATATTTCCACCTAAATCTGATCTCTGTGTTTGTGCAGAACTCTGCTACTGTGTGCCGCAAGATCTCCTGCCCCCTGATCCCCTGTGCTAATGCCACCGTTACCGACGGGGAATGCTGCCCACGCTGTGGAGCACGTAAGTTTTCCAGCGCTCTAACACATCCTCGCACAGCCTTCACAGCCACAGAAAGGCAGGCTGACCACACACTGTAACCGGCTGGACGAACGTCTCCTCTGGGTTTTGATTTTAGGCAACAGACGAAGCTTTCAGACTCGGCTCCGTTCCCTGAGGGAGCTGCTTCTGTATGTGTAGCTCTGTAAAAAAAAAAGCCACAAATATTTCCCTTGATGTAAATGTTTCTAATTTCAAAGATGATTTAACTGCAGAAACATCCGAGATGCAGTGAAAGGCTGCCTGTGTGTGTGTGTGTGTGTGTGTGTGTGTGTGTGTGTGTGTGTGTGAAACATTGGCGCTCTGTGCTCTAAAACGTCTTTTGAATCCTTAAGTTGAACTGGCTGTAATTTGCCAAATTGGTTAAAGAGTTGAAGAGCTTTCCCTCCTCATTTAAGACCAGGCATGTTAGCGGGGGGGTTGAATAGCCCCTTTATTGTCCTGCCCTTCGCCTCTTTCTCATATCCTCTCCCTCTCTCCCTGCTGCTCAGTGAGCGACTACGCGGAGGATGGCTGGTCGCTGTGGTCTGAATGGACCCATTGTTCCGTGTCATGTGGGCGGGGTGTGCAGCAGCGCGGGCGCTCCTGCGACCGCATCAACAACAACTGCGAGGGCACCTCTGTGCAGACCCGCGACTGCTACCTCCAGGAGTGTGACAAGCGCTGTGAGTGTCTGCGGCACCTTTGCAGCCGCACAGATGGCAAACACGTCACGTTTACATAAACCAGAAGTCAGGTGGAGTTTTGATGACAGACGGCCACAGGTGTTAGTTCTAATCCAGATTTATTAACACTGATGTGCCTATTTTGAAATACAAATGGCAGTCATATTGGCATGAAAGGAAACCTTCCATAAATCAAACTTGTGCTGTCTACGGCCTTTTAGGATTAGGGTTTGGTTTTAATCCCAACAACCTTTTGTTTTCCTTTTTAGACTGGTAAATACACTTTTCTAATGGTCCAGTTTGTAATTACAGCTCCTTGCTGAGCAGAGGTGAGCCGTCGCTGAATACAAATCATCATTTCCATCGTTGGGAACTTTATTATATTAGATTGTTAAAATGTTTACATAAAATAATTATTTCCTTTTCATCTAGGTTTATTACATTTGAGATGTCAAATTCCATAAGCCAAAATTACACAATTATACCTCAAAGTAAGGTTGTGGTCAAAACCAGACCGAGACCAGATTGTTGAAAGACCAAGACTTTAATGGGTCGAGATGAAGTCAAGACCAAGACCAAGCCAGGCAGAGACCCCTTGGTTTTGACTTGATCTTGATCCCTTGGAGTCTTGGTCTTGTCATGGTCTTGGGAAACTCTGGTCCTGGTTTGGTCTTGACAAGATCTTGACTACAACACTTACTCATAGAGCTAAAATAATGGCTTTTCTAGCTGTCCCACAACTTCTGAAGGCTGTTTTTCAACTTTAACATTCCACAGTCTTTCAATTGTTTAGGGTCCCTTTACACAGACGGAGATCATTGGGTGGCTATTGAGTGATCAAAAATTGGCCTGATCTCTCAAAGATCTCCTAAAGCCTCGAAAAAGCCATTTCTGTGTAACTTATTAAATGTTTGGGAGATGTTTTGGCAACTTTCATGGCAATCTATAGAGTTCTTTGAAAGATTCTTGATCATTGAATGTTTCTTGAATGTTCCTTGACCAGTCAGCAATCTCATCAATCTCCCAATGATCTCTCAGCAATTTTTAAATGAATGCCAAATTTTTCCCTCCAAGTCAGAGATGTGTGACAGATCAGTGAGGGATTGCTGAGCAGTGCAGTCAATGAAAGACCAATAGAGTTCATTGAAGGATTGCTGACAGATCATTGGGTGATTGATGAGATCACTGAGCACTCCTTGAGAAACTGTTGAGAGATCAATTCCCTTTGATGATTGTTGAGAGATTGTTTTGGACTGAGCCAAAATCTCAGTGACTGTGGTGATCATTGAGCAAGCTTGGCGGATGCTGAGAGATCACTGAGAGATCGTTAAGAGAACTGGCCTCTTTTTCATCACTTTATGATCTCTCAATGATCTCCACTCCTTTATAAAGGGGATTTTAGAGAACTGGTGAAGTCATCTTTTCAACTTTTCTTTAACTTTTGCCTTCTGAAACCTGACCTCTCACCTTATTTTTGTGGCCCTTCAGTCAAGCAGGATGGTGGCTGGAGCCACTGGTCACCCTGGTCATCCTGCTCCGTCACCTGTGGTACCGGTGTTATCACCCATATCCGTCTGTGTAACTCCCCCACCCCTCAGCTGGGAGGCAAACCCTGTGTGGGAGAGGGCCGCGAGACCACCTCCTGTCAGAAGTCACCTTGTCCCAGTAGGTTTTTCCGCCCTACATTTCCCTCTTAGTGAATTAGAGCTAGAAATCAACTTTTCTTGTTCTCTCCATCAGTCAGTGGCAACTGGGGACCCTGGTCACCGTGGGATACGTGCACGCTCACCTGCGGAGGTGGGGAGCAGTCTCGCAAACGCTTGTGCAACAACCCCGTGCCAGAATTTGGTGGGAAAGAGTGCGTGGGCGATGCCAAAGAATCCCAGAGGTGCAACACCAAAGCCTGCCCTGTCGGTGAGGCATTTTAATCACTTCCAGAGCCTCCATGTGATGTCTTTACTTCATTATGTTTGGCATCCTCTTTAGAGCATGTTTTAATCATTAGTTGCGTGTCTTTATAATCGCAATGAGATCATAACTAGGAGGGTAAAAAAAATGAGGCCTTCATAATGAGATAGCTCTGCTTTATTTCAGACGGGTGCTTGTCCAATCCCTGCTTCGCTGGAACCAAGTGTGCTAGTTTCCCTGATGGCAGCTGGAAGTGTGGAAAGTGTCCAGTGGGCTACACTGGCAATGGCATCAAATGCAGAGACATCAACGAGGTAAAAAAATTCTATAGGCTTTCTACCATAATTTTTCAAGCTGTTGTCGAAAATCACAATTGTCTCCCTTTCTCTCCCCCCTCCAAAAAAAAACAGTGCAAGGAGGTCCCAGATGCCTGCTTTGAGTTCAATGGTGTGCATCGCTGCGAGAATACAGTTCCAGGCTACAACTGCCTGCCCTGCCCTCCTCGCTACTCGGGACCGCAGCCGTTTGGCCGAGGTGTGGAGCAAGCTTCTGCTAATAAACAGGTGAGTGCAGTCACGTGTTGGAATGGCTCGGCTGTTTCAGAGAATAGCTGACAGCAAATGCTTTGACAGATTTTCCTTTTTTTGCGGTCAGATTTCTGCTGCTGAAATGGTGCAGTACGGCAAAAACTGTGATGTTAGCAAATGTAGAAAGAATCAAAGTGAGCTAAAGTGTCAGGTGTTCAATTTGAGATGCCTTTCCACCGGTTGTTCAAACTTCCTGTTTGTGAGGGGCAACCAATCAGAGGAAAGGGAGCATAAAAATGGAAGATGAGTCAAATTAGGTTGTTTCCCAGTAGAAATTGATTAGCAGCATTCAGAATGAAATAACAGAGCTGAAAGTGAGCAACATAGGCTCTCTTTAGTTATTTTTCTTTCCAAGGGCAAAATGCTATGAATCCGGGCTATGCATAGCCAGTCTGATCTTCAAGAATTCAAACTAGTCATACCTCCTCCGTCTGCAGCTGTGCGAGCCCCGTAATCCCTGCCTCGATGGGAGCCACGACTGTAACAAAAACGCCCGCTGCAACTACCTGGGGCACTTCGTCGACCCCATGTTCCGCTGCGAGTGCAAGCCTGGCTATGCAGGGAACGGCCACATCTGCGGCGAGGACACGGATCTGGACGGGTGGCCCAACGCCGGCTTGGTCTGTGTAGAGAACGCCACCTATCACTGCAAAAAGGTACACAGCCGTCCGGGGGTATCTGTGGACTTGACGGGGAGGTGTTTGGAGTTTAGTCACAACTTGTGTTTTCTGCCATTTAGGATAACTGTCCCAACCTGCCCAACTCGGGACAGGAAGATTACGATAAGGACGGCATTGGAGACGCCTGTGACAATGACGATGACAACGACGGTATTCCTGATGACAGGGTGAGTGAAAATAACAACCAGGAGCCATAGATAGGTGATGAAAAGATGCAAAAGACACAAAATTTACAAAAAGTAATGCATTTATTATCTTGTAAATTCTATAGAAAAAAGTAGCACATTTCCAAGAAAAAAGTGACTAATTTATAAGTTGCACATTTATACAAAAATGCTGTAATTTAATTTGAGAAATAGAACAATTTTGAAAGAAAGAGTGTGCAAATTTCCAAGAAAAACTGTTACAAGTTTTGAAAAAAATGCAACTTTTATAAGGAAAGTTTGAGAAATCAAAAGGAGAACAAAACCCTTCCAAGTTTACTAGAAAGAAAATTCAACAAATATGCAAATGTATAAGAGAAAGACCCACAGAGAAGTTAACTGTCAGGAATGCTGACAGGGCAGTTTATACTCGGACCCAGGGCTGGGCAGTAAATCCATATTAAATTGAAATGTGGATTCATTGGTTTGGGCAGTGTCCAAAAATTAAAATGAAGAACATCCATTTTCTCTTTGATGAGACTAAATAGTGGAGCTTCCAGTTTAACGTTGCAGTCGAGAACTGATCAAGACCAGACCAAGATAAGAGGTCAGGACCAGGACCTACACACACTGTGGTCTTGGTCTCTACTTCATCTCCGTCATGACTTGGTCTTGATCTCTTAGGGCCCCTTTACACAGTTTGGACATTGTTGAGAGACTAGGCCAGTGTTTGTTCTTTGGGATCATTTGGGAGGTCCCTGAATATTTTGGACTGAGTCAAAACTTTGAAGAGACCATGGCAGCTGTGGAGATCACTGGTAGATCAAACATAGGCCAGATCTCTCAATGATCTCCAGAAGGGGTATTGTCTTGGTGTTTCTACACTCTGGTCTCGACTACAACACTACTCCACTTTTAACCTCCTCAGAAATGTGGAGAGTCATCTTTGTTTGATCAAAACTTCAGTTAAAGAAAGGTTTAGTTTGGTTTCACTTTATTCCTAATAGACAAAGATGTTTGTTCATATTTATTTGAAATAAAAAGAATGTATTTGATTACAGTATTAAAACAATTATGGATTTTATTTTTAGGCCACATTGCCCAGCTCTGCTTGCAACTTTCCACTTCAAGGTCCCCACACAGATTTCTGTAGGCCGGAAAATGCTGTTGCCCAAATAGAGGTTGCCGACCACTGAGACAGCACGCAACAGTGCAAAAAAAAAGTGTGCCTATCTCAGAGGCAATGATTTTGGCACCCATCATGTTATCTAGTAAAAAAGCAGGTGGAAAAATGGGGAGGGGGTCTCTACAGGAAAGGAAATGTTTCTCCTGAGCCTGAGGCAAAACTACAAATTCCTACGCTGAGGTAGGGCTCTGAAGGAGCTGCATGTGTGTCCCCTAATCCCAACATTAGATTTGGGACAGAGCCTACAAATAAAATGCCTTTTCATCTCACATTACCCCCCCCCCCCCACACACACACACACACACCGTAATTGCACAGAGGAGGGGGTGGAAATGAAACACTGCACCTAAAAACATGGCCTGAACTCCTCCTCAAATGCTTTCTCTCTCTCTCTTTTTTGGGGACAGGACAATTGCCCATTTGTGTACAATCCCAGGCAATACGACTATGACCGTGATGACGTGGGTGACCGCTGCGACAACTGCCCCTACAACAGCAACCCAGACCAGACGGACACTGACAATAATGGCGAGGGAGACGCCTGTGCTGTGGACATTGATGGAGACGGTGAGAACCAGAAGATTTTTCTGAGCAAATACATGGTTGACCTGTTTGCACTTTTCAGTCTTACATGATGCACCACGGTGCTGCCTTTTGTTATGCTCTATGTTGCATTTTTATCCACCAGGCATACTAAATGAGAAGGACAACTGTCCCCTTGTGTACAACGTCGATCAGAGAGACACAGATCTGGACGGAGTGGGAGACATGTGCGACAACTGTCCACTGGAACATAATCCCGATCAGGTGCGTGAACGCATTTCCTTTCGCCTCGCCCACTAGCAGCTAACTGTATTCGTCTCTCAGAATTGCTCTATAGCTCAGCACAGATCGATCTTTCACTTGAAAGTGCACAATTAAAAGCCAAGAGAGACATGCCTAGACATGATAGAGTCGGCGTAGAGAGCACAGCCAGGACTATGCCCCTTTGTCCCGTTAAGCTGGTCCTTAGTGCGATGCCTAACCCCCTGTAACATTGCAGGTGGATTCAGACGACGATCGCGTGGGAGACAAGTGTGACAGCAATCAGGACATCGATGAGGATGGACACCAGAACAACCTTGACAACTGCCCGTACATCCCCAATGCCAATCAGGCTGACCACGACAAGGACGGCAAAGGGGATGCCTGCGACCACGATGATGACAACGATGGCATCCCTGATGACAAAGACAACTGCAGACTTGCTTTCAACCCTGATCAGCTGGACTCCGATGGTGATCATACTTGCCCGTCTTGTAAACCTTTGCTACATCTAACTATTGACTAAAACAGCAATGTGTATTTTTCAGGCGATGGCCGTGGAGATGCTTGCAAAGATGACTTTGATCAAGACAACGTTCCTGACATCTATGACGTGTGTCCTGAGAACTTTGACATTAGTGAGACAGACTTCCGCAAGTTTCAGATGGTTCCTCTGGATCCAAAAGGCACCTCCCAGATTGATCCAAACTGGGTCGTCCGCCATCAAGGCAAAGAGCTGGTTCAGACTGTCAACTGTGACCCTGGCATTGCTGTTGGTAAGAGCCCCTTTACACAGCATGGAGATTGTTGGGTGACCACCGAGAGATCAAAATTTGGCCCAATATCGCAACAATCTCCAAAAGCCTCAAAAACAGTTTCTTTGTTTCTATTGTTTCTTTGTTTCTTTATTGTTTGGGAGGCTGTTTATCAAAAATTTAAATTTGGCAACTTTAATGGCGATCTACAAAGATCTTTGAAAGATCCTTGAGAGATCACTGATAGACCAGGAGAGATCACTGATGGAATATTGATTTTCTTGGGCAACCTGGGAGGTTGTTGACTGTTTATTGGGCTAGAGGAAGCCTCAAGAAGCACTCAAAAATCTCATCAATCTCTCAATGATCTCTCAGCACTATTTCAATGAATGCCAAATTTTGTCACCCCTGAAGGTAGAGATGGCTGAGAAATCAGTGATCACTCAGTGTTTGATGAAAAAAACAATAGCGTTCATTGAAAGACAGTGGCGGAGATCACTGAGAGATCATTTGGAGATTGATGAGATTGTTGCGCATTCCTTGAATGCTTGTTGAGAGATCGCTTTCCTTGGAGATCGTTGAGAAATTCTTTTGGACTGAGTCAGAACTTTGAGAAGACCACGGAAACTGTGGAGATCACTGGAAGGTCACCAAGAGATCTTGGTGATCGCTTAGTGCTCATTGAAAGATTGTTGAAAGATCTGGCCATTTTTTCATCTCTCAACGATCACCACCCCTATGTAAAGGGGCATAAGTAAGACAATGGTGTCATTGTCCTCTTAATCCACTGCAGTTTTAAAGTTTACCTACAGAAATTGAGCGGGGTTAGTCAAGGTAAGCCCAAATCAGGTGATGGTTCAGCTGATTGCCTTCATTGCATCCAATTGTCAAACAGCAGACTCAGGTTCCTGCTCTATACAGGGGAGAAAATAAGTATTGAACACATCAACAATTTTCTCATTAAACATATTTCTGATGGAACTATTGACCAGAGCTTTTCACCAAATATCAATAACAACCCAAGTAATCCATGCATATAAAGAAATCAAGGCAACCGTGTTTGCAAAACAAGTTATATTTAATAAAGTGGAATGACACAGGGAATAAGTATTGAACACGCTTGGTGAAATTCATTTAATATTTAGTAGAAAGTCTTTGTTGGTAATAACAGCTTCCAGATGCCTCATGTATGGAGAAACTAGGTGCAGGCATGGCTCAGGACTGATTTTAGCCCATTTTTCCATGCAAACTGTTTTCAAGTCCGGAAGGTTCCGTGAGTATCTTCTATGAGCTCTGATCTTCAGTTTGTTCTGTAGATTTTCAATTAGATTAAGAGCAGGTGACTGACTGGGCCATTCTAGCAGCTTTATTTTCCTTCTCTGGGGCCAGTTGAGAGTTTCCTTCGCTGTGTGTTTGGGATCATTGTCTTGCTGAAATGTCCACCTTCGTTTCATCTTCAGCATCTTGGCAGATGGCAACAGATTCTTATCAAGGATGTCTCTGTACATTTGTCCATTTATCTTTCCTTCAATTATATGAAGTCTGCCTGTACCATGTGTTGAAAAACACCCCCCACACCACGATGGGATGTGCAGTGCCATTTCTCCTCCAAACATGCTGTGTGTTGTGGCATCCAAAAAGTTCAATTTTGGTCTTATTTGACCAGACTATATTCTCCCAGTATTTTACTGGCTTAAATGTTGTGCAGCAAACTTTAAATGAGCTTCAACATGCTTTTTCTCCAGCAAAGGAGTCTTATGAGGTGAGCAGGCATAAAGCCCATGTTGTTTGAGTGCATTGTGGGGACCCGCACGCTGTGGACGGACATTATCTCACACTCATCAGGGCTGGAGGAAGTGGAGGACAATTGACATACGGACAGAGAGCCCAGGGGACAATCAGATGGGACTGTTATGTATGCGTCCCCGAGGACATCCGGGTGCCAGCTGATGTCATGCTAATGATGGGTATTAAATGACAGTCACTATGCTAATGTGCCATGCATTCTCTCTGTCTGTATAACGTATATAAAAGAGCTTGTTACACATGCCTAGGCAACGCAGTAGCTCACCGAGCTACAAAGCGTGTTTCATTATGCTGGAGGAAATAAAACCTTGTAACCTTCCAGCTCGTCGCATCTCGCCTGTTCTATTACCTCCACATTGGTGACCATGGACGTGCATGGTGCGTCTCTCGACTATGCCATTTTCTCCACACTGGTGACCTGACGAGAGAGAATGACCGTCTACTCCCTCTTACCGCGCTGTGTACTCGAGTACCAGAGAGCGCCTGCATCCTCTTCATCCACACCGGAGCGCGCTCGCCGGAGTGGGCAGCGCTGGGACCGAGACACACCATGAATGGCGACATGAGTGAACCGAAGGAAACAGCCTGAACGGGGAAGATCATTGGCGCCGTCTGCATTAGTTTCCATCAAGCTTCCCGACCCTTACTCACCTCCCGACAGCAGACTTTCTGCACACAGAAGCCCCACGTGCACACCGCAGGATTACGAGGACAGCACAGCTTCCAGCTATGTGGTCACTGCGCCAGGCGCACGCCATGCACCAGGGACAAACCGGCTCCACAGACTTATACATCGTCCTTCGCCACTGCACATGCCCGAGAAACACGGTCGATCACCATCCTCGGAGCCTTTAGGGCTGCTCACGCACCTAAAGCAGATGTGCAGCCCACACACAGGGCTTTGTATGGGTTTCTCAGCCACGGCGCACAACGGGAATTTAGCTGATTGCTTTCCCCGATGACTTTAGGGCTGCTCCCGCACCTAAAGCCAAACCACCAAGTCCCTCACACAGCTTCTGTTTTTTCACAGCCGCTACGCATCCTCTGGGAATTTGGCCGTTCGCTTTCCCCACATCCTCGCAGGACTGAGCCGCAAAAGGAGTCAGAGACTTAATTTTTTTTCACAGCTGCTGCAGATCACCGCCAGGTTTCCCAGGAAAGTCCCTCACCATGGCGGAGCCACACGCAATTTTTGCGCTGCCCAGACATTTTTGACGTCCCAGGCCGGCACTCACTTATTCCCATCCACCTCCCCCTCCTCCTCCACATCGTTCTTCCTGCACCTCACTCCCTAAAGCCGGCCAATCGCCGGTTTGTTCCATTACGCACGACGCGCACCGGCCCCGTACGCCCACGATCCACGGCCGTTCAACGTGCTGGAACTCGGAGCGGAGCACACTGTCTTATCCACCCCTCCCCCGTCCCCCCCACGGACAGACATGCCCTCCGACACTCCTCTACAGCAGGACAGTTCTACCAGAACGGCAACCCCCACTGCAGCCTCCACAGGTACTGACTGGAGCCCAAACAACCCGGGGGGTCACAGCCCCTTCTGAGTGTTCTGGGGGGAGCTGTGTGGGGACCCAGCACGCTGCAGATGGACATTATCTCACACTCATCAGGGCTGGAGGAAGTGGAGGACAATTGACATATGGACGGAGAGCCCCTGGGGACAATCAGACAGGACTGTTATGTATGCATCCCCAAGGACATCCGGGTGCCAACTGATGTCATGCTAATGATGGGTATTAAATGACAATCACTATGCTAATGTGCTGTGCATTCTCTCTGTCTGTATAACGTATATAAAAGAGCTTGTTACACATGCCTAGGCAACGCAGTAGCTCACCGAGCTACGAAGCGTGTCTCATTATGTTGGAGGAAATAAAACCTTGTAACCTTCCAGCTCATCGCATCTCACCTGTTCTATTTCCTCCACAGCATTACCTTTTGTTTTCTTTGAAACAGCAGTACCTGCTAACTCCAGGTCTTGCTGGAGCTCTCCATGAGTGGTCTTTGGCTCTTGAATAACTCTTCTGATAATTCATTTGACTCCTGTCAGAAATCTTGCAAGGAATTCCTGGTCATGGCCAGTTTATAGTTAAATGATGTTCTTTCCACTTTCGAATGATGGCTTCAACAGTGCTCTCTGGAACATTCAGCGGTTTAGAAATGTGCCTGTAACCAATGCCATCATTATGTTTTGCAACAATAAGGTTGCAAAAGTCTAGAGAGAGCTCTTTGCTTCTACCCCTCGTTCTTTGTGGTGTGACAATCTGATATTCACAGACCTTTTTAAAGGCTTTTAGTTAGGACTTAATCAGCTGAAATTAATTAAGCAATATTACACAAGATGGAGTTCGTGTCGTGATCATAGTAACTGCTGCTGTGATGCGGCTTAACCTGTTGAACTCGGTTCAACTTCCCTAAAAACACCTAAAAATAACATGCCCAAAGTAAATCAAAAGCTGTCCTTCAACCCTTTGCAGCATCTTCATGGGGTTAGTCTCATTTAAACGAAAGCACTCTGAATTTTTTGGCAAAACAGTTGTAATCTCTCTAAGTGCTTCTGCCACTGAGTAACAAGAAAGTTCGCCTGGGTGTTTTTTTAGATACAAATGCTTGCAAATAACATACAGCTGTCAGATACTGGCTGGAAAACACAACAGAAATGTAGAACCAAGTGTTTTCAAGCTCAGGTCAAAATTTTGTAAAAATACCACAAAAAATGAATATATTACACAGCTTTTTTCTCAGGTTGTAACGAGGCTGTGTCTGTACTGGAAGACCGGAAATACAGCTTTTTTTTTTTCAGTGCTCTCTGAGACACACTAAGATGCAGAGACGTGACCGCCCGCGGAATTCACAGAGTTCAAGGGGTTAATGGCCACAGCTGTAGTTAGTATAATCATGATACTGTAACGATGTTGAGTGTGATATTGCTTTTATACAACAGTTCCAGCAAGCAAAATTTATTAAATGACAGCAATATGGGACAACACATTATGATTTGTTTGTTTAAACAGTTGTGTTATTTTGCACAGCTGAGAAAAAATAGTCCCTAAATCTAGCCAGTAACTTGCTAAATATATCAATCAGCATGAAGACATCTATTGTCATTTCACACGTGTAAACTAATTAAATATTGTCAAGTGCAAACCTAATAAGTGTTTATAAAACATATTTGTTAAGTCGATACTTCAGAAAATCCCAGATCAATACATATCCAATACCGGTCACCAGAAGCTAGTAGTTAGTATGCTAGCAATTTAGCACATGCTAGCAATTTAGCACATTTTGCTTGGATTTCTTCGCATTTTAAGATGAAGCAAAGAGTCCATCACCACAAACGTATTGTGGTTTGTTAATCAAGACAATATCAAACTGTAGCACTATTTTTTTAAACAGACATGGAATCACTTAATGTAAAATGATTGGGTAGACAGAGGTAGACCTTTGCAAAAGGGTGGGGCTTCCGGGTCACGGATGTTTAATTTTTTGTTAAACAACGCTTCAACGTGGAAATTAAAGTATCCAAAACAGTACTGCAATTGTTAGAGTTAATAGAAAAATACTGTTAGTAATTAACATTACTAGAACACCTTTGAAGCGGAGTGATACACATCCAGTGAAACTGGAATGCAATTGTTGCAGATTACAGTAGTTCCTGGAATCCCAATTGTCCAATCAAATTGCTCGGTTGGAACTAAGTGTTGTAAAACTTGCATTGATGTGGGATGGGATGGCTCCTTAAATTCTGATTAATTTCTGCTGGTTTCTTGGCTTTCTACACCTTTTTGCACCTCTTTATTCTTCATGTGTTCAATACTAATTCCCTGTGTCATTCCACTTTTTTATATATAACTTGTTTTGTGAACACAGTTGCATTGATTTCTTTGTATGTGTGGATTACTTGGGTTGTTACTGATATCTGGTGAAAATCTCAGGTCAGTGGCTCCATCAGAAATATGTCTAATGAGAAAAATGTTGCTGTGTTCAATACTTATTTTCCCCACTGTATATGCTTGGGTGTGCGATTAGTGTTGTACAGCCAAGTATATTTAACAACAGAAGCCAATCTTCTTTTGACTGTACTGGCCCTGACTGAACTATGAAAACACAAAGCAAACAATGTTAGTTGTTTCCTTCCTGTTTTGACATTGCTCCAATTTGTACATGCTTTCCTTAGGCTACCACGAGTTCAATGCAGTGGACTTCAGTGGGACTTTCTTCATCAACACAGAGAGGGATGACGATTATGCCGGGTTCGTGTTTGGCTACCAGTCCAGCTCCAGGTTCTATGTGGTGATGTGGAAGCAGATCACGCAGACCTACTGGTCAAACAAACCCACCAAGGCCCAAGGCTATTCGGGCTTGTCCATCAAAGTGGTTAACTCCACCACTGGTCCAGGAGAACACCTCAGAAATGCACTGTGGCACACGGGCAACACCCCAGGACAGGTATTGTGACTATCTATCCCAAAAATAATATTTTTGCTTTGCAATCGTGCTTTGTGAAAGAACTGAATACGTTATTTACTATGCCATTTTTTTTAGGTTCGCACTCTCTGGCATGACCCGAAGAACGTTGGCTGGAAAGACTTCACAGCCTACAGGTGGCATTTGATCCACAGGCCAAGAACAGGACATATTCGGTGGGTAGAGGTTATTATTGTGTCTTCATATGTTTACTCTTTGGATTGGAATTAACAGGCCTCACTTTTGACCTCACCGCCTTTCATTTTAGAGTTGTCATGTACGAGGGAAAGAAGATCATGGCAGATTCTGGTAGCATCTATGACAAGACATATGCTGGAGGAAGGCTAGGTCTTTTCGTCTTTTCTCAAGAGATGGTATACTTCTCCGACCTCAAGTATGAATGCAGAGGTAAGCATGTGTTTGAAGTGAGCTAAGCCATTCCAGCAACTGTTGATATTTCCTTCAAGTCGACGGCCACACTGATGCAACCTCAACTGTTTCTTTTAACAGATGCCTGAATGCATGGCGCAGGAAGCTCTGAGGAATGCACCTTTTTGTGTACAAAGTATGAACTTATATATCCAGGGACTGATTAATCTCCGCAACTCTTTATTCTGAGGCACGCACACTCGAGACGGGGGCGAATGGCATGTGGTCAGCCTCAGGATAACTTGAAGCCAGTTTGGGCAGAAAACCAACCAGTTGAGGATCAGAGAGTCCCCTTCTAAACCATTCATAACATCGGCAGGAGCAGGGACCGCTTGGGGGGTGGAAACAAAACAAACCCTGTAGCCTTGCCAGTAGGACAACAACACATTTCTGTTTCAGCTCTGTCTGCTTTTCCCTGCTCTCTGAGAGACTTCATTCATCTGTGCGGAGACGGCTCTTCAGACAACTACGCACTTCAAAGCCTTTCCGTCGCTCTCCCTCTCTCTATGTTGCTTCTTCGGCCCATGTGCCTTTTGGCTTTGCTTGCAGGTTGGGCAACCCAAAGAAAAAAAATTGTAGTTCCCTTTTGCTTTACCACACCAGCCAGAGTCTGAACGATACTGCTTTTGAGGATGATGAGGATGGCATTTTTAAAGGCAAAAAAGAAAACTCCTGCAAAGGAAGAAACTTAAAATTAATGGAAATGTAGTGATGTTGGCTTTTGTGTTTGCGTGTGTTCCAGGTTGAAAGACTCATTATGGGAACAAGAACGTTATTTTCCTACCTACCTTGGAATTATTGTAGAGGACTGGAGAAGAGAAATGCAACATTCACACTGTGTCTCCATAAATGCATTTTCTTGTAATACACTACTCAGCAGTGTATGAATTATAATGGAGTAGTTACTGAAATGAATGAAAAATAGAACAATTGCTGTTTTCCTTAAGTTGGTGCCGGAGTTGCTACAATTAGCATTTTGCAAACTGTTGCGTATCTGAAGTCATAAAACTGATTTATTCTACAATTGTCAAAGTTGAAAAAGTGCTGGTGGTTATGGTTGTTGTGATTAGGAAATTCCAGTACTTATAGTAGGGGGTGGGGGAATGATATAGCCTAATATCGTGATGCTTTTGTGGTAGCAATACTGTATCGATTCAAAGACACTAGTATCATACTTTATTAAAGATTATTAATAAATGTTGCAAATGCAAACTTACCTATTTAGGTAGCACAGCAATAATGAAAATGACTTGACTTTTCAGTGCACTAGATGGTGCTAAATGCTCACTGTCTGGTTAGGTTAGCACAGCAAAGAACTGACTCCTGAGATTAGCCCTGAGGTTAGGTGAAGAAGACAAAGTTCATTGTACAATTTCATTGTACTGTACTCCTGTACAATGACAAAGCCTATTCTATTCTGTCATGATGGGAAATTGCAATATATGATATTCCAATATTCAGTGCATCCCAAGATCATGATAATGTTGCTTTGCAGTCCAAGTAATGTGATAGTATCCTATCGTGGGGCCTCTGGTGATTCCTACCCCTAGCTTGTAGTGCATGTAATTAGCATTTTAACAATGGAAATGCCTGATTTGAAACACAGCATGGGCTTAGATTAGCTATATTTTCCATCCACTTTGTTGATGATTCCTGTGATTTTGTTTTTTAAACCCTCAGGGTTAGATGGAAGGGATGATCACACCCATACAAAACCAATAAGGAAATACCAAACTTGGCCATTAAAAAGATTTGTCTCCCCCAGTTTTTAAAAGAAAATTCAATAATAATGTAAATACCTGTAAATTATTGACTCTTGTCTGCAATGTAGGCAGCAAAAAACTTTGAAAGGTATCTATTGAGGTGAATGTGGACCCAAAACATTAAAAAACAATTAATTTTCAGACAGGGAATGCCTGTGACTGTTGTTCATCTCTTGCTATACAAAGTGAAATAGGTATCCTCCGCGTAGGGCTATTTGGTGTGAAATGTATATGACTTCCGTGCCTTTTCTTCAGAGAGACATGAAACAATGGAAATCTTTAATGTACAATTATTACCTCATTGCTGTTGTATAAATTGATCAACTGAAAACCAAACCTAAGTACTTTTTTATATTCCTTTGAAATGATGGACGTTATAGTGCTACTGTAGCATCAGCTGTAAATAGGATGACTTTTCATATCTACAAACAAAGCAGCGCTTCCAATCCATTAGTGAAAATGACTTTTTTATATATATAATTTTGCTGTACCATGTATGTCCAATGCATTTTTTAGCAGATAAATTATTGTTCTGTTTGTCTTAGCTGTTTGTGAGAGGGTGACTTGTGCATATGTGTGTGTGAGCGGGTATGAGTGTGTAGATAATTGCTATTTAAATAATTTATCAGGATCTGTTGCCTTACAAAAGGCCACACGTCCATCTGTATAAACGGTTTGCACACTGACGTGAGGATGTTATGTTCTTTATCTTTTTCATCTTTTTTTTGTCATGGTGTATCAATGTTACAAATATTTTTGTACAATTAGTTTTGCTAGTCTGTAAACATTTTCTTAGATGTACAAAGCATAATGCTGTTTTTATTCATCGCAACTATTTTGGTACATTATGTCAAAGCAATAAATAGTTGTTAAAATTCTCATGCCTGCCTTTTTTTGTTTGTTTTTTACACTGAAGCGAATTTGAACTCTTCTAGTGTGGGGGCGTTTTCACACCTGAAAGTCTGCAAAGTTTTTATTTTGTTACATTGTACTGTATACATTTGGTCTAGTTAGGTTGGATTTCACATTGCTCTTTATCCAAGCTGACAAAACAACTTTACGTAGCACTGACGTCCTGTTGTCATGATGACGGTTGCGTCATTAGCAAGCATGCTACTCACCTGTGGAGGTGTTTTCTGCTGCCCTGGGCACATTAGTAACTGCACTTCAAGTTGAAACTGCGGAAAACTCCATATTAGTCTGCAAACTAGTTTTGTGAGACTAGAATATTATCCAGATCTTCATTAAAAAGGAGGTTTTTCCTTGTCGTCAGCTGTGTTGATCTTCGACTTAATTGCTCCTCCAGTCTTTCAGATACTCTGTCATATCCCCTCTGAAAATGCACCATTAAATTAAATTTATTTATTAAATTTGCTATTTATGCCGGACCATATTTCATTAAAAAAAACTGTGTCTCTTCTTCTTTCTGAGTCATACCATGGTTCATTTTCCCCTTTTACTGGCTACCTTAACTTCTTGTGTGTTATGTATGGAAAATACCTGGGCCAAGGATGAGGCAAGATGAGTTGGCGAACACAGCTTTACTGATGGAACAAGTGTGTACTGATGGAACAAGTATGGCGGTTACACGGCAGACACCTGGCATAGGGCACCGGTCAAAGAGGCCACAATATGGATGCCCCTGCCTTATATAAGGCAGTGCGGTGACATGATGGGAAGTGCACGTCACCACACTGCACTTCACAATAAAGGTGCCATTTAAAGCATTTCCTCCCCCCTTTAGAAAAGTCCAAAACCAGACACACAATTGAGACCCCCCCCCAAAAAAAAATAAAAAATTGGGACCCGAATCAGTCACTAAAATAACCAAAACTAAAGTACTAAAATGGCTTGACACACTCACTCAAAACAACCTAGAATAGGGCTGGCAGGTGGACTACCACACAGCCCACACAGCGTGGTGGATTATTCTGCCACCCATAACTAAATAAAAGTCCATTATCAAACTAAAATTACTTGCTGCGTTCCTAAACTAAAAATATAAACACACAAAATAAGCCCATACCATAACATGCATGCAAAACACAGGAACTATAAACACCCATTATTTACAGCACGAGTCTCTTGGTTGGGAGGGGTAGAACCGGCATAGGGGGGCCCAGAGCAGCCCCTTAGCAAGCGTGCCCCTGGAAGCTGCAAACCTCTGGGACTATGGCTGATCTTCTGGACGATGGAGCCCAACTCCTTCACTACCAACACCGACTTCCAAATGTTATGTATGGAAAATACCTGGGCCAAGGATGAGGCAAGATGAGCTGGCAAACACAGCTTTATTGATGGAACAGGTATGGCGGTTACACGGCACACGTCTGGCATAGGGCACTGGTCAAAGAGGCCACAAAATGGATGCCCCTGCCTTATATAGGGCAGTGTGGTGACGTGACGGGACGTGCATGTCACCACACTGCACTTCACAAAAAAAGTGCCATTTACTATACAACACTGTGTTTGCCCGAATGTTTCTGAAAATTGCATTCACGCTCTAAACAAACCAGATCGAGATTCAGTTTGATCTGGACTGAGGCCACCTTTTTCTGCTGGACCAAAGTTGACTGTGGTTTGGGGGAGCATTCACACCTAAAATTCCTGTCCTTATCAAACTGAAAAGTTTGAACGTCTGGACCAATCGGGTCAGGCAGGAGCTGTTCTAGGATCAGAGCTTTAGGAGTGCTGAGCTCCACAACACACCCACCCTTTACACACACACACACACACACACACACCCACACACACACACACACACACACACACACACACACACACACACATACATTATTTTGTTAGAGTTATCATCTTTCATACATCTCCTCCCTGGCTTCTAGTTAGTGAACATGGTATGTGATGATACATAAATACAGTGACAGCTTGGATTTAATATTTTGCTTATACCAAAACGACAACAGCTTTTTTCTCCTGAATTCAAACAGTGGTTGACTGACAATGCAACCATTAAAGAAAAACGTCTGCTACTAGCCATCTTAGGCTGGACTGAGACAAAAAAAAAAAAAAAAAAAAATCGGCCTGGCATTTTTGGTCCAGTTTGTTAAGTAGCAATATTCAACCATCACACTTAATTTTTCAACGTAAGTCTAGGCAGGGGGTCAATGATGACTACGCTTCGCTTCCAGACAGGCTCAACAACTTTTTTGCACGTTTTGAAGCATCAAACCCGACAATCAGAGGGAGGACTGGCCCATCTCCACCATCGGTTGGACCAGCTATCACCATCAATGCAGCGGACACACAGAGGACCCTAACCAGGGTCAACCCACGTAAAGCTGCAGGTCCGGACAACATCCCAGGACGTGTGCTCTGAGACTGTGCGAGCGAGTTGGCGGATGTCCTGACTGACATTTATAACATCTCCCTGAGTCAGGCCATTGTTCCCAGATGCTTTAAGACCTCTACCATAGTACTGGTGGCAAAGAAACCAGTTGTGTCCTGTCTGAATGACTATCGTCCTGTTGCACTGACACCAATTGTGATGAAGTGTTTTGAACAGCTTGTCAAACCACATATCACAGCCTGCCTCCCTGCATCACATGACCCACTCCAGTTTGCATATCGTTCAAACCGCTCCATGGAGAATGCTATAGTCACCACCTTGCACTCTGTCATCACCCACCTGGATCAGAAAGACACCTACGCCAGACTCCTGTACATTGATTTCAGTTCAGCATTCAACACCATTATTCCCCAGAGACTGATGGAGAAATTACTCCTTCTTGGTCTGAACACCGCCACATGTCTCTGGATCCTGGATTTCCTGACTGAGACCTCAGTCTGTCCATGTTGGAAATAACATCTCCAACTCTATCACGCTGAGCACCGGATCCCCTCAAGGCTGCGTACTCAGTCCACTGTTGTTTATACTTCTAACACATGACTGTCACGGTGGCCCTCACGAGCCACCATAAGACGCCAGCAGTCACCAGTGAGTTGCAGTGATGTTTTATTAGGAAGTGCAGGAACAGAGAATAACACACATGACAGTGCGGGTAGAACAATCACAGGATAACTTACAATATATGATGAACGAACAGCATCTGAGCCGGGGAACGCCCGATGCGTCAGACGATGTGACGGTAGAATCACAGATGAAGAATAACAGACAGTATCATAACAGACCGTACTATAACAGAGACTGCTGCATCGGGGTGCATTCAGCGCCCGCTTTTAACACCGGGCACTAATGACCCCGAATGCAGCACAGCTGTTGACTTTGACAGCAGGGAGCTCCACCGGGCACTGTCACAATAAGAGCCCGAGGAGCTAGAAGGAACCCACTGCTGTCAAAGCCTGGAAATGATGATATAAGATCCGAGTGCGGACGGAACCGGCACTCGGGTTGTAACAGTACCTCCCCCTCAAGGCCGAGCTCCTGAACGGCCAAATAACACCCAAGACCCCCACCCCCACCCCCCAGGGTGGGCGAATGGGGTTCCGGCAGGAGGGAGAGAGTCAAAAAGAACAAACTGATAACAGGGGACCAACAAAGCAATCACAGAGACAGGTGGAGAGAAAAAAAACAAACAAACAATACTCCCTTACGTGTGGGAGACAGGGACAGAACCCAACAGGCAATACATACATCGGTTTAAAACAATAAATGGACACTAGACAGAGGAGGGAAAAAAAACGAAACACCGATCACAGCTGAGGAAAAAAAAGGTGAGATACAAAATCACAGATATCAGGCCCCCCTGCGCATCCCAAAAGTTTACAGACATGAATACAATGAAAAAAAACCAGGGATGACTGCAGTCCTGGCTCTGAAGCATGGAGGCTGAAAGTTCGGGGGGCCGTCCGGCATCAAGTGGCCACAATGCAGGCAGGGGGGAAAAGGACAGTTCGGGCGGCCTACCCCAGTTCCATGCCCGGAAACAGTTAATTTCAGGCGGCCGGACCAGGTCGCCAAACAGGGGGTCCAATGGGTCGGGTGGCCGGCCCAGAGAGCCAAATGGGCACGGCAGTCCTTCAGGCGGCCGACCTGCATCGCTTGCCCACCAGAACCGTAGGGGGGAAGTAGCCGGCAGTCTCGCTGGAGAAGGGGAAGACGAGGGAGAACCGGGCGGAGCGTTCGGAACCCCAACGACCCCAGGTGGAGATGGGTTGCGCTCCTCAGGAGAACGAGGAGGGTGACGATGGTGATGATGGAGATGATGGAGATGAGCCCGTCCAGTATCCGGCGGCAGGGGATCTGCAGCTCCCTCACCGAACCTGGAAACTGCTGGTGCCGCACCCTCGTCAGACCCCGATTGGGTCGCGGTTGCTCCCGCGAAGGACCCCGATTGGGTCTTGGTTGCTCCTGTGAAGGACCCCGATTGGGTAGGTGCCGCACCAGGACTGACCTCCAACCCCGAACCCGGAACCTCTGGCACAGCGGGCGAATTCAGATCCGCGCCGACGACCCTGGGAGAAGGCTCGGGAGAGAGAAAAGAACCGGGATCAGGATCACCGGCAGCGCCAGAACCCGGCAAGACAAGCTTGGATGTAGCGGGTGGACGCACTCGGCTTCTCTCCCCAAGAGACAGGCAAAAATGCTCTAAGACGGAGTAAAGAAAGACAAAACAGAGCACTTGCCTGATCTCGAGTTCTGACGCCGTCCAGGACTTCGACGATCCGGGCTCTGACGGCAGGAGGTCATCTTCAGGCTCCCACTCAGCTACGGCGGGCTCTGCAGCTGGTATGATGGTGCGCGCAGCTCCTGGATCCTCCGGCACTGAAGCCCACGCCGACGGCCCACACGGCGTAGTGGCGGGGGACCCTTGACCTGCTGGACCGAACCGCTCGTCCGTGGAGACCCGGGGACGCTTCCTCGTCAGCGCAGGCTCCACGCTGCAGCCCACCCTCCTCCTCCGCCCACAACGTGGCTGCGGAACCGGAACCAGGCTCTCCAGAACCGCAGGCCCCCTCCTCATCCAGTGACGTTGGCCTGGCATCGAAGACCGCTCAGCGGAGGGAGACACAGAGGATGCGGGGTTAATAATTTCAGCCACAGCAGGTGGTGGAGGCTCGGGGAGCTGCAAACCCCGAACTCCACCTCCAGGAGTCTGACAGAGCAAATCACAATAACGAGAGTGTGAATGAACTTGGACTTGCCTGTCTCCTGAAGGTTGAGTGGTGCCTGCTGTAGCGGACGTTGCTCCTCCCTTTCCCCACCGGACAGTGACAGCGGGCCTCCTGGAAGGACGAGGTGGATCCGCTGGAGATGGTTCCGGGACGGGACTCACCAGGGCTGGACTCGGAGCACACACAGCGGCTGGAGAATGCGTCGAGGAGGAGGGGGCGACAGCCGAAATGAGCCGGGCACGGGACGCTGACGAGAGAATGGGAGATGGCCCGGGGGGAGATGAGGCTGCGGGAAATCCCCTCTGATGAGACGCAGGAGAGGCAGCTGTGCGAGGAATTGAGCCCTTGCGGCGACCCGGAGCTGGATCCGGACGGGGTTCATGCTCAGGAGGGTTATGGAGGTTACAACGGTCTCTGGTGGAAGGCGAAGCAAAGGTGAGGTCCGGGAACCGCCGCTCCTGTGTGGAGACAGAGGCGAGGAGGGCGTCGAACTCGGGGAAATCACGCAGTTCTGGACTCCTCTCCACCAGTCTAACTGCCGCCGTCACATGCTTAATGATTATAGACGGATGCACAACGGAGCTAGCAGCAGCCACTCGGTCCCGGACCTTGATTGCTGTCAGCTGCAGCTCCTCCGGGGGAATCCCGAGTGACGTCGTGCTGAATGGAGAAAGACCTCTGGATGGTGCGAATTCCCGGGCCGGAACAGAGGCAGGAGCGGGATCCCGAAGCAAGGGACGGCGTTTCCTCCTCTTCGGCTTCCTGCCGGGATTTCCTTCCAGCCCACGGAGTAGCTTGCGCTGTGCAGCAATGTCCAACCTCCTTGCGCTCACCGCAGGATGGTCGGCGAAGCGGGGAAGATAGTCGAGGACCTCCTCAGCTTGGTCCAGGTACCGTTGCACGTCGCTGCTGAAGTCGAGGAGGGAGGCGGTGTTAAGGATTTCGTCCACGTACTCAAGGGCGTCTGCGAGGACATCGCTCGGACTCTGAGTGCGGGACCTCCGTGACGGCATGCTTCAGCAACGGTACCCAGACAGGTAAGAGCAACAGTCCAGTACTGCTAAACTCACGGTGAATGGCGTCTCGGCGCGACGCCCCTCTCCAGACGTACTGGCAGCAGTCTACTGTCACGGTGGCCCTCACGAGCCACCATAAGATGCCAGCAGTCACCAGTGAGTTGCAGTGATGTTTTATTAGGAAGTGCAGGAACAGAGAATAACACACACGACAGTGCGGGTAGAACAATCACAGGATAACTTACAATATATGATGAACGAACAGCATCTGAGCCGGGGAACGCCCGATGCGTCAGACGATGTGACGGTAGAATCACAGACGGTATCATAACAGACCGTACTATAACAGAGGCTGCTGCATCGGGGTGCATTCAGTGCCCGCTTTTAACACCGGGCACTAATGACCCCAAATGCAGCACAGCTGTTGACTTTGACAGCAGGGAGCTCCACCGGGCACTGTCACAATAAGAGCCCGAGGAGCTAGAAGGAACCCACTGCTGTCAAAGCCTGGAAATGATGATATAAGATCCGAGTGCGGACGGAACCGGCACTCGGGTTGTAACAATGACTGTGCACCCAGACACGAGGGGAACCAGATTATTAAGTTTGCAGATGACACCACAGTGGTGGGACTTATTCAGAGGGATGAGGAATCAATGTACAGGGAAGAAGTGAGAGACCTGGAGGGCTGGTGCAGGGAGAACAATCTGGTGCTCAATGTGGACAAAACGAAGGAGATGATTATCGACTTCCGGTGGTCACAGCCTGAACACGTCCCTCTCAGCATCGGTGGCCATTTAGTGGCGAGAGTGGAGAACATCAAGTTCCTCAGAGTGCAGATCTCGCAGGACCTGACCTGGATCAAGAATTCCTTGGGGATTAGGAAGCAGGCCCAGCAGAGACTGCACTTCTTGAGGAAACTCAAACAGGCCTCTCTCCCCATCTGCATCCTCAGGACCTTCTACAGAGGTGTGGTGGAGAGTGTTCTGACATACTGCATTGCAACATGGTACTCCAGCTGCAGTATGTCAGACAAAAATGCCCTGTAGAGGATAGTTAAGGGAGCTGAGAGGGTAATTGGAGTTTCCCTCCCCTCAGTCCAAGAACTTTTTCAGAATCGTTGTAGGAGCAGGGCACTGAACATTGTCAAGGACCGTTCTCACCCTCTGAATAAACACTTTGAACTTCTGCTATCTGGCAAATGATTCCGGAGCATCAGAGGCAGAACCACCAGACTGATTAACAGATTCCTTCCGCAAGCTGTTAGGATGCTGAACAGTTGATCCGGAATCTCTCATACATACTACTGCACCTATGGACATTATGTATATTATTTGTATATTATAGTTCTGGTTAGTTTTCAAGTATGTCTCAGGGAAGTGTGAATGGCTGTGTTGGGGTGGGGGGTGAGGGTGTGTGTGAGTGTGTCTTAAATTATGTTCTTTTTACTTCTATGGATGCCGAGAGAAATGCAATTTCATCTTGCCTGCACTACAGTTGTATGTACAGCAATATGACAATAAAGGTTGAGTTGATCTGATTTGATTTGATTTGATTTGATTTGATTTAATGGTCTATCAGAGGTCAGAAATATCCCACTTTTGCCCTTAACAAGTGAAACACTGTGGTTTTAAAGAAAGAAAGAAAGAAAGAAAGAAAGAAAGAAAGAAAGAAAGAAAGTTACTTTATTGTCTATTTTGCATAAATATTTTGTCATAATTTTAAAGTCTCAAAGTTTTCCAAAGGTACAAAACTTTGAGAAAAAAGCTACACAAATACAAGAAAAAAAAAACCCATCACAAATATATATATACAATAAAAGCTTCAAATTTACTAGAATAATGTAACAAATTTGTATTGATGACTACCCATTTATTTAAAATGTGTACTAAATTCATGAGAGAAAAAAATGCAAAATTACAAGAAAAACAAACTTGACTTTAAAAGATAAAAGTTACAAATTCATGGCAAAAGCAGCAAATTTATGAGGAAAAAATTCACATATGTATAATTACAGTCATTAAGAATGTAAACACAGGAAGTTATTTAAAAAGATTTAATAAATTCATTAAGAAAAAGAATTCATAAATTATTGAGACAAAGGTCAGAAAATTACAAGAAAAATGTAGCTCATATGCAATAATTTAAAAAAAATAATGAAAAAAAATCAGTGAAAGATGAGGGAAAATTATTGAGGCAAAAATGCAAAGATGGAAGAATAAAAGATGCCAGTTTATGATGCAAAAGATAAGCTAAGCTAAACTAAGCTAAGCTAAATCAGATAAGATCAGCCTTTATTAGTCCCACAATGGGGAAATTCCAGGATTACAGCAGCAAAGGGATAGCAGCACTCAGCTGCACAAGATAATAAGAACTGGTTAGCCAAAGCAGTAGATGATATGTACACAGTTATATACACAGTGCAGGAGCATTGCGGCTAGATGGAATGAACAGCATTATGGTTTGTTAAATTACCCTGCAGAATATGAATATGTACCCAGACAGTATATTTCAAAAGTCACAAATTCAAGAAAAAAAAAATTGTCAGTCCATGAGCAAAAAATTTTCCACGATGTTTCAAATTTCATGAAGTTTCTTAAAAAGTCTATAATTGAAGACTTGAAGGTACTTCCTAGACCACAAATAGATGGTTAGCTTCCTCATTGTTTATACTTCACTATTTTGTTATTGTGATGATTAAAATTATTATATTTCTCTTTTATGAAAACTTACCATATCAATTATGTGAAACTGTGTTTTGCTCCTTTTGTATGGGTGTTTATTTTTCTTTTTCTTTTGATTGATCGAGGGGTGGGTTATATATAAAATTTGAATTTTGATGTCTGTAATTATTTTGTGCTTATTTATTAATAAAACAATACCATTGAAACAGGTCTATAATTAAAAAAGAATAAAAATAATCATGAGAAAAAGTAGTTAATTTATGAGAACTCTCCAAATTCACATAAAAATTCTACATTTTCAACTAAATAAAATCTCTAATTTAGGTGGTAGAGTAGCCTGAAACTGTACACAAGTAAACTTAGGTTATCTTTATATATTTTCACTCAAATATATATAAGAGTAGATACCCCAAAATAGTTAAAGAAGTTACTGAGATGTGACTTTAGTCTGGACATTTTGAGGTTTTTCTCCTGAATTTATGGCAGTTTTTTTCTAAATTTACTACTTTTTCCTTGCAAATTTGAATTTTTTTTTCTCCACTTAAATCAACTTTTCTCATAATTTGTGTTTAGTGCTAATTTAGGGTTTTTTTTGTACATTTGAGACTTTACTCTCATAAATTTGTGAGGTTTTCCTCCTAAATTAGAAATCACAAATAAAATGAACAAAGATGCATTATTTTCTGTAATATTATAGGCTATCTATAGCCTATTTTCTAACTCCCACCCCAAGAAAACCTCAAGTATTCTGAAACCTAAATGTTTGCAGAATATTCCAGCTGAGGCTGGCGTCATGCATCATTATGACTTTGTTACCTGCAGAAAAGCTGCTACAGTCTCTCGCTGTTGGGATAGGGAGGCACCTCTCTGTGTGTGCACACCAGGGCTGCAGCGCGTGCAGGTACTGTCATGAACTCCTCATGCGTTTTGACACAGCGCCCAGAGGAAAGGAGAAAAACCCACTCGCAGGAGATAGTTGTGCATTTTATTTACAGTTAGTGAATAAACAGTTCAGGGTAACAGATGAATATACCAGCTGAGATTCAATGATTCAACATGGCAGGTGAGTTGTACAGGATACATAAGGATGTCCTCCAGGACGCTCTACAGAACAGGTGAGTGACTAGGGAAAATGTTCCACGGCAGACGGAACTGCGGAGGGGGAATGGAGAAGTGCCCAGGAGAGGAACCGCCAGGCTGAACTGGACGGCAGGGCGAAAACAATCTGTACTCACGTAGGCTGGAGCAGTCTGAGTAGATCCCAGTGAATGTCCCAGATGAACACAAACAACCAATAACAGATAACCACGCCACTCAGTGTGAAGCGGAACCGAGAAGAGCAGGCAGGGCTTCTAGACATGAGCAGCGGCGAGCAAACACTGTATGGATTAGCCACAGTGTACAACACAATGAGCCGACAATCTCTTCCAACAGACAAAGGGCTAAAATAGTGCCAGGCCTAATGAGGAAAGAGACTAAGTAATGAGAGTGAGAGTGAAACTGAGTGGGCAACACAAAGTGGAAACAGGTGTGTGGAGGAACATGAGTGAGCATGTGGATCAGGATGAATGGGTGTGTCTATGTGTGTAAGAGTGTGCATGAGAGAAAATGTATGTATGTGTGTGTATGTGTGTGTGCGCGTGAGCAGAGGAGTGACAGTGATAATGAACCACAGCTGATACCACTGACCGGAGGAGGAGGCGTGGCTGAGCTGTCAGGGAGCCGAACGGATCCGAGGCTCCCTGAGAGCGCCTGATGGAAAATAGACAGCAACAAATACACAAAGGAGTAAACAGTCACCGCGTCACAGAACTGGGCCTAACATCAGCCCAGTTCACGACAGGTACAGGGGACAGAACGTGTGTGAGAAGAGGGATCATACCATTTGTGTGGCGGGGGGCGGGGGTCATTTTCATTTTTAAAAAGTTTAAATGACAAACTATTGTATTGGATGTTATTTCAGCTTGTCAAAGACAAACTAAAATTTTATGATCACAACTTTTCTCACTTCAGTTTTTAGGGGTGCCAAGTTCAAATTTAAGGGTGCTACAGTACCCCTAAAAAAGGCCTAATGCCGCCCATGGGATCAGGTGTGAAAGCATCCTAAGTGTGAATGAATTATAAAACAGTTAGCTCCAACCTACCAATCTGACTAGACAATAGGGATTCCAGGAATGAATATTCCCTGATAAGTGCACTCAGATGTTTCACTGGATATGTGTCACTCCACTTCAGCAGTCTTCTAATAGTAACATTCAGTGGCTCTTTTACTCTATGTGAGAACTGTAATTCTGTGTTTTATACCATAATTTACACAGTGAGATGTTGTTTTAAAATAGATACTCCTCAAAATTCATCCCTTCCTGATTCAGATGTAATGCCCAGAGCCTTGTAAACATATGAGTGAAAAAAGCCGGTATGTCAACTCCATAGGTTCAAAGAGCAGGACTGTTTCCAGCAAAATAGATGAGCAGACATTGGATTTATTATCTTGATTAGTCAACTGTAATGCCTATGTGGAGAGAGACCTGATTTCATCTAAAAATGCCAAGAAGAAATGGGCAAAGTTCAGGGAAACTCATGGAAATTGGCCGATGCTAAAAAAATGGTTAGCCTCTAACTGCTAGCCACATGAGCTCATCTGCTGACCACAGACAAGATGGAGGAATATACCATCTCGATCAGAGACCTGTAATATCTATGTGGTGATAACACAAGCGTGGCTTTGCAAATAACTCCCTCAGCACAGCTATCAAACTAATTGGCATGATGGAGCAAATCACCCACAAATGCAGCTTGGGGAGGACCAGTTATGTGTCTAAAAACAAGATGAACTACACAATATCTGTTTTCTTTCTTTAATGAAAGCACCAAGGTGCAGCTGCCTTGGTGTGTCCTCTACTGGCCCCGCCTAGTTATTACAGGGCAGCTGTGGCGCAGGTGTAGTGTGGCCGACTACTGATCGGAGGGTCAGGGGTTTGATTCCCACTCTGTCTGCATGTCAAAATGTCCTTGAGCAAGACACTCAACCCCCAGTTGCTCCTAGTGGGTCAGGACAACGCCATGCATGGCAGCTATGCCACCATCAGTGTGTGAATGGGTGGATAGCAGGATCTGTAAAGCGCTTTGGTCATCTAGAGATGAGAATAAAAGCGCTATATAAGTGAATGCCATTTACCATTACAATACCTTTTTTGACGGCATAATGGTGAGTTAAATTTGTGTTTATTTTGAAAACAAAGCCTTATCTTGAAATTCTGTCAACTTAAAAGTCTAGAAAATATGGTGATATAATGATGCAAGCCTTTAGTTTCACTTGATTTTGACCAGCCACGCTGAAAAGCTGGTAACACACACACACACACGAAAAAACTACACACAGACACATTGAGTGATTACCGTATGCCTTGTTGCACCAAGGGATTATTAACAGGGTACATTTAAGAAGACTATTTTTCAACTGATTAAACAAACAAAAAAAAAAATTCTTGTACATTACTGTCAATAAATTTTGTATGCAGGACAGTTGTATAAAAGCAATATCACAGTCATGAACATACTACCACAGTGACCAAATCACCATATATTTGCTGGTACCACACTCACCCTTCTGTCATATTGTTTAAATGTTTGTCAACTGCTGTGAGAATTCTATGCTCTTCTCTTAAAGATGCACTCCGGTGGCTCTAAAACCATCTCAAAAACAAATGTGTACTGCCCATAGTGCCCAAAATAGTATATTGTGGCTTTTTATACACAAGCAAACTTTCTTTACCTTAGAACTGGGCGCATGCGCACGCAGCGACCAGCAGCTTGGTGATATAGTGCGTGTGTGCGTGTGTGTGTTTTTTGTACTTTTTTACGTTTTTAGAAAATCCTCTGTGTCGTTTCTGCTCTGGAGCGTTTGTGGAATATATGGCGAACAGCTCCCTAGTATCTGCAACATGGATTTCCTCTCATATCTCGCACTGCTGCTATCTGTGCTGTGGCTCTTTGTCTCTGAGGTAAACGCGTTCGGCTCCATGACGAGCAGAATAGCGGGCAGAATACAATATTCCAGGGACGTGTTGCTGCGCTTTAACACAGCTGGTGCAGAGTCTCTGATTGCGCCCAAATTTCAGCTGCCGGACTTTATTTTGAGAGACGGTCACAGCGGTGAAAAAAGAAGCGGCAGGAGGAAGCGTGGAAGACGTGGAGGTGTGAAATTGCGCCTTAGGAGACGTCAGTTTGGTAACATTCCTCTTCCTTCGATCATTTTTGGGAATGCACAGTCTGTGAGAAACAAGGTGGAGGAAATTCAAGGCAATGTACGTTACCAGAAGGATTTTAAGAACTGCTGCGTCATGGCTTTCACTGAATCTTGGCTTACTGCGCATGATCGGGATGCAGACCTGTGGATTGACGGCTTTGGAGCTCCGCTGCACTCGGATCGGCAGGAAGAGGTAACTGGGAAGCGTCAGGGGGGCGGAGTATGTTTATACATTAATAAGCAGTACTGCACATCTGTCACGGTCAGAGAGCGCATCTGTACACCCGATGCGGAGCTGCTGTCTGTGTCACTACGCCCCTTTTATTTGCCTCGAGAGTTTCCCCAACTTTTCATCACAACTGTGTACATTCATCCGAGGGCAGACGCTGACTCCGCCTCCAGCACCATCTCTGATGTGGTGCAGCGGCTGCAGTCAATTTCTCCAGAGGCGCCAAACTTCATTCTTGGGGATTTTAACCATGTTTCTTTAAAGAAGACACTTAAAAACTTTCATCAGTATGTCTCCTGCCCAACCAGGCGAAAAAAGACATTGGACCTGTGCTATGGATCCATAAAGAGGGCCTATAAATCACTCCCCCTTCCTCCTTTAGGATCCTCAGATCACAACTGTGTTCATTTGCTGCCCACATATAAAACTGCTCTCAGAAGAGGCAAAGTGGAGACGAGAGACATTGATGTGTGGACAGAAGATTCAGAGCACAGCCTCCAGGAATGCTTTGACTGTACAGACTGGAAGATGTTCATAATGGCCTGCGGGGATGATTTGGACTCTCTGGCTGAGCTCACATGCTCATACATGGCTCACTGTCAAAATAAGTTTGTTCCACGTAAACGTGTCAAAATATACCCCAACAACAAACCATGGGTTACTAAATCAGTTAAATCCTGCTTACAGAGGAAAGCTCTTGCCTTTAAACAAGGGTCTGTTTCTGCGCTACAGGTTGCCACCAAGGAGCTGAAGGCCAAAATTTTAAGAGCAAAACAGAATTATAAATCAGAATTGGAAAGCAAGATGGCAGCAAATAAACTTGGTTCGGCCTGGGCCAGTATGAAAACTATTGCAGGCCTTCAGAGCACAGAGCGCAGTAATCGTGTGTTTTTAGATGGTTTTAGTTCAGACACAGAGCTGGCTAATGCTCTTAATTGTTTTTATGGTCGTTTTGACTCCTTTGATTTTAGCACAGAAATCCAAGATTTGAAACGAAAACTCAAAGACAATCAGCACTTTAATATTGAGATGCAGGATGTTAAAAGGGAGTTCCGCGCTGTAAAAGTGAACAAAAGTCAGGGCCCTGATAATATATGTGGACGCCTGGTAAAGTCCTGTGCACATGAACTGAGTCCTATATTTCATTATATTTTCTATAAGTCCTTACAGACACAACATGTGCCTAAGATCTGGAAAGATGCCGTGGTTGTTCCCGTTCCAAAATCCAGCTGTCCTAAAACGGTAAACGACTTTAGACCAGTTGCTTTGACTTCAATTTTAATGAAAATTTTTGAAAAACTGGTCAGACGTGAGGTCCTAAGGCAGACTGAACATGCATTGGATCCTCTGCAGTTTGCCTATAGGCCTCACAGAGGAGTGGAGGATGCCACTGTCACTCTGTTTGACATGCTTTTTAAACATCTGGATTTTAATGGGACACACGCCAGGCTTTTATTTGTGGACTTTTCTTCTGCCTTTAATACAATCCAACCTCATATTTTAGTTGAAAGGCTCCTGCAACAATTTGATTTAAGCAATAATCTGGTGGGTTGGATTCTGGATTTCTTAACCAACAGGACGCAGAGAGTAAGGGTCAATGGCACATTGTCTGACCTAAAGTGCTCTTCTACTGGCTCTCCTCAGGGGTGTGTGTTGTCACCACTACTCTTCATCCTGTACACAAACATGTGTCGGAGCAGACATGACAACAGACACATTATAAAGTATGCTGATGACTCAGTCATTGTCAGTCTCCTCCAGGATGGTGAGAGTGGCCACGGCCCAGTAGTTGATGACTTTGTTCACTGGTGTGAGGATTCCTACCTGCAGCTGAATACAACAAAAACGAAAGATATGATTATTGACTTTAGGAGGAAAACTCCCAGGCACAAAGTCACCATACTAAAAGGCCAGACCACCGAATGTGTACAATCGTACAAATATCTTGGGACAATTATTGACAGTGGATTGAACTTTGAGGTGAACTGTGAAAGGGTGTGCAAAAAGGGTCAGCAAAATTTGCATTGTTTGAGGAAACTTGCACGCTTCCAAATTGACCGAACCATAATGACTATGTTCTATCGGGCTTTTATTGAATCTGTTTTATCCTTTTCTTTAATGTCATGGTTTGGTCAGATAAAACTGAAACAGAGGAAATCCTTGGATCAGGTAGTCAGATGGTCCAGTCGTTTGCTTGGTGAGTCACAGCTGAGCCTGACATCCCTGTACACCAGACAAGTACAGAGGATGGCCGACTCGATTTTAAATGATGACTCCCACCCTTTGCACTGCAACTTTCAGCTTCTTCCCTCCAGACGGAGGTTTGCTGTCCCAAAAAGTAGAACCCAGCGCTACAAAAACAGCTTTGTCCCTGCTGCTGTCAAAGAGTTGAACAAGCTATAAAAATTATATTGTACATATTTTATATTTACCTATTTTGTAAGATGTGTGCCTGTGTTTGTGTCTATGTTGAATGTAATTAGTGGCTTGTAAATATGGATGTCACCAACTGCAAAACAAATCTACCTACGGGTACAAATAAAGTAACCTGAACCTGAACCTGAACTGCTTGGAAAGAGGTTTTACATCTTTCACGTACTTAAGTATGCACGGTTCGATGAATGTTCTAATTATCTCCACCCATACTCCCGCCCACCAGTAGCGGAAAGAAGACATTGGGCTCCGAGAAGGTGATCCAACTTAAGGAAGTAAAAGTAATAGGTGAACCTGTGGAAGGATGATTCTCGGTGGAGTGGAGAGTCACATCGTTTGATTGCAGTGATTGCCTCAAAAGGTTGTGCAACGAAATATTAAGTTAAGGGTACCATCATTTTTGTCCAGGCCTGTTTCATGAGTTTGTTTTTTAAAATAATTCTGTTGAACCACAATTCAAAAGCATTGTCTGATTTTCATTGGTTAATTTTCATAGAATTTTTATTTATTACCTCTTTTGTCAGATTCAAGTTATTTCTGTGACCATTGTGGGTTTTTCTTTCATTAACAGAGGGGTACCAACAATTTTGTCCATGTCTGTATGTAGTTTTAGACTGTTTTGCCTTTTCCTGTGACAGGGCCATTATTCCTCCTCTCCCAGACATCCCCAGCTGGTTAATTACTCTCTGCCTGCTCTCGTAGTCATCTCAGCTGCGAGAGTTCTGTAATTAGGTCACCAGTCTGCTCTGGTTCCCCATACCTGCTACTCATTGTGCCATCTCACTGCACTATTTAAGTGCTGCCTGTTCACTCAGTCATTGCTGCTAGATTGAATGTATCAAGACTGGTTTTTCTCTGGATGATTCTCTCCCTGCTCATCTCCTCATTTCCTCCTGAGCCCAGTCTGTAAGTTTTTCTTGTTTGGCATTTTTTGTTTGTTCTGCACTGTTTTTGGACTTTTGTTCTTTTTGTTAATAAATGTCACAAACACAATTCAGCGTGTGGGTCTGTCTCTCTGCCCCGTAGGGGCAAGCATGACACTCAAGTAGGTGTTTTTTTGTTTTTTTTTACAAAATTCCACTTGTGACTTCTCCCCGTTTTGTAAATTTGTGACTTTTTCCCCTAGTTTCATAAATTTGTGACATTCCCCATCTTGTAGATTTGCAACCCCCCACCCCTGCCCCCAGTTTCGTAGATTTGAAACGTTTTCTGCCACTTTCGTAAATTTGACTTTTTTCCTGAAAGTTTTGTAAACTTTTGACTCTCCTCCTAAATTTTCTTTTCCATTTTCCCATTTTCTAAATTTGCAGCATTTTCCCCAGTTTTGTAAATATGAGACTTATATTTAAAATTATTGACCTTTTAAACAATTGTCAAATTAGCATCTTTTATCATATTTTTGCACCTTTTTTCAAATTTATACCTAATTCACATTCATACTATGCTACGTATGAATATATATGAAATATAACCACTGCCATCCCCCTTGTTAAAAAATAAATGGTCTACAAGCAAGAAATATGTATATGAAATATAAAGGTACTGATGACTTATTAATCTAACAAATTTGCAGCCTTGAAAAAGTCTTTGGAGTCCTTAATCACAACAGAATGTTAAGAAGTGGTGTGTATTTTGTAGGTGAAAGATTTATAAAGCATCAACAGATTTTAGAAGATTAGAAATTTTTCATTCAAAAATAGTGCACGGAGGTACAATAACAGTTTTTGAAAAATATCTCACACCAGAATCAGTTTTATCAGGAGGCTGGTGTGCTAAGCAGCTAAACTTAAAGTCCAAATGTCAGTCCGAATAATACGTCCACTACAATGCTCAAACAGACACCCACCTTTAGGTGTTTCTCTGTAAATCTGAAAAACAGCATCTATATGTTGAGGTGACATGAGGAATGTGACACAGATGTCTGCTCCTCAGCTTCACCGGAGTGACCCCTACCATCTCCAAATATTAGCCTGACACAAACCTTGACATTGACCAACTGCTTGCAGACAGGGACTAAAATATCCCTGACAAACTGATTTGTTAACATTCTGATGCAAATATGCACATTTAACCCACACATAACATGTTCTGTTTTTCTCCAGCCTCTTAATTAAATATTTCTTTATGTTTTAGATTTTAGCCTTAACTTTGTCTTGAATGCTGACTGCAGGTGCTATACCTTTCCAGCTTTGGGTTTGATGAAGCTTTGGTTTATTGACAGGGGAATTTTCAAAAAATCTGAGCTAGACTTGTGTAAAACCTTCCTGACCTCACAGTGTATACAGTCAATAAAGCTTCCAAAAATAAGTGACCCAGTTGGAAAAGAAACTAGTGCCAAATGCAGTCAGATGGAAAAGACTTTGAGGAGAAAAAACATACCAAAATGGGTGAAAAGCCTTAGCCATTTCACACTTCGCATCCACTGAGATGAAGAACAGTTTTTTGTTTGTTTGTTTTGTTTTGGTTCTTATTGGTGAGGTACTGTTCGGTTTCAGCTGTTGAACATTTTCACATTTTATACTTTTCAACATCTCGTCTCACTCATCTACACTCTCCTCTCTCAGCTGGTCTCCACCAGCTGTAAATTGTGTTAGTAGGTACAAAATTTCAAGATAATAAAAGATTGGTGAATGCCAAGTTCACTTAAAGGGGTCATTGACTGCTCTTCATACACATTTCAACAGCTCACTCATGTCGTAATGAAGTGCTTGTGACATATTTTGTTCAGATTTTCTTAAATTTTTTAATTATTGAAACATTTTTTTTTTTAAATTTTTCTTGGCTTTCTTCAAACACTCTGATTCAAAGCCGTCACTTCAAGAAACAGACTTTAGCTGTTCAACTCCACCCTCGCTTGTACATCAGTTAGCCATTAGCTGAGAAGGTTCTAGTTGGCTCCTCCCAGCTCGGTTGAGCAGCGCTCTGGTTCACTGATCCACAGTCAGTGGTGTTATCTCGTGTCAGTCCGGTCTAGCTCCCAATAAAATCTGCCATGATTCCACAACAAATTGCTAGCACCACATGCTGAACAGTCACTGCGACCCAAGGCGAGATACCGAGCCAAGGGATCTCAAAGGGCAGTGTGGCTCTGTGGAACTCCACTCTTCTCTCACAGCCAGCTGAAAGCTGGAGTAACTACGCTGTCCATCAGAGCAGAGCGGATCCACGGAGGACGGTGGGGTTGCTTGACCTGAGAGCCAGCAGTATCTGGTCCCGGGACATTTTGATTGTAGGGAGCCGGAGGCTTCGTTGTGATTCTGCGGTGGATTGCACGTACTGGTGTTATACCAATAACTCCCCCGCTAATCCGGGGGGGTTCCTGGCACAACACTGGCCAGTAGCCCTGGTCCCGGACCATAAAACCAACTGGTGTGCCATGGCGAGCGATCTGCTGTAGAATCACAATGAAGCCACTTGGACATGGGCCAGAGTGAGCCAGGAGGTAACAGGGATGGCTATTAGGGTGACTAAGATCTGAAGAAAATAACAATATAAGCCACACTTACAGCGAGTGTTCTGGTACCAGTGTTAGCTAATAAGCTACCTTTAGCCACCACTTCATTTACATGACTGATAGCTAGGCGGACCAATAATAGAGCAGTGGGTGGGTCTCAAGGATGGCAGTGGATTGGCTTTTTCAAAACCTGATGTATACGATTTACCCGGAAGAGTCAAAAAGCCTTTTGGGGAGTTTCTCTGAGAGAAAAATGAAATAAAGGAACTGTGCTTTTTTCAGATAGTTGACTTTGTGGAAAATGTTTGGTTAATCATGTGATCAGTTGACACATTTGAGGCAGTTAAAACCCACAAGCACACCATTTTTCAATCAATGACCCCTTTAAATTGATCGTACATCACGTTTACCAACAAATTTGTTCTCACATGAGCCCCAGTTAGTGTATTAATAGACTTTTTGGGACAAAGATAGAGTTCTCATTCTGAAGTTTTGACATCTCTTTCAAATCCTTACTGGGAGGAACTGAAGATGTGAGGAGGACATGCAGGCGGAGGATGACAGATAACATAATGAAAAACATCCTAGCACAAAGTGGAAGCCTTTAAGTTTCAAGCTACTTCCATTATTACTTACAACACATGTGTTCTGCAAATAATGACAGCGCAAAGCTTAAAAAGACTCGCCCAATTTCCTCACACACCTTTTTAATGAATGAGAACAGACCCCTCTGGAGTAAAAAGGTCCATACATCCACTCTGAATGTGACAAATGCAAAGGGCTGAGGAGTGGAACAAGGGTTATCTAAAATGAAGTTATATCTGCTTTCTTTGGTTGCTGTAATTCATCCTGAGAGGTCAAAAAATAAGGCTGAGCACCATTTATAGAACCTGCTGCCGCCACTGGCCTCAAACCTCAGATGCTACATTTGATCTGGCCTCCTTCTTCTTTTGTCTATCATTCACCATCTCTCCGGTTTAATTTTCTGTGTATAGAGGTGCTGAGGTGTTATCTTAAGATGGAAGACCCCCCCACCACCACCACCGGATACTGCCGCACTTCCCCACCATCCACCTTTGTCAGCACAGGAGCTGCAGGGTAACACCTGTGCATACAGTATTTGAAACTAAAATAGGAATAAAATAACATGAACAATAGAGACTCGGTTGAAAATAAGTCTGGAATGTGGTTTAGGCTTTGAATGATAGTTAATGGGTGTGTTGGGTGGGATGAAAAACCTCAGTGTCACGTGGACTTGGAGGAAAACAAATAGCTGCAGGAATCAGAATCGGTCAAATCGTCACTTTAATTCTCTGTGGGTTTGTAAATCTGGACTCCTCTACACTCAAATTAAAAAAAGGACTTGAAGTGGTGCTTTAAAGTTTGTGAACCCTTAAAAATCATCTACATTTCTGCATAAATATGACCTAAAACAGTTTAGATTTTCACACAAATCCTAAAAGTAGATAAAGAGAACCCAGTTAACTAAATGAGAATTAAAAAATTTACTTTTTATTTACTGAGGGAAATGATCCAATATTACACATCTGTGATTGGCAAAAGGTGGTGAACCTTTCATTTCAGTATCTGGTGTGAGACCCCCTTTTGCAGCAATAGCTGCAACTAAACTTTTTCCGATAACTGTTGATAAGTCCTGCACGTCAGCTTGGAGGAATTTTAGCCCATTCCTCCATACAGAACACCGTCAACTCTGGAATGTTGGTGAGTTTCCTTGCATGAACAGGGTTGCCTCCAGAAATTTTTTTAAGGGGGACCACATGGGGGCCACTGAAAATCTTGGTGTGACACGTCAAAATCAATTTAAAATGTTATCACGCTGTGTGCCCATTCGCGTTGGGTCTCAACGTGGTCTGAACGCACCTTGACAGTGTGATCTGTCCTACTTTGCTGTATTTTGTTAATATTTGTTAATAATATACAGCACACATCAATTATTCTTAAACATCTATGCTGTATTTTGTTAACATTTGTTAGAATCAGAAACAAACAGGGGTATATCGACAAAGGATAAAAGAAAATGATCCTGAAAGTTCAAGGCTGTGTATGTTTCCAGGGTCTTAAGAGGTTTTTGTGTAACTTCTTAAAATAAAATCCCAGTTCTGTTTTAAATTATTGCATTCTCCTTCATTTTTGCCCATCTATATTTATAATTGTAATATTTTCTTATTAAAAAAAAGGGAATCAACTTAAGTCTTATTTCATTTTCAGCGTTACCATTTTAATAAAAACCTATATTTTCAGCCTATTTATTTTAACCAAACTCTTAAACTCAAACTTCCCCATGGAAAAACAGAAAACACATAAATGGTCGAATTAAGCCTCCCCAATTTGGTATACAGTGAACACCCAAACTAGCTAGGGCCAGAGGGTAGACTACTGTGTAGCCCTGCTGAGTGGTTTATTTTGCCACTATGCTGGCAGCCGTGCTCCAAGCTAAGCACAGTCCTTCTCTTTTTTCTTTTTTTCACTGAGGAAGGCAGTTCAGTTGGAGGGGCCTTGAGGCGAACTCGTGGTGGACGCGCCTCTGGAGGCGCCAGCTGCAGCAGGCCCGGGCACCATCCCACCAGAGCCACAGCACACTCGTCAACAATGTCTCAGCCCGGATCCCACACCAGCTGGGTCGGCTCTTTATCTGCGGATCTTTATCCGCGGCAGCTGCTCTTACCTTCTGTAGATAGCTGGCTTGCCATCTCGAACTGTCCGCCATCTGAATGGTGGCTGGTCTCAGCTGTGCGGAGATCTTCATAGGTGTCAGTGGTGGTGATGATATTAAGGCCGACTGTGGGTCCATTTGCTTGGTTCTGCGGACCCGAACCCAGTTCATCACTGTGAGCGGCGCTCTGTGAGCGGCGCTCTGTGAGCGGCGCTCTGTTCGGCTGCGTTCGGCATTGTGGTTGTGATGTTATGACTCTCACATCTGCTGTGGGGTGTCCACCAGGTTGTGATGGTTCTGCTGTGTCCTGTTGGACTCTTCATCCTGCATTTCAGCGGTGGCTCCTAGAGGTTGATGCCAGTCGTGGATTCAGAAGATGTCCGGTGGTTCTATTGCATTCTGTTCGGCTGCTGACTCTTCATCCTGCAGCTCAGCAGCAGTTCCTGGAAGCTGGTGCTGGGCATGGATTCGGAAGCAGTCCGGTTTCTTCTCTCCCTCACCTGGTGCTGGCTGAGGTCGGGGTGATATGTCGCTGTCGTCGGTGACGGGATGTGCGCTGGGCCGTCTTTGGCCACCAGGGTCCCCTTTCTCCATGAACTCCCTGTCTTGCGGCTCCATGGCAGCTGTCTGAAGCTCATGTTGGGCGAGTGTCAGAAGTGAGTCCATTTTGCCTTCCCCCCCCCCCCCGGAAAGTCTGGTCATGTCGATTTGTTGCCATCGCCGTTGGTAAAACCTGCGCTGGGTTGTTGTGTTCCAGGGTTCCCGATAGATGCGGGCTCCCTCTCCTGCAGCTCTGCAGTGGCTCCCTGAGGCTCATGCTGGGCGAGGAAATGAGGCGAGTCTGGTTGCTGCTCTCTCTCCATGCTATGTTCGCTCTCTGTGCTGTGTTCACTCTCTGTGCTGTGCTCTTCGGCTAGCTTGTCATGAGTTAGCTCATCTTCTAATGGTCCGAAGGCGCATGTTCTCACTAAGACTCGGAGCTCCATAGCATAACGTTGAGTTGACTTACCCACTGGATTTTTGCTGGGTTGTTGCTCTGTGGTGCCCTGCTGTCCCGCGGTGTCTAACTCGGGGACCTCCCGAGAGGGTGTGAGGTCGATGGGCTTAGCAACCGGGGCAACCGTCCATGCAACAGTGAAATGTTCAGTCAGCAATGCTACATAGTCATAATACGTAGCCTCCTGTCCTAAATTGTCAACTATCCGCCGCCCCTCATCACCCAGGTGACCGTAGAGAACCGCTCGTATCCACAGGTCTCCAAATCTCACTAGGTTTACAGCCTCTGCATAGCTGGCAAACCACTCAAACCAACAGGGCCATGGAATGGGCAGCTCACCTGGGGTGTTGAGGAGCCACAGTGGTAGCTTCGGACACGCTCCCATCTTCGGTAACAGTCATAGTGGCTTCAAGCACGCTTCCATGGTTTAACTCTTGTTGCCAAATGTTATGTCCGGAAACCCGGAATGACGCACAGAGAGCGGTGTCTGCTTGGAACATGAACTTTAGTTCACCACTACGTATATAACTTAGAGTACAGGTCTGCTGTTGTATACTGAGCCAAGGGAGAAAGAGGCCGTAAGATGGCTGACCCTCACATCATATGTGCTCAGCGTGATGATGTCACCAAACGGCTGTAGAACTTGACTTTACTGTATGACTCACAGATATACAAGGCACTCCTGTACAGGCAGAGGCGAAGGTCAAAAGAGACCGTGCCTCTTCGGCATCAGCCCTTTATACTCATGGTGGCGGCGGAACCGGAAAGGTGGAGCCACCACCCACATCACACAATAATACCTCTTATTGTAACATTACACCCCCCCTTTAAAAAATCCAAAACGCATGCACACCAGTTAGACCCAACCCAAATTTAGTACCCGAGTCACACTCTAGTGGTAAACAAATAAAGCAGGCCTTTCCATGCACACAAACAACTAAAACTAGAGGGGGACAGGTGGACTGCCGTCCCACCTCCATATGGCCAGACAGATTATTCTGCCATCTCTGATAATAAAAGTCCATGAAATAAAATATTGATGTGTCCCTATCATAACATAAAACAACCCCATAAACTTATATACATATAGGCAAACCTTAATTCAACAAACAATCAGTTAACATGCACATTCATGCCCTGATATTAACACACTCAATAATATCACCCCAACCCAGGCAAACCCCACAGTAATACACACCCCAAGCATGGTGACACACACATCACTTGTTTTGGGTTTTATTTCATATGGGCACCTGCTGTAGCAGTTTAGCACGAGAAACATATTAACTACGTAGCCCGGGCAATTAACATTTAACCCAACTCATTGCCCCTTGCTACGATGTCTCGATGGAGAGGCCACCCCCTGGGGGACTCGTCTGGCGGGTCCTTCGTCTCTTCGCCCCTGGAGATGAGCAATGTTGGAGTCCCGACACCTCCTTCTCCTCGATGGCGCGCCGCAGTTCACTGGGGTGTCTCCATGAGTCATCTGACAGCCGAAGGTACCCGTCACCCCGAACAGCTACTACCTTCAGCCGCCCCTGGTCCTCCCGTCATTTCCTTTTCCAATGGACCCCTCTCAGCCGAGCCTCCTCTCTGGGTCGACCCATATCACCGACTCCCAAAAGAGCTCAACTCGGCTTCCAATGTCCATGATGTGTCAACCCGGCCTTCACACTGGGTCGCGCCACACCGGCGACCCTCTGCAAAAATCCAGTGTTTCTGAGTGGCACGTCTGTCCACCGTGCCAGCCGGTCTTGCCCCACTCGCTTTCATTTTGAATGCTGGCGAAGCCATTGCAACCCCTTGCTTCTCGGTATCTCCAGGCCGAACTCCGGAAGCAGAGGAAGCCGTCCTCACAGCTCCACCGGCTGTCACGGGCGTTCCACCGTGCCACCCAGTTCCCTCACCTTGGGTAACTTGGGCCCTGGCACCGGAACCCTCCCGCGATGGCCCTGGGTGATATTGGTCTTGTCCATCTCCCAGAATACTAGGCCATGTATCGTCCCAAACTGCATCATCCACCACTTGCGGAACCGGCCAGTCCCACAAACCACAGCCCGACCACTCTTCTCCACTGCTGCTGGTGATTGAGAAGCCCAGTTCATAAAAAAGGTTGCAGCCCATCACATTCAACCTACTCGAGGTCATCCTGAACTGCAGGCTGGACACCACCGCTGACTTGTACCTCCCCATCAGCTCCAGCAAACCCATGATGGACAGCCTATTATCACCATACCCACACAATGGCATTGACAGACCTCTCACACGTTGGTAGGGGAAAAAACTCTTCACAGTAGACCAGTTCAACATGGACCTCACCACGCCCATGTCCACCAATAACAGCACGTCCTCGCTATCCAATGTAACTGTTAAATACGTACGGCCTTCTGTGCTTGGGGAGACAGTATGGATAACCAATAGGAGTCATGGCGGGGGAATCCACTTCACGTTGCCATTCCCCTCGCTCAAATTTTTTCAGACCCTGGCGAAATGATTTAGGAGTCCACACTTTCCACAGCTTTTGCCTTTCGCCGGACACTCTCTTGCCTTGTACTGGTGCTTGGTAGACCCGCAGCCAAAACATTTTGGTGATCCCGGGGCGGACCTTATTTTTATAGTAGTAGCGTATTCTTCTCTATCTTCTATGCTGTCATTGCTATCTGGGTCTACAGCCTGCGCCGCTGATTGTGAGTTGGGTTGCCCCAATGTTGTTCTCTCACCGAAGTCCTGTGACAGTTTATCCGCTGCTTCAAACTGTTGAGCTATCTCCACAGCCTTGGCCAACGTCAGTTCACCGGAATGTGTAAGGAGTCCTGACCGTGCCACTGCACACAGCGTGAGGTCCGCCAACTGATCCCGGACCATTTCCTCTTCTAAGGTCCAAAACTGGCAACACCCAGCAAGCTGGTGCAGGTCAGCAACATACCGCTTCACCGACTCTCCAGTCCACTAGAGGCACTGTCGGAACTGAATCCTCCGGACGATGATGTTCTCGGGGGTGCAAAAATAGCATGCCATTAGCCCAATCACGTCTTCAAAACTATCGCTCACACCCAGTGTGCTGAGAATGCATTGTCCCTCCATTCCAAGATTATGGACCAGTATCGCCCATGCACGCAATTTCTCTAGTTCACCAAGGTTCAGTGCCACAAGATAATTGTCGGCTGCAGCAAATCACCTTTCCCACGGTACCAGAGGCTCGCTGGGAAGCTCCAGAAATGGCCGAATGCCTGAAATACCTTTATCCATGGTTTTAACCGTGTCGCCAAATGTTATGTCCATAACCAGTATTCCAATAATGAGGCTGGAGGTGCAATAGAACTTGACTTTATTGTATGACTCACAGATATACAAAGCGCTCCTGTACAGGCAAAGGCCAAGGTCAAAAGAGGTCGTGCCTCTTCCGCATCAGCCCCTTATACTCAGGGTGGCGGCGGAACCGAAAAGGTGGAGCCACCACCCACATCACACAATAATACCTCTTATTATAACATTACAGGAGTGAAACCGACCATGGCCGCCCGTAGTTTTCCACCACTGGGGCTACCGGATTCCAGAACCTCCCGTAGCGCATGCGGGGCATGTTCAGCTCAGAGACCGAGTCCACCAGCTGCCATGCCTTGATGTGTGGGTTCCTGAAGGTGCCCCACCACGGGAGACAGAGGAATGGGAAGCACACGGTTGGAAAACTAAACCAGAGAGAAACGTTAGGGAACGAAGTCACCACGACCGCCACTCATCAGTTTTGTATTCGTTTGACTCAGTTCAGTGAAGCTGTTTTCGGGAGGGACACAAACCCCCCAGGTGCTTCATTCTGTCCCCGCAAGGGAGGCCGGAGGAGGAGACATTAAACTTCCTGCTCTCTCCAGAGGAGGGAGGCGAGTTGGGCACCTGGGGGGGGTGGCTCAATGGGCAGGGCAAGGCCACGCTGAGATCATGCTTCCATGGTGGCGGGTGGGCAGTGACCTACCCAGCGGGCACCCATCAGCCCCGAGGTGGGAACACCAAGAGCCAGCTTGCTTTGGTGGGTGTCGGCAACGGCTCGCCTCCTTCACTCCCACACGGGAGAGATTTGGACAGTGAGCTGGGGAGGTCCTCGGCGAGTGGGCATCCAGAGACCGGCGGGGAACCCTCCAGCCTCCACGTGGGGCTGAGCAGTGACTCTCCACCGTGTACAATGTCCTCTTCTTCTCGTGAGTCAATCTCGGGTTCAAACGTGTACAACTGAATCACTCCGAGGTTTTGACAAGCCATGCGAGGAAGCCTTCAGTGTTTTCAGGTCAATGGACAGTGGAGGGCTGGTCTTGCAGCAGTATGGGTGGGAGTATGGGTGGAGCTAATTAGAATATTCATAGATGTACATATACTTAAGTAGTTGGAAGATGTAAAAGCTCTTTCCAAGCAATTCCAAGACAATGAAAGTTTTGGGGGGGGGGGGGGGTTGTGGATAAAAAGCCACAATATACTATTTTGAGCAATAGACATTTGTTTTTGAGGTGGTTTTAGAGCAACCGGAGTGCATCTTTAACATAAAAATGTCAAAACAGGAAACAAACAAAACATCTTTTGGTTTATCAAGCACGGCCAGTTTTATGCAGTGGCAAGAGAAATAAAGAAAATATGTTATGAAAAATCTGCTGAAAAATATAAAAGTTACAGACATCATCCCTCTCCCCCTCCACGCTCTGTCTCTGTGCATCAGAGTGCTTCAAAGTCTGCCCCCCTTTCCCCAAACCGAGCCCTCAGTAAACATCCAATCAAACGTTAGTATGAAAATGAGCCAAAGAGTAGCCTGACAGCGTGTCAGGTTTCACACTGAGCAGGACGGAGAAAAACCAAGTTAAGTTTAGCAGTAAAACTTTGAGGGTGCAGTGATGCACCGTCAATTTTGTATTAGCGAATAGAGAGATAAGAAAAATTAAAAACAAAAATCAAAAGAAGATGTAAGATCTATATATAATTGTTCAGTCAACTGAGGTGCAACCTGCTACTCTTCCTACAGTGGAGCGTCTCTGTCAGTCACACACTGGGATGAGCCAGAATCCGCTGCATTTGACAAACTGAACAGAAATGACTGGTGTTTACCAGACCCCTATATAAAGTCCCGCCCCAGCCTCTAGTTCTGCTTATCCATGATAATTATTGTTTCATACAATTTTATGGATATAATTACTGATTTTTACTAAGATTGCTCACTTCCCACTGCAGCTTCTAGCAATTCACAAGTTGAGATGCATCCATTTTTCAGGCTATTTAAAGTGTACTGCTGCTCCTGATTGTATTAGCAGTAGCGCCAGTGTTGCTGGCAACAGTGGCATGCATCCAACCGCAACCATGTTCATGCTTCCACTATCTGAACTCAACACAAGGGCTGAGATGCTGTTATATTAAGAGTACTGGCAGTGTTGTCAAGTTTCTCTGTGTCAATGAGTTGGGGATCCATGGGACTGCAGAAACTTTGAGATGAGGCAGGAGGTGATGATGACATTGCTTCAGGTCTTTTTCTAAAGCTCATGGAATATGCCTTAGAGAAGGATGAGAAGCTAGCAAGCATTGCTAAGGGTATCCCAAAGAATGCAAAACACACATCTAAGGATATCTAAAATGAAATGATTCACACACTGGCAGACATGGTGCTTGGAGAGGTCAGAAAACTATGAAAATGCTGACTCTGCAGGGTTTTGCTTTAAGTGATGGGACTAGGGACAGAAACAGATACAATATGGAAAATCTGTCTGTGATGATTCAATTTGTTGGCAAGTCCATACCAGAGAAGCATCTTATTGGGTTGCTTGATTTGCATCAACTCAATGCAGAGTACATCACCTCCGAGATACTGGTCCACCTTTCTCAACTTAGCTACAAATCTGACAACATACTTAGCCAGTGTTATGATTGTGCTTCTGTGATGAGTTGGGTAAGAGGTGGTGTGCAAGCTCTGCTCCAAAAGATGCTTGGTAGATATATTCTATACATTCACTGCTATAAGCATCAACTGCACTTAGTGGTTGTGCATGCCATGGAGAGAGAACCATGTGCAAAAAAATTTTTTTGTCATGGCTGCCAATTATCCGCACCTGTGCGCACACCTGTTCTTCATCCTGGCCTGGCTATTTATAACGTGAGGTCCTGAGATCGGCGCAGAGTCGTCTGTCTCCTTCCCATGAGACCTGCTTTCGCCTTCTCCACGTCGAGCTTCCTAGCCTCGTCGAGTTTCCTGTCCAGCCTTTCGCCTACTGGACTCATCGTCTCCCCGCTTCAAGTAAGCAACCATCAATTCCTTTTACCTCTCTGTGATCCCCTGTGCACAGGCGGAGATCCGTGGCGGCGGATTCCTTCCACCTGGTGGCGGACTCATCCTCTCCATTCATCACCTACATCTTCTCCTGCGGGCCTGCTGGCACTGTCTTCCTGGCCGGAGCTGCTGAGCTTAACCTGTGCTCCACTTTACCACCTCTAACAGTAAGCGCTGAACTTTCTGGTGCATACCCCACTAAGACAGCATCTAACTCTCCTTCTGTTTCTCCACAGGGTTGCCAGGTTGCACGGTGCTCTGCTCGCCTCAGCTGATTCACCCTCTCACTATATACATCTACAGATACGCATACAGTGGGGCAAAAAAGTATTTAGTCAGCCACCAATTGTGCAAGTTCTCCCACTTAAAAGATGAGAGAGGTCTCCAATTTTCATCATAGGTATACCTCAACTATGAGAGACAAAATGGGAAAAAAAATCCAGAAAATCACATTGAAGGATTTTTAATGAATTAATTGGTAAATTCCTCAGTAAAATAAGTATTTGGTCACCTACAAACAAGCAAGATTTCTGTCTCTCACAGACCTGTAACTTCTTCTTTAAGAGGCTCCTCTGTCCTCCACTCGTTACCTGTATTAATGGCACCTGTTTGAACTCGTTATCAGTATAAAAGACACCTGTCCACAACCTCAAACAGTCAGACTCCAAACTCCACTATGGCCAAGACCAAAGAGCTGTCAAAGGACACCAGAAACAAAATTGTAGACCTGCACCAGGCTGGGAAGACTGAATCTGCAATAGGTAAGCAGCTTGGTGTGAAGAAATCAACTGTGGGAGCAATTATTAGAAAATGGAAGACATACAAGACCACTGATAATCTCCCTCGATCTGGAACTCCACGCAAGATCTCACCCCGTGGGGTCAAAATTATCACGAGAAGGGTGAGCAAAAATCCCAGAACCACATGGGGGGACCTAGTGAATGACCTGCAGAGAGCTGGGACCAAAGTAACAAAGGCTACATCAGAAACACACTACGCCCCCAGGGACTCAAATCCTGCAGTGCCAGACATGTCCCCCTGCTTAAGCCAGTACATGTCCAGGCCCATCTGAAGTTTGCTAGAGAGCATTTGCACACCATTATTCCCCAGAGACTGATAGAGAAATTACTCCTTCTCGGTCTGAACACCGCCACATGTCTCTGGATCCTGGATTTCCTGACTGAGAGACCTCAGTCTGTCCGGGTTGGAAACAACATCTCCAACTCTGTCACGCTGAGTACCGGAACCCCTCAAGGCTGTGTACTCAGTCCACTGTTGTTTACACTTCTAACACATGACTGTGTATCCAAACACGAGGGGAACCAGATTATTAAGTTTGCAGATGACACCACGGTGGTGGGACTTATTCAGAGGGAGGAGGAATCAATGTACAGGGAAGAAGTGAGAGACCTGGAGGGCTGGTGCAGGGAGAACAATCTGGTGCTCCACGTGGACAAAACAAAGGAGATGATTATCGACTTCCGGCGGTCACAGCCTGAACACGTCCAGGGACAGTTAAGGGAGCTGAGAGGGTAATTGGAGTCTCCCTCCCCTCTGTCCAAGAACTTTTTCAGAGCCGTTGTAGGAGCAGGGCACTGAACATTGTCAAGGACCGTTCTCACCCTCTGCATAAACACTTTGAACTTCTTCCATCTGGTAAACGATTCCGGAGCATCAGAGGCAGAACCACCAGACTGATCAACAGCTTCCTCCCACAAGCTGTCAGGATGCTGAACAGCTGACCCGGAATCTCACATACACACTACTGCACCTATGGACATTTTGTATATTATAGTTAGTTATTCTTTTTCCCCAAGTATGTCTCAGGGATGTGTGAATGGATGGGGGGGTGGGAACTATGTGGGAGTGTGTCTTAATCATGCTGCTTCTTATATGGATGCCGAGAGAAACGCAATTTCATCTTGCCTGCACTACAGTTGTATGTACAGCAATATGACAATAAAGTTTGATTTGATTTGATTTGATTTGGACAATCCAGAAGAGGATTGGGAGAATGTCATATGGTCAGATGAAACCAAAATAGAACTTTTTGGTAAAAACTCAACTTGTTGTGTTTGGAGGAGAAAGAACACCATACCTACTGTGAAGCATGGGGGTGGAAACATCATACTTTGGGGCTGTTTTTCTGCAAAGGGACCAGGACGACTGATCCATATAAAGGAAAGAATGAATGGGGCCATGTATCGTGAGATTTTGAGTGAAAACCTCCTTCCACCAGCAAGGGCATTGAAGATGAAACGTGGCTGGGTCTTTCAGCATGATAATGATCCCAAACACACCGCCCGGGCAACGAAGGAGTGGCTTCGTAAGAAGCATTTCAAGGTCCTGGAGTGGCCTAGCCAGTCTCCAGATCTCAACCCCATAGAAAATCTTTGGAGGGAGTTGAAAGTCCGTGTTGCCCAGCGACAGCCCCAAAACATCATTGCTCTAGAGGAGATCTGCATGGAGGAATGGGCCAAAATACCAGCAACAGTGTGTGAAAACCTTGTGAAGACTTACAGAAAACATTTTACCTCTGTCATTGCCAACAAAGGGTATATAACAAAGTATTGAGATGAACTTTTGTTATTGACCAAATACTTATTTTACCGAGGAATTTACCAATTAATTCATTAAAAATCCTTCAATGTGATTTTCTGGATTTTTTTTTCTTATTTTGTCTCTCATAGTTGAGGTATACCTATGATGAAAACTGGAGACCTCTCTCATCTTTTAAGTGGGAGAACTTGCACAATTGGTGGCTGACTAAATACTTTTTTACCCCACTGTACATGCACCCATACACTCTCACTATATTCAATAAATGGTTAATTGTGTCATTCTCGAGTCGTGTCTGCTCTTTGGGTCTGAAACTATGTCAGCACGACTCCGCCATAACGACCCAGCAGACAGCGCTTTAGTGCGCAAGGTTAACAACTTAGAGGCTCGAGTTGACCAGTTAGCCTACCAGCAGCAGATTGTTCTGACACAGCTACAGTAGCTCGGGTTACTGACCGGTTGGATCGCCTGGTTAGCCCACAGGCTTTCCCTTCGGCTCCTGTTAGCTCCTCTGCTCCCGCTAGCTCTGCCACTAGTCAGGCTACACCAGGTCCCCCATTACGGCTTACTCCCGACCCAACTCCCACCCGTTTTTGTGGCAAATTAGGAGAAGCTAGGGGATTCCTCATGCAGTGTGACATTGTGTTTCAGCGGGTGCCCGGGGATTTCCCCACTGACCATAGCTGTATAGGTTATGTGATTAATTTGTTAGAGGGGCGGGCTTTAGCTTGGGCTTACACCATTTTGGCTAGGGCTAAGTATGCATCCCTAACCTTCACACAGTTTGTTAACGAGTTTAAGGAGGTGTTTGACCACTCCAACCGAGATAGTGTGCTTACCTCCCGGCTGTTGAATCTTAAGCAAGGGGCTAGAGCCGTTGCCGATTACATCGTTGACTTCCGGGTGGTGGCCACGGAGGTGGGGTGGGAAGATGCCTCATTGTGCAGCATTTTTGTTAGGAGCCTGTGTCCTAGCCAGCGGGATGAGTTAGCCCACCTAGATAAGCCCACTACCCTAAATGAACTAATCTCACTAGCTATTAGCCTTGATAATAGACTGAGAGAGTGGGCGGCTGAGCGAAGAACTTCTGGTCGCTCGGGTGGTCAATCCCGCCGCTCCCTACAGCCCCCCCTGCTGGCCCTACCCTCTGCTGATTCCCCAGATGATCCGGAACCTATGGTGATGAGTGGGTTCAAGTTGTCTGTAGCAGAGAAACAGCGCCACTGGGAGTTGGGGTTGTGCCTTTACTGCGGGAGCGAGGAGCATGAGATTGAGCCCCAAACGGCCAAGGGGGGAGTCCGTGCGTCGCAGCAGGGGGCTCACGGACTGCCTGGTAATAATCCCCTCTCCTGTTTTCTGATTCCTATTCGCTTCAGTCATAATCATAGAGAGACAATCACACACGCACTCTTTGATTCAGGGGCCGAGCAGAGCTTTATTTCTGGGGAGCTGGCAACCCGGTTGGGGCTTCCCGTGCAGTTACTAGAGACCCCCTTAAAAATCATTGCTCTGTCTAAAGCCCCTTTAGCCACGGTCTCCCACCGGACCGCTCCAGTGTCAGTAATTATATTGGGCAATCATTGGGAGGAGTTGAGGCTGTATGTTCTGCCGGTGTCCTCCACCCCAGTTATTCTCGGTTATCCCTGGCTTCGTCTTCACAACCCTTCGATTGACTGGCGTTCCTTGAGTGTCTTAGCCTGGAGTTCCTTCTGCTTGAGTGCCTGTATACAGTCCGCTGTGTGCTCGCCATCCATGCGTCTGGGTGTCCCTGTCTCTCCATCTCCTGATTTGTCTAAGGTCCCATCAGAATATCATGACTTAGGGGCTGCCTTCAGTAAGCCCTTTCCCTCCCTCCTCACTGCCCGTATGATTGTGCTATCAATCTCCGAGCCAGAGCTCCGCTACCCTCTAGTAGACTTTACAACTTGTCTGTCCCGGAGCATGCAGCAATGGACAAATACATCAAAGAATCCTTGAGCTCAGGCATAATCCGGCCGTCATCTTTGGTGGTGGGGGCAGGGGTTTTTTTCATCAGCAAGAAGGATGGCTCACTAAGGCCGTGTATTGACTTTCAGGAGTTGAACAATATAACCATCAAAGACAAATACACTCTCCCACTCATTAACTCCACTTTTGATTCCCTCCAGGGGGCCTCCTGGTTTACCAAGTTGGACCTGCACAATGCCTATCATCTGGTGCGGATTCGGGAGGGTGATGAATGGAAGATGGCATTCCAGACACCTAGTGAGCATTTTGAATATCTGGTCATGCCGTTCGGGCTGACCAATGCCCCTGCCGTCTTCCAGCTGTTGATTAATGATGTGCTGAGAGATTTTTTAGGCACGTTTGTATTTGTCTACTTGGACGATATTCTGATTTTTTTCTCAGTCCCTGGATGAGCATCGTGTGCACGTGAGGCGGGTACTGCAGCGACTGTTGGAGAATAAACTCTTCATGAAGGCTGAAAAGTGTGAGCTTCATGTCTCTCGAACGTCTTTCCTTGGATTCATGATCGCCCACAACGAGCTCATCCCCGACCCGGTGAAGGTAAAAGCGGTGGTAGAGTGGCCCACACCATCGTCCAGGAAGCAGCTCCTACAGTTCCTGGGGTTTGCTAATTTCTACTGCCGTTTCATTCAGAACTACAGTCTTATTACTCTTCCTCTGACCAGTCTGACCTCTCCCAAGGTGCCCTTTCGGTGGACGGAGGAGGCAGCTGCGGCCTTTGCTCATCTGAAGGACAGGTTCTCATCCTCCCCTATTTTGACACAAGTGGACCCCGCTCTCCAATGTCTGGTGGAGGCGGACGCATCGGATTCGGGGGTTAGAGCCGTCCTATCTAAGTGCTCCCCGACGGATGACAAGATACGACCCTGTGCGTTCTTCTCCCATCGCCTATCCCTGGCTGAGCACGGTTACGACATCAGAGACAGGGAGCTCTTGGCTGTCAAGCTTGCGTTGGAGGAGTGGCGTCATTGGCTGGAGGGCGCTTCCCAGCCGTTCGTCTTTTGGACTGACCACAAAAACCTGGAGTACCTCTGGACGGCCAAGCATCTGAATGAACGGCAGGCTCGCTGGTCCCTGTTCTTTGGAAGACTCGACTTCACTATTACCTACCGTCCCGGGTCTAAGAATATGAAGCCGGATGCCCTGTCCCGACAGTTTGCCCCGGAGGCGGCGTAGATGACCGAGCACCCTATCCTCCCCTCATCGTGTGTCGTAGGCTCCCTCTCCTGGGGTATCAAGGACAGGGTCCTGAGGGCACAAGAAGACGAGCCCGACCCGGGCGGGGGGCCAGCAAGTAAACTGTTTGTCCCATCGGCTGTTCGGGGGCAGTTATTCAGTGGGGTCACTCATCCAAGTTCGCGTGTCACCCTGGGAGGGCACGTACAGTGGCCCTTCTTCAGAGAACGTTTTGGTGGCCATCTCTCCAGAAGGATGTTGGGGAGTACATCCGAGCCTGTCCCCAGTGTGCTGCTGGTAAGACGTCTTCTTCCCCACCAGCTGGACTGCTCCACCCCCTTCCTATCCCTGGTAGACCGTGGTCCCCGTGGTCCCATGTGGCTTTGGAGTTTATCACCGGCCTCCCAATGTCCAATCAGCACATGGCTATCCTCACCCTGGTCAACAGATTCTCCAAGGCTGCCCATTTCGTTCCCCTGCGGGGGCTGCCCACAGCTAGGGAGACAGCGGACCTTCTTGCCCAGCATGTGGTTTGGCTGCATGGGATCCCCCTGGACATTGTCTCCAATCGGGGTCCCCAGTTTGTTTCCCAAGTCTGGAAGTCATTCTGCAGCGCTCTGGGGGCTACGGCGAGTCTATCATCAGGCTACCATCCACAGACCAATGGGCAATGTGAACGAGTGAACCAGGAGTTGGAGGCTGTGCTGCGGTGCATTGCCACCACTAACCCATCGTCATGGAGCTCCCACCTTCCTTGGATTGAATATGCTCATAACACCACTATCTCTACAGCTATCGGCATGTCTCCCTTCGAAGTCTCGCTGGGCTACAATCCCCCACTATTTCCAGAGGAGGAGGGGGACATCGCTGTTTCTTCCATCCGTGTGCATCTGAAGTGCTGCCGTAGGATCTGGAGGGCTACCAGGGCGGCACTTCAACGTACGGCAGAGCGCAACGCTTCGGTGGCCAACCATCACAGGGTTCCGACTCACACCTATCGGGTGGGCCAACAGGTATGGCTGTCTACAAAACACATTAATTTGAAGGCTGAAAGGAAAAAGACGTTGCAGCGGTTCACTGGGTCTTTTCCCATCAGCCAGTTCATTAATCCTGTATCTGTGCACTTTACTCTCCCCCCCTTCCTCCGCATCTGTCCAACTTTCCACGTCTCCCAGGTCAAGCCCGTCTGCTCCAGCCCTTTGTGTCCTCTTCCCAGGACTCCACCACCACCGATGGTGATCAACGGCAAACCGGCATGGCCAGTCACCGCCATCCTGGTCGTCCGACACTGGGGTCGTGGCCTGCAGTATCTGGTGGACTGGGAGGGCTACGGGCCGGAGTGGAGGTTCTGAGTGTGCCCCTCCTTCGTGCTGGACAAGCAGCTCATCAGGAACTTCTACCAGGCGCACCCAGGATGGCTGGAACGACCGCCGAGAGGTGAGTCATAGGGGAGGAGTACTGTCATGGCTGCCAATTATCCGCACCTGTGTGCACACCTGCTCTTCATCCTGGCCTGGCTATTTATAGCGTGAGGTCCTGAGATCGGCGCAGAGTCGTCTGTCTCCTTCCCACGAGACCTGCTTTCGCCTTCTCCACATCAAGCTTCCTAGCCTCGTCAGGTTTTCTCCACTTCGAGCTTCCTAGCCTCGTCGAGTTTCCTGTCCAGCCTTTCGCCTACTGGACTCATTGTCTCCCCGCTTCAAGTAAGCAACCGTCAATTCCTTTTACCTCTCTGTGATCCCCTGTACACAGGCAGCAATCCGTGGCGGCGGATTCCTTCCACCTGGCGGCGGACTCATCCTCCGCATTCATCACCTACATCTTCTCCTGCGGGCCTGCTGGCACTGTCCTCCTGGCCGGAGCTGCTGAGCTTAACCTGTGCTCCACTTTACCACCTCTAACAGTAAGCGCTGAACTTTCTGGTGCATACCCTGCTAAGACAGCATCTAACTCTCCCTCTGTTTCTCCATAGGGTTGCCAGGTTGCACAGTGCTCTGCTCGCCCCAACTGATTCACCCTCTCACTATATACATCTACAGATACGCATACATGCATACACGCACCCATACACTCTCACTATATTCAATAAACAGTTAATTGTGTCATTCTCGAGTCGTGTCTGCTCTTTGGGTCTGAAACCATGTCATTTTTGACCTCTCTAGTTCGCTGTACAACTTTTTTCAGCACCACTATGAATCTAAGAAATATAATGTGCTAAGTTCATCAAAATTCTTTTTATTCAGCATTCTTTTAAGTCTAAATTTGAAGTTATTTGTAATTCAATTTTAATTATCTTTGTCAGGCTATTTTTTTAAATTATATTTATTTGTTTATTTATTTACTCATTTTACATTTTGATGAAGCAGCACCCTTGTGTGGTGACCAGATTTCTTTGTGCGCTACCAGCAATAATCCCCTTTTGCTGCTGTCTCTCAGTGTGGTGGTATGTCTCTCATACAGCTCTATATAAACTTCGTGAGTTAATCTGTTAAATTGTTGTTTAGGCTTGACTGACATTTGTAAGAAGTGACAGGAACAATGTTTATATACTTTATGGCCGTGTTAATTTGTATTCCAAATCTTACGTTTTGAATTAATGAAAAACTTTCTAGCTTTCTAGCTGTTAACACGTTGGCCACTAGCCTGTCGGCTGCTAGTATGCGCTTAAGAGGCATGAGGTGTTGCACAGTCAATGCATTGGTGTATGTGTCAACCTGGTGTTTCTTTGTGTAGGAGCTGTATGATGATGCTGTTGGTCACACTGGGCAACACACAGTGCATCCGTGAAAGTATTCACAGCGCTTCACTTTTTCCACATTTGGTTATGTTACAGCCTTATTCCAAAATGGATTAACTTAATTTTTTTCCTAAAAATTCTACACACAATACCCCATAATGACAATGTGAAAAAAAAATTAGGCTTTTGCAAATTTATTAAAAATAAAAACCTAAGAAATCACATGTACATAAGTATTCACAGCCTTTGCTCAATACTTTGTTGATGCACCTTTGGCAGCAATTACAGCCTCAAGTCTTTTTAAATATGATGCCACAAGTTTGGCACACCTATCTTTGGGCAGTTTCACCCATTCCCATTTGCAGCACCTCTCAAGCTCCATCAGGTTGGATGGGAAGCATCGGTGCACAGCCATTTTCAGATCTCTCCAGAGATGTTCAATTGGATTCAAGGCTGGGCTTTGGCTGGGCCACTCAAGGACATTCCCAGAGTTGTCCTGAAGCCACTCCGTTGACATCTTGCCTGTGTGCTGAGTGTTGTTGTCCTGCAGAAAGATGAACCGTCACCCCAGTCTGAGGCCAAGAGTGCTCTGGAGCAGGTTTTCATCCAGGATGTCTCTGTACATTGCTACATTCATCTTTTCCTCTATCCTGACGAGTTTCCCAGTTCCTGCCACTGAAAAACATCCCCACAGCATGATGCTGCCACCACCATACTTCACTGTAGGGATGGTATTGGCCTGATGATGAGCGGTGCCTGGTTTTCTCCAAACATGACGCCTGGCTTTCATGCCAAAGAGTTCAATCTTTGTCTCATCAGATCAGAGAATTTTGTTTCTCATGGTCCGAGAGTCCTTCAGCTGCCTTTCAGCAAACTCCAGGCAGGCTACCATGTGCCCTTTTACTGAGGAGTGGCTTCCATCTGGCCACTCTACTATACAGGCCTGATTGGCGGATTGCTGCAGAGATGGTTGTCCTTCTGGAAGGTTCTCCTCTTTCCACAGAGGAACACTGGAGCTCTGACAGAGTGACCATTGGGCTCTTGGGCCCTTCTCCCTCTATTACTCAGTTTGGACGGCCAGCCAACTCTAGGAAGAGTCCTGGTGCTTCCAAACTTCTTCCATTTATGGATGATGGAGGCCACTGTGCTCACTGGGACCTTCAAAGCAGCAGAAATTTATCTGTACCCTTCCCCAGATTTGTGCCTTGAGACAATCCTGTCTCGAATGTCTACAGACAATTCCTTTGACGCCATGCTTGGTTTGTGCTCTGACATACACTGTCAACTGTGGGACCTTATATAGACAGGTGTGTTCCTTTCCAAATCATGTCCAATCAAATGAGTTTACCACAGGTGGACTCCAATTAAGCTGCAGAAACATCTCAAGGATGATCAGTGGAAACAGGATGCACCTGAGCTCAATTTTGAGCTTCATGGCAAAGGTTGTGAATACTTATGTCTATGTGATTTCTTAGTTTTTTATTTTTAATAAATTTGCAAAAATCTCAAAAACAGAAACTTTTTTTCACATTGTCATTATGGGGTATTGTGTGTAGAATTTTGAGGAAAAAAATAATTTAATCCATTTTGTAATAAGGCTGTAACATAACAAAATCTGGAAAAAGTGAAGTGGTGTGAATACTTTCCCGATGCACTGTATGCTTCTGTCTTTATTCAGTAAAGAGCAATGAACCTGACCTGAGCTGTGATGTCATCACTACTGCCAGAACTAAGGGAATTTCACCTAGTTTTAAAAGGCTGCTTGAAATTCAATGGACAAACCACTTTGAGGTGACAAGGTGCATTGTTGACAATCAACATCGTATTTTCAGTATCCTATCTGGGATGATAGAGGATGATGATGTTGCAGTTGACCTGTGCACCGAGGCATCAGGTCTGCTTTGTCAAATTAAAAGGCATCACTTTTTCGAGACTGGAAAATTTCTACTTCGGGTGCTTGGTATCTTGAAACCAGCAAACGCAATTCCACAGTCTCAGTTTGTGGATATGTTTAATGCCTCTGAGGTTCTTGGTGCAGTGTTGGAGCTCTTAAAAACCATCTGTGAGGAGGAGTGTTGGGGAGAGTTATCGCAGGTACCTGCTGGTGATGATTCACACCCTCCAAAAAGAAACCATGTACAAACACCTTTGTGAAAGTGTGCTGTTAACTGTGGGCCATACAGACACCAATAGTCCTACCATTGCCCCGCATCAGTCTCTGAAAAGATCCCTCCTCAACATTCTTGACAGGGCCATTTCAGAAATTAAAAGTAGGTTTTCACAGAAGAATGTTGACCTAATGAAAACCATATCTTGTCTTGCACCCAAATCTAGTGCATTTCTAGATGTCACCATGTTGCACCCTCTGGCTGTGCTTGCTGGCACTGTTGCAGACAATGCAAGTATGAAAAATGAAATTCTTGTGGCAAAAGAAATGTTGCTCATGAAATGCCCAAACGAAACAGACCTGTCCACTGTGTGTCAACAACTGCAGCAGTACATTGAAGCCTTTCCAGAGTTGCATAAATTGTATGTAACAGCCCTGGTAATTGGTGTGTCTTCAGCATCGTGTGACAGTTCCTTCTCTACATTGTCACGAGTCCCAACCCCATATTGTTGCAGCATGTTGCATACAAGAAGCAGGGATTTAGTGATCTTGGCCCATGAGAAGTCCATAAATGGTAAATGGCGTTCATTTATAAAGCATTTTTTCTCATCTCTAGATACCAAAGCGCTTTACAGATCCTGCTATCCACTCATTCACACACACATTCACACACTGATGGCAGCAGAGCTGCCAAGCACCGGTGCTGGCCTGAACCTACCAGGAGCAACTGGGGGTTCAGTGTCTTGCTCAAGGACACTTCGACATGCAGACTGAGCTGGAATCGAACCCCTGACCCTCCGATCAGTAGTTGGCCACACTACACCTGCACCACAGCCGCCCCCCAACTACCACAACCACTAACATAACAACTAACTTGGACATGGATGAATTTGTGACAGTTTCTGTCCCGTCTCAAAGTGGCTCCCAGACACTACCCATGAGAGTATGCCCGGGGGATGGTGAGGGAGTTGAGCCAGCAGCTAGCACCTAGTGAAGAGGCTGGTTTGGAAAGAAAACCAGCAGTGTCTTGGCACTCACTATGCAAATGCAGACAAACTTTAAAAAAAAAAGCTACCACAATAAAACTGACTTTGGCCTTTCTGTGTTTTTATCAGGTTACTTTTCCTGATTGTAGGATGATGGTATGGTTGTCTGTTTCTGTGCTTACCCTACAATGGTGTCCAGGAAGTACCCATATCACCCTGACAAAGGTGGGCTACACCTCAGCTCTTGTGAAGTTTGAGTCTTATTATGACACGATGTATAAAAGTGGCTATAGTTTAAATTTGAAAAGGTAAGGAAAAACAGTTCTGAAATACTGATCAATTTAAAAAAATAGGTTGCATTATGAAAAGTCTCTGTGGTTAACCTGGATTCTGGAAGATTTATCATAAATTTATTATCATGTAAATTAAAATCAAGCAGAACAAGGCCTTGTGGTTTGTTCCATTGATGCTGGAAGCTGGAATGAGTCAGAGGTGGAGTGGTGGCTCAGTTGGTAGAGCATCCGCCCCACACCCGGGAGGCAGGGGTTCAAATCCCAGCCGGGTCATGCCGAAGACCATATAAAAGTGGAACTTCCTGCCGTCCAGCTTGGTGCTCGGCAAAAATGGAATGGAGGAGGGAAATTTGTGGTGGCGCCTTGCATGGCAGCGGCCCTCTGATTCTACACATTGGGGTGTGTGTGATTAACACAGTAGATAGGTAAAGCACAATCTCGTTCTACTGTACATGATTGGTTGTACAGTTGAATGACAATAAAGGGTGATTTGATTTGAGGTCAGATGATGCCACTTCCGCATTGAAAAACCCTGGCCCTCTTGTTAGCCATTGTTAGCAACATCAGGTAGAAACAATAAAGTGAGTCAGAATTTGTTTATAAGAACAACAGCGACTGGCTTAGAAATAGAAGTTTGGCAGCAGTGTGTGTACAACTGACTAGAAGAGACAAAACAAAAATGCTAAAAAATTATACATTTTACAAAGTTTTCACTCCTATGCTGATGTGTGTTGCATGGATGTAGCCATCTTGGATTTTTTTTTTCCACAATATCTTTATTGAACCTTTTTTTTTTTTTTTTTTTAACAAACATGATACAAACAAACACTAACACTAAAGTACTACAAAAAAAAAAAAAATGCACTAAAAACACCAACAACCACCAACAAAATCAAGTCTTCAACAATGCTCCTCTGTTTAGTCTAGACAATCCAATACATAAGTATACATATTATGTTCACCAGTTTGGAATTTACAAGGTCCACACACATCATTCACCTTCTTCTTCAAGAGTTATGTTTAAATTTTTTACATAATCAATAAAAGGTCTCCATATATTCTCAAACACAATTTCCTTTGATTTCAGTATATATGTTATTCTTTCTAATGGAAGGTTTGTTAACATCTGTCTTAACCACTGAGTCACATCTGGTCTATGAGTCTTTTTCCATAATAGTGCAATACATTTTTTGGCATTAAGCCATCTTGGATTTTGATTTTGGGAGTGGTGAGGTGTCAGCTGCTACTAGAGTTGCCAACTGTCCCATTTTAGTTGGGACGTCCTGTTTATTGTCCCGAACGGGACGTGCGTTGTCCCGTATATTTAAAGCCGCCTTAATGAACGGGCTAGGCCTACAAAGATCAGGGCCTATCATGAGCCAGTGAAAAAGATCACATTGTTGTTAATCGGTCACATTCTATGTCCATCACTTGATATTCATGTGTGGATGCTGATTGGTCTAATTTACAAGTGCCTCAGGGGTACCAGTAACAATAGCCTATCAGAGGAATTGTTTTGTCATGTGACTATGCAAGCGCCAATGAGAGGTAAGAAGTAATTAGCTCGGTCAGAATGTCCGGAAAAAAGTTTGAAAGTGGCACTCATGAAATTATTGAGAGGAAAAGAGCTTAAAGAAAATGAATTGCTCAAAAGATCCCGAAGTTTAAAGGATTTTTCTAAGCTGGAGCATCGAGTGGAGGAGGCTGCTAATTACTGCGGAGGAGACAGGTGGGCCGTTAACCTGTGCAGGTTTTTCAGTTTGCTGCTGTTGTGCATTGTTTGAATCAGGAATACTTCACTGATGTAATTTTATGCCGAAGGCAGTGTCTGTCGCACTGTAAAAAGGGAAATCTCAGTAAGATAAAATATCCTAAATCAAGGCTTTATGCTTGTTTTTTCTCTCACAAGATAATTTTGACAAGACAAGCATTTCTTTTTGTTGTGCAGTTTTCTGTAAGATTTTATTTGCTTTATGAAAGGTTTTACTTGTTTTAAGTAATTTAATCTTACTTTGTTGTGAGATATTTTTTTCTAATTTTAACTAATTATCTATTGCCAGATTTGTTTTTTGTTTATTTCAAGTAAAATTATCTGCCAACAGAACAAGAAAATTTGACTTATCAGATTACGTAAAAAAAGTTAAAACTACTGGAAAGCATGTAAAATTTTCTTACACATAAACTGCACAGCAAGAATAAATATCTTGTCAGACAAAAAGACAAGCATAAATGGCCTTAATTTATGTCATTTTACTTATATTTGACTTTTTGCAGTGTAGTTATGTTTTCTAGCTCAAAGTTGCATTATTTATCAGAGAAACAAGAATGAGGCCGTAGTGGCTCAGAAAGTAGAGCAGGTTGCCCAATAACCGGAGGGTTGGCGGTTCGGATCCCACGCTCTCCACCTTGCTGTTGTGTCCTTGGGCAAGACACTTTACCCACCTTGCCTCCAGCGTGTTCATGACACTGATGTATGAATGTGAATAAATGTTTGGTGGTGGTCAGAGAGGTCATTGGCATGGATTGGCAGCCATGTTTCCGTCAGTTTGCTACAGAGGTAGCTTACCACTATCATTGTCTGTGGAGTGAATGAATAACGGATTCATTGTAAAGTGTCTTTGGGTGTTATGAAAAGTGCTATGTAAATGCAATCCATAATTAAAAACAGTTATTACACATTTTTAAACTGAGATTCTGTGTTCTGTAAAATCTGAAATTTCTAGGTATACAGTGTGGTATTTTTTCCCTTGTAGTATTAAACATGACATTGAATAACAATAATTTTAAGGTATAATCAAGATTTAAAAAAATCCCTGTATTATGACAACACTAATGTCCACAACATCGTGGCACCGAGCAACAGTTAAAACCCTCTGTCCCTTATTTTTCTGTGAGAAAGTTGGCAACCCTAGCCGCTACCTCCAGTACTCAGGAATAAGTGAACTCTTAAGTGCAGACTGTTCTCAGGAGAATCATTATTTATTTGCAGGGACTCGAAATAAAAACAGTACAAGGGCTGAGCACAAAGCAACGCCAATTAGGAAATATACAAACAAGGGAAAGTTAGTCTCACGAGGAACACTTACAGGCCATGAGGAACTGGGGAAGAATATCAACTATGACACCACACCAGAATACAAACTCAGAGAGACATATATAGGGTAACTAATAATTTCATGGATTCAAGACAGCTGGGAGACAATCAGGGGCTAAACAGCAACACACATCAGGGAAAGTGGCTATGGGTATGGCACAAATAAGGGACTGAGAACAACAAGTAAACAAGTACAGGGGGTACACATGAGACTTGCACAGAAAATCAAGGGAAGACACAGAAGACAACAACAACAGGGACAACAGGGACGACAGGACAGACTAAGGACAGATGATGCACTTGAAACATACACACAGGATCAGGGGAGACATGACCACGAACAGAACATGACTGACAAGAACAAGAATATAACAAAGACCACAATGACAATGACAATGAACACAATGACCATACAAACCCAAAGCTGAGGCAGGGATTAAACATGAATGAAAGAAAACACAGAGAAGCATAATAAACTAAAGGCAAGGACATCACACAAGACCAGGGACCACAGAAGACAATAATAAACAGAAACCAACACATGGGAACCAGGGAAACACAGAAGGCAATAATAAAAATATTAATGACAAAGGAACACACAGAAAATCCAAAATGAGCAAAAAGCTTGGACATGATCTAAAACCATGTCCAGATCATGACATTACCCCACTCCCCACCCACCCGGGCGAATTCCAGACACCCCAGAAACAACACAAAAAAAAATGTAAACTGGGAGGGAGGATGGGGCACAGGCACCGCGGTCATAACCAAACACAGAAAGTCACAAGGAAAAAAAGGAAAAACGTCCATTGGGTGGCTGACAAAAGTCCCACGGCCACAACCCAGGAAAGCACAGCATGCCGGGTGTCTACCCAAAGTCCATAGACCCCAGAGACCATGACAGGTTGTGGGGGTGAGATGTTTTGAGAGATTTTTTTGCACTAAAAGTTGTGGGAAGAATTACAAATTTTAAAGCAGATGCTTTGTTCCATTGTTTACTGCAGTGATATTTTATATAACACCCAGTCACTCCAGGATTTCACAATGTTAGAATTGTGTCAATTCATGCAAAATCACTGATTGGCTGCATCTTTTGAGCGACCTTGCAACTTTGTCCAATCACTACAATTTTCCCGTAATTTTGGCCAGTCCTCGTCAACTTCCACCAATTTTGCCAATCAAATTTGTCCCTGAGTAGCGCTTAAACACTCAGTCTAACCAATCAAATGTGTCACTGCTCCTCACTCACATCTACGTTTACAGAGAGTTTTACAAGAAGAAGAAGCCATCTCTGTCATTCAGTCCATACATACAGCCAATCATGTACAGTAGAACAAAATTACGTTTCTCCTATCTACAGTGTTAATGGCATGTAGAATCAGAGGGGCCACTGCCATGCAAGGCACCGCTATAAACATCTTCTCCTTCCCTCATTCTATTACGCTGAGCACCAAGCTAGAAGGCGTGAAGTACCATTTTTATATGGTCTTTGGTATGACCAGGCCGGGACTTGAATCCCCAACCTCCTGGTTGTGGGGCGGATGCTCTATCAACTAGGCCACCACTCCGGAACACCATCCATCCATTCATCTTCTTCTGCTTAATCCTTTTCGGGTCGCGGGGGGGGGGGGGGGGGGGGGGGGGCTGGAGCCTATCCCAGCATCTTTGGGAGAGAGGCAGGGTACACCCTGGACAGATCGCCAGTCCATCGCAGGGCCAACACAGAGAGACAGACAACCATTCACTCTCACAGTCATATCTAAGGACAATTTAGAATCCCCAGTTTGGATGCCAATTAACCTAAAAACTCCGGAACACATCAGCAAAAAACAATGTGTGTGATTTAAAAAAAAAACCCCACTCACCCGCGAGGTTTACCACACCACACCGTCCCTTCCTCCATCTCACCCGGCCTTCCGGTTGATGTCTCATAATGTCTCCATCCTGACCATGTATACGAAGTGCTGAGTTTGTGTTAAAAAATGTCTGCCTGCCAAAAAACCACCCCATCACGGGAGCGTGCCTGAGAAGAGGTGCCGTAAAACCACAAACAAACGAGCAAATCTACCACTACAGCCAGTGTTTGAACATTTCACACATCTTTAGAGGTAAAATCATTACTACATCTTGTCGATGAGCTTTAAAACTATGATTCTCCGGTCTGAACACGGACCAATATGCGTACCCCCATAGGACTCCCGGTAAATGAAAGATCAGTATTTGATGAGACAGGTGTGTGTCAAGACACACAGCAGACAGACAGACAGACAGGTAGGAGATAGGCATGGAAAAAGAGAGAATATTGTCTGTAATTTTTTTTAAGAAAAACACAGACTTTGATAGACAATACAGAGCAACAGAATAAATTATTTCTTTTTTTCCTCTGCACTCGGTACTGAGTGGGTGGCGACCGCTGCGGTTTTCAAATGAAGGCGCTGCCAATAATTTCCAAATCTATACTCTTTAACAGGCATTCAATGCAATTTAGCTGTTGTAATGAATATTGTGTTAAAGTCTGTATTTGCTGTTGCACGAAAGAGTTTTTCTGTTTAGCAGAAGTTTTGTGGTGATTCGCTCTGCCTGCCTGTTGACTCATTCTCCACAGCTGCGTGCACACCTGCTCTCCTCATCAGCTGAACTATTTAAGCTGTGCTGCCCTCGGGTCTGCACGGAGTCGTCTTTCTCCCTGGTCTGATGAGACCGTCTCACCACTTCGTCAATCGTTGAGATTACTCTCTACCTCATTGTTCTCTGGAGGCTACTCCTCTCCTTCCTCATCTTCCAAGAGAACCACCTCCATCTCGTCGTCCTCCAGGGAATTCCACTCCCCGGCGCCAAGTAAGCTTCTCTCATCGCTATCATCTCTCCACACTTGCTCCCCTGTGCACAGGTGGAAATCCGTGGCGGTGGACCTCCTCCACCTGGCGGTGGACTGAGTACTCCCTGCACCTCTCCACTCCTTCTACCATTCCCTCTGCAACCAGGGCTGAAGACGCTGTCTTCCTGGCCGGAGCCTTCGGGACCAAACCTGAGCTGATCTCCAACTCGCCAACAGTAAGGCTAACAGTACAGCACAGTTCCAGTGTGTGGTTACTAATCCCCCTGTCTCTGCTTCTCCATAGGGTTGCCAGGCTGTACGGTGCTCCGATCTCCCCAGCAGCTCTATTCATATACACACGCATACACCCAAACATACATTACACAATAAAGATAAATGAGTTGATCTCTGGGTCTGTGTCTGCTTTCTGGGTCTCAAAACATGTCAAGTTTCTGCTTAATTTACAAATCACTGTTTAATAGGAATTTTTTTGACAATCCCGTGCTTTTCTAGTGGTGTTATATAGAATATCACTGCAGTAAACTATGGAAAAAAGGATCTACTTTAAAATTTGTAATTTTTCCAACAACTTTTAGTGCAAAAAACTCTTAAAACATTGCAACTTTTATTGCAACTTTTTAAAAAAAATACTCCCGCAAATTCAGGCTTTTTGGGCTGCAACAATCATAAAAAAAATCCTGCAAAATCCTGGAGGAACTGAACATCACAAGAAAAGTATAGGATTGTCAAAAAATCTGTCTGTCTGTCTGCTGCCCATCTTGACACACATCTGTCTCATCAGATACTGATCTTTCATTTACCAGGAGTCCTACAGAGGGGGACACACGTTTGTCTGTGTCCAGACAGGAGATTCAGTTTTAAAGCTCACTGACAAGATGTAGTAATGGTTTTACCTCTAAAGATGTATAAAATGTTACAACACTGACTGTAGTGTTTACTGTATATTTGCTTGTTTGTTTGTGGTTTTATGGCATCTCTCCTCATGTGCGCTCCCATGAAGGGGTGGTTTTAAGGCAGGCAGATGTTTTTCAACACAAACCCAGCACTTCCTACACATGATCAGGACGGAGACGTGGTGAGATGTGAACCGGAAGGCAGGGGGAGACGGAGGAAGGGACGGTGTGGCAAACCTTGTGGGTGAGTGTTTGCATTTAAATCACACACATTGTTTTTTGCTGATGTGTTTTGTTGATTCTCTGTAAACACGAAAGTGAGTGCAGTGCAATGATGCATTTGATTGGTTAGACTGAGTATTTAAGTGCTACTCAGGGACAAATTTGATTAGTGAAATTGGCAGAAATTGACGAGGATTGGCCAAAATTGCGGGAAAGTTGCGGTGATTGCACAAAGTTGCAAGGTTGCGCAAAAGACACGGCCAATCACTGATTTTGCATGAACTGACGCAACTGCAACATCGCGAAATCCAGGAGGGATTTATTTCCCCGCGTTGTTTTTCAGTTGTCATTCTTTATTTGATATATCCCAAGAGAGGCATCAATCAGCTTATATGAAAGCTTACAGTGGTGTAAAAAAGTGTTTGCCCCCTTCCTGATTTCTCATTTTTTTTGCATGTTTGTCACACTTAAATGTTTCAGATCCTCAAACAAATTTAAATTTTAGACAAAGATAACACAAGTAAACATAAAATGCAGTTTTTAAATGAAGGTGTTAATTATTAAGGGTAAAAAAAATCCAAACCTACATGGCCCTGTGTGAAAAAGTAATTGCCCTTACTGTGGTTTATCACATCTTTGGAAAGCTGAGTTCAATTTCTCTAGCCACACCCAGGCCTGATTACTGCCACACCTGTTCTCAATCAAGAAATCACTTAAATAGGACCTGCCTGACAAAGTGAAGTAGACCAGAAGATCCTCAAAAGCTAGACATCATGTTGCGATCCAAAGAAATTCAGGAACAAATGAGAAACAAAGTAATTGAGATCTATCAATCTGGAAAAGGTTATAAAACCATTTCTAAAGCTTAGGGACTCCAGCGAACCACAGTGAGAACCATTATCCACAAATGGGAAAACATGGAGCAGTGGTGAAGCTTCCCAAGAGTCACCGGCCGACCAAAATTACCCCAAGAGTGCAGCAATGACTCATCCAAGAGGTCACAAAAGACCCCACAACATCATCCAAAGAACTGCAGGCCTCACTTGCCTCAGTTAAGGTCAGTGCTCAGTGCTAAGAAAGAGACTGGGCAAAAATGGCCTGCATGGCAGAGTTCCAAGATAAAAACCACTGCTGAGCAAAAAGAACATAAAGGCTCATCTCAGTTTTGACAGAAAACATCTTGATGATCCCCAAGACCTTTGGGGAAATACTCTGTGGACTGACGAGACAAAAGTTGAACTTTTTGGAAGGTGTGTATCCCATTACATCTAGCGTAAAAGTAACACAGCATTTCAGAAAAGGAACATCATACCATCAGTAAAATATGGTGGTGGTAGTGTGATGGTCTGGGGCTGTTTTGTTGCTTCAGTACCTGGAAGACTTGCTGTGGTAAATGGAACCATGAATTCTGCTGTCAACCAAAAAATGCTGAAGGAGAATGTCCGGCCATCTGTTCGTGACCTCAAGCTGAAGCGCACTTGGGTTCTGCAGCAAGACAATGATCCAAAACATACCAGCAAGTCCACCTCTGAATGACTAAAGAAAAACAAAATGAAGACTTTGGAGTGGCCTAGTCAAAGTCCTGACCTGAATCCGACTGAGATGCTGTGGCATGACCTTCAAAGGCGGTTCATGCTCAAAAACCCTCCAATGTGGCTGAATTACAACAATTCTGCAAAGATGAGTGGGCCAGAATTCCTCCACAGTGCTGTAAAAGACTCATTGCCAGTTATCGCAAATGCTTGATTCCAGTTGTTGCTGCTAAGGGTGGCCCAACCAGTTATTAGGTTTAGGGGCAGTCACTTTTTCACACAGGGCCATGTAGGTTTGGATTTTTATTTCCCTTGATAATAAACACCTTAATTTAAAAACCGCATTTTGTGTTTACTTGTGTTATCTTTGTCTAATATTTAACTTAGTTTGATGATCTGAAACATGGAAGTGTGACAAACAAAAAAAATGAGAAATCAGGAAGGGGGCAAACACTTTTTCACATCACTGCATATGAAATGCTACAGTACTGTAGAGAAACGGATTTTTACCTGCTGATGTGCTTCAGATGTGGTGGAGGCCATCAAAATATTTGCTGCATGTTTGAGTTCACCAGGTGCAGGCAGCTCAGGGGTCAGAGGTCAGAGCACATCACAGTCAGGAATCCCATCATGTCTGCCAACAATCACAGGAACCATTGTTCTCAATGGGGAATTGCTTTATGAGGAGTTACAGAGAGGAATTATGGAAAAGCAGCCAAAGTGTTTATGTGATTAAAAGGCAGTTATGTCACTAAGCCCTGACTGAATGAAAAGCACCTCATTGTTATTACTGCTGTAATGATTGTTGAATTACTAACTTATTTATGGGAGCACTGTGCAAATATAGAAAAAATTCCCACAAAAGTCCAATTTTCATTGTACACTCCACTTAGGATTCAGTGTAAATATTTTAAGGCAAAATAAATCATATTTCAACAAATAAGCTACCCTAAATTACTGCCTGTTGTTCAGACCCCTTCATCACTTCAGTATGCACCTACAGATTCTGGAAGATTCGTATCACTCCGAAATTTATATGTTTTGTCATAAAACGCCCTTTTCAAGGGCTAAGTAGGACACCAAAAGCACGCTGTAGGTTTGCACATTTATTAACACAAAGACAAACAAACAGAAAAATACAACACGAAACACTATTGCCCCTTTTCCACTAGTACTCACTCAGCCCAACTCTGCTCTACTCTACTCACTTTGTACCCTTTTCCACCTGGTACTTTTTTAGTACCTATTCGAGGCCAGGGTATAGCCGCGCTGAGTGGGGCCGAAAAAGTGAAGTCAACAGACTGCAGGCCACTGATTGGTCAGGGCGTAACGGGATGAAAGCATCCGTCTTCTGAAGAATCTCCAAAATGCCATTTGCAAAAGTTCGCGGAGTAAACACGGTCACCAAGTAAACACGATATTAATACAGATGGCTGAGCAGGTTTCGCAGAAACCTACACCATGGTCCAACGGCGTGAAGATGCCGGAGGATAGCGGGGCTCATGACCAGGAGGCGAGAACAGGCTGAGGCACTCGAGGATGCCGGGAAAAGGAAACAGCTTTAGTCAGAGCACACCCAAAGAAAAGTGGGGCTCACGGCTAAGGACAATTGAAAAGGAACACATTACCTGGTCGGAGCACTCCCGTTCTCCTCTACGGCTAAACCAATAACACTCAGTGTCAGACAATGAACTACTGAGGAAGGATAACAGTAGGACATGACAATGGGGGAAATGTCATACCCTTAAATAGTGAACTCAAGATACATGACAGGTGTGGGTGCATGAGTGAGAAAACAATCAAAACAACAAGTGACAGCTGTGCAGCCTGTGAAACAGAATTTGCCAGCCGGAAGCTGCACAGCACTGTCAAAATAAAGCACAGACTGGAAACTAAATAACAACACAAAAATAAGATAACACAACCCCAATAACTGTAAATAATACCATATTTACAGTTGTTGGGGTGGGGGAGCCCGGCCCCCACCCATGCTCAGGATCATGACAGTGCCCCCCACCCCCCTCAAGGGGTGGTCCCCAGACACCCCAGGGAAACATCAAAAAGGAAACCCTCCAACCCCCAAAGAAGACTCCTGCAATAAGAAAAAGAACCCACCCTGGGGGAGAGGAGGGGGAACCCAGGCACGGAGGGACCAAAACAGAACAAAAAAAAAAAAAAAATCAAAAAACACTCATGACCCATGACCTAGACAAATATGGTGGTACAGAACTCGAGGACCCCTGGAAAGTAACTGAGGCAGTTTGGGTTGCCTACCAGAGTCCCAGGACCACCAGAACACACAGTAGAACACGTTTGGTGGCCTCCCTGAGTTCTTGAGCCATCTGTGCAGATGGCGTAGTCTGTCGGGTGGTCTCCCAGAATTCATGAGCCACCCGACCCAATGGCACAGTCCGTTGGGTGGCCTCCCAGCATCCCTAAGCCACTGGACCGCGGGGCACAATGTGCCCCCCCTTCCCCCCAGAGGTGCCCCCAGTGGACTGCAGGACTTCCAGCATGGAGGAAGCGGAACCGGAGCTGTGGACTGTTGACTCCTAATGAAGATTGCTGGCCAATGGTGGAGCCAGCCAGTGATGGCCGCTGACCAGCGAGGAGACCAGACGAGGGAAGACGCTGCTTGGCGGAGACCTCCGGTGAGGACAGGGAACTCATGATGACCTTAGCCAACCATGGAGAACCCTCCACGATTTCAGACCACAGCGTAGCACCCACGGCGGCCTCGGAAGGAGGCATAGCACCTGCGGCGGCCTTGGACGGAGGCGCTGTACCCGCAGTGGTCCCGGATGGAGGCGCAGCACCCACAGAGCCCCGGACTGAGGTGCAGCACCCACAAAGGCCCCGGACTGAGGCACAGCACCCATGGAGGCCCTGGACTGAGGCACAGCACCCATGGAGACCTCTGGCGGAGAGGGGGGACCCGAGATGACCTCAGGCAAAGGTAGGGGGCCCACGGAGACCACAGGCGAGGACGGAAGATCCACGGTGACCTTAGGAGAAGGCTCAGAAAAAGGGCACACAGAAACCGGGTCAGAGTCACCGGCAGCAGTGGAACCCGGCAAGGAGAGCTCAGCTACAGCTGACAGCTGCACTTGGTCCTCCCCACCAAGAGCCAGGCAAGATTTCTCTAAGACAGAAAAAGTGAAAACAAAAAAGAGAACTTGCCTGAGCTTGAGCTCCACCGCAGTCCAGGACTCTGGCGATCCAGGCTGGGATGTCTCGGCTCTCTCCGTCAGGGCGTCCACTCCCAACACAGCCACCTCAGGAGAAAAAGAAGAGAAAAACACCGGAGAAAAATTACTGGCAGCAGTGGAGCCCAGTGAGGAGAGCTCAGGAACAGAGGACATCTGCAACTGATCCTCCCCACCATGAACCAGACAAGAATTCTCTGAATCTGCAGGTGTTAAAACAGAACAGAGTACTCACCTGGATTCGAGCTCCACCACCATCCAGGGCTCCGGCAACTCTGCTGCAGTGGCCCCGGCAGCAGGCATGATGGTGGGTGCAGCCAATAGACCTCCAGGCATAGTGACCCACGCTGGTGGATCTCCCGGCATGGTGGCTGACGCTGGAGGTTGTCTCGCCGACGGTGCTGGTTCATGTGCCACTGAACCCCGGGGACAATTATCTGTTGGTTCAGGATTCAGAGCATAGGTGGCACTTTCCTCCTGTCCTGAATGTGGCCACAGGGCTGGAGCAGTAATTTCCAGGACTGCAGGCTCCTCTGTCTTCCGGCGGCTCCTTCCCAGGACAGGAGGATACTCAGAAGCAACAGAGGGAAACACAGGTGAAGGAGGTGAGGGTGAGACAGCAGCAGCAGATGATGAGGACTCAGCTAAATTTGGCTGCTGTCACCGAGCCTCCTCACCGGGAAGAAGGCAAGGTATTTCATTAAAATGGAGAGAAGAATGAAAACCCACTTGGCTTATTTTCCAGAGCATGATGGTTTCTGCTGCTGAAATAGGACTAGGTAACACTCCTCTGGAGACTGCTGAAGTCGCCTGGGAAAGAGGCAGAGGCTTGGGCTTCTGGCGAGGGGGGCGGGACGATGGAGCTTGGGGCCACTTCCTCGTAGACTTGGCCCTTGGAGCGGGTGATGGCAGATCTCCTACCAGGCTGCGGGGGTCTGTTTGGAGGGTGTAGATGGTGTACAGCAGGTCCGCGTACCTGGGGTAGCTCCATAACCCCGGATGCACCTTCACAATAGCTGCTGCCCCCTCCACCTTCCTGCGAACCTCCATCAGAGAGCGGGAGACGAGCGCTGCGTCCACAAAGTCCTGCGCAAAGTCCGCCGCCAACAGTTCATCGAAAGTGGGACCACCGGCTACCAATTTACCTTGGTTAGCGGAGGCTTGGTGCGCTGGTGACATGTCACACTCGAGGGAAAAAAGGTGAAAAAGGGAAAAAAAAGGGCAAACCTACAGCTGCTGGCATCCATGTGGTCCTGTCCCTCTGTCATAAAAACCCCTTTTCAAGGGCTAAGAAGGATGCCAAATGCATGCTGTAGGTTTGCACATTTATTAACACAAAGACAAACGAACAGAAAAATACAACAAGAAACACTAAACTAAGATAAGATAAGATAAGATAAGCCTTTATTAGTCCCACAATGGGGAAATTCCAGGATTGCAACAGCACAGGGATAGCAACACTCAGAGCAATAATTAAGAAGATAAGAAAAATAAGAGCAGTGAATATACGTACATATGTACACATAACGGAGTGAAGGTGCCAGTGGAGAGCGGGCTCACAACCAGGAGGGCGAGAACAGGCTGAGGTGCTCAAGGATGCTGGGGAAAGGAGACAGCTTTAGCCAGAGCACACCCGAAGAAAAGCGGGGCTCACTGCTAAGGACAATTGAAAAGGAATACATCACCTGGTTGGAGCGCTCCCATTCTCCTCTACGGCTAAACCAGTTGCACTCAGTGCCAGACAATGAACTACTGAGGAAGGATAACAGTAGGACATGACAACAGGGGAAATGTTGTCATACCCTTAAATAGTGAACTCAAGATACATGACAGCAAGCACAGACCGAAAACTAAATAACAACACAAAAATAAGATAACACAACCCCAACAACTGTAAATAATACCATAACTACAAAATGACACACAATAAATAAACAGGACAATAAGGATGAGACTAAGAATACAGCGGGTAATGATGAACAAAAAATTAACAAACCAGAAAGGATTAACTCAAACCTGGAGCTTGAGTCCGTCCCCCATCCATGCTCAGGATCAGGACATGTATCTTACAGTGATTCTTGAAAGTTTGTGAACCCTTTAGAAGTGTTGACATTTCTGCAAAAATTTGACCGAAAACATCATCATTTCCACACAAGTTCTAAAAGTAGATAAAGAGAACCCAGTTAAATAAATGAGACATTTTTTTAAAACTTTTTTCATTTATTTACTGAGGAAAATTATCCAATATTAAATATCCGTGAGTGGCAAAAGTTTGTGAACCTCTAGGAATAGCAAGTAATTTGAAGGTGAAATTTGAGTGTTTTTCAGTCAAGAGGTGACAATCGGGTGTGAGTGGGCACCCTGTTTTTTTTAACCCCTTAAAATTCCAGCCAATTTCCCTAAAAATAGCAAACTCAAAGTAAATCAAAAGCTGTTCTTCAACCCTTTGCAATATATTCATGGGGTTGGTCTTATTCAAAAGAAAACCCTCTAAATTTTGGCAAAACAGTCAGAATCACTGTAAGTGCTTCTGCCACTGAGTAACAGTGGTGTAAACAAACTAAATTTGAAGAAAATAAGTTAGTCTGGGGATTCTAAATTGTCCTTAGGAATGACTGTGAGAGTGAATGGCTGTGTGTCTCTCTGTTTTGGCCCTGCGATGGACTGGCGATCTGTTCAGGGTGTACCCTGCCTCTCGCCCAAAGATGCAGGGATAGGCTCCAGCCCCCCCCACCCCCCCAACCCAAAAAGGATTAAGCGAAAGAAGATGGATGGAAGAAGATGGAAGTTAGTCTGGGTTTTTATTTCTTTTTTAGACACAGATGTCTGATAATAACATACAGCTGTTAGATACAGCCATGGACAAAATTGTTGGTACGCCTCTGTTAATGAAAGAAAAACCCACAATGGTCACAGAAATAACTTGAATCTGACAAAAGTGGTAATAAATAAAAATTCTATGAAAATTAACCAATGAAAATCAGACAATGCTTTTGAATTGTGGTTCAACAGAATTATTTAAAAAAAACAAACTCATGAAACAGGCCTGGACAAAAATGATGGTACCCTTAACTTAATATTTTGTTGCACAACCTTTTGAGGCAATCACTGCAATCAAATGATTTCTGTAACTGTCAATGAGACTTCTGCACCTCTCAGCAGGTATTTTGGCCCACTCCTCATGAGCAAACTGCTCCAGTTGTCTCAGGTTTGAAGGGTGCCTTCTCCAGATGGCATGTTTCAGCTCCTTCCACAGATGTTCAATAGGATTTAGATCAGGGCTCATAGAAGGCCACTTTAAAATAGTCCAGTGTTTCACTCTTAGCCATTCTTGGGTGTTTTTAGCTGTGTGTTTTGGGTCATTATCCTGTTGCAAGACCTATGACCTGCAACTGAGACCAAGCTGTCTGACACTGGGCAGCACATTTCTCTCTAGAATCTTGCTAGTCTTGAGATTTCATTGTATCCTGCACAGATTCAAGACACCCTGTCCCAGATGCAGCAAAGCAGCCCCATATAACCTTTTGCCAGTGACGTCACGCGTCACGTGATTTTTGTTGATACCGCCACATTGGATGTCAACTCGGGCGCTGTGTGAGTGCGTTTCAGCATGGCGTCCGCTCAGTCAGATGTGCCGGCTTTGTCCGATGTAGCGCAACTACTAGATAAAAAACATCGTGATCGGTACACAGAAAAGCACAGTGTTATCGGCGTGGACCCTTACAACTTGTTACTTGAAAAATTCACCAGTTTCATAGATTTTTGCCCCAAACCTGACGTACGCTATATGAACATCTACAACTACCTGGTCAACACACCGTCTAGGTACACTGGAGAGTCTCTGAAAGCCTACAAAAGTTTGGACGTTTCTAGTTATTTTGTTGCTGGGCTTGTGAGAAATGTGCTGATATCCCCAGTCATCACTTCAACGGTCCACTATGTCGTGAAGGCTCAGGTATTTTTATTTTATTTTTTCCCAAATTCAGACTCTAGTCTCTAGTCTCTCCCCTGCTGTATAGATTTGCCATGTTATATAGAATCTATTAAGTGATAAATTATTAAAATTTTATAAAATATTCAATTATTATTATTATTGTTATTAGCTGTATATATAGTATCTCAATTAAATTAATTAAAAAATAATTAAATATTTTTATAGATCTATATGTTCTGTAAAAGGATTTTTAAATATTTGTCTTATCAATAGAATACTGGATAAACAACTCCCAACACTATTAGATATATTACAAATTTTATTGTTCAGTCTATACAAGAAAGACTTATATCCAGATAAAAAGTCATCATACCCACATATTAATTATAAGAATATTTATCCACTACAGGTACATCACTCCCAGAAGATGTCGGACCCCCCACTGAAACCCTGGGTGATCATGAATCAAGATGGTGTCATATTGTCTTCACACTGTACTTGTATGGCAGGGTTAGGAGAGACTTGTTCACATGTTGCAGCTGTGTTGTTTGCTGTTGAGTGTGCTGTCCACCTGTCCCAAGGCCAGACTTGCACTGATGTTCCCTGCGCCTGGAATACACCAACAGCAAACTTGAAGCTTCCTTTTGCTGCATTGCGTGATATCGATTTTAAAATTTATTTCTAAAAATAACAACTTTTAAAGTGCTTTACAGTCTATTAAATCTATATAATCATTATGTGGGACGTCATAATATCTATGCAGGAAAATTTAGGTTAGTTATATCAGACATTGTTTCTTCTGCAGGTAAAATTTGGTGAAGAAACTACCAGATCGCAGAACAAGTGTGTGTTGTGGCATCAGCAGCGAGTCGGCAGAATAATGGCATCCATCTTCAAAGAAGCTGCACAGACTCATCTTGACGTTCCTTCGAGAAGCCTGCTGAACAAGGTATGCTACCCAGTTAGTTTTACCAGTAAAGCAACAAAGTAAGAGACTAGAAAAGCACTCGGAGAGCGCAAACCTCCGCCAAGCCTGCATGCAATTCCTGAATTGTTTTTTTTACTGGTAATCATCTCTTTTTAGCCTGCTATGCTTAGCTACTTACTGTAAGCTACTTTTGGTGCTCAATTGAATCATTGAGTACTAAGTGGGTTGACCATGGAAACTGACAACATTTAAATTGTAAAGAAGACATATAATTCTAAAAAAATTGTCATTTCATTGTGCTATCTAAAATATTCAGATTTCTTACAGAAAATAGTTCTATATTGTTTTTAAGGAATACTGGTACATTTTTTTTTGTACTCTGTCAATAATTTTGCCAATTTGTTTACAGATGGGGATGTGACCATGAGAAAGTGGCCCGTGATCAGTATGAAGAAATCAGGTCTTCTCAGCACCAGGATCTACTAGTGTGTGATGCTGGACTAGTCCTCAGTCAGCGCTTCCCCTTTATGGGTGCCTCTCCGGATGGATTTGTCTCCTGTAGCTGCTGTGGGGAGGGTCTGGTGGAGGTGAAATGTCCTTTCTGTTAGAGGAATCAGGCTTTAGAGGAAGCGGTGGAAGACCCTCATTTTTGTGCAAGCAACAGTGATGGCGACATCAAGCTGAAACCATCTCATAAATATTTCTACCAAATCCAAGCTCAACTGGGTGTCACAGAACTTTCTTACTGTGACTTTGTTCTCTGGACTCAAAAAGGTTGTAATGTTCAAAGAATTGAGTTTGATGACCTCTTTTTTAATGAGAAAGTTCAACTTGTTGGTAAATATCACAGGTCTGTCATTTTACCAGAACTACTCGCCAAATGGTATACAAAAAATCCAAATTTGTTTCATATATCTTGTAAGACAAAAGAAACCCCAAAAGGTGATAATGCTAGTGTCATTTGCTACTGCAGAAAAACCTGTGGTGATTCATCTATTGTAACCTGTGAGTCTGGCTTTTGTCAAATTGGTCAGTTCCATGTACAGTGTCTCAGGTTGAAAAATGTTCCAAAGAAAAAGTGGTGCTGTCCAGATTGTAGAGCAATTTCAAGGAGTCAGAAAAATCTGAAGAACTAAGTATGTGTAGCATGTAGATTGTGGTTGTATCATCACCTGAGGTTTACTAAAAATAATAAAATGTATTGGCCAAATAGAATATAATATTTCTTTGTTGTACAACTAGCTTAGCTATTGCATGTAAATATATATCATGACTTAAGTAATAAATTCAAATTTAATTGTTATAAATAATTTTCAGGTTATTTCATTGCGTGCATCATATAAAATGTTGATTGCATAGCCGCGAGTAAGGCGGCTATGCAATCTTTCCTCTTCAGCGCTCCCACCCACCTCCTGCGCCCGTCTTCGTCAGCTGGGAACTGGTAAAACTTCAAGTTGGATCCCTTTTTCTGGCGATTTGTACACCCAAAGGCACAGCAGTGAAACAATATAGTCTAATTCAATGCCAACATAAAATAAAACAAAGACGTAGGTTGAAATCAGGTAAATATATCGAGACACCGCTGTACACCGCTGTACACCGCTGAATGCGCCGTCCACTCGCTTCCGCCGTCCAAGATGGCGGCGTAAACACTCCCATGAAGTCCACTTTGGCTCAAACAACGACGAATGGTGTGATCTGACACTGATGTACCTTGACCTTGGAGTTCACCATGAATGTGTTTAGAGGTTGTTCTGGGCTCTTTTGTTACCATTCGTATTATCCGTCTCTTCCATTTTTCATCAAGTTTCCTCCTGCGGCCATATCCAGGGAGGTTGGCTACAGTCCTGTGGATCTTAAATTTCTGAATAATATGTGCAACTGTAGCCACAGGAATATCAAGCTGTTTGGAGATGGTCTTATAGCCTTTACCTTTAACATGCTTGTCTATAATTTTCTTTCTAATCTCCTGAGACAACTCTCTCCTTTGCTTCATCTGGTCCATGTTTAGTGTGGTACACACCATGTCACCAAACAGCACAGTGACTACTTGTCACCCTTTAAATAGGCCGACTGACTGATTACAAGTTTGTAGACACCTGTGATGTTAATTAGAGGACACATCTTGGTTGAACATGTCCCTATGGTCACATTATTTTCAATCTTTTCTAGGGGTACCATCATGTTTGTCCAGGCCTGTTTCATGAGTTTGTTTTTTAAAATAATTCTGTTGAACCACAATTCAAAAGCATTGTCTGATTTTCACTGGTTAATTTTCATAGAATTTTTATTTATTACCACTTTTGTCAGATTCAAGTTATTTCTGTGACCATTGTGGGTTTTTCTTTCATTAACAGAGGGGTACCAACAATTTTGTCCACGTGTGTATTGGCTGGAAAACACAATAGTAATGTTGAACTAAGTCTTGTCAAGTTCAGGTCAAAATTTTGTAACAATACCACAAAAAAGAATATATTACACAGTTTTTGTCATGTTTGGTTTTGGACTTATTGCTGTTGTCATTTTGTTGTCATTAAATGATTCCCTGGTCCTTGGTTATTTAGTAATGTGTGGGAAGCCACTCAGTAGTTTTCCCTCAGACTGAAGGGCATGACAGATCAAAGGTGCTGGGGGACAAGGGGAATTGTCATGGGGGGTTGATACGTCAATGGAGCACCTCAGGTAGCGGAGGAGTGTTAAAATAAAAGAGAGTGCCTACAACCTGTGTTTTTAATGTTTTGGATTCTGGTGGATGTGAGAGCCTGATTATTCTCTACAAATGTTCTGTTTTCATTCCTCGTCTGTCCTGAGTTTTCATGTCCGTTGTTATTTTGAAAGTGTTCCTTGTTTATCTTTAGGTCCCACCCTGTCTCTTATTTTGAAAGATTCCTTTGTTATTTTCCTGTTTAGCTAGTTCCCCACGTGCAATCATTTAACTCCTAATTTGTCTCTCTCCCAGCTGTCTTGTGTTTGTTAATTATCAGTTCCCTATATACTACGTTGGCCTTAGTTTCTGTTCTTTGTGGTGACATTATCATATTATCCCTCTGGTTTCCATACCTGTCAAGGCATACCTCATGCCTCCCTTATTGGGGGGGCCTTCACACCTGTACTGACCTCATGCCTCCCTTATTGGGGGGGCTTTCACGCCTGTACTGAGTACTTAAAAACTGTATTTATTGGCAGATGAAAGAAAACTGAAGCAAAAAAAAAAAACAAACAGCAACTGCAACATGAACTATTTCAAATTCATTCATTTATGCTGCCAATGCTGAAACAAAAGCAAAATGGATTTTTGTTTCATAAGTTAAGTATCAGAAATAATTCTCTTTGAAATTGTGTTAATAATAATAACAATGAAAATATCAATCTTATTCAGCTCTTTCAATATAATGCTATACATTCAGATGTACATTCTGCTGGGGGTTTCTTCCTGTTAAAAGGGAGTTTTTCCTCTCCACCGTTGCCAAGTGTTTGCTCACAGGGGATCGCCTGATTGCTGGGGTCTTTCTGCAACTGTGGGGGTTCCCCCTACAGTTGATAGTGCTATGAGATGACTGTTGTTGTGAAATGGCGCTATATAAATAAAGTTGAATTGAATTGAATTAAATGTAAAGCAAAGTTCCAAGATACAAAATAACAGTACACTATAGGAGATTTGGGCTACCTCTAAGCATGTTTGTTAAGATTTTAAAGCATTTTTTTTTTTGTTATATTTAGGTAATATTTGAAGGTGAATAATACTGCCCACACCTGAAAACATTTGGAGAGTTCTCCTTCAGTCTGGAAAGGTCTCGACCCACCATCGTGTTGCAATTGTCCGAACCAAAGCCCACAACATTCTGCCATGGAATATTGTGCAATCTAAAATAAATAAATAAATGGTGACGGGGAAGGAGAACGGTGACGTCCAGTCCCTCGATTTCCCTTTTCTTCAAGCTTTGTTTACTTCGCCGACGGCGCGCTGCAAGAAGCCATTTTGAAACTCACAAAAACACTGCTTAGGTGCGCTTGTGGAGAATCGAAATAAGTGCAGGCGGACGCTGAGCGCACTGCCAGCCCTGTACGCTATGGGGGTCACACAAGAGGTGTTCCTCCACACTCTCAATAATTTTTTTTCCCATATATTTTTCTTTTTGGCGTACAGAAATGGCAATACGCCCGTATTTGCTAAAATTGCATTTTCCTCGTATTAAAATACGGCGAAACCGTATCACTTGACAGGTATGGGTTTCTTTGTTACGTCCTGTTGTGAGTTTAACCCTCCACGGCGCACCTTGTTTTCACAGCCCCCATGCTGTACCTGTATTTAATAAACCATGTTGTGGGTGGAAATCTTGCCTGCACTTTGAGTCCTTTAATACTTGTCGGCCAGAGGCAGCCCTGACAGTTTTTTTTCTCAGGTTGCAACCAGGCGTTTTTGAACATACCTTGGCACATACCTTGGAAAAACATTTATAAATTCTGAATTCTTCAACATAGAAGCGTCGTCTTGGGCTCCAATGAAAGGTGACATTCAGGGCTATCCAAGCTCATATCCAGATACACTGTCAGTAGTAATGGCACAGAGTAAACACTGCATACAAGGTTGGTAGAAGGGACTCGGCTTTGTAGAAGCAACCAAGCATTATATTTGGGAAACGCACAGACTTTATAGGGGGTGTGTGTGTGACAAATCCAATTCGAACAAAAAAGTATAACAAAAACAAAACAAATGACAAATGCAATAAAGTAACAGTATACAGTGTTCGAAAGGGAGAAGGAAGAAGTGAACACTGTGCCTTCACTGTGTTTTCACAGTGAAGGCTGTGAAAACACAAAGGCCTATTGGGTCAAATGAGGTATCAATTAAATTAAGACTGTCACATGCGGAGTTAGGCAGTGTATATAACAGTGGCAACAAACCCAAAATGCAGAGTAAGTAACGCATTTATTTACAATGGGTGAATGTGTCGAATGTCCAAAAACAGTCACAACGGAAAGGGGAAGACACCCCGCCGCTACAAACTCAGTTGGTGTACAGGTATGCCTAACGCGCTCCCATTAGGCAGGAGCGGAGAAAAAGGCACAAGGGAAAACTTACAAACAGTGTTGGAGCGAAAATGCTCTGAGGGAACAACATGCTTCAGTCCAGGGGTAAACCAACAAACGCGAGACTGGATGTCCAGAGTTGACATGCTAAGTTGCCACACCAGCTGGTCGCATTCTACCCTATAAATACACAAACCCAGAATGAGGGCAAATGGACACAGCTGTGTGGTCACCTGGTGCGTGACTGATTGAACAGTGTGTGTGTGTGCGTGCGTGAGTGTGAATGTGAGTGTGTGTGTATGTGTGCGTGCATGCATGATGTGTGAGTGTGTATGTGGTGAACCAGAAAACTGGTGAATGCCTGGAAAGAGGAGGAGTCATGGCCATGAGACTGATGGAGAGCAAGGCTCAATCCATCAGCTGGAATCAATAATCAATAATTAAACCCAACAGCCACAAGTCATGCTCGGGGTGACGACCCCGAACATGACACCTAGGGACAATTTCAAATCACCTATTAACCTAACATGCATGTCTTTGGATTGTGGGAGGAAACAGCAGTACACCCACCCAGCACAGGGAAAACATGCAAACTACTAACTAACTAACTAACCTGCACTTATATAGCGCTTATCTAGTCACAAAGACCACTCAAAGCGCTTTCATTAATACTAACCCTCTATTCTAAGGGTCTATAGGAAACAGATATCTAGGGACAATTTAGAACAGCCAATTAACCTAACATGCATGTTTTTGGCATGTGGGAGGAAACCGGAGAAATCCCGGAGTAAACCCACGCAACACGGGGAGAACATGCAAACTCCACACAGATCACTGTTGGTCGGGGGCTGGGATCGAACCCACGATCCCACGATCCCCACAATCCCCCGGCCAAGGGTAAACTGTGCTGCCGCAGTGCTAACCACTGCGCCACCGTGCAGCCCAACTCCACACAGAAAGGTTCCTACTCCTGCCAACCTGGGGATTCAAATCTAGAACCTTCTGTCTTTGTGGCAACTGGGCTACCCACCGTACCACCATGCTATGCCAACACCTAGCCAGATTCTACAGCTGAATATGATGTCACCCAATAAACATCTTGAGAACAGTGACGAAACACTTGTCACAAGTTTATTCAAAAATTTGAAATTCAGAAATTTCTGTAGAGTAGCTTAAAAAAACATGGTTATTCTGAGCAGAGGTTTTTTTTTGTTGTTGTTTTGTTTTTTTTAGTTCTGGTGAAAACCTTGGAGCAAGATGTTTCAGTTTTCTCAATAACCATCTAAATATTTAAATTAACAAAAATTCAGTAACTCCTACAGGAATTGCAGTTGCTTCCATTTGATGAGGCCATTCTGGATACACAGCAAAGTTCTCCTTTTTCCTTTCCCCTCAGAATTTCTAATTACACATATGTACATGTCTGCCTTCAAACACATCATCACAATGTAAGCGATACCAAAGAGACAGCTGTCCAACTAACTTGTTGCAGGAATTACTGTCTGCATGTTTTGACAACGCACTCACCAATTATAGCAAACTACTGCTAAGGCATACTCATTATGCTAATGCTATGATCCCCTTTGTGGCAATGAGATATTAGTAATTACAGTATTTTTAATACTTAGATAACACTGCATGAAGGCGAATGTCCTCCACAGACAAGAGCAGAATATTAAGATGTCAGACACTATTGGTGTGCCATTCATTAAGCGACCTGGCAGCAGATGAGAGAAGATGGACAGACTGAAGGAAGAAGAGCTGGCTTTTAATTTCCTGAAGGAAGCACGCCCTGCTACTGCTCTGCAGCTTATGTTTAGCCGAGGGCCTGTAATTCCTCTAGGCTTCTGTTGAGTTATAGCTTCAAACAGACTGGCTCTGCCACCGTATTCCTCCACTATCTGCACTGGTGTGACACAGCTGCGCACTAACATCACTGCAGAACCACGTCTAGTACTGACCATATTAGGCAGCATATCAGCTGCAGATTATTAAAAAGGCTGCACAGGTTCAGTTACATAAACGAAGTTCATGTCAGATTCATAGAAAAATAATGGAATTCCAATGTTTCCACATCATTTGGTGCCAATTGTTACTGGAGATGGCCTTGCACACAATATACAGTATTATATTGTAAAATTATATTAAGATGTGGGCAGTGTTGGGAGTACTGTAATGAAACTAGTGTTGCAGTAACTTGTTATGTAATGAAATTACTGTTTAAAAAATCAGTAATGCATTACAGTTACTGAAATTTGAACAGATTTGTTTCTCGTTTTATTTATGTATAAATATGAATAGATATTTTTAGCACAAATTAATATATAAACTGACCCTACCGTAGCTGAGATATAAGTCGTCAGTCAATGTGACTGTTATGTCTTAAAGTGAGGTAGACGGATCCGGGAAAATTTTTTTTTTTTTGCATGCATGGAAAGAAAATCCTATAGACACATATAGCACGATTGTCTGCGAGTGTGAATGACCTGTTCCACGAGCAAATGTACGTTTTTTGGTCCGTGGCTGTTTACATTGGCCAGATACTTCGTGCGCCGATGGGCCGCAGGGATCCCGTATTTTACATACGGAAAAAAACAGTGAAACGGGAACAGCAGGAAGAGCCATAGTATCATCGTCTAATCGTTTTATAACACATTTCACAACTAATAATAGTAACATTTCCACAAAAAATTTGCTATATTAACAACACGATGGCATTTTGCACACGGCTCGCTCTCCGGCGGCGGCCCCTGAGAAGTAAACAAATGCAGAGACGCTTGAATTCTTTCATCCCGAAAATATCATTTTTGAATATTAATTACAGCTAAACGGGAGCAGTTTCGATGCCGAAATTTCACAAACAAATCCTAATATACGTGTTCTATACACCATCAGCTTTTGGGTAGCCGACTACCTCACTTTAAATTTAGGACAGCGGAGGCACTAGCTGTACTGAGTGATGACTTTATTAACACAGGGCTAGCAGCACATGTAATGTACAGAACAGTAGTTAAACTAACTCTAGGGAGGTATAGGCTGGTGTTTCAGAAGAGGTGGAGTGCTAAAGAGACAGCACTGCCGCCAACAGTCCCCTAATATAGGGCTAGACATGATGATGTCTTCCACGCCTCCATCATCACATCATCAAGTCTGTTGTAGGGTGGTGTTTCACAACATTAATCCCCCCCGTCCCCCCCTGAGAAAACCAAAAACATTATGAACATTTATGAATTGTTGAACAGTCACAGCAGTAAAGAGAATCAAACTGGGGCCACCGGGTGATCACTGGATGACCCTGCACGACTGAGTGGGCTATTCTGCCACTTTTGAAGCAGTCATGCCCCGCTAAACAATCTTAAGAGTCACTGCTGTGCTTTTAGTTCAGTGGGCCTCTGGCGAGCCTGCAGTGGGTGCAGCCATGGAGGCGCTGGGTGCGGCTGATCTGGGTGTTCTGCTTCAAAGTACCAGTTCGGCTGGATCAGCTCCAGTGTTGTAGCTTGATCAGGGGCAGCTGTTCTCACCCTTCGCAGATGGCTGGCGTGCCATCTTGAACCATGGCCATCTGAAAGGTGGCTGGCCCCAACTGAGCGGTGATTTTCATCGGCAATGACGGGACATTCTGTGGGTCCAGGTGTTCGGATCATTGGAACCGAACCCATTCCAGCACTGCAAGCGGCGATCGGTTCAGCTGCACTTGGCGTTGCTGTTGTGGCAGCGTGCCTTTCATGCTGGCGGCAGGATATGCCCTCAGTTGGCGTTGCTCTGGTTGATTCCTGCTGGGCCACGGACTCTCTATCCTGTAGCACTACGGTGGCTCCCTGAGGCTGATACTGGGCGAGGATGCAAGATGAGTCTAGTTTCTGCCCCCTCTCTCCTGGTGCTGATTGTGATTGTGGTGATGTGTTACTGTCGCCGGCAACAGGACACGCACTGGGTTGTCATCATTCACCAGGGTCTCCTTTGACCACAAACTCCCTCTCCTGCTGCTCTGTAGTGGCTCCTTCAGGCTTATGCCGGGTGAGGATCAGAGGTGAGTCTGGTTTGTGCCCTCTCTCCATGCTGTGTTCTCTCTGCGGTGTCAAGCTTGGAGCGGCTGTATCCTCATCCAGGTGTGTTGCGCTCCCATCATCAATGGTCAAACAGAGCCCAAGGTTATCATGGATGGTAAAGCCCAGTTTGTATAAAAGATCACACCCCAGGATGTTGTCCCCGTGTGTGACTACCAGGAAGACGAACGCTGGGAGCACTCTTGACCCGTAGCGAACCGTCAGTGATATGGTCCCTACGAGGCTGCTGCATGTGGGCCCATAGCCATACAGCTCCACTGGATTCTTCCTGATAGGATGGCTAGGGAAGAATTTCTTAACTGTAGCCCAGTTCATCACTGACCTCACAGCGGCGGTGTCCAGCAGCAATGGTAAGCTGACGTCGTCTAACCTCGCCATGCACCACTTGTACACTGCCCTTCTGGAGCCCACTGCGTGGATGGTGGATGTTGGTGGTTCTGCTGAGCTGGGTAGCGGGCCTGGTGTTAGTCATGTCGATCGGCACACCTTAGCGAAGTGATTAAGCTTGCTGCATTGTTGGCATTGCTGCCCCCTGGCTGGGCAGGATTGCGTTCACTCTCGGTGCATCGAGGAGCCGCAGTTACCGCACAAATAGTGTCTCATGATGTTCCTCAGTCCCGCGCGGTTCACCTCGGCATCCTCCGTGAAGGTCACGGTGTAACCGGGTTCCTCTGCTGGGGTAACTGCGTGTGCTAGCGGGGCCTGTTTTTGTGGGTTACCTAGCTGTTATGTTTGCTTGTCAATGGCCTCTAGCTGGAATGTTAACCCCACCGCCTTTGCCAGCAGCAGGTCGTCCGGCACCATCAAGAGCTTCGTCTGCAGCCGCGAGCTTCGCAAAGAGCCGTGAATTCTTATGACCTCATCACTTTGACCGGAGGAAGAGATGAAGCAACTTTGATTTTGTGGAAATCCACAGATTATTTTTCCTTTCTCGGAATTAAGGGCAAAAGTATATTGGTGGGTTGCAAGCTAAGTACCGGTGGAGACCGACTGCAATCTTCAGAAGTGCCTGATTAAACAGCAACAAGTGTTGACAAAGCTAATGCTAAGGAATGTGTAGCTACGTTAACAGCTAACATTGTGAAGTGGATCTACTCTATCTGAACACTCACAGCTGGATTTCAAATACAGGTATACATCTGGACAGTTTATGACCCAGCAAGAAAACTGACTGATTGCCAGATACGTCATTAAAGACTGAAGACATGCTGTCAGTCTTCACAGTCTCAGACAGCTGAGCAATCAGTGATGCAATTGAAAGAGGCAACTATGGTATTGGCATTTTACTTAGACCTTTCTAAAGCATTTGATATCATTAACCTTGACATCCTAATTAATAAATTACAATATTTTGGTATTACAGGCCTAGTATTAGGTTGGTTTATTAGCTATCTGTTTGGAAGACTTAAATATGTTTATACAAATAACCACAAATCATCATATAAATCCGTCAATCATCGGGTCCCCCAGAGTTCCATCTTGGAACTAATTCGCTACATTCTGTACATAAATGACATTGCTAACTCCTCGTCTTTACTCCATAAAGTATTGTTTGCTGATGACACTAATTTATTTTTTGCTCACCAGAATCCAAATGAACTTGAACAGATAATAAATAGTGAACTTATGAAAATAGACACCTGGTTTCAGTGTAACAAACTTTCTCTTCACATCAGTATTCCATTCCGATAAAAAGCCAGACACCAAGCAACTTTGCCCCAAAATCAATGGACAGACTATTACAAGAGGTAGCTTTACAAAATTCTTGGGGGTCCTCATCAATGAGTTTCTCAATTTCAAGTGTTACACGATCTAAACAAAAAACTGGATAAATATGCTGCTTTGTTTTTTTTAAAGTGAGACATTTTCTACCACTTTCCGCACTTCTCACTCTACATAAAACTTTATTTGAGCCTCATTTACAGTATTGTAATGTCATATGGTGTAAAACATTTCCAACTCACCTAAAAAAAGCTAGAAATTCTCCAAAAGAAAGTTATACATGCCTGAATATAATTCTTCCACTAGACATCTTTTCCATCATTACAATCTTCTAAGACCTGCTGAGTATAATTACTTCCAGAATGCCTGTATAATGTATCAGGTTGTCCACAAACTTAACCATAAATTACATGAACTCATTCCAATCTTCCTTCCCATGCACACCTACAGTATACCACCAGAAATAAAAACCAAATTACTGGGAAAAACGAAGACTAAAATCTACCAGCTTTAGTATTGTGTGCAGAGGACCGCAGATTTGGAATGAGCTTGATAAGAATCTAAAAATGTTACCTTCCATCTACATCTTCAAGAAAAAGCTAAAATGCAACTCTTATTATTATATAATTAATCCGCTATTTGTTACACAAAACTTGTTTACTGATGAGTTGTCACCCCATTGTTATTTTTGTTTTATATATTGATGTCGCTCCACTATTACCACTCCACTAGTCATTTTATTGTAGAAACTGGGCCCCCTACTAAAAGCTTTAAATAGCTTAGCTGGGGTGGCCCTTTCACACTCCAAATCAATGTGAAAAAAGCTTATATTGTGTACCGCAATTCATGGTGTTGATAAATCATACTGTAATTCATTCATTCATGCTGTTGATAATGTTGATAATGTGTGTGGGTGTGTGTGTGTCTAAACTAAACTAAACTGCAACCCACTGCTACCTGGATAAGGATTTTTCAAAAGTGGATTTTGATCTCCTAAAGACATTTGAGGGACTGCCTGGATCACATCTCTGTCACAGCAGACATTTGGACTGTGGATAATAAACGTTTTCTTTGGATCACTGCACACTGGATTAAACCATCTTAAACGTAAGATAAACATGGACAGTGTTATGTTCCACACACTGACACGTGCAACAATACCAACATAAAAAAAACTCTGTGAAGCTCGGTCTGAAAGTCTGTTTTCAGCCCGTCATTAATAATGAGCCTGTAAAATAATTCATTAATTAAATTAACTTGCTATTTGTGCAAAATAATTACCTCCGCCAGGCCGAAGGCCAGGAGGAGGTTATGTTTTTGCCGGGGTTTGTCTGTCTGTCTGTTTGTTTTTCTGTTTGTTTGTCTGTTTGTCTGTTGGTTAGCAAGACAACTCAAAAAGTTTTGGACGGATTTCAATGAAACTTTCAGGCGTTGTTGGAAATGGTACAAGGAAGAACTGATTAAATTTTGGGGATGATCCGGATCACCGTCTTGATACAGGAATTTTTTAAAGGATTCTTTAACATTGTGAGATACGGCCATTTTCAGCATGTGTGCAGGGGCAATAGAGGGCGCTGGTCGTCGTGTCTGACGAACACAAACTCCGCCTTCTTCAAAGTTTTAGGCACAAAAGCACGCGGAAAACAGTGGTGGCCAGGACCCGCCAGAGTGCCTGTGTTTGCATTATGCTGCAAAAGCTGAGACGGCCAGCTGTCCAGCGCCGGATTATTTGGCAGAAATTCCCCGGCCAGCCATAGGGGCTGCGCAAAAACCAGCTCTCTGCCGGGGAAGTTTCCAAATCCTCTTTTTTCCGCGGAGCGCAAACCCAATGAAACCCACGGCAACCATTATCGCACCTTCTTTTGTCCTGCGGCTCCGGAACAGAGAGGAATCCCAGCGCCAGTAATGCTGCGCCTGATATGTGTGACTCTAATACTAAAACTGACTGCATCGGGGATTTTCGACCTGAAGTCGCACTTTGCTACACAGCGCCACAAAAACTTTGTAGCCAAATTTGATGGATGGATGAACATTTTCAGCCAGTGAGAGAACCGACGCCTTCCAAATCCAATGCATCACTAGCAGAAGTGATGTTTTGTCATTTTGTGGCAGAGCACAATCTACCCCCATTGGTGGCAGATCACTTCAGTGATTTGGTGCCAACATTGTTTCCTGACAGCAAGAGCACTCAATTTTTTGGTGCTACTTGGCTTATTATTTTCACATTACCAAAAAGTTATGGCTCAAGACGGTGTCCATATAAGTGTACATTTGAATAAATATGTTTGAAATAGTTCATGTTGCACTTGCTGTTTGTTTAGTTTTTGTTTGTTTGTTTGTTTGTTTTTGCTTCAGTTTTCTTTCATCTGCTGATAAATACAGTTTTTAAGTACTCAGTACAGGTGTGAAAGCCCCCCCCCCAATAAGGGAGGCATGAGGTCAGTACAGGTGTGAAAGCCCCCCCCCCCAATAAGGGAGGCATGAGGTATGCCTTGACAGGTCGCAGCCTGCCACTTTGCAGATGCAGGAGATGGACACAACACCAACACTTCAGTTTATTACCTCCGCCAAGGAGGTAATGCTTTTACTACTGAACCACTAATCCTATCATTGTGAATCCAATTGCTAGTCATATGTTTTCATGCTCAAGGAATCTGAAAACGTACACACAAACACTGTATGGGGGGGAACTGTGGCGCTTGGCGGAGGTCTGCGCTCTCCGAGTGCTTTTCTAGTTTAAGTATGCATTTAAAAGCAACGTGAAAGTTAGTTTTCAAACTAACAAATTACTTCAGTCATGCAGTAATTAGTAAAGTAGCTCAATTACTTTTGAAAAGACATAACTAGTAACTGTAATTAGTTACAAATTTTTAGTAACTTGCCCAACACTGGATATGGAGTAGTATTGCCATGACAGGACCAGGGAGAATTTAATTTTTGTAGCTACAGTTTACAGATGTTTCTGTGTCCCGAATAAACATCACTCAATGCATTTAATCTGGTTATAGCTTTGAGTGGGGGTACGGGGAATCGATACATCGTAATATTAATATAACTTTGTGATGCCGATAATGTTTTGATTCAGAGACAGCAGTATTAGAAGAAGAAAAAGGCAACTTTATTGTCATTCAGTCCATACGGCCAATCATGTACAGTAGAGTGAAATTACATTTCTCCTGTCTACAATGTTAATCACATCTAGAATCAGAGCAGCTGCTGCCATGCAAGGCGCTGCCACAAACAACTTTTCCTTCCCTCATTCTTTTATGCTGAGCACCAAGCTAGAAGGTGGGAAGTAGCTTTTTTTGTTTTGTTTTGTTTTTTTTGTTTTTTTTTTTTACACTTGTGCTCATAAGTTTACAAACCCTGGTAGAATTTGTCATTTTTTTGGCCATTTTTCAGAGAATATGAATGATAATACAAAAACTTTTCTTACACTCATAGTTAGTGGTTAGGCAAAGCAATTTATTATCAAACAATTGTGCTTGCTCTTTTTAAATCCTAATAACAACAGAAACTACCCAAATGACCCTGATAAAAAGTTTACATACTCTGGAAATTTTGGCCTGATAACAAGTTGACACACACAGGTTTAAATGGCAACTAAAGGTAACCATCCTCACCTGTGATCTGTTTACTTGTAATTAGTGTGTGTGTGTGTGTGTGTGTGTGTGTGTGTGTGTGTGTGTGTGTGTGTGTGTGTGTGTGTGTGTGTGTAAAGTTTCTGGGCTCCTGACAGACCCCTGAATGTTTCATCCAGTGCTGCACTGATGTTGCTGGATTCCAAGCCATGGGAAAGCAAAAGAATTATCAAAGGACCTGAAGGAGAAGATAGCTGAACTTTATAAAACAGGAAAAGGATATAAAAAGATATCCAAGGAGCTGAAAATGTCAATCAGCAGTGTTCACTCTCTAATTAAGAAGTGGAAAATGAGGGATTCTGTTGAAATCAAGCCACGATCAGGTAGACCAAGAAAAATTTCAGCTGCAACTGCCAGGAAAATTGTTCAGGATGCAAAGAAAAACCCTCAAATAACTTCAGCTGACATACAGGACTTTCTGAAAAAAGTGGTGTGTTTGTTTCAAGATGCACAATAAGGAAGCACTTCAAGAAAAATGGGCTGCATGGTCGAGTTGCCAGAAGAAAGCCATTACTTTGCCAATGCCACAAAATAGCCCACTTACAATACAGCAAACAGCACAGAGACAAATCTCAAAACTTCTGGAACAAAGTTATTTGCAGTGATGAGACCAAAATTGAACTTTTTGGGCACAACCATAACATTTGGAGAGGAGTCAACAAGGCCTATGATGAAAAGTACACCATCCCTACTGTGAAATACGGAGGTGGATCACTGATGTTTTGGGGATGTGTGAGTTACAAAGGCACAGGGAACTTGGTCAAAACTGATGGCAAGATGCATGCAGCATGCTATCAGAAAGTACTGGAAGAAAATTTGCACTCATTAGCCTGGAAGCTGCGCATGGGACGCACTTGGACATTCCAACATGACAATGATCCAAAACACAAGGCCAAGTCAACCTGTTGCTGGCTACAGCAGAAAAAAGTGAAGGTTCTGGAGTGGCCATCTCAGTCTCCTGACCTCAGTATCATTGAGTTACTTTGAGGAGATCTCAAAAGTGCAGTTCATGAAAGACGGCTCAAGAATTTACAGGAACTGGAAGCTTTTTGCCAAGAACAATTGGCAGCTTTACCATCTGAGATAATAAAGTGCCTCATCCACAACTACCACAAAAGACATCAAGTTGTCATTGATGTTAAAGACGGCAATACATGATATTAAGAACTAGGGTATGTAAACTTTTGATCAGGGTCATTTGGGTAGTTTCTATCATTATGGTTTAAAAAGAGCAAACACGAGCAGTTTTTGCTCTTGATTGCCCAGAAATGTATTTTGCATAAATGGATAAAAGAATCCCCACCCCTAGTGTCACCCTCTAGCACAAGGAGGTGTTTAATACACTCCCCCATGAGAGATTACATGCAGTTATGGAAGGGAAAGAGGAGGACTTTTTAAAGATTTGGATTCTGTTCTTAAACTATCTGTCTGATGGCCTAAAGGTTTTACTTCTGAAGGGAGAGCGCTTTCCTGAAGGAAGACCTCCTTTAATGACCTCCTCATGAGGGGTGATTTCTTGGACTGGAATTTTGTTGCTAGATTTGTTGTCTGTTTTCTGTGCTTTGAGCTGTGCACATGTCAGTGGCGTTTCTGTTATCTGTTTTCTGCTTTTACATTGGGTGGCTGTCTGTGGGTGGGGTGGGAGGGCATGGGTCTGTTCTGTTGTTGATTTGTCTGTATGTTTATATTGCTTAAATAAAAAAAAGCGTGTTTAAAAAAGAGCAAACACAACTGTTTGATAAAAAAATGGATTCACCCAACCACTAACTATAAGTGAAAGAAAGGTTTTTGTATTATCATTCATATTCTCTGAAAAATTGCCAAAAGATCATAAATTCCATCAGGGTATGCAAACTTATGAGCACAACTTTGTCATAAATCGCCCTTTTCAAGGGCTACAGAGGACACTAAGCACTCGCTGTGAGTTTGCACATTTATTAACAAAAAGACAAACATAAAGAAAAACACTATACTTACATATAACTGGAAGATGGAGGCGCAGGAGGAGAACAGGGTTCAACATCAACAGATGGAGAAAATAGCCTGGTAGGGACACAAGCTAAGGCGTGTGGGAACACCAGGGAAAAGAGGTTAAATCTGTCGGAGTCACACCCGAAAGGAAACGTGGCTCACGGCAGAGGACAAGGGAAAAGGAGAAATTATACAGCACCTGGACGAAGCTCACCCGTTCACCTCAGCGCCAAATCAATTTTACTCACTCAGAGTAGGGCTGAAACTTCTGAGGCGGTTAACAGTAGGACATGGCAATGGGAAAACGTTGTGTCCTTAAATAGGTGAATGGGATGAGTGGTAGTGGACGACAGGTGTGGGTACATGAATGAGGACATAATCAACACAATAAGTGATAGCTGTGCAGCCCGGGAAACAGAGTTTGACAGCCGGAAGCTGCACAGCACTGTCAAAATAAAAGCACAAACCGGAAACCAAATAACAACACAAGAATAAGATAACACAACCCCAAAAAATGTAAATAATACCATAAATACAAAATGACACACAATAAATAGACAGGACAATAAGGACACAACTAAGAATACAAAACTCATAAACGGAGACTAACTACAACAGACTATAATAAACAAAGAAGCAAACAAACAGGAAAAGACTAAACTCAAACTGGAGACTGAGCTCGGCCCCCATCTGTGCTCAGGATCATGACAGTGCCCCCCCCCCAAGGGGTGGAACCCAGATACCCCAGGGAAACATCAAAAAAGGAAAAGAACCCACCCAAAAAGACCCCCCCCCCAACAAGAAAAAACACCCCACCCCGGGTGGGAGGAGGGGAAACCCAGGCACGGAGGGACTGAACCCAAGACAGAAAAACAAACAAAAAAAACTCATGATCCACAACCCTAACAGGTATCACAGCACATAACTCTAGGACCACTGGATTAGTAGATAAGGCAGTTTGGGAGGCCTACCAAAGTTCCAGAACCACCGGAATATGTGATGGGACATGTTTGGTGGCCTTCCAGAGTTCTTGAGCCACCCAAACAGAACAGAGTACTTGCCTGGACTTGAGCTCCACCACCCAGGACTCCGGTGACTCTGCTGTGATGATCCCAGCAGCAGGCATGATGGCAGGTGCGTCTGGCAGAACCCCAGTTGTGGCAGCTGGGCCATCAGAGGCAGTGGCTGGAACTGGAGATCGTCTCACCACTGGCGCTGAGTCCTGTGATGCCAGAACCACGGGACACTCGCTTGTCGGTTCAGGTTTCGGGACCCAGGAGGCGCTCCTCTCCCATCCGAGACATGGCTGCGGGGCTGGAACAGGATCTTCCAGGGCCGCAGGCCCCTGTCATCTGACGGCTCCATCCTAGGACCGGCGGACTCACAGGAAAAGTAGAGAGGGACATGGGAGAAGCAGGTGAGGTTAAATTTTTAGTTGCAGCAGCTGGCAGTGAGGGCTCAGCTAAAGTGGATGACTGCTGCTGAGACCCCCTCCGGGAATAACACAATTCATTTTTGGGTGTTAAAAAATGAAAGTGTACTTGTTTTAATTCCCAGGACCTGGTGGTTGCTGCTACCGTAGAACTGGATAACTCCCTCTCGTTCACTGCAGCAGGCGAGGGCACCCAGGCGGACAGTGGAGGAGCCAGCCTTTTAGACCTGAGGACAACCAAATTCTCAGCAGTGAGTGGAGCCGTCATGGAGGAGAGGGAAGCAGCAGCCGCAGATGAGGAGGAGACTGATGGGGCAGCCAATGGGAAATAATTCAAAAATGATGAGGGGACTGCTACTGCGGTTTGCCAGAGTGGCAAGAAGGAAACTGCTGGGAAGGTGGAAGAATTCCTCAAGCGGACTTCAGCTGGCTGGGGGCAAAAGGCTGATAATGTCTGCACCCGGGAATGCTCCTTCCTCATTGACTCTGGTACAGCGGGGGGTGAGCCTCTCACCAGCCCATGAAATGTCATCTGGAGGGTGAAGATGGTCGTCAGGAGCTCCACATACCAGGGATACTTCCTCAAACCAGGATAAACCTCCACGATCACTGCCGCCGACTCCGCATTTCAGAACCTCCTTAGATGACTGGGAGGTGAGTGCTGCATCAACAAAATCCTGGATGAACAGAGCCGCCCACTGTTCATCCACGCTAGGGCTTCCAGCTGTCAGCCTGCCTCTGCTAGCGGAGCCCCGGCATGCTGATGGCATAATGTCCATTCTCTCCCCGGAAAGAAAAATAACAGGTGAAGGGGAAAAAAAACAAAAAAACAAACACACGACGGCTGGTGTCCACACTGGCCATGTCCTTCTGTCATAAATTGCCCTTTTCAAAGGCTACAGAGGACACCAAGTGCTCGCTGTGAGTTTGCACATTTATTAACAAAAAGATGAACATACAGAAAAACACTGCACTTACATATAACAGGAAGATGGAGGTGCAGGAGGAGAACGGGGCTCAATGTCAACAGGTAGAGAGAATAGCCTGGTAGGGACACAAGTGAAGGTGTGTGGGAATGCCAGGGGAAAAGAGGTTAAATTGTCCAGAGTCACACCCGAAAGGAAACGGGGCTCAGGGCAGAGGACAAGGGAGAGGGAGAAATAATACTTGGACGGAGCTCTCCCGTTCACCTTGGGGCCAAACCAATTTTACTCACTCAGAGCAGGGCTGAAAGTTCTGAGGACGTTAACAGTAGGACATGGCAACAGGAAAACGTTGTCTTGTCCTTAAATAGGTGAATGGGATGAGTGATTGTGTGTGGGAATGCCGGGGGAAAAGAGGTTAAATTGTCCAGAGTCACACCCGAAAGGAAACGGGGCTCAGGGCAGAGGACAAGGGAGAGGGAGAAATAATACTTGGACGGAGCTCTCCCGTTCACCTTGGGGCCAAACCAATTTTACTCACTCAGAGCAGGGCTGAAAGTTCTGAGGACGTTAACAGTAGGACATGGCAACAGGAAAACGTTGTCTTGTCCTTAAATAGGTGAATGGGATGAGTGATTGTGGATGACAGTTGTGGGTACATGAATGAGGAAATAATCAACACAATAACTGACAGCTGTGCAGCCCATGAAACAGAGTTTGACAGCCAGAAGCTGCACAGCACTGTCAAAATAAAAGCACAAACCGGAAACCAAATAACAACACAAGACTAAGATAACTCGAACCCAAAAGATGTAAATAATACCATACATACAAAATGACACACAATAAGTAGACAGGACAATAAGGATACAACTAAGAATACAAAACTCATAAATAAAGAGACCAACTACAACAGACTATAATAAACAAAGAAGCAAACAAACAGGAAAAGACTAAACTCAAACTAGAGACTGAGCACGGCCCCCACCATGCTCAGAATCATGAAAAACTGTATATGGTCTTTGGTATGACCCAGTTGGGTCTTGACCCCATGACCTTCCAGCTGTTGGGTGGATGCTTTACCACTAGTGACAGTGTGATAATATGATACATTATTGAAAAATTATTAATAAATGTGCAAATACAAACTTAACTCTTTAGGTATCAGAGTAAAAAAAAAGACTTTTCAGTTCACTAGAGGGTGCTAAATAATCACTGTCTGGTTAGGTCTGCACAGCAAAGGAGTGACTCCAGAGAGCTAGCCAGTGGTTGAACAAGACAAAGATTAGGATCAGAAATTGCAAAATGATATCATAATATTCCTCGTATCGCAAGATCTTGACATTATCACATTGCAGCTTAAGTATTGTGATATTGTATGATATTGTATCGGAGCCTCTGGTGATTTCCACGTCTAGTTGCATCTTTACATCGACATCTTGAGTGGTCAGTGAACATAGGCAAGATGATATATTTTGGCATCTGAATCAAATATATCAATCTCAAAAACAAAAATCGGCATACTTTTTTTATGTACTTACCTACATTTCCATGTCTCTATTTGGAATTATTTGAATTACTCTTTGATTATACCATAACTTTACCTTACCAAAATAGTTATAGTGCTGTGAAAAAGTATTTGCCCCATTCCTGATTTCTTATATTTTTGCATATTAGTCACAATTAAATGTTTCAGATCATCAAATAAATGTTAATATTAGAAAAAGCAGCCCCCGACCAACAGTGATCTGTGTGGAGTTTGCATGCTCTCCCCGTGTCTGCGTGGGTTTACTCCGGGATTTCTCCGGTTTACTCCCACATGCCAAAAACATGCAAGTTAGGTTAATTGGCATCAACTGGGGATTCTAAATTGTCCTTAGGTATGGATGTGAGAGTGAATGGTTGTCTTTCTCTTTGTGTTGACCCTGCGATGGACTGGCGATCTGTCCAGGGTGTACCCTGCCTCCCGTGGGCTAGGCTCCAGCTCCCCAGCGACCCGAAAAGGGTTAAGTGAAAGAAGATGGATGGATAACCCAAGTAAATACAACATGTAGTTTTTAAATTATTTCATTTATCATGGGAAAAAAGCCATCCAGGGGCAATTACTTTTTCACATTAGGCCATGTACAGTCGTGAAAAAATTAGGACACCCTGTAGAAGCCTGTGTTTGTTTGTTTTTAACATATCTGGACATATGGATATTTAATATCAATGTTAAAAATATTGGGAGATTCATGTAATACAACCAGACAATTAAAAATAAAGACTTTTTTTTCAAATTTTCTGTAAAATGTAATTCTAAACAAATAGTGAGGAATAAATTAGGACATCCCCATCTTTTTTAGGACACCTCCACATTCATTCCCATTTAAAATGCAGCGACCGGCAGCTGGTGGTTTGTCACCGGACTGCAGAACAAATCTACCTACGGATACAAAATAAGTCCCCCCCCCAAAAAAAAATGTCTAAAATAAATGTTAAAAAATGCAAATAAAAAACAAAAATAAGGTTAGACATAGATATGTGAACATTTCTTCATAAAGAACTGACTATTTAAAGGGGTGTCCTAATTTTTTCACATGACTGTAGGTTTGAAAGCTTTTGTGTTGAAAATATGTTAAAATACAAACCAAGTCGATGACCTGTGATTTACCTTTTAAACCTTGTTTTTATGTCTTTTTACCCTGTTTTTACTACGTTTTTGTTGTTTGCTGTTTTTTTTCCTGTTTTTCCCCATATTTATAGGTCTGTTGTGTCAGACGAAAGTTGAGGGATAATACACTCCACACATTACCACATATTTAGTCTTTTTACACTGTTTTACAATGTTTGTTCCACTGTTTTTACCAAGTTTTTTTGGATACTTTCCCTATTTTTACCATTGTACCCTGTATTTGCTGTTTTTTTACAATGTGTTTTCCCTGTTTTTGTCATGATTTAATATTAAGAAGGCTCAGATGCAGGGCAGATACAACGACTGAACACTCAGACTCAAGTGGGAACATTTTACATAACTTTAATAAAAACACAAAAACACTCAACACAAACTTAATAAACATAAACCCAAGCACAACTACAGAATAACGCAAAACATACACCAACTTAAATACACATAAAGCAGGAGCACGCTTGAGCCCATGTAGCCTGAAAGAGAGGAGCAGAGAAATAATTAATACAAAGATAACTAGAGAGGGAGAAGGTGAGAGAGGAGAAGGGCTTATGGTTAGAGCTGAGGGCCTGGCAGGGAACTCCTGCATGAGACACAAATGGGTAGGATGGAATGAGGAAATGATGGGCAACCTGGATGGATGAGTCTGTTCTCTTGAAGGAGAATAATTCAGGTGAAAGCATGCAGCCCTGGAGACACACCGCTGATGTGGCAGCAACCCCTGAGGAGAAGAAGACACAAAAGGCTAAGACAACGGGAATCAAAATTAGCCAAACAACAACTACTGGAGTTGTCTGTGGCAGCAATACCCAATGGTCCAGAGGAGAAGCATTCACACACTGGCTCTTTTATATGTTGGTAAACCAGGAAGCGGCAGGTGTGTCCAATCACGCAGGTGCGCTGATGAGCTCTGGAGCCAGGAAGAACAGAAACAGGAGGGGAGGGGGTGTATGCTCACCTAATCATGACAGTGCCCCCCTCCAAGGGGCGCCTCCTGGCATCCCACTGGGCTTTTGAGGATGCGCCTGATGGAAAGCCTGAACCATGCCCTTGTCGTGAAAGTAGGGCCCTGGGATCCATGACCTCTCCTCCGGACCGTACCCCTTTCCAATGGACCAAGTACTGCAGGCCTCGGCCCACGACAACGAACATCAGAGATCTTCTGGACGGTGTAGGTGGTATGACCGTCTATGATCTGGGGGGTGGAGGGCAGAGAGGGTGGGCGGAGAGGGGCTTGATCCGGGAGATGTGGAAGGTCGGGTTGATGTGCAGGGCAGGCAGCAGGTAGAGCTGAACATTGACATCGTTCACGATGCGGGAGATGGGAACCGGACCCAGATAGTGTGGTGACAGCTTCCGGGACTTTGTCTTTAAAGGCACCTGTTCGTCGGACAGCCAGACCTTCTGTCCCACGATGTACTTTACTTGGGTGCCGGCGCACGTCTGCAGTTCGCATAGAGTTGATTCCACTCGGACAACTGGAGGAGAGCAGCTCGAGTGGACCTCCACAGGCGGCGACAGCGGCGCACGTGGGCCTCCATGGATGGAACAGCAATCCCCATCTCCACCATGGGTTACAATGGCGGTGTATATCCCATGGAAGTCTCGATGGGTGTCAGGCCAGTAGCGGAGGAGACGGCGGTGTTATGTGCGTATTCCACCCAGGCCAGGTGGGAGCTCCAGGTGGTAGAACTTTGGGAAGCTACGCACCTCAGGGTGGCCTTCAGAGACTGGTTGGCACGCTCAACCTAACTGTTGCTTTGCGGATGATATCCTGATTTGAGGGTGGCGGTGGCACCCAGGGAGCGGCAGAATGCCTTCCAAACCTGTGATGTTAATTGTGGCCCTCGATCTGATACAATGTCCATGGGGATCTCATGCAGGCAGATGACGTGTAGGGTGAGAAGGTTGGCAGTCTCAAAAGCAGAGGGTAATTTTGGGAAAGGGGAACCAAATGAATGGCCTTGGAAAAATGATCAATGATAGTAAAAATTACAGAATTACCTTTTGAGGGAGGGAGGCCCTTAACGAAATTGATGGCAATGTGGGACCAAGGGTGACTAGGGACAGGGAGGGAATGAAGGAGGCCGGCTGGAGGAGACAAGTCAGATTTATTAGCTGCACAGACATGACATGCTTTAACATACTTCTGAACGTCTCTTCTGAGTGTGGGCCACCAAAACACATGCTGTAACAGTTCCATTGTCCGAAAAATGCCAGGATGACAAGCGAAGAAGTTGGTGTGCCCCCACTTAATGACATCACTGTGTAGAGAGGAGGGAACATACAGTTTGTTGTCCGGGCCTCCCTCGGTAATAGGTTCGGTGGACTGAGCCTGCCGGACCCTCTGCTCGATTCCCAAGCGAGGGCTCCAAGAATGCAGGAAGAAGGCAGGATAGTCTCCAGAGGGAAAGCAGCAGCTGCAGAGGGGGAGGAGGAGGAATTGGAGGAAAACTGGCATGAGAGAGCATCAGGCTTGACCTTACAGGACCCTGGGCGGTAAGTAATGGAGAGATTAAACCTAAGGAAAAACAGGGCCCACCATGCTTGTCGAGAGTTTAACCATCTGGCAGATCTGAGATACTCTAAATTTTTGTGATCTGTCCAGATAATGACAAGTTGTTTAGCTCCCTCTAGCCAGTGCCTCCATTCCTCCAGCCCAAACTTAGTGGCCAACAGCTTGCAGTCACCTACGTCATAATTTCTCTTGGCTGGAGTTAACCACCGAGAGAAGAAAGAGCATGGATGAAGCTTCTGATCAGAGCTGGAATGCTGGGAGAGGACAGTGGCCACCTCCAAATCAGAAGAATCCACCTCGACCACGAACTGTGCTTGTGGGTCGACCTGTGCCAAAATAGGCATGTTAGTGTGGGTTGGACATGCTCTGCACTGTGTGTTCATATACTCATATATTTATTCCATCCAGCTACAATGCTCTGCACTGTGTGTCTGTGTGTGTGTGTGTATATATTTATTTTATAGTAATATGTACATATGTATATTAGCCGCTCTTGCTTGCTTGTTTTTTTTCTTGCCTTCTGATTGTTGCTCTGAGTGTTGCTATCCCTGTGCTGTTGCAATCCTGGAATTTCCCCGTTGTGGGACTAATAAAGGCTTATCTTATCTTATCTTATCTTAGTAAAGACGGCCTTCAACGTTGCAAAAGCACGTTCAGCAGCCTTCAACCACTTGAACAAGACTCTGATGGAAGTGAGCTGCATAAGCGGCAGGGCTACTTTACTGTAATTGCAGATAAACTAACAGTAGAAGTTGGCAAAGCCCAGGAAGCATTGAAGCTGCTTCCTGGACTAGGGGATAGGCCAGTCTACCACCACCTTAACCTTAGCCAGATCGGCCTTTAATATGCTCTCAGCCACCGTAAACCCCAAGAAAGAAGTGGAGCTTTTGGCTTTCAGAAAAAGTTGGTTCTCTAACAGTCACTTCAGGTCAGCTCTGACGTGGACTACGCGCAACTCCAGCATGTGAGAAAAAATGAGAATATCATCTAAATAAACAAAAACAAACTGGTTCACCATATCCCGCAGGACATCATTGATTAACCACTGGAAGACGGCGGGAGCGTTGGTCAGGCTAAAGGGCATGACCAAGTATTCACACTGACCCAGATGTGTTTTGAAAGCTGTCTTCCACTCGTCTCCTTTGTGTATGCGAACTAGATGGTATGCGTTACGAAGATCGAGTTTGGTGAACACATGACCCTGTTGAATAAGTTCGGAAGGCGAATTAATGAGGGGCAATGGATATTTATCTTTAACAGTGATAGCGTTAAGCTCACAATAATCAATGCACAACTGTAATGGCCCGTCCTTTTTCCCTACAAAAAAGAACCGAGTGCTGAGGAGGGCGGACAATGGGTGAATAAGGCTGGCGCTGAGGGAGTCTTTTATGTAGCACTCCATCGCCGCCCTCTCGAGCCCAGATTGTTACAACTCGCTCTTGCCTGTCATCAGCACCAGCGGCGCGCACACCTGTGCCTCATCAGCCTCCGCCTATATAACTCCCTCTGCCCTCTGCCTTGGCCTGGAATCGTCTGCTCGTCTACGCTCCCAAACCTCCAGCGCTCGACCGTTTCATCCCGGCCAGCGCACCTTCTCCCAAGCATGTAAGCTGCATAATTCCTCTTACCTTCTCTCCAGCTTCTCCCCTGTGCACAGGTGGACCTCCAGGGCGGCGGACTTCCTCATCCTCGCCTCTCCCCATCAATCCTTTCTCCAGCATGCCGGGAGCGCGCAGAAGCGCTGTCCTCCAGGCAGCATCAGCGTTGCCAACGCTAGCCACCATCTCATCTGCACGTAAGCAGCACATTGTGGTTATTCCCCACGGGACGTCTGACTGTAGCTAATTCCCTGCTCTGCTCTGCCCTTAGGGTTGCCTGGCTGCACAGCGACCTGTTCTGCTCTCAATGCACCCTGTTCACCCACACAACATCTACACTTCCTCTCACACATCCAAACACCACTGGTTGTTGAATAAAGCCTTAAATCTTTCCCGAGCCTGTGTGTGTGTTCCCTGAGCCCATCATTATGTCAGTACAACTTTAGCCAAGTGGCTCAGCGGACAGCGGGCTCGCACGCCGACTTTCCACCCTCGAGGCTCGGGTGGATTTAATCGCTCATCAGCAACAAGTGATTTTCAATCAACTTACCCAAATTATCCAACGATTAGATCGCCTGGATCCTCCACAGGTCTTCCCTCCGGCTCCGGTCGGCGGGCCAGCTTCGGTCCCTTCCCCGGCTAGCTCAGCTAGCTCGGGACCGCTAACCCGACTCACTCCCATTCTGACCCCTGCGCGCTTCAGCGGAAAACTCGGTGAGGCACGCGGGTTTCTCCTGCAATGTGAGTCGGTGTTTCAGCACGTCCCCGGGGACTTTCCTTCAGATCATAGCCAAATTGGGTATGTGGCAAATCTTGTGGAAGGGCGAGCGCTAGCTTGGGCCTACGCCATCATGGCGAGGCCCAGCTACGCAAACCTGACCTACGCCCAATTCGTGCATGATTTTAAGGAGGTTTTTGACCATTCGGACTGAGATAACGTCCTAACCACCCGGCTACTAAATCTTCGTCAGGGTAGCCGGTCGGCCGCCGACTATGCTGTCGACTTCCGGGTGGTTGCGACGGAAGTCGGGTGGGGCGAAGCTGCGCTCTGCAGCATCTTCACCTGCAGCTTGAATTCATCCTTACAGGACGAGCTGGCCTTCCGGGATATACCGGACCGGTTATCAGAATTAATATCCCTTGCAATTAATTTAGATAATAGGCTGAAGGAACGGGCCGCCGAGCGGAGGGCATCCAGCCGCTCGAGCAGAGCTTCTGCCTGTGTCCCTCAGTCTCGCCCCCTGGCGTTACCCGTCTCCGGGGTCCGCCGACGATACCGAGGCAATGCTGATCGGACGGACTAAGCTTCCACGCGTGAAGAAACAGCGCCGCAGAGAGTTGGGTCTCTGCATGTATTGCAGGGGTGACCAGCACTCTGTGGAAGACTGTCCGATTCGACCAAAAGGGGACGTCCGCGAGTAGTAGGGGGGCTGTAGGGATCCTCGCGGACGCGTCCCATTCTAATCCCCTCACTAAATGCCTCCTCCCAGTTAGGTTCTGTCATAACCCCACGGGCCACATCACACACGCACTGGTGGACTCGGGGGCGGAACAGAATTTCATTTCTCAAAGCCTGGTAACCCGTTTGGGCATCCCCTGCCAAGCGCTGCCAGCTCCCATTAACCTGGTCACTCTTGCCCATACACCTCTTGAGCGAGTCACTCACAGGACTAATCCGGTCCCAGTCATCGTGTCCGGCAACCATAGGGAGGATCTCAGCCTCTTCATATTACCCACCTCAGCTTCACCTGTCATCCTGGGTTACCTCTGGCTGCGTCTTCACAATCCCACCTTCGACTGGCAGTCCAGCAGCATCCTCTCCTGGAGCACCTTTTGCATGAGCACCTGCCTCCATTCCACTGCCTGTGCCCCGTCGGTGCCGCTCCCTGCTCCTGACTCACCACCGCCAGACCTCTCCTTGGTATCCCCGGAGTTTCACGACCTGGGCCTGGTCTTCAGTAAGTCCAAAGCACTGTCTTTCCCCCCCACCACCACCCCTACGACTGCGCCATAAACCTCCGCCCGGGGACGCCCCTACCATCTGGCTGCCTCTACAGCCTGTCAGCCCCGGAGTGCGAGTCTATGGATGCTTATATTAAGGAGTCGCTCAGCGCAGGCATCATCCGGCCCTCCTCATCCCCGGTTGGAGCCGGATTCTTCTTCGTAGGCAAAAAAACCATGTTCGGATCCAGGAGGGTGATGAATGGAAGATGGGGTTTCCGACGCCCAGCGGCCATTTTGAGTGTCTGGTCATGCCATTTGGGCTCACCAACGCTCTGGCCATCCTCCAATGCCTCATCAACGACGTTCTTCGGGACTTCCTGGGGGTCTTCGTCTTCATTTATCTGGACGACATCCTGATCTTCTCCCGGACCCATGAGGAGCATCAGGCCCATGTGAGGCGGGTCCTTCAGCGACTTCTGCAGAACAGGCTGTACGTTAAAGCAGAGAAGTGTGAGTTCTACACCAACCAAACTTCCTTCCTGGGGTTCGTCGTTGCTCACAACCAGGTTCTCCCCGACCCGGCTAAGGTCAAGGCAGTGGTGGAATGGACCGTCCCTTCCTCCAGGAAACAGGTGCAACAATTTCTCGGGTTCGCCAATTTCTACTGCTGCTTCGTGCTGAAGTACAGCGCCATCACCACTCCCCTGACCCGCCTCACCTCCCCCAAGGTGCCGTTCCAGTGGACCGAGGACGCAGCATCGGCCTTCGAGACCCTGAAGACGGAGTTCGCCTCATCCCGGGTCCTCACCCAGGTTGACCTGACACTCCAGTGCCTGGTCGAGGTGGACGCATCCGACACAAGGGTGGGGGCAGTGCTGTCCCAGCGTTCACCGGCGGATGGGCAGGTGCGTCCCTGCGCCTTCTTCTCCCAGCGCCTTTCCCCTGCTGAATGAAATTACAACGTCGGTGACAGGGAGCTCCTGGCGGTGAAGCTCGCACTTCAGGAGTGGTGTCATTGGTTGGAGGGAGTAGCTCAGCCGTTTGTGGTCTGGACCGATCACAAGAACTTCGAGTACCTGAGGACGGCCAAGCATCTGAATGCCCGCCAGGTGCGTTGGTCACTCTTTTTCGGATGCTTCAAGTTTACCATCACCTATCGCCCCGGTTCCAAGAACGGCAAACCGGATGCGCTGTCCAGACAATTCGCCCCTTAAGACCACACCATCCTGCCCACCTCGTGCGTCATGGGGGCCGTCTCGTGGGGGATTAGGGCCAAGATCCGGAAGGCACAGGAGGCGGAACCTGATACTGGCGGCGGCCCGGTCGGGAGACTGTTCGTTCCATCATTCGGTCCAGGGCGACGTCATCCACTGGGCTCATACGGCCAAGTTCGCCTGTCACCCTGGCATCTCCCAGCTGGTGGAGCTCCTCCAACGATCCTTTTGGTGGCCTGGTCTTAGGAGGGACATCACCAACTATGTCCATGCCTGCCCCCAGTGCACAACGGGCAAAACCTCCACTTCTCCCCCAGGTGGTTTCCTCCACCCACTGCCGGTCCCCGGCAGGCTCTGGTCTCACGTGGCTCTGGACTTCGTCACCGGTCTCCCAAAGTCTAATTCCTATGACACCATCCTGACCATCGTCAACCGATTCTCCAAGGCGGCCCATTTCGTGCCTCTCCACGGGCTCCCTTCGGCGCGAGAGACGGCCGACTTGTTAATCCAACATGTGGTCAGGTTGCACAGGATCCCGGCGGATGTGGTCTCGGATCGGGGGCCTCAGTTTGTGTCCGGGGTTTGGAAGTCCTTCTGTAATGCACTGGGATCCACGGTGAGTCTGTCTTCCGGTCACCACCCTCAATCGAACGGACAGTGTGAGCGCATTAACCAGGAGCTGGAGACAGCTTTGCGCTGCGTCACCTCTTCTAGCCCCTCTTCCTGGAGCACCTGCCTACCCTGGGTGGAGTACGCCCACAACTCGACCCTGTCATCGGTCATCGGAATGTCTCCCTTCCGGGCATCCCTGGGGTATGACCCACCCTTGTTCCCCAAAGAGGAGGGTGAGGTGGCGGTCCCCTCTGTCCAGGTACATCTGAGGCGCTACTGGCGTATATGGACTAAGACGCACCAGGCGCTTTTACGCACGGCGGAGCGCAATTCCCAAGTCGCCAATCGCCACAGGAGGGCTGCTCCCAGCTATCAGGTGGGCCAGCAGGTATGGTTGTCTACCCGAGATATTAAGTTGAAGGCTGAGAGGAGAAAGCTGGCACAGTGCTTCATCGGCCCCTATCCCATAACTAAGATAATTAATCCGGTGGCTGTGCGTTTGGCTCTCCCCCCCTCCGGGTCTGTCCAATGTTTCACATTTCCCATATTAAACCTGTTGTTTCTGACCCTCTCTGTCCTCCTCCCAGAGCCCCTCCTCCCCCCAGGATGATCGACGGCGATCCGGCATGGGGGGTCACGGCCATCCTGGACTCCCGCCGCCGTGGTCGCGGTCTCCAGTATCTGGTGGACTGGGAGGGATATGGCCCTGAATGCAGATCCTGGGTGCCCCCGTCCTGGGTGCTGGATAAGAGTCTCATCACGGAGTTCCACCGGGCGGACCCAGGTAAGCCAGCACCAGGAGGCGCTGCTCGGGGGGGGGAGTACTGTTACAACTCGCTCTCGCCTGTTATCAGCACCAGCGGCGCGCACACCTGCACCTCATCAGCCTCCGCCTATATAACTCCCTCTGCCCTCTGCCTTGGCCTGGAATCGTCTGCTCGTCTACGCTCCCAAACCTCCAGCGCTCGACTGTTTCGTCCCGGCCAGCGCACCTTCTCCCAAGCACGTAAGCTGCATAATTCCTCTTACCTTCTCTCCAGCTTCTCCCCTGTGCACAGGTGGACCTCCAGGGCGGCGGACTTCCTCATCCTCGCCTCTCCCCGTCAATCCTCTCTCCAGCACACCGGGAGCGCACAGAAGTGCTGTCCTCCAGGCAGCATCAGCGTCGCCAACGCCAGCCACCATCTCATCTGCATGTAAGCAACACATTGTGGTTATTCCCCACGGGGCATCTGACTGTAGCTAATTCCCTGCTCTGCTCTGCCCTTAGGGTTGCCTGGCTGCACGGCAAACTGTTCTGCTCTCGACTCACCCTGTTCACCCACATCACATCCACACTTCCTCTCACACATCCAAACACCACTGGTTGTTGAATAAAGCCTTAAATCTTTCCCGAGCCTGTGTGTGTGTTCTCTGAGCCCATCATTATGTCACAGATAAAGTGTAGAGCTGACTGGATGGCAGTCGCGTGCCCGGAAGGAGGTCAATAGCACAGTCATAGGACCAATGAGGTGGTAATGAAAGGGCCCTTGACTTGCTAATGACCTCCCCTAGGTCATGATAGACCTCAGGCACAAGACTGAGATCCGCCAGCTCAGCAGGAGGGGAGGAGATAGGGAGAGTGGACGAGCATGCGACGGAGCGGAGACAAGAACAAAGGCAAAAAGGGCTCCAGGAAGAAATGGAGCCCCGGTCCCAGTTAATACTGGGGTGGTGTTTGCGAAGCCACGGAAACCCCAAGATCACTGGTGCAGATAAATGAGGGAGGACAAAAATTTGGATAGTCTCACAGTGGTTACCAGACAAAACGACAGAAATGGGTTCAGTTTGAAGGGTAACCACCGCGAGCCTACCCCCAGATAGAGCTGAAACATTTAATGGTGCCGGAAGGTTCCTGGTGGGAATCTTAAATTTTTGAATAAGACCCTGTTGAATGAAATTTTGTTCAGCCTCGGAATCAAGCAGAGCTGAAGTTTTACACTCGGCCTCCGGTAACCGAATGAGGGCCGGAAGTATAAAACTACTGGGAGAATTTGGGGAAGATCCTCCTTCCAGACCCCCCACGTTTACTGATGGGCCAGATCTTTTGGCCGAATGGGGACATTTAGATATCGCGTGATCAGTGGGTCCGCAATACATGCAAGCCCCCCTCCTCCCGGTGCCGGCGTCCCTCCGGCGTCAGATGAGTCCGACCGAGGACCATCGGCTCCGGTGGAGATGCCAAGCGGGTAGCACCAGAGGACAGGGGAACCGGACGTGAAGTGGACGAGGAAACAGCAGCTCTCTGCTCCATCACACACTCCCAATACCAGTTATCAAGAGCCACTGCCTGCGCAGTTAATTCATCCAAAGAGGAGGGGTTAGCACGGATAGCCAGTTCGTTGCAGAGATTGGGAATAAGACTCCAGAGGAAGACGTTACGTAGCGCAACGTCATTCCACCTGGAGTCTGCCACGGCGACCTGGAACTCGACCGAGAAGTCAGCTACTGACCGACCTCCCTGCTGGAGTCCCAGTAACTGGCTTGCAATGTTCCCCTCACTCTCTGTATGATCAAACACCCGGTTGAAATCCTGCACAAACCGATTGTAAGTGTACAGGGACCCCTCTGGACTGCTTAAGATGGACTGAGCCCATTTAAGTGCATGGTCTCAGAGTAACAGTCATAAATTGAATTTTTGCCGAATCATCCCTATACTCCCCCTCCACCTGCTGAAAATAAAGCCGGCAGTGAATCAGAAATCCTTTGCATTTCTTCACCTCCCCCACAGAGGGGGCAGGCGAGGGAATGGAAATAGTTCTGCGGATGGGAGTAGCTGCCAGAGCAGCAGGTGTGGGAGGAGCTACTGCACCAGGAAGTCGGCATAAATGCTCAGTGACAGTTGCCAATTGTTGCGTGATAGTCTGAAGTTGCTCAGACAAAAAAAAAAAAAAAAAGACCTGGCACTCCGTGGCATCCAAACGCGAGAGCACTGAATGCTCTCTACTACAGAATAATGCAAAACATACACCAACTTAAATATGCATAAAGCAGGAGCACGTTGGAGCCCACGTAGCCTGAAAGAGAGAAGCAGAGAAATAATTAATACAAGGATAACTAGAAAGGGAGAAGGTGAGAGAGAAGAAGGGCTTATGGTTAGAGCTGCGGGCCCGACAGGGAACTCCTTCATGGGACACAAATGGTGAGGATGGAATGAGGAAAGGATGGGCGACCTGAGTGGTTACACTACTTATCCTGATTCATGGTTTTACCTTTTTACCATGTCTTTTTCTTGCACTTACACTGTTTTCCATGTTTTGTTTTGTTTGGTTGTAATAATTGCTGTTTTATCTCTGCTTTTTCTAGTACTTACCACGGAATTTGCAAGCTATATTATAAAGTGCTACAGCTCCGTTGCTTTACTAAGGTAAAAGGACAATGAATATGGTCCATCAATATGGACTTCCTCCCCTTTTTTTCACTGCTGCTACTTTTCCTCCGGCTCTTTGTCTCTGAAGTAAACACGATCGGCATCATGGCGGGCAGAATACATTATTCCAGGGACATGTTGCTGCATTTAAACATGGTTGATGCAGCGGCTGTGATTGTGCCTAAGCCGCAACTGCCGGACTTTATTTTGAGAGACGGACACAGCGGTGAAAAGAGAGACGGGAGAGACGGGAGAAGGAAACGCGGAAAGCGTGGAGGCGGGAAATTGCGCCTGAGAAGACGTCAGTTTGGTAACATTCCTCTTCCTTCTATGATTTTTGGGAATGTACAATCTCTGAGAAACAAGGTGGATGAAATTCAAGGGAATGTACGCTACCAGAAGGACTTTAAGAACTGCTGTGTCATGGCTTTCACCGAGTCTTGGCTTAATGCGCATGACCGAGACGCAGACCTGTGGATTGACGGCTTTGGAGCCCCACTGCGCTCGGATCGGCAGGAAGAGGTAACGGGAAAACGTCAGGGGGCGGCGTATGTTTATACATTAATAAGCAGTACTGCACATCTGTCACGGTCAGAGAGCGCATCTGTACACCCGATGTGGAGCTGCTGTCTGTGTCACTACACCCCTTTAATTTGCCTCGCGAGTTCCCCCAGCTTTTCATCACAACTGTGTACATTCACCCGAGGGCAGACACTGACTCCGCCTCCAGCACCGTCTTTGATGTGATCCAGCGGCTGCAATCAATTTCTCCAGAGGCGCCAAACTTCATTCTTGGGGATTTTAACCATGTTTCTTTAAAGAAGACACCTAAAAACTTTTATCAGTATGTCTCCTGCCCAACCAGGCGAAAAAAGACATTGGACCTGTGCTATGGATCCATAGAGAGGGCCTATAAATCACTCCCCCTTCCTCCTGTAGGATCCTCAGATCACAACTGTGTACATTTGCTCCCCACATATAAAACTGTTCTCAGAAGAGGCAAGTTGGAGACGAGAGACATTGATGTGTGGACAGAGGATTCAGTGCACAGCCTCCAGGAATGCTTTAACTGTACAGACTGGGAGATGTTCACACTGGCCTGCGGGGATGATTTGGACTCTTTGGTGGACGTCACATGCTCATACATGTCTTTCTGTAAAAATAAGATCGTTCCACGTAAACGTGTCAAAATATACCCCAACAACAAGCCATGGGTTACAAAATCAGTTAAATCCTGCTTACAGAGGAAAGCTCTTGCCTTTAAACAGGGGTCTGTTTCTGAGCTACAGGTTGCCACAAAAGAGCTGAGGTCCGAAATTTTAAGAGCAAAACAGAATTATAAATCAGAATTGGAAAGCAAGATGGCAACAAAGAAACTTGGTTCAGCCTGGGCCAGTATGAAAACTATTGCAGGCCTTCAGAGCACAGAGCGCAGTAATTGTGTGTTTTTAGATAGTTTTAATTCAGACACAGAGCTGGCTAATGCTCTTAATTGTTTTTATGGTCGTTTTGACTCCTTTGATTTTAGCACAGAAACTCAAGATTTGAAAGAGAAGCTCAAAGACAATCAGCGCTTTAATATTGAGGTGCAGGATGTTAAAACGGAGTTCTGCGCTGTAAAAGTGAACAAAAGTCAGGGCCCTGATAATATATGTGGGCGCTTGGTAAAGTCCTGTGCACATGAACTGAGTCCTATATTTCATTACATTTTCAATAAGTCCTTACAGACACAACATGTGCCTAAGATCTGGAAAGAAGCCGTGGTTGTTCCCATTCCAAAATCCAGCTGTCCTAAAACGGTAAACGACTTTAGACCAGTTGCTTTGACTTCAATTTTAACCCCTTAACGCCTGAATTTATTTCCAATTATGAAAAAAAAAATTTCACTTGTGTTTTTGCTTTCAAGTAGATGCTAAATTAAGTTGAGAAAGTTAATTTGACTATAGCACATAAAATAGATATAATTTTAGGTATGATGCAAATTAGCGACAACAGGCATCTACAGTAAAAAAAGGTAAAAAAAAAGCACCTGTTCCCATCTCAAGTATGAAGAGTCTTTTATTTATGCAACAAAGTTATTTTCAGTATTTTCAACTCTCATGACTGCCAAACTATAACCCTAATCCTAACCCTAAACCTAACCCTAACCCTAGCAATCAGGAAATGGATGGTGCTCCGTCTCTGACCGTTGCTATGAGAAACTAATGCTTGCAAAAGGTTCCTAGGTATGTGTTGGAAGTGCTCCAACCGGAAGTGGAGGAATACAGACGGTATTTTGGTTGCATTTGGAGCGGAAGCGATTTGATGCGAATTCGCGACAACAGGCGTCAAGGGGTTAATGAAAATTTTTGAAAAACTGGTCAGATGTGAGGTCCTAAAGCAGACTGAGCATGCATTGGATCCTCTGCAGTTTGCCTATAGGCCTCACAGAGGAGTGGAGGACGCCACTGTCACTCTGTTTAACATGCTTTTTAAATATCTGGATTTTAAAAGGACACACGCCAGACTTTTATTTGTGGACTTTTCCTCCGCCTTTAATACAATCCAACCTCATATCTTAGTTGCTCCTGCAACAATTTGATTTGAGCAATAATCTGGTGGGTTGGATTCTGGATTTCTTAACCAACAGGACACAGAGAGTAAGGGTAAATGGTACATTGTCTGACCTAAAGTGCTCTTCTACTGGCTCTCCTCAAGGGTGTGTGTTGTCACCACTACTCTTCATCCTGTACACAAACATGTGTCAGAGCAGACATGACAACAGACACATTATAAAGTATGCTGATGACTCAGTTATTGTCAGTCTCCTCCAGGATGGTGAGAGTGGCCACAGCCCAGTAGTTGATGATTTTGTTCACTGGTGTGACGATTCCTACCTGCAGCTGAATATGACAAAAACTAAAGACATGATTATTGACTTTAGGAGGAAAACTCCCAGGCACAAAGTCACCATACTAAAAGGCCAGACCACCGAATGTGTACAATCCTACAAATATCTTGGGATGATTATTGATAGTAATTTAAACTTTAAAGAGGACTGTGAAAGGGTGTGCAAAAAGGGTCAGCAACATTTGCATTGCTTGAGAAAACTTGCACTCTTCCAAATTGACCGAACCATAATGACAATGTTTTATCAGGCTTTTATTGAATCTGTTTTATCCTTTTCTTTAGTGTCATGGTTTGGTCAGATAAAACTGAAACAGAGGAAATCCTTGGATCAGGTAGTTAGATGGTCCAGTCGTTTGCTTGGTGAGTCACAGCTGAGCCTGACATCCCTGTACACCAGACAAGTACAGAGGATGGCTACCTCCATTTTAAATGATGACTCCCACCCTTTGCACTGCAACTTTCAGCTTCTTCCCTCAAGACGGAGGTTTGCTGTCCCAAAAAGTAGAACCCAGCGCTACAAAAACAGCTTTGTTCCTGCTGCTGTCAAAGAGTTGAACAAGCTGTAACAATATATTGCACATAATTTAGGTACCTATTTATTAACTCCATTTTATATTTACTTATTTTTGTAGGATGTTACTTGGGTTCTAAATATTTTATTGGGTTTTAGACCTTTGAGTTTTTAACCTCTTTGACTAGTTTTTAACTTTTAATATGACCCTCCTCTCTTACCTCTGGTTTTTCTCCCATCTCTTTGTCTTTTTATACCCTGATTGATGGAGCCTTGAGTATTTTTATCATGTTTATAGTCAGCTTCATGTGTGCCTGTGTTTGTGTCTATGTTGAATGTAATTTGTGGCTTGTAAATATGGATGTCACCAGACTGCAAAACAAATCTACCTACGGGTACACATAAAGTAACCTGAACCTGAACCTGAACCTGAATGGATAATAAAAATGACAAGGCCAGAGAAAAACATTTCAATGCTTTCACATTATCATACAAACACTGAGCTTATTACATTCATAAAAAAAAGGAACCTGGATGTTTGGATGGCATTATGAGCCAACATGGCTTGATGGTTGGCTACAGGATAGTGTGTCCTGAAAAAGGATAAACTGGCTTCTAAATATGGACTCATTCTGCCTGCAGGAAGTAGACTTGTCAGTGTTGTTGATCACAAATTGATGACCCCTACTTTCCACACAGAGGTGAGAAATATTAGAGATGGCTGTGGCAGACAGATCCACAGAGACACTGAACCTTTCAACAGGCCAAAACTGGATGAGAAGCAGGGAAGTCAACAGATATGGACACCTGTGTTGTGTGTTTGATGTCTGATAAAGCACTTGATTAAGCAACTTGTGAAGCAAAATAGCAGCTGGAGTGATGTCTCTTGCATGTTAAATATGTGAAGTAATTCAGGGACTAACACAAATATGTTTTTCTCACGCTTGTCATAATAAAAAGGCAAGACTGTGAGTTTTAACTGTGATCTTGTCTTTCATTTGTTTAGGTGAATCAAATGTCTGTTTGTGGTTTCCTGTTACAGTCATGCTTGTACTATACTGATACACTTTAGTATGATTTGCTCTGTCTCCAAACAGACTGAAGTCAAAAGGAGAGGAGGAGCTCCATCAGATAAACCAGCTCAAGAAAGAACAAACCAAGAAGAAACAAAGAGGTTCAGACTCTGCTGTAACAACTGTATGTTTAGAGACGTGACTAATGTGGTCGACACAGGCACACGGCAATCTACTCACACTCACCCTTCTCATGGCCTACTGCCTGGCTTTGTAACAGCTGGATGTAGGCAAAATTTAAACAGAAAAATGCTCCAAAAAAGTTAATGATAGTTTTTCAGGAGAAAAATACAGACTACTCTAGCTGTTTGTGTCGACCACAGAGTTCTCTTTCTAATAAGATGGGTACGAACTGTGTGATTTTTGGCTGTCCGTGGCACACAACGTGAGTGAATCTTGGCAATATCTTTGGTTACAAAAATGATGGTCTTACATTGCACCATGAAAGAGGTTCAGAGGCTGTTGCAATGGCCTGGCCACCAAAGACAGCAAGAGAAAGTAGACATTGGACAAACTTTACTGCTGCTACAACCACTGTCAATAGGAATTCATATTACATGAAGCCAAGACATCCAAAATGAAGTGTGTGGAATTTCCATCCATCCATTTTCCACCGCTTTTCCAGAGTTCTGGGTCGCAGAGGCAGCAGCTCAAGCACAGAAGCCCAGACTTCCCTCTCCCCGGCCACCTGCTCTAGCTCTTCAAAGAGGATACCAAGATGTTCCCAGGCCAGCTGGAAGACGTAGTCTGTCCAGCGTGTCCTGAGTCTGCCCCAGGGTCTCCTCCCAGTGGGATGTGCCCAAAACACCTCAAGTGGGAGCCGTCCAGGAGGCAACCTGGTCAGATGCCCAAACCATCTCAACTGGCTCCTTTCGATATGGAGGAGCAACAGTTCTACTCTGAGCCTCTCCCGGATGACTGAGCTCCTCACCCTATCTCTGAGGGTGAGTCCAACAATCCTACAGAAAAAGTTAATTTCAGCCGCTTGTATCCGCAATCTCATTCTTTCGTTCACTATCCAAAACTCGTGACCATAGGTGAGGGTAGGAACGTAGATTGACCGGTAAATCAACAGCTTTGCCTTAGAACTCAGGTCCCTCTTCACCATAACAGACCGGTACAACGTCTGCATCACTGCAGAGGCTGCCCCTATGCATCTGTCAATCTCTCACTCCATTTTACCCTCACTCGTGAATGAGACCCCGAGATACTTAAACTCCTCCACTTGGGGTAGGAGCTTGTCCATAACCCAGAGAGGACAATCCACCTTTTTCCGGCTGAGGACCATGAACTCGGACTTGGAGGTGCTGATTCTCATCCCAACCACTTCACACTCAGTAACAAACTGTCCCAGCAAGGCCTTTAGGCCATTGGTCGATGAAGCCAACAGGACAACATCATCTGCAAACAGAGATGAGATCCTGTGGCCACCGAGCATGACACCCTCTGATCCTTGGCTGCGGTTAGATATCCTGTCCACAAAAATTATGAACAGGAGTCCAATTCTCACTGGAAACGAATTTGACTGAGTGTTGGCAATATGAACCAAACTCTTGGAACAGTTGTATAGGGACCGGATAGTTCATAACAACAAGCCCGATACTCTATACTCTCGTAGCACCCCCCACAAGAGACCACGAGGGATGCGGTTGAATGCTTTCTCCAAGTCCACAAAACACATGTGGACTGGTTGGGCAAACTCCCATGAACCCTCAAGGATTCTCGAGAAGGTAAAGAGTTGGTCAGATGTGAGGAATTTCAAGAAGACAAAAGTCAAGAGTAAACTGTGGCAGTAGAAGCCTTGATTATCACCTTATTTTGATCATAGCAGCATTTTACATTAATAGTGATTCTCTATAGACCAATCCAGCAAAATAAACAAGCTGCTGTTACTGCAGTGTTGTCTTCCAGAGATATGTGCCCAATTGAATGCAAGCTGTCCTTAAAACTGTTTAAGGCTGCGTGTCCACAGGGAAAGTAAAAACACTCATCCTGTTTTCCTGAGCACTTACATGTGCTCACTTAAAAAAAAAAAGCGCTCTGCCCGATATCCTAGCAGCTGCTTGATTTGTCACTCAAAGTGTGGTGGGGATTTCACACATTTTGCTCTAAAACGCTCCACTCACTGGATTAAACCACATCAAATTGGTAAGAAAATACATGTCCCTCCAAGATTTTGTTGTTTAATATTGATCATGGTGTACTTTTAGTCTGACTCTGACCAGCTGGTGAGAGAGGTGTGTCACTGCAGCCCAGTCTCACCAACACAAGGTTAAATTGCACGTTTTGTCACAAAAAAGATTTTTCACGTGCAGTGGATACATGGCGTTTACAGCTTTAAGAAAGGTGTCTAATGGCAGCTTAATGTTTGCCAGTTTGTGTTCCTGTCACTTTTATTACCTTTCACCATCTAGCAGCTAACCCACACCTTAATCCCTAACTCTAACCTCATAGGAACGTCCATGTAATTCACACATCTGTGAGTCTTTGACCAACGTAAAAGAGGCGTTGTTCTGCGCATGCACGGTGAGGACTGTTTTGCTCATGCGCAGTGAGTGAAGGCATGGACTCAGGAACTCAGCTTGTAAATACATGCCGAGGCACGTTATTTTTTGATTTAATGTGCAAATGTACGATTTTAGAGGGGTGGAAAACATTTATTAGATACGTTTTTTTTACTGAGACCGGGTTGGCCGCTGACGAGTGCTGCGGTGCTCTGAAAGTTGACATTTTTTCAACGCCATGGGCACTGTGACAATATATGTTGACCGCTGAGGGCGTTTTACCAGCACGGGTGCTGAGCACATTAAACGCCGGACTACAAAGAAAGTGAACAGAAAATAGTTGTCCACAGTGCAAAAAATGCACAAATGCATGAATAACATCACTTTTGAAATAAATGTCAAGGAAATCAGGAAGAATGTACAGTTCTCAGTTGCTCAGACAGCAGTGGCAAACTTAAGTGTTTTAAAAAATATGTGGAATACACAAGCCTTTACTGCACAAAGTGTGTCTGAGACTGCACAGTTTTAACCGATTCCCTAGACATGCAGTGGACAGAGATGGTGGACAGAACTGGGTGAAGACTATTAAGCGGAAGGATTCTGATCCCAGTAACAACAGCAGAATGATTAGCATGCAACTGCCTATCTTACCATGCAATGTAAACATTTTTTTAACACTGCTCAGCAAGCTAACATTAATGGGCTAACACTCTCCAAGGGGCTACAGTATTTGCAGAGAATAACTTTTCAATAGCTGGTTATGACAATATTTAAAATGAATTATTAAGCTAGGGCATCCATCCATCCATCCATTCATCTTCTACCATTTAATCCTTTTCGGGTCACGGGGGGGCTGGAGCCTATCCCAGCATCTTTTGGGCGAGAGGCAGGGTACACCCTGCACAGATCACAGTCCATCGCAGGGCCAACACAGAGAGACAGACAACCATTCACTCTCACATTTATACCTAAGGACAATTAGGATCTCCAGCTGATACCAATTAACCTAACCTGCATGTCTTTGGCCTGTGGGAGGAAACCGGAATACCCGGAGAAAACCCACGCAGACATGGGGAGAACATGCAAACTCAACACAGAAGGGTCACCGATGGTCTGGGGGTGGGATCGAACCCACGATGATCAGGGGTGGAGTCGATCCCATGATCTTCTTGCTGTGCTACCACAGTGCTAACCACTCAGGGGTGTAAATTTCGGGGGGGACGCAGGGGTCATGTCTCCCCTTCCCTAAAGTTGTCCCCCCAAAAAATGACATAGTAAACACAAACATTTTTTTTTTATTTTAATAGCATAGTAATGTTCATTGAAGGCACAATACAAGTGGTGCGACTTAAAAACACATTGACATTTATAACTATTGAAAGATTAGAACCCCCACCCCCACCCATTCCCATCCTCACAGTGATTTAGTCCAATCTGTTTCTCCCCCACGGGCGGGGCTGCTGCGGCTCCAACACACACGCAGACAGAGAGGCAGCTCAGGCAGAGAGCGGTTCAGAGTGAGTAAGTGCACTGAAAGCTTAATGTGTGAACGGTTAATAAGCTATTTATCAGTCCATGTTTTCAACAGTCACATACAGAACATGGAAAACGATATTTCATCTCATTTGTCCAAAGTCTTGTTGAGAGGAGTTTTAGTGCACTGCGCAGACTTAAGAGTTGACTTCGGGCTACTATGGTCCAAGACAGACTGAACAATGTGGTTGTCTGTAATTTCCGTAAGGAGAGACTGGACAAACTGGACATAAAAATGATCTGCCAGGAGTTTGTTGGATCCAGTGACACCAGAAGAAAAACATTTGGTTCTTTTGTTTAGAGAGATGGAGACCAGTTTACCAGTTTGCATTTACTTCAAGATACTTGGCCCATTTCTTGTACAATCGCTACTATACAAAGAAGAGCCAAATAAATAAGTAAAATGTTGCAAATGTAATAAAAATGCATGGATGACCCTTTAGATAGTTAGGAGGATGTGTTTAAGTGCACATTCCCTCATTGCAGACACAAACTGTTCCCTTATCTGATGTCAATGATGATGAAAAATCATCAGGTTAAAAAAAAGGAGTGGGACATTTCTGTTTATATTGTAAATAATACATTTTGCATGACAGAGTAATATTTTCAGCATTTTAGCATTAAAGTTTGTGTATTTTTGTTCATTTTTTCTAGATTTTGCTGCCAATTGTGTTTGTTTTCTTTGCTTATTTTGTTTATTTTGATGCATTTTGTCTGTATTTGTTCATTTCTTCAGTCATGAGTCTTTTTTTCTCCACAAAAAGAAACATAAGTAATAATGGATGGGTATTAATCATGATTACTGTAAATTAATCCACAGTATCACTATGATTAATCTGATTAAAATTTTTTATTGTTTGACAGCCCTAGTTTTAAGACATATTGACATTTTGTTTTGTTGTTGCTTGTTAATAAATACAGTGGTGTGAAAAAGTGTTTGCCCCCTTCCTGATTTCTTATTTTTTTGTATGTTTGTCACACTTAAATGTTTCAGATCATCAAACACATTTAAATATTAGACAAAGATAACACAAGTAAACACAAAATGCAGTTTTTAAAAGAAGGTGTTTATTATTAAGGGTATAAAAAAATCCAAACCTGTCATAGTGAAAGAATGGTCAGCTCACGTGCAGGGTGCCAGACCAGAGAAAACACACATGACACAAAGAAGCTCAGTTTAAACAATTTATTAATCCAAAAAGTAAGCACAGTTAGGGAAAAACGTCACTGGCCAGAGGAAGATTCAGCCCGTGGGGAGGAGACGAATCGGACGAGGGAAATCGGGAAGAGTGGAAGGCAAATTGCCACTTACGGGAGCTGAGCAGAGAACCCAATAGAGAGACCCAGCAGGAATAGACGAACCAGCGGGATGAGGCTGGCAGTGAGAAGGGAAGGAGAGGAGCTGGAGACAGTGTCTGACCAGGTGAAGACAGGCAGCTGAAGCGGAGGTGAGGATGATGGAGCAGGTGAGCGCACAACAATCCCCGGAGATGCACTGCATGGATGGCTGCAACCTGAGAGGAGAAAAAGAGAGAGGAATTAAATACAGCTTCCTCAAGTTTTACAGTAGTTCAAAAGGCACTTGCTTGTTAACAGGCAGTATACTCAACAAGCCAGCGCTGAAGCATTCACATGATGATCCTTTAATGCGCTGGCAAGGCAGAGGCAGCAGGTGCATCCACTCACGCAGGTGTAATGATTACCTGCGGAGTTGGGGAATCTCTCACAGGAAAGGAGGGGGCATGTGGTCACCTGAACATGACAGTGCCGCCCCCCCCAAGGGGTGCCTCCTGGCCGTCCACTGGTTTTGTTGGGATGGGCTTTGTGAAAGGCCCGGACCATCCCTTTGTCGTGGAAATGGGACCCAGGGGCCATAGCCCTTCCAGTGGAGGAGGTATTGCAGGCCCCGGCCCCAACGCCGAATGTCCAGAATCCTCTGGAGGGTGTAGGTGGTCTGGCTGTCCAGGATCTGAAGAGGAAGAGGCAGCTTTGGGGGGAGACAGAGAGAACTGGTGGAGAGGGGTTTGATTATGGAGACATGGAACGTCGGGTGGATGCAAAGTGTCTGTGGGAGCTCCAGGCAGATCGTTACATCATTGACAATTTTGGAGATGGTAAACGGGCCCAAGAAGTGAGGTGATAGCTTCCTAGACTCTGTGTTTAAGGGCACCTGGTCTGCCAATAGCCACACGCGCTGCCCGACTGTATACTTGGGTACTGGGACCCGCTTCCGGTCCGCATACTGGCGGTTTCGCTCCTTAGAGTAGAGGAGGGCAGCTAGGGTGGCCCTCCAGAGCCGACGGCAGCGGCAAACATGGGCCCCCATGGATGGCACAGCGACTTCTCTCTCCGCCATGGGCAACTGTGGGGGGGGTACCCCATGGAGGCCTCAAAGGGCGTGAGTTCAGTAACAGCAGAGACTGCCGAGTTGTGGGCGTACTCCACCCAGGTCAGATGGGTGCTCCATGTGGAGGGATTTTCGGATGCTACGCATCTGAGGGCACCCTCCAGTGACTGGTTGGTGCACTCAGCCTGCCCGTTACTCTGTGGATGGTATCCGGACCTGAGGCTGACCGTGGTGCCCAGTGATCGGCAGAAGGATTTCCAGACATGGGATGTGAATTGTGGACCTCGGTCAGACACAATGTCCAAAGGAATTACATGCAGACGGATGACATGTGTTGTTAGTAAGTCGGCGGTTTCAGAGGTGGAGGGGAGCTTGGGGAGGGGTACCAGATGGATAGCCTTGGAGAAGTGGTAAACTATGGTGAGAATCACGGTGTTACCTCGAGAAGGGGGAAGTCCCGTGACAAAATTCAAGGCGATGTGGGACCAAGATCGGCTGGGAACAGGTAATGGGTGAAGTAGGCCAGCAGGAGGTGAGGAGTCGGATTTGTTGCAGGTGCAGCCCTGGCATGCTTTCACATAATACCGGATGTCCGTCCATACGGTGGGCCACCAGAACACCCGTCGGATGAGATTTATTGTCCGGGAAACCCCATGGTGGCAGGCAAAGTGGCTGGAGTGGCTCCACTGGATGACGTTGCTGCGGAGGCTGGCCAGGACAAACAGACAATCACTTGGCCCCCCCTCTGGTCTAGGCTCCGTGGACTGGGCCTGCCGGACCCTCTGCTCAATCTCCCAGGTAAGGGCTCCCGAGGATGCACGAAGATGGCACAATGGGCTGAGAGAGGGAAGAGGGGTCTGGACAGTTAGGGCTGAATTGGCGGGAGAGAGCGTCTGGTTTGATGTGACCAGAGCCAGGCCTGTAGGTGATGGTAAAATTGAACCTAAGAAAAAAGAAGGCCCAGTGGGCCTGCCTGGCGTTAAGTCTGTTGGCCGACCATAGATACTCTAAATTTTTATGGTCGGTCCACACTACGATGGAATGGACCGCTCCCCCTAACCAGTGCCTCCACTCCTCCAGGGCCAACTTAATGGCTAGGAGCTCTCGATCTCCTATGTCATAATTCCTCTCGGCTGGGGTGAGCCGCCGAGAGAAATACATGCATGGGTGGAGCTTCTGGTCGGAGGCCGAGCGCTGCAAGAGAACAGCACCCAGCCTGGAATCAGAAGTGTCCACCTCCAGGGTGAAATGGAGCTGAGGGTCCACCTGGGCCAAGAAGGGGCTATTAGAGAACAGACTCTTTAAATTGGAAAAGGCCTGTTTGGCTGCCTCCGACCAGCAGAAAGGCATCTTAACTGAGGTCAGCTGCATGAGAGGCTGTGCTACCCCTCTGTAATTCTTGATGAATCTGCGATAAACGTTTGCAAACCACAAGAAGCGTTGAACCTCCTTGTGGGAATGGGGCGTAGGTTAATCCAGCACAGCCTTCACCTTGGCAGGATCAGCTCTCAGCTCCCCCTCAGCCACAATAAACCCCAGGAATGAAGTGGAGGAGGTGGAAAACTTGCACTTCTCAGCCTTCACAAAGAGCTGGTTTTCCAGAAGCCATTGTAACATGGCCCTGACAAGGACTGTGTGTTCCTCTGGTGTGCGGGAAAAAAATCAAGATATCGTCCAAGTAGACAAAAACAAATTGATTTACCATATCGCGGAGGACGTTATTAATGAGGTGTTGGAAGACGGCGGGGTTGTTGGTGAACCCAAAAGGCATCACTAGGAGTTCGAATTGCTCCAAGTGTGTTTTAAAGGCTGTCTTCCATTTGTCCCCCTCGCAAATACGGACCAAATGATACGCATTGCGTAGATCCAACTTGGAGAATATCTGTGTGTGGTGAAGGAGTTCGAACACGGAATTGATTGGGGCAGAGGATATTTATCTTTGGTGGTTATGGCGTTAAATTCCCGGTAGTCAATACACGGGCGCAGAGATCGGTCCCTCTTACCGACAAAAAAACACCTGCCCCCAGAGGAGCCGAAGAAGGCCGAATGAGACCAGCATTCAGAGAGTCCTTAATATAACTCTCCATCGCCTCCTTCTCCAGCCCGGAGATGCAATACAGCCGACTGGACGGCAGCGGCGCACCCAGGAGGAGATCTATGGCACAGTTGTATGAGCGATGAGGAGGTATTGAGAGAGTTCTCGACTTGCTAAAGACCTCCCCAAGGTCATGATAGACCTCGGGTATGAGGCTGACGTCTGATGGCTCCACTGGAGGGGAGGAGATGAGTAAGGACGGTGAACACTGGGCCGAACTAAGGCAAGACACTAAACAAAAGGGGCTCCAGGAAGAAATAGAGTTTTTAGCCCAATTAATTATGGGGTTGTGCTTCTGGAGCCGAGAGTACCCCAGAACCACAGGGGAGGATGAATTTGGGAGAATAAAGAACGATAAGACCTCCCGGTGGTTTCCGGAAAGAAGGACGGAGATCGGCGCCGTGGTTTCAGTGACTGAAGCCACATTGCTGCCAGATAAGGTCGTGACGATCAATGGGGTGGATAATTTGGTGACGGGAATGCTTATTTCTCACATGAGTCGTGAGGCAACGAAATTTTGTTCTGCCCCTGAATCAATTAAAGCCATAACCCTCCTCTCGAGCCCCTGCAGCTGGATAAGGGCCGAAATAGAAAAGTTACTGGAGGGATGAGTGAGGATGACTGGGGCAAGAGTCCCGCCCGTCAGACCCCCCCCACGGCAACTGACGGGCCGCGTCTTTTGAGCTTCAGGTGGCAGTTGTTTAGTTTGTGCTGTAGAGTGCCACAGTACATGCATGTGCTGGCTCTCCTCCGTCGCTGATGCTCTTCTGGAGCCAGATGGGCCTGGCCGAGCACCATTGCTTCAGAGGAGGAGTCTGCTCCACCTGTGTCCATAGCCGGGGAAGGCACATGCACAACGGGCGGGTGAGAGGAGGATTTGCGCTCCTTCGCGTGCTTGCGGTATCGGTTATCCAAACTGACAGCCTGATCGATTAGACCGTCCAGAGAGGAGGGAACGGCATGAACCGCCAGGTCATTGCGGAGGTTGGCATTTAAACCCTGGAGGAAGACGCTGCGTAACACAATACCATTCCAGCCAGAATCCGCCGCGATGACCCAAAACTCCACAGAGAAGTCGGTGGCAGACTGGCTTCCCTGGCGGAGAGACATAAGGTGGCTCATGATATTGCCCTCACTCCCCGTTCGGTCAAATGTACGGGAGAATTCACCGATGAATCTATTAAATGTGTAATGTGGACCCTCCGGACTGTCGAGGATGGACTGAGCCCAACTAAGGGATCAATCTCGCAGCAGGAGGGTCATGAAATAAATTTTTGATGTGTCGCCCAGATACTGTTCGCCCACCTGGCCCAAATAAAGCCAAACATGACAAAGGATTCCCTTGCATTTCCCCACCTCTCCCACGTATGGAGCAGGTGAGGGAATGGAGGTTGTTCAGCGGATGGTGGAAGAAACGGGGCAGCAAGTGGAGAGGGAGAACCTAGACGAGACATACTGCATGAGCCAAATGATCAGTGAATAGTCTGCAGCTGCTATGTGAGTGCGGCCACCTACCTCTCTGTGGCGTCGAGGTGGTACAAAGCGAAGTGTTCCACTGATGCAGCCCCCGCTGAGCTCACATTCTGGCTGGCTCGTTCTGTTATAGTGAAAGAATGGTCAGCTCATGTGCAGGGTGCCACACCAGAGAAAACACATATGACACAGAGAAGCTAAGTTTGAACAATTTATTAATCCAAAAAGTAAGCACAGTTAGGGAAAAATGTCACTCGCCAGAGGAGGACTCAGCCTGTGGGGAGGAGACGAGAGCTGATTAATAGGAGGAGGGAGATCGGGAAGAATGGAAGGCAAATTGCCACTTACGGAAGCTGAGCAGAGAACCCGACAGAGAGACCCAGCAGGAATAGACGAACCAGCGGGATGAGGCTGGCAGTGAGTAGGGAAGGAGAGGAGCTGGAGACAGTGTCTGACCAGGTGGAGACAGGCAGCTGAAGCGGAGGTGAGGATGATGGAGCAGGTGAGTGCACAACGATCCCCGGAGATGCACCGCACGGATGGCTGCAACCTGAGAGGAGAAAAAGAGAGAGGCATTAAATACAGCTTCCTCAAGTTTTAGTTCAAAAGGCACTTGCTTGTTAACAGGGAGTATACCCAATGAGCCAGCGCTGAAGCATTCACATGATGATCCTTTTATGCGCTGGCAAGGTAGAGGCAGCAGGTGCGTCCACTCACGCAGGTGTAATGATTACCTGCGAAGTCAGGGACTCTCTCACAGGAAAAGAGGGGGTGTGTGCTCACCTGAACATGACAAAACGCACATAGCCCTGTGTTAAAAAGTGACCCCCCCCGTTGAAACATAAATTAACTGTGGTTTATCACATCTTTTGAAATTTGAGTTAAATTTCTCTAGTCACACCCAGGCCTGATTACTGCCACACCTATTCTCAATCAAGAAATCACTTAAATAGGACCTGCCTGAAAAAGCGAAGTAGACCAAAAGATCCTCAAAAGCTAGACATCATGCTGCAATCCAAAGAAATTCAGGAACAAATGAGAACAAATGAGAAACAAAGTAATTAAGATCTATCAGTCTGGAAAAGGTTATAAAGCCATTTCTAAAACTTTGGGACTCCAGTGAACCACAGTGAGAGCCATTATGCACAAATGGCGAAAACATGGAACAGTGGTGAACTTTCCCAGGCCGGCTGACCAAAATTACCCCAAAAGTGTAGCAATGATTCATCAGGTCACAAAAGACCCCATAACATCATCCAAAGAACTGCAGGCCTCACTTGCCTCAGTTAAGCTCAGTGTTCATGACTCCACCATAAGAAAGAGACTGGGCAAAAATGGCCTGCATGGCAGAGTTCCAAGACAAAAACCACTGCTGAGCAAAAAGAACATAAAGGCTCGTCTCAGTTTTGCCAGAAAACATCTTGATGATCCCCAAGACTTTTGGGAAAATAGTCTGTGGACTGTTGAGACAAAAGTTGAACTTTTTGGAAGGTGTGTGTCCCATTACATCTGGCATAAAAGTAGCATAGCATTTCAGAAAAGGAACATCCGGCCATCTGTGTGTGACCTCAAGCTGAAGCGCACTTGGGTTCTGCAGCAGGACAATGATCCAAAACACACCAGCAAGTCCACCTCTTGAATGGCTTAAGAAAAACAAAATGAAGACTCTGGAGTGGCCTAGTCAATGTCCTGACTTGAATCCAACTGAGATACTGTGACATGACCTTAAAAAGATGGTTCATGCTTGAAAACCCTCCAACGTGGCTGAATTATAACAATTCTGGAAAGATGAGTGGGACAAAATTCCTCCACAGCGCTGTAAAAGACTCATTGCCAGTTATTGCAAATGCTTGATTGCAGTTGTTGCTGCTAAGGGTGGCCCAACCAGTTATTAGGTTTAGGGGACATTCACTTTTTCACACAGGGCCATGTAGATTTGGATTTTTTTTCCCTTAATAATAAATGCCTTCATTTAAAAACTGCATTTTGTGTTTACTTGTGTTATCTTTTTCTAATATTTAAATTTGTTTGATGATCTGAAACATTTAAGTGTGACAAACATACAAAAAAAATGAGAAATCAGGAAGGGTGTAAACACTTTATCACACCACTGTAAATCGATCACCAGATTGGTCTATAGATTTCTATTTGTCGTGATCCTATGGTGAGCATGCACACATACCTACATGTCTCCCCTCTAATCTTCTCCTCTGATTACTTGTAGCTGCTCCTCAAGAACCACCTGCTGCTGATTGCCCACACCGTTATATAAGGGAGGTACATACTACTGATGGTGTGGGAACGTGATGATACCTCAGCTCATTGTTACTTTGCATCTCCCGCTCCAAGACTCCAGCGTGCTCATATCACCGGGCTTCTCACCTTCTATGCCTCCTTGTTCGTTGAACTCCCCAGCTTGGATCCCCACATAAGCCAGTTCTGCAAATCAACAAATTCAAGTCAACTCACATCACAGAATCCATCTGGACTGTTGCCTTGCAATGCAGAAATACCTAAAGCTTCTAGCTGTTTCCTCATTTGTGTCACAGCAAACTTTCTTGTTGCCTTTTGGGCTCATTTCAGGACTTTTCTGACCATTAACATAACATTCTGGGGTATCTTAGGTGAAAGACTTTTAGTTTTATAAAATTACTTTTTTTTTTATTAAAGTGCTGTTTGCCAACGGTGGGAGGGAATGCCACAAAAAGCAAGTCAGAGCCAGCCCCATAAACCATAGCCAATTGACACAAGAGCAGAAATTGGAAGAAAAATGATACTGAGACAACATGCCACCACTGTGAGAAACAGTTGCATTTATTAGCAGTTTTAGTTTCTGTTTGATTCTTTTAAAATATGTCAATGCTGCTGCACGTCTTTATCCTTAGTAGGCTGATAGCTGAAGTGCAGGTCTTTCTTGTGACAGTTTGCTTTAAGGAGAAACTCAATGGATGTTCAAGGTAATTCTGAACAGCAGGGTTTCAAGAACTTCAAGAGAATCAACATTATATGAGGGTTAGCAGTTTAAAAGGAAGAAAACAGTATATAGTCATTAATGTAAATGAAATCATAAAATATGATCATGTGGACTCCTGAATTTGCATTTTGGCATAGGATTACAATCACATTCAGTTCTGCATGCACATGTACAGGAACCTACGGACACTAAGCCATTGAGGTGCTTGTACGTGACCTTGTGCAGGTACTGTATCCTTTTGATAGTGAAGGTCAGATTTGGTATCACACGTATCTAATGGCAAAGTTGTGTTTACCAGCAACATTCCTTTGCCAGAAAGCTCCCGTTTCCAGCCTGAGCTGCAACTTCCATCTATAATATTCTGGTCCAGTACCTGTGGAGCTAAGCAACGTAGAGAAGGCACCCTGCTCACATTACCAGGTCACTCACATTTCTCTCCTGTGCAGCACACCAGGGACTTTTTCAAGTGTAAGTGGGAAATACCTATTTAAAGGTTACAGGAGGTGGTAGTTTTTCTTCAAGATCATGATGAGGGATATGAAAGTTTAAGAGTCCATATTGAAATAACATGTTTCGTGAATGCACAACGATTAAATGACACCACCTGGAGATTTCAATCATCATAAAAGCAACTCTCTTCTTTTCCTTCCCGTGACTGTACCTTTGACGGGGGCTGATGAGAAACGTGAGGGCACAGTGTTGGGTTCCCATCAGACCCATTTTGTGCCCTCAATCAGTGGTGCGAGACAAAAGGACCACAGAAACCAGAGCCTGAGGTAGTGCTGCACTTTTGCTGTGAGTTGAGGGTGGGGGGGGCGGAGAAGAAGAATGGAGCCCTTTCTCTGCTCGGCCTCGTTGGCTGTACTGTACACCTTGGAGAAGCACTCAGAGCTGAGGGGGAGATGGGTTGCTTGATAATGGGGACACACACACACAGAGGATCAAGATCCCATCTGGCTGGTACAGCCTAAAGCATAGAAAAGCAAGTGAGAATTGGAGGTATTTTGCGTTGGTGTGAAATTATCCCTTTGCTGAGTCACAGCAAGAAACCAGGAAGCATCGTCCTTGGCTCATCTGACACTGCTGCCTTTTGTGGAAAACAGCAGACTGTTTATTGAAGCTTTTTTGTCATTTTTGAGTGGGAGTGGGAGCTCTGACACAAATGTAGCACTCTCAGTGGATGCTGCCTCATTTGTCACACGCAAACAATCAAAGCTCAGAAGCTTTGAGTGAGAAACTGGCTCATGCACTGCATTCAAAACCCAAAAGAAAGTTTTGATTTACACTGAGAAGGATCCTCTAAACCAGAGATGGTCCTGGCTTATAAGACACCTTGGGAGCCCCCCACCCCCATATGAACAAAATAATAAGAATAAAACATATACATATCACGGACACACAGATCGTCCCAAAGGTCTCCCGAGTCGGCGGACGGAGCCTCTGTTTACAGCAGGAGACGATACAGCAGGGAAGAGCTAGCTAGCACTCAACCACCACCCGGTGCTAACAGAGAAAATCAACATACCGGGAGAACTGAAGCGAAAACGACGCGGGTGCCGGGCTGGAGTTTAGGCGGCGTGCAAGAAATATAAGACAGAATAATAAAGAGCGATGGCAAGAACCAAGCAGACCGCCCGTAAATCTACTGGAGGAAAAGCCCCCAGGAAGCAGCTGGCCACCAAGGCTGCTCGGAAAAGCGCTCCGGCCACCGGCGGAGTGAAGAAGCCTCACCGTTACAGGCCCGGTACCGTGGCTCTGAGAGAGATCCGTCGCTACCAGAAATCCACGGAGCTGCTCATCCGTAAGCTGCCCTTCCAGCGCCTGGTGAGGGAGATCGCTCAGGACTTCAAGACCGACCTGCGCTTCCAGAGCTCCGCCGTCATGGCTCTGCAGGAGGCCAGCGAGGCCTACCTGGTGGGTCTCTTTGAAGACACCAACCTGTGCACCATCCACGCCAAGAGGGTCACCATCATGCCCAAAGACATCCAGCTGGCCCGCCGCATCCGCGGAGAGAGAGCTTAGACTTTCTGCTGCACATTCACCAACCACAATGCTCCGCACTGTGTGTCTATATATATATATATATATATATATATATATATATATATATATATATATATATTAATATGTACATATGTATACTAGCTGCTCTTGTTTTTTCTTGCCTTCTGATTGTTGCTCTGAGTGTTGCTATCCCTGTGCTGTTGCAATCCTGGAATTTCCCCATTGTGGGACTAATAAAGGCTTATCTTATCTTAAAACACACACACACACGTAAATATACTGTATATAAAATAAAACAAACACAAAAAATAGAATAGAACGTTATTCTTCTGTAGTGCACAATTCCTTCAAACACATAGAAAAGAATCAATCTGCTAATTACACCACGATAACACATCAGTTCACACTTTGAATGAAAGCACAACAACTGCAATCTAAAGACTGGCCCTTCTTGTTTTCCTTGATGCAAAGTCATCAATGACAACATCATAACAAAGTTGCTCAGCAATGGTGTGGTTAATACCGATGACTGCGAGACCAGTAATGAGGTTCTTCATCCATCCATCCATCCATCCATCCATCCATCAATATCATGATTTATAATTTAATTTTAAAAACTATAATCATAATCATCAATATTAAATCAGAACAGTTTGAAATGTTTCACTCTGCCTGTAATGAATATTGAGAATGCTTATTGAATTATCTTGCAAAAAGACATTAATTTCTCCAAAAAAACTACTTTATTGAAATAATGTTTCTATTAACAGTAAGCATGCAATATTCCTGTTTAGTTTGTTACATCTTGTAAAGTAAACTGTTAAAAAAAACAAAAATAAAACAATTCATCAACTCATTTTTATTATGGTTACTTCAGTCAAATATCAGCTATATTTTATTAATTTTGAGTCCAGCCCTGTTCTGTATACGAGTGCTGATCCTCAGTTCCTCCAGGTTGACCACCATGGATTCAAATACAGCATGGGGGGGTGGGGGGGGGGGGCTGAAAAGTTCATAGTGGTCAAATTTGACCAAATATGGTTTATTTTTCAGCTGCAGGGATCCAAGCGCTGCAACACCGATGGAAGAAGTGTGTGGACCAAAGGGGAGACTATTTTAAAATATAAACCACATTTGGTCAAATTTGACCACTATGAACTTTTCAGCACCCCCTCCACACACACACACACAAATGAGAGGGTACAGAAGGCAAGAGAATTGCCATGGTTATTACTATCTTTTTTCATTGTGTTGTCTTGAGGTCATAACATAAATAATGCATTATCATGGAGTAATTCCTGATTATTCTGTGATAAACAGTGGAGGCCTAATGGTTAGGGATGTGATCTGGTGACTGGGGGTCACTGTTCCAATCCCTGGACTGGCAGGATCAGATCTGGGTGGGACCGATAACATAGCAGTGTTTGCCCTACCCTCATTAATCCGACTGTAGTGCCCTTGAGCAAGGCCCTTAACTTCAACTACTCCAGTGGAGTTACTCAGTGGCCGCATGTCAGTCTGTCGTTGTACTGGGCTGTCATATGGCTGAGCTCTTGTTTATACAGAGCTCAGACCCTCACTTTATTTCTAAGTATTGTATGTCTGATTAGTTTGATTTTGTTAATTTTCTGTATTTATTGTGGATTTGTTTTTACTTGTGCCTCCCCTTTCCCAGACATTCCTCTCACTGCTCACAGCCTGCCCCTCTCTCAGCTCAGCTGTGGGCAGTTGGTTTAATTAGGTTACCTGCTGGCTCAGTGACTCACACCTGCAGCTCATTTCCCTCTGTGTATTTAAGCTCTGTTCATTCACTGTGTGTTGCAGCTATATTAGTTAACTACTCTTCATTCCTCTAATCCTGGCCTCTGAAGTTTTTCACTTCTCCAGAGCACACCCTGCTCTGAGGCAAGTCCTGTAAGTCATTCTTGCTTTGCATTTTTTGTTCTGCTGGCACCTTTTTTTGAACTTTATGTTATTTTTGTTAATAAATGTCATAAACACCATTCAGTGCGTGGGTTTGTCTCTCTCTCATGGGCCACTTCCAGTTGTGAATGTGTATTTGTGTAATAGTGAACAGGGTGTCCTCTCAATGGATATCCCCTGTATAAAAAAGGGTTAAAATAGATAGATAAAGGGATACATTTTGCATTATGGGATAACAAGGTTTACTTACCTGCAATATCCCAAAAAATCAATGTGATAAACAATGACTGGAAGAGGTGTATTTCTGTTGATTACACCAAGTAGCCTTGACAAAGCCTTGTCTATTCTCCCAGAGGCCAAACTGTTGAGTCACTGCTAACAGTAAACTTCACAACTTCACAGGGTTAGTAATGCTGTCGAGATTTATTAAGTGACATATCTATTCACTCTTCAGAGAACTTTAAGGCCGTAAGGCTATCACTATCAACTTGTTCCAGGCAGTCTCCACAGGAGGATGGTTTCACGTTAATATTGGGCCCCTTACCTTGCTCTTGAAGATAACTTTTGTGCTTGTGCCTTTGGAAACCTTTGATACTTACCTTGATCTTTTGTCATTGCAGAAGACTTACCTTTAGACTCATCAAGCCTCTTGGCACTCACTCTCCATCTGGACTGCCAAACAAATCTGGAACAACCTCATCTGCCGGCCCACTCTGCTCCACGAAAGGGACAAGAAAATGGATTAGCATAATAAATGGACTCTTGCCTCTCTACACATTCACTGTACATACTTGCACTTACCTGCTCACTTTAACAATAAAACCCTTAAAACTTAAAAAATTGTTACTGTGTTATTGGGTCTCATACAGATCGTGACAAAGGCAATATAATTTAACGGTTCTTTACTGAGGTTTGCTGGAACAAAATTTGCTGGCAAATAGGCTGAAATATTTAAGTATTGAAAGTATGACTCAGTTTTGCAAAACAGCTGTAGTTCAACTGATTCAGTGTTGAACTTGAATAGATCAAAACTTCTGATATGATTAACTTACGTAACATTTTTACTTTGACTTGTCTGACTCCAAAAATTGACTTAATTCATTTTGTTCTCAGCATGGTAAATCTGGGTCTCTCTCAAGCTTGAAAGTTAAGACCTGAGACTTCTTATTCTCAAATGTACAACTTATCCCCACCTCTGCTTCATATAGAGAACTGTTGATATGTTGAGCTTTCACGTCACAATAAAACCAGCCTTTTAGAAAATAGTGCAGACAGAAGACTTTCACACAGCGACAAAGCCTGTTTTCCTGCAGATTTCCTAAAGCTTGTGATTACCGAGCTAATTACTGACATTCCTCCGAGAACTTACAGGTTACTGCTCAGAATGTGGCAGCTTATGAGAACAGTGGTCTCCTTATACAGCACTGTAACAGACAAATGCACACAGACAATATGCTGTTCTGTCTTATAAGTAGCAAGCAAACGATGTTTGGTTTATACAAGAATGGAGCAGACAAAATCCCATTTCATGTGCACCCAAAGAGCTGTACACTTTTAAACCCACATGAAGTCCATTTTTATGTAAAGTTGCACCTGTCTTAACATAAATGATTGGACAAAGTTGCAGAAGAAATATGTCATTCACCTCCTAAAAATATTTTGCCTAAAGCTTCTCTTTGGCTGGACACATAAGATAAGTTAAGATAAGCCTTTATTAGTCCCACAATGGGGAAATTCCAGGATTGCAACAGCACAGGGATAGCAACACTCAGAGCAACAATCAGAAGGCAAGAAAAAAACAAGAGCAGCGAGTATACATATGTACATATAAACATAAATATATAGACACACAGTGCGGAGCATTGTAGCTAGATGGAATAAATATATATAAACACAGATACAGTGTGGAGCGTTGAAGCTAGATGGAATAAATATATGAATATATAAACACACAGTGCGGAGCATTATAGCTAGATGGAATAAATATGTAAATATATAAACACACAGTGCGGAGCATTGTAGCTAGATGGAATAAATATATATAAACACAGATACAGTGTGGAGCGTTGAAGCTAGATGGAATAAATATATGAATATATAAACGCACACAGTGCGGAGCATTGTAGCTAGATGGAATAAATATGTAAATATATAAACACACAGTGCGGAGCATTGTAGCTAGATGGAATGAAACAGCATAACCGTCTACTTAGTTATCCTACATGGTATGATTATGTACCCATACATATTGTCACCCTCCGTAGCTACCGGTCTTTTCCTAGTTGTATACCGGAGGGGACCATTGTGTAAGTCTATTGCGTCTTTTGCGTTCAATACTATTAGGTTGTCACATCTTTTTGCTATCTCTGTGAGCAGCCCTGCTTAGGTTATACAATCTGACAGCTGTAGGTAGGAAGGACCTGCAAAACCTCTCGGTTGTGCACCTAGGATGATGTAGTCTGCTGCTAAATGAGCTCCTTAGTACATTCAGTGTGTCCTGCATAGGGTGGAACTCGGACTCCAGCAGAGATAACAGTTTAGCCACCATCCTTCTCTCTCCCATCTCCTCCACTGGGTCAAGGCACTGCCCCAGGACAGAGCTAGCTTTCTTGATCAGTTTGTTCAGTCTCTTCCTATCGGCTGCTGTAATGCCACTGCCCCAGCAGACCACTCCAAAAGTGATGGCTGATGCCACCACTATGTCGTAGAATGTCTTCAGCAGCGCCCCTTGTACACCAAAAGACCTGAGTCTCCTCAGTAGGAACAGCCTGCGCTGTCCCTTCTTGTAGAGTGCATCAGTATTGTGTGACCAGTCTAGTTTATTGTTCAGATGAACACCCAGTTACTTGTAGGATGTCACCATCTCGATGTCTGTTCCCTGTATATTTACTGGTGCTGTGAGGGGTTGTCCTTGCCTGCGGCAGTCCACCACCAGCTCCTTAGTTTTCCTCGCATTGATCTGGAGGCAGTTCCAATGGTACCAGTCCACAAAGTCCTGGATAAGTCCTCTGTACTCAGCTTCATCTCCATTGGAGATGAGGCCAAAGATCGCAAAGTCATCAGAGAACTTCTGTAGATGGCAGTGTGTTGTGTTGTGTGAGAAGTCCACAGTATAAAGGGTGAACAGGAAGTCAGCCAGCACCGTTCCCTGGGGGGCCCCCGTGCTACCGATGATCGTGTCGGACACACAGTCCCGGGTTCTCACAAACTGTGGCCGGTTTGTGAGGTAGTCCAGGATCCATGATGACAGGTGCTGGTCCACCCCTGCACACAGCAGCTTGTTCTTCAGAATCATCGGTTGGATGGTGTTGAAAGCACTGGAGAAGTCAAAGAACATGATCCTCACCACATTCCCGGGCTTCTCCAGGTGGAACAGAGAACGGTGAAGGAGGAAGATCACCGCATCCTCCACCCCAATGCCATGCTTGTAGGCGAACTGGAGTGGATCCATCGCTGGTCCCACCAGGGGGCGGAGGTGAGCAAGGAGCAGTCTCTCCAGGGTCTTCTTCATGTGGGACGTCAGGGCCATTGGTCTGTACCTGTTCAGATCTTTGGGGTGGGAAGTCTTTGGTACAGGTACCACACAAGATGTTTTCCACAACTGTGGTACCCTCCCCAGCTTCAGGCTCAGGTTGAAGATGTACTCCACAATCCCACACAGCTGGTCTGCACAGGACTTGAGGAGCTTTGCACTGATGCCATCCGGTCCCGACGCCTTCCTCGCCTTGATCTTCCTCAGCTCCGTCCTCACCTGGGTCTTAGTGAGAGTCAGGTTGAGGGGCTGTGTGTTGGGAGTGGGGGGGGGGGGGGGTGATGGTGGAGTGGGGAGTGGGCAGCAGGACTTGATGTCTTCAGAGGCAGCAGCGGTTGTTGTGCAGTCGGGGGGGAGGGCGGTTGGTCAAACCTATTGAAAAACAGATTCAGATTGTTCGCCCACTCCCTGCCCCCCGTGGCCTGGGGGGAGGTATTCTGGAGCCCAGAGATGGTTTTAAGGTTTCTCCAGACCCCACCAATGTCGCTCTGTTGCAGCTTATCCTCCATCTTCTTCCTGAAGCTGTCCTTGCCGACTTGTCCTTGTCCTTACCCACTGATCTTCCTCCTCAGCTCCCTCTGTACGGACTTCAGCATCTCCCTGTTCCCCGACCTGAAGATCCTCTTCTTCTCCCTCAGAAGTGTTTTTATCTCAGGGTTGATCCAGGGTTTGTTGTTTGAGCAACACCGTATGGTCTTGGTGGGTACGGTGTTGTCCACACAGAAGCTGATGTAGTCCGTGATGGTGTGAGTGAGGCCATCGATGTCCTCACCATGTGGATCGCAGAGCTGCTCCCAGGCAGTGGTTTCAAAGCAGTCCTTTAGAGTGTCCATTGCCTCCTCAGACCATAACTTCACTGTGCGCATGACCGGAGGTTGTCTGTGCACTAGGGGTTTGTACACCGGCCGGAGATGAACCAAGTTGTGATCCGATCTCCCGAGCGGGAGGAGAGGTGATGAGGTGTACGCCTCCTTAGTGTTTGCGTAGAATAAGTCCAGTGTTTTATTGTCTCTAGTGTGGCATGTGACATACTGGGTGAACATGGGTAGAATGGGAGACAGTGAAACATGGTTGAAATCGCCTGAGATGAGGAGAAGAGCATCTGGGTGTTCTGTCTGCAGCCTGCCGGTTACTGAGTGGATGACGTCATGCGCTGTCCCAGCGTTCGCCGTTGGATTTGCATAAATAACAATGCAGATCACGTGTGAGTATTCCCTCGGGAGATAGGTAGGCCGCATGCTAACAGCTAGCAACTCGATGTCTTTGCTGCAATGTTGTTGTTTAACAGTGATATGTCCCGGTCTGCACCAATTGTTATTAACATAGATCATCACTCCACCGCCCCTTGCTTTGCCACTGTCTGGTGTTCGGTCTGCCCGTATCGCGTGGAAACCCTCCAGTTCAATGCTAGCATCTGCTGCTAGTTCAGTTAGCCACGTCTCCGTAAACAATAGAAGGCAGCACTCTCGGTATATGCTATCGTAGCGGGAGATAGCCGCTAGCTCATCTAACTTTCCCAATATAGATCGTACATTCCCCATAACAACAGATGGGAGGGTGGGTCTGTACCTTATATTCCTTGGCCACCGTCTTACACCCGCACGACACCCACGTCGTTTTCGCCTTATTTCTCCATAGAGATTATTATTATTATACATAGAGATTAATCAGGTTTTAAAAAGCATCCAACATACACCTACCTCATCAAATTAACAAAATTTTTATTTAGTCATGTTTCTAATAACAATGGCTGTCTTCTTCCAAGATTCTCTTTTTGCAAGCTATAAAGATGGAAATTGTTGTGCTGGAAATCAGAAAGTTTCCATTACTGTGGCACTTTCTCACTGAAATATACAAACACATTTCTATGCAAGTTATCCCAAAGAATGTGCATATTTCTACAGCTCACTTACTGCCTTGGGAACTGGGGAGAAGCAGTGCAGTTTTTAGCTTCAAGGAAAACGTCATTTTTCAAATAACACTGAATCAGCAGCTCACAGACTCTAACCACTAACTTCCTAAGAACAAAACAAACAAGTAAGCTACTCAGAAAGAGCATTCTAGTAAAGAATGTCTTCTTCGAAGACATTGTGCATTACTATTGTTGTGGAGATGATACCCAATTATATACAGTATGTGCATCAATTAGCTAAACTACAGGCATGTCAAAGGAACATCTTGTCTGAATGATGCTAGAAAAACAATGTTTTTGTTACTTCTAGATTACGTAGATTACATAAATAAAATTCAAAATAATTTAATATTTACTGTCCTCTCCATGTTGTGTGTGTATGTGAGAGCTTTTCATGTGCTGCCCCTTTAAGACATGCTTGTGGAGTTGCAGGCATGGGCACGTAACTCTGGAAGCAGTGCAGTCAGCGTTGCTCAGATGCAGCAGAACACTAGTGGAACAATTAAAGATGGGTTGTGACAAAAGCAAACATGGTCTCCATCTACATAGTATGTGATGACTGACTCTTTATTTCATCTGAAGATGTCAAGAAAAAGTGAGTGAAGTGCCTAGAGCAGAAGCTAAGTCACTGTTAGCCTCTGACAGCTATCTGCGTCATCTCAACTATTTTTCAGATGGACTGGACAAGCTAAGGCTGTATTTAAGAACCTGATAAGAGACTCATAGTCACTGGTGGTGGTGGTAATAATCATGAGTGTGTAAAGGACAACCCCTACACAGCTAACAAGCTAATTAGCTGTGATTAGATGTGACGTGACCCACAAACTCTCAAGCAGTATGTATCGTAAACACTGGACAATTTTTATTTGTGTGTGAAATGACAATCATTCTATTTTTTATTATATTATGCTTATTTACTACCACACCACAATGATATGATACCACACTCTTGTTTAATATTGCTTATTTACAAGCCTTGTCAGTAAGAAGAAAGGAGGGGCAAAAAATAGAAAACCAGCAAGAAAGGGTCAATTAACCGTCATGCCGATTTAAGGTCAAATTGTCCAGCCCTAACTTAAAGACTAAAATGCAATTAATTCAATATACCAAACAAAAGACCTTAATTCATTTGCAACATATCAGTTTTTATCAATAGAGATCTCAGTTTTTGGCATATTCCTGTCCAATAAATACTCCACAGTTACAAGAGTTCAGTTAATGTTTTAGTAAATGATACCGACTACTTAGATGACCATATCCAGCTCTGATTTGCATAAAAAAATAGCATCAGCAATATTTGAGAGAAGCTCCACTTCAAAGTACAGAAGCATAACTGTGGCCAATAAACTTGAGGAATTTTTGCCCTTCATTTGACTCCCATCATTGCTATTTTCTTGATGGAGTCTTGCTATTGACGACTGATAAACGTCTACCATTCAGCAAAGGAATTTATTAATATAAATGATTTTGACAGAAAAAATTGTTACCACTGTAAAAGAAGCCATCAGCCAATTGTCTAAACCAAACAAAAATTCACTATATTTAGTCTATTTTTGCAGCTTCTGTTATGTGATCTGAGTCTGTGGTAAAAATCCCTTTGCAAAACCGATCCAGTAAAACACAATCCAAAACACTGGCTGCTAGAGCTCAGACAACAGACACCATGGCCTAATTCACAAGCCTCAGGTTGGCAGATGGGGTAAATGACAGGGTAACATCAGAACAGACCTACAGTAAGAAGGGATGTAATGGTACAATCAGAGTCAGTGTCTTTCATCTACTGTATGCTCTGGTGTGCAATCTGTGTGTCATTTTGGAGAGACAATAAATGCCTTCAGCTGTCATCCACTGATGTGTGACACCCTTTGTAATTACACAGAGGCTCTAGAAGCTTATAGACAAGTGACAGAGGCAAGGTGAGTCTGCTGTGGTGCTTAAATTGAGGGCTTGCAACAGAAAAGAGAACTGTCTTGGATAAGGACTCCAAAATATATACTTACACTGAAAGAAAACTAATGAAAGGAGAATTTTGATAATTGCGCCAACGGTGAATGAGTTCATTAATAAAGTCACAACTTAACAAAGCAATGATATTTATTTCACAAGTGTACTACAGACATTGTTTAAGCAATATTCTCAAAAATTGAATTGAGTACATTATAGGAAAGATGGGTCATTATTGTAGGTGTCATGATTCAGAGCAAGTGAGGCTCAAATGCAGAGCTGCCAGAATGAACACTCAGAAGCAGATGTAAAAGTTCACCAGTTTATTGTAAAAATAAAACCAAACACACAAATCTAAATAAAAGTGCATAAATAAAGAAAAGCGCAAAACAAAAACACACAATTAAATTTAATACAAAAACCAGTGACAATGGAGCACACACAGCCTATGGGAAAAGAGTAGAAAGAGATGATTAGAGACAGAATCTCCACAAGAGGAGAATAAAATAGGGAGAACTCTCTTACTGCTGTGAGCAGAGAAGCCTGGCGGAGAACTCCTGTGTGGGTCCAGGGAAATAGGGGGGGAAGACGGTTGACCTGGGTGGACGTCCGCTGTCTTTTGGTCTGGTGAGCGTGATCAGCCCCAGAGTACGCACCGCGAAAGTGGCAGCAAACCTGAGAGAAGAGGAAGACACGGGGAGTGAAAGCACACATCAACTGAAAGAAAATAATGCAATGTGGCTTAGATTCCTCGGTGGCAAACCTAACGAGCCAGCGATGAGTTCTTCATACGCTGGCTCTTAAATATGCGGGTCCATTAGGAAGCAGCAGGTGTGTAATCAAGGGAAGGGGAGCACACTCGCCTGCTCATCATAGTGCCCCCCCAACTCAAGGGGTGCCTCCTGGCATCCCACTGGGCTTACGCGGTGTGTAGCCCATTAAGGCCCCAAACGGAGTAAGCCCAGTAGAGGATTAGACAGCCGAGTTGTGAAAGTACTCTACCCAGGTCAGGTGGGAGCTCCAGGTGGACAGGCTGGCTGCTAACTACCTTAGGGTGGCCTCCAAGGACTGATTGGCATGCTCGGCCTGACCATGCTTTGTGGATGGTATCTGGATGTCAGGCTGGCAGTAGCACCCAAAAAACAGCAGAACGCCTTCCACACCTGGGGTGTGAATTGTGGCCCCCGGTCCGAGACAATGCCCACCGGAATCCCATGCAACCGAATCAAGTGCTGCATCACCAGATTGGCCATCGCGGTGGCAGATGGTACTTGCGGAGAGGGACCAGGTGGATGGCCTTGGAGAACTGGTCGACTATGGTGAGGAAAAGGTTGTTGCCTTGGGATGGAGGGAGGCCGGTGACAAAGTCCAGTGGGACCGCGGACGACTTGGCACTGGGAGGAGATGGAAGAGGCCAGCTGGTGGGGAAGAGTCAGATTTATTAGCGGCACAGGTGTGACAGGCCTTGACATACTCCCGCACATCCCTTCCGAGTGTGGGCCACCAAAACTACCCTCCTGTGCAGCTCAATCATGCGGGAAATGCCAGGATGGCAGGCAAAGAAGCTGGTGTGCCCCCACTTAATCACCTCATCGCGTAGCGTGGAGAGCACATACAGCCGGTCAGGCGGCCCTCCCTCCGGGATGGGTTCCAATAACTGGGCCTGCCGGACCCTCTGCTCAATCTCCCATGAGAGTGTCCCGAGAAAACAAGAGGAAGGGAGAAAAGTCTCTAGGGGAGATGCAGTCCCTGCGGAGGAGGTGGTGGAGGAAGAGGAGTCGAAGAAAAACTGGCGTGAGAGACCATTAGCCTTGGCATTACGGGATCCTGGGCAGTACGAGATGGAAAGATTGAACCTATTAAAGAACAGGGCCCACTGAGCCTGCCAAGAATTCAACTGTCTGGCCAATCGAAGATATTCTACATTTTTATGATCGGTCCAGACAATGACCGGTTGGCTAGCTTCCTCCAGCCAGTGTCTCCACTCCTACAGCACCAGCATAATGGCCAACAGTTTGCGGTCCCCAACATCGTAATTCCTCTCGGCTGGCGTTAGCCACTGGGAGAAATACGCGCACGGGCAGCGCCTCTGGTTGGAGCTGGAGCGCTTGAAGAGGACAGCCCCCACCCCCGAATCGGAAGCATCCATCTCAATCACGAACTGTGCTGAAGGATCCACCTGTGACAGGATGTGCACATTGATGAAGAGGCCTTTCAGGGTCACAAAAGCTCATTCAGCAGCCTCGGACCACTTGAGCAGAGAGCTAGATCTCTTCCAACATGCTTGCCGTTTGTTTATTTACATTATGGAGCAAAAAAGCATGAAAACCTCTGAGCCTAAAGTGAAACTCGTGATAATAACTCTAGACAATGTTACAATGACAACTTAGTTTTAATCAAGGAGGAGGACCATGACTCAGAGATGAGTGATGCTATCGCCCAGCCGGTGTACAGAGAGATGGACTACAAGGTGGGGCCGACGCTGTTGATTTGGAGAAAGAGTGTGAAGATGACTGAGTATGTGGCTGTACTGAGTTCGGAGGATGTCCTGGAGAAGGCAGGTAGGAAGGCAGGGTGAGTGGGTTTTGTCTTTTCAGCTAGGTTTAGTCAAAATTATGAGTTAACATCTTGGTTTTGTAGGTCACGTGACTCGCACCATATTACCAGCTGCCAGTTAGCTCAATAGCTGAATGAAGGAAGTCCTGAATGAAGCCACAATTATGTTATCAACACATGGGTATTACGAGTGGCAAATCAGCATAATAAGTCCAACTTTAGCTTGTCCACTTTATCATCAGCTCGTCCACTGTTGGCTTTCATGTTACTTTCCGCTCATTTGGTCAACTTCTTGGCATCTTCAGATGAAATACAGAACATACCCTATCCTCCTCTTGAGCCAGATGGGATGAATCACATGACTTATTGCTAACTATTGCTAAATAGCTAACTGTTAGCTAAATAGTTGCACTGAGGGAGTCCTGGATGAAACCACAGTTATGTTATAGCCACATAGTTATTGCAGGCAGCTGATCTGGATGGTACATCCAATCTCAGCTTTTCTATTTGTCATCAGCTCATCCGTGGCTAGCTTTTGTGTTAGCTTCTGTGTTTTTGCTCAATTTCTTCTTCATTTTCTAAAGACAGCATGAAAACAGACCCTTTGGGTCAGTTTTGTGAAATCGTACTACCTGGTTTTGCATGTTATGGCACTATTTAAAAGCTGGTACATTATAGACAGATATATTTTTGTGACCTTAGGACACTGGTGTTACAAAGGCTTTAGTGACTTTCTTTTTTATGTGCCAGAACAATTACACATTTGCTATTTTTATCCCTAAATCTCCCATAATTACATTGTTGAGCATTTTAAGCTTTCCGCTCATTTAGTCAGAACGTATTTATGGTGCTATCTACATGGTCATTTAGGAATTAAAGAGTTTTAGGATGTTGACCACAAAAAGGCAGACAATTGCTCTTATTTTTTTCATCACCTAAAACCTCCGCCTTTGCTTCATGGTGACCAAAGAGCCCATGGACGTCTGGTCATTCAGTGTAATTCATTAAAACCATACTGCCTGATGTGGATTAAGACTGGTAAACGTGTCCAAATAAATCAGACTTAAACTTTTCTCCAAACTTAATGAGGCCAGGGAATTAGATCTAATCCACCATAGCAATTTAGGCTGGCGATTATCAGGGAGGAAATGATCCATTTCAACTTGTAACCAGGTTGGTCTGTGAGACGGGTTTGTCCAGAGCTGAGCAGACCATTTTGAGAGGAGTAAATGGTTTCAGTTCAACCACAGTTGAGCCTTCTTCAGTTTTTATGTGGTAAAACAAAGCAGAGTCACAAAGATGTAATGCAAGTGTAAGAGAAAACATCAGAGAGCAAGTATTTAGCAGGATAACTGAACTATTTATTCAACCTCTCACCTTAAAATCTGGCCAGATTGAGTAAAAAAAGAAGCCAAAAGCATTCTTGTACAACTTCAGTCCCATCTCCCCTGACCTAAAAGTGTCATGAGTCTGAGCCCCAGAGCTCAGACTCTCAATGTATTTTTGAGTATTTTATGTTTGTTATTATTTTCTTGTCAGTTTCTGTTATTTTTGGTTTTGTGACACGAGACTCCTTCCTCCTCTCCCAGACACACCCACCATCCACTCAGTCTATTCCCCAGTTCCCAGCTGTGAGTGATTGTTTTTTAGGCAACCTGCTCGCTCAGCCTGCCCACACCTGCGGCTTATTTATGTGCCATGCATTTAAGCTCTGTCAATTCATTGTTTCACTGCGGCACTATTGAATTGTCTGGAGTTGTTTGGACTTATCCCTCCGTGTTTTTCCTCATCTCCTCCAGAGCTAAAGCACACCTCCCTGTAAGTTATTCTTGTTTTTGCATTTTTGTATTGTCTGCACCGTTTTTGGACTTTATGTTATTTTTGTTAATAAATGTCACAACTATGGTTCAGCGCCTGGGTCTGTCTCTCTGCCACATAGGGGCCAATTTATGACAGAATAGTGCCGCCAATTAATGACCGAGCTGCTATAGTTGTGCGTTTTTGTCTTTTTGTGCCTTTTCTTTTTTCACTCACCTGTTGGTGGAACTGTGATGGATTCAGCAAACGGACGGGGCTACCCAATGTACCTGGGATGGGAGTGTTGCCACACGCTCATGGAGATCGATGGGCTAATCTCCGGGGCACGCACATTTTCCAATCTAAAGGACGCATTGTGGTATCTTGGGCTCGCAGAGGCAGCTACTCTTCGGTGTCCTCAGCTGCGGGAACATGCTGAGGGAAGAGAAAGTATTTCTCTGGTGGCGCAGCTCCAACGCTCCAATGGCGGAATGGTGAAGAAATCCCCAGAGAAGCCTGGGCTTTCGCTGAAAGGGAAGCGCTCCCGAGGCTCTGTTGCCACAACTCCTCACCACTCTCCGGCACCTGTTCCTGCTGCATCAGCTCCACGACACCTTCATCCTGCTACAAACTGCCGGGGGAATCCTCCTGCCTCTGTGGCAGCCTCTTCCCAGACATCGAGCCTGGCAATTCCCGCAGCGGTGTCTCTCTCTCTTTCTCCTTCATCAGCTGTTCCATCAGCCCAATCTCCCTCCATCGCTGCTGCAACCTCCGTCATCTCGATGTGCCTCCTGCTGCCAAGACGTCTTCAATTTTTTCACTGGCTACATCGTCCTCCATGAATACAGGGATGGCTCCTACACAATCCTCAGAGGATCCCATACTCACCATAGACACGGAGAGGGATGACACAACTCCAGCTGCAGCAGGCAATATCACACACCAGGAGAACAGGCAAGTTTCATTTCATTCCATTTCAACTTATGAAGATATGCCTTGCCTGATCCCTGGTAGAGAGGCTCTGGGTGCGCAGTTTCCTGAGCTCTCTCTACCTGCTGCAATCCATAAATCCTCACTTGCCCTCTCCGTGTCTCTTCCTCTCGCCCTTGAGTGTCCGCTGGCCCCTGAACTGACCCATCAGACGATGGAGGAGCCCGTGGCCCTGGAGGACCCTATTCCAGTTCCACCACGGAGCCGACCCCCAGCTGCCATGCTGGAAGAGCCACCAGCGTGGCCCCCTTCGTCTGGGGAAGCTGTGACTGCAACCACCATCATGCCTGCTGTGGAGGCCACCGCAGCAGAGTTCGAGGCCAAGCTGAACCTCCAGAGAGCCGAGCCCGATGTACCATCATCACCTGGGTCAATGGAGTCCTGGACGGCGATGGAGCTCGAGCTCAGGGAAGTGCTCTCCTTTGTGTTTCTCTTTTATGTCTTAGAGCAATCTTGCCTGGCACTTGGTGAGGAGAACCGGGTGCAGCCACCCACTGTGCCTGATCTTGCCTTGCCGGGCTCCGCTGCTGCCGGTGACCTTGATCCCTCTTGTCTGTGTGTTGTGTCTGAGCTTCCTCCAAGGGTCACTGGGATTGTTCCAGCATCACCAGAGGTCTCCGTGAGTCCAGGCTCACCACCCAAGGTCGCGTTGGGTCCAGCTTCCCTGCTGTGGAGGTCGTCGCGGGTGTCCTGTCTCAGCCCGGGACCTCCGTGGGTGCAGCTTCGTCCCAGGCCAGGTCCGCCGCGGGTGCAACATCCCCTCTGCCCGAGACCATCATCTGGGCTACCCCTCCCTGGCCTAAGTCTCCGTGGGTGCTGTGTCCTGGTCGGGGACCCTCGTGGGTGCTGCGCCCCAGCTTCAACCCAACATGGGTGCTGCGCTCCAGTATGGGCTTGCCATGGGCGCAACCCCCCAGCCCGGAGTCCACCAAGGGTGCAGCATTGGCCCAGCCCGGGCCCACCAAGGATGCAGCGTTGGCCCAGCCCGGTTGCACCGAGGGTGCTGCAGTGCTCCAACCTGAAGCCACCGCAGGTGCTGCAGAGCTCCAGTCTGGAGCCACCGTGAGTGCTGCAGAGCTGCAGCCCGGAGACACCGCGGGTGCTGCAGAGCTCCAGCCCGGAGCCACCGCGGGTGCTGCAGTGCTCCTGCCCTGAGCCACTGCGGGTCCTGCAGTGCTCCAGCCCAGAACCACTGCGGGTGCTGCAGTGCTCCTGCCCGGAGCCACCACTGGTTTTGTCGTTCCTCAGTCCAGGACCACTGACATTGTCGAGCCCTCCCTTCCTCTGCCCGATATCATCACGGTTCTTCTTCCTTTGCCCGACACCGTTGTGGGTCCTTTCCCGCCACCTAACACCGCCGTGGGTCCTCTCATGGGGGGGACACCTCCTGGATCACCCCTGCCACCCTGCTGGCTAAAGAACTCAGGCCGGCCGTCTGATAGACTGAGCCACTGGGTTAGGTGGCCCATATTCTGCGGCAGGCCACCCGACTCATATCACCTTGCCATCTGGCTGGCCTGGGACTTTGGTCAGCCACCTGAACTGCCTGGTTCTTTAGTCTAGGGTGCCCAGAGGCCTGGTGTGCCGTGGGTGTGGGTCCTGAGCGGGTTCCATATTTTTTCCCTCCTAACCTTTTTCCCCCACCTCCCACCAGGGGTGTTTTTTTGCTGTACTCTTTCTCTGGGGGGAGGTGGGGGTTCCTTTTTTGGTGTTGCCTTGGGGTGCCTTGGGATGTCTGGGACACCCCACGACAACACCAAGGCCCCCTCCCACCCCTTGTGGGGGGGGGGGCTCTGTCATGAGTCTGAGCCCAGACTCTCAGTGTATTTTTGAGTATTTTATGTCTGTTATTATTTTCTTGACAGTTTCTGTTATTTTTGGTTTTGTGACACAAGCCTCCTTCCTCCTCTCCCAGACACACCCACCATCCACTCAGTCTGTTTCCCAGTTCCCAGCTGTGAGTTATTGTCTTTTAGGTCACCTGCTCGCTCAGCCTGCCCACACCTGCGGCTCATTTGTGTGTCATGTATTTAAGCTTTGTGTAGTGATCCCGAGCGCGGGTTTGTTCCGTGCTCGAGTCACTTATTATTTTCCCCATTTTCTGTCTGTATATTTAGTCTTGTTTATTTTGGGGTTTATTTGTGCTTTTATTTTGACAGCACTGCGGCAGGACTTCCGGCTGTCAAGCCTGCTCGCGACCTGTCGCAGCTGTGTGTGTTTAATGATTACTGTCTCTCCACACCTGTTTGTAGTTTGAGTTTTCTGTGTGCTATTTAAGATCACTAGTGAGGGTTATTCCTCACTGCAACCTCGTCCTACCTAGGCTGGAGTCCCCAACCCTGACTCTAGTCCCTTTTCAGCGTAAGGCTTCGCCCTCGCTATTTATATGTAAGTGTTTGTATTTTCTCTTTTATGTCTCACATTATCTCCCTGCAAGGTCGTGTGTATAGTTGTTTGTATTCTGCCCATTGTGGCACGTTCCTTTGTTCCTTTTTCTTTAATAAATAAACAAACTCACTGCTGGCAATTGGTGCCTTATTTCTGCCCTGAAAGGGGCATCGCAGCCAAAGCTGGTGCCACTCACAGTGAGTTTGTTTTTTGGCTCTAATTTTTTCCTTTTCTGGGTGCCAGTATTTTTTGGACTTGTTTGGCAGGTGGTATCCAATGAGCCTGGGTTTTGAGCTCTGCCAGGCTCTTATGGAGTTAAATGACCTCCTAGCCCTAGCCCATCAATATTCCACCCCTAAAGATGCGTTATGGTACCTGGACCTCGCAGAGGCGGCTGTGAAGTGTCATTCTCACCTTGCTGAGCATGCTGAGGGCAGGGAGAGGATATCTGAGTTATTGGCGCTTCAGCAGAAGAACCATGAGTTGGAGAAGAAATCTTCCAGGAAGCCTAAGACGGGGCCGACGGTGAAGCACTCCCGGGCCTTGGTTCATTATCAGGTTCCTGCTACGGCTCCAGCTCCAGTGTCTCCATCGCCAGAAAGCCGTTTCCCAGAGCGCCATAGAAGGAGGGCAGCCAGGGTTCCCAGCGAAGATGAACAGTGGGCAGCTGATTTCGTCAGGGACCACATGGCTGAGGCTCTCTCTTCCTGCAACCTGGACAAAGTTCTGAAGAGCATGGTGGCAGCTGTTAGGATTGTGGAGGCACATCCCGGTCTGAACAATTATCCTGAGTTCGCTGAGCTGCTGGCCACTGTCTCCACGCAGCAGCAACGTTTTCCAGATTTGGCGATTGGTTTACCACCAGCCCAAAGATGGTGCCACCCACCACAGAACCCTTCTCCTCCCCGTGACACGTCTGTCCCGAAGCGGAGGGAGGAGAACCACCGGGTGAATATGCCATGAGGTTCCCATTCTGATCCAGCTACTGGCCACCAAAGAAATTCCTCCGTCTCCCAGCTAGCTGTTTTTTCTCCACCACTGCAGAGAGGCATGACAGCAGCTTCAGCCTCCCGGTCTTCGTCAGCTGTTTCGCCAGCTTCTTTACCCCGGACCGCCTCAGCTGCTCCCCCCTCCTCTACAGCGCTTTCTCTAACTGCTGTGAGCCCAGTTGTTTCTTCTCCGTCTGCGCCCATCACCAATCCTGCAGGAGCGGCTCCTTCTTGTTTTCCTGAGGGGTCCATCATCACCACTACTATGGGAAAGGGAAAAACTGAGCCTGCTGCAGCAGTCACCATCGTATCCCATGAAAACAGGCAAGTGTTTTTTTTCATTCTATAGCACAATTTGATGAATTATCTTGTCTGATTCCTGGGGGTGAGGCTCAGGCTATGCAGTCTACTGAGCCCTCACCACCTGCTGCAGCCACCAAAACTGTACTAGCTTCCTCTGTGTCTCCTCTTTTATTCCCAGAGTGTCCGCCGGTTCCAGGACCAAGCCGCCAGACGGTGGAGGAGCCTGCAGGACTGGAGAGCCTGGTTCTAGCTCCACAGCCATAATATGGACAGAGGAGGAGGGCTGTCTGCTACCTGGAACCTGAGCCGACAATGAAGTGTCCCCGGGTTTCACCTACGCAGAGCCTAGTCCCAGCTGGTAGTGGGTCTCCTGTCGCCATGCTGAGCGAGCCATCTGTGTAGGTGACTATGTCAGGGGGTCCGAAGACTGCAGAGACCATCACGCCTGCTGTTGGGGCCGCCACAGCAGAGTTGGAGTTGGACCTCCATTAGGCTGGGCTGGAGAGATCACCATCCGGATCGACGGAGTCCTGGACGGCAGTGGAACTTGAGCTCAGGCGAGTACTCTCCTTTGTTTTCATTGTTTCTGTGTTGGAGAGGGCTTGTCTGACTATTGGTGGGGAGAGCCGGGTGCTGCCGTCAGCAACATCTGAGCTTGCCTCGCTGGGTTCCACTGCTGCCGGTGACCCTGACCCCGTTTCTCTCCTCCCCTCTGTCGAGTCTTCTCTCAGAGTCACCGATGATCTCCCAGCTACACCGGAGGTCTCTGTGGGTTCTGATCCGCCACCTGAGGTCTTCGTTGGTCCAGCTCCTCTAGCCAAAGACGTTATGGAGAGGCCGTCCAAGCCTGGGCCTCCATGGGAGCTACGTTCCAGCCCGGGGGCCACCGAAGGTGCGGCAACGCCCCAATCCGGGGCCACTGTGGGTGCTGCGCTAGTGCCCAAGGCTGCTGTGGGTCCTCTCCCTTCGTCCGTCTCCGTCGTGGTTCGTTCTCCACCGTGGGTAGTAGAAGTATTTTTTGCAGCATGAGATGGTACATTGTCATGCATGAAGATAATTTTGCTACGGAAGACATGGATCTTCTTTTTGTACCATGGAAGAAAGTGGTCAGTCAGAAACTATATACATTGCCAAGGTCATTTTCACACCTTCAGGGACCCTAAAGGGGCCTACCAGCTCTCTCCCTATGATTCCGACCCAAAACATAACTCCACCACCTCATCAACTCATGAGTAAACAAGAGTGTTTGAAAATTAGTCTTCATGTATTTCTGGGCTCACTGCAACCGTTTCTGCTTTCCAAGATTTTGGCATTGGAAAATCTAACATGAATTACATCCTCCAAAACTATTCATGAAGTACATAAACTAATGTTTATGTAGATTAGTTTTCAAATAAACTAATCTACTACTACTATCTTTTAAACCATTTGAACATTAACTGAGTTTTGTTTTGTTTTTTATATCAGGAGCAGTTCTGCACAGTCCTCTCTGCATACAGCCTGCATAAAAACAGCAACTCTTTACGTGGAGGAGACACACAGACAGACAGAGATTTCCTGAAATTATTCCAGCAAAGGGGAACTTTTAAGATATATAGAGTGATGATTTAGAGTGAAGTACGTGGCGGTAATGCACCTGTAAGCTGGTTGCCAACCGCCAATCAAATCTAAAAGAAGAAGAAGATATCAGGAGCAAGAATGTGGCAGCAGCAGAGTGAACCAAGAAGGAGAGGAGAGAGGAGGTAAAGGTAACCAGAGAATCAGCACAGGTGTCCAGAGGGAGAGAGAGACAGTACTGATGACTAAAGAGAGAGAGGAGGCACAGGAGGCATACATGACCAGGTAACAATAGTCAAAACTTGATTGCTGCCACTGTTGAAATACTTAACACATAATAGGTATTAAGTAGGTCTGCTGCTTCATTGTGGCATAGACTATTACGAGGCTGAATATAGATTTGGTAAAATCAGGGAAATATTTTTTACAACTGTTACTAATATGGGAATGCCAAAATAAAGAGGTATAATAGCCTTGCCCTTTTAGCAAAATTAATGATTTTGTGTTCTTCCTCAACACTAGATACATATACGGTCATTTTTTTGCTTAAAAAATTATTTTCCTTTAAAAAAAAAGGAAAAAGAGGACATTGGAGACAACTGCCTGTACTGATGTGCTGACAGTCCTATAATAAAAAGATTTTTTTTTTAAATCCTTATACACCAGAGACCCCCCCTCCCCCACCACCATGTTTGAAACAAAGTTACACCATTGATCTGGCTGAAACATGTCACCCAAGTTGATCCCACAAATGTTCAATGGGGTATTCCGGAGAATAAGAAGGCCAACGAAGGACATCAAAGCTGTGGTGACTTGGGCGGCATGTGGACAAGCATTGTCCTGTTGGAACACAGCCATGTCATAGTATCGTGGAGATTTCACGACATACTGCTGTGCATTTTTGTTCATCTTTATATAGGGAAGATGACCACTCGTTAAAATCACCCAGTTTGGACTTTTGAGAACCCAAAACAAACAATGAGCTCAAAAAGACAATAGAGCCAGAGATCAAAGGCAGTGAGTCATGACAGTGAGTACAACCACTGAAAATGAATTCTAGATGTATTCTGAGTCATACAAGCACTATTACTCAACTTTAGACAAGATGGACCCAAAAATATTTATTCAAAAATCATGTTGCATTTTTTCACTGGCAGTGAGCATAATATGGCATGACAATGGCGTAGACATATACAGTCATGTGAAAAAATTAGGACACCCTGTATAAGCCTGGGTGGGGTTTTTTTTAAACGTATTTGGACATATGGATATTTAATAGCAATGTTAAAAATACTGGGACATTCATGTAATACAACTAAACAATTAAAAATGAATTAAATACTTTTTTCCAATTTTCTGTAAAATGTAATTCTAAACAAATAGTGAGGAAAAAATTAGGACACCCTCCATCTTTTTAGGACACCCCCACATTCATTCCCACTTAAAATGGCTAAAATAAATGTAAAAAAAAATGCAAATAAAAGCAAAAGCAAGGTTGGACATAGATATGTGAACATTTCTTAATAAAGAACTGAATGAATGAATGGGGTGTCCTAATTTTTTCACATGGCTACATCATTCATGTATATGAAAGATGGATGTAACTTCCCCTTCTGAAAAATAAACCAATTGTGTCTTAAACCTGTTTTCCATTTCATCAAAAGTCTGTGCTAAATAACATGACCCCCCTGTGTGTATAATGGCAGTTGCTGCTGAGTGTTTCCCCTTAATTTCTATTTTGACTTCCTATTGAGTGAATCTGATTCAACTTGAGGGCACTTAGCACAGGTGCAGACCCAGTGACCTTAACCTTTGACGTTTTGGCCTTGAAATGAATTCATGTCTCAAACTTTGCTTGTACTATTCCTACATCAAATTTGGTAGTAGTATCTGTTATGTCTTAACAATGGGAGACATGAGCCATGTTGTACAGAGCAACGAACTGACTGTTGGGTATGAGTGTGTGTGTATGTGATGCCGTGCCCACCCACAGGGTAACGCCAGGCGGGCATGGCCCACTGTGTATATATACCCAAGTTCAATGTAATAAAGTTGAGAGAGTTAGCTGCATGAAGACTCGCCTCCTGCTCCGTAATTTCTCACTACTACACTATTTCTCATAAACTTCCCAATTTTTTCCTATAAATTTTCAACTTTTTTTCCAGAAATTTATAACTTTTTTCTCATAAAGTTGCAACTTTTCTCTCAAATTTGTGCAACTTTTTTCCTGTCAATTTGTAACTTTTTTCCTCAAAAAGCTGTAATTTTTTTCCTGCAAAATTTCTTTTTTGTAAATTTGCAACTTTTTTTTGTCATAAATATGCAACGCCCATCTAGTTGCTGGTTATATATATAAATATAAAATATATATATATAAAAAAACAAAAAAAACAAAACACTTCCGACGCCACACGAGTCGGCTGCCTTTTGCAACAGCGGCTCAATTCTGAGTCTTTTTTTTTCCCTTCCTCTCTCTTTTTGATCCGGTTTTCACACCATTTATATCACGGACACACAGATCGTCCCAAATGTCTCCTGAGCCGGTGGACGGAGCCACTGTTTATAGCAGGAGACAGTACAGCAGGGAAGAGCTGCTAGCATTCAACCGCCACCCGGTTCTAACGGAAAAACTCGACATACCGGGAGAACTGAGGCAAAAACGCCGTGGTTGCCAGGCTGGAGTAAGGCGGAAGACAAAAAATATAAGGTACAGACCCTCCCTTCCATCCATTGTCATGGGGAATGTACGGTCGTTACTGGGAAAGTTAGATGAGCTAGCGGCTATCTCCCGCTACGATAGCATATACCGGGAATGCTCTCTCCTTTTGTTTACCGAGACGTGGCTATCTGAACTAGCAGCAGATGCTAACATTGAGCTGGAGGGTTTCCACGCGATACGGGCAGACCGAACACCAGACAGTGGCAAAGCAAGGGGCGGTGGAGTGATAATGTATGTTAACAACAACTGGTGCAGACCGGGACATATCACTGTTAAACAACGACACTGCAGCAAAGACATTGAGTTGCTAGCTGTTAGCATGCGGCCTACATATCTCCCGAGGGAATACTCACACGTGATCTGCATTGTTGTTTATGCAAATCCAACGGCGAACACTGGGACAGCGCGTGACGTCATCCATTCAGTAACCGGCAGGCTGCAGACAGAACACCCAGATGCTCTTCTCCTCATCTCAGGCGACTTCAACCATGTTTCACTGTCTCCCATTCTACCCACGTTTACCCAGTATGTCACATGCCACACTAGAGACAATAAAACACTGGACTTATTCTACGCAAACACTAAGGAGGCGTACACCTCATTACAACTCCCCCCACTCGGGAGATCGGATCACAACTTGGTTCATCTCCGGCCGGTGTACAAACCCCTAGTGCACAGACAACCTCCGGCCATGCGCACAGTGAAGTTATGGTCTGAGGAGGCAATGGACACTCTAAAGGGCTGTTTTGAAACCACCGCCTGGGAGCAGCTCTGCAATCCACATGGTGAGGGCATCGATGGCCTCACTCACACCATCACGGACTACATCAGCTTCTGTGTGGACAACACCGTTCCCACCAAGACCATACGGTGTTGCTCAAACAACAAACCCCGGATCAACCCTGAGATAAAAACACTTCTGAGAGAGAAGAAGAGGATCTTCAGGTCGGGGAACAGGGAGGTGCTGAAGTCCGTACAGAGGGAGCTGAGGAGAAAGATCAGAGAAGGCAAGGACAGCTTCAGGAAGAAGATGGAGGACAAGCTGCAACAGAGCGACATCAGCGGGGTCTGGAGAAACCTTAAAACCATCTCTGGGCTCCAGAATACCTCCCCCCAGGCCACGGGGGGCAGGGAGTGGGCGAACAATCTGAATCTGTTTTTCAATAGGTTTGACCAACCGCCCTCCCTCCTGACTGCACAACAACCACTGCTGCCTCTAAAGACATCAAGTCCTGCTGCCCATTCCCCACTCCACCAACACCCCCCCACTCCCAACACACAGCCCCCCAACCTGACCCTGACTAAGACCCAGGTGAGGACGGAGCTGAGGAAGATCAAGGCGAGGAAGGCGTTGGGACCGGACGGCATCAGTGCAAAGCTCCTCAAGTCCTGTGCAGACCAGCTGTGTGGGATTGTGGCGTACATCTTCAACCTGAGCCTGAAGCTGGGGAGGGTACCACAGCTGTGGAAAACATCTTGTGTGGTACCTGTACCAAAAACTTCCCACCCCAAAGACCTGAACAGCTACAGACCAGTGGCCTTGACGTCCCACATGATGAAGACCCTGGAGAGACTGCTCCTTGCTCACCTCCGCCCCCTGGCGGGACCAGCGATGGATCCACTCCAGTTCGCCTACCAGCATGGCATTGGGGTGGAGGATGCGGTCATCTTCCTCCTTCACCGTTCTCTGTCCCACCTGGAGAAGCCCGGGAATGCGGTGAGGATCATGTTCTTTGATTTCTCCAGTGCTTTCAACACCATCCAACCGATGATCCTGAAGGACAAGCTGCTGTGCACAGGGGTGGACCAGCACCTGTCATCATGGATCCTGGACTACCTCACTAACCGGCCTCAGTTTGTGAGAACCCGGGACTGTGTGTCCGGCACGATCATCAGTAGCACGGGGGCCCCCCAGGGAACAGTTTTGGCTCCCTTCCTGTTCACCCTTTATACTGCGGACTTCTCACACAACACAACACACTGCCATCTACAGAAGTTCTCTGATGACTCTGCAATCATTGGCCTCATCTCCAATGGAGATGAAGCTGAGTACAGAGGGCTTATCCAGGACTTCGTAGACTGGTGCCATCGGAACTGCCTCCAGATCAACGCGAGGAAAACTAAGGAGCTGGTGGTGGACTGCCGCAGGCAAGGACAACCCCTCACAGCACCAGTAAATATACAGGGAACAGACATCGAGATGGTGACATCCTATAAGTACCTGGGTGTTCATCTGAACAATAAACTAGACTGGTCACACAATACTGACGCACTCTACAAGAAGGGACAGCGCAGGTTGTTCCTACTGAGGAGACTCAGGTCTTTTGGTGTACAAGGGGCACTGCTGAAGACATTCTATGACACGGTGGTGGCATCAGCCATCACTTTTGGAGTGGTCTGCTGGGGCAGTGGCATTACAGCAGCTGATAGGAAGAGACTGAACAAACTGATCAAGAAAGCTAGCTCTGTCCTGGGGCAGCACCTTGACCCAGTGGAGGAGATAGGAGAGAGAAGGACAGTGGCTAAACTGTCATCTCTGCTGGAGTCCAAGTTCCACCCTATGCAGGACATACTGAATGCACTGAGGAGCTCATTTAGCAGCAGACTACATCATCCTAGGCGCACAACCGAGAGGTTTCGCAGGTCCTTCCTACCAATGGCTGTCAGACTGTACAACCTAAGCAGGGCTGCTCGCAGAGATAGCAAAAAGACGTGACAACCTAATAGTTTTGAATGCAAAAGACGCAATAGACTTATACAATGGTCCCCTCTGGCATACAACTAGGAAAAGACCGGTCGCTATGGAGGGTGAGAATATGTATGGGTACATAATCATACCATGTAGGATAACTAAGTAGAAGGTTGTGCTGTTTCATCCCATCTAGCAACAATGCTCTGCACTGTGTGTGTTTATATATTTACATATTTATTCCATCTAGCTACAATGCTCCGCACTGGGTGTGTTTATATATCTACATATTTATTCCATCTAGCTACAATGCTCTGCACTGTGTGTTTATATATCTACATATTATTTCATCTAGCTACAATGCTCCGCACTGTGTGTTTATATATTTACATATTTATTCCATCTAGCTGCAATGCTCCGTACTGTGTGTGTTTATATATCTACATATTTATTCCATCTAGCGACAATGCTCTGCACTGTGTGTTTATATATCTACATATTATTTCATCTAGCTACAATGCTCCGCACTGTGTGTTTATATATTTACATATTTATTCCATCTAGCTGCAATGCTCCGTACTGTGTGTGTTTATATATCTACATATTTATTCCATCTAGCTACAATGCTCTGCACTGTGTGTTTATACGTATATCTACATATTATTTCATCTAGCTACAATGCTCCGCACTGTGTGTTTATATATTTACATATTTATTCCATCTAGCTGCAATGCTCCGTACTGTGTGTGTTTATATATCTACATATTTATTCCATCTAGCGACAATGCTCTGCACTGTGTGTTTATATATCTACATATTATTTCATCTAGCTACAATGCTCCGCACTGTGTGTTTATATATTTACATATTTATTCCATCTAGCTGCAATGCTCCGTACTGTGTGTGTTTATATATCTACATATTTATTCCATCTAGCTACAATGCTCCGCACTGTGTGTTTATATACTTATATACTTATTCCATCCAGCTACAATGCTCTGCACTGTGTGTCTATATACAGTGGGGTAAAAAAGTATTTAGTCAGCCACCAATTGTGCAAGTTCTCCCACTTAAAAGATGAGAGAGGTCTCCAATTTTCATCACAGGTATACCTCAACTATGAGAGACAAAATGAGAAAAAAAAAATCCAGAAAATCACATTGAAGGATTTTTAATGAATTAATTGGTAAATTCCTCGGTAAAATAAGTATTTGGTCAATAACAAAAGTTTATCTCAATACTTTATTATATACCCTTTGTTGGCAATGACAGAGGTCAAACGTTTTCTGTAAGTTTTCACAAGGTTTTCACACACTGTTGCTGGTATTTTGGCCCATTCCTCCATGCAGATCTCCTCTAGAGCAGTGATGTTTTGGGGCTGTTGCTTGGCAACACAGACTTTCAACTTCCTCCAAAGATTTTCTATGGAGTTGAGATCTGGAGACTGGCTAGGCCACTCCAGGACCTTGAAATGCTTCTTACGAAGCCACTCCTTCGTTGCCCGGGCAGTGTGTTTGGGATCATTGTCTTGCTGAAAGACCCAGCCATGTTTCATCTTCACTGCCCTTGCTGATGGAAGGAGGTTTTCACTCAAAATCTCACGATACATGGCCCCATTCATTCTTTCCTTTACACGGATCAGTCGTCCTGGTCCCTTTGCAGAAAAACAGCCCCAAAGTATGATGTTTCCACCCCCATGCTTCACAGTAGGTATGGTGTTCTTTCTCCTCCAAACACGACAAGTTGAGTTTTTACCAAAAAGTTCTGTTTTGGTTTCATCTGACCATATGACATTCTCCCAATCCTCTTCTGGATCATCCAAATGCTCTCTTGCAAACTTCAGACGGGCCTGGACATGTACTGGCGTAAGCAGGGGGACACGTCTGGCACTGCAGGATTTGAGTCCCTGGCGGCGTAGTGTGTTTCTGATGTAGCCTTTGTTACTTTGGTCCCAGCTCTCTGCAGGTCATTCACTAGGTCCCCCCCCCCCCCCATTTTTGCTCACTGTTCTCGTGATAATTTTGACCCCACGGGGTGAGATCTTGCGTGGAGCCCCAGATCGAGGGAGATTATCAGTAGTCTCTCCCGGCGCCACACGAGTAGGCTGCCCTTTGCAACAGCGGCTCGATTCCGAGTCTTTTTTCCCCTCCTCTCTTTTTGATCCATCTTTTTTCACTCCACTTATATCATGGACACACAGATCGTCCCAATGTCTCCTGAGCCGGTGGACGGAGCCACTGTTTATAGCAGGATACGATACAGCAGGGAAAAGCTGCTAGCATTCAACCGCCACCCGGTCCCATTGGAAAAACTCGACATACCGAGAGAACTGAGGCGAAAACGTCGCGGCTGCCGGGCTGGAGTAAGGTGGAGGACAAAAAATATAAGGTACAGACCCTCCCTTCCATCTATTGTCATGGGAAATGTACGGTTGATACTGGGAAAGGTAGATGAGCTAGCGGCTATCTCCCGTTTCGATAGCACTTACCGGGAGTGCTCTCTCCTTTTGTTTACTGAGACGTGGCTAACTGAACTAGCAGCAGATGCTAACATTGAGCTGGAGGGTTTTCACATGATACGGGCTGACCGAACACCAGACAGTGGCAAAGCAAGGGGCGGTGGAGTGATAATGTATGTTAACAACAACTGGTGCAGACCGGGACATATCACTGTTAAACAACGACACTGCAGCAAAGACATTGAGTTGCTAGCTGTTAGCATGAGGCCTACATATCTCCCGAGAGAACACTCACACGTGATCTGCATTGTTGTTTATGCAAATCCGACGGCGAACGCTGGGACAGCGCGTGACGTCATCCATTCAGTAACCAGCAGGCTGCAGACAGAACACCCAGATGCTCTTCTCCTCATCTCAGGCGATTTCAACCATGTTTCACTATCTCCCATTCTACCCACGTTCACCCAGTATGTCACATGCCACACTAGAGACAATAAAACACTGGACTTATTCTACGCAAACACTAAGGAGGCGTACACCTCATCACAACTCCCCCCACTCGGGAGATCGGATCACAACTTGGTTCATCTCCGGCCGGTGTACAAACCCCTAGTACACAGACAACCTCCGGCCATGCACACTGTGGAGTTATGGTCTGAGGAGACAATGGACACTCTAAAGGGCTGTTTTGAAGCCACAGCCTGGAAGCAGCTCTGCGATCCACATGGTGAGGACATCGATGGCCTCATTCACACCTTCACGGACTACCTCAGCTTCTGTGTGGACAAATCCGTTCCCACCAAGACCATACGGCGTCACTCAAGCAACAAACCCCGGATCAACCCTGAGATAAAAACACTTCTGAGAGAGAAGAAGAGGATCTTCAGGTCGGGGAACAGGGAGATGTTGAAATCCGTACAGAGGGAGCTGAGGAGAAAGATCAGAGAAGGCAAGGACAGCTTCAGGAAGAAGATGGAGGACAAGCTGCAACAGAGCGACGTCAGCGGGGTCTGGAGAAACCTCAAAACCATCTCTGGGCTCCAGAATACCTCCCCCCAGGCCACGGGGGGCAGGGAGTGGGCGAACAACCTGAATCTGTTTTTCAATAGGTTTGACCAACCGCCCTCCCCCCTGTCTGCACAACAACCACTGCTGCCTCTAAAGAAATCAAGTCCTGCTGCCCACTCCCCACTCCACCAACACCCCTCCACTCCCAACACACAGCCCCCCATCCTGACCCTGACCAGGACCCAGGTGAGGACGGAGCTGAGGAAGATCAAGGCGAGGAAGGCGTCGGGACCGGACGGCATCAGTGCAAAGCTCCTCAAGTCCTATGCAGACCAGCTGTGTGGGATTGTGACGTATATCTTCAACCTGAGCCTGAAACTGGGGAGGGTACCACAGCTGTGGAAAACATCTTGTGTGGTACCTGTACCAAAAACTTCCCACCCCAAAGACCTGAACAGCTACAGACCGGTGGCCTTGACGTCCCACATGATGAAGACCCTGGAGAGACTGCTCCTTGCTCACCTCCGCCCCCTGGTGGAACCAGCGATGGATCCACCCCAGTTCGCCTACAAGCATGGCATTGGGGTGGAGGATGCGGTCATCTTCCTCCTTCACCGTTCTCTGTCCCACCTGGAGAAGCCCGGGAATATGGTGAGGATCATGTTCTTTGACTTCTCCAGTGCTTTCAACACCATCCAACCGATGATCCTGAAGGACAAGCTGCTGCGCGCAGGGGTGGACCAGCAGCTGTCATCATGGATCCTGGACTACCTCACGAACCGGCCTCAGTTTGTGAGAACCCGGGACTGTGTGTCCGACACGATCATCAGTAGCACGGGGGGCCCCCAGGGAACGGTGCTGGCTCCCTTCCTGTTCACTCTTTATACTGCAGACTTCTCAAACAACACAACACACTGCCATCTACAGAAGTTCTCTGATGACTCTGCGATCGTTGGCCTCATCTCCAATGGAGATGAAGCTGAGTACAGAGGGCTTATCCAGGACTTCGTGGACTGGTGCCATCGGAACTGCCTCCAGATCAACGCGAGAAAAACTAAGGAGCTGGTGGTGGACTGCCGCAGGCAAGGACAACCCCTCACAGCACCAGTAAATATACAGGGAACAGACATCGAGATGGTGACAGCCTATAAGTACCTGGGTGTTCATCTGAACAATAAACTAGACTGGTCACACAATACTGATGCACCCTACAAGAAGGGACAGCGCAGGCTGTCCCTGCTGAGGAGACTCAGGTCTTTTGGTGTACAAGGCGCGCTGCTGAAGACATTCTATGACACGGTGGTGGCATCAGCCATCACTTTTGGAGTGGTCTGCTGGGGCAGTGGCATTACTGCAGCCGATAGGAAGAGACTGAACAAACTGATCAAGAAAGCTAGCTCTGTCCTGGGGCAGCGCCTTGATCCGGTGGAGGAGATAGGAGAGAGAAGGACGGTGGCTAAACTGTCATCTCTGCTGGAGTCCGAGTTCCACCCTATGCAGGACATACTGAATGCACTGAGGAGCTCATTTAGCAGCAGACTACATCATCCCAGGTGCACAACTGAGAAGTTTCGCAGGTCCTTCCTACCAACGGCTGTCAGACTGTACAACCTAAGCAGGGCTGCTCGCAGAGATAGCAAAAAGATGTAACAAACTAATAGTTTTTTGAATGCAAAAGATGCAATAGACTTACACAATGGTCCCCCTCCGGCATACAACTAGGAAAATACCGGTCGCTATGGAGAGTGAGAATATGTATGGGCACATAATCATACCATGTAGGATAACTAAGTAGACGGTTGTGCTGTTTCATCCCATCTAGCAACAATGCTCTGCACTGTGTGTGTTTATATATTTACATATTTATTCCATCTAGCTACAATGCTCCGCACTGGGTGTGTTTATGTTTATATATCTATATATTTATTCCATCTAGCTACAATGCTCCGCACTGTGTGTTTATATATCTACATATTATTCTATCTAGCTACATTGCTCCGCACTGTGTTTTTACATATTCATATATTTATTCCATCCAGCTACAATGCTCTGCACTGTGTGTCTGTGTGTGTGTATATATATATTTTATAGTAATATGTACATATGTATATTAGCTGCTCTTGCTTGCTTGGTTTTTTTTTTTTTCTTGCCTTCTGATTGTTGCTCTGAGTGTTGCTATCCCTGTGCTGTTGCAATCCTGGAATTTCCCCGTTGTGGGACTAATAAAGGCTTATCTTATCTTATCTTATCTTGTCTTGTATGTCTTCCATTTTCTAATAATTGCTCCCACAGTTGATTTCTTCACACCAAGCTGCTTACCTATTGCAGATTCAGTCTTCCCAGCCTGGTGCAGGTCTACAATTTTGTTTCTGGTGTCCTTTGACAGCTCTTTGGTCTTGGCCATAGTGGAATTTGGAGTCTTACTGTTTGAGGTTGTGGACAGGTGTCTTTTATACTGATAACGAGTTCAAACAGGTGCCATTAATACAGGTAACGAGTGGAGGACAGAGGAGCCGCTTAAAGAAGAAGTTACAGGTCTGTGAGAGCCAGAAATCTTGCTTGTTTGTAGGTGACCAAATACTTATTTTACTGAGGAATTTACCAATTAATTCATTAAAAATCCTTCAATGTGATTTTCTGGATTTTTTTTTTCTCATTTTGTCTCTCATAGTTGAGGTATACCTATGATGAAAATTGGAGACCTCTCTCATCTTTTAAGTGGAAGAACTTGCACAATTGGTGGCTGACTAAATACTTTTTTGCCCCACTGTATATATATATTTATATTTATATGTACATATGTATACTTGCTGCTCTTGTTTCTTTTTTTTCTCTTGCCTTCTGATTGTTGCTCTGAGTGTTGCTATCCCTGTGCTGTTGCAATCCTGGAATTTCCCCATTGTGGGACTAATAAAGGCTTATCTTATCTTATATATACAGTGGGGCAAAAAAGTATTTAGTCAGCCACCAATTGTGCAAGTTCTCCCACTTAAAAGATGAGAGAGGTCTCCAATTTTCATCATAGGTATACCTCAACTATGAGAGACAAAATGAGAAAAAAAAAATCCAGAAAATCACATTGAAGGATTTTTAATGAATTAATTGGTAAATTCCTCAGTAAAATAAGTATTTGGTCACCTACAAACAAGCAAGATTTCTGGCCCTCACAGACCTGTAACTTCTTCTTTAAGAGGCTCCTCTGTCCTCCACTCATTACCTGTATTAATGGCACCTGTTTGAACTCGTTATCAGTATAAAAGACACCTGTCCACAACCTCAAACAGTCAGACTCCAAACTCCACTATGGCCAAGACCAAAGAGCTGTCAAAAGACACCAGAAATAAAATTGTAGACCTGCACCAGGCTGGGAAGACTGAATCTGCAATAGGTAAACAGCTTGGTGTGAAGAAATCAACTGTGGGAGCAATTATTAGAAAATGGAAGACATACAAGACCACTGATAATCTCCCTCCATCTGGGGCTCCATGCAAGAGCTCACCCCGTGGGGTCAAAGTGATCACGGGAAAGGTGAGCAAAAATCCCAGAACCACACGGGGGGACCTAGTGAATGACCTGCAGAGAGCTGGGACCAAAGTAACAAAGGCTACCATCAGTAACATACTACGCCACCAGGGACTCAAATCCTGCAGTGCCAGACGTGTCCCCCTGCTTAAGCCAGTACATGTCCAGGCCCGTCTGAAGTTTGCAAGAGAGCATTTGGATGATCCAGAAGAGGATTGGGAGAATGTCATATGGTCAGATGAAACCAAAATAGAACTTTATTGTAAAAACTCAACTTGTCGTGTTTGGAGGAGAAAAAACACCATACCTACTGTGAAGCATGGGGGTGGAAACATCATACTTTGGGGCTGTTTTTCTACAAAGGGACCAGGATGACTGATCCGTGTAAAGGAAAGAATGAATGGGGCCATGTATGGTGAGATTTTGAGTGAAAACCTCCTTCCATCAGCAAGGGCATTGAAGATGAAACGTGGCTGGGTCTTTCAGCGTGACAATGATCCCAAACACACCGCCCGGGCAACAAAGGAGTGGCTTCGTAAGAAGCATTACAATGTCCTGGAGTGGCCTAGCCAGTCTCCAGATCTCAGCCCCATAGAAAATCTTTGGAGGGAGTTGAAAGTCCATGTTGCCCAGCGACAGCCCCAAAACATCACTGCTCTAGAGGAGATCTGCATGGAGGAATGGGCCAAAATACCAGCAACAGTGTGTGAAAACCTTGTGAAGACTTACAGAAAACGTTTGACCTCTGTCATTGCCAACAAAGGGTACCGGTATATAACAAAGTATTGAGATGAACTTTTGTTATTGACCAAATACTTATTTTACCGAGGAATTTACCAATTAATTCATTAAAAATCATTCAGTGTGATTTTCTGGATTTTTCTTTCTCATTTTGTCTCTCATACTTGAGGTATACCTATGCTGAAAATTGGAGACCTCTCTCATCTTTTAAGTGGGAGAATTTGCACAATTGGTGGCTGACTAAATACTTTTTTGCCCCACTGTATATATATATATATATACGACGAAAAATTGTAGCAGAAAGTGCTTCACACATTGAAATAAAACACATTTAAGCCCCCACCACCACCACACACACAAAGAAACTTTCGACTGTGTAAGACTTGTGACTTATGGCTGGGCACCGAGGATCCAAGTGTGGAAGCACCATCAAGGGAGCCACTACCAGCAGGGAAAAGTGCCTAGTCCACGGCTACAGGAACGCCCCCTCTGAGACCACCCAAGTCCACCCTGAGGGGCTGACACCGTAAATGTGGCACCGCAGCGCACGGCCACCTTAGCTGGGCAGACCAGGACAGACAGGACAGTGCCCCACAGCCACAGGCACAACTCCCCAGAGGAGGGATCCCCATGAGAAAACGCCAAAGCCCGGACAGGGTGATTAAAAAATAATAAAACAATCACTGATAAATAATAATAAAATAATTTGCTGATAAAAAGAGTAAACAGATAACTAAAAGAATAAACCAACACTTAAATACAATCAAACAGACATGAATTCAAAAGTAATAACAATTAGTAGTAAGATAAATAATTGTGACCAGATTTTAATTTTAATGAAAATTTTTGAAAAACTGGTCAGATGTGAGGTCCTAAAGCAGACTGAACATGCATTGGATCCTCTGCAGTTTGCTTATAGGCCTCACAGAGGAGTGGAGGATGCCACTGTCACTCTGTTTAACATGCTTTTTAAACATCTGAATTTTAAAAGGACACACGCCAGACTTTTATTTGTGGACTTTTCCTCCACCTTTAATACAATCCAACCTCATATCTTAGTTGAAAGGCTCCTGCAACAATTTGATTTGAGCAATAATCTGGTGGGTTGGATTCTGGATTTCTTAACCAACAGGACGCAGAGAGTAAGGGTCAATGGTACATTGTCTGACCTAAAGTGCTCTTCTCCTGGCTCTCCTCAGGGGTGTGTGTTGTCACCACTACTCTTCATCCTGTACACAAACATGTGTCGGAGCAGACATGACAACAGACACATTATAAAGTATGCTGATGACTCAGTTATTGTCATTCTCCTCCAGGATAGTGAGAGTGGCCACGGCCCAGTAGTTGATGATTTTGTTCACTGGTGTGACGATTCCTACCTGCAGCTGAATACAACAAAAACTAAAGACATGATTATTGACTTAAGGAGGAAAACTCCCAGGCACAAAGTCACCGTACTAAAAGGCCAGACCACCGAATGTGTACAATCCTACAAATATCTTGGGACCATTATTGATAGTAATTTAAACTTTGAAGAGAACTGTGAAAGAGTGTGCAAAAAGGGTCAGCAACATATGCATTGCTTGAGAAAACTTGCACGCTTCCAAAGTGACCGTACCATAATGACAATGTTTTATCGGGCTTTTATTGAATCTGTTTTATCCTTTTCTTTAGTGTCATGGTTTGATCAGATAAAACTGAAACAGAGGAAATCCTTGGATCAGGTAGTTAGATGGTCCAGTCGTTTGCTTGGTGAGCCACAGCTGAGCCTGACATCCCTGTACACCAGACAAGTACAGAGGATGGCTACCTCCATTTTAAATGATGACTCCCACCCTTTGCACTGCAACTTTCAGCTTCTTCCCTCAAGACAGAGGTTTGCTGTCCCAAAAAGTAGAACCCAGCGCTACAAAAACAGCTTGTTCCTGCTGCTGTCAAAGAGTTGAACAAGCTGTAACAATATATTGCACATAATTTAGGTACCTATTTATTAACTCCATTTTATATTTACTTATTTTTGTAGGATGTTACTTGGGTTCTAAATATTTTATTGGGTTTTAGACCTTTGAGTTTTTAACCTCTTTGACTAGTTTTTAACTTTTAATATGCCCTTCTCTCTTACCTCTGGTTTTTCTCCCATCTCTTTGTCTTTTTATAACCTGATTGATGGAGCCTTGAGTATTTTTATCATGCTTATAGTCAGCTTCATATGTGCCTGTGTTTGTGTCTATGTTGAATGTAATTTGTGGCTTGTAAATATGGATGTCACCAGACTGCAAAACAAATCTACCTACGGGTACAAATAAAGTAACCTGAACCTGAACCTGAGAGCAACATAACATAAATCATAAGTTAAGACAATAAAAATAGGAAACTAATTGAAAGCCAGGTTAAAATAGTAGGTCTTGAGCCTGCTTTTAAAAACGTTAACATTCTTGGCAGTCCTGATGTTCTCCGGTCATCTGTTCCACAGACGTGAGCCATAGTAACTAAAACAGCCTCACCGTGGGTGCATGTTCTGACAGTAGGGAAAATTAAAAGACCAGTGCCAGAGGACCTCAGGGGCTGTGGGGACTCATATGTTAAAAGCAATTCTGATAAATAAGAAGACCCAAGACTGTGCAGACATTTATAAACCAGTAAAAGAACCTTGAAATCGATCCTGAAGGACACGGGGAGCCAGTGCAGTGACCTTAAAATCAATGTGATGTGAGCCTGCCATCTGGTCTTTGTCAGAACACGTACAGCTGAATTCTCAAATAACTGCAGATTTGAAATTGTCTTTTTGGGAAGACCAGAGAGCAGGGCATTACAGTAATCAATATGGCTGGTGATAAAAGCATACATCAGTATCTCTGTGTTTACTTGAGAGAGAAGTGGGTGGACTCTGGCTATGTTTTTTAGGTGGTAAAATCCTCCTCGTGTTATACGTATTTTTAATGTGTGGAATAAAACAAAGCTCAGAGTCTTAAATGACGCCCAAATTCTTAACCTGCTGGAATGGAGTAAAAGACAGACTATGTAGTTTTGTAAAAAATTTTCTCTCTCTGAGCTTCAGGACCGATAACTAAAATTTCATTTTCACCTGGTTAAGCTGAAGAAAGTTTGCTGCCATCCATGATTTAATGTCAAAAATATACACTACCGTTCAAAAGTTTGGGGTCACTTAGAAATTTCCTTATTTTTGAAAGAAAAGCACTTTTTTTCAATGAAGATAACTTTAAACTAATCAGAAATACACTCTATACATTGCTAATGTGGTAAATGACTATTCTAGCTGCAAATGTCTGGTTTTTGGTGCAATATCTAGATAGGTGTATAGAGGCCCATTTCCAGCAACTATCACTCCAGTGCTCTAATAGTACAATGTGTTTGCTCATTGCGTCAGAAGGCTAATGGATGATTAGAAAACCCTTGTGCAATCATGTAAGGTCTGCAATGCTGTAATCGCTGCAAATGGAGGATTCTTTGACGAAAGCAAAGTTTGAAGGAAAAAATTATTATTTCAAATACAAATCATTATTTCTAACCTTGTCAATGTCTTGACTATATTTTCTATTCATTTTACAACTCATGGTGGTAAATAAGTGTGACTTTTCATGGAAAACACAAAATAATTGTCTGGGTGACCCCAAACTTTTGAACGGTAGTGTAGTTATAAAGGGTGTTAATTGGTTCCATGTCATCAGGAGACAGTGATATAAAGTTGTGTGTCATCAGCATAACGATAGATAGATAGATAGATAGATAGATAGATAGATAGATAGATAGATAGATAGATAGATAGATAGATAGATAGATAGATAGATAGATAGATAGATAGATAGATAGATAGATGTACTTTATTGATCCCAAACTGAGAAATTACAGTGTAACAGCAGCATGACAGTTGACAGTCAAACAACAGAAACACACACATGACAGACAAAGGGATTTCCCATGGAAAGTAAAAACTAACACGACTATAAAACCTATATACTGTACATCATAGCTTAATATATGATGACCCGTATAAACACATGAATCATCCCATTGCACAAAGAAGGACTATCAGGAGCAGAGTGAAAAGTGATGTACCAGTTAGTCTGTAAGATGCAGTGTGGCAGCATAGCTATGACCAGAATACAACGCTGGGCGCATGTGCACGCAGCGAACAGCAGCTGGTGATATAGTGCATGTGTGCGTGTGTGTGTTTTTTGTACTTTTTTACGTTTTTAGAAAATCCTCTGTGTTGTTTCTGCCCTGGAGCGTTTGTGGAATATATGGCGAAGAGCTCCCTGGTATCTACATCATGGATCTCCTCTCCTCTCTCGCACTGCTGCTTTCTGTGCTGTGGCTCTTTGTCTCTGAGGTAAACGCGTTCGGCTCCATGGCGAGCAGAATAGCGGGCAGAATACAATATTCCAGGGACGTGTTGCTACGCTTTAACACAGCTGATGCAGCGTGTGTGATTGAGCCTAAACTGCAACTGCCGGACTTTATTTTGAGAGACGGACACAGCGGTGAAAAGAGAAGCGGCAGAAGGAAGCGTGGAAGACGTGGAGGTGTGAAATTGCGCCTTAGGAGACGTCAGTTTGGTAACATTCCTCTTCCTTCGATCATTTTTGGGAATGCACAGTCTGTGAGAAACAAGGTGGAGGAAATTCAAGGCAATGTACGTTACCAGAAGGATTTTAAGAACTGCTGCGTCATGGCTTTCACTGAATCTTGGCTTACTGCGCATGATCGAGATGCAGACCTGTGGATTGATGGCTTTGGAGCCCCGCTGCGCTCGGATCGGCAGGAAGAGGTAACAGGGAAGCGTCAGGGGGGCGGTGTATGTTTATACATTAATAAGCAGTACTGCACATCTGTCACAGTCAGAGAGCGCATCTGTACACCCGATGTGGAGCTGCTGTCTGTGTCACTACGCCCCTTTTATTTGCCTCGTGAGTTTCCCCAACTTTTTATCACAGTTGTGTACTTTCATCCAAGGGCAGACGCTGACTCCGCCTCCAGCACCATCTCTGATGTGGTGCAGTGGCTGCAGTCAATTTCTCCAGAGGCGCCAAACTTCATTCTTGGGGATTTTAACCATGTTTCTTTAAAGAAGACACTTAAAAACTTTCATCAGTATGTCTCCTGCCCAACCAGGCGAAAAAAGACACTGGACCTGTGCTATGGATCCATAGAAAGGGCCTATAAATCACTCCCCCTTCCTCCTTTAGGATCATCAGATCACAACTGTGTTCATTTGCTGCGCACATATAAAACTGCTCTCAGAAGAGGCAAGGTGGAGATGAGAGACATTGATGTGTGGACAGAAGATTCAGAGCACAGCCTTCAGGAATGCTTTGACTGTACAGACTGGAAGATGTTCATAATGGCCTGCGGGGATGATTTGGACTCTCTGGCTGAGCTCACATGCTCATATATGGCTTACTGTCAAAATAAGATTGTTCCACGTAAACGTGTCAAAATATATCCCAACAACAAACCATGGGTTACTAAATCAGTTAAATCCTGCTTACAGAGGAAAGCACTTGCCTTTAAACAGGGGTCTGTTTCTGAGCTACAGGTTGCCACTAAGGAGCTGAAGGCCGAAATTTTAAGAGCAAAACAGAATTATAAATCAGAGTTGGAAAGCAAGATGGCAGCAAATAAACTTGGTTCGGCCTGGGCCAGTATGAAAACTATTGCAGGCCTTCAGAGCACAGAACGCAGTAAACGTGTGTTTTTAGATGGTTTTAGTTCAGACACAGAGCTAGCTAATGCTCTTAATTGTTTTTATGGTCATTTTGACTCCTTTGATTTTAGTACAGAAATCCAAGATTTGAAACAGAAACTCAAAGACAATCAGCACTTTAATATTGAGATGCAGGATGTTAAAAGGGAGTTCTGCGCTGTAAAAGTGAACAAAAGTCAGGGCCCTGATAATATATGTGGGCGCCTGGTAAAGTCCTGTGCACATGAACTGAGTCCTATATTTCATTACATTTTCAATAAGTCCTTACAGACACAACATGTGCCTAAGATCTGGAAAGATGCCGTGGTTGTTCCCGTTCCAAAATCCAGCTGTCCTAAAACGGTAAATGACTTTAGACGAGTTGCTTTGACTTCAATTTTAATGAAAATTTTTGAAAAACTGGTCAGATGTGAGGTCCTAAAGCAGACTGAACATGCATTGGATCCTCTGCACTTTGCCTATAGGCCTCACAGAGGAGTGGAGGATGCCACTGTCACTCTGTTTAACATGCTTTTCAAACATCTGGATTTTAATGGGACACACGCCAGGCTTTTATTTGTGGACTTTTCTTCTGCCTTTAATACAATCCAACCTCATATTTTAGTTGAAAGGCTCCTGCAACAATTTGATTTGAGCAATAATCTGGTGGGTTGGATTCTGGATTTCTTAACCAACAGGACGCAGAGAGTAAGGGTCAATGGCACATTGTCTGACCTAAAGTGCTCTTCTCCTGGCTCTCCTCAGGGGTGTGTGTTGTCACCACTACTCTTCATCCTGTACACAAACATGTGTCGGAGCAGACATGACAACAGACACATTATAAAGTATGCTGATGACTCAGTCATTGTCAGTCTCCTCCAAGATGGTGAGAGTGGCCACGGCCCAGTAGTTGATGACTTTGTTCACTGGTGTGAGGATTCCTACCTGCAGCTGAATACAACAAAAACGAAAGATATGATTATTGACTTTAGGAGGAAAACTCCCAGGCACAAAGTCACCATACTAAAAGGCCAGACCACCGAATGTGTACAATCGTACAAATATCTTGGGACGATTATTGATAGTAAATTAAACTTTGAAGTGAACTGTGAAAGGGTGTGCAAAAAGGGTCAGCAAAATTTGCATTGTTTGAGGAAACTTGCACGCTTCCAAATTGACCGAACCATAATGACTATGTTTTATCGGGCTTTTATTGAATCTGTTTTATCCTTTTCTTTAATGTCATGGTTTGGTCAGATAAAACTGAAACAGAGGAAATCCTTGGATCAGGTAGTTAGATGGTCCAGTCGTTTGCTTGGTGAGTCACAGCTGAGCCTGACATCCCTGTACACCAGACAAGTACAGAGGATGGCCGACTCGATTTTAAATGATGACTCCCACCCTTTGCACTGCAACTTTCAGCTTCTTCCCTCCAGACGGAGGTTTGCTGTCCCAAAAAGTAGAACCCAACGCTACAAAAACAGCTTTGTCCCTGCTGCTGTCAAAGAGTTGAACAAGCTATAAAAAATTATATTGTACATATTTTATATTTACCTATTTTGTAAGATGTGTGCCTGTGTTTGTGTCTATGTTGAATGTAATTAGTGGCTTGTAAATATGGATGTCACCAGACTGCAATACAAATCTACCTACGGGTACAAATAAAGTAACCTGAACCTGAACCTGAACCTGAACATCATAGTGAGTTATTGTACAGTGAAATTGCATGTGGCAGGAAAGATTTCCTGTACCTGGCTATTCGACAACGAAGCTGTAGTAGTCTACTGGAGAAAGTGCTTCGCTGTCTATCTAGTGTGTGGTGGAAGGGGTGATCAGGATTGTCCATGATGGATCGCAGTTTATTTAGTGTTCTCCTCTCCACCACTGTCTCAAAGGTCTCCGGTCTGAGATCAATTACAGAGCCAGCCCTCTTGATGATCTTGTCAAGTCTGTTGGTATCTCTGGCCCTGATACTGCTACCCCAACAGACAGCAGCAGAGAAGATGGCGCTGGCGACAACAGTCTGGTAGAAAAGCTCCAGCATCCTGCTGCACACGTTGAAGGATCTCAGCTTTCTTAGGAAGTAGAGTCTGCTCATCCCCTTCTTGTGTGCAGCATCAGTGTTGGATCTCCAGTCCAACCTGCTGCTGATCCTGACGCCCAGATATTTGTAGTCCTCAACCACTCCCACATCCTCCCCCCTAATCTGCAGTGGCTGAAAAGGAGCCTTCCTCTTCCTGAAGTCCATCACCATCTCCCTGGTCTTGCTGACATTCAAACTCAGGTGATTCTTCTCCGTCCATTCCACAAATCTGTCTACCAGTGCCCTGTACTCCCTCTCCTCCTCTTATACATCCCACAACAGCTGAGTAATCAGAGAATTTTTGCAGGTGGCATGACTCAGTGTTGTACTGAAACAGTGGTGTATAAGGTAAAAAAAAAAAAAAAAAAAGGAGAGAGCACAGTCCCCTGTGGCGCTCTCGTATCACTAGCCACCACTCCAGACAAGACACTGCCCAGCCTGACAAACTGTGGTCTGCCTGTCAGGTAGTCGGTAATCCAGGAGATCACAGAGCTGTCAACCCCAATCACCCGCAGCTTCTCACCCAGCAGCAGTGGCTGGATAGTGTTAAAGGCACTGGAGAAATCAAAAAAAGTGATTGTCACAGTATCTCCTCCACCATCCAGGTGCAGATGGGCTCATTGCAGCAGGTAGATGACAGCATCTTCAACTCCTAAATGGGGCTGATATGCAAACTGCAGAGGGTCCAGCCACGTCTTCAACTGCGGCCTCAGGTGGGTTAAGACCAGTCTCTCCAGGACCTTCATCACATGAGATGTGAGGGCAACTGGTCGGTAGTCATTCAAATCCGATGGAGATGACTTCTTGGGGACAGGAACCAGGCAGGATGTCTTCCACAGCACCGGTACTCTCTCCAGACTCAGGCTTAGGTTGTACAGGTATTTCAGTACCGGAGCTAGTTGGTTGGCACAGGTCCTCAGCTTCCTTGCGGAGATGCCGTCAGGGCCCGAAGCCTTCCGCTGACAGAGTCTCTCCAGCTGTTCCTCCACCTGATCTGTAGTCACCGTGAAGTGAGGGAGGGTCCTGGTGCCCCCTGGGGAGGAGGAGGGGGAGATGGAATGGCCGCCATTATGGAAAATGTCATTTTCGTGAATAACTACTCAACCACTAATCCTATCATTGTCAATCCAATTGCTAGTCATATGTTTTCATGGTCAAGGAATCTGAAAACGTACACACAAACACTGTATGGGGGGAACTGTAGCGCTTGGCGGAGGTCTGTGCTCTCAGAGTGCTTTTCTAGTTGATTATGTTTTTGCTTCACCTGTTTGGCCCTTAGCTTTTGTGTTAGTATTTAAGGGAGCAGCTGAGGCTCACTCCTCGCAGTGACCTCATCGTCGCCCTCATTCATTTCGCCCTCACTCTTTGTATAAGTGCTTGTGACTTTTTATACCTCTCCTTTTTTCACCCTCCGGGGTCGCATGTATAATTATTTGTATTTTGCCCCACGTGGCTTGTTACTTTGTCACTTAACTTTAATAAACATACACAAACTCTCTGTCGGCATCTGGCACCTCATTAATGCGCTGAAAGGCACAGCCAAATGACGTGTCAGCCACAGTGAGTTTTGTTGGGCTCTGTTTTTTCTCTTTTTCCGGGTGCCTGCTTTTTATTTTCGGAAGGAGGTTATGGCATCACTTTGGGACCTCCTATGCAGTGCTCTCCAACGCTCCCCCGAAGACGCTGTATGGCACCTGGGCCTCGCGACGGCGGCTAAACGCCATCCTCGCCTTGTTGATCACATTGAGGGCAGGGAGAGGATGGTTGAGGGATCGGCGCTTCTCCTGAGGAACCGGGATTGGGACAAGGAACCCTTCAGGAAGCCTAGTTCGGCGCCGTCGGGAAGGCACTCCCGTGACCCAATTCAAGCGACTCCTCGCCAGGCTCCTGCTCTGGCTCCAGCCCCCGCTTCACCGCCTAGTAAACGCCGCCCCCTGGTGCAGAACTCTACTCCTCCCCATGACACAGCGGTACCTAAGCGGGTGGAGGAGAATAACCGGGTGAAAGTGCCATGAAGCTCCCGCAATTACCCAGCCATGGACGGCCAAAAGAATTTCCCTGTCTCCCAGCCAGAAACTTGTTCTACGCCATGGTAGAGAGAAAAATCAGCAGCTGCAGCCCCTGGGTTTCCCTTGTCGGCTGTGTTACCCCCTCCTCCATGACATCATCTTTCGCTGCTGAGAGACCAGCTGTTTCTCCCCTGGCCCCGCCCCTGACCATGCCTGTAGGAGCAACTACCCTTCATCTGTCAGAGGGGTCCATATCCTCCACAGTCTCAGAGGGGGAGAGAACTGAGCCCGCTGCAACAGTCACCATCGTTCCCCGGGAAAACAGGCTAATGTTTTTTCATTCTAATTCTCATTTTGATGAATTACCTTGTCTGATTCCTGGGGGTGGAGCTTAGGTTTCTCAGTCCACTGAGCTTTCACCACCTGCTGCAGCCATTAAAATTGATCCTGCTACCCCTGTGTTTCTTCCTATTCTCCCCGAGCGTTCCCTGGTCCCAGGATTAGACTGCCGGACAGAGGAGGAACCTGCGGCCCTGGAGAACCTGGCTCCAGCCCCGCAGCTACACCATGGGCAGAGGAGAAGGGCTGATTGCTGTTTGGAGCCTGCGCCAACGAGTAAGCGTCCCTGGGTCTCCGCGGAGCAGCATTCAGCCCCTGCAGGCAACAAATCTCCTGCCACCATGCCAAGTGAGCCAGCGGCGTGGGTTTCAGTGCCAGGGGGTCCACGGACTGTTGTGATCATCATGCCAGCTGCGAGTGGGAGCCTGGAATTGACCTTCTGATCGCCGAGCCTGGATCGTTAGAGTCCTGGACGGCGGTAGAGCTTGAGATCAGGCAAGTGCTCTATTTTGTCTTCCTATTTTCTGTATTAGAGCAATCTTGCCTGTCTCTTGGGGAGGAGAGCCGGGTGCAGCCGGCCACTGCATCCGAGCTCGTCTCGCTGGGCTTTGCCGCTGCCGGTGACCCTGACCCTTGTTTTCCTTGCTTTTCTGAGCCTTCTTCCAGGGTCACCGGAGAGGAGTCAGCTCTGCCCGATGTCGCCAAGGCTCCGGGTTCGCTTCTGGAGGTCATTCCAGGTGCAACGTTGGCCCGGTCGGGGTCCACCGTGGGTGCTGCGCTGGCCCAGTTCGAGGACGGTGAGGAGCTGCAGATGCTCCACTACTAGACACCGGGCTGGTTCCCTTTCCTCCCCCCTTTCCTCCCATTCTCCTCCACCGGACGCCGCTGGGGTTCCTCTCATCCAGCTTCCTCTTATTGAGCCTCTTGGTTGGGATGCCACCTCCGAGTTCTCCCCTCTGGTCATGATGGTCCAAGGACGTGGTTCGGCCGCCTGAAGGACTGTTTCGCCGGTTCTGCAACTTGGGTCGGCTGCCTGAAGGACTGTCTCGCCGGTTTGGGGACTTCGGTAGGCCGCCTGTATGGTTTCTGAATGGAGCATGGATGCCGGCAGGCCACCAGAACTATTTTTTTGCTTTACCTGCCGGTTTTCCCCGCGCGAGTGCTTCACGCTCACGTCTGAGTGAAAGTGTACATGCTTTTGTTGTTGCAGTGGACCTGGATTTTTTTGTGTCCTCAGATGGTGATTTATTTGTGTTTGGACATTTCTGTGTGAGGGTCTCTCTTTGTATTTGTGTTCGGGTTTTCGCCACGTCTTTATTTTGAACTTGTAATGGTAGCATTGGCCAAGCTATTTTTTTGTTTCAGAATCGTGGATGTTTTCATTTGATCTGTGTGGGGTTCTATTTTCTTGTATCCTGTTGTTAGGTATTTTTGTATATTTTCATTGTAGTTTCTCTTCCCTCCGAGCCTGGATTCCCCCTCCACCCACCCGAGGGTGGTTTTCTGGTTGGGGGGTCCCTTTTTCCTTTTTCTCTGCTGGTTGGCACAGGGGGACGCCTGGAATGCATCCCTTAAACGGGGGGCATTGTGGTGTTCCGAGCACGGATCAGCTCCGCACTCGTGTCACTCAGTATTTTCCCTTTTTTACTCTGTACTTCTAGTTCTATTATTATTTGTCCCTTCAGTGCTTTTACTGTGACAGCGCCGTGGCCGGACTTCCGGCTGTCAAGCTGAGCCGGCTCCGTCACAGCTGATTATGATTTGCTGATTATGTTTTCGCTTCACCTGTTTGGCCCTGAGCTTTTGTGTTAGTATTTAAGGGAGCAGCTGAGGTTCACTCCTCGCTGTGACCTCGTCATCGTTCCAGACTGGGATCCCTATCCCCGGTTCCAGTCTCTCTTCAGCGTAGGTTTCATCCTCGCTTTATTCATTCGTAAGTGCTACAGCGCTAGGTTTTGCCCTCACTCTTTGTATAAGTGCTTGTGACTTTTTATACCTCTCCTTATTTCACCCTCCAGGGTCGCATGTATAGCTATTTGTATTTTGCCCCACGTGGCTTGTTACTTTGTCACTTAACTTTAATAAATATACACAAACACTCTGTTGCCATCTGGTGCCTCATTAATGCCCTGAAAGGGGCGAACATGACACTGGTATTTAAAGGCATGTCTTAACATTCCCAAGGGGCAGCATGTTCAAATTAAAAGTACTGGACCTAAAATTGAACCTTGGGACACACCCCAGTTTATTTTGTAGAGTCTGGAACAACATGTACCCATACTTACCAAAAAGTTCCTGTCTGTGAGGTAGGATTTGAACCAATTAAGAACAGTACCAGAGAGGCCAACTAGATCCTTTATTCTGGTTAGAAGAATATGGTGGTCTAGTGTATCAAAGGCAGCACTTAGATCCAGTAGAACCAGGACTGAAATTCTGTGTGAGCCCATGTTGTGCCTTTGGCCATTATCAATCCTGTCCAGGGCTGTCTCGGTACTCTGGTTCGTCCTAAAACCAGACTGGTTTTCATCAAATATATTATTTGATATTAAAAAAATAATAAAAACAAGTTTTTTTCTAAAAATTTTGCTTAAAAATGGTAAGTTGGATACTGGTCTGTAGTTATTAAGGTTTTCAGGAACTCAATCACTCTTCTTCAGGAGGGGTCTCACCAATGCTGTGGTGCCAATGAATTTTATATTTAAAATTCATTGCCATGCATCACCTTTTGTACATTCGCTAATGCTAAAATTCAAATGAAACATAAGATCTGGGCTAACAACGTTGAAACAAAATTGTCCCCTAAAAGACTTCTGTTTTCTACTGTTGGAGTCATGCACAGAGGAATATTTAATTTTTATTGAAAGCCATAAAAAGTGGGACTGCATAAGCCTGTCTGTGTGTTTGGGCCATGAGTGTACATAACAGCATCTGTGTTTTCCCCCTGTGCCATTCAAATTAGTTTGAATGGAACTACTGCAGCCATTCCAAGTCTCTGGACCCGCCTGAGGAAACCCCTCTGAATCAGCTACTGGATGGTCTGGATGCAATTAAAGTCAAATATGAAAGAGAGAGAAGGAGAGAAGGGCAGGCAGGCATCCCGTGCCCAGTATAAACAGGCTGTGGCTACAGCAGCCAGATGTGATCCTGCTTTGTCCACTTCTGGCATGCAACTCTTGACTATTAATGGCTGGGAAATGCCACAGCTGCAGGGTGTTCCAGGTGGTAAATGGGTGCTAATAGAAATCATAGAGACAAGTCCCCTACTCAGGGTGAAGGTTAAACCAGAGTCATTTAATGCACCTTATGTGCACACAAATGGAGACTAAAGTTAGCACATAAAACATATAACTTGTGCACATGTACTTACCACTGTTTAAAACCAATGTAAATACTGTGGATGTGCTACAAATTACCTTTCTGTCTGAACTGACCACCGCAAAGAAAGAACTGCATATTAAGAGGCGTTAACCTGAAATGTCTGGCCAGCATAATTTCTGTATATTAAATCTGTGGCAGAATTTTTTACAATGGTTTTCGTTTAAATTTTTCACACTGGGGCAGCATGCTGGTGTGGTGGTTATCACAGTCACAACTAGGAGGTCCTTGACTTGTTGGCGGTAATGCTAGTGTACTTTTTGTCTTACTATATTGCTGTTACATATGAAAAAGGCTGGTAATAGTAAAATGGAGGCTAGGGTGGACGCGTGTTAGACCAGGGTGACTAACTATCGGTTTCCGGTGGTGACGCCACTTGGGGTATAAAGGAAGTGGGCGGAAGAGGCTCTGCCTCTTTCGTCGTGGGAGCCACCTGGTATGCAGGCGAGTGCCGTAAGCCTTCTGTATATAGTTTTGTATCCTGAAATAAAGCCCTGTTAACAGAGTCAATACTTCCTCGTTATTCCTATAATTATGGACACAACATTTGGCGATAAGGTAAAAGCGGTAATGGAGCATTCCATTGCCAGCTTTCGGCCGTTTTTGGAGGCCCCGGGTGAGCCGCCTGTGCCGTGGCCTTGTTGGTTTGCTGCCTTCACCAGCTATCTCGTTGTCTTAAACCTGGGTGAGATGGAGAAGCTCCGAGCGAGAGCTGTGTTGGTCCATAATTTGGGAATGGAAGAGCAGAGGATTCTTGAGAACCTTGGAGGTGCTGACAGTTTTGACGAGATTGTGAAGCTAATGGTGCGGTACTTTAGGGCACCGGAAAACGTCACAGTGAAGCGCATTCAGTTTCGACAGCGCCGCCAGCAGCCAGGAGAGCCAGTGAGAAGATTTTTGGCGGACTTTTGTGAGCTAGCGAGGGAATGCAGGTTTGGGGCCCTGGAGGACGAGCTGATTCGGGACCAGCTGGCAGAGCACATCTGCTGCCCGGCGGCCCGGTCCAGGTTGTTGACACACCCAGGGGAGTTGACGTTAGCTGAAGCTGTCAAGCTTGCCCAACAGTTCGAGGCGGCAGAGACCATCGCGAGAGGCCTTACTGAAGGGGCTTCTCTGGACAAGAATGAGTCTCGCGCTGAGGCACTGATCCTGGACCCTTGTGATGGCGAATGTGGAGAGAATGATTTTGCCTCTGTGGTCAAGATAAGGTCTGCCCCAGGTATGCCAAAATGTTATGGTTGTGGGTCCACTGAGCACCGCTATAAATCCAGGGTGTGCCCGGCGAAAGGAAAGCGTTGTTGTGGCAAGTGCGGTGTTTTGAACCATTTTGCCAGGGTGTGCAACAACTTCATACGCAGGGGCCGTAGGGGTGAACCAGGTGCTGTGCAGAAGACTCCGACAGTTGTGCATACCGTCTCCCCAGAAACAATAGGGAGGCTCAGCTGCACTGTCACGCTAGATGGCATCGAGGTTCCACTTTTGGTGGAGCGGTTATTTCCGTCCTGAACCTGATGACCATGGAGAGACTGTTTTCCCACCAGCAGATTAAGAGGCAATATGGAGAGTACTATGGTTATGGACGGAATAGGTTGGCCATTTTGAGCTATGTGGAGATGGAGGCCCGGTATAAGGAGAGTGTGGCACCCAGAGTTCGCATCAACGTTTCAGCATCCGGGGTTAACATTAAGGGGTGTAACCTATTTTACAGTCTTGGGTTCTCCATCTCTAACGTGTCGGGTGAAGAATGGTCTGGATGTGGACTTTGGGGCCGGCCTGTTCCAGTCATGGGGGTGCTGAGGTGTGGGATTCGGACTGGCTGGACAAAGTTTCAGAGGGAGAGCACATACCGCGCCACACGGAGCCATCTCGGGCTGGACCCGATGCCGTCATGCAGGCTGCCCTGGACAAGGGTGCTGGACGGCACGCCGGGACCCCCGATGAGGCTCGTGAGGACGAGGCGCCTACGCCGGGAGAAAAAGGGGCTAGACCGCAGAGAGTGGTGATCGTAAAGCGCTTCCAGCAACGGCCTGCCAAGAGGAGACCGAGAAGAGCCCACGAGCCATAGCAATCGGTGCCAGAGGCCTGTCAGAGGATTGGTGAGCCGGATGAAAGGAAGAGGGCTTCCTCAATGACCAAGATTGATGCTTGAGTACGACGGGATCACAGTCCACGCGAGCAGCGGGACGACCAGAGGCAGTTCCAGTTGAAGCCCGACTGGATGGAGGCACACCGGCGTAGGTCCATTTACGCCTGGAGAAATCTGAGGAATCTGCGGCTGCCAGTGGCGGAGAGGAGACGGCGCAGCAGGAGCCCTGAGGTGAAGAGACGGAGATGCCTGGAGAGGGATCCATCCAAGGACTGAGGGTTTTGTTTTGTGTGTTTATTGTGTTTACCCTAGTCCTGTATGTGTTGTATTGCTGTTTGGTGCCCCAGTAAATTTCCATCCATCCATCCATCCATCTTCTACCGCTTTTCCGGAGGTCCAGGTCGCGGAGGCAGCAGTTCAAGCAGAGAAGCCCAGACTTCCCTCTCCCCAGCCACCTGCTCCAGCTCTTCAGAGGGGATACCAAGGCGTTCCCAGACCAGCTGGGAGACATAGTCTCTCCACCGAGTCCTGGGTCTGCCCCGGGGTCTCCTCCCAGTGGGACGTGCCTGAAACACCTCAAGTGGAAGGCGTCCAGGAGGCATCCTAATCAGATGCCCATACCACCTCAACTGACTCCTTTCAATGTGGAGGAGCAGCGGTTCTACTCTGAGCCTCTCCCGGATGACTGAGCTCCTCACCCTATCTTTGAGGGTGAGTCCAGCAATCCTACGGAGAAAGCTCATTTCAACCGCTTGTATCCGCGATCTCGTTCTTTCGGTCATTACCCAAAGCTCGTGACCATAGGTGAGAGTAGGAACGTAGATTGACCGGTAAATCGACAGCTTTGCCTTAGAACTCAGCTCCCTCTTCACCACAACAGACCGGTACAACGTCCGCATCACTGCAGATGCTGCTCCAATCCGTCTGTCGATCTCTCGCTCCATTTTCCCCTCACTCGTGAACAAAACCCCAAGATACTTAAACTCCTCCACTTGGGGCAGGAGCCTGTCCCCAACCCGGAGAGGACAATCCACCTTTTTCCGGCTGAGGACCATGGACTCGGACTTGGAGGTGCTGATTCTCATCCCAGCCGCTTCACACTCAGCGGCAAACCATCCCAGCAAGAGCTGTAGGTCATTGCTGGATGAAGCCAACAGGACAACATCATCTGCAAACAACAGAGATGAGATCCTGTGGTCACCAAGCATGACACCCTCCATTCCCTGGCTGCGCCTAGAAATCCTGTCCATAAAAATTATGAACAGGATCGGTGACAAAGGGCAGCCCTGGCGGAGTCCAACTCTCACTGGGAATGACTCCGACCGAGTGTTGGCAATACGAACCAAACTCTCACAACGGTCGTACAGAGACCGAATAGCTCGTAACAACAAGCCCGATACTCCATACTCCCGAAGCACCCCCCACAAAAATCCACGAGGGACGCGGTCAAATGCCTTCTCCAAGTCCACAAAACACATGTAAACTGGTTGGGCAAACTCCCACGAACCCTCAAGAATTCTCGAGAGGGTAAAGAGCTGGTCCGATGTGCCACGGCCAGGACGAAAACCACATTGCTCCTCCTGAATCCGAGGTTCGACCAATGGCCGGACTCTCCTCTCCAGTACCTTGGCATAGACCTTCCCAGGGAGGCTGAGGAGTGTGATCCCTCTAAAGTTGGAGCACACCCTCCGGTCCCCTTTTTTGAAGAGAGGAACCACCACCCCGGTTTGCCATGCCAAAGGCACTGCCCCCGACCTCCACGCAATGTTGCAGAGGCGTGTCAACCATGACAACCCAACAACATCCAGGGCCTTGAGGTACTCAGGGCGAATCTCGTCCACCCCCGGGGCCCGGCCACCAAGGAGATTTTTAACCACCTTGGCGACCTCAGCCCCTGTGATAGGCGAGTCATCCCCCTCGTCCCCAAACCCTGCTTCCTCTGTGGAAGGCGTATCAGTGGGATTGAGGAGATCCTCAAAGTATTCCTTCCACCGCCCGACGATATCCCCAGCTGAAGTCAACAGTGTCCCATCCGCACCATACACAGTGTGGACGGGGAGCTGCTTTCCCCTCCTGAGCCGCTGAACAGTTTGCCAGAATCTCTTTGAAGCCGACCGAAAGTCTTGTTCCATGGCCTCACCGAACTCCTCCCATACCCGGGTTTTTGCTTCAGCAACCACCCGAGCTGCACTCCGCTTGGCCTGCCGGTACACCTCAGCTGCTTCGGGAGTCCCACAAGCCAACCAAGCTTGATAGGACTCCTTCTTCAGCTTAATGGCCCCCCTCACCACTGGTGTCCACCACTTGGTTCAGGGGTTGCCACCACGAGATGCACCGACCACCTTGCGGCCGCAGCTCTGGGCCGCCGCTTCAACAACAGAGGTGGAGAACATGGCCCATTCAGACTCCATGTCTCCAGACTCCCTCGGGATGTGGTTGAAGTTCTTCCGGAGGTAGGAGTTGAAGACCTCCCGGACAGGGACCTCAGCCAGACGCTCCCAGCACACCCTCACTATGCGTTTGGGTCTACCAGGTCTGAATGGCTTCCTCCCCTGCCATCGGATCCAACTCACCACCAGGTGGTGATCAGTTGACAGCTCTGCACCTCTCTTTACTCGGGTGTCCAAGACATACGGTCGCAGGTCTGATGATACGATAACAAAATCGATCATCGACCTGCGACCTAGGGTGTCCTGGTGCCAGGTGCACATATGGACACCCTTATGCTTGAACATGGTGTTCGTTATGGACAGACTGTGGTTAGCACAGAAGTCCAATAACTGAACACCACTCGGGTTCAGATCGGGCAGGCCGTTCCTCCCAATCACCCCCCTCCAGGTTTCACTGTCGTTGCCCACGTGCGCATTGAAGTCCCCCAGTAGGACAATGGAGTCTCCAGGAGGAGCACCCTCCAGCACCCCAGTCAAAGACTCCAAAAAGGGTGGGTACTCTGAAACATCATTTGGTGCATAGGCACAAATGATGGTCAGGACCCGTTTCCCAACCCGAAGGCGCAGGGAAGCAACCCTTTCGTCCACCGGGGAAAACTCCAATATAGAGGCAGCAAGGTGGGGCGATACAAGAATACCCACCCCTGCTCGTCGCCTCTCGCCCGGGGCAACTCCAGAAAAGGCCAAGCTCCAGCCCCTCTCCAGGAGACTGGTTCCGGAACCGGAGCTGTGTGTTGAGGTGAGGCCGACTATATCTAGCCGGTATCGCTCAACCTCGTGCACCAGCTCAGGCTCCTTCCCCACCAGAGAGTTGACATTCCACGTACCAAAAGCCAGTTTAGAAAGCTTGGGATCAGTCCGCCAAGGTCTCCGCCTTTGACCGCCACCTAATCCACATAGCACCGGACCCCCATGATCCCTCCTGCAGGTGGTGAACCCACTGGAGGGCGGACCCATGTAACTCCTTCGGGCTGAGCCCGGCCGGGTCCCATGGGTGGAAACCCGGCCACCAGACGCTAGCCTTCGAGCCCCTCCCCCAGGCCTGGCTCCAGGGTGGGGCCCCGGTAACCCCATACCGGGCGGGGTACACTGAATCCTTGATATACAATTTATCATGAGAGTCTGTTGGATCGTTCTTAGTCTGGCCCTTCACCCAGGACCAGTTTGTCTTGGGAGACCCTATCAGAGGCAAATTGCCCCGGACAACATAGCTCCTGGGATCACTGGGGCACGCAAACCCCCCCACCACGATAAGGTGACGATCCATGAGGGAGCCCCAGTAAATTTACTTTAAAAAATAAAAAAGAGAGAGAAAGTATGGAAGGCATGTTAAGTTATTTAGTTGTGAACCTAAGTGGCGTGTTTACATGATAAATTTTATTAGCCAGTATGGTGGTGTGCCTGATTCAGTACTGTGATTTAGTGTGCTAGTGTTTAATTGGTATTTAGGTGATGAGTTTTGCAGCCAGAGGGATAGTGGCTCGGTAATTAATTACGGTTATGGTAAATTTGAGCCCACCATGTTTGTTTGAGTTATGTTAATTGAATGCCCAACGTAACTTTGTTGTGAATTCCCATTGTGGGGCGGGAGTTGGGGTGGGGGCCGCCAATAGTATGTATATTGTAATTTTATGTGTGGTGTTTATGTATTATTGTTCATGGGATTATTTTGAGTTAGTAACACAGCTTTCTTTTGTTTGGTTGAACTGTTCTTCTTTAGCGGCAGAAAACCCCACTCAACCATGTAGGGGGCGCTGGCAGTCAACCCGGCTCCCCAGCCTTAGTTGTATGAATGGATAGGGAAAGGAAAGGGGGCGGGGTTTTGTTTTACGTTAAAGATAGCATTGACAGTTACCAGATAGACACCTCTGATCAAACTCTGGAATGTGTCGGGGTCACAATAAGGCTATCTCCCCAAATGTCATTCATTGTACTCGCTGTGTATCGCCCACTAAATGCAACTAATGACTTTTATTATGGTTTGGCCGAAATCTTAAAGAAATATGAAAGAAAGGAAATATTGCTAATGGGCGATTTTAATATAAACTGGCTCGATAAAGCATGAAGAAAAAAGCTGAAAGATATTACCAATTCTACACAAATGACACAATTAATAAATAAACCTACAAGACTGACTAAAAATTCACAAACTTTGATTGACTTAATTTTTAGTAATAAGCCGGATAGGGTAACCAAAACATATAATTTGATAACAGGTTTGTCAGACCATAATCTTACTTTAGTAGCCAGAAAATTAAACAAACTAAGGTATAGGGATCAACAGCAAATTAAAAAATCATCTAAAATTTCTCACATTCCAAAGAAAAATCAAATCTTCCTTGAGAATGACTTAAGCAAAATAAACACAGAGTTTCAAAATGACAAAACCTGTGACCAGTCATGCAGAAATATTATAACAGCTGTAACAGATATTATTGCAAAATGTACAGAATTGAAACAAAGAAAGTCCAATAAAAAGAGGCTGCCATGGTTTAACACCTCTCTTTGGGGTCTCATGAAACAAAAAGATATGGCCCTCAAAAATTTCTTAAGTCAGGGCTAACCCCTGATCATTACACTTACAGAAGCTTGAGAAATAAAGTCACTATACAACTTTGAAAAGCAAAGGCTAACTTTTTTCTCAATATAATAAAGGATGCAAAAGGCAACAATAAACTTATTTGGAGAAGCATGGATAAGCTATTGGGAAAAGAAAAACCAAGATGTGATGACATAATGCTAAAAATAAATTCTGTTATCCAAAACAATAACACTGAGCTGGCAAAACATTTAAATGATTATTTTATAAACTCTGTGTCACAATTGGCAAAGAGTTTTTCTAAGCCAAATTGCACTCATGAATTCCACTGTGATGCTCATTCTTTTAAATTGAGTAATGTAGATGAAGGGAATATCTCTAAAATCATATCCAATCTTAACAGTAGTAAAGCTAAAGACATATTTGGAATGGATACAGCTTTTCTGAAAGAACACAAAGAAATTTTAACACCAGTATTAACAAAAATTATAAATCAATCCATAAATGAGAGTACCTTTCCCACAATCTTGAAAACAGCCATTGTACGGCCAGTGTACAAATCAGGTGATAAGCTCCAGGTCGCAAATTACAGACCCATCAGCGTACTCCCAACCATTTCCAAAGGCTTGGAGAAAGCTGTAGCACAACAGCTGGTGGACCACCTTGACTCCATGGCAGCACTTAACCCCTTTCAGTTTGGTTTCAGGAAAGGATATTCCACTGAAACAGCATGCTGCTATCTATTAGAAAACATCAAATCCAGCCTGGATGGGGGAGGGGTAGTGGGGGCTGTTTTTCTTGACCTGCGAAAGGCTTTTGATACAGTCAACCATGAGTTACTTTTAAACAAATTATCACAATTCTCCCTTCATAAAAATACACAAAATTGGATAAGGTCATACCTCAGTGACAGACAGCAGTGTGTAATTGTAAACAATGTTACATCTCCCTTAAAAGCATGCCGCATGGGTGTACTGCAGGGCTCTATTTTAGGGCCTTTGCTGTTTACATTATATATTAATGATCTCCCGTCTGTGTGTAATGCAAACATAATTATGTATGCTGAGGATATGGTGGTGGTATATACTCATGGTAAAACGACTGAAGAGGTGACTGAAAAATTAACACAGGAAATGGAGAAAGTCTCACATTGGTTGAGGAATTTTTGTTTAACCTTAAACGTTGATAAAACTGTGTCAATGTTTTTTACTAATCGCTACAAATCCAAGAATTCTTGTCATATCTTGATAGAAGGACAAAAAATTAAGAATGTGACTGAATTTAAATATTTAGGTGTTACACTTGACTCAAATTTAAGCTTTAAAAAACACATTAAAAGGATGACAAACACGGTCAAATTTAATTGTGCTAATTTCAAACATATCAGAAATTCACTGTCTACTGAAGCATCAAGTATGTATCTAAATGCTATGATAATTCCACATTTTCTTTACTGTATGACCAGTTGGTCACAGGCGTGTAAATCTGCCCTGAGGCCTCTGGAATCATTATACAAATCTTCTATCAAGATTCATGACAAGAAAAGACGAACGTTCCATCACTGCCCAGTCCTGTCTAAATATAACCTGTTGAGCTTTGAAAATCTAATCATGTATACAAATGTGTGTCTTTTGTTTAAGGTAATCCATAACTCTGCCGCTCCTCCCTTAAAAAGGTTTGTTTCATTAAGTTCTGTAAATACATCTCGGACAACTCGATCAACAGCACGCGGCGAGTGCAGGATTCCTAAGCATAACACAACATTAGCAAATTCAACATTTTCATGTGTGGCTATGCGACAGTGGAACATGTTACCAACGGAGTTACTTGCGGTTACAGACTATCACACATTTTCACGCTTGGTGAAAAAACAGTTAATCTCTAAGCAAACCTGTGTCCATAATGTACTGTGATGTAAAGATGTTAGAGTGTGTGATGACGACAGTGGGACCAATAAGAGTCAGTGGTTGGATGTGAAAAAATGTTTATATGGATGGAGTTATAAAATGTATTATTGTACGTTTTAGTTCTTATCAATGTTTTCGGTTCTTATCAATGTTACTAATGTCTGTTTTAGTTTTTAGCAATGCTTGGTTTTAGTTTTTTAATCAATGTATGGATTTAGTTTTTTATCAATGCTTACTTGTAGTTTTAGCAAATGTCTGTTTTTATTAATGCTAACACCAGCCTGCCCAGGGACTACAGGTGGAAATTAGCACTAGTGCTATAACATGGTACAATGCATCTTTCCTCTTTAAGGTCAATGTATATTGTGCATGTCCCTGCATAAATAAATAAATAAAAGAAAAAAAGAAAAAGATAGGAGTTTATTTATTTTTGTACACATGTTCTTCCCTTTTAGTGCGTGAGTCGGGTGACAAACTGGGGTGGGTTGTTTGTGTGCCTGAGATTTATTTAAAGGGGGGATGTTACATATGAAAAAGGCTGGTAATAGTAAGATGGCAGCCAGGTTGGACGTGGGTTAGACCGGGGTGATTAACTACCAGTTTCCGGTGGTGATGCCACTCGGGGTATTAAGGAAGTGGGCGGAAGAGGCTCTGCCTCCTTCGTCGTGGGAGCCACCTCGCATGCAGGCGAGTGCCGTAAGCCTTCTGTATATAGTTTTGTATCCTGAAATAAAGCCCTGTTAACCGAGTCAATACTTCCTCATTATTCCTATAATTATGGACACAACAATTGCCACTTTGAGTGTGGGCTTTCTAAAAGTGTGTCCCAAGTAGGGGTGGGCGATATGGCCAGAGAATTGTATCACAATACTTTCATTTTCATGATAACAATATTCTTGATAATATGACAAAATACATTTTTTAATTTGAAATTTATACAGGGTAGCTTCACAGGCCAGCATTATTTGCCTTCAACACATTCAGTAAAAACAAACAAAAGAACCCACTCTCATAAACATAAAAATATATACATCCAAATGAATGATGAAACATTTCAGAGTAAAAAATACTTGAATTCAGTTGACTGAGCTTTCATACAGTATATTTATCTGCCCGGAGGACTGAGAATCTTCATCAAAGCTATCCGTTAGATTTAAAAGCAAAATAGTTACTTGCATACTTTAAACATTTTAGTAACCTTTTGCGAGTTTGGAGAATTAATAGACGGCAGATCCTTGTTTTGATTGCACAAGGTATTTTAGATCTAATAAAACTTTGTTATTGTATTGGTGATATTGATGATCCTATTAGTCTAGTTCAGGCGTCACCAACTAAAACTGCAAATGGTCCGATAAGTTGGTGAGGTCTGAACTAGGTGTGGGAATCTTTAGGCACCTCATGATTCGATTGTGATTCGGAACTCCAACTTGACTCTAAAACAATTCTCAATGCATCTTGACACATTTTTTTTCTTTTCAAGATTTTTCGCTGCCGCTGTGTGACAACTTGGCCCTTTAAAAGCAAAATATTTGCAATGACCCATGAATTTACTTCCAACATCTTTTATTAAAGCAAATGGAAGCGAAATCTGACACATGGTGGTTAGTGGTGGCCTAAGGTAAGGAATGTGGACTGGTGAGCAGAGGGTTGCGGGTTTGATACCTTGACCAGCAGCATCAGATCTGGGTGGGATAGATAACATATCAGTGTTTGCCCCACCCTCCTTAATCCCACTGTGGTGCCCTTGAGCAAGGCCTTTAACCCCAACTGCTCCAGTGGAGCTGCTCAGTGGCCACAGGTCAGTCTGTGGTTGTACTGGGCAGCTTCCTTGTGTGAATGTGAACAGGGCGTCCTTGAAAAACAGAGGTTTCTTCTGAGTGGAACTACCCTGTATAAATAAAGGTTAAATAAAATAAACATGGACAAATTTATCTCAAAATGTGCTTTTCAGAACTGTCATCTTTTCATTGAGATTCTTTCAGAAGACCACAGCTGTCTCCAGAGAGGCCAGGATCATTTAACCCCTTGCACTCTGGTCAATTTCCCTAAAAACGCCAAAAAATAACGTACCCAAAGTAAATCAAAAGCTGTTCTTCAACCCTTTGCAGCATCTTCATGGGGTTGGTCTCATTTAAAAGAAAACACTTTGAATTTTTTGGCAAAACAGTCATAATCTCTCTAAGTGCTCCGGCCACTGAGTAACAGTCATCTAAACATACTGAACTTGAAGAAAATAAATTTCGCCTGGGTGTTTTTTTGGATACAAATGCTTGCAAATAACACACAGCTGTCAGATCCGGGCTGGAAAATGCAACAGAAATGTAGAACCAAGTGTTATCCAGCTGAGGTCAAAATTTTGTAACAATACCACAAAAAATGAATATATTACACAGCTTTTTTCTTAGGTTGTTCCCAGGCGTTTTTGAACTGTGCCAAATTGTGCCAAATGGCACAGTTTGGAAAAACGTCTGTAACTTTTGAATGATTCAATATAGAAGCTTGATGTTGGGCTCTAATGAAAGGTGACACTCAGGGTTGTGTGTGTGAGTGTGTGTGTGTGGGGGGGGTTGTTTATTCATTCATTCATGAATGAATGAACAAACAAGCCCCCACACACAAAGAAGCATGCCACGTAAAAAATGTGTGGCTTTTTTTTACAAGAAAAAATAACCTACAGTGCACTAAAAATTATACTAAAATATCTGTAATGTAGAAGATAACAACCCCCCCCCCCCCCGCTACAGAGGAGTGGGGGGGGGGGTTATTATTCTTTATCCCTGAAAATTGTAATCAAATTGACTTTTGACCGATCGGTAAATTACAACTGTGCGTTATCGCAACATGACGCACCCGGACCGCTCTCTGGTCCGGACGGCAGCCAATTGAAGCTGCCGGAAAAGTACCCCCCCGGGGGGGGGGGGTACTTTCCGTCATGTGTCGTCCATCGACACATGACGGAAAGCGGGGACTGTGCGCCGCGGTCTACTACGCACAGTTGTACTAAAATATCTACAATAATATCTGCAATCCGCTACAGAAGAGTAGTGGGGGGGGGGCGGCGGTCACGGTCTGGATGCGGCGCACGGACTGGACACGGTCCGAGCGCCGTCCGGACCAGAGAGCGGTCCGGGTGCGTCATGTTGCGATAACGCACAGTTGTAATTTACCGATCGGTCAAAAGTCAATTTGATTACAATTTTCAGGGATAAAGAATAATTTAGCTTATAACACTTGCCTGTCCACAACAGCAGTGTCGCTGGCGAACTTCTCTTCCTCATTGTCAGACGAACATGACATTGGTCCACTTGTTACGGATTCGTGGTTCTAGTCACGCGACCCGGTCAAACCATAATTCCATTATTGCGGTTTTGCGCTTCCATGATTGCGGTTTTGGCGAACGATTTTTCAAAACAAATAAGAACAGTAGTAAGAAAAAAAGACTGGCGAACGCGTGTGTGTCACCCAGCCTTACACAAAACAGATTTTAGGCAAGGGAGGCACGCTTTCGAACTTCTGTGCTTCAATTGGCTGGCTGTATTCGCAGCCGTTGGTAGGCGGGCCCTTCTTGCTAGGTTTTCAGTCATTGGTTCTTCAAGGTTTCAGAAACCCAATTCAAGGCTCTTATTAGTCGAATGAGAGGTCAATCACATCTAAAACAATCAAAGCACTCCTTTGGCTTTCTGTTCGCAGCTGTGTCTGTAGTGGAAGAATGGAAATGCAGGGTTTTTTTTTCTCAGTGCGCCCTAGGACGCACAGTGTGCGTTCTGGGGCGCCCTCGTGCGCTCTAGGACGCAGAGACGTGTCCGCCCACGGTACACCGGAGTGCAAGAGGTTAACCTGCTTTCACACATTATTTTTATTAAGCTCATGTTTTAGCTCCTTTTAGCTCGATATTAATTTTTAAACAAAAAAAATTAAAATTAATTCTTTGTTCAATTTCAAACAAAACGTAATATAAAATTTTATAATATGTGTTTGACTCCAAATAAATAGGTCTAAATTTTTAAAATCTACAACTAAAATCCTAAAAATGTTTCACAGGAGAACACAAACTAGATTGTATTGCATTAAAAAAGATTAATATCTAAAAAAAAAAAAAAAAATTCACGAAAAGTCCACCTCTACACAATATTTTCAGTCCAGAAAAAACTGTTTCAAACTAAGACAAAAAAAATGACTCAAAATATAATTCCAGGACACAATTCCTCCACATTTTTTTTTTTAATCTCAACAATAAACTCTGTTCCAGCATGGATGGAGCTGTAACTCATGGTTACAGGGAGAGGGGAGGTGGAACTTTTTATGTTCAGTAACACACAAAGCTTTTACTGAGCTTTTACATGATAACCAGCTACCTCACCTCTGCATCCCAGCATGGACTACTCTTGGCTCACAACTGTGCTTCTTTTTGTGGGTACAGACTGGTCTGTCTGGGGCGGATGTCGGCCTTGTGTGTGTATGTGTGTGTGTGGGGGGGGGGGGGCGTGCATGCACCTGCAGCAAACCTGATTTTGCAACCGGCTGCATACTTTCTGGAGCTGTTGGAGCCACAGAGTCTCTGCAGAAAGTGCCGTTTGTGGGACAATGAAGAGGGTACTCTGCAGCAGGAGAGCACCCAAGGGCGGGGGTCCGGACAGAGGACTCTTGGGGTCCGGGTCCAGACCCCGAAGCCTTTTGATACAATTTGGGGAAAAGGGAGACTGTTTCATTTTGGTGGGGAAAAAGTGGAAAAAGCTGAAATGAACTGCTGCATTGGTGAGTGCCCGACAGATTATGGCACGAGCCCTTGGCTGCTCGATCCGGACCGGAGTCCGCCAGTTGGTGACCCCTGGTCTAGTGCCTTTCTAACACCAGTTCCAAAATATTGTCCAGAAGAAGATGATTATGCTAACAGTTAAGTGCTTTGTGGCACCACCATTGTTGTTTATTTGTTCTTACTGTCAGACTACTCTCACTGTATTTCCTTCTACAACAAAAAACAAATAAGCAGTCAGGTCAGATAAAGACCAAAGTCTTGACCAAAAGTGGTTCATACGGCTCCATTACGCAGACCTAAAGCCTACTGAGGCAACCGCACGACTGCACAGCTTAAACAGGAAGTCCCAAATCACCCAATTTAGCCGTCAGAAATCCAGTGGAGATTTTCTAAGGGATTGACACGCTTAGCTACTGTGGTAACACAAGTAAATCAGATTGGCTTCCTGCACCATGCAAAGAGATTCATTATTCTGAACAAAGGGTCATTTTAAAGAGCAAGTATTAAACCTGTAAACAAGGACTATGCCACTTTTTTTTTTGAAGGAACAATAGTATTTTCTGGGGTAAAGACCTCTATTTCATTGTGCATGTCAGAAACGTTACATAAAGCGATCTTCTTCTCACTGCCCAGGCCATTTACTGCGATGCAAAAGAGAATGGCTTAGCGAAATAGTTGTTTGTAGTTAATTATCTATTTTTTTCCTACCAATCCACTCTAATTGTCAGTTCTTTCTTAAATAAACATTTTAGTATTTCCGCAGGCTTTAAAAAAGTGAGGACTTCTTCTTGTTTGTCACTTCGAGGCAAAAAGAAGTCTCACACATTTCAGCAACATCTTTTGTGCAAAGACTCTGAAAGACAACCTTCTAGGACCATTGTGATAGCCAAACCAACCTCAATGCTGAGAATTCCCAAACAACACATAAAAACTCACAAATGTCACCATCCAGAAAAATCAGGCCTCTAATCGTCTTTTGTCACCCGGCGACATTCCTGACGTTTTCCCCTGGCAACCGGGACTTAGGAAGAAGTAGAGATTTTGTTTGACAGCCGTGTCAGCGAGCTTAGTGTGTCTGAGGGCGGGGTTGACTGTGGACTCTGTGGGTTAAGATGGGGAGCTAATATGGTAACACAATGTGGTCCGGCCAGGGACTTAACACACGGTCATTCTGCATGACATCAAAAGGTAACGAATTTGGTTAATGAGCCCAGCCTTTTTTTTTTTTTTTTTTGCAACTTTGAGCCAATACTGACAGCTGAATGACATATTCACTGAGTCTAGTGCAACAATAACACAACTGAGTGCATTCTTCACGCCAGATTCTAGAGATTCAAGTTCACGAGCATCACAGTCCCTGTCTGCCCTTCCCAAAGTTTCCTGTTTCAAATGATTGCATGTAAATAAGTAATAGTTCAAACATAAAGCACTAAAATAATAGCCAGCTGTTTTCAAATTCAAATGCAATACCTCTTTTACTTGCCATCTACATTTTTCTCACGACCATGCTAGGTTTGCATAACACAAGGAAAATCTGTGATATTCAACTTCTGGTATATTTTTGCATTTGCACTTTGGTCTTTTTAGGAGGAAGCATCCAAAGTAACCATTTCGGGTTCTTCAGGCCAATATCTGTACATAGAGGCTCATGTTAATTTGCAGAATCTTGCAGTTTGATGACTTACAAAAGAAAACCTTTACAGAATTCTTGCAAAATATACTAGTGTGTTTAAAAAAAAAAGGAATCATGAATTAGTAATCTAATTCAAACAGCTAAGGCTTGACTTTGTGATGAATTTAGAAAATGCAAAAGTTTGTTACTAAATTATTTAAAAATGACTTAACAATCTCCCCTCTGTTGATTACCACTCTATCATGGTGGATTGGTTTGAATGTTCTGATGATCCCAGGAGCTATGATGTCGAGAGCAGCTTGCAATATAGGGTCTCCCAAGACAAACTGGGTGAAGGGTCAAACCAAAAGCAGTCCAGTAGATCACCACGAAAAAAGTAACATCAAGGACTCGTTGTACCCAATAGAGCCACATGGGTCCGCCCTGCAGTGGGCTCACCACCTGTATGAGGAATCGTGGGGATCATGGTGCTATGTGAACCAGGCACCAGTCCGGGTTTCTCTGCTTGGACTGCTGATTCCACGACCTGCACCCTCGGATAAGCGGTAAAAGATGGATCGATGGAATATTCCATTTTTTGAGATGCACAAGTAAATGTGAACATCATCAACATATTCTGCAGTAATAATTAGTAAATTAGTACCCTGTTAGGAAAGAAATGCTTTAATGTGCTGGTAATTTTAAATTATGGGTTAATTTTGATAGTGTCCCAAAGCTACTGCCCAGTGATCATAGATTTAGGGGTGAGTAACTACCGTAATATTATTTTTGAAAATCTAGCAAACACCTTCTTCTTATGAGTGAGTTATATTACTTTCAGCTAAGGCTTGGATGAAGTTTTAATCATAAAAGATTAAAATTAAAAGTTGGCAAATATTGCAGGAGACCACGGGCTGGTTCAGTAATAAGGTACTTTTATTTTGAAGGAGTAGCTCATTCCGGCCTGACGAAATCACCCCAGGAGTGCTCATATCTCCTGACCAATGATTAATTAATTTACTATTTTTTATTGGATGAAATAGTTAGACGTTTTTAGATCTCCTGACCCTTGACCTTGACCTTGAGCACAACAGGATGTGACCCATGTGAGGATCATTGTGTGTGAGTTTGGTGACCATTGAGCAATTAGGAGGAGTAGGTTTTATTTGGAATCATATAAAATAAACGATCTGACCTTTGACCTTGAGCACAGCCTGGATGCACACCCACCTGAGGATCATTGCGTGCGAGTTTGGTGAGCATCAGCGCAACTGCTTAGGTGTAGGAGTAGCAATTCTCATGAAATGTGTATGGCTGGATGGACGACACCGCATCATCTCCTTTGAGCTTCGCCAGAATGAGCTACTAAAAAACACACATGAAAGCACTGTGATCATACAGTACAGATAGTACATAGTGAAAGATAAAAGAATTTCCTACGTTTTGACACAAAAATAAAGGTTTTTAGGTCAAAGCAGGACTGAAGTATAAGTCTCTGAAATCTTGGGGGGTTTTTTATTTTTTTGCTGAAAATCCCTGTTCATTTAAATGGGGAAAAATTGTGTTTTTCGCAAATATTTCAGAACGCGAGCAAAAAACAATGTAAATTCTGTAAAGAAATACACTTCTCCCAATCAGGCTGCGTGTTTCGATGTCAAATGTGTGGGGTTTTTCCTCAAAGTTGCGAGATGACAAATGCAGCAAAGTTTGACGGAAGAAGAAAATAACTGTAAACTGGAATAAATTCAGAAAGAATAATATGGTGCAATAATAATTTGCATTGGCACTCTATAAAAAAATAGAAAAAACTTTTCAAAACTAAATATTAGTTAACATGGATTCCTGCAGGCCTGAGCAGCTGTCTTGAAAATCTATACACTATAACAAGTCAGCAAAACATTCTGCTGAGTTCTTTGATGCCATTTTTATGTAGCTGGTACTATAATTGCCTTTTTTTTGGAATGGTGTGGTTTTGATCCTTTGATTTGGGTTCAGGCCCAGTTGGAAATGCTCTAAAATGAGCACAGAGGCTCCTGACCCAAAATAGCCAATTCTAACTGTAGCTCATCTGTCCAGCAGAGGGCTGTGTCATGTTGTAATGCCACGGGCTATTCCTGTAACTTCTCCACAGGGCACAGATAAACACTTCCATTCCACAATCCCAAAGACATAGTTAAGAGACCGCGATTATAGCCCTGGGAGTGTTGTATAAATATCACAGCTGGGAGGGAGTTGTGCCCTGACAGCCATACTTTCTGTTCTCTGTTTCTGTTTAGCATGTTTCCAACAACTTTCCTCGCTCAGGCTTGCTGACCTGCCGGGTGAACTGCTGCTGCACGTGCTGAAAGTTTTCCTTTGACTAAAAGTTAAGCCCGCTCAGACAGTCTGGCTCCCTGTCTGCACCTCTGACGAGTAAGACACAGCTATGTTTATTCTCAGAGCCGTTTCGGACAAAAAAGCACACTACGCAAATGCAAAGGGTCACCTCAGCCGCGAGGGGGCCCCCAAGTTACAAGTTCACCCTCAACATTTTTTGGGGATGAATTGGTAACTTTTTGCTCTTAAACATGCATTGTTGTTCTCATAAATCTATTTTTTCTTGTATAGTTATATTTTTTTTCTCATAAATTTGTGACTTTTTCTTCTCAATGTTCAACTTTTTTTATATATTTGTAATTTTTTTCTTGTAAATTTGCCAGTTTTTTGAAATTTGTTTGGTTTGGGGTTTTTTTTCCCATAAATTTGCAACTTTTTCTTGTAAATTTGCAACTTTGTTCAAATTTGCAACTTTTCTCATAAATTTGCAACTTTTTTGTCATACACTGCTGCATTTTCACTTAAATTTTTGACCTTTTTTCTCAAATGCTGACCTTTTTTTCTCTTTAATTTGCAACTGCTTTCTCGTAAATTTGTAGGGGTGAGGGGAAAAGTTGATGCATCCTAGTATTGCAATACTTTGTGGTGGTGATACTTAATCGATTAAGACACACAGTATTGTGACACTTTATTAAGAATTACCAATAAATGTTGCAAACATAAATATACCTATTTAGCTACCAGATTAATAAAAAACAATTAACTTTTCAGTCCACTAGATGGTGGTAAATGCTCACTATCTGGTTAGGTCAGTACAGAAAAGGAGTGACTCCTGAGATCTAGCTGGGAGTTGAACAAGACAAAGATCACAATGAGAAATTGCAATATGTATCGCAATACTTAGCAAGATCGTGACCCAAGTATTGTGATAGTATTGTTTGGTGTGGCATCTGGTGATTCCCACCCCTATAATTTTAGGACTTTTTTCTTGAAAATTTATAACATCCATATTGATAAAATTTTTATTATATTAAATTGTTTACTTTTTTATCTGTTTTATAGTTTGTTTTTCTAATGTTTAAGTTTGGAGGAGTCGTAAATATACATTTTTCTTATAAACTCACTGTCGAGAATTGCCCTTCGGGGCAGAAAGGTGAGACCCATGTGATGAACTGTGAGTTTGCCTCAGGAGTACAGGAGGCCTGAGCCTGCAATAAAATATCCTCCAGGACACAAACTGACCACTGCTCCACTTCGTTCAGTCTGAGGGTGGACACCTCCGGGATGAGAGACATGGTAATCCCGATGTGGAAAGAAAACCAACAACATTTCGCCGCTGCTGAGGGTAACGAAGCGGCAAAAAAAAATCACCAAACTCACAGCAGCTTGGTCTCTACTGGCCGATGTCTTCTGTCATGAATTGCCCTTTGGGGCAGAAAGGTGAGACCCACGCACTGAACTGTGAGTTTGGATAATTTATTGAAAAAAGCAACAAACATAAAATTCAACACAATTCTCATAACAAAAAGAAACAAATGAAGGAGAAAACTTACAGACTTTGCCCACCAGAGCAAGGCAGGGCTCTGGTCGAGATGAGGAGAATGTAACCAAGACAACAACAATTGAAAATGAAAATAACTCCCCTTAAATAAGGATCAAAACCCTTAACATAATTAATGACCGGTGTGGGTCTCTGAACAGACAGGAGAAAGCAATGACATAAACTTTGGACCAGCTGGGAATAATGAGGAAGCCATCGGGGCTGACAGCTGGCAGGGCCACGCCCACGCTGAGCAAAACCCCCGGAAAGCTATAGACAGCTTTCAACCCCTAGAGAAAGAACACAACAGAATACAAACATAATAATGTGGCCAAAAAATGGAGACAGGCAACTCAAAATACAATAAACAAACTATGATGAACGTAAACTAGAAAATAAATCATACTGAGAAACAATATAGGATAAGTGACAACGCAAAATGACAACACAGCACAAATATGAAAAAAGAAGCAGACAACCTGAGCCCGGTGGAGTCCCCCCACGCTCAGAACATGACACTCACACCTTTTTTCTCATTAATGTATCTTGTATGACTTTTTTCTAGTAAATTTGCAAATTTCATCTAAAAATCTGCAACTTTTTAATGTAAATTAGCATTTTTTTCTTGTTTTGCTACTTTTTCTTGTAAATATGACTTTTTTCTCTTAAACTTGTAACTTTCTTTTCTTAGCAATCTATTACTTTTTCTTATACATTTGTAACTTTTTTGGAGATTTGCCATTTTATTGAAATTTGTTGGTCTTTTTCCAATAAATTTTTAACTTTTTTCGTAAATTTGCAACTTTATTTCTTGAAATTTTGCTCCTTTTTTCTAGTACATTTATAACTTTTTTCCTCACAAATTTGCTACATATTCTCATAAATTTGATTTATTTGCAATTTTTTCCTCATAAATTTGCATGGTTCTTTTTTGTTTTGTTTTTTCAAATTTGTGACTTTTTATGTAAATTTACAACATTGGTATATGGATGATTATTGGATTTTATTTGATTAAATAGTTTGCATTTTTATTTTTTTAATTAATTTTTCTGTTTGTTGGGAGAAGAGCGATTTTTTTAATTTATTTTTTTTTAAAAGGGTGTGAACTTTTCTTCATTCCAAAAGTAGGGGCACCTGCTTATTTTAATGACTGAATGTCATTCCTATGTTTGAAAAATATATAGCAATCATTATAATTTAGTGTAGAACCAATACAATAAAAAAAAAATGTTTCTGTAGTACTTATGACCCAAACTGTATCTACAGTATGTAACTCAAATCACGACACATTAAAATAGCATTGAGAACCAAAATCCAACGGGGAGCAAAATTATGAGAAGAAATATGACCAAATCCAAGGCTGCAATCATCAGGTCCAAGTTTGCAGCCGCAGCTGCCAGGCCCCAGAGAAAAAACAATGGGAAGCAGCTGAGGAGTGAATGTGGTCGTCGACAGAGAGGCCGCCCTTGTCCTTTATTGTGGCTTCAAATTGTCTTGCAGGCCGCCAGCTCCTTGCTGATTTACACCACAGGAGCAATTCACAACCCAAACAAACCCCCAGACGACTAATTATGTCAGGTTGACTCTGTCAGCTTATCATGGAAGCAAAACAGAGTCGACAATATTGACCACAAAGGCTGACATCGTTGGAATGGAACTGCAGACAATAGGTCAGGGAGCTTTGGTGCTGTCTGTTGTGGCGTGGTTGTGGATCAACTGTATGAAAAGTTTATAAGCCCAGGGAGATCCAGGGAGGCTGAGCTGTTTTTTTAATGAGGACAGGAAAAGGAAGGCCTAAAGTAATTTTCACCCCACCTTAAAGGAGGATTTCAAAGGTTTGTAAATCAGCATAGATAAATATTGTTTCACAAACTGCCACGGATTGCAGAAGTTTATTATTCATTAATTGATAATGAATATTAGTGATATACATTTGTAAACAATTCATTCAATTGTACCTTATGACTGAGCATACTGTACTGAATCACTTATGAAAATGTTGATCCAACAGTGTGTTGGGTTCACTGCTTCAAAATCTTCTTCATTTCAATGGCTGATGGATCTCTTAGCCATTTTACAGCCTTCTATAGCCACACAACTCGAGGGCTGCTTTTTATTGGATGACTCATCCGCTGGAAGGCGGTGCAGCCGTATGTTAAAGGGATCCAACATGGTACCACCTCGACGGTAAACTTTCTCCAATGTCTTGAAAACAAAGCAATGGAAAGTAATTTTGGAAACATTTAAGCCACGAAATATGTTGTTTTGTTGCTGAATGTGTGTAATGTGAAGCACACATCAGCTCAATTAAAGTAATGCTCCACCAAAAATCGAGTTGTTTTTTTTCTTAACATATCTGTAATGTGTTTTATGACTTACAAGACATATCAAGAGTTAAATGACTCAGATTTGTCAAATCTTTTTTTTTTTTTTTTGCTGTGAAATTTTGTTTAAGCCTCGCCCCCTGAAAAAAAGGCGAGTTTAAACAAAGCATTTTTGGTGACTTAGTAACTATAATTATAGCAGGTCCACAGTGTTGAGCCAATCAGGACTCTCTGGCCTAACTGAAGTTAGCCTCCAGGGCCAGTTAGCATTTTTGGACAGCTGCTTTGAAAACCTGACCCAAGTTAAGATGGGTTTTTGTTATGACCCGAGCGCCGGTTCTGATCGCGCTCGGGTTAAAGTTATGTCTCGCTGCCGGCCTTGACAGCTGCGGGCGGTATTCTGGCCTCTCCGGGCTCTTATTGTGAAAGTGCTCGGAGGGGTTTCCGCCTGTCAACGGTCGGTCAGCTGTATGTCATCTGTCATTAGTACCTTGTTATTTAAGCTGAGTGCTGGCGTCATTAAGACGCAGCAGTGTCTGATCGCTAATGGTCACGTATCTGATCGCTAATGGTCACGTATCTGATCGCATATGATCATTATTCTGATCGTTATTCTGTTCACTCATCGTCACGGATGCCTGGACTATGTTCACACCTCGGCTGCCTAAGGGCTTGACCGTCTTTTCACCGGCACAGTAAGTGAGCTGTATTAGCCTTATTCCCTCCGGTGTAATTTGTGCTGTAAGTCCCTGCTTTAGCAGCCCGAGTGCTATTATTACCAAGCCTGTCTGTGTGTGACTGTCTCCTGCCCTGGACCTGTAGTGTGCTTTATTGCCCTATGCTTCCTGTTCTGCAAAGACTCTGTCATTATCTCAGCAGCTTGTGTAAACACCTTATCACCGTAATAAAACTCACTGGAAAACTCACTGGTGACTTGTGTGCGTCTTATAGGTGGCTCGCGAGGGCCACCGCATGACAGTACACTGCTGCCCAAACAGCGTTTACGGTGACGCCATTTTGAGACGCTTTTCACCGGTGAGTTTGAGTTTTGGACGTTGTTTGTCCCTGTCTGGGACCTGTGTATGTGAGGAATGCCGTAACCGAAGAGTCACGTGCTGACGTGTGTTTTGGAAGCCGTGGATGAGTTACTCATCTCTGCTTCCATGTTGGACTACGACCACGGCATACATTGGTACCTGGACGCCGCCGAAGATGTACTCTGTAATCTCTCTCCCCGCTACACCAACCACCCGGAGGTCGACGCGAGGAGGGAGGACATCGCCGCACAACGCAAATTATTCCTGATGATGGAGGAGGAACGCGGCATGGAGCAGGTGAAGAGGCACTCCTGCTCTTTGCCTAGGGATCCATTTCGGGAGTTCGCACCATCTGGGGGCCGGCGAAGGCATCGGCGTCACGGCCGGGCACATCTTCGGCAAGCTCCAGCTCCGGATCCAGTTCCGGGCCGCCGGGATGACCCCCTCAACCAGCCAGCTGCTGAGAGTGAGCTGAGTCCTGCGCCGGTGGGCTCCGTTCTTGGATCCTTCAGCATCCAGCGAGCGAGGGAAGGAGCAACGTCCGCTACAGCTGATAACATCCTCCCCCCGGGAGACAGGCAAGTCCAAGTTCACTTTCCTAGTAATAATAGTGATCTGTCTTGTCTGACTCCTGGGGGTGAAGCTCAGGGTTCGCAGCTCCCTGAGTTTCTTTCCCCAGCTGTAGCCATGTATATTAAACCTGCTGCCTCTGTGTCTCCTCCTGCGGAGCGGTCCTCGGCGTCAGTCCCACGCCGTCGAACGAGGGGGAGGCCTGCAGCTCTGGGAGATATCCCGGTCTTGCAGCCTTGCTTTGGACAGAGGAGGAGAACAGACTGCAGTGAGGAGCCAGAGCCGACGAGAGAGCGTCCCCAGGGTTCCTCAGGGATGCAGCCCGAGTCAGCAGGTCCAGGGTCCTCTGCCCCCACGCCATACGGGTTATTGGCGTGGACGCCAGCGCATGAGGATCCAGCTGCAGAGACCATCAGGCCGGCTGTGGAACCTGACGCAGCCGAGTGGGAGCCCGACGACGAGTTTCTTCCTGAACCTGGATCAGCGAAGTCCTGGACGGCTCCAGAGCCCGAGTGCAGGCAAGTGCTCTTTCTTGTTTTCCTGTATGGTGTGTTAGAGCATTTTTGCCTGCCTCATGGGGAGGCGAGTGAGGGGCAGCCGGCCGCTGCACCCGAGCTTGTCTCGCTGGGCTCTGGCGCTGCCGGTGGAACTGATCCCGGTTCTTCCTTGTGTTCTGAGCACCTCCACAGCGTTACTGGTCCGGAGCCAGTCAAGGTCACGGGACCGGGGGTTCCAGGTTCGGAGATGGAGGTCGTCGCCGGAGCAGTCCTGACCCAGTCGGGGTCCGTCATTTGGGCTGAGGTGACCCGGTCGGGGTCCGACGCGTGGTCTGAGGAGACCCAGTCGGGGTCCAACGTGGGTGCAGCGGTGACCCAATCTGGGCCCGTCCTGACCCAGTCGGGGTCCGACCCATGGGCCGAGGTGACCCAGTCGGGGTCCAACGTGGGTGCAGCGGTGACCCAATCAGGGCCCATCCTGACCCGGTCGGGGTCCATCGTTTGGGCCGAGGTGACCCGGTCGGGGTCCGATGCGTGGTCCGAGGAGACCCAGTCGGGGTCCAACGTGGGTGCAACGGTGACCCAATCGGGACCCGTCCTGACCCAGTCGGGGTCTGACGCATGGGCCGAGGTGACCCAGTCGGGGTCCAACGTGGGTGCAGCGGTGACCCAATCGGGGCCCGTCCTGACCCAGTCGGGGTCCGACGCATGGGCCGAGGTGACCCAGTCGGGGTCCAACGTGGGTGCAGCGGTGACCCAATCTGGGCCCGTCCTGACCCAATCGGGGTCCGACGAGATCCAGTGGGGGTCCAGCGCAGGTGCGGCTGCGACCCAGTCAGGATCCAAGGGGTTCCAGGTTTTTGGTTGTCCCCCTCTCAGGAGCCACCAGCTGGGGGCCATTAGTGGGTTTTGTTTGACAGATCGGCGCTCTCCTGTTTTGTTGTTTTCAGGTGAGCGGCTGCATGCAATCCCTCCACGGTCCTGCTGATTGTGGTATGCGGGGCGGCCACCCGAGGAACTGCTTGGAGCATTCGGCGTCTTGGGTTGGCCACCCAATAAACTGTGTGTGTTACGAGGTGACCTGGTTCGGCCACCAGAGGACGTATTCCTGGGGGCATGGGACTGGGGCAGGCCACCTGACTGTTCATGTACTGTGGGATTTTCTGTGGGCCCATATGGTGCCAAATTATGTTCGTGTACGTCTAGCAATTTTTGTTGTGTTTCCAAAGTCTTAGTCAGATCTGAGCAATTTTAGATTGCCTCTTGTTTCCAAGTCATAGTCTTAGTCAGGTCTGAGCAATTTTAGATTGCCTCTTGTTTCCATAGTCTTAGTCAGGTTTGAGCAATTTTAGATTGCCTCTTGTTTCCAAAGTCTTAGTCAGGTCTGAGCAATTTTAGTTTGCCTCTTGTTTCCTTGTAAGTCATAGTCTTAGTTAAGTCTGAGCAATTTGTGATTGCCTCTTGTTACCTTGTGAATCTTTGTCATAGTCAAGTTAGAGCATTTTTTGTCTCTTGTTTTTTTTTTTTTTCCTTGTGAGTCTCAGTCTTGTCATAGCCTTGTTCAGTCATGTATTTTTTCTTTTCTTTGTTTTTTTTCCCCAGAGTCATGTATTTCTTGTCCGGTCTTTGTCTTGTTCTTGGGTTGTTTTCTTTGTTTTTTTTCCCTGAGTCATGTGTTTGTATGTATTTCTTGTTTTGGTCTTTGTCTTGTTTTTTGGTTGGTTTCTCTCCCTCCGTACCTGTCCCCCTACCTCCCACCCTGGGGGGGACGGGGGGGGCAGGGTGGTTCCTTGGGGTGTCCGGAGTCCGCCCGTGGAGGGAGGGTACTGTTATGACCCGAGCGCCGGTTCTGATCGCACTCGGGTTAAAGTTATGTCTCGCTGCCGGCCTTGACAGCTGCGGGCGGTATTCTGGCCTCTCCGGGCTCTTATTGTGAAAGTGCTCGGAGGGGTTTCCGCCTGTCAACGGTCGGTCAGCTGTATGTCATCTGTCATTAGTACCTTGTTATTTAAGCTGAGTGCTGGCGTCATTAAGACGCAGCAGTGTCTGATCGCTAATGGTCACGTATCTGATCGCTAATGGTCACGTATCTGATCGCATATGATCGTTATTCTGATCGTTATTCTGTTCACTCATCGTCACGGATGCCTGGACTATGTTCACACCTCGGCTGCCTAAGGGCTTGACCGTCTTTTCACCGGCACAGTAAGTGAGCTGTATTAGCCTTATTCCCTCCGGTGTAATTTGTGCTGTAAGTCCCTGCTTTAGCAGCCCGAGTGCTATTATTACCAAGCCTGTCTGTGTGTGACTGTCTCCTGCCCTGGACCTGTAGTGTGCTTTATTGCCCTATGCTTCCTGTTCTGCAAAGACTCTGTCATTATCTCAGCAGCTTGTGTAAACACCTTATCACCGTAATAAAACTCACTGGAAAACTCACTGGTGACTTGTGTGCGTCTTATAGGTGGCTCGCGAGAGCCACCGCATGACAGTTTTACCATTAAACTGCTTTTAAGGACTGGTGCAGCTTCAGTCATTATCCTGGGCCACTGTGCATACAGCTGGGCATGTCCTACAACCGGTAAGTCTTGTTATCACAGGATTTATTCTGATTCTCCTCCCTGTGTACATGCCTTGCCGTAGCGGGGGAGCTTGCGCGTCCTTATGATCTCAAGAGCTATGCCGGCGGGGACTTCGTGGGCCCTGCCAGGTTCAACTAAGCTGGACAGGTCTTGGGGGAGGGGCCAGACTAAAGGGTACACACAATGTGACTTGGTAAGCAGGGGAAGCGAGACAAGAGAAGCGTCCAAGAAATCTTTCTTGTAGTGGTTCTTTTCTTCTAAGCCGTGGGCAGATGATTCCAAAGTTAGGGATAATGGTCGGGGCCCCGCACAGCATGCGCACTATTACTCCAACAAGCAATGACAAACTATTGGTTTCTTATTGTTGTCTAAAACCCAAATGCAAAATGAACAGATGTAACATTATGAATCTCGCTGGTGTGGCCCCCAAGCCAAATGAGTCTGCAGAATGTATTGGGGAAGAGTTGAGACTGAACAAAAGTACTGCTCTAGCTAATGAAGGTAAATCGTCTGACTGTGCAGAGAAAAGGAAACTTTTCAGTAGTAAGCTAAAGAAAAAAATTAGATTTGGAACTTGGAATGTAAAAAGCATGAGTGCTGGAAAACTTGGTACAGTAATATCTGAAGCCAATAGGAACAAAGTTGATATGCTTGGCATAGCAGAACACAGATGGGCAGGAAATGGTTATTTTGGACCTACAGATGGAGGAAAGATGATATTTTCTGGAAATGAAAAACCTGGTCAAGGAAGCATTGGTATATGGCTTAATAACACCATATCAGGATCACGTTTAGGCTACAAACTAATTAATGGCAGAATTATGAGCATTCGGCTCCAAGGAACCACCAAAAGATATTAAATTAATTCAAGTGCATGCCCCAACAACAAGCTCAAACAAAGAAGAGATAGAACAGTTTTATGCTGATCTCCAAATGGAGAATGATAGCACCCAGAAAAAAAAGAAATTATAATCATCATGGATGATTTCAATGCCAAAGTTGGAAATAAACAAGACTCAACAGAAAATGGATTAATAGGACACCATGGATATGGAAACAGAAATGACCATGGGGAATGATTGACAGACTTTGCAATAAGCAAAAACCTAATGATTGCAAACAAAATTTTCAAAACTCATCCCTGAAGACTGTTCACATGGACAATGCCTGATGGCAAAAGAAAACACCGGACTGATTACATAGCCTTATCCAAAAAGAACAATCCGAAATCATAAGGGGAACCAGAACACTTCCAGGAGCAGACTGTGGCTCAGACCATGAATTGCTAATAGCAGACATCAAACTGAAATTAAGATGTAAGAAAAAAGCAACACAGGTTCCCAGATACAATGCTGAAGACATACCTGAATAATTCAAAATAACTGTGAAAAGTTGTTTCACAGAGCTCTTACACCTGTGTGAAGAAAAAACAACCAGAAGAATTTGCAAACAATATAAGAGACATCTTCAAAGAAGCAGCAGCTAACCAGCTTAAGAAAAAGGTCAAGAAACACCAACTTTGGATTAGCGATGACGCACTGACGAAAATTGAAGAACGAAAGAAACTGAAAAAACACAGAAATCCAGAAGCTGATTGCCTGAAATATAATGAAACAAACAAAGAAATAAGAAAACTATGCAAATGGGATAGAAGGGACTTCCTTGTAACCAAATGCAAGAAAACTGAAGATTGCATGAAGGGAAATAAAAGCAGAGAAATGTATGAGGAAATAAAAAAGATCACATCAAGTGTGAAACCAAAACTGAATGTGATAAAGGATGAAAATGGAGCAACACTCAAAGAAGACAAAGACATAGTAAATCATTGAGTGCAATATTGCAGTAATATGTATAATCAGTAGATGATTGTAAAGAACCAGATGTTCCAAAAGAAACAGAGGAAACCCTACTGGAACCATTAAGATCACAAATTGAAGAAGCCATCAAAAAATGAAGAAAAGGAAAAGCCCTGGAATCGATGAAATCCATGCAGAGATGATCCAAGCTGTTGGAGACATAGGCATCGATATCTACCATGCCCTGATAGCAAAGATCTGGCACATGGAAATATGACCTTCTGATTGGAAGAAATCAATTTTCATAACCCTACCCAAGTAAGGAGACCTACAACTATGCTCAAGCTATCGAACAATAGCCCTCATTTCACATGCCAGTAAGAGTCTATTGAACATCATAATGAACAGAATTAAAAAGAAGCCAGAGATAGAAGTAAAGAAAATCCAAGCAGGCTTCATGAAAAACAGAGGCGCAAGAGACCACCTCTTCAATTTGACACAACTGATTCAAAAGCACAATGAGATGAACATAGACCTTAGAATCTGCTTTATTAGCTACTCAAAAGCATTTGAGTAGCTAATAAAGCATTTTTCCACATCTTTTGATGGCTACTCAAAAGCATTTGAGTACCCATCAAAAGATATGGAAAATCTTGAAAGATATGATTGGTAATCTCAAACTGATAAGACTACTGGAATCTCGCTATAATCAGCAAAAAACCATCATCAGACTTGAAAATATCACAACTCAGTCCTTTGATTTAGGCAAAGGAGTAAGGCAGGAGTGTATTCTATCTCCACAACTTTTTAGTTTATATAGAGAAGACATCATGAGAAATGTAGAAACAGACAACAGAAGCAAGGACTATGATGAGGTAGTAATACATGGTGAAAAGCTTAAGTTACAGAGGCTGGACGAGTCGCTCAAGACCATACTGCCTTTAGAAAGAGCATTTGGGCAGATTAGTCTGATAATGTAGTGCTAGCCTTGTAGGATGTGGGTGGGATTACTCACAGAACGTGGCGTTTGAAGGAGGAGGAAAAGTGAAAAGATTTTGACATGAAACTGTAACCCTGGATTTACACGGACTCCAGATGCAGTACATTATGGCTGCGATCTGGCCTGCACAGCAAATAGTTCCCATTCTTGTCAATTTTATAATCCCCACCTAGTCTGGACCACTGCAAAACGAATCCAGCTCATCAAATTCAGTTTGCTAATGAAACACAACAAGTCTATTTTTGACAGATGCCACTGTGTCACTGTGTCAGAGAAGGTAAAAACTTTGACATAACATACAAACACTTCATAGAATTAAAATTAATGGGCTACTTATGTAGCTATCTATAAATGCACCAAATCTCTGTCTGAGTGTGTGCCTGTGTGTGTGTTCCCCAGATATCTCCCAAACCGTTCATCAAACTGGCCTCAGGTTTTATAAGTGCTTTGCTGAGGTTACAAGAGTGTGCATTCCTGAGTATGGAGTTGTTCAGTCAAAATATGTAATTTTTATCAATTAAAGTTTAGCCACTGCTCCGTTTCCTCATGCTCTGGCTTCTAGAAGTGTAGGCGGGGTTTTGGATTGACTTCGTACCGATTGGATAATGCGCAGCATAACAACCACTCACCAGAGCGCTCCGTAAACAAAACAAGGAAGTGAAAAGTGACAAATTTGAACAGAAAAATAGAATACTGAAGATTTAATGCTTAAAAATTTTTACTATACCCTGTAAATCATTTTTTTTTACTGACAAATGGGCAACACTGATGCAACAGTTGCAGCCATACGGATCATTCTGCTGTGTATAATAATGTTTGGTGTTTTGTACTTATAATATTGCTAAAATATAAAAGGATGCACTACAATTAGTCTCAAATATTTGTAAAGATGTCCTGTTATAGTACTGCATGAGTTTATTTACGATACACTATAAACTACACATATAATCTAAAATAATTGTAATGGTGACTGAACAACTCCCATCCCCCTAAAGTGCAAGATATCACACTTATGGATGAAACTCCTAAAAGACTGCACAAATAAGTCTGACAAACAAATAAACAAGGGTTCTTAAACAGTTGCTAATATTGGATGTCCCATTCATTTTTAATAATTTTGTCATTAATATTCACACAATCAAATAAATCTTAGTGTTCAGTCCTTTTAGGCCATGAGCAGCTCCCTCAAAATGTGGCTAGAAAAGGATTTTCGTGGCACCCAACTGAGAACTACGGGATCTTTGATGACTTCTATGTAAAAAAAAAAAAACCTGCTGAATCCGAAAATCGATGTTCCCACTGTCAAAGGTGTGGATAGCTTTGTTAAATTTGCATAAATCCAAGATGGCTGCCACGACTAACCAAGGGAATGAATGGCCTAACATTTCAACCAGTCTACCTAGAAACACGTTTGAGGCCTCTTTTTCGGATAATGTTGAGCCGAGGAATCGATTTCTGAGGTTGACTGTGTGATTGAGGGTCAAAGAACCATGCTAATTTGCATAAATCCAAGATGGCTGCCATGGATGGACTAACTTTTTAGCCATTCTACCTAGAATCACGTTGGAGACGTCCTTTTCGGCTAATGTTAACCCGAGGAATCGATTTCCAAGGTCATTAGTGTGACTGAGGGTCAAAGAACCCCGCTAATTTGCATAAATCCAAGATGGCCACCATGGGTGTGGATGGACTATATTTTGAACCACTCTACCTATAATCACGTTTGAGACGTCTTTTTCGGATAATGTTGACCCGAGGAATCGATTTCTGAGGTCAGATATGTGATTGAGGGCTCCACTAATTTTCATAAATCCAAGATGGCTGCCATGAATGGCCTAACTTTTTTATCAGTACAACTAGAATCACGTTTGAGACATCATTTTCCGATAATGTTATGCCCAGGAATCAATTTCTATATCTGGAGTATATCTGGATATCTGGAGTAAAACTACACAATATTATATAAAAATATAAAACTAGTGTTTCAGTGAGTTTGATTTAGCAGAAACCTATGACATTTTCCCTTTTGACATTTTGACAACCATGACTTTACTCATTTGTAAGAATATGTATAGCCCCAAAGGATCTCTGAATTCATATATTTGAAAATAAAAAGGAATAAATTACAACCTGGAGGATTCAGACTGACCGCAGAAATCTTGTATACTGACGATAGCAGCTGCCATGGTATTTGACCTCAATGGCAGCACAATCACGGTCTCTTATGTGTCTGAGAATGGTTTCATCTGCTTTCTCAGTAGCTGCTTGTCTTAAAAGACCTGTGTGCAAATAAATCAAAAGACATTAAATTAATAGTAAAACTCAGTCAACCTCCCTGTTCTATTCCATCACTAATGGCTCACAAGTATTTCAGTATCAAAGATATGAGAAATAACATACCAGTAATATAATATGTGTTAAGATTAAATAGACATTATTTTTCTTTAAACTTTCACCACTCCAAATTGTAAGATCTACCAATTTTCTTACCAGCATCACATGTCTCAGCTTGCATCAGTTTTACAGTGACACGATATGTCCGTGGCCCTTCTCTGAGCGTTTCCTTCTTGCAGATGATGCAGATGTTTGGCAGCACATTGCTTGACCTTGCAGATGGTTGGCTGATGGTTGCTGCAGCATGGTGAGATCATAGTCGCTTTTTAGGAGATGGTGTTGGGGGACTAAGTTCTTGTCTGCTTTGCTCCTGAGGCTCAGGAATGTGAGCTTCGGCCAGTCGTTTTTTACGAGCTTCAGCACGTTCCACTCTTGTTTTGTCCGTAAAACGGCTATAGCACACACGATGGTAGCCAAATGTTGGATCAAGGTTGTTTAGATCTGAAAACATATTATATGGACCACAGGGTTTTATAACATTAGGCCTACCTTGTACCCATATAGATAAAAAACATATATAGATTGCAGATAATTTTCACATTAACAGTGAGCTTATAATAGAGACCTTGTGTAACCTAGTCACTGCTCAATGTAAACTTGCAAAATGGCAAGCACAGACCGTGTGCCCATATTTATTGAGAGCATAAAGTATACAGGCGACTGCTGCTGCCATGAGTTTAACCTTTCTTGGGTGACACATCACAAACATATGGGCTTTCCTTAACAGGCCATTTTCCATCCGCCTAAGGCTTGATAGTATGGGTGTGACTATGTGCAAACTATATAAATGTATGCCCAAACTTGTTCCTCCCTCACCTACTAGTACACTGCACCCCTTGGGCTTGGGCTGAGAAGTACATCCAACCCTCAGACTCAGAGTTAAGCTCATTGGGATTGCTACCCTTTTCCCATTTGAGCTACTTTGTGGTAGTGGTATATTTTGACTATAATTCAGGCCCAGGGTGGGTTCTGGGGATAGATGCATCATCAGAGTGAGTCGATCTGCATCATCTAGATCTATACTAGGACTACGTTACCTGGCACCCAGAGTCCCTTGGTTATTAGCCTCCACACCCCCAGATTGGCCTACTCGGAGTCTTAGACCAGGACTAGGCCACCCTGTGAGCGGTTGACAAAGGTTTTAGACATCTAGGGTTCCATTTTAGTTCATAATTAGAGTTACAAATGATCGGAGCCAAACGACTCCAGGGCACACGCAGTACAACCATAAACAATGGCTGCCACTCACCTTTCTTGAACAAGTTGCGACGTTGTTCTGCTACTTTCTGTTGGGGTCCGTCAAATACAAGCCATTTTTGGGCACAGTCACGTACTTTTGCCCACGATGCTTCAGTAAAACGAATGATACTGCCCGAAAACTTATCGGAAATGTGAATAACACAGGAGAGGCTTTCAGCGCACGCTGCCCCTGTGAGCGCTGCCATTTTGTTGTCACATGACCAAAGGGACGACGCTGATTGGTTAAAACGTCCCGGACTGGGCCATGTTTAAGGTAGCCAGACAATTATTACCGACTGACTTCAATCGCATTTTTCATACAGCTATCCACACCTCTGGAAGTGGGAACATCGATATTTTGTCTTACAATAATGTAATCTTAATTTAGAAACACTAAACTTTTAGTTCCCCGTTGGGTGCCACGAAACTGAATGAAAAGTGGCAGCTGCTCACGGCCTATTTTCATATTTGTCAAAGTCTAACATGTGGGTTTGCCTTCATATAAGCTACACCTCTTCGTATTCCACTTTCAAACACAGCCTACATTTGGGCCTGTAAAGCCTGATTGGGCTACCTGTTTTCAGACAAGAATACAGCCGTGGGCAAAATTGTTGGCACCCCTCTGTTGACCCTCATCCTACCAACATATTTTACATACAAATAGTACCAACTGGGGTCCGTTTGGACCCCACACTAAATTTAACTGTTAATTGGATTATTAAACAATACCAAAGTATTTTTTTCACTTAAAATGTTTTATTTGGTTAAAACAAAGAGTTATGCTTGAAACATGATCCAAAAATCCCGGAATGGGGCTAGTTTGTCGGTTGCCTGCCTTTCAGCACGAGTAGTCCGGTTGTAATGTGTTTTTCAATTGAAAACGATTGAAAAAATGGTGCTAGTTCGCGACATGGTGGCACTAAAGATAGGTCTTCCTTCTTTCTCTGACCAAAGTCTACCTCATTGAGCCATCATTCACTGAAATATAACACAAAATTCATACATTTAATATCATTAACATCATATTTTTCCCTGGGGTCCGATCAGACCCCAATGAAAAATCTGAACTGACAGTACAGAAGAAAACTGTATTTTAAATGAGATTTATTTTTTGTGATTCACAGATGATGACAAACAAAGTCAGAAAGCATGATAGCTGTGATCGATAATATGTCCGTGTTGTGCATAAGAACATACAGTATGTGTGGGCTCCGATCGGACCCCACTTGGTAGGATCAGGATATGTCCCTATGGTCAACCAAGATGCGTCCTCTAATTAACATCACAGGTGTCTACAAACTTGTAATCAGTCAGTCGGCCTATTTAAAGGGTGACAAGTAGTCACGGTGCTGTTTGGTGACATGGTGTGTACCACACTAAACATGGACCAGAGGAAGCAAAGGAGAGAGTTGTCTCAGGAGATTAAAAAGAAAATTATAGACAAGCATGTTAAAGGTAAAGGCTATAAGACCATCTCCAAGCAGCTTGATGTTCCTGTAACTATAGTTGCACATATTATTCAGAAATTTAAGCTCCATGGGACTGTAGCCAACCTCCTTGGACGTGGCCGCAGGAGGAGATGGATAATACGAATGGCAACAAAAGAGCCCAGAACAACCTCTAAACACATTCAACGTGAACTCCAAGGTCAAGGTACATCAGTGTCAGATTGCACCATCTGTCGTTGTTTGAGCCAAAGTGGACTTCATGGGAGACGACCAAGGAGGACACACTGTTGAAAACAAATCATAAAAAAGCCAGACTGGAATTTGCCAAACTGCATGTTGACAAGCCACAAAGCTTCTGGGAGAATGTCCTATGGACAGACGAGACAAAACTGGAACTTTTTGGCAAGGCACATCAGCTCTATGTTCACAGACGCAAAAATGAAGCATACCAAGAAAAGAACACTGTCCCTAGTGTAAAACATGGAGGAGGTTCTGTTATGTTCTGGGGCTGCTTTGCTGCATCTGGCACAGGGTGTCTTGAATCTGTGCAGGGTACAATGAAATCTCAAGACTAGCAAGGTATTCTAGAGAGAAATATGCTGCCCAGTGTCAGACAGCTTGGTCTCAGTCACAGGTCATGGGTCTTGCAACAGGATAATGACCCAAAACCCACAGCTAAAGACACCCAAGAATGGCTAAGAGCCAAACAGTGGCCTTCTATGAGCCCTGATCTAAATCCTATTGAACATCTGTGGAAGGAGCTGAAACATGCCATCTGGAGAAGGCACCATTCAAACCTGAGACAACTGGAGCAGTTTGCTCATGAGGAGTGGGCCAAAATACCTGCTGAGAGGTGCAGAAGTCTCACTGCCAGTTACAGAAATCGTTTGATTGCAGTGATTGCCTCAAAAGGTTGTGCAACAAAATATTAAGTTAAGGGTACCATCATTTTTGTCCAGGCCTGTTTCATGAGTTTGTTTTTTAAAATAATTGTGTTGAGACTTCCGGGAAGATGGCGGAGAGACATAACACTTAAACAAAGAGCTCTCCCTAGCCGGATTAAAAATCATCGATAAATGGCCAACTCGACATAAACGAATCAATAAACTAAAGGATGAAAACACGAAGGAACCGGGCACAAGGACAAAAACAGGGTAAAATTGAAGAATTCCTCTCCAACAACGCAGGAAAAACCGCTGTACGCAAAGCCCAAAAAAACGAGGTGTCTACAGCAGAGAAAATGGAAGACACCAGACTCGACAACATGAACGCTGGCATCGCCAGTTTGGGTGAAGAGTTAAGAGAATTCAAGCGACAGCTACAACAGGATTTAGCGGCTCTTAAGGAGGAACTGAAAAAAGAAATTAAGGAGGAAATCATGGACTTCCGAAGAGAAATGGAGCGTAAATTAATGGAAAACATGGAGGAGCTGCGCTCCCAGCGGGCGTGTATGACAGAAGCGCAGACCCGAATTTCGGAACTAGAAGATTGGAAAAGCGAGGCAAACGAACAACTACAGACCCTGACGACGCAAACGCAGAGGATGCAGGAGAAAATAAACGACTTGGAGAGCAGATCCCGACGAAGCAATATGCGCATCTTTGGAATTCCGGAGGGCATTGAAGGCAACTCGATGACAAAATTCATGGATCAGTTCTTAAAAAAAGAACTGGAAATACCCGGAGAAACGGATCTGCAGATTCAACGGGCGCACAGAGCACCGGCACAGAACCCGAAAACAAACTCTCCACCCAGGTCAGTTGTGGTAAACTTTGTGAAATATGACATAAAGGAAAGAATCCTGACGCAAGCATGGGAAAAAAAAGATACGAATCGGCGACAAACAGGTATTTTTTGACCATGACTACCCGACAGAAATCGTGCAGCAGCGGAAGAAATATGCCAATATTAAAAAAACGCTGAAAGAGAAAAAAATTAGATTCCAAACGCCGCTAACGAAAATGAGGATTCATTGGGAGGAAGGCACAAGAACCTACAACACGGCCGAAGAGGCAGCGCGGGATATGATGGAGCGGGGCCTTGAGGTGAGCGTGCCGAAGGAGACGGCTGGAGCAGCGGCGGCCCTGAACGCACCACGACAGACGGAGTGGAGACGAGTGAACGGCGGAAGAAGGGGGAGAGACGTAGAGCAGCGGGCCCAGGACAAGCTACAAGGCTTTCAACTGAAAGCCTAGATCATAACAAAGATTAAGAAAGGCACAGAAGAAATGAAGGCCAAGAAGACAAGGTAAAAGAGAAACAGACGGCTAGGAGAGGTTTAAGTGATATTTGTTGGACATTTCTAGACTTATGACTATTACTTTGATAGTAATTAGAAGTCTAGGGAGGGCCCTTCACTCTGTGAAGACAAACCCCCCACCCACCAACAGGGACCAGTGGGCAGAAGAAAGGCCCAAAGTACGGAGGTCGAGATTTTTTAATGTGTTTTTATATAAATATGTGTTATTTTTGTTGTTAAAGGGGCTAGGAGCACAAGTTAAAAAAATGGAAAAACATGAATATGGGTAAAAATCTTAAGATAATGACATTAAACGTGAATGGTCTGAACTCACCTGTTAAAAGGGAAAGAATAATAAGAAAATTCAAGAAGGAAAAAGCTGAAATTATATTTATGCAAGAGACACATTTGAGCAAGACAGAACATGTGAAACTAAAGAGATTTGGCTATAAGAACTCCTACTACAGTTCATTTAAGGGAGGAGCAAAAAGGGGGGTTATGATACTAATCTCAAACAAAATACAATTTGAAAGTGAACAGGAAATCCAGGATAAAGAAGGCAGGTATGTAATAATAAAGGGAAGAATAGATGGTATGCAGATTACATTAGTGAACATCTATGCCCCACCAGAAAGTGACAAGGGTTTTTTTCAACAACTGTTGGATCTCATAGCAACACACAGTGAAGGAGTCCTAATTTGTGGAGGAGACTTAAATGCTGTCATGGATCATGAAGTTGACACAACAAGTGTTAAGAAGACAAAAAAACATGTAACAAAGTTCATAAGAACCTCACTGGTAGAAATGGGTATGGTAGACATATGGAGGGACCTGCACCCACTCGAAAAAGACTATACACATTATTCAGCAGTCCATAAAGTACACTCTAGAATAGATTACTTCCTTATGAATGAAGGTGACAGACACAGGGTGAGAAATTGTTGGATTGGAGGGGCAGAAATATCAGATCATAATCCTATATACATGGAAATATATTTGAACAATAGAAAACGACAAACAACATGGAAACTTAACGTAGGACTGTTAAATGATGAGAAAATGAAAGAAAGAATAAAAATAAACATAAACAAATATATCCAAGAGAATGACAATGAAGAAGTGGACCCAACAATACTATGGGACGCACTAAAAGCCGTGTTAAGGGGTAAATTAATTGTTGAAACAGGAAAAGCAAATAAGACTAAACTGGAAGCGTATGAACAAAGATGTGAGAGACTGAGGGAACTAGAACGTAAACATCAAAGCACAAATGACCCAAAAATATATCAAGAAATTAAAGAAGAAAAAACAAAGATAAAAGAAACACAAATGGATGAAATTGAAAGGAAAAATAGATATCTAAAGCAAAAATATTATGAAACGGGGCCAAAAGCCACAAAACTGCTGGCAAAACGGTTAAGAAAACAACAAACAATGAATAATGTATACAAGATTAAAGACCCCACCACAAATAAAACCACAGTTAACCCAGAAAACATCGAAGAAATTTTCCATAATTTCTACCAAGAACTATACTCGCAACCTGAAGAAACAAATACTAAAGATATCAAAAAATTTCTAGACACATTGGACTTGCCATCAATAGGAAATCAACAAAATGAAAAACTAACAGCAGAAATAACAACACAAGAGATCAGAGATGTGATTAAGTCACTTAAAAACGGTAAATCACCAGGTAGTGATGGATACCCATCTGAGTTTTATAAACTGTTTATAGAAGAACTCATGCCACAACTCCTAAAGTCATTTAATTGGACGCTGAACAACAACAAAATACCTCCATCATGGAACGAAGCAATCATTTCAGTTATTTTAAAACCTGGGAAAGATAAAGAACAATGCGGAAACTATAGACCAATCTCTTTATTAAATGTAGATTATAAAATATACACAACAATTATATGTAAACGAATAAAGACATTCTTGACGGAATTGATAGAAGATGATCAAACTGGATTCATAGAGGGACGCCAAACACATGACAATATCAGGAGAACAATACATATAATTAACCAAATACATAAAGAAAAGAAAAGCGCAGTAATAATGAGTTTAGACGCAGAAAAAGCATTTGACAGGGTTAACTGGAAATTCCTATATAGTGTACTGGAGCGCTTTGGATTTAACGAAAAATCAGTACAATGCATAAGGACGCTATATCAAGAACCTGTGGCAAGAATCAAGATAAACGGTAGCTTAACAGACAAAGTAAATATACAAAGATCAACTAGGCAGGGATGCTGCTTATCGCCCACCTTGTTTGCTCTGTTCATAGAACCATTGGCTCAAGCGATACGACAAAATAAGAAATTAAAAGGTGTAACAATAAAGGGGGCGGAACACAAGATTGGGCTATTTGCAGACGATATTATAGTTTACCTTGAACAACCAGATAAATCAATAATGGAAATGATGAACTTGATAGAAAATTTTGGAAAATTATCAGGATACAAGATAAACATAACAAAAACACAAATACTGACATTCCACTATAACCCTCTAAACCAGATAACTGATAAGATCAAACTAAACTGGAACCAAAAAGAAATAAAATACCTTGGAGTGAACATACCTAAAGACCTAAGCAAAATATATAAAGCAAACTATGATAGGTTGGAACAAGAAATAAAAAAAGATATTGATAGATGGTCAATCTTAAATATGGATCTGAATTCAAAAATTGAGACAGTCAAAATCAGCATACAACCTAGATTACTTTACCTCTTCCAGGCTATACCAACAGAGATTCCAGATGCCCAATTCTCAAAGTGGGACAGGATGACATCGAGATTTGTTTGGGGAGGTAAAAAACCAAGAGTGAAATATAAAACCCTCCAATTACCAAAAGAGAAAGGAGGCATTGGCCTACCGAGTCTAAAGGAATATTACTACTCAGCACAAATAAGATATATCATATGTTGGTGCGACGAGGGATATGAGGCAAAATGGAAAGAAATGGAAAAGGAAATTGAGGGACTCCCAGTACAAAGCATAATAGGGGATAAAGATGCATATAAGCAAATCAAACAAATAGACCCAATCACTAAATTTACTTTAGAACTGTGGTATAAAATAGTACAAAAATATAATATAAGGGAAGACATAAAACTATTGAAATGGGTAGCATTTGACAGTCAGTTTGAACCGGCAAAACAAGATAGGGGATACAAAAATCTGGTGAACAAGGGAATCACAGCATGGGGCAATATCGGAAAAAAAGATCTCGGGAGCTTTGTAAATATCAGGAGAAAATTTAAATTAGAAAGATCGGAATTTTTCAGATATCTGCAGATGAGAGATTACTATATGAAGAAGATTAGGCATAACCTCCAAACAGATGTGAACGAGATTATACAACTTATTTTAAGCTCATATGCAGGAAATAAAATAAGAATTATTTCAAAACTATATCAGAAACTTATGACAAACAATCATACAAGTAACTATATAAAGGAGAAATGGGAGAAAGAGCTCAATTTAAACATAACAGAAGAAAGCTGGCAGGAAATATGGAAAACACAACACACATCAACAAATTCAAGGGCATGGAGGGAATTTGGATGGAAAAACCTGATTCGCTTTTTCATTACACCACAGATTCAAGGAAAATATACAAATACCCAATCTTTATGCTGGAGGGGATGTGGGGCTCAAAATGCAGACCACTCACATATGTTTTGGAAATGCTACAAAATATCATCATTTTGGAAATCTATGCATGTGACAATACAGAGGATATTAGGATATAATATACCAATGAACTGTAACCTGATGTACTTATGTGATCTTAAAAAAGACAATGTTATACAGGCTGAGGACAGATATCTAGTTAAAATCTTGTTGATTGCATGTAAAAAAACTATCACAAAAAAATGGCGATCAGAAGTTCTTCCTGACCAAGAACAATGGACTGACATTGTTGAGGACATACGTATGATGGAAAAACTAACATATCGACGAAGAATGCAAGAAGGAATATGGGAGAAAAAATGGCGGAAATGGACACACTACAAAGTGCAACAACGAGGCAGAAATTGAAAGAATAACCAAAGACACTGAAAAAACCAGAAGAATTAAGAGATGGAAACTAAAAACTTGATGCTCCAACATTTGCCCCCCCCCTTTTTTTTTTTTTTTTTTGTATTTATTTTTTTTTTTTTTATTTTTCCCTACCCTAACCCCTTTGTTTTTTAAATGTAGAATGTGATCTGAATGCATTATATATGATGAAAAATGAATAAAAATCTAAGTTACAAAAAAAAAAAAATAATTGTGTTGAACCACAATTCAAAAGTATTGTTTGATTTTCATTGGTTAATTTTCATACAATTTTTATTTATTACCACTTTTGTCAGATTCAAGTTATTTCTGTGACCATTGTGGGTTTTTCTTTCATTAACAGAGGGATACCAACAATTTTGTCCATATGTGTACTTGCTTTCTATGGGCATGCACTTGTTATTTAGAGCACAAAAATCCAGGTGGAGCACCGTTACATCACACTTCCTTGTTGTTTTCACGTGACCGCGATCGGTTCATCTCAGTTAGTCTTGGGTCTTTCTTGAGATCTCACGTTATTTTGTATAATTCTTGTGTGATCTTGTATTTCAAACTCTGTACTGATCCATGCCACTGCAAAACACAAACGGAGTTGGTAGGGACAGACGCAAGAGTCCATCCGTACCGCATCTGCAATGGACTGCATCCGGAGTGAGTGTAAATCCTGGGTAAGACAATTAAAGGGATTTCTGTAGAAAAAGGGGCATAAGATACCCTTTTAGACAATGTAGATTTGTTTTTGTAGGGGATTCATATCCACTGGAGTGCATCTTTAAAAGTTTTCAGTTTGTTCAATCTGACAGCAGTCAAAAATTGCTGTAACACACCCATAATGCACTGTAAAGCTTTTCACATAAATAATGAATGGGAAATGGAGTGGACAAACCGCAAATCAGTAAACAAGTACTGACTACACACTAGCACAAGTGCATCTTAATAAATTAGAATGTCAACAAAAAGTTGATTTATTTAGGTAATTCAATAAAACAAATAAACTTCTATATTATATAGAGTCATTACACAGAGAGTAAAATATTTCAAGTGTTTATTTATTTTAATTTTGATGATTACACTGGTCAACACCAACTTTATTGTCTAAGTTTTTTTAGCTGATTTAGGGCAATTTTGATGTGCTGAATCCAAAAATCACATTGGTTTTGCTCAATCATGCCAACTTTTTGAATTATGGCCACATGTTTTTATATACGTTTTTGTTTACATGTACGGGTATTTTCGCTTTATATGATGCAAAATTCTTTTTTATGTCTTGAAACTCTCTGAATTTTGATCAATGATGACAAAACATTCAATTTACATGTACTTATCTTTATATAAAGTTAAGTACATGCACAATACTAAATAAGTACTAAGTAAGTACAGGTTTTTACTTAGCACCTGATCGAGAGAAACTGATGTCATTTTCAGATTCAGCGGTGCAAAATTGTCTTAAATCAGTTGAAAAACACAGACAACTTACAAAAAAAATATTTTTGTAACCCTGTGTTGTGGCTTACAGCCCATGAAAACCCCAAATTCAGTTTTTCAAAAAAAAAAATAGAATATTACATAAAATTAATTTTAAAAAATTGTTTTTTAATAGAAATGTTGGCCGACTGAAAAGTATGTCCATGTACACACTCAATACTTGGTCGGGGCTCCTTTTGGATTAATTACTGTATCAATGTGGCGTGGCATGGAGGTGATCAGCCTGTGGCACTGCTGAGGTGTTATAAAGGTCCAGGTTGCTTTGATAGTGACCTTCAGCTCGTCTTCCATTGTTGGGTCTGGTGTCTCTCATCTTCCCCTTGACAATACCCCATAGATTCTCCATGGGGTTTAGGTCAGGAGAGTTTGCTGGCCAATCAAACACAGTGATGCCATGGTCATTAAACCAGGTTCTGATACTTTTGGCAGTGTGTGTGTGTGTGTGGGGGGGGGGGGGGTGCCAAGTCCTGCTGGAAAATGAAATCAGCTTCTCCATAAAGCTTGTCAGCAGAGGGAAGCATGAAGTACTCTAAAATTTCCTGGTAGACGACTGCGCTGATAAAACACAGTGGACCAACACCAGCTGATGACATGGTTCCTCAAACCATCACTGACTGTGGAAACTTCACACAAAACCTCAAGCAACTTAGATTCTGTGCCTCTCTACTCTTTCTCCAGACTCTGAGACTTTGATTTCCAAATGAAATGCAAAATTTACTTTTATCTGAACAGAGGTCATCTGCTAGTGTTTGTCCACTGTGTTTTATCGAGACCAAAATCAGCGCAGTCGTCTACCAGGAAATTTTAGAGCACTTCATGCTTCCCTCTGCTGACAAGCTTTATGGAGAAGCTGATTTCATTTTCCAGCAAGACTTGGTACCCCCCCCCCCCCACACACACACACACACTGCCAAAAGTATCAAAACCTGGTTTAATGACCATGGCATCACTGTGTTTGATTGGCCAGCAAACTCTCCTGACCTAATACTCTATGGAGTATTGTCAAGAGGAAGATGAGAGACACCAGACCCAACAATGCAGACGAGCTGAAGGTCACTATCAAAGCAACCTGGACCTTCATAACACCTCAGCAGTAACACAGGCTAATCATCTCCATGCCACACCACTTTGATACAGTAATTAACCGAAAAGGAGCCCCGACCAAGTGTTGAGTGTGTACATGGACATATTTTTTTGAGAAATTGAATTTGGGGGTTTCATGGGCTGTAAGCCATAATCATCAAAATTAAAATAAATAAACACTTTAAATATATCATTCTCTGTGTAATCACTCTATATAATATATGTTAATTTTTTTAATTGAATTACCTAAATAAATCAACTTTTTGTTGACATTCTGATTTATTGAGATGCATCTGTATACAGGGAATCAAGCAGTGAACAAACCCTGCCTGCTCCATTCAGCCGCCTCAGTTCAGTCAATGTACTGGTACACAATGACCAAAGCCAGCCCAATCTATTCAGCTGCGTTTTTCGGTTCAGTGAATATTTCAAAGAAATCTTTTATGTGAATGAACATAAGTGAACTTCGGATCACATCAATAATGAATATAAACACCCTGAGAGCTTTTCTACTAGATGGGAGTGTCTTTAAGTTAGTGTTAGCTTCTTGCTGGACTCCTCTGTGTCCACACTACATCAGTTTGATCACTTGTTCTATCCATTCTTTGCATCCATAAAAGTTCTTAAGTTCTTACTTTCCTTTCTGTCCTGGCTCTGAGGTTCAATAGTTTGCCAGTCATTTTGATCACTTGACAACTTAGATATGTTAATGTGTCTGAATATGAATGAAAATATGTGGCATGTGACATTTTCTTTCAGTGTTGCTCCATTTCAGGCAGGAATTCTCTATTGTCTAGTTCTCTCCATGACTTGTCCTGACACCAGAACGCAGACATCTTGCACAAAGAGGGTTTGTCATCTAAGACAAAAAAAAAAAAAAAACAATTGCCCAACTAATGCAAGCAAACTGAGAATCATCATCAGCTTTATAAAAGTTATAAAACAAAGAATAGTACTGTATTTATGTGAATGTTCATAATCATGACTACTTACATAAGGAGAAGTAAAGCAATAAGGATTAATTTTCAGAGGTTTGAGTCACTGGAAGATATTTACACTGAACTCAAAAATATTTCCAATATGTTTATGTTGAAAAGCTTTATTTACTATGAATCACAACTATCTTAATGTGGTTTCTGTGAGGGTGTAGCTGAGCATTTTCCAGTCTGCTCAGGCTCACTGGTTTGGTTAACTCACAGATGTTTTCTGCCAGCCTTTCTCCCCTTTACCAAGACTGTAGTTATGAAACCTCAAATGTGGTAACATGGTTAAAGGCAGCTTGTTGCTTCATAGCTCATGCTAGGATGCTTGGTTAGCAAAGTATCCATAAGATATATGAGCCAATTACACAGAAATAATAACTTTTACAGACTGTAGTATCAAAAAGTGTGTTATTCATTAAAAAATTCTGATGAAGTCTGCTTGGATGTTTATGAGAATATCTGAATTTTGGTTATAGTAATAAAGACAAAATTGACATTGCTTTGTTATATTTTTCATCAAAGATGATAGAGTTGCCAACCATCCCATTTTAGCTGTGACGTTCCCTTTATTGGGCTAAAAAGGTTTGTCCCGACTTCCGGTCTGGACACCATGGTGATAGCAGCTTAACGCTGAAGCTCCCAGACCCAATCCAGGAAAATACCTTGAAAATCAGATTTAAAGGATTTTTGGAAGAGTGAAAATCAAAAGACAAAGTCATCATGCCTAAAGGAAAACAGAAGAAATTGACATTTACCAGGCCTGGACACGCATCAGCCGGAGAATCTGATCCGGAGGATTTCCATTCAGAAGACGAGGAGCTGAATGAAGCTAGCAAAAAGGTTAGCTTAAAAATGGTATTTAAAGAATTAAGACGATTTTGCCGAGAGTGTTGGGCCGAATTTCGTGAAATCAAAGAAGAAATAAAAAGGACGAACAGCAGAGTGGACCAGGCCGAGGACCGAATCTTGGAAGCAGAGGAAAGAATAAAAGGGCTGGAAGATACCGTGCTGGATCTACACAATAGACAGTCAAGACTGGAGGCTAAGCTAACCGACCAAGAAGGCAGACTAAGAAGAGACAACATAAGAATTCATGGTCTGAAAGAAGGAGTCGAGGATGGTTTCACCACAATGGCGGCATGCGTGGAATCCTTATTGAGAGAAAAGTTGGATATTCCCCAATCCACCGACTTGAAGATAGAAAGGGCGCACCGTACATTAGCCCCTAGGCCGGCGGCGGAAGCGCCTCCACGTTCGGTGGTGGTGAAGTTCTCCAACTCCAAAATAAAAGAAGAGGTTGTAAGACTGGCTTGGCAGAAAAAAGGATTTATGCACCAAGAGAGAAAAGTTTTCGTGGAACACGATTACGCCCTGGAGGTCCTTAAAAAGCGTTGGGAATACAACGACGCTAAAAAGGTACTACGAGAGAAAAAACTGCGCTTTCAGACACCATTTCCGGCGAAGCTGCGGGTTTTCTACGGCGACGAGATGTGTCTCTACAACTCGGCAGAAGAAGCAACCTCGGATATGGCAAGAAGAGGGCTCCCGGTAACGGTGTTTAAACCCACAGCAGACCCAAACGAAAGAATCAAGGCTCAAACGTGGTCCACACAGAGACCCTCAAAATCCTTGGGCCAACAGCGGGAAACCCAGCGCCAGAGCTACAAGGAAAAACTGGCCGTTTACAGGAGGGAATAACGATTTTTTTAGTCAATCTGCACATCCAACACCCCTTCTACTAGGTAACAAACATTAAAGGAGATGCAGAATCAGCATGTGGTAAAACATTTCATGGAACAGTCATAATATTAGAAACAAATAAGTCTTTTAAAAAAAAAAAAACAACTTGTTAAAATAGAAATGTGACAATGATCCACATGATCTCTCCACACTAACAAATACTGTATTAACGTGAATGTTTGCTGTGATGGTGGTGGGAGGGTGCACACAATTTCATAGGGTATAGGCATAAAAAAAAAAAATCATTACAAGTTCGGATTGGGATCTGAAATTCACGTTAAAAACATGGGACAACTTACAGGGGTAAGAGAGGGCCTTCAGCACGTAACGGAATCTGAGGAATTTCCCTCAGAGCCTACACACCATCAAGGCTCTTCTAGGGTCACTAAAAAGACCTCAGCTCAGGAAGTTCTTTTGTCAGTTTTTTGTTTTAAAGTTTTATACACTATGTTCTTAATGTTTTTTATGTTCTTAATGTTCTTTCAGTTTCTGAGTAGAATAAAAGAGGGCCACCACACTGTTATACTAAATAAGACAATACAATGGAGAAACAGGGTGTAACCAAAATAATCTCATATTGTGGAAATGTGAAAATGACGAGGCAGAGTTTATCTCACGAGTCAGGTGTATTCACATCTTCCAACATCAGCCAAGCAGAAAGAAAGAGGAAAAACACAGACATTCATCCTTTTTATATCCAGGACCTTCAAAGCTCACAGTCACATTGCATTTAATGACAAGTAACAATGCAACCTCTCTTAAATCCTATCACATCCTCCTCATAGTCTCTGGCAGCCAGGAAATCCCCCAGGGTCGTCTCTTGCATACCAAAGACTAAAGTTTCACATCCTCCTGTTATCTCCAAGGAGACCCAGTTCTTTGTTCTCTCTGAGATGTGAAGCTTAAAGTGATACACATGTGGCCCACAATATAATGTAAAAGGGATCCTGAATCCAGTTAAAAGATCCAAGATTCTAGGCAAAATGAAAAAAGACAAAGCAGGAATAATATTTTTACAAGAAACCCACCTAACAGACGTGGAGCACACTAAACTCAATAGACAAGGGTTTAAAATGATCTCTTCATCTTCATATAAGTCAGGGAGGAGGAGGGGAGTAGCGACATTGATCTCAACCAAAATTATATTTGAAAAAAAATCAGAACACAAAGATTAAGAAGGGAGATACAGTTTGGTACTTGGGCGGCTAGAGGGAGAAGATATCACCCTGCTGAATGTATATGCACCTCCAGGGGCTAACTGGAAATTTTATAAAAATGTATTTGACCTAATGATAACTAAAGCCCAAGGTTTAGTGATATGTGGTGGAGACTTCAATCTAAGACTGAATCCATACTGGGATGCATCAGGTAATTCTCCACATCAAAATAACACTCAAAGTAGGAAAACTCGGTTGCTACTAAAAGAAATGGGAATTTGTGATGTGTGGAGCATGCAAAGCTGTAATAAGGGGAAAGATTATTGCAAAACTGGCAATCCAAAAGAAACTGAGACAAGAAAAACTAACCGCATTACAGTCAGAACTTAAGAACCTAGAAAAAGAGCACAAAGACAACACTCATTCTAATGACTCGCTCAAAATTAAGGAAATTAAAAAACAAATAAATGAGATCTACACAATAGAAATCCAGAAGAAACTTACATTTCTGAAACAAAAATACTATGAAGCAGGCAGCAAATCGGCAAAATTACTAGCCTATAAATTGAGGAAACAACAAACGGAGAGAGCAATCTACAAAATCAGAGACCCAGTATCAAAGGAAATAAAATTCAGAATTCAGGATATTCTTAAAAGCTTCGAGAACTACTATAAGAACTTGTACTCCCTCAAAAAAACATAAAAACGCATCCGAAGCATTCCTAAACACATTAAACCTTCCCCAACTTACTGAGTCTCAAAATAAAACACTACTGTCAGAAATACAACCCAAAGAATTAGAAAAAAGCAATTATGAAACTTAAAGCTAACAAATCCCCAGGAGCAGATGGCTATACAGCAGAGTGGTACAAAACCTTTAAACAGCAACTATCTCCTCTCCTCCTGAAAACATTTAACTATGTCCTCCACACAGGGGAAATCCCCCCCTCCTGGAGAGAAGGGGTCATTGCAGTCATACCTAAACCTGAAAAGGATAAACTAGACTGCTCCAACTACAGACCAATCAGTGTATTAAATCAGGACTATAAGCTTTTTACCACTATCCTTGCCAAAAGGTTAGAAAATATACTGACAGACTTAATTCATTTAGACCAAACAGGTTTTATAAGACAAAGACAGACACAAGACAACATTAGACGCACTTTACACATAATTCATCATATAAAAAAATATAACTTAAATGCAGCCATATTGGGATTAGATGCTGAAAAAGCATTTGATTTGGTCGACTGGTCTTTCCTATATAGAATCTTATCCAGTTTCAATTTTCATAACAACTTCATTAGAACTATCCAGGCATTATATAAAAAACAACAGCTAAAATAAGGATTAACGGTAATTTATCATCATCTTTTGAGCTGGAAAGAGGATGTCGTCAGGGCTGCCCCTTGTCTCCACTGCTCTTTGCAATCTTCATAGAACCTCTGAGCCAATGGATAAGACAGAATCAAAAAATTCAAGGTATTACACTTGGTCAGAAGGAACATAAAATAGCACTCTTTGCTGATGACATTTTAATATACCTGGGGCAGCCGGACACCTCTTTTCCAGAACTAATCTCAGTTTTTTCAGAGTATGGAGATTTATCGGGGTACGAACTAAACATGCATAAAACCCAAGTTTTAACATTCAACTATGACCCAAATCAATATTTACTAAGCAAACTCAAAACTAACTGGGAGATGGAATCTATGAAATATCTGGGGGTCAATATCCCGAAACAACTCAACAAAATTATAACACTAAACTATGATCCACTGGTGGCAAAAATAAAATCTGATCTAGCAAGATGGAATATGATACCATTCTTGGGTACTGCACAAAGAATTGAAGCAGTCAAAATGAATATACTTCCACGTCTTCTATACCTTTTCCAAACAATACTGGTAGAACCTCCCAAAAAAACATGGCAAGAACTGGACAGAAGGATCTCAAGATTCATATGGCAGGGCAAGAGACCTAGAATCAGATATAGAACCCTACAGCTAAACAAAGACAAAGGTGGGCTCGCGCTGCCAAATATCAGGGACTATTTTAAAGCCGCACAAATTAAAACTTTAGTAGAGATATGTAACCCAGTCTACACTGCACAATGGAAGGAGATGGAATGCCAAATAACAAGTGACATCCCCCTACAGGCGATAATAGGGAACAATGCCATACCTAAACTTTTGAATAACACTAACCCGTGGATAGAGACCCCGCTAAAAATTTGGTTTAAAATAGTCAGAGAGAATCAAACTAAAGAACCCTATCGATTTCTGCAATGGATTGCCTATGATCAAGACTTTACTCCTAATAAAACAGACACTAGATTTAAAAAGTGGAAAGAGAACGGACTGGGCAAATTTTAAGAAGTTTTGAAGATTTGAAAAAACAAGGTCTAATAAATCAAGACCTTTATAGGTTCTTTCAGCTTAGACACCACATAAACAATATACTTAAAAAGGAGGATTTGGAAAGGGCCCAGTCAGGTGTTCTGAAGGTCTTCTTAATGGCATATAAAGGGATCCCAGGGATCAGATACATCTCTAAAATATACCAAGGTCTTCAAGACTTAAAAGGAGACAACACATCATATATAAAAGAGAGATGGGAAAAAGAGGGGAATTTCACTTTACAACTGGAAATATGGGAAAAGCTAAATAAACAACAATGGAAAAGTACCTCATCCCTGCAGTGGAGAGAATTTGGATGGAAAAATTTGGTAAGATTTTTTAGAACACCTGCACAAAACAAATTTACTCATAAGGGGTTGAATTGTTGGCGCTTGTGTGGTGAAGAGACTGCAAATCATTTTCATGTGTTTTGGTCATGCCCAGTTATCCACCAATATTGCACCAATGTACAGACAATATTGGGGAAAATATTCAAAATAACAGTTCCCTTTTCTTTTGTAACTTTGTATTTGGGTTTACTACCGGATTCACTGGAAAGACGAGGAGAAAAATACTTATTCACTGTTTTAATATTGGCAAGTAAAAAAGCCCTAACTAAAAAAATGGATGTTGAAGGACTGTCCTACACCTGAAGATTGGATTAACGTGATCCAAGACATTTACTCGATGGAAAAGTTGACATTGGCACTGAGACAGGACATGGATGGGTTCTTGAACTTTTGGCAACCCCGGATCGCATATGTGTCTTCCATTAGATCTAATCTTTGACAAATACCATTTCAATAATGGCACGCTCTTTGTTCCAACACTACTCAGATGCTCTTTTATTTTTTTATTATGCTCTTTTATTTTTATTTCTTTTCTTTTTTTTCTTTTTTTTTTGTTTTTTGCTCTTTTGTTTTGTTTTTGTTTTGGTTTTTTTTTGTTCTTTCTTTAATTTCACTTTTTCTTTCACTTAAAAAAAGGGGGTGTTGTAATAATTATTCTTCCAATGTTGTCAAATAACAAAAAAAAGGGAACATGTGATGAAAATGTAAACAATGCAATGCTGTAATGACGTGTATACCCTTTACAAAAACTTAAATAAAAAAAAAAAAAAGGTTTGTCCCAAGTGGAATGTGCATTGTCCTGTGTATTCAAGGCTACCTTAATGAATGGGCTAGGCTGGGCTGAAGCCCAGGGGCCTACAAAGATCAGAGCCTATCATGAGCCAATGAAAAAGATCCCGTTGTTAATTGGTCAAATTCTAAGTCCATCACTTGATATTCATGTGTGGCTGGTGATTGGTCTAATTTACAAGTGCCTCATGTGGGTAACACGTAACAATAGTCTATCAGAGGAATTGTTTTGACATGTGACTATGCAAGTGTCAGTGAGAGGGTAAGAAGTAATTAGCTCGGTCAAAATGTCCGGAAAAAAGTTTGAAAGTGGCACTCATAAAATTAGTGAGAGGAAAAGAGCTTAGGGAAAATGAATTGCTCAAAAAATCCAGAAGCATAAAGGACTTTTCTAAGCTTGAGCATCAAGTGGAGACAGAGCTGCTTACTGCACAAGGAGACAGGTGGGCTGTTAAAGCACTCACCTGGAGGAGAAGGGCGAAGGAAGAAGAAAGGCCATAATTGCTTACATCAGACAGCTGTGCGTGTGACAATGGGCTTTGAACTTGGTAAAAAGTAGACTAGATCAAGCGTATATCCATACAGTATGACGATATTCGTGAGCTGGACTTAAAGGACATATTGAAGGATTTTCAAAGTGTCTCTGGGTGTCATGAAAGTGCTATACAAATGCAATCCATTATTAAAAACATAGCTATTACACATTTTTAAACTGAGATTCTGTTGGGAGGGGGGGCTGAGAAGGGGGCAAATGAGAAACAAAGTAATTGTTTCCCATTTGTTCCTGAAAATCTTTGGACCGCAGCATGATGTCTAGCTTTTCAGAATTTTTTCACTTTGTCAGGCAGGCCCTATTTAAGTGAGTTCTTGATTGAGAACAGGTGTGGCAGTAATTAAGCCTGGGTGTGGCTAAAAAAATTGAGCTCAGCTTTCAAAAGATAAGATAAACCACATTTAATTTATGTTTTAACAGGAAGGGGGGGCAATCACTTTTTCACACAGGGCCATGTAGGTTTGGGTTTTTTTTACCCTTAATAATAAACACCTTCTTTTAAAAATTGAATTTTGTGTTTAGTGTTCTTTGTCTAATATTTAAATTTGATAATCTGAAACATAAGTGTGACAAACATAAAAAAATGAGAAATCAGGAATGGGGCAAACACTTTTTCACACCACTGTATATATATATATATATATATATATATATATACTGTATATATATATACACACACACTACCGTTCAAAAGTTTGGGGTCACTTAGAAATTTCCTTATTTTTGAAAGAAAAGCACTTTTTTTCAATGAAGATAACTTTAAACTAATCAGAAATACACTCTATACATTGCTAATGTGGTAAATGACTATTCTAGCTGCAAATGTCTGGTTTTTGGTGCAATATCTACATAGGTGTATAGAGGCCCATTTCCAGCAACTATCACTCCAGTGTTCTAATGATACAATGTGTTTGCTCATTGCATCAGAAGGCTAATGGATGATTAGAAAACCCTTGTGCAATCATGTTAGGTCTGCAATGCTGTAATTGCCGCAAATGGAGGATTCTTTGACGAAAGCAAAGTTTGAAGGAAAAAATTATTATTTCAAACACAAATCATTATTTCTAACCTTGTCAATGTCTTGACTATATTTTCTATTCATTTTACAACTCATGGTGGTAAATAAGTGTGACTTTTCATGGAAAACACAAAATAATTGTCTGGGTGACCCCAAACTTTTGAACGGTAGTGTATATGTATATATATAAAGTATGTAGAAATAGATGGGAAAATCTATGTTGTAGAACATCAGAGAACTTTCTGGTGTTTCTGCAACTGGGGAGTGTTATTAAATGGGAGTGCTTTAAGATTTTTATTCAAAAAAGAAGCATTTCAACAGTGTGTGGTTTCAGTCTGCTCCTCTTGTGTCTTACTACCTCTCCAGCTCACATAGCACTGATGTTGCTGGCATGTGGAGATACTTTTTTGCCATCTTGTAAAGGTTTGGGTATATGGCTTTTCATGTTGCTCAGTAACAGAGCGGGTCTTCTCCTCTGGAGAGGTAGGGCTCAAACAAATAACGTTGAACTTCCACTGTGGCACCTGCTGTTGCACTTTGACAGTACTGTGTTTCACCTAAACAAAATGAAAAACAAATGTAATTAACAATCTTTTATAATAAGAAAATGATGCTTAAACTAATAACATAATACATACCAACTCTGCTATTCAAAAGATCCCACAAGTTGTGTTCTGCTGGAGGCCCAGATTCTTCCTCTGCTGCTGACTGATGGAGCTGATAACATTTTAATACATGTTGCTAGAGAGGTTTGGAAAACATAATAATAATATGGAATAATAAATGGTACACTACCTGTTATGTTGATGGTATTGTCCTCTCCATCCTCATGGTTGTAGCACATTCAGCAGTCAATTTTGACATGGCCTCTTGTGCGCGTGTTTCATTGCCAAAACCTGTTTTAAATCGTGGGTCCAAAAAGGAGGTTGCCCCTCCATGTCCCTCCCTTACTACACTTACACACATGTACTCACTCACTCACTCACTCACTCACTCACTGACAATGTGTCTCTGCTTATCTGTGTGTGTATTTGTGTGTGTGTCTGTCCAACCGTTTTCCGTATGGATGAGGGTTTGTCTATGTCTCTAAGTGTGTATTGTTGCTGTGTGATCCCAGTAAATTCCATCAGCTATCGTGCATATGGTCTTCAATGACTCTATTGAAGAAGGGGTGGATGGATGGTGGACAATGATTAGACTACAATAGAAATATAAGCTGTAATTAGTATATTCCTGAGCAATCAGCATCCTTTAAAGTGCTGGTGACACGTTTTTGACATTTTTTAGGATGTTGTGTAAACCCAAAAGTCATTGTCTATGATCAATATAATATTTACAACAGCGCCTGCAAAAAACTAGTTATCATCAAAAAACCGCAGCTGCTGACTGGACTGTGGTGCCGCCCACCGAATTAAGGGCGGCACCCCAATGACGTAATCCACAGAACAGACTCCGGTGTTGTTAACTAGAATGACAGCAGCTTTGTAGCTCACAGTTTCCCTGGTTTCTTGTTTTAATTTTACGGCTATGCCTTCGCGTTGTGTCGCAGGCTTAGATAAACAGCAGGCAATGAAAGACCACATCACACGCTTCAGCTCCAACTGTCATAAGCCTCCTGTGCGCTCCTCGTGTGCTTTTATGCAGGAGGAGCGCACGAGGAGGGGAAGGATTAATGGATTTATGCGCAGCTTTGACCTACTTTCTCTGATTACACGCCGGTCCGGGCACGTCCCCTCTCTCATTATCACCAGCTGATTCCCCTCCCGCTGATCATGTTTCCCAGTCCTCGCCCAGGTGCTTCTCATCACACCATCAACAGCAGTGCGTGCACTTCGAGGCCGTTTGCCAGTCATCTGTGCTGTTTGTCTGCCACTATTTTCAGCACTCTCACGATGTGTTTAGTCACTCCATGTTCGCTGTGGTTCTTGTGCGTCCTTGAAGCAATGTCGGCCCTGCATAAGATGAGATGATGATGATGAGATTCAACTTTATTGTCATTACACATGTATGAATACAAGGTAACGAAACGTGACTTGGCATTTGGGCACGCTCTGCAGAGCGCATCCAAGGCCGGGGCAGCCGCTAGGCGCCAGTCATAAAGAAGAAAGGAAAAAAAGAAAAAGAGTGGATATGACACAGTAGGCGAGAGAAAAAAAACATGTTTTATCAAATTGACGCTTGAGTAAGTAAGCGAAATTTTGATTGCAGGCAAAAAACCCTCAATGCTTATTTAGCAGACATTTAGTAGACAAATCACACAGCAGGGAGAGAGCAGTGTGTGTATATCAGTATGATGATATCAGTGTGTGTGCAGTGTTGAGTGTATCAGTTACTGGAGCACAACAAATAGTCTCCTAGGCAACGATAGATGTTATAGTTCATGAACGCTGTCCCTGAAGAGTTCTGTTTATTGCACAGCAGCGGTGTTTGGGTTAGCGAGCCAGCTGACACATCCGCTTATCTCAACTCTGGAGGAGTGAGTTATCCAGGGGCGCCGATCAAGGCCGAATCTGCTCAGACAGAGTATAGGAGTATAGGATTTCCCTATTGTCATATTCTGAGCTTACAATTCAAATTAACATTCACTGGCTTTAAATTCATATCATTCCCTGGAGAGCACGAAGCGACTCCAGATGTTTCCCCTTCTAAACACAGATGAACATGTCCGATAAGAGTCCATCTCTCTAAGAGCGCATGGAGGGTCATGATGAATGGATTTACGTGCAGAATTCACCACAGCACATGTATTGAACATAAGAATGATGACAACAGTTCCCAAAAAGGTGAAGACTTACAAAAATAAACAGAAACACTTACAGTTGGTGTTTGGGGCTGACATCGCCCAGTGAACATGGAGAGGAGACGTGTTAACCACGATTGTGCCCCAGGGCCAACATTGCTTCAAGGGGCGCAACAGAATCATGGCTGTGTGGAGTGGCTAGCACGTCGTGATAGTGTTGGCAATACTGGCTGGCTGACAACATGGTAGATGATGCACACAAAACATGAACAGCTGACTGTCAAAGAGAGAGGGCACGTGTGTTTGGACTGGCGAATCTTGGACAGTGCCCACCTGAAAGTGGCTTAAAATGCACATAAAACACATGTACAAAACAAAAATGACAAGAACTCAAAATATAATCCATAATAAACCCGATGCCTGAGTCACAGAGAATACACTGCTATGATTTTATTGAAAAATCGGGTTTAAATAAATTATATTTTTGAACAAATAATTTGTTGCAATATCTGTAACAAAATAATAACACTCGGTGTTTCCCTGCCATGTGTTTGTTGCTGCTGCTGCGGCGGGCATGTGTGTCTCACCACCGTCACTCTGTGAGTGTGATTTGCTTGGCACGATGCCCACTTGGCACGGCTCAAACCTATACGGTCTGATGCCCCCAGATTCTTCATTGTCATCCAGTTTTTCTGAACTATAATCATCGGAAGATTGGACAACACAAACCAATTCCAGACTACATGTGCTGGAACCATCGTCGATGTTTTCAACCGCTTCCATCCTGTGTGTACAATGAGCAGCCAAGCGCTGTGTTCTGTTGTTGACATGACTACATAGCAGCGGGGTTTTCTAGCCACTGACGTAATTGATGACATGGCGCTCATGAAAACGTTGGATATTCGCGTGAAAAAAAGCCTGTTTGACTTAGAATTGCACAGACCAACCTATTTTGTCATATTGTATTATGTGTTGAAAAACCAGAGGAAGTCAAAAATGTGTCATCAGTACTTTAAACATCAATACAAATATTCTTTCATGCATTTTAACATCAGGAGCTTGAATATACATCATCATGATCTAGTTACTTTAACTACCAGCACAGACTGCCGCTTTGATGTAATTGGTTGTAGTGAAACTTGGCTGAAGGATAGGTCATACACAGATATCTTAAACCTTGATGGCTATAAACTGTTTACCAAGAACAGATGTGGCAAATCTAGCGGTGGTGTTTGTATATTTCTTGTAGACATGATGTAGGTGTTTGTAATGCTATTGTCATAGCAGACTGTTATACTGACTCTCTTTTTGCTGAGATACAGTACATGTCAAAAAGGGAAAAAATCTAATTCTAGGTGTGATTTATCATCGGCCAGACACTGACCTTAATATTTTCATGACCAAACTGGAAGAAATTTTATTTTCAATCAACAACAAAAATAAAAGTTGTATCCTCCTTGGAGACTTCAACATTGACCTCTCCAGGGATGATGCAGCTAAAAATGACTTTATGAATACACTACACTCCTTTTCCTTTTTCCCTACCATTAATACTTATACTAGAATTACTCACTCTATCAAGTCCATTATTGATAATATCATCACTTAATAACATAACATTTACAATTCCACACTGGTATCTCGAGTCATACTCTCTGAGAATTCTGATCATTTCTCTATTATTCTATTTCTTGACCTTGCTGTTAGGCCCTCAATCTCACATCATAAACTAAAAATAAAAATACTCAATGAAGAAACCTTACAATGACTGAGTAAGGACTTCCACGCCAAGGCATGGAATAGAATCTACAATTGTAGTGATGCTGATACTGTGTTTGACACCTTGACTAAAGAAATAACAGACTCCATTCAGAGGACAATTCCTGTGAAGTGTCACATGTAGTGGTACTATTCAACATTCATGGCTTTCAAAGGGCATATTAAAATCTATTAAGCACAAAAACAAACTATATAAATGCTACATAAAAAAGTCCAAATATTAATATGTAGCATCAGCTCGCCCTTGGCGTCAATAAAATTACTCTCCCCCTCTCAGAGATTGTTTCATTCCAAAAGACTGCACCAGAACTGTGGGGGGTTTTTTGTTTTTTTTTTTCATCATCAGGACCCCAGTGGAGACAATTCCTTTTGTAGTAGAAACCTGAGAAGGATCTTTTTAAAGGATTAGTCTGCAATCATAAAAATCTCTTGAGCTTCCTCCCCAAGCAGATAAGAAGCCTTCGTACCAGGAACTGATTCTCTTAAAAAGTCATAAATTCCCAAAGTTTACTCCTCCAGCCGACAGGTATTTGGTTGACTCCCTTTTTGGACATACTGTATCCCAGACACCCAATAAAACTCTCTAAGCTGCCCCCTCTTTACATACCGAGACCTAAAAATTATTCACAGCTCAACATTACCTCCTGGTGGACATCTACGGAATATGTTCATTACATTGATAGATTGCTGCTTCTGATTGAACATTTAACTCTTTTTCCAGTTTCATTCCTCAGGAAAACTCAGGACTCTGTGAAAGATGATCTCATCTGTGATGGACAATAAGGGTTTGAAATAATTCATTAATTCTTGATTTAAATGTGATTGCATGTTGGAATGCCTATTAATCTTATTCTGATATGTGTTAAGTATACTGCTCAAAAAAATAAAGGGAACACTTTGAAAACACATCAGGTTTTAATGGGAAAAAATAAGCTGGATATCGAAATTGTTGCAGGCTAGTCCAGCTTACTCAGATTAAAAAGTGTTCCTTTAATCTGGTCATAGCCGCTGAGCTGAACCTGAGCCACTCAACATCTCTACAAACAGTAAGCCCTGGACTAAAACTGTACATCTCCACCTGTGTTTGCCACTAACTGTCCCTGCCTCTGTCTATCCCTAGGGTTGCCAGGTTGTACGGTGTTCTGCTCTCCCCTAGCTGCTACAAGACCACACACCCACACATTCACACACATTCACTGTTGTTTAATAAATATAACTGTATCTATTCCTGGGTCTGAGTCTGCTCACTGGGTCACTTAACCATGTCAGATTTGACTAATTATCGTCCAATATCCATTTTGCATACTTGTCGTGTTCTGGACAGGGTGAGACCCTGTCCACACCTTATGCTCTTGTTTGGACTCATTAGTATTAGAAGTGTAGAGAGTGTAAGGGAAAGATGTGAAGGCGAGGCACGAGCGTAGGTCACCACAGGTTCTTTATTCACCCTCTAACATAAATACAGCCAGTGGACCCCAGCGTTGCCCACTGGGACCGAGTCTCTGGTAGGAGAGGTTTTGCGTTGCTGAGGCATGTATAACAAGCTCTTTTATACACGTTATACAGACAGAGAGAATGCATGGCACATTAGCATAGTGACTGTCATCTAATACACATCAGTCAATAAACATCATTAGCATGACATCAGCTAGCCCCTGGCCCGGACATCCTCTCCGAGGACACATACATAACAGTCCCGTCTGATTGCCCCCCGGGGCTCTCTGTCCGTATGTAAATTGTCCTCCGTTTCCTCCAGCCCTGATGAGTGTGAGATAGTGTCGGTCCGCAGTGTGCTGGGTCACCACACGGCTCCCCCCAGAACACTCAGAAGGGGCTGTGACCCCCCACCCCCTCCGGTCGTTTGGGCTCCAGCTCCGATAGAACTGTCCTGCTGTAGAGGAGTGTCGGACGGCATGTCAGTCCATGGGGGGGAAGGGGGAGGGTGGAAAAGACAGTGTGCTCCGCTCCAAGTTTCAGCACGTTGAACGGCCGTGGATCGTGGGCACACGGGGCCGGTGCGCGTCGTGCATAATGGAACAAACCGGCGATCGGCCAGCTTTAGGGAGTGAGGTGCAGGAAGAGCAATGTGGAGGAGGAGGGGGAGGGGGTGGGAGTAAGTGAGTGCCGGCCCGGGACATCAAAAGTGTCTGGGCCGCGCAAAAATTGCGTGCGGATCACCTAGTGGTGATCCACAGCGGCTGTGAAAAACATTAAGTTTCTGACTCCTCTTGCGGCTCAGTCCTGCGATGATGTGGGGAAGGCGAACGGCCAAATTCCCCGAGGATGCATAGCGGCTGTGAAAAAAAAACTGAAGCTGTGGACTTGGTGGCTTGGCTTTAGGTGCGGAAGCAGCCCTAAAGTCATCGGGGAAAGCAATCGGATAAATTCCCATTGTGCGCCATGGCTGAGAAACCCATACAAAGTCCCGTGTGTGGGCTGCATGTCTGCTTCAGGTGCATGAGCAGCCCTAAAGGTTCCGAGGATGGTGATCGGCCGTGTTTCTCGGGCTTGTGCAGCGGCGGAGGACGATGTATAAGTCTGTGGAGCCGGTTTGTCCCTGGTGCGTGGTGTGCGCCTGGCGCAGTGACCACATAGCTGGAAGTTGCGCTGTTCTCGTAATCCTGCGGTGTGTGCGCGGGGCTTCCGTGCACAGAAACTCCACTGTCGGAAGGTGAGTCAGAGTCGGGGAGCTTGGTGGAAATCTACGCAGACGGCGCCGATGATCTTCCCCGTTCAGGCTGTGCATTGCTCGTGTCGCTGATCCTCGTGTGTCTCGGTCCCAGCGCCGCGCTCTCCGTCCGGCCCTGGACATCGCCATCATGGAGAGAGGATAAGGCGCGTGCGCTCCAGTGTGGATGCGAAGGATGTAGGCGATCCCTGGTCTCTGGAATCCACAGCGCGGTGAAAGGGAGCAAACGGTCATCCCCCGTCAGGTCACCATGTGGTGTGCGGTGTAAGGTGTAAGACAGTTTATCTCCATCAGGTCACCAATGTGGAGAAATTGTCCTCCGTTTCCTCCAGCCCTGATGAGTGTGAGATAGTGTCCGTCCGCAGTGTGCTGGGTCACCACAGTAGTATGTTTTTCCTTGTCCTCAGTTACTATATTCACTCTTGGTTATGTTTATCCTGTGCCTTATTATTTGCCATGATCCTGTCTTGCCCTTTATATTATGTAACAGCGCTCTCATTTCATTCTGCTCCTCCGTTTACTTGTTAATCATTCATGGCTGTATCGCATGGTGTAATCATTCGCTGCTCTATATATTCTGCTCACGCCATACCTTCTATACGGCGCTCTCGTCATTGACTGTACATTCGCTCTGTTGCATTATCATCATGTTCTGTTTATTCCTTGTCAGCTCTCAAGCTGTTTTTTGTTGTGAATAAATATGCCTAAATGACACCCCGCAAGTGAGTCCGTCCTTAAGCCCCGGCGGGGCAAACCTGACACTACTCTCTCCAAGGTTTTGAAAAGAGTAGTTTATAACAGACTTACCAGTTACCTTGACAAGCTTAACATTATTGTCCCATCTCAATATGGCTTCAGAAAGAAACACACTACTTATATGGCAATACTTGACCTAACTGAAAAAAATCAATGATGCTGTAGCCACACATGTGACTTACTTAATGCCTTTCATAATGTCTCACATCTTAGATAAGAACAAAGCGCAGAGTTTCCTTGGAGATAACAGGAAGCTGTGAAAGTGTAATCTTTGGTATGCAAGAGACTGCTGGGAGGATCCTTTGTGGGCCAAAGACTGTGAGGGGGATGCTATGGGATCAAAGAGGAAATGCATTGTTGCTTTTGATTTTGATGCAATGTGACTTGTGAGCTGTGGGGAGACCTGGGTATATAAGGGACGAGTTTTTTCTGAGATGTCCTCTCTCTACTTTGCTCATGTTGGAGACGTGTAATAAACTGCCTTGAGATCAAACATGCCTAGTCAATTACACACTCCACACTGGTGACCCAAGACGTAGCATGCAGCAAGAAGAGAATTCCCCGGGGCCAGCCTCGTTGGGAGCCCCCAGCCAAGCGTATGCCGTTACGGTCCAGCTACCGGACTTTTGGCAGCACAACCCGCACTCCTGGTTCCACTTGGTTGAGGCACAGTTTGCCCTTCGGGGAATATCGGTAGATGACACGAAGTTCTACCATGTGATCCCAAAGCTCGATAACCACACGGCTCAGCATGTGGAGAGCCTTCTGGAGCAGCCACCAGCCAGCGACAAATACGGCGCATTGAAGGCTGCACTCATCCAGCACTACACTCTCTCGGTTGAGGAAAGAGCAGAGAGACTCCTGGCGCTGACCGAGTTGGGAGATGGCACGCCCATTGACCTGATGGAGAAGATGCTGAGGTTGAAAGGCTCGGACGATGACCACTTCATCTTTACCCACCTCTTCCTCAGGACCCTGCCATCAGCGACGAGAGCGGCCCTGGCCAGTTCGCCGTTGTTGGACCAGTGGGACTACCGTGCTCTGGCCCGGGAGGCGCATCGGATTGTCAACGCCAGCAGAGAGCGCGCAGCCATGGTGGCAGCGACGGAGCTCGGCGCGACGGCCGGAGATGGGGGGGAGCCAAGGACAGCGGTAGCAGAACCACCAATGACAGCAGTGGCGGGGGCCAAGGAACGTGGAGGAGACACCCTTTGTTTCTACCACCGCCGCTTTGCAGAGAAGGCACGCAAATGTATACCGCCGTGCCAGTTTCAAGCGCTCGGGAAATGCCAAGACCGGGGGTTGGTAGCAGCTGCGGCCCTCGGGAAGGAGAACAAGCTGCTCTACTTGACGGACGCACGCTCGGGGAGGCATTTCCTCGTGGACACAGGCTCCCAGTTGAGTTTCATCACACCTACCTACGCTGACCGGCTGGCAGGTTCCAGCGGCCCTGAGATGGCAGCAGCGAACGGCTCGGAGATTAAGACCTTTGGTGAGAGGACTCTGCTTCTGTCTCTACACGGCCGTACATTTGAGTGGACTTTTGTCATAGCAGCATTGAATTTCAATATATTGGGGGCTGATTTTTTGTGCTCACGTGGTTTGTTGGTTGATGTCGCTAACAGGCTCTTGGTTAATGCACTTTCTTTTGATTCTATTCCCTGTACAGCTCGAGCGGCCCGGCCAACAGCACAAGCCAACGTCACAGCTGCAAGCGGTAAGTTCCACACACTGCTCACTCAGTTCCCAGCACTCACGGTCCCCACATTTTCGGCATCCGTCGCTAAACACGGGGTGGAACATTTTATTACCACCACCGGGACGACTGTTTTTGCAAAACCTCAGCGCTTGGACGCAGCTAAACTGGCCATAGCGCGCAAGGAGTTCACCAACCTGGAGAGGTTGGGCATCATCAGGCGTTCAAACAGCCCATGGGCTTCCCTGCTACACATGGTCCCTAAAGCTGACGGTTCGTGGCGGCCTTGCGGGGATTTCTGAAGGTTGAACAACGCCACAGCGCACGACCGCTACCCAATCCCTCACATCCAAGATTTTTCCGTTCATTTGGCAGGAGCGCGCGTTTTTTCTAAAATAGACTTGGTCCGCGGTTACCACCAAGTCCCAGTGCGCGCTGAGGACATACCCAAAACAGCAGTGATAACACCGTTTGGTCTATTTGAGTTTTTGCACATGCCATTTGGGCTTAAAGGGGCTTCACAGACGTTCCAACGCATGATGGATGCGGTGCTGCACGATCTCCCTTTCGTATTCGTCTACCTGGACGATATTTTGGTAGCCAGTGCGTCCGAAGACGAACACGAAACCCACCTCACGGCGGTTTTCCGGAGGTTGGGAGAGCACGGTTTAATAATCAATCCAGCGAAGTGTCAGTTCGGGGTGATGCAGATTGATTTTTTGGGGCACCGCGTCTCTCCTGTAGGGGCGGTTCCGCTGCCTGACAAAGTGCGCGCCGTAGCAGATTTTCCCCGACCACAAACGGTCAGGGCGTTACAGGAGTTTTTGGGAATAGTGAATTTTTATAACCGTTTCCTCCCCCGCACAGCGCAGCTCATGCAACCATTGTACGCCGCGCTCAAAAAGCAGAAACCCGCGAATAAGATCGAATGGTCCCCGGAGCGAGAGCGGGCGTTTTCGGAAGTCAAGGCAGCCTTGGCAAATGCTGCGTTGTTGGCACATCCAGACCCAATGGCCCGCATAGCGCTCACTACTGATGCATCAGATGTGGCCATAGGGGCGGTCGTGGAGCAGCGTGTAGCCGGCGCTTGGCAACCGCTCACCTTTTTCAGCAGGACTTTGCGCGATAGTGAACGTAAATACAGCGCGTTTGACAGGGAGTTTCTGGCTCTCCATTTGGCTATTCGCCACTTCCAGTTCTGGCTGGAAGGGCGCTGTTTCACCACGTTCGTTGACCACAAGCCACTAACATTCGCGATGGCCAAGGTTTCAGATCCTTGGTCGGGCCGGCAGCAGAGACAGCTGGCCGCGATCTCAGAGTTTACTACCGATATTCAGCATGTCTCGGGTAAACTGAATGTAGTGGCAGACTGCCTCTCACACGCCGTGGCGGTCCCGGTCCGCGTGGGGATAGATTATGCAGCCATGGCCGCAGAGCAGGTTAGTGACGTGGATGTGCGCACGCTCCAGTCTGGACCAACAGGGTTAAGGCTGGAGAACAGGGTGCTGCAAGACGGTATGCCCCCCCTAATCTGTGATGTCTCCATGGGGCGAACGCATCCCGTGGTACCGGCCGCGTGGTGCCGCCGCATTTTTGACTCGGTTCATTCTTTAGCGCACCCGGGAGTGCGCGCATCTATCAAGATGGTAGGAGAGAAATTTGTGTGGCCGAGTTTTCGCAAACAGGTGAAAGAGTGGGCAGCAGCCTGCATGGCGTGCCAACAAGCCAAAGTACACAGACACACAAGGGCTCCTTTGGAGCCGTTTCACATCCCGGCTAAGAGGTTTGACCATGTTCACGTGGACCTCGTAGGCCCCCTCCCGCCATCACAGGGGTGCACGCACCTTCTGACAATGGTGGACCGCACCACGCGATGGCCGGAGGTGGTTCCACTGGCATCAACCACAGCCGAGGAGGTAGCACATGCGTTTTTAACAGCATGGGTGGCGCGTTTTGGAGTCCCGTCGGACATTACGTCCGACAGAGGCCCTCAATTTGTGTCCGAACTTTGGTCAGCAATGGCCCGCAGCCTGGGTGTCACAATTCACCGCACAACCGCGTACAATCCTCAGGCTAATGGGTTATGCGAACGTTTTCATAGGTCATTGAAAGCGGCTTTCAGGGCGTCACTGACGGATGCAAATTGGGTAGACAAGCTACCGTGGGTTTTATTAGGGTTGCGTTCTGCGCCTAAAGAAGACTTAGAAGCTTCCCCAGCTGAACTAGTTTTTGTGCAGCCACTTCGGCTGCCCGAGGAGTTTCTCCCGGGTAATCCTGCGCCAGGCAGCTCCCCGTCTCAGCTGTTGCAGCTTAGCATTGACACAGGCACGTTGCCGGGCCCCGTTCATCACAGTTTTCCGCGTGTTTTTGTGCCTAAAACTTTGAAAAGCGCGGAGTTTGTTTTAGTCAGACATGACACGCACATGACGCGCACCCAAGACAAACTGGTCCTGGGTGAAGGGCCAGACTAAGAACGATCCAACAGACTCTCATGATAAATTGTATATCAAGGATTCAGTGTACCCCGCCCGGTATGGGGTTACCGGGGCCGCACCCTGGAGCCAGGCCTGGGGGAGGGGCTCGAAGGCTAGCGTCTGGTGGCCGGGTTTCCACCCATGGGACCCAGCCGGGCTCAGCCCGAAGGAGTTACATGGGTCCGCCCTCCAGTGGGCTCACCACCTGCAGGAGGGATCATGGGGGTCCGATGCTATGTGGATTAGGTGGCGGTCAAAGGCGGAGACCTTGGCGTACCGATCCCAAGCTTTCTAAACTGGCTTTTGGTACGTGGAATGTCACCTCTCTGGTGGGGAAGGAGCCTGAGCTGGTGTACGAGGTTGAGAGATACCGGCTAGATATAGTCAGTCTCACCTCAACACACAGCTCCGGTTCCGGAACCAGTCTCCTGGAGAGGGGCTGGAGCTTGGCCTTTTCTGGAGTTTCCCCGGGCGAGAGGCGACGAGCAGGGGTGGGTATTCTTGTATCGCCCCACCTTGCTGCCTCTATATTGGAGTTTTCCCCGGTGGACGAAAGGGTTGCTTCCCTGCGCCTTCGGGTTGGGAAACGGGTCCTGACCATCAGTTGTGCCTATGCACCAAATGATGTTTCAGAGTACCCACCCTTTTTGGAGTCTGTGACTAGGGTGCTGGAGGGTGCTCCTCTTGGAGACTCCATTGTCCTACTGGGGGACTTCAATGCGCACGTGGGCAACGACAGTGAAACCTGGAGGGGGGTGATTGGGAGGAACGGCCTGCCCGATCTGAACCCGAGTGGTGTTCAGTTATTGGACTTCTGTGCTAACCACAGTCTGTCCATAACGAACACCATGTTCAAGCATAAGGGTGTCCATATGTGCACCTGGCACCAGGACACCCTAGGTCGCAGGTCGATGATCGATTTTGTTATCGTATCATCAGACCTGCGACCGTATGTCTTGGACACCCGAGTAAAGAGAGGTGCAGAGCTGTCAACTGATCACCACCTGGTGGTGAGTTGGATCCGATGGCAGGGGAGGATGCCATTCAGACCTGGTAGACCCAAACGTATAGTGAGGGTGTGCTGGGAGCATCTGGCTGAGGCCCCTGTCCGGGAGGTCTTCAACTCCCACCTCCGGAAGAACTTCAACCACATTCCGAGGGAGTCTGGAGACATGGAGTCTGAATGGGCCATGTTCTCCACCTCTGTTGTTGAAGCGGCGGCCCAGAGCTGCGGCCGCAAGGTGGTTGGTGCATCTCGTGGTGGCAACCCCCGAACCAAGTGGTGGACACCAGTGGTGAGGGGGGCCATTAAGCTGAAGAAGGAGTCCTATCAAGCTTGGCTGGCTTGTGGGACTCCCGAAGCAGCTGAGGTGTACTGGCAGGCCAAGCGGAGTGCAACTCGGGTGGTTGCTGAAGCAAAAACAAGGATATGGGAGGAGTTTGGTGAGGCCATGGAACAAGATTTTCGGTCGGCCTCAAAGAGATTCTGGCAAACTGTCCGTCGGCTCAGGAGGGGAAAGCAGCTCCCCGTCCACACTGTGTATGGTGCGGATGGGACACTGTTGACTTTGACTGGGGATATCGTCGGGCGGTGGAAGGAATACTTCGAGGATCTCCTCAATCCCACTGATACGCCTTCCACAGAGGAAGCAGGGTTTGGGGATGAGGGGGATAACTCGCCTATCACAGGGGCTGAGGTCGCCAAGGTGGTTAAAAATCTCCTTGGTGGTCAGGCCCCGGGGGTGGACGAGATTCACCCTGAGTACCTCAAGGCCCTGGATGTTGTTGGGCTGTCATGGTTGACACGCCTCTGCAACATTGCGTGGAGGTCGGGGGCAGTGCCTTTGGCATGGCAAACCGGGGTGGTGGTTCCTTTCTTCAAAAAAGGGGACCGGAGGGTGTGCTCCAACTTTAGAGGGATCACACTCCTCAGCCTCCCTGGGAAGGTCTATGCCAAGGTACTGGAGAGGAGAGTCCGGCCATTGGTCGAACCTCGGATTCAGGAGGAGCAATGTGGTTTTCGTCCTGGCCGTGGCACATCGGACCAGCTCTTTACCCTCTCGAGAATTCTCGATGGTTCGTGGGAGTTTGCCCAACCAGTTTACATGTGTTTTGTGGACTTGGAGAAGGCATTTGACCGCGTCCCTCATGGATTTTTGTGGGGGGTGCTTCGGGAGTATGGGGTATCGGGCTTGTTGTTACGAGCTATTCGGTCTCTGTACGACCGTTGTGAGAGTTTGGTTCGTATTGCCAACACTCGGTCGGAGTCATTCCCAGTGAGAGTTGGACTCCGCCAGGGCTGCCCTTTGTCACCGATCCTGTTCATAATTTTTATGGACAGGATTTCTCGGCGCAGCCAGGGAATGGAGGGCGTCATGCTTGGTGACCACAGGATCTCATCTCTGTTGTTTGCAGATGATGTTGTCCTGCTGGCTTCATCCAGCAATGACCTACAGCTCTTGCTGGGATGGTTTTCCGCTGAGTGTGAAGCGGTTGGGATGAGAATCAGCACCTCCAAGTCCGAGTCCATGGTCCTCAGCCGGAAAAAGGTGGATTGTCCTCTCTGGGTTGGGGACAGGCTCCTGCCCCAAGTGGAGGAGTTTAAGTATCTTGGGGTCTTGTTCACGAGTGAGGGGAAAATGGAGCTAGAGATTGACAGACGGATTGGAGCAGCATCTGCAGTGATGCGGACGTTGTACCGGTCTGTTGTGGTGAAGAGGGAGCTGAGTTCTAAGGCAAAGCTGTTGATTTACTAGTCAATCTACGTTCCTACTCTCACCTATGGTCACAAGCTTTGGGTAATGACCGAAAGAACGAGATCGCGGATACAAGCGGCTGAAATGAGCTTTCTCCGTAGGATTGCTGGACTCACCCTCAGAGATAGGGTGAGGAGCTCAGTCATCCGGGAGAGGCTCAGAGTAGAACCGCTGCTCCTCCACATTGAAAGGAGTCAGTTGAGGTGGTATGGGCATCTGATTAGGATGCCTCCTGGACGCCTCCCACTTGAGGTATTTCAGGCACGTCCCACTGGGAGGAGACCCCGGGGCAGACCCAGGACTCGGTGGAAAGACTATGTCTCCCAGCTGGTCTTGGAACGCCTTGGTATCCTCTCTGAAGAGCTGAAGCAGGTGGCGGGGGAGAGGGAATTCTGGGCTTCTCTGCTTGAACTGCTGCCTCCGCGACCCGGACCTCCAGAAAAGCGGTAGAAGATGGATGGATGGATGGATGACGCGCATTGCCCCCCACTGCGACCACCTTATGATGGACCATTCAGAGTGTTGGAAACAGGGAACAAGCATTTTTTGCTAGATTTGGGGGGTAGAAGGGAAAAGGTTGGCATAAACAGACTCAAACCCGCTTTTGTGGTGGCGGACGAGCAAGTGCTGTTGGCAAGGGCCCCTCGGCGCGGAAGACCACCACGGGGGGCTTCCCAGAGTAAAATTTCCCCAGAACACCCGCAGGGACAGACAAAAGGTTTTCACCCCCAGACAGCAGCTCCCCAGCATGACAGCACCGCGGAGGCAGTGAATCCTGGTTACAGCAGATACGGGAGAAGACTGAAGCCCAAGCAGCATGTGGATTGATGAGTAATGATTCTATCACAGCATGCAGACTGTTATTCTTTTGTTCGATCTAAATGTTGGGGGGGAGGGTGTAGCCACACATGTGACTTACTTTATGCCTTTCATAATGCCTCACATCTTAGATAAGAACAAAGCGCAGAGTTTCCTTGGAGATAACAGGAAGCTGTGAAAGTGTAATCTTTGGTATGCAAGAGACTGCTGGGAGGATCCTTTGTGGGCCAAAGACTGTGAGGGGGATGCTATGGGATCAAAGAGGAAATGCATTGTTGCTTTTGATTTTGATGCAATGTGACTTGTGAGCTGTGGGGAGACCTGGGTATATAAGGGACGAGTTTTTTCTGAGATGTCCTCTCTCTACTTTGCTCATGTTGGAGACGTGTAATAAACTGCCTTGAGATCAAACATGCCTCGTCAATTACACACTCCACAATGCAACTGAAAGAGGCAACTATGGTAATGGCATTTTCTTAGACCTATCTAAAGCATTTGATACCATTAACCTTGACATCCTAATTAATAAATTACATCATTATGGTATCAGAGGCCGAACATTAGATTGGTTTATCAGCTATCTGGAAAACTTCAGTATGTTTATATAAATAACCACAAATCATCATATAAATCCATCGATCATGGGGTTCCCCAGGGTTCCATCTTGAGAACAGTTCTCTTCATTTTGTACATAAATTACATTGCTAACTCCTCATCTCTACTACATAAAGTATTGTTTGCTGATGACACTAATTCATTTTTTGCTCACTAGAATCCAAATGAACTTGAACAGATAAAAATAGTGAACTTATGAAAATAAGTGTAACAAACTTTTTTACATTTCAGTGTAGCAAACTTTCTCTTAACATCAGTTCCAATAAAAAGCCAGACACCAAGCAACTTTGCCCCAAAAATCAATGGACAGAATACTACAAGAGTCAGCTCAACAAAATTCTTGGGGGTCCTCATCGATAAATTTCTCAATTTCAAGTGTCACGATCAAACCAAAAAACCTGCCAAATATGGTGCTTTTGTTATTTTCTACCACTTTTAGCATTTCTCACTCTATATAAAACTTTATTTGAGCCTCATTTACATTGTTGCAATATCATATGGTGTAACACATTTCCAACACACCTAAAAAAGCTAGAAATTCTCTAAAAGAAATACATTCCTTATCATGGTCTGAATATAATTCTCCTACTAGACATCTTTTCCGTCATTACAATCTCCTAAGACTTGCTGAGTATAATTACTTCCAGAATGCCTGTATAATGTATCAGGTTGTCCACAAACTCAACTATAAATTACTGTATATGAACTCATTCCAATCTTCCTTCCCATGCACACCTACAGACGTGGACAAAATTGTTGGTACCCCTCTGTTAATGAAAGAAAAACCCACAATGGTCACAATAATAACTTGAATCTGACAAAAGTGGTAATACATAAAAATTCTATGAAAATTAACCAATGAAAATCAGACAATACTTTTGAATTGTGGTTCAACAGAATTATTTTAAAAAACAAACTCATGAAACAGGCCTGGACAAAAATGATGCTACCCTTAACTTAATATTTTGTTGCACAACCTTTTGAGGCAATCACTGCAATTAAACGATTTCTGTAACCGTCAATGAGACTTCTGCACCTCTCAGCAGGTATTTTGGCCCACTCCTCATGAGCAAACTGCTCCAGTTGTCTCAGGTTTGAAGGGTGCCTTCTCCAGATGGCATGTTTCAGCTCCTTCCACAGTTGTTCAATAGGATTTAGATCAGGGCTCATAGAAGGCCACTTTAGAATAGTCCAGTGTTTCGCTCTTAGTCATTCTTGGGTGTTTTTAGCTGTGTGTTTTGGGTCATTATCCTGTTGCAAGACCCATGACCTACAACTGAGACCAAGCTGTCTGACACTGGGCAGCACATTTCTCTCTAGAATACCTTGATAGTCTTGAGATTTCATTGTACCCTGCACAGATTTAAGACACCCTGTGCCAGATGCAGCAAAGCAGCCCCAGAACATAACAGAACCTCCTCCATGTTTCACAGTAGGGACAGTGTTCTTTTCTTGGTATGCTTCATTTTTGCGTCTGTGAACATAGATCTGATGTGCCTTGCCAAAAAGTTCCAGTTTTGTCTCGTCTGTCCATAGGACATTCTCCCAGAAGCTTTGTGGCTTGTCAACATGCAGTTTGGCAAATTCCAGTCTGGCTTTTTTATGATTTGTTTTCAACAGTGGTGTTCTCCTTGGTCGTCTCCCATGAAGTCCACTTTGGCTCAAACAACGACGAATGGTGCAGTCTGACACTGATGTACCTTGACCTTGGAGTTCACCATGAATGTGTTTAGAGGTTGTTCTGGGCTCTTTTGTTACCATTCGTATTATCCGTCTCCTCCTGTGGCAGCCATGTCCAGGGAGGTTGGCTACAGTCCCGTGGATCTTAAATTTCTGAACAATATGTGCAACTGTAGTCACAGGAACATCAAGCTGCTTGGAGATGGTCTTATAGCCTTTAACTTTAACATGCTTGTCTATAATTTTCTTTCTAATCGCCTCAGACAACTCTCTCCTTTGCTTCCTCTGGTCCATGTTTAGTGTGGTACACACCATGTCAACAAACAGCACAGTGACTACTTGTCACCCTTTAAATAGGCCGACTGACTGATTATAAGTTTGTAGACACCTGTGATGATAATTAGAGGACACATCTTGGTTGAACATGTCCCTATGGTCACATTATTTTCAATCTTTTCTAGGGGTACCATCATTTTTGTCCAGGCCTGTTTCATGAGTTTGTTTTTTTAAATAATTCTGTTGAACCACAATTCAAAAGCATTGTCTGATTTTCATTGGTTAATTTTCATAGAATTTTTATTTATTACCACTTTGTTAGATTCAAGTTATTTCTTCGACCATTGTGGGTTTTTCTTTCATTAACAGAGGGGTGCCAACAATTTTGTCCACGTCTGTATACCACTAGAAATAAAAACCAAATTACTGGGAAAAATGAAGACTAAAATCCACCAGCTTTAGTATTGTGTGCAGAGGACCGCAGATTTGGAATGAGCTTGATAAGAATCTAAAAATGTCACCTTCTATCTCCATCTTCAAGAAAAAACTAAAAATGCATCTCCTATCACTACATAATTAATCTACTATTTGTAACACAAAACTTGCTTACTGATGAGTTGTCACCCCATTGTTATTTTTGTTTTACTGTATATATTGATGTCACTCCACTAGTTTTTAATAACTTGCCAATGTATCTTGATCTTACCTACTAATGTAATGCTGGGATTATGTGTTATATGTCTGTTATATGCTGTATGCTGCTGTACACAAAGACATCTGACCAATATCTAATCCATCATCATTTTATTGTAGAAACTGGGCCCCCTACTATAAGATTTAAATAGCTTCCTTGGGGTGATCCTTTCACACTTCAAATCAATGTGGGAAAAAAAAACCTATTGTATACTGCACTTCATACTGTTGATAAGTCATATTGTAATTCATTCATTCATGCTGTTGATAATGTGTGACGTGCGTGACGTGTCTGTGAATAAACTAAAATTAAACTAAACTCACTCAATCACTCATAAAAACACACCTTACACTCTCAAAAAATGACACTCTCAACCACACAAACAACTCTCCTATCTATCTATCTATCTATCTATCTATCTATCTATCTATCTTCTTGTGTGTGTGTGTGTGTGTGTGTGTGTGTGTGTGTGTTATTTAGTAAATGTAATGTGTTCTTGTTTAATGTTACTGAACCTAATTCTAACTTGCGTAATACTCTCCCTGTCATATTCAAGTAAGTGCACCCCCTCCTTCCTGTTAAACTTTCCCCAGCTCTGCAGGCAATCAGCTTACCTGCGTGAGTGGATGCACTTGCATCCTCTTCATCGCCAGCGCTTATAAGGACCATCAAGTGGAAGCTACAGCGCTGGCTCGTTGGGTATACTGTCTTACCAACAGCAAGTAAGTTCATTAATCTTTTTTTTTTTTAATCGTTTTTTTTTTTTTTTTTTTCTCTCGGCGCCACACGAGTAGGCTGCCTTTTGCAACAGCGGCTCGATTCCGAGTCTTTTTCCCTTCCTCTCTCTTTTGATCCGTCTTTTTTTTTCACCCCACTTATATCACGGACACACAGATCGTCCTAAATGTCTCCTGAGCCGGTGGACGGAGCCACTGTTTATAGCAGGATACGATACAGCAGAGAACAGCTGCTAGCATTCAACCGCCCCCCGGTCCCATTGGAAAAACTCGACATACCGAGAGAACTGAGGCGAAAACGCCGCGGCTGCCGGGCTGGAGTAAGGCGGAGGACAAAAAATATAAGGTACAGACCCTCCCTTCCATCTGTTGTCATGGGAAATGTACGGTCGATACTGGGAAAGTTAGATGAGCTAGCGGCTATCTCCCGTTATGATAGCACATACCGGGAGTGCTCTCTCCTTTTGTTTACTGAGACGTGGCTAACTGAACTAGCAGCAGATGCTAACATTGAGCTGGAGGGTTTTCACATGATACGAGCTGACCGAACACCAGACAGTGGCAAGGCTAGGGGCGGTGGAGTGATAATGTATGTTAACAACAACTGGTGCAGACCGGGACATATCACTGTTAAACAACGACACTGCAGCAAAGACATTGAGTTGCTAGCTGTTAGCATGAGGCCTACATATCTCCCGAGAGAACACTCACACGTGATCTGCATTGTTGTTTATGCAAATCCGACGGCGAACGCTGGGACAGCACGTGACGTCATCCATTCAGTAACCAGCAGGCTGCAGACAGAACACCCAGATGCTCTTCTCCTCATCTCAGGCGATTTCAACCATGTTTCACTGTCTCCCATTCTACCCACGTTCACCCAGTATGTCACATGCCACACTAGAGACAATAAAACACTGGATTTATTCTACGCAAACACTAAGGAGGCGTACACCTCATCACAACTCCCCCCACTCGGGAGATCGGATCACAACTTGGTTCATCTCCGGCCGGTGTACAAACCCCTAGTGCACAGACAACCTCCGGCCATGCACACTGTGGAGTTATGGTCTGAGGAGACAATGGACACCCTAAAGGGCTGTTTTGAAGCCACCGCCTGGAAGCAGCTCTGCGATCCACATGGTGAGGACATCGATGGCCTCATTCACACCTTCACGGGCTACCTCAGCTTCTGTGTGGACAAATCCGTTCCCACCAAGACCATACGGCGTCACTCAAACAACAAACCCTGGATCAACCCTGAGATGACTAGAAAAGCGCTATATAAGTGCAGGTTAGTTAGTTAGTTAGTTAGTTAGATAAAAACACTTCTGAGAGAGAAGAAGAGGATCTTCAGGTCAGGGAACAGGGAGATGCTGAAGTCCGTACAGAGGGAGCTGAGGAGAAAGATCAGAGAAGGCAAGGACAGCTTCAGGAAGAAGATGGAGGACAAGCTGCAACAGAGCGACATCAGCGGGGTCTGGAGAAACCTCAAAACCATCTCGGGGCTCCAGAATACCTCCCCCCAGGCCACAGGGGGCAGGGAGTGGGCGAACAACCTGAATCTGTTTTTCAATAGATTTGACCAACCGCCCTCCCCCCTGACTGCACAACAACCACTGCTGCCTCTAAAGAAATCAAGTCCTGCTGCCCACTCCCCACTCCACCAACACCCCCCCACTCCCAACACACAGCCCCCCATCCTGACCCTGACCAGGACCCAGGTGAGGACGGAGCTGAGGAAGATCAAGGCGAGGAAGGCGCCGGGACCGGACGGCATCAGCGCAAAGCTCCTCAAGTCCTGTGCAGACCAGCTGTGTGGGATTGTGACGTATATCTTCAACATGAGCCTGAAACTGGGGAGGGTACCACAGCTGTGGAAAACATCTTGTGTGGTACCTGTACCAAAAACTTCCCACCCCAAAGACCTGAACAGCTACAGACCGGTGGCCTTGACGTCCCACTTGATGAAGACCCTGGAGAGACTGCTCCTTGCTCACCTCCGCCCCCTGGTGGAACCAGCGATGGATCCACTCCAGTTCGCCTACCAGCATGGCATTGGGGTGGAGGATGCGGTGATCTTCCTCCTTCACCGTTCTCTGTCCCACCTGGAGAAGCCCGGGAATATGGTGAGGATCATGTTCTTTGACTTCTCCAGTGCTTTCAACACCATCCAACCGATGATCCTGAAGGACAAGCTGCTGCGCGCAGGGGTGGACCAGCACCTGTCATCATGGATCCTGGACTACCTCACGAACCGGCCTCAGTTTGTGAGAACCCGGGACTGTGTGTCCGACACGATCATCAGTAGCACGGGGGCCCCCCAGGGAACGGTGCTGGCTCCCTTCCTGTTCACTCTTTATACTGCGGACTTCTCACACAACACAACACACTGCCATCTACAGAAGTTCTCTGATGACTCTGCGATCGTTGGCCTCATCTCCAATGGAGATGAAGCTGAGTACAGAGGGCTTATCCAGGACTTCGTGGACTGGTGCCATCGGAACTGCCTCCAGATCAACGCGAGGAAAACTAAAGAGCTGGTGGTGGACTGCCGCAGGCATGGGCAGCCCCTCACAGTACCAGTAAATATACAGGGAACAGACATCGAGATGGTGACATCCTATAAGTACCTGGGTATTCATCTGAACAATAAACTAGACTGGTCACACAATACTGATGCACTCTACAAGAAGGGACAGCGCAGGCTGTTCCTGCTGAGGAGACTCAGGTCTTTTGGTGTACAAGGGGCGCTGCTGAAGTCATTCTATGACACGGTGGTGGCATCAGCCATCACTTTTGGAGTGGTCTGCTGGGGCAGTGGCATTACTGCAGCCGATAGGAAGAGACTGAACAAACTGATTAAGAAAGCTAGCTCTGTCCTGGGGCAGCGCCTTGATCCGATGGAGGAGATAGGAGAGAGAAGGACGGTGGCTAAACTGTCATCTCTGCTGGAGTCCGAGTTCCACCCTATGCAGGACATACTGAATGCACTGAGGAGCTCATTTAGCAGCAGACTACATCATCCCAGGTGCACAACTGAGAGGTTTCGTAGGTCCTTCCTACCAACGGCTGTCAGACTGTACAACCTAAGCAGGGCTGCTCGCAGAGATAGCAAAAAGACGTAACAAACTAATAGTTTTTTGAATGCAAAAGATGCAATAGACTTACACAATGGTCCCCTCCGGCATACAACTAGGAACATACCAGTCGCTATGGAGGGTGAGAATATGTATGGGCACATAATCATACCATGTAGGATAACTAAGTAGACGGTTATGCTGTTTCATTCCATCTAGCAACAATGCTCTGCACTGTGTGTGTTTATATATTTACATATTTATTCCATCTAGCTACAATGCTCAGCACTGGGTGTGTTTATATATTTATATATCTACATATTATTCCATCTAGCTACATTGCTCCGCACTGTGTGTGTTTATATACTTGCATATTTATTCCACCTAGCTGCAATGCTCTGTACTGTGGGTGTTTATATATTTACATATTTATTCCATCTAGCTACAATGCTCTGCACTGTGTGTTCATATATTCATATATTTATTCCATCCAGCTACAATGCTCTGCACTGTGTGTCTGTGTGTGTGTGTATATATATATATTTTATAGTAATACGTACATATGTATATTAGCTGCTCTTGCTTGTTTGTTTTTTTCTTGCCTTCTGATTGTTGCTCTGAGTGTTGCTATCCCTGTGCTGTTGCAATCCTGGAATTTCCCCGTTGTGGGACTAATAAAGGCTTATCTTATCTTATCTTATCTTAATCTTTTGAGGAAGAAATTACTCATGTTCCTCTCTTCTCTCCCTTTCTCAGGTTGCTGCCATTTGTGCGGTGCATCTCCAGGGATTGTTGTGCTCTCACCTGCTCCATCATCCTCACCCCGCCTCAGCTTCCTATCTCCACCCGGTCAGACTCCATTCAGCCAATTCCCCGACCAGCTTCATCCTGCTGGTTCATCTATTCCCGCTGGTGCTCTGTCAGGTTCTCTGTTTGGCGCATGTAAGTGGCAATTCGTCTTCTCACTTCACTGCCTCCCTTCTCTTGCTAATTGCTCTCGTCTCTCCCCACAGGCTGCGCCTTCCTCTGGCGAGTGACGTTTTCTCTATCAATGCTCCTCTTTTGAAATTGATAATAAACCATTTAAACTTTGCTTCTCTGTGTCATGAGTATTCTCTCTGGTGTTGTTTCCTGCATGTAAGCTGTTCATTCTATCAGTATGACACTTCCTGACTTACATTCAAATAGCCAATGCAATAATGACAACAAATCTGCTTCTCTCAAAAAACCCACAGTTTGAGTGGTGAATCAGACCCCTTTTAAATCCTTGATGTACCACTGAAATGCCCAACCCTGTCAAACTTCCCGCAAGCCCTCGAACCATGTGATGTGACTGACATAACAAGACCTTGCTCGTTGCGGTCCCGTGACTGTGGGCATGCTGAAACAGCACTCGATAGACAGCTTGTGACACTTCCATTTCATATTGCTCAAATCAGGGTCGAGTAGGTGGTGTCAAGCGTTATAACATCACTAGTCTCGCAGGAGCAGCAGCTCATTTTATATTTTTAAATGTTCGAGTATCCTTGAGATAATGATTTATGCATCGCAGGTGGTCAAATGTACTGATGCAATATATTCGGTATATCGCCCAACCTTACAGTGCGGTATTTTTTTTCCTTATAGTATTAAACATGACAGTGAATATCAAGATTTTTTAAGGTATTATCTGTTATGTCCACAAACCTGGAATGAAGACGGACAAGGATGCTGTGCTTGAACTGAACTTTATTACAAGAAAGTAGCATAAACATGTGTACACTCAGCACACCTGCTGAGTGTACACATGCTTCACCTCGGGGCTTTCTGCATGCAAGGACTCCCTCTCCTGCAGCTCTGGCCGAGCAAGGAATGGAGGTGAGTCTGGCTGTTGCCCCCCTCTCGGGCAGCTCTCCTCCTGAGTGCTCGGGGTGGATGGTGTGTTGTCGGTGTCGCTTTGAATTACCTCGTTGGTGTCGTTCTTGATAGGCACAGGCTCCCTCTCCTGCAGCCCCGGCTCCAGCTGAACAGGGAACAGAGGCAAGTCCAGCCACTGGCCCCCTCTCGGGCAGCTCTCTTCCCGAGCACACGGGGTGGATGGTGTGTTGTCTGTGCTGTTCTGAATTACCTCGTCGGCGTTGGTCTCTATAGACCCAGGGTCCTTCTCCTCCAGTTCTGGCCAAGCGAGAAACGGAGGCGAGCCCAGTCGCTGTTCTTTCTCCATGATGTTTTCACCTTCTGTGCCGTATCCACTCTGTGCATTACATTCGCTGTTTGAGCTGTGCTCTTCGGTTGCACCCACGTCTGCGAAGCCTGGGTAAACTGGGCCTGGACCATTGTCCGTCTGCCTGGCGATCATGAGAGGAAAACCCAGCTCGCAGAACAAATCCCATCCCATAATGTTTTCACTGTGGCATGTCACCTGGAACCGGAATGCTGTACTGCACCGCAAATGTGACGTTCCTGCCGGTACTGGAGCATCCATCATCCTGTAGTTCCACTGCATCAGGTTGCTGGGGGGTAATCCTCCAAACCGTAGCCTCGTTTGCTATGGACTGCATGGTGGCGGTGGCCACCAGCATGGGCACATTCACGCCGTCTAACTTTACTCCATGCTCCAGTCCCAACCAGCCTTCGGGGCCCACAATGTTTATGCCGTTTCCGTAGGATGTGGGGTTCGCTAGCTTAGCTTCTCGTCGATGGTGGCGGGATTTCGCATGCCGCACCACATTGTTGGGTTTAGCAAAGAAGCTAGCTAGCATCTCAACAGCATCCTCATAATAGCCCGTCGGACCAAGCATGTGAAAAATTCTCTGACCTTCTGTACCCAGATGATGGACAAGTAGCATCCACATTTTGACTTCATCCAGCTCCTCCAAGTCCAACGCTGTAATGAAGGTCTCGAATGCACGCAGCTGTCGTGGCCACGGGATAGTTGGTTCACCAGTGTACTTGAGAAAAGGCTTTAGTCTGAAGCACGTGTCCATGGTTCGAAATTCTTGTCGCCAAATATTATGTCCACAAACCTGGAATGAAAACAGACGAGGATGCTGTGCTCAAACTGAACTTTATTACAAGAAAGTAGCATAGGCATGTGTACACTCAGCACACCTGCACTTAAGGCAGGTAAGGCTGTAACCCTTACTGTAGCAGAACACGACATGCACTACTCCAAAACAACATGCAGTGAGATGGCGCACCGCCCTATATATACCAGTGGTGATGTCAGCCACAGGCTGCATTCCACTCCAAATGTCCTAACTGTTCATACACCACATTATCAAGGTAAGAAAATTCCAGTATTATGACAACACTAATGTACACAACATTGTGGCACCGAGCAATAGTTAAAACCCCTGTCCCTTATTTGGCTGTGAGAAAGTTGGCAACCCTAGGTGATAGAGACAAGATTCTGACCTCCTGGCCAGTAGGTGTTGCACTTACTCTTGCACTATTTGGTTGGTAGAGGTATGTGACATCAACCCAGTCATACTATTGGCTGTGACCGGCTGTGACATCTTTTCTATGTAAACATTAGGTAGAGCATTGCTAGCTGCTAGGCTAGTCATGTTTCATATACATAGCTTAATTATATGATTACAATAAATACATTGAAAGACTGTGTATCATGTTATCACAATACTGAAGGTGCTGTCAACCATTATAATTACCTACAGAATATGGCACCTCCATTTACCATGAAAAAATTAATGTTAGCCATGCCTATGCCTGTCTAGGGTATCATATACTGTATCTATGTTACCAGCCACTGGAACATATACTGAAGTCTTGTCATCCAGCTGTTAAGATGTAAATATTATGATTATTTAGGACCCATAAAAAGTACTGAAATATTTTTTCATCAATATATTGTTTTTTAAAAACAAAAACTGGTGGCCTAATGTTTAGGAATGTGGACTGGTGACTGGAGGGTCACCAGCAGTGTTGCCAGATGGGAAATGTTGTAGAATTGTACCAGTGGCTTAAAATTATTGTATTTTGAGGAAAATTATCGTACACGCCCAGTTTTCATTCTGATGTGTCTCAGGGCCATCTGCTTCAGTAACATATTGATCACGGATGGTGCACATTATGGCCTATAATGCACTTTTACCTTTAAATAATCTAACGGTGCTTTCACACCTAAATTTGTTTAATTTGGTCCGAATCAGTTGACAAGTTTGTTACTTTGTATCATTTTCTCCTTGGTTCGGTCCCCTTTCACACAGGCAAAAATTCAAGCAGACCAAACTGTGTCACATTAAATCCCGCGAGACTTACGTCAGAACATTCTCTGTTCTTATTGGTCAGATTTGTTTGCCATGAGAACAGGAAAGGTAAATACAGGAAGTATGATGACTACTGTGTATGTATGCATTTCTGGGGAGAATATAGTATAGATTATAGCATAAGCTACGGGGGGTTATCATTTATTACATACATTATCATTTATTACATACGTGCATATACCACTTTCGGCAAATCGTGCAGTTTTAAAATGAAGCGCTGCTACGGATGGGAAATAACGTTAACGTTCATTAATCCTCCAGAACCGTGACGTGCTCAGCCACAAATATTTTCAAAGATCTATCAGGTATGTACAGTGGCATAAAATGTTTTACCATTTGCTGCTGGTCCTGTTTTAGTACGGTCGCTTTCTCACCTGCAGGACCACACCAGAGTTTGCCATTTGATTCGAACTGAGACCACCTGAAAGAGATGTTGTTTTCGTATGGTTGTTTTGGTACATACTTGAGTGCGATTACTGTATTCGCCCCAGACAAAATGAACCGCACTAATGGAGAAAACGAACTTGAGTTTGACTGAAACGAACTAAAGCCTGCAGGTGTGAAAGCACCCTAACAGATTGGTTGAAAAAAAGCACCTCTTGGAGACCAGCACCTCTACCTGTGTGGAGTACAAGATGAGCCCCTGGCCTGCACTGAATAGCCCAGAATATCAATCATACTTAACTATCTTCTAGTAACTATCTTCCAGTAATCTGTTTATACATTAGGAATAAACTGTTACAATCCCTTGTGCGCCTTTACACAGTGCACAGAGGAAGGAATGAAAACCCACATGCTGGAAATAATTTTGCATAATTTAATGACAGTTCATGAAAAAACAATCCAGATAAAGAGATGACTATATGAAATGAGATACAACAGTAAATGGCAGTGCAGGAGACAAAGGGATGTCCTCCGGGACGCTCTACAGTCTTAGGGGGTACAACCAGAAAGTTGCACACAGTTAATACTCACAACCCTAGAGCAGTCCGAGTAAGGCCCAGTGATAATCCAAATATACACGGAGAACCAATTACCAATAGACATGCCACACAGTGTGAAGCAGTACCGAGCAAGACAGGCAGGGCTTCTAGACGTGGGAGGTTACTAATGTACACTGAGGTGAACAGCAACAGTGTAGAATCGCAATGATCCGGTGATCTCTTCCCACAGAAACAGGGCTTAAGTAATGCCAAACCTAATCAGGGAAGAGATCACCGGTGTGAGTAATGAGAGTGGAACAGGTGTGCATGTAGACATAGTGAAGCTGAAAGTAAGAATGTATGTGTGTGTGTGTGTGTGTGTGTGTGTGTGTGTGTGTGTGTGTGTGTGTGTGTGTGTGTGCTTGAGAGAAACCCGATAATAAGACACAGCTGATTGCAATGACAGGAGGGAGAGGTGTGGCTGAGCTGTCGAGGAAGCCGAACGGACCCCAGAGGCTTCCCAGAGAGTGCCTGATGGAAAATAGTAACCAAATACACAAAGAGACAACAGCCATCACATCATAGAACTGAGTTTGGGACCACCAAACCCAAGTTCATGACATAAACATCAAAATCAATCCACCAAAACTACTGCTAAAATGCCTCTGATAATTTAAGTAGAAACCGGTTGTAGTTTTATTGACAACCACAATCCAGTCACATTTTTGCAGACATTTGCATGTTGCAGCAGCAACAGAAAAATTTAGTGCTAATGCCAACAATAGGTCCCCCCGACTGCCGTTTCTCAACCTACTGGTGATGTTGCTTACTTGTTGAGTCTGCTGTGCCTGCATTAATCCAGCGAACTAGTTTTTATGGGTGAATGTACTGTATGAATTACTCACCGGAACTGTAGTGGAAGCCAAGAATCATCAGCTGAATCACCCGCCTGAGAAGAAAACGAGCATAGTTGCCAAGTCCGCTTATTATAAGCAACTTTGGGCTTGTTTTTCTCTAAAGTTGCTTGCAAATCTCGTCAGTCGTGGGTTGCAGGATTTTGGGGTTGTTTTTTTAATGTGTAGTTGGTTATTTGGGCTTGCTTTACTGACTGTGTGACAGCTTTCCCAGCTCCCCACAAAACAAGAGCACGATAGTTATTGATTTGTTTACAGGACCCATCCACACCCCCATTTCCTGGTTACTGCCCCCACCCCACTGATCTCTATAGAAAAACTGGACATATCATTGGCTCCCAGAGGTGAAGCCACCTGGCCACCATATTAGTACACCCAAAACGTACATCCAAATCGATGGCTGCTAAACATAAGGTCAACTCAATTTCTATACCTCACCGGTTGTGGAAGATTATAAGCTGTGTCTCCATACCAAGAAGTTCAAAATCTGTTAATTATTTGAGAAGTTATTGAGGTAAAAGTGGCCGACCAGGGGCTTCACTTCTGGCGGCCAATGATAAATCCAGTTTTTCTATAGAGATCAGTGGCCCACCCAACTCGAGTCGGCACACCCCCAAACACACACGCACAATCGCACATGTACATCTACGCCAGAGTGACAGAGAGACAGAGTGACAATGAGTGGCAGTAAGGGGAAAATATGGGAAAAATATAATAAAAAGTGGGAGAAAGAGAGTGCATTGAAGGACTGGATCTAACCTCAGGTGGGAGACAACTCAAAGGCGTTCTGTCGATTTTGCAAATGTGAGATACGTGCTCACCATGCAGATTTAATACAGCATGCTAACACCGATAAGCACAAAAAAACTCTACACCTTTCTCATCGATGAGGCTTACAGACATTGGTTTCACTCAGTGGCGGATAGTGTATTTTACAACTGGGCCTTCAGTGATGATCTACCCGGTTTAAGTGCCATTCATACCAAACACCATAAAAATAGCCTATAGGGCCATCCACACAAAGCATGTAAAAGATAACTTTAACTATAAAATTATAGCTTTAAAAATCTTTACCTTTTCGTTGTGGAGCTCCATTTCCCTGTGCTCTTGTTTGTTGAGCCGCAGATCCACTCTTGTTTCGCCAAAGATTTAACAGTACTGTTGCTTGTTAAGTGTCTGGCTGGTGTCTCGCTGCTGCCTTGGTTAAGGCCCTCACACCCAGACAATTTAGGCAGCTAAAACGTATGAAAAATTTGGAGAATACGCTGGTGTAAGTCGAATCAGTTATGGCTAAGTTTTGTCTAAGTTAAGCGCACACTGAAGAATGTTGAAGCACGCTACGGCATAGTTAATTTTCAGCATGCTGAAAACTTTATGATATATCCAGCGTATGGCTGATATGTCCCACATTCGCGGTGCAAATGGCATATTTGCAGCGTTGGTTCACAGGAAAAACTTATACAGAGCTCTCTCCCTGCAATGCATACACACACACACACACACACACACACACACACATATTTGTTCGTATAACCGGACCTGTCGGGGTTTTTACATTTGACTGGTCTGTATGATCAGCTGTCAAGTGTTGTTCTGATAAATATGCCAAAACGTCAGAACACCGGAGGAGGCGGATCCAATCAGCTGATCACATGAAGGGCAGAGCGCAGCTGTTTTCCATGAAAAATCATACTTTCCTGTTGGCTGTGCCTCCCAGCAAAAGCACACTCCATGCATTATCTTGTTTTTTTCACTTTATTGAAAATAAACTTTTTTATCGCCATCAGTTCGCTTGCCTTCGAGCCAAGTTGTGACAGCTGTTATCTGATGTTCCTGACGTGTCACATCAGCTGTTTTAGACGTGACTGACCTGACAGATTTGACAGCTCTGCCAGGTCGGTCATGCCCCCCTCCATGGTCTTTGGAGGGGAGAACCAGCTCGGTTGAACAAAGATGATCTCTGTCACACCTAGGATTCATGGATCGGGAGGCAACGGCAGTTTGGCATGAATGCACTATTATTATAATATTATAATTATAATAATATGCTGTGGGAATGTGCAAAGGATGAGACAGATTTCTCTCAAGTCAGCTTTATTCACATTCGCCAACATCTCAAAGAAGAAAAAGGACATTGCAGGAAACTCTCGTCCTTAAATACCAGGACTCTCACAGTTCACAAGTAACATTGCATCACAAGTCACATTGCATTATAATCGCCAGTAACAATGCATCTCCTCTTTAATCCTCTAATATCACCCCCACAGTCTCAGGCCCTGCATACCAAAGCTAACACCTTCACAGCTTCCTGTTATCTCCAAGGAAGTTCTGTCTTTGTTCTTATCTAAAATGTGAGGCCTTACATCAGTCACAAAGTAGGTCACATATGTGTGGCCACATCAGCCCCCCCAAACATTTTAGAACAAACCAGAGAATAACAGTATGCATGCCGTGATAGAATCAATACACATCAGTCCGCATGCTGTCTAGGCTTCAGTCTCCTGCCGTATCTGCTGTAGCCCGGATTCAACGTCTCTGCGGCACTGTCACGCTGTGGGGTTGCCGTCTGGGGGTGAAAACCTTTTGTCAGTCCCTGCGGGTGTTCTGGGGAAACATTACTCTGTGAAGCCTCCCGTGGGGGTCTACCTTGCCGCGGGGCCCTTGCCAACAGCACTTGCTCATCCGCCACGACAAAAGCGGGTTTGAGTCTGTTTATGCCAACTTTTTCTTTCCTACCCCCCAAATCTAGCAAAAACTGCTTGTCCCCTGTTTCCAACACTCTGAACGGTCCGTCATAAGGTGGTCGCAGTGGGGGTCGATGCGCATCGTGTCTGACAAAAACAAACTCTGCGTTCTTCAAAGCTTTAGGCACAAAAACGCGCGGAAAACTGTGGTGCACGGGGCCGGGCAGCGTGCTTGATTCTATGTTACTCCGCAACAGCTGAGACGAGGAGGTGTCTGGCACGGGGTTATCTGGGAGAAACTCCCCAGGCAGCCGAAGTGGTTGCGCAAACACGAGCTCCGCTGGGGAGGCTTCTAAGTCCTCTTTAGGCGCAGAACGCAACCCCAATAAAATCCACGGTAACTTGTCTACCCAATTTGCATCCGTCAGTGACGCTTTGAGAGCCGCTTTCAATGACCTACGAAAACGTTCGCATAACCCGCTAGCCTGTGGATTGTACTCGGTTGTGCGGTGAATTGTTACACCCAGGTTGTGGGCCATTGTCGACCAAAGTTCGGACACAAATTGAGGGCCTCTGTCGGACGTAATGTCCGACGGAACTCCGAAACGCGCCACCCAAGCTGTTACAAACGCGCACACCACCTCCTCGGCCGTGGTTGATGCCAGCAGAACCACTTCAGGCCAGCGCGTGGTGCGGTCCACCATTGTCAGAAGGTGTGTGCACCCCTGTGACTGCGGGAGGGGGCCCACGAGGTCCACATGAACGTGATCGAACCTCTTGGCCGGAATGTGAAACGGCTCCAAAGGAGCCCTCGTGTGCCTGTGTACTTTGGCTAGCTGACACGCCGTGCAGGCTGCTGCCCACTCTTTAATTTGTTTGCGAAGACTCACAAATTTCTCTCCTACCATTTTGACCGACGCGTCCACTCCCGGGTGCACCAAAGAATGAATCGAGTCAAAAACGCGGCGGCGCCACGCGGCCGGTACTACTGGACGCGGCCGTCCAGTGGAGACATCGCAGATTAGGGGGGACACACCGTCTTGCAGCACCCTGTTCTCCAGCCTTAACCCTGTTGGTCCAGACTGGAGCGCATGCACATCCACATCACTAACCTGCTCCGCGGCCATGGCTGCATAATCTATTCCTACACTGACTGGGGCCGCCACGGCGCGCGAGAGGCAATCTGCCACTACATTCAGTTTGCCCGCCACATGCTGAATATCAGTGGTGAACTCTGAGATCGCGGCCAGCTGTCTCTATTGCCGGCCTGACCACGGTTCGGAAACCTTGGCCATCGCGAATGTTAGCGGCTTGTGGTCAACGAACGTGGTGAAACAGCATCCTTCTAGCCAGAACTGAAAGTGGCGGATGGCCAAATGGAAAGCCAGCAGCTCCCTGTCAAACGCACTGTATTTACGTTCACTATCACGCAAGGTCCTGCTGAAAAAGGCGAGGGGCTGCCACACCCCGGCTACATGCTGCTCCACGACCGCCCCTATGGCCACATCTGACGCGTCAGTAGTGAGCGCTATGCGGGCCGTTGGGTCTGGGTGTGCCAACAACGCAGCCTTTGCTGTCATATCCGGCTCTAGGGAGCCGGGCAATCAGAGCCAGGGGCAAGCCAGTGAGTCGTGATATTTTATTCAGGGTAAAGGGGAAGGGATGAGGAGAGCACAGATACTCATGCAGAGGTACACTCACAGGTTGCACAGCGCAGAGGTAAGCAGCTCGTACCGGACGTGGGGGTAGCAAGACGTACATACTCACAGCGGGATACAAACACAGGAATGCTGCAAGAGGAGTATAAGCTGACACCAGACGAAGGGGCTTCAGCTTAGCAATGTGTTTATGTCGCAGCCCCGAGTCATCGAGGCTGCTCCTATTTATCCTCATTGGCAGCGCCCCAGCTGATGAAGACTAATTGGCCCCAGCCGTCCATAATGCTGCCAGCTGGGGGCCAGCTGAGACGCTGCTCAATGGGAAGCAGGGATGAGGGAAAACATGGGCTGAGTGCCGAGACGGCATCTCAACCCATGGTGACAGAGCCCCCCCCTCAAGGTCGGGCTCCTGAACGACCAGGAACATCCCAGCCCCCCCCCACACACACACACACCTAGGGTGGGAGGAAGGGAGGCGGACCGGAGGGGAAGAAGCCAAGGGAAGGACAACACCAATGGGGCAATGTAGGGTAGCGGGAAAGAAAAACCCAAATACAATACTGACAAAACAGAATAATTAACCCAGGTACAGATGGGGAGAAGAACTGGGTCAGCACGCCGGTTACATACTACCCAGAGAGTACCAACCATGCGTGACCCAGAGCAAGGAAAAAAGAACCACCAAAAAGGTACAGGGCAAAAAATGCTGAGTACGGTTAAATAAAGGGGAACCTATACACAGCGCTAATTTAAGTACATACACACAGTCACCAAGAAAAGTGAGGGTGACTGGAACAAATGACAATTATAGAGCATGGTGTTACGGAAAACAAGGCACATGACTCTATAAAGAACCAACAGGACAAAAAAGAAATACTGAGTGCAGGCAAAGAAAAACCCACACACACACGAATATATAAATACCCAGTCACCTAAAGAAATGAAAGTGACTGGAATAAATGGATAACTGCAGAGCATGGTGTTACGGAAAACAAAACATAACTCTACAATACAAAAAACGAGGCTAAAAACATGGCACAAAAAGTAAAATGCTGAGCATGAGCGATGGAAAACACAGCACTATAAAAACGAATCCACCAACAGGACAAAATATTACACCCGAGTGACCTTAATAACAAAAGAAAAAGTGACACCCGAGGTGAATGGCAGGCAGAGTCCAAAAATGGCCGAGATGGCTCCGGAGATCTCCCCGCCCATTGTCCAGCTGGCGAATCAGGGGAAGAGAAGTGTTCGGACGGCGAACTCTGGACCCAGATCCCAGGAATCCAGTCCACCGGCAGCCGAACCAGGCTGCCCAGAGGGAAACACAGACCAGTGGGGGGAACCAGATCACCGAACCGAAAGTTCTGTGGGTCGGGTCGTCGACCCGCATCACTCAACCACCAGGACCGTTGAGACGGGCGAAGGATCAGAGCGGATCCCGGTGGAAGAGGCTCTGGGGAGAGCCGATGACGAGGGCGGCGGGCGTCAGGCCGCAGGAAAACGGCCACCTCCTCACCGGACCTGGACAATACTGGGGCAGCACCCACGTCGGACCCCGATCGGGCCTCAGGCGAACCCACGTTGGACCCCGACTGGGTCTCGGGCGAACCCACGTTGAATACTGCACCAGAACCGACCTCCAACGTTGAACCCGGACCCTCCAGCACCACGAGGAACAGCAGCTCCTTGCCGGTGACCCTGGAAGAAGGCTCAGAAGAGAAAACAGAACCGGGATCAGGATCACCGGCAGCGCCAGAACCCGGCGAGACGAGCTCAGACGCAGCGGACGGCTGCACCCGGCTCATCTCCCCTGGAGATAGGCTGAAGTGCTCGGGGATAAAAAGAGAGAAAAGAAAGGAGAGCACTCGCCTGATCTTGGGTTCTGACGCCGTCCAGGACTGCGAAGATCCAGGATCCGTCGTCAGGAGGTCGTTGTCAGGCTCCCATCTAGCCGCGTCGGGCCCCGCAGCCAGCACGATGGTCAGCGCAGCTTGAGATCCCTCCAGCTCAGGTAACCCCGCCGAAGATCCACTCGGCGTGAAGCCAGAAGAATCTCGTCCCGCCGGACCGAACCGCTCCTCCGTGGAGACCCGGGGACGCTCAGTCGTCGGCGTAGACTCCACGCAGCAGTCAGTCCCCCTCCTCCGTCCGTAACGTAGCTGCGGAACCACAGGCCCTCTCCATATCCCACCACGTTGACCCGGAGCCGGGGACCGCTCGGCGGAGAGAGACACAGAGGATGCGGGATTAGGAATACAAGTTACAGCAGGTGGGGAGAGTTCAGGGAGCTGCGAACCCTGAACTTCTCCTCCAGGGATGTGACAGAGCAAATCATTAAGCAGGTGTGAAAAAACAATGACTTGCCTGCCCCCTGGAGGTTGAGTATCGCCTGCTGTAGTGGATTCTGCTTCTTCCTCTCCCCGCCCGGCGATAACGGAGGACCCCCCGGGAGTTAGTCTGAGGATCGCTCGCGTTGTCTCCAGCAGAGAGCTCACCAGGCCGGGATTCCAGGCACACACAGCAGTCAGGAAGCGCGTCGAGGAGGAGGGGAAAACAGCCGGGGTGAGCCAGCCCGAATGTCCAGGAATGACAGCGGGGGAACGAGGCTCAAGGGACGAGGCTGTAGAGTCTCCACACTGACGAGGCGAAGGGATGACAGCTGCGTGGGAGGAACGGTCCTGACGATAGCCCAGAACTGGATCCGGACGAGGTTCGTGCAGAGGTGACTCGGCGATGTGATGGCGGCTATTCCCAGGGAACGAAGCGAGGGGGAAACCCAGGATTCGCCGCTCCAGATCAGAGAACGAGGCGAGGAAGGCGCCGAGCACGGGAAAGCTTCGTAGCCCTGAAGTCCACACCATCAATCTCCCTGCCGCCGCCACATGCCTGAAGGTGGTGACAGGAAACACAGTTGAGCTCGCGACAGCCACTCGACCCCGGACATAACTGCTGTCAGCTGCGGCTCCTTGAAGGGAATCCCGAGTGACGTGGCGCAGGTCGGGGGAAGTCCTCTGGTTGGCGCGAACTCCCGGACTGGAATGGCGGCAGGAACGGGACTCCGAAGCGGGGAAAGACGTCGCCCACTTTGACTCCCTGCCGGGATTTCCATCCACCCCGTGGAGCTTCTCTCGCTGTGTACCTGCAGCGTCTATCCTAGCACTGTCCTCCAGATGGTACAGAGAGTGAGGGTGACAGTCCAGGAGTTCCTCAGCACGGCCCGGATGCCAGCGTCTCGCGTTGGAGGCGTCGTGCAGGGTGAAGAGCGTCCCGTCGACAGCCTCCGAGATGGACCTCAGCTCGTCGCCCTGGCGCCGGAAGTGACTCCTGGGAAACGGCATGCTAGCAGCGCTGACACCCGGACAGAAAGGTACGTTTCCACAGCGACTCACGGCCGCCGGCAACTCTTCTGGCTGCGACATACTGTCATATCCGGCTCTAGGGAGCCGGGCAATCAGAGCCAGGGGCAAGCCAGTGAGTCGTGATATTTTATTCAGGGTAAAGGGGAAGGGATGAGGAGAGCACAGATACTCATGCAGAGGTACACTCACAGGTTGCACAGCGCAGAGGTAAGCAGCTCGTACCGGACGTGGGGGTAGCAAGACGTACATACTCACAGCGGGATACAAACACAGGAATGCTGCAAGAGGAGTATAAGCTGACACCAGACGAAGGGGCTTCAGCTTAGCAATGTGTTTATGCCGCAGCCCCGAGTCATCGAGGCTGCTCCTATTTATCCTCATTGGCAGCGCCCCAGCTGATGAAGACTAATTGGCCCCAGCCGTCCATAATGCTGCCAGCTGGGGGCCAGCTGAGACGCTGCTCAATGGGAAGCAGGGATGAGGGAAAACATGGGCTGAGTGCCGAGATGGCATCTCAACCCATGGTGACATTTGCCAAGGCTGCTTTTACCTCCGAGAACGCTTGGTCCCGCTCCAGGGACCACTCGACCTTATTCGCGGGTTTCTGTTTTTTGAGCGCGGCATACAGCGGTTGCATGAGTTGCGCCGCGCGGGGGAGAAAACGGTTATAAAAATTCACCATTCCCAAAAACTCCTGTAACGCCCTGACCGTCTGCGGCTGGGGAAAATCTGCTACCACGCGCACTTTGTCAGGAAGCGGAACCGCTCCTTCGAGGGAGACGCGGTGTCCTAAAAAAATCGATCTGCGCCACCCCGAACTGACACTTCGCTGGGTTGATTATTAACCCATGATCTCCCAACCTCCGGAAAACTGTGGCTAGGTGGTTTTCGTGTTCGTCTTCGGACGCGCTGGCTACCAAAATATCGTCCAAGTAGACGAACACAAAAGGGAGATCGCGCACCACCGCGTCCATCATGCGTTGGAACGTCTGTGCAGCCACTTTAAGCCCGAATGGCATGCGCAAAAACTCGAATAGGCCAAATGGAGTTATTACCGCTGTTTTGGGTATGTCCTCAGTGCGCACTGGGACTTGGTGGTAACCGCGGACCAAATCTATCTTAGAAAAAACACGCGCCCCTGCCAAATGAATGGAAAAATCTTGGATATGCAGGATTGGGTAGCGGTCGTGCGCTGTAGCGTTGTTTAACCTGCGGAAATCCCCACAAGGTCGCCATGAGCCGTCAGCCTTCGGGACCATGTGTAGCAGGGAAGCCCATGGGCTGTTTGAATGCCTGATTATGCCCAACCTCTCCAGGTTGGCGAACTCCTCGCGCGCTATGGCCAGTTTAGCTGCATCCAAGCGCCAAGCTTTTGCAAAAACGGGCGGTCCGGTAGTGGTAATAAAATGTTCCACCCCGTGTTTAGCGATGGTTGCCGAAAATGTGGGGACCGTGAGTGCTGGGAACTGAGTGAGCAGTGTGTGGAACTTACCGCTTGCAGCTGTGACGTTGGCTTGTGCTGTTGGCGGGGCCACTCGCGCTGTACAGGGAATAGAATCAAAAGAAAATGCATTAACCAGGCGCCTGTTAGCGAGATCAACCAACAAACCATGTGAGCACAAAAAATCAGCCCCCAACATATTGAAATTCACTGCTGCTATAACAAAAGTCCACTCAAATGTACGGCCGTGTAGGGACAGAAGCAGAGTCCTCTCACCAAAGGTCTTAATCTCCGAGCCGTTCGCTGCTGCCACCCCGGGACCTTTGGAATCTGCTAGCCTGTCCGCGTAGGAAGGTGTGATGAAACTCAACTGGGAGCCTGTGTCCACGAGGAAATGCCTCCCCGAGCGTGCGTCCAACAAGTAGAGCAGCTTGTTCTCCTCCCCGAGGGCCGCGGCTGCTACCGACCCCCGGTCTTGGCGTTTCCCGAATGCTTGAACTGGCATGGTGGTACACATTTGCGTGCCCTCTCTGCGAAGCGGCGATGGTAGAAACAAAGGGAGTCTGATCCGCGTTCCCTGGCCCCCGCCGCCGCCGTCGTTGGTGGGTCTGGTACTGCTGCCCCTGGCCCCCTGCCATCTCCGGTCATCGCGCCGAGTTCCACTGCTGCGGCCGTGGCCGCGTGCTGTCTGCTGACATTGACAATTCGCTGCGCCTCCCGGGCCAGTGCGCGGTAGTCCCGCTGGGCCAACAACGGCGAACTGGCCAGGGTCGCTCTCGTCGTTGACGGTAGGGTCCTGAGGAAGAGGTGGGTGAAGATGAAGTGGTCGTCGTCAGAGCCTTTCAACCTCAACATCTTCTCCATCAGGTTAACGGGCGTGTCATCTCCCAACTCAGTCAGCGCCAGGAGGGTGAAGTGCTGGATGAGTGCAGCCTTCAACGCGCCTTATTTGTCACTGTCTGGCGGCTGCTCGATAAGGCTCTCCACATGCTGGGCCGTGTGGTTGTCCAGTTTTGCGACCACATGGTAGAATTTTGTGTCGTCTACAGATATCCCCCGGAGGTTGAACTGTGCCTCAACCGCGTGGAACCAGGAGCGCGGATTGTTCTGCCAAAAGTCCGGTAGCTGGACCGTAGCGGCATTCGCTTGGCTGGGGGCTCCTGACGAGGCTGGCCCCGGGGAATTCTCCTCTCGCTGCATGCTACGTCTTGGGTCACCAGTGTGGGAATGTGCAAAGGATGAGACAGATTTCTCTCAAGTCAGCTTTATTCACATTCGCCAACATCTCAAAGAAGAAAAAGGACATTACAGGAAACTCTCATCCTTAAATACCAGGACTCTCACAGTTCACAAGTAACATTGCATCACAAGTCACATTGCATTATAATCGCCAGTAACAATGCATCTCCTCTTTAATCCTCTAATATCACCCCCACAGTCTCAGGCCCTGCATACCAAAGCTAACACCTTCACAGCTTCCTGTTATCTCCAAGGAAGCTCTGTCTTTGTTCTTATCTAAAATGTGAGGCCTTACATCAGTCACAAAGTAGGTCGCATATGTGTGGCCACAATACACTATTATTATAATAAATAGTGAAGATTAGTTAGCTATTACACAAAGTGCTCTTACACACACAAGTCACACACACACACAAACAAGTTGCACACCAGTCACACACACACACACATTATACACACACCGGCTACACACACACACAGAAGCTGCACACACACACACACACACACACACACACACACACACACACAAGCTCTAGTCTCTTTGTTCTTGCTTCCATATATGGGCATGGGGGGTTGTGCAAAGCTGAAGAGTCCTGACCAGACCTAAAGCAACAGGATGTGGGAGCCATTTGGACACTGAGAGGAAGAATGTGGGAGCCATTTGGATGCTGAGAAGACCAGTTTGAACTAGTTTGGACAATGGGCACGTATTGTTGGAGAGTTGCTGGGAATGCCCAGCAACCAGAAGCTATATGTGGGGGGGGGGGGCTTCTTTGTTCTGGGTCTGAACCAGGTTGAGCTGCTGAGACCCACAGCCATGTTTGACGCCTTGCATGCTTCAATAAAAAGATAAGCTGAGAAATAGTATTTCTTCTGTGATTATTGATTGGGTAATTGAAAAGATTCTGCTAACTGTCCAAATTAATTTTTACACTATGCAGAAGTTAGACTATTGTTGCGCATAAGTTGTGAATGTCGGCAACACACTAAGCATTAGTTTGTTTAAGTTACTTATAAGTTATGGAAATATTCTATATAAGTTACTAATACATTATGTATATGTCCAAGTCGTTATGGATACACAATGCATATTGTAACCCAGCTGAGAAAATGACCCTTTTTTTCTCAGATGTCAATTGTATTAATACAATTGTGTGATTTTATTTTGAAAACCGTCTATCATGGGGAAGAGGAAGTGCGATCCTCGTCATCCAACTTTTAAATTTCCGTTTCATGGTCACGTTGGGTGATCTGGGTCTTTCCATTCATTAAGAGCGATATTAGCCCCGCCTTCCGAGCAAAGTGCTGAGGCGCTCTGCTGGAAATCGGTCTTTCACGATATGAGCGCGGACGAGAAAGGTTGTGAAGCGGTCTGGTTCACACAGATACCTCTTCTTAGTGAGTTTCATTCAGAAAGATGCTATAAATGGATCTAAACACTCTCCAAATGCTAATTTGCAACCTTTATTATCTTAAGTTGATGGGAGCACGAGCTTGAGAGGCCGTGAAGCAGTGACTTCTGCTGTGTTCACACTGAGACCTCATGCTAATGTTACGCTAATGTTAGCGCTATGCTAATGCTAATCGCGAGTGGATTTTTTCCTGTTTAAAAGCAATGGAAAAGGCTGTCTTTGTGTCTGTATGGTTTTCCTAAATGTTTTCCTAAATGTGATTTCAGTTCCCAACAGTATGCTGAAGTACTTTTAGTTCTTATGCACTATTTCTGTCAAATGAAATGTGTAGTTTGATGCTAAAAGCACATGGTCTTGGTCTCTTATGTAAAAGCCTAGGTTATGCTAAACCCAGTAGATCAGACCGGGTTTTACTGATTTTAAAAAGGGGATATTGGAGGTAATGGGACAGTATATTCCCTGGTTATGTGATAAATTAATTGTAATTCATTTCATGAATTACAAAGACAAGGTTAGAAAGGATTAATCATAATTTCATGGTTAAGTGATGTAGAGATAAACAGAGGAATTCATTTAATTGGTTACATGAAAAAAGGGTATTTCATGTGCTACCAGAGAGATTGTGAGAAAAAGAACACATGCATGTTAAATTAAATTAAATTAATTAAATTAAATCACCCTTATTGTCATTCATCCGTACAACCAATCATGTACAGCAGAACGAGATTGTGCTTTACCTATCTACAGTGTAAATCACACACACCCCAAGTGCAGAATCAGAGGGCCGCTGCCATGCAAGGCGCCGCCACAGAGTTCCCTCCTCCATTCCATTTATTGCTGAGCACCAAGCTGGACGGCAGGAAGTTCCACTTTTATATGGTCTTTGGCATGACCCGGCCGGGATTTGAACCCTTGCCTCCCGGGTGTGGGGCGGATGCTCTACCAACTGAGCCACCACTCCGGATGTAAGATGTAAGATGTGAAATGTAAGATATTACTATATTGCTGGATTGTGATAATAGTAATATGAGAGAAGAATTTAAACACTAAGCTATGGTGTTATATAAGAAGGGATTGGAAGACGAATTACTCTAGCTGTAAACAATAATACCGTTATTGTTGTGCAGGCTAGGTTTTTTTGGTTGCCGATCAAGAACCTTCTGGATCCTGGATTCTCTCCGAATGGAGATGGCGAGCCTGACCCGAGACTGAACTGAGATTGACCTGAGATCTAACCAGGATCTCGATTGAAGAGCATCCCTCCTCTCTCCAGTGCCCAGGATTCAAAGTGGTAACAACTCAAGCTGCCGCTTTAGAAAAAGGAAAAGAAACCTGAGTCTGGAGATACAAGATATCTTGACTGGTCAAACGACTAACCCGAAAGGACAAACAAACACTGAGCTCAGTAGGACATCTTTGGGGTTTTATTTCATACCGGCCGTTGTATATTTGTATAGTGGTAAATTGTCTGTATATATTGCTCACTTTTTCCCTATAAATAACAACCGTTATTGCTCATTTCTTGCCTCCAGCTATTTCATTCCACACTCATTTTAATTCCCTATTGTAACCCTTACGAACCTAGCAACTGGTCTACACTTAATTATTTCCCTTACCTAATTAACATAAGGCAGGGGTTACAATATGGCCAAAAGTGAAAATTTCAGCGTATACCAGCATTTTAGACCAATTTTTATACATTTGGTGAATGCTGCTTAAAACATCAAGGGGTGACAGTAGACAGCTCAAGTTTGCAAACCCTGTCTCACTCCAAGTATCTACTCGATCAGTTGCAAACAACAGGCATTCCCTGCAAGATAATTTCCAGCACTCCTCAGAACCTGTAATCCAAGGATACCACTCATTGCTAATATGGAAGTGACTGACAAATCCTTTCCCCGGCCGAGACGGGACTGCTAGCTTCAGGGTTGGCTGACCTCTCTTCACAATGACCAGCTTTTCTTGAAAAGTCCATCTGGAAAATTGATTTTTTAAAATATTGGTGGCCAAATCGTTTTCCTCTCCCCTGTCAGTCATTGTGGGTGGAAAAACAGCTATTATATTTAAACAGATACAGTATATTGTAGCTGCTTAAGCAAGTCCTTGCACTGGCATTTTGCTAGCTAGGATCCTCTGCATTGTGGGTGGAGGAGTCTAACCATCCAATCAAAAGACGTGAAAACCCCGACATTCTCAAATGCCTTCTATGTGTACCCCTGGAGGTACAGAAGACATCTGATTGGTTAAAGCAGCAGGATAAGTTTAACAGTTAATTTAACCTACAGAGCCACACTGTTAATTCCCAAGGCAGATTTGCTTGGCCCTGGCAACACAGATAGCTGAAATATAATTGGACAAAAAACTCTAACATGCATTACACTACTGGAAGGAGTGTAACCAAGCGAAAAGGCTACAAAATGAAGAGAATAGACTATTGTGAATAATCTAATGGAACAAATATAAGAATGTAGGCTGTAAATGTAATTCTGATAGTGTTTAGGCCAGCAGAGAAGGCTTTGCTGGCCCTGAGGGTCCACCACTGGTTTCACCACCTCAAATCAAAATGAGACAAGACAAACAAATGAGCTGAAAATAGTTACTTACGTAGCCTGCCACACATCAGTCAGTGCTGTGGATCATCTTGGTGAATTAATTGGATCTATCTTGACTGACAATGAAGTCAAAATGCACCGGACCAAATGCACTGCATTAATTAATCATGCAGTTGCCCCATGCATGGACAAAGACCCAATGCTCAGTATTCTCTAGTAATAGATGAAAGCACAGATATCACATCTGTAAAGCAGCTGTGTGTTGAGATGGCTCATGTGTGTTCTTCTTTTAAACAGAGTTTAAAAGCCAAAGTTTTTCAATTTTTTGTTGACCGTCAACTTCTTTTTTTTCAATTTGCTGTTGCCTATGCTGAATGCACGTCTTTTCTTTGATCACAGTTTAAGAATTTAAGTTATTCAAAGTTTTTATGTTAACTGTGTTTATTATAAATGTGCTGCTGCTTATGTCGAATGCACATCTTTTCTTCGATCACAGTTTATAAAATTCAGTTATTCAATGCTGACTGTGTTTAGTCAATTCACTGCAAACAAAAAAAAAATCTATATATCTATACCAGGGATGGGAAACTGTGTGCCATGGAGGACCATTCTACTGCAGGTTTTCTGTTCCACTCAGTCTCTTCAGCAGTTGCTTTCTCTAATTAGCAATCCTTGAAGCTCATCAGTGCAAACACCTGCTGAAGAGACTGAGTCGAACAGAAAATCTGCAGTGGATTGGCCCTCACTGCCCACCCCTGATATACTGTTACGGTAAATGGCGTTCACTTATATAGTGCTTTTTTTTCTCATCTCTGGATGACCAAAGTGCTTTTCAAATCCTGCTATCAACCCATTCACACACACATTCAGACACTGATGGCAGCGGAGTTGCCATTCACCGGCGCTGGCCTGACCTACCAGGAGCAACTGGGGGTTCAGTGTCTTGCTCAAAGACACTTTTGACATGCAGACTGCAGACAGAGTGGGAATTGAACCACTGACCCTCCAGTTAGTAGTCGACTAGACTACACCTGTGCCACAGCCGGTGTAGTGTGGTGCAAACAGCCTCTCTTTTACACAGTGTGGTAGGTTGCCTGTTGGGCTTTTTTGGGCTTGTTTCCATAGAGCTGGTTGCTTGTTTCTCTCATGAGACCTGGCAACACTGCAAACAAGCCCCACCCGCTCGGTTCATCTGACTCTCAGTTCAGTGAGTGGTAGACAGTTGGAGCTCCAGTACAACACTGAATGATTAAGTGTACCACAGATCTTTTTAGCTTGACTCAGTACGCTCAGTGAACTGTGGATCCCGTCACTTGCCTCCATCTGAGGCTGCCTCTCTGCTCTGCTACCACAACGCGTCTTCTTTTCCACATAGCCCACACACGTGAGACAATGTGGGGAAAAAACCAAACATAGTATGTATGCACAGGATCCATATTTTGATTGTGTTTGCTAATATATTAACTTAGCCACCTTACGAAGGGGTCAAAATATCGTACATTACGGGATTTTTGGAATTATTGATCGTACATCGTACAGAGGGCAAAACTATCCTACAAATATGATAATTATTGTACGTCTGGCAACACTGGTCACCAGTTCAATCGCTGACTGGCAGGGATCAGATGTGGGTGGGACAGATGACATAGCAGTGTTTGCTCCACCCTCATTAATTTCACTGTGGTGCCCTTGAGCAAGGCACTTTTTGCAGTTGCTCAGTGGCCACAGGTCAGTGAGTGGTTGTACTGGGCTGCTTCCGAGTGTGAATGTGAACAGGGCATCCTTGAAAAAGAGAGGTTGCCTCTCAATGTTTGTAATTATGTTTTATTTCTGCTACTTAGAAATTATCACAAGGGAGTCTGTAAGAATGAACACACTCATGGTGCCAGCCTCCAGTGGTCATTTCAGGAACTACAGTCTGTAGAACTTCCTTATCATCGCAAAGGCTAACAATGAAAATCAATGACTGCTTTCATTATTGCACTTGCTTTTAAGATGCGCATGAGCCAAAACAGAAGTTTTAATAAGAAAGATTGATGTACAGCTTATAATGCTAATAAAAGAGTTGTCTGGGGAAATATATTCAATCTTTGATAGGATTCAGGCAAACACAGAAGCTGGGACCATAAACACTGCCTTTAGAAACTTGAGAACAGGCCATGTTGGTTTCTGGAAGTCCAAAACAACCAATGCAAACATCACTTTTCAAAGGCTTTTGTTTAGATTGGAGACACTCACAATCTTGCAGACATTTAAAAGAGATTCTTACAATGTTAGGTTCATTTTTCACTAGTGTGGGCCAAGTTGAAAATAAACTGAGGCCTTGTGTTTATGTTTTGAATGATTTGTTTAACAGCAGCCTCAATGTGCTGAAAGAGAAGAGATGAAAACAATGAATAATGATAGAGTTTGAGTGAGTGGGGAGGAAAAACTAATAACTACACCAAAAATAAGATGAAATATTTCCATGTCATTTTTGCCCAAGGTTATCAATTGGTGGCACTCTGTCAATGGCACTAGTGCTTTTGGGCAGGCGGACGGGATGGGGGGGAAGGTGTTCGTCTGTGCTTTGGCTTTGTTATACGATGCATTGGCTAATGTAAGTTGAAAAAGTTTGTCATGAGTGTGCTTAAACACAAATTGGATCTTCTGGATCTACTGTCTCCAAAACGTGACTTTCCCAAAGTTCTAGTAAGAATTACTTTAGCTTACCTATTTTTTAATTTATTTAATTTAAATAAATTCAATGTAATTAATGTCCATCCATCCATCCATCTTCTACTGCTTTTCCGGAGGTCCGGGTCGCGGAGGCAGCAGTTCAAGCAGAGAAGCCCAGACTTCCCTCTCCCCAGCCACCTGCTCCAGCTCTTCAGAGGGGATACCAAGGCGTTCCCAGACCAGCTGGGAGACATAAGGGCCTTTTCCACTAGCACGCTTTAGCGCGACACGGGACGGCTCAGCACGTTTTGTACGCTTTTCCACAAGCCCCAACACGGTTTAACAGCCGCGATTCTCAGCCCCGCTCCAGGGCAGGGTACAGCAGTGCTGAGCTGTGCCGTGTTGTGACGTTAACAGACTGGTCGCCGCTGATTGGTCAGGTCGTAACCGGCGCTGATTGGTCAGGTTGTAACCGCCCCTCTCCTCCTCCTCTTCTACCAAATCTTCACGACCTTCTCAATAAAGTTTTTGAAAAAAAAAAAAGAATCTTCACGACCGCCTTTACTCAGCACGCAACCACTGTTGGCGGATTATTTTCAGTGTATTGCTGTGCTATTTTCATTTATTCTCTATCAAAAATGGCTTCGCGTAATAAGGGTGTTCCATGGATCACTGCATTGTCAGACGAACGTATCCAGCGCGAGTTAGACGGAGCCGCCCGGAATGAAAAAATATACCGGGAGGTCTCGACATCGGAGTCCTTTAACGGTGAGTTTTAATTTTTTTTTTATTGTGCGTTTTTTCGCAAATATATTCGGTAAGACGCTCAGTTTATTTATGCAGTAAAAAAGCTGTTCATTTGTGGATGGATCGCTGCTTTATTGCAGCACACTGCGGACTAAAGCTTTTATCTTAATTATTCATATGAACAATACGCTGAAATAAGCTTATGTATTCTTGTTAAAAACTATTGTCTTTTCTGTATATCTTGCACTTACGTGCTGTATTTTATTGTGTGCATTTTCCTTGTAGAATCATCTCACGCGTCCGCCGCGACAGCCCGCACGGATTAATTCAACCGAGCCTTCCTGAACCAGAGCTGGCAGAGACGGCTTCATTCAACCGAGTCTTCGTGACCCAGTTTGGGAAGCTGGTGTAGAGGCACTCAGTGGTCGGCGTGTATAAAATGTCGATTAACCTTCATGTTGTGTTGCAAAGTTTTTTTTTTTCTTTTAATATTTTGTATATAATAAAATGGAATTGTTTTGGAAAGTGTGGTTTGTCTGTTATAACACTGAATTATAAAACAGTATAATTACATAGAAATTCCATTGCCTAGTGTGATTAAAATGATGCTGATCATCCTGTCAGGGGTCAACCATTGTAAAGGTAATGTAATTTTTAACTAGACCAAAAAAGAAATCTTTTTGTAAGCTTTCTGTTCTTTTTATTGAAATATCATAAAAAATTAGCACCAAGTCAAAGTAGGTACAAGTATATGTAAATTGAATGTTCTATCGGCATTCCAAATTCAGAGATTTACAATACTTTAGAAGGAGTGTAGCATCATCTAAACGGAAAATAATAATACTGTTGTTCCAAACGTTGACCTGAAGGTGAAAAACATGAATTTTTTTAATTCAGTACATCCAAAATGCCCTAGGATGTAAAAAATAATACAATTTGGTGTTGGCCAGTGTGCCACCGTCTCATTATTTAATACGAATAAAAACAAGTTTCAGCTCATTATTTCTAGGTCATTTGGCAGTTAATTCAAAACAGAAGTGACTTGTGTCGTTGCAGCTTAATTATGAGATAAAATTAATTGTGAGATAAAACCACAGAGCGAGCAAGGCAATAATCCTTGGATCCTTTTTTGTCTCGTGTAAATAAGGACTCAGTCGGGTGCGTAATGTCACGGGAGTGTGGCCCCGCCTCGCTGAGAATCTGCCGCTGCCCCGCTTCTAAAACCTCCTAACACAAACTATCACAGCACAAGCACAACACCGTGCTAATGGAGACAGAAGCATTCCGAGCCGTACTGAAGTGAATCGAGCCGTACCGAGGTGTGCTGGGCTAGTGGAAAACAGGCTATAGTCTCTCCACTGAGTCTTGGGTCTGCCCCGGGGTCTCCTCCCATGGGACGTGCCTGAAACACCACAAGTGGGAGGCGTTCAGGAGGCATCCTAATCAGATGCCCATACCACCTCAACTGACTCCTTTCAATGTGGAGGAGCAGCAGTTCTACTCTGAGCCTCTCCCGGATGACTGAGCTCCTCACCCTATGTCTGAGGGTGAGGCCAGCAATCCTACGGAGAAAGCTCATTTCAGCCGCTTGTATCCGCGATCTTGTTCTTTCGGTCATTACCCAAAGCTCGTGACCATAGGTGAGAGTAGGAACGTAGATTGACTGGTAAATCGACAGTTTTGCCTTAGAACTAAGTTCCCTCTTCACCACAACAGACCGGTACAACGTCCGCATCACTGCAGATGCTGCTCCAATCCGTCTGTCAATGTCTCGCTCCATTTTCCCCTCATTCCTGAACAAGACCCCAAGATACTTAAATTCCTCCACTTGGGGCAGGAGCCTGTCCCCAACCCAGAGAGGACAATCCACCTTTTTCCGGCTGAGGACCATGGACTCGGACTTGGAGGTGCTGATTCTCATCCCAGCCGCTTCACACTCAGCAGCAAACCGTCCCAGCAAGAGCTGTAGGTCATTGCTGGATGAAGCCAACAGGACAACATCATATGCAAACAACAGAGATGAGATCCTGTGGTCACCAAGCATGACACCCTCCATTCCCTGGCTGCGCCGAGAAATCCTGTCCATAAAAATTATGAACAGGATCGGTGACAAAGGGCAGCCCTGGCGGAGTCCAACTCTCACTGGGAATGAGTCCAACCGAGTGTTGGCAATACGAACCAAACTCTCACAATGGTCATACAGACACCGAATAGCTCGTAACAACAAGCCCCATACCCCATACTCCCGAAGCACCCCACACAAAAAACCATGAGGGATGCGGTCAAATGCCTTCTCCAAGTCCACAAAACACATGTAAACTGGTTGGGCAAACTCCCACGAACCCTAGAGAATTCTCAAGAGGGTAAAGAGCTGGTCCGATGTGCCACGGCCAGGACGAAAACCACATTGCTCCTCCTGAATCCAAGGTTCGACCAACGGCCGGACTCTCCTCTCCAGTACCTTGGTATAGACCTTCCCAGGGAGGCTGAGGAGTGTGAGCCCTCTAAAGTTGGAGCACAACCTCCGGTCCCCTTTTTTGAAGAGAGGAACCACCACCCCAGTTTGCCGTGCCAAAGGCACTGTCCCCGGCCTCCACGCAATGTTGCAGAGGCGTGTCAACCATGACAGCCCAACAACATCCAGGGTCTTGAGGTACTCAAGGTACCACCTTGGCGACCTCAGCCCCTGTGATAGGCAAGTCGTCCCCCTCGTCCACAAGCCCTGCTTCCTCTGTGGAAGGTGTATCGAAGGGGTTGAGGAGATCCTCGAAGTATTCCTTCCACCACCCGACGATATCCCCAGTCAAAATCAACAGCGCCCCATCCACACCATACACAGTGTGGACAGAGAGCTGCTTCCCCCTCCTGAGCCACCGGACAGTTTGCCAGAATCTCTTTGAGGCTGACTGAAAGTCTTGTTCCATGGCCTCACCGAACTCCTCCCATACCCGGGTTTTTGCTTCAACAACAACCCGAGCTGCACTCCGCTTGGCCTGCCAGTACACCTCAGCTGCTTCGGGAGTCCCACAAGCCAACCAAGCCTGATAGGATTCCTTCTTCAGCTTAATGGCCCCCCTCACCACTTGTGTCCACCACTTGGTTCGGGGGTTTCCACCTCAAGATGCCCTGACGACCTTGCGGCCACAGCTCTGGGCCACCGCTTCAACAATAGAGGTGGAGAACATGGCCCATTCAGACTCCATGTCTCCAGACTCCCTCGGAATGTGGTTGAAGTTCTTCCGGAGGTGGGAGTTGAAGACCTCCCGGACAGGGGCCTCAGCCAGACATTCCCAGCACACCCTCACTATATGTTTGGGTCTACCAGGTCTGAATGGCATCCTCCCCTGCCATCGGATCCAACTCACGACCAGGTGGTGATCAGTTGATAGCTCTGCACCTCTCTTTACCTGAGTGTCCAAGACATACGGTTGCAGGTCTGATGACACGATAACAAAATCGATCATCAACCTGCGACCTAGGGTGTCCTGGTGCCAAGTGCACATATGGACACCCTTATGCTTGAACATGGTGTTTGTTATGGACAAACTGTGGTTACCACAGAAGTCCAATAACTGAACACCACTCGGGTTCAGATCAGGCAGGCTGTTCCTCCCAATCACCCCCTTCCAGTTTCACTGTCGTTTTCCACCTGCGCACTGAAGTCCCCCAGTAGGACAATGGAGTCTCCAAGAGGAGCACCCTCCAGCACCCCAGTCAGAGACTCCAAAAAGGGTGGGTACTCTGAAACATCATTTGGTGCATAGGCACAAACGATGGTCAGGACCCGTTTCCCAACCCGAAGTTGCAGGGAAACAACCCTTTCGTCCACCGTGGAAAACTCCAATATAGAGGCAGCAAGGTGGGGGGATACAAGAATACCCACCCCTGCTCATCGCCTCTCGCCCGGGGCAACTCCAGAGAAGGCCAAGCTCCAGCCCCTCTCCAGGAGACTGGCTCCGGAACCAGAGCTGTGTGTTGAGGTGAGGCCGACTATATCTAGCCGGTATCTCTCAACCTCATGCACCAGCTCAGGCACCTTACCCACCAGAGAGGTGACATTCCACGTACCAAAAGCCAGTTTAGAAAGCCTGGGATCAGTCCACCAAGGTCTCCGCCTTTGACCGCCACCTAATCCACATAGCACCGGACCCCCATGATCTCTCCTGCAGGTAGTGAGCCCACTGGAGGGCGGACCCATGTAACTCCTTCGGGCTAAGCCTGGCCGGGTCCCATGGGTGGAAACCCAGCCAACAGATGCTAGCCATTGAGCCCCTCCCCCAGGCCTGGCTCCAGGGTGGGGCCCCAGTAACCCCATACCGGGCGGGGTGCACTGAATCCTTGATCTAGTATTTATCATGAGAGTCTGTTGGATCGTTCTTAGTCTGGCCCTTCACCCAGGACCAGTTTATCTTGGGCGACCCTATCGGAGGCAAATTGCCCCGGACAACGTAGCTCCTGGGATCACTGAGGCACACAAACCCCCCACCATGATAAAGTGACGATCCATGAGAGGAAGGGTTAACCAAATGCAGAGAAAGGTACAAGGGGCGGTTTGGTGGCCAAAAATCAGCCAAGCAGTAAAGAACAAAGTGTTATCATGTTCCTACTGTAACGAGTACAAATCAAGCCAACACCGAGAACCACTCATTACCACATCGCTCCCAGACTTGCCCTGGCAAAAACTTGTAGGAGATTTGTGTGAATTTAAAGGACAAAATTCTTGGTAGAGACTGACTACTGCTCACGATGGTTAGAAATACTGAACCTAACCAAAACCTCAAGCAAAGCTGTGATAAACAAGTTACTAAACATATTTGCATGTTTTGGGATACCAGAAGAGTTAATAACTGATAATGGTCCTCAATTTACATCGTAGCAGTTTCAGAACTTCACAAGTACAACATCAGACACACAACATCGAGCCCGTACTACCCCCAAGCCAATGGGATGGCAGAGCGAGCTGTCAGAACAGCAAAAGGGATCCTGCAACAACCAGACCCTTTGCTTGCCCTCCTAAGTTACAGAGATACTACTGCTGAACCAACCAAAGATAGTCCAGCTAGACTCCATATGGGCAGAAGGTTACGGGCCACTGTTCCCAAGCTCATTCAACAGCTGAAGCCAGCTTGACCAGATCTGTCTACTGTTAAACAGAATTATGCTTAAGTTAAGCATGCCTATAAAAGCACTTACAATGGGAGGTACTCAGCTAAGCAACTTCCCACCTTAGACATAGGAGACAGAGTTAATCTTAAGACAGACATGGAGAAGACATGGAGCAGAACTGGAGTCATTCAGACGACAAGTTTTACACCTCGCTCATTTGTCATGAAAACACAACAAGGAGTCAGTAAGATTCAACCGCAGACATCTGCAGATCGTGAATCAGGAGCATCAAGAAACACAACCTGAGAATATCACCATACCACCACATTGTGTTGTTACGAGACAGGAGCCACCTACTCCTACACGGACCAACACTGGGACCTCAGAGGTGACACCATCCACCGGAGTAGTGACAACACGATCCAGACAAGTTGTAAAGCCTGTAGTCAAATTGACTTATTATCTAGAGAAATGTGGAACAACATGGGGCAGAATAATCCCCTTCCCATTTCATCAGGGAGTGGTAGTCTACCCACTTTCCTGTAGGTTAGGAATGTTCTCCTTTAAGCCATGCTTATGTTTGTTAAAATGTTAAAAAGGTGAAAAGAAAAAAAAAAGTCTGTTGAAAGTCATTCCTTAAAGACGTGTGAAAAAAGTCTTATAAAGATAAAGCTGTTCATTAGAATATGTTTTTGTGTCTATGCTTAACCCTTTGAGTGTGAGAATTTGCATGCCCCTTGTGGCAGAGCGTGGCACTGCGCCTGCCTTCTCACTCTGACTTTGTCAAAAGTAAGTGAGAAATTTCTGGGTTTTTTTAATGTACTGATTTCTTGTTCATATACTTTGAAGATGAGGTACCTCTGTACAAAAAATGGTGTCAAAAGACTGAACCATTTTTTTGTGTAAATACGTCCAAAGTCCAGTTTTGACTGAGTTATGGAATTTTAAAGAGGTGCCGCGACATTATGAAAATTAGATGCATAAATTTATTCCTATCTGAAACTTTGGATCATATTTTACATCTTTCTAATTGACAGTAAGCCGTTATCTCTTACCACTTTGAAGTTATAGCCTTGGAAATCTGAACTATTTTATTAACAAAAAACATTTACCACTCTTCACCACTAGGGGGTATGTCGCAGTTTGGCAACATACACACTCATAGGGTTATTAAGTTCAGACATAGTATGGTCTGTTATAGGTGACTCCATATTTAGGCTGCGTGGCCACCAAATGTGTTTTTTGTCGCCCGACAGCCCTGAGCTTTTATTTATTTATTTATTTATTTTCTACTCGTTTTAGTTCTGCATTTAATATGAACCTTGAATTTTAAATTTGAATTTGAATTTTTTTCAGTGTTTGTGCGCTGCACTCTGGGGGAAAAAAAGTCTGTGCCCTGTATCCCTGCAACAGCTTGTCACTCTCAGCTCATCACTCCTGCTTTTCCTATTGTCAGACTTTCTACAGATTTTTTTAATAGCAGTCTCTAAATAACAATGGACAGGAAACATTTTCTAGCAGCTCTGGATGTAAAATATGATGACACGGAAAGCAGGAGTCTGAGTACAGACTAGTACTGGTGTCCTATGGCCCGCCCATGCAGCAGTTCTGATTGGCTGCTTAAGGTCTGACATTGACAAGCTCAGCTGCAGTTTCTGAAAAGTTGAACTTTTTTCAACTCTGAGCGCTCTGAGCGCCGCGACAAAAAACGGCCACCGCCGAGCACGTTTCAGCACCGTGGGCGCTCAGCGCTGTAAACTCTGGGCTACATAGAGAATGAATGGAAAATAGCCGCCCAGAGTGGAAAAAACCCGTTTGGTGGACACGCAGCCTTAAAAGGGGGAGATGTGGCGTAAGCCAGTGTTTCTTTATGACAGTTGCACATGCACAAAGGGGACTGCCACCTGCTATGTTGTAAGCGGCAAAGAAAGAGATTAAAGCCTTCAGGTAACTGAAAGCCTTGACTCCTCGTGTTTGTTTGTTTGAAGAAGTTACCCACATTACAATTATATTTGCATAAAGCTCAGATCCTGTCTACTTTATGCAAATGAAGCAGTTAATGGTGTTCACGTCTGAGAATTATTGTTAAACATTTAAATTAACTGTTGTTAGTCTGCTTCTCCGTGGCTCGCCACCTTATCTGGTGTAGGGATTTGCATGCCCTAATGATCCCACAAGGCAAATTACAACAAGCACCTCCATTGGCTCACCACCTGATAGAGGGATCATAGATATCATACAGTGGATCCGGAAGGTATTCACAGTGCTTCACTTTTTCCACATTACGTTATGTTACAGCCTTATTCCAAAAGGGATTAAATTTTTTTTTCTCAAAATTCTACACACAGTAGGCTACTCCATAATGACTATACTCCATAATGAATGTGAAAAAAAAAGTGTTTTGGTTTTTTTATTTTTGCAAATTTATTTAAAAAAACTAAGATATCACATGTACATAAGTATTCACAGCCTTTGCTCAATACTTTGTTGAAGCACCTTTGGCAGCAGTTATAGCCTCAAGTCTTTTTGAATATGACACCACAAGCTTGGCACACCTATCTTTGGGCAGTTTCACGCATTCCTCTTTGCAGCATCTCTCAAGGTCTGTCAGGTCAGATGGAAAGCGTCGGTGCACAGCCATTTTCAGATCCCTCCAGAGATGTTCAATTGGATTCAAGTCTGGGCTCTGGCTGGCCCACTCAAGGACATTCACAGAGTTGTCCTGAAGCCACTCCTTTGATATCTTGGCTGTGTGCTTAGGGTCGTTGTCCTGCTGAAAGATGAACTGTCACCCCAGTCTGAGGTCAAGAGTGCGCTGTAGCAGGTTTTCATCCAGGATGTCTCTGTATATTGCTGCATTCATCTTTCCCTCTATCCTTACTAGTCTCCCAGTTCCTGCCGATGAAAAACATCCCCACAGCATGATGCTGCTACCACCATTGGCATGGTTATGAATGGTGCCTGGTTTCTTCCAAACATGACACCTGGCATTCACGCCAAAGAGTTCAATCTTTGTCTCATCAGACCAGAGAATTTTGTTTCTTTTTGTACCCTTCCCCAGATTTGTGCCTCAAGACATCCCTGTCTTGGAGGTCTACAGACAATTCCTTTGACTTCATGCTTGGTTTTTATAGACAATTCATTTGACTTCATGCTTGGTTTGTGCTCTGACATGCAGTGTCAACTGTGGGACCTTACATAGACACGTGTGTGTGCCTTTCTAAATCATGTCCAATCAACTGAATTTACCACAGGTGGACTCCAATTAAGCTGTAGAAACATCTCAAGGATGATCAGTGGAAACAGGATGCACATGAGCTCAATTTTGAGCTTCATGGCAAAGGCTGTGAATACTTATGTACATGTGAGTTCTTAGTTTTTTATTTTTAATAAATTTGCAAAAATCTCAAAAAACTTTTTTCACATTGTCATTATGGGGTATTGTGTGTTGAATTTTGAGGAAAAAATGAATTTAATCCCTTTTGTAATAAATTCCACAAACTGCAGTTGGCGTGTGGGTCTGTGTCTGCCCTGAGGGGCAAATCATGATAAGATGCTTCTAAGGTGCACGACAACATATCACACAATAAATAATAAAAATCACATCCACACACATTCCACAATAGTTAAAACCCTAAAAATCTGACATAACCTGCAAACCTGGGCTGCACGGTGGCGCAGTGGTTTAGCACTGTGGCAGCACAGTTTTACCCTTGGCCGGGGGATCGCGGGGATCATGAGGTCGTGGGTTCGATCCCAGCCCCCGACCAACAGTGAGCTGTGTGGAGTTTGCATGTTCTCCCCGTGTTGCGTGGGTTTACTCCGGGATTTCTCCGGTTTCCTCCCGCATACCAAAAACATGTAGGTTTAGGGCGCTCGCGCACGCAGCGACCAGCAGCCGGTGGCTTGTCACCAGACTGCAAACCAAGTCTACCTACGGGTACAAATAAGTAACAAAAAAAAAACAAAAAAAACCTGCAAATAAGGTTAAAGTGACATAGTGTAAAAATGAGCACGAGTGATCGTTATTGAGAGTTTAGTGCAATAATGGCCAGTGGGAAGAAACTGTTTCTGAATCTAGATGTATGAGCTTTGATGGACCTATAGCGTCTGCCTGACGACAAGTTAGGCAGACACTATAGGTCCATTAGGGCTGCAGATGGTTGCTTATATTTTCACTGGAGATAAAAATATGATCGTATTAAACTTACAATGTAAAAATTTTGTCTGCTACTGCACAATTAGGTAGGAAACAATATACAGAAGACATGCACTGAAGCTTGATGTCCTACTAAATTTTATTAGGTCCATGTGAGTCCTGCAGTGAGTCATTTTAATACACTGAAATTTCAATGTCTGGGAAAAAAATATCAGTCTGCTTCACCTAGCTGTCCAGTTAAAGCTAAGCAGCAACTGGGTCTGAATCTGTTTTAAATTGGATATGGTTGTAAATCTGTACATCCAGTAAATATGGGCATGGTGTAAATCTTCCACCCCTCTGTGCTCAGTGGCTTTCTCCTCCCCCTAAATGGGGCTCTGATTTTCAGGCACACCTGCTCACCTTTTTCAGTCATTGACACTACATATTCAGAATCACCATTACATATCTGACTCCGTGCTTGATTAATCACTGATTGTGGTTTGTGGTGATGTGTGAGGGTGCTGTCACATGCTTAGGAAAGATTCATGACCAGTGCAGGGTGGTGAATGCTGGCAAATTCCTAACAGTAAAGCCACAGCACACACAGTTTTCAAAGCTTAAATAAACACACTAAATAGTCTCAAACAGCCTTGTGGTGTGTCTTCTCAAATACATTGCCATGTGACTGTGATGTCACTTGTTCTGACTTCCATGATGGAAAAAATTATGGAACTACCCATTCTTAAAACTGCAGTATACTGTACATCTCTTACTGTGTGTTAAAGGCTTTTGCCATCGGTGTTAAGCAACCAAAATATCACCTTTCAAGTCATTTTAGTCTAAGCATATAATTCTCTTGTATATTTTACCCAGCTGTCTTGACATTAAAACCACAAAGAATTTGAATTATATTCTGTTAAGACATGCCTGCAAAATTATAACATTATGCTGCAAACCCTTGAGTTGGAAAAAGACATTTAAATATCTCGGAGCACGCTCAGAATGACAGGGTAACGAAGTGCATTAAAAAGTACCAAAGATTAGCTTAACTAATGCTATCCAGGCAGAGCAAGTGGAAGGCAGAGTGCTGCTTTTCATTGGCACCAACTCGCCAACTGGCAAGTACAGCCAGTGTAGACTTTCCAGATGTGCCTGTCCTTGTATGATCCTCAGCTCTCCTCTGAGGTCTCACCTCGGGGATGGAAACAGGACGAGGAAACACACGCAGCAAGGGAGCCCGCTCATCTGGCCAGCCTGAGAGAGAGCATCGTATACATGCAGGAAGCCCAGCAGACAGAGAAAGGGCCGCTCCACAGCGGGCATGCCACAATCAACAGCATGGGCGATGGCTGGCATAGATGCTTGAAAACATGCCAGCATTTCTTTAAATCAGCATTTTAATGGAACGTGTTATGTGGTTATTTTGCCTTCAACTGGCGGGGAAAGAGAAAACAACATCCCAGTATGAGTTCTTTTATCTAATGCACCTAGCTTTTATCTATCCAAACCATCTCTTATGTAATGAAAGATATGAGAGGACACAGCTACATTGCAGACAAAGGTGTCTCAGCCCAAGGGATAATTTTAGTTCTGGCAGGAGAATTAAACTACTTAAATACCTATATAATAATGTGGCACGGTAGTGGTTAGCATTGCCACCTCATAACTAGAAGATATGGGGTTATAATCTTCTCACTAAGCTGGGACCTTTCTATAAGAGTTTATATTTTCTGTCTTTGATTCTAGTGGAGTCGAACAAAGTAGTTGCAGATTTTAATGTAGTGAAATTTCAGTGAAATCCCTGTCTAACATTTGGGTGGTCTGAATGCTTCATATCTCATTGAAGGTTGATTAGATCACTGTGGCATAGTAAAACAACAAATCAAATAGCTACCACAAAGCAAAATATATTCAGTACTCTATTGTCTTTGGGATTTCAGATCTACAGAGAAATAGTGACCAAAATAATTCATCAAGGCAGTGGTATCAGCTCTTATTTGTGCTGTAACCCCTCCCAGCCAAGTGACATTAAAAAAAAACAGCCTGGTGTTTAATGTTCTGTTATTCTCAGGCACATTTACAGTTCCAGTTTCATTGTTCCTGGTATTTCTAGACAACCACACCACATACATGCTTATCCACAAAGTAAAACATAACATTGCAGATGAAAAATTGGCAGCAGGGTGGATTTTAGCACTGCTACCTCACAACAAGAGGGTCAGAAGTCAAGCCTAGGTACAGCAATACTGTGTAGAGTTTTCATATTCTCCCCATGTTTGCGTGAGTTTACCCCAGGTATTCCAGTTTCCTATCACAATCCAAAAGACATACCTTCATGAGGATGAGGCATAATGATTGCAAAGAACACATTAACCCTCAATTTTAGAGCCTTATTAGAGAGAGGAAAAATCATTTTCAACTGTTTAAACCCTTTCAGGTTGCAAGGGACTGGAGTCTATCCCAGAATCTTTGGGTGCACCCTGGACAGTTCACCAGTCCATTGCAGGGCCAACACAGAGAGACAGACAGACAACCATTGACTCTCACGTTCATACTTAAGGAGAATTTATTGCAAAATTGTCCTTATCCCCAGTTGATGCTAATTCCCTAACATGCATGTTTTTTGGACTGCAGGTCAGGCATTGGCTTGTTTGCTACCGGATAACCATGAAAACCGGTACTACCTGTCTCATGGGTCGGGCCGTCGGCGACTCAACCGGCATCCCTGCCCTTCCGAGGGCATGAAGGGTGGAACAGGGCATCCTGGCAGAACTAAAAACAATATCTGCCACAGGTCTGTGGTGGAGCACTTCCAGTTACACAGGGTGAGACTGGACATCCTGGCAGATAAACACATCTGTTGCAAGGTCTGTGGTGGACTGTGCCAGTCGGTGCATTGTGACATGCACTACACAAAGAGCAGAGATAAACAAACCTATCATCTGGTCAGTCACTGCAACAGATACTGAAGTCAGTTTGTCTTGGCTTGTCCTTGCCACTGATAATACCTTTATCTGCCAAGAATGTGCTGTTAGTCCAGCAAAAGCTAGCAGTACTCAAATACTTTGCAAGCAGTTTCATGAAATAGTCAATCAGAAGGCAACTCATACCGGCTCGGACATCGCCCGGGCTTACAAGGTCTGCACTGATCTGTTCACACTCCGACAGGCAGCGAAAAGTAAGCTAGGAGCAGGAAGACAAAAGAAGAGGAAAACAGCAACCTTGTGTGTAGCAGTATGGAATGTACGTACTCTCTTGGATAGAACAACATCACAGCGCCCAGAAAGACAGACCGCGCTTGTGGCCCTGAAAATGAACAGGTACAATGTAGACATAGCTGCACTTGGTGAAACAAGATTGACAGATGAACTTGAGATGGCTCGGACATGTTGAGAGGATGGACCACCAGCGTCTCCCTCGGCAGTTACTCTACTCAGTTATGCGAGGGCAAATGCAATCAGGGTAGACCAAGGCTCAGATTTAAAGACACTGTAAAAAGAAACTTGAAGAAGTTGGACATAGACAGGAGTTCCTGGCAGCAGAAGGCTAAGGATAGAGTTGTGTGGAGGAATCTAATCAGACCTAAATGAAACAGTCATTGTCGCCCACGACAGACTGCTATGATGATGATGATGATGATGATGAGAAGGAAACCAGAGTAAAAACTCCACACAGAAGGGTCTTCGCTGGCCAAGGGTGGAACTAAACCCACAACTTCTTGCTGTATTGCTACAGTGCTAACCACTGTTCCACCAAGCTTTTTGGAGTTATAAATTAACCTAACATGCATGTCTTTTGTCAGAAACAACCTTCGGTTGGCAGGAATACCTTCTTTAGGTGAGTACATCTTAGTTGTAAGAATGTTTTATTTAATACAAAATAAATGCATCTCATGGGCTGTAAAAATATGAAGCCTAAATGGCTAAGAAAGCACACACAAATGATCCAACGAATGACAAAGAAACCAAAGGGAATAATCCTGAAATGTTGCCACAGAGAGGAATGAAAACAGTGGGTATATATAGGGACACAGAAATTAACTAACACAGAACAGCTGGGTAGCTAATTAGGGTCAAATCAAAACACACGAGTGGCTGACGGAAATGGGGAAAATGACGGGAGGGACTAGAAAGCATAACTGAACTAAGAAACTAAGGATAACCCAACAAACGAATGATGACAGAATAAAAGATGCAAACAGTTCAAAAACAATAGAAAGCGTGGACATGATGTCCAGATAATGACACCCCCCCACTGTTAAGGGCAGATTCCAGATGCCCCAATAACAAAATAATGAATACCCCAATCGGGTGGGAGGAGGGTGACAATGGCACATCGGGGAAAAACAAGAACACAAACACATAAGAAAAAATGTTCATCAGGTGGTTGGCCAAAATCCCAAGACCACTAACAGGAGGAATATTTCATATGTGGTGGCCTACCAAAGTCCAAGGGCCCCCAGATGGAGGAGCAGGATGGGTCAGGGGGTCGCCCAGAGTCCATGGGTCCCCAGACCAAAGAACACGGTGAATCTGGTGGCCTCCCCAAGTCCATAGACCACCAGACAGAAAAACATGGTGCTGCAGGAGCTTTAAGTTCAGGAACCAGTGGCTGGTGAGTGCTGATCTCAAACTATGATGATAGAGTGGCCTGCTCCTGTGATGCCAATGATGGAGCAGCCTGCTTCGATGATGGCAATGATGGAGCGACCTGCTCCGGTGACGGTGATGATGGAGTGGACTGCTCAGATGGCCCAGGTGGAGCAGACTGCTCAGACGGCCCAGGTGGAGTTTAAAGCTCAGACGGCCCAGGTGGAGCAGACTGCTCAGACAGCCTAGGTGGAGTGGAAAGCTCAGACAGCCCAGGTGGAGCAGACTGCTCAGACGACAAAGGTGGAGCGGACTGTACTGACGACCAGGGTGGAGCGGCCTGCTCTGACGGCCAAGGTGGAGCAGCCTGCTCTGACTTTGAAGGCTGACGGGCGGTGACCCCAGACAGCAAAGGCTGAAGGGCGACTTGCTCAGATGACGGCAAGGATAGAACGAACTCAGATGATGATGATGAAGGCCTACAGTAACACTGTAGGCTACTCTTGCTGAGAGCATGAATAAAAAGAATGAAAAAATAATTATCCATTACAACAGCTAAATTGCATTGAATGCATGTAAAAGAGTATAGATTTCGAAATTATGGCAGCACCTTCATTTGAAAACTCCCTAACCGCAGTGGTCCCCAACTAAATGGTACCAAGCGCAGAGAAAAAAGAAATAATTTATTCTGTTGCTTTGTGTTGTCAATCGAAGTCTTTGTTTTTCTGAAAAAAAAAATACTGAATATTCTCTCTTTCCATGCCTAACTCCTACCTGTCTGTCTATCTGCTGGATGTCTTGACACACACTCGTCTCATCAGATACTCATCTTTCCTTTAGCAGGAGTCATACGGGGAGAAGGGGCTCTCCTTGAGGGTTTGCCGGGGGTGCACGTTGGTCCGTGTCCAGACCGGAGATTCACAGCTTTAAAGCTCATTGACAAGATGTAGTAATGATTTTACCTCTAAAGATGTATAAAATGTTCAAACGCTGGCTGTAGTGTTATATTTGCTTGTTTGTTTGTGGTTTTACGGTATCTCTCCTCATACACTAATGCTAATGCTAATGCTCTCTTCCACAACGGGGTGCTTTTCAGGCAGGCGAACGTTTTTCAACACAAACCCGGCACTTCATACACGCGGTCAAGACAGAGACATGGGGAGACATCCGCCAGTGGGCGGGGGGAGATGGAGGACAGGATGGTGTGGGAAAACTCACGGGTGAGTGTGTGTTTTTTTTTTTTTAATCACACAGTTTTTTGCTGATGTGTTCTGTTAATACTTACTGTAAACACGGAAGTGAGCACGGTGCAGCAACACATTTGATTGGTTAGACTTAGTGTTTGAGCGCTACTCAGGGACAAATTTGATTGAGGAAATTGATGGAAGTTGACGAGGATTGGCCAAAATTGCGGGAAAGCTGTGGTGATTGGACAAAGTTGCAAGGTCGCTCAAACGGTGTGGTGATGGCCTGATTTTGCTTGAATTAGTGTGATCACAATATCGCAAAATCCTGGAGGGACTGGTAAGAGTGAACAAACAACAGATCTTCCACATGAATTGTTGTTGGTTTTTTTTTTAATAATAGACAAAGGTCTGCATTCAATTTGTTAAACTTTTTTGTTTTTCTACAAATGTAATTCCAGATGCCTGAATGATATCATCATTTGAAGACTTCTGAGGACAATAAGTTTCAGGTAGGATTTCAGTAAGGCCTAAAAAGAAAGTGTAGAACAAAGAAAAAGCAGGGCCCCATTTCTGTCTTTGCCTTGGGCCGCAAATGGACTAAGTCCACCTCTGCACTAAAGTCCATACCCACAGAGTCCTTTGGTGGCAACATTCTGTCAGAAACAACCTTTGGTTGGCAGGAAGGATGACTCCTTTAGGCGAGTACGGCTTAGTTATAAAAGTGTTTTATTCGATACAAAATAAATGCAGCTCAGGGGCTGTAAAAAATATGAAGACTAAAGGGCTGAGAAAACACACACAGATGAGCCAACAAATGACAAAGAAACTATCCATCCATTTTCTACCACTTTTCCGGAGGTCCAGGTCACGGAGGCAGGAGCTCAAGCAGAGAAGCCCAAACTTCCCTCTCCCAGGACACCTGCTCCAGCTCTTCAGAGAGGATACCAAGATGTTCCCAGGCTAGCTGGGGAGATGTAGTCTCTCCAGCATGTCCTGCGTATGCCCGGGGTCTCCTCCCCGTTGGACGTACCCGAAACACCTCAAGTGGGAGGCGTCCAGGAGGCACCCTGATCAGATGCCCAAACCACCTCAACAGTCCAAACAAACAAACAGATGAGTAGCTCTGGGCATACAGGGATGATTGCCAGGACGTTCTACAGTAAACAGGTGAGTACAACACAGGGAAATGACCCAAGGCACTACAGACGGAACTGAAGCGGGGGAAAACTAAAGCGAAGACTCAATGCGCCTCCAGACGTGACTGGAACACAGGGGAAACAAGATGGTACTCACAGGGCTGGAGCTGTCCGAGTCAATCCCAGTAACAGTCCCAGCAGAACAGAGACAAAGTGGAAGACAAGGCTGTGGCTGTGCAAAAGGACAATACAATAATCCGGCAAACACAAGTGGGAAACACAGAGCTTAAATAACACATGACATAATGACCAGAGTGATTGCCGGTGTGAGTGGGTGTGTGTAAGCTGAGTGAGCGCAGGTGTGGGTGCATGTGTGCGTGTATGTGTGCATGTGTGTGCATGACAGTGGGTGTATGGACCTGAGCAGGGAAAGGAGCAGACAATAACAGATCGGAATCACCTGTCAGTGACAGACAGGAGAGGGAGGCGTGGCCGTCAGGCACCAAAATAAATAAACACAAAACCAAACACAGACTAAGGAATAATTACAACTCTCACAAGATAATCAAATGGCAAAGAGCAAATAATAAGTACCAAAAGTACATCAGAACATGGCTAAGCAATGAAACACAATATGGAACTCAAAAGGTAACATAAAGCACAGATAACTGAGGAACAGAAAACAGCCATGAAGCCGAGCTCGGGAGGATCCCCAGCTCGGTTTATGACAAATTTGATGGACTGAAGACTTGTTTATGCAATAAATGCCCAGATGGGCATAATTGTTAAAGGGAATACTCAGTGAGAATCCTAAAATAAGCATATTATTAATTCTACCAAAACATGAATATAGTACTTTTGTAGCCTTAATTTCATCTAGAAAGAAAAAAATATTGAATTATTTTCCATTCATTCTGTGCACCAATGTTGAGGTTATGACATCCCTATTTGCCGACTGATTTGGGTGATGTTCCAAGTTGAACAAACTATAAACTCAGTGGCTCCAACGGATCCAACCAGCACTCTTGATTATGTATCTAAATTGTAGAAATAAACACATTGTAGGTGCCATATTCATTATACTGTGGTGGGCACAGTACATAAGGCACTCCACCCAGGACAAAGGGGTTGGTGGGGGAGAAGATAGTTAGGGATGTTAATGGAGAAAGTGAAGTGAGCCAAACGAACAAAGATGCACCTCCCCCCCCCCCCCCACTGCACCAGGTTGACACCTGAGGACGCAGGGGTGCGAATGTATGGTAGCAAGACCTGCTCTGTGACGTGTGTGTCATTGTCATGTTAATGTGTGTGCACATCTTTCACGTCTGTATGTTAATGTGTTTACCCTGTGTGCCAGAGGCGGGAATAAAAGTATAAAAAGGTGTTCACTCAGGCACTCAGGTCAGAGTTTCTGTGTTTTATGTTGGAAGAGGAATAAAGTTCGTGTGTCGTCTAGCTCGCTGCCTCATCTGTTTTCATCTTCCACAATACCTTATTTCATGTATGTGAGAATTTATGTTTAGTTCATGTTTGGATAATGATTGGATTAATAGTTGAAATGATATAGACATACATATTGGTATTCTAAATATTTCATAATTGACTTTAGTTTATGTCTAAAAATGCCATTGGATTCTTTTGTAAGTTTGTACTTAAATAGGTGCCTGTAGCTTTCAGAACTGGCCTAATAATGGCATGAGAGCTGATGCAGCAGTCAGTGGAATCTTGGCATTAATAATAATAAGTTTATTTATAGAGCACCTTTCACAGACAGAGTCACAAAGTGCTTAACATGGTACAAAACAAATAAAAACACAGGCACATAAAACAGTAAAAAAAAAACAAAAAAAAAAAACAAAGTAGACAGTAAAAGCACATAAAAATATTATGCATATTATGTATATTATGTATATTATTAAAATATTACGTATTATATTATATTATTATTATTATATTATATTATATTATATTATTAATCTTGGCATTGAGAGAGAGCGGTCTCACAGTTTTCTGACCATGTGACATCCATCAGTCAGGTAAAGTGTGCAGTCTAGAGGTTTTTTGTTTTTGGTAACAGGGCCTACAGCTGTGGACAAAATTGTTGGTACCCCTCTGTTAATGAAAGAAAAACCCACAATGGTCACAGAAATAACTTGAATCTGACAAAAGTGGTAATAAATAAAAATTCTATGAAAATTAACCAATGAAAATCAGACAATGCTTTTGAATTGTGGTTCAACAGAATTATTTTAAAAAACAAACACATCATACAGGCCTGGACAAAAATGATGGTACCCTTAACTTAATATTTTGTTGCACAGCCTTTTGAGGCAATCACTGCAATCAAACAATTTCTGTAACTGTCAATGAGACTTCTGCACCTCTCAGCAGGTATTTTGGCCCATTCCTCATGAGCAAACTCAGTTGTCTCAGGTTTGAAGGGTGTCTTCTCCAGACAGCATGTTTCAGCTCCTTCCACAGATGTTCAATAGGATTTAGATCAGGGCTCATAGAAGGCCACTTTAGAATAGTCCAGTGCTTCGCTCTTAGCCGTTCTTGGGTGTTTTTAGCTGTGTTTCGGGTCATTATCCTGTTGCAAGACCCATGACCTGCGACTGAGACCAAGCTGTCTGACACTGGGCAGCACATTTCTCTCTAGAATACCTTGATAGTCTTGAGATTTTATTGTACCCTGCACAGATTCAAGACACCCTGTGCCAGATGCAGCAAAGCAGCCCCAGAACATAACAGAACCTCCTCCATGTTTCACAGTAGGGACAGTCTTCTTTTCTTGGTATGCTTCATTTTTGCGTCTGCGAACATAGAGCTGATGTGCCTTGCCAAAAAGTTCCAGTTTTGTCTCGTCTGTCCATAGGACATTCTCCCAGAAGCTTTGTGGCTTGTCAACATGCAGTTTGGCAAATTCCAGTCTGGCTTTTTTATGATTTGTTTTCAACAGTGGTGTCCTCCTTGGTCGTCTCCCATGAAGTCCACTTTGGCTCAAACAATGATGGATGGTGCGATCTGACACTGATGTACCTTGACCTTGGAGTTCACCATGAATGTATTTAGAGGTTGTTCTGGGCTCTTTTGTTACTATTCGTATTATCTGTCTCCTCCTGCGGCCACATCCAGGGAGGTTGGCTACAGTCCCGTGGATCTTAAATTTCTGAATAATATGTGCAACTGTAGTCATAGGAACATCAAGCTGCTTGGAGATGGTCTTATAGCCTTTATCTTTAACATGCTTGTCTGTAATTTTCTTTCTAATCTCCTGAGACAACTCTCTCCTTTGCTTCCTCTGGTCCATGTTTAGTGTGGTACACACCATGTCACCAAACAGCACAGTGACTACTTGTCACCCTTTAAATAGGCCAACTGACTGATTACAAGTTTGTAGACACCTGTGATGTCAATTAGAGGACACATCTTGGTTGAGCATGTCCCTATGGTCACATTATTTTCAATCTTTTCTAGGGGTACCATCATTTTTGTCCAGGCCTGTTTGATGAGTTTGTTTTTTAAAATAATTCTGTTGAACCACAATTCAAAAGCATTGTTTGATTTTCATTGGTTAATTTTCATAGAATTTTTATTTATTACCACTTTTGTCAGATTCAAGTTATTTCTGTGACCATTGTGGGTTTTTCTTTCATTAACAGAGGGGTACCTTTAACCCTCGGGTTTTTTTTAACAGAGGGGTACCAACAATTTTGTCCACGGCTGTATATATTATGGTTTCCTCAATGAATTTTTTGTTTGCTTGTTTTTTCAAATAAATCTTAAAAATGAAACCAGCATGTTATGTCTGTAATTGAGTGTGAATGATGAGACTTAAGGTGGAACTGAACAAGACTTTATTATAGACTCACGGGTTATAGAGAAGCGCTCCTGCTATGCTGAGAGGTGGTCAAAGAGACTGCCCCCCTTCGTCACAGCCCTCTTACACCCACGTCACACAATAAGTCCTAAGAACAACACTACATCCCCCCCCCCAAAAAAAGGTCCAAAACACACATACAATCAAGACCCTCCCCAATTTAGAACCCGAATCATGCACTAAAAGTGAACAGAAATATCAGGGCCTACCACATTCATACAAACAACTAAGGCTAGGGGGAGACAGGTGGACTATCGTCCCACCCCCACATGGCTAGACGGATTATTCTGCCGTCTCTGCTAGAATATAGTCCTTTAAACATAAAATCACTGTGCTCCTAAAACAAATAACATAAAACAATCCCCATAACAGAACATATATACAAACTAGCAAATCCCATAAACAACTTAGATAATTCTCATTTCAACATCATGTATCAAACACAGCAGTATAACTGCTATAACCCCGGCAATTTACATACTAACATGTATTGAACACATTGCCCCCCCCCCCAAGCATCAGGCTGCCCCAGTAGAGGAACCCTCCCCCCCCGGAAAACCATCAGACAGCTCCCCTCTGGAGCAAAGAATCAAAGAGAAAGAAGTAAGAGAAAGAAGCAAAGAGTCAAAGAGACCGCCCCCCTTCCTCACAGCCCTCTTATACCCCAGGTGGCGGCAGAACCGGAAGGTGAAGCCACCACCCGTGTCACACAATAATAAGTCCTAAGAACAACACTACACAACGGAAAGCCCCCTTCTTTTTTGTGTGCGTGTACCTTATCTGGGACAAGTGGAAAATAACCTACACAAATATTGCAGACACTAGACGTGAAGATTTTGATCACTTGGTGGCGAGATCACTATTTTCACTGCAAGCATGCAACTTGCAAGGAGAGGGTGAAGATATGAAGCAAAAATGATGATCAAGACTTGTCTAGAAATCAACCGGATCAATAAAGCACATATATTTCAAGAATAAGGTCTACCTTTGCTAAAAACATAATTTGGTATTAAAATAAGAAACACTCTATTTTCTCTAAAATCTGATTAATAATTTCGGCTGAGCTGCCAATCGCTCAGGGACAACTTTTACACATTTTTTTTTTTTTAAATTTAGAGAAAAGACAGTTGCAAAGTGGATTTCTAAATTTTCTACCATATAAAAGTAAGACAACAAACATCAATAAATACCGATTCACAGCATTGTTAGGGTTAAGCTGCAATTCGTCTTCATTCCTCCTTGGTTCATCATCATCATATTGTCCTGTTTTTTTTTACACTGAAAGTTTGTCCTGTATTTACTAGGTGCCTTTAATGCAGCATCATCTCATCCGCATTATGCATGTTGCCTTCCTACTCAGTAGCTGTTGGTTGATTCGTTTATTTTTATGCACTGCACGTGAAGTCATCGCTCGACAATGATTTGGCAAGAAATAGCTAGGCAGGCTCAGCAGCAGCCGCAGCGGCTTGCCAGCTTCTCATAGAGTGTTACGGGTACTCCTCCATAAGGATTTAGTCAGTGGTGCAGTTTCTGGCACCTTAAGGTACACCTCCACTACTAGCCCCGTGCTAGTAGAGGAATTCCTCTTTGGCTTGGTGCAGCCAGTTGTGAATAGCTGTAACAGACTGACAGCCAATCAAAAAGCAGGTCACTGTCCAAGGTGCTGAACAACACTGCTAAGTGTTGGAGCAGCTGTCCAGGGTGCTGATAGGTATTTGTTAACCTCTTGCACTCCGGGATACCGCAGGCGGTCACGTCTCTGCGTCCTAGCGTGCCCTCGTGCGCACTAGGACGCACACTGTGCGTCTCAGAGCGCACTGAAAAAAAAAAGCTGCATTTCCATTCTTCCACTACAGACACAGCCGTGAACAGAAAGCCAAAGGAGTGCTTTGATTGGTTTAGATTTGATTGACCTCTCATTCGACTAATAAGAGCCTTGAATTGGGTTTCTGAAACCTTGAAGAACCAATGACTGAAAACCTAGCAAGAAGGACCCACCTACCAACGGCTGCGAATACAGCGAGCCAATTGAAGCAGAGAAGTTCGACGATTGAAAGCGTGCGTCCCGTGCGTAAAATCTGTTTTGTGTAAGCTGCTGTGTGTAACGGTAGCGTTCGCCAGTCTTTTTTTCTTACTCCTGTTCTTATTTGTTTTGAAGAATTGTTTGCCAAAACCGCAATCATGGAAGCGCAAAACCGCAATAATGGAATCATGGTTTGACCAGGTCGCATGACCAGAACCATAAGTCGTAACAAGCGGACCAGCGTCATGTTCGTCTGACAATGAGGAAGAGATGTTCGCCAGTGACACTGCTGTTGTGGACAGGTAAGTGTTATAAACTAAATTATTCTTTATCACAGAAAATTGTAATCAAAATGATTTTTGACCGATCGGTAAATTACAACAGTGCGTCATCGCCACATGACGGACTGGACCGGCGCACGGACCGGACCGTGCGCCGAGAACGCCCCCTACCGCTACTCCTCTGTAGCAGATTGCAGATATATTGCAGATATTTTAGTACAACTGTGCGTAGTAGACCGCGGCGCACAGTCCCCATGGTCCGTCATGTGGCGATGGATGATGTCCGTCCTCTGTAGCGGGGGTGGGGAGGTGGGGGGGTGGGAGTTGTTATCCTCTACATTGCAGATATTTTAGTATAATTTTTATTGTACTGTAGGTTATTTTTTTCTTGTAAAAAAAAAAAAAGCCACACATTTTTTATGTGGCATGCTTCTTTGTGTGTGGGGGGATTGTTTGTTCATTCATTCATTCATGAATGAATAAACAACCCCCCCCCCACACACACACAGACACACACACAGCCCTGAGTGTCACCTTTCATTAGAGCCCAAGATGAAGCTTCTATATTGAATCATTCAAAAGTTACAGACGTTTTTCCAAACTGTGCCATTTGGCACAATTTGGCACAGTTCAAAAACGCCTGGGAACAACCTGACAAAAAAAGCTGTGTAATATATTCATTTTTTGTGGTATTGTTACAAAATTTTGACCTCAGCTGGATAACACTTGGTTCTACATTTCTGTTGCATTTTCCAGCCCGGATCTGACGGCTGTGTGTTATTTGCAAGCATTTGTATCCAAAAAAACACCCAGGCGAACTTTATTTTCTTCAAGTTCAGTATGTTTAGATGACTGTTACTCAGTGGCCGGAGAACTTAGAGAGATTATGACTGTTTTGCCAAAAAATTCAAAGTGTTTTCTTTTAAATGAGACCAACCCCATGAAGATGCTGCAAAGGGTTGAAGAACAGCTTTTGATTTACTTTGGGTACGTTATTTTTAGGCGTTTTTAGGGAAATTGACCAGAGTGCAAGGGGTTAAAGAAAAAGCTTTATTCTCGTTAAATTTTTGAGTTTGACTGTTAATTTTCTACTTTTTTAAAACTATGTTTACATTAACTCACCTTGATAATTTTAGCTGATAAACAATTTATTGCAAGACTTAACTTGAACAGTGGTGTATATTTTTCTATAAGCTAAATTCTTACAAGTCAGTATAAAATTGAAACATAATCATCACACAACCAATTGTTATAGAGTCAGAATCTGAAAAAAAGCAATTGTTCAGAAACTACTTGAAAGTGGGAAAGGTAGACTTTGAATAACCTTTAATTATTAACTTATTTTAGATAGATAGTTTATTTCGAACACAAAAAATATAACAAAAAACAAGCAAATAGCAAATGCAAAAAAGTTACAGTATACACTGTTCGAAAGGGAGAAGGAAGAAGTGAACACTTATTAATTCCAACTCCTCTTTTCCATCGATACACCCATGTGAATTTTATACAAATTACTACCTTTAATACCCCAAGTAAACAATTTACTGTATTTTTTACAGATCAACATTAACACCTGTCCATTCTAACATACAATGAAGTCTATATTTCAAAACCAGTCTCAAACGACACAGATACACACAGTGCTGCCCCACCCACCATTCCATAGTGTCCCATAATGTCCCAGAGTGAACATAATGAATTGTACATATAAATTCTACCCTTCTAACATATATCCTTTCAACAAATGGTGCTTATACCTCTTTTTAAATTGATTTCTGTTTGTACATAGTTTCAGTTCCGGCTCCAGACTGTTCCACAAATCCACCCCACAGACAGATATGCACATACTTTTCTTGGTTGTACGTATCTTGGGTTTTGTGAAGTTTAAGTCTCCTCTCAAATTATGATCATTGTCTCTTTTTTTAAATATTTTTTGTATATTAGTTGGGAGTTGATTGTTAATTGCCCTGTACATTACTTGTGCTGTCTTAAATTTAACTAAATCGATGAACTTTATGACATGTGACTTCAAGAACAACGAATTGGTATGGTCTCTATATCCTGCATTGTTTATTATCCTTATAGCTCTTTTTTGTAATGTGCATATTGCTTGTAGGTTGGTCTTGTAGGTGTTTCCCCAGACTTCTACACAGTAGTTAAGATAAGGTAAAAACAATGAATTGTACAATAAGACCAATGATTTATAGTCCACGATGTGTCTTGTCTTCCCCAGTATGCCTATACATTTTGCTAATTTAGCCCGGATGTGACTGATGTGAGGTTTCCAGCAGATTTTACTGTCTAGCGTCACCCCCAGAAACTTATTTTCCTGTACTGTTTGTATTCTGGTATCATCTATCGTTATCATTATTTCATGATTTATTTTATAATTTCCAAACAACATAATCTTTGTTTTTTTTAGATTTAGAGATAATTTATTTTTGTTGAACCACTGCGTTAATTTTTCCATTTCAGTTGTGACCACCTCTAAAACCTGCTGCAAATTCTCACCAGTGCAAAGGATATTTGTGTCATCCGCAAACAAAATAAATTTCAGAATTTTTGATACTTGGCATATGTCATTTATATACAAGATAAAGAGTTTGGGTCCCAAAACTGACCCCTGGGGCACACCACAAGTGATGTCCATGCAGGGTGATTTGTGCTCTCCAATTTGTACAAATTGTTGTCTGTCACTTAAATAACTTTCCACCCATCTCAGTCCGACCCCTTTTATCCCATACCTTTCCAGTTTCCTTAGAAGTATTCTGTGGTCAATGGTGTCAAAAGCTTTCTTTAAGTCTATAAATACTCCTACAGCAACCTTTTTTTTGTCTATACAACTAGTAATTTCTTCTATAAGTTCGATCAGTGCCAAAGATGTAGATTTATCTGCTCTAAAACCATACTGGCTATCTGTAAGGAGGTTGTGTTTTTCAATGAAATCATCCAGTCTCTTAGTGAATATTTTTTCAAGTATTTTGGAGAATTGTGAGAGTAAAGACACTGGCCTGTAATTTGTGAAACAATGACTGTCTCCTGTTTTGTAAAGAGGTGTTACTTTTGCTATTTTCATTTTGTCTGGAAATGTACCAGTTTGAAATGACAGGTTACAGATGTGGGTGAGTGGCTTAACAATTCCCTCAATGACTTTTTTCACTATTGTCATGTCAATTTCATTCCAGTCCGTTGATTTTTTGTTCTTAAATTTACTCACAGTCTCGATAATTTCCTTTTCAGTAACTGCACCCAAAAAGATTGTGTTTGGGTTTCTATCCTCTATTTCATTCACAGACCCACTGTGGTTTGTTTCTGGAGTCACTATTGATTTTGCTAATTCAGGACCAACGTTTACAAAAAATTTATTGAAACCACTGACCACATCTTCCATATTATTAATCAAACTGTCGTTTTCGATAAAATATTCTGGATAATTTGCATACTTAGGACGATTACTAATAATCCCCTTGAGTACTTGCCATATTCCTCTTATGTTATTTTTGTTATCCTCTAGTATTCTGTTGTAATATTCTTTCTTACAGGTCCTCATTATAGTGGTAAGCTTATTTTTATATCTTTTATATTTGATCTCAGCTTCTGCATTTAATGAATTGTTTATATAATGTATTCTTCTTTTTACATGCATTTATTAACCCCTTGGTGATCCAAGGAATATTTTTTTGTTGTTGTCTGTCACTGTATTGTTTTATAGGACAGTATTTATTGTACAATGATTGAAATATTTGTAAAAATTTATCATATGCTCCATTTATGTCATTTTCATCATAAACTATCTTCCAATCTTGTATTAATAATTCCTTTGTCAGTAAATACATTGATTCTTCGGTTCTTATTCTTTTATATTTAATATTTTTGGTATACTTTTTCTTTTCATTTTCTTTGACAACAAAGTCAAAATTGCTGATGACAAGCAGTTATAAACAAGGACAACAAAACAAGGAAAACACAAACTTTTACCAAAGGGGGAATCTGATTAATATGCCCATTGTATCTTTTTTAAATTACAAGGAAGGCACAGAAGTACTGTGGACATACTGTATATCAAATCCTATCAAGGCCAATGCATAAGACACCAAAAAATTAAGTAGGAGTATAAAGAAAAGAAAGTTGCTTGAGTACAAAGTAATAACTTTACTCTGCCCATTAACTTTTTCCCTGAAAACTAGTAACATTTATTCTTTAGAATTTATTAAATTTTGTCAAAAATGTACGTATTTTTACAAATTAGTTTTCTTTCTTAAATTCACAACTTTTAAAATGCATTTGCAACATTCTGTGATAAATTTGTGATCTTTTTCATGCATATTTACAACTTTTTACTCAAAATTTGCAATTCCTTTCTTGAAAATTTGCAATTTTACAATTTCTGTGTACATGTGTTAGACAAAGCAAAATTTAAATAAAACAAACTAGAAACATGTTCCATCCATCCATCCATCTTCTTCCGCTGGTTAGTCTGCTGTTGCTCTCTCAAATGCCCTCCATAATTTTCTAAAGTCTTGTGACAAAAGTGTTGGCAGGGCAGGTGGAGGTGGGTTAAAGGTACCAGGCTTGATGGTGACCACAGGAACACTGGGTGTCTCTGATAAAAAATTCCACAGCAGAAGAACTGGTGCTGACAAGTTTTGCTATGTGCTTGGCATAGCAGGAAATGTGCATCTTGGATGTGGGGTGCAGCAAACTGGATCTGCAGCAGACTGATGGACCATGTTTGCATACAGTGTGGGAAAAAAAAATATTTGATCCCCTGCTGAATTGGTAAGTTTACCCTTTACAAAGAAATTAAGAGTCCATAATTTTTATGGTAGGTTTATTTTAACAGAGAGAGACAGAAGATCAACAAAAAATCCACAAAATACATCAAATAAGGGTTATACAGTAAATTAATTTGCATTTGATCGAGGGAAATAAGTATTTGATCCCCTACCAACCAGCAAGAATTCTGACCGGCACAGACCGGTTATGTATCCATGAGGCACATAAATTAGTCTTGTCCCTTTAGGAAAGTCCTCCTAATCTCAACCTGTTATGTGTATAAGACTCCTGTCACAGAATCAGTCTCTTCAATTCAAACTTCACCACCATGGGCAAGACCAAAGAGCTGTCAAAGGACGTCAGAAACAAGATTGTAGACCAGCACAAGGCTGGAATGGGCTACAAGACCATCAGCAAGAAGCTTGGTGAGGAAGAGACCAGTGTTGGTGCCATAATTTGAAAGTGGAATATAAGATAAAAGTCAATGCCCTTGTTTTGGAGCTCCATACATGATGCGAATGATTCTGATAAAGGTGAGGGATCAGCCCAGAATTATATGGGGGGAGCTTGTTAATGATCTCAAGGGAGCTGGGACCACAGTCACCAAGAAAACAACTGGTAACACACTTCACCATAATGGACTGAGATCCTGTAGTGCCCGCAAGGTTAGGGCAGCCCGGTGGTGCAGTGGTCAGCACTGTTGCCTAACAGCTAGAAGGTTCCAGGTTAGAATCTCCAGGCTGGCAGGGGTAGGACCTTTTCTGTGGAGTTTGCATGTTTTTCCTGTGCTGCGTGGGTTTACCCCGGGAGCTCCTGTTTCCTCCCACAAACCAGTGACATGCATGTTAGGTTAATTGGTCTTTCTAAATTGTCCCTAGGTATCTGTCTATCTATAGGCCCTTAGAATACAGGGTTCATGTTAGTTAAACGCTTTGAGTGGTCTTTGAGACTGGATAAAGCACTATATAAGTACAGCTCCTTATACCCCCCCAACCCCCTCCCCTGCTCATGAAGACACATCTGAAGTTTGTCAATGAACACTTGAATAATTCAGAGAAGGCTTGGGAGAATGTGGTGTGGTCAGATGAGACCAAAATTGAGCTCTGGAATCAACTCGACTCAATGTATTTGGAGGCAGAGAAACACTGAATATGACCCCAAGAAAACCATCCCCACTGTCAAACATGGAGGTGGAAACATTATGCTTTGGGGTTGTTTCTCTTCTAAGGGTACAGGGAGATTTCACCACAGTGAAGGGCCGATGAGCAGGGCGATGTACCATATAATCTTGGATGAGAATCTCCTGGCCTCAGCCAGAAAACTGATGATGGGTCATGGATGGATTTTCCTGTATGACAATGACCCAAAACATACAGCCAAGGCAAAAAAGGAATGGCTCAAGATGGCTCCCTCCTGTGGAGGGAGCTGAAACTTTGAGTTGCCAAGCAACAGCCTGGAAAACGTCCAGATTTGGAGAGTATCTGTAAAGAGGAGTGGACCAAAATCCCTCCTGAGATGTGCACAAACCTGGTGACCAACTACAAGAAACGTTTGACCTCTGTGATGTCAATAAGGGTTTCTCCACCAAATGCTAAGTTGTCACGAACCAAGCCCGTGTGTCCTGTAGGCTCGGTTCTGACTGTTCTTGGTGGCTGAGGCATTGGGTTTATTATGTTTTGCTATCTTTTGATTTCTCGTTTTCATGTCTGTGTGCTGTTTCTTTTCCATGCCTGTAGCTGCCGCTCTGGCCGGTGGTTGTTGGGCAGCCGTCTGACCCACTTCCTGGTGGGCGCTGTCTAACATTCGCTGGTCCGACCACGCCCCCTCTCTCTCTGACAGTCATCTGCTCGCCCCGGTAATCATCTGTCCCGCGCCTCGCCCAGGTGTTTCCAATTTGTACTTAGGCAGGGCTTTGCCAGTCAAACATTGCTGGACCATTGTACTAGTTCACACGGTCATTATTCATTGTGTGACGGTCACGTCGGTGAAGGATTGTTTGTGTGTGTGCTCGCTGGCAGACTTGGACAACTCGGACTGTTCCTGCACGATGAGTAGAGCTGTTAGCGTTTCTGTTTGCAGTTGTGCTGCTATGCTTGTTGGTAGCGTTTCCCCTTGCACCACAACTGCTACGTTTAGGCACTGTTGCCCAGCTTCTTCTCCCATGCCAGCCGAACGTTCTGGAGGACTCTAAGTTTTACCTGAGCAGTCTGTTATTTTGGTCTGTCTATTTTTGTGTCAATAAATGTATGTTTGGTGTGACCTGAGAGTAAGTCCATTCTTCCTTCTCCTCCTCCGTGCGCTACGTAAAAGCGCATGAGGAGGTTCATGACACTAAGTCATGTTTTGCTTGGGGATCAAATACTTATTTCCCTTGATCAAATGCAAATTAATTTATAACCCTTATTTAATATTTTTTTCTTGATTTTTTTTTGTTGTTGTTGTTGATCTGTCTCTCTCTGTTAAAATAAACCCATCATAAAAATTATGGACTGTTCATTTCTTTGTAAGGGGGAAAACTTACAAATTCAGTCTGGGATCAAATGCTTATTCCCCCCACTGTAATTGTGATCTCTAAACTGTAGGAAAGCCTTCTTCCCATGGTGTTTTTGCAGAAGGCTGTCAATGGCCTTTTTCATTGGTGGTGTCCAACGTGTGTGATCCAACACGAAGATCCTTCCACCTGTCTTTATGGGTCACAGGGGTAACGGTAGAATATCAGAGACTTCTGGAAAAAATAATTAAACAAAAAGAGTTCATCAGTTGATCATGTTAATGCATTACATTATAATGCAGAATTGTTAATTCAAAACACCATATTGCTTTACCAGTAAGTGTTGGAGGTCCCTGGCTTTCTTCTGATAGCATCTCTTCATTTAGAAATACACCAGCAGAGAAGGTGGAGGTCAGATGGTGCTGGTCCAGGGTCTGCCCTCCTGGGAAATGGTAAAATGTCTTTCATTTATAAACCTGTCTTTGCTTCTGGTGACACTCGGGCGGTGGCTGCTGCTGGCATGACAACTGGTTACACAGAGACAACAGAGAGGTACTGACATCAGAAACAAACAGACTCAGCTATAACCAGTGCTGTCATTTAGTCAGAATGATAAATGTGGACTTACAGCTCTTCACTTGTAGCTTTGCATCTGAGACGCTCAGCATTGCTGCTTCCAGCTATTGATCCTCATCCGTCCCTGTGGTGAAAAAAGAATTACAATGGACAAAAAAACAAGAATTAGTAAATCTGATTTAAGGTGAATAAAAACATTTTTCACATGTCAGATAGGGTGTCTGAAATGTAAATTTATGTATCCAGTAAAAAACTAGAAAAACACTCGGAGAGTGCAGACCTCCGCCAAGCGCCACAGTTCCCCCATACAGTGTTTTACATCATAAATATTAATCCTACATTTATTGTGTGTACGTTTTCAGATTCCTTGACCATGAAAACATATGAGTAGCAATTGGATTCACATGGATAGGATTAGTGGTTCAGTAATTATTCAGGAAAATCGCATTTCGCATAATGGCAGTTTTCCAGATCACCACCAAAATGTAATCATCTGTAGGATACCCCATTTCTGACAATCTGTGAAAATTTCATGAAAATCCGTCCATAACTTTTTGAGTTATCTCAGAATCAGAATCAGAATCAGAATCAGGTTTATTGCCATTGTTCATGTAGTACACAAACTAGGAATTTGTCTCGGTACAATGCTGCAACATTAAACATGATAAGATAAGAGAAATAAACTATACATGTAATAAAGTGTAGGATAAGATTAAGTGATACTGGTCAACAGTTAAAATATATATTAGCCAGCAGCAGATACTGTGGAGAACTATATAGTGCAGTCGGTAATGCAGGAAGAAAACAGTGATGATTGACATGAGTCTGGTTGAGCTGCTGTACATGGTGCACGAGAGTCACTTAGTGTTCAGCAGTCTAATGGCAGAGGGGAAGAAGCTGTTCATGTGACGGGAGGTTTTAGTCTGGATGGACCGAAGTCTTCTACCAGAGGGGAGGGGGGCAAACAGTACATGACCAGGGTGTGAGGGATCGGCTATGATCCGGCCAGCACGCCTCCGGGTCCTGGAGATGTACAGATCCTGGAGAGATGGGAGCTTGCAGCCGATCACCTTCTCAGCAGTGCGCACGACGCGCTGCAGCCTTAGTCTGTCCCTGGCAGTGGCTCCTGCGTACCACACGGTTATGGAGGTGGTGAGGATGAACTCGATGATGGCTGTGTAGAACTGCACTAACATCTTGGTGGGTAGCTTGAGCTTCCTCAGCTGCCGCAGGAAGAACATCCTCTGCTGGGCTTTTTTGATGAGTGAGCTGATGGTCAGCTCCCATTTGAGGTCCCTGGTGATGGTAGTGCCTAGGAAGCGGAAGGAATCAGCAGTGGTGATGGGAGAGCCTGAGAGGGTGAGGGGGGGCAGAGGAGTAGTGACTTTCCTGAAGTCTACAATCATCTCCACTGTCTTCAGAGCGTTCAGCTGCAGGTTGTTATTGCTGCACCAGGACGCCAGCTGGGCCACCTCTCTCCTGTAGGCGGACTCGTCGCCGTTGGAGATGAGCCCGATGAGGGTGGTGTCGTCCGCAAACTTGATCAACTTGACAGACTGGTGGCTGGAGGTGCAGGAGTTGGTGTAAAGGGAGAAGAGTAGGGGGGAAAGTACACAGCCCTGGGGTGATCCGGTGCTGATGCTAGTATAGTCTGAGACAGTCTTTCCCAGCCGCACATGCTGCCTCCGGTCCGTCAGGAAGTCGATGATCCACCTGCAGAGGGAGTCAGGCACGTTGAGCAGGGACAGCTTGTCCCGGAGCAGAGCGGGGCGGATGGTGTTGAATGCGGAGCTGAAGTCCACAAACAGGATCCTGGCGTAGGTTCCCGGGGAGTCCAGGTGCTGCAGGATGGAGTGGAGGGCCAGGTTGACTGCATCGTCTACAGACCTGTTGGCTCGGTAGGCAAACTGCAGCGGGTCCAGGAGAGGGGTGGTGATGGACTTGAGGTGGGACAGGACCAGGCGCTCAAAGGACTTCATGACTACAGAGGTGAGCGCTACAGGTCTGTAGTCATTAAGTATCTTTTTAACAATATCAAATTTAAAATTATCTTGCTAACAAACAAACAAACAGACAGACAAACCAATGCTGATGAAAACATAACCTCCTTGGCGGAGGTAATAAACATTAAACTTACATTTTTAATAAATGTTAATATTCATTGGGATAAAAACTTACCAAGGTGCTTCTGAGCGTTGCTTGAGGCGTGACCTGCAGGTGTGGTGGCAGAAGCTGACTGCTGCTTCTTCTCCAGAAGGTGCTGTTGTATGCTGTACATGTGGGTTCCTTCAGTGCAGGTCTTCCTTATCACAAAGTCTGCATAGCCATCTTCTCTGCTTCCCCAGATCTCTTTCCAGGTGCTCTTGGCATGTGAGCCAAAGCCAACCAGCTGATCACCTTCTGGGGATGTTTCAGTAACAACACCCACTCCACTGGCCTCAACGTCCAAAAGAGACTTGAGCTCTGGGAATCTGAAGGCAGAGTCTATCGGGCTATCTTTCCTGTTACCTTCAGCGATGCTAATATCTGAAGCCTCCTCCTTCTGAAGAACCTTGATAGGACACATAATGTACTTAATATCATTTTTCAGCAGCCATCTGAAGGAATTTCCTTTAAACTTTCCAAAGTGGAGGATGTGGTCTCCCAGCACCTCCATCATGTCTGTCACATCCTCTCTGTAAGACCACAGTAACAGCATTTTACAGAACAAGGTCTTCCCTCATGGGAGCATATTTGTCCAGCAGGGTGGGGTCATCTTTAATCCACCTAGTATTTAAGAGAGAGAGAGAGAGAGATATTTTGATTTTTAAAAGGTCTTTAATAAACACATTTTTCCATCATTCAGTACAATTACTATACCATACCACATTACAAAGAATTATTCCCCCCAAAAATGTCCAAACAACATCTTCAAGGGACCAGAGTGTCCTAAAACCTTCCACATCCCCATTCCCCATAAAAAACTCAAAATCCAGCCTTATTCTGGCTTTAAGTAGCCTCACAAATAAAATTTTGACATCATCATCATTCTCAACATTCTCAAGTTTTCTTCTCCGGCTTAGATGGCCAACTTTGCCTGCCCTACAACAAAGTTCAGTAGTTGACACTTCTGTTTAAAATGATGATTGTGTGGGGAACTCACTCAGTAGTTACTCAGTAGTTTTCCCTCAGACTGAAGTGGCAGATCAAAGGTGGGGAGTGTGGGGAGTGATATGTTAAAGCAGCACCCCAGGTAGCAGAGAAGTGTTAGTGCTGTGATATAAAAGAGAGTGCCTGCAACCTGGTGGGAAGTTGTCTGATTCTGGTGAATGTGAGAGAGAGTGGAATAAAGTTCATCTGCTTGGAAAAGTTTGGCCTGGTTATTCTCTCCACACTGGTGACCCTTGATGCGCAATGGAACGCGAGGCGAACACCCCAGAGACGACCCAGACGGGAAGTGCCAGCAACGCGTGCGCTGTTTCGATCAAACTCCCAGACTTTTGGCTACACAACCCAAAGTCTTGGTTCCTTCACACCGAGGCCCAGTTCGCGCTCCGGGGAATAACGGCAGATGACACCATATATTACTACGTGGTTGCAGCGCTGGACGCACGCACATCTCAGCAGGTGGCGAGCCTGCTCCAACAGCCCCCAGCCCGCGACAAATACGGTGCTCTCAAAACCGCGCTGACCCTGCGCTACACGTTCTCGGACTGTGAGAGAGTGGAGAGGCTCCTGACATGCTCCAAATTAGGAGACGGGTCGGCGGTCGAATTGATGGAGAAGATGTTGGTGTTGATGGGCACAGATGACGGGCATTTTCTCTTTGCCCACCTTTTCCTCCGGAACCTCCTGACAGCGGCCAGAGCGGTCCTTGCCAATTCGCTGCTGCTGGCCGCGCGCAACTACCGGGCACTAGCCCAGCAGGCAGATCGGATCATCCTCACTACCAGAGCCCTCACAGTGAACACAGTGGCATCGGAACACGGCGGCGTCGGAACCCAGCGAGACGGCCAGCGGAGGTGAGGAGCCAGAGATGGTGGCTGCAGCAGGGTCCAAGAAACCATTTTGGAGATGACACACGCCGATGCGTGCCACCGTGCCAATTCAGGCGTTCGTGAAACGCCGGGACCGGCAGTTGGTAGCAGCTGTGACCGCCGGTGAAGCAAGCAAGCTGCTCTATGGGACAGACTCACGCTCGGGGAGACGGTTCCTCGTGGACTCCGGTTCCCAAAAGAGCCTCATCCTGCCATCCTACGCTGACCGGCTGGCGGGAACTAGCGGCCCCGAGCTGACGGCCGCAAACGGCTCAGACATTAAGACTTTTGGAGAGAGGACACTGACTGTATCCTTGCACGGCCGTACATACCAACGGACATTCGTCATAGTGGCATGCAGCTTCCCCATTTTTTGTGTGCACACAGACTACTAGTTGATGTTGCTAACAGACGCCTGATTAACACAATGTCTTTTGATTCTCTCCCCTGTACAGTTCGAGGGGCCGGGCCCACAACACTAGCCAACATCACAGCTCCAGGGGGTAAGTTCCACACACTACTCACCCAATTCCCAGCACTCACGGTCTCGACGTTTTCGGCGACCGTCACTAAACACGGGGTGGAGCACTTCATTACCACTACGGGGCCGCCCGTTTTTGCACGACCTCGGCGCCTGAATGCAGCTAAACTGGCCATAGTGTGTGAGGAGTTTGCCAACTTGGAAAAGTTGGGCATCATCAGGCGCTCAAACAGCCAATGGGCATCCCCGCTACATATGGTTCCTAAGACCGAGGGGTCGTGGCGACCTTGCGGAGATTTACGCAGATTAAACAACGCCACAGTGCACAACCACTACCCCATCCCTCATATTCAGAATTTTTCCATTCACCTCACCGGGGCACGCATTTTTTCCAAGATAGACCTGGTCCACGGTTACCACCAGGTCCCAGTGCACGCTGAGGACATACCTAAAACGGCAGTTATAACCCCATTTGGTCTGTTTGAGTTTTTACGCATGCCTTTTGGGCTAAAAGGCGTGGCGCAGACATTCCAATGCATGATGGATGCGGTGTTGCACGATCTGCCGTTTGTATTTGTTTACCTGGACGACATCCTGGTGGCCAGCGCCTCCGAGAACGAACACGTAGCCCACCTCAGGACAGTTTTCCAGAGGTTGGAGGAGCACGGATTAATAATCAACCCAGCGAAGTGCCAGTTCGGGGTGATGGGAATCAATTTTTTGGGCCACCGCATCTCACCTGAGGGCGCGATACCCTTGCCGGACAAGATGCGCGCCGTGGCAAATTTTCCCAGCCTCAGACTGTCAGGGCACTGCAGGAGTTTTTGGGGATGGTTTAGTTCTACAATCGTTTCCTCCCCCGCGCAGCCCATGCAGCCATTGTACGCCACGCTTAAGAAATGGAAACCAGCAGACAGAGTCGACTGGACTCCTGAGCGAGAGCAGGCATTTTCCAAGGTTAAAACAGCTCTGGCGAATGCCACACTACTGTCGCACCCGGACCCGGCGGCTAGGATAGCGCTCACTACCGATGCATCAGACATGGCCATAGGGGCCGTCATGGAGCAGTGTGTTGCCGGTTCTTGGCAGCCGCTCTCCTTTTTTAGCAGGTCTTTGCGCAACAATGAGCGTAAATACAGCGCGTTCGACAGAGAGTTACTGGTTCTCCACCTGGCCATACGCTACTTCCAGTTGTGGCTGGAAGGGCGCACCTTCACTGCGTTCGTGGACCACAAGCCACTTACGTATGCAATGGCCAAGGTTTCGGAACCATGGTCGGCCCGGCAGCGGAGACAGCTGGCCGCAATCTCGGAGTTTACGACCGACATTTGACATGTGGCCAGTAAACTCAACATGGTGGCTGACTGCCTCTCACGCGCATTAGTGGCCCTGGTGAAAGAGTGGGCCGCAGCCTGTGTAGCGTGCCAACGAGCCAAGGTGCACAGGCACACGAAGGCCCCTTTGGAGCCGTTCCAGATCCCGGCTAAGAGGTTTGACCACATTCATGTGGACCTTGTGGGCCTCCTCCCGCCATCGCAGGGGTTCACGCACCTCCTGACAGTGGTGGACCGCACCACGCACTGGCCCGAAGCAGTCCCACTAGCTTCCACCGCATCTGCAGATGTGGTACGTGCTTTTTTGACAACATGGGTGGCACGTTTCGGTGCTCCTTCGGACATCACGTCCGATCGGGGCCCGCAGTTTGTTTCTGACCTCTGGTCCACCATGGCCCGGAGCCTGGGCATCTCAATTCATCGCACGACCACGTACAACCCACAGGCCAATGGGTTATGTGAGCGTTTCCATAGGTCACTTAAAGCAGCGCTCAGAGCTTCGCTTATGAATGCAAATTGGGTGGACTGGTTGCCGTGGGTTCTATTAGGGTTGCGTTCTGCAACAAAGGAGGATTTGGCAGCCTCCCCAGCAGAGCTGTTTTTTTCCCAGCCGCTGCGGCTCCCCGGGGAATTTTTGCTGGATAACCCCGGGCTGAACATCGATCCATCCCCGCGTTCAAGACATATCGCAGAGGCAGGGACGCTACCAGGCCCGGCCCACCACTGTTTTCCACGCACTTTTGTGCCAAAAACCTTGAAGGACGCGTTGTTCGTATTTGTCAGGCACGATGCCCACCGGACCCCATTACGCCCGTCTTACGATGGCCCGTTCAGAGCGCTGGAACCCGGGGACAAACATTTTGTGTTAGACTTGGGGAGTCGCCGGGAGACAATCTGTATAGACAGGCTTAAGCCCGCCTTTGTTTTAGCAGATGAGCAGGTGGCGTTGGCCCGAGCTCCTCGGTGCAGAAGACCCCCATGGAGAACTCCCCAGGTAAATGAATCATCAGATCAGTCACACGAGCATGCTGAAGGTGTTTCCCCCCTCCCCATTGTCCCCCCACAGACGGACACACCCCCAGGAACCCCCCACCGGCACAGCAGCACCTCAGAGCCGAAGACCCCCCATTACAGCAGCTATGGACGGAGGCTGAAGACCAAAGGACATGGGGGTTAAGACTCAGTCTGAGACTCTGGGGGGAGCGGTGTGAGGAACCCACTCAGTAGTTAGTAGTTTTCCCTCAGACTGAAGTGGGATAGGCTCCGGAAAAGGATTAAGCGGAAGAAGATGGATGGATGGATGGATGGATGGATGGATGGATGGATGGATGGATGGATGGATGGATGGATGGATGGATGGATGAAGTGGCAGATCAAAGGTGGGGAGTGTGGGGAGTGATATGTTAATGCAGCACCCCAGGTAGCAGAGAAGTGTTAGTGCTGTGATATAAAAGAGAGTGCCTGCAACCTGGTGGGAAGTTGTCTGATTCTGGTGAATGTGAGAGAGAGTGGAATAAAGCTTCATCTGCTCAGAAAAGTTCAGCCTGGTTGTTCTCTCCACAACTGTACATAAAACCACAAATGAAAACCTGCTTGGAGAAAACTTCCTTAAAGCTGAGAAAAAGTTCTGTGAGTAGTTCAAAGAGACCACTCAGACACTGACATTCAGTAAAACAATGAAAAACTGTCTCTCTAGAGGAACAGAAAACACTGATCACTGACACTGCTGTTAATCACAGTAACAAAAGCATTGACAGCTATAATGCCTCCACTGTAAATCTCCATGCCTCTTAGGAAGAGGGGCTTTATAAAGAGCCCTCCAGGCAGGCCGATGCCCTTTTTCCAGTCTAAAGTAGGCTCTCCATGGAGTGGCCACACAGGTGTTCAATCTGTCCTTGTTGAGTGCCATTGTGGAGTGTGTGAATAAAGAGGCAGGTTTATGGACAGACGGATTTATTACACACATCTTTCAAGCACAGAAAAGACTGACTCATTTCAGCACGATCTCTCCTTTTTACCCAACTCCCTCTTCACACATTTACATGGCATTTTCTCATCACACAGCATGACATTTACATTACGCTGCCTTCACCCCCCCAGGTCCCTGACTCCTTCCTGCTCTATCCCCAGGAACTCCCTGGGCATTGTTCTCCCATGCTTATTCACTGTCTCTGTCTGAGATGCTAAATAATCTGACTCCCCCAAGGTCCCACACCATCACCACAAGTCTGTAGAGTGCCTTACCACTGGCTCCTCCAAAGCCCACACCAGTGGGAGCAGATAATGCCAGTAAGGAGTTAGGAGAAACGTCAAAATCCATATGAAGTGTGAGGGAGGGAAAAGGGTCTGTGGTTTCTGGCTGCAGCGTGCCTTTGCTAAAGTCCATGAGTAGGGAGCGCTCAAGTCCATGAAGCTCCTGTTTCCAGTGTGAAAGAAGACCACCAATGAAACGATTTGATCTAAAACCGAGATGTGCTGCTAAAGCTGAGGCGTTGTTGAGGCCAGGACCAGCCAGTTCCACCACTTGCTTCAAAGTGAAAACATTCCTGGAACACAGCCTATCAAAGAAGGTCCTTCCAGCTCCCGGCAGGACACCAAGACGACTACCAAAAACCAGCGGCTCCCTCAACAACCAGTGGAGGGAGTCGCATGGCCATCTTTGTTTTTTAAAAAGAGTCCACACTGAAAACAGACTGCGGTAAAAACTGGGTAAAGACAGTGCACTAGAGTTCTTAAAATCCATTAAAAACACAGGGAGGTCTAGCCCAAGCCCAAGGACTGTCTGTAAAATAACACAAGCCAAAGGCCTCCATACCACGTCTTGGGGGCCCGTCAGCAGTCTCTGTATGAAAGTCAGTCTAAAAGCAGCACCTCTTCTAGCTAAATGAACCACTCCTTGCCCCCCTTCCTCTTTGGGAAGAAATAACAGGGCTTGAGGGACCCAGTGGAGTCCCCCCCCCCCAAAAAAAAGTCCACCATAACAGACTGAATTTTGGACAGCAAACCAGCTTGGGGGGTCCAAGCACATGAGGCAGTGCCACAGGGATGAGGAAACAAGATTATTTAAAATGAGCACTCTTCCTGTAAAAGATATTTTTGGCATTAGCCACTTCCACTTATTTAGTCTCCCCTTGATCTTCTCTATGACCCTGTCCCAATTTTTTTGCTCAAACTGCTGATTTCCAATAAAGACACCAAGATACTTGAATCCTCCTTTTTTCCAATTCAGCCCACCAGGCAGCATAAGCTGATTTTCTAGTTTTTCCCCCACCATCAGAGCCTCGCTTTTTCCCATTTATTTTTGCAGAAGAAAGTTGGCCAAAAAGATGAACACTCCTAACCAAAACGTCAATGTCACTCTGCTTGTTTAGCAGAATGACTACATCATCTGCATAGGCCGACAGCCTAAATGTGGTTTCACAGCCAGGAAACGTGACTCCTGATAGGTCCCTTCTCAAACGGTGAAGCAAAGGCTCTATGGCGAGGGAGTACAGCATCCCTGAGAGAGGGCAGCCCTGCCAAACCCCCCTCTGGACTTTTAAAGTGGCAGACACGCCCTCATTTATCTTCAGTACACTCTCAATGTCACTGTACAAGACCCGTATCCTGGCTATGAAGCCTGGGCTGAACCCAAAAGCAGCTGAAACTTTCCATAAATACTGGTGTTCAACCCAGTCAAAAGCCTTTTCCTGGTCTATTGAAATCAAACCAGTTTCCACAGCCAATGAACCAGAGACCTCCAAAGCATCCCGAATTAAAGTGACGTTGTCACTAATCAGCCTGCCAGGCACACAGTAAGTCTGGTCTACATGAATGAGCTCGCTCATCACCTTTTTCAGTCTTCAGGCCAGAGCTTTTGAAAGAATTTTGTGGTCTGTGCAGAGCAGAGAGACTGGCCTCCAGTCCTTTAGGCTCTGTAGGTCCCCTTTTTTTGGCAACAGCGTGATGATGGCCCTCCTGCAGGTCATGGGTAGGGTCCCCCTTTTCAAACTTTCTTGGAGAACCTCCAGCAGATCTGGACCAAGCAGGGGCCAAAATTCCTTATAAAAGTCCACAGAGAGACCATCTATGTCTGGTGACTTTCCATTCTGGAGGCTCATTAGTGCTGCATGCAGCTCAGACAGAGACAGTGGAGCATCCAAGCCGGCAACAAGGTCCTCTGAGAGCACTGGAAGACCACCAAGGAAACTTTGGCTCAGTGACGTGTCTTCCCTCCACTCTGCTTTATACAGTTCACCGTAGAAACTAGCAGCATATTTCTTGATCTCTGCTGCTGTGGAGATTGTTCTCCCGTCATCATCCAACAAGGAGTGATTGAGCTTTCTCTGGCCATTTTTCCACTCCAGTTCAAAAAAGTACTGGGAGGGAGAGTCCATCAGAGCTACGTCCATGTAGCGCGAGCGAACCAGAGCACCTTGTGCAGTGACCCCTAGCAAGCTAGCCAAGGCTGACCTTTTTGATTTAAGAGCCTCTAAGTGCTCTTGTTTTCCTGTAGAACTGAGGAATTCCTCTGGCTCTATCACCTCAGTCTCCAGAACTTTCAAGGATTGGGTCAAGCTACGAGTGACATTTCAGAGTGACTATTTCCCTCTGGACCACCAGAAACACCAGCGTCACCTTTCTTACTCCCAGTATTATTCATGTTAACTTTTTCAGGACATGATCTGACAAGAAGGCCTTCTGCACCACACGCAAAACACTTCATAGTTTCAGATGTTACAAAAACTTAATAACTAAAGCCGTCAAATGTGAAGTTAAAAGACACGTTCAGTTCTGCAGTGCTGTCTTTTAACACCATAAAACACTGCCTCCTGTGACACACGACATGCTTTAGCAGGGGGGATTTACTACCCAGAGAGACCATTCTAATGGGGGAAACAACTTGGCCAAAACGAGACAACTCTCTTATCAGCTGATCATTTTTAATGAAAGGAGGAGCATTAGAGATGGTGATCCTCCTAGAAGGGTTCACCAGCTGTAAAACAGGAGCAAAAGTGTCATTTATGACAACTCCCTGTTCCACCACCTGATCAGCTTTTTCAGTTTGATCCAGAAAAATGACAATTTCGCTGTTCATCCTTGATGCTGACTTTATACTGTCATGCCCAACCACCTGTCCCACTGCGAGGCCGGCCTCCTCCACAGAACAGGAAACTGTCAGGAGGATTCTCACGCCATGCCTCCGGGTCAAGCACCGAAATCCATGCCACCGTCAACTACCGGTATGATGCCGGCCGGGAAAAACCGGGAAACAGAAGCTACCGTTCCCCAACACACTCACTCCAAAACTCACACCCCAGCACACACACACACACACACACACACGCAGGCGCGCACACACACACACACACACACACACACACACACACCTCAACACACAAGATAGAGAAAAGTTAGAAAAACTAAAGTTTAGAGTACTCACTTGACGCCACTCCACACACCTGCTCCCACAAATGCTCACGCATGAGCACGAGAGAGAGAGAGAGAGAGAGAGAGAGAGAGAGAGAGAGAGAGACTTTGACTTTTAAAAAAAGCCTTTATTGCACAATTCAAAAAAATGTAAGCGCACCAACATCATTCCACCAAGTGTCTCACATTGGAAAGAGTGCAAACATAAGTCTTCCCCCCCCCACACACAACACAGAGTATTCCTTGCAGTCCACCTATTCCACATTGGCAGTGGCAGTAGTGCGAGTCCTCCTCATAGTCCGTGCAAAGACGAGCCAGAGGCCCAGAGGCCCCCAGTTCTTATGCAAGGCCAAGTCCCCTTACTCCGGCAGCAGAGATAGCGCTGCGCGGCCGCAGCCAGTTCCATTGCACATCCCAGAGACAGTTTCCTCATCTCAGATGGATTGGAGTCCTTAGACCATGCGGGATTTTCAAGCAAGTCATCGTTGCAGCAGGCTCGTCCAGAGTGTAGAAAGTAAACGGTGGGGCATCCATGCCCTGCAGGTAAAGATCCAGTTCCGCGACAGTCAATTACAGTCAATTAGAAACGTTATATAAAAGTCTGATCAAACAATATCCCAAAAATGTGTAAAACAGGCAGAGGGACGACCGCCATTTATTCCTCCTGTCGGGCGCGCTTGACCCCTGTTCTCCCTGCTGCTTTATGCAGGGCTGTCAGGTGTTTCTTGAGGCGAAAACGTTTCCTTTCATCCAGGAGGTCAAGACCAACCTGCCTTCTTAGCACATCAACAGACTTAATGAATTTGTCAGTGTCACTGAAGTAGTCAGTGACTTTAATGGCTTTGTTATAGGTTTCATCCAGAAAAGCATTTATTTCTTCCAGTGAATACAAACTCGTGTTTGTACTGCATTTTGCCCCAGTAGACTCAATATTAGACACAGTGTCGGGATCAGTTTCCATTTCTTCGTCAGCACAACTCAGCTGACTGGTTGGTTCTGCTGGGCCAGTGGATTCATCATGGCCACATTTTCCTGGACGCCACCCACAGCAGCTAACTGTCGCTGTTCCATGCCCTGCTGTGAAACGATAGCAGCCTCCGGAAGCACAGCCGCTGACGTCACACAGCGAGATTCTGATGCACAATCAGGTCGGTGCTCCGTCTCCTGCTCCGAAACGGTAGCAGCTTCCGGAGGCACAGCCGCTGATGTCACACAGTGAGATGATTGTGACGCACCATCAGTGACAGTTTTGGCGCCATCACCAGCAACGCTCCCGGCCGTAAGCTGGGCCGCGGGCGCCACAGCCGGGCCGTCCACAGACACAGCGGCAGGCTCCAGAGCAGGGCCGGCGGAAGGCCCCGCAATGTCATCCGCAGTAGCGGCGGAAGCGGAGGCTGCGCTGCCGTCCGCAGCTGCGGCGTGAGCGGAGGGCTCGCCGCCGGCACCATCCGCAGCTCCACAGGGCCCTCCGCCCGCTGCCTGTGCAGACAAGCGAACCGTTTATGGCCCACGTCTCCACATTCAAAACACTTCATCTGTCCTGAGCTCGCATACACCATATAGGAGCCGTCCCCATGTTTGACCCGGAAGGACACTTCCAGAGTTTGAGTGGGTGAGTCTAGAAACATGAACACCTGTCGCCTGAGTGATTTCACATGTTTTAACTTGGTGTCCTTGCATCCCAAAGTCAGAGTTGTAAACGGGCCCGCAAACTTCCCAAATCTGCGGAGCTCCATCGCCAACTGCTCGTCAGTGATGAAAGGTGGAACACCTGAGACGGTGATTCGCGTTGATGGGACAGATAAGGGGGACACCTGTACATACGTTTCCCCGATAACAACACCGCTTACAATCAGGGTGTGAACATCCTCTTCAGCAGCCAGAAACACAACCACAGCTCTATTCATTCGGGACGCAAAGCCAATCGCATCATGGCCCAACTGCTCGGCCACAGCCAGAAGCACCTCCTCCACAGTAACAGTGCTGTCCGGGGGAACGATCCTCACCCCCTGGTGGATAGATGGAGGTGGCATTTCCAAGGTCACCATCCTCCACACAAAAAAAAAAAAACTGAAAAAGAGAGAGAGAGAGAGAGAGAGAATTATTTAGCTTTAAAGAATTCTCTCATACAAATATTTCAATGATATTTCATACATTATTCAGAAAAAAGGAGACGGGTGAGGTGGCAGGAGAAGTCTTTTAGATATAAAAACAAGTTAAAATTTATCTGATATTTATCAGATTAATATATATCAGATTAAAGAAAATTCTGCAACTACAAGTATTTTCTCCAAACACCATAAAGCACTCTAAAGGAGGATCATTTATGGTTCAGTCTGCAGTGTCTGGTAACAGTTGTTTAACAGTGGAGCCCAGTGTCATGATGAAAGAATGGTCAGCTCACGTGCAGGGTGCCACAACAGAGAAAACACACATGACACAGAGAAGCTACATTTAAACAATCTATTAATCCAAAAAGGGTAAGCACAGTTAGGGAAAGACGCCACTCGCCAGAGGAGGACTCTGCCTGTAGGCAGGAGACGAGAGCTGGTTAATAGGAGGAGGGAGGTCGGGAAAGGTGGAGAACAAATTACCACTTACGGGAGCTGAGCAGACAACCCGACAGAGAGACCCAGCAGGAATAGCCGAACCAGCGGGATGAGGCTGGCAGGGAGTAGGGAAGGAGAAGAGCTGAGTGAGGAGTCTGACCGGGTGGAGACAGGCAGCTGAAGCTGAGATGAGGATGATGGAGCAGGTGCACGCACAATGATCCCAGGAGACACACCACACAGATGGCAGCAACCTGAGAAGAGGAAAAGGAGAGGAATTAGACAATGTATCCTCAAAAGTATTAATACAAATGCACTTGCTTGTTGTTAAGGCAGTATACCCAGCTCTGAAGCATTCACAGGCTGGACCTTATAAGCGCTGGCAAGGCAGAGACAGCAGGTGCGTCCACTCACACAGATATGATGATTACCTGCGGATCCAGGGAATCTCTCACAGGAAGGGAGGAGGGCGTACGCTCAGCTGATCATAACAGTGTCCCCCCCCCTCAAGAGGCACCTCCTGGCGGTCCACTGGGTTTGTTGGGATGGGCTTTGTGAAAGGCCCGGACCACACCTTTATCGTGGAAGTAAGACCCAGGGATCCATGGCCTTTCTTCGGGGCCATAGCCCTTCCAGTGGACAAGGTATGGCAGGCCCCAGCCCCAACAGCAATCATCCAGAGTCCTCTGGACGGTGTAGGTGGTCTGGCCGTCGAGGATCCGGGGAGGAGGAGGAGGCGGCTTTGGAGGGTCGGAGAGGGGTTTGATTTTCGAGACATGGAATGTCGGGTGGATGCGAAGCATCCGTGGAAGCTCCAGGTGGACTGTTACTTCATTGACAATCTGGGAGATGGTAAACTGGCCCAAGAAGTGGGGTGACGACTTTCTAGACTCCACCTTCAAGGGTGCCTGGTCCGCCAACAGCCACACGTGCAGCTCGATTGTATACTTGGGAGCTGGTACCCATCTGAGGTCCACATACTGGCGATTCTGCTCCGTAGAGCGGAGGAGGGCGGCCTCGGGTGGCCCTCCAGAGCCGACAGCAGCAGCGGGCTTGGGCCCCCACGGATGGCACCACGACTTCCTTCCCCGCCATGGGCAATGAGGGGGAGAGGGGGTATACCCCATGGAGGCCTTCAAGGGCGTGAGTCCTGTAGTGGAAGAAACTGCTGAGTTGTGGGCATACTCCACCCAGGTCAGATGAGTGCTCCATGTGGAGGGATTACAGGATGGCACACATCTGAGGGCGGCCTCCAGGGACTGGTTGGTACGCTCAGCCTGCCCATTACTCTGTGGATGGTATCCGGACGTGAGGTTGACCATGGTGCCCAATGATCAACAGAAGGACTTCCAAACATGGGAGGTGAATTGTGGACCCCGGTGAGACACAATGTCCAGGGGGATCCCGTGTAGACGGATGGCGTGAGTAGTGAGCAGGTCGGCTGTCTCAGAGGCGGAGGGTAGCTTGGGGAGGCGTACCAGATGGACTGCCTTGGAGAAGTAGTCAACTATGGAAAGAATCACTGTGTTACCTTGTGAGGGGGGAAGTCCCGTGACAAAAGCCAGAGCGATGTGAGACCAAGGTGGGCTGGGAACTGGTAATGGATGAAACAAACCAATCGGAGGTGAGGAGTCGGATTTGTTCCGGGCGCACACTTGGCATGCTTTTATGTAGTCCTGGATGTCCATCCACAGGGTGGGCCACCAGAACACTCGTCGGATCAGATTTATAGTCTGGGAAACCCCAGGGTGGCAGGCAAAGTTGCTGGAGTGGCCCCACTGGATGACGTCGCTGCGGAGGCCGGCCAGGACAAACGGACGATCACTTGGTCCCCCTTCTGGTCTGGTCTCCGAGGACTGGGCCTGCTGGACCCTCTGCTCAGTCTCCCAGGTAAGGGCTCCAAGAATGCATGAAGATAGCACAATAGGCTGGGAGAGGGACGGGGCAGGGGGAGTGCTGGAAGGTTAGGGTTGAATTGGTGGGAGAGAGCGTCCGGTTTGATGTTACGATTGCCGGGCCTGTAGGTGATGTTAATATTGAACCTAAGGAAAAATAAGGCTCAGCGGGCCTGCCTGACATTAAGACTGCGGGCCGACTAAAGATACTCTAAATTTTTGTGGTTGGTCCACACCACGATGGAATGGACTGCTCCCTCCAACCAGTGCCTCCAGTCCTCTAGGGCCAAATGAATGGCTAGGAGCTCTCGATCCCCTACATTGTAATTCCTCTCGGCCGGAGTGAGCCACCGAGAGAAATACATACATGGGTGGAGCTTCTGGCCAGAGGTCAAGCACTGAGAGAAGACAGCGCCCACCCCCAAATCAGAAGCATCGACCTCCAAGATAAGCTGGAGCTGAGGGTCAACCTGGGCCAAGATGGGGGTATTAGAGAACAGGCTCTTTAATTTGGAAAAGGCCTGTTCAGCTGCCTCGGACCAGAGGAAAGGCACCTTGACTGAGGTCAGCTGCATGAGAGGCTGTGCTACGCCACTGTAATTCCTAATGAATCTGCGATAAAAGTTCGCAAACCCCAAGAAGTGTTGAAGCTCCTTGCGGGAATGTGGCATAGGCCAATCCAGCACAGCCTTCACCTTGGCCGGGTCGGCTCTCAGCTCCCCCTCAGCCGCAATAAACCCCAGGAAAGAAGTGGAGTGGTTGGTTGTTAAGGCAGTATACCCAACGAGCCAGCGCTGAAGCATTCACAGATTGGTCCTTATAAGTGCTGGCAAGGCAGAGATGGCAGGTGCGTCCACTCACGCAGGTGTGATGATTACCTGCTGAGCCGGGGAATCTCTCGCATGAAGGGCGGATATCATGGGTATCATGGGTATCATGATCAGGTGATCATGATACCCAGCATAAACCCATTAGCACTAGTGTTTAACCAGACTGGCATTACTGGCAGGTTATTAACACATCATCACCATGCTCATGCATATTTTAGCATGTCATTTCACGGCTACTGAAATATGGCCGCTATATGATCTCAATGCAAGTGAGCTTTACTAACGTTAGTAAGAGATAAACACAACAGTATGAAGAATGAACCAACAAAGGTGATTTAACATTTCACCATCCATCCATCTTCTTCCACTTTATCCTTTTCAGGTTGCGGGAGCTGGAGCCTATCCCAGTATCTTTGGGTGAGAGGCAGGGTACACCCTGGACAGATCGCCAGTCCATTGCAGGGCCAACACAGAGAGACAGATAACCATTCACAGTCACACCTAAGGACAATTTAGAATCCCCATTTTGATGCCAATTAACCTAACTTGCATGTTTTTGGCATGTGGGAGGAACCAGAGAATTCCCAGAGTAAACCCACACAGACACGGGGAGAACATGCAAACTCCACACAGATCACTGTTGGTCAGGGGCTGGGATCGAACCCAGGATCCCCCGGCCAAGGGTGAGTTGCTGTGCTGCCGCAGTGCTAACCACTCCGCCACCACGCTGCCCCATATACATATTTACCACATTTCAAAACGTAACTCGCCGTGTCTCTAAAAAGCGAAAAATGAAACTTACACGTCTCAACTAAATTAATTAACAGCAATAACTGTTTTAAATGCCATCTTTTATTTCAAACAACATGTCTTGTCTTTAAATGAACAGGGAGTGTTGAAAGTGCAGTAGTTGCTCTGTCTTCTCTCCCCAGCAGAAGTTTTCCACAACAAAATTTCGGCAACAGCACCACAAAGGTCGTAGTGGCAGAAAATATATTACATCCGTAGTGGTTTAGCAGGTGCCACACGCGTCCACGTGAGGTCGAAACGGACTTGGTGATCCGAGGCTGAAATAGGCAATTCTGGCCTTGGCCCAGTAAGTGGGCCGTAACACCTGTGTCTACAGCTGCACCGTGTCCCGATAGTCTGCCCTGTGCATCAGTCAAACATAAGCGTTTGCAAAAGTACTGACATGAGTGGGAAGAGCTCAATGATTGGCTTGACAGCATCAAAAACAACAAGTACAAGGCAAACTGCAAAGTACGCTCAACTTTACAGAGTTCTACTGCAGTGTTTTGAAAGACAAACATCTACTCATGGCTGCAAGACGTGACAGGAAATACACATGGAAAAAAAAGTAACACAGGAAGCAAGAAGGCTGTGGACTGTTTTACCATGGCTGTACTCTACACAAATAGAAAAAAATGTTGATAAACAAGTTGTACAGTTCTAATGTTACATAAATTGTTATTTGTACACCCAGATTTTTTGAAGGGCTTCTTTTATTTGTAGTAAACAGGAACATTTTGACTTTCAAACTTGAAAGTTATAAACATTGTCAAAGAAGAACTTCAGTCTTTGGCCTATGAATACTATATGTAAATACTTTATTTAAACCATTAAGTTATGATAAACCACAACCCACACATCACCTTGGGATGGGGGGGGGGGGGGGGTGTCCTTTATTTTTCTGCATTGTATTATGTCCATAACCAATACTTCAATAATGAGGCTGAAGATGCAGTAGAATGGAACTTTATTACATAAACTCACTGAACCCAAAGGCGCTCCCGTCAAGGCAGAGGTGCTGGTCGAAAAGAGACCGTGCCTCTTCCGGGTTGGTGTTTTATACCCTGGGTGGCGCCGGAACCAGAAAGGTGTAGCCGTCACCCATAACACATAATATAATAATAATCATATTTTAGATAGATAGATAGATAGATAGATAGATAGATAGATAGATAGATAGATAGATAGATAGATACTTTATTTTGAACAAAAAAGTAAAAAAAAACCAAAACAAATGACAAGTGCAATAAAAGTGACAGTATACAGTGCTCGAAAGGGAGAAGGAAGAAGTGAACACTTATTTACTCCAACTCCTCTTTTCCCTAAATACAACCCATGTGAAATATATACAAATTACCTCATTTAAGACCCCAAGTAGACAATTAACTATATTTTGTACATATCAACATTAACACCCATCCATCCCAACATACATACAGTCCATACATCAAAACCAGCCCCAAACAACACAGATATACACAGTACTGTCCCACCCACCATTCCATAGTGTCCCAGAGTGAGCATAGTGAATCATACATATAAATACTACCCCTCTAACATATATTCTTTCAGCAAATAATATTTATACCTATTTTTGAATTGATTTCTGTTTGTACATAGTTTCAGTTCAAGCTCCAGACTGTTCCACAAATCCACCCCACAGACTGATATGCACATACTTTTCTTAGCTGTTCGTATCTTAGGTTTTGTAAAGTTTAAGTCTCCTCTCAAATTATAATCATTTTCTCTTTTTTTGAATATTTTTTGTATATTAGTTGGGAGTTGATTATTAATTGCCCTGTACATTACTTGTGCTGTCTTAACCACTTGCGCTCCGTTGTTCCGCGGGCAGGCAAGTCTCTGCGTCCTATGACGCACGAGGGCGCGCGAGAGCGCGCTCGTGCGCCCTCATGCGCATGACGCATGATAAGGATATTGATGGTGATGGTGTAGGTGGTGTGCCCTCCAAGCGCCACTGAAAAAAAAAATCTGCAAACACAGCCGCGAATAGATTAGTTCATCTGATTGACCTCTCATTCGACTAATAAGAGCCTTGAATTGAGTTTCTGAAACCTTGAGGAGCCAATGAATGAAAATCTAGGAAGGAGGACCCGCCTACTGTGAACGCAGGAGCCAATTGAAGCACAGAAATTCAGGCTGGGTGAAGCGATATTTACTGCTGCAGAAGGACTCTGTACGAATCTACTACAGACCCAGGCTCACCCAGCAGCATGGAGAACACCCACAAGTGGGACCTGCACTCATTCCAGCAGAATAGACGGAGGCCGACGACAAAAGTCGTAAATCATTCGCCAAAACGGCAATAATGGAATTATGTTGATCGGGATCCACGAGCGGAGCAGCGTCGCGTTCGTCTGACGCATGGGAAGAGCTGTTAGCCACGACTCTGCTGCTTTGAAGAGGTAAGGTGTTATAAGCTAAATTATTATTTATCCCTGAAAACTGTAATCCAAAAATGACTTTTGACCGATCGGTAAATTACAACTGTACTGCGCACGAAGTGCGTGCGCCACGATAAACGGTTCATTTGCCGTGTTCGGACCGTGAACGCGGGGGGGGGGGGCACAGTCCGAACGCTCCCCGGTCCGTGGGGGGAAGCATATCAGTCTATTCCATCATGTAGCGATGGCCCTCTTCTGTAGCGGGGGGGGGGCGTTCACGGTCCGTTCACGGTCCCCCCCCACACACACACACACACAGTAGCGAGGGGGGGGGAGCTGCTGTGAAAACATGCAAGGAAAAAAAAAAAAAAAAGAGTGTATTCCGTCATGTAGCGAGGGCCGAATTTGGTCCTTGGTAGCGGGGGGGGGGGGGAACGACCCCCCGCCCACACACAGACACAGCCCTGAGTGTGACCTTTCATTAGAGCCTAAAATGAAGCTTCTACATTGAATTATTCAAAAGTTACAGACGTTTTTCCAAACTGTGCCATTTGGCACAATTTGGCACAGTTCCATAACGCCTGGGAACAGCCTGAGAACAAAGCTGTGTAAAATATTCATTTTTTTGTGGTATTGTTACCAAATTTGGATCTCAGCTGGATAACGCTTGGTTCTACATTTCTGTTGCATTTTCCAGCCGGATCGGACAGCTGTGTGTTATTTACAAGCATTTGTATCCAAAAAAACACTGTGTCCAATTTTTTTTTCTTCAAGTTCAGTATGTTTAGATGACTGTAACTCAGTGGCCGGAGCACGTAGAGAGATTATGTTTTTTTTGCCAAAAAATTCAAAGTGTTTTCTTTTAAATGAGATCAACCCCATGAAGATGCTGCAAAGGGTTGAATAACAGCTTTCGATTTACTTTGGGCATGTTATTTTTTGGCATTTTTAGGAAAATTGCCCGGAGTGCAAGTGGTTAAATTTAACTAAATCCATGAACTTTATAACATGTGACTTTAAAAACAACGAGTTGGTATGGTCTCTATATCCTACATTATTTATTATCCTTATAGCTTTTTTTTTGTAATGTGCATATTGACTGTAGGTTGGTCCTTTAGGTGTTTCCCCAGACCTCTACACAGTAGTTAAGATATGGTAGAAACAGTGAATTGTACGGTAAGAACAATGATTTATAGTCCAAGATGTGTCTTGTTTTCCCCAGTATGCCTATACATTTTGCCAACTTGGCCCGGATGTGACTGATGTGAGGTTTCCAGCAGATTTAATTGTCTAGCATCACCCCCAGAAACTTATTTTCCTGTACTGTTTCTATTCTGGTATCGTCTATTGTTACCATTATTTCATGATTTATTTTATAATTTCCAAGCAACATAATCTTTGTTTTTTTCAGATTTAGAGATAATTTATTTTTGTTGAACCACTGCGTTAACCTTTTCATTTCAGTTGTGACCACCTCTAAAATCTGCTGCAAATTCTCACCAGTGCAAAGGATATTTGTGTCATCCGCAAACAGAATAAATTTCAGCATTTTTGATACTTGGCATATGTCATATATAAGATAAAGAGTTTGGGTCCCAAAACTGACCCCTGGGGCACACCACAAGAGATGTTCATGAAGGATGATTTGTGCTCACCAATTTGTACAAATTGTTGTCTGTTACTTAAATAACTTTGCACCCAACTCAGTCCAACCCCTCTTATCCCATACCTTTCCAATTTCCTCAGTAAAATTCTGTGGTCATTGGTGTCAAAAGCTTTCTTTAAATCTATAAATACTCCTACAGCAAACTTTTTTTTATCTATACAACTAGTAATTTCTTCTATAAGTTTGATCAGTGCCAAAGATGTAGATTTGTCTGCTCTAAAACCATATTGACTGTCTGTAAGGAGGTTGTGTTTTTCAATGAAATCATCCAGTCCCTTAGTGAAGATTTTTTCAAGTATTTTGGAGAATTGTGAGAGTAAAGAGACCGGCCTGTAATTTGTGAAATAATGACTGTCTCCTGTTTTGTATAGTGGTATTACTTTTGCTATTTTCATTTTGTTTGGAAATTTACCAGTTTGAAATGACAGGTTACAGATGTGGGTGAGTGGCTTAACAATTCCTTCAATTCCTTTTTTCAATATTGTCATGTCAGTTTCATTCCAGTCCGTTGATTTTTTTGTTCTTAAATTTGCTCACAGTCTCGATAATTTCCTTTTCAGTAACTGCACCCAAAAAGATTGTGTTTGGATTTCTATCTTCTATTTCATTTACAGAACCACTGTTGTTTGTTTCTGATGTCACTATTGATTTTGCTAATTCAGGACCAACGTTTACAAAAAATTTATTGAAACCACTAACCACATCCTCCATATTATTTATCAAATTGTCATTTTCAATAGAATATTCTGGATAGTTAGCATTCTTTGATCGGTTACTATTAATCCCATACTTGCCATATTCCTTTTAAGTTATTTTTATTATCCTCTAATATTCTGTTGTAATATTCTTTCTTACAAGTCCTCATTATATTAGTAAGCTTGTTTTTATATCTTTTATATTTGATCTCAGCCTCCACCGTTCTGCACTTAACGAATTATTTATATAATGTCTTCTTCTTTTTACATGCATTTAGTAACCCCTTGGTGACCCAAGGAATATTTTTGTTTTGTTGTCTGTCACTGTATTGTTTTATAGGACAGTTTTTATTGTACAGTGATTGAAATATTTGTAAAAATTTATCATATGCTTTATTTATATCATTTTCATCACAAACTATCTTCCAGTCTTGTATTAATAATTCATTTGCCAGTAAATACATAGATTCTTCAGTTCTTATTCTTCTATATTTAATATTTTTGGTATACTTTTTCTTCCTATAGAGTTTTTGCGTAGGCTCGTAAAATTCACGTGACTCGCGGGGGTAAACATAAACATGCCGTAGGTGCCGCCATCTTGGATGGCAAGAGCAGCAGTTGCACTGTGACAACCCAGGCGTAACTTGTACTGTTTAGCGATCAGAATGAGTGAGGAGAACACACAGTCACAGTCTGACATAATAACATCCCTATCATCCTCTTCAACAACTGACACTGTGGCCTCTGACACTGTGTCTGCGATGTCTCTGTGAGATTCAGTGGAGTCATTGTCAGCAGTCATAACAGCAAACAAGTGTTTTTAATCTTGCTCCCGTGCGCTCCTCTGGTGTGCCGAAATGCCTCAGTTGAACGGAGGTGGGGGGGTGGGTGGAGTAACCCCCACGGACGAGCAGAGCGCACAGCTGGAGCAATTAGTAGAACAATGACTGCCAGTAATCTGCTCAGCGGGGATGATTTGGGGGCAAACGATGAAATGATATCTTTCAAAGACGAAGGGGAGCAGGAGGAAAAGATATCGGAAAACGTGTCAGCGGAAAGGGATCTGGATGATGTGAAGTCTTCGCTGGTGAACGAGTCGGAAAACAACAGCAGCTCCTCGGACTCGGAGGTGAGTGAAGCGCGCTGCGTGATTTTTTGTTTTTTAAAGGCTCTCCACGGCACGCCGCGTTAAAACGTACCTGATTTTATGCACATTAACAATAGTTTTCTCCCCTTTCATGTGTGCATTGTCCTTTGTAGCAAGCAGAGAGGCGCCCCCAAACCAGAAAGTTTTTTGGGGTTTTTTTGTTACTTATTTGTACCTGTAGGTAGACTTGGTTTGCAGTCTGGTGACAAGCCACCGGCCGCTGCGTGCGCGAGCACCCTAAACCTACATGTTTTTGGTATGCGGGAGGAAACCGGAGAAATCCCGGAGTAAACCCACGCAACATGGGGAGAACATGCAAACTCCACACAGCTCACTGTTGGTCGGGGGCTGGGATCAAGCCCACGGTCTCATGATCCCCGCGATCCCCCGGCCGAGGGTAAACTGTGCTGCCACAGTGCTAAACCACTGCTCCACCGTGCAGCCCGTTATGAGAAAGCGAGAGATTACGTCAGTGAAGGTAATTATTCAAAAATCCAACTTTTTTTTTTTTTTTTTTGCATTTCACACCGGCCATTTAATTCCCTCGCTTATCCCCTTATCAGGGGGAACAACAGGAGTACACCATTTCGCCGAGTTTGTAGGTACACGTGAGCTATGTGGTTTGTTTCACCCTGCTGCTGCTGTTTCTTGCCATCCAATATGGCGGCACACTCTAACGGGCCAGTGCGGCACGCCCCCTGACGTCATATGCAAAAACTCAATAATCACATTGATAGACAACAAAAATCGGCAGGTGGTCACTGATATCATTTGATAAAAGCCCACTCATGATATTTTAGTGTGGCACTGTGTGACGTGATTCTGCTAGGTCCGGTAATTGTTGGATGTGAGCCCATATTGTACATTGTGTTGATAAATTCTTCTGTCAAACTATGTTGTTCTGAATTCATCAGATCTATATTGAAATCCCCACAGATGAACATGACTTTATGAGTTAGTTTTGCATACATTTTTTCCATCCAGTCCTTAAATAAATCAATGTTTGATCCAGGTGTTCTATATACACAGCTCACTACCATATTCTTCACATTGTCCAGACAGATTTCTATTGTAATACATTCAAATAAATCATCCACAGTTACTGACAAATTTTCAACAACCTTGTATTGCAAGCTCTTATCAACATAAATTGTAACTCCTCCTCTTTTTTTCATTTTTCTATTTATATAATTTAATTCATAGCCATCCATGGTAAAATCCACTCTTTTCTCTTCACTGAGCCACGTCTCTGATATTGCCACAATATTGAATGGCTCTTTAAACTGATGTAAATAATCTTTAATGTTATTAAAGTTGGCATAGAGACTTCTGCTGTTGAAGTGGATCATAGAAATATTGAAATCAGATGTGACCATTGTGTTAAACTGTTCATCCGTGTAGTAACTACAGTCATTATTGATGGAGCTAAATAAATTATTATCAGGGTCTATGTTATATTCTACGTCCTGTGGGTTGTGATCCGTATATTCAAAAACTTTCAGTTCCTGTTGTTCCTGTTTGTTGATCTTTTGTTTCATGTTGTTAAATGTCCTGATGCAGATGAGCGTGATCCTTCAATGTCTTACAGTTATCATTTGGTGCTGTCGACTCCAGTTCATAATGTTCACTGGTATTTGTCCAGTTCCATAATATTTCGGATGTTAATAACCTTGGCTTCTTCAAGTGATCCATTTAATTTGATGTATATTTTACAGTTTGATGTCCAGGTGTTTTGAATCTTTTTTTGCTTTCTCAGGTATCTTGCTTTTCTGGCTATTTCTGCATTTTTTTTAATTTTTTTTTTGTGAGGTGCTCGTTCATGTAAATGTTTGTTCCTTTCAGTTTCCTCCCTTGTTTCAGCAGCACAGTCTTGTGTTTTCTGTTGACAAACCTCATGATGACAGCTGGTTTGTCGCTGTTTTTCCTGGGCAGAGGGTGGCAGGCCTCAATGGTGTTCCAGTCCAGCTGGATTCCTGAGGACTGCAGGAAGGCCGCCACTTGTTGCTCCGTGGATTCGGCTTTCAGCGCATCAAACCTCCCTCCGCTGTCCGCGGCCACCGCTCGAGCATATGATCGGGGTTTAATGCAGAGCCCTGTGATGATCACATCGTTCACCCGGTGCTCCAGGTCCGACACTCTGCTCTCCAAATACACCAGCCTCTTCTGCTTCTTCCGGTCTTCAGAGAGAGCAGTCGCATTTTCTCTCCCTCCTCCCCACTCCTCTCCCCTCTTCACTATCCCAGCTTGCTGTGTCCTGTCTCTGTCTGTGTCGCTGTTATTCTGGCTGAATCTTATTCCAAATGGAAAATTATGGATTTGGTGGGCTTTATAGACGATTGACACCACTTCAAAAGAAGATTGGGCTAGGGGGAGCCCAGGACTCATGGACAATTGGGAATTCATGTGTCTGTGTGATTCGACTGAGATGCGGAAGACATCTCTATTTGTTTGGCTTGATCACAGGATTTCTATTTTGGCTCTGGAGTTCCTGATGTATCAGAAATTAAGAAGTTGGGAGAGCTGATCAAAGTAGACCCGGCAATGCTCCTTCAACAACAAATTTGACCAGTCGGGGAGTGCACTGATAGCGGCAATGGTGAACTGGATGATGGCTGATTCAGAAGATGGTATACAGTGGGGAAAAAAAAGTATTTAGTCAGCCACCAATTGTGCAAGTTCTCCCACTTAAAAGATGAGAGAGGTCTCCAATTTTCATCATAGGTATACCTCAACTATGAGAGACAAAATGAGAAAAAAAAAATCCAGAAAATCACATTGAAGGATTTTTAATGAATTAATTGGTAAATTCCTCGGTAAAATAAGTATTTGGTCAATAACAAAAGTTCATCTCAATACTTTGTTATATACCCTTTGTTGGCAATGACAGAGGTCAAACGTTTTCTGTAAGTCTTCACAAGGTTTTCATACACTGTTGCTGGTATTTTGGCCCATTCCTCCATGCAGATCTCCTCTAGAGCAGTGATGTTTTGGGGCTGTCGCTGGGCAACACGGACTTTCAGCTCCTTCCAAAGATTTTCTATGTGGTTGAGATCTGGAGACTGGCTAGGCCACTCCAGGACCTTGAAATGCTTCTTACGAAGCCACTCCTTCGTTGCCCGGGCAGTGTGTTTGGGATCATTGTCATGCTGAAAGACCCAGCCACATTTCATCTTCAATGCCCTTGCTGATGGAAGGAGGTTTTCACTCAAAATCTCACGATACATGGCCCCATTCATTCTTTCCTTTACACGGATCAGTTGTCCTAGTCCCTTTGCAGAAAAACAGCCCCAAAGTATAATGTTTTCACCCCTATGCTTCACAGTAGGTATGGTGTTCTTTCTCCTCCAAACACAACAAGTTGAGTTTTTACCAAAAAGTTCTATTTTGGTTTCATCTGACCATATGACATTCTCCCAATCCTCTTCTGGATCATCCAAATGCTCTCTAGCAAACTTCAGATGGTCCTGGACATGTACTGGCTTAAGCAGGGGGACACGTCTGGCACTGCAGGATTTGAGTCCCTGGTGGCGTAGTGTGTTACTGATGTAACCTTTGTTACTTTGGTCCCAGCTCTCTGCAGGTCATTCACTAGGTCCCCCCGTGTGGTTCTGGGATTTTTGCTCACCGTTCTCGTGATCATTTTGACCTCACGGGGTGAGATTTTGCGTGGAGCCCCAGATTGAGGGAGATTAACAGTGGTCTTGTATGTCTTCCATTTTCTAATAATTGCTCCCACAGTTGATTTCTTCACACCAAGCTGTTTACCTATTGCAGATTCAGTCTTCCCAGCCTGGTGCAGGTCTACAATTTTGTTTCTGGTGTCCTTTGACAGCTCTTTGGTCTTGGCCATAGTGGAGTTTGGAGTCTGACTGTTTGAGGTTGTGGACAGGTGTCTTTTATACTGATAATGAGTTCAAACAGGTGCCATTAATACAGGTAACGAGTGGAGGACAGAGGAGCCTCTTAAAGAAGAAGTTACAGGTCTGTGAGAGCCAGAAATCTTGCTTGTTTGTAGGTGACCAAATACTTATTTTACCGAGGAATTTACCAATTAATTCATTAAAAATCCTTCAATGTGGTTTTCTGGATTTTTTTTTTCTCATTTTGTCTCTCATAGTTGAGGTATACCTATGATGAAAATTGGAGACCTCTCTCATCTTTTAAGTGGGAGAACTTGCACAACTGGTGGCTGACTAAATACTTTTTTGCCCCACTGTACATCTGGAGTCACTGGTGCTCTCCAGGGAATGATTTTAAAGCCTGTATATGGAAATTATGAAGCACAGAATCACAAGAGAGATGGAAATTCTATGCTCTGAGTGAACTGTGCCTTGACCTTGATTCGGCGCCCTCTCCTCCTGGATGAAGACAAAACAGAAGAAGAGTTTGGCTTCTCTTAACCCAAACAATTAACATCAATTGCTGTTGTTCAGCAGACTGGACTCTTCAAGGACAGCGCTATCATGTGTCTAATACAGAACTTTGCCATCTGGCATGCACGAAGAGAGAGAGACTCTGGACATGCTTATCTGTGTTTTGAAAACATGATTATAACAACTATCCGTTGCCAGGAGGCGCCCCCCTCTGTTGTACATCAACAAATGATACATTCAACACTGCACTCACACTGATTATATATGCTGATTACACATACACTGGTCTCTCATCGCTCTTTGTCAACGTGTGTATTGTTTGACTGCTAAATGTGCATTGAGGGTTTTTTTTTCTTGTTATCATAATCTCGCTCACTGAGCGCTATTCTGATAACTATGTTTTTTTCTCTCGCCTACTGTGTCATTCCCTACCCCTTCCCTCTTTACCCCCACTGTATGACTGGCGCCTCAAGGCTGCCGCGGCGCTGGGATGCGCTTATAGAGCGTGCCCAATGTCAAGTCAAATTTCAATTCTCCTGTATGTCTTGCACGTACGGTAGTATTGACAATAAACCTTAATTGATTGAATTGATTCTTGGCGTTCTGGAGCCGCAGCGCTTTCACCTCCTTGAGCAGGCCCAGAATGTTTTTTTGCTGCAGCTTAACAGTAAAAATCTCTTCAACCAAGAAGTCGAGCAATATTTTAATATCGTCCACCTCCTCAGTCTGCTGAGCTTTCTTAGGACCCATGATCCCGGACGATTTATGTTGACTAAACAGGTAATGAACAGCTGTTTAGCTAGCTGAGTGGCGGGCCGCTCCGCTGTCGTTTCCCAGTCTGTAGATGCCGCTATTGGTGTCTTAAATCAGGCAGGGGTCGAAACTAGGATGTTCAGTTTGTAATCCAAATTCATTTCTCAGAAGCCAAAAAAAAGTAGTCAAAAACCGAGTACCAAAACACAGAAATCCACCAACAGGCTCTGACAGCAGGTTGACAGTAGGTTTAATACATTTCCAATACGGTGTTGACAGTCCTCTCACACAGTAATGCGGAAACCAACTCCTCACAGTAGGCTAGTTCAACACGGATGCCGCTGCACCTGTGTCCACCAACAACAACACTTCCACACTGTCCAGCATCACATCACAATAAATACACCCATCTGTGCTTGGGGAGACGGTGTGAATAACTGTAGGAGTCGTGACGGGGGAATCCGTTCTGCATCGTCGTTCCCCTTGCTCAAACTTTTTGCAGGCCCTGGCGAAATGATGTAGGAGTCCACACTTGCCACAACGTTTGCCCCTCGCCGGACAATCTCTCGGTGCTTGGTGGACCCACAGCCCAAACATCTGGGCGACCCCGGGGAGGACCTAATCTTAATAGCGGTAGCGTAGTCTTCTTTCCACAGCCTGTGCCGCTGATTGTGATTCAGACTGCCTCAACGTTGTTCTCTCACCAAGGTCTGTTGATAGTTTATCCGCTGCTTCGTACTGTAGAGCTATCTCCACAGCTCTATTCAACGTCAGTTCACCAGAGTGCATGAGGAGTCTGGACCGTGCTGCAGAATATAGCGTGTGCTCCGCTAACTGATCGCGGACCATTTCTTCCTCCAAAGCCCAAAATTGGCACTCTCCAGCCAGCTGGCACAAATCCGCAACATATCATTGAACCAAATCTCCCGGATGCTGGCGTCACTGTCGGAACTGGATTCGCCGGACGATGACGTTCTCAGAAGCGCAAAAGTAGCACGCCATTAACGCAACCACATCCTCAAAACTATCACTCTCCCAATGTGCTGAGAATACATTGCCCTACCATGCTGAGATTATGGACCAGTATTTCTTGTGCACATAGTTTCTCCAATTCGCCGAGGTTCAATGCCACCAAATAATTTTGGAACGCTGCAAACCACCTCGCCCAGGGAACTGACGGCTCGCCTGGGAGCTCCAAAAATGGCCAAATACTAGAAACTCCTTTTTCCATAGCTTTATCCTCGTCGCCAAATGTTATGTCCATAACCAATACTTCAATAATGAGGCTGAAGATGCAGTAGAACGTAACTTTATCACACAAACTCACTGAACCCCAAGGCGCTCCCGTCAAGGCAGAGGTACTGGTCCAAAAGAGACCGTGCCTCTTCCGGGTCAGCCTTTTATACCCTGGGTGGCGGTGGAACCGGAAAGGTGTAGCTGCCGTCCATAACACACAATATAATAATAATCATATTTAATACATTACACATTGAAGGTGGCAACCCTAATCACGGAGGGAGGCTCACCGACTCGGGTTGCTTCTCTCTGATCCAGCAGCTTACACGGGACCAAACGGCCGCTGCAGGGCTCATGTCACCAGGGCTCGGAGATGAAGGAGGGACCACCGGTGGACTCAGACATTGGTTTGGTGGAAGTTTAAAAGCCGCTTCAGCTACCAGCGGCAGCAGCAGGACGATGAGGGAGGAGCAGCCGGGCAGGAGGGCCGGAGCTAATGGCTAACAGGGAGCAGCTGGGCAGTGAAAAAAAAAAAGCCTCAGGGATGGATTAAAGAGGAACTCACCATCTGGCTGTCTTGAACCAGGTGTAACAGACCGAATTAACCCCTGCCCAGATTAAACCCGGGGGTTTAATCTGGGCATAAACCTGGGGGATAAATTGGCCTAGGCCAAATTATACCCCAGGTTGTAAAAGAGCCTAGACCAGACTATACTGCTCTGGGCCAGAATATAACCCTCTTGTATAAAAAGGTTTTGATTGTATTTACACATTATATTTACAACACAACACGTCACCACATTATGACGTCACCATGTTACTTTACCATATGTTATTATCAGCTGATCTGACCACTTTTTTCCATTTTATAAACTTACATACTGTATATTGAAAAAAAGGACACACCTGGCCATCCCACTTTTATGCACGTAAATATTGTTCTACTATAATATTGTAACAATCAACTAGAGACTATTACCAAAAAAAGAGTTACAAATGATTTCAAATGCACAAATATGGTGTTAAGATTGTTAAGAGAGTACAACGAAGTTGTGGGTGCTCCACCAGGCTACTGTGCAATAAAATAAGAGAAGGATTTGATAAAACACAGTTACAGAATACACAAATAAACATATGTCTTAAAAAAAATAAAAATATCCCACAGACATGTACACAGGTATGGTAGTGGTTTAACAGATACATAAGATACATAAGAGTGTGGAGTGCAGAACACACGATTGAATAAAATGGCCCAAGGATTATGGAAAATATACACAGGAATGGCAGTGGTTTCATGGATGGATCAATGTACATGAAAGTGCGGAGTGCAAAGACAGGTGAGTTATTATGAAAATTAAAAAAGTCCTCAGTTCTGTGCATGTTATGGCTGTGTTGTTAGACATGTATATGTTGGACACTGCATATGTGATTTAGCCTCACGATGAAGGAGAGCCACAGAGCTGCAGTCCCCTGCGGTGCGGAGCCGCAGAGCCTGGACCCCCTGCGGAGGACAGGGGACAGAAGACTTCCTGACCGCTGAGGCTCGAGAGGAGAGAAGGGGGAGTTATGTAAATAAAAGGTTAATGAATGTGAATAAAGGGATTTTTGGTAGAGATGTGTGATTTCCCCTGCGAGGGAAATGGTTTGATGTGAGAATGTTTAAAAGGGAGAACTTTGGTGTGTTCACCCTCTTTGTTCGCTGCTCAGGAACGAGAGCAGACAGTGGGATGATTACTTGAAATAAACTGGAATTAAATGCAATTCGGTTTCGTTATTCAAGTCTCCCCACATTGGTGACTGACGATGTTGAGAATGAACGAAGAAGGTCTCAAGGTCCCGGACTCACAGCGCTCAGAGCTGGCGAGCGCAGTGGCCGTTAAGCTGCCTGATTTCTGGCAGGATAACCCACGGTCGTGGTTTCTGCAAGCAGAGTCGCAGTTCGCGCTCGCAGGAGTAACGGTGGATGACACTAAGTTCCACCATGTCATCGCTAAACTGGACAACAGCACAGCTCGGTGCGTGCAGAGCTTGGTGGAGCAGCCACCCGCGACCGACAGGTACGGCAAGCTGAAATCCACCCTCATTAAGTTTTTCACCCCCTCGGCCGAAGTGAGGGCGAGGAGGATCCTGTCTTTGCTAGACCAAGGAGGACACAGGCCGAGCGCCCTGATGGAGGAGATGATACAGCTGAGAGGGTTGGACAACGATGATTTCATTTTTCAGTTCATTTTCCTCTCCAACCTCCCGACGCATGCGAGAAGCACGCTGGCCGGCAAAAAGTGTCACACCCTGGAGGAGTTCCGGGAGCTGGCCCAGGAAGCAGATGGGATCCTGGACGCCTGCGGCGGGCAAGCAACCACAGCGACGACCCGAGACAGCGGGGAGCCAGAGGCGGCAGACCCAGACTGGCCAACGACGGCGGCAGCACGGCCGCGACGAGGTGGAGCCAATGGTCCGGCGGCAGAGGCGCGGACACGACACAGCGGAGGAGAAGATCTCTGCTTTTACCATCGGAGGTTCGCAGAGAAAGCACGCAGGTGTGTGCCGCCCTGCAGCTTCAGGAGTTAGGGAAACGGCAAGACCGGGGGTCGCTAGCAGCTTCGACCCTCGGAGAACGCAGCAAGCTGCTCTACATCACGGATGCGCGCTCCGGACGAGAGTTCCTCATCGACACCGGAGCACAAGTGAGCTTCATCACCCCAACATACGCGGACCGGGTGGCTGGACCCCACGGTAGTGGAGCTACGGCGGCAAATGGCTCGAACATCAACACCTACGGGAGAAGGACCTTGCCTTTGTGCTTACATGGCCACACATATGAATGGACTTTTGTAATAGCGGCGGTGAGTTTCAACATGTTGGGCGCGGATTTTTTGTGTTCACACAATCTGTTAGTTGATCTTGCTAATAGACGGCTGGTAAATGCACTCTCTTTTTACTCTCTCCCCTGTTCAGCTCGAGTGTCCCCGCCACCAATACAGACCCACGTCGCTACAGCAGGTGGTAAGTTTCACACACTCCTCACCCAATTTCCAGCGCTCACTGTGCCCACTTTTTCAGCGACGGTCGCGAAGCACGGGGTGAAACACTTTATCCCCACATCTGGTCCTCCCGTGTTTGCAAAAGCTCGGCGCTTGGATGCAGTTAAGCTCGCCATTGCGCGCGAGGAGTTCGCCAGCCTGGAGAGGCTAGGCATCGTTCGTAGGTCGAAGAGCCCGTGGGCTTCGCCGCTGCACACGGTACCGAAAGCCAATGGCTCCTGGAGACCGTGCGGGGATTACCGCAGGCTAAACAACGCTACGGCGCACGATCGTTATCCCATCCCGCACATTCAAGATTTTTCGGTGCACCTGGCGGGGGCGCGCATTTTTTCAAAGATTGATCTGGTTCGCGGCTATCACCAAGTCCCAGTCCAACCGAGGACATTCCTAAAACAGCGGTAATAACCCCGTTCGGACTTTTCGAATTTTTACGCATGCCGTTTGGTCTCAAAGGGGCGGCGCAAACATTTCAGCGGATGATGGATGCCGTGTTACGCGATCTCCCTTTCGTGTTTGTGTACCTCGACGACATTTTGGTCACGAGTACTTCAGAGGACGAACACGAAACGCACCTCACAGCAGTTTTTAGGAGGCTGGGAGAGCACGGCTTAATAGTTAACCCAGCCAAGTGCCAGTTCGGCGTCGAGCGGATCAATTTTTTGGGTCACCGCGTCTCCCCGGAGGGAGCGGTTCCGTTACCAGATAAAGTACGCGCGGTAGCGGATTTTCCCCATCCACAAACGGTCAAATCACTACAGGAATTCTTGGGGATGGTGAATTTTTATAACCGATTCCTGCCCCACGCAGCTCAAATCATGCAACCGTTATATGCCGCGCTCAAAAAACAAAAACCAACCCAGGCGGTCGAATGGTCCCCGGAGCGGGAGCGCGCGTTCACAGAGGTTAAAAAAGCCTTGGCTGACGCTGCGCTCCTGGCCCACCCAGACCCTGCAGCACGTATCGCGTTGACGACAGACGCTTCAGATTTAGCCATAGGGGCCGTTATTGAGCAACAGGTAGCCGGAGTTTGGCAGCCTTTGGCTTTCTTTAGCAAATCTTTAAGCGCGGCTGAACGAAAATACAGCGCGTTCAACAGAGAACTGTTGGCGCTGCATTTGGCTATTCGTCATTTCCAGTTCTGGCTGGAAGGACGGTGCTTCACCGCTTATGTGGACCACAAGCCGCTCACATACGCCATGGCCAAAATTTCAGACCCGTGGTCCGGCAGGCAGCAGAGGCAGCTGGCCGCAATCTCGGAATTTACCACTGACATTAGGCACGTTGCGGGCAAATTCAATGTAGTAGCAGATTGTCTCTCGCACGCGTTCACGACTCCAACACGCGCAGAGGCAGAACGGGCCACCGTGACCGCGCCGCAGGAGAGCGGCACGGTGGCACGCGCAGCCCCGGTGCACGTGGGTATAGATTACGCAGCCATGGCAGCGGACCAGGGGGCGGATGCAGACGTGCGCGCGCTCCAGTCTGGACCAACAGGGTTAAGGCTGGAGAGCAAGTGTTTACAAACCGGTATGCCCCCCCTGATCTGCGACATGTCGACGGGGCGCCCGCGTCCGGTGGTTCCAGCCACGTGGCGCCGCCGTGTTTTTGACTCGGTCCACTCACTGGCGCACCCGGGGGTGCGCGCGTCAGTGAAACTAGTGGCGGAAAAGTTTGTTTGGCCGTGCCTGCGCAAGCACGTGAAGGAATGGGCAAAAACCTGCATTTCCTGTCAACGGGCCAAAATTCACAAGCACACAAGAGCCCCGTTAGAACTGTTCCGCATTCCGGCCAGAAGGTTCGACCATGTGCACGTCGACCTTGTGGGCCCCCTACCGGCATCGCAGGGGTTCACGCATCTTTTGACAATGGTGGACCGCACCACACGTTGGCCGGAAGTGGTCCCACTTGCGACGACCACGGCCGCGGAGGTGGCTCGCGTTTTTTTAACGGCTTGGGTGGCGCGCTTCGGGGTTCCGTCGGACATTACGTCCGATAGAGGACCGCAATTCATCTCTGAGCTGTGGTCAGCGATGGCCAACGGCTTAGGAGCCAAAATTCACCGCACTACGGCTTACCACCCTCAGGCTAATGGTTTATGCGAGCGTTTTCATAGGTCTTTGAAGGCAGCACTCAGAGCGTCGCTCACGGATGCAGATTGGGTAAATAAACTGCCATGGGTTTTATTAGAGTTGCGTTCTGCGCCTAAAGAGGACTTAGACGCCTCCCCAGCGGAGCTGGTATTCGCACAAACTCTGAGGCTGCCAGGCGAGTTTTTACCAGAACACCCAGAGCCCCCACCTCTCTCTGCTCTGGGACCGTTAGTTGGCATGGGAGCAGACACGCTCCCGGGTCCGGTTCATCACGCTTTTCCATGAGTTTTCGTCCCCAAGGCTTTGAAAAATGCCGACTTCGTTTTTGTCAGGCGCGAAACCCTAAAAGCAACGCTCAAACCACCTTACGAAGGGCCATTTCGAGTGCTGGAGGCAGGTGATAAGCAATTTGTGCTAGATTTTGGAGACAGAAAAGAGACAGTCAGTATTGACAGACTAAAACCTGCTTTTGTCATGAAGGACGTGTCTGTACCGGTCGCAGTGGCGCCTCGACGAGGCAGGCCCCCGCAAAGGGCAAATAATCACTCTCTTCCTCAGTCAACAGAGCCGAAGCAGAAAGGCGCCGCAGGCAAGGCGGGGCCAACTCACAGTAGATTCGGCAGACGGCTGAAGCCCAAGCGGCGCACAGACTGAATGTTGGTGTTGATTATTCAGTAGTGAGTAAGGTGTTATTAAATTTTAGGAAATAGTCTGTTCTTCATCGTTTGGGGAGGGTTATATGGCTGTGTTGTTAGACATGTATATGTTGGACACTGCATATGTGATTTAACCTCACGATGAAGGAGAGCCACAGAGCTGCAGTCCCCTGCGGTGCGGAGCCGCAGAGCCTGGACCCCCTGCGGAGAACAGGGGACAGAAGACTTCCTGACCGCTGAGGCTCGAGAGGAGAGAAGGGGGAGTTATGTAAATAAAAGGTTAATGAATGTGAATAAAGGGATTTTGGTATAGATGTGTGATTTCCCCTGCGAGGGAAATGGTTTGATGTGAGAATGTTTAAAAGGGAGAACTTTGGTGTGTTCACCCTCTTTGTTCGCTGCTCAGGAACGAGAGCAGACAGTGGGATGATTACTTGAAATAAACTGGAATTAAATGCAATTCGGTTTCGTTATTCAAGTCTCCCCACACATGTGAGCATTCGGAGGGAGCGGGTGGGGCCTCTGACTGTTTGCAGTCCGGATGGCCCAGGTGAAGAAACTGTTTGCCAGTCTGGAGGTGTGGGACCTGGTTGATCTGAACCATTGTCCAGAGGGGAGCAGGTCAAACAGGTGGTGGGCGGGATGTGAGGGGTCTCCTGTGATATCCTTGATGTTTCTGAGACAGGAGGATCTGGAGATGTCCTCCAGGGAGGGCAGAGGGCCGCTGATGATTTTTGGGGCGGCGTTGATGACCCTCTGCACAGCCTTCCTGTTTTCGGGCGTGGAGCCGGCGTACCTCACACCCAGACAGTAGGTGAGCGTGCTCTTCACTGAGCAGCGATAGAAGGCCAGCAGCAGCTTCTGGTCCAGGTTGTTCTTCCTCAGGACATGGAGGAAATGCAGCCGCTGCTGGGTTTTCTTCACCAGGGCCTTGTTGTTGACAGTCCAGGAGAGGTCAGAGGAGATGTGGGTGCCCAGGAACCTGAAGGTGGGAACAATTTCCACACTGTCCCCATTTTTTTTTTGGGGGGGGGGGCTCCTGTGTGTTCTTCCTGAAGTCCAGTAGAAGTTCTTTGGTTTTTTGGACATTCAGTTTCAAGGTGTTTGCTTGGCACCACAGCAGTAGATTCTCTACCTCTGCCCTGTATGAAGATGAACTTCATCTTCCAGCATGACAGTGACCCAAAGCACACATCCAAATTGACAAAAAAATGGCTTTACCAGAAGAAGATTAAGGTTTTGGAATGGCCCCGCCAGAGTCCAGACCTGAATCCGATAGAACATCTGTGGGGTGATCTGAAGAGGGCTGTGCTGTAATAGTCCTTGCTTAAACTCTTTAAAGATGGCACAACACCAGAGGTAAGTTGAAGCTGTTCTTTACTTGAGCACTTCTCAGAACATACAGGAAACAATATCTCACTGCCGCCACATGTGGGTGTCAACTCACTGAACCATCTTCTACATTCCTCCCCCCTTAAGCTGCTTTCCTACCTGTGCAACACTTAATAACACAATAACCCTGTGTAATTACCTCAAACTCTACCGTAACACTGAAAAACAATCAGTAAGATCTGTTTATCAGTTAACATTTCTCAAAAAATTACAATAACCACCAAGTTACAGTTTTGTTTTTTGTTTTTCATCCATCACTCACAGTCCTTCAAATAACTTGGTTTGATCACAGCCTTTTGTGATCGTCACACTGGTGCTACCACAGGTTGTGACACCTTTGCTGTGTCTGGAGGTGAAATGTCAGACACTGATGGATTTGCTTTGGAGCAGGTTTTGTGAAATTTGTAGTATTTCCCTCTGGAATACAGCTATTCCCTACCAGATTGGAAGTCTCTGATGCTCCAATGATTGCTGTGGGTGAAACAGACAGTCTCACTGGCTCTGTAACCTTCATTTCAGTACAGTCCTCTTCCTCAGGTCTTGCCAGTATCTGGTCCGCATGTCTACATACAATGTTGCCATCTCCTAACATGATCTTGTAAGAAACAGGTCCCGTGATCTTAGTTATGAACCCAAGAATCCACTTCAGACCATGACTGAAGTTTCTTGTGATCACAGTGTCTCCCTGCTGGAAACCTTTTCCTTTAAGCAGCTTGTCATGATGTTTCTTTTGGCTGTTTTTGTTACACCTCGCTCTCGCCAGTCATCAGCGCCAGCGGTGCGCACACCTGCGCCTCATCAGTAACTGACTATTTAAACACCTCTGCCTTCTGCTTCGGCCTGGAGTCGTCTGCTCGACAATGCTCCCAAATCCTCAGCGTCTATTCCGGTTTGCACCGACCAGCGCATCGCCCTCCAAGCACGTAAGCTGTATTCCTCACCTTACCTTCTCTCCAGCTTCTCCCCTGTGCACAGGTGGATCTCCAGGGCGGCGGAATTCTTCCTCCTCACCTCACCTCTGCCTTCACACCAGCTCATCGGGAGTGCGCAGCCGCGCTGTCCTCCAGGTTACAGCTGCAACGCCAACACCAGCCACCTTCTCGCCTGCATGTGAGCATAACATTGTGGTTATTTCCCACGGGGCGTGTGACTGCAGTTAATCCTCTGCTCTGCTCTGTTCTCAGGGTTACCTGGCTGCATGGCGAGCTGTTCTGCCCTTGACGCAAGCTGTTCACCCACATTACATTCACACTTCCACTCACGCACTCAAACACAACCTGTTGCTTGAATAAAAGCTTTAAATCTTCCCGAGCCTGTGTGTGTGTTCCCTGAGCCCGACATCATGTCAGTTTTGTTTTCACTCCACCCTTCCTCTGTGAGCCGGATGATTCAGATCCATTGTTGACCTTAACTTCCTTCCTTGCAACATTTCTATAGGTGCCAGCCCCATGGTAGACTGTGGTGTAATGTGGTAATTAAACAGCACCCTTGACATTTTAGTGGCGATGGTGCCTTCACCTGCCTTTTTCATCATTGACTTGAATGTCTGGACTGCACGCTTAGCACAGCCATTGGATAAAGCATGATATGGAGCAGAGGTGATATGTTCAATGCCATTTTTCAACAGGAATTCTTTGAATTCTGCACTCACAAAACAAGAGCCATTATCTGACGCAACTGTCTCTGGTATTCCCTGGTTGCTGAAACTCTTTCACAGGCATTCAATAATGATGGCAGATGTGGAGGCTGTTAAAGGCTAAGCATTCATCTACTTTGAATGTGCATCCATCGGGATCAGAAACATGTGTCCCATAATTGGTCTTGCATAATCAATATGTAACCGCTGCCAAGGTTTGCTTGGCCACTCCCATGGGTGAAGTGGTGCTGGAGTAGGCAAGTTGCCGTGTTCTTGGCAGGTGACACATCTTTTAACGACAGTCTCAATGTCTGTGTCCTGCTTCGGCCGCCAGAAGTAGCTTCGCGGCAAAGCCTTCATTCTAGTGATGCCTATGTAACCATGATGCAGCTGCTTTAACATGACATGCCCTGGTGGTGGTACCACAACATGTGACCCTCACAGAACACACCCATCTTGTACACTTAACTCTGTTTGTCACACAGCATACGGTTGGAAAGCTGGGTCTAAGTCATGCAGTGGCCAACCATGTTAGATAAACTGTGCCGCCCTGGACAATATAGGGTCTCTGCTTGTCCACCTGCTCATTTCAGCTGTTGACACGAGTGTTACAGTCTCCATCATGAGCACTCTTTCCTCCTGCTCTTTTTTGATTGACGGTTGAGACAGAGAGAGTCGACTCATGGCATCTGCATTGTCATGGTGTTTGCCCGGCTTGTAGACAATCTCATATTGATAGGCTCTCAGTGTTACAGCCCAGCGCTGAATACGAGGAGTTGCCATTTGAGGCACAGCCTTCATTTCATTAAAGAGAGACAGCAAGGGTTTGTGATCTGTGCAAATGACAAACTTTCTTCCGTACAGATATCTGTGGAAGCACTGAATGACAAATATCACTGCCAGATCCTCTTTGTCTAATTGAGAGTAGTTGGATTCAGCTGATGTCAGTGTCCTTGACATGAAGCTGATGGGTCGCTCCTGTCTATCAGGCATTCGATGTGATAACACCACCCCTACTCCATAGGGTGAGGCATCACAGGAGAGGATCAGATCTTTCTGACTGTCATAATGCACTAACACTTCCGGGGATTGCATGAGGCATTTGGATTCCTCTAAAGCTCTCTCTTGTTCTGTTTCCCATTTCCATTTGGTCTCCTTTTTCAACAGATCATGCAAGGGGGATAACAGTGTGGACAAGTTTGGTAGGAACCTGTTGTCATAGTTGAATAAACCCAGGTACACATGCAGTTCGGTGACACTGGTGGGTGCTGGGGCTTTCTGTATGGCGAGGACTCTGTGTGGCAGAGGATGGAGTCCCGAGGTATCCACTTTATACCCTAAGAACTCTGCTTCCTGTTCCATAAACACACATTTGTTGTGCTTTAAGTGAAGACCAGCTTCCTGTAACCGTGCTAGTACCTGGTCCGGGGTTGCCAGATGTTCTTGATCGTTTGGGCCAGTCAGCAAAATGTCATCCAAATATAGAGCCACTTTCGGGATGCCAATCACCAAACTCTCCATCAGTCTCTGAGAAATGGCTGGACTGGAGGAAACAGGACAGTTCACCTGAAACAGACCTCTGTGTGTGTTCATACTGACATAGGGCTTGGATGTTTCATCCAGGATCACCTGTTGATATGCATGGCTCAAGTCCAGTTTACTAAACTTTTCACCACCAGCCAACTTCTCGAACAAGTCCTCCAATTTTGGTATTGGATACTGCTCCAACTTTGACACCAGGTTGACTGTGTGTTTGTAATCTCCACAGATACGCACCAAATTTTCAGGTTTCAACACAGGGACAATTGGCGCTGCCCACTCTGAAAATTTCACTGGCTTGATTATCCCAATTGGTGAGTCTCTCCAGCTCGATCTCCACTTTCTTTCTCATAGCATAGGGGACTGGCCAGGGTTTTAAGAACTTTGAGTCAATTCCTTATTCATATATTTTTGCTGGTGGGCCCCTCCAGGTTCCCAGTTCCTCTTTGAACACATCCTCATTCTGCTTTAACACATCCTGCAATGTCATTTGTTTCTGCTCCATGTTGTTTACCAGAACACAGTTCATTCCCAGCTCTTTAATCCATGCTCTGTCCAGCAGGTTTGGTCCTGAGCCTGCTACGACCACCATTGGCAATTGTTTGATTTGATCTTTAAACTGTACAGTTACTTCAGCTGCACCTAGTGTGGGTACTCTTTCACCAGTATATGTTTTAAGAGTCAGTGAACAGTCTTGCAGCTCTGGTGTACCCCCTAATAACTTTGCAAACTCAGTCTTTGACACAATTGTCACACTGCAGTCTGTATCCACTTCAAATGCCACCATGCTGCCGTTCAAGTTTAGCTGTGAGATTGTGGGATCCACCTTTGCTATTTTTGGCTCTGTTAGATTGTGCAGTGTAAACACCTCTTCATCACCAAACAGATTCACAGGGGATTCACTTATGTGGTGTGCTGACTGCTTTTTATCCCTTTTTACCCCTTTTTCAGAATGTTTATATTTCCCTCCCCCCCTTAAGCTGCTGCTGGCCTGAAGGAGGTGAGGAACTGCACATCTTTTTCAAATGTCCCGTTTTACCACAGCCATGGCACTTTTCATTGATAAACCGACAGTCCCTTGCCACATGGTCACCCCCACACCTATAACATCTTAGCGGTGTCAAGATGCCCCCTTTGGGGGGAAGGACAGAACCCACTCGCCAGGTAAGAAAGGAACATGATTTATTATCAGAAACACAAAATGCAGTACAAGGCTGGAAAAACTGCACAGCAGGATAAGGGAAAACAAACCTAAACCGTGACTAACAGTGCATGACAAAAAGTGTAAAAACACAAACAGGCTTCTTTCCCGATCTTGCCAGTGGTCTTAACGTTGAAGTTAAGAGTAGATTGCCAGACTGAGGAGTGAGACGAGTGCAGAATAGAGAATGGACATTGACGTCATGCTGCGCTGCATTCTGGGCCGTTGCCATCGTAGTTGTCCATCTTCTTTGTTTACCTGTAGTCTAGGCAGCTGCTAACATGGACAGACATACGTTTGATGGAATGCAACAAACAGAAAATTAAAATTCCTTATTCAGAGAAGCTGAATAAGGAAGCAAAGGAGCACTACCTCTAAAAAAATAAGAAATAAATGGGATGGATAGATATGAGAACAAGAAATGGACCAAGGATCTCGACCAACTGCCTGGAGTCATGCTGTCAGATTTGTTTGCCTACCTGGTTTATGGGGTGAGTGCATAAACCCATGAGCAATTTAAAAACTATAAATCATTAGTGGCTCATGTTCAATTCACCAATGGTTGGTCCAGCTACCTCAAATATTCCCGGTGAATGACCAGAAAACTGTCGTTTAACACAAAGGTAAACAGTCAGTGTTTCTACAAAGTCAAAATATGTCGAGATTAATGTCTAGCATGCCCAAAAATTATTTCTAACATGTGAGAAACACTCTTTGAACCCATGTGTAACTTATTGAACAGGTTTCTAACTTACAGCTGCCAATATAATGGCGTATCTGCAGCATAGGGAGCTCTGCTGCTGCCTGTAGCATATACACACACAGAGAGCTAAACACACGTACTTGTACGTATATTGGGAACTGTCAGAAATGTGTCTGAGCACTTTCAAGCTACAGGATAAAGATTTTTATCTTTGACTCCAGTCTGTAAACATCAGCTGTCCAGTGTTCTGATAAATATGCCAAAATGTCAGAACACCGGAGGAGGTGGATCAATCAGCTGATCACACCAGTGCACTGAAAAAGTAATTACCTGTATAATTAGCTGCTATAAAATCATCCTAAATCATGACAGTGATGTTTTTATAGTCACCTGAAAGAGGAGAATCTGCTTAATTTAACAATACCAAACAGTCTATGGACTTCAGTCCCCAGCTGATATTAAATCCGTGTGTAAAGAAGGCAACAAGTAGTCACAAATTCAAGGAAAAAGTACAGAAAATCAGAAACATGAAAAGCTCTCATTAAAAAAAACTGCTTCAGACTAGCAAGAGAAATTGGGAATAACAGAGATGATGTGGGGAAATTATTTGATTTTGTCCTGTGTGTTTTTACACATTATTGAGAGATGACAGAGTCATTGGCTGAGGTGCTGCTGAAGGCACAGGTCACAAGGCAGCTGCTCTGGAGAGGGGACGTCTTTCTTCTAAATAAATCCCAACTTACCTTGGTGAAAATGCCGTGAACACACCACCATGTGTGCAGGAATATAGTCAAAGCTGATGTCTCTCCTTCTGACCACTGCAATCCATTCCATCCCACGCCTCTCTGTGAGCTTATTCTCTCCACTTTTCTTCCAAGTCAGGAAGTTAAAAAAAACGCATGCCGTTATCAATCTTTTTCCATGCCAATCATAAGAACAGTTGTTGCATTTGATAATGCAGCAAAACTTCCCCATTTTAACGCTGTGTGGTTTTCGGAGGAAAAATAATATGATTGAAAAGACCACATTGGAAATAAGTGTTCTCACTTTCTCGTGTCATCCTGGATTTTGTATGATGTTTTATATGTTTGAATAATATAATATTCAGTGTCATTTTAATAAGCTGCGTGTCCACAGGGAAAGTAAAAATGCTCTCAATCTGTTTTCCTGAGTGCTTTTCATGTGTTGATTTTTAAAAAAAAGCACTCTGCCCGGTATCCTGGCAGCCGCTTGACCTGTCACTCAAAGCACGCTGGGGATTTCAGATTTCGCTCTGAAATGCTCCACTCACTGGAATAAATCACATCAAACTGTTAAAATACATATATATATACATCCTTCCAAGCTTTGGCTGTTAAATATTGATCGTGGTGTACTTTTACTCTGATTCTGATCGGCTGGTGAGAGAGGTGTGCAGCTGATGAGAGCTGCAGCGCTCCAAAAGTTGAGCTTTTTTCAGCTTTCAGCGCCATGAGTGCAGTGCTGACTGCTAAGAGTGTTTTTGCGCCGAGGGCACTGAGTGCATTAAACGCCGGACTACATAGAAAATTGAACAGAAGATAGTCGCCCACAGCAGAAAAAAAATGCATTTGGTGGACATGCAGACTAACCGCATTCATTGCTCACTACTAAGCACAGACAGGCTGAACACTTTTCTTACAATTCCTTGCGGTTTTTCCGTCAAGTGACGTCACACGCCTATCCTCATTATATAGGTTGGTGTTTATTAAACACAATCAGTAGGCTGTGAATAATTAGCAACACAAAGGGCCAATAATGAGCAGAAGTAACTGAAGTGCTGTCATCACAGATAAACCTAAAATAATAAGGGAAGGAGGAACAAAAAAATAATAGTGATGACAATAAACAACGAAACCAAAAGGAACAAAAAGCGTGAATAGAGACTGTGGCCCTGTTCAGACATGACAAGCGGTGTTGTTTTGCTTTGCCACTTCTGACCCACTTTCACATTGTGCACTGGTAGTTGTGCTGCAGATTTACTCACATTACTGTCCATCGTTTTCAGTTGCAGCTGCAGGTCCCACACGTCCCTGCTTGCAGTCTCGATGGCTTGTGCTACTTTCAAGGCTTTCTCAAACTCCAGCTCCACCAACAATCGCCGATGGATGCAATCATTTGCTATTCCCACACATGAGCCTGTCGCGCAGCATCGCCTTCAACTTTTCGCCATAGTTGCAATGTTGAACTAGCTCCCGTAGCACTGCTACGTACTCCATCACAGTCTCATTCATTGCCCTTGTCCTCGAGTTAAACTTAAACCACTGGGCAATCCCACTGGGCTTCAGGTTATAATGTGACTGAAGCAGTGTAGTCAAATCCTCATGATTTATCCACAGGCTTGTCCGGTCTTAACAAGTTTCTCATCAAGCTATATGTCCAGCTGCCCACTGAGCTCAACAATATTGCTCGCTTCCTTTCAGCGTCTGTGATCCCATTTGCCACAAAAAATGTTCTAACACTTCGACATACATCTGGAAGTTTTCGTTAACGTTGTTGCTAGCATTGTCGTTAGTGGTAGCTCTTTCAACGAGTGACATTAACCAAAACTTTGCGTTGTCTAACTCACAGGCTGTCTTCGTTCTCTAGCAACCTCTTGTGAGCTCACCCGTTTTCTTGTCGCCAAAATGTAATGTCCTTGCTTAAACTCTTTTAAGAAGGCACAACACTCTTTGCTTGAGCACTTCTCAGAACATACAGGAAACTATATCTCACTGCAGTCACATGGGGGCGCCAACTCACTAAACTATCTTCTACAACACTCAGGAGATGCCCCCGCAATCTGACAGATTTGGAGCATTTTTGCAAAGAAGAGTGAGCAAATATTGCCACATCAAGATGTGCCACGCTGATAGACTCCTACCCAAAAACACTGAGTGCTGTAATAAAAGCCAATGGTGCTGCAACAAAGTATTAGTTTAAGGGTGTGCATATTTATACAACCAGGTTATTGTAAGTTTTTTTTTATTTTTTATTTTTGTCCTTAAAAGATTTCAGTTTGTTTTTAAATTGGGTTGTACAGGTTATAGGTCAAGTTAATGGTAGAATAAGTTTTGAAATGATTTATCTTGGTGTCATTTTTTTACATCACAAAAACCTGGCATTTGAACTGGGGGGACTGTAGACTTTCTATATCCACTGTAGTTTGCTTTAAAGTTGACTTTTTTCCTCCCTGAAATGTGGTTTTAATGAACCGAACTTGTTTTTGTTTCCGCCATCTATAACAATCTTTTGCTTAATGCATATTTACCTCCGCCAAGGAGGTTATGTGATCATCGGCGTTGGTTTGTCTGTTTGTCTGTTTGTTAGCAAGATAACTCAAAAAGTTATGGACGGATTTTCATGAAATTTTCACAGATTGTCAGAAATGGGGTATCCTACAGATGATTACATTTTGGTGGTGATCCGGATCACCATCCAGAAGAAAACCGCCATTACGGAAAATGCCATTTTCGTCAATAACTACTGAACCACTAATCCTATCATTGTGAATCCAATTGCTAGTCATATGTTTTCTTGGTCAAGGAATCTGAAAACGTACACACAAACACTGTATGGGGGGAACTGTGGCGCTTGGCGGAGGTCTGCAGTCTCCGAGTGCTTTTCTAGTTCCAAAATGGATTAAATTCATTTTTTTCCTCAAAAATCTACACACAACACCCCATAATGACAATGTGATTTTTTTTTTAGATTTTTGCAAATTTATTAAAAATAAAAAAAAAAACAACTAAGAAATCACATGTACATAAGTATTCACAGCCTTTGCCATGAAGATTAAAAATTGAGCTCAGGTGCATCCTGTTTCCACTGATCATCCTTGAGATGTTTCCACGGCTTAATTTGAATCCACCTGTGGTAAATTCATGGGGGATCCCAGGTTCGATCCCAGCCTCCGACCAACAGTGATCTGTGTGGAGTTTGCATGTTCTCCCCGTGTCTGCGTGGGTTTACTCCGGGATTTCTCTGGTTTCATCCCACATGCCAAAAACATGCAAGTTTGGTTAATTGGCATCAGCTGGGGATTCTAAATTGTCCTTAGGTATGACTGTGAGAGTGAATGGTTGTCTGTCTCTCTGTGTTGTCCCTGCAATGGACTGGCGATCTGTCCAGGTTGTAACCTGCCTCTCGCCCAAAGATGCTGGGATAGGCTTCAGCCCCCCTGAGACCCAAAAAGGATTAAGTGGAAGAAGATGGATAGATGGATGGATGGACATGATTTGGAAAGGCACACACCTGTCTATATAAGGTGCCACAGTTGACAGTGCATGTCAGAGCACAAACCAAGCATGAAATCAAAGGAATTGTCTGTAGACCTCCAAGTCATGAATATCTCAAGGCACAAATCTGGGGAAGGGTACAGAAAAAGTTCTGCTGCTTTGAAGTCCCAATGAGCACAGTGGCCTCCATCATCCATAAATGGAAGAAGTTCGGAACCACCAGGATTCTTCCTAGAGTTGGCCGGCTGTCTAAACTGAATGAATGGGGGAGAAGGGCCTTAGTCAGGGAGATGACCAAAACCCTGATGGTCACTCTATCAGAGCTTCAGTGTTCCTCTGTGGAGACAGGAGAACCTTCCAGAAGGACAACCATCTCTGCAGCAATCCACCAATCAGGCTTGTATGGTAGAGTGGCCAGACAGAAGCCACTCCTTAATAAAAAGCACATGGCAGCCCACCTGGAGTTTGCCAAAAGGCACCTGAAGAAATCTCAGACCATGAGAAACAAAATTCTCTGGTCTGATGAGACAAAGATTTAACTCTGTGGCGTGAATGCCAGGCATCATGTTTGGAGGAAACCAGGCACCGCTCATTACCAGGCCAATACCATCCCTACAGTGAAGCATGGTGGTGGCAACATCATGCAGTGGGGGTGTTTTTCAGCGGCATGAACTGGGAAACTAGTCAGGATAGAGGGAAAGATGAATGCAGCGACGTACAGACATCCTGCATAAAAACCTGCTCCTGAGCACTCTTGACCTCAGACTGGGGCGATGGCTCATCTTTCAGCAGGACAACGACCCTAAGCACACAGCCAAGATATCAAAGGAGTGGCTTCAGAACAACTCTGTGAATGTCATTGAGTGGCCCAACCAGAGCCCAGACTTGAATCCAATTGAACTTCTCTGGAGAGATCTGAAAATGGCTGTGCACCGACGCTTCCCATCCAATCTGATGGAGCTTGAGAGGTGTTGCAAAGAGGAATGGACCAAACTGCCCAAAGATAGGTGTGTCAAGGTTGTGGCATCATATTCAAAAAGACTTGAGGCTGTAATTGCTGCCAAAGGTGCATCTGCAAAGTACTGAGCAAAGGCTGTGAATACTTATGTACATGTGATTTCTTAGCTTTTTATTTTTAATAAATTTGCAAAAATCTCAAAAAAGCTTTTTTCATGTTGTCATTATGGGGTATTGTGTGTAGAATTTTGAGGGGAAAAAATGAGTTTAATCCGTTTTGGAATAAAGCTGTAACATTACAAAATGTGAAAAAAGTGAAACGCTGTGAACACTTACCGGATGCACTGTATGTTGATGCATTGCACTTAATGAAGCACTTTATGTGGCAGTGCTAGAGTATCAAAACCATATCTCAGTGTTTATATTGTCTATCAACGTCAAACAAACATAATGTTTAGAATCCGCACTTGCGGTTTTAGTTTCCTTTTCACTTTTCGTTTTTACCATTTTTTGTTGCTCCAAATGTACACCAAACGTGACGAAAATAGTTGGAAAAACATGACGGAAATTGTTTATCATAATTTTGGTTTTACTTGCCCCATCAAAACAATTTAAAAACTGGGAAAGAGTTTCAAATCTGCACTAGGCCAAGGATCACCTCTGGTAAAAAAAAAAAAAAAAAAAAAAAAAATCATCGATATCCATCTAGTAGTTTTGGAGGATTTTTGCAAACACACTGTGAGAAGATAAGAGCCTTGGTGGAGGTATACTTTCTCGGATCATCACCAAAATGTTATGGGTTCCTTTCTAGGCCAAGGACCACCTTTGGTGAAATTTTCACCAAAATCCATCCAGTCATTTTTGTGTAATCCTGCTGCACAGATACAAACAAGGTCCTTGGTGGAGGTATGCACTCTCAGGTCATCACCAAAATTTAATGGGTTCATCCTTGGCCCAAAGGCTACCTCTGGTGAAATTTTCACCAAAATCTGTCCAGTAGTTTTTGTATAGTCCCGCTAACAGACAGACAAACCAACCCCGATTACATTATCTCCTTGGCGGAGGTAATTAAGTAATTCTTGTGTATATTACTCAACACTGCTGATATTATGGGGGGTATAAATTGGCCTAGGGGGTATGAATTGGCCTAGGCCATAATATACCCAGGGTATTAGCCTAGGGCACTTTAACCCCAGGTATAGTCTGGACAGGGGATATACTGTGGCCTTTTTCACCGGTTCATGCAGGTAAGCTGCAGGGAGTCAGGGACCACAGCCGCAGCAGTAGCACTAGCTTGGTTTTCATCATTGGCTTCAGGATCAAAATGTCCCAAATCTACGTCATCATTATTGCTGTCTGCTAAATCACTTTCTTCACTTTCGTCTTCCTCTTCACTGGTATCCACTTCAAAACTCAGAGTGAGAATGCTTTCTTCCATTTTCCTCAAAATATGAACGTGATTTCGTCATTTTCAGATTGTAACAAGACTCGTACTTAATTCTTTGTTCAGATCCTGACGTCACGCATTTCAGGCCAACATTCCCAGTGAATTTCAGTCATCTGAAACTGTCATTTTTACTGACCTTTTTCTCTCTCCGGATCACAATTTATTAAAAAAAAATGGTGATATTCAAGGAAAATCATTTCCTGCGTAAACATACCAAATTCGGTCTAATTAAAAATCAACTAGAAAAGCACTCGGAGAGCGCAGACCTCCGCCAAGCGGCACAGTTCCCCCCATACAGTGTTTGTGTGTATGTTTTCAGATTCCCTGAGCATGAAAAGATATGACTAGCAATTGGATTCACAATGATTATTTGTTTATTTGACATGGACAGTGCAATAAACAGACAATTAATGAATGACAATCAATGTGATAGTGATAGGATTAGTGGTTCAGTAGTGTAAAACTGGGCTATAAGGGACGGCAGGTTAATAAGGGACACTTTTCTGGGAAATGTTTTAAATGTAATTCTGCTTTTTTTATTTTGAGCAGGACGCTGAGTTGTGTTGTTATTGTCAAATATCCATGAATCCTTCATCAAATCTAGGCGGAAGCAAAATTAAAAAAGCAGAATTACATTTAGAAAAGTGTCCCATATTACCCCGCCGTCCCTTATAGCCCCGTTTTACGGTTGTAAAAGCATTGCCTCCTTGGCGGAGGTAATAAACTGAAGTGTTGGTGTGTCCATCTCCTCCACTGACGGATGCAGATTGGTTAGACAGGTTGCCGTGGATTTTATATTATATTGAGGTTGCGCTCCGCGGCAAAAATAGAATTTAGAATCTTCCCCGGCAGAGAGGTCGTTTTTACGCAGCGCCTATAGCTGGGCGGGGAATTTGTGGCAAATAATCGGGCGGCGGACAGGTGTCCGTGTCAGGTTTTGCAGCGTGGCGCAAAAACAGGCACGCTGGCGGGCCCAGGCCAGCAGTGTTTTCTGCGTGCTTTTGTGCCTAAAACGTTGAAGAACGCGGAGTTTGTGTTGGTCAGACACGACGACCAGCGCAATGTGCGCAGCGCCTATGGCTGGCACAGGCACGCTGGCGGGCCCAGGCCACCAGTGTTTTCCGCATGCTTTTGTGGCTAAAACGTTGAAGAAGGCGGAGTTTGTGTTGGTCAGACACGATGCCCAGCGCCCTCCATTGCGCCTGCACACATGTTGAAAATGGCCGTATGTCACAGTGTGGAAAAATGCTTTAAAAAATTCCTGTATGCAGACGGTGATGCGGATCATCCCCAAAATTTAATCAGATCTTCCTTGTACCATTTCCAACAACGCCTGAAAGTTTCATTGAAATCCGTCCAAAAGTTTTTGAGTTATCTCGCTAACCAACAGACAAACAGACAGACAGACAGACAGACAGACAGACAGACAGACAGACAGACAAACACACAGACAAACACACAGACAAACCCCGGCAAAAACATTACCTCCTCCTGGCCTTTCGGCCTGGCGGAGGTAATAAATTTCTCCTTTAATGGAGTATTCTTAAAATAGCAGGAGGTCTGCTTGTGATCCAGATATGCACACTGGGTCTTGGCTGTTGTTTCTCTAGTGTGTAAAGATAAATACTGTTGTCCATAGTTAACCACTTCTTTATTCATTTGCCTTACGGTATCTCTCTCTGTTTCAACTGCTCCATCAGGGTTGTCACAGCATATCATCACCTGGTATTATGATGAGCTGCACATTGATTTGACAAAGATTTTTATGCTGGATGCCTTTTCTGGCACAATCCTCCCCATTTACCTGGGCTTGGGACTGGCACATAGAGTACGCGGCCTTGTGCTCCCCCATGGGTGGGTAATAAACTTTCCTTCCCCCATTCTATTATGCTAAGCACCAAGCTAGAAGGCAGGAAGTACCATTTTTTACAGTCTGGTATGAACCAATGACCTCCCGGTTGTGGGGTGGATACTCTAGCTCTACGCCACCGGTTGATTCATTGACCTTGCTGTTATTGTTGTATCACCATAGCCGATATGGCTGTTGGCATTGCTGTTCTTCCTTCTCGGCTACTTTAAGGCCACCTTCCTTCCATATATTGATGTTGTCCATCCAACCCACTTTTCTTCTTCCCCTCTTGTTTGTACCATCAATTGCGCCCTCGATAGTGATCAGGGGAAGGCTCCAAGGGCATAGTTTCCAGTGCCCGTACTTCACTTTCTTTCTCTTTATGATGGAACTCAACAATCCTTCAATGAAAACCATACATACAATGGCAAAACTACTAATTGATATTTGGAGTGTACAGACATGGACAAAATTGTTGGTACCCCTCTGTTAATGAAAGAAAAACCCACAATGGTCACAGAAATAACTTGAATCTGACAAAAGTGGTAATAAATAAAAATTCTATGAAAATTAACCAATGAAAATCAGACAATCCTTTTGAATTGTGGTTCAACAGAATTATTTTAAAAAACAAACTCATGAAACAGGCCTGGACAAAAATGATGGTACCCCTAGAAAAGATTGAAAATAATGTGACCATAGGGACATGTTCAACCAAGATGTGTCCTCTAATTGACATCATAGGTGTCTACAAACTTGTAATCAGTCAGTCGGCCTATTTAAAGCGTGACTAGTGGTCACTGTGCTGTTTGTTGACATGGTGTATACCACACTAAACATGGACCAGAGGAAGCAAAGGAGAGAGTTGTGTCAGGAGATTAGAAAGAAAGTTATAGACAAGCATGTTAAAGGTAAAGCTATAAGACTATCTCCAAGCAGCTTGATGTTCCTGTGACTACAGTTGCACATATTATTCAGAAATTTAAGATCCACGAGACTGTAGCCAACCTCCCTGGACGTGGCCGCAGGAGGAGACGGATAATACGAATGGTAACAAAAGAGCCCAGAACAACCTCTAAACACATTCAAGGTGAATTCCAAGGTCAAGGTACATCAGTGTCAGATCGCACCATCCGTCGTTGTTTGAGCCAAAGTGGACTTCATGGGAGATGACCAAGGAGGACGCCAGTGTTGAAAACAAATCATAAAAAAGCCAGACTGGAATTTGCCAAACTGCATGTTGACAAGCCACAAAGCTTCTGGGAGAATGTCCTATGGACAGACGAGACAAAACTGGAACTTTTTGGCAAGGCACATCAGCTCTATGTTTACAGACGCAAAAATGAAGCATACCAAGAAAAGAAGACTGTCCCTACTGTGAAACATGGAGGAGGTTTTGTTATGTTCTGGGGCTGCTTTGCTGCATCTGGCACAGGGTGTCTTGAATCTGTGCAGGGTACAATGAAATCTCAAGACTATCAAGATATTCTAGAGAGAAATGTGCTGCCCAGTGTCAGACAGCTTGGTCTCAGTCGCAGGTCATGGGTCTTGCAGCAGGATAATGACCCAAAACATACAGCTAAAAACACCCAAGAATAGCTAAGAGCCAAACATTGGACTGTTCTAAAGTGGCCTTCTATGAGCCCTGATCTAAATCCTATTGAACATCTGTGGAAGGAGCTGAAACATGCCGTCTGGAGAAGGCACCCTTCAAATTTGAGACAACTGGAGCAGTTTGCTCATGAGGAGTGGGCCAAAATACCTGCTGAGAGGTGCCGAAGTCTCATTGACAGTTACAGAAATTGTTTGATTGCAGTGATTGCCTCAAAAGGTTGTGCAACAAAATATTAAGTTAAGGGTACCATCATTTTTGTCCAGGCCTGTTTCATGAGTTTATTTTTTTTTTAAATAATTCTGTTAAACCACAATTCAAAAGCATTGTCTGATTTTCAATGGTTAATTTTCATAGAATTTTTATTTATTACCACTTTTGTCAGATTCAAGTTATTTCTGTGACCATTGTGGGTTTTTCTTTCATTAACAGAGGGGTGCCAACAATTTTGTCCACGTCTGTATCTGGATTTGGTTCTTTCTTGAACCTTAATGGCTAACAAATGGATTTGTCACAAAGTGACAAACATTGGCCAGACATCAAACTGTTCGTGTTTCCCAGAGTCATTTCTGTTGTTAACGCCATACGCCAACTTTTTGCAATTAATCAAAGTTATCCCATTTTTAAGATCAAGCAAAGCAAAAATGGTGCTGTCATTTGCACAGGGCAAAATTAAATTTTCAGCATGCAGAGCAAATGGTAAATCAGAATGGATAAAATAATGATATCACTTCCAGAGAAGCAAGAACATTTGTGTTAATAATAAAGTTGGGCCTGTATTAGAAGAAAAAACTCTAACTCTGCCTGACTTTAATTTCTTAGAATCAGCACCGGCAAATGATCATCATGAAAAACATACATTCAAAACTGAATTGTCAGTTGACTTCAGTCGTCACAAAGACACTGTTTATTTGTCCTGTAAAAAACTTTAATATACACCAAACATAAATGTTGTTGTCATTTACTCCCCTGTTCTATTTAGGACTACTCAAACCAACCTGCTATTATCATATAATGTCTCTACAAAATCATATTTCACCACTTATTACACACCATAAAACCACATGGGTCACAATTCAAGCGCACATGGTTTGAATATGTTTCTTGGTGAGTCACAGCAGTCCCCAGTGCCATGGCTGCCAGTGACACAAACTATAAGACCACACAAACACAAACAGCAAGGGATTCATTTAAGTCTGCAGGGGAATGCCAGATTCATAATGAAAACATATGGTTACTGATGTTACATTAAAAACAATTACACCATCACCTCACAACGCAGAAGTTAATGGTCCTTTATCCATTTATGGGGAAAAAAATTTATTGTCAATGTTCTCAATGGTTCTACATTATTTTTTTTGTCTTTAAATGCACTTCGAAGTTGCATTAAGTTGAATTGCTCTCTTGATTTTTCATACTCTTGCTTGCATCCATCTGGTAAGTTTTTGCATTTTCATAATTGCTCTGTAGTTGACTTTTATCACACAGTTGGACCATACTGGAATGTCTCTTCCTTTCCTGAAGTATTACCCTGACTTTTTTTTTTCTTTTGGCTCTTATAGTTTGCAGTAACTTTCTGTGTTTGGTCCAAAAGTCTGAACCTTTATGAAAATTACTTTCACACTACAAATGAACTGGGCCAAGGTTCAGTTTGATCCAGACCAGCTATTTGGCCCAGACTGCGGTCCAGGGGAAGCTTCATGCATGTAATTTTCATCCAGATCAAACTGAAAAGTTGTAAAATCTAAACCAACGTGGTTTGGTGTGGATGCACCCTTAGAAATTTTAGTTTTAGTGATACATTTAGAATTTAAAGTGAAGTGCAGGTCTGCTCACTCCATTTATTTCTTCTCATCTATGAGACCAAGTCCTGTCACTCAAACCAAGAGTTTCCCAAAGATCCATACCATACCACATAAAATTTTTCTACCTTTTTAGTTTTCACACAGTAATGTTGTCACACATACTTTGGAATCTCCACATAGATTTTGTTCACCTTAGTGGGCAGAGTAGAAAATACATCTACCTAATGGAGCAGCAGGGGGCAGCTCATTTGGTCTGGGATTAGAAATATGAAAAAAGCCTACACTTCTCAATTCATACATGAAAAATTATACACGCTCCCATTGAGTTTATGATCTCAGTTAATAGCTTGAAACAGGGGGTCTCAAACCACGTGCCACGAACCATCAAGACAATGTCGGTTTTCCTTCCAGCCAGTCTAAATCAGTCGTTTTCATAAATCAACAATTAATAGGAAGGGATCCATTGAAATCACCTGCTGAAGAGACTGGCTGGAGATAAATCCTGAAGTCTTGTCCTTCCATGGCACATGGTTTGAGATCCTGGTCATGTCCCCATATGATGCTCATTTATTTACCATTCAATTTAAAACAGACAACAAGAGGGTATTGCTATCAGGTTTGAATATGGTTTTCAATTTTTTGTTTGAGCAATAATATTTAGTAAGAGAGGCAAAGCTGAGATTCTTTCACATGTGCAGTGGATATACTGGGCGAAGGACATTGAAGATGGAGCTGCCAGGCAGGAGGAAAAGAGGAAGACCACAGAGAAGATTTATGGCTGTAGTGAAGGAGGACATGGAAAGGGTTGGTGTTACAGAGGAAGATGCAAGGGATAAGGTGAGATGAAGGCAGATGATCCATAGTAACAACCCCTAAAGGGAGCTGCTGAAAGAAGAAGCCAAAATCTTTATTTTTAGTTTTATTCAGTGGTTTCTTGGAATTTCCCACTGCCTACTGTATTTCTGTAGTTCTACCATGGATAACCAAAATGTTTGGAGTGTACACCTCCCCTTGACCTATGAAGGCTCCAGAGTTGGATAAGCAGTCAAGAAATTAGGTGAGTGGTGCAGAAAATCAAATATACAATAGAATGGTTTTTACTGGAAATGCAGTTTTTTTTTTTCTGATTTCTGGAAGCAGCTGACCCTTGATGTGATATATGAGGAGGGGCTGAGAAGTTCGTAGTGGTCAAATTTGACCAAACGTGGTTTATTTTCAACATAGTCTCCCTTTCGGTCCACACACTTCTTCCATCGGTGTTGCAGCGCTTGGATCCCTGAGGTTGAAAAATAAACCACATTTGGTCATATTTGACCAATATGAACTTTTCAGCTGATGAACTTTTCAGCCCCCCACCCCCCCAAAAAAAGTTAACTCTGTTGTTTCTTTTTCTCTTCCATAGTTCATCCAGCAACATCAGAAGCATGCATGATTTTGACCGAATCCAGTCTTCCAGCTACTTGTCCGAAAATCTGAAAGAGAAAATTAATTTTTTTTCGTGGCTGGCTCACCTTTTGACAGCAATTCAGTCTGGTCTTGATCAGAAATAAAAATCTTTTATCCTTGAGAACTGAAATGTCCCATTTTTGTCACTGAAAATGAGTCATTACAATACAAAGACTCTGCCATTTTGGAGAACATATACAATAGAATTCCATCTATGTAATATTTTCTTTATGGTTATAATAGATGGGTGTTTCTTAGCATTGGTCTTGAATTGGCTGCCAAAAATAAAATGTAGAAAGGACAACAACAACCTTTGTGTATAACTAATAATTCTCTTTAAGTATCAAGGTATTCAGAGTCTAAGAGGCTGCTTTGTGCTTGCTTTTTTGTTTGTTGTGTTTCCATGAAGATTTACATTTTTGGACCTGTCATTATGGTCGGATGGAGTCAACGGTTAATTGGGTGCTGCCAAGCCATGGTCTCCATCCGCAGCCCATTCACTTAGTGTGATACTGTGACTTTCTCACCACTTGTATGAATGCCATCAGCAGCAAGAAGACATCATCAAGCCTTTCACATAAACACCTACTTGTTTGATGGGAATTCCCAAAAGCAAGCATTTAGCCATGATGCCGTTTATAAATTCAAACATGCAAAGATGTGACTCATCGACCACTGGCGTGTTTATGCCACGTGAATCTTTTTTCTCCCATCACAGCTGCTTAAAGTTATTAACTCAATTCTTTTTTTAATTTTTATTGCACCAAATCTCAGTAAAAGCTCAAAATATCCAATAACCCCTTATAAGCTACCACTCAGCAATAAACAGGAAGAAACTGGCAGCAGAGCCAGTTAGAGAGGATTCTCATGGTGAAATTGAAAAAGTAGTGGAGGGTACAATAGTGAGCACTATCTATATTAAGATTACATGTCAGTTCACACCACTATAATCAAATCTCTACTGCCATACAGCGTCTGTGAAAGGTGCAGTTTTTTGTCAAAGATGCACTCAAAGCAGTACAGGCAATGTGAAAGCATTCAATTTGTGACAGTAGTGGGAAATGTATCTCACATGTGAGATGTTTAAAATGACACCAATTGAGCCGTATTATGACATTCTATTCACTTGTCAGTTGTCAAATGTGCATAGCGTGTTTGTGAGTGTGGCCCAGTCTGTTTTGTTATTATGGAAAAATGATCTGGACCAGCGAGAAGTGCAAAAAAGCTGGTCTAATTACTCAGAGGTGTGTTTTGGATAGTCGAATCCAAAGTATTCCTGCCCCTTCCTTTAATGCACAGAGGTGCATTATCTAAAGTGAACTCTGATCTTGATGGTTTGTTTAAGACAGGTTTTGCTTTGGCCAAAGGGTGTGCACATAAGCGAAAATACATATGATGGGAATGCTGCTTGGTATTAAGCAGGCATTAATCACAGCTGATGCCTGTCACAAACCCCTATGCGCCATTGTGCGGCGCACGAGGGAGGGAATGAAAAACCCAATTGCGGAAGTAGAAAGCACCATTTTATTAAATATACCAACAAAGTAACAAGTCCAGTTGACCACGAAATACAGGGATGTGCAAATGATGAAAATAAGGCCACCAGACATACAGGGCGTCTGCCAGATGCTCTACAGCCCGGTCAAAAAGGAGCCTAGTGCTGCAGCACAAAGGGAAAGGTGATCATGAGACTTACAGGGCTGGAGTGATCCCATGGCGATCTATGCAGTCTGGCGGATGGAGAGAGAAGCTGGGCCAGCCGTAACACCAAGGGGTTAACCGAACTTAAAGTGCTGGGTTGAGTACAACGAAGGTAATGATAACTCATACGTGGAGAGCTAGCTGCCGTGTATGGAGGTGAATGGTCCGACAATCTCTTTCCACAATTGCAGCGAACAAATATTCCTGAAGCTAATGAGGAAAGAGATTGCTGGTGCGAGAAAGCGTGGGCTGAACTTGATTGGAACCTGGTGTGTGAAAGAACGTGTTTTTGCGTGTGAATGGGAATGAATGGAGCGTGTGCATGTGTGTGTGTGTGTGTGTGTGTGTGTGTGGATGTGTGTGTGTGTGTGAACACCCGTGACAGTACAGCTGATGGCACTTGACAGGAGGAGGGGGCGTGCCCAAGCTGTCAGGGAGCAGAGGCCCAATAGCTCCCTGAAGCGTCAGGTGGAAAATAGGGCAAAGCATAACAATAAGTAGAACTGAGTTTGGGAGCCAAACCCAGATTCATGACAGATGCCCATTTATATTAGAGAGAACAAAGAGATGAACGACTGGGCTGAACGACTGAGCTGAATGGTTTAATGTAGTGCGCACAGATGCAACACTCAAATATGAATGAGTTTGAAACATTCAGGTAAAGAAGACAATCCCGGGACAAACTTTCATAAACTCATACATTGTTTTGTTTTTTTTCTTCAAATGATCTGGAACAGTCTACAGCGGTGTAAAAAAAAGTGTTTGCCCCCTTCCTGATTTCTCATTTTTTGTATGTTTGTCACACTTAAATGTTTCAGATCATCAAACAAATTTAAATATTAAAAAAAGGTAACACAAGTAAATACAAAATGCAGTTTTTAAATTTATTTATTTATTTAGCGAATGCAAAGTCCTTAAGCCAAGCAGTTGCCTCCTGGTTTGCTGTATGGAGGGTGTGTAATCCTCCTTCCAGTCTTTGGAGCGGGCAAGCCTCTATGATGTGTTCCATAGTTTGCTCCTCTCCACATGCGCACAGTGGGCTAGGGCTACTGCCCCATCTGTGAAGGCTGGCCAAGCAGGGGCCATGTCCAGTCCTGAAGCGATTGAGTGTAGACCACTGTCTCCTTGGGAGGTTGGTGCCCGGGACCTGTTGGTTGGGGTTTATCACCAGCTGTTTGTTTGGGACCTCCTTGGTCTCCCATTCCTCTTGCCAAGCTGTCTGGATGGTAAAGTCAGCTGGGGGAGGGTTTTTCCAAATCGGCCGTCTGGATGAAAGTCGGGCAGTGGGTGGGGTGTAGATATCTGCATGGATTGGTAAGTGAGGAAAATCTTTAACTTTTTGGAGCATCCTTTGAGTTAATGCTGCTCGCCGGATGTGTGGAGGGGCTATGTTTGACAGTACAGAGAGCCAGGGGAGTGGTGTTGAGCGGATTGTTCCAGTTATAGTTCTCATGGTTGAGTTGAGCTGGGTGTCTACATAGTGTGTGTAAGATGACCTGGACCAGACAGGGGCACAATATTCTGCTACAGAGTATGAAAGGGCCAGTGCTGAGGTGCGCAGGGTGGAGACTGCCGCCCCCCATTTTGCACCAGCGAGCTTGCAGAGCAGGTTGTTTCGTACTTTCACCTTAGCAGCCGTCCCCTTTAGATGTTCCTTGAAGGATAAGGTCCTATCAAGGGTCACTCCAAGATAAGTTGGATTTGGGGCATGCTTAAGCTTGAGTCCGCTCAGGTGGATGTTTAGTTCTCTGGCAGCTTTTGCATTGTGGAGATGAAATACACTGGAGACGGTTTTTGCTGGGCTTGGTTTTAGGCGCCAGATTTTGCAGAACTGGTCCAGTTTAGCAAGATCTTCCGTGAGCACCCGTTCCAGTGGTTCAAAGTCTGGTGCTTGGAATGCCAAACAGATGTCGTCTGCATAGATGAATTTGCGGGATTTTGTAATAGGCAGGTCGTTTATGTAGAGGTTGAACAGAGTTGGAGCTAGAACTGAGCCTTGTGGGAGTCCGTTTTTCTGCATTCTCCATGCACTTGTGCTCTGACTGAGGTGGACTCTGAACCTTCGGTTGGTCAGCAGGGTTTTTATAATTGCTGTTGCCCAAGCAGGGATCGCCTTTTTAAGTTTCAGGAGGAGGCCTTTGTGCCAGACCGTATCATAGGCGGCTGTAAGATCGAGAAACACAGCCCCTGTCTTCAGTCTGCTCTCGAAGCCATTTTCAATGAAGGTGGTTAGGGCCAGTACTTGTTCTCCTGTACTGCGGTCCTTGCGGAAACCTGCTTGATCCACACTTAGAATATCCTCTATTTCTGGGGAAATGCGTTGCAGTATTAGGCGCTCCATGATTTTGTAAGGAACGCTGAGTAGGGAGATTGGGCGGTAGCTTGCTGGTAGTTTGTGGTCTTTGCCAGGTTTTGGGATGGCAATGACCTTTGCTGTCCGCCATTTCTTTGGGATCGAGTTTGTTTGTGTGATCCTTGTGTAGAATTGTGTCAACCAGGTTAGGGCTCGGGGGCCAAGATTTTTCATGAATTCTGGGAAGAAGTTATCGTATCCTGCTGCCTTTCCACATTTCAGGCCCTGTAGGACTTTCTCCAGTTCAGCAGCCTCGAAGGGTTCAGGGTTCGTTTCCTCTACAGGCATTTTTTGGTGTTTTTTTAGCTCAGTTGTAACTGCTCTTCTGGTGTCTTTGTCTTGGGGTGCTTTGGCGATAGTCAGTAGGTGGGATGCAACTTGGTTGGGTGTGACGGATGCTTGGCTTTGGCTAGGGGGCTTCTGTGCAGCTCCTAGGCGACGGATGAGGCTCCAACATTTCCTGCTAGAGTGGGTAAAGCTCCGGTCAGCAACTGTCTCCTCCCATTTCTTTCGCCGGGCTGTATTTAGCGATTCAATGAGATGGTCTGCTATCTCTGGGTCCCCTGATGTTTGATAGGATTGTAGGAGGGCAGCACTTTCTCCGTCCAAACATGGGACATAGAGGGGTTGGTAGCCTCGTGGGATTGCAGTATGGGCAGCCTTGAAGATTGCACTGCAGAAGCGGTTGTATGCTTCATCTACAGTGATGGTGTGGAGTGGGATGGTAACAACGCTCCGGTCCAGAGTTTCACTGAATTTCTTCCAGTTGGCTTTGCGGAAGTTCCAGCGCATCTTCCTTGGGCTGTATATGACTGGAAGTTGTAGGCCAATGTGTACAAGCAGGGGCCGGTGTTGGCTGTGTGGAAAATCATCAAGAATGAGGATCTGTGTAGGATATGGCTCCCCATTCAAAGAGCTGACCCAACACAGGTCAGGAGAATAGTCCTTCTTCCACCTAGCAGAGTGGAAGGTTCCTCTTTGTTTGGGGTCGTATATCAAAGTGAGGTCATTTCTGGATGCCCAGTCTGAAAGTGCCTCCCCATCACTGTCCACTGCTGGGTACCCCCAGTCAGGGTGATGGCTGTTAAAGTCCCCCACATAGATGGCAGGGTGGGGTAGGGTGGGTAAGACCTGCAGATCCCAGTTGGCATTAGGGGGCTTGTACACATTGACAATATGGAAGCCACCAATGATTATGGTTAAGTTTTGATTAAGTTTTTAAATGAAAGTGTTTATTATTAAGGGGGAAAACATCCAAACCTACAAGGCCCTGTGTGAAAAAGTGATTGCCCCCCTCCCCCCGTTAAAACATAAATTAACTGTGATTTATCACATCTTTGGAAAGCTGAGTCCAATTTCTCTAGCCACACCCAGGCCTGATTACTGCCACACCTGTTCTCAATCAAGAACTCACTTAAATAGGACCAGCCTGACAAAGTGAAGTAGACCAAAAGATCCTCAAAAGCTAGACATCATGCTGCGATCCAAAGAAATTCTGGAACAAATGAGAAACAAAGGAATTGAGATTTATCAGTCTGGAAAAGGTTATAAAGCCATTTCTAAAGCTTTGGGACTCCAGCAAACAACAGTGAAAACCATTATCCACTAATGGAGAAAACATGGAACAGTGGCGAACCTTCCCAGGAGTAGCCTGTTGACCAAAATTACCCCAAGAACGTAACGACGACTCATCCAAGAGGTCACAAAAGACCCAACAACAACATCCAAAGAACTGCAGGCCTCACTTGCCTCAATTAAGGTCAGTGTTCATGACTCCACCATAAGAAACATCCATCCATCCATCCATCTTCTTCCGCTTAATCCTTTTCGGGTCGCGGGGGGGGGGCTGGAGCCTATCCCAGCATCTTTGGCCGAGAGGCAGTCGAGCAAAAATGGCCTGTATTGCAGAGTTCCAAGACGAAAACCACTGCTAAGCAAAAAGAACATAAAGGCTTGTCTCAGTTTTGCCAGAAAACATCTTGATGATCCCCAACACTTTTGAGAAAATACTATGTGGACTGACGAGACAAAAGTTGAACTTTTTGGAAGGTGTGTGTCCCATTACATCCAGTGTAAAAGTAAAGCAGCATTTCAGAAAAGGAACATCATACCAACAGTAAAATATGGTGGTGGTAGTGTGATGGTCTGGGGCTTTTTTGCTGCTTCAGGATCTGGAAGACTTGCTGTGGTAAATTGAACCAAGAATTTTGCTGTCTACCAAAAAATTGTGAAGGAGAATATTCGGCCATCTGTTCATGACCTCAAGCTGAAGCGCACTTGGGTTCTGCAGCAGGACAATGATCCAAAACATACCAGCAAGTCCACCTCCGAATGGCTTAAGAAAAACAAAATGAAGACTTTGGAGTGGCCTAGTCAAAGTCGTCCTAACCTGAATCCGACTGAGATGCTGTGGCATGACCTTAAAAGGGCGATTCATGCTTGAAAACCCTCCAATGTGGCTGAATTACAACAATTCTGCAAAGATGAGAGGGCCAAAATTCCTCCACAGCCCTGTAAAAGACTCATTGCCAGTAATCGCAAACGCTTGATTGCAATTGTTGCTGCTAAGGGTGGCCCAGCCAGTTATTAGGTTTAGGGGCAATCACTTTTTCACACAGGGCTATGTAGGTTTGGATTTTTTTTCCCTTAATAATAAACACCTTCATTTAAAAACTGCATTTTGTGTTTACTTGTGTTATCTTTGTCTAATATGTAAAATTGTTTGATGATCTGAAACATTTAAGTGTGACAAACATACAAAAAATGAGAAATCAGGAAGAGGGCAAACACTTTTTCACACCACTGTATATAACAGGGTGTAGGTGGATAGTTTGTATTTAATTGTCCTCAGGTTAATACATTTAACAGAAAAACAACAGCTGAGTGTGCATTTTTTATTACCCCGGGACACGCACATGCGCAAACAGGCAGAAGATCAATCGAAGGAGATGATTGAGGGAACACAGACATTATAGATTATATGATAGCATAATACTTTGTAACCCTGCATAATACTTTGTCACCCTCTGTCTTCTCTGGACAGACCCTCTCCACAGGTCTGTCCAGATCTAATGAGAGGCCGTACCAGCCGAAGCAGATGTAGATGCACCTCCTGTCTCTCCTAGAAGTTAAAGTGAAAAGTAAAATGCACACACTTCCTCTACACTCATTCATTCCCCTAAAAATAAACACATTAATGGCTTATAAGTCTGTGATTAAAATTAAAATGTGGGTGGAATAAAAATCTTCAGACTGACAGTATCCCACCATGCCTCCCCCGTGCGTCATATCTACACTGAAACACACGCATGCTCCCTGCTCATTCATTCATTCTCCTAAAAAAATACATTCATGCCTAATTTATAGACCCCAAAGGTAAGTCCACAATTAAGATGAGAATGTGAATTGAACAGAAAACTATTAAGTGTATCATCATATGATAATTAAAATGATGGGTGATTATAACTGTTACAACTCTCTCCATTAAAATAACTGAAAATTCCAGCACATGCTGTGTTTACTCATGAGCGCCTGAGCTCCGGAGCTGTGCAATTTCAAAGCACACTGCTGAAATATCATTAAACAATGTGCTTATGATGACAGTCCTCCTTTTTTCTGATCAAAAGCGCATTGTCATAAAATGCAACAAAATATTGATGTGCATGAGACTGCATTGCCACACCTGTTTGAAATGAGCCTCCTCCTCCCAACGCATAGCCGGTGCACTGTCTACTGGTCATTAGATGGCATAACGCAAAGTGTAAAAAACAATGCACAGAAAGAAACTAACAAAAACATTGGCGTAAGGTGTAAGGTGTGGTGCAAAAACATACTGTAGGCTGGCCCCCTTGACTTTAAACTCAAATCCTAAGTTTTAGCACCAGGCCACCACAGGCTCCCACAAGTCACTTTGGCAGGCTGTAGTCTTCTCAAACGGCATCTAAAATAATAAACCTATTGCACTGTGAGACTACGTAGTTACAACTACAAGACAATCTGCACACAGTGTGTGATGCAAACCTGGGCAAAAATTAACCAAAGAAAAAGAACTCTAAAGCGAAAAATCAATCAGTATTACCATTTTTTTTTTAATGTTGCATCCAGTTGTGTTTGCCAGAGGCTGTCTTGGTTTTATTGTGACTTTGTGATTATGCTTGGCTAATTTTACTCAAATTACAGAAATCATGATGGCAAACACCAGCCATCATGTTTTTCCTTTACATTTCTCTGTGTATTTCATCTTTTTTTTTCTTTGTTGAAACAGTTCCCATCAGGCACAGCCAAGTTTTTCAAAAATAGAAGCAGAAATCTAACAGCACACCACCCAAACTCAGCGGTCAGCCAGTCGTCTTACTGTCTTTCCTCAAATTTTACAGATTGTGCCCCCTGGCTTTATGTGGCCCTTAACAAGCGGGCGGTGGCACAGAGCACCGGGATTCCATCTGACACCACCTATGTGTTTAACCATCAGAGGGCTAGACATATTATTTGTTGATGTATAGAGGAAGGGGAGAGGGTTCATGGGAAGTGTGGTTTTGGGGAAGTTAGGAATAATTTCAACAATGACCCTATGGTACTTTCATAGTGACATATGCAGGAATAAAAAATTAAAACTGGTCTAAGTTTTCTTTTTAGTGGAGTAGCAAAGCCTTCCAAAGGCAGCAATAGTCAAAATCGTATCCCAGGAGTAGCCTTGACTCAAGCAAACTGATCTGATTACAAATGAATGGTGGTTGTGGGGTAACAGATGTGGTTTCACTGGCTTACAGGATCATAACATACATGTCCCTGCTGCCTTGCAAATTTCCCTCTCTCGCTGACGAGATGTGACTATGAATCTTTCTTATTAACCTCTCTCCAAAAATCCCTCAAAGATGGGCACTAATTGATATAGGCATCTGAAAAAATGATAATTGAATGAAGCTGCTCCTCTGGACTGTATCAAGAATTCCTGACTTTATACTGTATGTCATAGACCTACGGTTGGAATCCAAAGACCTCTTGGGGAAAAGGTGGATACAGTACATATACAGTAAAGTTTTTGAAGTCTGGTAGACAATATGTTTTTCAGGATATAAACTACGTCATGAGAAAGTGAGTTAAAGTACCGTTAAACATATGGAATGCAAGGGTGATCAAATATTTTAAAAATGGCATTGGCAATGACATTGCTGATAGATTTAAAGTTACTAACCCTAACCTGAAACATTTTCTTAACTTTTACCAAGTATTTTTCCTGCCTAACATCACCCAAACTTTCACCACCCAGAAACAAGTAGCTACTTAATGTATAAAATAAGTTAATTATGAAACTGGAAGTGACTCACAAGCGGAGAAGTGAAATACAGATGACAGCAAAAAAAGACATAATGGGGACATGAACATAGGACTCCAGCATGGAAACGCAAGTTTTTATGCCATCCACCATTCCCCCCCCCCCCCCAACACACAACCATACAATGATTTAAACAACTTTGATACTCTAGCAATTGTCAAGCTATATGGTAGGTCTGTCTACACTTGCATGACCTTTGCTTAAGAGGTTAAAATCAAGAATCTTAATGTCATTCAAGGATCATTATTGGTTACAAAACCTAGCTCTAGGCCTATCTGGAAAAAATGTGGACTGGTCAAGTTAGAGTCTACTCTTGTGAGGGAGTAACAGATATCAGTATATGTATATGTTGTTTGTGGCCACTCTCCTGGGTTGTTCTTCCACATAGTAGCTGATAGACAATAGGGACACTTGTCAAGATTGAAAATTTTAAGATTTTGGTCATATCTGGTCATATCTGGCCCTATCTCGCGGTAAAAGCTCATCGTGATACTTACAGTGGATATAAAACTCTACACACACCAGTTCAAATGCCAGGTTTTTGTGATGTAAAAAAAAAATGAGACCAAGATTAATCATTTCAAAACTTTTCCCCCATTAATGTGACCTATAACCTACAACCCAACTGAAAAGCAAACTAAAATCTTTAAGGGGAAAAATACAAAATTAAAAACTTACAATAACCTGGTTGCATAAATATGCACACTCTCTTATAACTGGGGATGTGGCTGTATTTAGAATTAACCAATCATATTCAAACTCATGTTAAATGGGAGTCAGCACACAACTGCCCCCATTTAAAGTGCCTCTGATTAACCCTGTAAGGATTAAATTTGATCACATGACCTACCTCTGCTGTGGCTGGTGTCGCAGATCCGCACCTGTCACATGATTGGTCAGAAAGTATGAAAAAAATAAACCCAGATGTACCAAGCATTTCACATCACTTGCTGGCAGACACATATAGCTTACTGCTCTTCAACTGGAGGACTCAGTTCAGCCCACCAGAATCTTGTCGAATCTGATATCACTTCTGGGGCGCAGAAGATGAGACGTATAAACAATTGCGCAACATATATTTCAACAGGGAGGAAGCATTTGCTCTAAATTTTGCCAACGATGATTCTAAAAGGGATTATTTAGCTTCTGAAGGGAAATATTTACCTTCTGTGACAGCAGAAGATGGACCAGAGCGGAACAGTTTTTGTCCGCCATTGACGAAGCTGCATGTGATGGAGAGGACAATACTGCTGGTTCCGTGACGTAATCTAACCGAAATCAAGGTGGAATAAATAAGAAGATAAATGTGATTGTTTCTGGATGTGGAAGAAAAAGTGAAAATGACCGACAGAAGACGAAATAAGGATCAGGGATGAGCACACAGATGCACGGCGACACATGACGAGCGGTAGGTCTGATGTTTTTTATCAGTTTGTTTACATTCTACTGACTTTCTGGTTCATATATTTTGAAGATAAGATAACAAAAAAACAAAGACAAACAAACAAAACCATCCTTTGTGTAAATATGTCCAAAGTCCACTTTGACCGAAAGTTATGTAATCCGATGTGGCTGCCATCACTTTATGCAAATTAGATGCATAAATTTACTCCTATCATACACTTTGGATCATATTCTACATCTTTCTCATTTACAGTAAGCCATTATTTCTTACCACTTTCAAGTTACAGCCTTTGGAATTTGTGATATCTAAACTGAATATTTTCTTGAAAAAAATCTTCGCCACCAGAGGGTGCATGCAGATGGTGCGGGTCTGTGACAGAAATCCTCTCAGGGTTAACCCCAAATAAGGTTCAGCTGTTCTAGTAGGCTTTTCCTGACATTTTTATAGTCATATCTTACAGCACAAGCCCTGGTTTACAGAGAGCTTCCAAAGAATCAGAGGGACATCATTGTTCAAAAGTATCAGTCAGGAGAAGGGTACAAAAGAATTCCCAAGGCAATAAATATACCATGGAACACAGTGAAGACAGTCATCATCAAGTGGAGAAAATATGGCACAACAGGGACTTTACCAAGAACTGGATGTTCCTCCAAAATTCATGACAAGACAAGAAGAAAACTGGTCAGGGAGGCTGCCAAGAGGTCGACAGCAACATTGAAGGAGCTTCAGAGATTTCTGGCAAATACTGGCTGTTTGGGACATGTGACAACAGTCTCCTGTTTTCTTCATATGTCTGGGCTATGGGGTAGGGTAGTAAGACGGAAGCTTTATCTTATGAAGAAAAGCATCCAAGCAATTTGAAATCTCCCAAATGCATGTGGGAAAATGTGTTATGGTCCAGCAAAACCAAGGTTGAACTTTTTGACCATAAGTCCAAAAGGTATATTTGGCGCAAATACAACACTGCTCATCACCAAAAAAAAATACCATACCTACACTGAAGCATGGTGGTGGAAACATCCTGTTTTGGGGCTGTTTTTCTTCAGCTGGAACTGGGGCCTTAGTCAAGGTGGAGGGAATTATGAACAGTTCCAAATACCAGTCAGTGTTGGCACAAAACCGTCAGGCTTCTGCTAGAAAGCTGAAGATGAAGAGGAACTTCATCTTTCAGCACGACAGTAACCCAAGCACACATCCAAATCAACAAAAGAATGGCTTCACCAGAAGAAGATTAAGGTTTTGGGCTGGCCCAGCCAGAGTCCAGACCTGAATCCGATCGAACATCTGTGGGGTGATCTAAAGAGGGCTGTGCACAGGAGATGCCCTCGCAATCTGACAGATTTGGAGCATTTTTGCAAAGAAGAGTGGGCAAATATTGCCACATCAAGATGTGCCATGCTGATGGACTCCTGCCCAAAAAGCACAAAAGAGTGCTGTAATAAAAGTCAAAGATGCTGCAACAAAGTATTAGTTTAAAGGTGTGCATATTTATGCAGTCAGGTTATTGTAAGTTTTTTATTTTTTATTTTTCTCCTTAAAAAAGAGTTCAGTTTGTTTTTCAATTGGGTTGTACAGGTTATAGGTCACATTAATGGTGGAAAAAGTTTTGAAATGATTTTTCTTGGTCTCATTTTCTTACATCACAAAAACCTGGCATTTGAACAGGGGTGTGTAGACTTTTTATATCCACTGTATACTACAGTACCAACAGTGACAAGCACAAACATTTCAGGGGGTAGATGTTCAACCAAAAGAAGGAAGCACACAAAAACGTAAAGCCTTCGACTGTTACTCAATCCACATAGCATCAGATCCCCATGGTCCCTCCTGCAGGCAATGAGCCCACAGGAGGGTGGACCCATGTGGCTCGTTCGGGCTGAGCCTGGCCAAGACCCATGGGCAGAAACCTGGCCACCAGGTGCTTGCCGTCAAGCCCCTTCCCCAGGCCTGGCTCCAGGGTGGGGCCCTGGTAACCCCATACCGGGCGGTGTACATTGAATCCTTGTTTGACTTGTTTGAACTTTCATCATGCGAGTCTTTTGGATCACTCTTGATCTGGCCCTTCACCAAGGACCTGTTTGTTTTGGGAGACTCTACCAGAGGCAAATTGCCCCCAACAGCATAGTGTCACCATGGGTTGAGATGCCGTCTCGGCACTCAGCCCATGTTTTCCCTCATCCCTGCTTCCCATTGAGCAGCGTCTCAGCTGGCCCCCAGCTGGCAGCATTATGGACGGCTGGGGCCAATTAGTCTTCATCAGCTGGGGCGCTGCCAATGAGGATAAATAGGAGCAGCCTCGATGACTCGGGGCTGCGACATAAACACATTGCTAAGCTGAAGCCCCTTCGTCTGGTGTCAGCTTATACTCCTCTTGCAGCATTCCTGTGTTTGTATCCCGCTGTGAGTATGTACGTCTTGTTACCCCCACGTCCGGTACGAGCTGCTTACCTCTGCGCTGTGCAACCTGTGAGTGTACGTCTGCATGAGTATCTGTGCTCTCCTCATCCCTTCCCCTTTACCCTGAATAAAATATCACGACTCACTGGCTTGCCCCTGGCTCTGATTGCACGGCTCCCTAGAGCCGGGTATGACACATAGCTCCTGGGATCGCGAGGACTTACAACCGCCACCACCACCATGATAAGGTGACAATTCATGAGGAGGAGGAACAATGTGGTCTTCATTCTGGTTGTGGCACATTAGACTAACTCTTTACCCTCTTGAGAATCCTTTGTGGTTTGTGGAAGTTTGCACAACCACTCTATGTGTGTTTTGTGGACTTTGAGAAGGCATTCAACCACGTCCCTAGTGGTTTCTTGGGGGGGTCGCAGGAGTATAGGGTATCGGGCTCACTGCTACAAGCTATCCGGTATCTATACAACCGTTGTGAGAGTTGGCTTCATATTGCCAACAATCAGTCAAACTCATTTCCAGTGAGAGTTGGACTCTGCCAGGGTTCTCCTTTGTCATGATCCTGCTCATAATATTCATGGACAGGATTTCTAGGTGCAGCCAAGGAATGGAGTGTGTCATGTTCAGTGACCACAGGATCTCATCTCTGCTGTTTGCAGACAATATTGTCCTGTTGGCTTCATCGAGCAATGACCTACAAGGTCTTGCTGGGATGGTTTGGTACTGTGTGAGGGGGCTGGGATGAGAATCAGTACCTTCAAATCTGAGTCCATGGTCCTCAGCTGGAAAAGGGTGGATTGTCCTCTCCGGGTTGAGGACAAGGTCGTGCCCCAAGAGGAGGAGGTCAAGGCGTGAGGGGAAAATGGAGCAGGAGATTGACAGATGGCTCAAAGAAGCATCTGCAGTGATGTGGCCATTGTACCAGTGGTGAAGAGAGAGCTGAGCTCTAAGGCAAAGCTGTCAATTTACGTTTCTACCCTCACATATGGTCACGAACTTGGGGTAATAACCGAAAGAATAAGATCACGGATACAACCAGCTGAAATGAGCTTTCTCCATAGGGTCACTGGACTCAACCTTAGAGATAGGTTGAGGAGCTCAGTTATCCTGGAGAGTCTCAGAGATGAGCCGCTGCTGCTCCACATTGAAAGGAGCCAGTTGAGATGGTTCCGGCATATGATCAGGATGCCTCCCACTCCAGGTGTTTCGGGAACGTTTCACTGGGAGGAGACCCTGGGGCAGACCCAGGACACACTGGATAGACTATGTCTTCCAGCTGGCCTGGGAACATCTTGGTATCCTCTCTGAAGAGCTGGAACAGGTGGCTGGGGAGAGCAAAGACTGGGCTTCTCTGCTTGAACTGCTGACTCTGCGACCCAGACCTCTGGAAAAGTGGTAGAAGATGGATGGATGGATAGATGGATGGATGGATGGATGGATGGATGGATGGACGGATGAAGACATATAATACCCCATGGATTTCTACGAAATTATCAGAGGGTAGGTGAGGCTCATGTATCGGTCACACAGAATAAATTAGACATCAAAGAGTTATCTGATATTAAAACACATTTGTCTGGCAAATGGTGTGTCTGTGGGGGAAAATTTAAATCTATGATACCTTTAAAAACATTCTCTAGAAGGGCACTTCAAAGGGTAAAGGGTAAGGTGCTAGAGCACCACCTGAGATCTATTTGTGCACATGTCTGAGTACCGGTACCTGTTGTTTGTACCTCAAAATGGCAGCTAAACCATCAAGTTCCTGGATGTGTAGACAGCTCTACAATTGACGAGCCACAGTTGTGAGTTTAACACCTCAGCAACCCTCCTTGGCTTTTTCAAACTTCAAGGAGATGCGGGTTTGATTGCCTACAGATAATAGTGCATTTCTCCGGTGTATCAAATTTCATGTCACACGAACGTGGCAGCCAGTCTGGAAGCTGGTGATGCCAGCCGCTACTGATTAGTTGAGAGTCACAAGTCATTTAATTTTGTCGCCCCTTGTCAAACTCAGCACAAATGGTGGTTGGCATACATCAATCTAATATAGTTCTATGGTTGCTTGGTTGCTGCTCTTTGTCCCATTTTAACAGACACAGCTGCAAAATGCATCAGGTATTTTACATAATTATTGTCTTTTTTTCATATCAAAATTGAATAGCTTACATCAGAGATGGGCAACTTTGGTGGTAGAGAGGGCCACAAAAAATTTTTCCTCACTTCTCGAGGGGTATTACTTCCTGCAAAGTTAAAAAGTTTCACAATTAAAACTGAAAATACAATTGAAAATAAAAGCTCTTCAGTGTTTTATCATATTCAAATTAAAGATTCAAAGATTTGTATTTGTCAGTACTACTATATGTACAGGACATAGAGGAGAATTGAAATTACTGATAAAATTATATCTGTTATTATTCCCCATGCGCTTTTATGCAGCGCACGGAGGAGAGAGACAAATCCACACGCTGGAGATATTGTGTGCAATTTATTGAACAAAAACAAAGGGGTAAACAGTCTAGCAACAACTGAAAATACCACAATGGTGAGAAGGCTCTGGGAAGTTCATGAGACACTCCTCAACTTGACAGTGAGTAAGCCCAGGGTACCAAAAGGCTTCAGGCAGAACTGACAGTGGAGGAAGGCAGCCTGGACACCCGAGCGGTCCCACGACGGAACTGGAAGCGCTGGGTACAAGAATACTCACTGGAGCCAGAGACTGAGGGAGGAAATCAGAGGGTACCAGAACAGGCAGGGCGTCTAGTCATGCATGCATCACACTACGGGAAACACTGTGAAGAACACACAGGTCCAACAATAATCCGGCAGTTCGTTCCCGTGGCTACAGGCCTAAAATAATGCCACACATAATGACGGGAGTGAACGCCAGTGTGCACAATGAGGGGAAAACATGTGAGTGTGTGCGCGTATGTGGGTGTGTGCGTGCGTGAAACAATAATGCCAGCCAGCTGGCAAAACCTGGCCAGAGAGGGGGCATGGCTGCAAGCTGTCAAAGACCCGGAAGACCTCAAGGCTCCCAAGGAGGTGCCTGATGGAAAATAGGGACTCAAAACACACTCCAGACAGTGCAGCCACCGTGCCACAAAGCTGGGCTGGAAGTCCACCCCAGTTCATGACAGAGCCTCCTCCTCAAGGGGTGGATGCTAGACACCCAGTAACATCAAAAAAAGAATAAAGGGACACACACACACACACACCCAGAGGAACCCCCAAACAAACCAGGGTGGACGGTGGGGGAAAACAGGTCAGGAGGGAAACAAAGAACCCAAACACTAACAAGAAAACAAAAACGAACCTCCCCCCAACCCCAAAACTCAGAAAAAAAACCCCTAAGACCCAAAAGTCCAAAGGTTCAGGGGGCCCACCAAAGTCCCAGGTCTACGAGGCGGAGAAAGGGCGCCGGTCAGGTGGTCTGTCTAAGTCCAGGACAAGACGGACCACCTGGGTGAGCGGGTCCGGTAGCCGACCAGGAAAACTGGGCCACCTTCCCCCACAGCACAGTTCGCTGGGCGGACGACCAGGGTCCTTGAGCCACCAGCTCAAAAGAGGCGACCCAGGAGGCGACCTCCCCATGGGAAGACCCAACATAGGAAGGAAAGGCCAAGGAAGGGGAGCCCTGGCGTCATTATACAGCGACAAGGGAGGAGCCCCCCCCCCCATGGCCCCGAGCTGGGGGACAGCTGCACCCACGGTGGTCCCGGTCCGGGACAATGATGTACCCATGGTGGACCCTGGCTGGAGCCCTGCTGCACCCGCGGTGGAGCAGCTGGTAGTGGGGGTAGCTGGAACCTCCAGTGGTTTATCTAGAGCCTCGGCGGCCTCTAGCAGTGCTGAGTCCTCCCCGATGACCCTGGGAATAAGCTCAGAGATAGCGGAAAAGGGAGAGGGATCAGGGTCGCCAGCAGCGGTGGAGTCCGGCAAGGCAAGCTCAGGTGCGGCAGGTGGTTGCACCTGGCCCTCCTCACCAATGGCTAGGCAAGGATGCTCAGAAACAGGGGAAGGAGAAATAAATGCCAGCACTTGCCTGGACTCGGGCTCCACCACCATCCAGGACTCCGACAATCCAGGGTGCGATGACTCAATCAGCTCAGGAGGTGCAGCATCCACGTCTGCCTTTATCGGGGAAGCTGGACCCTCATCGTCGTCCGTGGAATCTCCTGGTGGATCCTCTCCTGCGACCCTAGGAAAGAGCTCAGAGATGACAGGAAAGGAACAGTGGTTAGGGTCGCTGGCAGCGGCGGAGCCCGGCAAGGCAAGGTCAGATGCAGCTGAGGGCTGCACCCAGCTCTCCTCACCAAGAGCCAGGCAAGATTGCTCCAACTCAGTAGGGAGAGAGACAAACGAGAGCACTTAGCTGGACCCAAGCGCCACCGCTGTCCAGGACTCCGACGATCCTGATGATGACATCTTGGGCCAGCCTCTAGGTGGTCCAGTTTGGGAGCTGACTCTGCTGCAGCGGCCCCCGCAGCAGGCATGGTGGTGGTGGCAGTCCCAGTTCCCCCAAGCGAATTCCCCCACGCAGGTAGTCTCTCCGGCATGATGGCTGGAGGGCCACTCTGTGCTGGCTCTGGACTATGATCCTCTAGACCAACAAGGTCCTCCGCTCTCCGACGGCTTGGTTCTGGCGGGCGCTCGGGAAAAAAGGGAGGAGACACAGAGGGGATAGGTGAGTCTTTAATTACAGCAGCAGAAGGAGAGCATTCAGGTGACTGCCTAACCTGAGGCTCTCCTCCAGGAAGGAGACAAGGTTAATCATTATTAACTGAAATAGAATGAAAATACACTTGCCTGCTCTCCCGGGTCTGGATGTAGACTGCTGCTGGCATCAAGCTGTCATCCACCTCCACATCCATGGCCATCCTAGGCCCCCGGGAGGATTGTGGAGGAGCCGGCTCGGCTGACGCAGGAGTGGGAGTGACGGGGAAAGCCCTGGAGGTCTCTTTGGTGGCAGGAAGGGACATCTCATCAGCACATGCGGCGGCTGAAGCAGAGAGGGCATGGGCTGATGTGACAGCTGGCTCGGAGAAAAGCTTTGCTGCAGAAGTGGATGGATATGATGTCTGGAATTCAACCGCTGATGAGGTGATGGGCTTCTTGCGGCACGTCGCTGCAGAACGATCCGCCCACTGTGGTGTTGACTCCTCAAGGTCCTCTGGCTCCCTCAGCATCCGGTTGCTTCCTCAGACAGGGGAGAAAAATTGAGGCGTGGGAACAGAAGCTGACTGGGGAGCTCCGGCGGGCTGTAAGATCTGGAGCTCCTCCATGGGAATCTGGCAAATAACATCAGGCGAAAGTGCAACAGATTGAAGAAGTACTTTCCTGAGTTCCTGACTGGTGATGACATTAGCTGCTGTATGGATGTCCTGCTCCGTCTCCCCAGGAGGAAGACGATAGGTCTGGCGGGGTGAAGAGGACACAGACTTGGAAGGCGAGTGATGGGTTTTCGGCTTCTGGGAGCGCTTCTTTGGCTACCTCAGTGGTAATGCGGAGGACCCAGTCACCACTCCCTCAAAGCGCTGCCGTACATCACAAATTGGGGTGAGTAGCGGCACCAGCCCCGGATACTTTCAAAAGCTGGGACATGTCTGCATCAGCCCAACGACAACGTCCATTAAGTAAAAATTCATCTCCGGAGAGTGGGTGGCACGAGCCCAGGAAGTAAAGTTAACCACTCGCTCGGCCACTGCACACTCCTCCGGGTTGAGTCCAAAAAGTGACAAGTCCACAATGGAGGGACTACTGGCAGGTGAGAAAAAACACAAAAGGTGAATAAACACACGCACACAACGCCTCCGCTGAACTTTAACCTGGCCGGATTATTCTGTTATGATTCCCCGTGTGCTTTTACGGAGCACACGGAGGAGAGAGACAAATCCACACATTGGAGCTGTTGTGTGCAATTTATTGAACAAAAACAAAGGGGTAAACAGTCCAGCAACAACCACAAATACTGCAGTGGTGAGAAGGCTCTGGGAAGCTCACGAGATGCTCCTCAACTCAACAGTGAATAAGCCCAGGGTACCAAAAGGCTTCAGGCAGAACTGACAGTGGAGGAAGGCAGTCTGGACACCTGAGCCGTCCCACGATGGAACAGGAAGCGCCAGGTACAAGGATCCTCACTGGAGCCGGAGACTGACACGTTCATGGAGGGAATCCTAGAGCCAGCCTGCAAAAACAGAAAAAGAAGACAAGATGGCATGCAGTGGGAAGCGGTACCAGAACAAGCAGGGCATCTAGTCATGCATGCATCAAACTACAGGAAACACTGTGAAGAACACACAGATCCAACAATAATCCGGCAGTTCGCTCCTGTGGCTACAGGCCTAAAATAATGCCACATATAATGACGGGAGTGAACGCTGGCGTGCGCAATGAGGGGAAAACATGTGAGTGTGTGCGTGTATGTGGGTGTGTGTGTACATGAAACAATAATGACAGCCAGCTGGCAAAACCTGGCCAGAGAGGGGGCGTGGCTGTGAGTTGTCAAAGACCTGGAAGACCTCAAGGCTCCCAAGGAGGTACCTGAGGGAAAATAGGGAATCAAAACATACTCCAGACAGGGCAGCCACCGTGCCACAAAACTGGGCTGGAAGTCCACCCCAGTTCATGACAATATCTGCCTGACAATGGATTGGCGATCTGTCCAGCGTTTACCCTGAGGTTCCTACTCACACATGCAGTGATTTAAAATAAAACAAACCACAATGGTGGATGTGCAGTGTTCATTAATGTTATCAATCTGTTCTTGGGGGATTTATGCACTGATATGTTTGACAGTTCATTTTTTATTCAGTTAAATGCACTTTGTGATGTGCAAAGGTCAGTTACAGCCATGGACAAAATTGTTGGTACCCCTCTGTTAATGAAAGAAAAACCCACAGTGGTCACAGAAATAACTTGAATCTGACAAAAGTGGTAATAAATAAAAATTCTATGAAAATTAACCAATGAAAATCAGGCAATGCTTTTGAATTGTGGTTCAACAGCATTACTTTAAAAAACAAACTCATGAAACAGGCCTGGACAAAAATGATGGTACCCCTAGAAAAGATTGAAAATATTGTGACCATAGGGACATGTTCAACCAAGATGTGTCTTCTAATTAGCATCACAGGTGTCTACAAACTTGTAATCAGTCAGTCGGCCTATTTAAAGGGTGACGAGTAGTCACTGTGCTGTTTGGTGACATGGTGTGTACCACACTAAACATGGACCAGAGGAAGCAAAGGAGAGAGTTGTCTCACGAGATTAGAAAGAAAGTTATAGACAAGCATGTTAAAGATAAAGGCTATAAGACTATCTCCAAGCAGCTTGATGTTCCTGTGACTACAGTTGCACATCCATCCATCCATCCATCTTCTACCGCTTTTCCGGAGGTCCGGGTCGCGGAGGCAGCAGTTCAAGCAGAGAAGCCCAGACTTCCCTCTCCCCAGCCACCTGCTCCAGCTCTTCAGAGGGGATACCAAGGCGTTCCCAGACTAGCTGGGAGACATAGTCTCTCCACCGAGTCCTGGGTCTGCCCCGGGGTCTCCTCCCAGTGGGACGTGCCTGAAACACCTCAAGTGGGAGGCGTCCAGGAGGCATCCTAATCAGATGCCCATACCACCTCAACTGACTCCTTTCAATGTGGAGGAGCAGCGGTTCTACTCTGAGCCTCTCCCGGATGACTGAGCTCCTCACCCTATCTCTGAGGGTGAGTCCAGCAATCCTACGGAGAAAGCTCATTTCAGCCGCTTGTATCCGCGATCTCGTTCTTTCGGTCATTACCCAAAGCTCGTGACCATAGGTGAGAGTAGGAACGTAGATTGACTGGTAAATCGACAGCTTTGCCTTAGAACTAAGCTCCCTCTTCACCACAACAGACCGGTACAACGTCCGCATCACTGCAGATGCTGCTCCAATCCGTCTGTCGATCTCTCGCTCCATTTTCCCCTCACTCGTGAACAAGACCCCAAGATACTTAAACTCCTCCACTTGGGGCAGGAGCCTGTCCCCAACCCGGAGAGGACAATCCACCTTTTTCCGGCTGAGGACCATGGACTCGGACTTGGAGGTGCTGATTCTCATCCCAGCCGCTTCACACTCAGCGGCAAACCGTCCCAGCAAGAGCTGTAGGTCATTGCTGGATGAAGCCAACAGGACAACATCATCTGCAAACAACAGAGATGAGATCCTGTGGTCACCAAGCATGACACCCTCCATTCCCTGGCTGCGCCTAGAAATCCTGTCCATAAAAATTATGAACAGGACCGGTGACAAAGGGCAGCCCTGGCGGAGTCCAACTCTCACTGGGAATGACTCCGACCGAGTGTTGGCAATGCGAACTAAACTCTCACAACGGTCGTACAGAGACCGAATAGCTCGTAACAACAAGCCCGATACCCCATACTCCCGAAGCACCCCCCACAAAAATCCACGAGGGACGCGGTCAAATGCCTTCTCCAAGTCCACAAAACACATGTAAACTGGTTGGGCAAACTCCCACGAACCCTCAAGAATTCTCGAGAGGGTAAAGAGCTGGTCCGATGTGCCACGGCCAGGACGAAAACCACATTGCTCCTCCTGAATCCGAGGTTCGACCAACGGCCGGACTCTCCTCTCCAGTACCTTGGCATAGACCTTCCCAGGGAGGCTGAGGAGTGTGATCCCTCTAAAGTTGGAGCACACCCTCCGGTCCCCTTTTTTGAAGAGAGGAACCACCACCCCGGTTTGCCATGCCAAAGGCACTGCCCCCGACCTCCACGCAATGTTGCAGAGGCGTGTCAACCATGACAACCCAACAACATCCAGGGCCTTGAGGTACTCGGGGCGAATCTCGTCCACCCCCGGGGCCCGGCCACCAAGGAGATTTTTAACCACCTTGGCGACCTCAGCCCCTGTGATAGGCGAGTCATCCCCCTCGTCCCCAAACCCTGCTTCCTCTGTGGAAGGCGTATCAGTGATACGCCTTCCAGTTGCACATATTATTCAGAAATTTGAGATCCACGGGACTGTAGCCAACCTCCCTGGACGTGGCCGCAGGAGGAGACGGATAATACGAATGGTAACAAAAGAGCCAAGAACAACCTCTAAACACATTCATGGTGAACTCCAAGGTCAAGGTACATCAGTGTCAGATCGCACCATCCGTCATTGTTTGAGCCAAAGTGGACTTCATGGGAGACGACCAAGAAGGACACCACTGTTGCAAACAAATCATAAAAATGCCAGACTGGAATTTGCCAAACTGCATGTTGACAAGTCACAAAGCTTCTGGGAGAATGTCCTATGGACAGACGAGACAAAACTGAAACGTTTTGGCAAGACACATCAGCTCTATGTTCACACATGCAAAAATGAAGCATATCAAGAAAAGAACACTGTCCCTACTGTGAAACATGGAGGAGGTTCTGTTATGTTCTGGGGCTGCTTTGCTGCATCTGGCACAGGGTGTCTTGAATCTGTGCAGGATACAATGAAATCTCAAGACTATCAAGGTATTCTAGAGAGAAATGTGCTGCCCAGTGTCAGACAGCTTGGTCTCAGTCGCAGGTCATGGGTCTTGCAACAGGATAATGACCCGAAACACACACCTAAAAACACCCAAGAATGGCTAAGAGAGAAACATTGGACTACTCTAAAGATCTAAATTCTATTTAACATCTGTGGAAGCAGCTGAAACATGCCGTCTGGAGAAGGCACCCTTCAAACCTGAGACAAGTGGAGCAGTTTGCTCATGAGGAGTAGGCCAAAATACCTGCTGAGAGGTGTAGAAGTCTCATTGACAGTTACAGAAATCGTTTGATTGCAGTGATTGCCTCAAAAGGATGTGCAACAAAATATTAAGTTAAGGGTACCATCATTTTTGTCCAGGCCTGTTTCATGAGTATGTTTTTTAAAATAATTCTGTTGAACCACAATTCAAGAGCATTGTCTGATTTTCATTGGTTAATTTTCATATAATTTTTATTTATTACCACTTTTGTCAGATTCAAGTTATTTCTGTGACAATTGTGGGTTTTTCTTTCATTAACAGAGGGGTACCAACAATTTTGTCCACGTCTGTACATGTCTTGATTTCAAATTGTGGCCCAACTGATTTTGTAATTGAATAGCCCTGCATTAGAAGATGGATGGATGGATGGATGGATGGATGGATGGACAGATGGAATTACATCATGACCTTATTTTTAAAACTCCATCCATCCATCCATCTTCTCCTGCTTAATCCTTTTCGGGTCGTGGGGGGGCTGAAGCCTATCCCAGCATCTTTGGGCGAGAGGCAGGGTACAAAACTCTCTCCATCAAAATGATGAATAATGATAAATTCCAATCAATAATTAACAAAAGAAGCCAAGAAGTAAAGAATCAGAATCAGAATCAGAATCAGAATCAGAAAAGATTTATTGCCAAGTACATTAACAGATCACTGATAACATACGAGAGAATTTGACTTGACACAGAAAATGAACCTGCATTTCCAGTGACACGGCTGCATCAGAGACGCGCCTGCCAACAGGATAGTGGGTACAAGCATAAGAATAAGAATAATACGAGGAACAATAGGAAGGAGCAAAAAAATCATTGATTCAAAATACTGGTTACATAATTAATCAATATTAAGATTTCAAGGAAAAAAAAAGCTCTCGATGCACATTCGCTACACAGGATTCACAAGACACAAGAGAGCAGTGTGTGTACCTTTATTCAGTTCATGGATCAATGTGTGTGCGGTGTTGAGCAGTGTTGATGATAATAAGAGAGACAACAAGGACACTTGGCAGGAGATGTTTTGTCTGGCTGCCGCCGAGTCCTTATCTTGGCAGGCTGTCCAGATGGCTGTCCAAGGCCTTATGCTCGATGATTTTGAAAACACAGACTGCAGACAGCCAGGAGGAATTTTCATGGGGAAATTGAGCCAAATCGGACTGATCACAGAGAAGGCTTTTTATTTCTTCTGTAGATTCAGTACTTAATCCTTCATTGCGAAGGAATGTGATGAGGCTTTGCTTGCTCATGGATTAATTGTGGGTGTGGAGGGGCAGAGAAATAGCTGTGTTGGGTTGGTAATGTCTGGCTCCCTAAAATGGGGAATTTAAAAAAAGTTTAAGAGCCTCTGGTATAAATGAACAACGAAAAAAAAAAATCAGCAGATTACAACGACCAGTCTCTGAACTTTAATTGCTGACATGGGCTTCACCTGCCAAACAAGAATAAATGCTACAGCTCCTCAGCTGTACAATGTATTACTGTTTAAAGCAGCCTACTTTGTACATTTAGTGCTGTTTACAGCCTATTAATGTGGTTTTACCATGCAAAATATACCTGACAACACTCCAGTGCACACTGTCACTGCTGCTCCCGCTAGTGGCTCCCTCATTCTTGCTCTATGCTCTATCACTTGCAGAGAGCAGCACTAGATTTTGATTAGAGCTCCCTCTGCTGGCAAACTCTAGAATTGCATTTAAGAATGTGGTTCCAAACGTGATATAAATAAATAATTGATTTTTGTGAAATGGACTGGCGGGCTGCAGTGGACCACGGGCCACCAGTTGCCCATCCCTTACTTACATATACAAGAAGAGACACTCTGTGTGTGTGGGGGGGGGGGGATCGCTCTGTGTGTGTGTGTGTGTGTGTGTGTGTGTGTGTGTGTGTGTGTGTGTGTGCTTCCACTTTTGTTTGATGGGGCTGTGTGTCTGTGAGCCATGTTTCGTGACCAGCACCTCACAAAGCAGGATAAGGGTTTTTTGGGTTTTTTTTCTGTTTTTTTGGAGGGGGATGTCACAGAAAAAAGAGGAGCTGAACAGAGCAGAGCTGAACAAAGAGAATGCCCTGCACCAAACTGTTGTGTCTCCACAATTTTCTTTTCTGGACAGGCTGGTGTTGGTTTCACAGAAGCTGGAGACGGTCAGAGTCACTACAGACCCTCTGGGAGCAACTGAAAAAAAATGCTTTGAAAAGAAACGTCTCACTCAGATGCTGTGATATTTATATAGTTGTGGTACACACAATTGTCTGCTGCAACTTTGAAATTAATATATTAATTTGTCAGAATAATGAGAAACAGACTTCTAATTTATTTCCACTCTCTGTTGCTGTACTGTGACGTGGTGATGGTGACACCTACTTTTCTGCCATGAAATTTTTACTTGCTTTAAGCAATTTAATAAGTCAAATTTTCTTGCTCCATTCACAGATTTTAATTAAAATGAAATTGCTTAAAGCAAGTAAAACATTTTAGAGCAAGTTGAATGAATGAATAAATGAATGAATGAATGAATGAAATATTGTGTCAAACAGAAAACAAGCCTTGAATTATAATGGATTAGATTTATATGGCACTTTACATGTCAAATGACATCGCAAAGCACTTGCAGTGAGTCCATTATTCATTTACTCCAGACAGACATTGATAGTGGTAAGCTACTACTGTAGCCACAGCTGCCCTGAGATAGACTGACAGAAACGTGGTTGCCAATCCACGGCAACCGCCTCTCCGACCATTTATACACTTTCATACCCAGTGTCATGGACACTGAAGGCAAGGTGGGTAAAGTGTCTTGCCCAGGACACAATGGCAGGATGGCTGGGGAGAGCGGGATTTGAACCGCCAACCCTCTGGATAGTGGACAACCCGCTCTACATCCTGAGCCGTGCCGACCGCATTTCCCTCCTCTGTTCCATTTTTGCTGAGCACCAAGCTGAACAGCAGAAAGTTCCATTTTTTTATGGTCTTTGGCATGACCCAGCCGGGACTTGAACCCCAACCTCCCGGTTATGGGGCAGATGCTCTACTTCTAGGCCACCACTCCATAAAATATTTTATCTTACAAAGATTTAATTTTTTTGCTGTGTTTCTATTTTTTCTGCATTTTAAACTTTCTGTATGATATTTGGATTGAAATGACACTACAAGATTCAATACTACACATAACTTTTAGTGTGGTAGGGGGGTGGGGGGCAGCCCAGGTGGAGACATTCCCAGAAGGTAATAGGCATACAACCTTTAAGTATACATTTCAGTGGCATAAATCAATCCATCAGAGAATGGATAAGTTTGACAATATCCATCCATCTTAATAACATCTTATAACTTTTGGGATTCACAGGAGTTTCATGATTTTTACAGTTTCATTGGGAGATGTCACTGGCCCATTACAGGGCAACCAACTCCAAAGCTATTTACATGGTGGTGTCTTTTTGAATAAGTGTGGTTCTAATAAACAGATGTATGACAAGTGACAATGTTTACTGTATATGGAAAATTAAAAAAAACTTCCAAAGCTTTGTAGATACAACACAGTAGAGGTAGATTTTTATGTATTTTGGTGAACGAATCTATTCCCACATTGTCTATTTTTCTTTTCAACAAATGATCTAAACTAGGGGTGGGCAGTGAGGGCCATTCCAGCGCAGATTTTCTGTTCCACCCAGTGTCTTCAGCAGGTGTTTTCAATTATTAGCGATCCTTGAAGCTGATCAGAGCAAACACCTGCTGAAGACACTGGGTGGAACAGAAAATCTGCAGTGGAATGGCCCTCCATGGCACATGATTGCCCACCCCTGATCTAAACTCTTCTTACAGCCTCCAACATAAATGTTTTTTAATCAGTAATAGCAGAAATACACAACACATAGCTGTACCTGTGGAGATGGGCTCTAGAAGTTCCAAAAGATGTTGGGATCTTGCAGAGTTTACTGTTGAAAGAGCAACTGCAGCCAAACATTTCCTGAGCTCCCCGCACGTGCCATGGAAAAACACACCACTGTCCGCTTCCAACGTGAAATCCACTGGCCTTTACTAATCCACAAAAGAATGTGAGTGACGCACTAAAATCACAAAATTAACAGACAGACATACCTGGAAATTTATGGAAAACCAATAAAAATAGGAAAATTAAAAAGTAAGATGTGTAAGTTGTTTTTAGTTTTGACTTGAGCACATCATGTGAAAATGTGGAACCATTAATAGCTTAGTAAATGTATTTTTTAATAAAGAGAACACCTGAGGAAAAAAGTTATTAAAATGTAATGAATTACACAGTGTTTTAGTGACGTGAGCTTTCTTGTGCAATGATACGTAAACCTTTGTCAATGAGCATATTATTCTTTGACTGGAATTGTTAAATGCCAGATTGATCATAATCACAGGTTTGTTTGGATATTTGTGTTATTTCATAGAGGTTTTGACTTTCATAACCAGCCACACTTTCCTGTAAAGACAAGCAGAGTACCGAATATACCAGTAAATAAATCCACATAGAACTGAAAGGGGATTGGGGGAGCAAATAAGCCCACTCATCATGGTGAATGTTTGTGGGTTTGTTAGTGATTAGCCCAATATAACACTCTTGAAGATGATGACTGATAGTGCTTACACAACAGACAGTAATCTTACTGGAGCATAGGCATTCATGCAGTGTGTATATTTCACTACTCCAGACTTATCATCATGACTTTTTTCCAAATTGGTGTACCTAATGGGTCTGAGTAATTCCCAGCAACCACAGCAAAAACAGAGGGATAGTTATACATCTGGTCAGAGGTCAGTAACCTAATGTAGATAAATTTCTTGTTTTTAAATCCTACCTAAAACTAAATTGTTGATCTTGAAGATACTGAAACCATTTCTCCATCACCAGACATTTTTTCTGAAACATAATCTCTCCAAAAACATGGCCCACATAGAAGGTGCTCTGAGTTACCTTGTGCCACATGGTATAAGTCAATGGTCCCAAACCTTTTTTGCCTCACCAACCAGTTACACATAATAAAAATAAATAAATAAATATTGCCGGGGAGTGTGCCAAAATGAAGGGAAAATATTAGCATTAAAAACAAAGTGTGGGATTTAAAAAAAAAACTCACTTTCCATGGAACAATAAGCTTGTTTCTCTGACACCCACTAATGTGTGGTCACAAGTGGGGTATGATAATTTATCTTTTTTAAATTAATTAATTTATTTTTCTTATGTTTCATTCTCATGTCCATATCTACTTGCAAGTTAAGGAGACCCATTAACACAGTTAGATTGGCTATGTGTTTCCAGAACAGTAGGGGGCAGTATAAGGCAGTGACTAAGCAGCAGCAGTGCTCTGGTGGGGATGCCATCTTGCCTTCATTGTATTCAGAGAACTGAAGGAAAACACAAGAAATGTCTCTGTCTCATTCTTGTTTCTGCTATTTTCCAGGTTTGTAAAGTGCAAAAGTACTTCCAGTCACATTATTTTATATGCTGACAAAACGTGAGGTTTTGAACAGATAGATTATGTTGTAATGTTAGAAACCGCTGTGTAAATTGAAAATGTACTCTACATTCGGAGCTGCAGAAATGGTAGCAATGCTAACAAGCTAACTGTGGCTGCATAATTAGCTTTGGGACTCGCCTTTGGTTTGCACGGTTTAGTTAGGTCCAGCTGGCTTCAGTATTAAGTTTACACTTTTTGGTACAGTGTTGTTTTAAGATGTCTTAATGGAAGATGTACGTTATTTTGGTTATTAAGTGACTTTACATATTTCATGGTGCATTTCAACACACACACATTATAGTAGCAACTTAATTTGTTGTTCAGTTCATGTTTATTTCTTTCTCTAGCGCCTATTAGAAACTAACCAGTATGGCGCATATTTAGGGCGCATATATGGTATTCATATTCCCCGCATATACCTAGTAGGCATAACGGTGCATATTCTGGAAGCTTCACGTCTTAATGGTCAAAGAGGACCTGACCCTGCAGAGACCTACGGGAGGTGTGAAGTTGCTCTTGCAGGAGACGGGAATTTGGAGAGAATGTCCCAGCAGGAGCCCTGGAGGCTAGAAGGATGAGAGACAATGGAGACGCCAAGGAGCCTGGGGGACTGTATGTTTACTAAAGGACTGTGGGTTGGGGGTGTGTTATTTGATGTTGGGGGTTTGTGACTTTGGAGAGTATAAGAACTGTGAAGGACGATTGTTCTGGCTCTTTTCTGAGATTCTGTGCTTATTAGAGGATGTGACCTCTTAATAAACCAACCCTGAGAAATAAACTCAGTCTCGTTTGTGAAAGGCATCCTCTACACTGGTGACCTACGACAAACTATGGCCGGTGGCGACGATCTTCCCGCACCGGATTCTTCAGGAGCCAACCAGGTTAACGCAGCTACCACACTACAGCTGCCCGATTTCTGGCAACATAACTCGCGCTCCTGGTTTACCACTGTGGAGGCGCAGTTCCACCTTCGGGGAATCTCAGCAGACGCAACAAGGTTCTACCATGTCGTCGCGAAGCTGGACAGCCTCACAGTGCAGCGGGTGGAGAGCCTGACCAACCACCCGCCCCAGGACGACAAGTATGGCGCACTGAAAGCCGCCCTCATTCGAGCTTTCACTCCCTCACAGGGAGAGCGAGCAGAGAGACTTCTGGCGCTAACAGAAGGGGAAGCAGACAGGCCGGCAGATCTGATGGCGAGGATGATGAACCTGAGAGGCGAAGATGATGACAGTTTTATCTTCGCCCACCTCTTTCTCAGAACACTACCACCAGCAGTGAGAGTCACCCTGGCCAGCTCACAGCTGCTCAACGACCGTGACTACCACGGGCTGGGCCAGGAGGCGCAGCGGCTCGTCGACGCCCATAGACGACACGCAGCCACGACGGCGGCAACGGAGCTGAACGCACCCCCGCGAGACGAGGGGAGACCAGAGGCCGCAGCACCGGACCCACTGATGTCAGCAGCGGCAGAGACCAGGAGAAGCGGAGCGGATGGCACCCTCTGCTTTTACCATCGATGTTTCGCCGAGAGGGCGCGCAGATGCATCCCACCGTGCCGATACAAGCGCCAGGGAAACGCCAAGACCGAGAGTCAGTAGCAGCTGCTGCTCTCGGCGCGAAGAACAAGCTGCTTTTCGTGACGGACGCAAATTCAGGGAAGGATTTCCTGGTGGACACAGGCTCCCAGCTGAGTTTTGTCAAGCCTTCCTACGCGGACCTGCTGGCGCCTTCCAGCAGACCCCTGGTGCTAGCGGCAAATGGCTCGACGATCAAAACCTATGGGGAGAAGACGCTCCTCCTATCCTTCCACGGTCGCACCTTCGAGTGGACTTTCGTCGTAGCTGCAGTTAGCAACAACATACTAGGTGCTGATTTTTTATGCTCAAACAGTTTATTAGTTGATCTTACTAATAGACGTATGGTAAATGCACTGTCTTTCCACTCTATCTCCTGTACAGCTCGGGTGGCCCTGCCTTCTGCACATCCCAATGTCACAGCTGCGGGTGGTAAGTTTCACGCACTACTCAATCAGTTCCCAGCACTCACGGTCCCAACATTTTCAGCTTCAGTAGCCAAACACGGAGTTGAGCACTTCATAACTACCTCTGGCCCCCCTGTTTTTGCAAAAGCCCGGCGCTTGGACCCAGCTAAACTGGCCATCGCGCGCGAGGAATTCACCAACTTGGAAAAACTGGGCATTGTTAGACGTTCTAACAGCCCTTGGTCGTCACCCCTGCATATGGTGCCCAAGGCTGATGGCTCGTGGCGGACTTGCGGTGATTTCCGCAGGTTAAATAATGCTTCAGCACACGACCGCTACCCGATTCTGCACATCCAGGATTTTTCAGCACATTTGGCGGGGGCGTGCATCTTTTCCAAAATAGATTTGGTGCGCGGTTATCACCAAGTCCCAGTCCGCGCTCAAGACATACCCAAAACGGCAGTAATAACCCCCTTTGGGCTTTTCGAGTTTTTGCGCATGCTTTTCGGCCTCAAGGGCGCCGCACAGACGTTCCAACGCATGATGGATGCGGTGTTGCGCGGCCTCCCTTTCGTGTTTGTCTACTTGGATGATATTTTAGTAGCCAGTACATCCGAGGACGAACACGAACGCCACCTCACAGCAGTTTTTCAGAGGCTGACAGAGCATGGGTTAATAATTAACCCAGCGAAATGCCAGTTCAGGGTAGCACAAATCGATTTTTTGGGGCACCGTGTTTCTCCAGAAGGAGCGGTCCCGCTGCCCGATAAAGTACGCGCGATAACGGAGTTTCCCCAACCGCAGACAGTTAAAGCATTGCAAGAATTTTTGGGGATGGTCAATTTTTATAACCGCTTCCTCCCCAGCGCGGCACAGCTCATGCACCCACTGTACGTGGCACTAAAGAAACAAAAACCTGCAAATAAGGTCAAGTGGTCCCCGGAACGGGAGCGTGCTTTCTCCCAGGTCAAGTCGGCCCTGGCGAACGCTGTGTTATTGGCACACCCGGTGCCAGCAGCTCGCATGGCACTAACCACGGACGCTTCCGACGTAGCAGTTGGGGCGGTTGTCGAGCAACTGGTAGCCGGGAGCTGGCAACCGCTTGCGTTTTTCAGCAAAACATTGCGCGATAACGAGCGGAAATACAGCGCGTTCGATAGGGAACTTTTAGCCCTGCATTTGGCCATCCGCCACTTCCAGTTCTGGCTGGAAGGGCGCTGTTTCACCGCGTTTGTAGACCACAAACCATTAACATTTGCAATGGCCAAGATTTCAGAGCCTTGGTTGGGCCGGCAGCCGAGACAGCTGGCTGCGATTTCGGAGTTTACCACCGACATTCAACACATGGCGGGCAAACACAATGTAGTGGCAGATTGTCTCTCACGCGCAGTTGCAATGCCAGGCCCCCAGGGGGCAGACACGGTGGCCGTGGACGTGGGCAGGCTTGCGGCGCGGAAGCGCTCGCAGCCCCGGTCTGCGTGGGCTTAGATTATGCAGCCATGGCCGCCGAGCAGGTTAGCGATGCGGATGTGCGCGCGCTCCAGTCTGGGCCAACAGGGCTAAGGCTGGAGCACAGGGTGCAACAGATAGGTGTGCCTCCTCTAATCTGCGATGTCTCTGCATGGCGCCACCGCGTTTTTGATTTAATCCATTCGCTGGCACATCCGGGGGTTCGCGCATCGATCAAAATGGTGGGAGAAAAATTTGTTTGGCCGGGGCTGCGTAAACAGGTCAAAGAGTGGGCCGCAGCCTGCGCAGCGTGTCAAAGAGCAAAGATACACAAGCACACGCGGGCCCCCTTAGAACCTTTTCACATCCCGACCAAACGCTTCGACCACGTGCATATCGACTTGGTGGGACCCCTCCCGCTGTCGCAGGGGTTCACACACCTTCTAACCATGGTGGACCGCACCACGCGCTGGCCAGAAGCGGTCCCCCTGGCGTCAACTACAGCAGCAGACGTTGCACGCGCGTTTTTAACAGTTTGGGTCGCGCGTTTTGGAGTCCCGTCAGACATAACGTCTGATAGGGGTCCCCAATTCGTTTCCGAGCTCTGGTCATCCATGGCACTCAGTCTGGGGGTGAAAATTCTCTGCACTACCGCTTATAATCCCCAAGCCAACGGTTTGTGTGAACGCTTTCACCGGTCATTGAAAGCAGCCCTCAGAGCGGCCTTCACGGACACAAATTGGGTTGATAAACTTCCATGGGTTTTATTAGGGTTGCGTTCAGCACCTAAGGAAGATTTGCAAGCCTCCCCGGCTGAGCTAGTTTTTGCCCAACCCCTCCGGTTACCGGGCGAATTCCTTCCAGAGAACCCCGCACCAAACCGCCCACCTGCTCAGCTGCTGCAGAGCGACACGGGATCAAACACCCTCCCCGGCCCAGTTCATCACAGTTTCCCACGCGTTTTTGTCCCTAAGACCTTAAAGAACGCAGAATTTGTCTTTGTCAGACACGACGCTCAGAGGCCAGGTTTAAGACCGCCTTATGATGGACCATTCAGAGTGTTGGAAACTGGGGAAAAACATTTTTTGCTCGATTTGGGTGACAGGAGGGAATTAGTCTGCATTAACAGACTCAAACCCGCTTTTGTGTTGGCTGATGAACAAGTGCAGTTAGCCAGGGCCCCCCGTCACGGCAGGCCGCCGGGGAGACACTGTTCTAAGCTTTCACAAGGATGTGCTAACGACTCTAATCCACAGATGCAAGAAACAGCTACAGGCAGATCGAGACCTGCTTACAGCAGATATGGCAGGAGGTTGAAGCCCAAGCAGTTGGGAGTGTGATATGTTGTGCCATTTTGCTGTTCTGTGTGATATGACATGTTTCTATGCATATTGGGGTGTACTTTGTCCTTATTTAGATGTTTGGGGGGGGGGGTTATATGGCGCATATTTAGGGCGCATATATGGTATTCATATTCCCTGCATATACCTAGTAGGCATGACGGTGCATATTCTGGAAGCTTCACGTCTTAATGGCCAAAGAGGACCTGACCCTGCAGAGACCTAAGGGAGGTGTGAAGTTGCTCTTGCAGGAGACAGGAAGTTGGAGAGAATGTCCCAGCAGGAGCCCCGGAGGCTAGAAGGATGAGAGACAATGGAGACGCCAAGGAGCCTCTGGGGCTGTATGTTTACTAAAGGACTGTGGGTTGGGGGTGTGTTATATGGCGCATATTTAGGGCACATATATGGTGTTCATATTCCCCGCATATACCTAGTAGGCATGACGGTGCATATTCTGGAAGCTTCACGTCTTAATGGCCAAAGAGGACCTGACCCTGCAGAGACCTACGGGAGGTGTGAAGTTGCTCTTGCAGGAGACGGGAATTTGGAGAGAATGTCCCAGCAGGAGCCCCGGAGGCTAGAAGGATGAGACACAATGGAGACGCCAAGGAGCCTCGGGGCTGTATGTTTACTAAAGGACTGTGGGTTGGGGATGTGTTATTTGATGTTGGGGGTTTGTGACTTTGGAGAGTATAAGAACTGTGAAGTACGATTGTTCTGGCTCTTTTCTGAGATTCTGTGCTTGTTAGAGGATGTGACCTCTCAATAAACCAACCCTGAGAAATAAACTCAGTCTCGTTTGTGAAAGGCATCCTCTACACCAGCAGGGTTTTGATAAGAAAATGTTTTCTAACAAGAGATGCATATTAGTCACAGTTTAAAACGTGACACTGTTAAGTGTGAAGTGGACTGATACAGTAATTTATGTGAATATATTGAGAAGACTGTTTCTATAGTCATGTCAAATAGACATTTGTCATACAGCATAATAATGCAAATAAATAACAGGTCATCTGGGAGAAATATGTTTAATAAACATTGTATTCAGAGAACTGAAGGAAAACACAAGCCACATCTCTGCTTCATTCTTGTTTCTGCTATTTTCCAGTTTCCAGGGTCAGAGATGATATTCAAATATAACTGTTTACATGGTCGCAGCCTTGGGACCTGTAACCAGGGGCTTAGCATGGATTTCTGGGCCCTATGTACAAACCATTTTGGTGGGCCCCCATACTCACTTGATCAATATCTCTCAAGCATATTTTCCCCCACGGTATAAAACAGTATAAGACAAAGATTATAAATACGATCTTAGTTTAACCTCTATATTGAGAAAATGCTAAATTGCCAGCATAATAAAAGTCAAATGGTCAGACTTCACTCATTTTTATTATTATTTGAGAAAGTAGACAGACTGACTGAAAATTCCACAAATACAACTTTATAGAGGGGATACAATGGAAGAGAATTCTTGGCAGTAACAGGGAATTACCATAGTTACCCAGCACTAAGTGGCACACACATGTGGCAGCTTTAGTTTGTATGCAGCAAAACATAAAAGTCGTACAAAATATTTAGTCACATCACTACTTGACTGTAGTGATGTGTGGGTAAGAGCACACATACAGTTGTGTGAAAAAGTGTTTGCCCCCTTCCTGATTTATCATTTTTTTGTATGTTTGTCACACTTAAATGTTTCAGATCATCAAACAGATGTTTGATTAGACAAAGATAACACAAGTAAACACAAAATGCAGTTTTTAAATGAAGGCATTTATTGTTAATGGTAAAAAAAAAATCCAAACTACATGGCCCTGTGTGAAAAAGTGATTGTCCCCTAAACCTAATAACTGGTTGGGCCATCCTTAGCAGCAACAACTGCAATCAAACATTTGTGATAACTGGCAATGAGTCTTTTACAGCGCTGTGGAGGAATTTTGGCCCACTCATCTTTGCAGAATTGTTGTAATTCAGCCACATTGGAGGGTTTTCAAGCATGAACTGCCTTTTTAAGGTCATGCCACAGCATCTCAATCGGATTCAGGTCAAGACTTTGACTAGGCCACTCCAAAGTCTTCATTTTTTTGAAGCCATTCAGTGGTGGATTTGCTGGTGTGTTTTGGATCATTATCCTGCTGCAGAACCCAAGTGTGCTTCAGCTTGCGGTCACGAACAGATGGCCGGACATTCTCCTTCAGGATTTTTTGGTAGACAGCAGAATTCATGGTTCAATTTACAACAGCAAGTCTTCTAGGTCCTGAAGCAGCAAAACAGCCCCAGACCACCACACTACCACCACCATATTTTACTGTTGGTATGATGTTCCTTTTCTGAAATGCTGTGTTACTGTTACGTTGGATGTAATGGGACACACACCTTCCAAAAAGTTTAACTTTTGTCTCGTCAGTCCACAGAGTATTTTCCCAAAAGTGTTGGGGATCCTCAAAACATTTTCTGGCAAAACTGAGACAAGCCTTTATGTTCTTTTTGCTCAGCAGTGGTTTTCATCTTTGAACTCTTCCATGCAGGCCATTTTTGCCCAGTCTCTTTCTTATGGTGAAGTCATGAACACTGACCTTAACTGAGGCAAGTGAGGCCTGCAGTTCTTTGGATGTTGTTGTGGGGTATTTTGTGACCTCTTGGATGAGTCGTCGCTGTGTTCTTAGGGTAATTTTGGTCAGCTGGCCACTCCCGGGAAGGTTCACCACTGTTCCATGTTTTTGCCATTTGTGGATAATGGCTCTCACTGTTGTTCGGTGGAGTTCCAAAGCTTTAGAAATAGCTTTATAGCCTTTTCCAGACATAATTCTCAATTACTTTGTTTCTCATTTGTTCCTGAATTTCTTTGGATCACAGCATGATGTCTAGCTTTTGAGGATCTTTTGGTCTACTTCACTTTGTCAGGCAGGTCCTATTTAAGTGATTTCTTGATTGAGAACAGGTGTGGCAGTAGTCAGGCCTGGGTGTGGCTCTTGAAATTGAACTCAGCTTTCCAAAGATGTGATAAACCACAGTTAATTTGTTTTAACTGGGGGAGGGGCAATCTCTTTTTCACACAGGGCCATGTAGGTTTGGATTTTTTTCCCCATAATAATAAATACCTTCATTTATAAACTGCATTTTGTGTTTACTTGTGTTAACTTTGTCTAATATTTACATTTGTTTGATGATCTGAAACATTCAAGTGTGACAAACACACAAAAAAATGAGAAATCAGGAAAGGGGCAAGTACTTTTTCACACCACTGTAAGTCAAGAACTGATTCAGAGCCTTTAATTATTTTTTTTTTAATTTTTGCCAATTAACAGAAGATGAAGTGATAGGACGCCTCCCACTTGAGGTGTTTCGAGCACGTCCCTCTGGTAGGAGACCCCGGGGCAGACCCAGGACTCGGTGGAGAGACTATGTCTCCCAGCTGGTCTGGGAACGCCTTGGTATCCTCTCTGGAGAGCTGGAGCAGGTGGCTGGGGAGAGGGAAGTCTGGGCTTCTCTGCTTAAACTGCTGCCTCCGTGACCCGGACCTCCGGAAAAGCGGTAGAAGATGGATGGATGGATGGATGGATGGATGGATGGATGGATGGATGGATGAAGTGATAAGATTAGTTCTCCACAGTGCAAGCAGGTACTCTATACTTCTGTGATTGAATACTGTGTATTTTTTGTGTTTAATGCATAATGCTGCCACTCATTTTTGCGACTCAGTGTTTTGTAGCTGCCATGAGTTCTGTTCTGTGACATCATGTGCATACCGTCTATTCTACGGACCATGAAAAATTTTCACAAGATGGCAAAAAACTATCAGCGTCCCAAGGTTTCTGTTTTCATAGAAACCAATCTTATTTGATGCTGACAAAAGCCATGTTCTTTTTTTTCCTGTGCAACAGCACAGCCTAGTGGAAGAAAATAACATTGTAATGAAAATCACATTTCATAATTTCCTGTTTAATTCCCTCAAAATACAAAACAGAACTCTGATTCACTAGATCACATCCATCACCTGGAGTAAACAAACAGATAAACAAATACATAAACAAAACTAATAAAATGTGTAAATATCCCTTAAACAAATAAGAAAGCCAATTAAAAAACATGGCATGCACGCACACGCACACACACACACACACACACACACACACACACACACACACACACACACCTCCTTACATCCAAATAGACACTTTGTACTATATATTGTCCCCTTTCCACCTATAAAGGCATACGAGTCATGTTTTGTATGACTTGTACAAAACTTGATGGACTTCGGTCCATCCAGACTAAAACCTCCCGTCACATGAACAGCTTCTTCCCCTCTGCCATCAGACTGCTGAACACTAAGTGACTTATTGACTCTCGTGCACCATGTACAGCAGCTCAACCAGACTCATGTCAATCATCACTGTTTTCTTCCTGCATTACCGACTGCACTATATAGTTCTCCACAGTATCTGCTGCTGGCTAATATATTTAAACTGTTGACCAGTATCACTTAATCTTATCCTACACTTTATTACATGTATAGTTTATTTCTTTTATCTTATCATGTTTAATGTTGCAGCATTGTACCGAGACAAATTCCTAGTTTGTGTACTACATGAACAATGGTAATAAACCTGATTCTGATTCTGATTCCCCTTCTGCCAGAGGCTGTTGTCTGGGTTCCTCTTCGGTCCGAGGTTCCATGGGTGCTGCGTCCCAGCCAGGGACCATCGTGGGTGCCACGCCACAGCTTCAGTCCCATGTGGGTGCTCCCCTTCAGTTTTGGCCCACCATGGGTGCTGTGCCTCAGCTCAGGACCCACCGAGGGTGCAGCGTTGGCCCAGCCGGGGTTCACTGAGGGTGCGGTGTTGGCCCAGCCGGGGTCCACCGAGGGTGCAGCATTGGCCCAGCCGGGGTCCACCGCAGGTGCAGCGCTGGCCCCGCCGGATCCCACCGAGAGTGCAGTGGAGCTCCAGCCCGGAGCCACCGTGGGTGCAGCCAGGGACCAGCTGGGTCCCCCTGTGGGAGCAATGAGGTCCCGAACTGGGACCACCGTGGGTGTAGCTGTGTTCCAAGCTGGGACCACCAAAGGTCCTGCCTGCCAGCCTGAGGACACCAGAGCCCTCTCTCCTCAGCCAGATGCCATCGTGGCCCTCTCCTCTTCCTTGTCTGATGCCGTCGTGGCCCCCTCCTCTTCTTTGTCTGACGCCGTGGGGATTCCCCTCCTACGGCCCGGCCACCCACCAGTGAGCCTCCCGGTGGGCAGGCCACCTCCTGCCTTACCCCTCCAGTCCTGATGGCTCAACAGCACTGGCCGGCCGCCTGAAGGACTGAGTCTCTTGGTCAGGTGGCCCATGTTTTCCGGCAGACCACTGGACCTTCTGCTGGGCCTGGGACTCAGGGTGACCTCCTTAGCCTCCACGCCTTTGGACTTAGGGGGCTTAATGGTTGTATTTTTCTGTTGTGAGCCCTGAGCAGGGTTGTTTTTTGTTCCCTCCTGTCCTGTTTCCCCCTACCTCCTGCCCTGAGTTGTTTGTTGTTGTTGTTCCTGCTGGGGGGGCGGGGGGTTCTTTCCTCTATGATGTTACGCTGGGTGTCTAGAAAGGGGGGTTCTGTCATGGACCGAGCCGGTTTGTCTTTCGGACTCGGTTCCATGACCTTCCTCTAGGTGTCTATTTATCTGTGTATTGTACGTTGGCATGGTTATTTGTGTATTATTTTGTCCTTTGAGTTTCATATGGTCTTCCTTGTTCCTGGTCACTGTTTAGTTTACTTCTGTTATGTTATATCTTATTTTGCTTCCATCTCTAGTTTGTTTCTGTGCCTTGTGTATTGGCTCTCTGGCTGATAGGCTGTCAGGTGGCACGTTCAGTCTGCACTTGGTGTGGGCGTTGCCTGCCAGCTTGCCAACCAGACCACTCCCCCACTCCTGACACTCAGCTGTTCTGTGATTATTCCCCTTGTGTCCTCACTCAGGTGGACCCAAGCAGTAGCTCATTAACGTGTATTTAGTTTGCTCGTTGACATTTCTGCTCTGCTGGACTATTTGTCATGTATTTGTCATGTGTTTCTGTCATGGCCACATTACACTGTGGTTTGCCTGTCTTCTTCTGCACGGACTCACAAAGCGATTTCGGCTCCGGAGTGCAAGCCTGTGTTTCCAGTTGTATTTTTTTGTACGTCTGTACTTTTTTGTGGAACTGTGGAACTTTATGTTAATAAATGTGTTTGTGGTGTAACCCTGCACTTAAATCCATCTCTCTCCTCTGTGTGCTGTGTAACGGTGCACAGGGCAGTCATGACACTGATAGTAATTATTAATCTCTGTTGTCAAAATAAAGCTCTAACTTTTTGCACTAACATGCTGCTTCACTCTAAGACAACTGCTGCTATTAACTTAAACCGTTCAGGTGTGCTGCTTGCCTCTCTTGTCAAAGAAACTGGTAAGAAGCTGGCTCCCTTCCCATAATTTTGTCTCCTTCACTTTTCTTTCTTTTCTTTTTTGATATCCTGATTTAAATTTCTTGAAGAAAGACATGACTGTTTTCTCTCCTCCTGCTCCTCTGGCTGACTGGGATCAGTCTAAAGTAACTAAATTGAACCAGCTGGTGCAGCTGTGCAGGGGTGGACTAAACCATTTTGCATCTTTTTTAAAGGGGTGATGGGGCCTCAGAGAATATCTAAAATTATTGTTAATGCAAAATTCAGTCTCTCAACCACTTCATTCAGTTAGAGTGAATTTCATTATGACATTATTAATTAGAAATTTAAAAATGCAACACAAAAAAAAACCTTTTCATTCCAGGCTTTTCAAGGGCCCCCTCCCTGCAGTAGGCCCTTGGGTACACAGTACCCTTTACCCCACCCCAGTCCGACGCCACTGCCTGTAACATTTGCAAGGAGACAGTCCCTGCACAAGCTGACTAATGTGACATGCTAGTAAAAGGGCAACGGATCCACTCCTTCAAAGTCCGTCGGGAAATAATGCTCAAACTCTTTTGAAAGCAGAGATAGGAAATTATGCACCAGCTTGTATAAGGAAGGCACAAAATTAGTTTCTTAAAAAAAAAAACATGCAAATATGTCAAATATCCCTTCCTCCACTTGTCGTCCCCACAGTCCCAGTTAGCTTTGAATGCGGGTTAAATTATCAAGCATCACTGTCAATTGCTAAGCTGGGCTTTAAACGCAATTGACACCACCTTTTCAAACAGAAAATTGGGCCCGGGGGAGCCCAAATGTGGAGAGACCCATGGATTGGAACTCATGTGTCTGTGTGATTTGACTGAGGATGTGGAAAAACATCTACCTGCTTTTGGCTTTACGATCACAGGATTTCTGCCGATTGGGCTTTGGAGTTCTCCTGGTGTATCGAAAATTTAACTGGAGGAGCTAATCAAAATGCGGACCCGGCGGAGCTGCTTCTCAATAATTCGACCAGATGGGGAGTGCACGAAATAGCGGCACATGACCAACATGGAATTTACCATCTGCATGCATTGTAGAGAGATGGACTCTACCGGACATGTTCATCTGTGTTTAGAAGGGGAAACATCTGGAGTCGCTTCGTGCTCTCCAGGGAATGATATGAATTTAAAGCCAGTGAATGTTAATTTGAATTGTAAGCTCAGAATATGACAATAGGGAAATCCTATACTCTGTCTGAGCAGATTCGGCCTTGATCGGCGCCCCTGGATAATTCACTCCTCCAGAGTTGAGATAAGCGGATGTGTCAGCTGGCTCGCTAACCCAAACACCGCTGCTGTGCAATAAACAGAACTCTTCAGGGACAGCGTTCATGAACTATAACATCTATCGTTGCCTAGGAGACTATTTGTTGTGCTCCAGTAACTGATACACTCAACACTGCACACACACTGATATCATCATACTGATATACATACACTGCTCTCCCCCTGCTGTGTGATTTGTCTACTAAATGTCTGCTAAATAAGCATTGAGGGGTTTTTTGCCTGCAATCAAAATTTCGCTTACTACTTAAGCGTCAATTTGATAAAACATGTTTTTTTCTCTCGCCTACTGTGTCATATCCTCTCTTTTTCTTTTTTTTTCCTTTCTTCTTTATGACTGGCGCCTAGCGGCTGCCCCGGCCTTGGATGCACTCTGCAGAGCGTGCCCAAATGCCAAGTCATGTTTCGTTACCTTGTATTCATACATGTGTAATGACAATAAAGTTGAATCTCATCTCATCTCATCTCATCTAATTATTGAGACAGGTGTGTGTCAAGACCGTGTAGACAGACAGGACAGGCAGGAGGTCAGGCACGAGAAGAGAGAAAATATACAGTATTTTTTAAAAATAGAACACTCGGCAGACTTAGTCAATACAGGTGCAGAATAAATTCTTTATTTTTTCTCTGCATTTTCTGCCTGGTACCAAGTGGTGGGACCACTGGTATAAGTGACTCTTTGTTGCTTTGAGGGTCTTACATCATCTCTAGACTTCAGTTTCTGGATCGGTATCTGAACTTTTTGGTGAAAGATCCCTGTGGTGCACTTTACCCCAGACTGAACCTGTTGGATTTTTTTTTTTACCTTTGTCACAGAAGCTGCTGTTGGCCAGAATGTTCCCTTGCAAGGTTTCTGCCACATGACTCTGTCAGTCACTTAACTGAAGTCTCACCTTCCTGTCCTGTGTCAGACTCTGAGCCTGGATGCTCTGGATCAGGAGCTGCAGGGAGCCATGCCTGGTCACTGCTGCTCCTGGATGAGCTCAACGTTTCCACCAGGCATAACTCATTCCTGCTAATTAGGACAAAGGGCTTGCTGGTTTGCAAGGGAACCACTTTCACATGGTAAGGCCTTCATTTGTTTCCACCCCCACTGTGCCCAAGTGTTAGTTAGCGGTGTTATGAGACAAGACTCCAACTGAGGGGGAGGGGAAAAAAAGCCAACAAGAAGAATCGTTCAGCTCGTCCCTGAGGTCACCTTCACTTGGCAAAAACTGTTCCCCTCACGAGTTCTGCTCGGCCAAATGTCTAAACATAAACAATCTATGGAAAAAGTTATGAGCTGCTCATCCCTCACCCAAAAGACACTTTTATATGATCTAACGTGACATGCACAGAAAATGAATATGTAAATTATTTTCCTAAACCACAGACTTTAAAACAGAGTGCTATTGATCAAAACTAAACCTGCTTCTACTTGCTGACATTCTGCCCATGTGACATTAATGACTCATCATTTCCAAATCTACACTTAGCTTGACTGTGTTGAGTGGCAAAAAGGTTACCCTCAACGGCCTTCCACTCCTGCTTTTAGAGGAATTTGCTTTCTTCTGTTATGCCATAGTACCTAAAACTTGTTATGAACCCAGCGCTCCAAAAACAAAACAGCAACCTAAAGACCTACCTATTAACAAACAGAATGAATATAGTGGTTTAGTCCTTTTACCAAACCATACTGAATTGTTGTTTTTCCTTTTTTATTTGATGAGACGACAGAATTGGTTAGCTTCAGAGGCCTTCAATGGACAGGTGTTGGTGTGTTATTGGTTTAGATTAATAAGCAGTAAAAGATGTGACAGTTTCACATTTTTTGTAAAACACAGCAAGAGGTTGAAGAGTGTCATGAAGAATATAAGTTCACTACAGACTACACACTACACTACACTGAGAAAGGAGCAGTCTTGACACTGCAACGACTGAACAAATGAAGCAAAAGAGTAAATAAAAGAGTGGTTAAATTTAGAGGCCGTGTTTTTCACTTAATGTGCTACTGTGTATAAAAGTTTGTTCCTATTTTGGTCTACTTTTCTGCTGTCTTCAAACATGACCAATCACAGCCGCAAGCAATCGTGAACCCAGATTTTTATAGCAGGTGCTGATTGGATATTTGATTTTTTTTTTTTTTTTGATTTTGTGTATGTGGTACACCCAAATCGTGCACCACATTCGGAAATAATTCAGAGAGACTGTCATTTTATTTTTATTTTAAGAGCGTTTAAATATATTTTGAGGTTGTGAACGATCAGTAATATTAACATTTAATATGTAGCCCTGTATAAATATTTAAGAGTAAGTAGCGGAACCTTTGGCACTGCGGTTGTCCCGCCCCAGGTAAACAATGAGGGTGCGCTTCCAGCCCCCCTTTAGTACTATCTGGAGAAAGACACGAGTGGTCCTGTGTTCTGTCTTTCTAAGACTCTTTCCTTATTTTACAGACCCAAGAGCAGACACGGAGGATCACGTTTTAAGACTTATTTCTTTTTGTTATTGTGGCCACCTCCCCGGGACCCGTAACATATACTTTATTGATCCCCAGAGGGGAAATTGAGGGCATCCACCTGGATGGATGAAGCAGCCACGGTAGGGTGCAATCCCTTTGCCATTCACACACACATTCACACCTAGGGCCACTTTAGAGTCGCCAATTAACCTAACCTGCATGTTTTTGACCTGTGGGAGGAAACTGGAGAAATCCCGGAGTAAACCCACGCAGACACGGGGAGAACATGCAAACTCCACACAGATCACTGTTGGTCAGGGGCTGGGATCGAACCTGGGATCCCATGGCCAAGGGTGAGTTGCTGTGCTGCCACAGTGCTAACCACTGTTCCACCGCACTGCCCGTATACTGTATATAAGTCAGTGCCACAACATAAATGAAGCAGAAACCAACAAGAAGTGCCAAAAAGTGCCCATTACACAGTAGCATTACACAGGTGTAGCATGTAAATCTTTTCATGCAAATGCATTCCTAACACTCACCCTTAGAGATACGGTGAGGAGCTCAGTCGTCAGGGAGAGGCTCAGAGTAGAGCCATTACTGCTGCACTTCAAAAGGAGTCAGCCAAGGTAGTTTGGGCATCTGATCAGGGTGCCTCTGGGACGCCTCCCACTTTAAGTGTTTCTGATGCGTCCCACCGGGAGGATACCCAGGACAAGCTGGAGAAACTATGTCTCCCAGGTATCCTCTGTGAAGAGCTGGACAGGGAGGTCTGGGCTTCTTTACTTGGAATGCTGCCTCTGTGACCCAGAACCGGAAAAGCGGTAGAAGATGGATGGGCATTCCTAAAAAAGTCTGGGTCTATGCCCCCCTCCCCCCCCAAAAAAATACTATAGTTTAAATCTGGGCTGTCTTTTGGGTCTCATGTGGGTTTGCCTACATGGACTTTTTCTGTGGTTGTCATAAAACGGCCCGGCAGGGGTGGAACGAAGACCCAAACGCTGAACTATGAGTTGTTGACATTTAATAACAAAAAACACAAAATATAACAAAGGACTAGCACTTACAAGACATAGGCAGGAGTAGATACAGGTAAGGCATGCGGGAACGTCAGGATAAGCGGAGACAAGGGGAACAGCCTGGATGGAACACACGCTGAGGTGTGGAGCGCATGCCGGAGAGGAAAATAAGATGGGGAACTCTTGTCTGAACACTCAGAAGGACGCTGCAATGGACTGCATTGCAGCAGACCTTAAATAGGGCACAGAGACAATGAACAAATGATGGCAAGTGACTACAGATGTGGGTGACATAAGCGAGGATAATCAAGGCAAAACTAATGACAGCTGTGACAGCCTGCGAACTAGAACTAGGAGGGGAAGTAAACACAGGGCGCTGTCAAAATAAAAGCACAGGAGAATATAACAACGAGCAGCTGGCTACAAACATGAAATCACAAAAATAAGATCACAAAAATAAGAAACAGGCCAGATAACATAAACAAGGAGAAATGACCCATAAAGATGAGGACGAGATACATACACAAATAAGATATGCAATTACAGAAGTACTACTACATTACAAAAGGGGAACTGAAGGAAATGTTTAGCGTAGGCTCATGTCAGAACAAACAATATAATGACACCAAACAAGATGGTCATATACATAATGACAAACTAGACGGGACTAGGAATAATAAACTAAAAAACCGGAATGGTAATGAACAAGAGAAACGAACGACAACTCAAATAACATCATGCATATTAAATACAAAACAGAAGTGGGGAAATTACAGAAAATAATCCTAATGAACTTAAAGCAGGAGCATGGCTCTCCACCCGTGCTCAGCACCATGACAGAGCCCCTCCCTCAAGGGGTGGATCCAGACACCCCAAGGCAACATCAAAAAAGAAAAAAGAAAACACAAAAAGAATCCCCCCCCCAACAGGAATAGAAAAATAACCCACCCCGGGAGGGTGGTGGGGGTACCCAGGCTAGGAGGGACCAAACAAAAAAAACATGCTCAAGACCCACAACCAGAACAGATAAGGTGACAACAGAACTCTAGGACCACAGGATGAAAAGGTAACGCAGTTCAGGTGGTCTATAGATAAGATAAGATAAGATAAGATAAGCCTTTATTAGTCCCACAACGGGGAAATTCCAGGATTGCAACAGCACAGGGATAGCAACACTCAGAGCAACAATCAGAAGGCAAGAAAAAAAACAAGCAAGCAAGAGCAGCTAATAAACATATGTACGTATTACTATAAAATATATATATATACACACACACACAGACACACAGTGCAGAGCATTGTAGCTGGATGGAATAAATATATGAATATATGAACACACAGTGCAGAGCATTGTAGCTAGATGGAATAAATATGTAAATATATAAACACCCACAGTACGGAGCATTGCAGCTAGGTGGAATAAATATGCAAGTATATAAACACACACAGTGCGGAGCAATGTAGCTAGATGGAATAATATGTAGATATATAAATATATAAACACACCCAGTGCTGAGCATTGTAGCTAGATGGAATAAATATGCAAATATATAAACACACACAGTGCAGAGCATTGTTGCTAGATGGAATGAAACAGCATAACCGTCTACTTAGTTATCCTACATGGTATGATTATGTGCCCATACATATTCTCACCCTCCATAGCGACCGGTATGTTCCTAGTTGTATGCCGGAGGGGACCATTGTGTAAGTCTATTGCATCTTTTGCATTCAAAAAACTATTAGTTTGTTACGTCTTTTTGCTATCTCTGCGAGCAGCCCTGCTTAGGTTGTACAGTCTGACAGCCGTTGGTAGGAAGGACCTACGAAACCTCTCGGTTGTGCACCTGGGATGATGTAGTCTGCTGCTAAATGAGCTCCTCAGTGCATTCAGTATGTCCTGCATAGGGTGGAACTCGGACTCCAGCAGAGATGACAGTTTAGCCACCGTCCTTCTCTCTCCTATCTCCTCCATCGGATCAAGGCGCTGCCCCAGGACAGAGCTAGCTTTCTTAATCAGTTTGTTCAGTCTCTTCCTATCGGCTGCAGTAATGCCACTGCCCCAGCAGACCACTCCAAAAGTGATGGCTGATGCCACCACCGTGTCATAGAATGACTTCAGCAGCGCCCCTTGTACACCAAAAGACCTGAGTCTCCTCAGCAGGAACAGCCTGCGCTGTCCCTTCTTGTAGAGTGCATCAGTATTGTGTGACCAGTCTAGTTTATTGTTCAGATGAATACCCAGGTACTTATAGGATGTCACCATCTCGATGTCTGTTCCCTGTATATTTACTGGTACTGTGAGGGGCTGCCCATGCCTGCGGCAGTCCACCACCAGCTCCTTAGTTTTCCTCGCGTTGATCTGGAGGCAGTTCCGATGGCACCAGTCCACGAAGTCCTGGATAAGCCCTCTGTACTCAGCTTCATCTCCATTGGAGATGAGGCCAACGATCGCAGAGTCATCAGAGAACTTCTGTAGATGGCAATGTGTTGTGTTGTGTGAGAAGTCCGCAGTATAAAGAGTGAACAGGAAGGGAGCCAGCACCGTTCCCTGGGGGGCCCCCGTGCTACTGATGATCGTGTCGGACACACAGTCCCGGGTTCTCACAAACTGAGGCCGGTTCGTGAGGTAGTCCAGGATCCATGATGACAGGTGCTGGTCCACCCCTGCGCGCAGCAGCTTGTCCTTCAGGATCATCGGTTGGATGGTGTTGAAAGCACTGGAGAAGTCAAAGAACATGATCCTCACCATATTCCCGGGCTTCTCCAGGTGGGACAGAGAACGGTGAAGGAGGAAGATCACCGCATCCTCCACCCCAATGCCATGCTGGTAGGCGAACTGGAGTGGATCCATCGCTGGTTCCACCAGGGGGCGGAGGTGAGCAAGGAGCAGTCTCTCCAGGGTCTTCATCAAGTGGGACGTCAAGGCCACCGGTCTGTAGCTGTTCAGGTCTTTGGGGTGGGAAGTTTTTGGTACAGGTACCACACAAGATGTTTTCCACAGCTGTGGTACCCCCCCCAGTTTCAGGCTCATGTTGAAGATATACGTCACAATCCCACACAGCTGGTCTGCACAGGACTTGAGGAGCTTTGCGCTGATGCCGTCCGGTCCCGGCGCCTTCCTCGCCTTGATCTTCCTCAGCTCCGTCCTCACCTGGGTCCTGGTCAGGGTCAGGATGGGGGGCTGTGTGTTGGGAGTGGGGGGGTGTTGGTGGAGTGGGGAGTGGGCAGCAGGACTTGATTTCTTTAGAGGCAGCAGTGGTTGTTGTGCAGTCAGGGGGGAGGGCGGTTGGTCAAATCTATTGAAAAACAGATTCAGGTTGTTCGCCCACTCCCTGCCCCCTGTGGCCTGGGGGGAGGTATTCTGGAGCCCCGAGATGGTTTTGAGGTTTCTCCAGACCCCGCTGATGTCGCTCTGTTGCAGCTTGTCCTCCATCTTCTTCCTGAAGCTGTCCTTGCCTTCTCTGATCTTTCTCCTCAGCTCCCTCTGTACGGACTTCAGCATCTCCCTGTTCCCTGACCTGAAGATCCTCTTCTTCTCTCTCAGAAGTGTTTTTATCTCAGGGTTGATCCAGGGTTTGTTGTTTGAGTGACGCCGTATGGTCTTGGTGGGAACGGATTTGTCCACACAGAAGCTGAGGTAGCCCGTGAAGGTGTGAATGAGGCCATCGATGTCCTCACCATGTGGATCGCAGAGCTGCTTCCAGGCGGTGGCTTCAAAACAGCCCTTTAGGGTGTCCATTGTCTCCTCAGACCATAACTCCACAGTGTGCATGGCCGGAGGTTGTCTGTGTTCTAGGGGTTTGTACACCGGTCGGAGATGAACCAAGTTGTGATCCGATCTCCCGAGTGGGGGGAGTTGTGATGAGGTGTACGCCTCCTTAGTGTTTGCGTAGAATAAATCCAGTGTTTTATTGTCTCTAGTGTGGCATGTGACATACTGGGTGAACGTGGGTAGAATGGGAGACAGTGAAACATGGTTGAAATCGCCTGAGATGAGGAGAAGAGCATCTGGGTGTTCTGTCTGCAGCCTGCTGGTTACTGAATGGATGACGTCACGTGCTGTCCCAGCGTTCGCCGTCGGATTTGCATAAACAACAATGCAGATCACGTGTGAGTGTTCTCTCGGGAGATATGTAGGCCTCATGCTAACAGCTAGCAACTCAATGTCTTTGCTGCAGTGTCGTTGTTTAACAGTGATATGTCCCGGTCTGCACCAGTTGTTGTTAACATACATTATCACTCCACCGCCCCTAGCCTTGCCACTGTCTGGTGTTCGGTCAGCTCGTATCATGTGAAAACCCTCCAGCTCAATGTTAGCATCTGCTGCTAGTTCAGTTAGCCACGTCTCAGTAAACAAAAGGAGAGAGCACTCCCGGTATGTGCTATCATAACGGGAGATAGCCGCTAGCTCATCTAACTTTCCCAGTATCGACCGTACATTTCCCATGACAACAGATGGAAGGGAGGGTCTGTACCTTATATTTTTTGTCCTCCGCCTTACTCCAGCCCGGCAGCCGCGGCGTTTTCGCCTCAGTTCTCTCGGTATGTCGAGTTTTTCCAATGGGACCGGGTGGCGGTTGAATGCTAGCAGCTGTTCTCTGCTGTATCGTATCCTGCTATAGACAGTGGCTCCGTCCACCGGCTCAGGAGACATTTAGGACGATCTGTGTGTCCGTGATATAAGTGGGGTGAAAAAAAAAGACGGATCAAAAGAGAGAGGAAGGGAAAAAAACTCGGAATCGAGCCGCTGTTGCAAAAGGCAGCCGACTCGTGTGGCGCCGAGAGAAAAAAAAAAAAAAAAGAAGAAGTCCCAAAGCCACCAGATCCCATGGTGGAATGAATCGGGTGGCCTCCCAGAGTTCCTAAACCACCTAAGCAAAGGGCATAGTCCGTCGGGTGATCCCCCAACATCCCTGAGCCAACGGGCCGTGGGGCATGACGCACCCCCTCCTGGAGACGGTAGCTGGAACCCATGCCCCCTACAGACCGCAGGGACTGCAGCGGGGATCAGATGGAAGAGTAGCTGCAAGAAGTTGACCCCCGACGATGAGTGCTGGCCAACGGTGAAGCCAGATGGCGATGGTGGCTGACCAGCGAGGAAACCAGACGAAGTGACGGCTGACCAGCGAGGAAACCAAGACGGCTTACCAGCAAATAAGCCAGGCGAAGAGGATTGCAGACCAGGATGGCTGACCAATGAGGAAACCAAATGATGAGGACAGTGACCAGCGAGGAAACCAGGCGAAGGAGATGACTGATTCACGGGGAAACCATATGAAGAAAACAGCTGATCAGTGGGGAAACCAGGCGGCAAAGACGGCTGATCAACAGCAACCTCAGGTGATGACGGATGACTCTCGGTGACCTCAGACAAAGGCGGAGGACCCTCGGCGACCTCAGGCAAAGACGGATGACCCTCGGTGACCTCAAGCAAAGGCAGACGACCCTCGGTTACCTTAGGTGAGGATTGGCGACCCTCGGTTACCTCAGGCGAAAGCTGATCACCATTGGCGGAACCCAACGCACCGGACTGATGACCCTCAGTAAAACCAGGCGAAGTGGACCAAAGACCATAAGTGGAACCAGACTCGGACTCAGACAGGAAAACAGAGACAGATACCGGGTCAACATCACCAGCAGCAGTGGAGCCCGACAAGGAAAACTCAGAAGCAGTTGGCAGCTGCAACTGGTTCTCCTTGACAAGAGCAAAGCAAGACCTCTTTAAAACTGATAATGTGAAAACAAAAAAAGAGGACTTGCCTTAACTCAAGCTCGACTGCCGTCCAGGACTCCGGCAACACAAGCTGGGACGTCTCGAATCACTCCATCTGTGACTCCATCCCCAACATGGCCACCTCAGATGGGAAGGAAGAGATAAACACCGGAACACAATTACTGGCAGCAGTGGAGCTCAGCGAAAAGAACTCAGGAGCAGAGGGTATCTGCAACTGATTCTCCCCACCACGAGCAAGACAAGATCTCTCTAAAACTGATAAAGTAGAACCAGAAAAGAGTACTTGTTTAGTCTCGAGGTCCACCGCCATCCAAGACTCCAGCGACTCTGCTGTGGCAACCCAAGCAGCAGGCATGATGGCGGGTAAATCTGGCAGAACCCCAGTTGTGGCGGCTGATGCTGGTAGAATTCCAGGCGCGGCAGCTGATGCTGGCGAAACCTCAGATGAAACGACTGACACTGGTGGACCTCCCAACATGGCGGCTGAAGCTAGGGAGCATCTCAAAAATGGCGTTGGATCCTGCAATGCCAAAACCAGGGGACACTCTCTTGTCAGCTCATGCTTTGAGATCCAGGAGGCGCTCCTCTCTTGTCCAGGATGTGGCTGCGGGGCCGGAGCAGGGCTCTCTGAAACCATAGGTTCCACCTTTGTCCAGCGGCTCCCTTCCAGGACCGGCGGGCAATCAGGAAAAACAGAGAGGGACATGGGACAAGCAGGTGAGGATAACACTTTGGTTACAGCAGCTGGTGGTGGGGGCTCAGCTAATGTGGATAACTGCTGCTGAGTCCCCCCTCTGGGAATAAGACAATTCATTTTTGGATGTTAAAAAATGAAAGGATACTTGCCTTAGTTCCCGGGGACTGTGGTTGCTGCTGCCGTAGGACCGGATAACTCCCTCCCATTCGCTGCAGCGGGCAAGGGCACCAATGTGGAGAGTGGAAGAGCCAGCCCTGAAGATCTAAGGATGGCTGGATTCTCAGCAGCGAACGGTGACGTTGTGGAGAAGAGGGGGACAGTAGTGGAAGACAAAGAGCATGAAGCCGACGGGACAGCCGATGGGGAAAAATTCTGATATGAAGAGGACGCTGCTGCTGCAGTTCTCCAACGTGGCAAGGGAGTAGCTACTAGGGAGGAGGAGGAGTTCCTCAGGTGGGATGTAATTGGGTGGCAGTGAGAAGCTGAGGGTGTCTGCACCAGGGGACCTTCTTTGGTTGGTACAGGTACAGATGGGGAAGAGATCTCTCCCAGCCAGCAGAGCATGGGTTGAGGATTGGTGGCTGAGGTGAGGAGACCCATGAGTTCCGGATGGCTCCAGAGGCTAGGGCAAGTCTCTAGTACCTGTGCTGCACTGACCAAGCACTCCAGGGCCACTTCAGGAGTGCGAGAGGCACGAGCCACTGGTATAATGCCATCCAGGACTCCAGCACACTAACACTCCACCTCACTAAGTCCAACCATGCTATAGTCCATGTGAGCTGACATCCCAGCAAAAAAAAACCAAAAAAAAACAAAACAAAACATGAACTTAACAAAAAATGTACGGGAGGGAAAAACAAAAAGAAAACTCACAGTCAGCTGGGTCCACACTGGCAGCGTCCTTCTGTCATAAAATGGCCCCGGCAGTGGGGGAATAAAGACCCAAACACTGAACTGTGAGTTGCTGACGTTTGATAACAAAAAACACAAAATATAACAAAAGACTAACAGTTACACAACATAGGCAGGAGTAGATACACGTAAGGCATGCAGGAACACCAGGATAAACTGAGACAAGGGGAACAGCCTGGGTGGAACACAGGCTGAGGCATGGAGCATACGCCAGAGAGGAAAATAAGATTGGAAACTCCCATCTGAACACTCAGAAGGATGTTGCAACGAATTGCATTGCAGCAGACCTTAAATGGAGCACAAAGACAATGAACAAATGAAATTACAGAAAATAATCAAAATGAACTTAAAGCATGAGCATGGCTCTCCACCCATGCCCACCTACATTGAATCGTGTGGAGCCCGATTGGGTTAGTGCCCAATGTAAAGTCTATGTGGGCAAAAACAGCATGGAAACCATGGAGAAACCCATATGGGACCCATAAGGCAGCCCAGGTTTAACTTACAGTGGGGTCCACATAGACAGGCTGGCTGGGATGTGCAATGGCCAATATGATTTAGCTAATCTATATTACACTTTAATTACACATTTTTCTGCCTCTTATAGATGCAGGTGCCAGGGGCAGAGGTCTAAGCTCAGTCTCTGTTCCTGTTGTCTTACCACAGCCCAACAACAACATTAAAACTCTGTAGGCCTCATTGTCCTTAAAAAAAAAAAAGATGTGCAAGGTTTCCAGCTGATAAAACTGTAACTTCGTAGCTACACCACTCAGCCCTGGAAATGAGCCTCTCAGAGCCATTGTGCATGTTTTTATATGAGTCACAGTAAAGCTGGCATGCAGCTGAGTGTAGAGAGATGGAAATAACAAGAGGGGTTTTAAAATAACAAGAAGCCAAAGGAACACAAGGTGAGGGTTGGAAGCTAAAAGCAGGGCAAACAGAGAAAGAAGTTTTAAAAAAAGAAAATATAAGAGTGAAGTCGTGGCAGAGGAGAGAAGTAATAAATCGTGGACTGCACCCTGACTCTATCAAAAAGCTCTCCTAAGTGTAAATTAAGAGGAACATCAGTAAATGCCTTGAACTAGTGCAGACTGTTCAGTTTTCTGTTTATTATTTTAATGTGTATTGTTCTGCTGACACCTTGAGATTTAAGAAAACTTTTGGCCTTTCTCTGAAAATAACCTAGAGTTTCTCAGGGTGCAGAAGCAGTTCAGTATATTGGCAGGAGTTGGAATACTAATGATTATTTTACTGCACAGCAATAAACACGAACACTCACAGATGTACATACACGCATGCTGAGGGAAAATCAGAACAGCCTTGAAAATCTTCCAAAAATTAAAACCAATCCATTTAATAGAAAGTTGCCACGGATGAATCAAAGGCTTGTCAGAAGTCACAAGTCTCTCTGGCACCTAGGAGGTGTTTTTGGCACTCAGATGAGACCCGGTTGCTTTGCCTGTTTGCAAATATCCCTCCTCGTCTCTGCCCTCTGAATAACACATTTTCCTAAAACAGACTTCACACCAAAGCAAAGCGCTGGTAAATCTGTCATCGGACTCATGCAATGAAGCCATCATTCACCAAGTTGAAGCTTCTGATCCACAGCGTGTTTTAAAAGTAGGGGAATCATTGTCGTTTTAAAATCTGCATTGATATCTGTCCTTTTTCAAAACCCTCACAGTGAATTAAAGGTTGTATTCTATAGAATCCAGTGGTGTCTGTTGTGTGGGGATTTGGCCGTTGGGGCTTGCCATAGCTGTGCCAGGGGGTCAGGGTGGTGACATCAGGCAGGCTACGGCCAGTGAATACATTGTGCCTGTGTTCCATAATAAAGTTCAGTTCGTTGCTCAGTTCAACACGACTCTGGTCTCCCATTATTGAGACATAACATTTTGGCGACAAGAATAAACCATGGGAGCGTGCATTGAACCGCCACCTCCACTTTTACAGTTTCCTGGTATGCCAAGTATACCATGGTGCCACTGGCAGGAGGCGTTTGAGGTGTATGTTACCGCGGCCGGCCTGGGAGCCGCCAACGAAGAGCGACGGAGGAGCCTACTCGTTCACTACCTTGGTGAGGAGGGCCAATGGATATTTTTCGCACTGGGTGGCAAGGGCTCACTGAAGGAATGTCTGGACTTAATGGACTATTTCTTTATGGACCATTCCAACATCACGGCATGAAGATATAAATTCTTCGACTGCCAACAACAGGCTGGTGAGTCCGCCCAACGCTTCATTATGGAGCTCTGCAGCCTAGCAAGAAAGTGTGCCATTGGGCCGATTAAGGAAGAGCTAGTCCAGGACAAGCTAGCACACAGTACGAGTGACGAGTGGCTAAAAGACAAGCTAACGCTGACTATGGATGTCCTCGCGCTGGAGAAAGTGGTTGAATTGACCAGCCAGATAGGGTCCACTGCCCAGCTAAGTCTACCAGTGCTAGATAAGGAGAACCTGGCCACCAAGTTTCCCCTCCACGTCTGGCCGCGAGCAACACAGCTAACACTTCGGGGCGGACTCCCAAAAGGTGGCGGACCATGGCACGGGCAGAAGCAGGGGCTAGGGGTCTGTGTGATGGCTGTGGCTACCTTTGTCACTGGGCGGCCTCGTTCACCTGTCCCACCAGAGGGCAGAAGTGCCATCACCATTATTAAACCATCGGCAGCGAAGCCTGAAAGCATGGCGCAGGTGTGTGTGGCGGGTGCCAGGAAGGGACCGTTAAAGTAGTACGTCTTGCTGCTAGACGGGATTGATGTGCCACTTATGGTGGGCTCGGTAGCCGGTAAGTCCATACTGAGTATGGCTACATTTAAAAGACTTTTCCCGGGCAAAACCATCAATGCAGGGCCTGTGAAAATGTTTGGGTACGGTCACGTTCAAATTGACATGGCAGGCACGGTCAGCTTCTTGGTGAAATGTGGTTTAAGGATTATTCCCGCATTTACCTTCCAGGTTTTGCACCAGGGGGCCGACTTGCTGGGAATCGATCTGCTGGGTGAACTGGGATTCTCCATCACGGACCCAGCAGGCTCAACAGTGCTGACGGTGTCCCCTGAATGGCATGTCCGCTGACCGGCGTTGTTTGTGGGCCTTGGACATATTAAGGCATTCTACCACTGCCCGCTCATCGACCCAAGCATGACGCCAAAGATCCAACCATTACGGCGGCTTCCCCTTGCCCTGCGGGAAGATGTCATGGCGGAACTGAACAAACTGCTTAAAGCTGGCACCATTGAGAGAGTGGATGCCTCACCCTGGATATCGAACATCATGGTGGCCAAGAAGAAGACAGGCAGCATCTGGCTGTGTATTTTTTTTTTTTTTTTTTTGTTACTTATTTGTACCCGTAGGTAGACTTGGTTTTGCAGTCTGGTGACAAGCCACCGGCTGCTGGTCGCTGCGTGCGCGAGCGCCCTAAACCTACATGTTTTTGGTATTGACCTTAGGTATTGACCTTAGGATGATTATTAAGGTGATTGCTCCAGACAAATACCCGCTCCCCACTATGGAGGAACTTACCACAACATTCAGCGACTCAAGGGTGTTCACAAAGCTAGATCTCCACCAGGCTTACCTACAAGTAGCTCTTCACCCAGCCAGCAGGGACCTGATGGCGTTTGTGATCCACATGGGCATTTTCAGGTACACCCGCATGCCTTCAGGTCTGAGCTCAGCACCTAGCTGTTTTCAGAAAATCAGGTCCACGATTCTGGCCGGCCTCAAGGGTGTAGTGGTGTACCTGGATGACATTGTGGTCCATGGCGCGGCGCAGGAAGAACACAATGGTCGATTGGGACGGGTGATGGAGGTGCTACAGGAGCACGGAGTCACACTGAATGGAGAAAAGTGCATTTTTGAGGCGGACTCCATTGAGTTTGTGGGATTCCAGCTGCCGGCCAAGGGCCTGAGGCCCCTACACTCGAACATGGAGGCGGTCCTGCATCTCCCAGATCCCACAACACCCGCACAAATCTCCTTGTTCTTGGGCATGGTGAACTTTTATGAGTGTTCTATTCCCCACTATTCAAAGACTATCGAACCACTCCAGGCCCTTCCAGGATGCACCATGACAGTGGAACCCGGCCTGTTCAGCGGTGGTTGCTAGGCTGAAGTCCCAACTCACCTCCCCTCCAGTGTTGGCCCATTTTGATCCAAAATGGTCGACTTTTGTGATCTGTAACGTGTCTGGTTTGGCGGTGGGGGCGGTTATGTTTCAAGTGCAAGACGGTATCGAGCACCCAGTGGTGTTCAAGTCGAGGTCTCTTTCAGCAGCCGAACAGATATGTGCCGTGGGTGAGAGGGAGGCACTCGCCTGTGTCTGGACATGTGAATGGTTTCACATCTGTCTCTACGGGCACCACTTCACCCTGTGAATGGACCACTGGGTACTGACAACACTGCTGGAGATGACGGGCTCGAGACACAGACTCCTACGGATCCACAGGTGGACTGAGCGGCTGAGGGCCTACAACTTTACTACTCAGTTCACTCCTGGAAAAGCGAACGTAGTGGCGGACCTCCTGTCCCGTGCCACAGCCAACACCACACAACTGGATGATGACGACCCCACGGAGGCCGATTTGGTCAACACGCTGCACGGACCCCTCCGGGATATGGTATCCCTCCAGGAGCTCCGGGAAGAGTCGGAACGGGACCCCACATTGTCACAACTATGCTCGGTCATCAGGAAGGGTTGGCCTGCAAAAGTACAGAGCGATCTGGCACCTTTTCACCGGTTTAGGGATGAACTGAGCTGTTGGAATGGTGTGTTTATTGCAAGGGGACACTGCAAGTTGATCCCGGTGTCTCTGAGATCACGAGTTCTGGCAATGCTCCACGAGGGTCACCTGGGCAGGGTCAGGGTGAAGCAGCGTTGCAGGGATTCAATTTGGTGGCCTGGTATCGATAAGGACATTGAAACCATGGTAAAGAACTGTGTCCCATGCTTGGAGAGCGGAAAGACCGGCAGACCCACCCCCACCCCTGCAACCATTATCATACCCAGAAGGCCCTTGGAAGCACATCCAATTAGACATTTGAGGTGAACTGCATACAGCACCCCCGAACAGCCGGTTTTTGCTTGTGGTCTACGATCTGTTCTTTAAATGGCCGGATGTGTTGCCCACTAATTCAGACACAACGGAGGTGGTTACGGGTTTCCTCTCATCACTGTTCGCCACAAGGGGGGTCCCGGATGCCATCACTGCGGACAATGGCCTACAGTTTACTTCTGGGGGGTTTGAAGAGTTTTTTGGGTGTTAGCGGGTATGGAACACGTCAAAGGCACAAATACCTTGATGACTTTGTCCTGAAAGTAGCTTTAGCTAGTGCATGTTGGGAATGGGCAGCAGGATAATCCACCTCAACACAGAGGGTGTCATGATAGTCTACCCAGGTGCCCATTTAGTTTACTAGTTTTGTTGTTCTGTGTGTTTTTAAAAAAACTGTCTATATTGCATGTGTTCTAAGGAGTCCATCTTATATATATATATATATATATATATATACACACACACACACTACCGTTCAAAAGTTTGGGGTCACCCAGACAATTATTTTGTGTTTTCCATGAAAAGTCACACTTATTTACCACCATGAGTTGTAAAATGAATAGAAAATATAGTCAAGACATTGACAAGGTTAGAAATAATGATTTGCATTTGAAATAATAATTTTTTCCTTCAAACTTTGCTTTCGTCAAAGAATCCTCCATTTGCAGCAATTACAGCGTTGCAGACCTAACATGATTGCACAAGGATTTTCTAATCATCCATTAGCCTTCTGACGCAATGAGCAAACACATTGTACCATTAGAACACTGGAGTGATAGTTGCTGGAAATGGGCCTCTATACACCTATGTAGATATTGCACCAAAAACCAGATATTTGCAGCTAGAATAGTCATTTACCACATTAGCAATGTATAGAGTGTATTTCTGATTAGTTTAAAGTTATCTTCATTGAAAAAAAGTGCTTTTCTTTCAAAAATAAGGAAATTTCTAAGTGACCCCAAACTTTTGAACGGTAGTGTATATATATATATATATATACTATATATATACAGTTAGGCCCAAAAATATTTGGACAGTGACACAAGTTTTGTTATTTTAGCTGTTTACGAAAACATATTCAGGATACAGTTATATAATCAATATGGGCTTAAAGTGCAGACTCCCAGCTGTAATTTGAGAGTATTCACATCCAAATTGGAGCAAGGGTTTAGGAATTACAGCTCTTTAATACGTAGCCGCCTCTTTTTCAAGGGACCAAAAGTAATTGGACAATTGACTCAGAAGGCTGCAAAAAAAATAACAAGGCTGCATGGGCTCTTCCCTCATTAACCTGTCATCAATTAAGCAGTTAAAAGGTCTGGAGTTGATTCCAGGTGTGGCGTTTGCATTTGGAAACTGTTGCTGTGAACACATAACATGCAGTCAAAGGAGCTCTCAATGGAGGTGAAACAGACCATCCTGAGGCTGAAAAAAAAGAAGAAATCCATCAGAGAGGTAGCAGAAATGTTAGGAGTAGCCAAATCAACAGTTTGGTACGTTGTGAGAAAAAAAAGAGTGCACTGGTGAGCTTGGGAACTCAAAAAGGCCTGGACGTCCACGGAAGACAACAGTGGTGGATGATCACAGAATCCTTTCCATGGTGAAGAACAACCCCTTCACAACATCCACTCAAGTGAAGAACACTCTCCAGGAAGTAGGTGTATCAGTATCTAAGTCTACCATAAAGAGAAGACTTCATGAGAGTAAATACAAAGGATTCACCACAAGGTGCAAACCATGAATCAGCCTCAAAAATAGAAAGGCCAGAATTGACTTTGCCAAAAAACACCTGAAGAAGCCAGCCCAGTTCTGGAAGAGCATTCTTTGGACAGATAAGACTAAGATCAACCTGTACCAGAATGATGGGAAGAAGAAAGTTTGGAGAAGAACTGGAACAGCTCATGATCCAAAGCACTACATCTTCTGTAAAACATGGTGGAGGCAGTGTGATGGCATGGGCATGCATGGCTTCCAGTGGCACTGGGTCATTTGTGTTTATTGATGATGTGACAAAAGACAGAAGCAGCCGGATGAATTCTGAAGTGTATAGGGATATACTTTCTGCTCAGATTCAGCCAAATGCAGCAAAGTTGATTGGACGGCGCTTCACCAATGATCCAAAACATACTGCAAAAGCAACCCAGGAGTTTTTTAAAGCACCAAAGTGAAATATTCTGCAATGGCCGAGTCAATCATCAGATCTCAACCCAATTGAGCATGCATTTCACTTGCTCAAGACAAAACTTAAGGCAGAAAGACCCAGAAACAAGCAACAACTGAAGACAGCTGCAGTAAAGGCCTGGCAAAGCATCACAAAGGAGGAAACCCAGCGTTTGGTGATGTCCATGGGTTCCAGACTTCAGGCAGTCATTGCCTGCAAAGGATTCTCAACAAAATATTGAAAAGTAACATTTTACTTAGGGTTATGTTTATTTTTCCAATTATTTTTGAGCCCCTGAAATGAGGAGTGTTTGTATAAAAATAGCTACAATTCCTACATGTTTAATCATATATTTTTGTTCAACCCCTTGAATTAAACCTTAAAGTCTGCACTTCAGTTCCGTTGTAGTTGTTTCATTTCAAATCCAATGTGGTGGCATGCAGAGCCCAAATCCTGAAGATTGTGTCACTGTCCAAATATTTCTGGGCCTAACTGTGTATATATATACAGTATATATATACTGTATATATATATAGACAGTATACTGTACGTATATATATATAGATATAGATAGATAGATAGATAGATAGATAGATAGATAGATACGTACGTACGTCTTCTTCCGCTTAATCCTTTTCGGGTTGCGGGGGGGCTGGAGCCTATCCCAGCATCTTTGGGAGAGAGGCAGGGTACACCCTGGACAGGTCGCCAGTCCATTGCAGGGCCAACACAGAGAGACATACAACCATTCACTCTCACAGTCATACCTAAGGACAATTTAGAATCCCCAGTTTGATGCCAATTAACCTAACTTGCATATTTTTTGGCATGTGGGAGGAAACCGGAGAAATCCCAGAGTAAACCTACGCAGACACGGGGAGAACATGCAATATATATAGATAGATAGATAGATAGATAGATAGATAGATAGATAGATAGATAGATAGATAGATAGATAGATAGATAGATAGATAGATAGATAGATAGATAGATATGAGTTATCTATGGGGTTTCCATGTTTTGTAAGGGGAGGATTGTTGTGTGGGGATGGGGCTTGCCATAGCCTGTGCTGGCGGGTCGGGGTGGTGACGTCAGGCGGGCTACGGCCAGTGAATGTATTGTGCCTGTGTTCCATAATAAAGTTCAGTTCATTGCTCAGTTCAGCACAGCTCCGGTCTCCTGTTATTGAGACATAACAGTATCACATTGGACATTCTGTTGCACTTCCTGACTACTGGCGCAGCAAAATGGCAGCATATTTCCAAAGCTAAAAATGCTGCTGTTTGTTAATATGAAAACAGTCTTGATGCAGTTTTACCCTGGTCAGCCCAGTAGATGGGGTTAGAAGTCCGAAAAATCTGTACTCCTTGGTGGGGTGTAATTGTGGCTATACTGTACACTGGGCAATAGTTTATTATAAATCATGCAAATATGGTTTATTTCAGGGATGCTTATCTCATATAGCTTTATAAATATAAGCTCTGGGAAGGCCTGACAAGCTGAAATTCCGATTTTCTCAGCCAAACCAAAACAAGGCCACAAGATGTAATTAAATTTAGATGAGAAGTTTATTTCTGCTATGATTCTGTGCACCACAATAACCTAAGAACACTCAAAGAAACTAAACCCTTTAGTCTTATTCATATTCTGGGAAAGAAAAGTGGATCAGGAAGCTTTTCACTGTTATTTCTGTCTGCTATATATTGCCATCGTCCATATACGTATGTTTATATATGCATGTGCATATTTACTGTTTAGTACTGTTTAGTACTGTTGACTTTTGGCGGCTTTCTGTTGCACCCTGAACACCAAACGTGAAAGCACAAAGTTTTGCACGGTGCAAATTTACATTGACATGAAAACTCAATGCAAAAATGTGAATAGGCAAATTCACGTCTGAGCAAGTTGCAGGGGGTGGATTTGCCTTCATAACTTGTGCAGCTGCTTTCTACCTCCTGTGGAAATCCCAAAAACGCTGTCATGTTTAGGTTTACGAGGTTATCCTTGGGGGCACACCGCTGGGAAAATGTCACTACCTCCTCCAGAAACTGAACTTGGATGATGGCCGTTTACACTGCCAGAATGCCAGCTAGCTGTTGAATAAGCATCCAGTAGCATAGTTTCAGACTATAAAGCAAAGCCCAAATATGCTACAGGCCCCCTCAGCAACTAAGGGGCACCAAAGGTAAAAGTTCACCCCAACATTATTTGGGGGGAGAATTAAAATTACCTTCAACTTTTTTTGTGTGTAAATTGCATCTCTTTTCTCTTAAACATACAACTTTTTCTCATAAATTTGTCACTTTTTCTTCTAAAGTTTAGATTTTTTTTTTTCTCTTTCTGGTTGTCATGATCCTGAGCACAGATGGGCACCATGCCCAGCCTCCAGTTTAAGTTGTTGTCGTTTTTTTTTCTCATTTATGTTTTTATTAGAAAAGGAAGCCATTTTTACAAATATAGCATTCAGACATTTGTATCATAGTCCTTCTCATTTGTTTTATAGGAACAAAAAAAAAAAAATTAAAAACCCAAAAAAAATTAAAACAAAAAAACAAAAAAAAAAACCAACCTGAACTGGGGGCTTACAGTCATTCTTTCTTCTCATATGGAACTCCAGTTTAAGTTTAATCTTTTTTTGTCTGTTTGTTTCCTTGTTTACTCTGTTTAATTGTTGTCATTCTGTTCGTGTGGTATTATTATTTACATTTTGGGGTTTGTGTTTTATTTTGACAGCGCTGCACCACACCAGGCTGTCAAATTAGTCCGCAGGCTGCGCAGCTGTCATTGATTGTATTATTTTCTCCACTCATGCATCCACACCTGTCACTCATCAGGTAACGGCATACAGTGCATCCGGAAAGTATTCACAGCGCTTCACTTTTTCCACATTTTGTTATGTTACAGCCTTATTCCAAAAGGGATTAAATTCATTTTTTCCTCAATATTCTACACACAATACCCCATAATGATGATGTGAAAAAAGTTTTTTTTTTTTGAGATTTTTGCAAATTTATTAAAAATAAAAAAAACTAAGAAATGCACGTACATAAGTATTCACAGCCTTTGCCATGTAGATCATAATTGAGCTCAGGTGCATTCTGTTTCCACTGATCATCCTTGAGATATTTCTACATCTTAATTGGAGTCCACCTGTGGTAAATTCAGTTGATTGGACATGATTTGGAAAGGCACGCACCTGTCTATATAAGGTCCCACAGTTGACAGTGCATGTCAGAGCACAAACCAAGCATGAAGTCAAAGGAATTGTCTGTAGACCTCTGAGACAGGATTGTCTTGAGGCACAAATCTGGGGAAGGGTACAGAAAAATTTCTGCAACTTTGAAGGTTCCAATGAGCACAGTGGCCTCCATCATCTGTAAATGGAAGAAGTTTGGAACCACCAGGACTCTTCCTAGAGCTGGCCATGATTCTAAACTGAGCAATTGGGGAGAAGGGCTTTAGTCAGGGAAATGACCAAGAACCTGATGGTCACTGTCAGAGCGCCAGCATTCCTTTGTGGAGAGAGGAGAACCTTCCAGAAGGACAACCATTTCTGCTGCAATCCACCAATCAGGCCTGTATGGTAGAGTGACCAGACAGAAGCCACTCCTTAGTAAAAGGCACAAGGCAGCCCACCTGGAGTTTGCCAAAAGGCACCTGACGGACTCTCAGACCATGAAAAACAAAATTCTCTGGTCTGATGAGACAACGATTGAATTCTTTGGTGTGAATGCCAGGCGTCATGTTTGGAAGAAACCAGGCACCGCTCATCACCAGGCCAATACCATCCCTACAGTGAAGCATGGTGATGGTAGCATCACACTGTGTGGATGTTTTTCAGCTGCAGGAAAAGGGAGACAAGTCAGGATAGAGGGAAAGATGAATGTAGCAATGTACAGAGATATCCTGGATGAAAACCTGCTCCAGATCGCTCTTGACCTCAGACTGGGGTGATGGTTCATCTTTCAGCAGGACAACAATCCTAAGCACACAGCCAAAATATCAAAGGAATGGCTTCAGGACAACTCTGTGAATGTCCTTGAGTGGCCTAGCCAGAGCCCAGACTTCAATCCAATTGAAAATCACTGGAGAACTCTGAAAATGGCTGTGCACCAACGCTTCCCATCCCACCTGATGGAGCTTGAGAGGTGCTGCAAAGAGGAATGGGTGAAACTGCCAAAAGATAGGTGTGCCAAGCTTGTGGCATCATATTCAAAAAGATTTGAGGCTGTAATTGCTGCCAAAGGTGTATCAACAAAATATTGAGCAAAGGCTGTGAATACCTATGTACATGTGATTTCTTAGTTTTTTATTTTTAATAAATTTAAAAAAAAAAAATCTCAAAAAAAAAATTCACATTGTTATTATGGGGTATTGTGTGTAGAAGTTTGATGAAAAAAAAGTGAATTTATTCCATTTTGGAATAAGGCTGTAACATAACAAAACGTGGAAAAAGTGAAGCGCTGTGAATACTTTCCAGATGTACTGTATAAGGGCACGACAACCTTTGCCGGTTGTCGTGTCCTTCGATCACTGAGACGTCCTCAGATGCAGACCTGCACTGAGTGTGTTTGTGCTTTGCTGTCGAGGAGAGAGGAGAGCTCCGTCCAGGTTAGTTTTTCCCTTTTTATTTCCAGCCTTGAGCCCCGCTGCCTTCGGGAGTGCTCCAGCTGGATTCTGCCCTTTGCCTGGGGTTCCCTGGCTTCCATTCCTCCTGTGATGTCGAGCCCCACTCTCTTTCAGCACTTCATTGTTTTGTATTTGTATGTTTACCATTCCCTGTTGTTTGTCTTTATGTTAATAAATGTGCAGAAACCACACTGTGCATTTGGTGTCCTTCAACAGCCCTTAAAGGGCAGTTTATGACAGAAGGACACAACCAGGGTGTGGACACCAGCCACTGTGCATTTCTGTTGTTGCTTTTTCCCCTCTTTTTCTGTTCTTCTGAGTTTTTTAGTAAGGGTTTTTTGCCATGTCTGGCCACATGGACTATGGGAGTATGGGGCTGGACGAGGAGGAGTGTTGGGTGACTGGACTCCTGGAGGACATTATGTTGGACGCTCACTCCTGCCACACTCCCGAGGAGGTGCTGCAATACTGGGGTAGTGTGGCTTAGCTCATCAAGGCATACCCCCGCCTATGGAGCTGCCCGAAGCTTGCAGCTCTCCTCGCTTCTGTGACCAATTTGCGCCGCATGCTCTGCAGGGTGAAGAGTGGCCCCCATCACCTATACCCAAGCCGGCAAAGAGCACATGTCCTCGGACACGGAAGCCACAAACTTCTCGTCATTTGCCAGCAGCAGCCCCACCTCTTCCTCCCGAGCAGTGGCCCACTCCATAGGCCGAGGAGCTGAAGAAGCGCAGGTGGGTCATTTCAGCGGAGACAGAACTGCTGCTGGAATATAAACCGTGGCTCCTCCCTGAATATGGCCAGCAACTGGAGGAGGTTTCATTGGGTGGACCGGAGCCTCTTCCACCTCGCCACGGGCAGACATCTCCACCCCCTTTCCTGACGTCCTCCACCACTTCTGAGAGGAAGTCGTTAGAGCCAGCAGCAACAACCACCACCAAGCCCCAGAATTTAAGGCAAGTTCCTTTTCATTCATCCACAATTATTAATGAATTGCCTTGCCTTATTTCTGGAGGGAGGGCTCAGCAGCAGTTAACCCCTTTCGCTGGGCCCTCACCTCCTGATACTGCTGTTTTCTCCCCTCCTGTTACTCCCGTTCCTCCTCCTATATCCCCTGAGGGTCTGTCAGTCCTGGGAGGGAGCCGTCGATTGATGGAGGAGCCTGCAGCACTGGAGAGTCCAGCCCCAGCCCTGCAGCCACATTCTGGATGGGAGGAGAGCACCACCTATACTCCAGAGCTTGAACAGACAGAGGAGTGTCCCCTGTTTCCGGTAGCATGGGGGCTGGCGTCAGTGGTGAGAGAATCTCCTGCGGCAGCAGCTGTGTCTGGAGGTGCACCTGCACCAGCTGCTCCATCAGGGGTCCTACCTACCATTCAGCCTGGATCGCTGGAGTCCTGGACGGTGGTGGAGCTCAAGTTCAGGCAAGTTATCTTTTTTGTGCTCACGTTATCTGTCCTAGAGAGATCTTGCCTGGCTCTTGGTAGGGAGGACCAGGTGCAGCCATCCACTGCACCTAAGTTCTCCTCACCAGGCTCCGCTGCTGCCGGGGACTCTGACCCAGTGTCTGTGTCATGTGTTTCTGAGCCCTCTCCCAAAGTCACCATGGGTCCCTCCTCTCCACCTGAGATCTCCGTGGATGCTTCCCACCCATCCGAGGTCTCCATGGGTGCTATTCCCCCCGTCTGAGGTCTCTGTGGGTACTTCCCCCCTGTCCAATGTCTCTGTGGGTGCTCCCCCTCTGTCTGAGGTCTCCGTGGGTCCTATGCCACAGTCTGGGCCGTCATGGCTGTTATGCCTCAGTCCGGGGCCACTGTAGGTGCTGCGCCCCAGCCCGAGACCACTGTGGGTGCTGTGCCCCAGCCTGGGACTGCCGTGAATGCTGCGCTCCAGTCCAGGGCCACCATCGGTGCTGCACCACATTCTGGGGCCTCTGTGGGTGCTGCAACCCAGCCCGGGGCCTCCATAGGTGCTGCGCCTCAGCCCAGTGCCTCTGTGGGTGCTGCGCCCCAGTCCGGGGCTGCCGTCGGTGCTGCACCTCAGTCCTGGGCCTCCTTGGGTGCTACACCCCAGCCCAGGGCCTCTGTAATTGCTGCGCCCCAGCCCGGGGCCTCTGTGGGTGCTGCAACCCAGCCCGGGGCCTCCTTGGGTGCTGTGCCTCAGCCTAGGGCCTCTGTGGGTGCTGCGCCCCAGTCCAGGGCTGTCGTCAGTGCTGCGCCTCAGTCCGGGGCCTCCTTGGGTGCTACGCCCCAGTCCGGGGCCTCCATGGGTGCTGCACCCCAAATTGAGGCCTCTGTAAGTGCTGTGCCCCAGCCCGGGGCCTCCGTGGGTTCTGCGCCTTCGTCTGAGGTCGTCATGGACTCCCTGTCCTCACTGGAGGTTCCCGTGGCACAGCCTCTTCCCTCATCTGGCCTCTTCCCTGGTCGATCACCACCTTCAATGGGCTCCACCGTTGGCCAGCAGTCATTGTTGGAGGCCAGCCCGCCGCAGCGCTGGTTCCACCTTCCCCATGCTGGAGACCTTGCAGGCCGCTGGGAGTGTGGGTTCCAACTACCACCGGGGGGAGGGGGCGCTGCGCGTTGTGCTCGGCGGACCAGTGGCTCATGTACTCTGGGAGGCCACCTGATGGGTTACGCCGTCTGGGCAGGTGGTCCAGGAACTCTGGGCGGCCATTGGATGTGTTCCGCCTTATGGTCCGGTGGTCCTGGAACTCTGAGAGGCCACCCAAACTGCCGTAGCTTCCTCCCCAGGCTCCTCGAGTCTGGGTCACCGTATTGTGCAGGTTGTGGGTCATGAGTGTTTTCTTTTTGTTTTTTTTTTGTTTTTTTTTTGTTTTGTCTCAGTCTCTCCGTGTCTAGGTGGGTGCCGTGCCCAGTCTCTAGTTTAAGTTTAGTCTTCTCTGTCTGTTTGTTTCCTTGTTTACCCTGTTTAATTGTTGTCATTCTGTTTGTGTGGTATTATTATTTACATTTTGGGGTATGTGTTTTATTTTGACAGCGCTGCGCAGCTCCCAGCTGTCAAACTGGTCCGTGGGCTGCACAGCTGTCATTGATTGCATTATTTTCTCCACTCATGTATCCACACCTGCCACTCATTAGGTAACAGCATATAAGGGCACGACAACCTTTGCCCGTTGTCGTGTCCTTCTATGGGGGCGACAGTGGCGCAGGTGTAATGTGACCAACTACTGATCGGAGGGTCATGGGTTCGATTCCCACTCTATCTGTAGTCTGCATGTCAAAGTGTCCTTGAGCAAACACTGAACCCCCAGTTGCTCCTGGTGGCCAGGCTAGTGCCTGTGTGTGTATGGCAGCTCTGCCGCCATCAGTGTGTGAATGTATGTGTGAATGGGTGGATAGCAGGATCTGTAAAGCGCTTTGGTCATCCAGAGATGAGAAAACACACCATACAAGTGAACACAATTTACCATTTATCACTGAGACTTCCTCAGATGCAGAGCCGTGCTGAGTGTGTTTGTGCTTCACTGTCAAGGAGAGAGGAGAGCTCCGTCCAGGTTAGTTTTTCCCTTTTTATTTCCAGCCGTGAGCCCCGCTGCCTTCGGGAGTGCGCCGGTTGGATTCTGCCCTTTGCCCGGCACTCCCTGGCTTCCATTCCCCCTGTGACGTCAAGCCCTATTCTCCTCCAGCACTTCATTATTTTGTATTTGTATATTTAGCGTTCCCTGTTGTTTGTCTTTATGTTCATAAATGTGCAGAAACCACAGTGTGCATTTGGTGTCCTTCAACAGCCCTTAAAGGGCAGTTTATGACAGTGGTTACCATTTTTACCTTTTAAATTTGTTACTATTGTTACTACTATCACCTTTTTTCTTAAAAATTTGTAACTTTTTTCATAAATTTGTGAGGTTTTTTTACAAATTTATGACTTGTTGGGAATTTGTGACTTTTTTGCCTCATAAATTTGCAACTTTTTTCTCATATATTTGTGACTTTTTCTCATGAATTTGTGCCTGGTTTTCTTCACATAAATGCACTAGTTTATGTTAAATTTGCAAGCTTTTTTATTTTCTTGTAAACTTTTTTATGTTTTTGTTGGGACAGAAGAGATTTTTTCCCCATTTTAAAGGGTTTGAACTCTTCCTTATTCCAACTAGAAAAGCACTCGGAGAACGCAGACCTCCACCAAGCGCCACAGTTCCCCCGATGATCCGGATCACCACCAAAATCTAATCATCTGTAGGATACCCCATTTCTGACAATCTCTGAAAAATTCATGAAAATCCGTCCATAACTTTTTGAGTTATCTTGCTAACAAACAGACTGACAGACAAACCAACGCTGATGAAAACATAACCTCCTTGGCGGAGGTAAAAATAGGGGCAAGCACAGTCTTGCATAGGGCTATGTAATAAGCTAGAAATGGCTCTGGAACCCTATAACTGTTACGGGGTCTTAGGCTGGAAAACATGCCAGTGTTCATATACCAGGAACAGCAAAGTTATATAGTGCTGATGCAGATCCACTCAGGCTATGGTGGAAGTGACATTCACCCCGTCTAAGGTTGATGAATAGGCCTGGGAATCATCACTAATTTCCAGAATCGATTTGATTCTGATTCTTGAGGTTTTGAATCGATTCAATTCTGACTCGATCTGATCCTGAATCAATCAGGGAAATTACCATTTTAATAGCCATTTTACGTGCCAGGAAAAAAAGTCTTCGAGACCTAATGCTGCAAATTGTACCAGGAATACTCTAACTTTGTTAATACATAAATCATCACATATACACTACCGTTCAAAAGTTTGGGATCACCCAGACAATTATTTTGTGTTTTCCATGAAAAGTCACACTTATTTACCACCATGAGTTGTAAAATGAATAGAAAATATAGTCAAGACATTGACAAGGTTAGAAATAATGATTTGTATTTGAAATAATTTTTTCCTTCAAACTTTGCTTTCATCATAGAATCCTCCGTTTGCAGCAATTACAGCATTGCAGACCTAACATGATTGCACAAGGGTTTTCTAATCATCCATTAGCCTTCTGACGCAATGAGCAAACACATTGTACCATTAGAACACTGGAGTGATAGTTGCTGGAAATGGGCCTCTATACACCTATGTAGATATTGCACCAAAAACCAGACATTTGCAGCTAGAATAGTCATTTACCACATTAGCAATGTATAGAGTGTATTTCTGATTAGTTTAAAGTTATCTTCATTGAAAAAAAGTGCTTTTCTTTCAAAAATAAGGAAATTTCTAAGTGACCCCAAACTTTTGAACAGTAGTGTAGAACGGACCCAAAATCAGTTACAATAATACACTTTTTATTATTAATTATCTTATGATTTCATAAAGTGCTAACAAGTGCTTTTCTTTAGTGCAAAGGGTGTGTAGTGTCAAGTTAACAACCCAGAGTAAGTAAACAAAATCAATACATGAAGCATGTATATATAATCTCACTGTATTTCTGACATAACGCACGGCCCAGGAGACACACACGCAGGCTCAGGATAGATTTAACAGCTTTATTAGCAACAAGGAAGTGTATGGCTGCGTGTCTGTGGAATAAGAATGTATTGGTGGTGGCGTCTGCATCAGGCACGGGGGCAGGAGGCCGTACAGCCGGACAACCCTGTGGGAGAGAGCAGAGGGAGAAGGGTAACGGGCACCACACCAATACAGGGAATAATGATGGTAGCTGGCTTACTTGGTTGTGACAGGTGGCTGGCGTCGACAAGGGCGAAGCCCGGGAGACAGCGACCTGCGGTACCTGTGGCAGCAGCGTAGAGCCAACGGCGAGGTGATGAAGTCCGCCGCCGGGAATGTCCACCTGTGCACAGGGGAAGGCTAGAGGAGAGAGGTAAGGGGAGCTTACCCAAGATATCTTCAGTAGTCGGTTAGAGATCCGTAGTAGCAAAGGGGCCGAAGTAGAGAGACGGCTTCAGGCTGAAGCCCAGGGCAGAGTGGATTAAATACCTCGCCGCTGATGAGGAGCAGGTGTGCGCGCGGCTGGCGCCGCTGATGAGCGGCAAGTCATAACAATTTCAGGCCCTCCGGGATTTCGCCAGCTGTTTTTGTGATTGTTACAGTCCAAAAAGTCTGAATTTGCGGGAGCTTTTCTAAAAAGTTGGCTAAAAGTTGCAACATTCTTAGAGGTTTTAAAGTAGCTGCTTTTTCTATAGTTCACAGTGATGTTATTCCATTTAACACCACAAGAAAAGCACAGGACTGCCCAAAATTTCCTGTTAAGCAGTGTTTATTTAGAATTAAATGCTCAGTAAGATTGTAAAAAAAAAATGACCATCATTGTATTCTTGCTGAGAACTTAAATAAAGATAAATAAAACAATTAGCCATTACAACAACTAAACTGCATTGGATGCATGTTGGAGTATGCAGAAAATTATGGCAGCACCTTTTTGAATCTTGAATTTGAAAACTAAAACCCCTGAAAAATTTGAGGTCTTCTTCTGTGCAGAAATCCACATCGAAGCAGGGATACTCCTCCACTGACAGCCTCTTCCCTTCAGAATGTCTCAGTGCAGGATGGACCTTGGAGTTGAAACCCAGTCTTCACGGATCTGAAGGTGACATGAAAAGGAGAATACATTTCAAAGTAAAATTAATAATCATATTTTTATATCCCCACATCACAGTAGGATTTAATCATTTAGGTTCTTTTATTTTTGTTTTTATTTTAACTACAAATTAACTTTCAGTTTTTGAAAAGGGTTTCAGTTCATTTCCTGGAAGATTTGATCATTTCAGTTTAGTTCTATTGAGTAAAAATGGCTCGTTGTACTGCGGCCTTTATTAATTCTGCTATTTTCACAGATGAATTATTAATGACACAAATGTTTAAAAAGAACACGCCTGGTCTGTTGTCGTTCTCCATGTGTTTTCCGTTTCAAAATTTTTTATCAGTCGTCGACTTCTATGTTCCAACACAACGCTGCACGTAGTACAACATGTGAAGTAGATGATTGTTGTAATTTTATAACTGCAACAATCACAAAGTCTATAGAAAAATTTTCAAAGCAAATTAAAAGTAGACAACAGAAGATTAGCCTACCATGGTTAAATAATGAAATAAGAAAACTTATGAAGAGGCGAGACTATGCACTGAAAACATCACTAACCTCCAAACTACAAAATGATCACCTTGTGTACAAAAGTTTAAGAAATAAAGTGGTACATGAGCTGCGAAAATCAAAAATATCTTATTACAATAAACTGATAGATCATGCAAAGGGTAACAACAGTTCCCTATGGAGGCATTTAAATAACTTAACTAATAAAAAAAACGATCAGAAGGGGGTAAAGGAACTTAGAATCAATGGCAAGACCGTCAGTGACAAGGCTACTTTGGCAAATGAATTTAATTCACACTTTGTGGGCTCTGTGGAAGACTTAACAAAAATTTTTGTGCTGCCAAATGTGCTCAACAACACAAATTCCATACTTCCAACAGATACTTTTCACATCGATGAGGTAAATGAGAAGTTAATTGCTGGTATTGTTAAAACACTGTCAAACTCAAAAACTAATGATATCTACAATATGAGCACCTCCTTTCTCAAAATGCACAGCAAAATATTAATCAAACCACTGACTCATCTCATTAATCTCTCCATTAGGTCTAGTACATTTCCATCTGGCTGGAAAAAAGCTGTCGTCATACCAGTTCATAAATCAGGCAGTAAAGACGATATATGCAATTACCGCCCAATCTCTATCTTACCAGTCCTATCTAAGGTTCTTGAAAAAGTTGTAGCTACACAGCTGATAGACTACTTACAAGACAATCAACTTCTTCATCCACATCAATTTGGTTTTAGACCAGGATACTCAACAGAAACAGCAAATTGTTGCCTTATTGAAAACGTCAAACAGTCCTTGGACAGGGGTAATGTGGTAGGAGCTGTTTTTCTAGATCTCAAAAAGGCTTTCGATACTGTAAACCACAGTTTGCTTTTATCCAAAATGGTATCTTTTAACTTCTCCCCAAATACATTAGAATGGTTTGCATCTTATCTCCAGAATAGAGAACAGTGTGTAAAAGTTCACCAGGATAAATCCTCATTTTTAAACAACCGCATGGGTATCCCACAAGGGTCCATTCTTGGTCCTTTACTTTTCAGCATTTTTATTAATGACCTGCCGTTACACTGCTCAGCTGCAACATGCCAACTTTATGCAGATGATGCAGTTATTTACACAGCTGCCAAGACTCCAGCACAGGCTGCAGATGTACTGTCTACAAGTATGGTTGATGTCCAAGAGTGGCTCCTCAAGAACCATCTATTGCTGAACCTTCAGAAAACAGTCTCAATGTGCTTTTCAATCAAAAAATGTAACCTGCAACATTTTAAAGTTAATATACATGATCATGACATCAGTTTAGTTACAGAATTCAAATACCTTGGCATTGTACTAGATCCTCAACTCAAATTTAATCTTCATATAAAGAAAATTTCAAAAACAGTAAAAAAAAATCTGAACTGCTTTAAATTAATTAGATATTACATACCTTACGAAGCAGCTGCACTGTATATGCATTCTATGGTTTTTTCTCATATATCATACTGTTTGACAGTCTGGGCTCAAGCAGCCCCTTCCACAATAAGACATATAGGTTCATTATATAATCAAACCCTAAAAATCTTGGACAAAAAGCCCATTAGGTGGCATCACTGTAATGTTTTAAAAAAATACAACCTATTGAGTTTTGAGAGCTTCATTGACCTCTGTCTTCTGAAATTAACGTTCAAATGTTTTCATAAATCAGCACCCGAGCCACTTGCTGGTTTTGTCCAAAGACAGGACAGCAGCAGAGCCACCAGGAGTTCTGTTAACAATAACTGTAAAATATTCCACCGCAGAACCACATTTGGACAAACAGCTTTCTCTATAAAGGGCAGTCACATCTGGAACACAATGCCAAATGAAATTAAAATAATAACGGACTTTAAAACATTCACTAAAAATGTTAAAAACTGGCTGAAAAATAAACAAGAATGTACTCATGTATGAATTAATTGTCTGCAAAGTGAGAGTGAATGAAGGGAAGGAATAAATGTGTTTGTTTATAGTGAGTGACGGAGGGAGGAAGGCCTGAAATAGGCAAATGTGAGTTATGTTATATGTGTTAAATGTGAGTCAGGCTGTTATATTTGTGTATTTATAATATTTATAATATTTATGTTAAATGTGAGTCAGGCTGTTATATTTGTGTATTTATAATATTTATAATATTTATAATTGTGTATTTATAATTTTTCTGCATTGATGTATGTGGTTATTGTGTATATTTTTTATCTTGATTCTTTTTTCTAAAGCCCATCCAGGGACAAGAGTTGCAAATTAGCTAATAGCTATACACTCTATGTGCAACACATCAGATTGATTGTCTTTGATTAATTGTCTATGTTTATTGCACTGTCCCTGTCAAATAAACTAATCTACTACAAAACCGTTAATCCCCGCTTTATGAAAAATATTCGGGAACTGTTGAGCACAGTCTTTAACCGTGACTTTTATTGATAAATTAACGTTGGTAACTCCACTCTGTGGCTGCCTGCCAAATGTAAGCACAGAAGTAATGTGAGCGTGTATGGTGCATGGAACTCTCACACGATTCTTCATCACGCAAGATTTCAGCCAGCTGCTCTGCTGGCATTTTATGTTTCACAGACTGTAAAATAATGACATTAAAAGATTGATCTGAGGATTTTGTGGATCAATCAGCTCAGTCAAACATGGATCAATTCAAATCGTTGGGTCGATCTTTTGAACCCACCCCTATTGATGTACCATTGATTGATACCAATGATTTTGGAAACATTATTTAAGGGTAAATAGTGATGCTTTAAATGTCTTTTTTTATACATTCATGCCATGATTCAAAAAGAAACAAAAATCAGCCATTGTCTGCCTCCAAACAGCCGCTGGTGTGTGGTCCTGTGGTCTGTGAAGTGTAAAAGAGATTGATGGGCATCTGTCAGCACACATGGTTCCATGCGGCACTGCTGCCACTCACATTCCTTATGAGAATCTGCTTTAAATCTTCCAAAAATGAAATAAAATTAAGGGGAAAAACACTAAAGCTTTGACAGCTGCTGTCACAAGAAAAACATGAAAACATACCTCATGTTTCCTGTGTGTAACAGCTGTTTTTTTTTTTATGTTTTTTAATTGCGTGAATGGAGGAAAAGGCCTTAAGGAAGCCAGGCTGTCACTCTCACAGAATGACCGGGGATTATTACTGGCTTCAGATGACCCACTGTGCAATTCAAACCTGTTGTTTAGTCTGTATTGGTGGTAGCATACTTACCCATAATGCCTGTTTTCACCACTGCATACAGTAGAACATGTCTCTTGTCTGGATCAACAGTAGGGTTAAAGCTCAGAAGCAACCTGTAAATGGTACTCTACTGCCCCCTAAAGACTGATTTGCTAGATTTTTTTTCTGACTACAATTGATGCAGATGCAACTCCAGAACAAAAAATGCTGAAACGTTTTTCGTATTTATAATATAATATTTATAATATCTACTATTTTTAACTCAAATGAATGTGCATTACATGGTGTTTTAATGTTTCAATAACTGTTATAAGAGATGAGAGCAAGAAGAAAACCTTGTATTGTTTTAAGACATGATTGTTCCCTTTTTGATAATTTTCCCTGCTTTATTAAGTCCACTCACATCCCGTTTATATGAAGGTCAGGTGTGTTAAACTTGAAAAAGTCATTTAACAATCTTACCTAATTATTGTGCTCAAAGAGGCAAATTTAGAAAATGAAATGTCATGTTGTATGAGTGTCACGTGTGTTAAGTGTCTGGGGAATAGGCTCTCAGCTTTATTAGAAATTACAGAAGTGTTCAGGCGTAAATGTCAGCTGTCTGTGCGGGTAAATAACGGAAGAGTCAGAGGAGTTAGAGTGTTCAGTCTTTTGAATTGCATTCAAGTTGAACTAGGAAACACTGAATATGAAATGAACAATATACATAAAATTATATGACATTAAATGGGGGGAATACTTGATCTGCTGTAAAATCTAATATAATTAGTAATCTAAGTTTTTGATTAATCCTGCTAACAGGGATGTGCACAGACATTTTGAAGGGCTGTTCCTCTAATCTGAAGTAAGAGTAAAATTACAAAGAAAATTTTTTAATTTTTAAGACAAAAGTCAGAAATTCAGGAGGAAAAAATGTAGAAATGAGCGATTTATTTTTTCAGCCTTGATGAAAGGCTCAAAATTGCATGAAAAACTAGAAAAGCACTCATAGAGCGCATACCTCCGCCAAGGCTCCTTCCATTTCTCATGGATCACCTCCAAAATGTCATGGGTTTGTGTGTAGGCCTACAGCCACTTGTGGTGAAAATTGCATCAAAGTCTGTCCATCAGTTTTGGAGTATTGTTGCTAACACACTGTGAGAAGATAAGAGCCTTGGCTGAGGTATGCATTCTCAGATCATCACCAAAATATAATGGGTTCCTCTGTAGCCCAAGAACCACCTCTGGTGAAAATTTCATCCAAATCCATCCAGTAGTTTTTGTGTAATCCTGCTGCACAAATACAAACAAAGCCCTTGGTGGAGGTATGCACTCTCAGATCATCACCAAAATGTAATCATCTGTTCCCTGTGCCTTTGCTGAAAATTTCGTCAAAATCCATTCATAACTTTTTGAGTTATGTTGGTAAAAGCCAAACAGACAGACAGACAAACCCCGGTAAAAACATTACCTCCTTGGCGGAGGTAATTATGAGAGAACCACAAAAAACCTCCTAATTTACTAGTATAAAGTGACACATTTGCAGGAAAAAAGTTTTGTATTTTAGAAAGGAAATGCCCCAAATTTTACAAGAAAAAGTTCCAACCTGACAAATTAATTAGCGAAAACTTATATATCTAAAAGGGGGAAATTAGCCCATTTCTAATATTGGCAGGCCATCTTTTTTTCATTTTTCTTCCTCTAGAGAGGAAGCCATAGACAAAAATGGTAAATTTACTATTACCCGGGCAACAATAGTCCAAACATGTGCACATCCTTGCCCGCTAATAGATAGACAATCACAGTAACGGACAAGGCCACCTGACTCGTAAGGTATTTTCACCAATGTTGGGCAAGTTCCAAAAAATAGTAACTGATTACAGTTACTCGTTACTTCTTTTCAAAAGTAATTGACTCTAATTTACTTTACCAATTACTGCATGGTAAATAGTTACTTGGAAAAGTAACTTTCACGTTACTTTTAAATGCTTATTTACATCATCTTGCACACATAGCAAAATAATTTAATGGATTACATTACAGGCTCATTAATGTCAGGCTGAAAACAGCCCGTTTCAGACAGAGCTTTTGGAACATGTTCAGTCTGCTTTATCCTGCCCTGAGAGCGCTTCAGTGCCTTCACACCAAACGTGAGCGGGCGAATTTTTCGCACGGCACGATTCCATTATAACTCAGTGTAAACACATGAATAGACAGGAATTTACCCTCTGAGTGAGATGCAGACAGGCGAAGTTACCTTTATAACTTCTGCAGCAGTGTTCAACCTACTGTGGAAATCCCCAAAATAATGTTGTGCTTAGGTTTACATTATCCGACAGGGGGCTCTGTCGTGCCGAGTTCTACTCGCTTGCCGAGAATTGCATCCCATCGTAGCGGACACGCGGAAATGGGCGGGACTGGCGCGCGACCGTGTGCGACAACGCGCATCTAAGGGAGTGACGCTGTAATACCGCCAACTGTAAAATATAGCCCGACAGCCAGGCTGGTAAGTGGGCTTTAAATTATGTTTATTCGCCAGACATTTTAGTGTTTCAAAGGGGGTTAGAAATCACAGTGATCCAGGTCTACATGATAACAGAATAAAATGACTATCCTGATTTTTTCTTCCAGATTCTTTGAGACTCTTGGATTCTTTAGCGCATCCACATGTTTCAAGTTTGAGGGTCAGTTTATTATGAATGTGTCAAGCTGGTGCAAACTTGTTTCTGAGCATAATTTATTTACATATTATTATTACATATGCATTATTTTTGGATAATTTATTTTCAGTTAATGTTGCAATGATGCTCTAGTTACAGTTTTGATGATGACGGAAATTGTTTTTCATGTATTGTTCATTGCTGAGTCAGCTTTCCAATAAAATACGTGAATTCCAGCTGGTGTCTGAGTGTGAATTTATTCAACTAGATGAACTTCTTCGTAAGGGGCATTCGTCTTGGGGTGTGTGTGTGTGTGTGTGAGTGTGTGTGTGTGTGTGTGTGTGTGTGTGTGTGTGTGTGTGTGTGTTGGATGACACTTTAAATTTATTATCATATTTTTCTCATTATCAGCCACTTAGGTTTGTAACAATTCTGGCATATATATTACCTGTCATTTTAATTTTCATGTAAGATGCCCAATAGCTTCACTTTTAATCATGAACCTACAAGATACAGTATGCATGCATGCATTTATTTATGTATTAATTGAACTGATGACATTTTTGACATTTTGCAGATGTAGCAGAACAGAGACAGTGTGCAGCTGTTCACAGATAGGAGAACTTTAATAAAGACTTAACACACAAACATGAGACAACTGATATTTAATAAGCACTATAAAGTAAAAAGGTTGGAATTATAATCAGAACTTACAATAGCTCAACCACAGTGTGATCTGTCAAAATAAAAGGCAGCCTTCAGATCACTGCTAAAAAAAAAAATCTGAGACAGTATTCAGTACAGTACTTTTAGACATGTGCTTTTAGAGGAAGTAAGTCAAACATGCCAAGGAAAGAACCCCCAAAAACTTACCTGAATTTGCCCTGGTGTAAAATTCTGTTGCAATCAGAATGAAATTATGATGATTGAAGCTAATAAATGGAGTAAATTTCTTCAATCATACTCTGTGCATTTCCTGGCAACTACCCCTGCTGGAAAATGTCTCCATCCTAAAAGTCACTTTCTGTTGGTCCAAAGATCAAACATTTTTTGCAGGAGAGTCGGGGCAGGACTGTGGAGATGACCCACCTTTGGGGCAGATGCATTTTCCTGCATTTTTTTCCCCCAGAAATTGCATATATTTTCGTCTCCACAGTGTAAAGACTGAAATGCATTTAATTTCTCCATTTATTAGTATCATTCCTCTAACTGTAAGAAATATGTTGTGCTCGGACAAGATTTGCATTGTAGCGAGCTTATTTCTGTGTTGGACTGATAGTGCTACATGTGTTATCTTCACAGTGTGCTGCTAAAATGGAACAAACTGGTAAAACCCTTTCACTTCTGGTTTTCCATAATTTTTTTGGTGCCAGTATTCCAAAGTGCAGGTGTAGCTTTAAACAGGCTTGTGTGTTTTATGTCCTCTTTCTCCCTTCATATCCAACACGACCCTTTGTCAATGTCATGTCTTTGTTATGCACTTTCCTTCAGAATTTCAGATATTAATACAAAAATAAATCCATATCAATTCTTCTGTCATACCCACAATTCTTTCTACATTAATTCAAGTGGTTAGGCCACACTAAACATGTAGTATTATAGCTATAAAGTCTCCTAGGGGCCCAAAGACCAAGACCATACCTGCCTATATTCTCATAAAATGTGATTAAAATTATTTCCATATTGCTAGAGGCCAAAGCCTTCAGAGTTTTTGTTTAAAGGTTCTGTATTGTAGCCTGCTGACAACCATTTGCTCTGAAATTGACTTGACCTCCTATTATTATTGTAATGCCTAAAAGACAGCAGTCATGCACTTCTGATTCCATTTAGCCATATTTATTTTTGCAGAAATAAAATACAAAAAGTAAAAAATAATCAATGTACATAATTTATAAAAAAAATGTTAATTTATAATATATAATTTATTACAAATATAATATGCCTTTCTATATGTTTAATGACTTTCTTCTGATGACAAAATAGTATAATTTAAGTATAGCCTATAAGTATAGAAATTGCAACATTAACTAAAAATAAATTATCCAAAAATAATGCATATGCAATAATAATATGCAAATAAATTATGCTCAGAAACAAGTTTGCACCAGCTTGACACATTCATAATAAACTGACCCTCAAACTTGAAACGTGTGGATGTACTAAAGAATCCAAGAGTCTCAAAGAATCTGGAAAAAAAAAATCATGCTAGTCATTTTATTCTGTTATTATGTAGACTTGCATCACTGTGATTTCTAATCCCCTTTGAAACACTAAAATGTCAGGTGAATAAACATAATTTAAAGCCCATTTACAAGCCTGGCTGTCGGGTTATATTTTACAGTTGGTGGTATTACAGCGTCACTCCCTTAGATGCACGTTGTTGCACACGGTCGCACGCCAGTCCCACCCATTTCCGCGTGTCCGCTACGATTGAATGCAATTCTCAGCAAGCGAGTAGAACTCGGCATGACAGATCACCTGAAAAAGTTGTCCCTGTCTCCAAAACTTCATAAGATAATGGGTGTTTACAGTGCTAGCTTGCTAGCCTTGTTAGCACGTCCATGGCAGGAATCTGTGAGTAAATAACTCCAACATCCAGATTCAGCTGAAGAGCTCCCGGTCCTTCAAACTAGTTTACTCTCCAGTGTTGATACTTTTACTCTGATGACTACAGAACGTTAAAGCTGGTGCTGTAGAGTGTGTAAATGATGAGGCAAGTTTGTCTCAGGCAGTTTATTACACATTCTCTCACATGAGCATAGTAGAAAAGAGGACATCTCAAACAGAACTCTTCACTTATATACTCAGGTCCTTCTACATATCAAAAGGTCACATTGCATTCACATAAAAGATCACATTGCATGCACTTCCATAATCCCTTAACATCCCCTTCACAGTCTCTGGCACACAAAGGATCCTCCAAGCCGTCTCTGACACACAAAAGATCACATTTCACAGCTTCCTGTTATTTCCCAGGAAACTCTGCCCTCTGTTCTTATCAAAGATGCTGCTCATTATGTTTTGGCCATGTGTGGCCACAGTGCTACCCTATGACATAAATGTGCGAATGTGCAATTTCACGTGTGCTTGCCTCTTTCCATTGTATGCATTCGTGCCACCCATTTGTGTTTGGTGTGAAGCCACCTTTATTGTTGGAAAAAACTTGAAGAAAATCAACATAAAATTGCCAGCGATTTCCTCATTTTGGAGTGAGAAATAGGGTTTGTGAAGTGAGAGGGAAAAAGAGTGAGACTCACTCCAAAAGAGTGAGAGCTGGCAACACTGCATAAAGTTGTCCATGTTTATCTTACCTTTATGATATGGATTTAATCTGATGTGCTGTGATCCAAAGAAAATGTCCATTATCCACAATCCAAATGTCTGCTGTGACAGAGACATGATCCAGTCCCTCAAATTCCTTTTGGAGATCAAAATCTATGTTTGAATAATCTTTATCCAGGTAGCAAGTAAATGTGTTTTAACTTCAGTGGCTCAGTCTCAGCCGTCTGATGGAAAGTCACTGTTGATACTGTAAAAACTTTTTGAGAAAAGGAAAAAAAAAAAAATCAAGAGAGAGCCAGTAGATGTGTGCATCTTGTTCACTCACTTGTATTAAGTCACACATACAGTATATTCAGCAGTTACAAAGTTGCAATGAAATTTACTCATTAAATACAATAATTTACACATTCTAATAAATTAATATTAAATATTAATTGCAAAAATATGTCCAACATTTTTTTCAATGACCAAAATCTCTTAAATATAACAATACCCATATAATTATTATGCTATAGAAAAGAGACCCCAAGAGAAGCACACATTGCTGAAGTGAGTAATTGTAACAGGGAACTTCAGCAGTTGGCTATAGTAAATTAATACAATCAAAAAGAATAATGCAAATCAAGAGAAACATATTGATAAATCTCAATTTAAATAAGTAAAAGGTACTACTGAAATATCTTAAGTTATTAGACAGTTAATTAACATTCACACTGCAAATAATGCCTACCACGGCAACCGCTATTTCAGTACAACTCAATCTTAACAGTCAGTGCAGGAGCAGTTGGCTAAGGTTGTTGTTGGCATTAAGCAAAATAAAATATCAGAAACACAGATTACTCGTATAGAAAAGATATATGTAACAAGCTGCCAATTAATCATTTCAGCTTATTATGCAGTTATTAAGCATTAGCATCACAAGTACACAGTGGCTACATAAGGGTTAATTCAGCTCAACATAATCCTAATGGTCAGCAGGAGGGTGGATGAGGAAGCAGGCACTGCTTGCCCACAACCTGGGCTTAGAAGGTCAGAGGATTTTTCACACGCTTGGTCTGACGGACTCGTATGTAGATGCTGTGGAGCTACTAGCTAGCTACTTTGCTACGCCAGACAATGTGCTAGCATGCCGTATAAGATTCTGCCAGAGGTGATAGGGAATTGGTGAGTCCACCCAAAAATTCTTCGCTGATTTGAGACAACTGGCTAGCATGTGCAGATTTGGACTGTTAGAAGACGAGATGGTATGGGACCAGTTGGCCGAGCACACAAACAACCTGAGGCTAAGGGCTAAGATGCTAACAGCGCCAAACGGCATGACGCTATCTAACACCATCGAGCTAGCGTTCCAATTGGAGTCAGCAGACAGGTTAGCATCGGAGCTAAGTGTGCACCAACAACATCAACAGCTAGGACAGTCACCGCTAGCCAAGGCTGTGGGCATGGAGGAATACGAGACACGGCAAAGGCGTTCGAGGCGAATGCCGTTAACCAGAGGACCACTCCAAGAGGCCCCACGTGTGGTTATTGTGGTTCCCTGATGCACCATGAGAGAGCACATTTTTGCCCAGCAACAGGACAACGATGTAACAAGTGTGGGAGGTTCAACCATTTTGCCAAAATGTGCCAGTCACCGACACCGTGGGACCTGCCAAGCAAACAAAGCCGCCTGTCCACGACCACCATCCACACGGTAAGCCCTGAGATTAATTCATGCACATACAGCATGGTTGAATTGGATGACATGACTGTGCTGCTGCTGCTCGACACTGCGGCGGTTAAGTCGATGATGAATTGGTCCACGGTGAAGAATTTTTTTCCCCAACCACCCAGTTAGAAAAAACCCAGTGGCGCTGTATGGATATGGTGGTCACAGAGTTAACAACGTTGGGACAGTTGAGCTAACGGTCTACTACAAGTCGAAGATTGCTTATGATTTCGAGTTTCAAGTGGCTAAATATAGTGAAAACATTATGGGATATGACCTCTTCTACCAACTGGGCTTCACCATTCGCGACAGTGACGGGCTCAACTTGTCAAGCTATGGTAATTGGGACGTGTTTACAAAGGGTGACACCGACACCAAACAAGCCGTCCCAAGTACACAGGAGGAGAGCTGCCTGGAGGGGGTGCAGCAGTCGGACTCGCTTCAGATCCTCGCCCAGCCGGAGACTACAGAGGCCGCTGTGGAGTTGCAGGAGAGGGAGCCCGTGCACACAGAGAACCTCGGGGCACAACAACCGGGCATGAATATTAGCCACAGCACGGAACAACAACAACAATACACGTCAGACGGGAGAGAAGAAAAACCGGGCTGCTTCAGTACCCATGCTCAGTATCAGTCTATGTGGGTTACGACTGAGCCGACAGGTGAAGAGTCCGCAACAGTGAACAACACGGGAGAGACACTGGATGCCTTCAGTACCCACGACCAGCTTTGGACTATGGAAACAACAACGGTGAAGTTGGGTGATGGATTTGTGATGAACACGGTAACGACAGAACTGTCACGGCACGATGGAGGTCCTAAAATGGATGGACATGTGGCACCACTGCAATTACAGTGGCATATGAGGCTGAGCAAGGCGCCACTCAAAGTCATGGACTGGGTTTGTGTCCGCATCGACGAGAGACCAGGACAGCGGCTGATCAAGTCACAGCCAACGAGACCGCGGACACCGCTGAGGATCATGGCACAGCTGGGATCAACGTGCTTTCGACGGTTTGGTTCAGCACACAAACCATCTCCGGCATGTTCAGGTGACTGCTCCAGATGGCGAGGCTTCACGGGAGTCAGCAGATGCAGTGTGGGATCCAGGCCCCAGCATTATGAAGATCGGTCCTGGTCCCGGCAGCCCAGCATCTCCAGGGGTGCGTCCACCGCGGGCCTGCTACGGGCCCCCTTCAGCAGAACCGCTTTCCCCATGGAAGACTGTCAGGAAAAAAACAAGTGACTGTTTAGTTAGGAGCATGGCTGAAGCAGTGGCAGAATAATCCACTCAGCCGTGTTGGGTCCAACGGCGGTCCACCCGCTGACCCTAGTTCAGGAGTTCTGATGCATACCAAATTGGGGAGGGTCTGAATTTGAAGTGTTCTGTGTTTTTCCAAGGGGAAGGTGAATGCTATAAAGTAAATTTATAACAGTGAGTGGCGTGATGACGTAGCCAGCTGGTATCATCATCACGCCGACATACATAAGGGAGGAGCCAGCCATGTTATGGGTCTTCTGCCGGCACTTTGACTGAGGGCACAGTTAGGAGCTGAGTGCTAATGCACATGTACTGTATTCACTGAGAATTTGTAATAAAGTTCAGTTCTAGTACAACATCCTCGTCCATTGTTATTATCAGGTTTGTGGATATAACACATATTCTTAGCTAAGTCAGTGATAAGTACCTATTTTATAAGTTTATAGCTATAAATAACACATAAATAATTTCCTTTTTGAGAAAAGGGAAAAAAAAATATCAAGCGAGAGCCAGGAGACATGCGCATCTTGTTCACTCACTTGTATTAAGTGAGAGTTGTGCACGAGCCCCCCTCTTCTGGAATGATAAGACGTAACGTAGCTGACAGAGCACAGATAGAAGTGAATTAGATCAGAACATATAATCAAATGATTTCAGCCTATCATAATGTCACGTCATCAGTCTGTAACGACGTATCTGGCAATCAGTCTGTTTAATTCTTGCTGGGTCTCAAACTGTTCAGATGCATACCTGTGCTTGAAATCCAGTCATGGGTGTTGAGACAAGAGTATTTCCACTTTACATCCAGCTGTGGATGTTCGGAATGCAGTAGATCCACTAACAAAGTGTTAGTTGTTAGCATAGTTAGCCATTACTTAGCACTAGCTTTGTCAGAGCTTGTTGCTGTTTTCAGGCACTTTTGAAGATTGCAGTTGGTCTCAACCGACACTTTAGTTTGCAACCCACCAATATGCTTTTGTCCTTAACCGCGACAAAGGAAAAATAATTTGTTTATTTCCACAAAAACAAAGTAGCTTCATCTTTTCCTCCACTCAGCAGTGAAGACGCAGGCTCTTTGCAACAGGTCACGTTGACTGATGGCTTGTCTCAGCTATGGTAGGGTCAGTTTGTGTGTTCATCTATTTGTGCTAAAAATATCTATCCATATTAATAAAATGAGTAACGAGTAATGCATCTGATCAAATTTCAGTAACTATAATGCATTACTTAATTTTTAAACAGTAATTTCATTACACAGCACATTACTGCAAAAGTAGTGGTGTTACAGTAACGTGTTAAAAGGTAACGCTTTACTGTAAAGCGTTACTCCCCACACTGATTTTCACACATGAAAGTCCAGGCCTAAAGTTTTTATTTTGCTATATTGTATACATTTGGTCCTGTTAGATTTGATTTCACACTGATTGATTGATTATTGATTTTTAAAGAAACATCTGGTCACACTTGTTAATTTGTATTGACTTGTTTAACAGCCTGCTTAATTAATCTGTGACCTGTAAGACCTGTAAGCATTGCCAAAGTAAATTAGGACCAAAGATCAGCTGCATCAGCCTCAGCTGAGCCAACTGATTATTGATTAGGTCAACCTTTTCAGTTATGAATTCATTACTAAACACAGGTTGGTTATCTTGGACCTCCCTGACGTGTTTTGTAGCTGTCACTCCTTGAATTGTTACCCGGCACAAATCCCACTTGAGTCCTAGAGAGCAGGAAATGCTCTGGGCGATCATTCACCTCCCAGACGGAAGATTCACTGTCACCTAAACACATCTGACAGGGTGGGAAAAGAGAAAAAAACAACTCAGGTTATGTTTGTAACACAGATTTAAATATAGGTGAAAAAGTTTATATGTTTTGTTGTCTTGTAACTAAAAGTGTGACAAAGTGGAGTCTGCTAGAGGCAAACAGGCAAGAACAGGCATAGGTATTAAGAATAAAATCAGTATTTTCCATATACAGCATTACAGTACACATCATAGAGTTTACGTAAGAGGTTGGGTTATTTCTGCTCTCACCATCATCACCATTATTCTGAGAAATGGGGGAGAGGTTGCCTTGGGGATATTTTCTGGTCACTGTTCACTAGTACAGCTAATTGTTGCTCTTCACTGTCCTCGCTCTTATCTCCTACTCATTCACTACTTTACTCATTGTTGAGGGTGTTGCTGCAAAAAAAAAAAAAAGCACTCTGAGGTGAGTGCAATATCCCCCGCCTCCGTTTTCTTTGAAGATCCCAATACTTACTGACAGAGAGCAGTTTCAACTTTTCAACATAATTACTGTGGCAGAGCCAAACTGTGATAAGCCCATCATCCACGAATATACAACAAAGTATACAACCCATAGTTGTAGGGCAGGTTCACGAGGTGAACCTGTATAGCAAGTATGGAGACCCTAAAGAGCTTTACACGTTCTATAGTAAGAGATCATAGGGAGTGCCAACCTTGACCTTTGACCTTTTGACCCCAAACCTGTAGTCAGAGGTTAGGGTCTCAGAGGGAACCTGTGTACCAGGTTTCGTGACCCTAGCTTTTTTTGTTGTTGAGATATACTTTATAAGGCATTTTAATGTTGACCTTTGACCTTGCGATCCCAAAACCACAGTCACACTTCAGGGTCACAGGGTGAACTTGTGTACCAAGTTTGGTGGCCCTAGCTTTACTCATTGTGCAGTAATAATGTATAAGGAACGTTAACCTTGACCTTTGGACCCCAAACCCATAGTCAGAGATCAGGATCCCAAGGTGAACCTGTGTAGCAAGTTTGGTGGCCCTAGCTTTACTCGATTTATAGTAATAGTAAATGTAGCATTTACCATAGTGCAACTGTGAGCTTTAACATTGAACTTTGACCCCTTGACCCCAAACCTATAGTTAGGTGAGGGTGTAAGTTGTCCAAGATGTGTTTTAGATACAACTACTGTATCTCTTTGAAAAGCCAACATCATTTCTTTCAGTAGTTATTGTGTTTAGAAGATTTAGGGAGAATTCTGACCTCTGACCTCAAGGTCATCCGATGAGAGTGAAATTCCAATATGCACATCATCAGAGTATATCAAACCATGGTACCAAGTTTCAAAACAGTCAGAACAAGACTGTGGGAGGAGTTGATTTCACAATACAGTTGCTGTTGTAATGTAAAATATGGAATATTAATAAATAATAAATATGATCAGGTATGAATTATTTAATTTATATTGATGTATTGGAATCTGAGCTCAAATCTCATTTCATATACATCAGAAAAGTTAATAACACTCGTAAGGGGCACCAGCTTCTATCTTTAAGAAGCAATTTGATCTTTAATTTCACTTTATACCTGTTTGATCACTCAATAAATTAATCAATAATCAGTCTCAAAAATTTTCCGTGAATTCGATACCTGGGCTTGAAACAGACTCAGAATGAAATAAATTCCCAACAACTTCTCATTTTTAAATATTTATTAAACGAAATGATTAATAGACATTGAAATAATTTCATTAATCATAAAATCAATCTTGTAAATGATAGATTAACAATGTCAATATTTTCGGAACCAGGGTTAAACTGAGAGATGAATTTCTATCAGTTTGAGTTAACAGATTATTAAAAACAACGCAAATTTATGGAGAAAGTTTATTAATTATGAAAAAGTCCTAAATTAATCTTAAAAAAAATAAAAACGGAATTTTAATGAAAAGAAGAGTTATGTTAAGGGCTTCTTAATTTGCATCTGATTAGATACACAAATTATTACCGAACCTCAGAAGTTTATTCAGCAGTGGAATTAAAGTTTTTGCAGCTCACATGCTTCTTGGTGATGATAGTTCTGTCGTCCGTCTTTTTGTGGATGTTAGGGGAAATATCTGCCCGCAGATATTTCAGGGTCCATAGTTCGACCTTTAAATTCAAGCGGTCGAACGGGGCTGGATCTTGGCCGTATGACCCACAGTTGAAACGGGTTCTAGCCAGATGGTGCCGACGTTTCTTCAGAGCGATGTGGGACAGCTGCGCGTTGATTCCTCAGCTGCGTCTTTTCTTCCTGGTAGACAAACGGCTGCAGAGGTCTTCGATAATAATTAAAAGATATCTAATCCGATTTCAAATTAGAAAAGAAAACTTTCGGACTTTAGATAAAAATAGTAGCTTCTGGTGGGTGCTTGGTCAAGAAAAATATTATAATATAAAGTCAAGATTAAGTTTACATTAAAATCAAACAAACGGTGGTTTTACAGAAAGTTTAACAAAGAAAAAGTGATGAATAAAAATTGGAGTTTAACTCCGATTAAGAATTGAGCTCAAAGAAATAGGAATTCCTAGGTATTTAAGAGAAAAAGAAAATACAAAGTTACATAAATTACAAGTTATCTGCTCTGTGTTCAGAAAAGCGACATGTGGTCAAAGTCCTTTGTTCTCCCTTGCTGTGTGTAGACAATGGAGCAGATCAGGAGAAAAGGGAGGATGAAAAAGAGTCCGGAGCAGAAAAGAGGCTGACGAAAAAAAGTGACGAAAAGAGACTGGGGGCAGGGGTCTCTCTGCTTTTATAAGCTCTGTTGAGTTTCGCGGGCTCCCGGCCTGACCGGAATCTCAGCCAATGAGCGTCCTTCGTGGGCGGGCTCGATGAACTTTTAGTCCAATAACAGGCCTTGTCTGTGAGAGACCAATAGGATGGAGAAGCTGGGGTTCTATGAAGACTGGTGACACGTGATATCAGTCCACAGGAATACACAGTTTTAAATACATTGGAATGTACTGTTACAAACTTATGTATAACTAAACTAACCTTAGTGTATCTTATAAGCAGTGCTTCTAAATCAACATGCAGGAATAAACATTCATTTAACATTAACATGCATATATATATAAAATCACAGATTAATGCATTTCACACATATTATTGATTTTCCACATCAAAACATCAGAGTCCATCTGCATTTTCATAGTTCTGAAAAGAATGAAGGTTTAGAATTGAGTTTGTAATAATGTACTTTAAAGTTGTTTAAATCCAGCATGTCCACAGTTTAAGGAAATTAGCTGAGTCGTGGATCTGTGTAGGTTTTATGGGGGCAATAAAAGTGAAGCCGGACATTGGGGAAATTCCTTAGGCTGGTTTTAACAAAAGAAAGGGGATTTCAGCTGTGGCCTGGGGGAAGAAAATCCATTTCTTTGCGTTATTCCTGGGTGAACAAAAATGTCTTTAAGCAGAAAAATAATTGTTGCTGAGCCAAAGTGAGATGATGCTACACTGTCTATAAAGTGAGGTGAAACAGGAGGTCATAGGTCAGGGGCTACAATTCCTGCAAAAATCATCCGATCAGAACCAAATTGCAATATGCACATTCTCAGTGTATATCAAACTGTGGTACCAAGTTTCAAAACAATCAGGCTAAAACTGTAGGAGAACTTGATTTCACAAAAGTGGGACAGACGGACAGACCCATAACACAATCCCCCTTTGGGCTTCGACCGGCGTGGGATAATAAAAAAAAGCACTGAACTGGACTGAATGGTACCTTAAAAGAAAATTTAAAAACCAGACTTTTTAAAATGTGTGCTCTCTGTTCCTCACGTTCCCTGTTGGGCCTCCAATGTAAGCCGTTCTGCAACCCTCACTCCAGGAATCCTTGGACCTCTCCCTCCTTGCTGGATCTACCTCTCAGTTTTCCTGGATCTCACCTGACCATCTGCCCACCTCACTGGAGCTGCACGTAAACCTACCTCTGCATATTACCAGAGAAACATTCTATTAACCTCATCACAGGAAAAGCCCCCCCACCCCGTGCATACCTATCTAAGAAGACTCCTTTCCCTACCCAGATCAATCCCTCTGTCTCCCCTTGTACCTAAGAACCGCCCGCCACCTTCTACACCAGAGGTCACCAACTAAAACTGCAAGAAGTCAGATAAGTTGGTCCTTCTCCTCAGCCGAGGTCCGAACTAGGTGTGGGAATCTTTAGGCGTCTCATGATTCAGTTATGATTCAGAACTGCGATTTGATTCTAAAACCATTCTCAATGGATCTTGAAGTATTTTTTTTTTTCTATTCAGGATTTTTCCCTTCCATTGTGTGACAACTTGGTCCTTTGAAAGCAAAGTATTTGCAATGACCTATGAATTTACTTCCAACATCTTTTATTAAAACAAATGGAAGAAGAAATCTGACACATGGACAAATTCATCTCAAAATGTGCTTTTAAGAACTGTCATCCTTTCATGGACATTCTTTCAGAAGACCACAGCTGTCTACAGACAGGCCAATATCATTTAACTTGATTTCACACATTATTTTATTAAGCTCATGTTTTGGCTACTTTTAGCGCTATATTAATTTTTAAAAAAAATAAAATAAAATAAAATGAATTCTTTGTTAAATTTCAAACAAAGTATGCAATTTAAATTTTTATAATACAGGAGAACACTAAATGGGCTGCACGGTGGCGCAGTGGTTAGCACTGCGGCAGCACAGTTTACCCTTGGCCGGGGGATTGTGGGGATCGTGGGATCGTGGGTTCGATCCCAGCCCCCGACCAACAGTGATCTGTGTGGAGTTTGCATGTTCTCCCCGTGTTGCGTGGGTTTACTCCGGGATTTCTCCGGTTTCCTCCCACATGCCAAAAACATGCATGTTAGGTTAATTGGCTGTTCTAAATTGTCCCTAGATATTTGTTTCCTATAGGCCCTTAGAATAGAGGGTTAGTATTAATGAAAGCACTTTGAGTGGTCTTTGTGACTAGAAAAGCGCTATATAAGTGCAGGTTAGTTAGTTAGTTAGTTAGTAAATGTGTTTGTTTACTCCAAATAAACAGGTCTAAAATTCTAAAATCTACAATTAAAACCCTAAAAATGTTTTCCAGAAAACAAACTAAATTGTATTACATTTTTAAAAAAGTATTAATATAATACTTAATATAATACTTAATACTTAATATAATAATTAAGTATTAATATCTAATACTTTTTAAAAAAGTATTAATATCTACCCCCTCATGGATCGTCACCTTATCGTGGTGGGGGGGTTTGCGTGCCCCAGTGATCCCAGGAGCTATGTTGTCCGGGGCAATTTGCCTCTGATAGGGTCTCCCAAGACAAACTGGTCCTGGGTGAAGGGCCAGACTAAGAACGATCCAACAGACTCTCATGAATTGTATATCAAGGATTCAGTGTACCCCGCCTGGTATGGGGTTACCGGGGCCCCACCCTGGAGCCAGGCCTGGGGGAGGGGCTCGAAGGCTAGCGTCTGATGGCCGGGTTTCCACCCATGGGACCCGGCCGGGCTCAGCTCGAAGGAGTTACATGGGTCCGCCCTCCAGTGGGCTCACCACCTGCAGGAGGGATCATGGGGTCCGATGCTATGTGGATCAGGTGGCGGTCAAAGGCGGAGACCTTGGCGGACTGATCCCAAGCTTTCTAAACTGGCTTTTGGTACGTGGAATGTCACCTCTCTGGTGGGGAAGGAGCCTGAGCTGGTGTACGAGGTTGAGAGATACCGGCTAGATATAGTCGGCCTCACCTCAACACACAGCTCCGGTTCCGGAACCAGTCTCCTGGAGAGGGGCTGGAGCTTGGCCTTTTCTGGAGTTGCCCCGGGCGAGAGGCGACGAGCAGGGGTGGGTATTCTTGTATCGCCCCACCTTGCTGCCTCTATATTGGAGTTTTCCCCGGTGGACGAAAGGGTTGCTTCCCTGCGCCTTCGGGTTGGGAAACGGGTCCTGACCATCATTTGTGCCTATGCACCAAATGATGTTTCAGAGTACCCACCCTTTTTGGAGTCTGTGACTGGGGTGCTGGAGGGTGCTCCTCTTGTAGATTCCATTGTCCTACTGGGGGACTTCAATGCGCACGTGGGCAACGACAGTGAAACCTGGAGGGTGATTGGGAGGAACGGCCTGCCCGATCTGAACCCGAGTGGTGTTCAGTTATTGGACTTCTGTGCTAACCACAGTCTGTCCATAACGAACACTATGTTCAAGCATAAGGGTGTCCATATATGCACCTGGCACCAGGACACCCTAGGTCGCAGGTCGATGATCGATTTTGTTATCATGTCATCAGACCTGCGACCGTATGTCTTGGACACCCGAGTAAAGAGAGGTGCAGAGCTGTCAACTGATCACCACCTGGTGGTGAGTTGGATCCGATGGCAGGGGAGGAAGCCATTCAGACCTGGTAGACCCAAACGTATAGTGAGGGTGTGCTGGGAGCGTCTGGCTGAGGCCCCCTGTCCGGGAGGTCTTCAACTCCCACCTCTGGAAAACTTCAACCACATTCCGAGGGAGTCTGGAGACATGGAGTCTGAATGGGCCATGTTCTCCACCTCTGTTGTTGAAGCGGCGGCCCAGAGCTGCGGCCGCAAGGTGGTCGGTGCATCTCGTGGTGGCAACCCCTGAACCAAGTGGTGGACACCAGTGGTGAGGGGGGCCATTAAGCTGAAGAAGGAGTCCTATCAAGCTTGGTTGGCTTGTGGGACTCCCGAAGCAGCTGAGGTGTACCAGCAGGCCAAGCGGAGTGCAGTTCGGGTGGTTGCTGAAGCAAAAACCCGGGTATGGGAGGAGTTCGGTGAGGCCATGGAACAAGACTTTCAGTCGGCCTCAAAGAGATTCTGGCAAACTGTCCGGCGGCTCAGGAGGGGAAAGCAGCTCCCCGTCCACACTGTATGGTGCGAATGGGACACTGTTGACTTCGACTGGGGACATCGTCGGGTGGTGGAAGGAATACTTCGAGGATCTCCTCAATCCCACTGATACGCCTTCCACAGAGGAAGCAGGGTTTGGGGACGAGGGGGATGACTTGCCTATCACAGGGGCTGAGGTCGCCAAGGTGGTTAAAAATCTCCTTGGTGGCCGGGCCCCGGGGGTGGACGAGATTCGCCCCGAGTACCTCAAGGCCCTGGATGTTGTTGGGTTGTCATGGTTGACACGCCTCTGCAACATTGCGTGGAGGTCGGGGGCAGTGCCTTTGGCATGGCAAACCGGGGTGGTGGTTCCTCTCTTTAAAAAAGGGGACCGGAGGGTGTGCTCCAACTTTAGAGGGATCACACTCCTCAGCCTCCCTGGGAAGGTCTATGCCAAGATACTGGAGAGGAGAGTCCGGCCGTTGGTCAAACCTCGGATTCAGGAGGAGCAATGTGGTTTTCGTCCTGGCCGTGGCACATCGGACCAGCTCTTTACCCTCTCGAGAATTCTCGATGGTTCGTGGGAGTTTGCCCAACCAGTTTACATGTGTTTTGTGGACTTGGAGAAGGCATTTGACCGCGTCCCTCGTGGATTTTTGTGGGGGGTGCTTCGGGAGTATGGGGTATCGGGCTTGTTGTTACGAGCTATTCAGTCTCTGTACGACCGTTGTGAGAGTTTGGTTCGTATTGCGAACACTCGGTCGGAGTCATTCCCAGTGAGAGTTGGACTCCGCCAGGGCTGCCCTTTGTCACCGATCCTGTTCATAATTTTCATGGACAGGATTTCTAGGTGCAGCCAGGGAATGGAGGGTGTCATGCTTGGTGACCACAGGATCTCATCTCTGTTGTTTGCAGATGATGTTGTCCTGTTGGCTTCATCCAGCAATGACCTACAGCTCTTGCTGGGACGGTTTGCCGCTGAGTGTGAAGCGGCTGGGATGAGAATCAGCACCTCCAAGTCCGAGTCCATGGTCCTCAGCCGGAAAAAGGTGGATTGTCCTCTCCGGGTTGGGGACAGGCTCCTGCCCCAAGTGGAGGAGTTTAAGTATCTTGGGGTCTTGTTCACGAGTGAGGGGAGAATGGAGCGAGAGATCGACAGACGGATTGGAGCAGCATCTGCAGTGATGCGGACGTTGTACCGGTCTGTTGTGGTGAAGAGGGAGCTGAGTTCTAAGGCAAAGCTGTCGATTTATCAGTCAATCTACGTTCCTACTCTCACCTATGGTCACGAGCTTTGGGTAATGACCGAAAGAACGAGATCGCGGATACAAGCGGCTGAAATGCGCTTTCTCCGTAGGATTGCTGGACTCACCCTCAGAGATAGGGTGAGGAGCTCAGTCATCCGGGAGAGGCTCAGAGTAGAACCGCTGCTCCTCCACATTGAAAGGAGTCAGTAGAGGTGGTATGGGCATCTGATTAGGATGCCTCCTGGACGCCTCCCACTTGAGGTGTTTCAGGCACGTCCCACTGGGAGGAGACCCCGGGGCAGACCCAGGACTCGGTGGAAAGACTATGTCTCCCAGCTGGTCTGGGAACGCCTTGGTATCCCCTCTGAAGAGCTGGAGCAGGTGGCTGGGGAGAGGGAAGTCTGGGCTTCTCTGCTTGAACTGCTGCCTCCGCGACCCGGACCTCCGGAAAAGCGGTAGAAGATGGATGGATGGATGGATATTACTATCTAAAAAAAACAATTTCATAAAAAGTCCACCTCTATACTGCATTTTCAGTACAGAAAAACTGTTTCAAACTGTAAGACAAAAAAGATAAAACTGATATTGTTCTTCTATTAAGACAAGGCAAAGGGATGTGTTATACCTTTGACATGTTTCGATTGACAGTCGACTGACAGTTGACAGTCAAAGTTGTTGGACGCCAGCATCATCGAGCAGATCAACACATCTCCCTGGATCTCAAACCTGGTGGTAGAAAAGAAGAAGATGGGCGACCTATGACAGTGTATCGACCTCAGAATGGTAAAGAAAGCAGTGATCCCTGACAAATATCCCCTGCCCACAACAGAGGAGCTGATGGCAGCGTTCCATGGCTCGAAGGTTTTTTCCAAACTAGACCTCCACCAAGCCTACCCACAGATTCCCCTTCACCTGGACAGCTGCAACCTAACAGCCTTCATCACCCACATGGGAGTATTCAGGTACACCCGCATGCCCTTTGGCCTTAGCTCAGCCCTGAGCTGTTTTCAAAAGATCATGGCTACCATCTTCGCCGGTCTCCCAGGGGCGGTGGTGTGCTTGGACGACATTGTGGTGCATGGCGCAACAGCGGCCTCCCACGACATCCACCTTGATAAAGTCATAGAGGTACTAGCAAAACATGGCTTCACACTCAAAGGGAAGAAGTGCATCTTTGGAGCAACGACCGTCAAGTTCATGGGTTTCCGCCTGTCTGCTGAAGGTCTGAATCTCCTGCACTCAAACATCAAGGTGATACTGCAGCTGCCTGAACCATCATGCCCCTTGCAGCTCTCGTCCTTCTTAGGCATGGTGAATTTTTATGGGCGTTTTATCCCTCGGTACTCAGATGACAGAGCCACTGTGTGCCCTCCTGAAGCAGGATGCAATCTGGGTATGGACCCCGGCATGCTCTGCCGCCGTCAGTGAATTAAAGACGCAGCTCACCTCCCCACCAGTGCTCACCCACTTAAACCCACCAAACCCCATGTTCATGACGTGTGACACTTCCAACACAGCAGTGAGAGCTGTTTTATCACAACTGCAAGAAGGAACCGAGCGTCCAGCGGAGTTTGCCTTGAGGTCACTCACCTTGGCCGAGAAGAAGTACTCAGTGGGAGAAAGTGAGGCACTGGCATGCATTTGGGTGCACGAATGCTGGCACATGTACCTCGCTTTCATTCGCGAGGGCTGGCCAGCCAAGGTGCCGGGGGAATTGGCTGGAACGACGTCTGCGTGGCAAGGGAGTACTGCACGGTGATTCTGGAGGCACTCAAAGGCCACATCCTGACCATGCTACACGAGGGTCACCTGGGCGTTGTCAGGGTTAAACAATGGTGTAGAGGCTCAGTATGGTGGCCAGGGATCGACAAGGACATGGAGGTCATGGTGAAAGACTGTGTGCCCTGCCTGGCCTGTGTGAAAACTGGCGTGCCACCACCCCCACTCCTGCAACCCCTGCCATGGTCATCAACCCGGTGGAAACACATCCAATTGGACATATGCAGTGAACTGCATAGCACCCCCCAGCACCTACACTTTCTATTAGTGGCCTACGACCTCCGCTCGAAGTGGCCCAAGGCGTGGCCTTCCGGCTCAGTCACCACCGACGTAGTCACCAACTTCTTCACCTCCCTTTTCACCCGCTGGGGTGTGCCGGACGCAATCACAACGGACAACGGACCACAGTTCACCTCGGCGGATTTCGAGGCCTTCATGAAAGAATGGGGCATCAAGCATATAAAAACAGGGGGTGGGGGGGGGATTCAACCAAACCCTCAAGAACGGTCTCAGGGCACATCTAGAGAATGGACTCCCATTTTCAACCGCACTATAGAGCACCCTACTGCATTATAGAGCAACACGTCATGCCACAACCGGCAGCTCCCCGGCATTACAGCTGCTGATGAGATGAGCCCTCCCCTGGACCAACTACGCTTCCCAGTGGTTGCTACACCGCTGGAGATGCCCTTACCTGGAGGGAGGGTGATTGAATAACGACAATGGATGAAGCAAAGGTTCAACAAGCACAGGATGAGAGAATCTGGACTCCAAGTACTGGACTGGGTTCGGATCCGACATCCCAACGGCGCCCACAAGTTGCAGTTGTTTTGGACAACACCAATGCAGATCACAGCGCAGTTGGGTCTAGCCACTTTTCGTCTCGCTGATGGGTCACGGTGGCATGCCAGCTGCCTCAGAAAAGTGACACCGGCTTCAGCCCCAGACCAGGAGACAGTCGCGGACATGGCGTGACCAGGCTGGGACTTCAACGACACAAGACCCACAACCCCCGACGAACATCCGTTGGAGCCAGCAGCGGTGGTGCGACCCAAGCGCCGCTCAGCCCGGGTCCGAAGGAGACCCCACTACCTTAGGGACTTTGTAACTTATTAATGGACTCTAAAGTGTAGCCAGGACACAACCAATAACAGTGGCAGAATAACCCACTCGGTCACATGGGCATACCGGTAAACCACCCAGGTGCCCAGGTAGCTGTACAGAGTTTTTTGGGGGGTTTTCAAGGGGGGGTGGGAGTGAATGTGATGTTTGGACGTGGTGGCTTGCCATAGGTGACGTCATCATGTGGCGAACTGGCTGTGGGCAATACGGCACCACCCTTCTGTATATAGTTCAGTTGTGTATTGAATAAAGGAGAGTGCAGTTCATGCTCACTGTCCGCGCCCCATTTTCAGACATAACAGGTTCATCCTTAGCCCAAGGGTTAAAATATGTTGAGATCAACCATAATGATATTGTGGCTATGTGCTCAAAAAACCAACCAAAACACAGAAAATGCATTCAAGTTCCTTACCTCAGAATACGTCAGTTTGTTCCATCTTTAGTCAATAGTCACTGCCTTTCACACCATTTACCCAGTTTAAAATTGCTTAAATTAAACTCAGAGATAAATGTGGGATGGTGGACAGCTGAATCGCAGTGTTCATGCAGGCATTCAGGTTTCAAATTCCATTGTTTTATTTTGTGGTGGGTTCTACGAGGGTAAGGCACATTAAATAATTTGGATACACCTAAAGTGCATAATGTGAATGACCAGCAACGCTACCTGGAGATTCACTCCTCCAGGAAAGTACAAGAAGGAACACAGGTTTGGGATACACACTCCGACAACAGATGTGAGTTCAAATACAAAAATACATTTTATTTAAACAGCTTGTATTTTGAAAACATTCATATACATTAAGGATAAAATTAGCATCACACTGGTTTGTTTTGATTCTCCTGAAATTATGGCACAAGATAAAATTAACTAATGAAAATAATACAGACTGAAAACATTAAGAAATCAAAATGAAACCCCCAAAAAAATATTGCAAACATCCACAAAAGAGAAAAACAAAACACAGCAAATTAACATGCAAAACAAACTCGAGCAGGATCATGCTAGCCACAAAATTCAGGCATAACCATCCATCCATCCATCCATCCATCCATCTTCTACCGCTTTTCTGGAGGTCCGGGTCGCGGAGGCAGCAGTTCAAGCAGAGAAGCCCAGACTTCCCTCTCCCCAGCCACCTGCTCCAGCTCTTCAGAGAGGATACCAAGGCGTTCCCAGACTAGCTGGGAGACATAATCTCTCCACCGAGTCCTGGGTCTGCCCCGGGGTCTCCTCCCAGTGGGACGTGCCTGAAACACCTCAAGTTGGAGGCATCCAAGAGGCATCCTAATCAGATGCCCATACCACCTCAACTGACTCCTTTCAATGTGGAGGAGCAGCGGTTCTACTCTGAGCCTCTCCTGGATGACTGAGCTCCTCACCCTATCTCTGAGGGTGAGTCCAGCAATCCTACGGAGAAAGCTCATTTCAGCCGCTTGTATCCGCGATCTTGTTCTTTCGGTCATTACCCAAAGCTCGTGACCATAGATGAGAGTAGGAACGTAGATTGACTGGTAAATCGACAGCTTTGCCTTAGAACTAAGCTCCGTCTTCACCACAACAGACCGGTACAACGTCCGCATCACTGCAGATGCTGCTCCAATCTGTCTGTCAATCTCTCGCTCCATTCTCCCCTCACTCGTGAACAAGACCCCAAGATACTTAAACTCCTCCACTTGGGGCAGGAGCCTGTCCCCAACCCAGAGAGGACGATCCACCTTTTTCCGGCTGAGGACCATGGACTCGGACTTGGAGGTGCTGATTTTCATCCCAGCCGCTTCACACTCAGCGGCAAACCGTCCCAGCAAGAGCTGTAGGTCATTGCTGGATGAAGCCAACAGGACAACATCATCTGCAAACAACAGAGATGAGATCCTGTGGTCACCAAGCATGACACCCTCCATTCCCTGGCTGCACCTAGAAATCCTGTCCATGAAAATTATGAACAGGATCGGTGACAAAGGGCAGCCCTGGCGGAGTCCAACTCTCACTGGGAATGACTCCGATCAAGTGTTGGCAATACGAACCAAACTCTCACAATGGTCGTACAGAGACCAAATAGCTCATAACAACAAGCCCGATACCCCATACTCCCGAAGCACCCCCCACAAAAAACCATGAGGGACGCGGTCAAATGCCTTCTCCAAGTCCATAAAACACATGTAAACTGGTTGGGCAAACTCCCACGAACCCTCGAGAATTCTCGAGAGGGTAAAGAGCTGGTTCGATGTGCCACGGCCAGGACGAAAACCACATTGCTCCTCCTGAATCCGAGGTTCGACCAACGGCCGGACTCTCCTCTCCAGTATCTTGGCATAGACCTTCCCAGGGAGGCTGAGGAGTGTGATCCCTCTAAAGTTGGAGCACACCCTCTGGTCCCCTTTTTTGAAGAGAGGAACCACCACCCCGGTTTGCCATGCCAAAGGCACTGCCCCCGAGCTCCACGCAGTGTTGCAGAGGCGTGTCAACCATGACAGCCCAACAACATCCAGGGCCTTGAGGTACTCAGGGCGAATCTCGTCCACCCCCGGGGCCCGGCCACCAAGGAGATTTTTAACCACCTTGGCGACCTCAGCCCCTGTGATAGGCAAGTCGTCCCCCTCGTCCCCAAACCCTGCTTCCTCTGTGGAAGGCGTATCAGTGGAATTGAGGAGATCCTTGAAGTATTCCTTCCACCGCCCGACGATATCCCCAGTCGAAGTCAACAGTGCCCCATCCGCACCATACACAGTGTGGACAGGGATAACCATCAGGCATAACCATCATGCAGCAAGGCAATTGAAACAGGCCATGACACAGCCAGTTAGACAGCAAAATATATTAAGACAAAACAATAGTAGATTGTTGACGATCACTGCACAGACCGGCCGATTCATGCCTGTAAAAGTGCACAACATTCAACCTATGGCCAGCAATAATTAAGGCTCAATATTTGGCTTTTACATACCAAACTGGAGGCACAGCTGGTGTCAAAATGGTGAAGAGGAAGAACAGCAAGCCACCAGTTAAGAGAATGACAATGATTACAATCAGTGACCGAAAATAGGAAGCTGTGAGAAATTACAAAAGTGGCTTGCCTCGAGAAAAATAACTACTGAGCGCTCCAACCCCAGCATAGCGGCCAGCAAAACTACCACCACACTGCAAGCAGGAGCGTGGATGTCAAACACAGAAAAGTCACTTTGTGTATTAAAGCATGAGCGATGGATAACTTACATAGATCAGAAAAGACACGGTGCGCCAGCGACCACGGCAAATGTCATCCTTTGCATGGGCTAAACAGACTTCTGTTGGTTCATAGACAGGCATACACCCGTATTGTGAGCAGCATCTAGGGTTACACATGACGTCAGTGGTCACGTGCCACATTGTTTTTCTGCCATTTTGGATGGCAAATAGTGTGGATCCTGTGTTGAGAATAACAATAATTCCATGAGCACGTACTCAGTCCGACTTGCCATGGTGTTGTTCATTTTCCATTACGACTGAATACCGCCTTAAGTGAGTGAGATCTTTACAGCAAAGCGGCCCAACACTCCCATGACATTGTTTGTATGTGACAAGCAAAACACAAGATGGATATCGAGGCGAGCCTGCTGCTCGCTGGCTTTTTGTCAGAGTAAAGGCAAAAAAGGAGAGCCAGGACAGGCTACAGGTGGCGAGACGAAACACTGGAAAAGTGCTGGAGAGTTCAGGAAGCCATGGAGCAGCGGAAGATGTGAGGATACAAACTAGATCCAGTGTTGCCAACTTGGCGCTTTTGTCGTTAAACCTGACAATTTTTCAGCCCCCCCCCCCCCCCCCCCGGATGACTTTTTTTGTCAAACGCGACAAGCAACAAATCTAACAGCTTTTCCTGGTGTTATCAAAGACTTTTCTGGTGTTTTGGACATTGACGTGAAAGTGCGCGATTGCTCTGTAGTTATCATCCTCAACAAGCAGTGGGTGGTACCGTGAGGCTCTCCTGTCCCCTTCCCATCCCAAAGCAATCACAGGCAGTCTCGGTCAGTCTCACAGCAGCCTCGTGCAGCAGCAGTGTTGCAGTGACAATAAATTAAGTTTTTTTTAGTACAAATTGAATGCTGCAGTAGTGGCAAAGTGCTTTAGCCTTCTTCCCAGCAACAGGTTGAAGCCTTCCCTTAAATGTACGCAGATCATCACTTCCTTGTGGCAACGTATCGTCACTTCCTGTTTTGCTGTCTGCCTGTGTGGTTTGCTCTCCTTACTCTCCTGAGCTTTGGGTTAGCCACTAGCTATGGCTACTAGCTCTCCTTCCTCACCTCCTCTGGTGTGCTCTCTCTGTCAGATGTTTAGCTACACCTCTGCCTCTTTTAGCGATAACGGTAAATGTAATAAATGTTGTCTTTTTGAGGCGCTCGAGGTGAGGTTGTCTGATTTGGAATCCCGGCTCCGCTGCATTGAAACACCATCTGCGCCAGTTACTCTTGACGGACGCCCCTTAGCTGCAGCGGAGCTAGCTAGCTTAGGCCCCCCTGTTAGCGGTCCTCCGGTTCTCCTCAGCAGCGAGGAGACTGGGTGGGTGACGGTGAGAAGGAAGCCTAGTCGCAAAGCCCCGGTTAACCACCAACCTGTTCACGTTTCTAATCGTTTTTCCCCGCTCAGCGACACACCCACTGAGGAAAAATCTCTGATCATTGGCGACTCTGTAGTCAGAAACGTGAACCTAGAGACTCCAGCGGCCATAGTCAAATGCATTCCTGCGGCCAGAGCAGGCGACATCGAGTCAAATTTGAAAATGCTGGCTAAAAGTAACTGTAAATACTCCACAATTGTTATTCACGCCGGCATTAATGACATCCGTCTCCGGCAGTCGGAAGTCACGAAACTTAATGTAGAATCGGTGTGTGACTTTGCAAAAACAATGTCTGCCACTGTAGTATTCTCTGGGCCCCTCCCCAATCTGACCAGTGATGACATGTTTAGCCGCTCGTCATCCTTGAACCGCTGGCTGTCTGTGTGGTGTCCTGCAAATAACGTGGGCTACATTGACAATTGGAGCTCTTTTTGGGGAAAACCTGGTCTTATGAGACGAGACAGCATTCATCCCACTTTGGATGGTGCTTCTCATTTATCTAACAATCTGGCATCTTTTTTATCCAAATTTCCAAAAACCGTGACTACTCAGAGTTGGGACCAGGAAGCAGAGTCACAGTCTTACACGCCTCTCTGCAGCTCCTCTTCATCCGCCACCCCTCAACTTAGCTCCTGTCTTCCCCATCAGAGAATCGTTGTCTGCTCCCTCCAAAGTAAATAAAAATATAATGTATAAGCATCCCAAAGTGATTAAGCAAAATATTGGTAAAACTCAAATTAAACATAAAGCCTCTAAATTGAATGATTTGGCCTCTGTTCCTCCTCATAATTTAAAAATTAAATGTGGTTTATTAAATATTAGGTCTCTAACTCCCAAGTCTCTGTTAGTCCATGATCTGTTAATTGATCATCAGATTGATTTAATTTCCCTTACAGAGACTTGGTTAGGGCAAGAGGATTATGTTGGTTTAAATGAATCAACTCCCTCTGGTTATTTAAACTGTCAAAATCCCAGAAGTTCTGGTCGTGGAGGAGGAGTAGCAACACTTTACCATTCCAAATTACTAGTTAATGTAAAGCAAAAAACATGTTATAATTCCTTTGAGGGCCTGGTCCTCAGTGTTGGGCACTTTAGCAATTTTAGGTTAAACCCAATTTTATTTGCCATAGTTTATTGTCCCCCATCAACCTACTCAGAATTTTTATGCGAATTTGCTGATTTCTTAGCTGATTTAGTGCTGAAATCTGATAGAATAATTATAGTAGGGGACTTTAATATACATGTGGATGTAGATAGTGACTGCCTTAATGTGGCAGTTAATTCAATATTAGACTCGATTGGGTTTTCTCAGAAAGTAGGAAATTCTACTCATTACCTCCACCATACATTGGACCTTGTTCTGACATATGGCATAGAAATAGAAAATCTTGTAGTGTCTCCTCATAACCCTGTACTGTCAGACCATTGTCTGTTAACCTTTGATTTTACTATTTCTGACTATTTGGCTCCTAAAGAAAAATATTATTACAGTAGATGCCTCTCAGATGATGCTGTTACTAAATTTATGCAGATTGTTTCCTCTATGCCATGTGTCAACACAACGGAAATAAGCTATAGACAGCTTGCTCCTTCTGTAATTGATAACATGGTGGATAGTGTTACAGCTTCTCTGCATCAGACTCTAGAATTGATGTCCCCCTTAAAAAAGAAAAAGTCTAATCAGAGATTTCTAACTCCTTGGTTCAACACAGAAACTCGTAGCTTAAAACAGAAGACTCGTCAATTAGAAAGAAAATGGCGCTCCACTAATTTAGATGAAATCTATTTAGCTTGGAGAAATCATCTTTTAATTTATAAAAAAATCTCTTAGAAAAGCTAGAACGAGTTATTACTCTGCATTAATAGAAGAGAACAAGAATAATCCCAGGTTTCTTTTCAGCACTGTAGCCAGGTTGACAAAGAGTCAGGACTCTGTCAATCCTAGCATTCCCTTAGAGCTTACTAGTCAGGACTTTATGAACTTTTTCAATAATAAAATTTCATCCATCAGAGATAAAATCAATCAGATTCTTCCCACAGTTAACTTAAATACTGTAACTACTACAACTCCTTCTATTGATGTCTGTCTTGATGTGTTTACTCCAATCAACCTTTGTGAGTTAGACAAAATAATTTCCTCATCCAAACCTTCAACTTGTCTTTTAGACCCTATTCCTACTGATGTGGAGCCCATAATTCTGACTTATGTGACTCACATGTGGCAGGCTGGAATTCAGCCTAGAGAGACTTTGAGCTAGCCAGGTGTATTGACATCACACCTCAAGAGGACGAGGTGTCTGCACCCCGTGGACTCAGAAGGAAGGAGAAGATTACCCAGCCTGACCTTTTGGGGGTCAGAGAGGAGAACAGAAGGACGCTGGGTGTTCTATAACAGATGAAAGGATATAACTGGGTCGTGTGACTTTTGTGTGATGTATTGTGACTTGTGTGTGAGGTATTGTTCGAGATAAGTGTATAAATGTATGTGTGTGACTGCGCCCTGTCTCTTTTCACTCCGATCGAGAGAGGACGTAGGATGAATGAGAATTAAAGCAGATACTGGAAAATCATCCAGTCTCCTCAATTCTTGACTCCTACAATTGGTGACCTACGCATGAATCTGAGCACGCCGAGGCTGGAGGACAGCCTCGTGATCGATATGGAAGAGCTGGGAGACAGTCACTCAGACCCGGATTCACCGAGGGGTGCCAGCAGGGGCACAAGACTGATTAAGCTCCCCGAGTTCTGGCAAAACGACCCGCACTCGTGGTTCCAGCATGTGGAGTCGCGGTTCCTGCTCGGGGGAGTATCAGCGGACGACATTAAATTCCATAATGTCATTGCGACGTTCGACAGCCACACGGCTCGGTGTGTGCGGAGCCTGGTGCAGCAGCCACCCGCTGCCGGCAAATACGACGCGCTGAAAGCCACCCTCATCAGGAGTTTCGTGCTGTCGGCTGAGGCAAGAGCCAGGCAGCTACTGGACCTGCGCGACAGGGGTGGACGCAGGCCGACTGTCCTCATGGAGGACATGCTACAAATGATCGGGACGGACAATGACGCGTTCCTATTCAAACACATCTTCCTGCGGACCCTTCCAGCACACACGAGAGGTCCCCTGTCCAGCAGACGGTGTGTGAACCAGCAGGACTTCCGCGAGTTGGCCCAAGAGGCGGAGCGGCTCCTCAACGCCTGAGAGGAACAAGAGGCTTCCGTGGCAGCGGCAGACCTCAGCGCGGCGGCCGGGGGCAGTGTGGAGCCAGAGACAGCAGTGACCACCTCAGCGGCGACAGCAGCGGCAAGATTCCGTGGCAGGGGAGATGACGGCCTCTGTTTTTACCATCGACGTTTCGCTGGGAAGGCGCACAAATGCATCCCACCCTGCAAGTTCAAAAAGCAGGGAAACGACCGGGCCGGGAGCCGTTAGCAGCTTCCACTCTCGGCGAACGGAACAAGTTGCTTTATCTGACAGACATGGGCTCCGGGTGGCAATTCCTAGTGGACACCGGAGCCCAGAGGAGCTTCATCACTGCGACCTATGCTGATCGGGTCGCTGGACCCCGCGGAGACGGAGCGACAGCGGCCAACGGCTCCAGCATCAAGTCGTACGGAGAGAGAATCTTGTCTCTGTCCTTCCACGGCCGCGCCTATGAGTGGAACTTCATTGTAGCGGCAGTGAGCTTCAATATGTTAGGTGCTGATTTTCTGTGTTCACATGGTTTGTTAGTTGATCTGGCCAACAAACGCCTAGTAAATGCACTCTCTTTCTGTTCTATCCCTTGTGCAGCCCGGGTGTCCCCGCCGCCAGTACAGACCAACGTCGCCACAGCAGGTGGTAAGTTCCACAGCCTTCTACACCAGTTCCCAGCACTCACAGTTCCCACTTTTTCAGCTAAGGTGGCGAAGCACGGGGTGGAGCACTTTATTACCACGAGTGGTCCACCGGTTTTTGCGAAGGCTCGGCGCTTGGATGCAGCTAAACTCTCCATTGCGCGCGAGGAGTTCGCCAACCTGGAAAGGTTGGGCATAATTCGCCGCTCGAAGAGCGCCTGGGCTTCCCCCCTCCATATGGTACCTAAAGCTGACGGCTCGTGGAGACCTTGTGGCGATTACCGCAGGTTGAACAATGCCACAGCGCAGGACCGATACCCGATTCCGCATATCCAGGACTTTTCAGTGCACTTGGCGAAGGCGCGCATTTTTTCTAAAATAGACCTGGTCCGCGGTTATCACCAAGTCCCGGTCCGACCAGAGGACATCCCCAAAACAGCCGTAATAACCCCGTTTGGGCTTTTTGAGTTTTTACGCATGCCTTTTGGCCTTAAAGGCACCGCACAAACCTTCCAACGGATGATGGATGCAGTGTTGTGCGACGTTTCTTTCATTTTTGTCTATTTAGACGACATTTTGGTAGCCAGCACCTCCGAGGAGGAGCACGCAAAACACCTCACGACAGTTTTTCAGAGGTTAGGAGAGCATGGGTTGATAATCAACCTGGCCAAGTGCCATTTTGGCGTGGCACAAATCGATTTTTTAGGGCACCGCGTTTCCTCGGAGGGAGCAGTTCCTCTGCCGGCCAAAGTACGCGCAGTGGCAGATTTTCCCCAGCCTCGAACGGTAAAAGCGTTGCAAGAATTTTGGGGGATGGTAAATTTTTACAACCGTTTCATACCCCACGCAGCGCAGCTTATGCAGCCTTTGTACACCGCGCTTAAAAAGCAGAAGCCCTCCCATGTGATTGAGTGGTCCCCGGAGCGGGAGCGCGCATTCACAGAGGTTAAACAAGCACTGGCAAACGCGGCACTGTTGGCCCACCCAGACCCAGCAGCCCGCATAGCGCTAACCACAGACGAGTCAGATGTGGCCATAGGGGCCGTTGTAGAACAGCAGGTTGCCGGGGTTTTGGCAGCCACTCGCATTTTTCAGCAGATCCCTACGCGAAGCTGAGCGAAAATACAACGCGTTTGACAGGGAGCTGCTGGTGCTCCACTTGGCTATTCGCCATTTCCAGTTCTGGTTGGAAGGGTGGCGTTTCACCGCGTTTGTCGACCACAAACCGCTCACTTTTGCGATGTCCAAAACTTCAGAACCGTGGTCAGGGCGGCAGCAGAGACAGCTGGCCGCAATTTCTGAATTTACCACCGATATTCAGCACGTAGCCGGTAAAATCAATGTGGTGGCAGACTGTCTGTCACGCGCAGTAACAGCACCCGTCCGCGCGGAAACGAATTGCGCGGCTGCTTACCCAGAGCGCAGTAACAGCGCGGACACGCGCGCGGCTCCGGTCCACGTGGGAATAGATTATGCAGCCATGGCGGCGGAGCAGAGCAAGGACGCGGACGTGCGCGCGCTCCTGTCTGGACCAACAGGGTTAAGGCTGGAACGCAAAAGTCTACAAACCGGTTCCCCCCCGCTTATCTGCGATGTATCCACAGGGCGACCGCGCCCGGTGGTGCCAGCCGCGTGGCGCATTTTTGACACCGTGCACTCCCTAGCGCACCCAGGGGTGCGCGCTTCGGTGAAAATGGTGGCGGAGAAGTTTGTTTGGCCGAGCCTGCGCAAGCACGTGAAAGAGTGGGCTAAAGCCTGTATGGCTTGCCAGCGGGCGAAAATTCACAGGCACACTAAAGCGCCCTTAGAACCGTTCCACATTCCGGCTAAAAGGTTCGATCATGTGCACGTGGACCTTGTGGGCCCCCTACCCACATCACAAGGGTTCACGTATCTCTTGACGATGGTGGACCGAACCACTCGTTGGCCGGAAGTGGTCCCGTTAACATCGACCACAGTGGCAGAGGTGGCACGCGCTTTTTTAACAGCCTGGGTAGCGCGGTTCGGGGTCCCGTCAGATATTACGTCTGATAGGGGACCTCAATTTGCGTCGGAACTGTGGTCAGCAGTGGCCAGCGGCTTAGGAGCGGCGGTACATCGCACGACTGTTTATCATCCCCAGGCCAACAGTTTATGCAAGCGTTTTCACAGGTCTTTGAAGGCAGCCCTCAGAGCGTCACTGACGGACACAGATTGGGTAAACAAGCTACCATGGGTTTTATTGGGGTTGCGTTCGGCACCCAAAGAGGATCTAGATGCCTCACCAACAGAATTGGTCTTTGCACAACCGCTCAGGCTGCCAGGCGAGTTTTTACCCGACCACACGGCACCAGGGACCTCCCCGATCCGGGGGTCTCTGAGTAACACGGGAGCAGAAATGCTCCCGGGCCCCACTCATCACTCTTTCCCGCGTGTGTTCGTGCCTCAGGCTTTACGAGACGCAGAGTTTGTTTTTGTCAGGCACAATGCGCAGCGGCATAGCCTCCACCCACCTTACGACGGTCCATTTCGAGTGCTGGAAACTGGGGAGAAATATTTTGTGCTAGATTTGGGGGGCAGGAGGGAGACAATCAGTATCGATAGATTAAAACCTGCTTTTGTGTTGCATAACGAGTATGTACGGCCGGCGGGCGCGCCTCGACGCGGCAGGCCTCCAAAGGGGCGGCCCCTGGACCCCCCACGAGGGACAAATAACTCTTCTCCCCCTCACTCCACAGATGCACAGCAGGACAGCCCAACACAGACCAGGAGACCTGCATACAGCAGATTCGGGAGGAGATTGAAACCCAGGCTGCATGCAGAATGATGTGGTTTTTTGACCAGGTTGTTTAGAGCGTGCTGTGAGATTATGTTGGGGGAATGATGTATACTGTATGAACATTGTATTACTGTATGTGTGTGCCCAGCCTTTCGCGTGGGAGGGGGGAGTGATGTGGAGCCCATAATTCTGACTTATGTGACTCACATGTGGCAGGCTGGAATTCAGCCGAGAGAGACTTTGAGCTAGCCAGGTGTATTGACATCACACCTCAAGAGGATGAGGTGTCTGCACCCCCGTGGACTCAGAAGGAAGGAGAAGATTACCCGGCCTGACCTTTTGGGGGTCAGAGAGGAGAACAGAAGGACGCTGGGTGTTCTATAACAGATGAAAGAATATAACTGGGTCGTGTGACTTTTGTGTGATGTATTGTGACTTGTGTGTGAGGTATTGTTCGAGATAAGTGTATAAATGTATGTGTGTGACTGCGTCCTGTCTCTTTTCACTCCGATCGAGAGAGGACGTAGGATGAATGAGAATTAAAGCAGATACTGGAAAATCATCCAGTCTCCTCAATTCTTGACTCCTACACCAGGTTATTTAAAGAAGTCTTCCCACTTATTGGTAGCTTTATTCTTCATATAATCAATTCTTCATTAACTTTAGGCCATGTACCGCAGGCTTTTAAAACTGTGGTAGCGAAGCTGGACATCCACACAGTCCAGAGGGTGGAGAACCTGGTCAACCACCCACCGGACAGCGACAAGTACAGCGCATTGAAGGCTGCGCTTATCAGCCACTTCACCCCCTCGGTGCAACAGCAAGCAGAGGGGCTCCCGGCGTTGACGGAGTTTGAGAACGACAGACCTGTAGACCTGATGGGGAAAATGCTGAGGTTGAGAGACTCCGAAGATGACAGCTTTATCTTCACCCACCTTTTCCTCAGGATCCTACCGCCAGCGGTGAGAGTGACCCTGGCCGGTTCACCTCTGTTGGCCCGGCGAGACTACCACGAGCTGAGCCAGGAGGCGCAACGACTCGTCGACGCCCACAAACGGAGCATGGCTTCGGCAGCGGCAGCAGAGCTAGGCGCAACGTCCGGAGACGGCATGGGGCCAGAGGCTGCAGCACCAGACTCACCAACGACAGCAGTAGCAAGGGCCAGGCGACACTGAGCGGACGACGTCCTTTGCTTCTACCATCGCCGCTTTGCAGAGAGGGCGCGCAAGTGCATTCCACCGTGCCATTTCAAGCGCTCGGGAAACGCCAAGACCGGGGGTCGGTAGCAGCTGCGGCCCTCGGGGAGGAGAACAAGCTGCTCTACCTGAAGGATGCACGCTCGGGGAGGCATTTCCTCGTGGACACAGGCTCCCAGCTGAGCTTCATCACGCCTTCCTACGCGGACCGGCTGGTGCCTTCCAGTGGTCCCCGGGTGTCAGCAGCGAACGGCTCAGTGATTAAGACCTTCAGTGAGAGGACTCTGCTTCTGTCTTGGCAGGGCCGTGCATTTGAGTGGACTTTTGTTGTAGCGGCAGTCAATTTCAACATGTTAGGGGCTGATTTTTTGTGCTCACATGGTTTATTGGTTGATCTTACTAACAGACATCTGGTTAATGCACTCTCCTTTCACTCTATTCCCTGCACAGCTCGAGTGGCCCCGCCAACTGCACAAGCCAACATCACAGCTGCAGGTGGTAAGTTCCACACACTCCTCACTCAGTTCCCAGCACTCACGGTCCCAACGTTTTCGGCGACAGTGGCTAAACATGGGGTGGAACATTTTATTACTACCACTGGCCCACCCGTTCTTGCAAAAGCTCGGCGCTTGGACTCAGCTAAACTGACCATAGCATGGCGCATGGCGCTCACTACTGACGCGTCAGATGTGGCCATAGGGGCGGTCGTTGAACAGTGCGTGGCTGGGGCCTGGCAACCGCTCGCGTTTTTCAGCAAAACCTTGCACGATAGCAAGCGAAAATACAGTGCGTTTGACAGGGAGTTGTTAGCTCTACACTTGGCCATCCGCCACTTCCAGATCTGGCTGGAAGGATGCCGTTTCACTGTGTTTGTGGACCACAAACCGCTGACTTTCGCAATGGCCAAGATTTCGGAACCTTGGTCGGGCCGGCAGCAGAGACAGCTGGCCGCGATATCGGAGTTTACTACTGATATCCAGCATGTGGCAGGTAAATATAATGTAGGGGCAGACTGCCTCTCACGTGCTGTGGCGACTCCAGGCCCCGTGGGGGCAGACTCTGCAGCCATGGCCGCAGACCAGGGTAGCGACGCGAAAGCGCGCGCGGCCCTGTCCGCGTAGGGATAGATTATGCAGCCATGGCCGCGGAGCAGGTTAGCAACGCGGATGTGCGCGCGCTCCAGTCTGGATCAACAGGGTTAAGGCTGGAGAACAGGGTGCTGCAAGACCGTATGCCCCCTAATCTGCGATGTCTCCACTGGACGACCGCGTCCGGTTGTGCCAGCCGCATGGCGCCGCCGCGTTTTTGACTCGATCCATTCTCTGGCGCACCCGGGGGTGCGCTCGTCGATCAAAATGGTAGGAGAGAAATTTGTATGGCCGTGCCTGCGCAAGCAAGTCAAGGAGTGGGCGGCAGCCTGCGTGGCTTGTCAGCGAGCCAAAATACACAAACACACTAGAGCTCCCTTGCAGCCTTTTCACATCCCGGCTAAGCGGTTCGATCATGTGCATGTCGACCTCGTAGGCCCCCTCCCGCCGTCACAGGGGTGCACACACCTTTTGACAATGGTGGACCGCACCACGCTTTGGCCGGAAGTGGTCCCACTGGCATCAACCACAGCCGAGGAGGTGGCGCGCGCATTTTTAACAGCATGGGTAGCGCATTTTGGAGTTCCGTCGGACATTACGTCCGACAGAGGTCCTCAATTTGTTTCCGAGCTCTGGTCAGCGATGGCCCGCAGCCTGGGGGTAACGATCCACCGCACTACCGCGTACAACCTGCAGGCTAATGGTTTATGTGAATGTTTCCATAGGTCATTGAAAGCAGCCCTCAGAGCGTCGCTTACGGATGCAAATTGGGTGGACAGGCTACCATGGGTTTTATTGGGGTTGCGTTCTGCACCTAAAGATAAAAGCCTCCCCAGCTGAGCTAGTTTTTGCGCAGCCACTCCGGCTGCCCGGGGAGTTTCTCCCGGATAATCCTGCGCCAGAGTGCCCCCCCGCTCAGCGGTTGCAGAGCGACACGGGATCGAGCACGCTTCCTGGCCCAGTTCATCACAGCTTCCCGCGCGTTTTTGTGCCTAAAGCTTTAAAAGATGCGGAGTTTGTTTTTGTCAGACATGATGCCCATCGCCCAAACTTGCGCCCACCTTATGATGGACCATTTAGAGTGCTGGAAACAGGAGAGAAGCATTTTTTGCTAGATTTGGGAGGCAGAAAGGAAGTGATTGGCATAAACAGGCTCAAACCCGCTTTTGTGATGGCTGACGAGGCTGTGCAGTTGGCGAGGGGCCCCCGGCGCGGCAGACCCCCTAGAGGGTATTCCCCAGAACATCCACAGAGATTGACTAACAGTTCTAACCCACAGGCAGCAGCCCCACAGCAGGAGGACACTGCGGAGGCAGTAAAGCCGGCTTACAGCAAATACGGCAGAAGACTAAAGCCTAAGCGGCATGTGGACTGATATGTAGTGATTTTATTATGACATGCATCTTTAGTTATGATTGTTCCATCGTAGACGTTTGGGGGGGGGGGGGTCATGTGGGGCACATATGTTGGTTTCATATGCTCCACAGATATATTACTGTATGTTTATTGTGTGCTTCACGTCTCAGGGGAACAAAGGGACTGAGCCTCCTAGGGGTAACGGGAGGGTGTGAGATTTGGCCTTTTGTTTCAAGGAGATGGCCTTGAGAGATTTCCTGACCACCGGAGACTAGGGGTGGATGGCGTTAAGATCGGGGGAAGTTTACATTGTGACTGGGATTAAGTACCATGTGACTGTATGTTTGATTAAACACCATGTGACTGTAGGTTTGATGTCCTGGGTATAAAAGGACAGATGTGAGAAGATTCATCCTCTTTTTCTGCTTTGGAATGTTGGAGTATGTGATTGTAAATAAAGCTGAACCTGAGGAATAAACTCAGTCTCGTCCTTCAACACATCTCCACAAAACGGCTGTAATTAAACCCTTACTCAAAAAGCCAACGCTAGATCCAGGAGCTTTAGCTAACTATAGACCAATCTCTAATCTCCCTTTCATTTCAAAAATCTTAGAAAGAGTTGTTGCTACGCAATTATTTGACCACCTGCAGGGAAATGGTTTACTTGAAGAGTTTCAATCTGGGTTTAGAATCCATCATAGTACTGAAACAGCCTTAGCGAAGGTCACTAACAACCTCCTCATCGCATCTGATAATGGACTGGTTTCTGTACTTGTCCTTTTAGACCAGGGGTCACCAACGCGGTGCCCGCGGGCACCATGTCGCCCGCAGGGACCACATGTGTCGCCCGCAGGCCTGTTCTAAAAATAGCACAACTCGCAAGTGCGCTGCAGATGTAATTTTTTCTGCCGCTATTTTTTATTTTATATTTTTTATATTTTTTAAAATCACACTTGCATTTATATAGATTTTAAAATGACAATGTCTTAAAAATAAAAAAAAATGAAAATATGTTTATTATACGTAAAGTTAAGGTGAACTCTGACCTAGTTCAAAGGTCAGTATTGTGCGCATGACAAAACCTTTGCGCTTGTGGAGCTTAAGCTTAGCTAGCGGGCAGTTAAGATGGTGGGCGCAGTGCGGTTTCCAAGCCCAAAAACATGGCAACAAAAAGACAGAAAATTTATCATTTTCAAAGTGAGCGGGAGGAAGAGTTCTTTTTTACTACCGTGAAAGGAAGCTGCGTGTATTTCATTTGCGGGGCGATGGCGAAGCGCCACTTCACTACCCACTCTTTTTTTTTTTTTTTTGGACTTATCTTGTACCCGTAGGTAGATTTGTTCTGCAGTCCGGTAACAAGCCACCAGCCGCTGCATGCGCAAGCGCCCCTTAACTCCCTAACCTGCATGTTTTTGCATGAAAAATGAGAACATGCACCACCAGAACATGCAAACTCCACACAGATCACTGTTGGCCGGGATCGAACCCACGATCCCTCGGCCGAGGGTAAACTGCTGCCGCAGTGCTAACCGCTGCTCCACCGTGCACATAAGCACTCTCGGTGCTTGTTTAGTTTCTTCTCATGAAAGGACAGTGCTGGTTGCTCAAGCATGATTCTTGGCAAGAACTGTATGGATATAATTCCAGTGAAGAAGAACACACAAAAGTGTGTTTATTAAATGTAACAGATTTTGAGCAGAATTGCAGCAGATTTGTTCAGTTAAAAATGTGATAAGATTTATTTAATATGAAAGTTGATTTTTCTTAAATGTTGCATAACTTTTTCAAACATGGTTCAACATAGTTCATGAATTAAAAGGGTTTAGTTTTTTATGGTTAAAAGGGACTGGTGAAAACTGGACATTTTTTTATGAAATGTAGAAGGGATCATCTGAACAATTGCTGAGATTAATAAAAATAAAGTGTTGAATATTGATCTTGTCTGTTACCCACTCTAAGTTATTGATAATTATTTATTTATGTGTGTGTGTGTGTATATATATATATATACACACACACACACACACACACACACACACACACACACTATTTGTTATTTTAGAGGAGTGTGTCAAGCTGGTGCCCTTCACATGACTCGATACCCATGAAGTAGCTCTTGGTTTCAAAAAGGTTGGTGACCCCTGTTTTAGACCTTACTGCAGCTTTTGATACTATCAATCATAATATTCTACTTGATAGATTAGAACACTATGTTGGACTTAATGGAACTTCGTTGCAGTGGTTTAGATCTTATTTATCTGATAGGTTCCAGTTTGTTCATGTAAATAATGAGTTTTCTTTCAACTCAAAGCTTAGTCATGGAGTTCCACTGGGATCTGTGCTAGGCCCTACTCTTTTTAGTTTATATATGCTTCCGTTAGGCAACATTATTAGAAAGCACTGTATACATTTTCATTGTTATGCAGATGGCACACAATTATACCTGTCAATGAAGCCAGATGATAGTAATCAATTAGCCAAGTTAGAAGCCTGTCTTAAGGAAATCAAAGCTTGGATGACTTGTAATTTCCTGCTATTAAATTCAGATAAGACTGAAGTTATTCTTGTTGGTCCAAAAAACCTTAGAAATTCCTTTCCAAATCAAACTTTCAGTTTGGATGCGGTTACTCTTTCTCTTAATAGCTCTGTGAGGAACCTTGGAATTATTTTTGATCAGGATCTGTCCTTCAATTCACATATCAAATTTGTTTCTAAGACTGCCTTCTATCATTTGCGTAATATTGCCAAGATTAGGAGCATCTTGTCTCAGAGTGATGCTGAGAAACTGATCCACGCTTTTGTTAGCTCGAGATTAGATTATTGTAATTCTTTATTATCAGGCTGTCCTAAAACATCTTTAAAAAGTCTTCAGCTGGTCCAAAATGCTGCAGCAAGAGTTTTAACAGGTACTAGAAAGAGAGATCATATCTCTCCGGTTCTGGCCTCCCTTCATTGGCTTCCCATAGAGTTTAGAATTAAGTTTAAAATCCTTCTTCTTACTTACAAAGCTCTAAACAATCAGGCTCCTTTTTATTTAAAAGATCTGATACTACCGTATTATCCTAACAGAGCACTACGCTCCCAAAATGCAGGATTACTTGTAATACCTAGAATCTCCAAAAGTACAATGGGAGGCAGAGCCTTCAGTTATCAAGCTCCTCTCCTGTGGAACCAGCTGCCAATCTGGATTCGGGAGTCAGACTCGATCTCTGTTTTTAAGAATAGGGCTAAAACCTACCTTTTTGATATAGCCTACAATTAGGGAGGGATCATGTGTTTCTGAACCCTCCCTTAGTTATGCTGCTAATAGGTTTAGTCAGCCGGGGGACCTCCAGTAATGCACTGGGCCTCACTCCTTTCCTCACTCGCTATGAAATATTTTTTTTGCTGGTCATTAACATTTGTTTGTTCTCTCCCATAGATTGAGTCCCCATCGTGCTGTTTGCTCTCTACATGTCTGTTCTTTTCATCTTCTCTATCCCCTCACCCCCCAGCCAGTTGCAGCAGATGACTGCCCTTCCCTGAGCCTGGTTCTGCTGGAGGTTTCTTCCTGTTAAAAGGGAGTTTTTCCTCTCCACCGACGCCAAGTGCTTGCTCACAGGGGATCGCCTGATTGCTGGGGTCTTTCTGCAACTGTGGGGGTTCCCCCTACAGTTGATAGTGCTATGAGATGACTGTTGTTGTGAAATGGCGTTATATAAATAAAGTTGAATTGAATTGAATTGAACTGAATTAGAACAGTATAACGCCAAGGCAGGGCAGGGTGATAAAGCTGCTGTGACCGCCCCAGCAGGTTGCTTTTTTTCTTACCAGCGTCAGTGTCAGTGCTGCCGGACTCTTTTCTTTTTTCCCTCCGAGTCCAAACTCATGTTCACTTTTTATGTTTGTTGCAGTGCTCGTACAGTAAAGAAACATGAGCTGACTGCTGCTGATGTGACTGACTGGCAGTGGCAGACAGGGAGGAGCAGCCAGCCAGCCCAAGTATGAGCTGATCGGATCGATTAAGAGCAAGCTTCAGTTTCTGGTGATATGTGGGTGCTCACATAAATCAAAACTTTTTTTTTTTGGGGGGGGGGGGGTGCACATGGAAATGCCAAAACTATCATATATTTGGCCTTTTTATAAAGTTTGATCATACTGTGGGAATCCCTCTCAGTATATTCACACTCAGACTTAAGACAAAAGGGAACTGTCATGGGGGTTTGTGTGTGGATGTGGGGGTGGGTGTTGATGTGAACAGTGGCAAAGAGAATCGGAATTACAAATGCTTTGATGTTAAGGCAGCACACAGAGAAGGCTGACCGAGTGGTTGGATTTAAGAGCAGAGGTGCATGAGAACTGTACTCTTTTGCTGCTTGTGTTTCTAGACAAATGTAGAGAGAGAGTGAATAAAGCTTGATATGATCTGGACCTCTCTGCCTGATTATTTCTCTCTCCACACTGGTGACCCTTGACGCACAATGGAATACGAGGTGAACACCCCGGAGATGATCCGGACGGGTACCAGCAACGCGTGCGCCGTTTCGGTCAAACTCCCAGACTTTTGGCTATACGACCCGAAGTCTTGGTTCCTCCACACCGAGGCCCAGTTTGCGCTCCGGGGAATAACGGCAGATGACACCAGATACTACTACGTGGTTACAGCGCTGGATGCACGCACAACTCAGCAGGTGGCGAGCCTGCTCCAACTGCCCCCAGCCCGTGACAAATACGGCGCTCTCAAAACCGCGCTGACCCAGCGCTACACACTCTCAGACTGTGAGAGAGCGGAGAGGCTCCTGACGCACTCCGAGTTAGGAGACGGGTCAGCGGTTGAATTGATGGAGAAGATGTTGGCATTGATGGGCACACATGCACACATGGGCTCACCTTTTCCTCCGGAACCTCCCGATGGCGGCCAGAGTGGTCCTTGCCAATTCGCTGCTGCTGGCCGTGCGCAACTACCGGGTGCTAGCCCAGGAGGCAGATCGGATCATCCTCACCACCAGAGCCCTCACAGTGAACACAGCGGCGTTGGAACCCAGCGAGACGGCCAGCGGAGGCGAGGAGCCAGCGATGATGGCTGCAGCAGGGGACAAGAAGCATCGGAGAGACACGCTCTGTTTCTACCACCGCCGTTTTGGAGAGGACGCACGCCGATACGTGCCACCGTGCCAAGTCAAGCGTTCGGGAGACGCCAGGACCAGCAGTCGGTAGCAGCTGCAACCGCCGGTGAAGCAAGCAAGCTACTCTATGTGACAGATTCATGCTCGGGGAGACGGTTCCTCGTGGACTCCGGCTCCCAAAAGAGCCTCATCCTGCCGTCCTATGCCGACCGGCTGGCGGGAACTAGCGGCCCTGAGCTGACGGCCGCAAACGGCTCAGACATTAAGACTTTTGGTGAGAGGACGCTGACTACATCCTTGCACGGCCGTACATACCAATGGACATTCGTCATAGCGGCACGCAGCTTCCCCATTTTAGGCGCTGATTTTTTGTGTGCACACAGACTACTAGTCGATGTTGCTAACAGATGCCTGATTAACGCTATGTCTTTTGATTCTATCCCCTGTACAGCTCGAGGAGCCGGGCCAACAACACTAACCAGCGTCACAGCTCCAGGGGGTAAGTTCCATACACTACTCACCCAGTTCCCAGCACTCACGGTCCCGACGTTTTCGGCGGCCGTCACTAAACATGGGCTGGAGCACTTTATTACCACCACCGGGCCACCCGTTTTTGCAAGACTTCGACGCCTGGATGCAACTAAACTGGCCATAGCGCGCAAGGAGTTTGCCAACTTGGAAAAGTTGGGCATCATCAGGTGCTCAAACAGCCCGTGGGCATCCCCGCTACATATGGTTCCTAAGGCCGAGGGATCGTGGCGACCATGTGGAGATTTCCGCAGATTAAACAACGCCACAGCACACGACCGTTACCCCAGCCCTCATATTCAGGATTTTTCCGTTCACCTCACCGGGGCACGCATTTTTTCCAAGATAGACCTGGTCCGCGGTTACCACCAGGTCCCGGTGCGCACTGATGACATACCTAAAACAGCAGTAATAACCCCGTTTGGTCTGTTTGAGTTTTTACACTCATGTCAATCATCACTGTTTTCTTCCTGCATTACCGACTGCACTATATAGTTCTCCACAGTATCTGCTGCTGGCTAATATATATTTTAACTGTTGACCAGTATCACTTAATCTTATCCTACACTTTATTACATGTATAGTTTATTTCTCTTATCTTATCATGTTTAATGTTGCAGCATTGTACCGAGACAAATTCCTAGTTTGTGTACTACATGAACAATGGCAATAAACCTGATTCTGATTCTGATTCTGATTACACATGCCTTTCGGGTTAAAAGGAGCGGTGCAGACATTCCAACGCATGATGGATGTGGTGTTGCGCGATCTGCCGTTTGTGTTCGTCTACCTGGACGACATCCTCGTAGCCAGCGCGTCCGAGGACGAACATGTAGCCCACCTCAGGACAGTTTTCCAGAGGTTGAAGGAGCACGGATTAATAATCAACCCAGCAAAGTGCCAGTTCGGGGTGGCGGGGATCGATTTTTTGGGCCACCGCATCTCACCGGAGGGTGCGACACCCTTGCCGGACAAGGTGCGCGCCGTGGCGAATTTTCCCCAGCCTCAGACGGTCAGGGCGCTGCAGGAGTTTTTGGGGATGGTTAACCTCTACAATCGTTTCCTCCCCCGCGCAGCCCAGCTTATGCAGCTGTTGTACGCCGCGCTTAAGAAATGGAAACCGGCGGACAGAGTCGACTGGACTCCTGAGCGGGAGCAGGCGTTTTCCGAGGTTAAAACAGCTCTGGTGAACGCCGTACTGCTGGCGCACCCGGACCTGGCGGCTCGGATAGTGCTCACTACCAACGCCTCGGATGTGGCCATAGGGGCCGTTGTGGAGCAGCACGTCGCCGGTTCTTGGCAGCCACTCGCCTTTTTTAGAAGGTCTTTGCGCGACAGTGAACATAAATACAACGTGTTTGACAGAGAGTTACTGGCTCTCCACCTGGCCATACACCACTTCCAGTTCTGGCTGGAAGGGCGTACCTTCACTGCGTTCGTAGACCACAAGCCGCTAACGTATGCGATGGCCAAGGTTTCGGAACCATGGTCAGGCCGGCAGCAGAGACAGCTGGCCGCAATCTCAGAGTTTACAACCGACATTCAGCATGTGGCCGGTAAACTCAACGTGGTGGCGGACTGCCTCTCGCGCGCATTAGTGGCCCCAGTCTACGTGGGGATAGATTACATGGCCATGGCCGCTGCGCAGAGCGGCGATGCGGACGTTTGTGCGCTCCAGTCTGGACCAACAGGGTTAAGGCTGGAGAGCAGAGTACTGCAAGACGGGGGGCCCCCCCTAATCTGTGACGTCTCCACGGGCCACCCATGCCCGGTGGTCCCACGTGCTTGGCGCCGCCACGCTTTTGAGTCGGTTCACTTCCTGGCACACCCAGGAGTGCGTGCGTCAGTCAAAATGGTGGGAGCGAAGTTTGTCTGGCCGAGCCTGAGCAAACAGGTGAAAGAGTGGGCTGCAGCCTGCGTAGCGTGCCAGCGAGCTAAAGTGCACAGGCACACAAAGGCCCCCTTGGAGCTGTTCCATATCCCGGCTAAGCGGTTCAACCATGTTCACGTGGACCTCGGGGGCCCCCTCCCGCCATCGCAAGGGTTCACGCACCTCCTGACAGTGGTGGACCACACCACGCGCTGGCCTGAAGCAGTCCCGCTAGCTTCTACTGCGTCTGCAGAAATTGCACGCACTTTTTTGACGACATGGGTGGCACGTTTCGGCGCCCCTTCGGATATCACATCCGATTGGGACCCGCAATTTGTTTCCGACCTCTGGTCCACCATGGCCTGGAGCCTGGGTGTCTCACTTCATCGCACGACTGCGTACAACCCACAGGCCAATGGGTTATGCGAGCATTTCCATAGATTGCTTAAAGCAGCGCTCAGGGCTTCACTTACGGATGCAAATTGGGTGGACCGGTTGCCGTGGGTTCTATTAGGGTTGCGTTAAGCACCGAAGGAGTATTTTGCACCCTCCCCAGCAGAGCTGTTTTTTTCCCAGCCGCTGCGGCTCCCAGGGGAATTTTTTGCCGGACAGCCCCGCGCCGAACACAGATCCATCCACCACTTTCACCGCGTAACGCAGTGGCAGGAACGGTACCCGGTCCGATCCACCACTGTTTTCCACGCACTTTTGTACCAAGGGTCTTGAAGGACGCGGCGTTCGCATTTGTCAGGCACAATGCCGGCTGGACACCCTTGTGCCCGCCCTACGAAGGCCCGTTCAGAGTGCTGGAACCCGGAGAGAAACATTTTGTGTTAGACTTGGGGGGACGCAGAGAAACAGTCTGTATAGACAGGGTTAAGCCCGCTTTTGTGTTATCAGACGAGAAAGTGGTGCTGGCCCGAACTCCTCGGCGCGGATGACCCCCACTGAGAACTCCGCAGGTAAATGACTCGTCAGATCAGTCACAAGGGCATGCTAATGATGTTTTCCTCCCTCCCAATGTCCCCCCACAAACGGACGCACCTCCAACCTCGAAGCTGCAGACCCCACGTTACAGCCGCTACGGACGAAAGCTGAAGCCCAGAGGACATGAGGGTCAAGGATCAGTCTGAGTCTGGGGGGGGGGGGGATCCCTCTCAGTATATTCACACTCAGACTTAAGACAAAAGGGAACTGTCATGGGGGTTTGTGTGTGGATGTGGGGGTGGGTGTAACAGTGGCAAAGAGAATCGGAATTACAAAGGCTTTGATGTTAAGGCAGCACACAGAGAAGGCTGACCAAGTGGTTGGATTTAAGAGCAGAAGTGCATGAGAACTGTACTCTTTTGCTGCTTGTGTTTCCAGACAAATGTAGAGAGAGAGTGAATAAAGCTTGATATGATCCGGACCTCTCTGCTTGATTATTTCTCTCTCCACAGAATATTGTATCGCCCCTAAAACTATTGTATAGCTAGCAACACAACACTGTCCAGCAGTCAGAGAGCAGAGGAGATCTACACCACTCAGGTCTAGATTGCAAATGAATTGTGCATGTGCAAACCCCCCGCCAAACCTGCCCTGTTTTACAGAGTGGGATGCAAATGTTTCTTCACTGTCAGTTAGAGATGGCCTATTTAAATGGCAAAATTAAAACAAACAAACGAAGAATCAACAGAAGAAAGTTAATTTGTAGTTCTAAACATATTTTGGGTGGTTTTTACTCACTTTTTGTCTCTCCCGTGACATTATTCTTCTCTACTACAGAGTCCATTACAATTACATGCAAATGACCACTTATGCAAATTAGGTGATTATGTCATTTATCGACTTTTGTCGACATTTAGGACAGCCAGTAGCTACTTTCCTTACTGAGAAGTTGGCAACAGTGACTAGATCACATATGAAGGTAAGCTAATGATTGCTCATACTAGTTAGCACTAATTAGTCCCTCGTACTACATTGTAATCACGGCAAGTTATCGCTATTAGGTACTAAAATATGTTACAGACGTGGACAAAATTGTTGGTACCCCTCTGTTAATGAAAGAAAAACCCACAATGGTCACAGAAATAACTTGAATCTGACAAAAGTGGTAATAAATAAAAATTCTATGAAAATTAACTAATGAAAATCAGACAATGCTTTTGAATTGTGGTTCAACAGAATTATTTTAAAAAACAAACTCATGAAACAGGCCTGGACAAAAATGTTGGTACCCCTAGAAAAGATTGAAAATAATGTGACCATAGGGACATGTTCAACCAAGATGTGTCCTCTAATTAACATCACTGGTGTCTACAAACTTGTAATCAGTTGGTCGGCCTATTTAAAGGGTGACAAGTAGTCACTGTGCTGTTTGTTGACATGGTGTGTACCACACTAAACAGGGTCCAGAGGAAGCAAAGAAGAGAGTTGTCTCAGGAGATTAGAAAGAAAATTATAGACAAGCATGTTAAAGGTAAAGGCTATAAGACCATCTCCAAGCAGCTTGATGTTCCTGTGACTACAGTTGAACATATTCAGAAATTTAAGATCCACGGGACTGTAGCCAACCTCCCTGGACGTGGCTGCAGGAGGAGAGGGATAATACAAATGGTAACAAAAGAGCCCAGAACAACCTCTAAACACATTCATGGTGAACTCCAAGGTCAAGGTACATCAGTGTCAGATCGCACCATCCATCATTGTTTGAGCCAAAGTGGACTTCATGGGAGACGACCAAGGAGGACACCACTGTTGAAAACAAATCATAAAAAAGCCAGACTGGAATTTGCCAAACTGCATGTTGACAAGCCACAAAGCTTCTGGGAGAATGTCCTATGGACAGACAAGACAAAACTGCAATTTTTTGGCAAGTTGCTCAGCTCTATGTTCACAGACACAAAAATGAAGCATACCAAGAAAAGAACACTGTCCCTACTGTGAAACATGGAGGAGGTTCTGTTATGTTCCGGGGCTGCTTTGCTGCATCTGGCACAGGGTGTCTTGAATCTGTGCAGAGTACAATGAAACCTCAAGACTATCAAGGTATTCTAGAGAGAAATGTGCTGCCCAGTGTCAGACAGCTTGGTCTCAGTTGCAGGTCATGGGTCTTGCAACAGAATAATGACCCAAAACATACAGCAAAAACACCCAAGAATGGCTAAGAGCCAAACATTGGACTATTCTCAAGTGGCCTTCTATGAGCCCTGATCTAAATCCTATTGAACATCTGTGGAAGGAGCTGAAATATGCCGTCTGGAGAAAGCATCCTTCAAACCTGAGACAACTGGAGCAGTTTGTTCATGAGGAGTGGGCCAAAATACCTGCTGAGAGGTGCAGAAGTCTCATTGACAGTTACAGAAATTGTTTGATTGCAGTGATTGCCTCAAAAGGTTGTGCAACAAAATATTAAGTTAAGGGTACCATCATTTTTGTCCAGGCCTGTTTCATGAGTTTGTTTTTTTTAAATAATTCTGTTGAACGACAATTGATTTTCATTGGTTAATTTTCATAGAATTTTTATTTATTACCACTTTTGTCAGATTCAAGATATTTCTGTGACCATTGTGAGTTTTTCTTTCATTAACAGAGGGGTACCAACAATTTTGTCCACGTCTGTATGCTGTGTGTGTTAGTTAGCTCTTTGTCTGCATACAGGAGACAACGGTGTTGTTTGTTCAAAGTGAGCTTTCCACCACTGGGTTAAATAGTAGCAAAGATGCATAATATCACATCACTCACTATCCTCTATCACTGTTTTCAACAATGATGATGCCGTGGTCGGGTTGACGCCACTCTACCTCCCGTCTGCCTCCACCGGGGCTGTGAATTTGTTTCAGGTCACTCCGTCCAGCTACCTCTGGATTTCTTTAATCAGCTACCAAGCACAGAAAAGTCTGCACCTCGTCAGTGGACCACGGTATGATTTGTGTGTAGCCATTTATCTCATTGATTACATTCACTCACGCTAGCTGTTGGTAATTTGACTGTTCGTTGTCGTCCAAAATGGCGCAGTAAACAAAAGACACGTGACCCGTGTGACGTTGGTGCAACCCCTCTATAGACACTGAGGCCACACTGCAATCAGTGTGCTGCAGTGCAACAGGTGTGGCCAACCACAGGTGATCGAGTGAGGGAAAAATCCCTCCTGCCACACTTTCTTTTTCACTTAAGAATTTATGATTCACGTTCACATTGCCATTCACAACTTATACACAATAAATGTACGATTGTAGGTGTTTATAGTTACAGTCATGTCACTAGAATTTTCTTGATTAAAGTGAGAGAAAAACAGTGAGGAACTAAACCTCTCACACATTACACCTCTTCCTCTCCATTATCTCACTTAACATTCATGATTCTCACAACCTCAGAGGTCCCTTCTTTCATATAAGGTAAAATTGGTAAAATATTGCTATATGGTTGATTTCTGTATGTTTCAGTGTGAGGAAACAGCAGTTCTTCAAATAGCCACTTACATTCAAGAGCAGAAAAAGAGTAAAAATTAAAGTTTTAGTGTGTGAGTGAACGAATAAAACCAAAAACAACACGCTTGATTTTTTTTTTTTAGTGTGCATATGTATGATCTTTACAGAGCACACATGCAGACTTGTTGTTCAGCCATATTGGGCTTCAATTACGTCACCATTGGCTGGCTGGCCGGCTGGCCGGATGGATGGATGGATGGATGGATGGATGGATGGATGGATGGATGGATGGATGGACCTTTTAGTTCTTATTAGCAAAATACTAAACTTTCAGCAACAGGCAAAAATAAACTTGTTTATTTTCAACATAACATAATCTACCTACATAATCCAGTTAACCATTACAGCAGTCTCCAGCTCACTGATGAGAAAAGATAAGATATATTATCCATGATAAACTGTTCAGATAATGAGCAACAAAGACAACAAACTGAGGAAAATATACAAACTACTGTCAATGATGTTCCTACCAAATAAAACTTCAAGCAACAATTTCCTGTGCTTCATCGGCTTAAATGGCACAGTGTGATCATGGTTAAAAACGTTTCATGCCAAAGTTATTAAAAAAAATATACTTGCCATCTACCACTGGAAAAGTTGACACACACCAACCAATGTGATTCTTTTCAACTGGGGTTGTTGTGAGGAGGAGACACGACTCCTCAGATGGATACACATCGTCAGAACAACATCTGACACAACCTGTCACATTTTCCCATCCACATCTAATCAGAGGTACGAGTAAAGGTAAAGGGCACAAATAGCTAGTACCAGCTGAGCTTTGAGGCCATGCAACCATACTATTAAATGTTTATTCTGTAGCATTTTATATAACACACCCAGCAAATTACATGTTAAGCACAGTGAAGTACAGGTTAAGTGCAAGAAAAAACAGGGTAAAACCAGATTTTTCATTGTTTTTACCCTGTGTATACCACATTTTAACTACATACCTTCCCTGTACTTATAGAGTAATCATGTCAGATGAAGATTAAGGCATAATACAGCACACAGCCCATGTATTTATTTATGCCTTTCTTATCTTGTTTTTTCTGTATTTTATGGGTTATGGTTTTTATAGTGCTTGCCCTTTTTCTATATTGTTTATCCTTTGTTTTTTCCTCATTTTTACCTTATTTTCCCACTAGTTTTACCCATATTTTCCCTGTTTTATCTGGTACTTACCATTTTGTTTGCATTTTGGCCAGTACTTATCTCTCTCTCTTAGTCAGGTGGCTCAAGACGAGCTGCTGTGGCCTTCATGAATATGCACCATTTATCCTGATTTTGTGCCAGTTGGGATGCGTGATGCAGACTGCATCCCAGTCATTCCTCAATGTCTGAGTGCCATGCTCTTCTGGGTTTTCTGGTGCCTTCCGCTTTGCCTTGGATGATAGATTTCTCAAGGCCTTCATGTCATATGGTGTGGCCAAAGAATCACAGTTTTCTTCTGACAATTTGTTGGAAGAGCATTCGCTTTGTTCTCAGTTGTTGAAGCACCCACTGGTTGGTACGCTTGTCCCTCCAAGAGACTCGCAGCAGTCATCTAAAGGTCCACATCTCAAAAACACTGATCTTGTCCGCCACTTTCTTATAGATGGTCTATGACTCACTTCCATAAGATGTGATGGAGAAAGCAGTAGACCGAGCCAGTCGAAGTTTGAGGTCGTTATTGACAGCTCCACTGTCCCAGATCTTATCCATCTTGTGTACTGATGTTTGACCAGTGCTTATTCTCCGTTTTACTTCTTGCATAATGTATGCCTTGGTATTGTGATCATTGACCCCATGTAGTTGAATTCTTAGCTCTTCCAGATGTTGCTCATTAAGAGGGAAATGACTGAAATCTGTTCTGCGCTTGTGGATGACCATGACCTTTGTCTTTTTTGTGTTTAGTAAGAGTTCTTTCTTTCAACTGAGATCTTTGATTTTTGTTAAGAGTGACATGAGCTCTTCTTTGCTCTGGCAAAGGAGTGTTGTATCATCCGCATACCTGAAGTTACTGATGGTTCAACTTCCAATCACGACTCCTGTCTAAAGGTTTTCAGTTGCTTCTCTGTTGATGTCTTCTGTAAAAATGTTAAAAAGTGAGGGTGATAAAATGCAGCCTTGTCTGACAGTACTTATAGGGTAATTACAGTATCTCACAAAAGTGAGTACACCCCTCACATTTTTGTAAATATTTTATTACATCTTTTCATGGGACAACACTGAAGATATGACACTTTGATACAATGTAAAGTAGTCAGTGTACAGCTTGTATAACAGTGTAAATTTGCTGTCCCCTTAAAATAACTCAACAGACAGCCATTAATGTCTAAACCGCTGGCAACAAAAGTGAGTACACCTTTAGTGAAAATGTCCAAATTGTGCCCAAACTGTCAATATTTTGTGTAGCCACCATTATTTTCAAGCACTGCCTTAACTCTCTTGGGCATGGAGTTCACTAGAGCTTCACAGGTTGCCACTGGAATCCTCTTCCACTCCTCCATGATGACATCATGGGGAGACCTTGCGCTCTTCCACTTTCCGTTTGAGGATGCCCCACAGATGCTCAATAGGGCTTAGGTGTGGAGACATGCTTGGCCAGTCCATCACCTTTACCCTCAGTTTCTTTTGCAAGGCAGTGGCCATCTTGGAGGTGTGTTTGCGGTCGTTATCATGTTGGAATACTGCCCTGCGGCCCAGTTTCTGAAGGGAGGGGATCATGCTCTGCTTCAGTATTGTCACAGTACATGTTGGCATTCATGGTTCCCTCAATGAACTGTAGCTCCCCAGTGCCGACAACACTCATGCAGCCCCAAACCATGACACTCCCACCACCATCCTTGACTGTAGGCAAGACACACTTGTCTTTGTACTCCTAAACTGGTTGTCACCACACACACTTGACACCTTCTGAACCAAATAAGTTTACCTTGGTCTCATCAGAGCACAGGACATGGTTCCAGTAATCCATGTCCTCAGTCTGCTTGTCTTCAGCAAACTACGAGCTTTCTTGTGCATCAACTTTAAAAGGGGCTTCCTTCTGGAATGACAGCCATGCAGACCAATCTGATGTAGTGTGCGGCATATGGTCTGAGCACTGACAGGCTGACCCTGCATCCCTTCAACCTCTGCAGCAATGCTGGCAGCACTCATACATCTATTTTCAAAAGACAACCTCTGGATATGACACTGAGCACGTGCACTGAACTTATTTGGTCAACCATGGCAAGGCCTGTTCTGAGTGGAACCTGTCCTGTTAAACCGCTGTATGGTCTTGGCCACCGTGCTGCAGCTCAGTTTCAGGGTGTTGGCAATCTTCTTATAGCCTAGGCCATCTTGATGTAGAGTAACAATTCTTTTTTTTAGATGCTCAGAGAGTTCTTTGCCATGAGGTGCCATGTTGAACTTCCAGTGACCAGTATGAAATAGTGTGAGAGCTGTAGCACCAAATTTAACATACCTGCTCCCCATTCACACCTGAGACTTTGTAACACTAACAAGTCATATGACACCAGGGACGGGAAATAGCTAATTGGGCACAATTTGGACATTTTCACTAGGGGTGTACTCACATTTGTTGCCAGCGGTTTAGACATTAATGGCTGTGTGTTGAGTTATTTTGAGGGGACAGCAAATTTACACTTATACAAGCTGTACACTGACTACTTTACATTGCATCAAAGTGTCATATCTTCAGTGTCGTCCCATGAAAAGATATAATAAACTAGAAAAGCACTCACAGAGTGCATACCTCCACCAAGGCTCCTTCAGTCTGTCATGGATCACCTCCAAAATGTAATGGGTTTGTGTGTAGGCCTAGAGCCACTTGTGGTGAAAATTGCATCAAAGTCTGTCCATTAGTTTTGGAGTGTTGTGGCTGACAGACTGTGAGAAGAGCCTTGGCTGAGGTATGCATTCCCAGATCATCACCAAAATGTAATGGGTTCCTCTCTAGGCCAAGAAGCACCTTTGGTGAAAATTTCATCCAAATCCATCCAGTAGTTTTTGTGTAATCCTGCTGCACAAATACAAACAAAGCCCTTGGTGGAGATATGCACTCTCAGATCATCACCAAAATCTAATCATTTCTTCCTTGTCCCATTTTGGACTTGTCCTGAAAATTTCGTCAAAATCCGTTCTTAACTTTTTGAGTTATGTTGGTAACAGACAAACAGACAAACAGACAAACAGACAAACCCCAGTAAAAATATTATCTCCTTGGCGGAGGTAAATATTTACAAAAATGTGAGGGGTGTACTCACTTCTGTGAGATACTGTATATTTGATGAAAACTGAGGCATAATACAGCCTACAGCCCAGTACTCACCCCTTACTTCCTCTGTTCTTACCTTGTTTTTACCGAGTACTTAACCTGTACTAACCTCATACTTATGCCATATTTAGCTATGCATATCCTCTACTCACAGGGTACTTACCATGTAATTTGCAGACTGTAACTGCCACAAGTTTTTACCCACATGTGAAAGTATACCGTTGTGAGTGGAAAAACATCTTTAATTGACAAACTAGTTCTGATTTTTTTTTTCTTTTCCCAAAAAATTTCTTCTTCTTCTTCTTCTTCTTCTTCTGGCTGCTCCCTTTAGGGGTCACCACAGTGGATCATCTCCCTCCATCTCACCTGATCTCTTGCATCTTCTTCTGTAACACCAACCCTCTCCATGTCCTCCTTCACTATATCCATGAATCTTCTTTGTGATCTTCCTCTTTTCCTCCTCCCTGACAGCTCCATCTTCAACACCCTTTGTCCAATATATCCACTATCCCTCCTCTGCACATGTCCAGACCATCTCAGCCTTGCCCGTCTTACTTTGTCTCCAAACCGCTCAACCTGCGCTGTCCCTCTGATATACTCATTTCTAATCCCGTTTCTCTTAGTCACTCCCAATGAGAATCTTAGTATCTTCAACTCTGTCACCTTCAGCTCTGCCTCCTGTCTTTATGTCAGCCCCACCATCTCCAAACCACACATCATAGCAGGTCCTAAAAAAACTGCATTTTAAAAATGCTGTGGGGAAAGTAAATGTCAAGCTTTCACAGATGTGCTTGAGTACCAATGTCAAGATGACCCAACACTCTATAACAGTCATCACACCTGTCACGCACATTCATGCCCACACTCTCAGGAAATACTTGAAGCTGTAAGTGCTGAAATGTGATTGTATAAATAAGTTCAATAAGGATTTATATTATTTTTCTTTAAATATTTGGACAAACTTCCACTAAGTTACAGCTGTTGCACACACTCCCAGAGCTGCGTGACTTCCACTTGATGTGTTTCTGTCTGAGATAATTGTTTTGAGTCATTCAAATTGAGGCACAAATACCAAAAACGTCTGCACAGGCACATGATTGTGATGCACTAGGCTCTTCTCTGAGCTGCCAGAAAAATCTGAGCTCAAAAAAAAGGGGGGGGGGGGTGCTGGGTCTTGTCCCCGATGCCCTCAAATAACAGTTATATCATAACAACCACCGACCAAGTATATTATTTTTGTATTGTATTAATTTCATTTTGTCTTTCAGATTCTCCTTTGTCCATTTTTCTTAATCTGTAATGATTTTCATTTTGTCTGGTTCCTGTCTATTAAGACCACCACTCTGCACCCTGTATGTCCTCACATTGCATTTAAGGTCAGACTGATGCACACACTGGAGCTGCTCCTTCTTTAGTACACCATCTGAGTGGACTTTCATGTTTCCATGGCACCAATAATCATTGCATTAATCATCAAATGGTTGATTTTCTCCAATAGAAAAACTCTTGACTACTGTATAAGAGCAAGCTTATTAAACAGTGATTATTGCTGTGCATTTAAATGAACTAATAACATACTATACTGCTGTCATCTATGACTGTTGTCAGTTCAGTAGTTGTGGCTAAAGCTGTGCTTCAAACTTATTTAAATGCACATGCGCAGGGCTACAGATAATGCCTAAGTTATGTATAACTAAATGAATGAATTTTGAATGAATGAATTTATTTATTTCGGATAGTACATTACAGGTTAAAAGAAACTGTATAATATAACAACAAGGTCAAATTAGACAAAGACTCCTTCTACTATACAATTCCACGTGAGTTATCCGAAATGGGTGATGGCTGAAGCCGCAGCTTATATTGCCCACCCATATTCCATCCAAGAATTCAAAGGAGAAAAAAGAGAAAACAAGACAAGAGCGATTACAATTTAAAACAAGGCTAAGACAAAATATGACTGAGAGAAAAAGAAAACTGAGCTAGTCTAAGTTAAGCGGTTACTATTCAAAAACAAATCTAAGACATAGTGTCACAGAGAAAAAAGAAAAACTAAGCTATAACACAACACAGGCTGGAAATGTCAATCCTTATGTGAGTTTACATGTCGTCTTGTAAATATGTTTGGAGTATTTCTTCCTTTAGTTTTTGTTTAAATTGTCCAAGCTTTGTACATGATTTTAATTCAGGTCCAAAATCGTTCCATAATCTGACACCTTGCACTGAAATACAGTGTTGCTTGGTAGTTGTTCTCACTGTAGGCTTTTGAAATATACATGTTCCTCTGAAGTGATATCGTTTCTCCCTTGTTTGGAACAACTTTTGGATATTTGCGGGCAATGATAGATTCTTCACTTTGAACATTATTATTGCGGTTTTAAAGTCGATCAGATCTTTCAACTTGAGAGTTTTTTGTTTAAGAAAAAGTGGGTTTGTTGGTTCCCTGTAAGCTGCTTTGTTGATTATTCTAATAGCTCTCTTTTGAAGCATAAAGAGTGGATATATGTTTGTTTTATATGTATTTCCCCATACTTCATTACAATATGTCATGTATGGGAGTATTAATGAATGATACAAGGTGTATAGTGTGGGTTGATTCAGCAAATTTTTCACTCTGTGTAATATTGCAATTGATTTGGATACTTTACCTTTTATATAATTAATATGTGGCTTCCAACACAGTTTGTTATCAATTATTACTCCAAGGAATTTAGTTTCGGATACCCTTTCAATCTCTACACCATTTACACTGAGTTTGGGTACTGGGTAGTTGTGATGGTTGTTAAAGACTATAATTTTGTCTTGCTTAAATTGAGCGTTAATTTGTTTGAATCAAACCACAGTTTCAGCTTTCCTAATTCCTTTCCGAGTGTATCCAGAAGTTGTTCCAAATTGTTTCCACTGCATAGCAGGTTAGTGTCATCAGCAAACAATATTAAGTCCATTTTTTCTGAAACTTTACATATATCATTTATATACATATTGAATAATAATGGTCCCAAAACTGAACCCTGTGGGACTCCACAGGTGACCTTCAGTAGCTCTGAGTTTTTGTTGTTAACACATACAAACTGATATCTATTCTTTAAGTAACTACTTAACCAGGACAGTGCTACCCCTCTAATACCACAATTTTGTAGTTTCTTTAATAATAGATTGTGATCTACTGTATCAAATGCTTTTTTAAGATCCAGGAATACTCCAACTGAATACTCTTTATTTTCAATGGCTGTTGATATTTTTTCTGTAAATTCCATTAAGGCATATGCTGTTGTCCTTTTGTGTCTGAACCCATATTGCTGCTCACACAATAAATCATTCTTCAGTATGAAGTTGTCAATTCTCTCATAGAATATTTTTTCAAGTATCTTGGAAAATTGCGGTAATAGTGAAATTGGTCTGTAGTTGGAGAGTTCCCCTCTGTCGCCTGTCTTGTAAATCGGAATTACTTTAGCTATTTTCATTGCATTGGGAAATATACCTGATTGGAGAGACAGGTTACAGATATACATCAGTGGTTTCACTATGCATTCGATAACAGTTTTGACTAGTAGCATATCAATACCATCGCAGTCAGTAGATGTTTTACTTTTGAACGATTTAACAATTTCAATGACCTCTCTTTCGTCTGTGTTCTTTATGAAGATGGTGTCTTTTACAGCAGTGTTATTGCATATTGAATCACCTGTTGGCACCGTAGTGGGTATTTCTCGGGCCAGTTTAGGTCCAATGTTAACAAAAAAATTATTAAATTCATCTGCAGGTGAAGCTATATTCACATTCGGAGTCGATTTATTATTTTTTGGAATGTTAGTTGGGTAGCTGGTATTTCTGCTTTTATTTTCAAGGATACTGTTGATTATTGTCCATGTATTTTTAATATTGTCTTTGTTTTTTTCCAGTTCTTTACTGTAATAGTCTCTTTTACTACATCTTATTATATATGTTAACTTATTTTTGTATGTTTTATACCGCTGCTCTGCTTCTTTTGTCCTTTTCTTTATGAAAGCTTTATATAATAAATTTTTCTTTTTACACGCCTTTTGTAGTCCTTTGGTTAGCCATGGTTTGTCAGTAAATTTGTGTTTAAGCTTTTTTTTAACTAATGGGCAGTTTTTTTCATAAAGAGTGGTTACAATGTTTATAAATGTGTCATAGGCTTCATTTACATCTGATACATAGACTTCTGTCCAGTCTTGCTTCAGCAAGTCCTCTTTAAAAGAACTGATAAAGACTTATCTGTGCAATAACAAAGAATGGGATACATGTTCTTTTGCTTTATGACATGGGTTCAAGCTGGAAGGCAATTATCCTTCAAATGTTATCATCACAGTCTGCTCTGGTTCCCAGTTATTGGGTATCTGAAGTCTCTTGGTTATGTTCTCAGAATTCTGTTAGAGAGACACAAAACAACAGACCTGTAGTTAAAGGTTTGGGTTGCAATTTTTCTATTTGAAGATAGTGTTCTTAGATAACTTTTTATTGAGAGGCCTGAGTTGTTGAAAGGCAAAAGGTGCTTTTGCTAGCTCAAAGACAGGTCCTGATATTTTATTTTTGTGAATAACATACAAGTGAGTGTAGAAAAAAAATCAACTCAGCGATTAAAGTTAACAAGAATCACAAAACTAAATGTTACAATACTTTAAATTTCCTTCAATTTCTCTGGTTTCACTCCTCAGACAGGGTGATGGAATTTAAAAAGCAGGAATGACGATGTTAGTGATGTCATAAATAATGCTGCATGCAACAATTCCTGCTAAGATTGCAATAAATAAAGCCGATAACAAACGCAGCCTTTGTTTCCGTGCTCCAGTGATTCAAAAGTCCCTCATGTGCTCCTTCCTACACAGACGACAAAGAAGATTAAACTTTAAATCTGGACTGCAGCTGCTTGAATTTGCTATAATTAAAAAATGCAGCAGCCATTATTTCTTAGGCTGTTTGAATATTTATGTGAGCTAGATAAGGAGAGAGAGGTTCAGCCTAAGAATTTTTATATTAACGTGCTGCTAGATGAATGCATTTAGAAGAACTGCCGCTGTTGGAATACATTAGAGCTTCTGCGTGGGTGTTAAGCCCTTTAACTCTTGTTAATACATGTAAATGTTAACTGCAGCGTCAGTCACAAGAAAATCCATGAGAACATGACAAAAGCTGAAAAGTCAGGCAAGAAGAAACAAGATACAGTGGTGTAAAAAAGTGTTTGCCCCCTTCCTGATTTCTCATTTTTTGTATGTTTGCCACACTTAAATGTTTCAGATCATCAAACAAATGTAAATATTAGACAAAGATAGCACAAGTAAACACAAAATGCAGTTTTAAATGAAGGTGTTTATTATTAAGGGGAAAAACATCCAAACCTACATGGCCCTGTGTGAAAAAGTGATTGCCCCCCTCCCCCCGTTAAAACATAAATTAACTGTGGTTTATCACATCTTTGGAAAGCTGAGTTCAATTTCTTTAGCCACACACAGACCTGGTTACTGCCACACCTGTTCTCAATCAAGAAATCACTTAAATAGGACCTGCCTGACAAAGTGAAGTAGACCAAAAGATCCTCAAAAGCTAGACATCATGCTGCGATCCAAAGAAATTCAGAAACAAATAAGAAACAAAGTAATTGAGATCTATCAGTCTGGAAAAGGTTATAAAGCCATTTCTAAAGCTTTTGGACTCCAGTGAACCACAGTGACAGCCATTAGCCACAAATGGTGAAAACATGGAACAGTGGTGAACCTTCCCAGGAGTGACCAAAATTAACCCAACAGCGCTTTGACAACTCATCCAAGGGGTCACAGAAGACCCCACAACAACATCCAAGGAACTGCAGGCCTCACTTGCCTCAGTTAAGGTCAGTGTTCATGACTCCACCATAAGAAAGAGACTGGGCAAAAATGGCCTGCATAGCAGAGTTCCAAAACGGAAACCACTGCTGAGCAAAAAGAACATAAAGGCTTGTCTCAGTTTTGCCAGAAAACATCTTGATGATCTCCAAGACTTTTGGGAAAATACTCTGTGGACTGTCGAGACAAAAGTTGAACTTTTTGGAAGGTGTGTGTCCCATTACATCTGACATAAAAGTAAGACAGCATGTCAGAAAAGGAACATCATACCAACAGTAAAATATGATGGTGGTAGTGTGATGGTCTGGGGCTGTTTTGCTGCTTCAGGACCTGGAAGACTCGCTGTGGTAAATGGAACCATGAATTTGACTGTCTACCAAAAAATCCTGAAGCAGAATGTCCGGCCATCTGTTCGTGACCTCAAGCTGAAGTGCACTTGGGTTCTGCAGCAGGATGATGATCCAAAACACACCAGCAAGAAAGATAAGATAAGATAAGCCTTTATTAGTCCCACAATGGCGAAATTCCAGGATTACAGCAGCAAAGGGATACCAGCACTCAGAGCAATAGTAATAAGATATTAAAGTGCTGATGGCATGTTTTTGACTTCCTCTAATTTTTCAACACAACTCACCCTTGGCTGGGGGATCCTGGGTTCGGTCCCAGCCCCCAACCAATAGTGATCTGTGTGGAGTTTGCATGTTCTCACCGTGTCTGCGTGGGTTTACTCCGGGATTTCTCCGGTTTCCTCCCACATGCCAAAAACATGCAAGTTAGGTTAATTGGCATCAAACTGGGGATTCTAAATTGTCCTTAGGTATGACTGTGAGAGTGAATGGTTGTCTGTCTCTCTGTGTTAGCCCTGCGATGGACTGGCGATCTGTCCAGGGTGTACCCTGCCTCTCGCCCAAAGATGCTGGGATAGGCTCCAGCCCCCCCGTGACCCAAAAAGGATTAAGCAGAAGAAGATGGATGGATAATACAATATGACAAAATAGGTCGGTCTGTGCAGTTCTAAGTCAAACAGGCTTTTTTTCACGCTAATATCCGACGTTTTCATGAGCACCACGTCACCAATTACGTCAGTGGCTGGAAAACCCCACTGCCAAGTAGTCACGTCATCGACAGAACACAGCGCTTGGCTGCTCATTGTACACACAGGATGGAAGCGGTTGAAAACATCCACGATGGTTCCAGCATATGTAGTCTGGAATTGGTTTGTGTTGTCCAATCTTCACACGATTATAGTTCCGAAGAATGGGATGATAATGAAGAATCTGGGGGCATCAGACCATATAGGTCTGAGCCGTGCCAAGCGGGCATTGTGCCAAGCCAGTCACACTCACAGAGTGATGTGGAGAGGCACACATGCCCGCCGCAGCAGCAGCGAGAAACACACAGCAAGGGAACACCAGTGTTATTCTTTTGTTACAGATATTGCAACAAATTATTTGTTCAAAAATATAATTTATTTAAACCCGATTTTTCAATAAAATCATAGCAGTATATTCTCTGTGGCTCAGGCATCAGGTTTATTATGGATTATATTTTGAGTTCTTGTTGTTTTCGTTTTGTACATGTGTTTTATGTGCGTTTTGAGCCACTTTCAGGTGGGCACTGTCCAAGATTCACCAGTCCGAACACACGCACCCTCTCTCTTTGACAGTCAGCTGTTCATGGTTTGTGTGCATCATCTACCGTGTTGTCAGCCAGCCAATATTGCCAACACTATCACGACGTGTTAGCCACTCCACACAGCCGTGGTTCTGTTGCACCCCTTGAAGCGATGTCGGCCCTGGGGCGCAACCATGGTTAACACGTCTCCTCTCCATGTTCGCTGGGCGATGTCGGCCCCAAATGCCAACTGTAAGTGTTTCTCTTTATTTTTGTAAGTCTTCACCTTTTTGGGAACTGTTGTCATCATTCTTATGTTCAATACATGTGCTGTGGTGAATTCTGCGCCTAAATCGATTCATCATGACCCTCTGTGCGCTCTTACGCAGGGCAGGGAGAGGGAGGATGAAATAACGAGGATTTGCGGGCAGGGTTCACCACAGCACATTTAAGACAGAAAGACAGACAGTTCCCTGAAAGGTGAAGACGTACAAGAAACACAGACACACTTACTGATGGCATTTGGGGGCCGGCATCGCCCAGCAAACGAATGAGGAGATGTGTTTGCCACAGGTGCACCCCAGAGCCGACATCGCTTCAAGGACGCACGAGAGCCACGGCGAACGTGGAGTGACTAGCGCATCGTGAGAGTGCTGAAAATACTGGCAGACAAACAGCACAGATGACAATACTATGGACCATTAGTGCATGACTGGCAAACGGCTGCGAAGTACACGCACTGCTGGTGATGGTGCGATGAGAAGCACCTGGGCAACGACCGGGAAACATGATCAGCAGGATTTTTAATCAGCTGATGATAGTGATAGAGGGGACATGCCCGGACCGCGAGACGTCAGCATGTAATCACAGAAAGTAGGTCAAAGCTGCGCGTAAATCCATTAATCCTTCCCCTCCTCGTGCGCTCCTCCCGCATAAAAGCACAAGAGGAGACTTAATAACAGTTGGAGCTGAAGCGTGTGATGTGGTCTTTCACAGCTTGCTGTTTATCTAAGCCTGCAACACAACGCGAAGGCACAACCATAAAATTAAAACAAGAAACCAGAGAAACTGTGAGCTACAAAGCTGCTGTCATTCCAGTCAACAACACCAGAGTCCGTTCTCCCGGTTACGTCATTGGGGTGCCACCCTTAATTCGGTGGGCGGCACCACAGTCCAGTCAGCGGCTGCTGTTTTTTGATGATAACTAGTTTATGCAGGCGCGGTTGTAAGTGTTATATTGATCATCAACAATGACTTTTGGGTTTACACAACATCCTAAAAAATGTCAAAATCATGTCATCAGCCCTTTAAGATAAGAACTGGTTAGCCAAAGCAGTAAATGAATATACATATTTAGACAGTGCAGGAGCATTGCATCTAGATGGAATAAACAGCATTACAGTTTGTTAAATTACCCTGCAGAATATGAATATGTACCTGGTCTATCTCACTCCTCAGCGTGGAAGGCAAGATCTTCTTTAGTGTCCTGTCTAGGAGAATGACCCACTTCCTTCTGAAGAACAATTATATCGATACATCAGTACAGAAGGGTGGAATCCCAGGTGTACCAGGGTGTTTGGAACACACTGGGGTGGTCACTCAGCTGATCAGAGAGGCACGGGAGGGAAATGGAGATCTAGTGGTGCTTTGGCTGGACCTTGCCAATGCTTATGGGTCAATCCCCCATAAGCTGGTCGATATCACGCTGGACCAACACCACATACCCAGTAAAATCAAGGCTCTCATTCTGAACTATTATGGTCAATTTAGACTCAGAGTCACCTCTGGCAGCTTGACCTCAGATTGGCACCAGTTGGAGAAAGGGATTATAACAGGTTGTACCATTTCTGTTATCCTTTTTACCCTGTCCATGAACATGCTGGTTAAAGCAGCGGAGGTCGAATGTAGAGGACCCCTTTCAAGGTCAGGAATCCGGCAGCCCCCCATTAGAGCTTTCATGGATGATCTGACAGTTACTACTACATCAGTGCCTGGCAGTAGGTGGATCTTCAAGGCCTGGAAAAACTTATTTCCTGGGCAAGAATGAACTTTAAGCCATCAAAGTCTAGATCTATGGTCCTGAAAAGAGGGAAAGTGGTAGATACGTTCCGTTTCCATCTGGATGGCATTGTGATACCATCTATTACAGAGAAACCAGTCACAAGCCTAGGGAAGGTCTTTGACTGTAGTCTCAGGGACACAGCATCCATTCGAACTACCATCAGGAAACTGGAAACATGGCTGTTGACTGTGGATAAGTCTGGCCTTCCCGGCAGGTTCAAGACTTGGATGTACCAACATGGCATTTTGCCCCGTATCCTCTGGCCTCTGCTGGTGTACGAGGTGCCTCTGTCTACAGTGGAGACCCTGGAAAGGAAGATCAGCTCCTACCTTCGAAGATGGTTGGGTTTACCACATAGCTTCAGTAGTGTGGCGCTTTATGGCAGGAGCAACAAACTCCAGCTTCCTATTAGTAGTTTGGAAGAGGAGTTCAAGGTTTCCCGCACAAGAGAGGCACTAGCCTATCGTGACTCTAGAGACTCGAAAGTGGCAGCAGCAGGCATTGTGGTGAGGACAGGCCAGAAGTGGAGAGCTCAAGAGGGGTTGGAGCTTGCAGAATCTCGGTTGAGACACAAAGCTCTGGTGGGCACGGTGGCAATAGGACATGCAGGGCTGGGCTCCATCCCACAGCTGCGCTATGATAAAGTCCAGGGAAAGGACAAACGCAAGTTAATCCTGCAGGAGGTGAGAGCAGGTGTTGAAGAAGTGAGGACTGGTAGGATGGTAGGCATGCGGCAGCAGGGGGCATGGACAAAATGGGAGGGAGTAGTGGACAAGAAGCTGACCTGGAATGACATCTGGCATGCAGAGCCTCAGCGCATCCAATTCATGCTCCGAGCAGTATATGATGTGCTACCTAGTCCGGCAAACCTGTATACCTGGGGTAAGAACGAGCTGCCAACATGTCCTCTCTGCTCAGGAAAGGGCACGCTTGAACACATCCTTAGCAGTTGCCCAACAGCTCTTGGAGAGGGCCGATATCGCTGGCGCCATGACCAAGTGCTAAAGTGTGTAGCGGAGACCATCTCCAGTGCCATGGCAAACAGTAAGCAGGTCGGTAGTCAAAGGAAAATTACATTCGTTAAAGCTGGAGAGAGGCCCCGACCACAGCTTAGACCATCAGCCAGTCTGCTCTCTTCAGCATCAGACTGGGACCTGCGAATTGACTTGGGAAAGCAGCTTAAGTTCCCCGATTATGTAACATCAACATCTCTTAGGCCAGATGTGGTACTTACATCTTCCTCTTCCAGGCAGGTTCTGTTAGTGGAGCTCACAGCTCCCTGGGAGGAGCGCATAGAAGAGGCGGCTCAAATACCAAGAACTGGTAGAACAGTGCCAGAGGAATGGTTGGAGAGCACACTGTGAGCCCATAGAGGTGGGATGTCGAGGCTTTGCTGCCCGCTCCCTGTTCAAAATTTACACTCTCCTTGGTATTAAAGGAGTTGCTAAAAGGAAGGCCATCAAATCTGCCACTGAGGCTGCAGAAAGAGCTTCTCGGTGGCTATGGATTAAGAGGTCTGAATTGTGGGCCAATGCTGCTGGGACACAAGTCAGGGTCTGATCAACCCTGGCTGGGTCGCCTGATTGAGGGTGTCTGATGTTGTGAGACCCAAAACACCCGATGACGTCAAGAAACATCACTGATGATGTGTCCCAGCGCATCCATGGATGTATCTATTCATCTTTGCATCTGGCTTAGTCAGTGACTCCCAAGAATAGGTTGGGTGACAACCAAGTATAGATTGGTGACAACTGGAGAGACAGTGGACAGCACGGAGAGACGGCAACCGGGGCAGGGAGGGTTAGCAGCCCAACTTGCATCTTCTGTGAAGAAGAACCCATCTAAGCTACAGATCAACCCACAGAGACATACTCCCAGGGGTGCCCGAGAGGGGGGGAGGATGAGCACCCCACTAGGACGGACCTTAGGATGACGATCTTGGAGAACAGACTATCGGTTAACGGCAAGTAGATGCATCTGCAGCAAAGTCTGTAAAAACGAACAAGGCCTTAAAATCCATCAGGCCCGGATGAAATGCTTGGTTCAGGGGGCTGTGGCACAGCGCACAGGAATTACACCTGGTGAGACGCAGGAGGAGCCCGGCCCGGAGACACCCCACAGTGCCCAGAACCTCCAAGTGTCCAGTGCCCCAGTTCCAAGCACAGTAGTCAAGCAACATCGGATTAAGTGGCCTGCAGCAAAGCAGCATCAATTGTGGCAACGGTTTGATGAAGATACAGCAGAGATCATCAGAACAATAGCAAAGGGAGATGTGGATAGTCAACTTCGAAGCATGACGACCATCATTACGAGTTTTGGGGTAGAGAGGTTTGGCATTATGGAGCGCAGAGCTGGCAGGTCTATCTACACTAAGAACCGTAGGGCTGGCAGGATTCATCAGCTGCGGAAAGAGCTGAGGATGCTGACAAGACAGTTTCAAGCAGCAGCAGAAGAGGAGAAGCCACCACTTGCTGAGCTTCGACATGCCATCAGGAAGAAGCTCATGACCCTGCGTAGAGCTGAATGGCATCGGAGGAGGAGGATTGAGAGAGCCAGGAGACGAACTGCATTCTTGGCAGATCCATTTGGCTTTATGAGGAAGATGCTAGGGCAGAAGCGCAGTGGGAGACTGGAGTGTTCTAAGGAGGAAGTTGACCATTTCTTGCATAACACCCTAAGTGACCCCTTTAGAGAGCAGGATCTGGGACCTCAGAGAGCTCTTTTGGACATTCCAGCCCCTCTGGTGGAGTTCAACACCTCAGAACCCACCTGGAAGGAAGTTCAGGAAGTGGTGGCAGCAGCGAGAGCCAGCTCTGCTCCACGCCCAAGTGGAGTACCTTATACTTTGCTGCCCGCTCCCTGTGCAAAATTTACACTCTCCTTGGTATTAAAGGAGTTGCTAAAAGGAAGGCCATCAAATCTGCCACTGAGGCTGCAGAAAGAGCTTCTCGGTGGCTATGGATTAAGAGGTCTGAATCGTGGGCCAATGCTGCCGGGACACAAGTCAGGGTCTGAGCAACCCTGGCTGGGTCGCCTGATTGAGGGTGTCTGATGTTGTGAGACCCGAAACACCCGATGACATCAGGAAACATCACTGATGATGTGTCCCGGCGCATCCATGGATGTATCTATTCATCATCATCAGACAGAATATTTCACATTTGAATCAACAGTGTTGTTGCCACCCTGAGTAATGATTGTTATTGTCCTAGTTGTGTATTAGAGGGGACAATCTCTGTTGTGCAAAGTTGTTACATTTAGTACATTTAATATGACCTCTACGAGCAGCCCTAGCAAGGTTATAAAGTCAGACAGCTGTAGGCAGGAAAGACCTGCGGAACCTCTCCGTTGTGCACCTAGGATGGCACAGCCTACAGCTAAATGAGCTCCTCAGTGCATTTAGCGTGTCCTGCATGGGGTGGGACTCGGACTCCAGCAGAGATGACAGCTTAGCCACCATCCTTAGCCACCATGGGCGGTGCAGTGGCGCAGTGGTTAGCAGTGTTGCAGCACGGCAACTCACCTTTGGCCATGGGATCCTGGGTTCAATCCCACCCCCTGACCAACAGCGATCTGTGTGGAGTTTGCATGATCTCCCTGTGTCTGGATTGGTTTACTCCGGGATTTCTCCGGTTTCCTCCCACAGGCCAAACAAACATGCAGGTTAGGTTAATTGGAGACTCTAAAGTAACCTTCGGTGTGAATGTGTGTGAGTGGTGAAGTGATTGGTGCCATACAGTGACTGCTTCATCCATCCAGGTGGATGCCCTGAATTTCTCCTCTGACAATCAATAAAGTAAATAAAATTAAAAAAAATAAATAAATAAATACATCTTCCTCTCCCCCATCTCCTCCACTGGGTCAAGGCGTCACCCCAGAACAGAGCTATCTTTTTTGATCAGCCTGTTCAGTCTCTTCCTGTCAGCTGCCGTAAGGCCGCTGCCCCAGCAGACCACTCCAAATGTGATGGCTGATGCCACCACCGAATCATAGAAGGTCTTCAGGAGTGCACTCCAAAAAACCAGAGTCTCCTCAGGAGGAACAGCCTGCACTGCCCCTTCTTGTAGAGCGTGTTGGTGTTGTGTTACCAGTCCAGTTTATTGTTCAGGTGAACACCCAGGTACTTGAAAGATGTCACCATCTCAATGTCTGTTCCTTGGATTTTTTCTGGTGCTGTGGGGGGTTGTCCTCGCCTGCAGCAGTCCACCACCAGTTCCTTGGTTTTCCTCGCATTGATCTGGAGGCAGTTCCGCAGGCACCAGTCCACAAAGTTCTGGATAAGTCCTCTGTACTCCACATCATCCCCACTGGAGATGAGGCCGACAATCGCAGAGCCATCAGAGAACTTCGGTAGATGGCAGTGTGGTGTGTTGTGTGAAAAGTCAGTGGTGTAGAGGGTTAACAGGAAGGGAGCCAGAACTGTTCCCTGTGGGGCCACGTACTGCAGATCATGGTATCAGACACACAGTCCTGGGTTCTCACAAACTGTGGTCGGTTTGTTAGGTAGTCCAGGATCCACAATGACAGGTGCTGGTCCACCCCTGTGCACAGCAGCTTGACCCTCAGGATCACTGATTGGATGGTGTTGAAAGCACTGGAGAAATCAAAGAACATGATCCTCACAGTGCTCCCAGACTTCTCCAGGTGGGACAGGGAATGATGTAGGAGGAAGATCACTGCATCCTCCACCCTGATGCCATGCTGGTAAGCAAACTGAGATGGATCCAATGCTGGTCCCACCAGGGTGCGGAGGTGGGCAAGGAGCAGACTCTCCAGGGTCTTCATTAGGTGTGATGTGAGAGCCACTGGTCTGTAGCTGTTCAGGTCCTTGGGGTGCAGGGTCTTCGGTACGGGTACCAAACAGGATGTTTTCCACAGCTGTGGTACCCTCCCCAGCTTTGGGCTCAGGCTGAAGATTTGCTCCACGATCCAGCACAGCTGGTCTGCGCAGGACTTGAGGAGCCTCGAGCTGATGCCGTCCGGACCTGCAGCCTTCCTCGCCTTGATCTTCTTCAGTTCAGCTCTCACATGGATCTTAGTGAGAGTCAGGCTGGGGCAGGGGAGCTGTGTGCTGGGAGTGGGGTGTTGGGTCTGTGGGTGGAAAAACAGTGGGGGATGTACGGGTGATGAGGGATGGCCATGGACAGCGGGGCTAAATGAAGGTGGAGGCAGCAGTGGTTGGTGGGCAGGCGGAGAAGAGGACGATTGGTCAAACCTGTTAAAAACAGGTTCAGGTTGTTCACCCACTCCCTACTCTCCTGGCGCCTGGGAGGAGGTATTCTGGTGCCCAGAGATGGTTTTGAGGCTTCTCCAGACACTGCTGACGTTGCTCTGCTGCAGCTCGTCCTCCATCTTCTTAATGTAGTTGTCCTTCCTCTCTCTGATCTTCCTTCTTAGCTCCTTCTGTACGGACTTCAGCTTCTCCTTGTTTCCCAACCTGAAGATCCTTTTCTTCTCCTTCAGCAGTGACTTTATCTCAGGGTTGATCCAGGGTTTGTTGTTTGAGAAACAGCAAATGGTCTTGGTGGGTACGATGTTCTCTACACAGAAGCTAACGTAGTCTGCGATGGTGTGTGTGAAGCTGTTGATGTCCTCACCATGTGGATCACAGAGCTGCTCCCACACAGTGGATTCAAAACAGTCCTTCAGAGCATCCTCCACCTCCTCAGACCATGTCTTCACTGTGCGGGTAACTGGAGGCTGTCTGTGTGCCAGGGGTTTGTATACAGGCAGGAGGTGAACCAGGTTGTGGTCCGATCTTTCAAGCGGGGGAGTGCTGATGAGGTGTAAGCCTCCTTGGTGTTTGCATAAAATAAATCCATAAAATAAGCACACTGTGGAGGAACAAATAAGTTCAGGCGAGATGCGACGAGCTGGAAGGTTTCAGAGTTTTATTTCCTCCATCATCATGAGAGACACTGTAGCACTGTGCGCCGTATTGTGATGTGTGTGCTGTGTTGTGTTGAGCTCTTGAGGCATGTAAAGTAAGCTCTTTCATATAGACAAGAGAGAATGCACGGCACATTTGCATATTGATATACATATCAGTCAATACATATCAATCGCGTGACCAACTGGCGCCCGGACTTCCTCTCCTTAATCCGGGGATGTATAACAATAGCCCATTGTTCTGATTGTCTCCTAGGGGCTCTCTGTCCGTATGCAAATTGTCCTCTGATTTCTGCCGGCTAGCTAGCTGAGTGTGAAGTTTGAATGTCCATGTAGATTGTGGTGGGTCACCACAGGGCTCCTCCCAGAACACTCAGCAGGGGTTGTGACCCCCTCCCACCGCCCCATCGTTTGGCTCCAGCTCCGGATTCCAGCACATTGAACGGCCGTGGATCGTGGGCACATGGGCCGGTGCGTTTCGTGTGTAATGGCACAAGACGGCGATCGGCCGGCTTTAGGGATAGAGGTGCGGGAAAAGCGCTATGGAGGAGGGGGGGCGGTGGGAGTAAGTGAGTGCCGGCCTGGGACATCAAAGGTGTCTGGGCTGTGCAAAAATTGCGTGTGGATCCGCGATGGTGAGGGACTTTCCTGGTAAACCTGGCGGAGATCCACAGCGGCTGTGAAAAAACATTTTATCTGACTCCTCCCGTGGCTCGATCCAACAAGGATGTGGGGAAAGCGAGCAGCCAAATTCCCCGAGGATGCGTAGCGGCTGTGAAACAACTGCAGCTGTGTCAGGGTGTGAGGCGGTTTGGCTTTAGGTGCGGGAGCAGCCCTAAAGTCATCGGGGAAAGCAATCGGCTAAATTCCCCTTGTGCGATGTGGCTGAGAAACCCATACAAAGTCCTGTGTGTGGGCTGCACGTGTACTCCTGGTGCGTGAGCAGCCTTGAAGGTTCTGAGGGTGGCGATCGGCTGTTTTTCTCAGGCATGTGCAGCGGCGGAGGATGATGTATCAGTCTGTGGAGCCAGTTTTTTTTTTTTTTTTTTTTTTTTTTTTTTGTTACTTATTTGTACCCGTAGGTAGACTTGGTTTGCAGTCTGGTGACAAGCCACCGGCTGCTGGTCGCTGCGTGCGCGAGCGCCCTAAACCTACATGTTTTTGGTAAGCGGGAGGAAACCGGAGAAATCCCGGAGTAAACCCGCGCAACACGGGGAGAACATGCAAACTCCACACAGCTCACTGTTGGTCAGGGGCTGGGATTGAACCCACGATCTCATGATCCCCGCGATCCCCCGGCCGAGGGTAAAACTGTGCTGCCACAGTGCTAAACCACTGCGCCACCGTTTGTCTGTGTGCGTGGTGTGCGCTTGGCACCGTGACCACATAACTGGCAGTTGTGCTGTACTCGTAATCCTGCAGTGTGCGTGCGGGGCTTCTGTGCGTGGGAGGTCCGCTTTAGTCAGAGTCAGGGAGCTCGGTGGAAATCAACGCAGTCGGCGTCGATGATTGTCCATGTTCAGGCTGCTTCCTTCGTTCGCTCGTGTCGTTCATGGTGCGTTTTGGTCCCAGCGCTGCGCTCCAGTGAGGATGAAGAGGTTGCAGGTGTCCTCTGGTCCTCTGGGATCCACAGCACGGTGAGAGGGAGCAGACGGTCATTCTCCCTCGTCAGGTCACCAGTGTGGAAGTAAAAGATCAGGCGAGGGGCGCACCATGACGCGTGCTGGGGATTCCCATCTGGGTGATCTCCGGGGTGTTCGCCTCGTGTTCCATTCTTCATCAAGGGTCACCAGTGTGGAGGGACGAATAAGTTCAGGCGAGATGTGACGAGCTGGAAAGTTTCAGAGTTTTATTTCCTCCATCATCATGAGAGACACTGTAGCACTGTGTGCCGTGTTGTGCTGTGTGTGCTGTGTTGAGTTGAGCTCTTGAGGCATGTAAAGTAAGTTCTTTCATACAGACAAGAGAGAATGCACGGCACATTTGGATATTGATATACATATCAGTCAATACATATCAATCGTGTGACCAACTGGCGCCCGGACTTCCTCTCCTTAATCCGGGGATGTATAACAATACTCCATTGTTCTGATTGTCTCCTAGGGGCTCTCTGTCCGTATGCAAATTGTCCTCTGATTCCTGCCGGCTAGCTAGCTGAGTATGAAGTTTGAATGTCCATGTAGATTGTGGTGGGTCACCACAACACCTCTGAATGGCTTAAGAAAAACAAAATGAAGACTTTGGAGTGGCCTAGTCAAAGTCCTGACCAGAAGCTGATTGAGATGCTGTGGCATGACCTTAAAAAGACAGTTGATGCTTGAAAACCCTCCTGTGTGGCTGAATTACAACAATTCTGCAAAGATGAGTGGGCCAAAATTCCTCCACAGCACTGTAAAAAACTCATTGCCAGTTATTGCAAATGCTTGATTGCAGTTGTTGCTGCTAAGGGTGGTCCAACCTGTTATTAGGTTTAGGGGGCAATCACTTTTTCACACAGGGCCATCTAGGTTTGGATTTTTTTCCCTTAGTAATAAACATCTTCATTTAAAAACTTCATTTTGTGTTTACTTGTGTTATCTTTATCTAACATTTAAATTTGTTTGATGATCTGAAACATTTAAGTGTGACAAACATACAAAAAAAATGAGAAATCAGGAAGGGGGCAAACACTTTTTCACACCAATGTACATTGGAGTTTTTGTGGAAGACATCTTTAGTGCTATAAGGTGCCTTTTGTGTTACCTTTTGGCAGTTTATTGATATTATTGTTAGTCTACTATCATGACTGGAACTGAGTTTATCACATTGGAGATATGGTCAGTGGTGCATCTAAATAAAGACAACTGAATAATTCCTGTTGACAGCTAAGTTGGTACACAGTGGTCTTCTGGCATGTAGAGAATCAGCAATGCCCCTTCTTATTTAGCATTCTTATGGCATATTTATTTCGGAACACAACATGGAACTGAACACAGCTCACCTGTGGATGCTCAGATTGGGGCAGAAAGACTGGGACCCTGGACACGGTGATGTCACGCCTTCTGACACACCACAGCACAATAACACAATGAGTAAGGATGTTAATGACCAAATCTCAACACCCCCACTCAAACTTATCTCAGCTGTGTTGCCTGGAAAACATAACATTAGATCTCTCCATTTATCAGTGTAACCCAGCTGAGAAAATGACCCTTTTTCTCAGATGTAAATTGTATTAATACAATTGTGTGATTTTATTTTGAAAACCGATTCTCTTGGGGATGAGGAAGTGTGATCCTCGTGATCCAACTTTAAAACTTCCGTTTTATGGTCACATTGGGTGATCTGAGTTTTCCCATTCGTTAAGAGCGATATTAGTCCCGCCTTCCGGGCCGAGTGCCGAGGCGTGCACCCGAGGCTCGTTCTTTTCACGATCTGCGAGCGGAGGAGAGGAGCTGTAGGACGATCTGTCCTCACGTTGACACCTCTTCTTGTTGATGGGAGCACGAGCTTGAGAGGCCGTGAAGGGGTGACTTCTGCTGTGTTCACCCTGAATCTCATCTTTGGTGAGTGAGATACATGTTAACGTTAGCGCTATGCTAATGCTAGTAGCGAGTAGATTTTTTTCTGTTTAAAAGCAATGGAAAAGGCTGTCTTTGTGTCTGTATGGTTTTCCTAAATGTGATTTCAGTTCCCAACAGTATGCTGAAGTACTTTTAGTTCCTATGCACTATTTCTGTCAAATGAAATGTGTAGGTTGATGCTAAAAGCACATGGTGTTAAGTCCCCTATATAAAAACATAGGTTATGCTAAACCCAGTAGCTCAGACCGGATTTTTTCTGATTTTTGAGAGGGAATATTGGAAGTTATGGGACAGTATATTCCCTGGTTATGTGATAAATTAATTGTACTTCATTTCATGATTTACAAAGACAAGGTTAGAAAGGATTAATCATAATTTCATGGTTAACTGATGTAGAGATAAGAAGAGGGATTCATTTAAGTGGTTACATGAAAAAAGGGGTATTTCATGTGCCACTAGAGAGATTGTGAGAAAAGAAAAAAAAAGAACACATGCATGTAAGATGCAAGATGTGAGATGTAAGATATTACTATATTGCTGGATTGTGATAATAGTAATATGAGAGAAGAATTTAAACACTAAGCTATGGTGTTATATAAGAAGGGATTGGAAGACGAATTACTCTAGCTGTAAACAATAATACCATTATTGTTGTGCAGGCTAGGTTTTTTTGGTTGCCGATCAAGAACTTTCTGGAACCTGGATTCTCTCCGAATGGAGATGGCGAGCCTGACCCGAGACTGAACCAAGATTGGACTGAGATCTAACCAAGATCTCGAGTGAAGAGCATCCTTCCCCTCTCCAGTGCCCAGGATTGGAAACCTGAGTCTGGAGATACGAGATATTTTGACTGGTCAAACGACTAACCCGAACGGGCAATCAAACACTGAGCTCAGTGGGACACCTTGGGGTTTTATTTCATGCCAGCCATTGTTATATTTGTACAGTTGTAAATTATCTGTATATTTTGCTCACTTTATCACTGTAAATAACAACCATTATTGCTCATTTCTTGCCTCCAGCTATTTCATTCCACACTCACTTTAATTCCCTATTGTAACCCTTACAAACCTAGCAACTGGTCTACACTTAATTATTTCCCTTACCTAATTAACATCAGGCAAGGGTTACATCAGCATAAACACACTCTATTCACACTTTTAAGTGTCACACAGAACATTAGGGGTTATCAACTACATTTGTCCAAGGGCCAGAATTTTTCTCGGCAGACACTGTGAGGGCCAGATGCTCTAAAACAAAATAAAATTGATATTGTACCATAAGTGATATATTATTATTATTTGATATATTAATTTTCCTTCTGATTTTATGTTGTTTTTTTAGTTATGTTGTTTTATTGATGAGTATGAATAAAAGCAAGAAAGCATGTACTTAATAACTTATCTGAGATGTGATTTTATTCTTGACTTGTGGTAAAAATGTGATTTTTTTCCACATGTGATTTTTCCAAATGTGATTTTTTTCCACGGCTGATCCTTCGGTGTGTGACACACCGAAGGATCAGCCATGATGCATGCTAGAAAACCAGTCTTGACAGGTCAAGAGTGGCAGGCAAAGGCAGGCCAGCCGGCTCTGGCAAGGAGGAGATGGGTGGTAGTGTAGGAATGGAGCAGCGAATGGAGCAGCAAATGGAGCAGCAAATGGAGCGGCGTCTCCCGGAGCCTTCCTTCCACCTGGGTCCCCCGCATGCCAACCCACTGCCATAAAAAAAACTCCTTCTGCTCCGCAAGAGTTAACACAAGTGGGCAATCGGCTGGCTCTGGTGAGGAGAAGGCTAGCAGTGCTGGTCAGACTGGAAGAGGAAGCCCCTGCACCCAGGGGAAGGAGCGTAGGCTGGGGTCGGCTTCCAGGATGTTTGCGACGAGCCCCCAGCAGCTCACAGCGCATTCCAGGATGGGGGAGTTACGGGCCGAAATAAAGAGGTTCTGCAGCACCTCCGTGGTTAGAAGCTCTCCCTCGCTCCGCCTTCGATCAACCACTGAGTCCGGTTTTGATGGTGTCAAATTTCTCATTTCTGGATGACCAAAGCACTTTACAGATCCTGCTATCCACCCATTCACACACACATTCACACACTGATGGCGGCAGAGCCGCCATACACAGGCGCTGGCCTGACCCACCAGGAGCAACTGGCGGTTCAGTGTTTTGCTCAAGGACACTTCGACATGCAAACTGCAGACAGAGCGGGAATCAAACCCCTGATCCTCCGATCAGTAGTCAGCCACATTACACCTGTGCCAATATAGCTTAAAGCAAGGGCATGAGAGTACTAATGATGATAAACATGCGTCCAAAAAGAACACAAAGCATGGACAGGATTTGTGTCCCTGTCCAGATCATGACAATTTCCCTGATTTACCAAATATACAGTATATTCAGCCTTGTAATAGTCTATGCCACTATGAAGCAGCAGACCTACTTAATACCTACTATGCGTTAAGTATTTCAGCAATGGCAGAAATCAACCTTTAACTATTGCTACCTGGTCATGTGTGCCTCCTGTGCCTCCTCTCTCTCTCTAGTCATCAGTGATGTCTCTCTGTCCCTCTGGACACCTGTGCTGATTCTCTGGTTATCTTTACCTCCTCGCTCCTCCCCTTCTTGGTTCACCCTGCTGCTGCCACATTCTTGCTCCTGATATAAAAAAGCTTAGTGTAACATCATCTCCCTTTGGCTCTAATCTATAAAATCACTCTTCACCTTAAAGAAATTGTTTCACCCAAAAAGTCTGGTCAAGAATTGTTTCCTTCATCTAAGAACCACATTTGGAAAACACATTCCATGGTAAAAGGTACAATAAGGATCCCATTTCATGCAAGGAGCGGATTAGTTTGCCATCATAAATAACTGGAAGTTCCTCCCAACCAGACAGTTTTATGCTTTAACAACCGTTTGAGACATCCCAGATCCCTTGAGCGCATTCCACAGTCACTAGGAATTATCCACAGCTCAACATTACCCCCTGGTGGATGACTCTGGAATATGTTCACTTTTACCTCTACAAGCTGAACTGAGGTTAATGAATGAAATGACTTCCTTTTTACAAAAACTCTCAATTCTCAGATTATTTTCTTTTTCAGGACACCCTGGAAAATCAAGCGGGACTCCGACATACCATTCTGGTTTGAAATGTTTCATTAATCATTGATTTTAAATGTGTTGCATGTTTGAAAATTCTTAAATGAATCTTATTGCAATGCATGTTAATTATAGAAGGACAAGTTTATAAAAGTGCATGCTCACAGAAAGTTAGTCATGAATCACTGAAGTTAGCTTAGACTTTATACACAACTATGTAATTTGAATTTCACAGTTAATATGTGTGCCTTCTAAAACTTACTCAAGTCATCTGACTGGCTCAGCCAATCACCAGCCAGTCTCTGTTGGACAATACTCCCTTTCATTCTATTAGTCGGTTACAGACAAAGGACTGTTTTCTTATTGGACCCGAGTTCATTCAAACCTCCCGCAATGGGAGACAATTGGTTCCCTTTCATGTCAGTCAAGTTTTCCCCGGAAAACTTACTCAGTTTTAAAGGAGAAACGCTCTAGTTGAGACAGAGTTGTTCTGTGTGAAAGTTTTGTCTGTGTCCTGCTTAAATCCTCTTTCCTTTAAAAGTCTGGGAAAATTGCTTTTTCTTCTTTTTGAGTTCAAACTTCTCTTTTATATGGAGTGAAACTTTGTGTTCACAGACGTTTTTCTATTTTATTCTGTTAAACTTTTCCTTATTGATTTTTCGTAACTCACCATGTTTTAAAGTGGACTGATCGTTTTTCTCACACTAGAAGCTGTTCTCACCAACCGCCACGGCATCTGCAGAACTTGGATTTCCTGGCTTGAATTTTATTTAATAATCTTGTCTCTCTAATTCTGTGACCTTGATCAGACTGTGAACTCTATATCCAATTTATTTGGACCCGAGGAAGCCGCTGAAAAATTCTCGGGTTGTCCGCATGGCATATCACGCGGCCAGCAGCCTCGTTATCACTGCCGGATTGTAGCTCCTGACTGCTTGTCCTGGGAAGAAATATCTACTGGCGGATATTTTTCCAGTATCATCAAAGAAAATCTCAGCTCCTGAATCAAGCTGAAGAAAACCCCAACACAATTTCACGTGAGCAAGATTCCTTTGTTTCATCCGCTGAATAATGCAATGTCTATCGCCTTAAATATGCCATAATTTGTCTCAGGTTTAAAACTAGTTCATAACTCTGATCGGAGTTATAAAATTAAAAAGAAATAATATTCCTTTTTTTTCATTAAATTCCATTTTTACTTTCTTAGAGTAACTCAGAATTTCTTTTCCATATAATTAGCTTTTATAATTTTCTTCATAAAATTTTCATCCAATTTTCTTCATATTTTTGTTATAGTTATTTCAGTCTACATTTTCATCACAGTTACAAATTCATACTAAGGTTTCCTTGGTTCCACAAATGTAATTACACTTTGTTGCTCAATAATCAGTTACAAGTTGAATGTGATGCTTTATACTTGGTCATCTCACTTTACCAACAAATCCATTGAATGCAATGCCATTTAATCTGAGTCTGATCATTAAAACTGTAAACAGTATATGGAAGTTTCTGTTGATTTCTTTTCCTGTGTTTATTTCTAAAGTCACCCAGTAGAATTCACAAATATTTGAGACTGATTGATTGAAGGTATAAAGATTAGGTATTAATAAATTGTCCAAACTTGTGGACTGGTGCCCCAAAAATGAGTTTTTCCGGTGTGTGTGTGTAGACTCAAAGGAAACCTTCATTTCCACATACACCTCTAGGTATAAATTAAATAATCTTTGTACCTTATAATTAAACATTGCTACATCAGTTAATGTTCAAATGGTTTATAAAAGAGGTACTTCATAGACAATTTTGAAGGATGTAATTCATGCTAGATTTTCCAATGCCAAAAACTTGGAAAGATGTAAAATATTCTTTACCTCTTCTTCCCTCTTAATACCATCTTAACAGTGCAATCAGTATTAACTGAAGTTAATCTAGCTGTTGAATGAGGCGTAATCACCATGATTCTTGTGGCTGTTTCTTACCAAGCAGATGAACTAAGGACACTACTGTGATTTAGTCGGCTAGACTATGACAAGGGTAACAGTTATCCTGCCTGCAGAGGCATTATGAACACAGCACACCACAGCTTATCATTAACACAATGTACTGATCACATTTGCTTGAGAGAGAAAAGCTGATCATTTATCAGAAATTATCAAAAGAGACAAAACAACTCTGGTGTACATCAAAATTATTTTTCAACAATCACACGTGCAGAAGATCTGGAATGGCTAAGACAATTTTTAACACTGATCTTTATTGAGTGAGAAACATTTAATAATTCAAGCAGCTGACTGACATCACTGGAACTCCTACTGGACAGAACATTAGCTAAATGTGGAAAAGAAAATCTGACAGCAGTGCATAATAGCTGAATATCACCAGGAACCTGGTCTGCTCACTGTCTGATATCGTCATCTCTCAAAATCCAATTAGCTGTCAGTTTGCTCTGATTTTTTTTTTTTTCCCCCACCAACAGCTTTGGCAGTATTAATCAAATTTAAGGGCAAAATTAGGCGGAACTCGGCAGTGTTTTACACCAGTGATATGGCTTCGTCATTAAATTAAATGTTAACATTTTCCATCTTGCAATGATAAAGTAACGCTACTTACCTCAAATTAAAATGGTGTTAAACAACTGTATTTTGACTATGGACTCCTGTCTCTTGCAAGCTAACAAAGATCAGCTATCAGAGCGTTAGCTGCAGCAATGGTTTATCGCCCCTCACCTGAAGGATACAGGGAGCACACCAGCCCTCACCTGGAGGTATGTGGCAGGATACTCACAAGAGTATGAGGAGCTTTGGTGAAGAAATGGGACAGAATTCAAATGTTTTTGCTATAATGAGGTGAGAAACATTATCATTTCATTTTGAAACTGTTGCAGGCCAAATTGCCAAACGGTTGAGTCAGTCAATCACAAACACCTTTCTACTGCACCCACCCATGAGAGTGAGTCTTCTGCAGTGAGGGGGGGGGGGGCATTAAAAATGTTACTTTTCTTTGCTTGCTAATGAAAGTGAATAAAGATGACAAGTTCTTCATTCCAGCTTGTAGATACTTTTGTTCATCACCATTATATGATTATTGAGGGGGTTATATTGGCTGGATTTGATTTTGGGGGGTTACACCACCCCCCCCCCCAAATTATGCCTATGTCAATATGCCTACCTCTTTGTCTGCCACTGGGTTTTTGGTGAGCACTATTGCACCATGCAGCTCTGTTTGTGTACACTGGTATTTGTCTAACCTGTTCTCTGATTGGACAGTCTCAATTTGACTGTCTTGAAAATCTTCTTAAAGCAAGGGTGGATATGATAAATAAACCTTTCATTTCTCAAGGAATACTTGCCAATCTGGTATATTTTGTCATCATCCAAGTCTGGTCTGAAGTCTGGAAGCTCAAGTTCAAGTCAAGTCTTAAGTCAGTTCATGGTTGTAATGAGTGATTTGTCATTTGTTGCATGCCCTCTGGTCTGCTTAGAACATCCATCCATCCATCTTCTTCCGTTTAATCCTTTTCAGGTTGTGGGGGGGCTGGAGCCTATTCCAGCATCTTTGGGCGAGAGGCAGGGTACACCCTGGACAGATCGCCAGTCCATCGCAGGGCCAACACAGAGAGACAGACAACCATTCACTCTCACAGTCATACCTAAGGACAATTTAGAATCCCCAGTTTGATGCCAATTAACCTAACTTGCATGTTTTTGGCATGTGGGAGGAAATCGGAGAAATCCCGGAGTAAACCCACGCAGACATGGGGAGAACATGCAAACTCCACACAGATCACTGTTGGTCGGGGGCTGGGATCGAACCCAGGATCCCCTGGCCAAGGATGAGTTGTTGTGCTGCCGCCATGCTAACCACTCCGCCACCGCGCTGCCCCTGCTTAGAACACTGTATTGTAATATCTAGGAATTCAAAGTACTGCCGTTATTTGGTCATAGGGCTTACGACCGAATTATTGAAGTTATATATTCATGATACTGCACAATCTTGAGTGTAATATTGCTTTTATACAGTAGTTCAGCAACCACAGTTTATTAAATATCAGCAACACAAGACAAAATATTATGATTTTAGTTTGTTTTTCAGTTATTTTGCTCCACCGAGAAAAATAGTCCCTTCCGAACAGTGGTGGACCCTCAGGGTCAGCAAAGCCTTCTCTGCTGGCCTAAACATTATCAGAATTACATTTACAACCTACATTCTTATATTTGTTCCCTGAGGATGTATTAAATTATTCCCAATAGTCTATTCTCTTCATTTTGTAGCTTTTTCTCTTGGTTGCACTCCTTCCAGTAGTGTAATGCATGTTAGAGGTTTTTTTTGTCCAATCATATTTCAGCCATCTGTGTTGCCGGGGTCAAACAAATCTGCCTGGAATTAACAGTGCAACTCTGTAGGTTAACTTAACCGTTAAACTTATCCTGTTGCTTTAACCAATCAGATGTCTTCTGTACATCCAGGGGTACGCATAGAAGGCATTTGAGAACATTGGCATTTTCACATCATTTGATTGGATGGTTAGACTCCCCCAACCAGAATGCAGAGGATCCTAGCTTGCAAAACACCAGTGCAAGGACTTGCTTAAGCAGCTACAATATACTGTATCTGTTTAAATATAATAGCTGTTTATCCACCCATATTGGCTGACAGGGGAGAGGAAAATGATTTGGTCCCTGATATTTTAAAAAAATCAGTTTTCCAAACGGACCTTTCAAGAAAAGCTGGTCGTTGTGAAAAGAGGTCGACCAACCCCAATGCTAACAGGCCCATTTCAGCTGGGGAAAGGATTTGTCCGTAACTTCCATATTAGCAATGAGCAGTATCCTTGGATTACAGGCTCCGAGGAGTGCTGCAAATTATCTTGCTGGGAATGCCTGTCGTTTGAACTGATCGAGTAGATACTTGGAGCCAGACAGGGTTTGCAAACTTGAGCTGTCTACTGTCACACCATGACGATTTAGGCAGCATTTGCCAAACGTATAAAAATTGGTCTAAATGCTAGGATACACCAAAATTTTCTATTTTGGAATAGTGTGTGCATCGCGTATCCATAACGACTTGGACATATACAAAACATATTAGTAACTTATATAGAATATTTCCATAACTTATAAGTAACTTAAACCAACTGCTTAGTGTGTTGCCGACATTCACAACTTATGTGCAACAATAGTCTAACTTCTGCACAGCTTATAACTTCTGCATAGCACAGTCATGCCTCCTGATCGATGAATCCTACACTGCAAAAAATCAAAATCTCACCAAGTATATTTGTCTAATTTCTAGTCAAAATATCTCATTACACTTAATATAAGACACATTTACTTAATATGACACATTTACCTAAAGAGTAATTTTTCAGTGAGATATAAGAACTTATTTTAAGTCAATAGATCTTGTTTTGAGTCAGTTTTGATTTGTTCCATTGGCAGATTTTTTCAGTTGTTTCAAGCAAAAATATCTTGTTTTTATTTTTTTTTTACTTGTTTTTAGAGGGGCATTTTTTTCAGTGTAGGTGTGTGAGAGATCACCTCTGTTTAACCGAGATGATTCTCCCCTCCAAAGACCGCGGGGGTGTGTGACCGACCTGGCAGAGCTGTCAAATCTGTCAAGTCAGTCACGCCTAAAACAGCTGAAGCGACATATCAGGAACATCAAGTGACAGTTGTCACAACCTGGCTCAAAGGCATGCAAATTGATGGCGATAAAAAAGATTATTTTCAATAAAGTGAAAAAAAACAAGATAATGCATGGAGTTTGCTTTTGCTGGGAGGTGCAGCCAACAGCAAAGTGTGATTTATCATGGAAAACGGCTGCACTCTGCGCTTCAGGCGATCAGCTGATTGGATCCTCCTTCTCCAGTGTTCTGACATTTTGGCATATCTATCAGAACAACACTGATGGTACAGACTTCAGTCAAATGGTAAAAACATGGGGGGGGGGGGGGGCTAAACAGTGATTTGGATCTTTATTCTGTAGCTTGAAAGTGCTCAGATACATCCCCAACAGGTCCCGTTATACAAACAAGTACATGTGTTTAGCTCTGTGTGTGTGTGCGCGCGCGCGTGTGCACTGCAAATACGCCATTATAGGGTAGCTGCAAGTGAGAAACCCATTCAGTAAGTTACACATACAGTAGGTTCAAAGAGCGTTATTTATATGTTAGAAATAATTTTGGGGTACACTAGACATTAAAGGGCTGATGACGCGATTTTGACATTTTTTAGGATGTTGTGTAAACCCAAAAGTCATTGCCGATGATCTATATAACATTTACAACCACGCCTGCATAAACTAGTTATCATCAAAAAACAGTAGCTGCTGACTGGACTGTGGTGCCGCCCACCAAATTAAGGGCGGCACCCCCATGACATAATTGACAGAACAGACTCCGGTGTTGTTGACTGGAATGACAGCAGCTTTGTAGCTCACAGTTTCTCTGGTTTCTTGCTTTAATTTTAATTTTAGATAAACAGCAGGCCGTGAAAGACCATATCACACGCTTCAGCTCCAACTGTCATAAGCCTCCTCGTCCACTCCTCGTGCACTTCTATGCAGGAGGAGCACACGAGGAGGGGAAGGATTAATGGATTTACACGCAGCTTTGACCTACTTTCTGTGATCCCATGCTGACATCTCGCCAGTCTGGCCACGTCCCCTCTATCATTATCATCAGCTGATTCAAACCCAGGAGCTTCTCATCACACCATCACCAGCAGTGCGTGTCCTTCGCGGCCCGTTTGCCAGTCATGCACTGATGGTCCATAGTATTGTCATCTGTGCTGTTTGTCTGCCAGTATTTTCAGCACTCTCACGACGCGCTAGTCACTCCATGTTCGCTGTGGCTCTCGTGCGTCCTTGAAGCAATGTCAGCTCTGGGGCGCACCTGTGGCTAATACGTCTCCTCCCATTTGTTCGCTGGGTGATGCCGGCCCCCAAACGACATCAGCTAGTGTGTCTGTGTTTCTTGTACGTCTTCACCTTTCAGGGAACTGTCTGTCTTTCTGTATTAAATGTGCTGTGGTGAACCCTGCACGTAAATTCTCGTTATTTAATCCTCCCTCTCCCTGCCCTGCGAAAAAGCGCACGGAGGGTCATGATGAATGGATTTACGCGCAGAATTCACCACAGCACATGTATTGAACATAAGAATGATGACAACAGTTCCCAAAAAGGTGAAGACCCACAAAAATAAACAGAAACACCCACAGTTGGCGTTCGGGGCCGACATCGCCCAGCGAACATGGAGAGGAGACTTGTTAACCACGGTTGCGCCCCAGGGCTGACATCGCTTCAGGGGGCGCAACAGAACCACGGCTGTGTGGAGTGGCTAACACATCGTGATAGTGTTGGCAATATTGGCTGGCTGACAACATGGTAGATGATGCACACAAACTATGAACTGCTGACTGTCAAAGAGAGAGGGCGCGTGTGTTTGGACTGGCGAATCTTGGACAGTGCACACCTGAAAGTGGCTCAAAATGCACATAAAACACATGTACAAAACAAAAACAACAAGAACTCAAAATATAATCCATAATAAATCCGATGCCTGAGCCACAGAGAATACACTGCTATGATTTTATTGAAAAATTGGGTTTAAATTAATTATATTAATTTATTAAATTAATTAAATTATAAATTAAATTATATTAATTATAACACTGGTGCTCCCCTGCCATGTGTTTGTCGCTGCTTCTGCGGCAGGCATGTGTGCCTCTCACCCATCACTCTCTGAGTGTGACTCGCTTGGCACAATGCGCTTGGCACGGCTCAAACCTATAAGGTCTGATGGCCCAGAATCTTCATTATCATCCCATTCTTCGGAACTATAATCGTCTGAAGATTGGACAACACAAACCAATTCCAGACTACATGTGCTGGAACCATCGTGGATGTTTTCAACCACTTCCATCCTGTGTGTACAATGAGCAGCCAAGCCCTGTGTTCTGTCGATGACTACATGGCAGCGGGGTTTTTCAGCCACTGACGTAACTGGTGACGTGGTGCTCATGAAAACGTCGGATATTTGCGTGAAAAACTGCACAGACCAACCCATTTTGTCATATTGTATTATGTGTTGAAAAATTAGAGGAAGTCAAGAACATGTCATCAGACCTTTAATCTTGATGTATTTCAACTTTTGAGTAACTATGAGTTGCTGACAAGTAACATGTGTGAACAAACGCATAACTTCCTCGCAACCTTTATTCTGCAAATGTGGGTGGTATCAACCATACGCTGGATTCGTCGGAAAATTTTCAGCATGTTGAAAATTAATTTTCAGAGGAGCTCGGCGAACTACACTGTATACCAGCATGCTTCAGGGTTCTTCAGCACGCGCTTAACTTAGACAAAACTTAACCATAACTTCAACGTATGCCAGCGTATTCTCCAAATTTTTCATACGTTTTGCAAACGCTACCTAAATCATCTAAGTGTGACAGGGCCTTAACCAAGGCAGCAACGAGACACCAAAGCATAGCCACCAGCCAGACACTTACAAGCAACAGTACTTTTTTTAAACCTTTGGGGAAACAAGAGTGGATTTGCAGCTCAACAAACAGATGTGCAGGGAAATGGAGTTCTACAACAAAAAGGTAAAGATTTTTAAAACAATAATTTTATAATTAAAGTTATCTTTAACATGATTTGTGTGTATGGCCCTATAGGTTATTTTTATGTTGCTTGGTATGAATGGCATTTAAATCAGGTAGATCACCACTGAAGGCCTAGTTGTAAAATACATGGTCCGCCACTGCTTCCGAATGTGCCCAGTTAACTGTTGCTAAGCATTTCAGAGAGCAAAATATAGAAAAGCATAGGCTTATTGTCATTTTACACATGCATGTAATCAAATTAAATATTGGCCAGTGCAGAACTCAGTATTTCTTATGCATACCTTCACCTAGCTAGTTAGCGGTTTAGGTTCGGAGCATTTCCATGTTAGTTTCTGTTTCTGCTCACTTTTGGGGGGCATTTTCAGATGAAATGAGTCCATCACCACAAAGGTATTATGGTTGGCTGGTCAAGACAATAACTCCGACTCTAGCTTGTCTATTTTGTTATAGGTGAAACATCTATCGGCAGGACTTCCGAGTTATGGAGGTCTGGGCTTTTAGGGCCGTCTCTTTTCAGGGCTTAAGTAAGTGTGACACCTACTGGCCAGGAGATCAGAATGTTGTCTCTGTCACCTTTAAACCTTAAATGCATCTCTGTCATTGGGGCATGTCAAAATCTGGAGGGAGATTATGTAATGAAGTAAAAGCAAAAAAGCATCAACCCTTTTAGTGACACAAGTACAGGACTCCAATATGGGAGGATGTGAGTTCAAACCCCTTTTTTTGGATGTCACTAGTTGGGCTTCACTGCCCGTCCTGTTGGTCCCATATGTCCATAACCAGACTTGATTTGAGCCATCTGGCTATTAAACAGAATGCAGCTTTGAGACACTTCCAAATGGGCTTATTTTTTTCACAGACCCTGCAACTGCAGAGTTTTTGAAGAAACCAAGAGATTAGAGTAGTTCAGAAATATACCGTATGCATTAAACATACATAAACTATTATTACTGTTACTCACTATTTAAAATTTTAGCAATGTTTAACGTAAGCATCCATCATTGGATCTACAGTAAAAACAGTGAGGGGGAAAAAAAAGAACAGGAAAAACCCTTTATCCACTCTTTGGAATGTGCACGTCTTTAATGTCAGATATTTTTTTAACTCACCATGTTTACTCTATTTTCACCTTCACTAGCACAAAAGCTCCAAACGGCCTGCATAAATAAGTTTCTTTTTTTTTAATACAAAGTGAATCAAAGTAGGTGGTATGCGCCAATAAAAGCTCACTGATTTAATGGAAATCAATGAGCTTCATGTGTAGTGTGAGTCTATGAATCCCCAGTATTACCAATAAATATAAATAGCTCCTGTTTATGGTGTGAATTATACTCATATGTATCCATTTCTATAACCTACAAATAGAAAGAATTTGTCTCTTTTCTAAAATTAAGTATCACCAGTGAATATCATTCAAAGTGGCCACAAGTGCAGTTTTCCCTGATAACAGCACTGGTAGGATGCTGCATCGATTTAGATTGTCTGTGGACATAGCAGGGGCTGGTGTGTAGCCTGCAGGGATTTACGGCTCAACAAATATTTGAAGTGTAGTCTGGCTCTGTTTGCCTCAGTCAAAGGTCCGGGTTGAATCCATTACTATTGAATTCTACATCACAAAGGAGACAGAGTCAGCAGTGCCAACCAGAGAATTTTTTTTTTAATTAAACGTCCTTTCGATGATAAAAAAAAAACTTTGCATCTTTATCTTCACGCTTTTATTTTACAATCATTTGAATGATCAAAATGTTACAGATAGAAAAAATATCTAAGGTGCTGAAAGTGTAACTATTAAATGGTATTGTCAGTCTTTTTGTTGCACTTTCTGTTCCAGAAAACAAAAAAAACCACCCACTTAATTTGACGTATTTGCATACTCTACATCTGCATGTTCATTTTCTAAAATCCACTAACAATTAAAAATACAAATGACAACTTCCGGTTATGGCTGCCACGTAGGACGGACGTGTCTCGCTCTGCTCTGCTCCTGGAGAAAAAAAATCGGCAAATAACTCTCTCATTTGGGACAGAACGTATCCCAGCATTTGGGCGAGGATATGTCGGCGAAGCCTAAGGCTGGAAAACCAGGAAAAGGAAAAAGCGAGCCGCCGAAACAGTCCAAATTAACGGACTTTCAGGTCTGTGACGCAGCAAACAAAACTCCATATATGGCGGAGGAGGCTGGCGGCGGTGCGATGTCTGCGGGGAATGGCGCAGATGCGCTGATGGCTGCCATGAGTTCAATGAGAGCGGACTTTTCCTCTAGATTTGATGGGATTATGACAGCGTTGGAAGGAATAAGAAAGGAATTGGGTGACTGTGTAGAACGAACGGCGCAGATGGAGCTCCGTCTCGCTAGTGCTGAAGATGACGTCACCCGTCTTCAATTAAAGGTGCGCACTTTGGAAAAAAAAAATAAATCTCTGGAAGATAATATTTTGGATTTGGAATCTCGGTCGAGACAGAATAATTTGAGGCTGGTGGGTCTTCCAGAGGAATCAGAAGGTCGGGACGTATGTTCCTTTCTGGAAAAGTGGATTCCGGAGGTGCTGGGCAGCGAGGAGTTGCAATCAGCAGTGGTTCTGGAAAAAGCACATCGTATTGGCCCACGGAGAGATAAGGGACCGCCGAGGACCTTAATTATGAAGTTTCTTAGCAACAGAGACAGGATGAAGATCTTCAACGCTGCACGTGCTAAAGGAGAGATTAAACACCAGGACCAGCAGGTGCGGTTCTACCCAGATTTGGCCACAGGAATCCAGCAATTGAGGAAGCAGTTTGATCCCATACGTAAGGAGCTGCGCAACCTTGGGATTCGTCATGGTGTAATCTATCCTGCGAGACTGCTGACCACGTATGAGGGCAGAACCCACATTTTCAAGACCCCAGAGGAGGCGCAGGAGTTCATCAAGAAGATCAAAGAAGAAGAAGAGATTGGTGGGAGCTAAGCATGAACAAAATATAAGGTAGAATAATTAAGCATTTGCACAGGCATCTGACTGACTTGAAGTAAATAGTAAGTTTACAAAATATAGATTGTATTATATATTAAAAAAACAAAACAAAAACAAAACAAACAAACAAAAAAAAAACTATGATGTACAAAGTTGTTAACAATTTTGGAGTTAAGTTGGAAAACTACAGAGGAGAGTTAATGTTACGTCATTAAAAGCAGTAGAGTTAGGGTGATTGGGAGGATGAAGAAGGAGTGGCTTAGGCTGTTCCCCGTGGGTGTGGAACGGTCGATGGCTATATCGGGAGACAGAATTTTTCTTTTGATTTTGGGGGGTTTGCCACAAGTGTGGGAAGGGGAAATTTGTTTGTGTGTAGTTTGTAGGATGAATGTTCAACCACTCATGTTTTTGCTTCTCTGTATGAGCATGTTTACACTGCAAGGTAATCCTAAACTCTCTATTGATCATGGACCAAAGTGTTAATCTTAATTTAACTTCATGGAATTGCAGAGGTCTACAAAATTTAAAAAAACTTAAACAAGTTATGAATAAAATAAAGGACATGGGTTCAAGAATTGTGCTTTTACAAGAAACTCATCTGATAGAGGAGGATGTTAAAAGAATTAAGAGTAGATGGCAGGGAAGTGTATTCACCTCTTCATTTTCATCCCGAGCCAGGGGAGTTATGACTCTCATACATAAATCAGTTCCTTTTCAGGTGAAAAATGTAATTGGAGACAAATTTGGAAGATATGTAATCATTCAAGGTTCTTTGCTATTAGAAAATATAAATCTTGTGAACTTATATGGTCCCAATATAGATGATCAGAAGTTCTTTGCTAATTTATTTCTCATCTTATCATCACTTACAGGGCAACATATAATAGCAGGGGATTTTAATTGTACATTGAATCCAGGTGTGGATAGATCAACAGGACTGGATTGTACGCACATTGGATGTAGGATGACTATTAATCATTTTATGAAAGAATTGAGATTGTTAGATATATGGAGAGAAATGAAACCACAAGTTAAAGCCTATTCTTGTTATTCCAGTACCTACAAGACATTCTCACGTATTGATTATTTTTTGATTTCCACAGAATTAAGGTCCAAGATTCAAAACTGCTTTTATGATAACATCGTGATTTCTGATCATGCACCCTGTTGTCTAATATATGTAGATAAAAAATTGACAAAGGAATCAGGTAGATGGCAATTTCAGCATAAATGGCTTCAGGATGAGGAATTTGTCAAGTATATAGAAAAACAGATAGACGAGTTCTTTGACATCAATACTACACAAACATCAGCATGTGTAAAGTGGGAGGCTTTCAAAGCTTTTATTAGGGGACATATTATTAGTTATACAGGATCAAAATCTAAGAAGACTCGAGAGGAGAGAGCTAAATTGGAACATAAAATAAAAAGTCTTCAGGAAAAAGTGTATGCAGGAAGTGACCCAAGGTTGGAGAATGAATTACTGATTTTGAGAGCTGAATACGACAAAAAATCAGCGAATAGAGCTGCTTCGAGTCTTCTAAGATTGAAACAATCTTTTTATGAACAAGGTGAAAAATCAGGAAAATTATTAGCATGGCAGATTAAACAATTGGAAATTAAAACACCAATTACCAGTATTATAAGTAACGGACAGGTAGTTATAGATCCTTTAGAAATTAATAGAGCCTTTAGAGATTACTATGAAAAATTATATGATACCAAAAATGAACCTGATTTAACAAAACTAAATGGGTTTTTGAACGAACTATCTATACCGTGTATTCCAAATGAAAACAGGGAGATATTGGAGTCTAAAATTAGTCAAGAAGAAGTTGGGCTAGCCATTGATAATATGAAATCAGGAAAAAGTGCAGGACCAGATGGTCTTCCAGTTGACCTTTATAAAAAATTTAAGAATAAATTAATAAAACCTTTTTTGGAAATGGTTTTAGAAGCATTTCAAAATAATAATTTACCATCATACATAAATAATGCCTTAATTATACTGCTGCCAAAACCAGGTAAGCCCTCTAATAAATGTGAAAATATGAGACCAATAAGCCTATTAAACGCCGACCTTAAGATAATCTGTAAAATTTTAGCAAGACGAATACAAGAAATTTTACCAAATATTATTAATCGAGATCAGAATGGCTTTATAAAGGGTAGACAAGGCTTCCATAATGTAAGAAGACTATTTAATATTATTTATTTTAATAAAGAAGCACCGGATACAGCTCTCCTATCATTGGACGCCGAAAAGGCCTTTGATAGAGTTGAATGGCCCTTTCTTTTTGAAGTCCTACAAAGGTTTGGACTTGGAAATAATTTCATAAAATGGGTTCAAATAATATACAATAATGCTACAGCAGAAATCCTAACAAATAACAATATTTCAAAACCAATAAAAATCAATAGAGGATGTCGACAAGGCTGTCCACTTTCACCTTTACTGTTTACTATGGCAATTGAACCTTTAGCGATAGCGATACGTTTACATTCACAAATATATGGAATTAAAGTTGGACCAACAGAACATAAAATCTCCCTGTACGCCGATGATATAATTTTGTTTATGTCGAATCTAAAAAAATCAATTCCAACCTTGTTGAATTTAATAAAGAATTTTGGGGAAATATCAGGATATAAAATAAATAAAACTAAATCTTCAATATTAATGCTAAATGAGACCCAGAGAAATTACCCAGCCCCTGAGGTAAATCAATTCAATGTTGTAAATCAGTTTAAATATTTAGGAATCCAAATTATGCCTAAGCTAGAATCAGTCGCCAGTGTCAACTATGAAGCCTTAATGTCAGATATCAATGAGTTAACTCAGAGATGGATGTCACTACCAATGTCGATGATCGGGAGAATCAATATACTTAAAAGTAATATTTTACCTAAAATACTTTATTTATTTCAATACATTCCCTTATCACCACCTTTAGATCTATTCTCAAGAATAAAAAAAAAGTTAGTGGAATTTATATGGAACAACAGGAGGGCTAGATTACGTTTGTCTTTATTATATTTACCATTTGATCGTGGAGGTCTGAAATGTCCAAATTTTATGTTGTATTATTGGTCGGCACAACTGAGGTCTATGACATATTATTTTTCATCAAATGATCTCCCTCACTGGACTGAAATGGAATCATACAATTTACCTTTACCTCTTCCCATATTCATATACTCAGATTCGGCAAAAAAATTACAAAAACAAGTTAAAAATCCATTTGTAAAGCATATGATCAAAATATGGTGTGAAGCTAAAAACTATTTAAAAGAACCACAGTTATTGTCACAATTTAGTCCAATATGGGGTAATCAATATTTTAAACCAGGGAGAGCGGACGCTGTATTTAAAGTATGGAATTTAAAAGGGATACAAAAGATTCAGGATTTATATTTGCCATGTGCAGACAACATAATGTCTTTTGAAGAGCTGAGGATCAAATTTAATCTCAATAGAACACATTTTTTTAAATATCTTCAACTTAGAAACTTTATTCGATCAAATCAAAATAAAGCTCTCACTCGACCTATTTATTCATCCTTGGAAAAAATGATGATGAAAGATAGTAAAAGAAAGGGTATTATTTCAGAGTTTTATAACTCATTGACACTATCTTCAAGTGAAAATTCACTGAAAAGATTAAACTACTGAAAAGAAGATCTGCAAATTGAAATTTCAGAGGAACAGTGGGAATTGGCTTGTACAGAAGCTCAAACCAAATCAATAAATGCACGCCTTAAATTGATACACTTCAAATGGTTAATGCGGATGTATGTTACACCGGAGGAGTTAAATAGATATAACAAAAATATACCAGATACATGCACAAAATGCATGGAAAGTAAAGGAACCCTATTTCATTGTTTATGGGAATGTAGATTAATAAGAATGTTTTGGGAGGAGGTGAGGGTAACAATTGAAAAAATAATCTCAAAACAAATCATATTGAATCCTAAACTGTTTTTGTTGGGTCTGTACCCAGAAAAGCATAATTTCAATAAAAGTGAAAGAACATTCATAGACCTCAGTTTGCTTAATGCCAAAAAATGTATTGCACTATTATGGAAAAAGACTCATAGACCAGATGTGACTCAGTGGTTAAGACAGATGTTAACAAACCTTCCATTAGAAAGAATAACATATATACTGAAATCAAAGGAAATTGTGTTTGAGAATATATGGAGACCTTTTATTGATTATGTAAAAAATTTAAACATAACTCTTGAAGAAGAAGGTGAATGATGTGTGTGGACCTTGTAAATTCCAAACTGGTGAACATAATATGTATACTAATGTATTGGATTGTCTAGACTAAACAGAGGAGCATTGTTGAAGACTTGATTTTGTTGGTGGTTGTTGGTGTTTTTAGGGCATTTTTTTTTTTTTTTTTTTTTTGTAGTACTTTAGTGTTAGTGTTTGATTGTTTGTATCATGTTTGTTAAAAAAAAAAAAAGGTTCAATAAAGATATTGTGGAAAAAAAAAAAAATACAAATGACAACAACGTCCATGACATTAGAGGAGCTGTTCCAAAGTGAAACTTGGCAAAAATGAGTAACAAATGGCACATTAAGACCAGCTATTCTGCAAGTTTGTCAACATCGGTATAAAAAAACAGCATCTCAAAAAGGATAAGGGATTGGACTGATTGGTCTGTTCAAATGAAGAGTGCAATCATCATTTTAAAAAGTTTGTAAAGTGAGCTGGATTATTTGCTGAGGAAATATACTGTATTTCTCCATACAGTGCATCCCTCAGAATAACTGATTTGTTCAGTGTGTTCATTATGATGAGATTGTGATGTTAACTATATTCGTTTCTTTTAAAAAAAAAAAAGGAATCAAAAAGGTATCTGACTTTTTTTTTTACTGGGTCTGTGAAAATGGTCAGGAAGTTTGACAGAAGAGTCATATTTTGCACAACAAAATGATGAATATTTCATATCAGAATTATCCAGTATGCACGCTGCAGTGCCTTGGGCAGGGAGCTTTTCTGCAGTGGAAAACCTGAACTTCTACAACAGCTACAATTGCAGACAAAAGACTAAGGGAGGCCAGGCATACACCCTTAACTCTCTAAGCCATGTTCAAGTCCTGTAATGACTTATGTCCAGTGCTGCACATCTGAGGCCAGAATGAAATCACGGGTCCACAGTGGGGATTGTGCTGACCTTGTTGTTCCTGCTGATGCGACGTTCAGGCCGTGGCTTGGGTAGTTTGGTCTGGATTAACTCCTCGGGGGTGTTTCCCAGCGGAGGCAGCAGTCTCTTCTTGCTGTTCCTGGTCTCAGGTAGCCACTGCGGTGGCAGCTCAAAGGGTCCAAAACCAAACTGTGGGGAGTCCTCTGCTTCTGTGGGCGTAGCAGGTGCCACCTGGGCCGAGGAGGCATAGATGCATGTGTGAACTGGAGATGCTCGAGGGGCAGTGATTGGATGGGGAACCTCCTTGGTGATGACCATCGCTCCCCCTGGCCCCTGTAATGGGTCCTTTTTAGCAATCACATCACCTTTGAGGCTCCCTAGTCTTGACCTACTCTTTTGGTCCTCTTTTGGCCCTGAGCACCTCCCTGATGCTTGTGAGGGGATCTCATTCTCCACATCCTCCTCTTCTTCTTCTTCCTCGGAGGGTCTGAAGATTTGCTGTTGGCCAATATTAAACATCTCTAGAAGCTGGCTCCCAGAGCGGCCGGCCGTCTCCAATCCAACCGGCTCCCCAATCACCCCATCTGCCCCTAGAGAGGCCAGACCCCCGCTGCTGACCACGTTACGGCGACTGTAGCGTCTGTGAATCCTGGCCAGCAGGTCCAACCAGCTATGACGTGCTGAGCGGTTTACAGTCAGGAACAAGAGTGGGTTGGTTAGCAGGGACACTTTTGGAAGCCACAGGGCTGTGAGATACAGTGAGATTGGCACCTCCTTAGTGTCCACCAAAATGGTGCGATAAACCACCAAGGCTCCATATGGGGTGCTGCAGGCTGAGAAAGCCAGCACCACAGCCAGTAAGGTGGCATGCAGCTCGGCCTCCCTCTGGGACACATACGGGATGGAGATGCTGTTCTGGGGAGTCCTCAGCGCCGCGATGATCACTTTCTTCTTCTGGCTGGCACTGAGCGCTCTGCGGATCAGAAGCATGAAGAGGAAGACCAGAGCTAGAGGGAAGATCACCGTGGTGATGTTGTAGATCAGCACGTACACCATGTGGCCCAGGGAGCGGGCGTGGTCGTCGGAGCAGGATGAAGTGGCGTACACGTCTGTCACATTGGTCACAGCAAACACGGGGAGGCTGGCCACAGTCGCGTGGACCCAAATATAGATGACCACATCTCGAGATCTTGTGTCCGAGATTTTCCTCTCTAAAGGATATAACACTGAGTAGTATCTAAGGAGGAAAAAAAAAGCAAAAGTTAATCTTAAAGTGAATCATTTAATAAAAAATATAGAGAAGCTTTTCATAACTGAACTGAACAGAATCCACCATTCAACAGCAAATTAGGATCAGAATTTGTTTGTGATCACTTCTTTAAAATACCTTAATTTTAGTATTTAAATTTAATATGGATTTGTATGATATAAAATAGTCCTTAAATAACCACAATAAAGGCTCTTAAAAAATCCCTGGATCTGGTTTCAGTTTAAGTGAATTAATGATACACACAACTTTTTAAGTAATTCTCGTCCCAAACAAACCAAACCAATCATAAAGCCCTCTCCGTGGAAGTGTTAGCTCTTATTCATGCTCAGCTGAAACTTTGAAAGAGAAAAGCTGAAATAAACCATTTTAGGTCCTCTCCCTTAACAAGTTCACCTACCTTTAAATGTATCTCTCATTTATTTATTATTAAGATGCATTTAGGACAGTCATTTAACCATTTAGGGCAACTTGGTGGAACAGTGGTTAACACTGTGGCAGCGCAGCAAGAACGTCATGGGTTCATGCCGGGAAAATCCCCGCCCCCTTAACACAGCCCCGACGTTACACTATGAATGTGAGAGTGAATGGTTGTTTGTCTCTGTGTTGGCCCTGCGATGGAATGACAGGTCCAGGGTGTACCCTGCCTCTCACCCAAAGACGGTGGGATAGGTTCCAGCCCACCCGCCCCCCCACCCCCACCCCCGACCTGAAAAGGATTAAGCATTAGAAGATGAATGAATGAATTTAACTCTTTAAGATAGTCTAAACCAGGAGTGTAGAATTTAATTGGGTAAAGAATAAAGCCAGTGGCCCAGCATTAATTTTTATTATCGCTTTTGTTAATTGAAAAATTATTGGAAATTAATTAAAACTAGAAAAGCACTCGGAGAGCGCAGACCTCTGCCAAGTACCTCAGTTCCCCCTAATATTGGGATTTTCCCCAAATATAATAGTCCTACATTTATTTAATGAATATTTTCAGATTCCTTGACCATCAAAACATACCTTTAGCAATTGGATTCACATTGATATCTTTATTAGTTCATTAGTTATTGGAAAAAAAATCACTTTTTTGGCGGTTAATGGCAGTTTTCTTCTGGATATAGCTCCATAACTTTTGAAGATAGAAGAAATCCATTGGCACACTACTGATTCCTCAGTGTCTTGGCTATATTTTGGTGTTTGTTGTGTGTTTATATCTTAATTCGTTACCTTACAGTGATGAAAATTCCAAAGATCCCCTATTATTTCCTGTTGTGGATCACAGTATCCGGATTTTTTGCAGGATCCAGGTCAGTCTTTGATATTTCCTAGAACCTACTGGGATCTTATCCTGTATTTTTTTGGCAAGCGTCCTGAACATTTATTGTGGCGTTATATACACATACGCTAAAAATGGCCCTATCTCGCAATGATAAAGAATCCTTTAAAAAATTCCTGGATCCAGACGGTGATCCGGATCACTCCCAAAATCTAATCATTTCTTCCTTGTCTCATTTCTGACTTGTCCTGAAAATTTCGTCAAAATCCATTCATAACTTTTTGAGTTATGTTGGTAACAGACAGACAGATAAACAGACAAACAGACAAACAAACCCTGGTTAAAAACATAACCTCCTTGGCGGAGGTAATTATCTAGCTTGCATCCAGAAAAATCTTGCAAGTTTATGAGACTGGGCCAAAAAGTTGCAAATTTACAAGACTGAAGAAAAAAATCAAAATTTGCATACGTACTTGGTGGAAAGTTTCAAATTTACATAACTCTGAAAAAGTTGCAAATTTATGAGACTGGATGAAAAAAATCGGAAATATGCTAATTTACAAGATTGGTTGTGAAAAAGTCACAAATGTATAACACTTGGGGGGGGATACACAACTATATGATATTGGCAAAAAAACATTGAAAATTAACAAGATTGGGAAAAATGTTGCAAATTGATTAGCAAGTCAGACAAAACATTTTATCTTATTCTATATTCTATAACAGGGGTCCTCAAATGTTTTTGCCAGGGGTCCGCATTTGTTTTTTCCAGTGGACCAGAGGTCTGGAGCTGTGCAAGTATGCTGCATGGGTGGATATTTTATTTTTATGTTGGGAGGTGTCATGGGCGGCGAGAGGGCGCCCCCTCCTTCCCGTTCATCTCTCCTCAGCTCATCATCTCACCTGAGGGAGAGGACACACCTGCGGTCTCTCATCAGCCAGCGTACTTAAGGAGGCATCCTTCAGTGATTCAACGCTGGCTCGTCTGGGTATACTGCCGCTGATAGACAGCAAGTCAAAACAACACTGGTGAAAGAAATTATTAACCTGTGTGCTTTTTTCCCTGTGCAGGTTGCTGCCATTGTGTGGTTGTGTCACTGAGGGCTGCACGCACTCTCCTGCCACTTCATCTCCCACAACGGTAACCTCCACCCGGTCAGGCTCCACCAGCAGTCCCCGACCCTGCTGGTTCGTCTATTCCCCGCTGGAGTCCTGCCGGCGCTCCCTCGGAGCCCACGTAAGTGGTAATTTGGCTCACCCATTTTCCCTTACTCCACTCCTCTGCTCATAGCTCCCGTTCTCTCTCCACAGGCTCTTTCCTCTGGTGAGTGACTGTTCTGTAGCAGTGCGGATTTTGCTATTTAATAAAACATTCAAACGTGTGTACTGTTCGATTGTCCCTTTGTTGCTGCACCTCACACGTGAGCTGAATTATCTTATCAGTCATGACAGGGAGGGACAATAAACAGAACATTTTCTCCAGAGTAAATATTGAGGGGACACTGTAAGTATTACTATTGTCAGCCAAATTTATGAGAAAGAATGTACAAATGTACACTTATGGGGAAAAAAGCTGCAAATTTACAAGAAAAAAGTCATAAATTTATGAGAAAGAAAATTGCAAATTTAAAAGAAACAATTGCACATTTACAAAAAGTGAAGTTTACCAGAAAAAAGTTGCAAATTTAGTCAGAAAAAATATGTAAATTTACAAGAAAAGAACACGTCTATTATAAAAAGGTTACAAATTTACAAGAAAAAAATTACAGATTTAAGATGCAAAAACAGCAGATTTATGAGGGGAAAAGTGGCAAATTTACAACAAAAAAGTTTTACATTTACAAATAAATGTAAAACTCCGGCCATGCACACTGTGGAGTTATGGTCTGAGGAGACAATGGACACTCTAAAGGACTGTTTTGAAGCCACTGCCTGGAAGCAGCTCTGCGATCCACATGGTGAGGACATCGATGGCCTCATTCACACCTTCACGGGCTACCTCAGCTTCTGTGTGGACAAATCCGTTCCCACCAAGACCATACGGCGTCACTCAAACAACAAACCCTGGATCAACCCTGAGATAAAAACACTTCTGAGAGAGAAGAAGAGGATCTTCAGGTCGGGGAACAGGGAGATGCTGAAGTCCGTACAGAGGGAGCTGAGGAGAAAGATCAGAGAAGGCAAGGACAGCTTCAGGAAGAAGATGGAGGACAAGCTGCAACAGAGCGACATCAGCGGGGTCTGGAGAAACCTCAAAACCATCTCGGGGCTCCAGAATACCTCCCCCCAGGCCACGGGGGGCAGGGAGTGGGCGAACAACCTGAATCTGTTTTTCAATAGATTTGACCAACCGCCCTCCCCCCTGTCTGCACAACAACCACTGCTGCCTCTAAGAAATCAAGTCCTGCTGCCCACTCCCCACTCCACCGACACCCCCCCCACTCCCAACACACAGCCCCCCATCCTGACCCTGACCAAGACCCAGGTGAGGACGGAGCTGAGGAAGATCAAGGCGAGGAAGGCGTCGGGACCGGACGGCATCAGCGCAAAGCTCCTCAAGTCCTGTGCAGACCAGCTGTGTGGGATTGTGACGTATATCTTCAACATGAGCCTGAAACTGGGGAGGGTGCCACAGCTGTGGAAAACATCTTGTGTGGTACCTGTACTAAAAATTTCCCACCCCAAAGACCTGAACAGCTACAGACCGGTGGCCTTGACGTCCCACTTGATGAAGACCCTGGAGAGACTGCTCCTTGCTCATCTCCGCCCCCTGGTGGAACCAGCGATGGATCCACTCCAGTTCGCCTACCAGCATGGCATTGGGGTGGAGGATGCGGTGATCTTCCTCCTTCACCGTTCTCTGTCCCACCTGGAGAAGCCCGGGAATATGGTGAGGATCATGTTCTTTGACTTCTCCAGTGCTTTCAACACCATCCAACCGATGATCCTGAAGGACAAGCTGCTGCGCGCAGGGGTGGACCAGCACCTGTCATCATGGATCCTGGACTACCTCACGAACCGGCCTCAGTTTGTGAGAACCCGGGACTGTGTTTCCGACACGATCATCAGTAGCACGGGGGCCCCCCAGGGAACGGTGCTGGCTCCCTTCCTGTTCACTCTTTATACTGCGGACTTCTCACACAACACAACACATTGCCATCTACAGAAGTTCTCTGATGACTCTGCGATCGTTGGTCTCATCTCCAACGGAGATGAAGCTGAGTACAGAGGGCTTATCCAGGACTTTGTGGACTGGTGCCATCGGAACTGCCTCCAGATCAACGCGAGGAAAACTAAGGAGCTGGTGGTGGACTGCCGCAGGCATGGGCAGCCCCTCACAGCACCAGTAAATATACAGGGAACAGACATCGAGATGGTGACATCCTACAAGTACCTGGGTATTCATCTGAACAATAAACTAGACTGGTCACACAATACTGACGCACTCTACAAGAAGGGACAGCGCAGGCTGTTCCTGCTGAGGAGACTCAGGTCTTTTGGTGTACAAGGGGTGCTGCTGAAGTCATTCTATGACACGGTGGTGGCATCAGCCATCACTTTTGGAGTGGTCTGCTGGGGCAGTGGCATTACTGCAGCCGATAGGAAGAGACTGAACAAACTGATTAAGAAAGCTAGCTCTGTCCTGGGGCAGCGCCTTGATCCGATGGAGGAGATAGGAGAGAGAAGGACGGTGGCTAAACTGTCATCTCTGCTGGAGTCCGAGTTCCACCCTATGCAGGACATACTGGATGCACTGAGGAGCTCATTTAGCAGCAGACTACATCATCCCAGGTGCACAACCGAGAGGTTTCGTAGGTCCTTCCTACCAACGGCTGTCAGACTGTACAACCTAAGCAGGGCTGCTCGCAGAGATAGCAAAAAGACGTAACAAACTAATAGTTTTTTTTTTAATGCAAAAGATGCAATAGACTTACACTATGGTCCTCTCCGGCATACAACTAGGAACATACCGGTCGCTATGGAGGGTGAGAATATGTATGGGCACATAATCATACCATGTAGGATAACTAAATAGACGGTTATGCTGTTTCATCCCACCTAGCAACAATGCTCTGCACTGTGTGTGTTTATATATTTACATATTTATTCCATCTAGCTACAATGCTCAGCACTGGGTGTGTTTATATTTATATATCTATATATTTATTCCATCTAGCTACAATGCTCCGCACTGTGTTTTTATATATCTACATATTATTCCATCTAGCTACATTGCTCCGCACTGTGTGTGTTTATAGTATACTTGCATATTTATTCCACCTAGCTGCAATGCTCCGTACTGTGGGTGTTTATATATTTACATATTTATTCCATCTAGCTACAATGCTCTGCACTGTGTGTCTGTGTGTGTGTGTGTATATATATATTTTATAGTAATATGTACATATGTATATTAGCTGCTCTTGCTTGCTTGTTTTTTTTCTTGCCTTCTGATTGTTGCTCTGAGTGTTGCTATCCCTGTGCTGTTGCAATCCTGGAATTTCCCCGTTGTGGGACTAATAAAGGCTTATCTTATCTTATCTTATCTTATAAATGTAGTAAATTAATGAGAAAAAGTTGCAAATTTATGAGAAAAGCTGCAAATTTTAAAGAAAAAAATTGTCACCCCCCCTGGACACCCTTAATTTATGCCCATGTCACCAGGCTGTTCCGCTGTGGGAGGAGCTGGGTGAAGGCAACACTTTCAGAACAGACCAGTGTTGCCAGATATACAATAATTATTGTATTTATACAATAGTTTTAGGGCCTACATACAGACGTGGACAAAATTGTTGGTACCTCTCTGTTAATGAAAGAAAAACCCACAATGGTCACAGAAATAACTTGAATCTGACAAAAGTGGTAATAAATAAAAATTCTATGAAAATTAACCAATAAAAATCAGACAATGCTTTTGAATTGTGGTTCAACAGAATTATTTTAAAAAACAAACTCATGAAACAGGCCTGGACAAAAATGATGGTACCCCTAGAAAAGATTGAAAATAATATGACCATAGGGACATGTTCAACCAAGATGTGTCCTCTAATTAACATCACAGGTGTCTACAAACTTGTAATCAGTCAGTCGGCCTATTTAAAGGGTGACAAGTAGTCACTGTGCTGTTTGCTGACATGGTGTGTACCACACTAAACATGGTCCAGAGGAAGCAAAGGAGAGAGTTGTCTCAGGAGATTAGAAAGAAAATTATAGACAAGCATGTTAAAGGTAAAGGCTATAAGACCATCTCCAATCAGCTTGATGTTCCTGTGACTACAGTTGCACATATTACTCAGAAATTTAAAATCCACGGAACTGTAGCCAACCTCTCTGGACGTGGCCGCAGGAAGAGACAGATAATACGAATGGTAACAAAAGAGCCCAGAACAACCTCTAAACACATTCATGGTGAACTCCAAGGTCAAGGTACATCAGTGTCAGATTGCGCCATCCATCATTGTTTGAGCCAAAGTGGACTTAATGGGAGACGACCAAGGAGGACACCACTGTTGAAAACAAATCATAAAAAAGCCAGACTGGAATTTGCCAAACTGCATGTTGACAAGCCACAAACCTTCTGGGAGAATGTCCTACGGACAGACAAGACAAAACTGCAACTTTTTGGCAAGGCACATCAGCTCTATGTTCACAGACGCAAAAATGAAGCATACCAAGAAAAGAACACTGTCCCTACAAAGAAACATGGAGGATCTGGCACAGGGTGTCTTGAATCTGTGCAGGGTACAATGAAATCTCAAGACTATCAAGGTATTCGAGAGAGAAATGTGCTGCCCAGTGTCAGACAGCTTGGTCTCAGTCGCAGGTCATGGGTCTTGCAACAGGATAATGACCCAAAACACACAGCTAAAAACACCCAAGAATGGCTAAGAGCCAAACACTGGACTATTCTAAAGTGGCCTTCTATGAGCCCTGATCTAAATCCTATTGAACATCTGTGGAAGGAGCTGAAACATGCCGTCTGGAGAAGGCACCCTTCAAACCTGAGACAAATGGAGCAGTTTGCTCATGAGGAGTGGGCCAAAATACCTGCTGAGAGGTACAGAAGTCTCATTGACACTTACAGAAATTGTTTGATTGTCTCAAAAGGCTGTGCAACAAAATATTAAGTTAAGGGTACCATCATTTTTGTCCAGGCCCGTTTCATGAGTTTGTTTTTTAAAATAATTCTGTTGAACCACAATCCAAAAGCATTGTCTGATTTTCACTGGTTAATTTTCATATAATTTTTATTTATTACCACTTTTGTCAGATTCAAGTTATTTCTGTGACCATTGGGGGTTTTTCTTTCATTAACAGAGGGGTACCAACAATTTTGTCCACGTCTGTATATGATATGCGATCAATAGTTTTAAAAAAAGCCAAATATACGATAGTTTTGTCATTTCTGTGCACCCCCCCTCAAAAAAAAACAAAACATAATTTTGATTTATGTGAACACCCATACATCACCAGAAACTGATGCCTACTCATAGCTGATCAGCCCATACCTGGCTGGCTCTTCCTCACTGCCAAATGTGCCAATCACATCAACAGTGCTTAGCTAGTGCCCCTTTTCCACTAGCACCTGTTTAGCCCAGTACAGCACAGTTCAGTTCAGTTCGGTCTGCTTGTGTTTCCAATACACCGGAGTACCGCTTGATGTGGGTGGGATTTGTTACAGGAAGGCGGCGCAGCCCTCCCGTGATGTAAAACAAGCGACCCAGGTAAAACACAAGATGGCAGGATACGAAACGACTGCAATCTCTGGCTTTTTTTCCAGAGTACAGGCAATAAAGGAGAGCCAGAGAAGGCTATAGGCAGCGAGACAACACACTCTGGAAAAGAACTGGAGCGTTTAGGAAGCCATATAGAGCAGTATAAAGTGGAAGACATGAGGATACGAACTACATCACAAATGAAGGAAAGCTAATGATTCCTAATGCTACTTTGCTTTAAGTCCGCCGTACTACATTGTAATGTTGGTAAGTTATCGCTATTAGGTGCTAAAATTCTCTGTGTGTGTTTCAGATGGCTCTCTTGTGGCGAAATTATCGCTTCAAACTGTGGGTCTGGGCGTTCAACACAGGCTCCCAGTGATGAGATGTCACCCCTGCTTTACAAATGCGCAGTGACTACAGAACTTCAGAATGTCTGTAGAAATGTTTAGCTTCCTGTGCAACAAATTGCTCTGATCTGTGTAAAAATCATGGAGAGACTGTTGAGACATCATGGGATGTACCTGCTCCAGCCAGTGGTGCCCTGACAAAAAGTGATCAGCTGCCAAAACTTGATGGCCAGGTGTCATATTGTAGTTATGGGGTTATATTAGCTGTAAAATATATATTTCAACAGGTAAACAATACTGAGTTAGGTATAATAAGATATATTTAACAATTATGATGTGTTTTAAACCAAAACAAACTGGATCTAGGATTAAAAAAAATTAATATAATGCAGTCACAAGGTTACATGGAGAAATACATGGATTTACTGGATATATATCATATCGAGTATTGCTGATTATATGTAGATACTGTATAAATATATATTCTCTGCATCAACAATAAACTATACATGTATTCATTTAGTATTGCACTAGGAATTTTGACGATAAACCTTTGTACTTTTTGCAGATGTGTCTCCACTTTTGTTTTATGTGTGAAAGTTACCACCAAGTGACATAAATTAAATACTAAAAGATTGGAAAAGCTTTCTAAGAACAATCCAGCAGTTTGAGAAATCACTTTTGGTTTGGTGTAAGTCAACAGAATTATGAACCATAAAGTAGTTTGTGTTAAAATGTTAAATCCCATTAAACCCTAACCCAGGAGTGTCCAATCATGTGCCATGGAGGGCCAAGACCCTGCAGGTTCTCTCTTCTACCCAGTCTCTTCAGCAGGTGTTCTCAGTGATCAGCAGTCAGTAGAAGAAATTCAGTGGAATCTGCTGTTGAAGACACTGGTTGGAGATAAAGCCTGCAGGGTCTTGGCCCTCCATGGCACATGAGGACACCCCTGCCCTAACCCATTATTAGAAAATACAGATGCTAATATGGCCCAGAATTCCTCCATATACTGGTACTATCACTAAAGTGTGCAGTGTCTTCTGCACTGGCACATCCAACAATACAGTCTTCATTAAATAAAATAATTGTTTTTGGTTACTTTTTCTTAAAAATGAGCCATTATTTTCAAAGTCACTGATAAATGGTTTGTACTGTTGACTCTCTTCCCACCGGTGTCTTAATAGACAAAATAGAAAATCATGATGCAAACACTTAAGTCACTAAATTGTTTATTACAATCAGCAGCAAATTCCAGATTATTTAGAATGTGCAAAATTCAAACTGTAAAAAAAATTAGAATGGGTCACACACGCCGGCCACGCTGCCTCACTGAGAAGCAACTGGATGTGCCGCTCAAGCTGGTCCCGGTTCACCAGATCTTTAGCCTGCATCTCTGTAAATAGTGATGCAAGGTCCGGTTTGGGATGGATTGTTTTCCTCTTGCCTCAGAATCAGAATGAGATTTATTGCCATTGTTCATGTAGTACACAAACTAGGAATTTGTCTCGGAAATGAGAGAAAAGAGAGAAATGGGTGGTGGTTAATTAATGCAAGTTTAAAACATATTTGGGAAATACACTTGTTGCTAAAAGCCAGTGGTGGAATGTGACAAAAAAAAGTACTTTGCTGTTGTATTTAACCACAATTTTCATGTAGCTGCGCTTCAGTAAAGTAGATTTTACAAGGGCTGTGTTATGTTTAAAATCATTTGTTTTTACCGTGGCCTCAGCAATCAGAATGAGTTGATACCTTCAGTTGAATTAAATCTAGTACTTTAACTGAGGGTGTGCATCACCGAGTATGGAGTTGCTCAGTCAAAATATGTAAATTTTATCAATAAAAGTTTAGCCACCGCTCTGTCACCACTGTGTCGCCCTGGCCTCAAGTGTGGGTGGTATTTTCTACTTGTATTGCTAAAATATAAAAGGAAGCACTCCAATGGGTCCCAAATATTTTTAATGTGTCCTGTTATTATAGTACTGCATGAGTTTATTAATGATAGACTATAAACTACACATATAAGCTAAATTATAATGGTGACTGAACAACTCCCATTCCCCAAAGTGCAAGATAAACTATTATGAATATAACTCGCAAAGGGTCACACAAGTGATCTGACAAAAAAATAAATTAATTAAATAAGCAAGTGGTTTATTTTACAGTGGCTAATATTGGATGTCCCATTCATTTTCAATTATTCTGTAATTAATATTCAACAATAGAATAAATCTCAGTTCAGTCCCTTTCATATTAAGTGGAAATTGTGCCACTTTAATTTTGACACTTTACCTATACTTTAACTTAAAAAGCAAAGGATTTGAGTACTTTGTCCACCACTAATAAAAAAATAACAGGATGTGCAACTTACCAGTCATAACACATTCTGTGTAGTGCTAAACGTTGCCAGTGTCACAGCGGATGCTGGTCAGACTCTAGAACGAAAATACCCACAACTTAAGTACATGCACAGCATGAAAGTGCAACATGTGAAAAACACCTTTTTAACCAGGATTACAACTAGCTTATTTCATCAGATGTTGCCAACACAAGTGCAAAATACAAGTAGAGCACAGAGTTAGCATTGACGGCTAACTAGCTAGCTCATTGTCTGCACACAGGAGACAACGTTGTTGTCTGTTCAAAGTGAACTTTCCACTGCTGGGATAAATAACGTAAAAGATACATAATATCACATCACTCACCATCCTCTATATCCTAATATCACAGCTTTCAATTGCTGAAGTTGGGTGCTCCCGCGGCCGTAAATTCATTTCAGGTGGCTCCATCTAGTTCCCTCTGGAGTCTCTCATCAGCCGAAAGGCACAGAAAACTCTGCTGGACCGCAGTGTTGATTTCTGTGGGTCTGATTTCTGTGAAGCTGTTCTATCGTTGTTGTTTATACTGACACTTGCTTGCTGGCTCACGGATGAATTTTTGCAATTGGCGGCTCGAGATTCTGTAATTCAGCCTTAAAACGTCACTCTCATGACATTACGCCCAGACCAATCAATGGCCTGCAGTCTTTTGACGTCACATTTTCAGGTCAGTACAGCACGCTTAGAACCACTTGGGAGTAGGTCAAAAAAATTGGGACCGAAACCGTTACAGTTCCTAATGGAAAAGCCTATAAAGTGTACCGAACCGAACCAAACAGGGCCAAACAGATACTAGTGGAAAAGAGCCATTAGGCTTGTTTATGCCACTGAACTGGCACCACAACAAAGTTTAAAAAATCAATGAGCATGAGTTTGGACTCAGAGGAAAAAAGTACTAAAAGAAAAGAGTCCAGCAGCTCAGACACGGTCACCAGTAACAAAACAAAGCACCTCCACCAGGCACAGCGGCTTTATCACCCTGCCTGGGAGTTGGATCCTACATTTACGGATAGAAGCAGTGGTTGTGCAAGTGCAGTTCATTGTGTGGGTCAGTGTGTTTAAGTGTGGCAATGCAAAAACCATTTGTTTCATTCAAATGACTGAGCCTCTGATTTTATTCTTTAGGTTACTGCAGTTACCTACATATCGAATAGCTTTGTTTTTAAATACACTGTTCTAGTCTGTGATTTTTCAAGTTATTTTAGTACATACGATAGTTTGGGTCAAAATATGATCATTTTAAAGCGACAGTACAATATTTCTTTATTTCCCATCTGGCAACACAGGAACAGACTTTCACAACTCTGTTGCTTTTTGCTGTTGTGTCATAGATGTAACAAGAATCCTGCTTGCAGTAATGATATAACGATTTCAGTGCATTTATTTTTGTTGTTCTTACCTCTGAATTTTGAGGAAATGTCTCTTCAAAGTTCCTATCCTTGCTCTCATAATGCCATTTCAAATTGGAAATCTTTATCATAGCTTTGGTCTTCTGGCATATTAAGCACATTGGTCTTGTGCTGGTAAGAGGGAGAACAAACGCTGATTGCTCAGTCCATTCGTCTTTGAATTGCCAATTTTCACTGTCCACTTTTCTTTTAGTAGCAAGCTTGGAACATGCCATTTTTGTTCCATGTAGGCTCCTAATGCTGGCTTAGTATCAGTAAGCGAACTGCTCCAAAGGTGGAAGTAAAAAAAAGTTCCACTCACACGATGACAGGCTGTCAGCACATCGTTGGCATGCAGATAACAGTCCACGTTTACAGGCGCTGACCAAACCAAAACACATAGTAAAGGAATCACACCTCGGGGGCCACAAATAGGCAGCTCATGGGCCGGATGTGGCCCACAGGCTGCCTATTGAGGTCCTCCATGCTATAATATATGGCCTGCATCTTGTCCCAGGGCCTTGTAATTGACATCTGTATTCTAAAGCCAGTTTTTATTTCTTGCAGTGAGTTTTTAAAGAATAACTTAATTGAAATTTGAAAGTAAGGGAATAGTATATGGGTTATTTACAGGGTGGACGATGTGACCTCAGATCAGCATAACTGTTTACTGAACAATTTTTCACAGTGTCAGTATTTCAAACTTTTTTTCAGTGGATATATGGAGGTACAGCCAATAAATAGCTTGAATATCCATCCATCCATCCATCCATCCATCCATCCATCCATCTTCTACCGCTTAATCCTTTTTGGGTCACAGAGGGGCTGAAGCCTATCCCAGCATCTTTGGGCAAGAGGCAGGGTACACCCTGGAAAGATCACCAGTCCATCACAGGGCCATCACAGAGAGACAGACAACCATTCACTCTCACATTCATACCTAAGGGCAATTTAAAATCCCCAGTTGCTGCCAATTAACCTAACCTGCATGTCTTTGGCCTGTGGGAGGAAACCGGAGTACTCGGAGAAAACCCACGCAGATACGGGGAGAACATGCAAACCCCACACAGAAGGGTCACCGATGGTAAGGGGTGGTATCGATCCTATGACCTTCTTGCTAACCACTGTGTGGAATATGTGTTTGGGGCACTTTACTGTGAAGTGCAGTGTGGTGACATGGTCTTCCTATCACGTCACCGCACTGACTGATATAGAGGCGAGTCACCATGGATCGGCCTCTTTTATGCTGGCTGCCCACGCCGGTGCCTACCATGTACTGCTCTGTATATAGTTCTTAAATAAAGCTGTGTTCACCATCTCCATCTTGCCTCATTCATCACCCAGGTATTTCCATACATAATATTTGGCGATCGAGGATTAACTCATGGAGACATACATTACACCACTTTGTCCCTTCCTCAAACTCCCGAGCGAACCAACAGTTCCATGGCCTCATTGGTGGGAGGCCTATCAAACGTATTTTACGGAGCTGGACCTCGGGAAGCTCAATAAGGTGAGGCCGCGGGTGCTTCTCGTTCACAACCTGGGTATTGAAGGCCGGAGGGTCCTATGGACGCTCGGCACGGCGGACTCATGTGAGGACATCGTGGAGCTGCTAGCTAAACGTTTCTCCACCCCAGACAACGTGACTGTTCAGAGAATTTGTTTTTGCCGGAGACGCCAGCGTGTAGGTGAGCCTATCCACCAGCATGTCATTGACTTAAAGCAGCTAGCCAGTGAGTGTCGTTTTGGACCGCTTGAAGACAAGATTGTATGCGACCAACTATCAGAGCACACGTGCAACGCTGAGCTGCATGCAAGGCTATTAGTTGCACCTAATGACTTGACGCTAGCTGGAGCAGTTGAGCTAGCTCTCCGGTTGGAAGCCATTGATAAGCTAGCTGTGGAGCTAAATTGGTGCCAGCCACAGAAGCCACCGGAGCCGCCCGCCTCAGCTAATGTTGCGGACCCTGATAGCGAGGATAGCTCGGACGAAGATTATTGGGAAATCCATGCTGCCAGCCAAAGGTCTGCCCCGGGAAACTCCCATTGCATGGGTTGTGGGTCCGCGATGCACCGCCATAAAGCGGAGAAATGCCTGGCAAGAGGAAAACGTCGTAGGTGTGAACGCTTGAATCACTACACCAGGGTGTGCCATTTGTCTTACCCGGGGAACCCAAGGGAGAAATCATCCCACTTGCTCCCGACGGACACTGGAAGTGAACAGTACAAAGAGCTAACGGACACCCTCACTTTCAAGTCGACCAGTTTTCACCCAGTGTCGGTACCCATGCCGATGAGTGACACCAATGTACTAGCCCCAGATGCCTCCGGTACTTGGCCACAGTTGGGTGGGGGGTCTGCAGTTACGACGGTGTGCACTACAATGTTTATAGAAGAGGATGGGGCCAGACTGACAAGCGTGGAGTTACCGCATGCTCAGCAGCAGCACATCGGGCCGAGTAAAATTCCACTTCGGGTTATGGACTTGGTTCGGGTTCGAGGTGATGAACGTTCACGGCGAACATGGGCCAAACAACAGTCAGCAAAACAGCAAGCACATCTGCGGATAGTGGTGAAGTTGGAAGTGGCGTGCTTCCGGTTGTCCGACGCCTCGATGAGGCATGCCAACCAGCTGTGGCGTGTCCAGGAGGACACTCCAGGTGGCGAGGCTGGACAGGAGTCGTGATGGCGGTGTGGGATCCGGGCTCATCCAGAAGATCAGTCATCACTCCAGGGGCCTGCTGCCTCCAGGGATGAGCCTGCTGAGGGGCTGCCCTGGGCCCCCCATGCCAGTTCCATCTTTCCCACCCAAATGACTGCGGTAGCACTTTGTTTATGGTTATGTTGTTATTGTGTGTTATTATGTTTAGTTTAGGAGCACGGCTGATATTTTTAGTTTGAATAAAGACTCTTTTAGTTTATTTGGTGGCAGAATAATTCACCATGCCGTGCGGGCTGTGTGGCAGTCCACCCACCAGTCCTATTCAAGGTTGTTTTGAGTAAATGTGTTAGGCCATTTAAGTACATTATTATTATTACCGTTATTTTAGAGTGTGATTCGGGTTCCAAATTGGGGTGGTTTCAATTGTGTGTGTATTTTTGAACTTTCTAAGGGGGAAGGAAATGTGGTATATGTGTTTGAGGCGCTTTATCGTGAAGTGCAGTGTGGTGACGTGGTCTTCCTGTCACGTCACCGCACTGCCCGATATAGGGGCGAGTCACCGTGGCTCGGCCTCTTTTATGCCGGATGCTCACGCTGGTGCCTGCCGTGTACTGCTCTGTACATAGTTTTTAAATAAAGCTGTGTTCACCAACTCCATCTTGCCTCATTCATCACCCAGGTACAGTGGGGCAAAAAAGTATTTAGTCAGCCACCAATTGTGCAAGTTCTCCCACTTAAAAGATGAGAGAGGTCTCCAATTTTCATCATAGGTATACCTCAACTATGAGAGACAAAATGAGAAAAAAAAATCCAGAAAATCACATTGAAGGATTTTTAATGAATTAATTGGTAAATTCCTTGGTAAAATAAGTATTTGGTCACCTACAAACAAGCAAGATTTCTGGCTCTCACAGACCTGTAACTTCTTCTTTAAGGGGCTCCTCTGTCCTCCACTCGTTACCTGTATTAATGGCACTTGTTTGAACTCATTATCAGTATAAAAGACACCTGTCCACAACCTCAAACAGTCAGACTCCAAACTCCACTACGGCCAAGACCAAAGAGCTGTCAAAGGACACCAGAAACAAAATTGTAGCCCTGCACCAGGCTGGGAAGACTGACTCTGCAATAGGTAAGCAGCTTGGTGTGAAGAAATCAACTGTGGGAGCAATTATTAGAAAATGGAAGACATACAAGACCACGGATAATCTCCCTCGATCTGGGGCTCCACGCAAGATCTCACCCCGTGAGGTCAAAATGATCACGAGAACGGTGAGCAAAAATCCCAGAACCACACGGGGGGACCTAGTGAATGACCTGCAGAGAGCTGGGACCAAAGTAACAAAGGCTACCATCAGTAACACACTAGGCCGCCAGGGACTCAAATCCTGCAGTGCCACACGTGTCCCCCTGCTTAAGCCAGTACATGTCCAGACCCGTCTGAAGTTTGCTAGAGAGCATTTGGATGATCCAGAAGAGGATAATGAGGATGGCAATATAAGCTGCGGCTTCAGCCATCACCCATTTCGGATAACTCACGTGGAATTGTATAGAAGAAGGAGTCTTTGTCTAATTTGACCTTGCTGTTATATTATACAGTTTCTTTTAACCTGTACTGTACTATCCGAAATAAATAAATTCATTCATTCAGGATTGGGAGAATGTCATATGGTCAGATGAAACCAAAATAGAACTTTTTGGTAAAAACTCAACTTGTCATGTTTGGAGGAGAAAGAACACCATACCTACTGTGAAGCATGGGGGTGAAAACATTATACTCTGGGGCTGTTTTTCTGCAAAGGGACCAGGACGACTGATCCATGTAAAGGAAAGAATGAATGGGGCCATGTATCGTGAGATGTTGAGTGAAAACCTCCTTCCATCAGCAAGGGCATTGAAGATGAAACGTGGCTGGGTCTTTCAGCATGACAATGATCCCAAACACACTGCCCGGGCAACAAAGGAATGGCTTCGTAAGAAGCATTTCAAGGTCCTGGAGTGGCCTAGCCAGTCTCCAGATCTCAACCTCACAGAAAATCTTTGGAGGGAGTTGAAAGTCCGTGTTGCCCAGCAACAGCCCCAAAACATCACTGCTCTAAAGAAGATCTGCATGGAGGAATGGGCCAAAATACCAGCAACAATGTGTGAAAACATTGTGAAGACTTACAGAAAACGTTTGACCTCTGTCATTGCCAACAAAGGGTATATAACAAAGTATTGAGATGAACTTTTGTTATTGACCATATACTTATTTTACTGAGGAATTTACCAATTATTTCACTAAAAATCCTTCAATGTGATTTTCTGGATTTGTTTTTTCTCATTTTGTCTCTCATAGTTGAGGTATACCTATGATGAAAACTGGAGACCTCTCTCATCTTTTAAGTGGGAGAACTTGCACAATTGGTGGCTGACTAAATACTTTTTTTCCCCACTGTATTTCCATGCATAACATACTGTTCCACCATGCTGCCTTAAATAGCTTGAATAACCAATTAAATTTATTATTGACAATCTGCCATCAGAACCAGCTATACATATTTAAGTTGATTTAATAAATTTGTGTTAAAAACGAAGAATACTTTATGTTTGATAAAATATTATTTCTTTAAATCCATAAATATAAGAAAAAAATAAAAAGAGATTTGTCCAAAAGGGCTTTGTGAATGTTTAGAAGGTGAAACTAATTTTTGTGTTTGGGTTAGAACCTTATGTTGTGTTACACTCTCTTGCCACCATGAGGCAGCGCTGAGCAAAGAGCTTGCCAGCTGCAGGGGATGTTGTTTTAAGTGAAGTTGTGCAGCATTTTTTGTCTTGGGAGTTGGAGTTACTGAAGACTGGAAACTCTCTTGATGTGTATTTTAACCCCCTTTGAGTTAATGCGGCCAATGAGGTATGCATATCCTATTTTTTCTGCATTTCTGCAAGCAGTGATGTGATTTCTAATATGCTAGCAAGCTAATGTATAGGAATGTCATTTCAACAGATTCCCTGTGAATTTAGCTGCACTAAATGCTCATAGACTTTAGACTTGAAATTGGTTTACAAAGCAATATTGTGTTTGAGAGATATCTGAAATGTTCTGAGTGAGAAGCTGAAAATTTTGTCATTTTTACTTTATGCTGTATTTTCTTTATTCAGTTCTCACAGCATGTTTGATGGCATGAATGTGCAATAAAACACCAGTAACCAGAAGAACACCTTTTGTCTGTGATTTAACTGAGGGGAGTTACGATCATCCCACTTTTGTTGTGAGACAGATTTTACTTTGAAAGTTTCTGCTTCTTACAGTCAACCATGGTAGCACCAAGAATCATTTTCCTCCAGTTACATATACTTCATGATTTTTATGATTTTTCATAATGTAAACAGAGTGAGCTCCTGACCAGACGGAGTGATGATATAGAGTGAAGTACGGGCGGTAATGGCGGTAAGTAGTGGCGGTAATGCACCTGTAAGCTGGTTGCCAACCGCCAAGCAAATCTAAAAGAAGAAGAAGAAGCTGAAGCAGCTATCACTAACACTAAAGCAGCTCTACATCATAACGACTGATTTTCTGCTAGACTAATTTGAAATGATTTCAAGTTCGTGTTACAAAAAAGCCCTGTTATTTACATTCAGTTCTGCTCATAAGACCTCTGAAGAAACATACCTAAGTTGATTTACATAGAAATATACAGTATAGAGTAGACATTTAATATGAATGTGTCTAAAATAGCCACTTCAGCGACAGCAGCTAAAGCAGCTTGCACCAAAAATAGTTTTACTACTTGTGTGGGCAGTGACTAATGGAATAGGCCATTTAAAACTCTCGAAATCAAGTATGAGCTTCAAGTGGTTTTGCTGGAAACAAAGCACAGTTATGAAAGTCATGGCTTTAACAATGACATTAATTCCATACAGTGTGGAAAAAAATAGACCACAATAAATCATTGTTAAGTTTTCAACTGAAAAATCTGTTTGGGGGCAAAACATAAAAAAAATGTAAAATAAGCTAGTTGTATAAGTATGTACATCCATAAACTTCACTGAAGCACTTTTTGATTTAATAACAGTACTCAGTCTTTTGGGGTACACACTTGCTATCAATTAAAATGACTCTGATAAACCCCAAATAAAGTTCAGCTGTTCTTGTAGGATTTTCCTGACATTTACTTAGTTGCAGCCTACAGAAAAATCCACGGTTCAAAAAGTGAGCTTATGAAGCATAAAATTGATCGTACTGTTGAAATACATCCGAAGAAGTGTGCAAACAAATTTTCATAAGGATTCCATTCAACCTTTTCTTTCGGCTACTCCCTTTTTGGGTTCGCCACAGTGGATCATGGGTCCATATATTTGACCTGGCAAAGATTTCATGCTGGCTGCCCTTCCTGACACAACCTTCTCCATTTACCCGGGCTTGGGAAGAATACAGCGGCTTGTACTTCCTCCGTGGCTAGGTAACAAACTTCCCTTTTCCCATTCTATTATGCCAAGCACCAAGCCAGAAGGCAGAAAGTGCAATTTTTATGGTCTTTGGTATGACCTGGCTGGGTCATGAACACACAACCTCCCGGATGTGGGGTGGATGCTCTACCACTAGGCCACCACTCTGGTTCAAAGCATTCCATTGTGGGCGACACACATTGTGGGCTCACGCTGCCACAGAGACAGGACTGTATGTGTATTGAGGGTGTCACATCTGCAAGGACAGAGGACTCGAATCTGCAGAAGATAACAAGGAGGTGTTAGATTTGTCTCTTTGTCCCACAGAAGATGCCCCGGAGAGATTTCCGGTTCATCAGGAAATGAGAGACAATGGTGAAGCTTCAAAGGGATGCTTTGTGACTGTATGTTTACTGAAGACACCATGTGACATGAATTCTGATGCTGGAAACATATATAAGGGTGTTGAGATATGATTCTGTCTCTTTCCTGCTTTGAGAATGATAGAAGCTGTGTTCTGTTAATAAAGCTGGTTTACGATTAAACTCAGCCTCGTCTTTTGAGCACATCTTCTACACTGGTGACCTACGACGAAAAATGAGCAGACAGAATTCTCCCGAGCGGGGCTCGGCGGAAGCCAGCCTGATGGCCGCCTCCACGATCCGGCTGCCCGATTTCTGGCAGCACAGCCCGCGCTCATGGTTTAGCGCAGTCGAGGCGCAGTTCAACCTCTGGAGAATCTCCAACGACGACACACGATTCTACCACGTGGTAGCGAAGCTGGACAGCAACACGGTCCAGAGAGTGGAAGAACTGATTAATCATCCACCAGACAGCGGCAAGTACAGCGCATTGAAGGACGCGCTGATCAGCCATTTCACCCCCTCAGTCCAACAACGAGCAGAGGGGCTCCTGACGTTGACGGAGGCAGAAAACGATAGACCTGCGGACCTGATGGTGAAGATGCTGAAGCTCAAAGACTCTGAGGATGGCGAATTCATTTTCGCCCACCTTTTCCTTCGAACCCTGCCACCAGCAGTGAGAGTGGCCCTGGCAGAGTCGCCCCGATTGGCCAGGCGAGACTACCATGGGTTGAGCAAAGAGGCGCAGCGGTTGGTCGACGCCCACAAGCGGAACGCGGTTGGTGCGGCTGCGGCGCCAGACGCACCAACGGCAGCGGCGACGGGAGCCAGACGACGCGGAGCGGAGGACGGCCCGTGCTTCTACCACCGCCGTTTTGCAGAGAGAGCGCACAGGTGCGTCCCACCGTGCAACTTTAAGCGCCAGGGAAACGCCAAGACCGAGGGCCGGTAGCAGCTGCGACCCTCGGCAACGAGAACAGGCTGCTTTACCTGACAGATGCACGCTCGGGGAAACAGTTCCTCGTGGACACGGGCTCTCAGCTGAGTTTCGTCACACCCACCTACGTGGAACGGCTGATGCCTTCTAAAGCTCCCTGGGTGTCAGTGTCAGCAGCGAACGGCTCCACGATTAAAACGTTCGGTGAGAGGACCATACTTCTGTCCTTACAGGGCCGTTCATTTGAGTGGACATTTATTGTAGCAGCAGTCAGTTTCAACATGTTAGGGGCTGATTTTTTGTGCTCATATGGTTTATTGGTTGACCTTGCTAATAGACGTCTGATTAATGCACTGTCCTTTCATTCTATTCCCTGCACAGCTCGGGTGGCCCCGCCGACTGCACATGCCAGCGTTTCAGCTGCGGGTGGTAAGTTTCACACATTGCTTGCTCAGTTCCCAGCACTCACAGTCCCCACGTTTTCGGCAACGGTAGCTAAACATGGCGTAGAGCATTTCATAACAACCACCGGCCCTCCAGTTTTTGCAAAAGCTCGGCGCTTGGACCCAGCTAAACTGGCCATCGCGCGCGAGGAGTTCACTAATCTTGAAAAACTGGGCATTGTTAGACGCTCCAAGAGCTCTTGGGCTTCGCCGTTACACATGGTCCCAAAGGCTGACGGCTCGTGGCGACCTTGCGGCGATTTCCGCAGGTTGAACAACGTCTCAGCTCATGACCGCTACCCGATTCCGCACATTCAGGATTTTTCTGTTCATTTGGCAGGGGCGCGCATTTTTTCTAAAATAGACTTGGTGCGCGGTTACCACCAAGTTCCAGTGCGCGCGCAAGATGTACCCAAAACAGCGGTCATAACTCCTTTCGGCCTTTTTGAGTTTTTGCGCATGCCTTTTGGCCTCAAGGGGGCCGCGCTGACTTTCCAACGCATGATGGATGCAGTTTTACGCGACCTTTCTTTCGTGTCCGTTTATTTGGACGATATTTTGGTAGCCAGCGCGTCCGAGGGCGAGCACGAAAAACACCTCACAGCTGTTTTTCGGAGGCTGGCAGAGCACGGGTTAATAGTTAACCCAGCGAAGTGCCAGTTTGGGGTGGCGCAGATTGATTTTTTGGGACATCGCGTTTCGGAAGAAGGAGCGGTTCCTCTGCCAGATAAAGTGCGTGCCATAACGGATTTTCCGCAACCTCAAACGGTCAAGGCGCTTCAGGAGTTTCTAGGGATGGTTAATTTTTACAACTGGTTCCTCCCAAGCGCAGCACGACTCATGCAGCCATTGTACACCACGTTAAAAAAACAAAAGCCCACAAACAAGGTTGAATGGTCTCCGGAGCGGGAGCGCGCTTTTGCCCAGGTCAAATCAGCCCTGGCAAACGCAGTTTTGTTAGCGCACCCAGTTCCAACGGCCCGCATGGCGCTCACCACTGACGCTTCCGATGTAGCGGTGGGGGCGGTAGTTGAACAGTTTGTGGCAGGTACCTGGCAACCCCTCGCGTTTTTCAGCAGGACTTTGTGCGATAGCGAGTGGAAATACAGTGCGTTTGACAGGGAGCTTTTGGCCCTACACTTGGCCATCCGTCATTTTCAGTTCTGGTTAGAGGGGCGACGTTTCACCGCGTTTGTGGATCATAAACCGCTAACTTTTGCGATGGCCAAAATTTCTGAACCCTGGTCAGGCCGGCAACAAAGGCAACTAGCCACAATATCGGAGTTCACTACTGATATTCAGCATGTCGCGGGTAAACACAATGTTGTGGCAGACTGCCTCTCGCGCGCAGTAGCACCACCATGCCCCATAGGGGCAGACTCTGTAGCCGTGGCCGCGGGCCCGGGCAGCGACGCGGGAGCGCGCGCAGCCCCGGTCTGTGTTGGGTTAGATTATGCAGCCATGGCTGCGGAGCAGGTTAACGACGCGGACGTGCGCGCGCTGCAGTCTGGACCAACAGGGTTAAGGCTGGAGCACAGGGTGCAGCAAAATGGTATACCCCACTAATCTGCGATGTCTCCACCGGACGGCCCCGCCCCGTGGTGCCAGCCGCGTGGCGTCGCCGCGTTTTTGACTCGGTCCATTCTCTCGCGCACCCGGGGGTACGCGCATCGATTAAATTGGTGGGACAGAAATTTGTTTGGCCCGGGTTGCGCAAAGAGGTCAAAGAATGGGCGGCAGCCTGCGTAGCGTGTCAGCGAGCCAAAATACACAGACACACTAGGGCCCCGTTAGAACCTTTTCACATCCCCGCTAAACGTTTTGATCACGTGCATGTTGACCTAGTAGGCCCGCTTCCATTATCGCACGGGCACACACATCTTTTGACGATGGTGGATCGCACCACGCGCTGGCCAGAGGCGGTTCCTCTGACATCAACCACAGCGGAAGAAGTTGCGCGAGCATTTTTAGCAGCGTGGGTTGCGCGTTTCGGTGTACCGTCGGACATAACGTCGGACATAACGTCCGACAGGGGTCCCCAATTTATTTCGCAGCTTGGGGGTGAAGATTCATCGCACCACCGCGTATAACCCCCAGGCTAATGGTTTATGCGAACGCTTTCACAGGTCATTGAAAGCAGCCCTCAGAGCGTCGCTAACGGATACAAATTGGGTGGACAAACTTCCATGGGTTTTATTAGGGTTGCGTTCTGCACCTAAGGAAGATTTGCATGCTTCCCCGGCTGAATTAGTTTTTGCTCAACCTCTCCGTTTACCGGGGGAATTTCTCCCCGATAATCCCGCACCAAGTGGCCCCCCGGCTCAGCCGTGGCAGAGCGACTCAGGAGCAAACACGCTCCCTGGCCCGGTCCATCACAGTTTACCACACATTTTTGTGCCAAAGGCTTTAAAAAATGCAGAGTTTGTTTTTGTTAAACATGATGCTCAACGTCCAAGTTTGCGGCCGTTTTACGATGGACCGTTCCGAGTGCTGGAGACCGGGCAGAAGCATTTTCTGCTAGATTTAGGGGGCAGAAGAGAGTTGATTTGCATAAACAGGCTCAAACCCGCCTTTGTTCTGGCTGATGAGGAAGTGCAGCTCGCGAGGCCCCCCCGCCGTGGCAGGCCCCCCGAGAGGACATTCTCCAGAGTCTTCACAGAAAGGTGCTAACAGCTTTAATCCACAGATGCAGAGAGATGTTGCAGGTGCAGCCAAGCCAGGTTGCAGCAGATTCGGCAGAAAGTTAAAACCTAGGCAGTTGGTGGATTGATTAGCGATGTATGGAGTGCTTTGTGTTTTTCCTTTTTTTTATTTTATGCCATGCAGGTTCTGCCTTACTAGACGTTTGGGGGGGGTAGTGTGGGCGACACACATTGTGGGCTCACGCTGCCACAGAGACAGGACTGTATGTGTATTGAGGGTGTCACGTCTGCAAGGACAGAGGACTCGAATCTGCAGAAGATAACAAGGAGGTGTTAGATTTGTCTCTTTGTCCCACAGAAGATGCCCCAGAGAGATTTCCGGTTCATCAGGAAATGAGAGACAATGGTGAAGCTTCAAAGGGATGCTTTGTGACTGTATGTTTACTGAAGACACCATGTGACTTGAATTCTGATGCTGGAAACATATATAAGGGTGTTGAGATATGATTCTGTCTCTTTCCTGCTTTGAGAATGATAGAAGCTGTGTTCTGTTAATAAAGCTGGTTTACGATTAAACTCAGCCTCGTCTTTTGAGCACATCTTCTACACCATATACTATTGAAAACAGTGAAGGCAGTCATCAAGAAGTGAAGAAACTATGGGATATAAAGAACTGGATGTCCATTCAAAGTTGAAGATAAGACAAGGCAAAAACTGCTCAGGGAGGGTGCCAGAAGGTCTGCAGCAACACTGAAGATGCTGTGAGAATTTCTGGCAAGTACTGGCTATGTACAACTACACATTACAACAATCTCACGTATTCTTCATATATAAGGACTATGATGTAGGGCAGCAAGATGAAATCCTTCTCTTACAAAGAAAAAAAAAAAAGTTTCCAAAAAGCATGCAGCAAAAAGTTTTATGATCTGATGAAACCATGGCTGCTGGCCACAATTCCAAAGGTATGTCTAAAGCAAAAACAACACTGCACATAAACAAAAGAACACCATACCAACAGTGAAGCATGGTGGTGGCAGCATCATGCTTTGGGGTTGCTTTTCATTCAACCGCTTAATCCTGTTTGGGTCGCGGGGGACTGGAACCTATCCCAGCGTCTTTGGGCAAGAGGCAGGGTACACCCTGGACAGATTGCCAGTCCATCGCCTGGCCAACACAAAAAGACAGACAACCATTCACACCTAAGGACAATATACAGTAGAATCCCCAGTTGATTCCAGTTAACCTAACCTGCATGTTTTTGGCCTGTGGGAGGAAACAGGAGTATGCAGAGGAAACCCACACAGACATGCGGAGAACATGCAAACTCCACACAGAAGGGTCATCGATGGTAAGGGGGTAGGATTGAATCTAGGGGTGGGTTCAAAAGATTGATTCTCCGATTCAAATCAATTCATGTTTGACTGAGCCAATATCGATCCACAAAATCTGTGGATCACGTCTGTGAAACACAAAATCTGGCTGAAGTTCCCTGCGCTGCACACTCACATTACTTCTGTGTTTACATGAGCAGAGTTGCAGATGTTAATTTATCAACAAAAGTCATCGCTAAAGACTGCTCAACAGTGTCCAAATATTTTTCATAAAGCAGGGATAAACTGTTTTGTACTACATGCAGCATTGTGTTGGAACATAAACAAATGTCCACGATTGATAAACACTTTTCAAATGTAAAATGCACGGAGAATGGACAACATACCAGACGGAGAGAGAGACTGTTGCAGCTGCTGGGGTAAGTAAAATATCAATGTTGGTGTTTTATAACATTTGTGTCATAAATTAATAACTCAGCCAGCATGATGGTGTTTTCTTTTACAAACTATGGATACAGTAGTTAACTGTTGGTTTAGCACTGTAAATAAATGCAAAATAAAGGTATATTTTTAGTCAGGACTTCAGGGCTTCATGACAGACGCAGCTGCCTTCATGTGACATTTGTACTGAATGACACATTTAATTTTGGACTGCTACCACTTGAGAGATTTGAAGATGATAATAATAATATTCATCCATCCATCCATCCATCCATCTTCTACCACTTTTCCGGAGGTCCGGGTCGCAGATGCAGCAGTTCAAGCAGAGAAGCCCAGACTTCCCTCTCCCCTGCCACCTCCTCCAGCTATTCAGAGAGGACACCAAGGCGTTCCCAGACCAACTGGAAGACATAGTCTCTCCAGTGAGTCCTGGGTCTGCCCCATGGTCTCCTCCCAGTGGGACGTGCCCGAAACACCTCAATGGGAGGCGTCCAGGACGCATCCTGATCAGATGCCCAAACCACCTCAACTGGCTCCTTTCAGTGTGGAGGAGAAGCGGTTCTACTCTGAGTCTCTTTGGGATGACTGAGGTCCTCACCCTATTTCTAAGGGTGAGTCCAGCAATCCCACAAAGAAAGCTCATTTCAGCCGCTTGTATCCGCGATCTCATTCTTTCGGTCATTGCCCAAAGTTTGTGACCATAGGTGAGTGTAGGAACGCAGATTGACTGGTAAATCGACAGCTTTGCCTTAGAGCTTTGCTCCCTCTTCACCACAACAGACTGGTACAACATCCGCATCACTGCAGATGCTGCCCCGATCCGTCTGTCAAGCTCTCGCTCCATTCTCCCCTCACACATGAATAAGACCCTGAGATACTTAAACTCCTCCACTTGGGGCAGGAACTTGTCCCCAACCCGGAGAGGACAATCTACCTTTTTCCGGCTAAGGGCCATGAACTTGGACTTGGAGGTGCTGATTCTCATCCCACCCGCTTCACACTCAGCGGAAAACAATCCCAGTAAGGCCTGCAGGTCATTGCTGGATGAAGCCAACAGGACAACATCATTTGCAAACAACAGAGATGAGATCCTGTGGTCACAAAGCATGACACCCTAGAAATCGTGTCCGCAAAAATTATGAACAGGATCAGTGACAAAGAGCAGCCGTTGGAGGAGTCCAACTCTCACTGGGAATGAGTCCGACCGAGTGTTGGCAATACGAACCAAACTCTCACAATGGTCTTATAGAGACTGGATAGCTTGTAACAATAAGCCCGGTACCCCATACTCCCGAAGCACCCCCCACAAAAAACCACAAGGGACATGGTTGAATGCCTTCTCCAAGTCCACAAAACACATGTAAACTGATTGGACAAACTCCCACGAGAGAGTAAAGAGTTGGTCCGATGTGCCACAGCCAGGACAAAAACCACATTGCTCCTCCTGAATCCGAGGTTTGACCAACGGCTGGACTCTCCTCTCCAGTACCTTGGCATAGACCTTCCCAGGGAGGCTGACGAGTGTGATCCCTCTAAAGTTGGAGCACACCCTTCGGTCCCTTTCTTGAAGAGAGGAACCACCACCTCAGTTTGCCATGCCAAAGGCACTGTCCCCGACCTCCACACAATGTTGCAGAGGTGTGTCAACCATGACAGCCCTACAGCATCGAGGGCCTTGAGGTACTCAGTGTGAATCTCATCCACCCCTGGGGCCCGGCCACCAAGGAGCTTTTAAACCACCTTGGCAACCTCAGCCCCTGTGATGGGTGAGTCGTCCCCCTCGTCCACAAGCCCTACTTCCTCTGTGTGAGGCGTGTCAGTGGGATTGAGGAGATCCTCGAAGTATTCCTTCCACCGCCTGATGACATCCCCAGTCGAAGTCAGCAGCACCCTATCCGCACCATACACAGTGTGGACAAGGATCTGCTTCCCCCTCCTGAGCTGCTGGACAGTTTGCCAGAATCTCTTCGAGACTGACCGAAAGTCTTGTTCCATGGCCTCTCCGAACTCCTCCCACACCCAAGTTTTTGCTTCTGCAACCACCCAAGCTGCACTCCACTTGGCCTGCCAGTACACCTCAGCTGCTTCGAAAGTTCCACAACCCAACCAAGCTTGATAGGACTCCTTCTTCAGCTTAATGGCCCCCCTCACCACTGTTGTCCACCACTTGGTTCGAGGTTTGCCACCACAAGATGCACCGACGACCTGCGGCCACAGCTCTGGGCAGCCGCTTCAACAATGGAGGTGGAGAACATGGCCCATTCAGACTCCATGTCTCCAGACTCCCTCGGAATGTGGTTGAAGTTCTTCCGGAGGTGGGAGTTGAAGACCTCCCGGACAGAGGCCTCAGCCAGACATTCCCAGCACACCCTCACTATACGTTTGGGTCTGCCAGGTCTGAATGGCATCCTCCCTTGCCATCGGATCCAACTCACCACCAGGTGGTGATCAGTTGACAGCTCTGCACCTCTCTTTACCCGAGTGTCCAAGACATACAGTCGCAGGGCTGATGACATGATAACAAAATCAATCATTGGCCTGCAACCTAGGGTGTCCTGGTGCCAGGTGCACATATGGACACCCTTACCGTTATGGACATACTGTGGTTAGCACAGAAGTCCAGTAACTGAACACCACTCGGGTTCAGATTGGGCAGGCCGTTCCTCCCAATCACCCCCCTCCAGGTTTCACTGTCGTTGCCCACGTGCACATTAAAGTCCCCTAGTAGGATAATGGAGTCTCCAAGAGGAGCACCCTCCAGCACCTCAGTCAGAGACTCTAAAAAGGGTGGGTACTCTGAACCATCATTTGGTGCAAAGGCACAAATGATGGTCAGGACCCGTTTCCCAACCCGAAGGCGCAGGGAAACAACCCTTTCGTCCACCGGGGAAAACTCCAATATAGCGGCAGCAAGGTTGGGGGATACAAGAATAGCCACCCCTGCTCATCACCTCTCGCCTGGGGCAACTCCAGAGTTGGCCAAGCTCCAGCCCCTCTCCAGGAGACTGGTTCCAGAATCAGAGCTGTGTGTTGAGGTAAGGCTGACTATGTCTAGCCGGTATCGCTCAACCTCATGCACCAGCTCAGGCTCCTTCCCCACCAGAAAGGTAACATTCCACACCCCAACAGCAAGTTTAGGAAGCCTGGGATCAGATCACCAAGGTCTCTGCCTTCGACCGCCACCTGAGCCACATAGCACCGGACCCCCATGGTCCCTCCTGCAGGTGGTGAGCCCACTGGAGGGTGGACCCATGTAACTCCTTCAGGCTGAGCCCAGCCGGGTCCCATGGGCAGAAACCCGGCCACCAGGCGCTAGCCATTGAGCCCCTCCCCCAGGCCTGACTCCAGGGTGGGGCCCCAGTAACCCCATACCAGGCAAGGTACACTGAATCTTTGTTCGAGCATTCATCATGAGAGTCCGTTGGATCCTTCTTAGTCTGGCCCTTCAACCAGAACCAAGTTATCTTGGGTGACACTACCAGAGGCAAATTGCGCCGGACAACATAGCTCCTGGGATCACTAGGGCACGCAAACCCCCCACCACCAAAAGGTGACAATCCATGAGGGGATAATAATAATAATAATAATAATAATAGTAGAATTAATAAAGGCTACCTTTTAGTTTTCTTTAGCTGGAATTGGGGTGGAGGCAATTCAAAACAGTTCTAAATACTAGTCAATTCTGGCCCAAAACCTTTACATGGACTGGCAGAGATCGGATCTGGGTGGGACAGGTGACATAGCAGTATTTACCCCACCCTCATTAATCCCGTTGTGGTGCCCTTGAGGAAGGCATTTAAGACCAACTGCTCCAGTGGAGCTGCTCAGTGGCCACAGGTCAGTCTGTGGTTGTACTGGGCAGCTTCCAGGTGTGAATGTGAACAGCGCATCCTGGAGAAAGAGAGTTCGCTTCTCAATGGATCTCCCCTGTATAAATAAAGGTTAGAAAATATATTACATATAGGTCCGCTAGAAAGCTGAAGCAGAATGTCTCCTTTCAACACAATGAACCGATATATTTAACTCAACAAAATATTGGCTTTGACCAAAAGAAAATTAAAGTCACTACCAAGATATGGCATGCTGAAAGACTGCTATCCAAAAACACTGCAGTTAAAATAAAAAGTGCTTAGAGGTGAAATTCTCATCTTTACCTTAACCCAAAACACCTAAAATATGTAGCTAATGAGCAAATTAAGTGAAATGCAAATGCAGGAGTGAAAGCCAAGACAGGCAGAATTGAAAAAAAGAAAAAAAACAGGTTCAAACTCTCAAACTGGGATAGTGCTTCTGAAAGGCAGTGATGTTCCAACGAGTTATATTGGGAGGACTGGAAGAAAGGATGTGTACATGTCCATCCATTACTTGGTGGATTTGTTGGTGTGTTTCATTGTTTGGCCTTTTGGCCATATGCAGTGGGGAAAAAAGTAGTGAACACGTCAACATTTTCCTCATTAAACATATTTCTGATGGAGCCATTGACCTTGAGATTTTCACCAGATATCAGTAACGACCCAAGTAATCCATACATACAAAGAAATCGAGGCAACTGTGTTCACAAAACAAGTTACATTTAATAAAGTGGAATGACACAGGGAATAAGTATTGAACACATGAAGAAAAAGGTGCAAAAAGCCATAGAAAGCCAAGAAACCAGCTGAAATCCATCAGAATATAGGAAGCCATCCCATCCCCCATCAGTGCAAAATAATTTCAGCTGGTTAAGTCCTGACTAATAGCCTTTAAAAAGGTCTGTGAATATCAGACTGTCACACCACAAAGAACTCATGATGGGTAGAAGCAAAGAGCTCTGTCTAGACCTTTGCAACCTTACTGTTGCAAAATATAATGATGGCATTGGTTACAGGCACATTTCTAAACAACTGAATGTTCCAGTGAGCACTGTTGGAGCCATCATTCAGAAGTGGAAAGAACATCATTTTACTATAAACCGGCCACAACCACGAGCTCCTCGCAAGATTTCTGACAGAGGAGTCAAAAGAATTATCAGAAGAGTTATCCAAGAGCCAAAGACCACGTGTGGAGAGCTCCAGAAAGACATGGAGTTAGCAGGTACTGCTGTTTCAAAGAAAACAATATGTAATGCACCTAACCGACATGGGCTCTATGCCCGCTTACCTCGCAAGACTCCATTGCTGAAGAAAAAGCATGTTGAAGCTTGTTTAAAGTTTTCTGCACAACATTTGGGCAAGCCAGTAAAATACTGGGAGAATATGGTCAGATGAGACCAAAATTGAACTTTTTTGATGCCACAACACAGCATCTTTGGAGGATAAATGGCACTGCACATCCCATCATGGTGTGGGGGTGTTTTTCAGCACATGGCACAGGCAGACTTCATATAATTGAAGGAAAGATGAATGGACAAATGTACAGAAACATCCTTGATAAGAATCTGTCAAGACGCTGAAGATGAAATGAGGGTGGACATTTCAACAAGACAATGATCCCAAGCACACAGCCAAGGAAACACTCAACTAGCTCCAGAGAAGAAAAATAAAGCTGCTAGAATGGCCCAGTCAGTCTCCTGACCTGAATCCAATAGAAAATCTATGGAATGAACTGAAGATCAGAGTTCATAGATGACACCAACGGAACCTTCAAGATTTGAAGACAGTTTGTGTGGAAGAATGTGCTAAAATCACTCCCGAGCAATGCCTGTGCCTAGTTTCTCCATACATGAGGCGTCTGGAAACTGTTATTTACTGTTGTAAAGGCTTTTCTACTAAATATTAAATGAATTTCACCAAGCGTGTTCAATACTGATTCCCTGTGTCATTCCACTTTATTAAATATAATTTGTTTTGTGAACACAGTTGCCTTGATTTCTTTGTATGGATTACTTGGGTTGCTTCTGATATCTGGTGAAAATCTCAGGTCAGTGGCTCCATCAGAAATATGTTTAATGAGAAAAGTGTTGATGTGTTCAATACTTATTTTCCCCACTGTAGCAATAAATGGGCAACATCAAAACAATCCAGATGATAAAAAGTATATAATTTTAGAGCTATTTATTTGCCAGTGATGCATTTTTACAACCATTTTAAATATTAATAACATTGGAAGAAACTTGGAACATCAGTTAAAACAAAAAGCACAAAGGCTTAATTATTTTTGTTTCTTTCTTTCTTTGAATGTGTTTCATTATGCATATTTAATACCCTTTTTAATACTTTCATTGGAAGGTGATTTTTCAAATTCATGTTAACTTGCAGAGGTTAAAACCATGTGCATTTTTGTAACGCTGTCCTCTGATCATCAAAGTAAATTAATAAATCATTGCTTCCAAATCATAGCTTTTTAAGTCTCTTGTCTTGAATGCGTCTACCTGTATGTGCTGCAGTCTCAACTTCTCTGAATGTGTACAGCCTAGATTATCCGCCTCGACAATAAATAATTCATTGCATTGATATCGTTCTGACTGTACCAGTTGCTATGGAGGCAATATAATCTTCATAGCAGAGACACCAAGGCTGAAATGAGCTTGCGATATTGCAAACATGGCTACTATCAATATAAATGAGTAAAACAGCACCAGCAATTGGTAAAAGTGCACATGCTGCAGTTTTTTGCTGATTTGATTCATTTTTGTGGGTTGAGATCATCTGCTTAAAGACCACAGTCAGCCAGTGTTCATGTTTCACACAATCTAAAATGTCTGTTAAAATCCATGCCTTTATATAATGAAGGAATTATTAAGAATAAAGGGGAGTCCTGTGTTTTGTTTTGGTTTTTTTGTGTGTCAAATATACATGTACAGTGTTGTGAAAAAGTATTTGCCCCTTCCTGATTTCTTATTCACATAAAAGAAAAATCACAGCCTGACAGTTACATTAAAGAAAACCTCAAACAACTATTTCTTTTCATTAAGCTGCCAAATAAAGCCTCTGAAAATTAAAATAACATTTAAAATATAATTGAGGGCATTTAGTTAAGGAGTCTTTTATGAGTAATAAAAGCAACCAGTCTGTGTTACTCTTAAAACTCAGATCGTGCGTGTACATGTGTGACTTTATGTGGGCAGCAGCAGCCATTTCAGCCATTTAAAGGTTACTTTGAGGCCTGGGACACATGCTCCATCGATTGCAATCCTCCACCCCCTCTTATCCACACCGCAGGGTGCAGACGGGAACAGAAAGGGAATGTTTTCCTCCTCAAAAAAAAAAACTATTTTGGCCCCCCCATTCAAAGATGTTTCACGTATACTGTACTGTATATGCTGCCAAATGAGAAATAGTTGGGATGATTTGGCTCAGAAGTAATAAAGTGATCAGTGAATTGAGTTTAACAAACTTTCAGGTGGTAAGTTGAGTGAATAGCAGCTGCCACCATCCTTTATTTCAAAGTCAGTGGTTCTGGCTGCCCAGATGAAGTGGGCAAAAACAAAAAAAATTCACTCATTCCACTCAAATGCCAAAGGGCTCTTTTGGTTTTTATCTGTTATGTTAGAGGTACATTTTGAATTTCAAGTGTGAACCACTATTAATTAGACTGAAAAGAACTTTAAAAAAAATAGTTCAACCTGTCTAGAGCGATGGCGCTGAAGCTGAGCACAGTGACGGAGCAGAAGAGCTTATGCAGGAACTTGAGGGCCTTGCAGAGCAGCAGTGTGCGAAGCCACCAGCAGCACAGAGGGCTGGCTCCCAGTGCCACGTCAAAGGGAACACACACCAGGGCGGCGCAGATACCCGAGCACGCCAGGTTTTTGATGAAACGATTGGTCACCGCTTTAAAGATGTTCGTGTAGCAGGTGCACCACAAGACCGTGGCATTACCTGTAGGGAAGAGGCAAAGAGATTCAGAGGTTTATAATGAAGAAGATTAGAAATGAAGATTCTTTTCTGATTCAAACACCTTCACAAAAAGTATAAGCCTCACCTTGGCAAGGTTAAATAGAGCATGTTATAACCTAAAAAATCAAGTGAATAACTAGGCCATCAGTGACGGAGTAGCTCATTGTGGCCTCATGAAATCACCCCAAGAGTGCTCATATCTCCTGACCGTTGACCTTGAGGACAGCCTAGATGCAGACCTGCTTGGGGTTCCTTGTGCATGAGTTTGCCAAAGACTGGGGCAATTGCCTGGGAGGATTCATGATTTGTGTTAAATCATAAATGCCAAATCTCCTGACTTTTGACACTGACCTTGACCTTGAGCTCAACCTGGATGTGGATAAACCTGAGGATCCTTGTCTCCAATTAGTTTTTTTAATTTAAAAAAATTGTTCACTTTTAAAAGGCAGCCTATGCTGATTGAGTGATTTTTTTTTTTTATTTAAGTTTTTGTAAAGGGTATACAGGTCGTTACAGCAATGCATTGTTTACATTTTCATCACATGTTCCCTTATTTTCTGATATCTGACAACATTGGAAGATTAATTCTTACAACACCCCTTTTTTTTTTTTTTTAAAGTGAAAGAAAAAGTGAAATTAAAGAGAAAAAAAAAACAAAAAACAAATAACAAAAAAAAACAAACAAACCAGTAAAAAACAAACAAAAAGAAAAAGTAAGTAAATAAAGATAAAAGAGCATCTGAGTAGCTTTGGAACAAAGAGCGGAACCATTATTGAAATGGTATTTGTCAAAGATTAGATCTAATGGAAGACACATATGCGGTCCAGGGTTGCCAAAAGTTCATGAACCCATCCATGTCCTGTCTCAGTGCGAATGTCAACTTTTCCATCGAGTAAATGTCTTGGATCACGTTAGTCCAATCTTCAGGTGTAGGACAGTCCTTCAACATCCATTTTTTAGTTAGAGCTTTTTTGCTTGCCAATATTAAAACATTGAATAAGTATTTTTCTCCTCGTCTTTCCAGTGAGTCCGGTAGTAAACCCAAATACAAAGTTACAAAAGAAAAGGGAACTGTAATTTTGAATACTTTCCCCAATATTGTCTGTACCTTGGTCCAATATTGGTGGATAACTGGGCATGACCAAAACACATGAAAATGATTTGCAGTCTTTTCACCACACAAGCGCCAACAGTTCAATCCCTTATGGGTAAATTTGTTTTGTGCAGGTGTTCTGAAAAATCTTGCCAAGTTTTTCCATCCAAATTCTCTCCACTGCAGGGATGAGGTACTTTTCCATTGCTGTTTATTTAGCTTTTCCCATATTTCCAGTTGTAAAGTGAAATTCCCCTCTTTTTCCCATCTCTCTTTTATATAAGATGTGTTGTCTCCTTTTAAGTCTTGAAGACCTTGGTATATTTTAGAAATGTATCTGATCCCTGGGATCCCTTTATATGCCATTAAGAAGACCTTCAGAACACCTGACTGGGCCCTTTCCAAAACCTCCTTTTTAAGTATATTGTTTATGTGGTGTCTAAGCTGGAAGAACCTGTAAAGGTCTTGATTTATTAGGCCTTGTTTTTTCAAATCTTCAAAACTTCTTAAGATTTGCCCTTTAAAAAAATCGTAATATTTTATCAGCCCTTTCTCCTTCCACTTTTTAAATCTGGTGTCTGTTTTATTAGGAGTAAAGTCCTGATCATAGGCGATCCATTGCAGAAGTCGATAGGGCTCTTTAGTTTGATTCTCTCTGACTATCTTAAACCAAATTTTTAGCGGGGTCTCTATCCACGGGTTAGTGTTATTCAAAAGCTTAGGTAAGGCATTGTTCCCTATTATCGCCTGTAGGGGGATGTCACTTGTTATTTGGCATTCGATCTCCTTCCATTGTGCAGTGTAGACTGGGTTACATATCTCTACTAAAGTTTTAATTTGTGCGGCTTTAAAGTAGTCCCTGATATTTGGCAGCGCGAGCCCACCTTTGTCTTTGTTTAGCTGTAGGGTTCTATATCTGATTCTAGGTCTCTTGCCCTGCCATATGAATCTTGAGATCCATCTGTCCAGCTCCTGCCATGTTTTTTTGGGAGGTTCTACCGGTATTGTTTGGAAAAGGTATAGAAGACGTGGAAGTATATTCATTTTGACTGCTTCAATTCTTTGTGCAGTACCCAAGAATGGTATCATATTCCATCTTGCTAGGTCAGATTTTATTTTTGTCACCAGTGGATCATAGTTTAGTGATATAATTTTGTTGAGTTGTTTCGGGATATTGACCCCCAGATATTTCATAGATTCCGACTCCCAGTTAGTTTTGAGTTTGCTTAGTGAATAATGATTTGGGTCATAGTTGAATGTTAAAACTTGGGTTTTATGCATGTTTAATTTGTACCCCGATAAATCTCCATACTCTGAAAAAACTGAGGTTAGTTCTGGTAAAGAAGTGTCCGGCTGCCCTAGGTATATTAAAATGTCATCAGCAAAGAGTGCTATTTTATGTTCCTTCTGACCAAGTGTAATACCTTGAATTTTTTGGTTTTGTCTTATCCATTGGCTCAGAGGTTCTATGAAGATTGCAAAGAGCAGTGGAGACAGGGGGCAGCCCTGACGACATCCTCTTTCCAGTTCAAAAGATGATGATAAATTACCGTTAATCCTTATTTTAGCTGTTGGTTTTTTATATAATGCCTGTATAGTTCTAATGAAGTTGTTATGAAAATTGAAACTGGATAAGATTCTATATAGAAAAGACCAGTCAACCGAATCGAATGCTTTTTCAGCATCTAATCCCAATATGACTGCATTTAAGTTATAGTTTTTTATATGATGAATTATGTGTAAAGTGCGTCGAATGTTGTCTTGTGTCTGTCTTTGTCTTATAAAACCTGTTTGGTCTAAATGAATTAGGTCTGTCAGTATATTTTCTAACCTTTTGGCAAGGATAATGGTAAAAAGCTTATAGTCCTGATTTAGTACACTGATTGGTCTGTAGTTGGAGCACTCTAGTTTATCCTTTTCAGGTTTAGGTATAACTGCAATGACCCCTTCTCTCCAGGAGGGGGGGATTTCCCCTGTGTGGAGGACATAATTAAATGTTTTCAGGAGGAGAGGAGATAGTTGCTGTTTAAAGGTTTTGTACCACTCTGCTGTATAGCCATCAGCTCCTGGGGATTTGTTAGCTTTAAGTTTCATAATTGCTTTTTCCAATTCTTTAGGATGTATTTCTGACAGTAGTGTTTTATTTTGTGACTCCGTAAGTTGGGGAAGGTTTAATGTGTTTAGGAATGCCTCGGATGCGTTTTTATGTTTTTTGTGGGAGTATAAGTTCTTATAGTAATTCTCGAAGTTTTTAAGAATATCCTGAATTCTGAATTTTATTTCCTTTGATACTGGGTCTCTGATTTTGTAGATTGCTCTTTCTGTTTGATGTTTCCTCAATTTATAGGCTAGCAATTTTGCCGATTTACTGCCTGCTTCATAGTATTTTTGTTTCAGAAATGTAAGTTTCTTCTGGATTTCTATTGTGTAGATCTCATTTATTTGGTTTTTAATTTCCTTAATCTTGAGCGAGTCAGTAGAATGAGTGTTGCCTTTGTGTTCTTTTTCTAGGTTCCTAAGTTCTGACTCTAATGTGGATAGTTTTTCTTGTCTTAGTTTCTTTTGGGTTGCCAGTTTTGCAATAATCTTTCCTCTTATTACAGCTTTGCATGCATCCCACAGTATTAAAGGGGATACTTCTCCATTATCGTTATCTTCCAAATATCTGAGAATATCTGATTCCAATTCACCTTTCAATGGTCTTTTCAGGACATTTGAGTTTAACCTCCAAGAAAATGTATTATTTGTGTATTTTTGGATATTTAAGTCCATGTAGATCGGACTGTGGTCGGAGAGATCCATCAGTCCTATTTTACATGTTTTTACTCTTCCAATGTCTCTATTAAACATAAAAAAATAGTCAATCCTTGAGTAAGATGAATGTGGAGTTGAGTAAAATGTATAGTCTTTTACACTGGGGTTGAGTTCCCTCCACACGTCACAGATTCCCATTTCTTTTAGTAGCATCCGAGTCTTCCTGTTTTGGGTGTTATTTTGATGTGGGGAATTACCAGAAGCATCCCAGTATGGATTCAGTCTAAGATTGAAGTCCCCACCACATATCACTAAACCTTGAGCTTTAGTTATCATTAGGTCGAATACATTTTTATAAAATTTCCAGTTAGCCCCTGGGGGAGCATACACATTCAGCAGGGTGATATCTTCTCCCTCTAGCCGCCCAGTTACCAAACTGTATCTCCCTTCTTTATCTTTGTGTTCTGATTTTTTTTCAAATGTAATTTTGGTTGATATCAATGTCGCTACTCCCCTCCTCCTCCCTGATTTATATGAAGATGAAGAGATCATTTTAAACCCTTGTCTACTGAGTTTATTGTGTTCCACGTCTGTTAGGTGGGTTTCTTGTAAAAATATTATTCCTGCTTTGTCTTTTTTCATTTTGCCTAGAATCTTGGATCTTTTAACTGGATTCAGGATTCCTTTTACATTATATGAAATTATTTTGGTTACACCCTCTTTCTCCATTGTGTTGTTTTGTTTAGTATAACTGTGTGGTGGCCCTCTTTTGTGCTACTCAGAAACTGAAAGAACATTAAAAACAAGAAAAACATTAAGAACATAGTGTAAAAAACTTTAAAACAAAAAGCTGTCATAAGAACTTCCTGAGCTGAGGTCTTTTTAAAGACCCTGTAAGAGCCTTGATGGAGTGAAGGCCCTGAGGGAAATTCCTCAAACTCTGTTACGTGTTGAGGGCCCTCTCTTGCCACTGAAAGTAGTCCCATGCTTTTAACGTGAGTTTCAGAACCCAATCCAAACTTGTAATGATTTTTTTTTTTTTTCCTTTTATGCCTAAACCCTGTGAAATTGTGTGCACCCTCCCACCCCCATCACATCAAACATTCACGCAAAAACAGTATTTGTTAGTATGAGGAGAACATGTGGATTATTGTCACATTTCTATTTTAACAAGTTTTTTTTTTTTATTACAAAGACTTATTTGTTTCAAATAATATGATTGTTCCATGAAATGTTTTACCACATGCTGAATATGCATCTCCTTTAAAGTTTGTTACCTTGTATGAGGGGGGTTGGATGTGCGGATTGATTCAAGAGGAAGGGAAAAAAAAAAAAAAAAGGTCGCTATTCCAACCTGAAAACGGATAGTTTATCCGCGACGCTCTGGTGCTGGGTTTCCCGCTGCTGGTCCGTGGATTTTGAGGGTCTTTGTGTTGTCCATGTTTGCGCTTTGATCTTCTCACTCGGGTCTGCTGCGGGTTTAAATACCGTTACCGGGAGCCCTCTTTTCGCCATGTCAGCTGTTGCTTCTTCCGCCGAATTATAGAGACACGTTTCATCGCCGTAGAAGACCCTTAACTTCGCAGGAAATGGTGTCTGAAAGCGCAATTTCTTCTCTCTTAACACCTTTTTCGCGTCATTGTATTCCCTGCGCTTTTTAAGGACCTCCGGGGCGTAATCGTGTTCCACGTAGACTTTTCTCTCCTGGTGCATAAATCCTTTTTTCTGCCAGGCCAGTCTTACAACCTCTTGTTTTATTTTGAAATTGGAAAATCTTACCAACACCGAACGTGGGGGCGCTTCCGCCGCCGGCCTAGCGGCTAATGAACGATGTGCCTTTTCTATCTTCAGGTCGGTGGTTTGTGGAATATCCAATTTCTCTCTTAGTAAGGATTCCACGCATTCTGCCATTGAGTTAAAACCATTTTCGGTTCCTTCTATCAGACCATGAATTCTTATGTTGTCTCTTCTCTGTTTTCCTTCTTGGTCGGTTAGCTTAGCCTCTATAGCTGCTTGTCTTTTGCGTAGGTCTAGCACAGAATCTTCGAGCACTTTTATTCGATCCTCTGTTTCCAAGATTCGGTTCTCGGCCTGGTCCACTCTGCTGTTTGTCCTTTTCAATTCTTCTCTGAATTCCCGAAATTCGGCCGTAACTTCTCGGCGAAATCGTCGTAGCTCCTCAAATAGTGATTTCAGGCTAACCCTTTTGTTAGCTATCACCAGTTCCTCGTCTTCTGAACGGAGATCTTCCAGTTCAGATTCTCCGGCCGATACGTGTCCTGGCCTGGAGAATTTCAGTTTCTTCTGTTTTCCTTTAGACATGATGATTTTGTCTTTTGATTTTCACTCCTCCAAAAATCCGTTAAGTTTGATTTTCAAGGTGTTATCCTGGATTGGGTCTGAGAGCTTCAGTGTTAAGCTGCAGTCGCCATGGCGTCCAGACCGGAAGTCCTGATTGAGTGATTTTGGGAGATGGATTATTCTCCAAGATTTATTGATCATGTGCTATGTATCGACACGCTTTGCAGGATGGAGAAATCAATCAGGCTGAAACTAAGCCAGACAGCAAAGGACTGAATGCACACAGGGACCTGCTGAATTATGATGTACCTATTTATGTCCCTATAATTTGAAACAAGATGGCAAGGACTGTTAATTACAGTTTAAAAAGGGAGCTTCATACTTCCTGTGGTGCAGTGGCTGGTGTCAGGTCACTCCGGGCCTAGTGTGATTCCAAAAAGCAATTACCTGTGGAGTGTTAGCCGTGTGCTCATTGTCAGAAGCAGAGCAGAATGTTCTTCAGTGAAGAAAGCTGTTTTCTCTATGGTTATTTGTTTCTAAAGCTACAGAAGCAAAATGGTTTTAAAAATAACCTCGAATACACTCATTACATGACAAAGATTATCAATGGCTTTGAATTTTGCTGAAATTTGGCTTCAGAGGGAGCTGGAAAAAGCTTGTTTCGCATGAACATGGTGTGCTTTATTGTTCACAGATTCATTTGCACACTATATTTTAAAAAGCTGCAAACAGGAATAGTATTTCTGGGAAACCCTAATGTGGCTGTAATTAATAGAACACGCTCAGACGGTCAGTGGTAATGTTCCACTTAGGAGGGTGAAATTAGCACAAATACTCATATTAAAAGCAGAACTACAGATGAGGACTGTGTCAAAAATATGATCTATATCAGTATTTGGTAATGCTTGAAAGGATGGGAAAGGCTTATTTCATTTCCAAAAACATAGAGTTAAAACATTGATCAGTTCTTCCAAAAATGGCACATCACAGAATTCTTTTGTCTAAAGTATCACTAGGCATGTTTATGGTCAATACAGAGGTATAGTCATTACTGTCAAAACTGAGGTTGATAGAATTGGAAGCAAACGTCTTGCTTTCTAAGTCTGACCTTGTAAATGCATGTATATCCTGATAATTCTAAGGTGTTTTCGAGAATAACCCCATGACCTTAAAACTAATTTGCAAATACAAAGCAAACACAGAGTTCATCATCTTCGGGTTTTGTGGTGTAACATAAACGTTTACTAATTAGTGCTGCACACAACAGGTTTTACAAGACTGTCCTTCAACAGAAAACATCTTAAATGCTCTTTTTTTCCCCAAGCAGGGGACTTTAAGCAACCTCTAGTGGTCGTGTAAATAATGACATGAAGTGACATAGTGGAGTGTTACAGCGACAGTGTTGAAAGGAGATACCTTTTCCTAATTGTAACCCTAACCGTTGTATTAGCCTTAACCTTCTAAAAATGCATGTTCGATGCTGTAAAAAAATGTAATTTCAAAACCACAAATGAGTCATGCGTCAGGAAGTAAAAGTTAACACTGATGTCAGTGACAAAAGGGCAAGATGGCAAAGCAAAGATGGGAGTCGAGGGTGAGAGTATTATTTCACATTGTCACCCTGTCACAAGAAATAGCATGGATACAACTGAGAAATCAAGGGCAATACTGTAGTAATCTGTCATTTATACAAGATAACTGCAAAATAAAGACCTGGACGTACATACCCTAGGACAATCTCATTTTAGCCACACACATATTACAAAGAAAACCAAATAACATTCAGTTATTTTCATTTTAATAACAATCCAATTATTTGCATTTTTTGACCAATTAACAAGTAAAATTAGATAATCTCTCACAGAACGAGCATGAACCGCTTTTTTAAGGTCATGCCACACCATCTCAATTAGATTCAGGTCAGGACTTTGACTAGGCCACTCCAAAGACTTTATTTTGTTTTTCTTAAGCCATTCAGAGGTGGACTTGCTGGTGCATTTTGAATCATTGTCCTGCTGCAGAACCCAAGTGCGCTTCAGCTTGCGATCACAAACAGATGGCCGGACATTCTCCTTCAGGATTTTTTGGTAGACAGCAGAATTCATGGCTCCATTTACCACAAGTCTTCCAGGTCCTGAAGCAGCAAAAACAGCCCCAGACCATCGCACTACCACCATCATATTTTACTGTTGGTATGATGTTCCTTTTCTGAAATGCTGTGTTACTTTTACACCGGATGTAATGGGACACACACATTCCAAAAAGTTCAACTTTTGTCTCATCAGTCCACACAGTATTTTCCCAAAAGTCTTGGAGATCATCAAGATATTTTCTGGCAAAACTGAGATGAGCCTTTATGTTCTTTTGCTCAGTAGTAGTTTTCATCTTGGAACTCTGCCATGTAGGCCATTTTTGCCCAGTCTCTTTCTTATGGTGGAGTTATCAAGACTGACCTTAACTGAGGCAAGTGAGGCCTGCAGTTCTTTGGATGTTGCTGTGGGGTCTTTTGTGACCTCTTGGATGAGTCTCTTGGGGTAATTTTGGTCAGCCGGCCACTCCTGGGAAGGTTCACCACTGTTCCATGTTTTCGCCATTTGTGGATAATGGCTCTCACTGTGGTTCACTGAAGTCCCAAAGCTTTAGAAATGGCTTTATAACCTTTTCCAGACTGGTAGATCTCAATTATTTTGTTTCTCAGTTGTTCCGGAATTTCTTTGGACCGCAGTATGATGTCTAGCGTTTGAGGATCTTTTGGTCTATTTCACTTTGTCAGGCAGGTCCTATTTAAGTGATTTCTTGATTGAGAAGAGGTGTGGGAGTAATCAGGCCAGTGTGTGGCTAAAGAAATTGAACTCAGCTTTCCAAAGATGTGATAAACCATAGTTAATTTATGTTTTAATGGGGGGGGGGGGGCAATCACTTTTTCACACAAAGCCATGTAGGTTTGGATTTTTTTTTTACCCTTTATAATAAACACCTTCATTTAAAAACTGCATTTTGTGTTTACTTGTGTTATCTTTGTCTAATATTTAAATTTGTTTGATGATCTGAAACATTTAAAGTGTGGCAAACATACAAAGAAATGAGAAATCAGGAAGGGGGCAAACACTTTTTCACACCACTGTACTATCACACATAAAAATAAAGGTATCATTTCTGTACCTTACAAGGCACTTTTCTTAAAAGTACCCTGTAAGGTGTCCAAATGGTCCTTAAGCCTGCTTCATGCTACATTTCCCCTCTAGTCCGCTTTGATCCGTGTACGCTTTGGACGAGCCCGGCACGCATGCGGCGCTGTTCATGCTCACTTTTTTTCATCTACCCAGGCCAAACGGTTGACGCATGTGCACAACTATCATTTGTAGTTTCACTCCCGCCCAACAGGTAACGCCAATGCGCTGATGCACCAGGATTTTTCGTGGGCAGCACAGTGGTGCAGTGGTTAGCACTGTTGCCTTACAGCTAGAAGGTTCCTGGTTCAAATCCCCAGGGTGGCAGGGGTTGGAACCTTTCTGTGTGGAGTTTGCATGTTCTCCCTGTGCTGCGTGGGTTTACTCCGGGGGCTCCGGTTTCCTCCCACAATCCAAAGACATGCATGTTAGGTTAATTGGCTGTTCTAAATTGTCCCTAGATATCTGTTTCCTATAGGCCCTTAGAATAGAGGGTTAGTACTAGTGAAAGCGCTTTGAGTGGTCTTTGTGACTAGAAAAGCGCTATATAAGTGCAGGTTAGTTAGTAGTTAGTAGTTAGATTTTCACCAACAAAGAAACGCGAGAGCAACACACATCAACAACAAATTCTCTTCAAATATAGAGTCCATTTCTGCTGTCTGACTTCCCGGTTTTCACTCCTTTTCCACAAAGATGCTGCTGCCGCTGTAAAAGAAAGTATGTTTGTATGATTCATGTATGTTTTTATTCTTGTTTTCCGCCTCCTCGTTGTCTTCCTCATCTCTTTGTCTTGGTATGCTGTGTTGATATCGCCACCTCATGAATGGGACATTCAGTCTTGCGCATGGGCTTTTCAATGCGTTCAGGTCGTGGGCAAGCGGCACGGTCACAATATTTGGGCTTCACGCGGTCGTCCGTGGTCGAGCACTGCGGACACTAGCGGAGTGGAGACGATGACGTAAATGTCGTCACACAAGGTTTCCGGGTACGCATACGCGGACAGCAGAGGTGTGACATGAAGCAGGCTTTAAGGCGGCAACTATGGACCTTTGTTTGGATTTAAAGGTACATTTTTCTCACTGGGGCACCAGATATGTTCTTCAAGGTACAGTTCTCGTACCTTTTAGGGTACTACTGGAGGGATAAGCATTTGTACCTTTTTAGGTCCATTTCTGTACTTTGGTTTCTTAGTGTGTACCAGGTCACCCTGGTTGAAAAACACTGATCTAGGCAGTAGTGTACTGTGAAGAGACATGAGCCAATTTACACGTTAAAATTTAACTTAAGTGAGTTTCAGTATATAGTAAGGTAATCGAGGACGGGTGAACCCCAATTGGTGATATCCACACAGGGGCTTGAACTTGCAACTTTCCACACCAAAGACCAACACTCTACTTGTGTCACCAAGAGAGTCGAGAATATTTAGTTCCGTCTAAAATGTACAAAAAAATTGCACATTTAGGAGAGACAAGAAAAAAATAGCAAATTTTATAAGGAAAAGTCATAAAATTATTGGAAAAGGCACAAATTCAAAAGGACAAATGTGGCAAGGTTAAGACAAAAACACCCACAGATTTGTGAGGAAAAAAATATCTGCAAATTTACAGAAAAAGGTGGTCTTTTATAAGTGAAAAATTGCATATTTAAAAAGAAAACAACTCACCTATTACTAATGCCAGAAATTCCATCATTTATATTTATAACTGATCTGTTTTAAATTAATTTTAAGACTCAAATGTCTTCCGTGGCTCTATGCAAATGTTTGGCTAAAAATTGCTTGAAATGACTGTTACTACAGCAGAGATTGTTGACATCATTTTTTTTTTTTTTTCAAATTTGTAACCAGATGAGTGACCTGCAATAATTGGAACAGAGGCGCTAATATTCATTGTGCAAGAACATTTATGTAAAAGCTAAATTTTATGGCAAGCTAGTAAATACTTATATTTATACAGTATATGAAATTTTCCAAATCAAAGCTATTATATAATGTTTACAGGGCAGGTGACATGTTTGGCTAAGTGGACCCAAATACAGACGCTGGGAGGAGACAGTATGAAAAAGGTTTTACAATATTTTATTGAAAAGTGTGTGATTAAGAAATTAAGATTAAGAGAAAACCATGAGTATGTTAAATGTTGAGATGATGACTGTGAATATAATTAGATACTTTCTTACAGGTGAAGGGGTAATGTGAAATGGTGAGTATTACAGATGGGCTGCCACTGTTCGTCAGATTGGGACAGGACCAGTTTGGCTTCAGTAGGTAAGGAGTTCTGCAGAAGGTAGAAGAGATGTCCCGGCCCCGGGGATTTATGATTAGGGGAATTTGAATATTGCAGACTGGACTTACTTGAAGGGTGAGACGATTTTCAGGTTTTGGTTCTGCCATGGAGAAGATCCAAGTCTGCCAAGAAATGGTTAGTTTGGTTAAGTCCTAGGACAGGTGGAGGCAGAGGAGAAATGGCGAGAGGAATAATATTTTGCTCTTTTCCAGCATCAGGAGAAGGTGGAGGAGGTAGGCACGTGAGCACTTCAGGTAGGTACACAAGACGAGAGACACCAAGCTCCTGGCAAGCAGAGTCCAACAATCCCCTGCATGAGAAAGCGCTCCTCCCCCTTATAAAGGCTGCATCTGATGAAAGGCAGGTAGCTGATCAAAGCAGCTGGACAACACCAGGCAATCAACAGTGAAATATCTACACAAACCTGAGACACTATAGTAGGCTAAACTAAACTGTTGTGTCAGAAATGCAAACAAGATTTCACAGAAATGCAGGGAGGGGCAATAATATTTCAAACTAAGCTGTGAGATCCCTTGAGGTGTGGATTCATTTGGCCTCCAGAACATGTGCCCTGAAAATCAAACATGTGAAGCAATATTAATACACTTAGCAGCGCTCTAAATGCATCCTGTTGTTGTAATTACTGCAGGTTTAACAGCAGGCCTGGTGTATTTGTTACTGGTAGCCATAGAGAGCAAATGAGTCCTCATAATTCCTCACAGACCTGATAACAAATATAGGCCGGGTCAGCCTGTGGCATTGTCACTGTGACCACTTAATGAGATTTACAGGAAAAATTCAGCGACTGTTTGTGCTTATTACTGTAAATTTTATGAATGCAGAAAAAAAAAAAAATACTGAACAGGATGCACGTGAGGGCTGAAAGGACTCGTGTGTATTCAAGAAGAAGACCATTCGGTTTATGGTTAGTTAGAATTGCATGATGTAGACTACATGCCGACACAGTTTAGGCCGCCCTGTTTTACCACGTCTCTGTACAAGCATAACGCGCACATTTGTCATTGCAATAAGACAGGATGCCATTGCACCCAGGTGAAATTTTCTGTTTTGCCTTGGTGTAAACACACATGATGGAATATCTATTTAATACGATTTAAAAGTGTGAGATGAAACCGAGCAAGCACTTTTTCCCCATAGCTACTATTTGTGGAAGCAACACAAAAAACATCAGGCTTCTGCTGCACCTAAAACAAAACATTAAAGTGGGCTTATCATGATCAGTCTCATTTTTGGACAGACATTTTGTTGTTTGTTTGTTTTGGGGGGGGGGGTTTCAGTGTAAACATGGCAAGACTTTTAAATAGTCCTTCCCACAACCTTGGCTTTCCACCCCTCTCTGTCCGACATCGTTCTTCTGGCAGGCAGCCCATGTCGTCCCTCAGTTCTTCAATTTAAGTACATGCGGGACGATTTATTGAGGTGGTGCCATGTTTAGGCAGCCAAAGCAGAGGGTCACCAGCAGGTTCTTTTCTGCTGCACAAACAGTGACCAGAAAACTCCAACCTCCTCTCCCAGATGGTTTCAGATAACGGTGGTATAATTCTATAGAGGTCTTTGTTTGTTAGATGGTCAAACTTGTGATTGTTTCAAATGATTCTTTTTTATTATTTATTTTTTCTAACTCATTTTCTGTTGCCAGATTATGGTGTCATGGTGAGTAAACATCTTCAAAGTCACACTCCACCAAAAATTGAGTTTTTTCTCTTGTTAACATGTCTGTTTTTTATGACTTACAAGTAGGGGTGTGCTATATCATATTGTTCGTGATAATACCGGTATAATTTTTGATACCAGTGTAAAAATGAATATCGCAATATTTGGGGTCCGTTACGCTGCCAACGTAAGTTACGTGTTACCATAGAAATGAGTAAACAAACATGGCGTGGGAAGCCGCGCTCCGTGATTGGAATGTCTTTGTCTGGTTGTGAGGAAGTAATTTAGTTTTAAGGCCGTTTCAGACTGCTGTCATCTTAAAAAAAAAAACAAAAAAAACGGTGCAGCGATGCGGATAACCTGCCCACATTTTTTTCTGCATGTCAACAACGCCACTTTGGGGAAAAGTTTTACTTCGCCCTGAAGTGGTGTTGCTGACGTCCGAAGTGTCCAGAGATTTATTTTCGTTCCATTGTGGCTGCTTCAGCTTGATTTATTCAACCAACCAAAAGAAAAAAAAAAATCTGTTAACACCCCCAGGACTTGTCTGTGCAACGGAGATTTCTAACGTGGGTAAACTGAGAGAAGGACAGAGCGATCTGATTCAGCGGTCATTTACCTACAGAAGTGTCTTGTTTGGGGGAAACTGCAGACAGGTAGGCCAGCATGTATTCAACATGATAAAAATGATGAAATAATAATAGTTTTAAATAAGCCCACTCCCTCCCTGTTTTATTCAGACCCTCTTCCTGACCTGGTGAAATAACATACTAGACTAAATTAATTTAATATGTTAAAAGGAGCAAAACCCCCTCATGTCCGAGAGCATAGAAATTAGATAAAAACAGAAGTAATGTGGTGAATGATGTCTGTGGTTATATTATCCTGCTGTAGGTGTTTATAGTTTGGGGTTTACGTTTTTTTAATGTAATAAATAGGTTGCATTAACCAGAGCTAAATTGCTCTTACATTCATAAGGCAATGTTTTCATGGCTATTCAGATGTTTTAATAAAACTCTGCAGAATTTCCTAAACTACAGGCTACATATATGTAGTCTGCAGTACCAACTTTACACTCATCAAAATAAGTGTTAACTTCTTCCTTCTCCCTTTCGAGCACTGTACACGGTCACTTTTATTGCACTTGTCATTTGTTTTATTTTTTGCTTTTTTGTTCTCTCTCATCTCATCTGCTTGTTACCGGTCTCTCCTAATTTTTTTTTCATGATTTAAACATCTTTTCATGAAGGTACATTTTTTTTAAATTTTGAACATTTTTGGTGACAAATTTACAACCTTTTTCATGCAAAATTGTAACTTTTTACCTAAAACCTCATATCTTGTGTTTTTACTCTGAAAACATGAAGAAACTGGAAGCATCCATCCATCCATCTTCTTCCACTTAATCCTTTTCGGGTCGCGGGGGGGGCTGGAGCCTATCCCAGCATCTTTGGGCGAGAGGCAGGGTACACCCTGGACAGATCGCCAGTCCATCGCAGGGCCAACACAGAGAGACAGACAACCATTCACTCTCACAGTCATACCTAAGGACAATTTAGAATCCCCAGTTTGATGCCAATTAACCTAACTTACATGTTTTTGGCATGTGGGAGGATTTAAATTAAGATTAGTCAATCAGTTGTTTTAATAATCAATAGATCAGTTGACTATTACAATCCAAATTTATAATTTTCATCCCATCCGAAGGTTTTAATTACATTTATAACTAGTTTGATACCTATTATTTTAAAATGTTGGCCGACTAAAAATGTGGTAGTTTCTGCTTTCCAGCAACAGGGTGGCCTAGGATGAAGTCAATTCCTGTCCTGGATTTTTGTCCCAGTTCACCCCTCAGTGCGCTTAAGATGTGGTGGTTTATAATATTTTCTGGTAATATTTGATACAGAATTTTAAAAAAAAGTTTTAAACGCATTCTAAACTGCTTTTTATAAACCAGAGAAATAATAGTTTATGTTTTGTTTTTACTGAATATGTTGAACATAGTTAACACTGGCCTTTGAAACTGTCCATTATAAATTTAAAAGAAAAAATTGCATTCCTTGATATTGTGAAGAATATCGTTATCGTGAAAATTCACAGAAATACCGTAATATTGTGGAGAAAGGATGCAGGCGAGGCAACGAGCTGAACGACACAAGACTTTATTCTTTCGCCATCAAACGGTATAGAAAAAGAACTCCCCGGGTCTCTGTGCATCCATCTTTTATATCTTTATTCCCATACATCGAGACCCGGAGTTTCTGACCATAACACATTGTGTCTAGAACAAAGCCTGTGTGGTACATTAACATGGCATAACGCCGGTGAAACTCTCACACCATCCTCCCAGCAGCCCAGCATTTACTCCTCTCCCCGGGGGGTGCATAATCCTTACTGTCCTGTCTGATACCCCCCGGTGACACCTCCTCTTTCAGTCCATTGTTCCCTGGGTGGAGAAGTCCAACACCATGCCCCCACAATATCATTTTTAGGCCACATCGCCCACCCCTACTTACAAGACATATCAAGAGCAAATCACTCAAATGTCTCATGTCTCTGTTTTTTGCTGTAAAGTTTCACTTAAGCCCCACCCCCTGTAAAAAGGCAAGTTGAGATGGAACGTCTTTGGTGATGTAACTATGCATGAAGCTGGCATGTGGGTAGTGCTGAGCCAATCAGGACTCTCTGGCCTAAATGAAGTTATAATCCAGGATAATTAGCATTTAATAACTAGCTGCATTGAAAACTTGACCCAAATTAAGAAGAGTTTTACCATTAAACTGCTTTTAAAGACCAGTGCAGTTTCAGTCATTATACTGGGTCATCCTGCATACAACTGGGCACGTCCTTCAACCACTAAGTCTTTTTATCATAGAATTTATTCTGATAATGTAGCACCAGCCACTCTTAGCCTTGTAGGATGTGGGTGGGCCTAGTAATCAGATCTTGGAGTTTGATGCAGGGAGGAAAGTGAAAAGATTTTGACACAAAACTGTAAGACAATAAAATATTTTGTTTAGCAAAAAGGGCATTAGACACCATTTTAGACAACTTAGATTTGTTTTTATAGGGGATTTATAGCCACTGGAGTGCATCTTTAAAATGAAAAGTTCATGTACATGTCATGGCTGGTTCTGTAATTGGTCTCAGGCTGGAGACCTTTGAGACTGTGGTGGAGAGGAGGACACTGAACAAACTGAACAAACTGCAATCCATCATGGACAATCCTGATCAACTGCACGGGGCTGCACGGTGGCGCAGTGGTTTAGCACTGTGGCAGCACAGTTTTACCCTTGGCCGGGGGATCGCGGGGATCATGAGATCGTGGGTTCGATCCCAGCCCCCGACCAACAGTGAGCTGTGTGGAGTTTGCATGTTCTCCCCGTGTTGCGCGGGTTTACTCCGGGATTTCTCCGGTTTCCTCCCGCACACCAAAAACATGTAGGTTTAGGGCGCTCGCGCACGCAGCGACCAGCAGCCGGTGGCTTGTCACCAGACTGCAAACCAAGTCTACCTACGGGTACAAATAAGTAACAAAAAAAAAAAAAAAAAAAAAAAACCTCCACCACACACTGGACAGACAGCGGAGCACTTTCTCCAGCAGACTGCTACAGCTTCACTGCCAAATGGCCAGGTACAGGAAATCTTTCCTGCCACATGTCATTTCACTGTACAATAACTCACTCTGATGTTGAATTCTGGTCATAACTATGTTGCCATATTGCACCTTGCAGTCTAACTGGTACCTCACATTGCACCCTGCACCTGATAGTCCTGCATTGTACAGCGGGTGCCATTCATGTATCTATTCAACCGTGATGTATATAAGTTATTTAGTGAGTTTTACTTTCCATGGGTAATCCCTTTGTCTATTATGCTGTGTGTGTTTCTGTCATTTTGGTCGTCTACTGTCATGCTGCTGTTACACTGTAATTTCCCAGTTTAGGATCAATAAAGTACAGCTATCTATTTATCTATCTATCTATCTATCTATGGTTGACGCTCACAGGGCATAATGACAGACCCAAACGCCAGATAGAAGTTTGTGGTATTTAATCATAAACATGCAGCCTGAGGGCTGGAAAATACAAATGCCATGAACGGCAGGCAACTTACAACAACGGTTGATGCCAGGGCAGTGGCGTGGAGAGAAGGAGGTGAAGAAACACAACTTAGGATGCCACAAGGAAGGACTAGAGGTGGCAGAATAAATAGAGTAACTAATCACCAACAAATAAAGAACAGCTGTGATAAATTAACAACATAAGAGGCTAACGGAAGATATATTACGCTAACAGGAAGTAAACAAAGAGCACTATCAAAATAAGAGTCCAAACAGAAACAAGAATAATTAATGGAAATAATAATAATAATAAAGAGTCCAAAAAAGGAACATAAGGCATGGACAGGGTCTAACCCTGTCCAGATCATGACAGTACATGCTTAAGCTAGATTCACGCTGCACCTCTGCTGTCCACGTACGTGTAACCGGAAACCTTGTGTGACAAAATTTATGCCATCGTCTGCACTCCGCTAGTGTCTACAGTGCTCGACCGCGGACGAGCACGTGCAGCCCAAATTTTGTGACTGCGCCACCTGCCCATGACCTGATCGCGTTGAAAAGCACATGCACAAGACTGAACGTCCTATTCACGAGGTGGTGATTTTGGCACAGCATACCAAGACAAAGAGACGAAGAAGACAATGAGGAAGCGGAGACGAGAATAAACATACATGAATCATACATAAATACTTCAGCAGCAGCAGCCTCTTCGTGAAAAAGGAGTGAAAATCGGGAAGTCAAGCAGCAGAAAGCAAGCAGCGTTTCTTCGTTGGTGAAAATCCTGGTGCGTCAGCGCATTGGGGCTACCTATCGGGCGGGAGTGAAACTACAAATAACAGTTGTGCGCATGCGTCAACTGCTTGGCCTGGGTAGATGAAAAAAGTGAGCATGAACAGCACCGTGTGCGTGCCGGGCTCGTCCAAAGCGCACGCAGACCAAAGCGGACTAGAGGGGAAATGCAGCATGAATAAGGCTTAACTCACTTCTAACGCCTATGAGGAGCAGCCAATCAGCAGAAAGTTACATAGTTACAGTGGGGCAAAAAAATATTTAGTCAGCCACCAATTGTGCAAGTTCTCCCACTTAAAAGATGAGAGAGGTCTCCAATTTTCATCATAGGTATACCTCAACTATGAAAGACAAAATGAGAAAAAAAAATCCAGAAAATCACATTGTCTGATTTTTAAAGAATTTATTTGCAAATTATGGTGGAAAATAAGTATTTGGTCACCTACAAACAAGCAAGATTTCTGGCTCTCACAGACCTGTAACTTCTTCTTTAAGAGGCTCCTCTGTCCTCCACTCGTTACCTGTATTAATGGCACCTGTTTGAACTCGTTATCAGTATAAAAGACACCTGTCCACAACCTCAAACAGTCAGACTCCAAACTCCACTATGGCCAAGACCAAAGAGTTGTCAAAGGACACCAGAAACAAAATTATAGACCTGCACCAGGCTGGGAAGACTGAATCTGCAATAGGTAAGCAGCTTGGTGTGAAGAAATCAACTGTGGGAGCAATTATTGGAAAATGGAAGACATACAAGACCACTGATAATCTCCCTCGATCTGGAGCTCCACGCAAGATCTCACCCCGTGGGGTCAAAATGATCACGAGAACGGTGAGCAAAAATCCCAGAACCACATGGGGGGACCTAGTGAATGACCTGCAGAGAGCTGGGACCAAAGTAACAAAGGCTACCATCAGTAACACTACGCCGCCAGAGACTCAAATCCTGCAGTGCCAGACGTGACCCCTGCTTAAGCCAGTACATGTCCAGGCCCATCTGAAGTTTGCTAGAGAGCATTTGGATGATCTAGAAGAGGATTGGGAGAATGTCATATGGTCAGATGAAACCAAAATAGAACTTTTTGGTAAAAACTCAACTTGTCGTGTTTGGAGGAGAAAGAATGCTGAGTTGCATCCAAAGAACACCATACCTACTGTGAAGCATGGGGGTGGGAACATCAGGCTTTGGGGCTGTTTTTCTGCAAAGGGACCAGGACAACTGATCCGTGTAAAGGAAAGAATTGAATGGGGCCATGTAGCGTGAGATTTTGAGTGAAAACCTCCTTCCATCAGCAAGGGCATTAAAGATGAAACGTGGCTGGGTCTTTCAGCATGACAATGATCCCAAACACACCGCCCGGGCAACGAAGGAGTGGCTTCGTAAGAAGCATTTCAAAGTCCTGGAGAGGCTTAGCCAGTCTCCAGATCTCAACCCCATAGAAAATCTTTGGAGGGAGTTCAAAGTCCGTGTTGCCCAGCGACAGCCCCAAAACATCACTGCTCTAGAGGAGATCTGCATGGAGGAATGGGCCAAAATACCAGCAACAGTGTGTGAAAACCTTGTGAAGACTTACAGAAAACATTTGACCTCTGTCATTGCCAACAAAGGGTCTATAACAAAGTATTGAGATGAACTTTTGTTATTGACCAAATACTTATTTTCCACCATAATTTGCAAATAAATTCTTTAAAAATCAGACAATGTGATTTTCTGGATTTTTTTTTCTCATTTTGTCTCTCATAGTTGAGGTATACCTATGAAGAAAATTGGAGACCTTTCTCATATTTTAAGTGGGAGAACTTGCACAATTGGTGGCTGACTAAATACTTTTTTACCCCACTGTAAATGCAATGAACTAAGAGGCTGCAGCAGTGTTCCTATCAGGCAGAGTTACTTTTTAGTCCAGAGGTAGGAAACCTCTTCTAGGGAGTCATTTTAAGCAATTGTGGATTCTTAAAAAAAAAATCACACGGATCATCAACCCATATTTGAGCGTTTTTAATTTTGTTTATAAACTATAGCAAACTAAAGTAAACTAATGTCTACAAACGATGTATATGGTCAAGGGTTGGTAGATGAACGAGGATTTCAGTGGGGGTGAATAGAATTTGTAGAAATAGCAATCAAAACTGGCTGAATCAACATTTAAGCTAATTAGCCAGGTGGCCTGATTGTCAGCCTCTCCCTCTTGATGGGCACTCTAATACAGTTAGACTGACTGACTCCGACAGCCTAGCCAAGCTAATGCTAACAGTTGTTGCATCATGGCAAAAATATAACAAAATAAACCAGAATAACATGAGATATATTATCAACTGTGGATTAATGAGCCAGGTGGAAACAGGGATGTTTTTGAGGTTGACTAAAATTTAAAGAAAAAAACAATATAAACCCTGCTTGATAAGCTAACGTCCTAGTAGAACTGTTAGCTCTGAAGCTAATGCCTTGGGATCCCTGCTTATCTGGGCAGGGATTGGCTTATTACAGCCAATAGCAATGGTGAGGGGTTGTAGCTTAAGAGTGGGGCATTTGTCAATGATGTAGGGAAAAAGATCCTGAGGAGCAAAACATTCTTCAATCCATTGCCAAAATGTTAAAATATAACTAGAAAAGCACTCAGAGAGCACATACCTCCACCAAGGCTCCTTCAGTCTGTCATGGATCACCTCCAAAATGTAATGGGTTTGTGTGTAGGCCTAGAGCCACTTGTGGTGAAAATTGCATCAAAGTCTGTCCATTAGTTTTAGAGTGTTGTGGCTGACACACAGTGAGAAGAGCCTTGGCTGAGGTATGCATTCCCAGATCATCACCAAAATGTAATGGGTTCCTCTCTAGGCCAAGAAGCACCTCTGGTGAAAATTTCATCCAAATCCATCCAGTAGTTTTTGTGTAATCCTGCTGCACAAATAGAAACAAAGCCCTTGGTGGAGGTATGCACTCTCAGATCATCACCAAAATCTAATCATTTCTTCCTTGTCCCATTTCAGACTTGTCCTGAAAATTTCGTCCAAATCTGTTCATAACTTTTTGAGTTATGTTGGTAACAGTCAGACAGACAGACAGACAAACCCCGGTAAAAACAACCTCCTTGGCGGAGGTAATTATAAGTGAAAAGAGATTTTAACATTTTTACTGTAGTCGTATGGCCCAGGAAAGCATTTTAGGGGGTTAAAACCCACAAACCACGTTTAAGTGAATGGGACGTTTAAGGTACACAACACTCTGAGGAGTTTTAGGAAACACAATGGGATGAAGTCGACAGCAATACAAAGTATTGACAGAAGCTAATTAGCACTGCTTTTTGCCAGATTGAAGCCTTTGATGTGAATGTGCAGTTCAATTGGTATTTTCTTTGCCACTCCACATCTCTTTGTTATTAAAAGCCTAAGTTATAATATGAGCCTAATGCTTTAAACATGAAAGCAAAAGGTTTTGTGTTTTTAACACATACATGGAAATGTATATCAACCCTGAGTACAATGATCAAAGTTCACATTTTTAATGACTGAGTGCAACCAATGCACACATAGACTGCTACAAGAATTGCTTTCATTTTTGACCACATGGTCTTTCTAGCCAAGAGTGAAGCCCTACTGAGAGAATATAAGTGCCTACATGATGGAACCAACATACTTTGTTCCTTCATGATGATAATTTGCTGGCTGAATATCAAAAAGATAGAGGCAACCTTAAAAAAAATTAAACTAGAGGGCACTCAGGGCAACATACCTCCGCCAAGGCTCCATCCCTCCCTCCCTTTGTCCTCCTCTCTGTCCCTTTGTCTGTCCATATCTATCCACATCTAGTGAGTTCATCTTTGGGCCAAGGGCCACCTCTGGTGAACATTTCATTCAAATCTATCCAGTAGTTTTGGAGTATTGTTGCTAACATAGCATCATACCATTTTTTTTTTTTTTTTTTTTTTGCAGTTATCAACTACAAATTCACATAGTATCCATATTATCTACCACAACAAACTTGTAAGGACGATTAGGACTATGGCCATGACAAAGGCACAAACGCTCACCTGGCACGCCGACAGATGCGGACATGTTCCTCTAAGCGTCCTATGTCCCACCCTTCCTTAATTCTGACTGGCTGCTTAGAAAGTTCTGACATTGACATGCGCAGCTGTACGGTAGCGTGACAAGTTGAACTCTGAGCACCGTGACAAAAAGCGGCCACCGCTCAAAACGTTTCTGCGCTGAGCAAATGCTGGACTACGTAGAGAATGAATAGAAAATAGTTGCCCACAGCAGAAAAAACGAATTTGGTGGACACGCCCCCTAATACTTTTTCTGCAGTGTTTGGCTTGGGCCATGGCGCGTGGCCCTATGGTGTGATCACACACGTAACTGAGTGGACACATCATAAAGGGGTAGTACATGAAAAGCGACAGATTGACATATAAAATAATATTCAAAAAATTCCTGCAACCAGATCGTGATCCGAATCACCACCAAAATCTAATCATCTATTCCCCATGCCATTACACACCTTTCCTGAAAATGTCATCAAAATCCGTTAATAACCTTTTGAGTTATTTGCTAACAAACAAACAAACCAACCAACAGACCAACCAACCAACGACACTAAAAACATCACCTCCATCCTCCCTTGATGGAGGTAATAAAAAAAAAAAAAAACGGATGTCTAAAGAAGTGGTTTCTAAATTCAGAACACACTTTTTATCCAAATATTTCTGATTTAGTTTAGTTTATTGGTTTGTCAGGGTCCATGTACAGAAAAAAACATTAAACACAGGGTAAAGATGCTCTGTGTGGTCTATATTAATCATATATCCCATAACCTACATATGTATAAGCATGTGAGAATGTTTGGTGATTACATTTGTAAAGCGACTTCACACCTCAGAACAGGACAAAGGGTCTCAACCGCCAGTGAAGATCAAAGAGCATCCGAGGCACTGCGGTGGAGACCAGATAGGTCGCCCTGACCTCCCAGGGCCAGGTGGAGGGGTACAGAGGCAAAGGAGGATAATTAAGTTAATGGGGGATGTCAGCTTTGTATGCATGTCTTTTGTTGTGTGTGAGTATAAGTACACAGAGCCGAATGTGTTCGCTCTCTTACTTCTTCTGCTGCTGCACTAGATGAGACTTGTTAGAGGAGCAAAGCTGATAATAAACTTTGGTTTATAAGTCACATCGCCTCGTCATTCCGAGCTCTTCTACACTGGTGACCCTGACGCGAGGATGGACCAGAGGCGTTCCCCAGCGATCGACTCATCTGTGGCGACCCAGGCAGACGCCGGCGCCCATGCAGACAGGGGAACAGATGGACGACGTTCCCCCACAGCAGAAGTGATAGAGAGGGCTCAACCGAGCACCAGCGCCGCTGTGAGAGCCGAAGGAAGACACTCTCACCCTGCGGACACATCAGTGACGGTCCACACAAACGCCGTCACTGTCAACCTGCCGAACTTCTGGCAGGAAGACCCCGCCTCGTGGTTTCAGCAAGCTGAAGCCCAGTTTGCACTTGCGGGCATCACGGCTGACGATACAAAGTTCTACCACATCATCGCCAAACTCGACGCCGCCACTTCGAGATGTGCGCGGAGCATAATCCAGCGGCCGCCGGCCCAGGACAAATACAGAGAACTAAAAGCGACCGTCGTGGCGAATTTCGTCCCCTCTGCCAAGGAGAGAGCCGAGAGGATCCTGGTGGTCTACAGCCACAGAGGATGCAGACCCAAAGCCCTCATGGAGGACTTGCTGCAACTCAAAGAAGAGGACAATGACAATTTCCTCTTCCAATTTATATTCCTCAGTACGCTGCCGCCACACATGAGAGGGACGCTTGCCAACATGCAATGCAACACCCAGCAAGACTTCCGCACGCTGGCTCGCGAAGCGCAGCGACTCGTCAATGCCTGCAGGGAACAGACACCCACAACAGCATCCGCAGGCCTCAACGCCGATGTCCGGAGCGACGGGGAGCCACAAACCACTGAGCAGAATCCGCCTGCCATGGCAGCGACACGGCCAAGACGTAACAGACGGAGCGACGTCTGTTATTACCACCACCGCTTCGCCGAGAAGGCTTACAAATGCCTTCCCCCCTGCGGATTCACGATTTCGGGAAAACGCCAAAGCCGAGAACCGTTAACAGCGGCAGTTCTCGGCGAAAAAAGCAAGCTTCTATATGTGACGGACGGACACACCGGCAAGCAGTTCCTCATTGACACGGGAGCTCAACTGAGTTTTATAATGCCCTCCCAAGCAGACCGGGCCATGGGCCCCCGGGGCAATGGAGAGGTGGCAGCCAATGGCTCTATCATCGACACTTTTGGCGAAAGGAACCTGCCCCTCCGCATCCATGGCCGCAACTACAGATGGACATTTGTTGTAGCGGCGGTGAGTTTTAACTTGTTGGGCGCAGACTTTTTGTGTGCACATGGGTTATTGGTCGATCTAGCGAACAGACGCTTGGTTAATGCATTGTCCTTTGCTTCTATTCCCTGCTCAGCTCGACTTTCTCCACCACCCGTGCAGGCCAGCGTCACTACAACAGGAGGTAAGTTTGATCAACTCCTCACCCAATTTCCAGCACTCACAATTCCCAAATTCTCAGCTACAGTGGCTAAGCACGGGGTCGAACACTTTATTCCCACAACGGGCCCACCCGTATTCGCCAAAGCTCGGCGTTTAGACGCGACCAAGCTCGCCATAGCTCGGGACGAGTTTACCACCCTTGAAAAACTAGGCATTATCAGGCGATCAAAAAGCCCCTGGGCGTCACCGCTTCACATGGTCCCGAAATCCGACGGTTCTTGGAGACCGTGCGGCGATTACCGCAGATTAAACAATGCAACAGCGCATGACCGCTACCCTATTCCTTACATCCAAGATTTTTCACTACATCTGGAGGGTGCGCGCATTTTTTCAAAAATAGACCTGGTCCGCGGCTATCATCAAGTCCCCGTTAGAGCGGAAGACATTCCTAAAACAGCTGTAATAACCCCCTTCTGTCTTTTTGAATTTTTGCGGATGCCTTTTGGCCTCCAAGGCGCCGCTCAAACCTTTCAGCGGATGATGGATGCAGTATTACGTGACCTCCCTTTCGTGTTCGTCTACCTCGACGATATGCTGGTAGCCAGCTCATCTGAGGAGGAACACGAACAGCATCTCACTATGGTTTTTCAGAGACTGGAAGAGCACGGGTTAATAATCAATCCAGCCAAATGCAAATTCGGCGTGTCACAAATTGATTTTTTGGGACACAGAGTTTCACCGAAGGGAGCAGTCCCACTGCCAGACAAAGTTCACGCAGTAAAAAGTTTCCCACGGCCACAAACGGTCAAATCGCTGCAAGAATTTTTGGGAATGGTTCATTTTTACAACCGTTTCCTCCCCCGCGCAGCTCAGCTCATGCAGCCCCTATATGACGCGCTCAGAAAGCAAAAACCTTCCAATGCGGTCGAATGGACCCCGGAGCGCGAACGCGCCTTCGCGGAAGTAAAAAGTGCCCTAGCTAATGCCACATTGTTGGTTCACCCTGATCCCTCGGCCCGCATTGCGCTAACCACAGACGCTTCAGACCTGGCCATAGGGGCGGTTGTAGAACAACACGTCGGCGGAACCTGGCAACCTTTGGCATTTTTCAGCAAATCGCTAAACCAAACTGAGCGTAAATACAGCACCTTTGACAGGGAGCTGCTAGCGCTTCATTTATCCATCCGCCACTTCCAGTTCTGGTTGGAGGGGCGGCGTTTCACGGCTTTTGTAGACCACAAACCGCTCACCTTTGCGATGGCTAAAATTTCTGAACCGTGGTCAGGCAGGCAACAAAGACAGCTAGCTGCGATTTCAGAGTTCACCACAGACATTCGACATGTGGCAGGCAAACTTAACGTGGTAGCAGACTGCCTCTCTCGCGCTGTGACATCGCCAGAGCGCGAGGAGACAGATTATACTACCTCAGCCGCAGAACTCTTCGCCAATGCGGACACATACGCAGCCCCAATCCACGTAGGGATAGATTATGCAGCCATGGCAGAGGAGCAAAGTAGTGACGCGGACGTGCGCGCACTCCTGTCTGGACCAACAGGGTTAAGGCTGGAGGAAAGGGGTTTACGCGACGGTGTGCCCCCCCTAATATGCGACATCTCAACCGGCCGACCTCGCCCGGCAGTCCCAGCTGCATGGCGCCGCCGTATTTTCGACTCAATTCACTCCCTCGCGCACCCAGGTGTGCGCGCTTCAATTAAAATGGTTGCCAAAAAGTTTGTGTGGCCTGGCCTGCGCAAAAACGTAAAAGAAGGGGCAAAGACTTGCATTTCTTGTCAGCGCGCCAAAATACACAAACACACAAAAGCCCCTCTAGAGCCTTTTCGAATCCCTGCTAGAAGGTTCGACCACGTTCATGTCGACCTCGTGGGACCACTACCTTCCTCCCAAGGTTTCACACATCTGTTAACAATGATAGACCGCACTACGCGCTGGCCGGAGGCGGTCCCTCTGGCGTCAACCACAGCGGAGGAAGTCGCTCGCGTTTTTTTGACAAACTGGGTGGCACATTTCGACGTCCCATCGGACATCACGTCCGATAGGGGGCCTCAATTCGTCTCGGAGCTTTGGTCAGCCATGGCCAGCAGCTTAGGAGCGACAATTCACCGCACCACCGCTTATCACCCTCAGGCTAATGGGTTATGCGAGCGTTTTCACAGGTCTTTAAAGGCCACCCTCAGAGCCTCGCTAACGGATACAAATTGGGTAAATAAACTTCCTTGGGTTTTATTGGGGTTGCGTGCTGCACCTAAAGAGGATCTAGACGCCTCCCCAGCAGAATTAGTTTTTACACAACCTCTCAGGCTCCCAGGTGAATTTTTACCAGAGAACCCAGAGCCAGGGCATCTTCCAGCCCCGAGGTTTTTAGGCAGCAACGGACCGGACTCTCTCCCCGGGCCGGCACATCACTCTTTTCCACGGGTTTTTGTCCCCCAAGCTTTAAAAAACGCTGAATTCGTTTTTGTTAGGCATGAAGCTTTAAAACCAACCTTCCGCCCACCATACGATGGACCATTCAGAGTGCTGGAACCTGGTGATAAGCATTTTGTGCTTGATTTTGGGGACAGAAAAGAAACAGTCAGCATTGACAGACTTAAACCTGCCTTCTTGTTGAGAGACGAGCCTGCACGGTTGGCGAGAGCACCTCGGCGGGGTAGACCCCCCAAGAGAAAAGACTCAGCCCCCCTGCAGGGAACAAATAATCACTCTCCTTCCCAAGCTGCAGATTCCTTACAGGAGGGTCCCACCAGGACACCCGAACGGACCCACAGCAGATTCGGAAGAAGATTAAAGCCCAGACGGCACAAGGACTGATGCAAACTACTCAAAAGTTGTTCACTAATTGTGCTGTAACAGTTTAGGACTGACTTGTGATATTACTATGCTGTTATGATTACCACTGAATTCTCTACAGGAGCATAGCTGCTGGAAAGTTTCTTCTTTGTCAAGAGGTATAGCAGTTAGTATGTCATAATAATTATCTTAAACTGTGAATTTTCCTATTGTCCTTTTCTTAGTCGTTTGGGGGGGGCTGTGGTCTATATTAATCATATATCCCATAACCTACATATGTATAAGCATGTGAGAATGTTTGGTGATTACATATGTAAAGCGACTTCACACCTCAGAACAGGACAAAGGGTCTCAACCGCCACTGAAGATCAAAGAGCATCCAAGGCACTGCGGTGGAGACCAGATAGGTCGCCCTGACCTCCCAGGGCCAGGTGGAGGGGTACAGAGGCAAAGGAGGATAATTAAGTTAATGGGGGATGTCAGCTTTGTATGCATGTCTTTTGTTGTGTGTGAGTATAAGTACACAGAGCCGAATGTGTTCGCTCTCTTACTTCTTCTGCTGCTGCACTAGATGAGACTTGTTAGAGGAGCAAAGCTGATAATAAACTTTGGTTTATAAGTCACATCGCCTCGTCATTCCGAGCTCTTCTACACTCTGCACCAGATTATAGCATTTTCATTCATTTCCATCTGTAGTCCTTGAGGCAGGCAGGAAGATATTAAAAGAAAAACAGCACATATAGAAAGCAATTTAGGTCGAGTTTCAGAAACTCTTGTCCCTGAAACAAGCAGTGAGTAAGTTTAAAAGGTAAAAAGACAATAGAAACAGCACGCATAAAAACAATTTAAGAGTACAATTTTCAAATCCCATTTAAGGGAAAAACTCAGTGCTGGCAGGCTTGATTACTTAAAATCCGTTTTTTAGTCTCTGTGGAAAAGTCTCTGTATTTTGTTCTGGTCTTCAAAGCAGTGGGGAACTTGTTCCATTCCGTTATAGCTTTGTACGAAAAGGTTGATTGTCCAAAAGCAGTTTTACATAGGGGGATGCAACAATGCCACCTAGAGGAAGTCCCTATTATTCTAGTACTTTGTTCAGAAGTTTGGTACACAAAAGTCTTAAGAGATGGGGATGCAGAACCATGGATAATTTTAAACCGTATATTTGCATACGTGATCATATTTTCAAAGCATCTTGTGTTTGGCAAGTATACCACAATGGTGATACTGTCGTGTCTTCTTATCCAAAATTTTGATGGACTGTTTATACAGGGATTCCAAGGGTTTCAGAGTTGTACTATTGGCTTGTGACCAGCATGAGACACAATAGGAGAAATGTGTCAAAATCATGGCATTCAGAAAGGTTTTTCGTCATTTTAGAGTAAGTGAGTTTCTGATGCAACGAAAATTTGAGAGGTTATATTTCAGAGTGCGGCTCATCCATTTTATGTGCTTTTTAAAGCTCAGCGTGGGATCTAATGTAACACCTAAATACTTAAACTCTGTTACATTTTCTATATTTGCTCCATTTCCAGTTATACTCAGATAGTGCGTAAGATTTTGTTTGTTGGTCAAATATATGGTAGCTGTTTGCCCTATGTTCAGAGTGAGACATGATTGATTAAGCCATTTTGACACTTTCTCCCTTGCTATCATTAACTTGTCAGCTAATTGTTTGGCATCCTTCCCATGCGTGTAGATGACTGTCATCTGCATACATCTGAATTTTTATGTTATTTTCACATAATGATGGCAAATAATTAATATACAAAGTAAACAGCAGTGGGCCTAAAATTGAACCTTGTGGTACTCCCTGATATCCTACTGGGTTTTTTTTTTAGATACCATATCTTTTTTTAGATACCATAGACACCAAAGACGAACTACACAAAAATATAAATTATTTTTATAAATATATTACTGAGCTATTTGTGCTGGGTCAAAATTCTGGCTGATTTGGGGTATTGTGTACACTTTATTGGATTGTTCTGATTGGTTTAAATGGGTTTTCAAGGGTTCATTAACAGCTGGACAGTTGGTTGGGTAAGCTTGATCCAAATGCAGGGTGGTGACATGGTCAGAAGGCAGAAATGTGTCTCTAGCATCAGGACTCCGTCAAAATTTGGAGGTGGAATATGTAACAAGGCTTGGAACTGAAGGGGGTCTTTGACCACAGCTGAATCTCCCAACACCTTAGATAGAAAAGCAACACATATTTCCAGGGTCAATTTTCTGAGATGGCAGCAATGTGCGCATATGTGACCTGTGCTGGAAAATGAGTTGGAATGTGCACCACGTCATTATGAGCTGCAGGCAGGAGAATTTATAAAGCATGACTCTTTCTTTGTTTGCTAGCGGCAAGTCCTGGTAAAAAAAAAAAAAAAAAAAAAAAAAAACATGAGTGCCTGGTATCATTGGAAAGCTTAGAAAACATACTTTCTAAAAATATACGTGTTTTTGCGGAAGACATAACTCCTGACTGATCGAACGCGAGTTTTGAACCTAGCCAAAATATAAACAAATCGTGTCCGGTTTTGTGCACTTCCTACAAATTAAATATCATTCTGAAGATCTTTCAATACAAAATATGGAAAAAATGTTGCCTCAGTTTTGATAATTTCCTCAAAGTGACTCATTTTGTCAGCACGGGTCACATATGTTCAGCATGTTGCTTTTGCATGCAACATGCTGAGACACATTGGGCAGGCATCGTTGGTGTTGGTCTTGGAGAGGGGGAAACCACAACCGCTGGTTCACAGTCAAAGACCTGCTGGGGTTTTCTTAATTTTTCCTCATTTTGCTGGAGCTATTTTGGATGGCGGGAATGTTAGGAAGCTAAACACTTGACGAGAAAAGTGAGACCCATTAGCACGCTAAACAGGCAGGGAATTGTTAGCTATGCTAAGCAATGTAATGTTAACAAGCTAAACATTGAGAGATGTGACAAGTTAGTGAGCTAAACAAGTAGAGAGTAGGAACAGCCTCGCAGTGACTCCCTAGGCAGGGAGCAAGCTCACCTCCAAGGTGAGCAGTTAAGCCACTGACAAGGGTCCTGCCAAACAGGTTAACAAGGTGAAGTGCAAGTAGAATGAGGATATAAGTCTGGACGGTATATTTTATACACTTGGAGGAGTGCAGAGCTCCTTGGGTATGCCACAGTCTCATTAGCCTTGACAGGCGTGTTGATAAATATTCTTCAGGTTGGTAATGCAAGGGAGAACAATCCACAAACTCACGTGTTGCACCAAGTGAACCGACTGAACGGGAAAAGCATTTCACCCAAATGGCAACATATGCTGGGTGACCCAGACTCCAGTGTGGGAGGTCATGAGTTTGATCCCCTGTCAGACACCACCTTCACTGGCTCTGGTCATACAATAAAAGGTGAATAAGTTTACCTAAAAATATGTGGTGCTGCTTTTAAAATAATCTAGACAGACTTCACTCACATGGAAATCTGGTGGCATGACTAATTGTGTTCATTTAGCTGTTTTTAGGTTTGGTATGCTAGTTAACACAACATTTGGGTAAAATACAACCTTGTGGCAGAGTCAGTTTCACCCATTAAGATGAAATCTGATTGATAACCCAGAGTCCTGAGTCAGCCTCTTGGCCCCATGTGGGTTTAAAGAGGATAAGGCCGGTCTCAGGATCACTGAGTTCACAGGTGAAGTCCATGCTGGTAAACACAGAGGAGCCCAACATGAAAACCACATGGGCTCCATATGCCAGCCCAAATTTCACCCTTATCGGGGCTCACCTTAACATGCTGACTGGCCACTTGGGTCAAAACAGCCCAACCCATGTTCTGTCCCATAGTAACTCAACAGCTAGGGATGAGTGATTTTTTTTAACCCAGGACTTTTTACTCCATGAACTGAACAGATATGAAGTCCAGAAAAGCAGACAGGCACTGGCAATGTTGAAGCAACAATAAATACAGTAGGGTAACCCGGGGCAAAAAGATTCATGGGGCAGGTTTTTACACCACTCCTGTCCATGTTGCACGTGCGTGGCCTTTCTGATCTTAGACTAGGTGCATGTGCAATACATTTTATACTTTCCTGCTGCACATGAGCCATGTATGGAGCGTATGGATCTTTGCACACAAGAGAGGCCAGATAAATAAATTAGCAGCCCTCTTAATAATTTTTTTGAAAAAATTATCTACAGAAATAATAATCACAACACGTGGTTTAAGATTTGAATTTGTTAAATACATCCTATCTCAATAAGGAATGGCTTCAAAATTCCACCATGAATTTGTGCACATTTTCCCCTCCTTCCCGCAAATATTGTTTTTATTTCAAGTCAGATCCAATAAGCTGTGTGACACCTTTATCTGTGCGGACTGATAGACTGCATCCATGTTTTATTTCAGTTATAAAGCTTGATGCAAAAGTAAAAATGTTTTGTTTACAGCTTGAATAAAAACTATAGAAAGGGTCTGGGGAATTTATCAATTTACCGCCTTTTCTATAGCGCATACAAAATGAAAACAATAAAATATGAACGAGGACATGTCCAAAAGCATGTGGACAAGATTTAATAAGTTTATATTAACTACGTTTATGTGACAGTTGTTTCATAAAAAAGTAACTTTGTGCCGCAGCTGACCCTGTGGGTTCTAGTTTTCACACCATACAGTAACACAGATGGCCACACTCCTGGTTTATTCTTTTGTGCTTCAGCAGAATTAAAATTCAAAATAATGGATTATCTGCACATGATTTGTTCCTTTGATCTATAAAACTGGCTTATTTGGGGGGTTGATATCTACAATACAAACCCACAGATATATGAACATATGTGTTGGCAGGTCATTCCACATATTGATAATTTGGCTTTTTTTTTTTTAATTTTGGGGCGTTGCAAATTGCCTCCAATGACTTGCTAGGCTCCACTGACACCAGGGAAATCCCCCCCCCCCCCCCCCCCCCCAGATCCCGATGACCCAGATTTGAGCATGACACTGTTGACAACGTGAGGAAACGGTTGCAAATGTATTGAATCGAGTGTTTTAAAAATAGGCTACTGAATATTTAAAAGAAAAAAAAATGGGGCGATTGGCTTGGCAGAATTTTTGCACGATCTCTCTTTAAAAAAAATAAAACAATGAGCGTACTCACCGAGCAGCGAACCTACTAGGACGAGAACCTGAACGGTCGTGGTGAAGTCCCGGTAGGCTTGCTGCTGCTCGCCCTGCCCGGTGGTCCCCACGGCTGGCGGACTGCTGCTGCCGCCGCCGCCGCCGCCGCTGCTGCTGCTGCTGCTGTCCCACCGGCTCGATGCGCTCGAAGCGTTCGGATCCAGCCAGAGGTGCGCCGCTGTGAAATTGACTGCGCCGTCCCCCGCCGATCCTAGCCGGCTCGGTGCGCTGTCCATGACGCCTCACTTCAAGAGATCGTGATGTTTTTTTGTTTTTTTAAGAAAGCTGATAGAAAATAAGGGAGTTCATTCCTGACTTTTTTTTTTTTTTTTTTTTTTTTAATCTTACTGGGGCAAAAACATGTATAGGCGGACAATGCGCGTAGCTGCCAGCAAGGAGCTTATCTTTTATCAGTACATTTTTTCTGATAAATTACACCGGGACATGGTAGGCTGACCGCAAATCGAACGGCATGTCAATATTAAGCCGGTGCTCTTGCAGGTGAGTGATTTCCCGCCGCAGACGAACGGAAGAATCGAGCCACTGAAATCCGTGCGCAGTGCCGCTGGATCGTCACCCGGTGCACCTTAAATCCACACCGGTTTGCAAAGTGTCCACTCCGGGAACAAAAGCCCGCAGCGGCACCGACACCGCTCCGTCATCACCTCTCAGCATCCGGCAAAAAAAAAAAAAATATTGCGTCTGGCAGGCTGTTACTCCTGGTGCCTCTGCCAATCGCGCTGTCAGAGACCGTTTATTGGTGGACTGGCTGGTGCGGGTTGTCTGCAACTGAATATTTAACAGAGAGAGAGAGAGGTGCAAGACTAAAGAGGAGAGCCCTCCTCTCCGTAACACCACAACCAAGAAACTCCACTTATGAATGAGGAACAGCATGGAGGAGAGGGAACCTGATCAGAGGACACACTGGGTAATATTGGCAACAAATGTGTTAGGCAGGGGCGGCTCAGAATGTTTGAAGGGCAGGGGCGAACAAGTAAAAAGGGCGCCCGCCTACTGAACGATATTGGGCACCATCACCATTTAAAGATCTATAATGCACTGTGCTAAATGCTAAAAATGAAATTGATGACGCTAGGTTAATTTAAAAGATGAAAAGTATAACATCTGTACAGTGGTGGTTTTTGATAAGGGCCAGATGGGCAGTTGCCCAGGGCACCATTCTCTCAGGGCGGTATGAGAATGAAGGGGAAAAAGGCTTCATATTTATTGTGCTCAGGTCATTTGTGGCAAATGGGTGCCTTCTACAGGCGGGACGCTCCTCTTCCTGTTTGCAGCGCAGTCTCACTTTGCTCCACCCTCCTCCCTTCTCTCCGTTCGAACACATAGTTGGAAGAATTCACTTTATAGAGCAGTCTTCAACTGTTTATGCTTCACAGATTTGTAACAAGTTAAAAAAAATTGTGTTTGTGTGTGCATACTTTCACTTTTTATTTGGTGGAGCATTGTCTTTTTGTGTTGCATTTCATAGTCAGTGCCATGCAAAGTAGGATACTTTTTTTTTCAGAGGGGCTGCCAAGACAAAGAGGAGCAGAGCATCACAGGTTAAAAGTTAATGTGGAACTGTGATGCATGAATGAGCACAGAGCTGAGTTGAAGGAAGACCTGAACCAGGACAGGCTGATGTCACTCCACAGCTGCCAGAGATGGTCATGCTGCATGTCCAACTAGGCATCTGTTAATGGAAAGTTCATGCGCCGCCTCCTCATCAGGGATCCGTCGGGAGTGTGAATGGAGCCAGGCGAGAGTCACGGAGCTCCACCAGCCCATCCATCTATCAGCCTCTATTAAGTCTCATTTTCAAACTGATTTAATTCTCCAGGTAACTGTGGTGCTGATTTGTATGTAATCAGGCAGCATATGAAATAAATAGAAATGTGTAATCATATAGTGACCACTGCTGAAACTAAAAGTTCCATAAACTATCAGACCTATTAATCTATATGTGAGAGAGAGATGATGTCTGTAACTGTATAAATTTGAATTACATACATATATGCAACTGTTTTAATTTGATATCATCACTCTATAAAGCAAGAAATCTCTGTGTGTGTGTCTGTCTGTCTATGTGTGTGTCTGTCACGTTCTTAGAACATCATAGGACGGCCTATGATCTCGACCTGAACATCATAGGACGTCCTATGAACTCAGGAATCATAGGACACATAAGGCACTTTTCCACTAGCCCAGCACACCTTGCCACGTCTCGATTCACTTCGACACGTTTCGGCTCGCTTTTGTCTCCATTACAACCGTGTTAAGCTGGGGTGGGTGAGATTTCTATAACAGCGAGGCGGCGCCACACTCCCGTGACGTAAAACACGCAACCCAAGCAAAACATAACACATGCATCATGGCGGCTGTACAAGGCGACTCCTCGGTCTGTGGCTTTTTTCACCGTAAATGCCAAAAAGGACCGCCAGACAAGGGTACAGGCAGCGAGATGAAACACTCTGGAATAGTTCTGCAGCTTCTGGGAGAGCCAAAGACGTGAGGATACAAACTAGGTCATATATGACAGTAAGCTAATGTTGCTAATGCTAGTTTGCTATAAGTACGTCGTACTACACTGTAATGTCTGCAAGTTATCGCTGTTAGGTACTAAAGTATGTATGCTGTGTGTGTTTCAGATGGCTCTGTTGTGGGGAAATTACCGCTTCAAACAGTCGGTCTGGCGTTCAGCACAGCCTGTCACTGATGTCAACACAGCTTCACAAACGATCAGTGGTTATAGAGCTTAAGAATGTCTGTAGAAACGTTTATTTCCTGTGCAACAAATTGCTCTGATCTGCGTGAAAATCATGGAGAGACTGTTGAGACATCATGGACGTACCTGCTTCTGCAGCACTGAGTCTGAGGTGGTGTCATAGAAAAAAATGATCAGCTGACACAACTTGATCGCCATGTTAATAACTATATTAGCCACAAAATATATATTCAAAAAGTAAACAGTACTGAGTTAGGTATAATAAGATATATTTGACAGTTATGATGCATTTTAAGCTAAAACAAACTTGATCTAGGATTAAAAGCAATTAAAATAATGCAGTCACAAGGTTACATGGAAAATACTTGATTTACTAGATACATGTACTGTAGAAATATATATTCTCTGCATCAACAATGTACTGGACATGCATTCATGTAGTATTGCACTGGGAATTGCACTGACAATAAACCTCTGAAGTTTTTGCAGATGTCTCTTTTTTTATATGTGAAGGTTACCACCATGTGGCATAAATTAAATACTGAAAGACTGGAAAAGCTGTCTAAGAATAATCCAGCAGTTTGAGAAATCACTTTTGGTTTGGTGTAAGTCTGTCAACAGAATTGTGAACCATAAAGCAGTTTGTGTTAAAATGTTAAATCCCATTAAACCTAAACCGGGGGCTTCCAATCATGTGTCATGGGGGGCCAAGACCCTGCAGGTTCTCTCTTCTACCCAGTCTCTTCAGCAGGTGTTCTCACTGATCAGTCAGTGGAAGAAGTTCAGTGGGATCTGCTGTTGAAGACACTGGTTGGAGGCCTGCAGGGTCTTGGCCCTCCAAGGCACATGATTAGACACCCCCGCCCAAACCCATTATGATGAAGAGCAGATGCTAATATGACCCAGAATTCCTCCATATACTGGTACTGTCACTAAAGTACGCAAGGGCTTCTGCGGTGGCACATCCAACAATACAGTCTTCAGTTAATAAAATAATTGTTTTGGTTACTTTTTTCTTAAAAATGAGCCATTATTTTCAAGGTCACCGATAAAGCCTTTGTACAGTTGACGCTTTTCCCACCGGTGTCTTAACAGACAAAATAGAAAATCATGATGCAAACACATAAGTCACTAAATTGTTTATTACAATCAGCAGCAAATTCCAGATTATTCAGAATGTGCAAAATTCAAACTGTAAAAAAAAAAAAAAAACTGGAATGGGTCACACACGCCAGCCATGCTGCCTCACCGAGAAGCAACTGGATCGGCCCCTCGTACTGGTCCTGGTTCTGCAGATCTTCAGCCTGCATCTCTGTAAATAGTGAGGCAAGGTCCAGTTGGGGTGGACAGTTTCCCTCTTGCCTAGACAAAAGACAAATGGGTGGTGGTTAATTAAAGCAAGTTTAAAACATATTTGGGAAATACACTTGTTGCTAAAAGCCAGTGGTGGAATGTGAATTAATGAATGAATCTTTTTTTCGGATTGATTAAAAGTAAAGATTAAAAGAAAATAGAATAATATAACAAAGGGGAAAAATCTAACAAGGTCAAATTAAACAATAACTCCTCTGATTATACAGTTCAACATAGGTTATCTGAAATGGGTGATGGCTGAAGCTGCAGCTTATATTGCCCACCATATTCCATCCAAGAATTCAAAAGAAAAACAAAACAGGAGGGATTACAATTTGAATGTGACAATAAAGTAGACTTCCTGTTCACTCTTTATACTGCGGACTTCTCACACAACACAACACACTGCCATCTACAGAAGTTCTCTGATGACTCTGCGATCGTTGGCCTCATCTCCAATGGAGATGAAGCTGAGTACAGAGGGCTTATCCAGGACTTCGTGGACTGGTGCCATCGGAACTGCCTCCAGATCAACGCGAGGAAAACTAAGGAGCTGGTGGTGGACTGCCGCAGGCATGGGCAGCCCCTCACAGTACCAGTAAATATACAGGGAACAGACATCGAGATGGTGACATCCTATAAGTACCTGGGTATTCATCTGAACAATAAACTAGACTGGTCACACAATACTGATGCACTCTACAAGAAGGGACAGCGCAGGCTGTTCCTGCTGAGGAGACTCAGGTCTTTTGGTGTACAAGGGGCGCTGCTGAAGTCATTCTATGACACGGTGGTGGCATCAGCCATCACTTTTGGAGTGGTCTGCTGGGGCAGTGGCATTACTGCAGCCGATAGGAAGAGACTGAACAAACTGATTAAGAAAGCTAGCTCTGTCCTGGGGCAGCGCCTTGATCCGATGGAGGAGATAGGAGAGAGAAGGACGGTGGCTAAACTGTCATCTCTGCTGGAGTCCGAGTTCCACCCTATGCAGGACATACTGAATGCACTGAGGAGCTCATTTAGCAGCAGACTACATCATCCCAGGTGCACAACCGAGAGGTTTCGTAGGTCCTTCCTACCAACGGCTGTCAGACTGTACAACCTAAGCAGGGCTGCTCGCAGAGATAGCAAAAAGACGTAACAAACTAATAGTTTTTTGAATGCAGAAGATGCAATAGAATTACACAGTGGTCCTCTCCGGCATACAACTAGGAGCATGCCGGTCGCTATGGAGGGTGAGAGTGTGTATGGGCACATAATCATACCATGCAGGATAGCTGGGTAGACGGTTATGCTGTTTCATTCCATCTAGCGGCAATGCTCTGCACTGTGTGTGTTTATATATTTGCATATTTGTTCCGTCTAGCTGCAATGCTCCGTACTGTGGGTGTTTATATATTTATATATCTACATGTTATTCCATCTAGCTACATTGCTCCGCACTGTGTGTGTTTATATACTTGCATATTTATTCCACCTAGCTGCAATGCTCCGTACTGTGGGTGTTTATATATTTACATATTTATTCCATCTAGCTACAATGCTCTGCACTGTGTGTTCATATATTCATATATTTATTCCATCCAGCTACAATGCTCTGCACTGTGTGTCTGTGTGTGTGTGTATATATATATATTTTATAGTAATACGTACATATGTTTATTAGCTGCTCTTGCTTGCTTGTTTTTTTTTTCTTGCCTTCTGATTGTTGCTCTGAGTGTTGCTATCCCTGTGCTGTTGCAATCCTGGAATTTCCCCGTTGTGGGACTAATAAAGGCTTATCTTATCTTATCTTATCTTATCTTAAGTACTTTGTTGTTGTATTTAACCACAATTTTCATGTAGCTGCGCTTCAGTAGATCTTACAAGGGCTGGGTTACATTTAAAATCATCTGTTTTTACTGTGGCCTCAGCAATCAGAATGAATTAATACATTCACTTGAATGGAATATAGTACTTTAACTGAAGGTGTGCATCACCGAGTATGGAGTCGCTCAGTCAAAATATGAAGTTTTTATTAATAAAAGTTTGTCTTGTCTGTAAAAGTGTCTCTTCTTGCCCTGGCTTCATGTGTGGGCGGTGTTTTGTACTAGCATTGCTAAAATATAAAAGGAAGCACTACAATGGGTCTCAAATATTTGTAATGTGTCCTGTTATTGCATGAGTTTAATTCAATTCAATTCAACTTTATTTATATAGCGCCATTTCACAACAACAGTCATCTCATAGCACTATCAACTGTAGGGGGAACCCCCACAGTTGCAGAAAGACCCCAGCAATCAGGCGATCCCCTGTGAGCAAGCACTTGGTGACAGTGGAGAGGAAAAACTCCCTTTTAACAGGAAGAAACCTCCAGCAGAACCAGGCTCAGGGAGGGGCAGTCATCTGCTGCGACTGGCTGGGGGGTGAGGGGATAGAGAAGAAGAAAAGAACAGACATGTAGAGAGCAAACAGCACGATGGGGACTCAATCTATGGGAGAGAACAAACAAATGTTAATGACCAGCAAAAAAAAAAAAAAAAATATTTCATTGAGAGTGAGAAAAGGAGTGAGGCCCAGTGCATTACTGGAGGTCCCCCGGCTGACTAAACCTATTAGCAGCATAACTAAGGGAGGGTTCAGAAACACATGATCCCTCCCTAATTGTAGGCTATATCAAAAAGGTAGGTTTTAGCCCTATTCTTAAAAACAGAGATCGAGTCTGACTCCCGAATCCAGATTGGCAGCTGATTCCACAGGAGAGGAGCTTGATAACTGAAGGCTCTGCCTCCCATTGTACTTTTGGAGATTCTAGGTAATACAAGTAATCCTGCATTTTGGGAGCGTAGTGCTCTGTTAGGATAATACGGTAGTATCAGATCTTTTAAATAAAAAGGAGCCTGATTATTTAGAGCTTTGTAAGTAAGAAGAAGGATTTTAAACTTAATTCTAAACTCTATGGGAAGCCAGTGAAGGGAGGCCAGAACCAGAGAGATATGATCTCTCTTTCTAGTACCTGTTAAAACTCTTGCTGCAGCATTTTGGATCAGCTGAAGACTTTTTAAAGATGTTTTAGGACAGCCTGATAATAAAGAATTACAATAATCTAATCTCGAGCTAACAAAAGCGTGGATCAGTTTCTCAGCATCACTCTGAGACAAGATGCTCCTAATCTTGGCAATATTACGCAAATGATAGAAGGCAGTCTTAGAAACAAATTTAATATGTGAATTGAAGGACAAATCCTGATCAAAAATAACTCCAAGGTTCCTCACAGAGCTATTAAGAGAAAGAGTAACCGCATCCAAACTGAAAGTTTGATTTGGAAAGGAATTTCTAAGGTTTTTTGGACCAACAAGAATGACTTCAGTCTTATCTGAATTTAATAGCAGGAAATTACAAGTCATCCAAGCTTTGATTTCCTTAAGACAGGCTTCTAACTTGGCTAATTGATTACTATCATCTGGCTTCATTGACAGGTATAATTGTGTGTCATCAGCATAACAATGAAAATGTATACAGTGCTTTCTAATAATGTTGCTTAACGGAAGCATATATAAACTAAAAAGAGTAGGGCCTAGCACAGATCCCTGTGGAACTCCATGACTGAGCTTTGAGTTGAAAGAAAACTCATTATTTACATGAACAAACTGGAACCTATCAGATAAATAAGATCTAAACCACTGCAACGAAGTTCCATTAAGTCCAACATAGTGTTCTAATCTATCAAGTAGAATATTATGATCGATAGTATCAAAAGCTGCACTAAGGTCTAAAAGGACAAGTACAGAAACTAGTCCATTATCAGATGCAATGAGGAGATCGTTAGTGACCTTCGCTAAGGCTGTTTCAGTACTATGATGGATTCTAAACCCAGACTGAAACTCTTCAAGTAAACCATTTCCCTGTAGGTGGTTAAATAATTGCGTAGCAACAACTCTTTCTAAGATTTTTGAAATGAAAGGGAGATTAGAGATTGGTCTATAGTTAGCTAAAGCTCCTGGATCTAGCGTTGGCTTTTTGAGTAAGGGTTGAATTACAGCCGTTTTAAAAGCCTGCGGTACATGGCCTAAAGTTAATGAAGAATTGATTATATGAAGAATAAGGCTACCAATAAGTGGGAAGACTTCTTTAAATAACCTGGTAGGAATAGGGTCTAAAAGACAAGTTGAAGGTTTGGATGAGGAAACTATTTTGTCTAACTCACAAAGGTCGATTGGAGTAAACTCATCAAGACAGACATCAATAGAAGGAGTTGTAGTAGTTACACTATTTAAGTTAACTGTGGGAAGAATCTGATTGATTTTATCTCTGATGAATGAAATTTTATTATTGAAAAAGTTCATAAAGTCCTGACTAGTAAGCTCTAAGGGAATGCTAGGATTGACAGAGTCCTGACTCTTTGTCAACCTGGCTACAGTACTGAAAAGAAACCTGGGATTATTCTTGTTCTCTTCTATTAATGCAGAGTAATAACTCGTTCTAGCTTTTTTAAGAGATTTTTTATAAATTAAAAGATGATTTCTCCAAGCTAAATAGATTTCATCTAAATTAGTGGAGTGCCATTTTCTTTCTAATTGACGAGTCTTCTGTTTTAAGCTACGAGTTTCTGTGTTGAACCAAGGAGTTAGAAATCTCTGATTAGACTTTTTCTTTTTTAAGGGGGCCACCAAGTCTAGAGTCTGATGCAGAGAAGCTGAAACACTATCCACCATGTTATCAATTACAGAAGGAGCAAGTTGTCTATAGCTTATTTCCATTGTGTTGACACATGGCATAGAGGAAACAATCTGCATAAATTTGGTAACAGCATCATCTGAGAGGCATCTACTGTAATAATATTTTTCTTTAGGAGCCAAATAGTCAGAAATAGTAAAATCAAAGGTTAACAGACAATGGTCTGACAGTACAGGGTTATGAGGAGACACTACAAGATTTTCTATTTCTATGCCATATGTCAGAACAAGGTCCAATGTATGGTGGAGGTAATGAGTAGAATTTCCTACTTTCTGAGAAAACCCAATCGAGTCTAATATTGAATTAAATGCCACATTAAGGCAGTCACTATCTACATCCACATGTATATTAAAGTCCCCTACTATAATTATTCTATCAGATTTCAGCACTAAATCAGCTAAGAAATCAGCAAATTCGGATAAAAATTCTGAGTAGGTTGATGGGCGACGATAAACTATGGCAAATAAAATTGGGTTTAACCTAAAATTGCTAAAGTGCCCAATACTGAGGACCAGGCCCTCAAAGGAATTATAACATGTTTTTTGCTTTACATTAACTAGTAATTTGGAATGGTAAATTGTTGCTACTCCTCCTCCACGACCAGAACTTCTGGGATTTTGACAGTTTAAATAACCAGAGGGAGTTGATTCATTTAAACCAACATAATCCTCTTGCCCTAACCAAGTCTCTGTAAGGGAAATTAAATCAATCTGATGATCAATTAACAGATCATGGACTAACAGAGACTTGGGAGTTAGAGACCTAATATTTAATAAACCACATTTAATTTTTAAATTATGAGGAGGAACAGAGGCCAAATCATTCAATTTAGAGGCTTTCAATTGAATTGAATTGAATTGAATTGAATTGAGTACAGAGGATGCGGTTTCTACAGCGCTGCACTATGTACTCTCACACCTGGATGACAAGAACACCTACGCAAGAATGCTGTTTGTTGACTTCAGCTCAGCATTCAACACAGTTATCCCCTCCAAGATGATCACTAAACTTGGGGACCTGGGAATCAGTACCTCCACCTGCAACTGGATCATGGATTTTCTGACCAACAGACCCCAGCATGTTAGGTCAGGCCCCAACTGTTCTTCCATCATCACACTCAACACTGGTGTACCACAGGGCTGTGTGCTCAGCCCATTCCTCTACTCCCTCTTCACCCATGACTGCAGGCCTATGTATGGATCCAATTCCATCATAAAGTTCGCAGATGACACCACGGTGATTGGACTCATCAGGGACAACGATGAGTCAGATTACAGGGCAGAGGTTGAGCACTTGGCTACTTGGTGCGCTGACAATAACCTGCTTCTTAACACCAGCAAAACCAAGGAGCTCATAGTGGACTACAGGAAGGAGAGGGGAGAGACACATGACCCCATCCATATCAATGGCATAGCTGTTGAACGTGTCCCCAGCTTCAAATTCCTGGGGACCCACATCTCGGAGGACCTGTCCTGGTCAGTTAACACCACCAGCCTGATCAAGAAGGCCCATCAGCGCCTCTTCTTCTTGAAGACACTGAAGAAGAACCATCTGTCAACTGACATCCTGGGCAACTTCTACCGCTGCGTGATAGAGAGTACCCTGACCAACTGTGTCACAGTCTGGTATAGGAGCTGCTCTGTCGCTGACCGTAAGGCGCTGCAGCGAGTGGTGAAAACTGCCCAACGCATCACAGGGACTCCACTTCCAGTTATAAGATAAGATAAGATAAGATAAGCCTTTATTAGTCCCACAATGGGGAAATTCCAGGATTGCAACAGCATAGGGATAGCAACACTCAGAGCAACAATCAGAAGGCAAGAAAAAACAACATCTAGTAAACATATGTCCATATTACTATAAATGTATATATATAGACACACAGTGCAGAGCATTATGGCTGGTGAATGTGCAGCAGAAAGTCTAAGCTCTCTCTCCGCGGATGCAGCGGGCCAGCTGGAAGTCTTTGGGCATGATGGTGACCCCCTTAGCGAAGAAGAGACCACCAGGTGGGCCTCGCTGGTCTCCTGCAGAGCCATGACGGCGAAGCTCAGGAAACGCAGGACGGTCTTGAAGTCCTGAGCGATCTCCCTCACCAGGCGCTGGACGGGCAGCTTACGGATGAGCAGCTCCGTGGATTTCTGGCAGCGACAGATCTCTCTCAGAGCCACGGGCCTGTGACGACGAAGCCTCTTCACTCTGCCGGTGGCCGGAGCGCCTCTCCGAGCAGCCCTGGTGGCTAGCTGTCTCCTGGGGGGGGGGGGGGGGGGGGCTTCTTCCTCCAGTAGATTTTACGGGCGGTCTGCTTGGTTCTTGCCATCGCTCTTTATTATTCTGTCTTATATTTCTTTCACGCCGCCTAAACTCCAGCCCGGTACCCGCATCATTTTCGCTACAGCTCCCGGTATGTCGAGTTTCCCATTAGCACCGGGCGGCGGCCAAGTGCTAGCTAGCACTAGCTCCTCCCCGCTGTAACGTCTCCCGCTGCAAACCGTGGCTCCGTCCGCCGACCCGGGAGACCCCCGGGGTGATCCGTGCGTCCGTGATATATATACAGAGTGAAAGGTGTAGAAAGAAGAAGGAAGATAAAAAAAAAGGCTGTTGCAACAGGCAGCCGACTCGTGTGGCGCCGCCGGTCCGGCGGAACCGGAACCGAATTATAGAGGACGTCTACAGGAAAAGATGTCTGCGCCGGGCACGCAGCATTCTTAGGGACTCCAACCATCCTGCTCATGGACTGTTCCAGCTTCTCCCCTCCAGAAGGCGTTTCAGAAGCCTTCGGACTAGAACCAGCAGGTTTAGGAACAGTTTCTTTCCAACAGCTGTCACGTTATTGAACTTAGTTCCCCGCTGACTCTCTTACCATCATCTCTTACCATCCTCACCTGTACATAACTGCCCATCTAACTTATTGTACATTGTTTGCACATAACAGTACTCTTAACTTTCTGCACTACTGCATATATTTGCATATATTTGCTTAAATTGTACATACTGTTAATTACTGTATATACTGCACTGCTGTCCTTTGCACTTCTGATTGGATGCTAAACTGTGTTTCGTTACCTAGTATTCATACATGTGTAATGACAATAAAGTTGAATCTAATCTAATCTAATCTAATGCGTGGAATCCTTATTGAGAGAAAAGTTGGAGATTCCCCAAACCACCGACTTGAAGATAGAAAGGGCGCACTGTACACTAGACCCTAGGCCGGCGGCGGAAGCGCCACCACGATCGGTGGTGGTGAAGTTCTCCAACTCCAGAATAAAAGAGATTGTAAGACTGGCTTGGCAGAAAAAAGGATTTATGCACCAAGAGAGAAAAGTTTTCGTGGAACACGATTACGCCCCGGAGGTCCTTAAAAAGCGTCGGGAATACAACGATGCTAAAAAGGTATTACAAGAGACAAAACTGCGCTTTCAGACGCCATTTCCGGCGAAGTTGCGGCTTTTTTATGGCGATGAGACGTGTCTCTACAACTCGGCGGAAGAAGCAACCACGGATATGGCGAGAAGAGGGCTCCCGATAACGGTGTATAAACCCGCAGCAGACCCGATCGAAAGAATCAAGGCTCAAACGTGGTCCACACAGAGACCCTCAAAACCCACGAGCCAGCAGCGGGAAACCCAGCGCCAGAGCTACAAGGAAAAACTGTCCGTTTACAGGAGGGAATAACGATTTTTTTAGTCAATCTGCACATCCAACCCCCCTCCTACAAGGTAACAAACATTAAAGGAGATGCAGAATCATCAAGTGGTAAAACATTTCATGGAACAGACATATTAGAAACAAATAAGTCTTTTTTTTTTTTTTTTTTTAAAAACTTGTTAAAATAGAAATGTGAAAATGAACCACATGATCTCTCCACACTAACAAATACTGTATTAACGTGAATGTTTGCTGTGATGGTGGTGGGAGGTTGCGCACAATTTCATAGGGTATAGGCATAAAAAAAAAACAACATTACAAGTTCGGATTGGGATCTGAAATTCACGTTAAAAACATGGGACAACTTATAGGGGTAAGAGAGGGCCCTCAGCACGTAACGGAATCTGAGGAATTTCCCTCAGAGCCTACACACCATCAAGGCTCTTCTAAGGTCACTAAAAAGACCTCAGCTCAGGAAGATCTTTTGTCAGTTTTTTGTTTTAAAGTTTTAAATACTATGTTCTTAATGTTTTTTTATGTTCTTAATGTTCTTTCAGTTTCCGAGTAGCATAAAAGAGGGCCACTACACTGTTATACTAAATAAGACAACACAAAGGAGAAACAGGGTGTAACCAAACTAATCTCATATAATGTAAAAGGGATCCTGAATCCAGATAAAAGATCCAAGATTCTAGGCAAAATGAAAAAAGACAAAGCAGGAATAATATTTTTACAGGAAACCCACCTAACAGACGTGGAGCACACTAAACTCAATAGACAAGGGTTTAAAATGATCTCTTCATCTTCATATAAGTCAGGGAGGAGGAGGGGAGTAGCGACATTGATCTCAACCAAAATTATATTTGAAAAAAAATCAGAACACAAAGATAAAGAAGGGAGATACAGTATGGTACTTGGGCGGCTAGAGGGAGAAGATGTCACCCTGCTGAATGTATATGCACCTCCAGGGGCTAACTGGAAATTTTATAAAAATGTATTTGACCTAATGATAACTAAAGCCCAAGGTTTAGTGATATGTGGTGGAGACTTCAATCTAAGACTGAATCCATACTGGGATGCATCAGGTAATTCTCCACATCAAAATAACACTCAAAGTAGGAAAACTCGGATGCTACTAAAAGAAATGGGAATCTGTGACGTGTGGAGGGAATTCAACCCCAGTGTAAAAGATTATACATTTTACTCAGCACCACATTCATCATACTCAAGGATTGACTATTTTTTTATGTTTAATAGAGACATTGGAAGAGTAAAAACATGTAAAATAGGACTGATGGATCTCTCTGACCACAGTCCAATCTATATGGACTTAAGTATCCAAAAATACACAAATAATACATTTTCTTGGAGGTTAAATTCAAATGTCCTGAAAGGACCACTGAAAGATGAATTGGAATCAGATATTCTCAGATATTTGGAAGAAAATGATAATGGAGAAGTATCCCCTTTAATACTGTGGGACGCATGCAAAGCTGTAATAAGGGGAAAGATTATTGCAAAACTGGCAATCCAAAAGAAACTGAGACAAGAAAAACTAATCACATTAGAGTCAGAACTTAAGAACCTAGAAAAAGAGCACAAAGACAACACTCATTCTAATGGCTCGCTCAAAATTAAGGAAATTAAAAAACAAATAAATGAGATCTTGTGGAGATGTGAGAATGACGAGGCAGAGTTCTCTCTGAAGTCAGGTTTATTCACATCACCATCGTCTCAAAGCAGTAAGAGAGCCACACAGGAAACTCTCATCCTTAAATATCAGGACTCTTACAGTTCACACGTCACATGAATCACCTTGCATTATAAAGACAGTAACAATGCGTCCTCTCTCCATGATATCACTTCCACTGTCTACAATGCATCCCTTCTTTAATCCTTTAATTAAACCCCCCACAGTCTCAGGCCTTGCATACCAAAGCTAAGATTCTTGCAGCTTCCTGTCATCACCAAGGAAGCCTCTTACTTTGTTCTGACCTAAAGTGTGAGTCACAAAACAGGTCCCGTATGTGTGTCCACCACACAAAGCCCCCCCAACATTTTAGAAAAAAACAGAACAAACAAGAAAATAACAACATGCGTGCCGTGACAGTATCAATACACATCAGTCCACATGCTGTATAGGCTTCAGTCTCCTGCCGTATCTGCTGTAGCTGGGATTCAACGTATCTGCGGCGCTGTCATGCTGGGGGTTTGCCGTCTGGGGGTGGAAACCTTTTGTCAGCACCTGTGGGTGTTCTGGGGAAACATTACTCTGTGAAGCCCCCCGCGGTGGTCTACCTCGCCGCGGGGCCCTCGCCAACAGCACCTGCTCATCTGCCACCACAAAAGCGGGTTTGAGTCTGTTTATGCCAACTTTCTCTTTCCTACCCCCCAAATCTAGCAAAAACTGCTTGTCCCCTGTTTCTAGCACTCTGAACGGTCCGTCATAAGGCGGTCGCAGCGGGGTTCGGTGAGCATCGTGTCTGACAAAAACAAACTCTGCGTTCTTCAAAGTTTTAGGCACAAAAACGCGCGGAAAACTGTGGTGCGCGGGGCCGGGCAGCGTGCTTGATTCTATGTTACTTCACAACAGCTGAGACGGGGAGGCGTCTGGCGCAGGGTTATCTGGGAGAAACTCCCCAGGCAGCCGGAGTGGCTGCGTAAACACGAGCTCCGCTGGGGAGGCTTCTAAGTCCTCTTTAGGCGCAGAACGCAACCCCAATAACACCCACGGTAACTTGTCTACCCCATTTGAATCCATCAGTGACGCTCTGAGAGCTGCTTTCAATGACCTATGAAAACGCTCGCATAACCCGTTAGCCTGCGGATTGTACGCAGTTGTGCGGTGAATTGTGACACCCAGGCTGTGGGCCATTGTTGACCAAAGCTCGGACACAAATTGAGGGCCTCTGTCGGACGTAATGTCCGACGGAACGCCGAAACGCACCATCCAAGCTGTTAAAAACGCGCGCCACCTCCTCGGCCGTGGTTGATGCCAGCGGGACCACTTCAGGCCAGCGTATGGTGCGGTCCACCATTGTCAGAAGGTGTGTGCACCCTTGTGACGGCAGGAGGGGGCCCACGAGGTCCACATGAACGTGATCGACCCTCTTGGCCGGAATGTGAAACGGCTCCAAAGGAGCCTTCGTGTGCCTGTGTACTTTGGCTCGTTGACACGCCATACAAGCTGCTGCCCACTCTTTAACCTATTTGCGAAGGCTCGGCCACACAAATTTCTCTCCTACCATTTTGACCGACGCGCGCACTCCCGGGTGCGCCAAAGAATGAATTGAGTCAAAAACGCGGCGGCGCCACACAGCCGGTACTACTGGACGTGGCCGTCCGGTGGAGACATCGCAGATTAGGGGGGGCATACCGTCTTGCAGCACCCTGCTCTCCAGCTTTAACCCTGTTGGTCCAGACTGAAGCGCGTGCACCTCCGCATCACTAACCTGCTCCGCGGCAATGGCTGCGTAATCTACTCCTACGCTGACTGGGGCCGCCACAGCGCGCGAGAGGCAATCTGCCACTACATTCAGTTTGCCCGCCACATGCCGAATATCAGTGATAAACTCTGATATCGCGGCCAGCTGTCTCTGCTGCCGGCCTGACCACGGTTCGGAAACCTTGGCCATTGCGAATGTTAGCAGTTTGTGGTCAACAAACGCGGTGGAAGAACGTCCTTCTAGCCAGAACTGAAAGTGGCGGATGGCCAAATGGAGAGCCAGCAGCTCCCTGTCGCACCCCTTTAAGTCCGAATGGCATGCGTAAAAACTCGAATAGGCAAAACGGAGTTATTACCGCTGTTTTGGGTATGTCCTCAGCGTGCACTGGGACTTGGTGGTAACCGCGGACCAAGTCTATTTTAGAAAAAACGCGCGCCCCTGCCAAATGAACGGAAAAATCTTGGATATGTGGGATTGGGTAGCGGTCATGAGCTGTAGCGTTGTTTAACCTGCGGAAATCCCCGCAAGGTCGCCATGATCCGTCAGCTTTCGGGACCATGTGCAGCGGGGAAGCCCAAGGACTGTTTGAAAGTCTGATAATGCCCAACCTCTCCAGGTTGGCAAACTCCTCACGCGCTATGGCCATTTTAACTGCGTCCAAGCGCCGAGCTTTTGCAAAAACAGGCGGTCCGGTAGTGGTAATAAAATGCTCCACCCCGTGTTTAGTGACTGTTGCCGAAAATGTGGGGACCGTGAGTGCTGGGAACTGAGCGAGCAGTGTGTGGAACTTACCACTGGCAGCTGTGACGTTGGCTTGTGCTGTTGGCGGAGCCACTCGCGCTGTACAGGGGATAGAATCAAAAGACAGTGCATTAACCAGGTGCCTGTTAGCGAGATCAACCAACAAACCATGTGAGCACAAAAAATCAGCCCCCAACATATTGAAATTTACTGCTGCTACAACAAAAGTCCACTCGAATGTACGGCCGTGGAGAGACAGAAGCAGAGTCTTCTCACCAAAGGTCTTAATCTCCGAGCCGTTCGCTGCTGTCACCCGGGGACCTCCGGAACCCGCTAGTCTGTCCGCGTAGGAAGGTGTGATGAAACTCAACTGGGCGCCTGTGTCGACGAGGAACTGCCTCCCCGAGTGTGCGTCCGACAAGTAGAGCAGCTTCTTCTCCTCCCCGAGGGCCGCAGCTGCTACGACCCCCGGTCTTGGCGTTTCCCGAACGCCCGAACTGGCACGGTGGTACACACTTGCGTACCCTCTCTGCGAAACGGCGATGGTAGAAACAAAGGACGTCCGATCCGCATTCCCTGGCCCCTGCCGCCGCAGTCGTCGGAGAGTCTGGCACCGCTGCCTCTGGCCTCCTGTTGTCTCCGGTCGTCGCGCCGAGTTCCGCTGCAGCGGCCGTGGCTGCGCACCGCTTGGTGGCGTTGACAATCCGCTGCGCCTCTCGGCCCAGCGTGCGGTAGTCCTGTAGGGCCAACAGTGGCGAACTGGCCATGATCGCTCTCGCTGCTGACGGTAGAGTCCTGAGGAAGAGGTGTGTGAAAATGAAGTAATCTTCGTCAGAGTCTTTCAACCTCAACAACTTCTCCATCAGGTTCGCGGGCATGTCATTTTCCAACTCCGTCAGCGCCAGGAGCCTCTCTGCTCGCTCCTCCGCCGAGGGGGTGAATTGCTGGATGAGTGCAGCCTTCAACGTGTCGTATTTGTCGCTGTCCGGCGGCTGGTCGATCAGGCTCTCCACATGCTGGGCCGTGTTGTTGTCCAGCTTTGCGACTACGTGGTAGAATTTTCGTGGCGTCTACCGATATTCCCCGGAGGTTGAACTACGCCTCAACCGCGTTGAACCAGGAGTGCGGATTGTTCTGCCAGAAGTCCGGTAGCTGGACTGTAGCGGCATTCGCTTGGCTGGGGGCTCCTGACGAGGCTGGCCCGGGGGAATTCTCCTCTTGCATGATACGTCTCGGGTCACCAGTGTGGAGATGTGAGAATGACGAGGCAGAGTTCTCTCTCAAGTCAGGTTTATTCACATCACCATCGTCTCAAAGCAGTAAGAGAGCCACACAGGAAACTCTCATCCTTAAATATCAGGACTCTTACAGTTCACACGTCACATGAATCACCTTGCATTATAAAGACAGTAACAATGCGTCCTCTCTCCATGATATCACTTCCACTGTCTACAATGCATCCCTTCTTTAATCCTTTAATTAAACCCCCCACAGTCTCAGGCCTTGCATACCAAAGCTAAGATTCTTGCAGCTTCCCCGTCATCACCAAGGAAGCCTCTTACTTTGTTCTGACCTAAAATGTGAGTCACAAAACAGGTCCCGTATGTGTGTCCACCACAATCTACACAATAGAAATCCAGAAGAAACTTACATTTCTGAAACAAAAATACTATGAAGCAGGCAGCAAATCAGCAAAATTACTAGCCTATAAATTGAGGAAACAACAAACGGAGAGAGCAGTCTACAAAATCAGAGACCCAGTATCAAAGGAAATAAAATTTAGAATTCAGGATATTCTTAAAAGCTACGAGAACTACTACAAGAACTTGTACTCCCTCAAAAAACATAAAAACGCATCCGAAGCATTCCTAAACACATTAAACCTTCCCCAACTTACTGAGTCACAAAATAAAACACTACTGTCAGAAATACAACCTAAAGAATTAGAAAAAGCAATTATGAAACTTAAAGCTAACAAATCCCCAGGAGCAGATGGCTATACAGCAGAGTGGTACAAAAACCTTTAAACAGCAACTATCTCCTCTCCTCCTGAAAACATTTAACTATGTCCTCCACACAGGGGAAATACCCCCCTCCTGGAGAGAAGGGGTCATTGCAGTCATACCTAAACCTGAAAAGGATAAACTAGAATGCTCCAACTACAGACCAATCAGTGTGTTAAATCAGGACTATAAGCTTTTTACCACTATCCTTGCCAGAAGGTTAGATCTGCCTTTGATACTGGGTCTCTGCTTAAAGCCAGAGATGCAGCGTTCAGAGCGAAGGACAGGATTGCCCTCCGCTCAGCCAGGTCTGCGCTTTCAAAGGGAATTAAGGGGGCAAAGCGCGCCTATGCGGAGAAAATCCAGGGACACCTCTGTGACACTAGGAACACCAAGCAGATGTGGCAGGGAGTTCGGACACTGACGGGCTTTAAGTCTAGGCAGGGGGTCGATGATGATGACGCTTCGCTTCCAGACAGGCTTAACGACTTCTTTGCACGTTTTGAAGCATCAAACTCGACAATCAGAGGGAGGGCCGGCCCACTCCCACCATCGGTCGGACCAGCTTTTACCATTAACACAGCGGACACACGGAGGACCCTATCCAGAATCAACCCACGCAAAGCTGCAGGTCCAGACAACATTCCGGGACGTGTGCTCCAAGACTGCGCGAGCGAGTTGGCGGATGTCCTGACTGACATTTATAACATCTCCCTGAGTCAGGCCATCGTTCCCAGATGCTTCAAGACCTCTATCATTGTACCGGTGGCAAAGAAACCAGTGGTGTCATGTTTGAAGGACTATCGTCCTGTTGCACTTACACCAATTGTGATGAAGTGTTTTGAACGGCTTGTCAAACCACACATCACAGCCTGCCTCCCTGCATCACACGACCCGCTCCAGTTTGCATATCGTTCAAACCGCTCCACGGAGGATGCTATAGTCACCACCCTACACTCTGTCATCACCCACCTGGACCAGAAAGACACCTACGCCAGACTCCTGTACATTGATTTCAGTTCAGCATTCAACACCATTATTCCCCAGAGACTGATAGAGAAATTACTCCTTCTCGGTCTGAACACCGCCACATGTCTCTGGATCCTGGATTTCCTGACTGAGAGACCTCAGTCTGTCCGGGTTGGAAACAACATCTCCAACTCTGTCACGCTGAGTACCGGAACCCCTCAAGGCTGTGTACTCAGTCCACTGTTGTTTACACTTCTAACACATGACTGTGTATCCAAACACGAGGGGAACCAGATTATTAAGTTTGCAGATGACACCACGGTGGTGGGACTTATTCAGAGGGAGGAGGAATCAATGTACAGGGAAGAAGTGAGAGACCTGGAGGGCTGGTGCAGGGAGAACAATCTGGTGCTCAACGTGGACAAAACAAAGGAGATGATTACCGACTTCCGGCGGTCACAGCCTGAGCACGTCCCCCTCAGCATCGGTGGCCGTTTAGTGGAGAGAGTAGAGAACATCAAGTTCCTCGGAGTGCAGATCTCGCAGGACCTGACCTGGAGCAAGAATTCCTTGGAGATCAGGAAGTGAGCTCAGCAGAGACTACACTTCTTGAGGAAACTCAAACAGGCCTCTCTCCCCATCTGCATCCTCAGGACCTTCTACAGAGGTGTGGTGGAGAGTGTTCTGACGTACTGCATTGCTACATGGTACTCCAGCTGCAGTATGTCAGACAAAAAAGCCCTGCAGAGGATAGTCAAGGGGGCGGAGAGGGTAATTGGAGTCTCCCTCCCCTCTGTCCAAGAACTTTTTCAGAACCGTTGTAGGAGCAGGGCACTGAACATTGTCAAGGACCGTTCTCACCCTCTGCATAAACACTTTGAACTTCTTCCATCTGGTAAACGATTCCGGAGCATCAGAGGCAGAACCACCAGACTGATCAACAGCTTCCTCCCACAAGCTGTCAGGATGCTGAACAGCTGACCCAGAATCTCACATACACACTACTGCACCTATGGACATTTTGTATATTATAGTTAGTTATTCTTTTTCCCCAAGTATGTCTCAGGGATGTGTGAATGGATGGGGGGGTGGGAGCTATGTGGGAGTGTGTCTTAATCATGCTGCTTCTTATATGGATGCTGAGAGAAACGCAATTTCATCTTGCCTGCACTACAGTTGTATGTACAGCAATATGACAATAAAGTTTGATTTGATTTGATTTGATTTGATTTGAAAATATACTGACAGACTTAATTCATTTAGACCAAACAGGTTTTATAAGACAAAGACAGACACAAGACAACATTAGACGCACTTTACACATAATTCATCATATAAAAAAATATAACTTAAATGCAGCCATATTGGGATTAGATGCTGAAAAAGCATTTGATTCGGATGACTGGTCTTTCCTCTATAGAATCTTATCCAGTTTCAATTTTCATAACAACTTCATTAGAACTATCCAGGCATTATATAAGAAACCAACAGCTAAAATAAGGATTAATGGTAAATTATCATCATCTTTTGAACTGGAAAGAGGATGTCGTCAGGGCTGCCCCTTGTCTCCACTGCTCTTTGCAATCTTCATAGAACCTCTGAGCCAATGGATAAGACAGAATAAAAAAATTCAAGGTATTACACTTGGTCAGAAGGAATATAAAATAGCACTCTTTGCTGATGACATTTTAATATACCTGGGGCAGCCGGACACCTCTTTTCCAGAACTAATCTCAGTTTTTTCAGAGTATGGAGATTTATCGGGGTACGAATTAAACATGCATAAAACCCAAGTTTTAACATTCAACTATGACCCAAATCAATATTTACTAAGCAAACTCAAAATTAACTGGGAGATGGAATCTATGAAATATCTGGGGGTCAATATCCCGAAACAACTCAACAAAATTATAACACTAAACTATGACCCACTGATGGCAAAAATAAAATCTGATCTAGCAAGAAGGAATATGATACCATTCTTGGGTACTGCACAAAGAATTGAAGCAGTCAAAATGAATATACTTCCACGTCTTCTATACCTTTTCCAAACAATACTGGTAGAACCTCCCAAAAAAACATGGCAAGAACTGGACAGAAGGATCTCAGGATTCATATGGCAGGGCAAGAGACCTAGAATCAGATATAGAACCCTACAGCTAAACAAAGACAAAGGTGGGCTTGTGCTGCCAAATATCAGGGACTATTTTAAAGCCGCACAAATTAAAACTTTAGTAGAGATATGTAACCCAGTCTACACTGCACAATGGAAAGAGATGGAATGCCAAATAACAAGTGACATCCCCCTACAGGCAATAATAGGGAACAATGCCTTACCTAAACTTCTGAATAACACTAACCCGTGGATAGAGACCCCACTAAAAATTTGGTTTAAGATAGTCAGAGAGAATCAAACTAAAGAACCCTATCAATTACTGCAATGGATTGCCTATGATCAAGACTTTACTCCTAATAAAACAGACACTAGATTTAAAAAGTGGAAAGAGAATGGACTGAGAAAATATTATGATTTTTTTAAAGGGCAAATTTTAAGAAGTTTTGAAGATTTGAAAAAACAAGGTCTAATAAATCAAGACCTTTACAGGTTCTTTCAGCTTAGACACCACATAAACAAAATACTTAAAAAGGAGGATTTGGAAAGGGCCCAGTCAGGTGTTCTGAAGGTCTTCTTAATGGCATATAAAGGGATCCCAGGGATCAGATACATTTCTAAAATATACCAAGGTCTTCAAGACTTAAAAGGAGACAACGCATCATATATAAAAGAGAGATGGGAAAAAGAGGGGAATTTCACTTTACAACTGGAAATATGGGAAAAGCTAAATAAACAACAATGGAAAAGTACCTCATCCCTGCAGTGGAGAGAATTTGGATGGAAAAATTTGGTAAGATTTTTCAGAACGCCTGCACAAAACAAATTTACTCAAAAGGGGTTGAATTGTTGGCGCTTGTGTGGTGAAGAGACTGCAAATAATTTTCATGTGTTTTGGTCATGCCCAGTTATCCACCAATATTGGACCAATGTACAGACAATATTGGGGAAAATATTCAAAATAACTGTCCCCTTTTCTTTTGTAACTTTGTATTTGGGTTTACTACCAGAATCACTGGAAAGACGAGGAGAAATATACTTATTCACTGTTTTAATATTGGCAAGTAAAAAAGCTCTAACTAAAAAATGGATGTTGAAGGATTGTCCTACACCTGAAGATTGGATTAACGTGATTCAAGACATTTACTCGATGGAAAAGTTGACATTCGCACTGAGACAGGACATGGATGGGTTCTTGAACTTTTGGCAACCCTGGATCGCATATGTGTCTTCCATTAGATCTAATCTTTGACAAATACCATTTCAATAATGGCACCTCGCTTTGTTCCAACGCTACTCAGATGCTCTTTTATTTTTATTTATTTTTTTTGTTTTTTGTTTTTTGCTCTTTTGTTTTGTTGTTGTTTTGTTTTTTTGTTGGGGTTTTTTTTGTTCTTTCTTTAATTTCTCTTTTTCTTTCACTTAAAAAAAAAGGTGTTGTAATAATTATTCTTCCAATGTTGTCAAAAAACAAAAAAAAGGGAACATGTGATGAAAATGTAAACAATGTAATGCTGTAATGACATGTATACCCTTTACAAAAACTTAAATAAAAAAAAAGACTGCACCGTTCTTTGCGTAAATATGTCCAAAGTCCGCTTTTGACTGAGTTATGTAATTTAATATAGCTGCCGCAGCATTATGCAAATTAGATGCATAAATTCACTCCTATCTGAAACTGGATCATATTTTACATCTTTCTAATTCACAGTAAGCCATTATCTCTTACCATTTTAAAGTTATAGCCTTGGAAAGTTCTGACAATTGATCTGACTAGTTTCTTGAAAAAAATCTTTACACTCAATGAGAGTGACTAGGAGGGGAAGGATTAGAAATGAGTTATCAGAGGGACAGCTCAGGTTGAGCGATTTGGAGACAAAGCAAGAGAGGCAAGGCTGAGATGGTTTGGACATGTGCAGAGGAGGGATAGTGGATATATTGGACAAAGGATATTGAAGATGGAGCTGCTAGGCAGGAGGAAAAGAGGAAGATCACAGAGAAGATTCATGGATGCAGTGAAGGAGGACATAGAGAGGGTTGGAGTTACAGAGGAAGATGCAAGGGATAGGGTGAGATGGAGGCAGATGATCCACTGCGGCGACCCCCAAAGGGAGCAGCCGAAAGAAGAAGATGATAATTATTTTCTATTTACCTCTAAACTTTGCCCACATTCTGTCCTAGGTTTTAACTAATTAATAACCCAAAGGAAAAATCACAAAACACTTAAAGGTCATGAAAATTCATTCAGATTTGATGATGCATCCACATTAATTATTTTTAAAAGTATCGTATCGCATCGGTATCGGCGATACTGGTCCTTTATTTCCTTAGTATCGGATTGATACCAAATCTTGCAGTATCGGACACCACTAGTTTAAACACTAGTTTAAACTTTACTTACTTTTTTGCTGATGTATTCCATGAATCAAAAAATTATTCAATGGGGAAAATAAGTATTGAACATGTCAACATTTTTCTCATGAACCCTTTCATGCATGAATTATGACACCTCCTTCAGGATTTTTTCCTGTTTTTACTATTCTTAAGGTACGAAAAAAAATTCAACTTCTTTTTTTTTCAACACACATTTTTCTAAGAAATGTTGACATGTCCACTAGAGTGGACAACATATTTAACACATTTAACTTTTTGTCATAAGTGCCCCTCCAGGGCAGATAGAAGGACTCAAATGCTGGATGACTTTTGAACATAATTTATTTTAAGTAAACACATCACGTGGGCTGGATACTGACATAATGTCTGGCCCAGGAGACACGCACGCAGACTCAGGATAGATTTAACAGCTTTATTCAACAAGCAGGTGTGTCTGAATGGATGTGTGCGGTATGTGTATGTGGTGAACGCCGATGCGCAGGAAGCAGAGCAGCACGCCATACAGCCGGACAACCCTATGGAGAGAGAGCAGAGGACAAGGGGTAAAGGGCACCACACCTGGACAGGGATAATGAGTTGTGTGATGCTTACTTGTGGATACAGGTGGCTGGCGTTGGCAAAGGAGAAGCCCGGAAGACAGCGTCCTGCAGAGTCTGCGCTGATGGTGGGAATTGGTTAGCGATGACGGGGAAATCCGCCGCCAAGGAATCCACCTGTGCACAGGGGTGAAGAACTTGGAAAAAGGTAAGGAATGCTTACGCATGGTTGAAGTCCTGCTGGTGATCAGAGGTTGATACACGAGCTACAAAGTGCCGATGCGAACAGACGGCTCCAGACCGCCCACTCGCCCATTTAGCCCACTCGCACTGGGCCGAGTGGGCTAAATAGCCCGCTGCTGACGAGGCGCAGGTGTGCACGCAGCTGAAGCCGCTGATGAGCGGCGAGTCGTGACAGATACAGAAAATAAAGCCATAACGGCAGGCACACACTACAAAACGGGATGCAGGTTCTGTGGTTAAGGCAGGAATGACCAGGAACTGACGAGGACGCCATACTGAGGGTAGGGTGTGAGGTGTATAAATAAGACAGGGAATAATAAGATTATGAGGCACAGCCGTGACTAATTAACAACATAAGAACCAATGCATGAAGAACTGAGGGCGCTGTCAAAATAAGAGTTAACACAGGATGATAAATGAAGACAGGATAACAATAATTAAGGATAACACAACTAAGGGTGAGGGCATGACAAACACTAACGACAACTAAGGTTAGACATAATTTAAATAGTGGGACATGTTAGCAAACATGTCCCCCATGATACTTTTAACTGATGCAATATGTTTTTAATGAAATATACTGAATAAAATAAAATTCTCTGAACACTATGAAATACTTAACGTTTTTAATGTTTAACAAATGTATTCATATATTTTGGGATGATCTGATTCAGACTTCCCTAAAGGTAAAGTCATAACTATTGTACAAAGGCAAGGCAAGGCAAGTTTATTTGCATAGCACATTGCGTGTACAAGACAATTCAAAGTGCTTTACATGAAAATATTAGAGCATTGCAGCAAGGTGCAAAAGGAATCTACACATTCGAAAGCCTCAAACCTCCTTTCCCTTCCTTTTATCTTTTTATATGTGAAGAAAAAACACAAACAATGTTATGACTAATCCAAATAGCCTTAGGTTTTGTCAATCCCTTTAAGGAGCCTCAAACTCTTTGTATCAGGGGGGCCTGTAACCCACTCCTTTTCTTCTGTGAGAGGGGCCTCAAACCCGCTCCTCAAACCTAAATAGACTTAGGTTTTGTCAATCCCTTTAAAGAACCTCAAACCCCTTTTATCAGGGGGGCCTCTAACCCACTCCTTTTCTTTTATGAGAGGGGCCTCAAACCTGCTCGTCAAGGGGGCCTCAAACCCTCCCTTAAAGTTTAAACACATATTTTACAAAAACAAGAATTTAAAAGCAAACTAAAAAGTTAATTAGAGAGAAACAAAACCAGGCTAAAATAGAATACAACAGAAATAAAAGTTACAGTACATCGTAGGCTACTGAAAGGCCGCGGCAAATAGGACAGTTTTTAACCTTGATTTAAAGCAGCTGAGTTTCAGTAGCCCTGATACTTTCTGGGAGCTTATTCCATATGGGAGGGGCATAAAAACTAAACACTGCCTCACCATGTTTGGTTCTAATGCTGAGCACAGATAGTAGGTCTGGCCCTGATGATCTGAGGGCTCTGGGTGGTTCATGATGGACTAGCAGGTCTGAAATGTATTTTGACCTTAAACCATTCAGAGCTTTATAAAGCAACAGCAGTATTTTGAAATCTGTTCTTTGACAGACAGGTAGCCAGTGTGAAGATCTGTGGACTGGAGTCATATGATCCATTTTCTTGATCTTAGTGAGGACTCGAGCTGCAGCGCTCTGAACTAACTGCAGCTGTCTGGTGGACTTTTTAGGGAGACCTGTGAGGACAGCATTACAGTAGTCCAGTTTACTGAAGCTAAATGCATGGACAAGTTTTTCTAGATCTTGCTGAGACATCAGACCTTTAATCCTCACTATGTTCTTTAAGTTATAATAGGCTGACTTTACTACTGTCTTAATGTGGCTGTTAAAATTCAGGTCTGAGTCCGGAACCACACTTGCTTGGCTGCTGGTTTTTAGCATCAATGACTGAAGCTGAGTACTAACTTTGAGTCTTTCTTCTTTAGGTCCAGAAACTATTATTTCAGTTTTGTCTTCATTTAACTGAAGAAAATTCTGGCACATCCACTCTTTAATTTGACCAATGCATTTGATCAGGGTCTTAATTGGACTATAGTCTCCTGGTGAGACGGTTATGTAGATTTGTGTATCATCTGCATACTAATAAAGGCTTATCTTACTATGGTAATATATTTTTGATAGAAAAATTTCATATTATCTATATTATTATTATTATTATCATTATTATTATTATTATTACATGACTTTCCTATTTAATGTCTGATGTTTACATGTGCATTCTATGTAGAATAAGTTCATATATTCCTTTATATTATTCTTTCATGTCTGATGTATTTTTGGTTTGTTTCTGTGAGCAATTATTCTCTATCTGTGGCCTTCAGTCGATGCGCGTGTGAGTGCTAAGAATGCAGGTCAGCAGAGATGTAAAAGATGACCTAGGATAATCTTTTTGTTTTAGTAACCTGCTCTGCTAAGTTTCTGTGACCAGAGGAATGTGCTAAAACTTTCAGTTCATATAGATTAGATTTATAGACACTTAGTCTCCAGGAAATGTCTCTGAGAGAATGCCACAAGGATGTCTCCTCCTTTGTTTATCTATCCTGAAGAGCTATAAATACCAAACTCAGTCATGTATGGTCAGAGATTGTGTGTGTGTGTGTGTGCTGAGGGCCATGCTCATGTAGTCTTTCCCCCAGTGGCCATGAGGTAAATAAATATACTTACATCCAAATATTCCGCCTGATTTTTGACTCAGAATGATTGTGCTGAAAATTATTCTATCAATTTGTTTTTTTATGATTTGAGCTAGTGGGAGCATATAGATGTTGAAAAGCAAAGGTCCCGAAATGGAACCTTGGGGAACTCCACAGGTTATTTTTGTTTGTTCAGATTTGTAGTTACCTATAGAACAAACAAGTCCCTGTCTTCTAAATAGGACTCAGACCAGCTAAGTGTTTTACCAGAAAGTCCCACCCAGTTTTTCAGCCAGTCCAGTAAGATGTTATGGTTGACGGTGTCGAATGCAGCACTGGGGTCCAGTAGAACCAAGACTAAAATGTTGCTGTCATGTTGATGTCATGTGTCTGAGCTCAGGTTTTCACTGAGCTCAGACCCTCACTTTATGTTTAGTATTGCATGTCTGATTAATTTTATTTTGTTAGATTTCTGTATAAACTTGGGAATTGTTTTCACTTGTGCATCCCCTTTCCCAGATACTCCTTTCCACTGCTCACAGCCTACCCTCTCAGCTCAGCTGTGGGCAGTTGGTTAATTTGGCTCCTGCTCGCTCAGTGATTCACACCTGCTGCTCATTTACCTGTGTGTATTTATGCACTGCCTTTCCACTGTTCAGTGCTGCGAGATTGAATGTTCATCCTGGTTACTCTCAGAATTATCCTTTCCCTGATCAATACTCTAATCAGCAGCTGGTCTCCTCCTGAGTCAAGCTGGCTCAGGAGTGCTCCTGTCTGTAAGTTTTTCTTGTTTTGCATTTTTTGTATGTACTGCACTATTTTGGACTTTGTTTTTTTCTGTTTAATAAATTCACAACACGATTCAGCGCCTGGGTTTGTCCTCTCTGCCCTGAAGGGGCCTAGATATGACGGTGGATGTCATTAAGGACCTTAACTAAAGCTGTCTCAGTGCTGTGGTGTGGCCGAAAACCTGACTGGAAGACATCAAAACATTTATTTAATGTCAAGAAGTTGTACAATTGTTGAAAAACAGCTTTTTCTATTTTACTAAGAAAGGGGAGAATTGATATGGGCCTATAACTGTTCATGAGTGAGGTGTCTAGGTTGCTCTTTTTTAGAAGTGGCTTGATAACAGCTGTTTTAAAGCACTGAGGGTGTCATGATGCTGAACACGGTGGGAGAACCATGCTCATCATGCTTTCAGTTATTTCTGATTATTTTCTGGACTTGCCTTATCTCAGTTTTATTGTTGTTTTTGAGTATGGTTTTGTTTCTATTATGTTTACTGAGTTTGTCTTTTGGTTCTGGTTGGTTTGAATTGTCCTGTTATCATTACCTTAGGTTAGCTATTATAGTTTTGTCTATTGTTATTATGAGTCTATGGCCATCTTGTTTTGTATTATATATGATATCTTCCTGTGTTTATATCTGAGCCTTCTCCACCTTTGCTTTCAGTTCTCCTTTTGTACATCGGTATTTATTAGTAATAATAATAATAATAATAATAATGCATTTTATTTGAGGCGCCTTTCAAGACACTCAAGGACGCCGTACAATAAAAACAAAGAATAAAACATTAAAAAACACATCCCAAGTACAGAAAATCACAGAGAATAAGCCTTGGTAAACAAAAAAGTCTTGAGATGAAATTTGAAGGTGGAGAGTGAATTTAAATTCCTGAGGTCCGGTGGGAGGGAGTTCCAGAGGCGGGGGGCGGTGCAACTGAATGATCGAAGGCCCATGGTGGTCATACGTGCAGAAGGGACAATGAGATTGATGGTATTTGATGATCTAATAGTTCTGGATGGTATATGAACGGAGAGGAGTGCAGCCAAGTATGAGGGGGCAAGGTCATGGAGGGCTTTGTAAGTGAGAAGGATGATTTTATAGTCAATGCGGTGTTTAATGGGAAGCCAATGGAGGTGCTGCAGAACCGGGGTGATATGATGGGTGAATGGAGTTCTAGTAATGATCCGGGCGGCAGCGTTCTGAACCAGTTGAAGTTTTTTAAGCGTTTTGAGGGGGAGACCAGAGAGAAGAGGGTTACAATAATCCAGACGGGAGGTAACAAGAGAATGGACCAGGATAGCGGTGCTGGCAGGGGTAAGGGAGGGACGGAGACGGTTGATGTTACGTAAATGAAAAAATGCTGACCGGGTGACATTATTGATATGGGATTTGTAGGAGAGGGTGGTGTCCAGGATTACCCCAAGGTTTTTGACTTGAGGGGAAGGGGAAACAGTAGTATTATCAATAGTGATGGTGATATTGTTTGACTTTGAAATGGTGGATTTTGAACCGACTAAAAGGACTTCTGTTTTATCACTGTTAAGTTTAAGAAAGTTGGAAGAAAACCAGGAGGTGAGTTCATGGAGGCAGTCACAGAGGGAGGTGGAAGGGAGGTTGGAAGTAGGTCTGGAGGAAAGATATAGCTGGGTGTCATCAGCGTAACAATGAAATTGAATATTAAATTTACGAAAAGTATGACCAATAGGAAGAAGATAAATGATGGAAAGAATTGGACCAAGAACTGAACCTTGGGGGACACCAGAAGAAATAGATGATGGCTGGGATGTGTATGATTTTAACTGGATGAATTGGGAACGATCAGAAAGGTAGGATGTGAACCAGTTTAAAACAGTACCAGAAAAACCAAGAGATGCCAGTCTATGGAAGAGGATGGGGTGAGAAATGGTATCAAAGGCTGCAGTCAGGTCAAGAAGGATGAGGATGGAGAGGAGCCCAGAGTCTGCTGACATTAACATATCATTTGTGATTTTAAGAAGGGCCGTTTCTGTGCTGTGGTGGGGACGGAAACCGGACTGGAACTCTTCATAAATATTATTAGAGGAAAGGTAGGAGTGGACTTGGGCTGCTACAGATTTTTCCAAAATCTTAGACAAAAATGGCAGATTGGAGATGGGACGAAGGTTGTTTAGATTGTTGGGATCCAGACCAGGCTTCTTAAGTATAGGGGTAATGGCAGCTGTTTTTAGGGGTGAGGGGACTAGACCAGTAGTGAGGGAGGAGTGGATGATATGAGTAATAAGAGGTGCAAGTGAGGACAGAGATGCTTTGACGAGAATGGTTGGAAGGGGATCTAGACGACAGGTAGATGATTTGGATTTGCTTATCAGTTCAGAAATAGCAGTGATGTAGGGAAGAGTAAATGCAGAAAAGGAGAAGGTAGGAGACACAAGAGGAAATGTTGATAAAGAATTGTGAGATATCATTGGGACAAGCTGTTGATGAATATTCTGAATTTTGGAGGTAAAAAATGAAATCAAATTATCACAAAACGCAGGGGAGACCATGTGCGGGGGAAGGGAGTCCGGCGGTTGAGTGATGGTTTTCAGTAAGGAGAATAGGGCCTTAGTGTCATCTTCATATGAACTAATCAAACTGGTGTAGTAAGTGGATTTGGCGTGTTTGCAGCAGTCCTTGTAATGAGTGATATGATTTCGGTACTTTTCTTGATGAGCAGTTAAACCAGTTTTCCTAAAGAGACGTTCCAACTGGCGTCCCTTGGCTTTAAGTTGTCTGAGAGCAGGAGTGAACCAGGGTGAAGAACGGGTAAATGTGACTGATCTGGTTTTCAGGGGGGCCAAGTTATTGAGAAGACTCTGAAGACTGTTATTATAGTATGAGACAAGTTCATCAGGACTGGAGAGACTGTCAGGGTGGGGTAGAGAATTAATACCAGCTGAAAGAGTGTCCAGATTGATGTCCTTGATATTACGGAAAGAAATGTCACAGGAGGACTTGTTTTTTAAAAGAACCAGATTAACATCAAAAGAAATTAACAAATGATCAGAAAAGGGAAGCACATCTGTTTTACAACCGGTAGGAATAACACCTAAACAGCAAATTAAATCAAGGGTGCGTCCTTTTGAATGAGTTGGAACAGTGATAAACTGTTGAAAACCAAAACTGTTAAGACAGAACATAAAATCCCTGGTAAGGTTATTATTTACATAGTCTATGTGTATGTTAAAATCACCAATAATAACTATATTGGGAGAGCATGAAGAAAGCTCAGCCAAAGTAGTAGTATTGTGTTATTAGCAGCTTTTGGTTTTTGTATTCTCTTTTGTCTTGCCTGGATGGGTTATTATTATTTTCTTTTTTTGTATTATTTGGTTTGAATCTTGTTTTTGAAATCATTTCATATTTAGTTACTTTTGACATTATTCCTCCTGTGCTTTTATTTTGATAAGGATCTTTGTTTACTTCCGTTTCAAGTTCAGTTTGCAGTTTGTCCCAGCTGTCATTATTTTGGACTGATGATCCTCGCTCCTGTTATCCACACCTGCTCTTCATTTGTCTGTGCCTATTTAAGGGACACTGCCCCACAGTTCGGGTCCTTCATCACTGTATCCTGGAGTGTGTCCCACGCTTGTATCTACTTGGTCAATTCGACGTGTTTTCCACGTCTTAGCCATGTGCTATTTGACCTTCTTTGTTATCCAGGCTGCAAGTTTTCCAGCCTTGACATATTTTTGTGTTTTTATTAACTGTTTGAGTGTGTCTGTCACCGAATTATGACATAACCCCTAGTGGTCAAGAGTGGTAAATATTTTTTTGTCAATAAAATAGTTCAGATTTCCAAAGCTATACCTTGAAAGTGGTAAGAGATAATGGCATACTGTCAATTAGAAAGATGTAAAATATGATCCAAAGTTTCAGATACAGTAGGAGTGATTTTACGCATCTAATTTGCATAATGCCACGGCAGCTATATTGAATTACATAACTCAGTCAAAAGTGGACTTTGGACATATTTACACAAAGAATGGTTCAGTCTTTTGACACCGTTTTTTTGTACAGGGGTACGTTATCATCTTATCTTCAAATTATATGAACAAGAAATTAGTACAATATATTAAAAAAAAAAAAAAGGAAGAAATTTGTCACTTACCGGCGGCTAAGGGGACTCGCTCGCTGCCGTGGTCGCTGCGTTTTCATCCATCGTGGTTGTTATTTTGCATTGTCGGTCATTTACAGTCTCTACTACATCTACAAAGTCTTATGACAATCCCACATAAATTTCGCTTGTATCCGGTGGCTATTTTCCATGTATGAAGCCGTCTTAAGTGATAGTACACGATGATGGACGGCAGCCATATTATCTTTCTGGGCTAAAAGCATGAAAACAGGAAAAGAAAATGAGGAGTTCTTCTTCTATGTATTACGTGTCATCCATTGAGTCCTCCAACGCGTGCCTGCCACCTTCTGAAACTGGCAGATCAGTACAAATCCTCAGTGGAGCTGGGGATGTCAGAGTGAGATGACAGGCACAGCGCCGCGCTCTGCCACTAGGAGCACGCAAAATCTCACACTCAAAGGGTTAAACCTTTGCAAACTCACAGTCCAGCGTTTGGGACTCCATTCCGCCCCGCCAGGGCCGTTCATGACAGAGGGAAGACACCTGAATGCAGAGACGTATTTATGATCTGTAGTAGATCTGAGGCCATACAATATGAAACATTTTTTTAAATCCCTGGTGGGAGAAAATCAAGGCAGCAGGTAATGGATTTTAGGTGGCGTATGATGTCATCTAAGATTTTATGATTGATTGGAAAAAATTTTGCCATGGTGTTTGTTATGTCCACAAACCTGGAATGAAGATGGACAGGGATGCTGTGCTCAAACTGAACTTTATTACACAGTGTTTAATAAGTACACTGCACACTTAATGCGCAGTTATATACCTGAGGACGATCCATAGCTAAGAGGGCCATAAAATGGCCGACTCTCCCCTATATATGATGGCATGATGATGTCACCAGCCAGTTGCGTCATCACGCCGCCCATTGTAGTAAATCCCATCACTACACCCCCCACACACACACATACACACACATACACACAAAACAAAGAACACATACACAATCAGCCCTCCCCCAGTTTGGTACACATGCAATCTAACATTCAGAACTACGAACTAGGGTCAGCAGGTAGACCACCGCTGGACCCGACGCGTCTGGGTTGATTATTCTGCCACCTTCTCTTAGCCATGTTCCTACCTAAACAGTCATTGTTTCTTTTTTACAGTCTTCCATGGGGAAGGCGGTTCTGCCAGAGGGACCTTGTAGTGGGCCCACGGCAGACATGCCCCTGGAGATGCCGGGCCCAGGACCAATCTTCATAACGTTGAGGCCCGGGTCCCACACTGCATCAGCTTACTTCCACAAAGCTTTGCCATCTGGAGCAGCCACCTGGACATGCCAGAGCTGGTTTGCGTGCCAAACCAATCCATCTGTCAGCCAAAAACGCGCTGATCCTAGTTTCGCCATGATCCTCAGCAGCGTTCGCTGTCCCATCAGTTGTGACTTGGTTAGCCGCTGTCCCGGTCTCTCATCAGTGCAGACTTGAACCCAGTCCATGACTTTCAGTGGCGTCTTGCTCGGTCTCATATGCCACTGTGATCGCTGTGGTGCTGCAAGCTCATCTGTTTTGGGACCTCCGTCATGCCAAACACAGTAGAACTGTTACTGTGTTTGTCGCAGACCCTTCACCCAACTTCACCATCATTGTTTGCATAGTCCGAAGCTGTTAATGGGTACTGAAGGTGTCCAGCATCTCTCCCATGTCATTCACTGTTGCGGAGTCTTCATCTGTTGGCTGGGACGTAACCCACGTAGACTGATGCCGAGCGTGGGTACTGAAGCAATCCGGTTCCTCCTCTCTCCCGTCTGATGTGCTTTGTTGTGCCACATCGTAGTTAGTGTTTGTGTCTGGTTGTTGTGCCTCAAGGTTCTCTGCATGCACGGGCTCCATCTCCTGCGACTCCACAGTGGCCTCCGGCTGGGCAGGGATCTGAGGCAAGTCCTGCCACTGCCCCCCTCCTGGGCAGCTAACTTCCTATGTGCACGGAGTGGATTGTTTGATGTTGGTGTCGCCCTTTATACTCTCGTCCCACACCACATTGTCATCATAGATGTCCGTCATGTCCCAGTTGCCGCAACCGGACCATTCAAAGCCAGTGCTGTCATGGAAATTGAAGCCCAATCTGTAGAAGAGATCACATCCCATAATGTTGTCACCGTGCGTAGAAACTTGGAAAGTGAAGTCATACACAATCTTAGACTTATAGTAAACCGTTAGCTCGACTGTCCCTACATTACTGAGTCCGTGACCGCCATATCCGTACAGTTCCGCTGGGTTCTTCTTTATTTTGTGATTGGGGAAAAATTTCTTCATTGTGGCCCAGTTTAACATTGACCTAACCGCTGCTGTGTTGGGCAGTAGCGGTATAGCCACACCATCTAATTCAACCATGCTGTATGCATAAGCATTGATTTCAGGACTTACCGTGCGGATGGTGGTCGCTGGCGGGCAGCTTTGCTTGCTTGGCAGGGTCCACGGCACCGGCAACAAGCACACTGGCAAAATGGTTAAAACGTCCACACTTGTTACAGCGCTGTCCTCTTGCTGGGCAAAAACGTGCTCTCTCATGGTGCTTTGAGGAACCACAGCTGCCACATGCGGGGCCTCTTGGAGTGGTCCTTCAGTTAACGGCATTCATCTCGTACTCATCTGCCTTGTCTTCATATCCCTCAGTGCCCACCGCGTTGGCTAATGTCTTCTGTCCTGGTAGCTTCTGTTATTGGCACCCACCTAGCTCCGATGCTAACTTCTCTGCTGACTTAAGCTGGAACGCTAGCTCTATCGCGCTAGCTACCGTCATGTCGTTTGGGACCATTAGCATCTTAGCCCTTAGCCTTGGGTTACTCGTGTGTTCCGCTAACTGGTCCCGCACCATCTTCTCCTCTAACAGTCCAAAGCAGCACATGCCAGCAAGATGTCTTAAATCAGCGACGAATTGCAGGGTGGACTCAACAATTCCCTGTTGCCTCTGACGGAATCAAATTTGTCATGCGATCACATTGTCCGGTAGCAAAGTAGCTAGCTAGTAGCTCAACAGCATCCACATACGAGTCAGTCGGACCAAGCGTGTGAAAAATCCTCTGACCTTCGATGCCCAGGTTGTGAACAAGTAGTGCCCGCTTCCTTATTTTATCAGGTTTTCCCAGGTCCAATGCTGCAACCTAGGTCTCAGACGCATCTAGCCAACGTGGTCACAGGATGTCTGGTTCGCCTGAGAACTTGAGGAAAGGCCTTAGCGGTCTTAAGCATGCTTCCATGGTTCGTAAAGTGTCGTCACCAAATGTTATGCCCATAAACCTGGAATGAAGACGGCTGACGATACTGTGCTGGAACTGAACTTTATTACACGTTTAATAAGTACACTGCACACTTAACACTCCGTTATATTCCTGAGGACAAGCCATAGCTAAGAGAGCCATGAGATGGATGACTCTCCCCTATATATGGTGGTCATCATGCCGCTCATTGTAGTAAATCCCATCACTACAGTGTTTACGTCTTCGCTACGTGGGCAGAGAGGAAGCACATGTCCAGAACTTGGCATAGGAGCATTGACTGACCGTCTAATTTTCTGAATTTTGTCAGTAAAGAAAAGGGCAAAGTCACTACAGGCACAGTTGGATAGAAGTTCAGGAGCTACTGACACAGAGGGATTTGTTAGCCTATCAACAGGTGTGAACAAGGTGCGCGCATTATTGTTTTTAGCAATGATGTTAGAATATGCTTGCCTTGCATTTCTCAACTCCAAATTATAGATGCTCTATCTCTCATTATAGATTTCATAATGTACCTGTAATTTAGTTTTTTGTCACCTGCGTTCAGCTTTTCGACACTCTTTTTTTCAGCTTCTACTAGTTTGGCATTTCTCCATGGAGGATTCTTTTTAATAGTGACAACCTTCACCTTGATGGGAGCAATGGCATTGATAATATTTGTAATTTTACCATTGAAATTTTCCACAAGCTCATTTACTGAAGGTGATGGGGGTGGGGGGTGAGGAAGAGAAAGCCTGAATGAATGTTTCACTGGCATGATCACAGATGTACCGTTTTTTGATGACCTCTGTCCGGATATTTCTGTTGAAATTAATAGCACTCTCAAAGAAAACACAAGAATGGTCAGACAGGGCAACGTCCATCACCATAACCTTAGAGATGTTCAAACCTTTGGAGATGACCACGTCCAGACTGTGTCCCTTGTTGTGTGTTTTTTCTGTTAGATGCTGAGTCAGTCCAAAGTTATCAAGGACACAACACAATTCTTTGGTCCCTCTGTCCTGAGGATTGTCAACATGGATCTTAAAATCACCAACAATAACTACACAGTCAAAGTCAACACAGATAATAGACAGCAGCTTTGTAAAATCATCAAAAAAAACTTAGTCGTCGGCCTCCGTCGGTCTATGATGACCATGGAAGAGAATCCTAAACGTCTACTCTGCTGGAACAGCACCGCCTGTGGCTGAACAGGCCGATGCGCGAATGGCAGTCCCTGTCACACAGGTCGCACTTGTGGGTGGTCTCCGTGCTGCTGGGTCTGTGGCGGTTCTTCCTGCGGGTCCTTTTTTCATCTGCAGCAGCAGTCAGTCTCTCTTCACCCGCCTTGAGCTGTCTGGTCAGGGTGCCTCTCCATTTGGAGCGGTCCGTTGCAAGGTCCTCCCAGCGCTCTGTGTTGATCTCCAGGGCCTTCATGTCTCTCTTGCAGACGTCTCTAAAATGCAGCTGTGGGCGGCCAACGTCTCTCTTGCCAGTTGCCAGTTCTCCATAGAGGACGTCTTTGGGGATTCTGCCATCCTTCATACGGTGAACGTGGCCTAGCCAGCGGAGCCTGCGCTGTCTGAGTAGAGTAAACATGGAGGGAAGGCCAGCGCGGGACAGAACTTCTGTGTTGGGCACTTTGTCCTGCCAGGATATGTCCAGGATGTGGCGAATGCAGCGCAAGTGGAAGGAGTTCAGTCTCTTTTCCTGCCGGGCGTATGTTGTCCACGTCTCACTCCCATAGAGCAGTGTGCTGATGACGCAGGCGTTGTACACTGCCATCTTCGTCTTGACAGAGAGTTTGGGATTCTCCCACACTCGTGTGGTGAGGCGAGCGAGTGTGAAGGCTGATTTTCCAATCCTAACTAACTAACTAACTAACCTGCACTTATATAGCGCTTTTCTAGTCACAAAGACCACTCAAAGCGCTTTCATTAATACTAACCCTCTATTCTAAGGGCCTATAGGAAACAGATATCTAGGGACAATTTAGAACAGCCAATTAACCTAACATGCATGTCTTTGGCATGTGGGAGGAAACCGGAGAAATCCCGGAGTAAACCCACGCAACACGGGGAGAACATGCAAACTCCACACAGATCACTGTTGGTCGGGGGCTGGGATCGATCCCACGATCCCCACAATCCCCCGGCCAAGGGTAAACTGTGCTGCCGCAGTGCTAACCACTGCGCCACCGTGCAGCCCATCTTTGTATCAAGGGAGAGGTTGTTGCTGATCGTGGACCCCAGGTACGTGAACTGATTCACGACCTCCAGCTCGTAGTCGTCAATGGTGATGGTTGGTGGTGCTTCCGTGCCTTGCGCCAAGACGTTAGTCTTCTTCAGGCTGATGGTAAACCCGAAGTCCTTGCATGCCTGGGAGAAGCGGTCCATAAGGGTCTGAAGCTCCTGCTGTGTGTGGGTTGCGACTGCAGCGTCATCTGCGAACAGCATGTCTCTGATTAGAGCCTCGCGTACTTTGGTTCTGGCTTTCAGGCGGGCGAGGTTGAAAAGCCTGCCGTCAGATCTTGTGTGCAGGTAGATTCCCTCTGTTGCTGTGCTGAAGGCATGCCTCAGGAGCATAGCAAAGAAAATCCCAAAGAGGGTTGGCGCAAGTACACAGCCCTGTTTCACTCCGCTGTGTATGTTGAAAGGCTCTGAGACGTTGCCATTGTGCTGCACTATCCCCTGCATGTTGGTGTGAAACAATTCAATGAGGCTTTGCAACTTTGGTGGGCATCCTATCTTTGGCAGGATCTTGAAAAGGCCCTCTCTGCTGACCAGATCGAACGCTTTTGTGAGGTCGATGAAGGCGACGTACAGGGGCATGTTCTGTTCTCTGCATTTCTCCTGGAGTTGGTGGATGGAGAATATCATGTCTACCGTCGATCGCTCAGCGCGGAAGCCACACTGAGACTCGGGGTAGACACGTTCGGCAAGACGAACGAGAACAACTCGTGCGTAGACTTTGCCAACAACGCTGAGGAGGGAGATGCCCCTGTAGTTGTTGCAGTCGCTTCTCTCCCCTTTGTTTTTGTAGAGGGTGATGATCTTGGCGTCCCTCATGTCCTGTGGTACGGCACCTTCCTTCCAACACTGGCAGAGGACGTCATGCAATGGCAGCAGTAGGGCGGTCTTGCAGTGCTTGATCAGGTCGGGGGGTATGCCGTCGTTGCCGGGTGCCTTGCCAGCGGCCAAGCTATCAATGGCCTTGCTGAGTTCGTCGATGGTTGGCTCGGCGTCAAGTTCGTCCATGGATGGCAGGCAGTCGATGGCATCAAGGGCTGACGGTGTCACGGTGTTCTGTCTGGAGTAGAGGTCGGAGTAGTGTTCCACCCATCTCTCCATCTGCTTGTTCTTTTCTGTGATCATCTCCCCAGTGGAGGATTTGAGGGGGGCCGTCTTGCTCTGAGCCAGACCAAGTGCTTTCTTGATGCCATCGTACATACCACGGATGTTCCCTGTTATGGCAGCGGTTTGAATGTCTTGGCTGAGCTGAGTCCAGTACTCGTTGGCACAGCGCCGAGCAGTCTGCTGAACTTTGCTTCTCGCAGCCCTGAGAATCTGGAGATTCTTCTCATTTGGGTACTTCTTGTACTCAGCAAGTGCTGAGCGCTTGGCTTCAATGACGGGGGTCATCTCGGTCAACTTGGCATCAAACCAGTCCTGTGACTTCGAGGTTTTCCTCCCAAAGGTAGCCAAGGCTGTGTGGTGGATGGTGTTTCGCAGCTCTTCCCACTTCTGCTTTGCAGATTCTCCTTCTTGTGGTACACCAAGTTCCTTCTCAAAAGTGGAGGCAAACTGCTCAACAAGTTCTGGTTGAGCCATCTTGCTGGTGTCAATCCGTGCCTTTCCAGGTTGTCTAGCACGATGGAATTTCTTCAGCTGCAGCTTGACCTTGCAACACACCAATGAATGGTCTGTGTCGCAATCTGCACTCTGGAACGAACGAGTGATTAGCACGTTCTTCAGTGAGGTGCGCCTGGTCAGGATCAAGTCCAGCTGGTGCCAGTGCTTTGAGCGTGGATGTTGCCAGGAAACCTTGTGTTGGGGCTTGGTCTTGAAGAACGAGTTTGTGATGCACAGATCGTGATATGTGCAGAACTCGAGCAGCCGCTGTCCGTTGTCATTCATTCTGCCCACGCCAAAAGGTCCAAGACAGGAGGGCCAGGAGTCGTGGTCAGCACCCACTCTGGCATTGAAGTCTCCAAGGAGAATGAGTTGTTCAGAGTTGGGGACGATCCTGACAGTTGTTGCGAGATTCTCGTAGAACTCGTCTTTTGCCTCTGGTGTGGCTGTCAGTGTTGGGGCATACACACTGACGAGGGTGACTGGGCCTTGAGTGGTGTTCAGGCGGAGGGTGAGGAGTCGTGCAGAGCCAGTGCTACTCGGTTCCACCATCTTCAGCAAGGTGTTCTTCACTGCAAAGCCCACTCCGTGTTCCCTGTGTTCGTCACTGCCCTTTCCCTGCCAAGAGAACGTGTAGTCCTTCTCTCTGTGTGCCTGCGTCAGCCAACCGTGTTTCCTGGAGAGTGGCAATATCCCCTCCCAGTCTCTTCAGCTCATTATTGATGATGGCAGTCTTCCTGGTGTCGTTGATGTCCTTGAGGTTAGTAGCGAGTCCTGTCATCATAGTGCGGACGTTCCAAGTTCCCAGTTTTAGAGTTGGTCTCTTTTGTTTTATTGTCTTGCCTGGTGCAAAAGTTCTCAGCCTGCTGTTCGGACTTCTCCTCATCCCCATGCACCCAATGAGGAAAGCAAGCTGTGGCGGGACATCACCTTATTGGCTGGGGGCTGCCCAGCTTGAGGCGGGCGGTAGCTGTCCAGTGAGATCCGATGATCCCTCCCACCGTCGGGAATAACCCCTGGCGCTGAGCTATACGCCAATTGAGCGGTGGCTTGTAACCGGTAACTGTCATTCCCCGTGTTTTGTCTACGCCAAAGGCGAAGCTGGAGTGTCCTCTCCAGTGATCCGGTGTTCTACCTTCCAGCGTTGGGCGTTGGTAGGATTCAAGCCTGGGCAGGAAGATATGGAGGATAAGATATTGCCCATGCAGCATGTCCCCTCTCTCCACGTCACTGATGAATCCAAAGGAACAACAGGGCTGCTACAGTTTGGCACCAGCGCCGTTGCAGGAGCTGCCAGAACGATGTTGAGCACAACATAGAACTGCCTTAGGGGCTCCGACTCCGGATTTTTCCTCAGGGTTGACTCCCGAAGCCTTTCCCGTGACCGGGTATGCCGCAAGGCAGCGGAGGTTTGAAATCAGGGTTTACCTTCCCCTAGATGGGCTACCTTCCCAGGTTGACGAGCCACCATCTACCCGAAGCATCTGGTTTTAAGGCGCCAGAGATCCGCCCTCGCCCCTTCTCCTATTAGTAAAAGCAGTTCCGCCGGGCTTAGAGACTAAACCACACGGGCAGGCTAGGAGTTGGACTTAGTTGTCAGAGGCTTTTTGAGACGCACGCCATAAGGAGCATTTTATGAGCACTGGGAGCTTAACCCCAGTGCCGCTCCTGGCTATGACAACCTTGGAACCATCAAAAAAAAGTTGCATGGTATTTACAGTGGTGTGAAAAAGTGTTTGCCCCCTTCCTGATTTCTCATTTTTTTGTATGTTTGTCACACTTAAATGTTTTAGATCATCAAACAAATTTAAATGTTAGACAAAGATAACACAAGTAAACACAAAACACAGTTGTTAAATGAAGGTGTTTCTTATTAAGGAAAAAAAAATCCAAACCTACATGGCCCTGTGTGAAAAAGTGATTGCCCCCTAAACCTAATAACTGGTTGGGCCACCCTTAGCAGCAACAACTGCAATCAAGCATTTGCTATAACTGGCAATGAGTCTTTTACAGCACTGTGGAGGAATTTTGGCCCACTCATCTTTGCAGAATTGTTGTAATTCAGCCACATTGGAGGGTTTTCGAGCATGAACCACCTTTTTAATGTCATCCCACAGCATTTCAATCGGATTCAGGTCAGGACTTTGACTAGGCCATTCCAAAGTCTTCATTTTGTTTTTCTTAAGTCATTCAGAGGTGGACTTGCTGGTGTGTTTTGGATCATTGTCCTGCTGCAGAACCCAAGTGCGCTTCAGCTTGAGGTCATGAACAGATGGCCGGACATTCTCCTTGAGAATTTTTTGGTAGACAACAGAATTCATGGTTCCATTTACCACAGCAAGTCTTCCAGGTCTTCAAGCAGCAAAACAGCCTCAGGCCATCACACTACCACTACCATATTTTACTGTTGGTATGATGTTCCTTTTCTGAAATGCTGTTACTTTTACACCGGATGTAATGGGACACACACTTTCCAAAAAGTTCAACTTTTGTCAGCTAAACCTGGAGACAATTAGCCTTGATACACACGTAGCAAAAGAACTTACGTATAGAGTAGAGAGCTGAATGCAGGCAGGTGGTTGAAGATAGTACGGTGCTGCGCTAGGCAAAGGAGTGCAGCCCCTTAAATAGCAATCAGAACCCATTAACAAAACAAACAGCAGGTGTGGGTACCTGAACGGGCAGGAGAAGGGCGATGATACAGGATTGGGATCAGCTGAGGCAGTGAGAGGGAGGCAAACCCACACTGACAGCTGACAGGAAATGCCCCATGAAGCTTCATGCCCCTGACAGCTGTCAACAGTAAAAAGAACAATACTGGGAAATAAAGAATAAAAATAACATGTCAAAGTATAATTATAACTATTCACAAAATGAATAAAACTATAACATAAACACAAACAGAAAAATGGCAAGAAGAACAATAACACATAAACCCAAAAGGCGTAAGTGCAACAGATAAGTAAATAAGCAGAGAAAGCCATGAGACTGAGTCTAGCGGAGAGTTCCAGCACTCGGCTCATGACAGTGTTCACTACTAAGCGTACCAAAAAGAACTTTAGCAACACGTGTTGCAAATGCTTACAACTATTTTGCAAATGTTTGCAACTTTTTGTGGGAAAATACATCTGGCAAAAAAAAACTGACCATATTAAAAAGTTTTTGGTGACAAGAAAAACTGTTTGGGACCTTAAAAACTATTTGCGAACTGTTTGGCATCCTTTTATGAACCCTGACAAAACCCAAAAATCGTCATGTTTTCCAGCATTGGCCTTTCTGTGAGATACAGGAGTGAATGATCAAAAACAAAAAGGTCTCCTCTCCTACTCAGCCACTGTTGTCTTGTTCAGTCAGGACTGTCACAGGATTGTGTAACATTCCTCTTACCTTTGCTGGAAATGTCAAAAATAGAAGAGGGTCATACCTTTCTAGTACAAATATTTCATAGAAAACTTAATTGTTTAAATAATAAGACGACCATTCTCAAAGACTACAACAAGACTGTGCAATCTTTTGTTCAAGGACTTGTGGAAAAAATGTGCCTCATTATGATTTTATTCAAGCAACACACTGACATCTTGTTAAGATAACTGATCCACTAGATTATCTTAAAGACATCATGCATATCATTTTAGACTTAGTCTCCACCTGCAGAGCGAGACTCCCTTCTTTGATGCAGGCTGCATTGTTGATAAAGTCTCAAAAGAGACAGGCCTAAACCATCAAAGAAATCCACTACCCCTATGAAACAGACAAAAGCCTTTCATGTGCCATTCTAAGAAGCCACGGTGGGATCTGGATTATTTATAAAACATATTTGCCTGTGTTTCACAACCTTTCATAATTGGCAACACAGCTTGTGTGGAAAAAGATGGTTTCAAAAATCATAATTTTAGTTTATTCAGGAAGATTGCACTGCTGCACTTACCTGTAAAAAAAAAAAAACAAACAAGCACAGTTTTGTGAAAAAAATATGTATTTTTATATTGAATTATTTCCACAGACTGTAGTTCTGCTGTGCACCCATGAAATGTAACACAAACATTCAGGTCTAAAGCTGGCAATTAAGAGAAATTATTTGAAAAAAATGCAAAAAAAAATGCTATATAGAAAGAGCTTCAGTTAGCCATGATCACTAATGATTTATCCTCATCATACCATAATCATGGTAATAAAAAGAATTTCCACAGCCGACATTTTGTCCTATCAAAAGAAAGCATAATTGTGCCTGGGTGCAAAGGAGGCATATGGTAATCACTCATCATGTCTGTGTATGCATGTATTTGTCTGTCTGTCTGTTACCAGCTTTTCAGCTCACCTGCTCAAAATCAAGTGGAACTAAAGGCTTGTATCGTTGTATCCCCTTATTTTCTCAACTTTTAATTTGCCAGAATTTTGAGATAAGGTTTTGTTTTCAAAATAAACGCAAATTTAACTCACCACCGCCGTCAACAATAGAGCTGTGGAAAAAGGTATTGTAATAAGTATGCCGGGCCACTAGAGGCAGCAGTGCAACTTTTTTACAGCCCATGGATGACTTCCTAAACATGGCGGACCACAGCTGAGCGAAGGAAAAACACCTTTCAAAGTAAGTTTTTTGCTTAAATTATGCAGTGATTTCAATATTAAAACACTAATAACTCCTGCAACTGCAACATTTGATTCTTTTTTTTTTTTTTGTAACTTAGATTTTTATTCATTTTTCATCATATATATTGCATTTAGATCACAGTCTACATTTAAAAACAAAGGGGCTAGAGTAAGAAAGAAAAAAAGGGGGAAAAAAGGGGGGGGGACAAATGTTGGAGCGTCAAGTTTTTAGTTTCCATCTCTTAATTCTTCTGGTTTTTCCAGCGTCTTTGGTTATTCTTTCAATTTCTGTCTCGTTGTTGCACTTTGTAGTGTGTCCATTTCCGCCATTTTTTTCCCCATAGTCCTTCTTGCATTCTTTGTCGATATGTTAGTTTTTCCATCATACGTATGTCCTCAACAATGTCAGTCCATTGTTCTTGGTCAGGAAGAACTTCTGATCGCCATTTTTTTTGTGATTGTTTTTTTACATGCAATCAACAAGATTTTAACTAGATATCTGTCCTCAGCCTGTATTACATTGTCTCTTTTAAGATCACATAAGTACATCAGGTTACAGCTCATTGGTATATTATATCCTAATATCCTCTGTATTGTCACATGTATAGATTTCCAGAATGATGAGATTTTGCTGCATTTCCAAAACATATGTGAGTGGTCTGCATTTTGAGCCCCACTTCCCCTCCAGCATAAAGATTGGGTATTTGTATATTTTCCTTGAATCTGTGGTGTAATGAAAAAGCGAATCAGGTTTTTCCATCCAAATTCCCTCCATGTCCTTGAATTTGTTGATGTGTGTTGTGTTTTCCATATTTCCTGCCAGCTTTCTTCTGTTATGTTTAAATTTAGCTCTTTCTCCCATTTCTCCTTTATATAGTTACTTGAATGTTTGTTTGCCATAAGTTTCTGATACAGCTTTGAAATAATTCTTATTTTATTTCCTGTATATGAGCTTAAAATGAATTGTATAATCTCGCTCACATCTGTTTGGAGGTTATGCCTAATCTTCTTCATATAATAGTCTCTCATCTGCAGATATCTGAAGAATTCCGATCTTTCTAGTTTAAATTTTCTTCTGATGTTTACAAAACTCCCAAGATCTTTTTTTTCCGATATTGCCCCATGCTGTGATTCCCTTGTTCACCAGATTTTTGTATCCCCTATCTTGCTTTGCCGGTTCAAACTGACTGTCAAATGCTACCCATTTCAATAGTTTTATGTCTTCCTTTATATTATACTTTTGTACTATTTTATACCACAGTTCCAAAGTAAATTTAGTGATTGGGTCTATTTGTTTGATTTGTTTATATGCATCTTTATCTCCTGTTATGCTTTGTACTGGGAGTCCCTCAATTTCCTTTTCCATTTCTTTCCATTTTGCCTCATATCCTTCGTCGCATCAACATATGATATATCTTATTTGTGCTGAGTAGTAATATTCCTTTAGACTCGGTAGGCCCATGCCTCCTTTCTCTTTTGGTAACTGGAGAGTTTTATATTTCACTCTTGGCTTTTTACCTCCCCAAACAAATCTCGATAACATCCTGTCCCACTTTGAGAACTGGGCACCTGGAATCTCTGTTGGTAGAGCCTGGAAGAGGTAAAGTAATCTAGGTTGTATGCTGATTTTGACTGTCTCAATTTTTGAATTCAGATCCATATTTAAGATTGACCATCTATCAATATCTTTTTTTATTTCTTGTTCCAACCTATCATAGTTTGCTTTATAGATTTTGCTTAGATCTTTAGGTATGTTCACTCCAAGGTATTTTATTTCTTTTTGTTTCGAGTTTAGTTTGATCTTATCAGTTATCTGGTTTAGAGGGTTATAGTGGAATGTCAGTATTTGTGTTTTTGTTATGTTTATCTTGTATCCTGATAATTTTCCAAAATTTTCTATCAAGTTCATCATTTCCATTATTGATTCATCTGGTTGTTCAAGGTAAACTATAATATCGTCTGCAAATAGCCCAATCTTGTGTTCCGCTCCCTTTATTGTTACACCTTTTAATTTCTTATTTTGTCGTATCGCTTGAGCCAGTGGCTCTATGAACAGAGCAAACAAGGTGGGCGATAAGCAGCATCCCTGCCTGGTTGATCTTTGTATATTTACTTTGTCTGTTAAGCTACCGTTTATCTTGATTCTTGCCACAGGTTCTTGATACAGCGTCCTTATGCATTGTACTGATTTTTCGTTAAATCCAAAGCGTTCCAGCACACTATATAGGAATTTCCGGTTAACCCTGTCAAATGCTTTTTCTGCATCTAAACTCATTATTACTGCGCTTTTCTTTTCTTTATGTATTTGATTAATTATATGTATTGTTCTCCTGATATTGTCATGTGTTTGGCGTCCCTCTATGAAACCAGTTTGATCATCTTCTATCAATTCCGTCAAGAATGTCTTTATTCGTTTACATATAATTGTTGTATATATTTTATAATCCACATTTAATAAAGAGATTGGTCTATAGTTTCCACATTGTTCTCCGTCTTTCCCTGGCTTTAAAATAACTGAAATAATGGCTTCGTTCCATGATGGAGGTATTTTGTTGTTGTTCAACGTCCAATTAAATGACTTTAGGAGCTGTGGCGTGAGTTCTTCTATAAACAGTTTATAAAACTCAGATGGGTATCCATCACTACCTGGTGATTTACCGTTTTTAAGTGGCTTAATCACATCTCTAATCTCTTGTGTTGTTATTTCTGCTGTTAGCTTTTCATTTTGTTGATTTCCTATTGATGGCAAGTCCAATGTGCATAGAAATTTTTTAATATCCTTAGTATTTGTTTCTTCAGGTTGCGAGTATAGTTCTTGATAGAAATTATGGAATATTTCTTCGATGTTTTCTGGGTTAACTGTGGTTTTATTTGTGATGGGGTCTTTAATCTTATATACATTATTCACTGTTTGTTGTTTTCTTAACCGTTTTGCCAGCAGTTTTGTGGCTTTTGGTCCCGTTTCATAATATTTTTGCTTTAGATATCTATTTTTCCTTTCAATTTCATCTATTTATGTTTCTTTTATCTTTATTTTTTCTTCTTTAATTTCTTGGTATATTTTTGGGTCATTTGTGTTTTGATGTTTACGTTCTAATTCCCTCAGTCTCTCACATCTTTGTTCATATGTTTCCAGTTTAGACTTATTTGCTTTTCCTGTTTCAACAATTAATTTACCTCTTAACACGGCTTTTAGTGCATCCCGTAGTATTGTTGGGTCCACTTCTTCATTGTCATTCTCTTGGATATACTCGTTTATGTTTACTTTTATTCTTTCTTTCATTTTCTCATCATTTAACAGTCCTACATTAAGTTTCCATGTTGTTTGTCGTTTTCTATTGTTTAAATATATTTCCATGTATATAGGATTATGATCTGATATTTCTGCCCCTCCAATCCGACAATTTCTCACCCTGTGTCTGTCACCTTCATTCATAAGGAGTAATCTATTCTAGAGTGTACTTTATGGACTGCTGAATAATGTGTATAGTCTTTTTCAAGTGGGTGCAGGTCCCTCCATATGTCTACCATACCCATTTCTGCCAGTGAGGTTCTTATGAACTTTGTTACATGTTTTTTTGTCTTCACAACACTTGTTGTATCAACTTCATGATCCATGACAGCATTTAAGTCTCCTCCACAAATTAGGACTCCTTCACTGTGTGTTGCTATGAGATCAAACAGATGTTGAAAAAAACCCTTGTCACTTTCTGGTGGGGCATAGATGTTCACTAATGTGATCTGCATACCATCTGTTCTTCCCTTTATTATTACATACCTGCCTTCTTTATCCTGGATTTCTTGTTCACATTCAAATTGTATTTTATTTGAAATTAGTATCATAACCCCCCTTTTATTTCCTCCCTTAAATGAACTGTAGTAGGAGTTCTTATAGCCAGATCTCTTTAGTTTCACATGTTCTGTCTTGCTCAAATGTGTCTCTTGCATAAATATAATTTCGGCTTTTTCCTTCTTGAATTTTCTTATTATTCTTTCCCTTTTAACAGGTGAGTTCAGACCATTCACGTTTAGTGTCATTATCTTAAGATTTTTACCCATATTCATGTTTTTCCATTTTTTTAACTTGTGCTCCTAGCCCCTTTAACAACAAAAATAACACATATTTATATAAAAACACATTAAAAAATCTCGACCTCTGTACTTTGGGCCTTTCTTCTGCCCACTGCTCCCTGTTGGTGGGTGGAGGGATTGTCCTCACCGAGTGAGGGGCCCTCCCTAGACCTGTATTTACTATCCAAGTAATAGTCATTAGTCTAGAAATGTCCAACAAAAATCATTTAAACCTCTCCTAACCGTTTGTTTCTCTTTTACCTTGTCTTCTTGGCCTTCATTTCTTCTGTGCCTTTCTTAATCTTTGTTATAATCTAGGCTTTCAGTTGAAAGCCTTGCAGTTTTTCCTGGGCCCGCTGCTCCACGTCTCCTCCCTTCTTCTGCCGCTCACTCGTCTCCACTCCGGCTGTCGTGATGCGTTCAGTGCCGCCGCTGCTCCAGCCGCTTCCTCCGGCACGCTCACCACAAAGCCCCGCTCCATCATGTCCCGCGCTGCCTCTCTGGCCGTGTTGTAGGTTTTTACGCTGTCCTCCCAATGAATCCTCATCTTCGTTAGCGGCGTTTGGAATCTAATTTTTTTCTCTTTCAGCGTTTTTTTAATGTTGGCATATTTCTTTCGTTGCTGCACAATTTCTGTCGGGTAGTCATGATCAAAGAATATCTGCTTGTCGCCGATTCGTATCTTTTTTTTCCACGCTTGTGTCAGGATTCTTTCCTTTACATCATATTTCAGAAAGTTTACCACAACTGGCCTGGGTGGAGAGTTTGGTTTCGGGTTCTGTGCCGAGGCTCTGTGCGCTCATTGAATCTGCAGATCCGCTTCACCGGGCAGCTCCAGCTCTTTTTTTAAGAACTGATCCATGAATTTTGTCATCGAGTTGCCGTCAATGCCCTCCGGGATCCCGAAGATGCGTATATTGCTCCGTCTGGACCTGCTCTCCAGGTCGGTTATTTTTTCCTGCATCCTCTGCGTTTGCGCCGTCAGGGTCTGTAGCTGCTCGCTTGCCTCGCTCTTCCAGTCTTCCAGCTCCGATATTCGGGCCTGTGCTTCTGTCATACACGCCCGTTGAGAGCGCAGCTCCTCCATGTTTTCTGCTAGCTTGCGCTCCATTTCTCTTCGGAGGCCCATAATTTCCTCCTTCATCTCTTTTTTCAGCTCCTCCTTAAGAGCCGCTAAATCCTGTTGGAGTTGTCGCTTGAAGTCTTTTAACTCTTTACCTAAATTGGCGATGCCAGTGTTCATGGTATCAAGTTTGGCGTCCTCCATTTTCCCTGCTGCAGTCACCTCGTTTTTTTGGGCCCCGTGTTCAGCGATTTCTCCTGCGTTGTTGAAGAGGAATTCTTTAATTTTACCCTGCTTTTGTCCGTGTGCCCGGCTCCTTCGTGTTTTCATCCCTTGGTTTATTGATCCGTTTATGTCGAGTTGGCCATTTACCGATGATTTTTAATCCGGCTAGGGAGAGCTCTCTGTTTAAGCGTTATGTCTCTCCTCCATCATCCCGGAAGTCCAACATTTGATTCTTAAAGCTTGTTATGTCACATTATTTTTCTCATGGGTAAAAATTATAAGTCCCACATTCCTTGCCTCTAAAACATGCTGGACCACAGCGGATAGCTGAGCGAAGGGAAAAAAAAAAAACTTTCAAAGTAAGTTTTTTGCTCAAATTATTCAGCGATTTCAATATTAAAACACTAATAATGCCTACAACTGCAGCATTTGATTCTTAAAGCTTATGTTTCGTCACATCATTTTTCTTCCATTGTCCAATCTTTTGTCCATACTGGGGGCTGCTTGGTTCCATTCATTATGCCTTGGTGGAAACCAACTTAGGCATACCATAATCACTACATGTGCCTGTGTGTATCTCTGTCTGTCTGTCTGTCACCAGCTTTTCAGCTCACCCAGACAAAATCAAGTGGAACTAAAGGCTTGTAGCTTTGTATTGTCATATTTTATCTAATTTTTACTAGGCAAAATTTCCAGATATGGCTTTGTTTTCAAAATAAACACAAATTCACCTCACCTTTACTATCAATGGAGATGGGGAAAAAAGGTATTGTAATAACTATGCCAGGCCAGTAGAGGTGGCAGTGTGCCTTTTTTACAGACCCCCCCCCCCCCCATGCCTCCCTGCCACAGGCACCGAGACTACAGCACCTTGGTGCTTTCATTAAAACTAAGTATACTAGCTATACTGTATATCACACACTCTTGCAAATTCCTAAAAATGAACAGCTTTAACTAAGTTTTCTCTGAAGGCAAGTCAAAATGTCTGCTTCTTTGTAATATGATATAGAGGGCTTCTCTAAGATACTGTATCTCCTTATGCATGTCTGATTTCTTTTCAGCATTTCTCCAGTTTTTAAACTGTTATGTTTAGTTTACAAGGACCCAAAACCAGACACAGTAAACAGTTCACCATAAAGATGCAAAGGTATGTACTGTATGTATTAACAAACTGATGGTCAGGGTGATTGCCTTCCTGTTGGGAATGGAGAGTAGGTAGGTGAGATGGTGGGTAGGCAGTTAAGGCAGTGAGTAACTGATCAGGGCATATTGTGTTTACTGTTGCAGAGGTGAAGGAGATCAAAGATGAGGTTAGAATTATCCTTACAGCAGGTTGAATGCAACATGGACAGGTAGGTGCGAGGTTTCTAGCAAGTATGATTTGAGTCCATTGTCCAGGTCTGGGGGAATGAGTGAAGATGATTTCCAGATATGTTTGCTTACTTGTGTTTTCCAGGTGGAGCAAGATGACCAGAGGAAGGAGAGATGATCTGGGAGATTTCCAGAGACCAGACGATCAATCATTTAAGATTAAGGATACCGAGTCACAATCCAATACTCACATTTTCCAACAACATATTCTTGCAGACTACACACCACTAAGTGCATAGTCATTTTTTAAAAATTGTGTATTTGCTAGACACCTCAGTACTCATGTATTTAACACAGCAGACATGTTGACAAGACATTTTCTGCTGCAACTCTGTATAGCTGCTGTATTATGGTGAGGCTGATTCAAAACAACTGAGACTTGAATGGAGATGAACCCAGTGACCCCTGATACCAATCAGGTCACAAAAGCATTGATAGGGTTCCTGATCCAATACTTACGATTGGATCATCCCTAGTTGTGATCACTTTGATATGAAATCTACAGTGGATTTCAAGTTTTCACGTAGAATGAACATTAACTTTTGAGTCAAACCAACCCAACTTTCACAGCAGCAAGGTACCTTGCTCTACTGCAAATAGAGGTGCATGTGAACCTGTTCCTTAATTCCCCTCAACTGCAAAAACCCAGATAAAACTATTAATGCTGACATTATAGTTGACTTCAACTGATGATGAATTTAACCTTGGCCCTGGGTGTGGCGTTGTAAAACTACAGGTTTGGTCAGCGTCGGCGTGATGACACAGCCGCTTGGCGACGTCATTACGCCAAGCATATACTGTACGTAACTGCAGGGGACAGCCATCTTACGGCCTCTTTTCGACCCGCCAGGATAGCGCTCAGCCTCCCAACAACTGTCTGTAGCCATTATATAGCTTTGTGTTATAAAGTTTGTGTTCTCAGCAAACGCCACTCTCTGTCGGTCCTTCCCAAGTTTCCAGACATAACATTTGGTGATGAGAGTAAACCATGGAAGTGTGTTTGAGGCCACTACAACCGTTTCTGGAAAACCCCGGTGAGCTGCGCATACCGTGGCCATGCTGGCTCGATGCTTATGAGGCCTAGGTATCGGCGTTGGACCTAGGTAAGCTGGACAAGGTGCGGAAGCAAGCTCTACTGATTCACAATCTGGGCATAGAAGGCCAACGTATTTTCCACACGCTAGGACAAAGAGAATCGTTTGCTGAGGCAGTCGACTTGCTAGCTAGCTACTTCACCACACCGGACAACGTGTTGGTGTGGCACATTAGGTTCTGCCAACGGCAACAAAAGGCTGGAGAGACAACACAACAATTCATCACGGACCTTCGCCACCAAGCTAGCATGTGCAGATTCAGTTTGTTGGAGGATGAAATAGTGCGGGACCAGTTGGCCGAGCACACTAGCAACCCGTGGCTGCAGACGAAGATGCTAACAGCACCAAACGACATGACGCTAGCTAACACCATCAATCTAGCATTACAGCTAGAGTCCACCGACAGGTTAGCATTGGAGCTAGGTGTGCAGCAACAATAACAACAGCCAAGCCACACACCGCTAGCACACATAGTAAAACAGTAAATGGTATTCACTTATATAACGCTTTTTCTCATCTCTAGATGACCAGGTCAGGTCAGGTCAGGCATTGGTTTGCTTGCTATCGGATAACCATGAAAACCGGTACCACCTGTCTCATGGGTCGGGCCGTTGGCAACTCAACCGGCAGCCCCACCCTTCCGAGGGTGTGGAGGGTGAAACTGGGCCTCCTGGCAGAACTAAAAACAATATCTGTCACAGGTCTGTGATGGACCACTCCCAGTTACACGGGGTGAGACTGGACATCCTGGCAGATAAGCACATCTGTTGCAAGGCCTGTGGTGGACTTTTGCCAGTCGGTGTATTGTGACATGCACTACACAAAGGGCAGAGATAAACAAACCTATCATCTGGTCAGTCACTGCAACAGATATTGGAGTCAGTTTGTCTTGGCCTGTTCCTGCCACTGATAATACCCCTAATTGCCAAGAATGTGCCGCTAGTCCAGCAAAAGTTAGTGGTGCTCAAATGCTTTGCAGGCAGTTAAATGAAATGGTCAGTCATAAAGCAACTCATACCAGCTTGGACGTTGCCTGGGTTAACAAGGTCAGGAATTCCTGGCAGCGGAGGGCAAAGGACAGAGCTGCGTGGAGGAATCTGATCAGACCTAAATGAAACAGTCATTGTCGCCCCCGACAGACTGCTGTGAAGTGAAGAAGAAGAAAGCTGATCAAAACGCTTTACAGATCCTGCTATCCACGCATTCACATACACATTCACACACTGATGGCAGCAGAGCTGCCATACACAGGCGTTGGCCTGACCCACCAGGAGCAACTGGGGATACAGTGTCTTGCTCAAGGACACTTCGACATGTAGACTGCAGACAGAGCAGGAATCGAACCACCGACCCTCCGATCAGTAGTCAGGCACACTACACCTGCGCCACAGCCACATACACAGTAAACACAGAGGAACCTGGTGACAAGGCAGGAGAGGCCAAAGGAAACACCGTGGGTCAGAAGAATGTTATGAGGCGCTTCTCATGTGGCAACTGTGGCTCCTCGATGCACCAAGAGAGTGCGTTCCTGCCTGGCAATAGGGCAACGATGTAAGCAATGCAGGAAATTCAACCACTTTTCTAAGACCAGACTCCCCAGGAGAGGGGGAGAAACCAGGTTGCTTCTGAATCCACCCCGGCACCAGACTCCAGGAGCCGCCGCTGAGCTGCAGGATGAAGAGTCCATGATTCAACAAAGTGTAGCAGAACCATCAGACACCTTCCAAATCCATGCCCAGTATCAGCCTCCAGGAGCAACCGCTGAGCCACAGGATGAAAGGTTCACGACCAAACAAAGCACAACAGAGCCACCGGACATCTTCCAAATCCGCAACTGGCATCAGCCTCCAGGAGCCGCCACTGAGATGCAGGATGAGGAGTCTGTGGCCCAACAGGATGCAGCAGAACCACTATGGCCTGGTGGATGCCCCACAGCAGACGTGAGAGTCACGGCATCACAACCACAACGCTGAATGCAGCCGAGCAGAGCGCCACTCGCGGTGGTGAACTGGGTTTGGGTCCACGAAACTGAACGCCCAGACCCGCAGCCGGCCTCAACACCATCTCCACCACTACCGCCATCCATCAAGATCACCACACAGCTGGGGCCAGCGACCTTCCATTTGGCAGATGGTTCGGTGTGGTACGCCAACCGCCTTCGCTGAGTTCGAGCAGCTGCCCCGGATGACATGGCCATGTGGGAGTTGACTTGCACAGTGTGGGACCCAGACTGGGATTTTGAAAATGACCATCTTGGTCCACCAGCCTCCGTACCTCCAGGAGTGCGTCCACCACGAGCTTGCCTCAGGGCCCTTCTGACTGAACTGTCTTCCTCAATAAAAGGACCGTTTAGCTAGGGGCATGGCTGCCAACGAACAGTGGCATAATAAACCACTTAGCCATGCTGGGCTACAAGTAGTCTACCCGCTGGCCCTAGCTAGTTTGGGGGTTCACTGTGTACCAAATTGGGGAGGGTTAATTCAGTCATGTATGTGTTGTTCCAGTGTTTCCGGGGGGGGGGGGGGGTTGAATGTGGTGTTGTAAAACTGCAGGTTTGGTCAGCATTGGCGTGATGATGCGGCTGCTTGATGACGTCATCATGCCGAGCATATAACTGCAGGGGACGGCCATCTTACGGCCTCTTTTCAGCCCGCCATGATAGCACTCAGCCTCCCAACAACTGTCTGTAACCATGATATAGCTTTGTGTAATAAAGTTCATGTTCTCAGCAAATGCCACTTTCTGCCAGTCCTTCCACAGTTTCCAGACATAACACTGGGTTGTTAGGGTCCGCAAATATCAGACTAAATAGTTTCCTCAGTTTCCAGCCCTGAATAAGGCAGGCACAACCAAGATGATTGGGCACCATGATTTCATCCCCCTGAGAGAGGCTGAATTCCTGTCACATCTTGAAGCATCTTAGCAAGAGGAAAATAAAACCTGCTTCTCACTCGTAGTGTGAACTATAGAAAATGGACAGTAAGTTGAATGGTCACAATTTTGGCACACAAGATGACCTTCAGCATGCACAGAAGTGGCACAAAGGGTGGGACTTCCAGAGAGCAAGAAAATTACCTTGACAGAAAGGTTATAAAATTTTAAAGGTACTCCTCTCAGGACGTTGACTGAGCCCCAGGTCCTCACTCTGATTTATTCTTGATTTTCCTTGTCACCTGAACTTGGGGTCCCAGCCCACATCCTCGCTTTGAGTTTGTGTCTTGGGATTTTCTGAATTTATTATTTGTTATTATAGTCATGATTCGGTTCGTGTTTTATATTTTCTTCTGTTTCGCCTTTGGTTTGATTATTATTACCATGGGTCTGGTTCAGTCATTATTGGTGGTGTTGTTGTTGTGGTCTTGTCGCCCCTGATCCTCTGCTCATGTTATGTGCATCCATCGTCTGTGATCATCTCTGCAGCCCCGCCCATCTTGTCTGTGACCACTCCCTGCTGCCTCTGTTTGCCCTGATTGTGTCCACCTGTTCTGTGTTTTGTTGATTGCTCCCTTGTCTATTTAAGTTTTGTTCCACCTCTGCTCGGGTTCCTTTGTCATGTTGGCATGATTACATGCTTCTGCCTTGTCTGTCTTCTGCCCTGTCTGTCCCATGTCCTGCTCTTGCCTTAGCTTTTGTTGCAGCTTCCGAGCTGCATTTATTATTTTTTGTTTAAGCCCTGCATCTGGGCAACCAGCTCTCAATAAACACTGTCAAACTCCCGTCCAGTGTTTGGGTCCAATCTCAACCACAACAATGACAACTCTAGAGTAGGGCTGGACAATACGTTGAATATATTCGCTACATCAATACACTCTACTAAGCGCGATACATACAATACCATTCTCACAAATATTGAGCATAAACTGCCTTGTGGTAACTGTGGTTCTTCTAAACAATTTGACTCAATCACCCGCCTGCCTAGTCAGGGAGCAGAAATGCTGCCGTTGTAAGAAACTCAACCACTTTGCAAGAGTTTGTTGCTCAACCTTCACAAACTCAACGGCCCGCCCACGGGGTCCAACTGCCATTCACTCAGTTGGCACCAAAAACTGGCCGTTCAAGTGGTGCACAGTGGAGCTGGATGGTGTCGGTGTGCCGCTGCTGCTGGACATGGCAGCCTCGAGGTCTCTTCTGAGCGAGTTTACGGTCAGGAAACTGTTCCCTCAGAAGACCATCATAGCTAATGCGGAGGACTTATTCAGCTACGGGCACGTCAGGATCGGCATGGTAGGGATGGTCACCTTTTCTGTACACTGCGGCTCTAAAACCATTCCATTGTTCACCTTCCAAGTGACGCACCAGGGGCCCGATTTGCTGGGCATCAATCTTATCAGCGAGCTGGGTTTCTCCATTACCAACCTAATGGGCACTACTGTTCTGACAGTCTCCACATCCTGGCAGCATCGTTGGCCAGCGCTCTTCACAAGACTGGGCTACCTCACCTCTTTCAACCACCAACTACTCACTAATCCGACGGGGTCACTGAAAATTCATCCTCTCTGCCGACTACTCCTTGCACTGCAGGATGACATCATGGCAGAACTGCAGAAGCTTTTAGACACCAACATCATTGAGCAGGTCAACTCTCCTCCCTGGATCTCCAGCTTGGTGGTGGCAAAGAAGAAGTCAGGTGGCCTACGACCATGCATTGACCTCAGAACTGTGAACAAGGCGATGATTCACGACAAATATCCCCTACCCATGATGGAGGAACTGACGGCGGTGTTCCATCACTCAAAAGTTTTTTCCAAACTGGACCTCTGCCAAGGCTACCTGCAGGTTCCCCTTCACCCAGACAGCTGCAACCAAACAGCCTTTGTCACCCACATGGGAGTGTTCAGGTACACCCACATGCCTTTCGGACTCAGTTCCGCCCCGAGCTGTTTTCAGAAAGTCATGGCTACACTGTCCACCGGCCTCCCAGGGGTGGTGGTGTACCTGGATGACATTGTGGTGCATGGCGCAACATCAGCCTCCCATGACGCCCGCCTCACTAAGGTAATCGAGGTACTGACAAAACATGGCCTCACACTGAACAGGGAAAAGTGCATCTTCAAAGCGTCGACCATGAGTTTGTGGGGGTCCGCCTGGCTGATGAGGGCCTGAGCTCCACTGAAACGTCAAGGTGGTACTGCACCTACCCGAACCATTGTGCCCCGCACAGCTATCATCATTTCTGAGCATGGCAAATTTCTACGGGTGCTTCATTCCCCACTACTCAGAGATGATAGAGCCATTACGTGCCCTCCTGAAGCAAGCTGCACCCTGGAAGTGGACCCCGGTGTGCTCCACCGACTGAAAACTTCCCCACCGGTGCTCCCCCATTTTGACCCACAGAGCCCTATGTTTGTGAACTGTGACGCATCCAACACGGTAGTGGGAGCTATGCTATCCCGGCTCCAAGGGGGGACCAAGCGCCCGGTGGCCTGCGCTTTGACGTCACTTACTTCAGCCAAGCAGAAGTACTCAGTGGGAGGGAGGGAGGCACTAGCATGCATCTGGGCGTTTGAGCATTGGCACATGTACTTGTATGGGCGACACTTCACACTCCTGACAGATCATAGGGTTCTCATGGTGCTGCTAGAAACATCAGGGTCGGGGCACAAACTTCTGTGCATCTACAGGTGGACGGAAAGACTACAGTCATATAACTTCACCGCATAGTTCACGCCAGAAAGAGAAAACGTAGTGGTGGACCTATTGTCCCGGGCCACACCCATCCACACACAGAGCATCAATAAGGACCCCTTAGAGCCAGAACTGGTCCACATGCTGCATGGCCCACTTCAGACCGACATCTCCCTGCAAGAGCTCCAGGACATGTCTGAGCAGGATCCATCTCTGAACCTTCATTCGCGAGGGCTAGCCATCCAGTGTACTGGAAGAACTAGCATCATTTCATAGAGTCAGAGACTACCTATCATGCTGGAACGACGTCTGCATTGCAAGGGGGCTCTGCACAGTGATCCCGGAAGCGCTAAAGGTCCGCCTGCTGATCGTGGTACACGAGGGTCACCTGGGCGTCGTCAGAGTCAAACAATGTCATAGGGCCCATTCTGGTGGCCAGGCATTGATAAGGCTGTGGAGATCATGGTGAAAGACTGTATGCCCTGCCTAGCCAGTAGAAAAACTGGTGTATCACCACCCACGCCCCTACAGCCCTGCCATGGCCGTTGGCCCTGTGGAAACACATCCAATTGGACATATGTGGCGAACTGCATAGTGCCCCCCCACACCACCACTTTCTACAAGTAGCCTATGATGTCCACTCAAAATGATCTGAGGTGTTGCCCATCGGCTCAGTCACCACTGACGTAGTCACTGATTTCCTCACCTCCCTTTTCACTCGCTGGGGTGTTCCAGACCCAATCACGGCAACTGATCGCAGCTCACCTCAGTGGACTTTGCGTCCTTCGTAGGGGAAGAGGCATTAAGGACTGCTTTCTACCACCCTCAGGCAAATGGGGGGGGGTTTGGAGAGGTTCAACCAGACCCTCAAGAATGGTCTCAGGGTACACCTAGTGAATGGACTCCCGTTTTCGGCCGCACTACAGAGCACCCTGCTACATTACAGATCGACACCTCACGCCATGATGGGCAGCACCCTGTCCCTACCAATGCTAGGACTTGAGATATGCCTTCCCCTGGACCAACTGCGCCCTCCATTGGACATTACCCCGACAGAAAGACCCTCGCCTCGGGGGAGGGTGGTCAAACAACAGCAACATATGAAACAAAGGTTTGACAAGAAATGCTGGGCGAAGTGACCCGGGCTCACGGTACTGGATTGGGTCCGGATCCTGCGCCCCAACCGCACTCACATGCTACAGTTGATTTGGACAATGCCAATGCAGATCACAGTTCAGTTTGGGCTAGCCACCTTTTGTCTCACTGATGGGTCACAGTGGCACACCAGTCACCTCAGAAAGGTGACACCAACTTTGGCCCCGAATCAGGAGATGGCTGCAGACACAATGGGATTGGGCTGGGATCTCGACGACACAAGACCCACAATTCCTGAAAAGTGTCCACCGGAGACTGCTGCAGCAGCACAACCCGAGCACCGTTTGGCCCAGCTTCGGCATAGACCCCGCCACCTAAAGGACTTCATAACTAAATTTTAAACTTTATGTTGATTGTAAGCACATGACTGGACCATGTGGCAGAATAAGCCACACAGTCATGGGAGCATACCAGCAATCTACCCGGGTGCCCAGGTAGCTGTCTAAGTTCTTTTGGGTTTTTCAAGGGGGCGGGGGGGGATAAATGTGGTGTTTGGGATGTGTGGACGCGCACACACATCACCATATGGCAGCCTGGCTATGGCACGGACAGTACTACCCCTCTGTACATAGTTGAGTGGTGTGGATAATGTATATTGACCCATCCATGAAATCACTACTGCACATACTGTATGTTCCATAATCCTTGGGACATTTTACTCAATTATGTGTTCTGCACTCCACAGTCTTATGTACATAGTTCCACCCGTGAAGCCACTACCATACCTGTGTATATACCTATGGGCTATTTATTATTTTTACTTTTATTTTTATTTGTTTGGTTAATCATGTGTTCTGTAACTGTGTTCAATTTCAAATTCTTCTCACCCACTTTATTGCGCAGAAGCCCAGTGGAGCACCCACAATTTCGTTGTACCATACAACTGTACAATGACAATAAAGCCTATTCTATAATAAAGCAGAGTTCAGCTCATGTCTTTTGTCAGCTCCTCATTACAGACATAATAGGTAATATCTCACAGAGGCGAGAAAAGGCGAATGCTGGCAAGCACTGGATTTGAGGGGTTCCTTCAAGGTTTATGGGGGGTTGTGCAGCGGTTTACTGGCAGGTTTTACAGTCACGGGCAGTTTTTTGTTGCAAAAAACTGCCAGCGACCCGCAGTGCAACCCTCCACAAACCCAGATGACCTGGGCTGGGTTTACCTTTTCTTGACATAAGAAAATCTCTGGAAGAGTCATCTTGGAGAGAAAAACGAGATCAAGGCTGTGTGTGTTTTTAAGACAAGTGAATTTTTTTTTATATAATCACGTGACCAATAGGCACATTTAAGGCAGTTAAAACCTACAAACAGACCATCTTTCAGTCAGTGGCCCCTTTAAATCAAGATTTTTGACAGCCCCTTGAACAAAGTCAATTGTCTAATAAGTCCTGGCATACACTTATTCACAGTCTTTAATAGTTTACACACAAATGATTCAACATCAGAAAACTGAAAAACAGAATTTATTTGAATTCACTCAAAACTAAATGTCACAACTCGCTCTCGCCTGTCATCTGTTTCAGCGGTGCGCACACCTGCGCCTCATCAGCCTCTGACTATTTAACCCGCTCTGCCTGGAGCCTCGGTCTGGAGCCGTCTGCTCATCTACGCTCCCAACTCCGGCGCACAACTATTTCTTCCGGGCCTGCGCCTTCGTTCATCACGCACGTAAGCTGCATATTTCCTTACCTGCTCTCCAGTATTCTCCTCTGTGCACAGGTGGATCCTCCAGGTGGCGGATTTCCCTCTTCCTCGCCTCATCCTCGATAATCCTTTCCTCACATCGCCGAGTGCGCATCTGGGCGCTGTCCTCCAGGCAGGAGACCTGCGACTAGCCAACGCCAGCCACCTCGACACCTGCAAGTAAGCAGCACACTGAGTGTTAACCCTGCGGGGTGGAAATCCATCACTAACCCTTGTCTTTGCTCTGCCCTTAGGGTTGCCTGGCCGCCCTTGGCGCTCCCTGCAATCCATCCACATCTCACATTCACACATCCAAACACCTGTTATTGTTCAATAAAGCTTTTGAATCACACTCGAGCCTGTGTGTGTGTTCCCTGGGCCCGACATTATGTCACTAAAAGGCTGTGGTAAACATCCCTGGCAAGAAACACTCAAAGATGCTTGTTAGCTGTGATAGAGAATTGCCCCCAATCAAGTGCTCTTGTTGTCCAAGTGGCTCTTGAATAACTCTTGGACTCTCTCTGACAGATCCAGCTGAGCCTCACTGTCTTTAGGTTCTCCACATGACCAAACTCCCTGCAATTGCTGTAAAGCCGGCCAATAAGGCATGTAAGGTATTCCAAAAAGTGCCCTACATTAGCATTTGAAACGACTTCCTGCAGTGATATTTTCAGCAGACTGGTGTACAAAAAAGTGTTCCTCCTTTTGTGTTATATTTAGTGGCCTCAGTCAGATATCGGCAGTTGGCACATTCATTTAGAAGGAACAACACCCGCCGCTTTTACAGTGTAGTTTGGTAGGTTATCCCATGTATTGTTAAAGGGGTCATTGACTGAAAGTGGTACATTTGTAGGTTTTAACTTCTGAAATGAGTCTACTGGTCACCTAATTATCCAAAAAGTTTCAAAACAGTCAATTCTCTTAAAAAATGCACAGCCTTTATCTCACTTTTCTCTCCCAGAAACGCCAGAAACATTTTTGACTTTTCTGGGGCAGCAGTGGCTCAGGAGGTAGAGCAGATCATCTAATAACTGGATGGCTGGCAGTTCAAATCCCGCTCTCTCCAGATATCCTGCCGTTGTGTCCCTGGGCAAGACACTTCACCCACCTTGCCTCCAGTGTCCATAACACTGGGTATGAATGTGTATAAATGTTTGGTGGTGGCCGGAGAGGCCGTTGGCGCAGATTGGCAGCCACGTTTCCGTCAGCCTGCCCCAGGGCAGCTGTGGCTACAGAAGTAGCTTGCCACTACCATTGTCTGTCTGGAGTGAATGAATAGTGTATCTATTTGTAAAGCGTCTATGATAAAGCGGTGTATAAATCTGATGCATTATTATTAAATCGTTAATGTCATGATTCACGCATAGAAAAAGCCAACCCACCGCCGTCCTTGAGACCAGCCTACTGATCTAATATTGGCCCACCTAGTTGTCTGTCATGTAGATGGAAGAGGTGCTAAAGGTAGCTTATTAGCCCCCAAGCTAATACGGGTAACAGGAAGCTCAAACTGAGCGCAGCTTATTGTTGTTTTCTTCAGATCTTAGTCGCCCTAATAACCATCCCTTATCACAATGTTGCCCCTCCACGACAGAAGACGATGCCCAAATGCTGTGACTTAAGTTCAGTGATCTTTATTGGGCTGAATAAAAACCAGCTTGAGGGCTGAAAAACAAGATTTGACAAAGCATAATAAAATAAACAAGAATACGAACGCAAAACCCAAGGACAGGAATCAGACAAGGCTAAGAAAAAAACACAAGGCTTGCCCCCAAGCATGTAATCATGCCAAACAATGACAAGGTCGCCGTGCCCAGGTAAGGGGTGGTGATCCTTAAATAGGACCGGGCTAATTAAATAATTAAACAGACATGGACAATCCACCTCATCTCCTGGCGATTTCATTGTGGTTCTGCGGCAGGTCACTGGCGTTGGTGTGCTGGTCGCGGGAAGCTGACCGTGAGAGCCAGCAGCTCCAGGCAGCAGCCCCAGGTCGCGGCAACCACCTGCACAGCCCCAGGTTATAGCTGAAGCCCGGGGCTGTTCCCTGGAGCTGCTGGCTCTCACAGCCTGCTCCCACACCATCCTAACCATACTCTCATGGGCAGCGTGGGGTTCATGACGAGACATCCCTCAGCTTCGGAGTGGAGTGGAGCAAGACATTGCCGTTTGAGATCCCGTGGCTCGGCCAGGGGCCTAAGGTTGCAGCGATCGGTGGTTTGCGCAGTTCTGGCGATTTGTTGTGGTTTCTCAGCTGGGTTGTTGGGATATGGGCTGGGGTGAAACGAGATGCATAAACGACTGTGGATTGGTGAACCAGCGCTGCTCATCCAAGCTCGAAGGAGCCTAGAAGCTACTCAGGAAATGGCTAACTGATATAAGAGGGAGGGCGGAGTTGAAGGACATTTCTTAAAGTGACAGGGTTTAAATCTGAGCATTTCAAGAAAGTCAGGAAACATTTAAAAAATTTCTTCAATAATTTAAAAATAACAGAAAATGTGAATAAAATATATCACAAACACTTCATTAACACATGAGTGAGCTGTTAAAATGTGGAAAAAGTGCAGTTGATGACCCTTTTAAAGTGACATGCTGCCAAAAATCAAGTTCTTTTTCTTGTCAACATGTCTGCAACATGTTTTTTTTGTGACTTACGTAGTGTTGAGCCAATTGGGACTCTCTGGCCTAACTGAGGCCAGTTAGCATTTTTTTAACCACCTGGTTTGAAAGCATTACCAAATTAAGATAGGTTTTACCATTAAACTGCTTTTAAGGACTGATGCAGTTTCAGTCATTTACCTGGGCCACTATGCGTACAGCTGGGCATGTCCTTCAATGTCTGATACTGTAGCACTAGCCACTACTAGCCTTGTGGGGTGTGGGTGGGTCTAATAATCACAGATCTAGGTGTTTGGAGGAGGAGAAAAGGTGAAAAGATTTTGACATGAAATTAAGACAATGAATGGTTAGTCTAATAGACAAAGGAGTGTAAGATGCCGTTTTAGACAATGTGGATTTGTTTTTATAAGGGATTCATATCCACCGGAGTGCATCTTTAAAGACCAACTGTAATAGCTTAAACTCCCTCCGAAGTGTGATATTTATGCCTCAAAATTTCAACTGGGCATGTCCTTCAATGTTTGTGATATATTTTATTCACATTTTCAATGTTTTAGCAAAAAAAAAAAAAAACCCACTTAGATCAGCCTAAAAAGTCTTATTTAGAAACACCATTCCTGGTGCTCATTAGCTATGCGTCTCTGGCTAGAGGGCGGCCTGAATGAGCACTTTTTCTCTCTCCAGAAGGGAAAAAAAACTATATGGTGGAGGTGTGGCAGCTCCTTTCTCACGCATACTGGAGGCTCAGAAGCCACTCCCACAGCCTTCTCTGGCCCATTCCCTACAGCAGGGCTATTCCATTACAAAATCAGTTGGGCCACAATTTGAAATCAAGACGTGTAACTGGGCCGCACATGTTTGGCAATCTATTGAATATGACAAATTTCAAACAAACACAGATCAATATGACAAAAATATAAGATAAGATAAGATAAGCCTTTATTAGTCCCACAATGGGGAAATTCCAGGATTGCAACAGCACAGGGATAGCAACACTCAGAGCAACAATCAGAAGGAAAGAAAAAAAAAAAAAAAAAAAAAAGCAAGCAAGAGCAGCTAATATACATATGTACATATTACTATAAATATATATATATATACACAGACACACAGTGTAGAGCATTGTAGATGGATGGGATAAATATATGAGTATATAAACACACAGTACGGAGCATTGCAGCTAGATGGAATAAATATGTAAATATATAAACACAGTGCGGAGCAATGTAGCTTGATGGAATAATATGTAGATATATAAACGCACAGTACGGAGCATTGCAGCTAGGTGGAAAAAATATGTAAATATATAATATGCACTTTTTATTCATTGTCTTGGTTTTCAGTGTGCGCTTGGCACATGACAAAGGCACATCAAAAGTGCATAAAAACAATAACAGTGCTGGGGTTGAGCAGAACTTGAAGTAGTAGAAATATTTTTTCCTCTTGAACAATTAAATAGAATGGAAAAAAAATAAATTTCTGTAAATAACCATTTTGGTCACATCTTACTCAGGCATATCTCAAAGTGCATAAAAACTCAGTGTGCACTGTTAGTAGCATTAACAGTTGTTTCCCTTTTGAAATAAAATATGCTACATCCTGGTCATAACTGACCTTGGCACATCACAAAGTGCATTTAGCTGAATATAAAATTAACTGTCAAACACTTCAGTGCACAAACCCCCCAAGAAAAGATTGATAACATTAACAAACATTGCACATCCACTGTTGTGGTTTGTTTTGTTTTAAATCCCCACACGTGTGAGTCGGAACAAGTTTCAAGTTTATTTCACAAATTCTTTAAAATAGATATACAATTTACATTCTCATGCAAAATAAAATCTTTATGAAATGGGACTCCCTAGAAGCTATCCATGGCTTATAAACAGGGGCTCAGTCATCAAATCAAACAGCAATTTAGCAATTTAACAGCAAGTCCTACCATTCCCTAATTCTATCATTAAAACCCTAAGAGCAACCTAAAATTTCCTCATAAGAAGATACAATAATATTTCAAAACATCAGACACTGGTATATAAAATAAAACCCAAGAATTCAAAGCAGATATACAAGTGCAAAGCAACCTCTTTTTATAATTACACATTCCATTCCATACACATATCTGTTAACCAAAAATTTCTAGTAGAGTTAAAGATGCAAAAAGCATCCACTTAAAAACTTGAGTAATGACTTTAGTCTCGAAGGTTTGAGGTTTTTCTCCAAAATTTATAATAATTTTGTTATAGTTTTCTACATTTCTCTGTAAATGTATCTTAATTTGAAACCATTTTCCTCCAATTTGTAATTTCCTCTTGAAAAATTGACTTTTCTTGTGCATTTGAGTTTTTATAAATTTGTGGATAATTTTTTGGCTAATTTTTGTCTATTTTTTTAATAAAAATACTGTTATTTTTTTATATATATATATATATGAAACAGATTGTGGTAAAATTTTGACTTTTTTTCCCTTATACAATTTATACTTTTGACTATAATTTTGCAGAGCCAGAACACTAATTTAACTCTGATTTCAAAGAAAAAAATATTAATAAAGTTATTTAGTGAAATAAATTACCAAAGATGCAGTTATTTCTGTTAAAATATATCTATATATTTACAGTTTTTCGGTGTAAATCCTGAGTTAGGCTCTATGGCTGATTTTGTTGTTGATATGTGTTGGAAGTGATGATAAACACTTTTTAAACATGTTAAAAGTAAAAAAAAAAAATATTGATTTTGACTGTAGTGGGTCTTTAAGTCCAGAGTGTGATTCTCAATGATGCAGAGAAGTGGAGGTATTGTAAATGCAAGGTATTGTATTGTCATTTGTACTGTAAATTAATTGCACTGTTTGCAATACAGCTATTTACACAGGCAAGTCATCCAAATAATATGTAAAAATAGATTGTGTGTTCCTAAACTCCAACTGCAACCACATATTTGTTTTGACAATAGTGCCATTATAGGGTGTCACAGTGTGAAAGTTTATTAAATCCTTATAGAAGTGTAGAAGGGAATGGTGAACATATGGGTAACCCCCACAACAGCCATGGACAAGCAGAGCGCTCAGCGGGAGCAATTAACACAGCAGTGTGATCTATGGACTGATAACAATATGTAGATGTGCCTGGTAACCTCTTTTGTCCTACAGCTCCGGAGCAGAGGCGAATTCCAGCCAGTAATCTTCCTATTGTTATGTGTGACACTCAAATGCAAACGTTCATGCTTCCTGCTCTGACTGTGATGCAAATGTCCCATGCCTTTCATGTATTGTCTGTAACTGGGTATAAAAACTGCATTGCTCTGTAACTCTCTCTCTCTGACTACTGCTGCTGACACTCGCATTCTGTGTCTCCTCACGAGAGCCTGAGGACCCGCTCCAGCCCGCCTGCACAGGGCTGGAGTGAGTTCCATGATGGCGGGATGAATGATAAACTCCCTTAAAAACTCTCAGCTCGCTGCCTATTATTTCATGCCGCCACACTGGTGACCCCGAGAAAGCACACGCTTTGTGCAACGCAACCTTCTGGTCTGGACATCCACACTGAACCGGCCGAGGGACACAAAACGTCTCCTCCCTCTCACCGCTCCAACGCACCATGACCTGAACGCAGAAAAAAACACACTGACAATGAACGCAGCACCTGGCGGTGATTCTCCGATGACAAGCGAACGCAGCAGCCTGACGCAAATGATCTGCCCTCCCTTCTGCTACAGGGAGACCTCGACGCAGAGCCACCACCAGGCGAAACTCTCCGGAGATCACCCACGACCGGGAAAGCTGCAGAATGCTTCATGGTGAGATCTGCACGCCTGAGATCGGCACATCCACGCTGGGACCGGCCACTCTCACAGCTCCTCCACACGAGAGCGCACGCACCTCGTCCTCTCTCCACGACGGCGACCTCCAGGGCCGACGGAGAACGCAGCGCGTGGACCTGAACGCACCATGACCAATCTACAACGACAGCTCAACAGGGATGACCATCGGCGCCGACTACGCTGATCTCCAGCAAGCTCCCTGACCCTGACTCGCCTCTACAGCGGTCCTGCCAAGCACCGAACCCCGCACGCACACCAGGGGGTTACGAGGACGGCGCACCACGCACGGGACAATAACGGCTCCACAGACCGCCATCGTCCTTCGCCGCTGCACACAGAACCTTCAGGGCTGCTCACACACCTGAGGCACGCACGCAGCTCGCTCACAGGATTTTCTAATGGTCTCAGCCACGGCGCACAAGGGAATTCAGCCATCAGCTTTCCCCGAGGACTTTAGGACTGCGCGCGCACCTAAAGTCAACACGCCAAGTCCCTCACAGCTGCAGCTCCTTTTTTTCTTCATGGCCGCGAGAGGAGTCAGAGACAAATTTTTCTTCGCTCAGCCGCTGTGGACCTCCACCACGTTCCAACGGGACAGCCCCTCAACATCGTGGATCCACATGCAATTTTTGCGCGGCCCAGACAATTTTGCCGTCCTGGGCCAGCACTCGCTACCCCCACCCCCCTCCCTCCACCGCCGCCTGCAGCGAGCCTTCCCCGCAGCTCACTTCCAAAGCCGGACTATCGAGGCCTCAGCTTCCCGCTGAGCCCTCTGGGGGGGGAGTGTATGGGTAACCCCCACAACAGCCACGGACAAGCAGAGCGCTCAGCGGGAGCAATTAACACAGCAGTGTGATCTATGGACTGATAACAATATGTAGATGTGCCTGGTAACCTCTTTTGTCCTACAGCTCTGGAGCAGAGGCGAATTCCGGCCAGTAATCTTCCTATTGTTATGTGTGACACTCAAATGCAAACGTTCATGCTTCCTGCTCTGACTGTGATGCAAATGTCCCATGCCTTTCATGTATTGTCTGTAACTGGGTATAAAAGCTGCATTGCTCTGTAACTCTCTCTCTCTGACTACTGCTGCTGACACTCGCATTCTGTGTCTCCTCACGAGAGCCTGAGGACCCGCTCCAGCCCGCCTGGACAGGGCTGGAGTGAGTTCCATGATGGCGGGATGAATGATAATAAACTCCCTTAAAAACTCTCAGTTCGCCGCCTTATTATTTCATGCCGCCACAAACAGGACAAAAATAATTCTCCCATTTTGGAACCCCATGGTCACATCTCTTCCTTACCTTTTTTTTTTTTTAAACCTCTCTGTGTTAACTTCCATTTCTCCCTTCAGCAGTCACTTCCAGTTTTGTGATTAACTTATGTATTTTTAGGTGGTTGGCAGGTGTCAGGCACTTAAAAATACCTCGTTAATGTTAGGGAAGTTGTCTGGGACAGACAGACAATGCGGAAAGCCATTTAACTTTTTTTTTCATATTTAGACCTATTCTTTTCTTTTGTAAAGCGTCAGATTTAGCTGTTTTGTTTTGTTTTTTGCCAGTAATGTTTGTTTTATAGACATTATCACATTGACTTTTAAATAAATTAACACAATACAAATGGTAAAGGCACCTTTTTTCTTAATGTCCAGATCTTACTTCTGACTGTGACCAAAACAATAATAAAAAAAAAATTAAAAATCAGATCTGTTAAAGGTGCACTCCGACGGCTCGAAAACCATCTCAAAAACATATTGCCCAAAATAGTATATTGTGGCTTTTTTACCCACAAAACAACTTTCATTGCCTTAGAATTGAACAGAAAGAGATTTTAAATCTTGCAGCTACTTAAGTATGTGTGAATCTATGAATATTCTAATTAGTGGCCTGCAGGGCTTGCACATGATTGGCCGGCGCGCTCCCAACCTGCAGGGCTTGCATGTGATTGGTCGTCACGATTCCTGGTTCCTCCTGACCTGCAGGGCTTGCACATGATTGGCCGTCGTGCTCCCAACCTGCAGGGCTTGCATGTAATTGGTCGCTGCGCTCCTGGTCTGTAGGGCTTGCACATGATTGGTCGTGCGAGTCCTGGTGGGTGGGTGGGCTGCTAGTCTGTTCAAGATGCTTCCGGACGTTAAAGTTTTGCCTACATCTTCAAAAGTAAAAAGCAAAACATTTTTCTGAAAACGGTCGAGGAAAGAGATAAATGTGTAATTGCCAAACATGTTTACTTTTTACTAACAACCAGTTCCCCATCTGCCGCCAACTGAGCAGGGAGGGGAGGGGGGGACCCAGTTTGAATATTTCTGCTCTCAGCTCACGGTGTAGCGTCCCATCTGCTGGCAAAGTGAGCTGACAGCCACATTCAAATCACCCCCGTCTTACTGCCTCTCTACGCTCTCACTCTCCGCTGCTACCCCAACCCACTCTGCCTCAATCGTGCTGCTCCTCGGTTCCTCCCTCTTCCTCCAAGGTAGCCAAGAGTATCCGTCTGACTGGTTAATGTTATAACCAACCAGGCTAAGCAGGAATAGTTAGTTAGGAATAGTTATAGCAACTAATTGTCTGTCCACATCTGCCTTTTTTTTGTTTTGTTTTTTTTTTTTGGTGTTGGGGGCGGGGGGGTTAGAGCTTAAGCAGACATTCACAGCAGAAAAACACATACTTGGGAGTTTGGAATGATTTTGCTCTGGATATGTCTTGTAAATCACAAGAAAAATGTTACAGACATGTTGAGTGTCACTTTAGCCCATTATGGCTCAATTCCAATTTTATTTTGACAAGGCCAATACCATATAAGGGCTATTTCATGTTGTTCCATATTGAAGGACCGAAGAGATTCACCAAACATAGTTTATATTAATAATGGTTTGCATTTATATAATGCCTTTCAGGAAAGCCAAAGTGCTTTACAATGAAAATCCATTATTCGTTCACTCCACAGACAGACAATTGTAGTGGTAAGCTACTACTGTAGCCACAGCTGCCCTGGGGCAAACTGATTGAAATGTGGCTGCCAATCTGCGCCAACGGCCTCTCCAACCACTTATACACATTCATGCTGCAAGATTTCAAAATTAGACCGTTACAGAATCTTTTCAGTTAACCAATCAATAATAACAGAATATTATTTCTCAGCTTATCTTTTATTGAAGCACACAGAGAGTCAAAACACAGCTGTGGGTCCTTCTCAGCACGATCTGGCAAAAGAACCAAGAACAATGGTTTCCAACAGTACAAATAGCTTCATGTTACTGGGCGTTCCCAGGAACTTTCCACAAAGCACAGTGTCTCTGTCCATACTGGTTCTGACCGGTCCTCAGCATTATCTTGATCTAGATGTTCCTCTCCTCAACATGTCTCCACATCCTATTGTCTGTGTCTCTTCAGCGCAACGCGACCCCCACCCCAAAAGCATGCCCATATATGGAAACAAAAGCAGATACTTCATTGCATAGTGTCATGATCCCCCCCGGGGGGGCAGAAGAGATGACAAAACCCACTTGCAGGTGGTATTGTGTGTTTTATTAACATAAATGTCTTAACAATAGTTCCAATGAATGAACTGGTGAGCTTGTACAGTCAAAAGGAGATGCAAATTGTCCCCAAACTTACTGGCAATGGACAACATAGAAAATGGACCCAAAGTGCTCCCAGATGAAATGGTGTGCGGGGAGAAGAAATACATGAACTCCAAAACACTCCGAAGCATAAATATAGGCTGATGCCGGGCAACCCAAAACACTCTAAACCTGCACATAGGAAGTGCCAGGAAAAATGGAGAAAAACCCAAACACTCTCACAACAGACAAGTGCTGGTACTTACAGTGACGATAACACCAGAGCGGATCGTGCTCTGCTGAACGGATGACAAACCAATGAACCGACAAAAATCAAGTGAACAGACAGAGCTTAAATGAAGCAAGACTGGACAGAAGTCTATGTATCAGATGTAAATGAAGCCTATGACACATTTACAAACATTGTAACCACTCTTTATGAAAAAAACTGCCCATTAGTTAAAAAAAAGCTTAAACACAAATTTACTGACAAACCATGGCTAACCAAAGGACTACAAAAGGCGTGTAAAAAGAAACATTTATTATATAAAGCTTTCATAAAGAAAAGGACAAAAGAAGCAGAGCAGCGGTATAAAACATACAAAAATAAGTTAACATATATAATAAGATGTAGTAAAAGAGACTATTACAGTAAAGAACTGGAAAAAAACAAAGACAATATTAAAAATACATGGACAATAATCAACAGTATCCTTGGAAATAAAAGCAGAAATACCAGCTACCCAACTAACACTCCAAAAAATAATAAATCGACTCCGAATGTGAATATAGCTTCACCTGCAGATGAATTTAATAATTTTTTTGTTAACATTGGACCTAAACTGGCCCGAGAAATACCCACTACGGTGCCAACAGGTGATTCAATATGCAATAACACTGCTGTAAAAGACACCATCTTCATAAAGAACACAGACGAAAGAGAGGTCGTTGAAATTGTTAAATCGTTCAAAAGTAAAACATCTACTGACTGCGATGGTATTGATATGCTACTAGTCAAAACTGTTATCGAATGCATAGTGAAACCACTGACGTATATCTGTAACCTGTCTCTCCAATCAGGTATATTTCCCAATACAATGAAAATAGCTAAAGTAATTCCGATTTACAAGACAGGCGACAGAGGGGAACTCTCCAACTACAGACCAATTTCACTATTACCGCAATTTTCCAAGATACTTGAAAAAATATTCTATGAGAGAATTGACAACTTCATACTGAAGAATGATTTATTGTGTGAGCAGCAATATGGGTTCAGACACAAAAGGACAACAGCATATGCCTTAATGGAATTTACAGAAAAAATATCAACAGCCATTGAAAATAAAGAGTATTCAGTTGGAGTATTCCTGGATCTTAAAAAAGCATTTGATACAGTAGATCACAATCTATTATTAAAGAAACTACAAAATTGTGGTATCAGAGGGGTAGCACTGTCCTGGTTAAGAAGTTACTTAAAGAATAGATATCAGTTTGTATGTGTTAACAACAAAAACTCAGAGCTACTGAAGGTCACCTGTGGAGTCCCACAGGGTTCAGTTTTGGGACCATTATTATTCAATATGTATATAAATGATATATGTAAAGTTTCAGAAAAAATGGACTTAATATTGTTTGCTGATGACACTAACCTGCTATGCAGTGGAAACAACTTGGAACAACTTCTGGATACACTCGGAAAGGAATTAGGAAAGCTGAAACTGTGGTTTGATTCAAACAAATTAACGCTCAATTTAAGCAAGACAAAATTTATAGTCTTTAACAACCATCACAACTACCCAGTACCCAAACTCAGTGTAAATGGTGTAGAGATTGAAAGGGTATCCGAAACTAAATTCCTTGGAGTAATAATTGATAACAAACTGTGTTGGAAGCCACATATTAATTATATAAAAGGTAAAGTATCCAAATCAATTGCAATATTACACAGAGTGAAAAATTTGCTGAATCAACCCACACTATACACCTTGTATCATTCATTAATACTCCCATACATGACATATTGTAATGAAGTATGGGGAAATACATATAAAACAAACATATATCCACTCTTTATGCTTCAAAAGAGAGCTATTAGAATAATCAACAAAGCAGCTTACAGGGAACCAACAAACCCACTTTTTCTTAAACAAAAAACTCTCAAGTTGAAAGATCTGATCGACTTTAAAACCGCAATAATAATGTTCAAAGTGAAGAATCTATCACTGCCCGCAAATATCCAAAAGTTGTTCCAAACAAGGGAGAAACGATATCACTTCAGAGGAACATGTATATTTCAAAAGCCTACAGTGAGAACAACTACCAAGCAACACTGTATTTCAGTGCAAGGTGTCAGATTATGGAACGATTTTGGACCTGAATTAAAATCATGTACAAAGCTTGGACAATTTAAACAAAAACTAAAGGAAGAAATACTCCAAACATATTTACAAGACGACATGTAAACTCACATAAGGATTGACATTTCCAGCCTGTGTTGTGTTATAGCTTAGTTTTTCTTTTTTCTCTGTGACACTATGTCTTAGATTTGTTTTTGAATAGTAACCGCTTAACTTAGACTAGCTCAGTTTTCTTTTTCTCTCAGTCATATTTTGTCTTAGCCTTGTTTTAAATTGTAATCGCTCTTGTCTTGTTTTCTCTTTTTTCTCCTTTGAATTCTTGGATGGAATATGGGTGGGCAATATAAGCTGCGGCTTCAGCCATCACCCATTTCGGATAACTCACGTGGAATTGTATAGTAGAAGGAGTCTTTGTCTAATTTGACCTTGTTGTTATATTATACAGTTTCTTTTAACCTGTAATGTACTATCCGAAATAAATAAATTCATTCATTCATAAATAATACAGACATAACAAGCTGAGTAAACACAGGTGTGTGTGGGTTGACCTGAGCAGAGGGGGAAGAGCAACTACTGAAAGGAACCAGCTGCCAAGCATTGACAGGAGAGGGAGGAGTGACTGCCAGCGGACAGGAGGCATAACAAGACCCAGAGAAGCCCCCTGACCGCTGCCAGTCACAAAATAAATATAAACAAAACCAAAAGCAGACTACAAATAACTCAAGAGATAATCAAATACCCAGAAACATAAACAGACAAATAAAAGGCACCAAAAATACAACAGAACATGGCAACACAAGCTAAACAATGACAAGGAAAAAAATGAGAAACAATATGGAACTCCAAAGGCATCTCAAAACACAGATAAATATGAAAACAGGAAAAAAATCATGAAGCTGAGCTTGGGAGAAACCTATGCTCAGTTTATGACAGCACAGCAGTTTTGGTGTGTGGGTGCAGCTAAAGATATAAGCATGTATGCAAGCACTTTGTGTAATATCTAACTAATCTTCACTATTCATTATAACAACTTCCCTCTTTTGACTCCATTTTTATGGAGTCAATAATTATAGCAGGCACAACAATAAACAGGCACCAGACACCTGATGTTATTTTCACGTGAGATGAGCGAAAAACCTGTAGGCAGTATGTACTTTCATGAGTAATCATTGTAATGCATGTAATGTTTCTTTATTCATTCAATTCATATTTACAGGCAAAACCCTCATCTTGGCCCCACTGCCCTTGGCGGCCTTTTGAAAACTTTTTTAACACACATTATATCAGAAAAATAAACATATGAAAAGCAAAACATTTTCAGTCAAAACATTTCTTATCCATGTGTGTTGTGTCTTAGCCTCAAGACCTGCCACACAACAGAGCTTCAAACCTTCTAATTTTATTCTGATTACATGACCGCAAAATTGAATTGAAAAGGTTTATTGTCAATACTACCATACGTGCAATACATACAGGAGAATTGAAATTTGACTTGACATTGGGCGCGCTCTATAAGCGCATCCCAAAGCCGCGGCAGCCCGAAGGTGCCAGTCATACAGTGGGGGTAAAGAGGGAAGGGGTAGGGGATGACACAGTAGGCGAGAGAAAAAAACATAGTTATCAGAATAGCGCTCAGTGAGCGAGATTATGATTACAAGAAAAAACCCTCAATGCACATTTAGCAGACAAACAATACACACGTTGACAAAGAGCGATGAGAGACCAGTGTGTGTGTAGTCAGCATATATAATCAGTGTGACTGCAGTGTTGAATGTATCATTTGTTGATGTACAACAGAGGGGGGCACCTCCTGGCAACAGATAGTTGTAATGATCATGTTTTCAAAACACAGATAAGCATGTCCCAGAGTCACTCTCTCTTCGTGCATGCCAGATGGCAAAGTTCTGTATTAGACACATGATAGCGCTGTCCTTGAAGAGTCCGGTCTGCTGAACAACAGCAATTGATGTTAATTGTTTGGGTTAAAGAGAAGCCAAACTCCTTCCAGCCTTATCTTCCCAGGAGGAATGGATGTCTTCAGGGCACCGAATCAAGGTCAATAAGCACAGTTCACTTAGAGAAAAAATTTCACCTCTCATGTGATTCTGTGCATCACAATTTACAGGCTTTAGAATCATTCCCTGGAGAGCACTCAGCGACTCCAGATGTTATCCACCTACCGAAACATAGGTAACATGTCCAAGAGAGTCCATCTCTCTCCCAAGAGAGTCCATCTCTCTTCAATGCATGCCAGATGGTAAATTCCATGTTAATCCCATTTGCCGCTATCAGTGCTCCCCCCAACTGGACGAATTTGATGAGGGAGCTACGCTGGGACCGCATTTTGATTAGCTCATCCAACTATAATTTCGATACACCAGGAAAACTCCAGGGCCAAACAGAAAAATCCTGTGATCATGCCAATCTTCAGTCGAATCACGCGAGTTCCAATTCTTGGGCTCCCCCCTGGCCCGATTTCCCATTAAAGTGGTGTCAATAGCATTAAGCCACAACTCCAATTCCATAATTTCAAAATATCCAAAATAACAACATTGATCTTCTGGATTCACTAGTAAGAAAACAGAAAAGTTGGAAGGGGCCAGAGGTTACTAGCACATGACCCACGGCTGGGGGATGCCTTCAGCGCACCCCCTTTCATGTAAGTATAGGCATGTGTGTAATGTTGGATGTATTGTACAGTTAGAAAGCAGTAAAGGATGATAGTGAGAAAGAAACAATATATATATAATTAAACAATAGTCTCTCCTTCATCACTGTCATTCTCAGATGAATAATGTTCCTTGTCGTGCAGAAGGGACTTTCCTCTTGGGAGTGGACTTGAGCCATCATCCTCTGGACTGGCTCTTTGGTCAGGGCTGTGATTATGCATCTTTCCAGCAATGTTCTCAAGCATGAGATGCAGCAACAACCCACCACAAGTATCACTGCTAGTGAGATGCCTACAATCAGGATTACTGAACGTATCACACCCGCCCAACGTCCAAAGATGGATTAAAGCCAAGATGTAAATGCATCAGGTTCATATCCGGTATTTTGACCAAATTTAGTACGTAGGCCTTCTAATGCCTCTATAGCACATGTAATACTTCCCTCATGGTGCAGTTAGGCAGTATAGGTGACATCACTGCTATTTGTACTATGTCAGCAACAGTCTGCAGTAGAGATCGGTTTGGCTCAACAGCTTTAGCACAATGAGTCACATGAATCCAATTGCTGAGTTTTCCTTTTTTCCACAGTTGTACTGCGTGTGAAGTGGCCTTTATTACTTTAAAAGGTCCTTGCCACTTTGGTGAGTCCCAATGAGGTCTCACTACTTTTTGCAGTATGTGATTAAAAATAGCTGGTGAGTCAACAAAACCTTGATGACGTGATTTTAGAAAAGGTCCACTGCTCACCTCTTGATTTGGGGCCCGGGATTGTATGCAGTAACCAGCCAAAGCTTTGTGTCCCAATGTCCGTCAATGGAGTTGGCTAACTGCTCACATTTTCCACCATTTGCTGTAAGATTTCAAAACTAGACAGTTAGCAGAATCTTTTCAGTTAACTGATCAATAATGACAGAAGTAATATTATTTGTCAACTTATCTTTTATTGAAGCACGCAGAGAGTCAAAACACAGCTGTGGGTCCTTCTCAGCATGATCTGGCAGAAGAACCAAGAACAATGGTTTCCAACTGTACATATAGCTTCACGTTACTGGGCGTTCCCAGGAACTTTCCACAAAGCACAGTGTCTCTGTCCATACTGGTTCTGACCAGTCCTCAGCATTATCTTCACCCAGATGTTCCTCTCCTATCAGTGCTCCTCTCGTATCAGTCTGCAGCTCACAGACTCCAGCAGGTTACACCTCACCCCCTGGTTAGCAACTCTAATGGGACATCCGAAGTGGAGCAACAGAGGAAAAAGACTTAGACTCCTAAAACAGCAACATTTAGTTATTAAAGATTGTGTGACATGACATTATTTTTTCTGATGTGCTTCAGTTTACCCGGGCGGTCACAGTAATTGATTTAACATGTTAAATAATTGTTTTCTTTAAGTTGAGCGGATTTACTAACTCTTAATACTAATGTTAGTAATATAAAAACACTACGGTGTGATGTGGCTGATTAACTCGCTTAAAAATAACTTTTAAGTAATGTAGAGATCTTTATAAGTTTGTGTTTTATTTATTTACTCACTGAAGTAAAAAAGTAATAATCAGATTTTCTGATGGTTTTTTCCATTTCCTCTCATTATGCCTCTGTGAAATGAAGGCATACTGTAATTGGTTAGTGCATCTGTTTGTGGCTGTGTGTATCTGTCCATCTGTCTGTCTGTCTGTCCTCCTCTCTGTTTCAGCTTGCCCGGTCAAAATTAAGTGGAACTAAAGGATTGTATCATTGTATGACCATATTTTCTTGACTTTTAATTTGCCAGAATTTCAAAATAACACTTTATTTTTGAAATAAACACAAATTTAACTCATCATTTCTGTCAATGCCGCAGTAAAAAAAAAAAGGTAATGAAAGCACCAAGGTGCTGTGCCTTGGTGCCTGTGGCATGATGGCATGGGTGGCTGTAAAAAAGTGGCACTCCAACCTCTACTGGCCCGGGATAGTTATTACAATACCAGGATGCACCCTGCCGGGGTCCACACCCAGGGTGCATCCTGCTTCAGGAGGGCACGCAATGGCTCTATTGTCTCTGAATAACGGGGAATGAAGCACCCATAAAACTTCACCATGCCTTAAAAGGATGAGAGTTGTGTGGGGCATGATGGTTCGGGCAGTTGCAGTACCGTCTCCACGTTTGAGTGCAGGGGGCTTGGGCCCTCGGCAGTCAGGCGGAACCCCACGAACTTGATGATTATTGTTCCAAAAATGTACTTCTCGCGATTGAGCGTGAGGCTGTGTTTCGCTTGCACCTCCATTATCCTATTGAGGCGAGCATCATGGGAAGCCGATGTCACACTGTGCACCACAATATCATCCAGGTACACCACCACCCCTGGGAGGCCGGTGAAGATGGTAGTCATGATTTTGTGGAAACAGCTCGGGGCGGAACTCAGGCCGAAAAGCAAGCAGGTGTACCTGAACACTCCCATGTGAGTGACAAAAGCTGTCAGGTTGTGGCTGTCTGGGTGGAGGGGAACCTGCAGGAAGCCTTGGCAGAGGTCCAGTTTGGAAAAGACTTTTGAACCATTGAACGCTGCCGTCAGTTCCTCCGTCGTGGGTAGGATATATTTGTGATATTTGTCAGGGATCACTGCCTTGTTCACCATTCGGAGGTCAATGCATGGTCATAGGCCGCACAACTTTTTCTTTGCCACAACCAGATCGGAGATCCAGGGTGAAGTGTTCACCCGTTTAATGATGCTGGCATGCAAGAGCTTCTGCAGCTCCACCATGACAACGCACCGTAATGCGAGGGGGAGTTGACGGAGGGGTTGGGTTTTTGGTGACACCGTAAGATCAATGAGCAGTCGGTGATTGAAGGAGGTGAGGCTTCCCAGTCTCGCGAACAGCGTCAGCCAACGGTGCTGCCAGAATGAGGAGACTGTCAGGACGATGAAGTCCATTGGGTCAGTGATGGAGAAACCTAACTCGCTGATCAGGTCAATGCCCGACAAGTTGGCCCCCCGGCATGCTACTTGGAAGGTAAACGACGGGATGGTTTTAGGGCCGCAATGTACAGAAAAGGTGACCGTTCCCACCATGCCGATCCTGACATGTCCGTAGCCGAATAAGTCGTCCACATTCACTGCGATAGCCTTCCGGGAAAATGGTTTCCTGACCGTAGCCACCCTCAGAAGGGACCTCAAGGCCACCATATTCAGCAGCAGTGGCACGTCGACGCCATTCAGTTGTACTGTGCACCATTTCAATGGCCACCTTTTGGCACTGACCGTGTGGATGGCAATTGGGCTTGACGGATGGGCCATTGAATTCATAATGGTTGAGCAGCAGACTTTGGCAAAATTAAAGGATTAAAGGATTCAAAGATTTTATTTGTCAATACTACTATACGTACAGGACATACAGGAGAATTGAAATGGCATTTCTCTCTCTTTAGTGGTGTGCACAATATGAAAAAAAAAGAAAGGGAATAAGGCTGGAAAAACAACAACAGCAGTCTATGTACAGTAATGCTACCTGTAGTGCAAATGGTGACAAAAGATAGACCCAGACCTCCCATAGTACAAATAAAGATAAACGATAAATGATGAGACCCAGCAATCCTATATACAGAAAAGTAGAGCAGTAATACTCATAGTAGCAAGTTCAGTGCGGTAGTGTAGGTGCAGACAGTGACAGATAGGACTGCACATGATCAGTATTGCAATAACAGACAGCAGCAGGTATGGTATTTGTGCAAATGGTAGCAGTAAAGTGCAGAGACATACAGCAGCAAATGTATTGCTGTTGATGTGCCAGTCTTTTTGTGCCAACAGCCGAGGTAGTTATTGTGCGGGTGAGTACATTATGGTCTGGGGGCGGGGTAGGAAGTGGACAGAGTTCAGGATTCTGATGGCCTGATGAACAAAGCTATTTAGCAGTCTTGTGGAGTGGGCCTGAAGGCTCTGGTACCTTTTCCCTGAGGGCAGGGGGCTGAAGACTGTGAGGGGTGGGAGGTGTCGCCTGCAATGCTGATGGTGAGGCAGGTGAGGTAGGTGTCCAAGAGGGGGGGCAATGAGGCCCCGATGATCTTGCTGGCTGCTTTCACTGTGCGTTGTAGTGTCTTCCGGCAGGAGGTGGTGCAGCTTCCATACCACACTGTGATGCAGCTGGTGAGGATGCTCTCAGTGAGGCCCTGGTAGAATGAGCACATGATGGGGGGTGGGACTCATGCTCTTCTCAGTTTGCAGAGGAAATGGAGGTGAGTTTGAGCCTTCTTGGCCAGTGATGTGGTGTTGTTGGACCAGGAGAGGTCCTCAGAGATGTGCACCCCCGGGAACTTGGTGCTGCTCGCCCTTTCCACAGCTGCTCCATCGATGATCAAAGGAGGATGCTGTGTGTGTCCCCTCCTGAAATTGACCACAATCTCCTGGTTGAGCTTTTTACAAGGGTGGCATTTCAACCCTCTGGCTGGGCAGGCGGGTGAATGAGTTTGGTGTCTGGATGAACCACAGTCATTGCAGGGTCAGCACTCACCCATGTTATCCTGTTTCCTACCCGACCTCCACTGATTGTAGCAGGGAGATATGGGGCCTGAGCAGCAGGTGGCAGTGGTGACGGCCTGCACTTGTGGGGTTGGGTGGCTAGGCACCGTTAGCTGCTTCTATAGCTGGGTGGCCATTTCCATTTGGGACGCCATCCTCACAACCTTGTCTAGCTTAAGGTTGTTCCCTGCCAATGTCATCTGCTTCCGCAGCCACTCGCTCCTACTATTCTCTTCTAGTTTATCACATATTAGCTCTTCCTCTAAGTGGTCAAAGGTGCACGTGCTCACCAGGAACCTGAGCTCGGTGGCAAACTAAAGAGTTGTTTCATCTGTATACTGACGGTGCCATCCTTCACCCCGTTAGGCTATGTGTGTCGCAAAATACCTGCTCATTACAGCCACACTGTCCCTCGGCCAAGGGAGTGAAACACACACTGCCACTCGGCACCTAGACTGTAGATTAGCATCCCCTTTAGCCTCTTGTCGCTAGCATCGTTCAGTCCAGCAGCGCTGATAAAGACTTTGAATTCTTCGTGCCAGCAGGGCCAAGGGATCAGTGGCTCACCTGGTATAGCGAAGAACAGTTGCACGGATTGTATCATTATTGTTTTTGTCCTTATCGCCATTGTTATGTCTAGAAATGAGTCGTCGACAACGGGCGTGAACCAAACACACACTTTATTCATACTGTGGAGTGTGCGAATAAAGAGGCAGATTCATGGACAGACGGTTTATTACACACTTCACATCTCACAAGCACAGAGCAGACTAAATCATTCAGCAAGCTCTCCTCTTTTTCCCAAATCACTCTTCACACGTTTCATGGCATTTCTCATCACACAGCATGACATTTACATTACACTGCATTCAACCCCTATGTCCTTGACTCCTTCCTACTATCTCTCCAGGAACCCCCTGGGCATTGTTCTCCCATGCTTATTCACTGTCTCCGTCTGAGATGCTAAATAATCTGACTTCCCCAAGGTCCTACACCCCCCCCCCCCCCCCAGCATCTTAGAAAGAACATTAGTCCACACGCTCTTTTGGCTTCAGTCTCCTCCCATATCTGCTGTAACTGGGGTTTACCGCCTCCATGGCGCTGCTGTGCCGGTGGGGGGCTGCTGGGAGTGTGTCTGACTGTGGGTGGGCCGTGGCGAGGGGGGGGGGGGAACTTCGCTCTGTCCTTGTGGCTGCTCTGGTGAATTGTTTCCCTGGGGAGCTCTCCGTGGGGGTCTTCCACGCCGAGGGGCCCTAGCCAACAGCACTTGCTTGTCCGCCGCTTCAAAGGTGGGTTTGAGTCTGTCTATGCCAATTTTCTCCCGCCTACCCCCCAAGTCTAGCAAAAAATGCTTATCCCCTGTTTCCAACACTCTGAACGGTCCATCATAGGGTGGGCGCAATGGAGGGCAGTGGGCGTCGTGTCTGACGAACACGAACTCCGCATTCTTCAAAGTTTTAGGCACAAAAGCACACGGAAAACAGTGGTGGGCCGGGCCCGGCAGCGTGCCTGTGTTTGCGCTACGCTGCAAAAGCTGAGACGGGCAGCTGTCCGGCGCGGGATTATCTGGCAGAAATTCCCCGGGCAGCCGTAGGGGCTGCGCAAAAACAAGCTCTGCCGGAGAAGCTTCCAAATCCTCTTTTGGCGTGGAGCGCAACCCCAATAATACCTACGGCAACCTGTCCACCCAATTTGCATCCGTCAATGAAGCCCTGAGTGCTGCTTTCAGTGATCTATGAAAACGCTCGCATAACCCATTGGCCTGTCAGTTGTACGCGGTTGTGCGATGAATTACAACACCCAGGCTGCGGGCCATCGCGGACCAGAGGTCGGAAACAAACTGAAGGCCCCTGTCGGACGTAATGTCCGACAGGACTCCAAAACACAGCACCCATGCTGTTAAAAAAGCGCGTGCTACATCCGTGGACGTGGTTGCCGCCAGCGGGACTGCTTCTGGCCAGCGCGTGGTGCGGTCCACCACTGTCAGGAGGTGCGTGCACCCCTGTGATGGTGGGAGGGGGCCCACGAGGTCCACGTGAACATGGTCAAACCTCTTAGCCGGTACCTGAAATGGCTCCAAGGGAGCCTTCGTGTGTCTGTGTACCTTGGTTCATTGGCACGCCACGCAGGCCGCAGCCCACTCTTTTACTTGTTTGCGTAGGCTCGGCCACACGAACTTCTCTCCCACCATTTTGATTGATGCACGCACTCCTGGGTGTGCCAGAGTGTGAACCGACTCAAACACGCGGCGGTGCCACGCGACTGGGACCACCAGACGCGGGCGTCCCATGGAGACGTCGCAGATTAGGGGGGGCATGCCGTCTTGCAGCACCCTGCTCTCCAGCCTTAATCCTGTTGGTCCAGACTGGACCGCGCGCACGTCTGCATCGCTAATCTGCTCTGCGGCCATGGCTGCGTAATCTATCCCCACGTAGACTGGGGCCACCACTGCGCGCGAGAGGCAGTCCGCTACCACATTCAGTTTACCTGACACATGCTGAATATTGGTGGTAAACTCTGAGATCGCGGCCAGCTGTCTCTGCTGCTGGCCCGACCACAGTTCTGAAACCTTGGCCATCGCGAACGTTAGTGGCTTGTGGTCCACGAACGCGGTGAAGCTGCGCCCTTCCAGCCAGAACTGGAAGTGGCATATGGCCAGGTGGAGGGCCAGCAACTCCCTGTCGAACGCGCTGTATTTACGTTCGCTGTCGCGCAAAGTTCTGCTGAAAAAGGCGAGCGGCTGCCAAGCACCAGCGACGTGCTGCTCCATGACAGCCCCTATGGCCACGACTGAAGCATCGGTGGTGAGCGCTATCCGGGCCGCCGGGTCCGGATGCGCCAGCAGTGCGGCGTTTTCCAGGGCTGCTTTAACCTCCAAGAACGCCCGCTCTCGCTCCGGGGTCCATTCGACCCCATCCGCGGGTTTCTGTCTCTTGAGCGCGGCATACAATGGTTGCATGAGCCGCGCCGCGCAGGGAAGGAAACGGTTATAAAAGTTCACCATCCCCAAAAATTCTTGCAGCGCCCTGACCGTCTGAGGCCAGGGAAAATCCGCCATGGCGCGCATTTTGTCGGGCAATGAGATCGCTCCTTCCGGAGAGACGCGGTGCCCCAAAAAATCAATCTCCATCACGCCAAACTGGCATTTCACCAGGTTGATTATTAACCCGTGCTCCTCTAACCTCCGGAAAACCGTCCTGAGGTGGGTTTCGTCTTCGTCTTCGGACGCACTGGCTACCAGGATATCGTCCAGGTAGATGAACACGAACGGGAGATCGCGCAGTACTGCATCCATCAAGCGCTGGAATGTCTGTGCCGTGCCTTTTAACCCGAATGGCATGCACAGGAACTTGAATAAACCGAACAGAGTTATTACCGCTGTTTTGGGTACGTCCTCCGCGCGCACTGGGACCTGGTGGTAACCGCGGACCAGGTCTATTTTGGAAAAAATGCGTGCTCTGGCGAGGTGAACGGAAAAATCCTGTATGTGGGGAATCGGGTAGCGGTCGTGTGCTGTGGCGTTGTTCAACCTGCGGAAATCACCGCACGGTCGCCACGACCCCTCAGCCTTAGGGACCATGTGTAGTGGGGATGCCCATGGGCTGTTCGATCGCCTGATGATGCCCAACCTTTCCAGGTTGGCGAACTCCTCACGCGCTATGGCCAGTTTAGCTGCGTCCAAGCGCCGAGGTCTTGCAAAAATGGACGGCCCGGTGGTGGTAATAAAGTGCTCCACCCCGTGTTTAGCGATGGCCGCCGAAAACGTTGGGACCGTGAGTGCTGGGAACTGAGTGAGCAGTGTGTGGAACTTACCGCCTGGAGCTGTGACGTTGGCTTGTGCTGTTGGCTGGGTCCCTCGAGCTATACAGGGGAGAGATTCAAAGGACAATGCATTAACCAGGCGCCTGTTAGCAGCATCCACAAGTAAACCATGCGCACACAGAAAATCAGCGCCCAGGATCGAGCAACACAGTGCTGCTATGATAAAAGTCCACTCGTACGAGCGGCCATGTAGAGATAAGGCCAGTGTTTTCTCACCGAACGTCTTAATCTCCGAGCCGTTTACTGCTACAAGTCCGGGGCCGCTAGGTCCTGCCAGCCGGTCAGCGTAGGACGGCAGGATGATGCTCTTCTGGACTCTGGTGTCAAGGAGGAAGCATCTCCCCGAGCGCGAGTCTGTCACGTAGAGCAGCTTGTTCTCTTCACCGGTGGTCGCAGCTGCTACCGACTGCCGGCCTTGGCGTTTCCCAAGCTCTTGAACTGGCACGGTGGCGCACACCTGTGCGAGTTCTCTCCGAAGCGGTGGTGGTAGAAGCAGAGCGTGTCTCTCTGGCGCTCCTTGGCCCCCGCTGCCGCTACCATCGGTGGCTCCTCGCCTCCTCTGGTCATCTTGCTGGGCTCCACCGCCGCCGCGTTGACTGTGATCGCCCTGGTGGTGAGGATGATCAGGTCTGCCTCCTGGGCTAGCGCACGGTAGTCACGCGCAGCCAGCAACGGCGAATTGGCCAGAACCGCTCTCGCCTCTGTTGGAAGGTTCCGGAGGAAAAGGTGGGCAAACAGAAAGTGCCCGTCGTCCGTGCCCATTAACGCCAGCATCTTCTCCATCAGGTTGACGGCCGAACCATCTCCTAGCTCGGTCCGCGTCAGGAGCCTCTCTGCTCTCTCGCATTCCGAGAGCGTGTAGCGCCGGGTCAGCGCAGCCTTGAGTGCCTTGTATTTGCTGCGGGCTGGAGGCTGATCGAGCAGGCTCGCTACCTGCTGGGCTGTGCGAGCGTCCAGCACTGCCACCACATGGTAGAACTTGGTGTCGTCTGCCGTTACTCCCCAGAGGGTGAACTGGGCCTCGGTGTGGTGGAACCAAGAGCGCGGGTTGTGCTGCCAAAAGTCCGGTAGCTTGACTGAAACCGCACACACATTGCTGGGGGTTCCAGTCAGGCTGTCTGTGGGATGGCTGCTGCGTCGCTGGGGTTTCCCAACCGGGCCGGCTCCGGGGTTCTTGCCTCGTGTTTCATAATTCATCTAGGGTCACCAGTGTGGAGTGTGTGAATAAAGAGGCAGATTCTTGGACAGACGGTTTATTACACACTTCACATCTCACAAGCACAGAACGGACTGAATCATTCAGCAAGCTCTCCTCTTTTTCCCAAATCACTCTTCACACGTTTCATGGCATTTCTCATCACACAGCATGACATTTACATTACACTGCATTCAACCCCCTATGTCCTCGACTCCCTCCTGCTATCTCGCCAGGAACCCCCTGGGCATTGTTCTCCCATGCTTATTCACCGTTTGTGTCTGAGATGCTAAATAACCTGACTTCCCCAAGGTCCTACAATACCACACTTAACTATATACAGATGGGTGGCACCACCCCGCGCCATGGTCAGTTCGCCACGTGATGACGTCACCTACAGCGAGCCACCACATTCAAACACCACAGATGTGTCCAATAAAGACAAGAAATATTATAATTGTTTGTGTGGTATTAGGTTAAGCACATTGTGTTTGTCTATACTTGGGACTTACATGTACTGTAACCAGGGGCGTAGCCGGGGGGGGGGGGGGCAAAAAAAGAAGAAAAAAATGGAGAAAAAAGAAAAGAAAAATGTAAATAAAGAGCAGGTTTTGAGTAGTTTGCATTGAAAATGTCAAGAAATCTGTAGTTGACGGGGGCTGAAGCTAAAGCTTTGCCTTGGGCGAATGCCCCGAGCGTTTAGAATGGTGGTGGTGGTGGTTGGGGGTTCAGCCCCCCCTTCACAAATTCCTGGCTACGCCACTGCTGTAGATCAGATCACAGTTTATGACCAATTAATGCAGAAAACCAGGAAATTCCACAGGGTTTACATACTTTTCCTTGCCACTGTATATCAGAATCAGAATCAGAATCAGCTTTATTGGCCAAGTATGCACAACACATACAAGGAATTTGACTTTGGCTAAAAACTTGCTCTCGTTGTTCAGGTGGAGGATTTAAATAAGGATTCAATGACAACAGAGTATGTACAGTAAATTACAGTCTGTCCACGTTTCTATAAAAGGATGCAAATATATACAGGAATATATGCAGTTATTTACTTAGACTAACCACACTTTGCAGAAATATATGAAAAAATATACAGTCACACAGTATTTCAATGTGAACTCAGATTCAGTGATATAATGTGAATGAAGTAAAAAGCAGTGTGAGAGTTATGCGCAATGTAATAATGGATGAAAAGGATGCAAGGATATGCAAGGATAATTTTCTTTTGTGTCTTTATTCTTTTCCGTTTAATTGTGTTGGACTTGTAAAATATAAAGTTTTTTTTATTAAAAATTATCATTTATAAAGAGCAATATTTGGCGTGAATATAGCTTCTCCGTAGTAGTATAACGGGTAGGAAGGCGATGCAGCCGCTAGATGTCAGCATTAATTTAGCAAGGAATATCAGTAAAAAGGGAAGCCGTAGAAAATTTTCTTCAGTTTTCCTGTAGTTTTCCTATAGTCTATCGATACTATTTATTTATCTGTCAACATAGTACTGCATTTGCAGCTTTGCCCAGAGTTATTACTGTAAAAATAACACAAGTGTAGCGTATAACTGGAAACTCATTTACATGTCACGTACTTCCCTGCAGAGCAGATGATCCGATTAGATGTTGAACCACCTTTCTGCATATAATGAGGAAGTTGAAAGGACACTGTGGTCTGCAGCGTCCTGTTTTGTCTGCAGGTAAGTTGAAGGTGTCCTCTTCAAGGTTCATGTCAAGGTACAAAGCCACTTATCCTACGACCACAAGATGGACTATCTATCTATCTATCTATCTATCTATCATATCTTATCCTAAGAATATCTGCTGCATTCTGAAGATTTCAATTGAAGAATAAAAAAAAGTTCAATAGAAAAGAGAGAAGAAAAACCACAATATTAAAATCGACAGAGTGGAAACAAAGACAGGGAAGGGCTTGGAACTGGCATCAAGCCAAATTTAAACAGGATTTGGAGAAAGTGAAAGTAAGAACTGGATATAAAGAATGAACTTGAATAACTGAAAATAAATAAGTGCTATGTGGTTTTTCACCATTTAGCTCCACAAAAGAGTTTTCTATATTAAGTCTTGTCTTGTTGGCTTTTAAAACATTATATGTGGATGATAATTTATGGCTGATCTCTAACTCAAGGTTAGGAATGTTTGCAGGAGAACTTAGATAAGGAATTAAAAGCAAGGTTACCGCCTCTTCTGTACATATTTCACTGACAAGGACACGGTTAGCTTATGAAGGACATTTAGAAATGATGAGAAATCTTGGATGCGTTTCTGTTTTTCACCTTAAAAATTTTTTTTGAATGAATGAATGAATGAATTTTATTCGGATAGTACATTACAGGTTAAAAGAAACTGTATAATATAACAACAAGGTCAAATTAGACAAAGACTCCTTCTACTATACAATTCCACGTGAGTTATCCGAAATGGGTGATGGCTGAAGCCGCAGCTTATATTGCCCACCCATATTCCATCCAAGAATTCAAAGGAGAAAAAAGAGAAAACAAGACAAGAGCGATTACAATTTAAAACAAGGCTAAGACAAAATATGACTGAGAGAAAAAGAAAACTGAGCTAGTCTAAGTTAAGCGGTTACTATTCAAAAACAAATCTAAGACATAGTGTCACAGAGAAAAAAGAAAAACTAAGCTATAACACAACACAGGCTGGAAATGTCAATCCTTATGTGAGTTTACATGTCGTCTTGTAAATATGTTTGGAGTATTTCTTCCTTTAGTTTTTGTTTAAATTGTCCAAGCTTTGTACATGATTTTAATTCAGGTCCAAAATCGTTCCATAATCTGACACCTTGCACTGAAATACAGTGTTGCTTGGTAGTTGTTCTCACTGTAGGCTTTTGAAATATACATGTTCCTCTGAAGTGATATCGTTTCTCCCTTGTTTGGAACAACTTTTGGATATTTGCGGGCAGTGATAGATTCTTCACTTTGAACATTATTATTGCGGTTTTAAAGTCGATCAGATCTTTCAACTTGAGAGTTTTTTGTTTAAGAAAAAGTGGGTTTGTTGGTTCCCTGTAAGCTGCTTTGTTGATTATTCTAATAGCTCTCTTTTGAAGCATAAAGAGTGGATATATGTTTGTTTTATATGTATTTCCCCATACTTCATTACAATATGTCATGTATGGGAGTATTAATGAATGATACAAGGTGTATAGTGTGGGTTGATTCAGCAAATTTTTCACTCTGTGTAATATTGCAATTGATTTGGATACTTTACCTTTTATATAATTAATATGTGGCTTCCAACACAGTTTGTTATCAATTATTACTCCAAGGAATTTAGTTTCGGATACCCTTTCAATCTCTACACCATTTACACTGAGTTTGGGTACTGGGTAGTTGTGATGGTTGTTAAAGACTATAAATTTTGTCTTGCTTAAATTGAGCGTTAATTTGTTTGAATCAAACCACAGTTTCAGCTTTCCTAATTCCTTTCCGAGTGTATCCAGAAGTTGTTCCAAGTTGTTTCCACTGCATAGCAGGTTAGTGTCATCAGCAAACAATATTAAGTCCATTTTTTCTGAAACTTTACATATATCATTTATATACATATTGAATAATAATGGTCCCAAAACTGAACCCTGTGGGACTCCACAGGTGACCTTCAGTAGCTCTGAGTTTTTGTTGTTAACACATACAAACTGATATCTATTCTTTAAGTAACTTCTTAACCAGGACAGTGCTACCCCTCTGATACCACAATTTTGTAGTTTCTTTAATAATAGATTGTGATCTACTGTATCAAATGCTTTTTTAAGATCCAGGAATACTCCAACTGAATACTCTTTATTTTCAATGGCTGTTGATATTTTTTCTGTAAATTCCATTAAGGCATATGCTGTTGTCCTTTTGTGTCTGAACCCATATTGCTGCTCACACAATAAATCATTCTTCAGTATGAAGTTGTCAATTCTCTCATAGAATATTTTTTCAAGTATCTTGGAAAATTGCGGTAATAGTGAAATTGGTCTGTAGTTGGAGAGTTCCCCTCTGTCGCCTGTCTTGTAAATCGGAATTACTTTAGCTATTTTCATTGCATTGGGAAATATACCTGATTGGAGAGACAGGTTACAGATATACGTCAGTGGTTTCACTATGCATTCGATAACAGTTTTGACTAGTAGCATATCAATACCATCGCAGTCAGTAGATGTTTTACTTTTGAACGATTTAACAATTTCAATGACCTCTCTTTCGTCTGTGTTCTTTATGAAGATGGTGTCTTTTACAGCAGTGTTATTGCATATTGAATCACCTGTTGGCACCGTAGTGGGTATTTCTCGGGCCAGTTTAGGTAATGTTAACAAAAAAATTATTAAATTCATCTGCAGGTGAAGCTATATTCACATTCGGAGTCGATTTGTTATTTTTTGGAGTGTTAGTTGGGTAGCTGGTATTTCTGCTTTTATTTCCAAGGATACTGTTGATTATTGTCCATGTATTTTTAATATTGTCTTTGTTTTTTTCCAGTTCTTTACTGTAATAGTCTCTTTTACTACATCTTATTATATATGTTAACTTATTTTTGTATGTTTTATACCGCTGCTCTGCTTCTTTTGTCCTTTTCTTTATGAAAGCTTTATATAATAAATTTTTCTTTTTACACGCCTTTTGTAGTCCTTTGGTTAGCCATGGTTTGTCAGTAAATTTGTGTTTAAGCTTTTTTTTAACTAATGGGCAGTTTTTTTCATAAAGAGTGGTTACAATGTTTGTAAATGTGTCATAGGCTTCATTTACATCTGATACATAGACTTCTGTCCAGTCTTGCTTCAGCAAGTCCTCTTTAAAAGAACTGATTGCGTTTGGTGATTTGTGTCTGAACGATTTTGAGATTTTTTCTGGGTTGGGCCCCGTGTGGCCATGGATAAGTGCAAAGATTGGCAAGTGGTCGCTTATATCATTTATCAATAATCCACTTTCTATTTTCTTGTCGAGAACATTGACAAACAGGTTGTCAATAAGTGTAGCAGAGTGAGCTGTGATTCTACTGGGATGTGTTATTGTGGGATATAGACTCATGCTGTACATAGAGTTCATGAACTCTGTAACTACATTTTGTTGATGTGGATTAAGTAGGTCAATATTGAAATCTCCACAAATTGCTACCATTTTCTTACTAGTAATATTATTGTACAGCTCGACTAATTTATCTCTGAATGTCTCAATGCAAGTTCCCGGCGTTCTTATGATTAGATTTTTTATGCAGCTTATGATTAAATTTCCTTCTACACTGCCAACATTTATATGCACTTTGATAAATGGTGTGTATAATTTTTAATAAGGATTTGTATATACAGTAAATAACATGATGCAATACTTGTACCTTTAAAGACCTCATTTATTCTTATGAAATGCCAGATTTCAACGTAAAATTAGGCTGCCATGTCTGCAACATTGTCAAATTAAGTGTTAGCTGAATTCATTCCACTGTTCTTTTTGCTTTTGATCCATATCAGGATAGCATTATTGTTCTCATTTTGGAATAATTTATTGATGTCAGACAGAGCTTTTACTGTCTTAAAACTGCCTTTTTCCCCCACCCTCTCTTGATCATAAATGTATCTCAAAAAATATGTTTTTGCAACCGAAATAAAAACCATTCCTGAAACCTTTCGGCTAGAAGAAACTCAGTGTAGATTTTGAATAAAGGGGCCATTGATTACACTTTTTTCTGTATTTTAACAGCTCACACATGGTTTAATGTAATGCTTGGCATAGTTTTGTTATATTTTCTTGAATTACACAACATAAAAATATTTTTTTTGTAAGTTGTATGTGTTTTTTCAACTGATTTAAGACAACTTTGCACCGCTGAATCTGAAAATGACATCTGTTTCTCTTGATCAGGTCAGGTTTTTATGTTAAATTATAAACAGTTGTACAGCAGTTGTACAGTTGTATTGTAAATTGAATAGTAGACACTGATAAAGATAAGTACATGTAAATTGAATGTTACGTCATCATTGTTCAAAATTCAGAGAATTTCAAGAAATAAAAAAGAATTTTGCATCATATAAAGTGAAAATACCCGTACATGTACACAAAAACTTAAGAAAACATGTGGCCATAGTTCAAAAAGTTGACCTGACTGAGCAAAACCAATGTGATTTTTGGATTCAACATATCAAAATTGTCCTAAATCAGCTAAAAAAAAACCAACTTAGACAATAAATTTGGTGTTGACCAGTGTTATTTATTCCCACATTTTTTTTCTAGCCTTTCTATGAACAGCCTGTTTGAGTGTATATCACTTTAAATCTTCAGACTGGCTTCAGCTCCGCCCTCCCTTTTAAATCAGTATCCACCTTAATCCTGGGGGTGCCGCTGTAGGAATGATTATGGGCGGAGCTTCCGGTTTCGGCTGACATAGTGTTAAATCAGTCAATAAGAGTGGAGTAGCAGGGGCATTTAAAATAGCATTTTTAAAAGTTTTACAAATTCATTTTAATATATAGTCCACATACATGTTTTGCACTCAAGTGGCAGCTAATTTCAGCTCTTCTAGTTTTTGTATTTTTTGAATTTTTTGGCGTAGTTCTGGCACTTCTTGTTGGTGTTCGTGGTTGTGCCAGACTGGATAAATGGAGGCTTCTCACCACATGTGACAGACGACATCCAAGCACAGTGTTGTGGCGTACGTCTGCTCTAAGGTAAATTTGATTATGTCCAACATATTTTAACAAAATGCAGCCAACTTTATTGCAGTGGAGACGTGCTGGTCGGAATGCCCACCGCGTCATTATGAGTATAGGCAACGAGAAGTCATAAATTATGATTCTTTCTTTGTTTGGTAGGGCAAATCCCAGGAAAACCCCCATGAGTGTCTAGTATCATTGGAAAGCTTAGAAATCATACTTTCTAAAAATACCTATGTTTTTGTGGAAGACGTAACTTAAATCAAACGTAAATCAAACGTGAGTTTTCAGTCTAGTCAAAATATAAACAAATCGTCTTTTTTCCAAGTCAGTTTTTGTGCACTTCCTACAAATTTAATATCATTTTGAAGATCTTTCAATACAGAATATGGAAATAATATTACATCAGTTTTGAAAATGTCCTCAAAGTGACTCATTTTGCCAGCACGGGTCTTTCGTTTACAGCGTTAGCATCTTAGCAGTAGCGCTAACTAATGGAGCTACTGTCTACGAGGCCACTTTATAAGGCCATCTTTCCATCCCTCGATAGTCGTGGGAAGTGGGAAGATTATATTACTGTTTTGAGGTGCAAGAGGCCGTGTTTCCACATTTCTGATGCCAAAGTCATTGTTTTTTAACAAGGAAAAGTGTCCCGTTTCAGTGACAACCATGTTCTAAACTAGTACCGGAAGTTGCTACTATAATTCATGCAAGGCATCATGGGGCCTAGGAGTAAGATGAATTGCTACCCCTTGGTAACATTAGTTAGCAATACTGGCAATAGTGTGCCCAAAAAACACACTATCGTTAGTCTGAATGATTAAAGACCAGTAGCATTAACACCTATTGTTATGAAGTGCTTTGAGAAACTGGTATTGAAACATCTCTTGTCCAGTCTCCCCCCAGCCTTTGATCAGTACCAGTTTGCCTACAGGCGGAGCAGATCCACTGATGATGCTATTGCTATAGCTCTCCACTCAGTATTCAGCCACTTAGAAGATAAGAGGAATGTTATGTCTGTAAATACCTTGGTGAAATGAGGAGACAGGGTGAACAGTCGAACTCAGCTTTATTGATGGGTTGGATACAACACAGCCATCAGGCAGGGGCATCGGCAAAGAGGCCGAATAAAGATGCCCGCTGGTATTTATAGGGTGGTGCAGTGGCGGAAGAAGTGGCCGCCACTACACTGCATCTCACAATAATGGCCTACAACACAACATTACAGGGAGCTATGTAAGAATGTTGTTTGTGGGCTATAGTTTGGCATTTAATACAATTATTCCCAATATTCTTATCAGTAAATTGTCTCAGCTTGGTCTGCCCACTTACACCTGCAGCTGGATTAAGGGCTTCTTAACAAATCGCACACAAACTGTCAGACTTGGACCCCATTTCTCTTCAACAATCATGCTCAACACAGGCTCGCCACAGGGCTGTGTGTTGAGCCCCACTCTGTATTCACTGTACACATATGACTGTACACCTGTTCATCCCGAAAACATCATAGTGAAATTTGCGGATGATACGACAGTGGTGGGGCTCATATCAGAAGGAGACGAGTCTGCATACAGAGACGAGATCCAGAGACTGGTGGGATGGTACTCAGATAATAACTTGTTACTGAATAGAAAAAAAACAAAAGAACTCATTATTGATTTCAGGAAGCACAGTAGCGAGCCTCCTCCTCCACATATAGGCAAGGGGTGTGTGGAGACGGTGGAAGTTTTCAAGTTTCTGGGTGTTCATATTTCCTACAACCTTACCTGGTCAGTTAACACCACAGCTATGATAAAGAAGGCTCAACAGTGTTTACACTTTCTGAGGCTCCTTAAGAGGGATGGCTTGAATGCACAGTTGCTGGTTTTATTTTATCACTCTACCATTGAGAGCATTTTGTCATATGGCATCACAGTTTGGTATGCTGGCTGCTCTGCTGCAGACCGTAAAGCTCTGCAGAGAGTGATCAAGACTGCGCAAAAAATCACTGATTGTTCTCTCCCTTCACCTCATCAGAACTACTGCCATATGGATCACTATGGATCTCACCCAGGTCATGATTTCTTTCACTTACTCCCCTCAGGGAAGCGGTACAGATTCCATAAAACCCAGACTACCAGGTTCAATCATAGTTTCTTCCCAATAGCAGAACATATTTTGAATGGTTTCATATAATACATACATACTGTTGATGTTATTTTTAGCCCATTTTGTGGGCAATAATCTTGTGTACAAGATGGTCTTATTTTATTTACTGTCCAGTTTTATTTATTGCTATGTATATACTCTTTTATTTTTATTTTTTTCAGGTATCATTGCTTTATTGTTGTAATTATGAGGATGCTAAATGCATGAATGAATTGTGAATGTAATAGTCTGTCTTAGGGAGCAGCATCTTAATTTTGTTGTATTGTTTCTTAACAATGGAATGACAATAAAGGCACTTTGACTTTTGACTTTGACTCTGATTAGCTGGCTAACTCCTAATCTTTAGCTCGGCTGTATCATGAGCCAAATACAGGTCAGGTCAGGTCAGCCCTGGGATCTTTCATGGCATGGGCAGGGAATTTCTATAAAACTTATTACATTTGTAGGTGACTGAGTAAATTCTTTTCATACTGTTTTGTGGGGGTTCTCCACTTGCGCCACTGACAATATCTTGGCCAACTTGGGGGCCAACTGTATCAGGGCCACCTTCACCTGTTAAGTCCTGAGCCAATTATTATTTATCTTAAAGAATGAGTGAAATAATGGGTTGCTGGTTGACAGGGGTGTGTGGTCAGTGGGGTATGACTGGTCCCTGGAGTACAACAAGCACAGAAACATTCACGAATGAGTGGCTAAACTGTTAGTGTTCTGAGTGAGAGCAGAGAACAGAGAATACAACTGGCCTTAGAAAAAGTCTTATATCCTTTGTGTGATCTAAAATCAAAAGCCCACAATGGTCAATAATGTCATCAATCCTGGGGAGTTAATAAATTCTATCTCATGTCAAGCTAGAAAAAGTCACAATCTCTCACACACACACATACACACACACACACACACAAACAAATAGTGTTTCTAAGTAAATCTGAATATTGTGAAAAAAGCTATTTTTTAAAGTATAATTCAAAAAGATAAACTTTCATATCATCAATATTCATTACAGGCACAGGGAACTATTTTGACCCTTTGCTTTCAATTTCTTGACGATTAGAGTTTTTGAAATTAAAATACAAATGATATTCTATTTACTGAGATGTACATGTGTATATAAATTACGCTGTACTCTAAAAACTAAGCAAGGTGGTAAATGCCAAATAAATAAGAAAAACATGCCTTTGTAACACAATGTAGTCAAGGTGCTACCTTACCTCATATGAAAATATTCCATATTGTACAAATAAAAAAATATAAAAATGTAAAGACGTGTTCTTATTTTCTCATTTTCAGATTGAGATATTTCTGGCAGAGATTGTTTTCAGAAACATGTTTCAGAATAGAATAGAATAGATTGCACTCAGGGACTGCATACCTCTTACAAGACTGTTATTAAAGTAAAAAAAAAAAAAAAAAGTGATCCGGATTAAATTTACTGATCTGGAGCTGGTCCAAAATCTAATGGGTTCATCCTTGCACCAAGTGCCGCATCTGAGGATAATCATAATCATCTGTCGAGTGGATTTTGCACAATCCTGTTATCAGACACTCAAAATATAACATCCTTGGTAGAGGTATCAATAGAAGGCCTTTATTGTCACTGTATTATACAAGAAAGTGCAAGGAGGTTAGGTGTGCTACTGCTGGCTGGTGCTATATAAAAACAAAACACACAGTAACTGTATATAGTACACAGTAACCTAAAATTACATAAGTAAAAAAACTACAAGAAAAGCAAGAAAAAATAAATAATATTTAAAGATCACTCTGAGTTGCTGCTTGTAATTAAATGTAGTTTAAGTAAAATAGACGTAAACTGCTTATAACAATAGAGACTGGCACTCTGACGTCACTTCCTGTTGTGGCCACCATGTTGGGGGAGTAGCACTGTAGTATGTTTCTGTTTCCCTGGTGTAGTAAACATGCCAGAAGGTAAGTGTCATGAATTATTTGTCTTTGCAAATCTAGTTGTGTGTTCTGGTCCTGCAACATCAGCGTTATGAACTCCCTAAAGCCGTGGGTAACCCTGACATCTGATGGACATGCTGAGTGTGCACACTGCACTGGGCTCATAGTTACTGTACATCTTCTTGCATATGTGAATTTTTATTTCTGTTAAAGACTTGTTGCTGTGCATTTATTAAACTTTGTTATATTTTTGTGAATTCAAAAAAACTACACATTCATAATTTATTGCCTGTTCACTCTGCATTGTTTTTAACCATAAGAAATGCATATTTTCATGTTGGTTTGATATTTTGATTCTTATATAAAAATGAATTACCTGTGTACATTCATTTAATCTTAATAAATGCACTAACATGTCTCAAAGTTTAAATATCACAAATCATAATTTAATTCAAAGAACTAATTTCTTATCAAAATTTAAAGCTAAAAAGGCTTGAAATAACTTGATGGTGAATATCAAAAATATAAAATTAACTCTTGTTAAAAATTTATTTTCCTCAGTATAACTTGAAATACATGAATATTCTAAGAAAAATTAAGAGAAGACACCTAACATGTTATACAAAAAATTATTTAACATATCTTGATATCTCATTTAGGCAAAAGGAACAATAATGACATCAGGCCCACATAAAGCTCACTGTCCTTTATAGCAAATGAGCTGGAGAGACTATGTCTCCCAGCTGGTCTGGGAACACCTTGGTATCCTCTCTGAAGAGCTGGAGCAGGTGGCCGGGAAGACGGAAGTCTGGGCTTCTCTGCTTGAGCTGCTGCCTCTGCAACCTGGCCCTCATGAAGAGCAGTAGAAGATGGATGGATGGAACGGCACATGTCAGCGTCCTGGACTGAAGGTGTGGTGTCTCTGTGATGGCCCCACTGACAGTCAGTCTGGATGTGTGGTCTGCATTCCATAAGTTGGTTTGCCTCCAAACACAAAAAGAGTAGCAAAACGTTTTAAGATTAATGCTTTTAACATGTAATCATTTAAATGTTACATTTAAAATGTAAATACATGAAGACAATCCTGTGATAACTTAAACATAATGTGATAATTTATATCAAACAATATTTAATTCTGTATGTGAAAACATCTTGTTAAATAATACATTTATTGCCATGAAGTGGAGAGAAAGTGGAGACTCCATTTTTGCTGTGATCCCCATGATAAAGTGCAGTGGAGTGTGTAGCCCTGCTGGTGTAGAACATAAAGCATCAGCTATGGTAGCTGTGAGCAGATAAACTGTTAGTCTTAACATAAAGGGTCTGATGCACAGGGAGCACTGATGTAATAATCACACCTGTACATGCAACACAGACGGTAGCAATCAGCTACTTAGCTTGTTGGCTATCTGGAGCAGGTGTATTTATATTATAACGTGGTTTGAAATGAGTACATATCTGAGTGAAAATGTAGACAGTATACTCTTATTGACTCTGAGATTTTGTCAAGATGATTTTTTTGCATCTTACTGCAGACACCCAGGCCATCCGACGTCTCCTTGTTGGCTCACTCATCTGTTCTCTCGCTCTTTGCTTCCAAGCACAGAAACCGTAGAATGTCGTTCTGTTGGTTAATTTCTTTTTTGTGCACTGGTCATGGGAGCAATATGGAGGATCTATCCCACAATAAGCAACTTTTGCATTACGAATGTGCATGTGCGGACTATGCGACCCGACATCCGGTTCAAATGTCAGGACTACCAAACATTCCGGTAGCCGCCTTGCTTTTGTATAGAGACAGTACTGTCACACCTGAACAATTGCTGTTTAAAGTCTGCTTCAAGCTTTAAATCGCCGTTATGCCAGGTGCACATTGTGCCGTAGTGAAGTGTGGAATGGCATGCATCATCTAGAGCGGTGGAAAAGCAAACTTGTAGCATACATACGTGTAACTTTGGGACCAGCATGTGCACATGTCCGCCGCCATTCACGTTATATACGTTCCCCACAGAGCTGAAGGATCCGGACGGACGTAATTGTTGGATTAAAGCAGTAAGTCTATATTCATCTCTCGGCGCCACACCAGTCGGCTGCCTTTTGCAACAGCGGCTCGATTCCGAGTTTTTTTTTCCCTTCCTCTCTCTTTTGATCACTTTTTTTTTTTCACCCCACTTATATCACGGACACACAGATCGTCCCAAATGTCTCCTGAGCCGGTGGACGGAGCCACTGTTTATAGCAGGATTCGATACAACAGGGAAGAGCTGCTAGCATTTAACCGCCACCCGGTCCCACTGGAAAAACTCGACATACCGAGAGAACTGAGGCGAAAACGCCGCGGCTGCTGGGCTGGAGTAAGGCGGAGGACAAAAAATATAAGGTACAGACCCTCCCTTCCATCTGTTGTCATGGGAAATGTACGGTCGATACTGGGAAAGTTAGATGAGCTAGCGGCTATCTCCCGTTATGATAGCACTTACCGGGAGTGCTCTCTCCTTTTGTTTACTGAGACGTGGCTAACTGAACTAGCAGCAGATGCTAACATTGAGCTGGAGGGTTTTCACATGATACGAGCTGACCGAACACCAGAGAGTGGCAAAACTAGGGGCGGTGGAGTGATAATGTATGTTAACAACAACTGGTGCAGACCGGGACATATCACTGTTAAACAACGACACTGCAGCAAAGACATTGAGTTGCTAGCTGTTAGCATGAGGCCTACATATCTCCCGAGAGAACACTCACACGTGATCTGCATTGTTGTTTATGCAAATCCGACGGCGAACGCTGGGACAGCACGTGACGTCATCCATTCAGTAACCAGCAGGCTGCAGACAGAACACCCAGATGCTCTTCTCCTCATCTCAGGCGATTTCAACCACGTTTCACTGTCTCCCATTCTGCCCACTTTCACCCAGTATGTCACATGCCACACTAGAGACAATAAAACACTGGATTTGTTCTACGCAAACACTAAGGAGGCGTACACCTCATCACAACTCCCCCCACTTGGGAGATCGGATCACAACTTGGTTCATCTCCGACCGGTGTACAAACCCCTAGTGCACAGACAACCTCCGGCCATGCACACTGTGGAGTTATGGTCTGAGGAGACAATGGACACTCTAAAGGACTGTTTTGAAGCCACTGCCTGGAAGCAGCTCTGCGATCCACATGGTGAGGACATCGATGGCCTCATTCACACCTTCACGGGCTACCTCAGCTTCTGTGTGGACAAATCCGTTCCCACCAAGACCATACGGCGTCACTCAAACAACAAACCCTGGATCAACCCTGAGATAAAAACACTTCTGAGAGAGAAGAAGAGGATCTTCAGGTCGGGGAACAGGGAGATGCTGAAGTCCGTACAGAGGGAGCTGAGGAGAAAGATCAGAGAAGGCAAGGACAGCTTCAGGAAGAAGATGGAGGACAAGCTGCAACAGAGCGACATCAGCGGGGTCTGGAGAAACCTCAAAACCATCTCGGGGCTCCAGAATACCTCCCCCCAGGCCACGGGGGGCAGGGAGTGGGCGAACAACCTGAATCTGTTTTTCAATAGATTTGACCAACTGCCCTCCCCCCTGTCTGCACAACAACCACTGCTGCCTCTAAGAAATCAAGTCCTGCTACCCACTCCCCACTCCACCGACACCCCCCCCACTCCCAACACACAGCCCCCCATCCTGACCCTGACCAAGACCCAGGTGAGGACGGAGCTGAGGAAGATCAAGGCGAGGAAGGCGTCGGGACCGGACGGCATCAGCGCAAAGCTCCTCAAGTCCTGTGCAGACCAGCTGTGTGGGATTGTGACATATATCTTCAACATGAGCCTGAAACTGGGGAGGGTACCACAGCTGTGGAAAACATCTTGTGTGGTACCTGTACCAAAAACTTCCCACCCCAAAGACCTGAACAGCTTCAGACCGGTGGCCTTGACGTCCCACTTGATGAAGACCCTGGAGAGACTGCTCCTTGCTCATCTCCGCCCCCTGGTGGAACCAGCGATGGATCCACTCCAGTTCGCCTACCAGCATGGCATTGGGGTGGAGGATGCGGTGATCTTCCTCCTTCACCGTTCTCTGTCCCACCTGGAGAAGCCCGGGAATATGGTGAGGATCATGTTCTTTGACTTCTCCAGTGCTTTCAACACCATCCAACCGATGATCCTGAAGGACAAGCTGCTGCGCGCAGGGGTGGACCAGCACCTGTCATCATGGATCCTGGACTACCTCACGAACCGGCCTCAGTTTGTGAGAACCCGGGACTGTGTTTCCGACACGATCATCAGTAGCACGGGGGCCCCCCAGGGAACGGTGCTGGCTCCCTTCCTGTTCACTCTTTATACTGCGGACTTCTCACACAACACAACACATTGCCATCTACAGAAGTTCTCTGATGACTCTGCGATCGTTGGTCTCATCTCCAGCGGAGATGAAGCTGAGTACAGAGGGCTTATCCAGGACTTTGTGGACTGGTGCCATCGGAACTGCCTCCAGATCAACGCGAGGAAAACTAAGGAGCTGGTGGTGGACTGCCGCAGGCATGGGCAGCCCCTCACAGCACCAGTAAATATACAGGGAACAGACATCGAGATGGTGACATCCTACAAGTACCTGGGTATTCATCTGAACAATAAACTAGACTGGTCACACAATACTGACACACTCTACAAGAAGGGACAGCGCAGGCTGTTCCTGCTGAGGAGACTCAGGTCTTTTGGTGTACAAGGGGCGCTGCTGAAGTCATTCTATGACACGGTGGTGGCATCAGCCATCACTTTTGGAGTGGTCTGCTGGGGCAGTGGCATTACTGCAGCCGATAGGAAGAGACTGAACAAACTGATTAAGAAAGCTAGCTCTGTCCTGGGGCAACGCCTTGATCCGATGGAGGAGATAGGAGAGAGAAGGACGGTGGCTAAACTGTCATCTCTGCTGGAGTCCGAGTTCCACACTATGCAGGACATACTGGATGCACTGAGGAGCTCATTTAGCAGCAGACTACATCATCCCAGGTGCACAACCGAGAGGTTTCGTAGGTCCTTCCTACCAACGGCTGTCAGACTGTACAACCTAAGCAGGGCTGCTCGCAGAGATAGCAAAAAGACGTAACAAACTAATAGTTTTTTTTTTAATGCAAAAGATGCAATAGACTTACACAATGGTCCTCTCCGGCATACAACTAGGAACATACCGGTCGCTATGGAGGGTGAGAATATGTATGGGCACATAATCATACCATGTAGGATAACTAAATAGACGGTTATGCTGTTTCATCCCACCTAGCAACAATGCTCTGCACTGTGTGTGTTTATATATTTACATATTTATTCCATCTAGCTACAATGCTCTGCACTGGGTGTGTTTATATTTATATATCTATATATTTATTCCATCTAGCTACAATGCTCCGCACTGTGTTTTTATATATCTACATATTATTCCATCTAGCTACATTGCTCCGCACTGTGTATGTTTATATACTTGCATATTTATTCCACCTAGCTGCAATGCTCCGTACTGTGGGTGTTTATATATTTACATATTTATTCCATCTAGCTACAATGCTCTGCACTGTGTGTTCATATATTCATATATTTATTCCATCCAGCTACAATGCTCTGCACTGTGTGTCTGTGTGTGTGTGTGTGTGTATATATATATTTTATAGTAATATGTACATATGTATATTAGCTGCTCTTGCTTGCTTGTTTTTTTTCTTGCCTTCTGATTGTTGCTCTGAGTGTTGCTATCCCTGTGCTGTTGCAATCCTGGAATTTCCCCGTTGTGGGACTAATAAAGGCTTATCTCTCTCTCTCTCTCTTGCGTTTGCGGGTACAACCGGGAAGACCCCTACGCATACAATATGCTCGTAGATCAGGAACTTTCCATAAGTTAAATGTATCGATAGAGCATATTTGGTAGCAACGTTCCCATGATGCTTTGAGCGAGCCGACATGCGAAAGTCGCTTATTTGTTGTGGCGGTGATGTCAGTGCCCATTCTCTATAGGGCTGTCTATGCTTACATCACTGATCTCATGAATGCGCACAACGACGCATCAAGGTATCAAAAAATGACGATTTCAGTGCATTTCTATGGCAATGTTAGCTAAATTTAAACAAATAAAAGGTCAAAATGGTGTGCAACTGGCTCATGTAGCCATCACCATCTTATGAAAGATGGTGATAGCAATCAGAATACAAGTTTTTTAGATTCACATTGGCCAGCAGAGATTACCAAAGGAGAATTTTGTGGGCTGCCTTTTCATATGAATTGGCTGAGGGATGATATGACCCATGTCTGCGTCTGGCCACAAATGGAGATTGCTCCTGCTGCAGGTATGTCTGTTTGCCAAACTATGACTCTTATTTAACATTAAAAGTAACTTGCCTACACTTAAAGTTAATGCAAACATGTGAAAAACACCCAAATTTGCATCACAGGGAGTTAATAGCTAAGTTATTGGAAATGCTAGAAATATTAATTCTAATTTGAGCTGTTTATCAGCCTCAGAGTAAACATATTAACATTGCAATTAAAATAGTTTAAAAATAAGTCTGACACTCACCTGCTGACAAATGGACCGAAGCTCTGTAGAGCTGAGACGAAGTGTCGGGATTAACAGGGCAAACGAGTGTAAATAAACAGCGTCTCCGGGAGGATGTTTTCCCTGTGGGCTCCAAAAGATAAATTTTGCAAACCTAAATATGACGGCTTTTTGGGGATTTCCACAGCAGGTACAATTTATTTTCTATTATTGGAGTGTTCCACCAATGTACAGCCAAGCTGGCACATTTATTCGACATTACAAATATCAATAAATATTGTTTCTGGACACTCGGTTGAATCATTCTTCCACATACTGGCTGGTAGATGGTAGGGACACTTTTTGAGATCACACATTTAAAGTTTTGATCATATCTGATCCGATCTTGCGATGAAAGCTTGTCATAATATTGATATTCCATATTGTTTCAATGATAAACTGCTGGTTTTTCTTACCTCTGCGCTTTACCAGATTTGCGCGTTCATGTGCAAACAAGCCATTGATCAGATTATGAATTTTATATTTAATACATACCTTTATTGTTCCTTTAACCTTAACGTATGTATGACTGCATAAAATAAAAATAAATAAATAAATACTTGTTAGCTCATGAAAACCATTTGAATTGCATTGTTCGGTTTGTGTATTCTTTTTCTTTTGTCCCCTCCACCAACTAAGGTGCTTTTATTTTGAAAAACCTCGCGTTGGGTTGGCTCGACGGACTTTGGACCCGCCCTTTTTACAGTGGTAACCATGGAAACGGCGCAGAGCCAGTGAGGCAGTCCCATAGAGTTTCTCACAGTCGCCGTTTCCGCTCTCACCTAAAATAAAGAAGACGAGGGGAGACCGGAGCGGCGCTTGGTTGGCTGGCGGAGGGTCTAAACGACGGGAAGGTTTTTATGTTATACGTATTTTTTTCAGTGGAGTTTGGGTGTCACCGTTCAACGTTAATGTCTCAAATGTGAAGAGAGAGGAGGGCTCCGCGCTGGTAACCTTGACGTTGGTGAGTATCTTTTCTAAGCGAAGCACACGCAGGCCAATCGGGCTTTCTGTCTCCATTTTTTTTTCTGTTCTTCCCGTCAGTATTTGCTCATTACACAATAATAAATAACACAAAAATAACAGTTCAATTACTCGTCTCGAGGAAGGATAATTAGTGCCAGTTAAACGCTGTCAACTATCAAGCCGGCTTGTTATGCTAGCAGTGAACTGTGTTGACGGTTTTTAATGTTGTGTTTATTTGCTTGTCACAGTAGCTGTATTCAGCCACGTACAAGTTTCGGTCAGTGGGGGATGTATCCTGCCATGACTAAGCCTTTTAAAGCACAGTAATTATGTTCTGAAACGTTTACGTTACTGTACGTTATCCATTGGTATGTGATCCAGAGTATGCACGCGGAAGCAAGAGAGCTATTTCTGTTAAATGTTATCCGGTTTTTACCTGTTTTCGTTGTCGAGTTTTCCTTTAGAGCATGTTCATCCTTTTTTTTTTCCGATTTAAGTTCATGTAAATGTACCCACTGCGGGCGACCATTGAAGGTATTGTTATTGTTGTAGACATATCTGTACTGCACAATACAGTCTCAAACGAGACAAAGCTAGAACAGCTGTATGCCTGGCTGTAATTTTTGCTTGAGTGGATTTGGGTATGTCTTTGTTTTTGTTTCTCTCTGTGTGTGTGTGCGTGTTGGTGTGATGTCGGCAGCCCACCACACTCTTTGTTTAAATAGCTCTCAGCGCAGTTGCACGTGTCGACGCGTGTGACTGCTTTAGGACGGGTGGGAAGGCTGTTGACCACGTTTGCTACGGTTACACACATCCATCTTTGGGCTTTGGGGGTCCTCTCGCCCTGTATGGTGTTCCCAAGCAGTGAAAAATTCCCACCCTCTGGCTTTTACTCCTGTAAAAGTTTAAGAGTTGTTTTCCTGTTGTCTGGGCAGAGTAAGTAAGATGTGACACTTGCCCCAGCTGGGAAGGCTGGGAAGTCCAGATGTGAGCTATTGTTAATGTGTTTATACTGGAGAACAGAGTCAGGAAAGTATCCAGTGGGTCCAGTTTTCCCTTCTAAGAAAATAGTTGTGTGAGCTGTGTTTTATATTGTGGTGGAGTGTTTTGCTTTAGTCTGTCTCCACCACCCCCTTGTTACCTCTGCCAAGGTTATGTTTTTTTTCCTACATTAATTTGTCTGTCTGTTTGTTAGTAAAAACTACTGTACAGATTTCTGTGACAGTTGGAGGGAGGGTGTATCTTTGTCCAGAGTAGACTCCATTAAATTTTGGTGCTGATCCATATACAGGTGCAGATCCAGTCATTTTTTTTGGTCAATTTTCATAACATTGCGAGAAAGGCAATTAAAAAAATGTTTTAAAACACTTTCATTGGTTTTTCAGTGACTATTGCATGGATCTTGATGGAAAAAGTTAGGCATATTTAGGGTGTTGGCATATGAATGAGAACAGGTGTGGATCCAGATAAAATTCCAGATCTAGAAGATATAAATATGCTTTTATCAGCTTTACAGGGTGGTAGTCTTTTTCACATTACTGTATGGTGACAAAGAAGGCTGGAACCTGGCAAATACCACATGAAGCTGAGATCCAGTAGTGTGTCAACAGTTTCATCTATCTCTTTTTAAATTATTGCAAAATGAATATGACACATCTGTCAGTAGACTAGACTAGCCCTTGTTATTTCTTTGTTTGTCTGTTAATGGAATTACTCAAAAAACTGCTGAATGATTTTGATGAAATTTTCAGCATACAGTGGTGTGAAAGTGTTTGCCCCTTTCCTGATTTCTCATTTTTTTGTGTTTGTCACACTTAAATGTTTCAGATCATCAAATAGATTTAAATAATAGACAAAGATAACACAAGTAAACACAAAATGCAATTTTTAAATGGAGGTGTTTATTATTAAGGGTAAAAAAAATCCAAACCTACATGCCCCTGTGTGAAAAAGTGCCCCCCCCCCCCTGTTAAAACATAAATTAACTGGTTTAACACATTTTTGGAAAGCTGAGTTCAATTTCTGTAGCCACACCCAGGCCTGATTACTGCCACACCTGTTTTCAGTCAAGAAATCACTTAAATAGGACCTGCCTGACATGATGATATAGAGTGAAGTACATGGTGGTAATGCACCTGTAAGCTGGTTGCCAACCGCCAATCAAATCTAAAAGAAGAAGAAGTGAAGTAGACCAAAAGATCCTCAAACGCTGGACATCATGCTGCTGTCCAAAGAAATTCAGGAACAAATGAGAAACAAAGTAATTGAGATCTATCAGTCTGGAAAAGGTTATATAAAGCCATTTCTAAAGCTTTGGGACTCCAGCTAACCACAGTGAAAGCCATTATCCACAAATGGCGAAAACATAGAACAGTGGTGAACCTTCCCAGGAGTGGCCGACCAACCAAAATTACGTCAAGAGCACAGCGACGACTCATCCAAGAGATCACAAAAGACCCCACAACAACATCCAAAGAAGTGCAGGCCTCACTTGCCTCAGTTAAGGTCAGTGTTCATGACTCCACCATAAGAAAGAGACTGGGCAAGAATGGTCTGCATGGCAGAGTTCCAAGACGAAAACCACTGCTGAGCAAAAAGAACATAAAGGCTTGTCTCAGTTTTGCCTGAAAGCATCTTGATGATCCCCAAGACTTTTGGGAAAATACTCTGTGGACTGACAAGACGGAAGTTGAACTTTTTGGAAGTTGTGTGTCCCATTACATCCAGTGTAAAAGAAACATCATACCAACAGTAAAATATGGTGGTGGTAGTGTGATGGTCTGGGGCTGTTTTGCTGCTTGAGGACCTGGAGAACTTGCTGTGGTAAATGGAACCATGAATTCTGTTGTCTACCAAAAAATCCCAAAAGAGAATGTCCAGCCGTCTGTTTGTGACCTTAAGCTGAAGCGCACTTGGGTTCTGCAACAGGACAATGATCAAAACACACCAGCAAGTCCACCTCTGAATAGTTTAAGAAAAACAAAATGAAGACTTTGGAGTGGCCTAGTCAAAGTCCTGACCTGAATCCGATTGAGATGCTGTGGCATGACCTTAAAAAGGCAGTTCATGCTCGAAAACTCTCCAATGTGGCTGAATTACAACAATTCTGCAAAGATGAGTGGGCCAAAATTCCTCCACAGCGCTGTAAATGGCTCATTGCCAGTTATCACAAACGCTTGATTGCAGTTGTTGCTGCTAAGGGTGGCCCAACCAGTTATTAGGTTTAGGGGGCAATCACTTTTTCACACAGGGCTATGTAGGTTTGGATTTTTTTTCCCTTAATAATAAACACCTTCATTTAAAAACTGCATTTTGTGTTTACTTGTGTTATCTTTGACTAATATTTAAATTTGTTTGATCATCTGAAATATTCAAGTGTGACAAACATACAAAAAAATGAGAAATCAGGAAGGAAGCAAACACTTTTTCACACCATTGTAGGTGGCCATTGGGACATGGGTGAACCTATTAGAGTTTGGGGCAGATCTGGATTAGTATGTGTATTCAGAATCACCTTTTCACTTTTTTTTAAAAAAATGTCACATGATAAGGATTTTTTCAAATAGATTTTTCTGACTATTGGGACATATAATGGGCTAATTAACCTGAAAATACACAGCCATAAACAACTTCTTTCACACAGTATGTGTACACTTATTGAAGATGTGCATATTACTAGGATTTTGATTTTGGATCATTTCTATGAAAATTACAGGTTTTAGAACTTTGTCATTTTTTGAATGAAATTTCAATAGGGCTTGTCTAGTTGACTCCTACAGTTTTCTAGCTTGGATTTTATTTCACACAATGCTGGTACATGTACTGAAGATGTGCATGGGGTTAAATGATTTTCTGGTATTTTCTCCAAATTTGTTCCACTTTGACTTTTAGGTTGTTTGCTTTGCTTAAATTACATGATTATTAATTTTATTACAGATCTAGAGTATATTAAGTCTTGAATTTGTAATCCATTTTTTGGTTGAAGGTGTGCTAGTTATGTGCTAATGAAAATGGCTATAGACATGTATATAATATACTGTGTGCAATGTTCTTGTTTTTTGAAATACAAGATTCAAAACATTCTTTTGCTGCTCATTGTCTTTTTTCCAGAAATGCAAGGCATTCAGTGCATTATTTTACCTTCTGGTGTAATTTGTAGCAGTTGCAACTGTTATTGGCACACAGTGTGTGTGATTTTCATATCATATTTTGCTGGACAGAGTTTTTAGTCGTAGCTGCGGCTTGAAAAGAAAGGATGTTTTTATTTGTAAACCTCTTTGGAGTTATTTTAAGTATACAATCAGTCTTTTCACTCCTTTTGTCCAAACTGGCTTTATTTGTTGTCGCACTTTGTACACCTGCTGGCTTTCCAAAAACAAATGTTCAGCTTTGATAATTCTCTGTTTACAAGACATTATATAACTCTTTTATACTGATTCTTAAAACTACCAGGCCAGTATTTAGATGTGCTTTCTAATTGACAACATATCTAGAGAAGGTGTATTGTAAAGAACATAGATTAAAGAATCAAGCGGTGCTTTTGGCTTTAATCCCATCTCAGATTTCACAATTTTTTAGAAGTTATTCTCTTACATTACAGCCTTACTGTTACTTTTAGCTCCCCCCCCCCATTCTCTTGTTTCAATGGACTTTTATCTCCTTGTACTCTTTCTCTTATTCTCTCATCCCTCTTTCTTACTGTCTGTCTCCTTCCTTGCGGCAATATAGAGGGATGCTGAGACACTGTGGAGCTTAACAGCATAATATTTCAAAACAAAGGGTCCTTTCTCCGCTGCCATGCAGAGCCCTTGGTATGGGCTACCTCCACAGGCCCATGCAGGCTCTACCAGCTGCAGTAGCACCAGGGACTGTTGGGTGGAAATCTTCTCTCTGCTGTTTCTTTGCCACACTGAGCACTCTCTGTTCCTAGACACATGCCTGTACTGCTGCTCTCCTTAGCTCCCTTTGCATTCTAGGAGCCCCGGGCAGCTGAAAAACTGCAGTAGCAGGCTGCTGGTTGGCTGGTTCCCACACTGCTGTCAGAAGAGGATGGTTTCACACTTTTGTCCACTATTGTAAGAAAAAAATAAACAATTGCCAAATATATTTATGCTTATAAAACCTTTCCCCTTTAAATTCTGTACATGCATACAGAATGAGAGAATGCAGTATTTATTTTATGCTATATACAAATCTTTTTCTTTGTTTTTTGGCCATATTTACATATCATAACACTACTGCCCAAATGACTACATGACTCCTAAAATGCCATTCTATATTCTTCTGTGAATGTGATATTAAGCGGCAGTTTTACATCATGCATGGGTTCTGTAGGCACCCATGCACAACAACAGAAATTATTTTTCAATTTTTTTGGACAAAATATCATTATTATTATTATTATTATTATTATTACTACTACTAATAATAATGCATCAGATTTTTATAGCACAGCACTTTTCAAAGACGCTTTACAATAGATGCATTATTCATTCATTCCAGACAGACACTGATAGTGGTAAGCTACTGCTGTAGCCACAGCTGCCCTGGGGCAGACTGACAGAAACGCGGCTGCCAATCCATTCTAACAGCCTCTCCGACTACCACCAAACGTTTAATACACAGTCATACACCAGTGTCACGGTGTCAAGGTGGGTCAAGGTGTCAAGTGTCAAGGTGGGTAAAGTGTCTTGCCCAGGGACACAACGGCAGGATGGCTCGTGGGGGGAGCGGGATTTGAACTGCCAGCCCTTATTGGACAACCTGCTCTATCTTCTGAGCCACTGCCATTCTAGTTTCACCTTAGAAGTGAACTCTTTGGAAGTATTCTTTCTGTACTAGCTCCTTCATCTCAGTGGGGGGGGGGGTTTGTATGCCTTTAGAAAACTCAGGTATTTGTACCCTTCACCATCTTCACTAAACAACCTTATCTTTTCTTTCTCCAGCAACGCGATGTCTTCTATGCACACAACTTTGCCTCTTTTCATAGTAAGGGTAGCACATTTGGAGATGCCAAACTCCATACAGATATCAGAGCTGACAGTTGTTACAGACTGCACCAGACTTTCTTTTTGGTTTTCATTCTTGTCATATAACTTGAGATTGTCCATGTAAACCAGATGGTTGATAATTCATTGTCCTTCACCAAGATAGTAGTCAACCTTCATCTTCCTCAACACCAAGGCTAGGTGAAGATATGGGGAGAAGATAAGGGGAGATAAACTGTCCCCCTAGAAGATTTCTCTATTGACGTCTACTTTACCTACATAACATTTCTCCACCAGTAATCAGCTCCGTCTTCCAATCATTCATACTGCTCTCTATGAGCGTGCTAAGGTTGTTGGCAGCACCAGAGATCTAAACACTTCAAGAGACAAGAGTGGGGTATCATGTCAAATGCTTTCCTGAAGTCCATCCAGGACACACTTAGACCCGTAATCCTTCTTTTAACCCTTCTCCCCTGCAAAAGAAGGCCTACAGGTTGTTGTTGTTATCATTATTATTATTATTGTTGTTATTATTGTTGTTGTTATTAAGTTTATAGAATGGGGGAAATGCATAATATATACAGTATATTGTACTAGAAATAATAAATGACTTTCTGTAATCACGGGGTAGAAGGTCAGGAAATAAAAATGGAAACAACAAAGTACTGTTTGTGTTGTGTAGGGCTAAGTAGGTAGATTGAATTAAATATAAACCCTCCCTAATAGTAAATATTGTCCTCGGTTAGTTTTCACAATGTCTTTTAGGATTAGCTGTGTGCTTATTTTAGTCTATATTTATTAAAAGTACATCTCAACCAAGCTGGGATTATTGTTAGGTGTCTTTATATGTTGGTGCAGTCATGAGAAATAGTAATTACACTGTATGTATCATTTATTTATCAGCTACTAGTGCATACCTGTGCATGCCCGTAGAAACGAAGTATAAGCAAGTATTTCTGCATGCCCGTAGAAAGCAGGTGTAAACAAGCACGTCAGCACTCATTCAGTGATGCCTGCCTATGATCTTTGATGATGTCATATCGAGTCCTATGATCGTGAGTAATGACTGCCTTTGATCTTTGATGATGTCATAGTGAGTCTGTGATCTTTGATGATGTCATAGCGAGTCCTATGATCATGAGTGATACCTGCGTTTGATCTTTGATGATGTCATAGCAAGTCTTATGATCGTGAGTGATGCCTGCCTTTGATCTTTGATGTCCTATGATCGTGAGTGATGCCTGCCTTTGATCTTTGATGATGTCATAGCGAGTCCTATGATCGTGAGTGATACCTGCGTTTGATCTTTGATGACGTCATAGCGAGTCTTATGATCGTGAGTGATGCCTGCCTTTGATCTTTGATGTCCTATGATCGTGAGCGTGAGTGATGCCCGCCTTTGATCTTTGATGTCATAGCGAGTCTTATGATCGTGAGTGATGCCTGCCTTTGATCTTTGATATCCTACGATCGTGAGCGTGAGTGTTGCCCGTCTTTGATCTTTGATGATGTCATAGTGAGTCTTATGATCGTGAATGATGCCTGCCTTTGATCTTTGATGTCCTATGATCGTGAGTGATGCCTGCCTTTGATTTTTGATGTCCTATGATCGTGAGCGTGAGTGATGCCCGCCTTTGTTCTTTGATGATGTCATAGTGAGTCCTATGATCTTTTAGCAACCCCTATGATCATGACAGACACATACATGGTGTCTATATGACGTTATATAGACATCATGTAGAGATCATAAGAACATCATAGGCGATCCTATGATCTTTTAGCGAGTCCTATGGTCGTGACAGACACAGACAGACAAGAGATTTCTTGAATTATATATACAGTGATGATATCACTCTCACATTCATACCTAAGGACAATTTAGAATCCCCAGTTTGATGCCAATTAACCTAACTTGCATGTTTTGGGCATGTGGGAGGAAACCGGAGAAATCCCGGAGTAAACCCACACAGACGGGGAGAACATGGACTGGCGATCTGTCCAGGGTGTACCCTGCCTCTCGCCCAAAGATGCTGGGATAGGCTCCAGCCCCCCTGTGACCCGAAAAGGATTAAGCGGAAGAAGATGGATGGATGGATGGATGATGCTGTCACTCTATAGGATAGGATTCCCTATGAGATCAAAAGCAGGCATCACTCACAATCATAGGACTCAATGACATCATCAAAGATCAAAGGCAGGCTTCACTCACGATCACAGCACCTGCTATGACCTCATGAAAGATCAAAGGCAGGCATCACTGAACAAGTGGTGACATCAAAGATCAAAGGCAGGTTTCACAATGGTTACTGTTGCCATGGTAACAGTAACTTTCTACGGGCATGCAGAAATGCTTGCTTAAACTTGTTTTCTATGGGCATGCACGGGTATGCACAGGTATGCACTAGTTCAGAATGATTTGTAAAAAGCATTAACTACAAAGCTAAATAAGCATGCAGTATTTTTTCTACTTTACTATACTATGTATTGGGATTTGAGGTGTTAAAAGGGAGTTGTTACATTGCTACACTGCAGCTATTGACAGGAAGTGTTTATGCAGTTTGATTTTCTTTCTTTTTTTTCAAAGGTGTTCCAGGAACTTGGAAAGTTTAATATAGCACCACATCTTTGGTAGTGTCTGACAGAAACTCACAGTTGCAAGTCACGTTGACATCCAAATTTGAAATATTTTTCTGTTTTGCTGTTAAAATTGCTTGCTGTTATTCTTCAATGAAATGTACCAACATAAAGTCAGTTCATTAAAAGATCTGTAAAAACATCCTTCAAGGGTGTGAAATATCTTGTTATAGCTAATTGGATGCAGTGTTTTGTAGGATTCCTTAGCGCAGATTTAATGACATTCTCCTTTCTTTGACTCTCCTGCATGAAGGCAATTAAGCTAATTCTGCTTAAGTTTTCACTTTGTAGACGTTCTGGCTTGTCAATACTCTACCCTCAGCTGCTTCAGGAGGTCATTCCTGCATTAAAAATGCAGTCCCAAGCAGTTAATTATACCCTAAGAAGTGCATCTTTTTGTTCTTTCTTTCGCTTTTTCTTTGTCTTTGATATATAAGATATTCATATGTTAAAAACTCAAGGATAGGATAATTGAGGGTTCAGTATAAGGAGCCTCCTTGCTCTCATCCCAGTATAGATTAATAAGGAAGCATCTATGGATCAAATGGATGGCTCAGGTCCCTTGATGTTTTTTGGACTAGCTGGCCTTTGGCTCAATGCAGTACCCAGACTGTTCTGCCAAATCTGACTTGCGTCACTGTCTCCCACTGGCCTGCACCACAGTCAGGTATGAGACTCTTGGGGACACTGGAAAGGTGGAAGGCAGTGAGGATGCTGTGCTTCTTGTGTGTGTCAGAAATTTCTGTCAGTTTAAATGATCTTGACCATTAAAATTCATCCATCCATCCATACGTACATATATAATTTTCCATTAAAATAACACACAGTACAGGTAGGCTAAATGTGGATCTTGTGGTGTTTGCTGTTGAAAATAACTTATTTTTAAGCTGCTTTTGAAAGCAAACAAAACAGAAACAGCTAGCCACATTTCATTTGATTTGTCATGCAGACAAATCAGTTGAAAGTCATTCATGCTGTTGAAAATTAGCCAATTGATTAAACTGGCACAATTACAGAAATGTTTATTAATGTGCATCGTCCCTGTAAAATTAAACCATTAAAATAAAAAATGTCTTTGGCCTGTGCCTGATAAACTTGATATGGTGTGTATATGATGTGTTCCCTTTCTTTTGGAGACTGAAAACCATCAGTTGAAATGTCATTTGTCCCAGTCTACTGCATTCCATAACAACAACAACCCAGAAAAGCAAGATCCTGTGTACTGTTGTTTTAAGGCAAATTAACCTACATGCAGTATATCACCATGTGGCTGCTCTACCCAGTGAAAGAAGCAACACCAATTCTTTGATTTTTAATTACATTTCATACTTTTTTATGAGGTGGGGGAATCAGTCTGCTGCAGCCAGTCAGCAATTAGCCGTTGCTAGCAGCACCCACTGAAAACAATACAGTACACTGTATTTGCACATAAAAACACTCTTGCAACATGCACCGATATAGAAGGTGGACAGTTCTGTGTGTAACTCTGATTATAAGAAACATATGACACAAACATGCTAATAAATAGTACAGTTTACTCTGCTGTTGATGCGCAGTGCATGGACACAGTCATCGTCTTATCTTGGCTCGTTGATGGTCTGACTTCATGGCATGAAGTACTAGAACAGGGGTGTCCAACCATGTGCCATGGAGAGCCAAGACCCTGCAGGTTTTCTCTTCTACCCAGTCTCTTCAGCAGGTGTTTTCACTTATCAGCAATCAGTGGGAAGAAGTTCACTGAAATCTGCTGTTGAAGACACTGGTTGGAGGTAAAACCTGCAGGGTCTTGGCTCTCCATGGCACATGGTTGGACACCCCTGTACTAGAAGGACAAACCCCTAAATCCGACTTGCTCCGAAAAAAGGAATTCACCCTTCCAACATAGAGTGTACGTTATCAGGAAACTGTTTCTGAATGTGTGCTCACAGTTGCCTCATTTATCTCAGCTCATATCATCTGTTGCAGCAGTTCTCGTAGCTATACAGCAAACCTGCAATTAAATTTGTAGCTCCCTAAGTGCAGCCATGCCATTACGGTGGGCATTAGCTCCACTACCTTTTGGAAGGGTAATGGGCCCTCTGGCTTCTCTGGGGAATATCCTTCCTGCTGGGCTGCAAATTTCCCACAAAACACAGCAACAGATACTTCACGGTAATCTATCTGACACAACATAACAAATACGATATGCACCTGCTTCTCATATATGTAATGGTATATGTCTCATTGCAACTCCCCTGTTGAGCAGCAAATGCTTTTATGAAGTTATTTAAAGTTGTATCAAGGGGAGATATTTGTTGAAAGAGGAAGTGATTATTGCTCTCTATTTGCATATAGCTATATTTTGTTCCACTGACATTTCTCTCTGCTGCTGTCCGGCTGTTTATAGAATTGTGTTTAAAGTAATTTTTTTAAAATCTCATTGCAGTCACTTAGCTGATTTATTTTTCTAGATTTGCAGCATAGATGTTATTTGCACTGTGCTTTCTGGAGAACAAACTCAGATATGTAAAATTAAAGCCATTTTTGTTGTTTTGAAAAAAAAAACAAAACAAGCTTGTTATACTGTAACCGCTGACTACAATTGTATACAGAGTGTTCACCTTATTACAGGTTGTAAAAAAGCAATATTTCTGAACATCACACCTAATGCCTTTATAATAACCAATATTTATAATGCCTTTCTAATAACCTTTGAATAATTTGTCCATCATGCTCAAATGTGGAAAACATCCTACAGAATATAGAGAAGTATCATGACAAAGCAAGCACACTGTAGTATGTAAAACACTGCAGACTGTTTGCTTTGCACTTTTAAGAATGCATGAAACAGTGTTTGTTCATATGGATTTTGGAAGAATGAATAATTAATATATAGAGAGGCATAGATCCAGTTTTTTTGGTCATTGATTTGATGCCGATATCTTCGCTCCAGTATCTGCTGATACCCATAATGAGCTGATCTGATACCAGCTCATATGACCTTTAACATGAGCAATAAGAATTTCACACATAATTGTGATCCATTATCACAGAATTGTAACTTTATAGTGTCAGTTAAGTAAAAAAAAATCTACCTGTGTTTATAAGTTTATTTTTTTGCAAGGTTTGCAGCACGAAGGAGAACTCAATTTGAAGAGATCGGAAGTTGGATTGGCGACTCTATTTATGATATTAATCCAGCAATTTAGGTTATATTGGACCCAATATCCAATATTGATATCTGATCAGTGCACCCCTACTAATAACCCAACCAGTATCTTCAGCTCTGCTAATGCTGAGTCACAAACTTACTGAAGCTCTACTTAATTTAGGATAAAATTTATGCTTTGCTGACCATCAGAGGTTTTTACATTTGTAATCATTCAATGAATTTTGGGCTGACACATTCTTTTAAGCCACCCCCCTCCCAATATTGTTTTACAGCAGCAGCAGTGATTAGTTGCTTTGTTACATCATCTGAGGCTCAGTGTTGTGGCTGGTTTATTCAGTTAGATGTGGCATAGCCAAGATTAGGGATCGAGGGGGATCACAAGAAAACGCTCATCCTACACTCAACCAGTGGATGGTGTTAGTAAAACTACCTTATCAGAAGATTAAAAAAAACTCATTAGGTTCTTTCATGCAGTAATCAGTAATCCCACTTGTTTTTTTAATTATATGCAGGTCAGGCCTTTTGTCACCTTCTGTCACTTGCATCCTTTATATCTATCTCTATATACCCTCCTATCTCTCTGTGTTGCTTCTTGTTACGTAATCCTCGGTGAATGTTGACAGTAATTCACGTTCCCTCTCCCCCTCCCTTCCTCTCCCTTCCTCTCTATGTGGCCTGCACAGGTTAAGCCGAAGAGGACTCTCCCCGGTTGTCGGAGGAAAAGATGTGCAATGGAATGGTAGCGTTTCCGACGAGAGCCCTGTCCTCTTCATCATCGTCCTGCTCCTCTACCTCCTCCTCTTTAGCCCACAGGCTGGCTGCCTCCGCGCTTCTCCTCCTCTTCATCCTGTTCCCTCATGGTCACGCATCAGGTAAATCACAGATGCAGAACACACACACTGTTTTTTTTCCTGTTTTGTCAGTCCACGCTCCCTCGTGACTGTCCTCAGATAAGCTGTTATCTTTGCCTGTTTCTTAGGAGGTTATTTCCTCTTCGACTTGCAGGTTAGTTAGATTAAATAGGCTTCCTTTACCCTTTTGTTGGTCAGGTTGCTCTGCCTTAGAGCAGGAGCCAAGAGCTCAATCCCACATGCTCTGTGAATCTATTCACTGTCCTAATGAGTCACAACAGTTCTCCCCTGCTGTTGAGTGAAACAGAGAGATGATGTCTCTGGTCACGTTGGTGTCATAAGGTTTTAATCAGCCGTGACATTTCTAGTCCTCTGAGAGCTTTTAGCACAGCTAGCCAACTTTGTTTACACAGCAACCCTCAGATTAGGTTTTTGCATTGTACTATGCAGTCTGAAATTGGCTATCAGGTTTTCAAACTGAATTTAATGTTTGTTAATTGAGGGATATTTTCATTTCAGGTATTTATCAAGCAGTACGGGACCTAGGCAGGTTGAGATCAAAGAAATATGAAGTTGATTGCTTGGACTTGCTGAGCCTCTTTACTTGGGCCAGCTTTCCTTTCACTTCAGCCTTGTTCATGCTGCGTTTCCCCTCTAGTCCGCTTTGGTCCGCATGCACTTTGGACGAGCCCGGCACACATGCAGCGTTGATCATGCTCACTTTTTTCATCTGCCCAGGCCAAGCGGTTGACGCACGCGCACAACCATCATTTGTAGTTTCACTCCCGCCCGATAGGTAGCGCCAATGCGCTGATACACCAGGATTTTCACCAACGAAGAAACACTGCTTACTTTCTGCTGCTTGACTTCCCGGTTTTCACTCCTTTTTTCACGAAGATGCTGCTGCTGAAGTATTTATGTATGATTCATGTATGTTTATTCTCGTCTTCCGCTTCCTCGTTGTCTTCTTCATCAGAATCAGAATCAGAATCAGCTTTATTGGCCAAGTATGCACAACACATACAAGGAATTTGACTTTGGCTAAAAACTTGCTCTCGTTGTTCAGGTGGAGGATTTAAATAAGGATTCAATGACAACAGAGTATGTACAGTAAATTACAGTCTGTCTACGTTACTATAAAAGGATGCAAATATATACAGGAATATATGCAGTTATTTACTCAGACTAACCACACTTTGCAGAAATATATGAAAAAATATACAGTCACACAGTATTTCAATGTGAACTCAGATTCAGTGATATAATGTGAATGAAGTAAAAAGCAGTGTGAGAGTTATGTGCAATGTAATAATGGATGAAAAGTCATCATCTACTCATTCATCTACTTTGTCTTGGTATGCTGTGCCGATATCACCACCTCATAAATGGGACATTTAGTCTTGCGCATGTGCTTTTCAGCATGTTCAGGTCATGGGCAGGCGGTGTGATCACAAAATTTGGGCTGCGCGCGGTCGTACGCGGTTGAGCACTGCAGACACTAGCGGAGTGGAGACAATGACATAAATTTCATCACACGAGGTTTCCGGTTACACGTACGCGGACAGCAAAGGTGCAGCATGAATCCATCTTTCAGGGTTCTAATGTTCCTCTCCCTCCCCCTCCAGACACACACTTTCCTTTGACATGCACTGCCCAAACACACACTCACAGACACAATCCACATAGCCAGCTTGTGAAATGTGCCAGATGTCCTTGCCACAGAGAGCAAGCAGACACTGTGTGTGTGTGTGTGTGTGTGTGTGTGTGTGTTTTAGAAGGGGGTTAAATCTCTGGGATGTTTAAAAGTGTTAATTGATTTTCTTTCTTTAATGCCTTAAATAAATAGGATGTGTGCTTGTGAGGGTGGGAAGTGGCAACATCAAGAAAGAACATGAAATAAGAGAGATGTGTTGATGAGGCAGGGAGGAGGGCTCTGCTGCTGATCCCAACTGTATTATCTCACTACGTCTTACGTAACACACATGACTCGTGTGGAGCCCAGGGGGCTGTTATAACGTTCACGTTTTGCGTCCAACACACTCGCACACATATACACTATCTCCCAATACTAACAAAATGTGTCGTCAAATCCCCGGCCCACGTGTTCAGGGTACTGTACATGGCTCTGTGTGTGTCTTTTTTTGCTTTAACTTACTGTATCCACAACCTTTTAGGGTTCCTTAGGGTTGTATGTAGATACAGTGCATCCAGAAAGTATTCACAGCGCTTCACTTTTTACACATTTTGCTATGTTACAAACTTATTCTAAAATGGATTAAATTCATTTTTTCCTCAAAATTCTACACACAATACCCCATAATGACAACGTGAAAAAAGATTTTTTTTGAGAATTTTGCAAATTTATTAAAAATAAAAAACTGCAAAATCACATGTACATACGGTACGTAAGTATTCACAGCCTTTGCCATGAAGCTCAAAATTGAGCTCAGGTGCATCCTGTTTCCATTGATTATCCTTGAGATGTTTCTACAGCTTAATTGCAGTCCACCTGTGGTAAATTCAGTGGATTGGACATGATTTGGAAAGCACACACCTGTCTATATAAGGTCCCACAGTTGACAGTGCATGTCAGAGCACAAACCAAGCATGAAGGCAAAGGAATTGTCTGTAGACCTCCGAGACAAGATTGTCTCAAGGAACAAATCTGGGAAAGGGTGCAGAAAAATTTCTGCTGCTTTGAAGGTCTTAATGAGTACAGTGGCCTCCATCAGGAAGCACCAGGACTCTTCCTAGAGCTGGCTTAGTCAGGGAGGTGACCAAGAACCCAATGGTCACTCTGTCAGAGCTCCAGCGTTCCTCTGTGGAGAGAGGAGAACCTTCCAGAAGGACAACCATCTCTGCAGCAATCCACCAATCAGGCCTGTATAGTAGAGTGGCCAGACGGAAGCCACTCCTTAGTAAAAGGCACATAGCAGCCCGCCTAGAGTTTGCCAAAAGGCACCAGAAGGACTCTCAGACCATGAGAAACAAAATTCTCTGGTCAGATGAGACAAAGATTGAACTCTTTGGCATGAATGCCAGGCATCATGTTTGGAGGAGACCAGGCACCACTCATCACCAGGCCAATACCATCCCTACAGTGAAGCATGGTGGTGGCAGCATCATGATGTGGGGATGTTTTTCAGCGGCAGGGACTGGGAGACTAGTCAGGATAGAGGGAAAGATGAATGCAGCAATGTACAGAGACATGCTGGATGAAAACCTGTTCCAGAACGCTCTTGACCTCAGACTGGGGTGACGGTTCATCTTTCAGCAGGACAACGACCCTAAGCACACAGCCAAGATATCAAAGGAGTGGCTTCAGGACAACTCTGTGAATGTCCTTGAGTGGCCCAGCCAGATCCCAGACCTGAATCCAATTGAACATCTCTGGAGAGATCTGAAAATGGCTGTGCACCGACGCTTCCCATCCAACCTGATGTAGCTTGACAGGTGCTGCAAAGAGGAATGGGCCAAACTGCCCAAAGATAGCTGTGCCAAGCTTGTGGCATCATATTCAAAAAGACTCAAGGCTGTAATTGCTGCCAAAGGTGCATCAGCAAAGTATTGAGCAAAGGTTGTGAATATTTATGTACATGTGATTTCTTATTTTTTTATTTTTGATAGATCTGTAAAAATCTCAACAAAAAAAACCAACTTTTTTTTGCATTGTCATTATGTGGGGTATTGTGTGTAGATAGAATTTTGAGGAAAAAAAATAATTTAATCCATTTTGGAATAAGGCTGTAACAGAAAATACGGAAAACGTATGAAGTGCTGTGAATACTTTCCAGATAACAGTATTACTGTCAGTCTATCACAATATTGAAAAATGTTTACAACCGCTAGTGCATCAGGCGTGCATTAGTAGTTCCTTTTCAATCCTTCCTCTGGATTTCTGGTTTTGTGAAGGACACGTATGAGGTGTGTTATCCCAGAATGAAAGGGGCACTGTGAAACCCATAAATGTGATAGTGTGCACATTTTTTATCTACACTTTACATTTAGATTTTTACAGGCTGCAGTTGAACTTAAAGGCAGGGATGCAGCAGTATCTTGTCACTTTAAGGTGTCACCATTTTGATTTAATATATGAAACTCGCTGCATTCACCCGATAGAAGTCACTGTAAAGCTTTTGTAAAATAACTATTAAAATACGTTCCTGCATTGGAAACCCATACCACTGGGATAATATATTGTGCCATAAATATGTATGTTAGCAGAGTGCAAGCTTTTTATGGGAATTATTTCTATATGAAAAATACAGTATGTCCCATGTTCTTGTTGGGATTACATATGGGCCAGTTTCTGGTTCACTCTGTGAATGATACATTTTGTCCTTTTCCGTTTCACAGAGGATCCGTTTAGACCAACCACACACAGCCCAAATTCTGTGACAGTGAAGACAGTAAACACGGCATCCGCACTGAGCTGCACATGCACCAAGGTGCTCATGTTCTCTTGCAGACATTAAATATATTTTCGGCTTTAAATTATGTGTTGGGTTTTTCTCCTCAGCCACCAACAACAACAAACACAAACCTCCTCCTCCTCATGCTCTTATTTCTACCATTGTGGACACTAAAATGAGTGCCTTTGTGTTCTTCCTCCTTGTTGTGTTTGATTTGGGTGTTCAAATCATTTTAAATGTGGCCATATGAACCACAGATTATTTTCAGTGCACGCGCATGAAAGGTGGATGTTTGGTAAGAAACTATACCTTTATTTCATATTGAAGTATTTTTATGGCAGATAACTGAATTATTAATTGTATGAGTTTGCAGAGCTACAGGTTTACACTTCCTAATATTTCTCTCTTTTATTAAGAAGAATTCAGCATTTATTTATTAAGACATTTTATTAGTTTTTATTTAACCGTCTATATTAATATTTTTCAAGTGTTTTTTTTGTTTTTTTTGTTTTTTTTGTTCTATATCTTGTTTTCAGTGGAACTATATTTTTTTTAGGAAATGATTCATTTTAGTAAACTGTAATTGCAATACTGTGATACCATGATATTTTTGCTGACAGTTATCAGCATATATATATATATATATATACGTGTGTGTGTATATATATATATATATATATATATATATATATATATATATATATACGTGTATATACGTGTATATATATATATATATAATATACATACACCGGCCCACGCCTAGTTGGGATTTGCTTATCTGCATAAATGTTTTTAAACTTTCTGCTTTTATTTTTAGGGTTTACTGTGACTTTTTAAGCTTTGTCTAACTCGTTTTCATGAATTTATTTTACTGTAGATGATGCTTTGAGTGAATTGATAACATTCTGAAAGGTTATTTTGAGTTGCTTGTTTTCGCTATGCATTCAACATACCAGTAATTCCTTCCTTGCATTACACAAGAAGTACTACTGCTGAGTCACTGTTCAGTAGTTGCCTGATATTTGTTTCATTGCTTGTTGTCTGAAGTTAAATATTTAATCATGCATCAAATTAAACTTGTATTGTGAGCTGAAATATTCAGAACCTTTGCACCTTAATAACAGAAGGGTAATAAACAGAACCATTTCCTTATTGCACTCCCTTTTCATGAGTACTGGTTATTCACGGTGCAAACTTTTCTTCCTTGTTGGGTAAAATCGCAGTAACTATAGCTGCTTAAAAAAAGGATAATAGATTGGGATAATGTAAAACACTGTAAAAATATGCAGAGTCATAAAGGTAAAACAAATATGAACCTAAAGCTTAAATTAGATACACTGTACACACTAACTGTGCAGACTGTTGTCATTTCATCCACTGGCCTCTCCCTCTTTCCTGCTCACCATAAAATGTAATCCCTCTATGGGCTCCAGAGATGGAAATTGCTGTAGAAATTTCTCGCATATGAAATGGTAACGCACCTGTAAGCTGGTTGCCAACCGCCAATCAAATCTAAAAGAAGAAGAAGTCATCATTGCCAACAGGCCTTTTCCATACTCATACAAATAGCAGTGTGGATTACCAAATGAAATTGATGCTCGAAAATATCCAGCATTTCATTTTCATATTAGAGTTACTTAAGTATTAGAGTCTCAAATATAAGCATATAAGGTGGCTGGTTTTTTTTTGTTTTTTTTTTACATTGGCAAAGGTTTCATGGATATTTCTTTTTTTAGGAAATGTGACCTTTGGATGGAGAGACAAGGTGACAGACAGTAAAGGTTGAAGTCAGCTTTGCCATTTGGTTCCTTTTAATATCAAAAGGGAAAGCTTTAAACTTCTGAGTTGTCGGGCTTATGTTCTTCTTGGAAAGATCAGGACAACAGTTTCTTGTAACTGCTGATATGGTCTTTTAGCAACTAGTTAGCCTTAGGAGCTGAATTATTTTTAGATCAAATCACAGTCCAGGGAAGGATGTCTCTTAAAACTTGTCATTTAGTTCTTCTTAAACCACATAACCAGCGGGGTACCAGCTGAGTTAATGTTAATAGCTCTCTCAGATTTGTGTTTGTGATTACCATGCATGATTGCGTTTGTGTTTATGATACAAGACATTCTTCCGAAAGCAGCAACATACTAAACAAAACATCCTGTTCATTGAAGCAGGGTGCCAGTCAACAAACACAGCTACAAAGCCACCACCTTGGTATGCAAAGGATAAATGGCACCAGTCGTCAGAATTTAAGTAAAGTAAGTAAGTAAGTAACTAAAATTTACAGAGCCCACTGCAAATTCAGTTTGTTTCATGTCTTCACTGACTATCTGACATCCCACAGTGTTGGCTGCATGGAGCACAGTTCCTAATATGGTGTCAATTCCTAACAGTAAGCCTTTGTGGTTTGTTTCAGAGGAAGTGGGCCCAGACCATGAGTCAGAACTGGAAGAATAAAAAGGGGAACTCTGAGAGCACCAAAGGGTCTATTGACATGATCGCATGGAACGTTTTCTGCTTTAATGGCATAGTGTGTGAGGAGGCAAAAAATGCTGAAAGCAGCCCTTCTGAGTCCAGTTAAATAGATAAATGTTGCTCCTCTAAAACCCAAGTTGAGTTACAGTTGTACACAAAAGTGGCAGTGAGCACTAGAAGTCTCCCACAAACAAGCCCGCTGTGTGCTCCATGTGGTGGTGACGTTAATGTATTTTCTTTCTTTTTTTTTTTAATTTAAGTTTTTGTAAAGGGTATACATGTCATTACAGCATTGCATTGTTTACATTTTCATCACATGTTCCCTTTTTTTTGTTTTTTGACAACATTGGAAGATAATTATTACAACACCCTTTTTTTAAGTGAAAGAAAGAGAAATTAAAGAAAGAACACAAAAACAAACAAAAAAACAAAACAAGAAAAAACAAAAACAAAACAAAAGAACAAAAATTAAAAAAAATAAATAAAAATAAAAGAGCATCTGAGTAGCATTGGAACAAAGAGAGGTGCCATTATTGAAATGGTATTTGTCAAAGATTAGATCTGATGGAAGACACATATGCGATCCAGGGTTGCCAAAAGTTCAAGAACCCATCCATGTCCTGTCTCAGTGTGAATGTCAACTTTTCCATCGAGTAAATGTCTTGAATCACGTTAATCCAATCTTCAGGTGTAGGACAATCCTTCAACATCCATTTTTTAGTTAGAGCTTTTTTACTTGCCAATATTAAAACAGTGAATAAGTATTTTTCTCCTCGTCTTTCCATTGATTCCGGTAGTAAACCCAAATACAAAGTTACAAAAGAAAAGGGGACTGTTACTTTGAAAATTTTCCCCAATATTGTCTGTACAGTGGTCCAATATTGGTGGATAACTGGGCATGACCAAAACACATGAAAATGATTTGCAGTCTCTTCACCACATAAGCGCCAACAATTCAACCCCTTACGAGTAAATTTGTTTTGTGCAGGTGTTCTGAAAAATCTTACCAAATTTTTCCGTCCAGATTCTCTCCACTGCAGGGATGAGGTACTTTTCCATTGTTGTTTATTTAGCTTTTCCCATATTTCCAGTTGTAAAGTGAAATTCCCCTCTTTTTCCCATCTCTCTTTTATATATGATGTGTTGTCTCCTTTTAAGTCTTGAAGACCTTGGTATATTTTAGAGATGTATCTGATCCCTGGGATCCCTTTATATGCCATCAAGAAGACCTTCAGAACACCTGACCGGGCCCTTTCCAAATCCTCCTTTTTAAGTATTTTGTTTATGTGGTGTCTAAGCTGAAAGAACCTGTAAAGGTCTTGATTTATTAGACCTTGTTTTTTTAAATCTTCAAAACTTCTTAAAATTTGCCCTTTAAAAAAATCATAATATTTTATCAGTCCGTTCTCTTTCCACTTTTTAAATCTAGTGTCTGTTTTATTAGGAGTAAAGTCTTGATCATAGGCAATCCATTGCAGTAATCGATAGGGTTCTTTAGTTTGATTCTCTCTGACTATCTTAAACCAAATTTTTAGTGGGGTCTCTATCCACGAGTTAGTGTTATTCAAAAGTTTAGGTAAGGCATTGTTCCCTATTATCGCCTGAAGGGGGATGTCACTTGTTATTTGGCATTCCATCTCCTTCCATTGTGCAGTGTAGACTGGGTTACATATCTCTACTAAAGTTTTAATTTGTGCGGCTTTAAAATAGTCCCTGATATTTGGCAGCGCGAGCCCACCTTTGTCTTTGTTTAGCTGTAGGGTTCTATATCTGATTCTAGGTCTCTTGTCCTGCCATATGAATCTTGAGATCCTTCTGTCCAGTTCTTGCCATGTTTTTTTGGGAGGTTCTACCGGTATTGTTTGGAAAAGGTATAGAAGACGTGGAAGTATATTCATTTTGACTGCTTCAATTCTTTGTGCAGTACCCAAGAATGGTATCATATTCCATCTTGCTAGATCAGATTTTATTTTTGCCATCAGTGGATCATAGTTTAGTGTTATAATTTTGTTGAGTTGTTTCGGGATATTGACCCCCAGATATTTCATAGATTCCATCTCCCAGTTAGTTTTGAGTTTGCTTAGTAAATATTGATTTGGGTTATAGTTGAATGTTAAAACTTGGGTTTTATGCATATTTAATTCGTACCCTGATAAATCTCCATATTCTGAAAAAACTGAGATTAGTTCTGGAAAAGAGGTGTCCGGCTGCCCCAGGTATATTAAAATGTCATCAGCAAAGAGTGCTATTTTATGTTCCTTCTGACCAAGTGTAATACCTTGAATTTTTTGATTCTGTCTTATCCATCGGCTCAGAGGTTCTATGAAGATTGCAAAGAGCAGTGGAGACAAGGGGCAGCCCTGACGACATCCTCTTTCCAGTTCAAAAGATGATGATAATTTACCGTTAATCCTTATTTTAGCTGTTGGTTTTTTATATAATGCCTGGATAGTTCTAATGAAGTTGTTATGAAAATTGAAACTGGATAAGATTCTATATAGGAAAGACCAGTCAACTGAATCAAATGCTTTTTCAGCATCTAATCCCAATATGGCTGCATTTAAGTTATATTTTTTTATATGATGACTTATGTGTAAAGTGTGTCTAATATTGTCTTGTGTCTGTCTTTGTCTTATAAAACCTGTTTGGTCTAAATGAATTAAGTCTGTCAGTATATTTTCTAACCTTTTGGCAAGGATAGTGGTAAAAAGCTTATAGTCCTGATTTAACACACTGATTGGTCTGTAGTTGGAGCAGTCTAGTTTATCCTTTTCAGGTTTAGGTATGACTGCAATGACCCCTTCTCTCCAGGAGGGGGGGATTTCCCCTGTGTGGAGGACATAGTTAAATGTTTTCAGGAGGAGAGGAGATAGTTGCTGTTTAAAGGTTTTGTACCACTCTGCTGTATAGCCATCTGCTCCTGGGGATTTGTTAGCTTTAAGTTTCATAATTGCTTTTTCTAATTCTTTAGGTTGTATTTCTGACAGTAGTGTTTTATTTTGAGACTCAGTAAGTTGGGGAAGGTTTAATGTGTTTAGGAATGCTTCGGATGCGTTATGTTTTTTGAGGGAGTACAAGTTCTTGTAGTAGTTCTCGAAGCTTTTAAGAATATCCTAAATTCTAAATTTTATTTCCTTTGATACTGGGTCTCTGATTTTGTAGATTGCTCTCTCCGTTTGTTGTTTCCTCAATTTATAGGCTAGTAATTTTGCCGATTTGCTTTGTTTCTTCTGGATTTCTATTGTGTAGATCTCATTTATTTGTTTTTTAATTTCCTTAATTTTGAGCGAGTCATTAGAATGAGTGTTGTCTTTGTGCTCTTTTTCTAGGTTCTTAAGTTCTGACTCTGTGATTAGTTTTTCTTGTCTCAGTTTCTTTTGGATTGCCAGTTTTGCGATAATCTTTCCCTTTATTACAGCTTTGCATGCGTCCCACAGTATTGAAGGGGATACTTCTCCATTATCATTTTCTTCCAAATATCTGAGAATATCTGATTCCAATTCATCTTTCAGTGGTCCTTTCAGCACATTTGAATTTAACCTCCAAGAAAATGTATTATTTGTGTATTTTTGGATACTTAAGTCCATATAGATTGGACTGTGGTCAGAGAGATCCATCAGTCCTATTTTACATGTTTTTACTCTTCCAATGTCTCTATTAAACATAAAAAAATAGTCAATCCTTGAGTATGATGAATGTGGTGCTGAGTAAAATGTATAATCTTTTACACTGGGGTTGAATTCCCTCCACACGTCACAGATTCCCATTTCTTTTAGTAGCATCTGAGTTTTTCTACTTTGAGTGTTATTTTGATGTGGAGAATTACCTGATGCATCCCAGTATGGATTCAGTCTTAGATTGAAGTCTCCACCACATATCACTAAACCTTGGGCTTTAGTTATCATTAGGTCAAATACATTTTTATAAAATTTCCAGTTAGCCCCAGGAGGTGCATATACATTCAGCAGGGTGATATCTTCTCCCTCTAGCCGCCCAAGTACCATGCTGAATCTCTCTTCTTTAACTTTGTGTTCTGATTTTTTTTTCAAATATAATTTTGGTTGAGATCAATGTCGCTACTCCCCTCCTCCTCCCTGACTTATATGAAGATGAAGAGATCATTTTAAACCCTTGCCTATTGAGTTTAGTGTGCTCCACGTCTGTTAGGTGGGTTTCCTGTAAAAATATTATTCCTGCTTTGTCTTTTTTCATTTTGCCTAGAATCTTGGATCTTTTAACTGGATTCAGGATCCCTTTTACATTATATGAGATTATTTTGGTTACACCCTGTTTCTCCATTGTGTTGTCTTTTTTAGTATAACAGTGTGGTGGCCCTCTTTTATGCTACTCAGAAACTGAAAGAACATTAAGAACATAAAAAACATTAAGAACATAGTATATAAAACTTTAAAACAAAAAACTGACAAAAGATCTTCCTGAGCTGAGGTCTTTTTAGTGACCTTAGAAGAGCCTTGATGGTGTGTTGGCTCTGAGGGAAATTCCTCAGATTCCGTTACGTGCTGAGGGCCCTCTCTTACCCCTGTAAGTTGTCCCATGTTTTTAATGTGAATTTCAGATTCCAATCTGAACTTGTAATGATTTTTTTTAAAAATTTTTTTTTATGCCTATACCCTATGAAATTGTGCGCAACCTCCCACCGCTATCACAGCAAACAATCACGTTAATACAGTATTTGTTAGTGTGGAGAGATCATGTGGTTCATTGTCACATTTCTATTTTAACAAGTTGTTTTATTTTTTTTTAAGACTTATTTGTTTCTAATATTATGTCTGTTCCATGAAATGTTTTACCACTTGCTGATTCTGCATCTCCTTTAATGTTTGTTACCTTGTAGGAGGAGGGTTGGATGCGCAGATTGACTAAAAATATCGTTAACCGTGGTTGCTTCTTCCGCCGAGTTGTAGAGACACGTCTCATCTCCGTAAAACACCCTCAGCTTCGCCGGAAATGGAATCTGAAAGCGCAGTTTCTTCTCTCGTAGTACCTTTTTAGCGTTGTTGTATTCCCAACGCTTTTTAAGGACCTCCGGGGCGTAGTCGTGTTCCACGAAAACTTTTCTCTCTTGGTGCATAAATCCTTTTTTCTGCCAAGCCAGTCTTACAACCTCTTCTTTTATTCTGGAGTTGGAGAACTTCACCACCACCGATCTTGGTGGTGCTTCCGCCGCCGGCCTAGGGGCTAATGTACGGTGCGCCCTTTCTATCTTCAAGTGGGTGGTTTGGGGAATATCCAGCTTCTCTCTCAGTAAGGATTCCACGCATGCCGCCATTGTGGTGAAACCGTCCTCGACTCCTTCTTTCAGACCATGAATTCTTATGTTGTCTCTTCTTAGTCTTCCTTCTTGGTCGGTTAGCTTAGCCTCCAGTCTTGACTGTTGTTTGTGTAGTTCCAGCACGGTATCTTCCAGCCCTTTTATTCTTTCCTCTGCTTCCATGATTTGGTCCTCGGCCTGGTCCACTCTGCTGTTTGTCTTTTTATTTCGTCTTTGATTTCACGAAATTCGGCCCAACACTCTCGGCGAAATTGTCTTAATTCTTTAAGTACCATTTTTAAGCTAACCTTGTTGCTAGCTTCATTCAGCTCCTCGTCTTCTGAATGGATATCATCCGGATCAGATTCTCCGGCCGATGCGTGTCCTGACCTGGTAAATGTCAATTTCTTCTGTTTTCCTTTAGGCATGATGACTTTGTCTTTTGATTTTCACTTTTCCAAAAATCCGTTAAATCTGATTTTAAAGGTATTTTCCTGGATCAGGTCTGGGAGCTTCAGCGTTAAGCTGCTATCACCATGGTGTCCAGACCGGAAGTCCCGACGTTAATGTATTTTCACATGTGAGAACGGGAAATTGCTTTACTGGGTTAGAGAGGAAAATAAATAAAAGCCCCTTTTCCTATATAGTACCTATATAGCCCAGACCACCATGGTACAGTTTTGTTCAGTTCAGTACACTTGTGTTTCCATTACACCAGAGTACCACTCGAGGTGGGTGGGATTTGTTTACAGGGAGGCAGCGCAACCCTCCTGTGACATAAAACAAGTGACACAGGCAAAACACAAGATGGCGAAATACAAGGTGACTGCTCGGTCTCTGGCTTTTTTGCCAGAGTAAAGGCAAAAAAGGAGAGCCAGAGAAGGCTATAGGCGGCGAGACGACACACTGGAAAAGTACTGAAACATTTAGGAAGCCATATAGAGCAGTATAAAGCAGAAGACATGAGGATACGAACTACATCACATATGAAGGTAAGCTAATGATTGCAAATGCTACTTTCTTTAAGTCCACCGTGCTACATTGTAATGTCGGCAAGTTTTCGCTGTTAGGTGCTAAAATATGTATTCTCTGTGTGTGTTTCAGATGGCTCTCTTGTGGCAAAGTTATTGCTTCAAACCGTGGATCTGGGCGTTCAACACAGGCTCCCAGTGATGAGCTGTCACCCCAGCTTTACAAATGCGCAGTGACTACAGAACTTCAGAATGTCTGTAGAAATGTTTAGCTTCCTGTGCAACAAATTGCTCTGATCTGTGTAAAAATCATGGAGAGACTGATGAGACATCATGGGATGTACCTGCTCCAGCCGGTGGTGCCCTGACAAGAAGTGATCAGCTGCCAAAACTTGATGGCCAGGTGTCATATTGTAGTTATGGGGTTATATTAGCTGTAAAATATATATTTCAACAGGTAAACAATACTGATTTAGGTATAATAAGATATATTTAACAATTATGATGCATTTTAAGTCAAAACAAACTGGATCTAGGATTAAAAGCAATTAAAATAATGCAGTCACAAGGTTACATGGAGAAATACATGGATTTACTGGATAAGATAAGATAAGCCTTTATTAGTCCCACAATGGGGAAATTCCAGATATATATCATATCAAGTATTGCTGATTACATGTCGATACTGTATAAATATATATTCTCTGCATCAACAATAAACTATACATGTATTCATTTAGTATTGCACTAGGAATTTTGACAATAAACCTTTGTACTTTTTGCAGATGTGTCTCCACTTTTATTTTATGTGTGAAAGTTACCACCAAGTGACATAAATTAAATACTAAAAGATTGGAAAAGCTTTCTAAGAACAATCCAGCAGTTTGAGAAATCACTTTTGGTTTGGTGTAAGTCAACAGAATTATGAACCATAAAGTAGTTTGTGTTAAAATGTTAAATCCCATTAAACACTAACCCAGGGGTGTCCAGTCATGTGCCATGGAGGTCCAAGACCCTGCAGGTTCTCTCTTCTACCCAGTCTCTTCAGCAGGTGTTTTCACTGATCAGCAGTCAGTAGAAGAAATTCATTGGAATCTGCTGTTGAAGACACTGGTTGGAGGTAAAGCCTGCAGGGTCTTGGCCCTCCATGGCACATGAGGACACCCCTGCCCTAACCCATTATTAGAAAATACAGATGCTAATATGGCCCAGAATTCCTCCATATACTGGTACTATCACTAAAGTGTGCAGTGTCTTCTGCACTGGCACATCCAACAATACAGTCTTCATTAAATAAAATAATTGTTTTTGGTTACTTTTTCTTAAAAATGAGCCATTATTTTCAAAGTCACTGATAAATGGTTTGTACTGTTGACTCTCTTCTCACCAGTGTCTTAACAGACAAAATAGAAAATCATGATACAAACACATAAGTTACTAAATTATTTATTACAGTCAGCAGCAAATTCCAGATTATATAGACTGTGCAAAATTCAAACTGTAAAAAAAAAAAAAAAAATAGAATGGGTCACACACGCCGGCCACGCTGCCTCACTGAGAAGCAACTGGATGTGCCGCTCAAGCTGGTCCCGGTTCACCAGATCTTCAGCCTGCATCTCTGTAAATAGTGACGCAAGGTCCGGTTTGGGATGGATTGTTTTCCTCTTGCCTAGACAAAAAGAGAGAAATGGGTGGTGGTTAATTAAAGCAAGTTTAAAACATATTTGGGAAATACACTTGTCGCTAAAAGCCAGTGGTGGAATGTGACAAAAAAGTACTTTGTTGTCGTATTTAACCACAATTTTCATGTAGCTGCGCTTCAGTAAAGTAGATTTTACAAGGGCTGTGTTATGTTTAAAATCATTTGTTTTTACTGTGGCCTCAGCAATCAGAATGAGTTGATAACTTCAGTTGAATTAAATCTAGTACTTTAACTGAGGGTGTGCATCCCCGAGTATGGAGTCGCTCAGTCAAAATTAAATTTTATCAATAAAAGTTTAGCCACCGCTCTGTCATCACTGTGTCACCCTGGCTTCAAGTATGGGTGGTGTTTTCTACTTGTATTGCTAAAATATAAAAGGAAGCACTACAATGGGTCTCAAGTATTTGTAATGTGTCCTGTTATAGTATTGCATAAGTTTATTGACGATAGACTATAAACTACACATATAAACTAAATTATAATGGTGACTGAACAACTCTCATTCCCCAAAGTGCAAGATACATTTATTATGAATATAACTCACAAAGGATCACACAAGTGATCTGACAAAAAAAAATAAATGAATAAAGAAGCGGTTTATTTTACAGTGGCTAATATTGGATGTGCCACTCATTTTCAGTTATACTGTAATTAATATTCACACAGTCAAATAAATCTCAGTTCAGTCCCTTTCATATTAAGTGGAAATTGTGCTACTTTAATTTTGGCACTTTACCTATACTTTAACTTAAAAAGCAAAGGATTTGAGTACTTTGTCCACCACTACTTAAAAAATAACGGGATGTGCAACTTACCAGTCATAACACATTCTGTGTAGTGCTAAATGTTACCAGTGTCACAGCAGATACTGGTCAGACTCTAGAATGAAAATACACACAACTTAAGTACATGCACAGCACAAAAGTGCAACATGTAAAAAACACCTTTTTAACTAGGATTACAGCTAGCTTATTTCATCAGATGTTGTCGACACAAGCGCAAAATATAAGGAGAGCACGGAGTTAGCATTGATAGCTAACTAGCTAGCTCATTGTCTGCACACAGGAGACAACGTTGTTGTTTGTTCAAAGTGAACCTTCCATTGCTGGGATAAATAACGTAAAAGATGCATAATATCACATATCTTATCACTCACCATCCTCAGTATCCCAATATCACGGCTTTCAACTGCTGAAGTTGGGTGCTCCTGTGGCCGTAAATTTATTTTGGGTGGTTCCGTCTAGTTCCCTCTGGATTCTTTCATCAGCCGAAAGGCACAGAAAACTCTGCTGGACCGCAGTGTTGATTTCTGGGGGTCTGATTTCTGTGAAGCCGGTCTATCGTTGTTGTTTATACTGACGCTTGCTTGCTGGCTCACGGACGAATCTTTGCAAATGGCGGCTTGAGATTCTGTAATTCAGCCCGACGTTGCTCTCATGACGTTACGCCCAGGCCAATCAGTGGCCTGCAGTCTTTTGACATCATATTTTCAAGTCAGTATGGAATGCTAAGAACCACTCGGGAGCAGGTCCGAAAAATCGGGACTAAAACCGTTACAGTTCCTAATGGAAAAGCCTACAAAGTGTGCCAAACCGAACTGAACAGGGCCAAATGGGTACTCGTGGAAAAGAGGCTAAGGTAGAGTTATGGGATAAAGAAAACAGCCCAGGGAAATGGAGGAGAGCAGGAGGGGGAGCAGAGGGCTGTGTTTCTAGATTTCTTTATAATTTGTGTTTGTTTTTGACAGCTGTTTGTTGTCCAGTTCAGTGCTGTACAGATGAATCATTTTTGTGACAGGCCATGAATCAATGTGCAGAACCCACCCAAAGATATGAGTATTGCTTTTCCTCTTTAAAGATGACTTTTGAGTCTCCAAAAGCAAGACTTGACAACTTTCCTCTCTATAATAACAGAGTAGACTGGCGGCTACCATAGCGTCATCGCTTCGACCACAGAGGAAAATATCAGAATAGGCCATGCCCTAGTTCTGGTGTTTTCAAACAGCTGTAGTCTTTGAAACTCGGTGCTTTCTTTTGCAACAAAATGGTGCATGTATACTAAAAAGAGCACAGCATTAAAAAAAAAAAAAAACTTTCTACACAGTATTAGTTTCCCACCCTTTCAGAGAGTTTGCTATATAGGCTTGGTTTACCAACAGTGCAGCCTGAGGGGCTGGGGAGCAATGGTTTCTGTGCAATTAACTATTCAGAATAGTCCCCTGAAGTCCTGTTAGCAAGGCAGTTTGCAGGCAGCAGTGAGTAAAGCAACACATTGGCTACTAGCTCTTTTTTTTTTTCTGAAATGTGAGAACAAAGAGGGCTTTGGGAGGGTGGGGGTTATAGCGCAGACCACTGCAACTGCAGCTCCACTATCGGTCAGCAATTAGACTGCTTACTCCCTGCATGTATGAGACAGAGTATATTGAGCTGAGTGCAGCCTCTTTTTTTGCAATGTCTGTTTCCTTTTTGTCGTTCTCCCTTTAACATGAGCCATTAGCCAGGTGTGACCAGAACCCATTAGCAGTAGACTGGATGAATCCACCACCAACCTGCCTCTTTCATTACCTGTGTGTTTATCAGTTGAGCCATCATTCCCTGCTCCCATCTTGTGTCATTTAACAGCTCTCCCAACCTATCAATCCCTGAGGGGAAACTATAAATGCCTTGCCAGACAAAGACATACTTCATGAAAACAGATATGGGAGTGAGGATGGGCAACACAAGACGATTTCATTCACTTTAAAGTGTTGACCAGACAGTTCCATTACTGAGAAAGATCCCAGATGGCCAGGATTATTGTTGGCTACACAGCACAGCAACTCAGCTTATTGATACCAAACTTGTCACACCATCTGATTCCTGCCTTGTGAGCCTGACTTTTACTGTTGTGATTGCAGGTTTTCCATGTGCATTGTGCTGACTACTCTTGGTTATTTGATGAGCTGTATCGTAAAGGTTAATGAAAGTCAAAGTAGGAAGTGGCAGTACTGGTGCCACCAGATACCCCAACAGTCAAAACTGACAGCATACAGACTACGCTGTTAATTGTACCTGTCTTTTGTAATAGAGTCCTTATTAGTACGTTATTAGTGTATGTGATATTAAACCAATGCGTTTGCTATTATTATTAACAAAAACATTTTGTGTGTGTGGGTGAGTTCTACATAGGTTTGGTTTTGGGCCTCTCTTCAGAAATTGAGGATCATTTTGAAGTGACATTAGGGATGGGGAGAGGAGAGGCAGTTTGTAAATTGTTTTCCAGTAAAATGTGTGGTTGACTGTAGCAGCAGGCAGTCATAATGATTTCTAAAGGGCCTCATCTGAGCGACCAGCCTGCTGAGTAAAGGACATCTGACTAATGAGCTGCTAAATATATCCCCCAGTCTCTCTTCTGTTGCTTTTCTTCAGCGTATTCATTTTGTTGTTTGTTCACTCGTAGGCTTTACTTAAACTTTTTTTGTAACTGCATTTTTAGCTTTATAAGTATTTTTTGTTTTAGCTTTGTATTATGGGGTACCCCCCCACAGCAGCCACGGACAAACACAGCGCTCGACTAGAGCAATTAACAGGACAGTGAGATGTGTGTGTTGAGATCAATAGGCAGCCTTCCTGTGCTTAGTTCAGGCACCAGCATCCTGTGGATATGTATGACGCAAATGCAAACATTCATGCTTCCTGCTCGCATTGTGGTACAAATGTCACATGTCTGAATGCATTTCCTTTGATGATAAAATGCCTTTGATGTATTGTCCGTTGCTGGGTATTTAAGTGGCTGAATTCATATGTTCACCCTCTGTTCTTCTTCTGACTGCTTCTGACTACAGCTCATGAGAGCCTGAGAGCGATCCCCAGCATGCTTATACAGCAGCTGGGGTGAGCTCCGTGATGGCGATGATTTGATCAATAAACTTCATTAAAACTCCAGACGCCGTGTCTTATTTTAACATCGCCACACTGGTGACCCCGCAGACGCACACGCTTTGTGCGACGCAACCTTCTGGTCTGGACAACCACGCTGGTGACCCGACACTGAAAAGAACACGCTGCCAGCAAACGCAGCACCCGGCAGTGATTCTCCGACGACGAGCGAACGCAGCAGCCCGACTGATCTGCCCTTCCTTTCTGCTTCAGGGAGACTTTGACGCTCTTCGGAGACCACCCACGACCGGGAAAGCTAAGGAAATTTCATGGTGAGGTCTGCACGCCTAGATCGGCACATCCACGCTGGACCGGCCGCTCTCACGGCTCCTGACACACGATTCTGTGTCTCCATACGAGAGCGCACACACCTTGCCCTCTCTCCACGACGGCGGCCCATGGCCGACGGAGAACGCGTGGACCTGAACGCACCATGACCCGGCACGAGCGACGACCAACAGCCCGAACAGGGGAGACAATCGGCGCCGACTGCGCAGATCTCCATCAAGCCCCCTGACCCTGATTCGCCTCGCGACAGCGGACCGGCCATGCACAGAAGCCTCGCATCAGAACAGCGCAGCTGGAAGGCACGTGGCCGCAGCGCGTGCCACGCACCAGAGACAAGCTGGCTCTACAGACTTATACATCATCCTCCGCCGCTGCACACGGCTCTTCAGGACTGCTCACACACCTGAAGCACACACGCAGCCCGCACACAGGATTTGGTGTAAGTCTCAGCCACGGCGCACGACGGGAATCCAGCCGTCAGCTGTCCCCGAGGGCTTTAGGGCCGCGAACGCACCTAAAGCCTAAACGCCAAGTCCCTCACATAGCTTCAGCTCCTGTTTTTCTTCATTGCCGGACTGAATCGCGAGAGGAATCAGAGACTAACTTTTCTTCCCACAGCCATGGACATCCCCGCCACTTGCTACCCCCACCCTCCTCCCTTCCCCGGCACAGACTTTCCCCGCAGTTCGCCACCAAAGCGGGACTACCGAGGTCTCAGCTCCCCGCTAAGCCCTCTGGGGGGGGAGTGTATGGGGTACCCCCCCACAGCAGCCACGGACAAACACAGCGCTCGACTAGAGCAATTAACAGGACAGTGAGATGTGTGTGTTGAGATCAATAGGCAGCCTTCCTGTGCTTAGTTCAGGCACCAGCATCCTGTGGATATGTATGACGCAAATGCAAACATTCATGCTTCCTGCTCGCATTGTGGTACAAATGTCACATGTCTGAATGCATTTCCTTTGATGATAAAATGCCTTTGATGTATTGTCCGTTGCTGGGTATTTAAGTGGCTGAATTCATATGTTCACCCTCTGTTCTTCTTCTGACTGCTTCTGACTACAGCTCATGAGAGCCTGAGAGCGATCCCCAGCATGCTTATACAGCAGCTGGGGTGAGCTCCGTGATGGCGATGATTTGATCAATAAACTTCATTAAAACTCCAGACGCCGTGTCTTATTTTAACATCGCCACAGTATTTGCATTTGTCAAACCTTTTTCAAAGTCCAGCCTCTTTTCTCTGTTTTGTTTCTCCCGTCCATCTCACCTCACTTTTTTTTTTCCCAGACTCCCTGAAACTGTGTGAGTTGTTTTTTTTTGCCACACCGTTAGTCAACAGCAACATCCTGTTCAAACAAGTTCATTAGCTTACACATAAGGCTCAGAGCATCCCACTCACATATGCTTCATTTGCCAATGCAAAAGAGACATCCAAGCTGTGTTAGACTGTGAGCAACCATGAACAGTGCTGATGACGTGGGCACATCATGAATGGTTTTCTCTGGGGCAGTATGGTAGTGTGGTTCTGTATGTCTTATTGTCAAGTTGAAGAATTATTTCATATTTTTAGTTCATTCTGGCAAAGCCAGTGTTGTGGCACTGTGTCCGTCGTCCATTTGTCCATTCGTCCTAGGCATTGGGAGTGGGAGAAAAATTGATGCATTGGTGTATTGTGATACTTTATGGTGCTGATATATCAATTCAGAGACACAGTATCATGATACTTTAATAAAAATTATTAATAATTGTTACAAATACAAAATTATCTGTTTTTGGTACCAGAGTAATGAAAAAAACATTTGACGTTTCAGTCCATTAGATGGTGCTAGGCATGGGGTAAAAGATTGATTCAGCATAGTATTGCAGTACTTGACATGTGATGATGCACTGATCCCTAAACACACATACCAAGCTTTTATTAATCCATCCATCCATCTTCTTCCATTTAATCCTTTTCGGGTCGCAGGGGGGCTTTTAGCCTATCCCAGCATCTTTGGGCGAGAGGCCGGGTACACCCTGGACAGATCGCCAGTCCATCGCAGGGCCAACACAGAGAGACATTTTAATTTTTTATATATATATATATATATATATATATATATATATATACACAGTGGGGCAAAAAAGTATTTAGTCAGCCACCAATTGTGCAAGTTCTCCCACTTAAAAGATGAGAGAGGTCTCCAATTTTCATCATAGGTATACCTCCACTATGAGAGACAAAATGAGGAAAAAAAATCCAGAAAATCACATTGAAGGATTTTTAATGAATTAATTGGTAAAGTCCTCGGTAAAATAAGTATTTGGTCACCTACAAACAAGCAAGATTTCTGGCTCTCACAGACCTGTAACTTCTTCTTTAAGAGGCTCCTCTGTCCTCCACTCGTTACCTGTATTAATGGCACCTGTTTGAAGTCGTTATCAGTATAAAAGACACCTGTCCACAACCTCAAACAGTCAGACTCCAAACTCCACTATGGCCAAGACCAAAGAGCTGTCAAAGGACACCAGAAACAAAATTGTAGACCTGCACCAGGCTGGGAAGACTGAATCTGCAATAGGTAAGCAGCTTGGTGTGAAGAAATCAACTGTGGGAGCAATTATTAGAAAATGGAAGACATACAAGACCACTGATAATCTCCCTCGATCTGGGGCTCCACGCAAGATCTCACCCCGTGGGGTCAAAATGATCACGAGAACAGTGAGCAAAAATCCCAGAACCACACAGGGGGACCTAGTGAATGACCTGCAGAGAGCTGGGACCAAAGTAACAAAGGCTACCATCAGTAACACACTACGCCGCCAGGGACTCAAATCCTGCAGTGCCAGACGTGTCCTCGTGCTTAAGCCAGTACATGTCCAGGCCCGTCTGAAGTTTGCTAGAGAGCATTTGGATGATCCAAAAGAGGATTGGGAGAATGTCATATGGTCAGATGAAACCAAAATAGAACTTTATTGTAAAAACTCAACTTGTCGTGTTTGGAGGAGAAAGAACATATCTACTGTGAAGCATGGGGGTGGAAACATCATGCTTTGGGGCTGTTTTTCTGCAAAGGGACCAGGACGACTGATTCGTGTAAAGGAAAGAATGAATGGGGCCATGTATCGTGAGATTTTGAGTGAAAACCTCCTTCCATCAGCAAAGGCATTGAAGATGAAACGTGGCTGGGTCTTTCAGCATGACAATGATCCCAAACACACTGCCTGGGCAACAAAGGAGTGGCTTCGTAAGAAGCATTTCAAGGTCCTGGAGTGGCCTAGCCAGTCTCCAGATCTCAACCCCATAGAAAATCTTTGGAGGGAGTTTAAAGTCCATGTTGCCCAGAGACAGCCCCAAAACATCACTGCTCTAGAGGAGATCTGCATGGAGGAATGGGCCAAAATACCAGCAACAGTGTGTGAAAACCTTGTGAAGACTTAGAGAAAACGTTTGACCTCTGTCATTGCCAACAAAGGGTATATAACAAAGTACTGAGATGAACTTTTGTTATTGACCAAATACTTATTTTACCGAGGAATTTACCAATTAATTCATTAAAAATCCTTCAATGTGATTTTCTGGGGGGGGGGGGGGGGGGGGGGAGTTGTCTCATTTTGTCTCTCATAGTTGAGGTATACCTATGATGAAAATTGGAGACCTCTCTCATCTTTTAAGTGGGAGAACTTGCACAGTTGGTGGCTGACTAAATACTTTTTTGCCCCACTGTAATATAATTTTTATTTTTTATTTTGTGTACTTTATTGATCCCCAGAGGTGAAATTCAGGGCATCCACCTAGAGCAGCAACGGTACGGCACTGTCCATTCACCATTCATATACACATTCATTCACACCTAGGGCCACTTTAGAGTCTCCAGTTAACCTAGTGTGCATGTTTTTGGCCTGTGGGTGGAAACCGTAGTACCGGGGTAAATCCATGCAGACACGGGGAGAACATGCAAACTCCACACAGAAGAGTCACTGGTAGTCTGGGGGTGGGTTCAAACTCATGATGGTCGGGGGTGGAATCGATCCTGTGACCTTCTTATTGTGCTGCCACTGTGCTAGCCGCTGTGCCACTGAGCTGCCCAAAAAATATATATAATAATGTATTGTGACGTATGCGGGGTTCCACAAAGAAGAGGAGCAGATAGTTGTGACGAACAGGCTTTATTCACACACCCAACCCCAACACCCCTGAGCACAGACAGGAGGGGAGGTCATTCTCAGACCTCCGTTTCAATCATGGTTATACAACACATGATACATCTTGCCCTAATCCTGCCTATAAACACTGCTGGGTCATTATAACGCAGTTATAATGACACAGCAGTGTAATAACTCAGTAATAACACACACACAGTAACGTTTTCAGCTGGCAAAGCATGCTGGGAAATCCCTGCCCCCTTTAACATGACCCCGACGTTACACTGCCCCCCCCCCCCCGGACTGGTTTCTGTCCCCAGAAAAATCAAAGTCCAACCCAGAAGTCCAACGCGAATCAGTCCAGGTGTTGGGGGCGGCTTCGATGCCGACAACCAGCACATCCAACAGCTTCAGTAGGACTATTCAGTGGGAGTCACGACTCCCACCGCTGCCAGGACCTCCCAGGCGGCCGCTGGCCCGCGTCCAGGCGTCCAGCCCCTGCCAAGCCCGGGAAAAGACTGGATCTGTCCTGCTCGCTCCGCTGCTGCTGCGCGCCGAGGGCCTCTGTGACGTCCCCGCCGGGGGAAGCATCTGCGGGAGGCGGCCTTTCCCCGGCCATGCCACCTCGCTCTAACGTCGGCAAGGGGCCAGTTTCCCGCGGGGTGGGCGCAGGGCAGTACCGTGCGATGTGCCCTGGCTCTCCGCAGCGGAAGCACCCTTCCTCGCGTCGCCGCGGCCGTCTCCTCCGTGGACGCGCCGCCGTGGTCTGCCGTAACTCCTCCTCCTCCTCCTCCCCCTTGCTGTCAGCACGGCGGTTTCCTCCGGTGACCAGTTGTTCAGCACGGCAGCCAACTCGACCTGGGCCAGGTGGTCATCCAATAGGTTCTCACCGTTGTAGCGGGGAATCTTGGCCCGCTGCCAGATGGATGGGACGGTCGCCTCCCGGTCGATAGCTGCTCCTGATCGCCCTGGAATCGCCAGCCTGTCCTGCCCTGAAAAGGGCGGGAAGCGGGGCTGGTTTGCTCTGCTTGGCCCGCTCTGCCTTGAAAAAGGCGGAATGCGGGGTGCACTGGTCCGTCTATCGCAGCGAGCCACTCTGGGAGTCGGCGTCTCAGCTCTGCGCTCCGTTCCCAGCCGGGCGATGAACCGCCCCGGCTGCTGGACCTCCGCCCGGGTCCTGGCCAGCATCTTGCTCCATCCCCACTCCTGACACCAGTGTGACGTATGCGGGGTTCCACAAAGAAGAGAAGCAGATAGTTGTGACGAACAGGCTTTATTCACACACCCAACCCCAACACCCCTGAGCACAGACAGGAGGGGAGGTCATTCTCCCAGACCTCCGTTTCAATCATGGTTATACAACACATGATACATCTTGCCCTAATCCTGCCTATAAACACTGCTGGGTCATTATAACGCAGTTATAATGACACAGCAATATAATAACTCAGTAATAACACACACACAGTAACGTTTTCAGCTGGCAAAGCATGCTGGGAAATCCCTGCCCCCCTTAACATGGCCCCGATGTTACAGTATAGTACTAAATAATGTACAGTATTGTGATACATAAGGAATCATAGTATTGCGATGGCATTGGATCGTAACCCAAGTATTGCAGTATGTATTGTTGCAATACGTTGCAATTGCAATACGATGTGATTTCAGCAAAATTGCCATTCTTTCCAGGCAGTTGCCCCAGTGCTCACTAAACTCACACAAAATTCAAGTGTGTTCACTCAGACCAACTCAAGTGGGTTTGCAGGAGATCTGGATGCTCTCAATAAGCTACTCCATCATAGACTGTCCGATTTATGTCATTAGGTTTTGTGGTTTTTGGATTAGTTTGTCTCAAACATTTTAAATAATAAAGCTACTCTTTCTGTAGCTGCAGTAACGGGTTATATTTTCACTGTGAAAGTAGCAGCACTAAATCATTACTATTTGCATTGCAGAAATTATACTAGAATGCTTTTAAAATCATTTTTGCACAACAGTAGTTGTAGGTTGTAACTGTAGTTATCACCTGCAGCAGTGAAGTACAGACTGAATATGCCTCAACATGCCTTGCAGTAGCAAGACTGAAAAATGGGGCAAACACTGCACGTCTTCCCACAAAATTCCTCCTTGTTGATTCAGTTTTATTGCAACTTTGGTTTAATCAGAAGCTTTGTCAAAATTTCTTCTTGTTTTCTTGCTAAATAACTTTTCTAAGGGATCTCATGAATGTTCAGACATATATTTGAGCTGAGTGGAAGGGCTGGGTTGAACATGTGCTATCCTGCCACATGTGTGGTGCTTGTTGTCATGGGTGGAGGTGCTGTACAGCTGTTCCTCTTTAACTGAGTGCATTTCACAAGAAATGACTCCATCATTACTGTCTCATTGGCCATTCCTGCTTCAATTGATTTTCAGTTTAATTGTAAGTGAGGAGAAGAGATGATTTGTAGTGGATTTCCTTCCAGAGAGAATTAAGAGCATGGAGTCGAATTCAGACCACCATCCCTGAAGACCATAAAATACTTTCTCGAAACAAAGCTTTTTAGTTTTTCCTTCTTTTCTATCATGTTACATGTATACTGTTGCAATGTTAATGCTAATATTATACACAACCAGAGCTTAGAATAAAGATGGCAGTATACAGTATCCACTCCTCACAAAAAGTTAGGGATATTTGGCTTTCAGGTGAAATTTCAGGATGCACCTCAAATGCACTATAACCTTTACAGGTGACCTTAATTTGGGGTTTTGTGTCATATACTCTAAATTCCACAGGTATCTTACTAGTTCTGACCTTGTAAGATATCCATGTCAGCCTTGACCAGTCGTGCAGTTAATTCATGACACCAACTTGTTACGTTGCTGACAGATTAATAGAAAGGAGTGCATGTCTGATTAGTGGCTGTTCTGACTGTGAGAGACAGCAAATCAGGAGACGGGTGGCTTAAAAGAAGGGTGCCCTTAAAACCCAGAAGCTAAAATGAGTTGTTTAGGAGTGAATAAAATGCAGAGTTGCACCAAGACCCTATAACTACCAGTACAGTGTTTCCACTACCGTTATATTGGGAGGGTGGGGCGGAACTCCGCTGCACATAAACACAGACAACATCGATCATAAAAATTTGTCAACGCAGATTTTTATTGTCGACGAATCGTTTAATTTCATGTATGCTGTGGAAATGGTCAGTTTAACTGTTCCAGTGAAAATGAAGAGGAGTGCATCATGGCAACACAGAAGAGAGAAAATCATGGAGAAGAGGCCAAAACTTTCCAAAGTATGGGAGCATTTTACCAAAAATAAACAAATGAAACAATTAAATTCAAACTCTATAAAGAAGAGTTGTCATTATCACAGCAGCACAGCGACGCACCCATCTTCCTCCCCCTCCTCCCTCCACGCTGTCCACGAGCTCGGCTGCCTGTCAGCGGGTCTCTGCTGTGCTCCGTCCTGGTGATGATTGAAGTTGGGCCACTTATAAACACTCCACTGGTAAAGTTAGCGAGTAAATTTAGCACTTCTTATTTTCAATGAGTGACTGTCTCAGCTTTAGAAAACTGATTGAACTGTTAGCATGTGCTGCTTATGTTAGTTTACCTGTTTGACAATAAGCTCTCTTGGATGATGGCTGCTGACGGCTGAGCTGTTTTAGCTCTGCTGGCTGACATGTTAAGTGCACTAAATTCGTGAATTACAGAAGTGGCTTTCTCTTATCTTCCCTCTTTTTGTTGTGGCAATATCAGCCCTCATTCTGAATATTAGTGCATCTCACTAAATTACAATACCATGATTTGTAATCCATCCATCCATCCATCTTCTACCACTTTTCCAGAGGTCCGGGTCTCGGAGGCAGCAGTTCAAGCAGAGAAGCCCAGACTTCCCTCTCTCCAGCCACCTGCTCTAGCTCTTTAAAGGGGATACCAAGGCATTCCCAGACCAAGTGGGAGACATAATCTCTCCAGCGAGTCCTGGGTCTGCCTCGGGGTCTCCTCCCAGTGGGACGTGCCTGAAACACCTCAAGTGGGAGGCGTCCAGAAGGCCTTCTGATCAGATGCCCAAACCACCTCATCTGGCTCCTTTCAATGTGGAGGAGCTGTGGTTCTACTCTGAGTCTCTCCCAGATGACAGAGCTCTTCACCCTCTCTCTGAGGGTGAGTCCAGCAATCCTATGAATAAAGCTCATTTCAGCCACTTGTATCCGTGATCACATTCTTTTGGTCATTACCCAAAGCTCATGACCATAGGTGAGGGTAGGAATGTAGGCTGACTGGCAAATCGACAGCTTTGCCTTAGAGCTTATCTCCCTCTTCACCACAACAGATACAACGTCCGCATCACTGCAGATGCTTCTCCGATCCGTCTATCAATCTCTCGCTCCATTCTCCCCTCACTCATGAATAAGACCCCGAGATACTTAAACTCCTACACTTGGGGCAGAAGCTTGTCTCCAACCCAGAGAGGACAATTCACCTTTTTCTGGCTGAGGACCATGGACTCGGACTTGGAGGTACTGATTCTCATCTCAGCCGCTTCACACTCAGCGGCAAACCATCCCAGTAAGACCTGTTAGGTCATTGCTGGATGAAGCCAAAGGGACATCATCATCTGCAAACAACAGAGATGAGATCCTATGGTCACCAAGCATGACACCCTCCATTCCCTGGCTGCGCCTAGAAATCCTGTCCATAAAAATTATGAACATGATCGGTGACAAAGGGCAGCCCTGGCGGAGTCCAACTCTCACTGGGAATGAGTTCGACTGAGTGTTGGCAATACGAACCAAATTCTCACAATGGTTGTATAGAGACCGGATCGCTCATAACAACAAGCCCAATACCCCATACTCCTGAAGCACCCCCCACAAAATACCACAAGGGACACGGTCAAATGCCTTCTCCAAGTCCACAAAACACATGTAAACTGGTTGGACAAACTCCCACGAACCCTCAAGGATTCTTGAGAGGGTAAAGAGTTGGTCCGATGTGCCACGGCCAGGACGAAAACCACATTGCTCCTCCTGAATCTGAGGTTCGGCCAACAGCCAGACTCTCCTCTCCAGTACCTTGGCATAGACCTTCCCAGGGAGGCTGAGAAGTGTGCTTCCTCTAAAGTTGGAGCACACCCTCCAATCCCCTTTCTGAAGAGAGGAACCACCACCCCGGTTTGCCATGCCAAAGGCACTGTCCCCGACCTTCACGCAATGTTGCAGAGGTGTATCAACCATGACAGCCCTACACCATCCAGTGCCTTGAGGGTACTCAGGGCAAGTCTCATCCACTCCCTGGGTCCGGCCACCAAGGAGCTTTTTAACCACCTTGGCAACCTCTGCCCCTGTGATGGGCGAGTCGTCCCCCTCATCCACAAGCCCTGCTTCCACTGTGGAAGGCCTGTCGGTGGGATTGCGGAGATCCTCGAAGTATTCCTTCCACCGCCCGATGATATCCCCAGTCGAAGTCAGCAGTGCCCTTTCCGCACCATACACAGTATAGACAGGGAGCTGCTTCCTCCTCCTGAGCCGCTGGACAGTTTGCCAGAATCTCTTTGAGGCTGACCGAAAGTCTTGTTCCATGGCCTCATCGAACTCCTCCCACACCCACATTTTTGCTTCTACAACCACCTGAGCTGCACTCCACTTGGCCTGTCAGTACATCTCAGCTGCTTCGAGAGGCCCACAAGCCAATCAAGCTCAATAGGACTCCTTCTTCACGACACATGATCACAGCGAACAGATTTGTAATTTAATTTATAAAAACTGTGACCATAATCATCAAAAATAAATTAAAATGGCTTAAATATCACTGTATGTACAGTGAAGACTGACATTCCTGCACTGTAGCTTAAAGCATTTGCAAACTGTTATTTTGGACTTGAAGTTCTTTTTATTTTCATCTGAAGCGTAATTGAACTTTTAAACTTCCAGACCCAGAAAGGTTTTAATAACTGTTTTCTTTTTTACTTTGATGGATTTTTGTCATGATCAGGTGAGCACGCTCCCCCTCCCTTTCTGTGGGAGGGTCTTCATCTAGACCCTGGCTCCACAGGTTCCTCCTCTCTCCCAGGTTGCTGCCATCTCTGTGGTGCGTCTCCAGGGGTTGTTGTGCGCTCACCTGCTATCATCATCATCATCATCATCACTCCAGGCTGCTTTCTCCACCCGGTCAGACACTTCTCCCAGCTCCACACCTCCTCAGCTCCCTGCCAGCTCCACCTCGCTGGTTCATCTGTTTTCTGCTGGGTTCCTCTGCCGGGTTCTCTGCTCACAGTTTGTAAGATTGTGAGCAGCTCTGCTCTCTGTGACCTGCTCTCGTCTCCCTCTTGACAGGCTGGGTATTCCTCTGGCGAGTTGTGCTTTTCTCTAACTTTGAGTTTACTTTGTTCAATAAAATTGTGTTTAAACGTTGTTTCTCTGTGTTGTGTGCATTCACTGGTGTAGCATCCTGCACATGAGCTGACCATTCTCTCAAACATGACAGATTTTAATGTTACTCTAATTTGTTTTGAACATGCAGAGTTACAACAGCTTTCCATGGTGCAGCAGAAGCTGCTTATTTGAGTTTTTGCACTTTATTTTGGGGTTAAAAGACTGCATTTAGTTTCTGTTATTTAATTGTGTTGCTCCAAACACTTTTTATTAAGCTGTCAAGTTCAAGTTTCCAACTGATTTCATGGGTTGTTATTCTATTTAGCTATGAGAACTGTTTATAATAGACTACGTTATATTAAGACAGAGACTTACAACAAAGTGATTTTCACAGCTGTGCAGCCTTAAACAAGTGACGTTAAACATGACCTGGAGCCCCAAACATGAGCTGTGCCAACAGGAAGCAGAGATGGTGGACATGACAGAAATAATTGCGATTAGTCAACTTATCGAAAAAATAGTCGTTAGATTAGTCGATTACAAAAATAATTGTTTAGTTGCAGCCCGCCCAACCTAGGGGAAACACTGCAGTACCATATAAGGGTTAATGTGTCTTCCTTTTCTCATTGCTAGTCAGATTTGAGGTGTGCACACCAAGTACTTCAGGGCAATGAAGTTAGTTTTTTTTTGTGAAGTTAGGCAAGCCTCGGCAAGACTTGAATTCAAGATGGTTGAACCCATGTTCCATGCATCAACAGTAATGTAAAAAGTACTATATATTAGCACTTATGTGTTCTTTTGTCTGTTCTAGTTCTTTGTACACACAGTACTGTCCAATTTCTATCTCTGAACATGCTACTGCGCTGTTTTTAATGCATAAATTATTACATACTGTGTTATTTTAAGTGGCCATTGCTAGCAGTGACTAATCCTGAGTAGAACAGATCGAATCCCCCACCTTGTACAATGAAACAAAAGAAATACAAATTTAAAGTGCATATTAGGCCTGGGTGATTAACTGAATTAAAACTGGAACCGACAGTCAGGGTATAGAACTGACATAATTTTGCTCATGTCTGTTTTTTTTCTCAGTTTTTCGCCTCTCCCAGTTGTATGAGAGCAAGAGAGATTTTTTGTACTGCCCCTTTAAGACATACTTGTGGAGTTATGGGCGTGGGCACATAGTGGTACGTGTCCACCTAGACAGGCATTTTCATGCTTCTCATCCATTGTGTATGCAGCAAGCCCTACATGCATTCTGGTAGCGTGGCGTCAAGAACTCAGAGCAGTCGCATGGATGTGCCTGCTCCTCCTCCTCCTGAATCCCCACTCCAGTCTCCGTTACGCAAATGAGGAGTGGGCAGGTGGAGCTGATTGCTTCCTGGAGCACGTGCTGAACTTTTAAAATAGCGATTGTTTGTAAAAAGTAAACACATATTCAGCAACTGCACACTTATTTCTCACCATGACCATCTTCTAAAAAAATGTTGTTTCGCTGTTTACTTTTGAAGATATAGGTGAAAGTTTAATGTCTGGATGTGTCATGAACAGCCCACCCACCAGGAGTTGCATAAACCAATGATGTGCAGGCTGTACAGGTCAGGGAGGGCAGATCAGGCTGGGGTGGACACAAGAACATATCAAACTGCACTTTTGTAGCTGAAAATACTGCTTGAACATCGGCTGAAGCTCTCTGACCAAGCGATGATGCTCACCATGCAGTTTGCCGCTCTGGAGTATTGACTGGTGTGCTCTCAACTGGTTACGCCCCTTTTACGCTCCCAGTAAAAGGGGCGTAACCCAGTGCGGGGTAGACACTGGGACCTTCTGTCAACAAAAGCTTAAGTGGACTCGTAGCATATCTCTGGAAGCAGTACAGTCAGCTCTGTTGGATGCAGCAGAGCACAGGTGTAGCAGTTAAAGATGGCTTGTAAGAAAAACACAACGCAGTCTCCATCTACATCGTATGTGATGATTGACTCCTGATTTCATTTGAAGATGCCAATAAAAAAACGAAGTGTGCAGGTACTAACACTAATAGGAGCAGAAGCCAAATCGCTGTTAGTCTCTGAGGGCTATCTGCATTATCTCAACTGTTTTGCAGAGAGAAAGGACAAGCTAAGGCTGTATTTAAGAACTGATAAGTGACTCATAATCATTATGTGATGGTAACACAATCATGGGTGTGTAACGGACAATGCAGCTAACAAGAAATTAGTTGCAAACACTGGACAATGTTTATTTTGTGTGTGAAATGACAATAGGCCTGTATTATGTTCATTTACTACCACACCACAGTGATATACCACACTCTTGTGTAGTATTTCTTAATTACAAACCTTGTCAGTTAGCAAAAGGGAGGGAAAAAATGACATGAAAAGCTCAATTAACCATGATGCTGGTTTAAGGTCAAATTGCACAGCCTTAGTGCATATTATACCTTGGAAGAGGAAAAACTAGTATCCTATTTACACTGGGTTAGATGAGCCAATTGATGATGCATTTTTGTTAAATTTGCCTAAAAACACTGGTAAGTTAGCTTGAGTTTTTGGGTTGTTGTAGAACACAGTCAACTAAAATGTGATGTCAGTTCTTCAGATGGTTTTTATTCTCAGTCAGAAATGAAAGCACTTTTAGTTGTACACCTGGGCAGGATAATTGTTTGAATTATGGGCTCATAATTTCAACATCATCCTGTTGACACAATGCTGGAATTAAGTTTTTAGTTTGTATGTATAGAGCCTTGGCTTATTTACCCACAGGATATCCTAATTAACATTTAGCATTTCCCGTCTATTTCTCATTAGTCCTTACGTTTTGTTTTCTCTTATCTTGTCCCGTCCCCCAAGCTGTAAACAGTCCATTAGATAGAGTGTTGAGATATTTAGTGGTTGGCTGGCTTAGCTTCACGCTAATGCCCCCTGTCCTTGTTACATAATCTGTAAACATTTCTCTGTAACAAACAGCAGCCTAATGGCAATGACCTCTGTATATACTACCCTGGAATGCATTTGGATAATTACTTGGAGATTTGTGGAAAGTTTTCTTGTCTGTGATATACACTACTCACAAAAAGTTAGGGATATTTGGCTTTTGGGTGAAATTTATGGAAAATGTAAAAAGTTCACGCTACAGTGATATATCATGAAAGTGGGGCATTTAAGTAGAAGCATGCAATGGTGATTTCCTCATCTCAAACAATTTTTTTAAACAAAAGCCAACAACAGTAGTGGGTATACCACAACAAAAAATGTCAATGTCTCAATAACTTGTCATGTGCCCTTGAGCATCAATTACAGCTTGACAACGACATCTCATGCTGTTCACAAGTCTGCTTATTGTCTGCTGAGGCATGGCATTCCATTCTTCTTGAAGGGCGGCCCTCAGGTTATTGAGGTTGTGGGGTGCAGGGTTATGAACCTCTACATGGCGACTCAGCTGATCCCATAGGTTTTCTATGGGATTCAGGTCTGGAGAAAGTGTAGGCCACTCCATTTGAGGTACCCCAGTACCCCAGCCTCCAGCAGCCATTCCCTAATGATGCAGTCTTGATAAACTGAAGCATTGTCGTCCATGAAGATGAAATTAGACCTGTGTTGTTCATGCAGGGGCACAATGACTGGATTAATGATGTTATTCAGGCAGTATCGGCCTGTCACTGTACCATTCACAAGGTGTAGGGCAGTTCTGTATTAACTAGACACACCTACCCAGACTGGAGCACCACCACCACCAAAGACTCATCTGGTAACAACAGTGGCTGATGCATAGTGCTGTTCTTGATGTCTCCAACATCGTTGGTTTCCATTATTTCTGCTCAACACGAATCGACTTTCATCAGAGAACAGCACTGAGCCCACTGGTCCCTTGTCCAGCGAAAATGCTCCCTGGCCCATGCAAGACGATGATGCCTGTGTCTGGTGGTGTGGTCAGGTATCCTCGCAGGTCGTCTAGCACGCAGACCACGCTGATGTAAATAGTTTTGAATGGTCTGACATGACACTTGGGTGCCTGGATTTGATTGGCATTCATCATCCTGTTCCGCAGGGTACTGTTCACAATGAAGCGGTCATCAGCATGGGATGTGGCCAAAGGATGTCCACTTCTGTGCCTTTCTGTGACTCTTCCAGTCTTTCTGTATCTCTGTTGCAACCTGCTGATGACACTCTAACCTCAGTGGCCACTTCCCTCTGAGAACATCCTGTTTGAAGCCTCGCAATGGTGAGGTACTATTGATCAATTGTTAGGTGTCATCTTGGTCTCATGAGATCAAATTGTGAACAGCATGAGGAAGAGGACTGTTGAAATTTCAATTCTAATTGAACCATAAAATGCATTGGTCAATTGATGGATCAAACACCTGTTGTGAATTTTGCCGTTAAGCACCTTGTTTGAGAACAGCAAGTTATGCAAAAAGTACTGAACATTAAACAGTTGGACATGTGCATTGAAGGAGAAGGTCAAATTAAGTTCACCTGTAAAGATGGATTCACACTACAACGTTTGGACCAACTTTTACTGACGTTTTGGCAAACGTCTGGCTCTGCTGGCAAAGGTTAATGATGGTTGGTGTTTGTTGGCAAATGCTGGTAAAAGTTGTGTTCTTTGAAAATTTTCAACATGCTGAAAATTTGCCAACGTTTGGAAATACACATTGGTGAAAGTTGTGTTCAGTTTGTAAAAGTTCTTGAGCGCTGGGCAAAGTTATACAGAGTTTTCCTAAGTCAGCCTAAGTTAAAGCTGGGTTCACACTGTAGTGTTTGGACTGACTTTTACAGACGTTTTTCAAAAATCAGAGAAATACTCAGCGGAGGTCAGCTGACATCAGCGTCAGGAGACGCCCATATAAAGATCAGCGTTTGTGGAGGCAGTATTTATTTTTGTTTTATATTCCTATGTAGTTAGTTCTGCATACCCTTTTCCCCTGTTCATTCATTCATTCATTCATTCATTCCTCTAAAAAAAAATATACAATAATGCCTATAGACTCCAACAGTAAGTCTGCAATTAAAATGTGAACATGGATGGAATAAAAATAGCTATTTAGTGTATCATCATCATTTAAATAAAATGACGGGTGATTATATTTTGACTGTTACAAGTCTCTCCATTAAAATAACATAAAATCCCGTTAAATGTCATTTACTTTTTGACACCACATCATCGCTGTTTGATTCCCCACAATGGAAGCCAAACCAATAAATCCTGGAGAATGATTATACATGGAGCAGAAAATTAAGAACAGCGAATTTCTCAATGAGAAGGTTTTTTTTTTTTTTTTTTTTTTTTTTTTTTTTTTTTTGGGCGGTCACATTTATATTTTTTTTTTCCCACCTTCTCTCTATTTCTCTTTTATCCGTGCATGTCTGAAGTGAGTTTCGGTCTGAAAACATCTGCTTCCAACAGCATTTCAGTCAACGTTTGCCAGTGGAGCTTAACTTAGGCCAACTTAGGTGAACTCTGCATAACTTAGGCCAGCGCTCAGGAACTTTTACAAACAGCACAACTTTCACCAACGTTTATTTCCAAACATCGGCAAATTTTCAGCATGCTGAAAATTTTCAAGGAATACAACTTTCACCAGTGTTTGCCAACAAACACCAACTATCATTAACTTTTATCAACTTTTGCCAGCAGAGCCAGATGTTTGCCAAAACATCAGTAAAAGTTAGTCCAAATGTCGTAGCGGGAATCCACCCGAAAAAGTAGGTCCAGAATGACAAAAAGCCTCTACAAATGCTGATCTTTATATGTGCATCACCTGACGCTGATGTCAGCTGACCTGCGCTGAGTATTTGTTTGCTTAAGTTAACCTAAGTTGGCAACTGCAAAAGTTTGCCAACGCTGAATGCAACACTGGAAAATGCTATCAAAAGTTCATAAAAGTTGGTGTCCACTCGATTTAAAAAAAAAAAAAAAAAAAAATGCTCATGAACGTAATTTCACCAACGTTTGGACTAAGTTCTCTGATTTTTCAAAACGTCTCTAAAAGTAGGTCCAAACACTGTAGTGTGAACCCAGCTTAAAGGTCATAGTGCATTTTAGGTGCATCCAGAAATTTCACCCGAAACCTGAATATCCCTAACTTTTTGTGAGTAGTGCATGTATGCCAAATGAATGTACATGTGTTGCATGTATTTTTTTAAGGTGCATGCTATAGAATAATTCCGTGATGAAAATTAGTTTATTAAAATCAAGTTAAGCATATGAAAAGATCAGAGTCCAAATTTTTTTTTTTCTAATTGCTCGCTTTGTATGATTGACATGAAAGTCACGGCAGGACACTGAAAAATGTGAGCAAGTTTAACCAAGAAATATTTTCAGTCTAATTGCTAAATGTCTAAAGCTGTAATTAAGCTAGATTGGATGAACATAATTTAAGTAGCTAATCTTTCCTAAACAGTTTCAAATTTGTGAGCTTGATTTTGCATGCGAAGAACAAACACATTATCAGTAATTTTAGATGTCAGATGGGCTTCTATTTCCAAATTTAATTATTTACAACTTACTTGGCATACTTGAATTTCACTTGAAAGTTGTGACTTCTCGTGACGCACTTCACATCAGGTTATGTAACCAACTAACTATATTATTTGTTTGTTTCGCCGTTCTTCCTTTTCACACTTTCAAACCCTCACACAGCTACAAGTCAGAATGGGCGAAGTTGACCTCTTGGCAGCAGGCCCATTGAAGCTTTGAGTTTTATGTCTGTTTGTGTCCATGAAGTGTTTGCCCAGTTGGAAGTAAACCCAGCAATATACTGTATTTTATAACTTCCTCACAATGGCAAGGCAGTCTTTTTTATTTGACCTAGTAGTAAAATTGAAATTCCCATCACATTGCCCGAAAAGGATTAAGCGGAAGAAGATGGATGGATGGATGAAATATGGGCTTAACAGAAATCTTTCCACTTTTTTCAGTTTTATTTTTTAAAGTTACATCAGTTGGATTTAAGAATTTTTTTTATTTTTTTTTTTTGCTGGTAGTTCTAAACTAAAGTGAGCTGAACTTGAAGCACACTGGAACTTTTCTTGCCAGAGCTTATTGGACTTGAAGAGATAAACTCTCTTGAGCAGCTGTTGTGTCCTCTGCCACATACAGACAGGCTAATTCTAGCTTTACTCAGAACCAGTTTAAGGAGGTCTCATGATCAAATGTATTACCTCTGATTTAGATCTAATGTCAACATTTTGCCATTGTTTGCATTTAAACTGTCCATATCAACACAATAGTGCGGATTAGTATGTAAAGGCACAGTCTGTGTACACAAAGAAAACAAAAAGTGATAAATGAATTTGGCCTTAAAGTAAATATTGATCAGAAAGCTTTTGGATTGTCCTCATGATGTCCTTACAGGAATAGTTATCTGATAGTTTCAACAGTGAGACAGACTTGCAGGGATTGTGCTTATGTTTGCCAAGCACTTACGTTGATCACCTTAATTATGGATAGAATGGTAGCAGTTTAGGTTTTAATTCTGCTGTGCTGTATGTCAAAGGAATCTAAAATGCTATCATCTGCTTAACTATGGTAGCTTGTAGGGTCAAGCTGTTGTAAATATGTGAAACACATGGATGGCAAACCGCATACCACTCACTTCTTTCAGCGGAGCAGGCTGCTGGGTTAAGAGGTTCTGCACACTGATGCCATTTGTCCTGTCTTGGTGACTTGCTCAAGCAGTTGCTCTTGGTTGGACCTCATTATGGTGATGACGGGGGGGGGGGGGGGGGGGGCAGTAGGGCTGGAACAGTGGCTGCATTGTTGAGAAGAAGTCGCTATCAAGAATATGGGACTTAATCTCTCTCCTCCTTTTTTATTTAAGGGAGGAAGTTTGCAACAGTTGTGAGTCAAACAGTGGTATAAGGGGTAGATTGTAGAGAGAAATGAGCAGGCGAGGCAGTGAGCTGGATCAGCGTGGACTTTATTTCTCTCTACCCTCAAGTCAACAAGAATAAACCCAGGTTGCGGGGCATCTCTCTTTTATATGTTAAATGCCTTGCCTAGCGACCTGGGGGCTCACATCACAATACACCTCATCAAAATGCCTGTCGGCGCATTAACATACAGTCCTTCAGCGCCATTAACATACAGTCCTTTAGCGCCAGTCTCGTCTCGACCCCCCCCCCCCCCCCCCCCCCCCCCCCCCCCCCGTCGGCTTCTCTCCTCCTGTGCCCTTCAGTGTGAGTGGAGAATGTGATGTCTAGGTCCCCCACACCGCCCCCCCACCCGAACACTCAGAATGGGCCTTAACCCTCATGTCCTGTGAGCTTCAGCCAACGTCCGTAGCGGCTGTAATGGGGGGTCGCCAGCTCCAAGGCCGGTGGAGCACTCCTGGAGGCGCATCCATCTGCAGGGAGACATTGGGGGGGAGGGGCACATCATTATCATGCCGTTGTACCTGAGCTGACGAGTCATTTACCTGGGGAGCTGTCATTGGGGGTTGTCCGCACCGAGGAGCCCGGGCCAACACCACCTGCTTGTCTGCTAATACGAACGCTGGCTTAAGCCTGTCTATGCTGACTGTTTCTCTGCGTCCCCCCAAGTCTAACTAGAAATGTTTAACCCCAGGTTCCAACACTCTGAACGGGCCATCGTAGGGCGAGTGCAACGGGGTCTGGTGGGCATTGTGCTTGACAAACACGAACGACGCATCCTTCAAAGTCTTTGGGACGAAAACACGGGGAAAACAGTGGTGGGCCGGGCCCGGTACTGTTTCTGCCTCTGCTCTACGTAGTGAAGGCGGGGATGGGACAGTGTTCAGCGCGGGGTTGTCAGGCAAAAATTCACCAGGGAGCTGCAGCGGCTGGGGAAAAAACAAGTTCTGCTGGGGAGGCGGCTACATCCTCCTTCGGTGCGGAACGCAACCCTAACAGAACCCACGGCAACCGGTCCACCCCATTTACGTCTGTAAAGGGCCTTTTCCACTAGCACGCTTTAGCGCGACACGGGACGGCTCAGCACGCTTTGTATGCTTTTCCACAAGCCCCAACACGGTTTAACAGCCGCGATTGTCAGCCCCGCTGAAGGGCAGGGTACAGCAGTGCTGAGCTGTGCCGTGTTATAACGTTAACAGACTGGTCGCCGCTGATTGGTCAGGTCGTAACCGGCGCTGATTGGTCAGGTTGTAACCGCCCCTCTCCTCCTCCTCTTCTACCAAATCTTCACGACCTTCTCAATAAAGTTTTTGAAAAAAAAAAAAAAAAAAGAATCTTCTCGACCGCCTTTACTCGGCACGCAACCACTGTTGGCGGTTCCTTTTCAGTGTATTGCTGTGCTATTTTCATTTATTCTCTATCAAAAATGGCTTCGCGTAATAAGGGTGTTCCATGGATCAGTAAGGAGCTGCAGTGTCTGCTGACTGCATTGTCAGACAAACGTATTCAGCGCGAGTTAGACGGAGCCGCCCGGAATGAAAAAATATACCGGGAGGTCTCGACATCGGAGTCCTTTAACGGTGAGTTTTAATTTTTTTTTATTGTGCGTTTTTTCACAAATATATTCGGTAAGACGCTCAGTTTATTTATGCAATAAAAAAGCTGTTCATTTGTGGATGGATCGCTGCTTTATTGCAGCACACTGCGGACTAAAGCTTTTATTTTAATTATTCATGTGAACAATACGCTGAAATAAGCTTATGTATTCTTGTTAAAAACTATTGTCTTTTCTGTATATCTTGCACTTTCGTGCTGTATTTTATTGTGTGCATTTTCCTTGTAGAATCATCCCACGCGTCCGCCGCGACAGCCCGCACGGATTATTCAACCGAGCCTTCCTGACCCACAGCTGGCAGAGACGGATTAATTCTACCGAGCCTCAGCACTCAGTGGTCGGCGTGTATAAAATGTCGATTAACCTTCATGTTGTGTTGCAAAGTTTTTTTTAATTTTAATATTTTGTATATAATAAAATGGAATTGTTTTGGAAAGTGTGGTTTGTCTGTTATAACACTGAATTATAAAACAGTATAATTACATAGAAATTCCATTGCCTAGTCTGATCAAAATGATGCTGAGGGTCAACCATTGTAAAGGTAATGTAATTTTTAACTAGACCAAAAAAGAAATCTTTTTGTAAGCTTTCTGTTCTTTTTATTGAAATATCATAAAAAATTAGCACCAAGTCAAAGGTACAAGTATATGTAAATTGAATGTTCTATCGGCATTCCAAATTCAGAGATTTACAATACTTTAGAAGGAGTGTAGCATCATCTAAACGGAAAATAATAATACTGTTGTTCCAAACGTTGACCTGAAGGTGAAAAACATGAATTTTTTTAATTCAGTACATCCAAAATGCCCTAGGATGTGGTGTTGGCCAGTGTGCCACCGTCTCATTATTTAATACGAATAAAAACAAGTTTCAGCTCATTATTTCTAGGTCATTTGGCAGTTAATTCAAAACAAGAGTGACTTGTGTTGTTGCAGCTTAATTATGAGATAAAATTAATTGTGAGATAAAACCACAGAGCGAGCAAGGCAATAATCCTTGGATCCTCCATTTTTTGTCTCATGTAAATAAGGACTCAGTCCGGTGCATAACATCAGGGGAGTGTGGCCCCGCCTCGCTGAGAATCTGCTGCTGCCCCGCAACACTGTGCTAATGGAGACAGAAGCATTCCGAGCCGTACCGAGGTGTGCTGGGCTAGTGGAAAATAGGCTTAAGCGAAGCCCTGAGCGCTGCTTTAAGCGACCTATGGAAACGCTCGCATAACTCGTTGGCGCGATCATGCAATGAATGTTGACGCCCAGGCTCCGGGCCATCGCGGACCATAGGTCGGAAACGAACTGCGGGCCCCGGTTAGATGTGATGTCTGAAGGGGCGCCAAAGCGTGCCACTCATGTCGCCAAAAAAGCACGTGTGACCTCTATAGATGCGGTGGAAGCTAGCAGCACCGCTTCGGGCCAGCGCGTGGTGCAGTCCACCACTGTCAGGAGGTGCATAAACCTCTGCGATGGCGGGAGGGGCCCTAAGAGGTCCACGTGAACATGGTCGAACCTCTTACCCTGGACGTGGAATGGCTCAAGGGGGGCCTTTGTGTGCCTGTGCACCTTGGCTCGTTGGCACGCTACGCAGGCTGCAGCCCACTCTTTCACCTGTGTACGCAGGCGCGGCCAGACAAACTTGGCTCCCACCATTTTGTACTGACGCGCGCACTCCGGGGTGCGCCAGGGATTGAACAGAGTTGAAAACACGGCGGCGCCAAGCGCGTGGAACCACCGGGCACGGGTGGCCTGTGGAAACGTCACAGAGTAGGGGGGCCCCCCGTCTTGCAGTACTCTGCTCTCCAGCCTTAACCCTGTTGGTCCAGATTGGAGTGCGCAAACGTCCGCGTCATTGACTTGCTCTGCGGCCATGGCCGTGTAATCTATCCCTACGTAGACTGGGGCCACTAATGTGCATGAGAGGCAGTCTGCCACTACGTTGAGTTTACCGGCCACATGCTGAATGTCGGTTGTAAACTCCGAGATAGCAGCTAGCTGTCTCTGCTGCCGGGCCGACCATGGTTCCGAAACCTTGGCCATAGCGTACGTTAGCGGCTTGTGGTCTACAAACGCAGTGAAGCTGCATCCTTCCAGCCAGAACTGGAAGTGGCGTATGGCCAGGTGGAGAGCCAGTAACTCTCTGTTGAACGCGCTGTATTTACGCTCTTTGTCGTGCAAAGACCTGCTGAAAAAGGCGAGCGGCTGCCAAGAACCGGCAACGCACTGCTCAACAATGACCCCTATGGCCACGTCCGATGCGTCAGTAGTGAGCGTTATCCGAGCCGCTGGGTCCGGGTGCACCAGAAGTGTGGCGTTCGCTAGGGCTGTTTCGGCATCAGAAAACGCCTGCTCCCGCTCGGGGATCCAGTCAGCTCTGTCCGCCGGTTTCCATTTCTTAAGCGTGGCGTACAATGGCTGCATGAGCTGGGCTGTGCGGGAGGAAACGGTTGTAAAAGTTAAGCATCCCTAAAAACTCCTGCAACGCCCTAACCATCTGAGGCCGGGGAAAATCTGCCACTGCGCGCACTTTGTCCGGTAAGGGTATCGCGCCCTCTGGTGAGATGCGGTGGCCCAAAAAGTCGATTACTGTAACCCCGAACTGGCACTTCACCAGGTTGATGATTAACACGTGCTCCTCCAACCTCTGGAAGACCGTCCTGAGGTGGGCTACGTGTTCGTCCTTGGACACGCTGGCCACCAGGATGTCGTCCAGGTAGACAAACACAAAAGGCAGATCGCACAGCATCCATCATGTGTTGGAAGGTCTGTGCCGCGCCTTTTAACCCGAAAGGCATGCGTAGGAACTCAAAAAGACTGAACAGGGTTATTACTGCCGTTTTGGGTATGTCTTCTGTGTGCATCGGGACCTGGTGGTACCCGCGGACCAGGTCCACCTTGGAAAAAATGTGTGTCCCGGTGAGGTGGGCGGAAAAATCCTGAATATGGGGGACTGGGTAGTGATCGTGTGCTGTGGCATTGTTTAATCTGCCGATATCGCCGCATGGTCGCCATGATCCCTCGGCTTTAGGCACCATGTGTAGCAGGGACGCCCATGGGCTGTTTCAGTGCCTGATGATGCCCAACCTTTCCAAGTTGGTGAATTCCTTGTGAGCACTGGCCAGTTTAGCTGCGTCCAGGCACCGAGTCGTGCGAAAACGGGCGGCCCCGTGGTGGTAATGAAGTGCTCTACCCCATGCTTAGTGACGGCGGCCAAAAACGTCGGAACCGTGAGTGCTAGGAACTGGGTGAGTAGTGTGTGGAACTTACCCCTTGGAGCTGTGACGTTGGCCAGTGTTGTGGACCCGGCTCCTCGAGCTGTACAGGGCAGAGAATCAAAAGGCATAGCATTAATCAGGCATCTGTTAGCCACATCGACTAATAGCCCGTGTGCACACAGGAAATCTGCACTGGGTTCCGGCGCCACTGCGTTCACAGCAAAAGTTCTGGTCGCCAGGATAATCCGGTCCGCCTCTTGTGCCAGCATCCGGTAGTTCTGCGTGTCCAGCAGAGGTGAATTGGCGAGGACCGCTCTGGCCGCTGTCGGGAGTTTCCAGAGGAAAAGGTGGGCAAACAGGAACGGCTCGCCATCTGTGCCCATCAACGCCAACATTTTCTCCATTAATTCGACCGCCGACTCGTCTCCCAACTCGGAGCGCGTCAGGAGCCTTTCCGCTCTCTCGCAGTCCGAGAGCGTGTAGCGTTGGGTCAGCGCTGTCTTGAGAGCGTCATGTTTGCCGTGGGCTGGGGGCCATTGCAGCAGGCTCGCCACCTGCTGTGTTGTGCGTGCGTCCAGCACTGCAACCACGTAGTAGTACTTGGTGTCATCCGCCGTCACTCCACGGAGCGCGAACTGGGCCTCGGTGTGGAGGAACCAAGCCGTCGGGTCGTGCAGCCAAAAGTCTGGGAGCTTGACTGAAATGGCACATGCAGTGCTGGCGCTTCCAGTCCGGGCCATCTCCGGGGTGTTTGCCTCGAATTCCATTCTACGTCAAAGGTCACCAGTGTACAGAAAAATGAGCAGGCGAGGCAGTGAGCTGGATCAGCATGGACTTTATTTCTCTCTACCCTCAAGTCAACAAGAATAAACCCAGGTCGCGGGGCATCTCTCTTTTATATGTTACATGCCTTGCCTAGTGACCTGGGGGCTCACACCACAATACACCTTATCACAATGCCTGTCGGCACATTAACATACAGTCCTTCAGCGCCATTAACATACAGTCCTTTATCGCCTGTCCCATCTCGACCCCCTGTCAGCTTCTCTCCTTCTGTGCCCTTCAGTGTGAGTGGAGAATGTGATGTCTAGGCCCCCCACAAGATAATGTTTCTCTGTAAGTCTTCCTATTCTCTCTAATATGACAGTAAATGGTTTGTTCTCCCTAGCCAGATTGCTGTCTTTAGTTCAGTTCTGTGTTATCAAGCAGATCAAACAGATTTGGGACATGGCCAACAAGTACCTTTGGGACACAATGTTGGGTTTTTTACTGTTTAAGGTGGGTAAGAATAAGCACTGCCAACTTCAGAATTAAAGATTGTTGTGCCCATGTGGCATTCATCAACAGTAGTGTTAAACATACTGTTCATTTGCACTTCTATGTTATATTTGTCTTTGAGTTGGTCATACTAGCAGTACTACCCAATGTCTGTCTCTGAACATGTCAGTGCAATGTTTTTAAAAGTAAATTACTTTGTACTATTCTGTTTTCAGTGGCTGTTGTTAGCAGTGGCTAACTGGCCATAGCAGACCAATTCCCCAGCCATCAAAATTATTACTTCAAAATCAAAGAATTTGAATTAGGGATGCAAGTTATCAATTAATTCATTAATCATTAGTCGATTCACTTTATCCCTTGATTAACGATTAATTGATAAGCAGCAATTTTTCTGAGAATCTGAATTTCCCTCGGTACAAAACGGTCTTTCTGTCTTTAACATACTAGTGCATGCCCATAGAAAGCAAGTATTCCTGTGTTTAACAGGTAGCCCAATCAGGCTTTACAGGCCCAAATGTAGGCTGTGTTTGAAAGTGGAGTACAGAGGTGTAGCCTATATGTAGGCAATCACACTTGTTAGACTTTGACAGATATGAAAGGAACTGAACTGAGATTTATTTGATTGCGTGAATATTAATTACAGAATAATTGAAAATGAATGGGACATCCAATATTAGCCACTGTTTAAAAACCGCTTGTCTATATTTTTGTCAGATCACTTATTTGTGTGATCTTTTAGGAGTTATATTCATAAATGTTGTATCTTGTACTATGAGGAATGGGAGTTGTTCAGTCATCATTATAATTTAGTTTATATGTGTAGTTTATAGTCTATTGTCAATAGTCATGCAGTACTACAACAGGACACATTTACAAATATTTGAGACCCATTGTAGTGCATCCTTTTATATTTTAGCAATATTATAAATCCAAAACACCAAATGTTATTATTGTTATTTTTTTGTATTTGTATGTTGTATACTTTATTGATCACCAGAGGGAAATTCAGGGCATCCACGTATGGCACTGATCCCGTCACCAGTCTCTCTCTCTCACACACACACACACACACACACACACACACACACACACACACACACACACACACACACACACACACACACGTTTGGCTGCAAGTTTTGCATCATTGTTGCCTATTTGTCTGTAAATATTTAAATAAAAATGATTTATTTTGTTATTTGGACATTTTTGCATCTTGTTGTCGTTTAGTCAAAACAAGTGTCCACATGTAATATGCAGTTGATCTGGTCATTCTGCTCCACAATGAAGCAGCAGTCGGGACCTTTGTGTACCACTGACTGGGCAGGCTGAGCGCGCCTCTCCCCGAACATTCGTGGAGCACACGGTGGGACACCGGTGCTGGCCGGTTAACAGGAATCTCAGCTGCTGCTTTTCCCGGCAGCGGGTCCTGGCAGCCCTCCCCCCTGCACCTCGTGTTCTCTATGGCGGATATATTTATGGTATATATTTTGACTGAGCGGCTCCATACTCGTGAATGCAAACCCTGGTAACCTCAGCAGCAAAGCACTTCAAAAATCTTTGTTTGCGAAGCGTTGTGATGACTGACAGGTTGTGATGCTGTTATCCAATGAGCATGTTCGTGATGCCACTATTGTCCAGTCAGCATGGCCGTGATGCGGCGTATTCTCCAGTGAGCACAGAGTCAATCCGAAACCCCGCCCACCCTTCTTGAAGCCAGTGGGGGTGAAGACATAAAGCAGTCACACAGCGGTGGCTAAACTTTTATTGATAAAAATTACATATTTTGACCGAGCGTCTCCATATTCAGGGGTGCACACCCTCGTAGCTTCAGCAAAGCATGTTTAAAATCTTAGGTCAGTGTGATGAACGGTTTGAGAGATATCTGAGGAACACACACACACACACACACACACACACACACACACACACACACATACAGACAGAGATATCTCAATTTTTATTGATAGATAAAAAGTTAATTACTGTTTTTGATATACTGAATAAAACATAAGCATCATATTCCTCAATGATTTATTGTACCATTTGCATTTTTTGCTACAGGTAATGGTGTTTTTTTGTAGTTTTAACAAATTTTGTACTGTATAGTATGTGCTATGTGCTAGTACATCTCAGTAAATTACAAATGTCATGATTTTTAATTTATTTTAAAAACTATTACCAATATCATAAAATTGATCTTTTTTAGTTACTGTATATTACAAAAAATAACGTTCACGTTCTAATTTACTGAGATGCACTAGTAGGCTGTTTTAACAGGAAAAGAAATTGTGAGCTGCTTTATCTGTTGCATGTTAAACATTATCACAGTACCCCCGACAATCCAGGCAATCCCAGTACAATCTGGGCTCCCTCTGCTGTCTGTTACTTCATTGGTAACTTGAGTCCAGTCTGCTTTCCCGTCTACCGGTGGGTTGAAGGCAGCGGGGATGGGTTTTGGCACTCGTGTAGTTTCTTCTTGCTCCGGTCTGTTTCTCCGCCCTGCTGATTTGAAGCAGGCAAGTGGATCTTCAAGCTCACATGCCATTGGAACTTGTTGTGGCTCTCCGATGTAACCCGAAAGGGCGGGTTTTTTCACGCTGCACAGTGCATGGACTCTGGTGGCTTGGCTTCTTCTGCTTTTTCTTTAGTTTTGGTTGAAAGGCGGCAGTGGGTAACCACGTACGCCCCCGCCTGGACGGCAACACCACTGCATTTCATAGAATAAGCTCCCATAGAAAAGGACTACTGAGTTATCAATTAATTGACAACTAATTTAATTTAGCCGACTAAATTCTTATTGACAGTTAATCAAAAGTCAATTAATTATTAACATCCCTAGTTTGAATCCTTTTTACACTGTGTTGAATCAGCCAAATGATTATGCATTGAGGGCAGCGCGGTGGCGGAGTGGTTAGCTCTGCGGCAGCACAGCAACTCACCCTTGGCCGGGAGATCCTGGGTTCAATCCCAGCCCCCGACCAACAGTGATCTGTGTGGAGTTTGCATGTTCTCCCCGTGTCTGCGTGGGTTTACTCCGGGATTTCTCCGGTTTCCTCCCACATGCCAAAAACATGCAAGTTAGGTTAATTGGCATCAAACTGGGGATTCTAAATTGTTCTTAGGTATGACTGTGAGAGTGAATGGTTGTCTGTCTCTCTGTGTTGGCCCTGCAATGGACTGGCAATCTGTCCAGGGTGTACCCTGCCTCTCGCCCAAAGATGCTGGGATAGGCTCCAGGCCCCCCCCCCCCCCGCGACCCGAAAAGGATTAAGCGGAAGAAGATGGATGGATGGATGGATGGATGGATAGTCTGAAAACCCTGGTAAATTGTCTTGGATTTCTGGGTGGTTGTTATGAAACACAGCTGACTTGGACATGATTTCATGATGCATTCCTTTTTGGTCAGTGGACCATTTTCAACTGAGACCGTAGACATCTCATCCAAGTTAAATGCATTACAAAAAAGGAAACTGGAATCCAAGATGGTTGCCCCCATAAAGCTAGGTTTATGGTCTACCTCCGCTCTGCGCATCTGCACAAGTGGAAGGCTTGTGTGATGAAAATTACATCATTGTCTCCAGTCTGCTAGGCTCCGCGGGGCCACCCCACAGCTGATCAAGTGCAGCCCAAATTTTGTGACTCAACCTATATACCATCAGAATAAACCATCCTAAATTAAAAGGGGAAAATACAGAAATAACAATGGAATATACTACAAAAAAAACATTTCCCTTCTGCATAGTATCATAAACTGTGTTGATAAACTAAAACAAAATTATGCAGTTTAAGTGACTGGAAATTAGATTAATGTGAAATGATGTGACGGAGTGAAGCCTTAAATCTGTGTCTGGATTGCGTAAATAGTAATTGGATTAATATTACCAAATCATTTCAGTTGTGTAGCTGTGGATACAGCCATCACAGTGGGAATTGTGCTTAACAAAAGCAGTGTGAGTGCGGACCGGTGCAGGCCCCCTGCTGATGGAGGAGCAGTGGGCCTTTTCTCTTTGGAACGGAGCAAGTCACCTGGCACCAGTGAGAGTGTGCCCTAAGTCTTGCACTAGTTCTTGGAGAATACAAACTAACAAAACTAATCTGAAAGTATCCGTAAAGATGAGGAGGGAGAAATAATATAATTAAGGTGCATATGTTTTCATGTGTATTTATTTTCTATATATTGTTTTGACAGCGTTATCCAATTTGGATTCTGACTTTGTAAATGCTGCACTTGATCTTGGCTTTGAAGAGGTATGCCTGACCTCAGCAGCAAAAAATTGACTTAATGGCCCAAAAATATTTGTTAGGCACGCCCCAAATCAGAGAAGCTCCAAGGGAAAGGAAGACGCCATCATTTTGTCATGTTTTTCAGCCTCAAACAGAAAAGTTTCATGAGTATGTAAGTTCCAAGCACATATGTACTCATGCACAGTGTTGGGAGTAACACTTTATAAAGTAAAGTAACGCATTACTGTTAACGCCACTACTTTTGCAGTAACATGCTGTGTAATGAAATTACTGTTTAAAAATTCAGTTATGCGTTACAGTTACTGAAATTTGATCAGATGCGTTACTTTTTACTTGTTTTATTAATATGGACAGATATTTTTAGCGCAAATAAATGAATATACAAACTGACCGTACCGTAGCTGAGACGAGCTGTCAGTTGACCTGACCTGTTGCAGAGAGCCGAGTCTTCACGACTGAGTGGAGGAAAAGATGAAGCTACTTTGTTTTTGTGGAAATAGATTATTTTTCCATTGTCGCAGTTAAGCTGGGTTCACACTGTAGTGTTTGGACCGATTTTTACAGACGTTTTGAAAAATCAGAGAAATCAGTCCAAATGTTGGTGAAATTACATTCGTACGCAGGCTTTTTTAATTCAGTGTACACCAACTTTTGCAAACTTTTGCTAGCATTTGCCAGTGTGGCATTCAGCGTAGGCAAACTTTTGCAGACTTAGGCTAGTGTATGTGTAGCTGTTGCAAGCTTAGGTTAACTTAAGCAAACAAATACTCAGCACAGGTCAGCTGACATCAGCATCAGGCGACGCTCATATAAAGATCAGCGTTTGTGGAGGCTTCCTGCCATTCTGGACCTGCTTTTTTTGGGTGGATTCACAGTACAACATGTGGACCAACTTCTACTGACGTTTTGGCAAATGTCTTGCTTTTCTGGCAAAAGTTGTTAAAAGTTGATGATGGTTGGTGTTTATTGGCAAACGCTTGTGAAAGTTGTATTCTTTGAAAATTTTCAGCATGCTGAAAATTTGCCGACATTTGGAAATAAATGTTGGTGAAAGTTGTGCTCACTTTGTAAAAGTTCCTGAGCGCTGGGCTAAGTTATGCAGAGTTGAGCTCCACTGGCAAACGACTGAAATGCTGGTGGAAGCAGAGGTTTTTAGACTGAAACTCACTTCAGACATGCATGGATGAAAGAGAAATAGAGAGAAGGGGGAATTAAAGAAAATATATATATATATACACTACCGTTCAAAAGTTTGGGGTCACCCAGACAATTATTTTGTGTTTTCCATGAAAAGTCACACTTATTTACCACCATGAGTTGTAAAATGAATAGAAAATATAGTCAAGACATTGACAAGGTTAGAAATAATGATTTGTATTTGAAATAATAATTTTTTCCTTCAAACTTTGCTTTCGTCAAAGAATCCTCCATTTGCAGCAATTACAGCATTGCAGACCTAACATGATTGCACAAGGGTTTTCTAATCATCCATTAGCCTTCTGACACAATGAGCAAACACATTGTACCATTAGAACACTGGAGTGATAGTTGCTGGAAATGGGCCTCTATACACCTATGTAGATATTGCACCAAAAACCAGACATTTGCAGCTAGAATAGTCATTTACCACATTAGCAATGTATAGAGTGTATTTCTGATTATTTTAAAGTTATCTTCATTGAAAAAAGTGCTTTTCTTTCAAAAATAAAGAAATTTCTAAGTGACCCCAAACTTTTGAACGGTAGTGTATGTATATATACTGTATATATATATAATCTCCCCGAAATGTGACAGCCCAAAAGAAAAAAAATCTCCTCATTGAGAAATTTGCTGTTCTTAATTTTCTGCTCCGTGTGTAATCATTCTCCAGGATTTATTGATTTGACTTCCATTGTGGGGAATCAAACAGCGCTGATGTGGAGTTAAAGAGCAAATGACAGGACAGCACTGTATATCTGTGTTGTTTGAGGCTGGTTTTGATGTATGGACATCAATGTATGTTAGGATGGATGGGTGTTAATGTTGATATGTACAAAATACATTTAATTGTTTACTTGGGGTCTTAAATGTGGTAATTTGTATATAATTCACATGGGTGTATTTATGGAAAAGAGGAGATGGAATTAATAAGTGTTCACTTCTTCCTTCTCCCTTTCGAACACTGTATACTGTTACTTTATTGCATTTGTCATTTGTTTTGTTTTTGTTATACTTTTTTGTTCGAAATAAAGTGTCTATCTACTGTATCTATCTATCTATCTATCTATCTATATGGCGCTATAAAAAAAAATGGACATTTAACGGGATTTTATGTTATTTTAATGGTGAGAGTTGTAACAGTCGAAATATAATCACCCGTCATTTTATTTATATGATCCATCCATCTTCTACCGCTTATCCAGGGATCCGGATCGCGGGGGCATCAGTCCTGGCAGAGTAGCCCAGATTTTTGCCCAGTTCCCATAACACCATAATCTCCATGATCTCTCCTGCAGGTGGTGAACCCACTGGAGGGCGGACCCATGTCTTTGGGTACACTGGGTCCTTGGTGTAACCTTCTTCATGGGAACCTTTGGACCGCTCTTAGTCTGGCCCTTCACCCAGGACCTGTTTGCCTTGGGAGACCCTACCAGGGGCAAGTTGCCCCCGACAACATAGCTGCTGGGATCATTCAGGCACTGAAACCCCTCCACCACGATAAGGTGGCTATCTACGGAGGGGTTATTTATATGATGATACACTAGTTTTTTTATTCCATCCACGTTCACATTTTAATTGTGGACTTAGTATTGGAGTTTATAGGCATGATTGTATTATTTTTTTAGAGGAATGAATGAATGAACAGGGGAAAAGGGTATGCAAAAGTAACTACATAGGAATATAAAACAAAAATAAATACTGCCTCCACAAACACTGATCTTTATATAACACTGATGTCAGCTGACCTGCGATGAGAGTCTCTGATTTTTCAAAACATCTTTAAAAGTCAGTCCAAACACTATAGTGTGAACCTAGCTTAAGCCGGAATCAACGAGTGTACATCACTTCCGGCCAGCAATGGCTGGTCCCCATTGATTTTGACCAAGTGGGTTTCATGGGATACAGTTATTCAGTATACTGACTCTAGGGGGTTATTTTTACTGAATAAGCACATTTTTGGTTTATAAGTAATTCCTAAAGTGCTATTAATGTTGTTATAATGACCAGTACTGGTTCCCTTTAAGTATGCATTTAAAAGTAACCTGAAAGTTACTTTTCCAAGTAACTAATTGTCTTAATCATGCAGTAATTGGTAAAGTAACTGGTACTTTTGAAAATAAGTAACTAGTAACTGTAATTAGTTACTGTTTTTTAGTAACTTACCCAACACTGCTTATGCATACTCTGGAAAGCAGGTTTTGGGTTTTCACCACGACTTTCACCTTGAACGAATGTCCCAGGCTCAGCACTCAAACCTCTTCTGGCTGGCAGGCTCAAACTGCAGAAATATGATCACCCCACAGTTGTGCTGACAGTTTTTGGTTTGGGGGTTGTGTGTATGTGTGTGTCTGTTTGAACACATGCATGTGTGTGTAGGAGGGGTCCCACACACTCTTTTGTTTTCCTCTGAAAGCTGAGGAGGAGGAATGTCTGCCTCCCAGCTGTCCTCAACAGAGAGGGTGACAGAAGCGAGAAGGGGGAGATCAGTGTTCGCCTCCTCTAACATCTTTCCATCTGTTACACCCTGAGACAGGCTGAGGGTGTGTGTATGTATGCATTTATGTTGGGGTCACACAATGGTTGTACGCCTCTCACCCCTTCTGGCCCCACCCGCTTTGGCCTCTCATACATATTTAACCCTTCAAATTCGAAGTTGTGTGCTGTCTTTTCAGAGGCACGCTGCATAAATCTGTCACCATGCCCCCCTCCGCGTGAGCAGAGACAATGGGGTGTATTGGCTCCACACGTGGCTTGCTAAATGCATTTGCAACTGTATGGGGGTGTAATGATTGCAGAAGGAGAGGATGTTTGTACCCATTTAGAGACTGTGCAGCAGTTTTGTTTGTTTCACAGTGATACAGTTGCAGGAAGAGCGTAGTGAGTGGTTGGCTGTTTTCTCGGAAATTGATCTGAGCCATGTGTTCTAATAAATTTCCTGTTTATGGTAGACATTTCACTGGTGGCTTTGGCACCAATGTAGAATGCCAGCCTTAGCCTTTTTAAGGCTAAGGCTGGCACTGAGCCTTAGCCTTAAAATGTTCCGCACTGAGAGACCGACCTGTGAAACTTGAAATACTCAGGAACTCAACTGTCTGATTTTCAGCTTATAAAATAGTCCAGAATAAGTAACATTCCACAGAGCTATAGGTCTCAAGTTCAGCATTTACGAGATTAATTTCTTGGAAACTGTTTACCATCATTCAGCTACGTGGACAGAATTGTTGGTACCCCTCTGTTAATGAAAGAAAAACCCACAATGGTCACAAAAATAACTTGAATCTGACAAAAGTGGTAATAAATAAAAAGTCTATGAAAATTAACCAATGAAAATCAGACAGTGCTTTTGAATTGTGGTTCAACAGAATTATTTAAAAAAAAACAAACTCGTGAAACAGGCCTGGACAAAAATGATGGTACCCTTAACTTAATATTTTGTTGCACAACCTTTTGAGGCAATCACTGCAATCAAACGATTTCTGTAACTGTCAGTGAGGCTTCTGCACCTCTCAGCAGGTATTTTGGCCCACTCCTCATGAGCAAACTGCTCCAGTTGTCTCAGGTTTGAAGGGTGCCTTCTCCAGATGGCATGTTTCAGCTCCTTCCACAGATGTTCAATAGGATTTAGATCAGGGCTCATAGAAGCCCACTTTAGAATAGTCCAATGTTTGGCTCTTAGCCATTCTTGGGTGTTTTTAGCTGTGTGTTTTGGGTCATTATCCTGTTGCAAGACCCATGACCTGCGACTGAGACCAAGCTGTCTGACACTGGGGAGCACATTTCTCTCTAGAATGCCTTGATAGTCTTGGGATTTCATCGTACCTGCACAGATTCAAGACACCCTGTGCCAGATGCAGCAAAGCAGCCCCAGAACATAACAGAACCTCCTCCATGTTTCACAGTAGGGACAGTGTTCTTTTCTTGGTATGCTTCATTTTTGTGTCTGTGAACATAGAGCTGATGTGCCTTGCCAGAAAGTTCCAGTTTTGTCTCGTCTGTCCATAGGATATTCTTCCAGAAGCTTTGTGGCTTGTCAACATGCAGTTTGGCAAATTCCAGTCTGGCTTTTTTATGATTTGTTTTCAACAGTGGTGTCCTCCTTGGTCGTCTCCCATGAAGTCCACTTTGGCTCAAACAACGACGGATGGTGCAATGTGACACTGATGTCCCTTGACCTTGGAGTTCACCATGACTGTGTTTAGAGGTTGTTCTGGGCTCTTTTGTTACCATTCGTATTATCTGTCTCCTCCTGCGGCCACGTCCAGGGAGGTTGGCTACAGTCCCGTGGATCTTAAATTTCTGAATAATATGTGCAACTGTAGTCACAGGAACATCAAGCTGCTTGGAGATGGCCTTATAGCCTTTACCTTTAACATGCTTGTCTATAATTTTCTTTCTAATCTCCTGAGACAACTCTCTCCTTTGCTTCCTCTGGTTCATGTTTAGTGTGGTACACACCATGTCACCAAACAGCACAGTGACTACTTGTCACCCTTTAAATAGGCCAACTGACTGATTACAAGTTTGTAGACACCTGTGATGTTAATTAGAGGACACATCTTGGTTGAACATGTCCCTATGGTCACATTATTTTCAATCTTTTCTAGGGGTACCATCATTTTTGTCCAGGCCTGTTTCATGAGTTTATTTTTTAAAGTAATTCTGTTGAACCACAATTCAAAAGCATTGTCTGATTTTCATTGGTTAATTTTCATAGAATTTTTATTTATTACCATTTTTGTCAGATTCAAGTTATTTCTGTGACCATTACGGGTTTTTCTTTCATTAACAGAGGGGTACCAACAATTTTCTCCACGGCTGTATGTACATTTTTGTACATACAGCTACCTATTGTCTTTTTAGCTCATTCCAGTGAAGGCAAAACAAGCTAAGGCCTTGGTGCTACACTCTTCATCTGTTGGTCATTCCATCTGTATGTCCATCCCCATTTCATGAGAATCATTACTCTTTTGAGCCAATTGCCCAGATTAGTGAAAGGTCACAAGATATAGTCAGTATGTGTCGTTTCAGCTTTATAAATACACAATTGTGACATATGCAAAAGTTTGGGCACCCTACAAACATATATATATAACATGTTAAAATATGCTATTTGTCATGGGTGGCCAAATTTTTGCATACCGCTGTAGAGAGAGAAGCAAAGGCTGCCGGTGACCTCAAGATATTTTCATTGGTTGGAATGGGCTACTCGATCATTGACAGTTTGGTTTTATTAATGAATCAGAAATAATTGGCATCAAGGAAGTCTTCTTGAACTTCCTTAAGCAGTAACCAGTCAATCCAGTAACTGCATATGTGTTTTTAAAAACATATGTTTGCTTTGGAAGTGATGAGTTTGGTAGAATTGCTGTCAGTATCTCCCCTAGTTGGCTTCTGTCTGATATGTTACATGTGCTAATGACAGCGCTAAAAGAATTCATGCCACTGTATCTTGGAGAGTATGTATACCGATACTTATAGCATATACAGCATAAACTTTATGCTGTATGCCAGTTTCAAACTCTGCATGGCATTCTTCATCATATCTTTACTATATACCACAGTCGGTGTGTCAGTGAGGCACACAAACCTGTTGTACATTCAGCCAGTTTGGGACACCTGCAGCCTCTACTTGTATAGTCAATAAACTGCCTGACTGCATCTGTATACTCAAGCTATTGTATAAATGTGCTGTCAACTCCCTCATCCTGACTGACTACACGGTCTTCATCTTCAGTCAGGTCCCATCACCTCCCAGAAACTCAGTAGATTGAACAAAAGTGCTTTTCCAAATGGTTTTTATGCTTTGAGGTTTTAGATTTGCTCTGTAAACGAAATCTGCTTTTTATGTGTGTGTGGCATTTTCTTTTTTTTTTTTCTTGCATTTTCCCCTTGCTCAATAAATCTTTTGCTTATTCTTTCTCCCTGAATTTGTGCCCAGCTGTTGAAACTGGACAGGATTTGGAAGCAGACATGAATCTGTCGGTACATGAATGTAACAGCATCCTGAAAAGAACATGACACAACTAGTATTCGTTGCTTGCACAATAAGCGCCCTGTGTTACAGTTTCATATCACTCACTTCACCAATGTACTTGTGTGAGGCGTCTCACCCTGAAAATCCATCTATGATATTTGAGTACCTGTAAGAGAATGAAATTGAGGAGAGGAAACTTTTACACATTTAACTATGTAACATAAGTCATCTTAGAGCTCACGAACATTAGTTTAGGGTCTAGGTTACCAGATAATGTTTGAATTACTTTACCTGTCTAAAATTAAATGAAGCTGGCACTGTATTTAACCATCGTTGCTATATTTTAACCTTACCAGGCAGACTAACCAGACTTTTCTTAAAGGGGTCAATGACTGCACTTTTTCCACATTTTAACAGCTCGCACGCGTTTATGAAATATTTGTTATGTATTTTGGTCAAATTTTCTTTAAATATTTAATAATTGTAGCTAGGGCTGCAACGATTACTCGAATAACTCCATTACAAAAATTCTCGATTCAAAATTTACATGTCGACGTGTCGTTTAATTTAGCACTTCCGGTCTATATGACCTTTCGGTGCAATCTTCTTTCGGTCACGCTACCTAAACAAAGCACAGATTTGTTTAACAGCACCATGTCAGAGCGGTATAGTGACGGGCCAGCAAAGATGAAGAAAAATTTATTTTAAAAAAACCAATAAAAGTATCTCAAGTCTGAAATCATTTCGAGCTCAAGTTGAAGGAAAACATTGTGCAGTGTGTACTGTACATGGTAAAGCCGAGCGGTGAGCTAGCATGCTACAACGATAGATGTTGCAGTGTCTGGGCAGAAAGCATCTCACATCATGCACAGCCAGCGCACCCGAGACAAGGTGCATGATTGAGATTTTAAATTAAGATGAATAGAATGTAGTCAGCTACACTAATTATGCTTATATGACCAAAGAACATATAGCCACCGCCAACAGCATCCGGATGCTAACATGTCCGCTAGCGGATGCTAACGGCTAGTGAAAGGAACTTTATGGTGTAATGTACCGTTTAAAGTTACATTCTATACAATAAACATTGCAATAACCATTGCAATAAATGTGTACCTGTGTTATTGAGTGTTTGGTAGAATTACTACTGCTCTTTAGGAAAGTTCTGCAAATGTTGGTCAATGCAAGTTTCATTAAAAAAAAAAAACAACTCTCAGATTATTCAAGTAATCTTTGATTAGAGTTAGCAATTACCCAAGCCATAAAATAGTCGTTAGCTGCAGCCCTAATTGCAGCATAATTTTGAATCATTTTTTGCAGCTTTTCTGAGAACAGCTGGTTTCAGTGCATGTCTCTTTAAATCTCTCAGGCTACATTTAACTCCGCCCTCCATCTTATGTCACTATTGCTATTCTTTGCTGGCTAGATCCTAGCTTTTAGCTTGGAACCAACTAATGTAAACTTGTCTTAAAGAATGAATGAAATAATACATCACTGGTGGACAAGAGTGTGTGGTTTCAGTGGTCAGTTCAATGAGCCAAGACTAGTGGCTAAACTGCTAGATTCAGCTAGCCGCCTTGATGGTGCCAACAGTTCGATGCAGCATCACAGCGAAAATATAGCAAAATAAACCAGAATAAAGCAAGATATATTATTGACTGTGGATTAGTGAACCAGGTGGAAACTGATGTCAGTTAGGGTGACTGAAATGTAAAGAAAATAACAATATAAACATGAGCTTCCTAGTACCACTGTTAGCTCTTAAGCTAACACCTTTGGCTCCCTTTCCATCTACATGACAGACAGCTAGATTGGCCAATAATAGAGGAGCGGGCAGGTGCCAAGGTTAGTGACGTTTACCTGTTTCTTGACGTACAGGAAAATACCCACAAGAGTTAAATGTCATGAATGCCCCTCCAGGGCAGAGAGGAGACCCACGCGCTGAGTTGTGAGTTTGTGACTGTTTATTACAAACATAAAGTACAAAGTGCACAACAAAACTATAAGGCTACAGGGAGACTAACACGGTAACAAAGAGGAGAAAAGGAGGACGTCAAACTTACGTCTGGTTTGGTGAAGACCGCAGCGAGGAATACACGGAGCAGTGGGTCTTAAATAAGGCGTAATACAAATGATAACAGGTGTGGATATCAGAGCGGGCAGGAGGAAACAATGATTAGAGACTCGGGTCAGCTGGGAGCAATAAGAGGGGGGAAAACGGGACTGACAGCTGACAGGGACACCGCCCGCAACGGAGCAAAAACCCGGAAGTGCCACTGACAGCTGTCACCCCGGAGAGAGAGCACAACAGTACGATACAAAGAATAAAATGTTGACAACTAAGGACTGAGAAATACATACAAACTAATACCAGATAAGAGTAATGAAACTATGATGACACAAACAAAGGGATCAGGGAAATAAAAAAAAATACGAGATACACAGAAACCAAAGAACACAAAATACAACAAATATAGAAAAAAGGCAAAGAGACAGAGCACGGCGGGATCCCCCGTGCTCAGATCATGACATTAAAATCTTTTCTTGGAGAAAAAAAAATGAGATAAAAGCTGTCTTTTTTAAGAGAAGTGAGTGTTTTGATTTTTTTTTTTTTTTTTGTTACTTATTTGTACCCGTAGGTAGATTTGGTTTGCAGTCTGGTGACAAGCCACCGGCTGCCAGTCACTGCGTGCGCGAGCGCCCTAAACCTACATGTTTTTGGTATGCGGGAGGAAACCGGAGAAATCCCAGAGTAAACCCACGCAACACGGGGAGAACATGCAAACTCCACACAGCTCACTGTTGGTCGGGGGCTGGGATCGAACCCACAATCTCATGATCCCTGCGATCCCCCGGCCGAAGGTAAACTGTGCTGCCACAGTGCTAAACCACTGCGCCACCGTGCAGCCAAAGCCAAAGCCTTTTTTGATAATCATATGACAAATAGATGCATTTCAGAAGGTTAAACCCTACAAAAACAGTCAATGACCCATTTAAAGGTCCCATTTTATGCATTTTCTAGGGATTTTTATGGGCTCTTCAACCCCTTTTGGTTATGGGTCTGTCCATCCATCCCACTTTTGTGAAATCAACTGCTCCTACAGTTTTGTTCTGATTGTTTTGAAACTTTATTCCGTGGTATGATATAGACTGATTATGCACATATTGCAATTTGGCTCTGATCGGATGATTTTTGCAGGAATTGTAACCCCTGACCTATTTCACCTCACTTCATAGACAGTAAAGCGCAAGTTATGCACCCGCATTGACGTGATAGCATCAACGCAGCAGCAACATGCGGTCCTTTTGCGTCGCCTGACGCACAGGTGCACATTGGCAACGCAGACCATAAGAGCTGTGATTGGTCCCTTTTGTCTCCTCCTTCACATTTCCTGGTTCTCGCCGCTGCTCCGCTCTGTCTGTTCACAGCGGCACAACTTCCAAGGTGACTTGGTTAAACAGCAGTCCAAAACCAAAAGAATATTGCAGAAGGAAGCACATACAGAACATTTTGTGGCTTGTCATAACCCCACTAATTACACAGATTGTCAAACAACAGCAGCAGCGGTGGACACACGCAGTTTTCTTCGACTTCTTCTCTGTGCAATAATCATATGAAAAGGTGCTTGTTCTTAAGATTTATTAGCTCCAACTCCATCACAATCTTCTCTTGTCCGTCGCTATTTCATAAACAAAAACACAGGACGAACACAAACCACTCTACACATTGGCTGAAACCTCTTTTGGCAACGGAACAACACATTTCACCCAACACGACACGAAAGAAAAAATTGCTGATAGCTCCATCGGCGATGGACATGGGCAATGGCGTTGACGTAATGCGGGTGCATAAATCCCACTTAACTGTCTTGTGAAATCAATTCCTCCAACAGTTTTGTTCCACTGTTAGCGCTAAATTTACTATTACTACAAAACGAGTAAAGCTAGGGCCACCAAGCCTGGTACACAGGTTCACCTTGGGATCCTGAACTCTGACTATGGGTTTGGGGTCAAAAGGTCAAGGTTAACGTTCCCTATGCCTCATTACTGTATGAGTAAAGCTAGGGTCCATACTCGGTGCACAGGTCTACCCTGTGACCCTGAAGTGTGACTGTGGTTTTGAGATCGCAAGATCAAAGGTCAACATCAAAATGGCTTATAAACTACATCTCAACAACAAAGAAAGCTAGTACGGGTGGACAAAAGATCGATTCAGTGAAGGATTGTGATACTCGACACTAACGACAGTGCACTGATCCCTAAACGCATGGATCAATCCTTTATTTATTATAACAGTAAGCATTGCATACTCTCTTGGATATTCAACCAATTACTTTTTCAGTCCACTAGATGGCGTCAAGCAAGCACCCAGTCAAGTGAAGTCATAGCTTGAAGTCATAGCTTGAAGTCAAGTGAAGTCATAGCAAGATTTACAGCTTTGAAAGTTAGGAAGTGGTGAGCTCAAAGTTGGCTCAAATGTCGGGCCTTTTTTGGATTTTATAACAAAGCTGGAAGGAAAGACCTTGACATGACACACAACCTGCCAGAAGCACTGCACGAAAAAAAAAACATGCGGGCCACACACGTCTCTGAGCAGCATTAGCAACAGCTAAGCTAAAAACATACTGGCATGGAGTTTGCTTTTTCTCTGAGCGACAAGTAAGTAAAGTTTATTTATGAAGCACTTCTCACAGACATATAGTCACATGCTGTACAATAAAATGGAATAAAAGGAAGTTGATAGGTAAAAGTAATTTTAAACATACAAAAACAAGTTAAAACACAAGATTAAGCTGGACGCCATGGCGACTGCAGCTTAACACTGAAGTTCTCAGACCCAATCCAGGATAACACCTTGAAAATCAAACTTAACGGATTTTTGGAGGAGTGAAAATCAAAAGACAAAATCATCATGTCTAAAGGAAAACAGAAGAAACTGAAATTCTCCAGGCCAGGACACGTATCGGCCGGAGAATCCGAACTGGAAGATCTCCGTTCAGAAGACGAGGAACTGGTGATAGCTAACAAAAGGGTTAGCCTGAAATCACTATTTGAGGAGCTACGACGATTTCGCCGAGATGTTACGGCCGAATTTCGGGAATTCAGAGAAGAATTGAAAAGGACAAACAGCAGAGTGGACCAGGCCGAGAACCGAATCTTGGAAACAGAGGATCGAATAAAAGTGCTCGAAGATTCTGTGCTAGACCTACGCAAAAGACAAGCAGCTATAGAGGCTAAGCTAACCGACCAAGAAGGAAAACAAAGAAGAGACAACATAAGAATTCATGGTCTGATAGAAGGAACCGAAAATGGTTTTAACTCAATGGCAGAATGCGTGGAATCCTTACTAAGAGAGAAATTGGATATTCCACAAACCACCGACTTGAAGATAGAAAAGGCACATCGTTCATTAGCCGCTAGGCCGGCGGCGGAAGCGCCCCCACGTTCGGTGTTGGTAAGATTTTCCAATTTCAAAATAAAACAAGAGGTTGTAAGACTGGCCTGGCAGAAAAAAGGATTTATGCACCAGGAGAGAAAAGTCTACGTGAAACACGATTACGCCCCGGAGGTCCTTAAAAAGCGCAGGGAATACAATGACGCGAAAAAGGTGTTAAGAGAGAAGAAATTGCGCTTTCAGACACCATTGCCTGCGAAGTTAAGGGTCTTCTACGGCGACGAAACGTGTCTCTATAATTCGGCGGAAGAAGCAACAGCTGACATGGCGAAAAGAGGGCTCCCGGTAACGGTATTTAAACCCGCAGCAGACCCGAGTGAGAAGATCAAAGCGCAAACATGGACAACACAAAGACCTTCAAAATCCACGGACCAGCAGCGGGAAACCCAGCACCAGAGCGTCGCGGATAAACTATCCGTTTTCAGGTTGGAATAGCGACCTTTTTTTTTTTTTTTTCCCTTCCTCTTGAATCAATCCGCACATCCAACCCCCCTCATACAAGGTAACAAACATTAAAGGAGATGCATATTCAGCATGTGGTAAAACATTTCATGGAACAATCATATTATTTGAAACAAATAAGTCTTTGTAATAAAAAAAAAAAAAAAAAAAAAACTTGTTAAAATAGAAATGTGACAATAATCCACATGTTCTCCTCATACTAACAAATACTGTTTTTGCGTGAATGTTTGATGTGATGGGGGTGGGAGGGTGCACACAATTTCACAGGGTTTAGGCATAAAAGGAAAAAAAAAAAAAAATCATTACAAGTTTGGATTGGGTTCTGAAACTCACGTTAAAAGCATGGGACTACTTTCAGTGGTAAGAGAGGGCCCTCAACACGTAACAGAGTTTGAGGAATTTCCCTCAGAGCCTTCACTCCATCAAGGCTCTTACAGGGTCTTTAAAAAGACCTCAGCTCAGGAAGTTCTTATGACAGCTTTTTGTTTTAAAGTTTTTTACACTATGTTCTTAATGTTTTTCTTGTTTTTAATGTTCTTTCAGTTTCTGAGTAGCACAAAAGAGGGCCACCACACAGTTATACTAAACAAAACAACACAATGGAGAAACAGGGTGTAACCAAAATAATTTCATATAATGTAAAAGGAATCCTGAATCCAGTTAAAAGATCCAAGATTCTAGGCAAAATGAAAAAAGACAAAGCAGGAATAATATTTTTACAAGAAACCCACCTAACAGATGTGGAACACAATAAACTCAGTAGACAAGGGTTTAAAATGATCTCTTCATCTTCATATAAATCAGGGAGGAGGAGGGGAGTAGCGACATTGATATCAACCAAAATTACATTTGAAAAAAAATCAGAACACAAAGATAAAGAAGGGAGATACAGTTTGGTAACTGGGCGGCTAGAGGGAGAAGATATCACCCTGCTGAATGTGTATGCTCCCCCAGGGGCTATCTGGAAATTTTATAAAAATGTATTCGACCTAATGATAACTAAAGCTCAAGGTTTAGTGATATGTGGTGGGGACTTCAATCTTAGACTGAATCCATACTGGGATGCTTCTGGTAATTCCCCACATCAAAATAACACCCAAAACAGGAAGACTCGGATGCTACTAAAAGAATTGGGAATCTGTGACGTGTGGAGGGAACTCAACCCCAGTGTAAAAGACTATACATTTTACTCAACTCCACATTCATCTTACTCAAGGATTGACTATTTTTTTATGTTTAGTAGAGACATTGGAAGAGTAAAAACATGTAAAATAGGACTGATGGATCTCTCCGACCACAGTCCGATCTACATGGACTTAAATATCCAAAAATACACAAATAATACATTTTCTTGGAGGTTAAATTCAAATGTCCTGAAAGGACCATTGAAAGATGAATTGGAATCAGATATTCTCAGATATTTGGAAGATAACGATAATGGAGAAGTATCCCCTTTAATACTGTGGGATGCATGCAAAGCTGTAATAAGAGGAAAGATTATTGCAAAACTGGCAACCCAAAAGAAACTAAGACAAGAAAAACTATCCACATTAGAGTCAGAACTTAGGAACCTAGAAAAAGAACACAAAGGCAACACTCATTCTACTGACTCGCTCAAGATTAAGGAAATTAAAAACCAAATAAATGAGATCTACACAATAGAAATCCAGAAGAAACTTACATTTCTGAAACAAAAATACTATGAAGCAGGCAGTAAATCGGCAAAATTGCTAGCCTATAAATTGAGGAAACATCAAACAGAAAGAGCAATCTACAAAATCAGAGACCCAGTTTCAAAGGAAATAAAATTCAGAATTCAGGATATTCTTAAAAACTTCGAGAATTACTATAAGAACTTATACTCCCACAAAAAACATAAAAACGCATCCGAGGCATTCCTAAACACATTAAACCTTCCCCAACTTACGGAGTCACAAAATAAAACACTACTGTCAGAAATACATCCTAAAGAATTGGAAAAAGCAATTATGAAACTTAAAGCTAACAAATCCCCAGGAGCTGATGGCTATACAGCAGAGTGGTACAAAACCTTTAAACAGCAACTATCTCCTCTCCTCCTGAAAACATTTAATTATGTCCTCCACACAGGGGAAATCCCCCCCTCCTGGAGAGAAGGGGTCATTGCAGTTATACCTAAACCTGAAAAGGATAAACTAGAGTGCTCCAACTACAGACCAATCAGTGTACTAAATCAGGACTATAAGCTTTTTACCATTATCCTTGCCAAAAGGTTAGAAAATATACTGACAGACCTAATTCATTTAGACCAAACAGGTTTTATAAGACAAAGACAGACACAAGACAACATTCGACGCACTTTACACATAATTCATCATATAAAAAACTATAACTTAAATGCAGTCATATTGGGATTAGATGCTGAAAAAGCATTCGATTCGGTTGACTGGTCTTTTCTATATAGAATCTTATCCAGTTTCAATTTTCATAACAACTTCATTAGAACTATACAGGCATTATATAAAAAACCAACAGCTAAAATAAGGATTAACGGTAATTTATCATCATCTTTTGAACTGGAAAGAGGATGTCGTCAGGGCTGCCCCCTGTCTCCACTGCTCTTTGCAATCTTCATAGAACCTCTGAGCCAATGGATAAGACAAAACCAAAAAATTCAAGGTATTACACTTGGTCAGAAGGAACATAAAATAGCACTCTTTGCTGATGACATTTTAATATACCTAGGGCAGCCGGACACTTCTTTACCAGAACTAACCTCAGTTTTTTCAGAGTATGGAGATTTATCGGGGTACAAATTAAATATGCATAAAACCCAAGTTTTAACATTCAACTATGACCCAAATCATTATTCACTAAGCAAACTCAAAACTAACTGGGAGTCGGAATCTATGAAATATCTGGGGGTCAATATCCCGAAACAACTCAACAAAATTATATCACTAAACTATGATCCACTGGTGACAAAAATAAAATCTGACCTAGCAAGATGGAATATGATACCATTCTTGGGTACTGCACAAAGAATTGAAGCAGTCAAAATGAATATACTTCCACGTCTTCTATACCTTTTCCAAACAATACCGGTAGAACCTCCCAAAAAAACATGGCAGGAGCTGGACAGAAGGATCTCAAGATTCATATGGCAGGGCAAGAGACCTAGAATCAGATATAGAACCCTACAGCTAAACAAAGACAAAGGTGGGCTCGCGCTGCCAAATATCAGGGACTACTTTAAAGCTGCACAAATTAAAACTTTAGTAGAGATATGTAACCCAGTCTACACTGCACAATGGAAGGAGATCGAATGCCAAATAACAAGTGACATCCCCCTACAGGCGATAATAGGGAACAATGTCTTACCTAAGCTTTTGAATAACACTAACCCATGGATAGAGACCCCGCTAAAAATTTGGTTTAAGATAGTCAGAGAGAATCAAACTAAAGAGCCCTATCGACTTCTGCAATGGATCGCCTATGATCAGGACTTTACTCCTAATAAAACAGACACCAGATTTAAAAAGTGGAAGGAGAAAGGGCTGATAAAATATTACGATTTTTTTAAAGGGCAAATCTTAAGAAGTTTTGAAGATTTGAAAAAACAAGGCCTAATAAATCAAGACCTTTACAGGTTCTTCCAGCTTAGACACCACATAAACAATATACTTAAAAAGGAGGTTTTGGAAAGGGCCCAGTCAGGTGTTCTGAAGGTCTTCTTAATGGCATATAAAGGGATCCCAGGGATCAGATACATTTCTAAAATATACCAAGGTCTTCAAGACTTAAAAGGAGACAACACATCTTATATAAAAGAGAGATGGGAAAAAGAGGGGAATTTCACTTTACAACTGGAAATATGGGAAAAGCTAAATAAACAGCAATGGAAAAGTACCTCATCCCTGCAGTGGAGAGAATTTGGATGGAAAAACTTGGCAAGATTTTTCAGAACACCTGCACAAAACAAATTTACCCATAAGGGATTGAACTGTTGGCGCTTGTGTGGTGAAAAGACTGCAAATCATTTTCATGTGTTTTGGTCATGCCCAGTTATCCACCAATATTGGACCAAGGTACAGATAATATTGGGGAAAATATTCAAAATTACAGTTCCCTTTTCTTTTGTAACTTTGTATTTGGGTTTACTACCGGACTCACTGGAAAGACGAGGAGAAAAATACTTATTCAATGTTTTAATATTGGCAAGCAAAAAAGCTCTAACTAAAAAATGGATGTTGAAGGACTGTCCTACACCTGAAGATTGGGCTAACGTGATCCAAGACATTTACTCGATGGAAAAGTTGACATTCGCACTGAGACAGGACATGGATGTGTTCATGAACTTTTGGCAACCCTGGACCGCATATGTGTCTTCCATTAGATCTAATCTTTGACAAATACCATTTCAATAATGGTTCCGCTCTTTGTTCCAATGCTACTCAGATGTGCTTTTATCTTTATTTACTTACTTTTTCTTTTTGTTTGTTTTTTAAGATAAGATAAGATAAGATAAGCCTTTATTAGTCCCACAACAGGGAAATTCCAGGATTGCAACAGCACAGGGATAGCAACACTCAGAGCAACAATCAGAAGGCAAGAAAAAAAACAAGCAAGCAAGAGCAGCTAATAAACATATGTACGTATTACTATAAAATATATATATATACACACACACACACAGACACACAGTGCAGAGCATTGTAGCTGGATGGAATAAATATATGAATATATGAACACACAGTGCAGAGCATTGTAGCTAGATGGAACAAATATGTAAATATATAAACACCCACAGTACGGAGCATTGCAGCTAGGTGGAATAAATATGCAAGTATATAAACACACACAGTGCGGAGCAATGTAGCTAGATGGAATAATATGTAGATATATAAATATATAAACACACCCAGTGCTGAGCATTGTAGCTAGATGGAATAAATATGCAAATATATAAACACACACAGTGCAGAGCATTGTTGCTAGATGGAATGAAACAGCATAACCGTCTACTTAGTTATCCTACATGGTATGATTATGTGCCCATACATATTCTCACCCTCCATAGCGACCGGTATGTTCCTAGTTGTATGCCGGAGGGGACCATTGTGTAAGTCTATTGCATCTTTTGCATTCAAAAAACTATTAGTTTGTTACGTCTTTTTGCTATCTCTGCGAGCAGCCCTGCTTAGGTTGTACAGTCTGACAGCCGTTGGTAGGAAGGACCTACGAAACCTCTCGGTTGTGCACCTGGGATGATGTAGTCTGCTGCTAAATGAGCTCCTCAGTGCATTCAGTATGTCCTGCATAGGGTGGAACTCGGACTCCAGCAGAGATGACAGTTTAGCCACCGTCCTTCTCTCTCCTATCTCCTCCATCGGATCAAGGCGCTGCCCCAGGACAGAGCTAGCTTTCTTAATCAGTTTGTTCAGTCTCTTCCTATCGGCTGCAGTAATGCCACTGCCCCAGCAGACCACTCCAAAAGTGATGGCTGATGCCACCACCGTGTCATAGAATGACTTCAGCAGCGCCCCTTGTACACCAAAAGACCTGAGTCTCCTCAGCAGGAACAGCCTGCGCTGTCCCTTCTTGTAGAGTGCATCAGTATTGTGTGACCAGTCTAGTTTATTGTTCAGATGAATACCCAGGTACTTATAGGATGTCACCATCTCGATGTCTGTTCCCTGTATATTTACTGGTACTGTGAGGGGCTGCCCATGCCTGCGGCAGTCCACCACCAGCTCCTTAGTTTTCCTCGCGTTGATCTGGAGGCAGTTCCGATGGCACCAGTCCACGAAGTCCTGGATAAGCCCTCTGTACTCAGCTTCATCTCCATTGGAGATGAGGCCAACGATCGCAGAGTCATCAGAGAACTTCTGTAGATGGCAGTGTGTTGTGTTGTGTGAGAAGTCCGCAGTATAAAGAGTGAACAGGAAGGGAGCCAGCACCGTTCCCTGGGGGGCCCCCGTGCTACTGATGATCGTGTCGGACACACAGTCCCGGGTTCTCACAAACTGAGGCCGGTTCGTGAGGTAGTCCAGGATCCATGATGACAGGTGCTGGTCCACCCCTGCGCGCAGCAGCTTGTCCTTCAGGATCATCGGTTGGATGGTGTTGAAAGCACTGGAGAAGTCAAAGAACATGATCCTCACCATATTCCCGGGCTTCTCCAGGTGGGACAGAGAACGGTGAAGGAGGAAGATCACCGCATCCTCCACCCCAATGCCATGCTGGTAGGCGAACTGGAGTGGATCCATCGCTGGTTCCACCAGGGGGCGGAGGTGAGCAAGGAGCAGTCTCTCCAGGGTCTTCATCAAGTGGGACGTCAAGGCCACCGGTCTGTAGCTGTTCAGGTCTTTGGGGTGGGAAGTTTTTGGTACAGGTACCACACAAGATGTTTTCCACAGCTGTGGTACCCTCCCCAGTTTCAGGCTCATGTTGAAGATATACGTCACAATCCCACACAGCTGGTCTGCACAGGACTTGAGGAGCTTTGCGCTGATGCCGTCCGGTCCCGGCGCCTTCCTCGCCTTGATCTTCCTCAGCTCCGTCCTCACCTGGGTCCTGGTCAGGGTCAGGATGGGGGGCTGTGTGTTGGGAGTGGGGGGGTGTTGGTGGAGTGGGGAGTGGGCAGCAGGACTTGATTTCTTTAGAGGCAGCAGCGGTTGTTGTGCAGTCAGGGGGGAGGGCGGTTGGTCAAATCTATTGAAAAACAGATTCAGGTTGTTCGCCCACTCCCTGCCCCCTGTGGCCTGGGGGGAGGTATTCTGGAGCCCCGAGATGGTTTTGAGGTTTCTCCAGACCCCGCTGATGTCGCTCTGTTGCAGCTTGTCCTCCATCTTCTTCCTGAAGCTGTCCTTGCCTTCTCTGATCTTTCTCCTCAGCTCCCTCTGTACGGACTTCAGCATCTCCCTGTTCCCTGACCTGAAGATCCTCTTCTTCTCTCTCAGAAGTGTTTTTACCTCAGGGTTGATCCAGGGTTTGTTGTTTGAGTGACGCCGTATGGTCTTGGTGGGAACGGATTTGTCCACACAGAAGCTGAGGTAGCCCGTGAAGGTGTGAATGAGGCCATCGATGTCCTCACCATGTGGATCGCAGAGCTGCTTCCAGGCGGTGGCTTCAAAACAGCCCTTTAGGGTGTCCATTGTCTCCTCAGACCATAACTCCACAGTGTGCATGGCCGGAGGTTGTCTGTGCACTAGGGGTTTGTACACCGGCCGGAGATGAACCAAGTTGTGATCCGATCTCCCGAGTGGGGGGAGTTGTGATGAGGTGTACGCCTCCTTAGTGTTTGCGTAGAATAAATCCAGTGTTTTATTGTCTCTAGTGTGGCATGTGACATACTGGGTGAACGTGGGTAGAATGGGAGACAGTGAAACATGGTTGAAATCGCCTGAGATGAGGAGAAGAGCATCTGGGTGTTCTGTCTGCAGCCTGCTGGTTACTGAATGGATGACGTCACGTGCTGTCCCAGCGTTCGCCGTCGGATTTGCATAAACAACAATGCAGATCACGTGTGAGTGTTCTCTCGGGAGATATGTAGGCCTCATGCTAACAGCTAGCAACTCAATGTCTTTGCTGCAGTGTCGTTGTTTAACAGTGATATGTCCCGGTCTGCACCAGTTGTTGTTAACATACATTATCACTCCACCGCCCCTAGCCTTGCCACTGGTTTGTTTGGTTTTTTTTTTTTTGTTTGTTTTTTGTTTGTTTTTTTCTCTTTAATTTCACTTTTTCTTTCACTTTAAAAAAAAAAAAAAGGGGTGTTGTAAGAATTAATCTTCCAGTGTTGTCAGATATCAGAAAATAAGGGAACATGTGATGAAAATGTAAACACTGCATTGCTGTAACGACCTGTATACCCTTTACAAAAACTTAAATAAAAAAAAACAAAAAAAACAAAAAAAAAACACAAGATTAAAATAATTTAAAAAATATCAGACTTACCATTAAAAAGCAGTTGAATTGAAACTCAATGGAAACCCTCGTTAAACAAAAAACTTTTCAGCTGTTTTTTTAAGAGTCCACAAAGTCAACTAAACATAGCTGGAGTAGGAATCGATTCCAAACAACAGTCCACCGCCCTCCCTGTGTGCAGAGACGTGTCTCCAAGGAAAATGAAGTCCCGAGAATACTTAATGTGAAAAAGATGTCATCAGTTTTACATTGAGACGTGATTTGAGGTTGAGTAAGTTAAACAAATATTGAAATATATAGGATTGTGATACTTGATATCGTGATTATTGCTGAATCATGGCAAGATCATATCGTGATCCAAGTATCACAATCCGAATCGAATCGTGAGGTTTCCACCCCTAAAAGCTAGGATCACCAACCCTTGTACACAGGTTCACTCTGAGACCATGACCTCTGACTACAGGTTTGTCAAAGGTCAAGGCTACTACTGCCTGTGCCCTCTTACTATAGAATGTGTAAGGCACTCTAGGGTCACCAAACTTGCTACACAGGTTCACCTCGGCATCCTGACCAACAACTATGGGTTGTATACTTTGTTGTATATTCATGGATGATGGGTTTATCATAATTTGGTTCTGTCATAGTAATTATATTGTAAAGTTGAAATCTGCTCTCCGTCATTAAGTATTGGGTTCTTCAAAGAAAACAGAGGTGGGGGATATTGCACTCGCCTCAGAGTGCTCTTGTTCACATCCTCACCGACAAATACTGTAGATGAAGTTGTGAAGACCAAAAATAAGACTTTATCCAAAAAAAAGCAGTGTGTATTTCTTTGTGAAATGAGCATTATAATATTTTAACAGTGTACATTTGACAGGCAGACATGGTTTAGAAGGTTAACCCCTCAGCATTCCAACCTATTTCCAGCCAATGTGAAACGTTACGCAGGTGGAACACTGGAATTTTAAGTGGTACTACCAAAACACCATTTTTCAGTTAATGGGACATAATCTTACAAACATCACTCACAAAAATATAAGTTCTACAGTGTGCACTGTATCATTAATAGTGTTTCTCAAAGCCTCCAAACAGTATTGCATCCAGTATAAAATGCAGCATGATGAAGTTTTTAAATTTGATTAGGAATTTTGATTTTTTTTTTTTTATCAATTTGGTTCACCATTTGAAGACTCATTTATGAGATCAACTTTTTTTTCCAAATATGTACAGTATGTTTTAGCTGTATTTTTTCAGTTCATCAGTAGTCTGTTTATATTTTCCTCATCTATTGATTATTGCTTATTTTATGAATTCATTTGATAAGTGAGAGACTGAAACTGATTATCAAATAATTTTGAAAACTACTTCTGAAAGTCTTCTTTTATATAGCATTTGTTTATTCTTTTACACCCCAATTTTTACTATGTCACTTTTCATCCCTTTAGGCAAATTGAAATAGACCATATCTACTAGTTGCAGAAATTGCCGTAGAGCCCTCCTCTTCCTTCCAGCACTGTTCTAACATGGGCTCCGCTGCCCGGTACTGCACTCTAATAACAACAGCTTGGCTAAAAATCCCATGGATTAGCAGGAGAGGCAGGGGAACGTGGCAAAAAACAAAAACACCCTTGTCCTAAAAATGACAGCAACATCATTTAAAAACAATAACAACAGAAGACTTGGAGAGAAGCCAAGAAATTAACAAAAACATATTTACAAGGCTAAAGAGAGCATCATCATCCCCCTCGGTTTTAAGCTTAATCCAATGCACACACACACACACACCCCCACCACTGCTCATACACAAATTCCCCGGTCACCAGCACACATGCACACACTGGAAAACACACCCTCTTTTATGGCCTATTGTTGCACAGAGCAGCCAAACAGTTGGCTCTATATGTCATCACTATCTGATTTGCTTTAAAGCATTCTCAGCTTGTAATAGAAGATAATTAGAAATTTAATTTGCCGGGCAAAGAGGGCTGGAACCCCCGTCTTTCCCCCAGCTGTGTTTCCCACAGTTCACCCCCTCCAGCTCGTATCAGGTGGCTGCCATTGGTAACAGATGGGGGAAAAGGGAGATATTAACAGTCAGTCCGGCACTTCAGAGCAGGGGATATTAACACCCCACCCCACCCCCACCCCCCTGGTCTTAGTCTCCTCCAGCACAGCCTTAAGGCGCTGGGTGTCAGGATTAGCAATCAGCCTCACGGGGGCTCTGTCCTGCCCGTCTTCCCCCAACCTTTTATCAAGTAAGCCCTTTTTTGGGGCTTACGGCTGTGTGACCGCTGTGTGACTATTTTAATAGTTTGACCTTTGTATGTGCATTTTTATTTAACATATGAGAAAAGCCAACTGTTGGTATTTGGTGGATGATGAAACCAAATACGGGATGATCTATTCGCTTCATCTTTAAACATATATGTACAGAACATGTTTGTAGCTGTTGAATTCATCCAAATATCCATGTTTTTCTTCTTGGCTTCACGTCCCACTTGTGACTCTCTTTGAGTCATTATTGTTTTTTCCACATTTCTCAACAACCTGTTCTCTTGAGCAAACTCTTCGCATCAGACCAGGGAGAGAACAGCTTGTGTTTAACGGTGACTCATTCTTTTCTTGATAAGCACAAAACGTTGTGTTCTGAAATCCACTCTGGCATTGCTTAGTGCTTTAATCAGTTTTTTTTGTCCTGCCTGTCTTTTCAAAGCAAGTGTGCTTCAGTATAAGCCCAGAGTGATGGAAAATAAACACAAGAAGGTTATACGGTATATTGAGCTCTGCGCCATCTCTGGGAAGTGAAGCGATGTTTGTTCTTCTTTCCTTTAACAGTATCTGCTCATTTGTTCTAGCCCAGCCCATAGTGGGGTGGTATGTACTGTAGCGGTCTGAAACCTTCACTTCCTATTGTCATAGTGCAGAGCTGCTCTTGCTCTTTCTCTTTCTACCTGCCACAGCATGTCTCTTTTTGGCATGTAATTGCTCAGGGCCACTGCGCTTCATGAAATTGATGTTTTTCTGCACTTCCCCCCTTTTCTCACTTCTCCCCCATTTCTTTTTCATATTTATGTACAGACTGCTACATGTTCCTGTCAGTATTTTCCATCCCCCTTTCTGCATCCCACAGTCTCTTCACGTCTTTCTAACCTCATCTCTCTCTCTCATTATTAGCTACTTGTCAAAGTATTGCATTTTCATATTTTTAAAGCTAGATATAACTACATATTTGACCTTTGAGCTACTTTTGACAAGTGATTTCTCATGGGAGAGTTGGTTTCTGTCATATCTTCTGCACTTCAATTTTTAAAAACAACTTTGTTTATTTTCAGCATGTTTTCAGTTTTGTTTTTTTTTGTTGTTTTTTTTTTACTTTTTAAGTTGTCATTGATTTGAGTTTCTTTATTCTCCTGGGATGTATGTGCTGGTTTTTGTTCTGTTTTCTTCATTGTTTTTAGTTGGTGCTATGATTGAATTATGATGTGGGGCTGGAAGTAATAGTTGTTTTTATCAAGAATAAAATTGCTAGTTATTTTTGAACAAGTCAATTGTATTGCAATATTAAGGGCAGTATCTCACTGGGCTGCACCAGTTCACTACTAGTTGGAGATTAAAAAAAAAAAAAAAAAAAAAAAACTTGCGACAAATGCATGAATTTGTGACAATTTTCACTTGGAATCACACTGAATTGGCACTTAGAGCACACTTGTGAGTATGGCCTATCTTTCACAGATAACATCAGTGTACTAAATGATATATAGCATCATGTGAGGGATGAAAAATAAATGGGGGGAACACTTCTTGCACACACATTAAGGATGAAAATTATTTGCCTACAGATTTGATTTCTTGCCAGATTTAATTTCAAACTAAGCACATTTTCTCCCCTTTGAGCATCTATTTTCTGTTCATTTTCTCTGTGTCAGTCAGTGGACATGCAATAGAATGCACAATTTCAACTTGGGAGGGGGGCTGTGGATCTTTTTCACAGTTTTGATGAATGAACTCCTGCAAAGTTGTATCCTCATTTCTGTGTCTAGGTTACTTACCTGGCAGGGGAGATACCATGATCAAGAAGGTGGTTCACCCAGGGTGAGGCTCAGCCATTGCACTCCGGTTGAGCTGACCTCTGCGAATTCCCCAAATGTGGGAATCTCGACTGCATAATTTCTGGTAGTGGGGGACTGCGTTCGCGCTCTCCCCTGACTTTTTTTTTTACCGGAGTGGTGGCTCAGTTGGTAGAGCATCTGCCCCACACCCGGGAGGCAGGGGTTCAAATCCCGGCCGGGTCATGCCGAAGACCATATAAAAGTGGAACTTCCTGCCATCCAGCTTGGTGCTCAGCAATAAATGGAATGGAGGAGGGAACTCTGTGGCGGCGCCTTGCATGGCAGCGGCCCTCTGATTCTGCACTTGGGGTGTGTGTGATTTACACTGTAGATAGGTAAAACACAATCTCGTTCTGCTATACATGATTGGTTGTACGGTTGAATGACAATAAGGGTGATTTCATTTCATTTTCATTTCATTTCATTTCAATCAATGTAGGCTTAATGCTATTTTGCCTTGTCAAAAACTAAAAAAAACTAAATTAAGATGGGTTCAAGACACCCACAATGATTCTGTGACTACTTTGAGACAGAATTTATTGCACAAATTTTTTGAATGTGTTCAAAAGGAAGCAGAGATGGTGGACATGAGAAAAATAATTGTGACTAGTCGACTAATCGAAAAAATAGTTGTTAGATTAGTTGACTACCAAAATAATCATTAGTTGCAGCCCTACTAAAAAGGAAGTGGCATTAGCAAAAGTGTTATTGTGTAGGAAGAACTTTGTCCCTATTTGAAATAAAGCAATGCTCTGCTGCATTCTGATTATTAGATTTAAGGTAATGCCAAGCTCTTGTCAAGGTTAGAAGGACACAGGACACAGGCAGGAATCAGGTGCAAGGTGGTAATTTATTAAACAAACTAAAACACAAACAAACAAACCGCAGCACATGGGCTGCAAACAAAACTCAGCTAGGCAAGACACAGGGCTAGACACAGTAATGATAATATACATGAACTTATGGCTGGAGTAACTAGGAACTCGGACGAGAATCACGGACACTGAACATTAGAGAATATGGACAAGAGACATCAATGCTGCCACACAAGACAGAGACTCACAAAGACATATACTATAGACAAGGGGTAATCAAGACAACACAGGACAGGTGGGAACAATCAACGGCAGATGGTGACAGCAGGGAAGCGGCTACAGACACGGGAGACAAGAGGGACTGAGGCAAAAGGGTACCCAAGAACAAATGGTACACATGAAACATGAAGGAAGGACCAGGGGAGACATGACCATAAAGACCAAATAACACCAAGACTAAGACAGGGAGAATCAACATAAACATGACTATGATAATGATACACTGGAAACAAAGGCAAAGATAATACAAAGCGGGGCAGAGCCAAGATAATAATTGAAATAAACAGAAAATCATACAAAACTAACTTAGCATGAGGATGTGGAATGAACCCACATCCTGGCATTACCCCCTCTCAAGGGGTGGCTCCCAGATGATCCTCGTACAAAACAGAAGATAACCCTCCCAGGGTTGGTGGTGGGGGCCTAAGGCTAGGCGGGCAGAAACAATTTCCTTCCCCCACAAAGTTCAAACAAAAACACAGTCTCATGGGGGCAACGACAGTCCAAGGCCCCAAAACAGTAACATGGTGGGTCAAGTGGTCTTTCTTCACCCCAAAGCCTCCGGACCAGAGAACAAGGCAGATCGGGGGGCCGACCAGAGTCCATGGGCCCCCAGACTGGAGTGCAGGGTGGATCGGGTGGCCTACCAAAGTCTCTAGGCCACCAGATTGTGAAACCAGGTGGGTTGGTGGGCCCATCAAAGTTTATGATCCCCCAGACCAGAGGACAAGGGGGGTCGGGGGTCAACCAGCATTCACAGACCCCCAGACCAAAGAGCAGGGTTTGTATGGCAGGGCAGGCAGTAACCAGGGTGTGCCGATCTCTGGACCAGATGACAGTGGAGGTGCGCCGGCCTCAGGAACAGATGACTGTGGAGGTGTGCCGGCCTCTGTAACCAGAGATGGAGGCACACTGGCCTCAGGAACAGATGGTGAAGGTGCACCAGCATCAGAAGCAGATGGTGGAGGCGCACCAGCCTCTGGAACAAACGACAGAGGCGCACCGGCCTCTGGAACAAACAACGGAGGCGCACTGGCCTCAGGAACACCCATCACAGGCACACCAGCCTCCAGAACACGCAACAGAGGCGCACTGGCCTCTGGAACAAACGGTGGAGGTACACCAACCTCAGAAATGGACAGTGGAGGCATACTGGCCTCAGGTTTAGATGACAGAGGTGCACCGGCATCCAAAGAGGATGACTGAGGCACGCTGACCTCAGGAGCTGATGGTTGAAAGGCGCTGATCTCAGGAAAGTGAGGGAAGTGGCTACAGACATGGAAGACAAGACGGACTGAGGCAAAAGGGTAACCAAGAACAAAGGGTACATATGAAACATGAATGAAGGGCCAGAGACATGACCATGACCATAATGACCAAATAACACCGAGACTAAGACAGGGAGAATCAACATAAACATGACTATGATAATGATACACTGGGAGCTAAGGCAAAGATAACACAAAGCGGGGACGGAGCCAAGATAATAATCAAAATGAACAGAAAATCATACAAAATAACTTGGAGTGAGGACATGGGGTGAACCCACGTCCTGACAGATCTAGGTTTATGTATTTAATGTTTCACCTGTTTTCATTATAAAATGTCATTTAAGTGAATAATTGAATGGTTGGATGAATATTTACTGACATAAATTAATATTCCCATCCAACAGTATTTTAAGACGACCTTACAAAAAGGAAAGCTGTTCATAAGAACAAAAGGATGATTGTGGTGAGCACTCATCTGTTCTTTACAATTCTATTGACTGCTTTGCAGTGTACCACAAAAGATCAAAATAGTGGCTAAATTCTGTTGTCCTAAACTGCCCCCTGAGGCCCTTTTGTCCCCTGCTGCCTGCCAACCCCGGGTCATTCATCCATCACCTTTACCACTTCCATTACCACCGTCCTCTTCTCAAAGGGCCTGTAGTTGCCCCAGAGCAGGCCAGAGAACAACTGCTCAGGCTGTAGTGTCAGATGACATCCTGAAATGTCAAGACGGTGTTTGTGCGTACTGATTTAACACACAAAGCTTAGCATGTGTTGCTTCGTATTAACCAAACCTTCAGCTCATTCAACTACTCTGCTGCTGGTCTGCGAATTTGCTCTCCCTCATGTAACAACTGTTGTAATTTTTAGATCTGTCAAAATTTCACCACTATTAAAATAGTTATAAGATGGATGTCTTTAATAAGCCCTAAGGGAGGTTGCAGCAGCACAAAGAATCACATCATGGAAATAAAGAGAAAATTATATTAAAATCATTTGTCTTTTGCCCTTGCCAGGAGAGAATATATGGTAAAAGCTAACAAAAACTGAACTGTCATTATCAACTATAAACTATTAATCTTATCTCTTTCATCATACTGTTGTTATTCATTCTGTAATTTATTTAGCTTGTTAATTGTGTGAGAAGTTTCTATTTCTCTTAAATCACTTAATTAGATTTTGGTTTTGAACTGTGGTTTAATATAAGAAAGAGTCTAGGCTTTTGGGAAACTTTAATGGGTATTTTTCACTGTTATAAAATTGCTTATTATTATTACAAAATCCCCAAGTATCCACAGCATTATCAAATCTGTAGTTTATGAACATCAAATAAACTCACAGTTACTGCATTTTGTGTTCTACCTCTTAAGCACACACCTCCAAGAGCCCTGGGTGTGTAATTGTTTCTGTGTGTGTGTGTGTGTGTGTGTGTGTGTGTGTGTGTGTGTGTGTGTGTGTGGTTGTGTGTGCGTGCGCGTGCGTGCGTGGGCACTTGCACATTTGAGTGTTTGCATTTAATCTTGTGCTGCCAGCTTAGAGCGACGTTTCTCCCCGGAGATTAGAGGACGTCTGAGGCTGTGCTGTGGAAATGGTCTCTCTTTCAATCTCTAATCACACACAAACACCCAGACCCATACAAGCAAGACAAAGTGGCTGTTTGCCGTGTCGGTGTGTTTGTTTATGTCAAGCAAGCAAAAAAAGCTCCACAAAAGTCCATGGCTAATACGATAAATATATAAATACTAAGACGAGGGATTAAATAATGAGCTATATGGACATTAGAGTAGATGGCCGTATTAATGTTTTTTATTGAGGGACTCTTTAATTTAACATGTTACAGAGAAAAGTCCCTACTTGGTCTATAATTGAATTTATTGAATCAAACAGATATGATAAGAGGATAAAAACAGTGAAGGCTCTTCAGTTTATTATGACAGGATTAATTTATGTGTTATGGCCTGAAGGGATGAAGTGTTTAGAGCTGGTAAAATGTTTTACTTCCTCCAAAGCCTAACCCAAGATTTTCTACACAACCGTCTCACAAGAGCTTGGTGAGTGGTAATAAAACTGATGTGTCTGTATCTGATTTACACAGAACTTTTTTCTTTGTTTAAAAGCATTCTTACAGAAAGTAAAGTCAATCCTCTCGCTGTCATGCCTGAGTTTACACAGGTGCGGCAATGTTATGTCAGCTCTTCCGGATTTAGAAGCTCCAAATGTCTGCGTATTTATATTAACATGCCTGTATTTGGAGGCATGGGAGTGCAGCACAAATTCACATAATTTATTCTTGCACTGCTGTTAAACACAAAGTCAGTGTTTTTTCACTGCAGTATCATACTGTAGATGGGAGCATGGGAAGGTACATCAAAGCTTAATAACTGCAGGTCCTCTGCCTCGTCACGTGTTTATTGGCTGGCCTACAGCTTCAAGTCTGTCATTAGCACAAAGTAAATGAGCCTCGCTAAAGATCCCGCCAGACGGATAGAACCAATGTTAGCGTGGGACAAAAATGGTTTAATGAGCAGGAGATGATCGAGAAAAATTAGATCAGGATGAAGCTCCTCGTGACATTTTAATCCACTGGAGCTGCACAGCACTAGAGTTTCCACCTAACTTGTCATGTTGATAAAGAGCCTCTCTCCTGGTGTTGTGTGAAGAAGCGGCTTAGTTTCAGGTAACGGTACCACTGAGCTTAATTATCAGCTCTATCTGTCAGCTTGACAGAGTTTCCCAGCGAAAAAGTGTTTGACCCAGTGACAGCTGCTTGCAAAGGAGACTGGTAGACACATTATGTCAGCCTAATGAAAGATCAGCATCAGCAACAACACATTAGTGTAATACTAGAAATATAGGCTCCCAGGAAAAGGGTAGGTCCTCTATTACGCTTTGAAGGGGCCTGATATAATACAGCTGTTGCACTCATTATTATTATTCTGTAATATTGGTAGGTTATGCATCATCAAAGAACCAGGGCACAGAGAAGTTGAACAGTTCTTGTTTCCTCAGAATTCCTGTGCAAGAAAATCCCCTGCATTAATTGAAAATTATGATATTCGTTTATTCAGATCCCCATTAGCTGTTACCGTAGTAGCAGCTATTCTTCCTGGGGTCCCCACAGATACTTATCCTGTCTAGAGGCGTCCTCATTTCTATCAGGTTTACTTGCATGCCATATAATTACCTTCATATCTTGCATAATTAAAATATAGATCAGCACCCTAAAATTGGCAACTGGCCTGGAGCTGCTGGTTTCTTACATAAGCGAGAGGACGAGTCCTTATTTCCTGCTTGTGTCCCACTCAGAAACTACACGCCACCACCAAGCAGCAGGCTGATAATCGTTCCCTTCACTTGTCTCTGTGTCTCCAGGTTGTGCGCGGCCAACCAGTGTGCAGCACGGAGACCTACTGAACCAGACCGAAATCAACCGGGGTTCTTTCCCCCCAGGCACTCTGCTAACATATGGCTGCGATTCCGGATACACTGCAGATGGGTCCACCGCCATCATTTGTACCAGCACTGGGGAATGGTCCCATCAACCGCCACGCTGCATCAAAAGCAACTGTAAGCAGGGCTAGAAAAAGTCTTGATGCAAGTGTCAAACAGACAGATTTATTAAGCGTGCTCTAAAAATGTCTTGTCTTCTTTGCTTTTTATGTATTTTAGTTGTGTAATGTGTCTGGACTGTTGAGTTTTAGTGTAGCCGAACACAGCTGCAACAAGACTGAAATATCACAACAGTATGATAACTCACAGAATGAAAGCTTGAAGGGATTTCAGCTAAAACATGAGCAGCAAACCTGTCCACAGGTAGAAGTGTTCCCGGGCATATTTTCAACAGCATCGCTTGCTTTTCTTTGCAGTTTGTTCACCCCCTACCGAACCAGAGAATGGCGGCTACCACTGTCACCCGTCTCCTTGCCACCAACTCACCCAGAACACTGTCATCGAGTATTTCTGCGACGAGGGTTATGCTCTGAAGGGAGACTACAAGTTTCTCACTTGCCAGAACGGCGAGTGGGATGGTGCCATGCAGATTAGCTGCCGACTCATACAAGGTCTGCCATCTTTGCTCATCTCTATGTGCACATGACATCCCATCCAGGAAGTTTTGATTCTTTGCCCCGCATTCTAATTTGCTTTCTCTTCTTTTTGTCACCCAGATAAAGAGCCAAGTTCTCCATTGGGTATACCAGATCTTTCTATTGTGGCAACCACAGTTAGTTCTGTGGCACTCATCCTGCTCTTAGTTGTGCTCTTTGTTCTTGTACAGCCAAAGCTCAAGTCCTTCCATCACAGCAGGTGAGATACAGCGCATTACTTTGGCTGAAAATTGTTTAATTAACTGAAAAACACAATTTATCCCTATGTATAATTAGAGTTGACAGAATTGGTTGTTTGTGCTCACATATGCTCACTGAAGTGTTGTGCAGTTGTGTACTGGCTGAATTCCTACAAAAGATAGGAAGTGCTCAAAGTGGGCTTTCAAATCGCATATATAAAATATATAGTAAGATGCTACTTCTTGTTTTTGACAATTTCTTTGTTTAAAGGGTTGATGTCTTGCTTTAAAAAGCATCTCTGGCTTTTTATTGTTTATGCTACACACATAAAGGTCCTTAAGTCTATAATCATCCTAAAGTGGTATCCAAATATTCAATTATTTGAACATTTGTTACATTGGTGTTCAGTTTCCGAGTTTGGTATTTGGATATTCGCTTCCCCCCTTAGTATCTCATAGATTCATAATGGAAATAGCAGCTTGATCATAAAGTCACAAAGTTTACAAAAAAAAATCACAAATTTACATGTCAAAATTTGCAAATATGTGATGAAGAAATGCTAAAATTATGAGGAAAGCTACAAAATTTTTTAAAAATTTTACAATGGGAAAAACTGCACAGTATTTATTAGGAATGGAGTAATTAATGCATTAGCCTTTTTAATTAATATGGGCCAATTAATGACACTGTTAGGTCTGTCTGTCTGTCTGTCTGGTTTGCCTCAGCAGCAGGCTCACCTTAAAAGAAGAATAGGTTTTGTTTTTCAGAGTAGAAATTTACACCCCACCAAACGGATCCTCCGGTACTCATGGAGACCTCATCCTGTGCACTTACCCAACTTAAAGCACGTGCACACACACACACACACACACACTCCTGACCTAGCACCACTGATTTGGACTGCTCGTTCAAAATGTGAAAAGAGGGAGAAAAACAAACTCCCAATATAAAGTGAATAAAAGCTTCTAACTCACCATCAAGGTCAGGACTGCTGGAAATCAATTAAGAATTGCTCTGCTTGTTTGTTCTTTTAAGGGTCTATAATTGATAATTTGATAACTGGATAATTGATAATTAGAAACTTTACCTCAAGTGGAAGCACTGACTTCCTCTTTGAGTGTTTCAAAATAAAGCAGAAAATGTTACAAGTATTAATATTAAAAATTGTAGTTTTACAGAGAAATTAACTCTCTATTTATAATGAACTGCAAAAGAATATTACAAATTGCCATCATAAATTGTTATTGAATAATTATCAAGTGTTTTATGTTGCACTAGCAGTATTTTTGTTGAATGAGAGTCACAACTATGTTCAGTGAATCGAAATCCAATTAAAAGTTCCTAAAGTATGCTTGTTTTTCATTGATTCTTTTACTTTTAGTTTAAAAAAATTTAATCAATGAACAGCCCTAATATTTATACAAAAAAATGTAGGAAATTTGCAAGGAAAAAAGTCTCAAATTTACAAGAAAAACTCCAAATTTGTGATTAAAAAAAGTTGCAACTTAAACAAGTTTCAAATTTTTCAAATATATGAAAATAATAAATGCCACATTGCTGAAAAATATTGATGCTGAAACCGAGGGAGGGAAAAAACTGTACAGATTATTTGGTTATTCACTGTGGATCACCTCTGAATATTCAGAGCCCCAAAACTGGTAAAACAACCCTAACTCAGCCAAAGAAAATGATGGTTGATGAAATCATACCTAGTGACTGCTGTTCACATTTTGATCCAACGTTTTTAAAAAATTCCCAGGTTGGCTCTTAAAGTCATCATATAGCGGTAGTCTGTTCTCCTGCAGTCAAACCTAATACAGTCCTGAAAGGCTGCTGGTTTAATGGTTTTGTTGTTATAAAAGTCAACCCAGCAATTTACCCATCAAAATTTGGGCACATGAAAGACAAAACAATTAAGACTTTCAGCCCTTCTCCTTAGATTGCATCAGTAGAAAAGATCTTACGAGCTTATGCGTTCGCCTCAGCATCGCCAGTGTTTGTGTCCTTTAAGGAAAAGTTAAGCTTCAGCTTAAAGTTTTTGTAGACCCAGATGAGTCTTGATATGCTTTTCTAGCAACTCTCGTCATCATGTAGAGGCTGTTTTATTTCCTCCACACCCTTTCACCCACATGAACGCACAAAGCAGTCATGTGTTTGGTTCTCTCTTTTCCCTTTGCAGAAGGTGAACATCTTGGCATCCGACTTTTCCTGTTAATACAGAAACTTGTGTGAAGTCTTTGATTCATGAATCACTGTGTAAATGGTGTCTAATATTCAGAAGTCATATGATGACTTTCGTTCATGTGTGACTAGTTTTACAAGTTGACATATCTTAAATACCTGAGAAATGAGAGTTAAAGGAGTTAATGTCATCACAGTTGTTAATTGTGCAGCAGCGTTGGGGCTTTGTGGGTTGTACAGTCATACGTGACATTTATGAAAACCTGGTCTTGTTCTGTGATCTGAATTCCTGTCGTCTTTCTATTTGTTCCTGTTTATCAGGAGAGAGCAGGGGGTGTCGGGCCAGCCCAGCTCCATCATGGTGGAGGGCCTCCAGGTTACACTGCCCTCCTATGAAGAGGCCGTATATGGCAGCAGCAGACCCTGTGGCGCTTCTGGTCCTCCTCCTTCTCCGCCGCCACCTGCAGCCCCTCCAGAATCTCGAGTCCCAATCGTGCTATCCGAGGGACTTCCTCAGGGAGCCACAGGAGGCCACGACTCGGGCAGGACACGCCACCACAGAGACTTAGACTTCTGTCTCCCATCCACTTCCTCCTCCTCATCTTTCTCCTCCCGCCGTCACGCAGAGACAGTGCTGGTCCATCAGGCCCCCTCCTCCTCCTCCTTCTCCTCTTCCTCCGCCTCTTCTTCATCATCATGGGCAAGAGAGCACCCTGGCGGTGCATGTGCAGGTCCCCTACCCCTCCGTAGAGACTCTGAGAGCAGCGACCAGCACAGCTTGCTTTCTGTCACCTCAACAGATGAATTTTCTGATGGTGAGAGGAAATTATTGTGTTTTACTCCACAAAATGACAAATATTTGCATTATTTTCTGATAATAGTTATTTTTAAGCTTTTTGCATTTAACAGCTTTCATTTTCCTGCTTGAGTAATTCACAAAGTTCATTTGCAACTTTTCTTTCTTAGTTACCAAAAATATCTGTGAAAAACATTTTCACTGCACTGAAGCCCTGAAATTTTCTTGTCATTATCTGACAGTGTTCGGGTGGAAACAAAAATGTCTGAGGCACTACAATCAGACTTTATGTGGTGCATAAAATTCTGCTCATCTCCAGCTTTCTATTTTTTACTCTTGATTTTTCTTAAGTAGATTTTCTGGTATTTATCTTAAAGTGGAAAATCAGTTCATATTCTGTCAGAAAATAAGACATCTTTGCTCAGCTTAAGGCTGACTTGCTTGGTTGTTGCTAAAAAATTGAAAGGTTTAAATAATGATGATGTTGAGTTGTTTTTCTTTAAAGGTCCCATTAACTGCAAAATGATGTTTCCGTTTCCATCTGGTGTTTAAAACTGCAGTGGCAGTGGCTCAGGAGGTAGAGCAGGTCGTCCAATAACCAGATGGTTGGCAGTTTGAATCCCGCTCTCCCCAGATATCCTGCTGTTGTGTCCCGGGGCAAGACACTTTACCCACCTTGCCTCCAGTGTCCATGACACCGGGTATGAATGTGTATAAATGTTCGGTAGAGGCTGGAGAGGCTGTTGGTGCGGATTGGCAGCCATGTTTCCGTCAGCCTGCCCCAGGGCAGATGTGGCTACAGTAGTAGCTTACCACTATAATTGTCTGTCTGGAGTGAATGAATAATGCATCTGTTTGTAAAAAGCGTCTTTGAGTGTCTATGATAAAATGCTATATAAACCTGATGCATTATTATTACTATTATTATATGTCCTTGAAGGTGTGACAAATTAAAATCAATCTCCCGAAAATATATACAATATGGGACCTTTAAAGCACAGCTGCGTACATAACCATATAGGGGCATTCCACCATGCTGACCTCAGTATTTGACACTTTAGCCTCATTTGATATGAACATTTCTGTGACAGGAAGTTTGACGGAAAGGTCCACTTTACCTGCACCTTTCTAGTACAGTGTCCATTTGTCATCAGAGCTGTGTCCACTGCTAGAGAATGTGTCCCATTTGTGCTCTGAACCTGTCAGAGGCACAGTTTCCTCCTATGTGATACATAATATGTGAAAGGAAAATTGTCAAAGCCCTGAACTGATTTGTTGCAAAACCGTGAAAATGCCTGAAGTTTGTTTGCATGGTCAGTACACTGAAATAGAAATGCCACTGGAGTTTTACTATTATACATTGTATGCATACTGTAGATTTAGCCTCACGTTGGGGATCAGGGAAGACACAAGACTTTTTAATTAAAAACTCACACTCTCTGTATTGGATTAAGCTTGTAATTAACCACACAGTATTAGAAGTACAAAACAAGGAGGCTGTCTAATTAAACGATGGCTTCTGTTTGTTGACTCCTCAGTTTAAAAAAAAAACAAAAAACATCCACAATGGAGGACGAGGACAAAACAGAATAGGCAGAAGCATAAACTGCTGATACTGGAGCCTTAAAAGTCCGAAAATCAGTGATTTACATGAAAAGGGATCATTTTTTTATCCACTGCTGGTCAGAGACCACAGGGGTTGAAGACTGAAGGGGGATTGCTGTATGTTATGGGGCTGTCTGTCCCACTTTTGTGAAATCAACTCTTCCTACAGTTTTGTTCTGATTATTTTGAAACTTGGTGCCAGGGTTTGATATACATTGATGTGTATATTGCAGTTTGGCTATCAGATGAGTTTTGCAAGTTATAGCCCCTGACTGTGACGTCCTAGTTCACCTCAGTTAATAGACGGTAACTGTCTTGTGGAATCAACTCCTTCTACAGTTTTGTTCCAAATGTTTTGAAACTTGGTACCATGGTTTGATATACCCTGATGATGTGCATATTGCAATTTCACTCTCATGGGATGATCTTGAGGTCAAGGTCAGAGGTCAGTTTTTCCCTAAATCTTGTAAATGCAATCACTACTGAAAGAAATGATGTAGGCTTTTCAAGTCGATACCGTAGTTGTAACTAAGACACATCTTGGACGACTTACACCCTCACCTGACTATGGGTTTGGGGTCAAAAGGTCAAAGTTAAAGTTCCATTTGCACTATTACTATAGAACAAGTAAAGCTAGGGCCACCACACTTGGTACACATGTTCACTCAGAGACCCTGAAGTGTGACTGTGGGTTTGGGGTTAAAAGGTCAAAGGTCAAGGTTAGCACTCCCTATGCCCTCTTACTGTATAATGCATAAAGCTCTGTAGGGTCACCAGACTTGCTACACAGGTTCACCTCGGGATCCTGACCTACAGCTATGGGTTGTATACAGCTATATTTGTTGTCTATTCATGGATGATAGGTTTATCATAATTTGGTTCTGCTCCATTAATTATATTGAAAAGTTGAAAACTGCTCTCCTTCAGTCAGTATTGGGTTCTTCAAAGAAAATGAAGGTGGGGATATTGCGCTCACATCAGAATGCTCTTTTTTTTCCCAACATCCATCCTTTTTTTCTAGTTAATCACTGATAACTTTTGGTTCCACTCATTTCAGTTTCTGTTAAAATGCAAAACATGATGAAAAAGCTACAAATTTATTAGAATGAAATCACAAAAGTCATGGTAAAATTTACAGTAAAAAAGGTGCAGATTTAAAAGAATCTTCTTCTTCTTCATGTTCCTTCCTCTATATCCAGAGGGCTGGATGATATGATTTTCCAGCTTGTTCTTTCCAGCTTGATTTTTCAGCTTGTTTATTAAAAGAATAAAGTCTCAAAATTAAAATGAGCAAATGAGGAAAAAAAATATAAGTTTACATAAAAAATGCCAATTTGTAAGCAAAAAAAGTCTATTTTGCAAGGAAAAAAATATGCAACGGTAAAAATAAGTGTCTAATTTGCAAGAAAAAAAACTCCAATTTACAAAAAAAGTACATACAGATTTATGGGGGAAAGTCTCACAACCAACAATAATGATCTCTTTGTGGGGACTAGTTTTTGGTTGGCAGCTTACTAAGACAAAATAATCCTGTAAATTTATTCTGTGCTGGATCAGTAACCCCAGATTTAAAGCATTTGCAGTTTCAGTAAATATTTAGCCAGCATGTCAGGTTTTTTGCAGTTTCATAATTGTGCAGTGTTGAATTTGACCAAGTCACCTAAAAAAGGGTCTTAAGAAGCTGAACTTGGTTTTACCTGCAGATACCCTGTAATAAATGTACTGTTGAGTGTCACCTTGTTGTCTTCTAACTTAGCTCTGCTTGCCTTCCTCCAGATATTCCCCTGTTAAAGGAAGCATGAAGCCTGCTGTCCTGCTATCAGCTTCAGCAGCGGAGCCCCCCCCCCACACACACACACTGCTGGCCAGAACTGACTGCGGCTGTCAATCTGTTTCCCTTCGACTCCAGTGCCCCCTCCGTCCCAGCAGACGGCGGAGAAAAGACTAGAACTGTGCCCTTTTCCCTGTCGCAACCTCTTGTGCCACTGAATACCCATGCAGAGCAAAAGCCAACAGCTGATACAAATACTGTACCATACACAAATGTGGAGGACCCTACACACTAGATCAAACTTAAGGACAAGCCAGGCAAATGCAGCGGTGCCAGCTCAACATAAATCCTGTGTAAATGAGTTTTAAAAAATAAGTAAAAAACGTAGACTCAAGATTGTGTACTGTAGGCTATGTATTACCATACACTTGCCTCTGCCCGGATATATTTCTCTCATGTGTCATCGCTCACGTCAGAGGCTTCTTCGGGGGAAGGTTAAAGCATTGAATACACGTAAACTCTTAACTGGGATGAGGCAAAAACAAAAAAATAATGCTGCGGCACTCTGAATCGTCTTCCCGGTGTACTTGAAGAGTTCTCACTGACTCCTGAGTTTTTTGCGGCCCTCTCTGTGAATGTTGCATGTTTTTTTTGTTTTTTTTTCCTTCAAGTTATCGCTGTCACTCTGAATGAAGCATGAAGCCTCCTCCGACTCTCTCTCAGCCGCCCGCGCATCCAGCCAGTGTCTCAACATATGGATTTAGCGGGAGTGACAGCCACTCCACGAAAAGAGCTATAAAAGCCGCTCGACATCGCAGCTCCAGCTTGTCTCCTTTCTGTTGCCAGCTGCGCCCACTATCAGGACGCCGCCTCTCATTTTCGTCGCGTGACTTGGATTGATTGGTGTTTTCAGTTTCACGAGTACGCTCACACGTCTTACCTACACGGGAAGATGGAATGTCAGAGTTGTTGTTGTCGTCGCTGAACATGCTGACGGGGTACACGGCTAAACTTTTTTTTCATTCCCTCTATTTATTGTTTGGCGTGTGGCTTCAGTTGCTTTCAGATTGCTCGTGTGCATGTCCTCACACGGTTCAGCCTCAACACGGCCATTTGCCTGTCTTCTCATAAGAGGTTAGGCTTCACAACGTCCCCCAGTCTTTCCCCATAGGAAATGCATCAACGAGGTCACATGAACAGCCTAGTGTCACCTCCACTACACAGTGTGCGTATTATTCGCTTGCGCTCGGGCTGGAAGAGTTGTTATTTTCTGCTGAATAGCTGTAAGGCACGAGTCTCCTCAGAGGAACAGACTCGCGCCCTTGCCTTTTGTTTCTTTTCTCTCTCACTCCAAACTGAGGACGATCCACTTGCGTGCATCACCGACGCAAACTGCAACTGGTTGCAGTGAAATGAAAACGTGCACAGCGCCCCACTCACCCGCCCCTCCGACACCAAGTGCGACTCTGTTAGAAGTCGTCTTGTGTTTTCATTGCCACTTGAAAAGCTTTGGTGGTTGAGCTGGTCACCGTGGAAACGGCATGATTCGGAGGAATCCCAAGAATCACTTTTCAGGCGTAACTGCTGGAAGAAAACCTGCTCAGTTTTTATTTGGCTACGTTATTACTGCAAACAAAAATGTTGCCTTAGACTTGTACATTTTCCTCTTGCTCTTTTGTTTTTGATGTATATTCTTAAAGTGTCCACATTGGTTGTGTTACAGTAATCGCACCATGTTCTGTTTTTCCCCGATGGCCTTACTCTGTTCTTTTCTATTCTATGCATAAGACTGTCCTTTGTGTATTTATCAGTGAGTTTGCTATTGTTGTGGACACGACTAAAATGAATGTCCATACTTGTCTTTCCTCCCCGAGGTTTTCCAGCTACTGTGATGATGATCATGAAGATGGTGAAACTATACGTTCCTTTGGCTCATTGGCTTCTCTCTTTTTTTTTTGGGCGCAAATCATTAAAATAAAATGGGGCTGTTTGGTGGGGGGGGGGGTTACTTTGTGTTCAGAGGCACTGTTGTACAGTGTTGCTTCCCTGTTAAAGAGAAAAAGTACACATCTGGGTTTTTTTTTTGTTACAATGCTTCCAGCTTTGGTTTTCTCCTCTGTACATGGCAGTGTGTGAAGATAGTAATTTAATATTTGTATAAAGTTTAATTTAATTTTACAGTGTGTACATAACTTTCTAATTAAAGCTTTCTTTTGAATGTGGAAGACAAGGCGTCGTTTGTTCCTTGTCTTGCTCATGCTGGTTTTTCCTCCCATCTCACTGTGTGATTCCAGGAAAATATTGATCACATTTTCATGTTAAGAAGTTTCCAGATCCCGTCAGCCATGGCAACGTGCGTCCCCTCATGTTTCTCTGGAGAGAAATGTGGAAGACTTGAATCATGTTTTAACAGATAGTCCACTCACGTCTGAAGAAATGAAAAACCACATTTCCTGGATCTGTGTAACAACAAATCAATGTTCTTCAAGTTCTGGTGTACACCGGGGTGGTGGACTAGAGGTAGAGCATCCGCCCCGCAACTGGGAGGTCAGGGTTCAAGTCCCGGCCGGGTCATACCAAAGACCATATTTAAAAAAAAAAAAAAAAAGGAACTTTCTGCCGTCCAGCTTGGTGCTCAGCAAAAATGGAACAGAGGAGGGAAATGTGGGCGGCAGTGGCTCAGGAGGTAGAGTGGGTTGTCTAATATTCAAGAGGGTTGGCGATTCAAATCCCGCTCTTCCCAGCCATCCTGTTGTGTCCCTGGGCAAGACACTTTACCCACCTTGCCTCCAGTGTCCATGACACTGAGTATAAATGTTCAGTATTGGCTGGAGAGGCCGTTAGCGTGGATTGGCAGCCATGTTTCTGTCAGTCTACCCCAGGGCAGCTGTGGCTACAGTAGTAGCTTACCACTATCAATGTCTGGAGTGAATGAATAATGGACTCAATGTAAGCACTTTGAGATGTCACTTGACATGTAAAGTGCCATATAAATCTAATCCATTATTACACACACCTAAAATTAGATTAGCCATGAAACTGTCAGTCAGTGGCCCTATCAATTTTTAGCCAAGAAAAAATGAGGGACTGTGTATATAAAACCAGACCTCCAATGACAGAGTAGCTCATCCCGGCCTGAAGAAACCACCCCTAGAGTGCTCACACACATCTCCCGGCTGTTGACCTTCAGTGCAACCTAGAGCCAGACCCGCTTGAGGGTCATTGTGTATGAGTTTGCAGTTGCCTAAGAGGACTAATGATTTTTGTGAAACCACAAATGCAAGCAATGACCTTGACCATGAGCTCAACCTGGATGCAGACAAACCCGAGGACCCCTGAGTCTGTTAATAACTAGGCCAGTTGCTTTGGAGGAATAACAATTTTCATCAAATCCTACAAGTGCTGAGATCTCCTGACTTTTGACCCTGATCTTGAGCACAACCTGGATGTAGACCTACCTGAGGATCGTTGTGAGTTTGGTGGGCATCGAGGCAGCTGCCTAGGAGAAACAGTGGTTCCCATAAAAAGTGGATGGACAGCCATCACATTAGATGCTTTCAGCTTTGCTGGAATGAGCAAAAAAAGGGCTGCAATACCTAAGCAGTTATTGCAATATTTATGGTAAATCCCTTGACATGAATGTGAAAATTTGCTCTCAATCACATTTTGATTGTGATTAATTTAAATTACACTGTGACAAAACTGCAAAATCCTTTGTTTAAATATTTCTTTGCTTCACTATGCATTATGTTTAACCAGCCATGACCACAGCTGTCACTATGAAACAGCTGTGTTGGGTGGTGCCCAACAATTTAAAGGTGCAGTGTGTAATAATTAGTACAATCTAGCAGATTTCAAAATGCTATTTTCCATTATTTTGGTCACTGCTCCCTTCCAAAGCAGTTAAGATAACCTACAGAAGTAATTTCTGTAATTAGAATTTGACATATAAACTTGAAAAGACATGATGGTCCAAAATGGACGCCTGCATAAAAGGTGACCCTCTTCCTTTGTATAAAAACTGACTTGTGATACAGAAAATACAGCAATTTTTACTTTGGAATGGTCATAAAAGAGTGAAACCAAAATTATGAGTTGACTCTGCAATAGATTTCAGAATTCAGATTGCCCAAAATTTTACACATTGCACCTTTAAAATTAGAATTGCACACAGCAGAGTCAGATCCATGCCTCAAGTCCTTGTAACCCTTGCCATTGATCAGGGGATCCGACCTTCATTTACTATCAAGTTAAGAGTGAGGACATGCACACACATGAATGGAACTGTTCCACCCACATGTGGACTTTATTGGCGTGGGTAATAAATCGGTTAAACATTTACTGATTTAAAGTGTATTAAGGCCAAACTCCCTATTTTTTCTTTCAAATCAAAATAGAAAAACAAATCCACTCCATGGTCTACTCTGTTTACATTTGGAAAATCACTTATTAATTGCACACTACAGAAACATTATAACAGAAATTCCTTTTAAATTAATTACATATTTAACTGTTGTAAATTAAACACCTTTATATTTATCCTTTGGCTTATTAAGTGTGATAATTTCACAATTTACATGTATGAGGATGCTGAGATGGTGTTGATGTTTACTGGAATGATGGATGGATTCAAGGTGGGGGTGGGATTGCATCAGGGATTGGCTCTGACCCATTCTTGTTTGCTGTGGTGGTGGACAGGCCGACAGATGAGGTCAGGCAGGAGTCTCCATGGACTATGAGGTTTGCAAATGACATTGTGATCAGTATTGAGAGTAGGGAGCAGGTGGAAGAGAACCTGGAAAGGTGGAGGTATGCACTGGCGAGAAGAGGAATAAAAGTCAGTAGACGCAAGACAGAATACGTGTGTGTGAATGAAGGGGCAACAGGTGTAACGGTGAAGATGCAAAGAGTAGAGGTATAGTGAATAAGTTTAAATACCTGGGATCAACCATCCCAGGCAACAGACAGTGCACAAAGAGGTAGAGAAAAGAGTTCAGGCAGAGTGGATGGAGATGAATGTCACAGGTGATTGATTTGCAACAGAAGGAAAGCAGCTAGCATGAAAAGGAAGATGGTAGTGAGACCTGCTATGATGTATGGTTTGGAGACAGCAGCACTGATGAAAAAGCAGGAGGCAGAGCTAGGGGTGACAGAGTTGAAGATGCTAAGATTCTCATTGGAAGTGACTAGGAGGTACAGGATTAGAAGAGAATATATCAGAGGGACAGCTCAGGTTGAGCAGTTTGGAGACAAAGTAAGAGAGGCAAGGCTGAGATGGTTTGGACATGCAGGATCGTGGGTATGCTGGACGAAGGATGTTGAAGAGGGAGCTAGCAGGCAGGAGGGAAAGAGGAAGACCACAGAGAAGATTCATGGATGTAGTGAAGGGGGACATGGAGAGGGTTGGTGTGAGAGAAGAGGATGCAAGGGATAGGGTGAGATGGATCCGCTGTGGTGACCCCTAGGGAACGGCTGAAAGAAGATGACGCTTTTGCAGTTTTTGTATATTTCATAAAGACACATTTTCAGATTATACAGTTCCTCTTAAATCATACTGGTTTTCCTCAGCTGGGTAGTAACAGAAAGGTTTTTTCACTTCATAAAAAATTTGCATTATTTTCAAATCTCTGAATTTTCCTAAATATTCAAGTTAACAAATTTGATGACTTTATTGCTTTCTATGTGTTTCCCCATACTTCCACATCGCATAACGTATTTATCATTGATCATTTTGTCTTTAGTCCCACGGTTTTTAGAATTTCCAGCTGAGCCGATGAAAAAAATATTTTTTTTTCTTTGTTTTAATATTATTGTGACACCTCGTGGTCAGAATTGTAAATTGCAGTAATTGAAAGGCGCACGGATCTATGACGTCATCTCCGGATACCTTCGGGTTTTTCCGGCTACTGCAGTCGACCGTCACGTGATCTGTCTTCTTCTCACCCCGTTCCGGAGACGGTTAAGAGACGGGCTTCCATTTTGTTTTATTCTGGGGTTGGCGGTTAGTAGCAAGAGTTAGCGGGAAAAATACAATTAATAAGATTTAATCGTTGTAAAGGTAGGTGTGTCTCAACTGTATTTCTTTTAAATAATTTCCCAAAACGGCAACTCACGTCGTGTGGAATTACTGTAAATTAGCCTGTTTATCGGTTAATTTCGCCATCGAGGCCTAACGGCTGATTTGAGCCTCCTAAGTAGGTCATTCGCTTTTCTGCCGTTGGCGCCGTTAAAACGACCGGTAACGTCTGCGGTTTTTTGTTTTGTGTTTTTTTTTTTACACAGGTGACCACACAGTATGAGCGGCTGTCGTATTTTCATCGGGCGATTGAGCCCCTCGGCGAGAGAGAAGGACGTGGAGAGGTTTTTCAAAGGATATGGCCGCATCCGAGACATCGACCTGAAGAGGGGCTTCGGCTTCGTGGTGAGTCAGACTTTCTAGAGTAAAGTCTGGGGATTTAACATTCTAACAACATCGTACAGTGAAATGTGCACAGTTTTGAAGAAGATTGCTGTATTTGTAGTTATATATCGACAAAAAATGACAATTTTTGGGGGATTGTGGCCTACTTCGTGTTTGTAGGCACGCCCATGACTGTCATGCTAGTCACCGGGCCGTTTATATATATACAGTATATGTTAATAGTACACCTTTTTGTTAATGATAAATGAATGAATGTGTTACTTTCAGACCTACTCCCTTAATTTTTCATGGCGTCGATTCAACAAGGTGCTGGAATTATTCATTGGAGAAATTAAGTCATATTGATATGCTAGCAAGTATCATAGTTCCTGCAGATTTGTCGGCTGCACATGCGTCCATTCTAGTCAGTGTTCTTCCAGTCATTTGTTGTCCCGTTTCGGTGAGAGTGTGTGAATTTTAGCCGCACATTCATGTTCTTATCTGACAGAAGTGGACCCAGTTGAGGTCTAATGCTGCTGTCGCACATGCGTTTGAAGGGTCAGTGGCCCTCTTTGATCAAAAGTGCGTAGAAATCGGCGCACATTGGGGTGCAGAAACGTTCATACGAAAAGGTTGACAGTATTTATGAAACCGTGCATAGCTGGTCAGTCTCATGGTACTATGTTCACTCAATTGCTAAATGATGGATGGATCCAAGCGTTCTTTGAATACCATGCTCATGCCTCGCCCTGGTATTTACGACCTGGCAGAACAAAAGAAAGCAAAACGAGAAACTTCTCTGCGGTATGTATAAATTGACATTATTATAAGATAAGAAAAAAATATAAATTTCTGTTGTGTGGCGACCTCAAAAGTGGCATTGGAAGAAATTGAGGTTGCGCAACACTTGTCAGGGATGGCAATTTTCCGCCGATTTATTTTCAAATTGATCATTTCTGTGAATCGTCTAAATCCGTTGAGAAAATTTTAGGGGGGGTAAGGTACCTTATTGTTACCGATTTTTAGCAAAAATCAACACGATTACATAAGTGCTCGGCGCTTCCTCGGAAGTAGTCTCCCGCGATAACCTGGATGTGTTGTGTTCAAGCTACTGCTGTATTGCAGTAGCTTGACAGCCCTGCGATTGGATAGTTGCAAACGATTGGACCAATCAAATGGCTCGTTGTATGCTTTTTTTCAAAGATTCATGGCGGCGTGTTCTCAGGGATGTGATTTTCTGCTAATTCGCCGAATTCCGCTTTATTTTATCTTCCAGGAAGATAAAGTACGTTAAGTATGTTAGCGGCTTGTGGTCCACGAACGCAGTGAAGCTGCGCCCTTTCAGGCAGGACTGGAAGTGACGTATGGCCAGGTGGAGAGCCATTAACTCTGTTACTGGCGGCGTACAACGGCTGCGCGGGGGAGGAAACGGTAATAAAAGTTAACCATCCCCTTTTATGATTCCAAACAGTTTGAAATTGACAGTGCACAGTGGACATTGACTCATAACTTTTGAATATTTCTAAGACTTGGCTACATCAGTGATTGTGCAAAATGAACTGCTCAAGTCTCAATGGAGATTGAAACTGGTGATCTGAAATTATAAAAAGTAATGGTATGTTGGAATTTTATTTCTATTATGGAATAGATAAAAAAAAAAATTAACTGATTTTGATTTGATCAAGTGTTAAAGCATGTGATGGATAATGCTTGTTGGAATATTTTAGGAATGCTATCTTCTTGGAACATAAGTCAATATTATACAGTAATAAGTGGCATTCAGCTGTTTGTTTTATGTCATTTAAGCTTAGTTCTGGTACTTAAAAATCATAAAAACCCAGGAGCTTCGGGGGGCTTTGCCCCCCCACCCCCACCAGGGCTCTGCCCCGGACCCTGCTGGGGGACTATGTCCCCCAGACCCCCTGCTGAATTTTCAGATAATTTCCCCAACCCCAAATCACATCCCTGGTTCGTGTTGGAATTCTGAGCTTTCGGTATTGTTTTCAGCGGAATTATGAGATTTTTATCGAAGGATCAGGAGCCATCAGTGCTAGAAATAGACAAAAGTGTCAAAAATAAGTTCTGATGGAATTGGCTTGAGAGAAAAGTGACGGTAAAGGTGAAAATTGGCTCAAAGTTCGACGAGGTAACAGAAACACTTGGACAATTTCTGAAGAAACCAGAAAAGGAGATGAAGTTCAAAGTTCAGAGACTGACAGAGCTTGCTGCCAAAAGGAAGAAAGTTTCACATTAGAAGTGACTTGACCAGTGTAAATAGTGTAATAAACTCTTATAGAACTGTTGAATATGTTGGACTAAAGACAGTGAGACAACATTGAAGAAAAAGTAAGTTAACTTCATTAAATTTAATGATTTATCTAAGTCTAGCATTTCATTTTTTTTATCATTTTTTTCAGTCTAAATTACTTCTGTTTTACTGAAAACCTCTCAGCTTCCGGGGGGGCTCCCCCCCCCCCCCCCGCCAATAACTCAATCGACCAAATTAGATTTCAGCTGAAATCAGAATTTCCTGTTGCCATCCCTGCACTGTTGGTTTGACCAGTTGATCTTCACCTGAAGGACAGGCAGTAATAAAAAGAGAATCAAGAGTGGTATGTGGTAGGGCTGTGCAATATGACCAAAATTTCATATCTTGATAGATATATATACGGTGGTGTGGAAAAAGTGTTTGCCCCCTTTGTGATTTCTCATTTTTTTGTAAGTTTGTCACACTGGAATGTTTCAGATCATCAAACAAATTTAAATATTAGACAAAGATGGCACAAGTAAACACAAAATGCAGTTTTTAAATGGTGTTTATTGTTGAGGGGGGAAGAATCCAAACCTACATGGCCATGTGTGGAAAAAGTGATTGCCCCCTAAACCTAATAACTGGTTGAGTCACCCTTAGCAGCAACAACTGCAATCAAGCGTTTGTGATAACTGACTAGTTTTTTACAGCGCTGTGGAGGAATTTTGACCCACTCATCTTTGCAGAATTGTTGTAATTCAGCTGCATTGGAGGGTTTTCGAGCATGAACTACCTGTTTAAGGTCATGCCACAGTATCTCAATTGGATTCAGGTCAGGACTTTGAGTAGGCCGCTCCAAAGTCTTCATTTTGTTTTTCTTAAACTATTCAGAGGTGGACTTGCTGGTGTGTTTTGGATCATTGTCCTGCTGCAGAACCCAAGTGCGCTTCAGCCTGAGGTCACGAACAGATGGCCGGACATTCTGTTTTTTTTTAAGCCATTCAGAGGTCGTCATAGATCGTCACCTTATCATGGTGGGGGGTTTGCATGCCCTAGTGATCCCAGGAGCTATGTTGTCTGGGCCAGTTCTCCTCTGGTAGGGTCACCCAAGACAAAATGGTCCTGGGTGAGGGGCCAGACTAAGAACGATCCAACAGACTCTCATGATGAATGCTAGAACAAGAATTCAGCGTACCCCTCCCAGTATGGGGTTAACGGGGCCCCACCCTGGAGCCAGGCCTGGGGGAGGGGCTCGATGGTTAGCATATGGTGGCCGGGTTTCCGCTCATGGGACCCGGCTGTTCTCAGCCCGAAGGAGTTACATGGGTCCGCCCTCCAGTGGGCTCACCACCTGCAGGAGGGACCATGGGGGTCCGGTGCTATGTGGATCAGGTGGCGGTCAAAGGCAAAGACCTTGGCAGTCTGATCCCAAGCTTCCTAAACTGGCTTTTGGGACGTGGAATGTCATCTCTTTGGTGGGGAAGGAGCCTGAGCTGGTGCATGAGGTTGAGATATACCGGCTAGATATAGTCGGCCTCACCTCAACACACAGCTCCGGGTCCAGTCTCCTGGAGAGGGGCTGGAGCTTGGCCTACTCTGGAGTTGCCCTGGGTGAGAGGCAACGAGCATGGGTGGGTATTCTTGTATCCCTCCACCTTGCTGCCTCTATATTGGAGTTTTCCCCGGTGGACAAAAGGGTTGTTTCCCTGCGCCTTTGGGTTGGGAAACGGGTCCTGACCATCATTTGTGTCTATGCGCCAAATGATGGTTCGGCGTTACCCACCCTTTTTGGAGTCTGACCGGGGTGCTGCAGAGTGCGCCTTTTGGAGACTCCATTGTCCTACTGGGGGACTTCAGTGAGCACACAGGCAATGACAGTGAAACCTTGGGGGGGGGCGGGGGGTTGGGAGGAATGGCCTGCCCAGTATGAACCCAAGTGGTGTTCAGTTATTGGGACTTCTGTGCCAATCACTTTGTCCATAATGAACACCATGTTCAAGCATAAGGGTGTCCATATGTGCACCTGGCACCAAGACATCCTGTGTCACAGGTCGAAGATCGATTTTGTTGTCATGTCATCAGACCTGCGACCGTATGTCTTGGACACTCGGGTAGAGAGAGGTGCAAAGCTGTCAACTGATCACCACCTGGTGGTGAGTTGGATCCAATGGCAGAGGAAGATGCCATTCAAACCTGATAGACCCAAACGTATAGTGAGGGTGGACTGGGAACGTCTGGCCTGTCCAGGAGGGCTTCAGCTCCCACCTCCAGAAGAACTTAAACCACATTCGGAGGGAGTCTGGAGACATGGAGTCTGAATGGGCCATGTTCTCCACCTCCATTGTTGAAGCGGCTGCCCAGAGCTGCAGCCACAAGGTCATCGGGGCATCTCGTGGTGGCAGCCCCCGAACCAAGTGGTGGACACAAGTGGTGAGGGAGGCCATTAAGCTGAAGAATGAGTCCTATCAAGTTTGGTTGGCTTGTGGGACTCCCGAAGCAGCTGAGGTGTACCAGCAGGCCAAGTGGAGTGCAACTCAGGTGGTTGCTGAAGCAAAAACTCGAGTATGGAGGGAGTTCGGTGAGGCCATGAAACAGGACTTTCGGTCAGCCTCGAAGAGATTCTGGCAAACTGTCCGGCGGCTCAGGAGGGGGAAGCAGCTCCCCGTCCACACCGTATGGTGCAGATGGGGCACTGCTGACTTCGACTGGGGATATCGTCGGGCAGTGGAAGGAATTCTTCGAGGATCTCCACTGCCAGGCCTTCCACAAAGGAAGCGGGGCTTGTGGATGAGGGGGACAGCTCGCCTATCACAGGGACTGAAGTTGCCAAGGTGGTTTAAAATGTCTTTGGTGGCTGGGCCCCGGGGGTGGACAAGATTCGCCCTGAGTACCCTCAAGGCACTGGATGTTGTAGGGCTGTCATGGTTGACACGCCTCTGCAACATTGCGTGGAGGTCGGGGGCAGTGCCTTTGGCATGGCAAACCAGGTTGGTGGTTCCTTTCTTTAAAAAAGGGGACCAGAGGGTGTGCTCCAACTTTAGAGGGATCACACTCCTCAGCCTCCCTGGGAAGGTCTATGCCAAGGTACTGGAGAGGAGAGTCCGGCCGTTGGTCGAACCTCGGATTCAGGAGGAGCAGTGTGGTTTTTGTCCTGGCCGTGGCACATCGGACCAGCTCTTCACCCTCTCGAGAATCCTCGAGGGTTGGTGGGAGTTTGCCCAACCAGTTTACATGTTTTGTGGACTTGGAGAAGGCATTTGACTGCGTCCCTCAGGGTTTTTTGTGGGGGGTGCTTTGGGAGTATGAGCTATTTGGTCTCTGTATGACCGTTGTGAGAGTTCGGGTCATATTGTCAACACTCGGTCGGACTCATTCCCAGTGAGAGTTGGACTCCACCAGGGCTGCCCTTTGTCACTGATCCTGTTCATAATTTTTATGGGCAGGCTTTACAGGCACGGCCAGGAAAGAGAGGTTTCATGTTTGGTGACCACAGGATCTCATCTCTGTTTGCAGATGATGTTGTCCTTTTGGCTTCATCCAGCAATGACCTACGGGTCTTACTGAGACGGTTTGCCGCCGAGTGTGAAGTGGCTGAGATGAGAATCAGTACCTCCAAGTCTGAGTCCATGGTCCTCAGCCGGAAAAAGGTGGATTGTCCTCTCCGGGTTGGGGACAAGCTCCTGCCCCAAGTGGAAGAGTTTAAGTATCTCGGGGTCTTATTCACGAGTGAGGGGAGAATGGAGCGAGAGATAGACAGACGGATCGGAGCAGCATCTGCAGTGATGCGGACGTTGTACTGGTCAGTTGTGGTGAAGAGGGAGCTAAGCTGTAAGGCAAAGCTGTCGATTTACCAGTCAGCCTACATTCCTACTCTCACCTATGGTCATGAGCTTTGGGTAATGACCAAAAGAATGCGATCACGGATACAAGTGGCTGAAATGAGCTTTCTTCATAGGATTGCTGGACTCACCCTCAGAGAGAGGGTGAGGAGCTCTGTCATCTGAGAGAGGCTCAGAGTAGAGCCACTGCTCCTCCACATTGAAAGGAGCCAGTTGAGGTGGTATGGGCATCTGATCAGGATGCCTCCTGGACGCCTCCCGCTTGAGGTGTTTCGGGCACATCCCACTGGGAGGAGACCCTGAGGCAGACCCAGGACTCGCTGGAGAGACCGTCTTCCAGCTGGTCTGGGAACGCCTTGGCATCCTCTCTGAAGAGCTGGAGCAGGTGGCTGGGGAGAGGGAATTCTGGGCTTCTCTGCTTGAACTGCTACCCTCCGTGACCCGGTCCCCCGGAAAAATGGTAGAAGATGGGTGGATGGCATTTAGAGGTGGACTTGCTGGTGTTTTAGATCATTGTCCTGCTGCAGAACCCAATTGCGCTTCAGCTTGGGGTCACAAACGGATGGCTGGACATTCTCCTTCAGGGTTTTTTGGTAGACAGCAGAATTCATGGTTCAGTTTACCACAGCAAGTCTTCCAGGTCCTGAAGCAGCAAAACAGCCCCAGAGCATCACACTACCACCACCATATTTTACTGTTGGTATGATGTTACTTTTTTTGAAATGCTGTTACATTTACGCCGGCTGTAATGGGACACACACGCCTTCCAAAACGTTCAACTTTTGTCTCGTCAGTCCACAGAGTATTTTCCCAAAAGTCTTGGGGATCATCAAGATGTTTTGTTCAAAATCTGAGACAAGCTTTTATGTTCTTTTTGCTCAGCAGTGGTTTTCATCTTGGAACTGTGCCATGCAGGCCAATTTTGCCCAGTCTTTTTCTTATGGTGGAGTCATAAGCACTGGCCTTAACTGAGGCAAGTGAGGCCTGCAGTTCTTTGGATGTTGTTGTGGGGTCTTTTGTGACCTCTTGGATGAGTCGTCACTGCACTCTTGGGGTAATTTTGGTCGGCCGGCCACTCCCGGGAAGGTTCACCCCTGTTGCATGTTTTCGCCATTTGTGGGTAATGGCTCTCCAGTGTTTCCTCAGGCTTAAAGACCTTGGTGCGGTGGCAACATATTTTTCCCCGGGGGTGGGTGGGGGGGAGGTAAACATACTGGAATATGTTAATTTTATACTATTTATTTCTTTTTAAAATTTTACACAGTAACATTGCATATGGAACTTACCATTTGCAGTATTGTACAACCGAGGCTTGAATATTAGGCCAGTTGGAGTCCCACCCAGACATCTTGTGGTTAGACTTTTTAGTGGTGGTATCCTTCTCTCCTTCCTCTGCCTGAACACTTTCCTCTCCTTGGCTCCTCTCTTCTCTCATCTTGCCCTCTCTGAGCCCTGTCTAATTCAGGTTCTCTCTCTGTCTATGGTGATATACAAACAGGTTAAAAAATATCAAGTGTCATGTTTTGTCCTGCAGGATTTTTTTGTCATGGTTTACATAAATGACAATATGTATTGTTTTGTATTTTTATTCTAGTGTTTCTTTTTTCCATTGAGAGAGTAGGGAAGGGAAATTAACATTCATAATAGTAATGTACTCATGCATACTTAAATTATATGATCAGTTGGGTATAGTAATCAGAAATTCTACTCATGTAAAGGCAGTGCTTTGAAATTATTAATTAAAAGTAGACAACCAAAAATTTCTCGTTGAGTTGAGCGTACAAAGAGAACCCACTTAAAAACTTGAGAAATTTCTTCAGTTTTGAAGGTTTGAAGTTTTTCCCAAAAATTTAAAACAATTATTGTTTTCTACTTTTCTCTGTAAATCTAAAGTTGTAACCATGTTCGTCAAATTTGTAATTTTCTCTTGTAAAATTAACTTTTCTTGTACATTTGAGACTTTATTATAAATTTGTGGATTATTTTGACTAATTTTTGTCTGTTTTTTAAAATTAATTGGGGGTTTTTTTCCCCCAAAAAATTTGAAGCAGTCTGTATTTTTTTTCCCTTATAACAATTTACATTTTTGACCATAACTTTGCAGTTAGAACAGTACAGTAATTTAACTCAAGGGATGTGATTTTTCCGCTAACTCACGGAATTCCGCTTTTTTTATCTTCCAAAAATTTTCAGACCAGATGGCGGCGCGTGCACAACACGAGGCTCAGCGTCTCTTCAGATTTTGTGGATAGCAGCGATATTTCTGCTCATTTTGGGTCTGTTCATTCAGAACAGCTTCGCTTTTACATCCTACACCCGAAATGAACTTTTGGACATTGGATTACAAAATAACGACCTTTTTTTCAGCAACCTACGTTTCATCCCTGAGCTCTGGAGAACACCTGACACTAGATAAGCTACCCGGCCAACCGGAAGTGCTCACAGGCGGCGTAGAGACCGTAAACAAAGGCTGGGGAAGCGCGGAGGGCTAAGAGCTAAGCTAAAGCTAACACCGCACCGGCTTTCTCTACCCAGCATTTTCCTCGCTAATGTACGGTCAGTGGCGAACAGAATGGATGAGCTACGGCTTCGGATCACCAACAATAAGAAACTTATGAACTGCAATATCATGATTTTCACGGAAACATGGCTACATAGTGGAGTACTTGTGTGGCGCCACGAGACGGCTTTTGTTGTGATGTGGCGCATTATAAATAAAGCTGAATTGAATTGAATTACTTGACAATGCTGTCGAGCTGGCCGGACGGCACACTCTGCGGGCAGACAGAGCAGCTGATGACTCCGGTAAGACCAGAGGTGGGGGAGTGTGCATTTATATTAACAAGGCTTGGTGCACGAACTCTGTCACTGTTGGGAGACACTGCTCAGCTAACCTGGAGTTTCTCATGGTTAAATGTAGACCTTTATATCTGCCACAGGAGTTCACTTTTCACTTTTCTTCATCTTGCCTGCTGAAGATGTTTTGGACTTTATTTAAAAAATATTTTTAACGCCACACATGTGATGGATAATGCTTGTTGGAATATTTTAGGAATGCTATCTTCTTGGAGCATAAGTCAATATTATACAGTAATAAGTGACATTCAGCTGTTTGTTTTATGTCATTTAAGCACAGTTCTGGTACTTAAAAATCATAAAAACCCAGGAGCTTCGGGGGGCCTTGCCCCCTCACCCCCACCAGGGCTCTGCCCCGGACCCCACTGGGGAACTGCGTCCCCCAGTCCCCCTGCTAAGTTTTCAGATAATTTCCCCAAATCCAAATCAAATCCCTATAACGCTGATTACAAAGAGAAAATATTAATAAAATTGTATTTAATGAAATAAATTAACTTAAATAACCAAGGATGCCATTATTTCTGTTATATTTCTTTATATTTATAGTTTGTTTTTGTTTTTTGTTTTTTTGTAGAAAAATCCTCACCACCCAGATAGCAGGAAAAAACTTCCTTATTTTGAAATCAGATGTTAGCATGTTTAGTTTGTCTGAAGGCTGCTGACAGATTAAAGTCATTGACTTTGTGAATTTTGGTCATCTTAACCTGCCAGGTACATAATAGGGAACTGTAGCGGACTCTAAAGACATAATTCTCCACAATATGTGTTCATGTACAAAATGATCTGTTTAGGCAGTTATAGTGGTGCTTTCAGGCTTTCTTATCAGGCACCTCTCTAGGCAGCCGCTGAAGGACCTCAGTTTAGAGTGAATAGAGCCAGCATTTTTAGCTGTTGCTTTTTGTCACTGCTGCTGGAGAATAAAAACAGCATGCCTGCTCGTGCGAGAAAAGAGAGAAATTGCCAGTCTCTTGATTCCTGCAATTCCTACAGAACATAACTTAATATTGTAGTGGCTGGTGAAATATATACTCAGCAATTCATCAGTCCCCCTTGCCTTTCCCTTCATATGAAGCTGGCTGCATTTGAATTCTAACCACATCTCTTAGCTAAGTGACTCTTCCATTATTGCTCCCATTAACAGCGGGTTAAAACCATGATAAACTCCTCCAGTGCTTACATACCTCTAACGATTTTTTTCTGCGTTTAAAGTACTTGAACAAACTCATGTTTCTGTCGGACAGTCACGCTTAGTGAGACGCTGTTTACTGACTGACTGGAAAACTCGCGTGGACCGGGCGCTTCTAAACTTCGCGCGGATGACGGCCACGGGCATTGTTTGTGTGCGCACTTGCGGAAAGTCATTGCTTCATATATTTTTCATAATCATATCGCCTTGGCGAGGCAGTAAAATTTCTGGTGCGGCAGGCCGCCACCAAGAAATATTACCAGAGGAAACCCTGCTCACTGTGGTTCGCTGAAGTCCCAAAGCTTTAGAAATGGCTTTATAACCTTTTCCAGACTGCCTGATCTTAATTACTTTGTTTCTCATTTGTTCCTGAATTTCTTTGAATTGCAGCATGATGTCTAGCGTTTGGGGATCTTTTGGTCTACTTCACTTTGTGAGGCAGGCCCTATTTAAGTGATTTCTTAATTGAAAATAGGTGTGGCAGTAATGAGGCCTGGGTGTGGCTAGAGAAATTGAGCTCAGCTTTCCAAAGATGTGATAAACCACAGTTAATTTTTTTTTTTGGGGGGGGGGGGGTAGCAATCACTTTCTCACACAGGGCCATGTAGGTTTGGATTTTTTTTACTCTTAATGATAAACATCTTAAAACTGCATTTTGTGTTTACTTGTGTTATCTTTACCCAATATTTAAATTTGATCTGAAACATTTAAGTGTGACAAACATGCGGGGGGGAAAAAATCAAGAAAGGGGCAAACACTTTTTTACACCAGTGTATACATTTTTACACTTGTTGGTGACCAGGAAAAGTCTTTCTAAATGCTTTACACGAAATATTACGACATTGTGCAATACCTTGGCTCTACAGTGCGCATCATGGCATGAAAGCCCTGGTTCTTGACGACGGAATACTGGAATAAATTCTTTGCAATAAAAGCGCCAATAGATTTTGTAATTCCCTTTGCCCTTTCCGAGTTGCGTGGAAGTTTTTACATTACTTACCCAATGGTCCTCGAGTCAGTGGCGGGAACGTCAACTGTTATTTTGTTTTTGTTTTCCTCCGGCCACCAGATGGAAACGTGTGATAGGGTTGCGCATGCTTGTCGTGTTTCCAAAATATTTTTGTTTAGTCTGACAGCTGACATATGGTGTAGGTCTTGTCCAAGTCTCCCCCTCCCCCCCCCCCCCCAACTTCATAAAAGCCAAAGTATTGCCATACGTATACTCCGCCACCATTTTGTTGCTTTCATTGTTTCATCTGGCTTAAAGACCTTGGTGCGGTGGCAACATATTTTTCCGGGGGAGGGGGGCAGAAAACACATCATCACTCTATAAAAGCAAGAAATCTGTGTGTCTGTCTGTCACGCTTCATAGGATGGCCTATGATCTCTGCCTGAACATCGTAGGACATCCTATGAACTCAGGCATCATAAGACACATAGACAAATGTCTTTATGATGTCATATATAGACCATATGTCTGAGCTCAGGCATCATAGAACGCATAGACAAATGTGTCTTTATGATGTCATATAGACCATGAACTCATGATGCCAATATGATGGGACATAGACAAATGTGTCTTTATGATGTCATATACATCAAGCCTTGCCTTCATGTCTTTGTCCTATACAGTGACAGACATCAGGCAACATGTCTTTATGATGTCATATACATCAAGGCTGCCTTCGTGTCTTTGTCACATACATTGAGTCCATGCCGGAAAGCCTCTTTTTGCTCAGCTCTATTTTCATGATACTGTCCATGAATTGGAATTGCAACGCATCTATCCCTCAACCAGTGGTCTGAACGAAGAAGACCCACCAGATGGAGAGCAATAGAATGAGAACTGTTGCACATCAGAAAGGATGCCGTGAACATGAACCACCTCAGGTTCCACCAGTACGCCGCAGGTATGACTGTGAACAACACAGCCGTCAGAGACGGGAGAAGACCCTTCAGTGGTCTGAACGAATAAGACCCACCAGATGATGTCTATATGACGGCACATAGAGCACATGACTCCCTACAAGACATTTATATAGATACAGGTAAGCAACATAACGCAGAACAGTGACAGGCAAGAGAAGAAGTAACAAGCAGGGGCAGACAGCCCCAGATGGCAGGGCATATTTTGTGTGATTTTTATGTTTTGCTGCATACAAAAGCCATCACATGTGATTGCCACTTAGTGCTGTGTTACTATACCAACTAGGGATGGGCATAATTAACCGATAATTGATCATTAAGAATTTCACCAAGGAAGTTCATTTTCGTCGACAAACCGTTTTTTTTTTTTTTTTGTTTTTTTTTTAACAATCCGAATGTAGGTTATTAGGCCTAGTGCACGGCCGTCCTCAAAACAATGCAATGCATTTAACTGTGCCACTGGCAAAATTTGGGCACCAGGGGGCAACATTACACCATCGCCGTACCCTGGCGTGCCTCAGTTGATACATGCGAGCTTCCGTAGGGCAATCGCCAAATCATTAAGAGGTTGCGGCGAAGTGTTGCGTGGGACCATTTTAATTTAAAAAATGACCAGGTGTACTGCAATCACTGCAATGCAGCATACAAAAGAAAAAAGTAAAAAGAAATACAGTGATCCCTCGCTACTTCGCGCTTCACCTTTCGCACCCTCAGTGCATCGCGGATTTTTCAAAAATATTCATCAAAAATTCAAAATTGAGAAAAAATACATTAGAACATCACGTATCAACACGGAGAGCCCGCACAACTCAAAATCCACCTCTCTGATTCGCTGGCCAGCATCTCCCCCCAAGAGATCGCTCCCGACTCTAGATTTTGTTCTCGTGTTGTCTCGGCTCGGGAATCTCGCGAGAGATGCACTCTTGCGAGATTCTTTTCATTCTCTCGCGCTCTCTCTCTCCTGAGAGAGAGAGAGTGAGAGAATGAACGTACGTATTATTTATACATTATTTTATGTATCAAAAAACTAACGAGATCAGCCTGGAATTCCACAAAGGGGGGTGACGCTACTTCGCGGTTTTTCACTTTTCGCGGTCGGTTCTGGGTAAAACGTCTCGGCCAATCAGCTTGCGGGGTGAAACGCCTCGGCCAATCAGCTTGCGAGATAGCCGAGCCAACACGATGGCAACACGACATGTTGTGCGGCTCTCCGTGTTGATACCTGATGTTCTAATGTAGTCTACCTGCCTTGTTACCTACCTAAAAATGTTAATGATTAACCGATTATTAATCATTAATTCTCCCGACGATCGGTGAAGAAAATTTCACCGAATGCCCATCCCTAATACCAACTGTCCTGTAACTGGCAAGAATTCTGTTTCAATGCATCCCCTCTATGGGTATGCACTAGTATGTATGAATATGTTAATTTTATACTATTTTTCTTTTTTTAAACTAGTACATGCCCGTAGAAACCAAGTATAAGCAAGTATTTCTGTATGCCCGTTGCTGAAGGGTCTCCTCCTGTCTCAGATGGCTGTGTTGTTCAGTCATGCCTGCGGCGTACTGCTGGAACCTGAGGTGTTTCATGTTCACAGCATCTTTTCTGACGTGCAGCATTTCTCCTCATTCTATTGCTCTCCGTCTGGTGGGTCTTCTTCTTCGTTCAGACCACTGGTTGAGGGATAGGTGCGTCGTAATTCTAGTTCATGGGCAGGATCATGAAAATAGATCGGAGCAAAAAGTGGCTTTCGACCCTGTTCAGGAAGGCCTGTGCATGCCCTGGTCTCCAGGGCATGGGTCCCAGCCCACATCCTCGCTTTAATTTGGGATTTTCTGTATTTCACGTTATTATTCTTATCCTGGGTTGCTATTGTTGTTACTATTATCAGCATTATTATTATCACAAGTCCTATGATGCCGTCTATGTGCAGTCATGTAGACATCATATCTTTATGACTGCATCGCAAGTCCTATGATGCCCGAGTTCATAGGACGTCCTCTGATGACCAGGCAGAGATCATAGGCCATCCTATAAACGTGACAGACACACACACAGATTTCTTGCTTTAATAGTGATTTTGCCCAGTAACTTTGCATATAATAATAATAATAATAATGCATCAGATTTATGATGAATTATTATTATTATATGCAAAGTCAACAGTGGTGTCCTCCTTGGTCGTCTCCCATGAAGTCCACTTTGGCTCAAACAGCGACGGATGGTGTGATCTGACACCGATTTACCTTGAATGTGTTTAGAGGTTGTTCTGGGCTCTTTTGTTACCATTCGTATTATCTGTCTCTTCCATTTTTCATCAAGTTTCCTCCTGCGACCACATCCAGGGAGGTTGGCTACAGTCCCGTGGATCTTAAATTTCTGAATAATATGTGCAACTGTAGTCACAGGAACATCAAGCTGCTTGGAGATGGTCTTATAGCCTTTACCTTTAACATGCTTGTCTATAATTTTCTTTCTAATCTCCTGAGACAACTCTCTCCTTTGCTTCCTCTGGTCCATGTTTAGTGTGGTACACACCATGTCACCAAACAGCACAGTGACTACTTGTCACCCTTTAAATAGGCCGACTGACTGATTACAAGTTTGTAGACACCTGTGATGTTAATTAGAGGACACATCTTGGTTGAACATGTCCCTATGGTCACATTATTTTCAATCTTTTCTAGGGGTACCATCATTTTTGTCCAGGCCTGTTTCATGGGTTTGTTTTTTAAAGTAATTCTGTTGAACCACAATTCAAAAGCATTGTCTGATTTTCATTGGTTAATTTTCAGACTTTTTATTTATTACCACTTTAGTCAGATTCAAGTTATTTCTGTGACCATTGTGGGTTTTTCTTTCATTAACAAAGGGGTACCAAAAATTTTGTCCACGTGTGTACATTATTCATTCACTCCAGACAGACAATGGTAGTGGCAAGCTACTACTGTAGCCACAGCTTCCCTGGGGCAGGCTGACGGAAACATGGCTGCCAATCCGGGCCAGTGGCCTCTCCGGCCACCACCAAACATTTATGCACATTCATACCTGGTGTTATGGACACTGGAGACAAGGTGGATAAAGTGTCTTGCCCAGGGACACAACGGCAGGATATTTGGGGAGAGCGGGATTCAAACCGCCAACCATCCGGTTATTGGACGACCCGCTCTTAACTCCTGAGCCACTGCCATGCATATGGAACTTAGAATTTTGAAGTATTGTACAACCAAGGCTTGAATGTTGGAATATTGGGCCATTTGGGGTCCCACCCAGACGTCCTGTATTTGGATTTTTTTACTGGCGTCATCCTTCTCTCCTTCCTCTGCTCTCACCTCTCCTGGACCCTCTGCCTGAACAATTTCCTCTCCTTGGCTCTCCTCTCTTCTGTCTCATCTTGCCCTCTCTGAGCTCTGTCTAATTCAGGTTCTCTCTCTATGTTGGTATACAAACAGGTTAGAAAATATCAAGTGTCGTGTTTTGTCCTGCAGGATTTTTTGTATTTTTATTCTCGTGTTTCTTTTTCCATTTAGAGAGTAGGGAAGGGAAAAACATTCATAATAGTAATTTACTCATGCATACTTGAATTATAGGCTCAGAGGCAGGTACAGTATCCAGAAAGTCTACTCATGTAAAAGCAGTGGTTTGGAATTGATAATTAAAAGTAGATAACCAAAAATTTCTAGTTGAGTTAAGGGTACAAAGAGCAGCCACTTAAAAACTTGAGTAATGACTTCAGTCTTGAAGATTTGAGGTTTTTCTCTCAAAATTTGTAACAATTTTCTGATGGTTTTCTACTTTTCTCTGTAAATTTATCTAACTTTGAAACCATTTTCCTCAAATTTGTAATTTTCTTGTAGAATTGATTTTTCTTGTACATTTGAGACTTTATTTTAAATTTGTGGATTATTTTATGGCTGATTTTTGCCTATTTTTTAAAAAAGTTTTTTTTAATAAATTTGAAAGACTGTGGTAATTTTTTTTAAAACTTTTTCCTTAACAGTTTTTGACCATAAATTTGCAGAACCAGAACAATAATTTAACTCTTGATTTCAAAGAGGAAAAAATAAAATTGTATTTAATGAAATCGGTTAACTTAAAATTACCCAAGATGCAGTTATTTCTGTTATATTTCTATACATTTTCCTCAGGGTTGACTCCCAAAGCCTTTCCCGTGACCGGGTGTGCCGCAAGGCAGCAGAGGTTTGAAATCAGGGTTTACCTTCCCCTAGATGGGCTACCTTCCCAGGTTGACGAGCCACCATCTACCCGAAGCATCTGGTTTTAAGGCGCCAGAGATCCGCCCTCGCCCCTTCTCCTATTAGTAAAAGCAGTTCCGCCGGGCTTAGAGACTAAACCACACGAGCAGACTAGGAGTTGGACTTAGTTGTCAGAGGCTTTTCGAGACGCACGCCGTAAGGAGCATTTTATGAGCACTGGGAGCTTAACCCCAGTGCCGCTCCTGGCTATGACAACCCCCTAAGGTAGTTCTCTGTTGTGCTCAACATCGTTCAGGCAGCTCCTGCGACGCCGCTGGTGCCAAACTATAGCAGCCCTGCTGCTCCTTTGGATTCATCAGTGACGTGGAGAGGGGGGACATGCTGCATGGTTAACATCTTGTCCTCCGTATCTTCCTGCCCAGGCTTGAATCCTACCAACGCCCAACGCTGGAAGGTAGAACACCGGTGCGCATTGGCCTGTTCAACCACAGGCCACTGTTCCAGCAGAGTAGACGTTTAGGATTCTCTTCCATGGTCATCATAGACCGACGGAGGCTGACGATTTCTATATATTTATAGTTTGTTTTTTTTTTTAAGAAATCTCACCAACCAGGCAGCAGGAAAAACCTCCCTTCTTTTGAAATCCAAATGTTGGCGTAGTGGTTAGCACTGCGGCAGCACAGCAACTCGCCCTTGGCCGGGGATCCTGGGTTTGATCCCAGCCCCCGACCAACAGTGATCTGTGTGGAGTTTGCATGTTCTCCCCGTGTCTGCTTGGGTTTACTCCGGGATTTCTCCGGTTTCCTCCCACATGCCAAAAACATGCAAGGTTAATTAGGTTAATTGGCATCAAACTGGGAATTCTAAATTGTCCTTGGGTATGACTGTGAGAGTGAATGGTTGTCCGTCTCTGTGTTGGCCCTGCGATAAACTGGCGATCTGTCCAGGGTGTACCCTGCCTCTCGCCCAAAGATGCTGGGATAGGCTCCAGCGCCCGCGACCCAAAAAGGATTAAGCGGAAGAAGATGAATGAATGAATGTTGGCATGTTTAGTTTCTGAAGGCTGCTGATGGATTAAAGTCATTGACTTCGTGAATTTCGCTCATCTTAACTTGCCAGGTACTTAAATAATGAACATAAATTGGTTAATATTAACTAAGGTAAAGGTAAAAACATCTCCTTTTATTCTTGTCTGAAATAAGAAAAACAATTCAATTCAACTTTATTTATATAACGCCATTTCACAACAACAGTCATCTCATAGCACTTTCAACTGTAGGGGAAATCCCCCCAATTGCAGAAAGGCAACAGTGGAGAGGAAGAATTCCCTTTTAACAGGAAGAAACATCCAGCAGAACCGGGTTCAGGGAGGGGCAATCATCTGCTGCGACTGGCTGGAGGGTGAGGGCATAGAGAAGAAGATGAAAAGAACTGACATGTAGAGCGCAAACAGCACGACGGGGGACTCAATCTATGGGCGAACAAACGGATGTCACTGACCAGCAAAAACATTTCATTGAGTGAAGAAAGGAGTGAAGCCCAGTGCATTGTTGGAGGTCCCTCGGCTGTCTAAACCTATTAGCAGCATAACTAAGGGAGGGTTCAGGGGCACATGATTCCTCCCTAATTATAGGCTATATCAAAAAGGAAGGTTTTAACCCTATTCTTAAAAACAAAGATCGAGTCTGATGTCCAAATCCAGGTTGGCAGCTGGTTCCAAAGGAGAGGAGCTTGATAACTGAAGGCTCTGCCTCCCATTGTACTTTTGGAGATTCTAGGCATTACAAGTAATCCTGCATTTTGGGAGCGTGGTGCTCTGTTAGGATAATGGGGTAGTATCAGATCTTTTAAGTAAAAAGGGGCCTGGTTATTTAGAGCTTTGTAAGTAAGAAGAAGGATTTTAAACTTAATTCTAAACTCTATGGGAAGCCAATGAAGGGAGGCCAGAACCGGAGAGATATGATCTCTCTTTCTAGTACCTGTTAAAACTCTTGCTGCAACATTTTGGATCAGCTGAAGACGTTTTAAAGATGTTTCAGGACAACCTGATAGTAGAGTTACAGTAATCTACTCTAGAGTTAACAAAAGCGTGGATTAGTTTCTCAGCATCACTCTGAGACAAGATGCTCCTAATATTGTGCAAATGATAGAAGGCAGTCTTAGAAACTAGTTTAATATGTGAATTGAAAAACAGGTCTTGATCAAAAATAACTCCCAAGATTCCTCGCATAGCTATTAAGAGAAAGAGTAACCACCTCCAGACTAAGAGTTTGATTTGGAAAGGCATTTCTAAGGTTTTTTTGACCAACTAGAATGACTTCAGTCTTATCTGAGGTCATAGCAGGAAATTACAAGTCATCGGCCCTTTAGGCCTTTATGCTTTCCCACACCTGGGACCACATTCTCCAGAGACCATCGGACAGCGGAGGGCGGGGCCGGCTCGGTGGATCTGACAGGTCTGCTGGGCTGTCCCCACCTACAAAAGTCAGCTGATAAAATGAGACCTGGCAGCAATCAGCTGACACTTCTGACGAAGGCTGCAGTGCACAGTCGAAACATGTAAAGAAGGTAAAAACATAAAGTTGAAGGAGTTGTAGTAGTTACTGTATCTTATCATGCCTTGGACAGTGATGCTTGCGAGACACTCTGCCTGGCAACTGGAGCAGTCACACAGACAGGGCGCTTCTGAGCTCCCACGCGGATGACGGTCACGCGCGTTGTTGATGTGCGCACTTGCGGACAGCACGCAGTCATTTCTTAATATTTTTTCTTAAATTTATTATTTCCTCATACAGTGGCAGAATAAATTCAAGTGTGGTGGGCCGCCACCCGGAAATGTTACCAGAGGAAACCCTGCTAGTATACAGGTTCACCTTGGGATCCTGAACTGTGACTATGGGTTTGGGGTCAAAAGGTCAAGATTAACATTCCCTATGCCTTATTACTGTAAAACTGGTAAAGTTAGGGTCACCAAACTTGGTACACAGGTTCACCCTGAAGTATGACTATGGTCTTGGGATTGCAAGGTCAACATCAAAATGGCTTATAAACTATATCTCAACAACAAAGAAGGCTAGGGTCACCAAACTGGCTACACTGGTTCATCTTGGGATCCTGACCTCTGACTATGGGTTTGGAGTCAAAAGGTCAAGGTTAACATTCCTTATGCCTTATTACTATATGAGTAAAGTTAGGGCCACCAAACTTGGTACACAGGTTCATCCTGTGACCCTGAAGTGTGACTGTGGTTTTGGGATTGCAAGGTCAAAGGTCAACAACAAAGAAAGCTAGGGTCACCAAACCTGATAACACGGGTTCACTCTGAGACCATAACCTCTGACTAAAAGTTGGTGGTCCAAAGATCAAGATTGGTACTCTCTATGATCTCTTACTCTAGAATGTGAAAAGCTCTCTAAGGTCACCGTGCTTGCTACATGGGTTCACCTTGGGATCCTGACCTGCAATTATGGTTGTATACTTTGTTGTATATTCATGGATGATGGGCTTATCATAATTTGGTTCTGCCACAGTAGTTATATTGAAAAGTTGAAAATTGCTCTCTGTTCGTAAGTATTGGGATCTTCAAAGAAAACAGAGGTGGGGGATATAGCACTCATCTCAGAGTGCTCCTGTTTAAAATTGGGACTTGATTTCAAATTTTTTGTTTTTGGCATTTTTATGATGATTAAAAATTACGTTTTTGTTTACAATTATTTTGTGCAAAACTGTATGATTTTAATGTGATTTGTAACATTTGTTTCTACAGGTTCTGCTGTACAGTGGTGCTATTAAGATGTTCAAAGAATGTTTAACAGCCTATGGCCACTGTAAAGTCAGCAACTATTGGTTATTGGGATGTTTAAAAGCTTCAAAGCTTAAAAATAACCTCAACTTTGTTACAGGAGTTTGATGACCCCAGAGACGCCGAAGATGCCGTCTATGAGCTGGATGGCAAAGAGCTGTGTAATGAAAGGTAGAAAATTCCCTTTTTTGTTGTATTAAATGGAGTAAATCAGATTTTAATAGATGTTTCTTTTCATGTTAGGGTTACCATTGAGCATGCTCGTGTACGTCTGCGTGGCGGACGTGGCCGTGGTGGTGGTGGCGGCGGTGGAGGAGGAGGACGTTTCTTTGACCGATATGGCCGAGGCTCCCAGAACAGCCGGAGGTAGTAATAATCTTTTCGCTGTTGCGTGTCTGTCCTGTTGTTGGTGTTGTTATTAGATTGTATTTTAGTCACTGTGTCACAGCTGTTTTGGTTCCTTATGTAAAAAGTAACAGTTTCTTTTACTTGACCCCCCATTATCCACTGTTTAAACATTTTAAAATGCCACAAAGTTCTGTAGGTTTGTCTAAATCAGAGCTCCTGGGCTATGAGCTAAAGACTACACAAGAGTTATGTCTTTTTGTCCCCCCCCCACAGTCGAAACCCTCCTCCAATGCGCACCGAGAACCGTCTGATCGTAGAGAACTTGTCCTCTCGTGTAAGCTGGCAGGTTGGTATCGTCACTTTTTTTAATGCACACAGCAACACTGACAAAGCTGCAGCATCACAGATGTCAGCTCCAGCAGTCTGACTCTTAACAATACACACATACATATGTAGATTTGCTAAAATGAGAATTTCTGTTAGTGAAATCCAGTAATAGTCTTTTTTTTAAGTTTGTATTATTATATCATAGGTTAAGCCCAACTTTTTCTTTCTGAAGTATTGCTCTTGTTAGAGATTCAAAGAGCATTAACAACAACAAAAAAACACTTAATTTGTTCCTGTTTTCAAATTTTAACCAATTCTTCACCCCTTTATTTGCCAGTCATATGGAAGAGCTCGCTTATGGTGGAGTTAACCCCTTCTGGGTCCTTCTGTCTGGGTTGAGCCTGTGCTGTCAGCCAGTCTGTCCTACTCCTAGTTGATGCCTGCTGGTCATGTGAGCGCTCGCTCTACACTAGAGGCGCTGGCGGCCCCTTCATGCGCTCGCAACACCTGCTGTGTGTGGTTGAGAGAGAGGAAACAGAGATTTGGCAGAGAGAGAGCAGAGGAGAGAGCGAGAGTCGATGGTGGTGGCGTGTTGATCGATGGTTCGTTAATTTGAGGGGCTTCGATCGATCGATATCCCCTCTCCCTTCCCCCTCTGGTGTTCCCGCACATCGCGAGAGAGAGAGTGTGAATTCCTGCCAGGTGCCCATGGATATAATCTGCTGTTATCCCGGTTATGGTGGGCTCGGAGAGCCTGCGGCCCACTCCCAAAGGGTTTCGCTCTCAGGTAGTAGTTTCCTCTCTTCCACCCTGTTCACTCTCCTTACTGAGGTGGGGTGCCGAGGCAGGGGCGGTCCCGGCACCGAGCCCTGTGCCCTCCTTGTCAGGAAAAATGGGGCTCTGCGTGCCAAACGCTGCCCAGGTGGTGCCACTGCAATTCAGCTCATGAAGATGGTTTTATTATGTGTCGTTGTAATGAGTGGTGTGTCCAAGGACCTTGAAGCCGTCAAAAGGACTCTGCTTATTTAACCTTGAAATAATTCTGAAAGATGACATTACTAAATTGTTGCATGCTGTACCCTTTTCTTATGTTTAGTATTATATGTTAAACACACTTTGTTAAAGCTCTGCTGGTTGGACAGACTTGGAGATCCTTGGACACATTCTCGTTTTCTGCAGTAGTCTGTGTAGTCCACTCAGAAACTCTAACCTTCTCTGTTTTTGGGTAAATTAGTCATGTTGATCTCTCACCCTGTGCTCATGTTCTGAGCTTCATGAATTTACTGAAGTTTACATGTGTAGGACCTGAAAGATTTCATGAGACAAGCTGGTGAGGTGACCTTTGCGGACGCACATCGGCCCAAGCTCAATGAAGGGTAAGACCTCAAACCAGTATTACCTAAATGGTGAATGAATGATAGTGTTGTTTAAAGTCTGTTTGATGCCAACTCTGGCTGTTTTTTCATTCCAGGGTGGTTGAGTTTGCATCGCATAGTGATTTGAAAAATGCCCTTGAAAAACTATCTGGAAAGGAAATCAATGGCAGGAAAATCAAGCTCATTGAAGCAGCCAAGAAGAGGTGTGTGTTTTGCTTCAAACTGTTCACTTCAAACAATATCAGCACATTGAGAAGTCTTCTGAATTTGATTGATAGACTTACTGGAAAAATCAATAGATTCACTTTAATTCAGAAATGGATAAGCGATTTATGACAGAAATAGATGTTTTTTTTAGTTCAGTCATAGATTTAGTGGAAATGGTGAATGTTTTGGCGGATGTGTGGTTCAGTTTAAGTTGTGGTGCTTTATAGCACTGTAGGAGGTGTGAAGTATTGATTTTTGTTACATTGCATTGATGGTTCTTCTCAGAAGAGCGCTTAATGCCAGAGTTGTTTTAACCCTTTAAAACCTATTGTACATCAGATGGTCAAATAAATTTCCAGTAGGGTTGGGCAGGATGACATACAGTTGAAATTGTGGTATAATTTGAAGATGTTGCACTGGAGCAGGCAGCCTTTGTTTTAGTAACAAAACTGAAAGCTATAGGAACTTGATGATTTTCAGATTCTTCTAAAACACATTTGGCCAGTATAAATCAAGATTTCTACCATTGGCCAAATATTTTTGTCGTCTACCATTTATGTAGTCCACGCCTTATATTCAGTGGGGTTTACTTTAACATGTCAGCAGTCACATTCTTACACTGACGCTTGAATTCTGCAATAACATTTAATGGGAGAAATGAGGAAATGCATTACCTTAACAGGGAATTAAATTTATGCTAAAGCAGCACAGTTCTTGGCATTTAAGAGAAGTTCATAACTTGGTTTTCTCTTCAAAAAGTACTTATACCTCAAATTTTCACATTTAAGAAGCTGGAATTCCCCCAAATAAATGCTGGATCTTTTGAGCTATTATGTACATCACATTGTTTATAATTTTTATTAAAAAATAATTCTTCTTCTCATAGGTCAAGAAGTCGTTCACGGTCTGAGAGCTCTTCTCGCTCGAGGTCACGCTCCCGTGGCCGCTCGGCATCTTGCTCCCCCAGGCGCTCTCGCAGCCCTGCCAAGGCCCACGACCGCTCTCACTCACGCAGCGGCTCGCCAGCCGGTGGGAACTCCTCCCCAACTTCCAAGTCAAAGGAGCCCACCAAGCGTTCCTCCAAGACGAGCAAGTCCGCCTCCCCTCCCTCTCCAGCGCCTGCTAAGAGGGATTCCGTCTCCCGTTCCCGCTCTCGTTCCCGTTCCCGCTCACGTTCTCCCTCCACTGACAGCCAACGCTAAAGGCTGAGTGTAAATGATTGGAAGTCACAGTAGAAGCAATTTGTTGTTGGTAGTCAACTCAATTGGCAAACTGGAGTCCCCGTTACCCCTTTGGAAAGCAGAAAAGTTGTTGATTTTCTTTTATTCTTCCCAAAATTCTTCACATTGACACAAATGCATAAACACTGATATCGAGCCAATGGCAGTTATTCTTCAGTTAAGCTGTTTGTCACCATTTGACATTTGGACCCATGTCTGTTACCCTCATGTTCCCCATCAGTGAAGAATGAACCAGCATCTCCTCACTGTTGCTGGACTTGTAAATGAACCTGTAATCCTAGAAAAACTAAACAGGGATTTTGTGATTCTTGGCTTTGTAAAAATGCTATTAAGTCACGTGACCACTTAATGGATCATGTTTTTGCATCTCTCAGCTGCCGTATTTGATACTTGTTGTTTAGGATGCTTGCATGTGTCTTTTTTTTTTTATGAAACTTTAGGATCTTTTTGTTTGTGCTTAAAGCTCCAATATAACTGGCCTTGGTTGCTTATGTGTAATAACTTTTGTACAGTTGTGCACATCAGTCCAGTAGTTAAAACAACTTTACAGGGAAGTGACTTCATGTATGCTAAAGTTTCTTTGAAGTGATGGTAAGCGTTTTTTCTTCTTTTTGAGAAAGTAAACTCTTTAATTTGACTATAGTGATACTGCGTACACAATGCTGTTAATTTCAGAGTTGTAAAGATGGTTTTCCTTCTTTTTTGTGTACAGATTGAAATTTTGTTTAATAGTGGCTCCATGCATCAACATTGGTACTGTGACTGATGTTTCTGTGGACAAAGGTTTGGGTGACACATTTTTGTACATGAGGATTTTATTTTTAGTGGGGGGAAGAAATGCTGGGTGTTCGTATGGTGTAGGGCAACACTAGATTGAATCAATAAAGGAATTTTAACTAAATCATTCTTTCTGGCTCACAGTAATTTAAAGCAGAGTGAAACTAGTGTTTGTCCGTGGTCATGTGGTCCCCTCAGACGGCGTCTTTAGCTCCTCTCCAGTTGCTGGCTGATAAGCATCTGTCAGACAGAAAGAAGCATTACTTGTACAGTAGTACCCAGGATAAAAATATTTAGGTTACTCTCATGACAGTTGAAAATCTTAGGTTATAGGGAATGGGCACGTGATGTCATCTGATGGAAAAACTGCAAGGAATTGTGGGAAAAGTAGTTTGCCTGTCTTTATTCAGTAGTGAGCAACAAAAGCGGTTAAGCTGAAGTTTTGAGAGGGTTGCTTCAGTGTGTTCATCCAAATACCACGCAACTTTAGAATGGGGAAGTTTTGCTGCATTATCAAATGCAACCACTGCTCTCACGATTGGTGTGGGGAAAAAGATTCATAATGGTATATGCCTTTAACATCCCGACTTGGAAGAAAAGAGAAAATCAGGTCTCTGAGCTAACAGGCATCGGATGGAATGGATTGCAGCGGTCAAAAGGAAAGACATCAGCTTTGACAATATTCCTGCACACATGGTCCTGTGTTCACGGCATTTTCACAAAGGTAAGTTGTGATTTAAACAAAGATTACTTGGATGTGCGTGTAGTTGTCGCTAACTTTTAACAAGCTGGCTGGGAATTGCCAGAGCGCACGTTGCCTTCATTAAGCATGGATTAAAATCAGCTGGGGACTGAAGTCCATAAAATGTTTGGTAATGTTAGATTCAGCAGCTTCTCCTCTTTCAGATGGCTTTAAAAACATCACTGTCCTGATTTAATATGTTTTTATATCGGCTAATTATACTGGTAATTTTTTCAATACAACAGCTTCAGGCTTATCACATTACTTGATTAGTATTTCATGTCCAGTTGTGTAATAATGTGTATATACTTACCAAGTATATGACAAATTTGAACATAAAGCCAGCATTTCACCGCTGGGATTTAGACATGCCTGTAGCTGCACAGACACATGCTAGTGCAGAAAACCGTGTAGAAACAATGACTGCTTACCTTTGTGCAAACAACGGTTTTCTGGTCATTCACCCGGAACATTTGAGGCAGCTGAACCCATCCATTGGTGAATTGAACATGAGCCTCTGATTTATAGTTAAACTGCTCATGGGTTTAGGCACTCACCCCACAAACGAGGTAGGCAAACACATCTGACAGTGTGAGGCAGTTGGTCGAGATCTGTGGTCAATTTCTTGTGCTCATATCGATCGATCCCATTCATTTCTTAAATTTTTTGGAGGTAGTGCTTCTCTGCTTTTTTATTCTGCTTCTCTGAATAAGGAATTTTAATTTTCTGTTTGCTGCGTTCCATTGCACGTATATCTGTCCCAGTTAGCAGTTGCAGTAGACTACAAGAAAACAAAAGCCAGACCACGACAATGGCGACGACGGCCCAGAATGCAGCGCGGCATGATGTCAATGCCCATTCTCTATTTGTTTCTTTGACTATCAAAAAAAACATTGATCACATTCAAAATAAATGCCTTCTACTGCATTGATATAACTAGTTTATACCAGTAGGTAATGAGAAGACACACGAAATATACACTTAAGGTGCAAAATAATTGCTTATATAGTTTAAATACCCATGGATTCAGAACTTTTATGCATTTCTGTTTTTGATAAATCTGATTTCTCCTTGTAAACTTGCTTTTCCCCCGGCTTAAATTTGCAGCTTTTTTTCTTCTGTAATTTTGAGAATGTTTTTCCTCTCCTTATTTTCTGACATTCTCGTACAAGTCTTATTTTGCAAATTTTGTCAAAACATGGTCCTTCTCAAAGGAGTGGCATGTCACTCTCCACATAAAAAAAAAAATTGGTGTGACCCAACCCAACATTTCACCTGGCCCACTTACTGCACGGAATGATGGCGTTACGGTGGTCCTCGTCTGTTTGCCAGATCTGGGCCATAAGCAAGACAGAGCACTGCCAAGGTGGGCCAAATTAGGGGTCTTGCATGTGGACCACTTGAGGCTCATATCTGTTTTGTTTTGGCCACAGGGGACCACTAGAGCCCTATCGGTGCTGGAAGTGTCCAACGTCTTGATATACCATTATAATGCAGACGTGGACAAATTTGTGGGTATCCTTTGACAAAAACAAAAAAAATACAACTATCTCTGAAATAACTTGAAGCTGATGAAGGTTTAATGGCATCCCTTGTTTATATATTGACCACAAATTACACACTGCTTAAGATTATTGATTCAGTTGAATATTTTATATAATCAAAGTAAATGGCATGTACAAGCAATGGTACCCTTAATTTTTTGTGGCACCAAATTTTACAGCAATCACTGCCAATAACTGATCTCTGTACTTCATAAGGAGATGTGTGCATCTGCCAGCAAGTAGTTTAACCCACTCTTCCTGCGCAAATTGCTCAAGCTGTCTCATGTTTGCTGGGTGGTGTCTTCACACTGCATTTTTCAGATGTTCCCTTAGATGTTCATTCGGATTAAGATCTGGGCTCATAGTCCAATCTGTTTTCTCAGGCATTCTTGACTGCCTTTAGCTGTATGATTTGGGTCATTATCTTGTTGGGGCACCCATCACCTGCAACTGAGGCCAAGCTTTCTGACACCAGGCAGTATAGCCCCTTTTCCACTAGTGCCTACTTAGCCCGACTCGCCCCGACTTCACTCGGTTTCACTTCAGGATGTCTTGGTAGTCTTGAGACTTCATTATGCCCTGCACAGATTCAAGATTTCCCCATGCCAGATGCAGCAAAGCAACCCCCCTCCATGTTTTACAGTAGGTATGGTGTTCTTTTCTTTAAAAAGCTTCTTTTTTTTCCTTCTGAAAACAGAGCTGATTTGACTGGCCAAAAAGCTCCAGTTTTGTCTCCTCAGTCCAAAGGACATTCTCCCAGAAACTTTGGGGCTTGTCATAATGCATTTTGGCTGGCTTTGTTAAAATGTTTTTCTGTCAGTAGTGGAGCCCGCCTGGTCTTCTTCCTTAGAACTCATTATCGTTCAAAATGTGATGGATGGTGCGATCAGAAAGTGGCCAATCTACAATGTACTTTTTAATGATATTGGCAACTGTGGTCACAGGAACATGAAGCTGCTTGGAGATAGTTTTATAGCCTTTACCTTTAACATGGTTGTCTATAGTCTTCTTTGTGAGTTCCTCAGACAGTTCTCTCCTTTGTTTTCTCTGGTCCATGTTTAGTGTGGTGCACACTGATGCAAAACTACCCTTTAAATAGGTTGAATGGCTGAATTGTTTGCATGATTGGTGGCAGTGATTGCTGCAAAAGGTCAAAAATATTAGATTCAAGGGTACCATCTTTTTTTGTTTATTGATTCACTTGAATATTTTATATAATTAATCAAAAGCTAAGTCTTGATTTGTGTTAATCCTATTTTTTTTTTTTTTTTTTCAAATTCCCTGCCGGTCAGAGGCCAACGGGGTTGAAGACCGAAGGGGAATTATGTTATGGGTCTGTCCATCCATCCATCTGTCTCACTTTTGTGAAATAAACTCCTCCTACAGTTTTATTCTGATTGTTTTGAAACTTGGTATCATGGTTTCATGTACACTGATGATGCGCATATTGCAATTTGTTTCTGATCGGATGATTTTTGCAGGAATTGTAGCCCCTGACTTATGACCTCCTATTTCACCTCACTTCATAGACAGTAACTCCCTTGTGAAATCAACTACAGTTTTTGTGCCAAATATTTTTAAACTTGGTGCCATGGTTTTATATGCGGCGTGGTGGTGTAGTGGTTAGCACTGCAGCAGCACAGCAACTCACCCTTGGCCGGGGGATCCTGGGTTCGATCCCAGCCCCCGACCAACAGTGATCTGTGTGGAGTTTGCATGTTCTCCCCGTGTCTGCGTGGGTTTACTCCCGGATTTCTCTGATTTCCTCCCACATGCCAAAAACCTGCAAGTTAGGTTAATTGGCATCAAACTGGGGATTCTAAATTGTCCTTAGGTATGACTGTGAGAGTGAACGATTGTCTGTCTCTCTGTGTTGGCCCTGCGATGGACTGGCGATCTGTCCAGGGTGTACCCTGCCTCTCACCCAAAGATGCTGGGATAGGCTCCAGCCCCCCTGCAACCCGAAAAGGATTAAGCGGAAGAAGATGGATGAATGATGCACCTATTGCAATTTGACTCTCATCGGATGAACCCTGAGGCCAGAGGTCAGATTTTTCTCTAAATCTTCTAAACACAATAACTACTGAAAGAAATGATGTAGGCTTTTCAAATCCATACAGTGGTCGTATCTAATACACATCTTGGATGACTTACATGCTGAACTAACAATGGGTTTGGGGTCAAGGGGTCAAAGGTCAAATATTCCAGTTGCACTATGGTAAATGCTAAATTTACTATTACTATAAAACGAGTAAAGCTAGGGCCACCAAACCTGGTGCATAGGTTCACTCTGAGACCGTGACCTCTGACTACAGGTTTGGGGCCAAAAGGTCAAGGCTGACACTCCCAGTGTCCTATTGCTATAGAAAATATAATTGGCTCTGCCACAGTAATTATATTGAAAAGTTGAAAACTGCTGTCAGTAAGTATAGAGATCTTCAAAGAAAACACAGACGCAGGATATTGCACTTGCCTCAGAGTGCTCTTGGGTTTTTTTGTTTTGTTTTTTTGTGAAAGGGTACCAGCAGATTTGTCCATGTCTGTACACCATTAATGGTTGTCTAGTGTTCCAAGGCCTGCTGTGGATCTCACCTGTCTTTTTTCCCATGAACCTTTGGTGACACCTGAACACCACGATGATCCCCACCGCATCTATAATCTGACAGGTCCCGAACACAAAGGGGAACAGAAACAGAGGCCCAATGGTTTCTGGGGGGAAGGCTAGCTTCAGTATGGTGATGCACAGCTGGACGTTCTGGCAGCCTGTTTCCATAGCAACTGTCCTCTGCTCCCTAAAGGGTGGACAGAATTATTCATAAGTCATGGACACATACAGAAAGATCTGTGACTCTTCAATCCCTGATATGTGCTGCTGCAGGCCATCCTAGTATCCACCAGAGACTAAAGCAGAGTAACTTACGCTGGGCTGAGCTTCAAGAGTGCTGAGATGATGTAGCCAAGGGCATAGCCTATGAAGGGCATGAGCAGGGCAACGGTTGTGAGTTTAGGAGAAAGCACATTTAGGATGGAGCCGCCGATTCCAACAGTGGTCATGATGGTAATCACCACTATAGAAGCCATAAATATAGAGAGGCCCACCTGGGAAAGAACAGGGAGGCAAATTAATTGAACTAGAGAGTTGGCTTTAAAGGAAAAGAAGCTATAATGCCCTTTTTGTCCAGTCAGATGCCACCTACATCCTTTATGCACTGTGCTTCCTTTGGTGCTAGTGCTTCAACACTAATCAGCAGATCCTGACATCTATACTGTAGGTCAGGGGTGTCCAACCATGTGCCATGGAGAGCCAAGACCCTGCAGGTTTTACCTCCAACCAGTGTCTTCAACAGCAGATTTCAGTGAACTTCTTCCCACTGATTGCTGATAAGTGAAAACACCTGCTGAAGAGACTGGGTAGAAGAGAAAACCTGCAGGGTCTTGGCTCTCCATGGCACATGGTTGGACACCCCTGCTGTAGGTTCTTAGTATTGCTGCATGGTAAAATCATCTTCATTGTACAAAATGCCAATGTGAAAACACCATTTCCTCTGTGCACCAACCTTTGAGATGATCTTAGAGTACTGCGGCCTGTAGTGGTTGATGATGATGCCGACGCTGCAGGGCACGAGGATCATGACCAGAGATATGATGATGTCCACATAAGGCACAGCGCTCTGCAGGTTGGAGAACCCCTGACAGTAGAGGTAGAGCAGCAGAGGCATCATGCCCAGAGCCAGCAGTGTGGAGCAGGTAGTCATCACAATGCTGAGGGAACAAATACAGATACGTAGATGTTATTCACTTCTTCGGCTGCTCCCTGTAGGGGTCTCCACAGCGGATTATCTGCCTCCATCTCACCCTATCCCTTGCATCTTCCTCTATAATACCAACCCTCTCCATGTCCTCCTTTACTACATCATGAATCTTCTCTGTGGTTTTCCTTTTTTCCTTCTACCTGGCAGCTCCGTCTTCAACATCCTTTATCCAGTATATCCACTATCCCTCCTCTGCACATGTCCAAACCACCTCAGCCTTCCCTCTCTTACTTTGTCTCCAAACTGCTCAACCTGAGTTGTCCCTCTGATATACTCATATCTAATCTTGTCCCTCCTAGTCATTCCCGATGAGAATTGTAGCCTCTTCAACTCTGCCACCTCTAGCACTGCGTCCTGTGTTTTCGTCAGCGCCATGGTCTCCAAACCATACATCATAGCAGGTCTCACTATTGCCTTGTAGATCTTCCCTTTCACTCTAGCTGCTATCCTGTCACAAATCAACCCTGACAATCCTCTCCACCCACTCCACTATACTGAATTGCTACGTTTATCCTGTGATGTGTGGAAGTGAATCTTGGTCAATAATATCTGACATGAAAAAGCATTTGGAGAGTGTGAAGAAATGTTTCTTAACGTGAATGTTGAGGATTCCTTGGATAGATAAAGTGAGTAATGATGAGGTGCTATGAAGAGCTGTAACTGACAAGAAGCTAATCTGTGAGAGAAGAACCAAAGAGATGAGATTTTTGAGACGTGCTGAGAAAGGATGGCTTAGAAATTTGGCATTGACTGGAAAGTTTGATGGGAAAAGAAGCAGAGGAAGGAATGTTGCTGTGGATGGCTAGTCTAAATGAGTGGTTAAGTGAGAGAGGTGTAAAATGTTGGAAAGTGGAACTGATTGAGATGGCTAAGGACAGAGAGTTGTGGCAGTCCATGATCGCCCACATCTTAGGGTATGGCACCTAGAGAGAGAGAGAGAGAGAGAGAGAGAGAGAGAGAGAGGTGCCAAAAAGAACATTTATGACAATAAAGTCACAAATTAAGAAAAAAAAAGATCAGATTTATGAAGAAAAAAATAATCTACCACCTAACAAGCCAGTTTATACCAACTGGTCTGTTTTGCCTTCATTTTGTCTCATACTTTTTTTGCATCTCTATGCTGATGTTGAAGTAATGCCCCTTTATCTTGACTTATTGCTGAGAAATCAGTATGGATGTGAGTTTATATGTAAAGTAATTGTGACCAAGGGGACAGGCGGTGACCCCCATTTGGTGATATCCAAACAGGGGTTTGAACGGACAATCTCCTGCATCAGAGTCCAGGAGCCTCATGTACAAAGAGTACTTACGCACAAAAACAGGGCGTACGTCCTTTTCCACAGAAAATTTCAGATGTATCAAGAATGAAATGACTGGAAATATGCGCAGCCCCACACTAACTTCATGGCTGGCGTATGTATGTTTCTACTGTTATTAGTCCATTGGCGACACTTGGAGGTGATGTTGGGAGACTGATAATGATGTGAAAATTATTGTATACACCAGAGACACATGATGAACAAACATCCAAGTGTGTGCAATTAGATGAGTGGATATAAAAACAAGTGCAAAGAAGTGCAGAAAATGCCTCTAACAACAATGGCGTTAGCATTATTAGAGGATATTGCAAATCGTGCAGTGAGAAGAGAAGGTATTTAGAGACAGAAGATTTTCTGGCTCAGGATGATAACTGGCCTGTCAGCCGATTTAGGTTTCCACGGGCAGTCCTTGTGGAACTGTGCTTAGAGCTATGGACTCTTGGAACGCGACATGGTGAGAAGCCATGTGCTGCCTGTCCCGGTGCAGGTGCTGACAACTCTGGGGTTCCTGGCTACAGGGGCATTCCAGAAGGAGCTGAGAGACTGACTGGGAATTTCCCAGTCAACCCTGAGCTGAGCTATGCCAGCTGTGTGGGATGGCATTATCCGGCTGTCACCCAGGTACATCATATTCCCATACAATGCAGTTGAACAGGCCAGCATCAAAGTGCAATTTGCAGCAAGAGCCGGTTTTCCTAATGATTCTAATGAGCAGCATTGTTGGGAACAAACTACTACAAGCTGGCACTGTGCAGATGGGTGGCTTCTTGGTGAGTAAATTCATGTAATTGTCCTAAATGGGTGGCGGCGCAGTGGTTAGCACTGCAGCAGCACAGCAACTCATCCTTGGCCATGGGATCCCTGGTTCGATCCCAGCCCCTGACCAACAGTGATCTGTGTGGAGTTTGCATATTCTCCCCGTGTCTGCTTGGGTTTACTCCGGGAGTTCTCTGGTTTCCTCCCACGGGCCAAAAACATGCAGGTTAGGTTAATTGGAGACTCTAAAGTGGCCCTAGGTGTGAATGTGTGTGTGAATGGTAAAGGGATCGCACCGTACCGTGGCTGCTTCATCCATCCAGGTGGATGCCCTCAATTTCCCCTCTGGGGATCAATAAAGTATACAAAATCAAAAAAATCAAATGAATAACCCACCTCATGCGCAACGCTCCTGTGCACCCCCAAATATCACCCTGTCTTCAAGGCTTCATTACAAGTCAGTGGTTGGAGTAAGTGATTCCTTTTTTGCTGATTAAACTACAGTTTCACAGCATTCTACCAAGCCCCCAATTGTCTCTGTGTGTACAGTAGTTATGTCAGTGAACACATGCGTAAAGTTTGAAATGCAACAGTGTCACCCTTTCCCCGGCACACTTTATTCATTTACAGTAGTAGTGTGTGTAATCTATGTAAGTTGTATATAACTATCAAGGATGAGAGTTGCATTTTGGACATAAAATATGTACTTGTGGAGTCTAATATGATCTGCTTTCAACTGACAGGTGACCGTGGCTACCCACTAAATAGGTTCATATTGTCTTCTTTTTCATGACTGTTTTCAACCAGCTGATCCATTGGCTGGTCACAAATCACAGTGATCAGCTGACGCTTCTGAGGACGACTGCAGACATCAGTGGAAACATGTCAGGGTTAAATAAACATCTCCTTATCCTTGTCTGAATAAAGGAAAAAAGTAAACTAATCTTAAAGGGCTGTGAGCAGCCTATTGAATTACCTGTATCCGGTGCTAATGCCGGAGGATGGCGTGTCAAACAAAATGTTTTTACGTGCCTCTACTTCTTTCAAGAGTGCCTCCAACTCAGTCTGTGAATTTCCATTAAATCCATTATTTTTGATCGTGGATACAGGAGAATCAAACGTGCAGTGCTTGTGTATATCTATTTGCATGTAATTGCATATTCAAATGGAGACGTGTCAAGGGAGGAGTCTAGTATTTTCTCACATGTGTTCAGTTTCAAGTAGATTGGGATGTACAAAGGAAATGTGCTTGGATTCCTGCGTATGCACTGTTTCATACACCTGGATTCATTTATTCATTTATTTATTTATTTTTTGCTTTTGCGTTTTCTTGAGTTAAACTTGCGTCATCTTTCAGTAGGAAATCCACGCAAGTCTTTGTACATGAGGCCCCAGCACGCTGTGTCACCAAGAGGGTCATCCCACGTGACAAACCAAGCAGGAATGCTTTTATTGACTCTGCTGCATAATGATAGACTTTGGAATACATAAGCTGAACCTGCAGTATGTGATATAATGCTTTGTACTTTATTCTGTTTATTCAGTTTTATTAACTTTGTTAAAGCTCAAGGCTGGTCTGTAGGTCATAACTGCTGATCAGATAAGATTCTCAGACATCAGCCAGAGCTGCAACTTGTATATGATATGTGTAATAATAATATATAACATATAATTCTATAGAAATAATTTGTCTTACCCAGGCGTGGATAAAAGTGGCTTAGTAGCTGGATAAAAGTGGATAAAAGTAGCTTTAGTAGGTCTAAAAAGTTACTTGAGTGTTGAGTAACATTTTTACTTTCATCAGTTTGTGAGGTTTTTCTCTAAAATGTAACCTTTGTAAACCAATGACTTTTTTCTCATAAATGTGTGACTTTTTGAGTCAGGGCAAACACTGATTTGTTAAAATAAAGAAACAAAGGCTGTAGCACAAGACCGGGACTAAACTGACAATGGAATACTGAGACACAGAAAACAAAACCTTGGCACCGTGAGCCTAACAACTGAAAGTAACACTGAGGGGAAAATGCAAACAAAAGTGCTGCAGGAGGGCAGGAAAATAAAACTCAAAATATTAACAGGAGTCAGGCATGAGGAGCACACGGGGAGAACAGTTTCCATGATTTTTCTCTTAAATGTGTTAACCCAAGAAGAATGAAATATAAACTATCCACAGATGCTTTCTAATATAATTCAAGTGTATAAAACAATCTAGTAGTGGAAGTATATAAATTATTCATTTCTAAAAGCAGCTGAGCTCTTTTATAACAGAATGGTCGTAACATGGAGGTCTAATAATATTGGGATGTTTTGTGATTTGAACATTTCCTAATCTGCCCCCCAAAAAAGCTCCATTTCAACTTGAAGACTACCCAAGTACCAATCATTCCAGATTACATGTTTTGTGCACACGTATATACCTGAGGTTCATGTCGCCGTGCACAGCCAGAGTCAGAACGTTGGAGAGAAGTCCTCCGGGACAGCAGCCACAGATCAGAATCACCACAGCTGTTATACCAGTCAGATGGAAACCCTGCAACATGATTTTTTTTTTTTAAAGATTACATATACCGATACAGAGTACTGCCGACACCATTCACAACGTGCAATAGTGGTATGGGTATAGGGGCAATTACAGTGATTATAGCCAGGAAATGCAATATACAAACCCCAGTTCCAATGAAGTTGGGACATTGTGTAAAATGTAAATAAAAACTGAATACAATGACTTGCAAATCCTTTTCAAACTATATTTAATTGAATACACTACAAAGAGAAGATACTTAATGTTCAAACTGATAAACTTTATTGCTTTTTTTCCAAATATTCACTCATTTTGAATGTGATGCCTGCAACACGTTCCAAAAAAGCTGGGACAGGGACATGTTTACCACTGTGCTACATCCCCTTTCCTTTTAACAATGCTCAGTAAGTATTTAGGAACTGAGGACACTAATTGCTGAAGCTTTGCAGGTGGAATTCTATCCCATTCTTTTTTGATGAACGACTTCAGTTGCTCATCATTCTGGGGTATCAGTTGGCATATTTTGTGCTTCATAATGCACCACCAATTTTCAGTGGGAGACAGGTCTGGACTGCAGGCAGACCAGTCTAGTGCCTGCACTCGTTTACTACAAAGTCACACTGTTGTAACACGTACAAAATGTGGTTTGTTGGCATTGTCTTGCTGAAATAATCAGGGACATCCCTGAAAAAGATGTGGCTTGGATGGCAGCTTATGTAACCTGTATGTGCCCTTCAGCATTAATGGTCCATTCACAGATGTCCAAGTTACCCATGCCATGGGCACTAACACACCCCCATACCATCACAGATGCTGGCTTTTGAACTTTGTGCTGATAATAATCTGGATGTTCCTTTTCCTCTTTAACCTGGAGGACATGATTTCCAAAAACAATTTGAACTGTGCACTCATCAGACAACAGCACACTTTTCCACTTTGTGTCAGTCCATCTCAGATGAGTTCAGGCCCAGAGCAACCAGCAGTGTTTCTGGGTGTTGTTGATATATGGCTTTCACTTTGCGTGGTAGAGTTTTAACTTGCACTTGTAGATGTAGTGACGAACTGTGTGAACTGACAATAGTTTTTCAAAGTATTCCTGAGCCCACGTGGTAATATCCTTTGCAGAATGTCATTTTTAATGTAGTGCCACCTGAGGTATCAAAGGTCACGGCCATTCAGTGTTGGTTTTCACACTTGCCACTTACATGCAGAAATTCATCCAGATTCTCTGACTTTTGATGATATTATGGACTGTATGATGAAATCCCTAAATTCCTTGCACTTGCATGTGGAGAAATATTGTCATTAAACTGTTGGACTATTTGCTCACACAGTTGTTCACAAAGTGGTGAACCTCGCCCCATTCTTGTTTGTGAACAACTGAACCTTTCGGGGATTCTCCTTTTATACCCAATCATGACACTCACCTGTTTCCAATTAACCTGTTCACCTGTGCAATGTTACAAAAATGTGTTTTTTGAGCATTCCTCAGCTTTCCCAGTCTTTTCTTGTCTTTGTAGTGTATTCAAATGAATATACTGTAGGTTGAAAAGGATCTACAAATCATTGTATTCTGTTTTTATTTACATTTTACACAATGTCCCAACTTCATTAGAATTGGGGTGTTATAAAAATCAAAAAGAATGCAGGGATACAAGTGAGGGACTTCTCACATGGATTTAAAAAAGCCTCTTCTATCAATATATAGTGGATGTAAAAAGTACACATCCCTGTTAACTACCAAGTGTTTGTGATGTAAAAAAAAATTAAACCAAGATAAATAATTTCCAAACTCCAGGTCATGACCTTGACACATGACTGTCTCAGTAGTTAACGGTGATGCTCAAAAATTAAACCCACAAGCAGGCTAGCCAAAATGAATTAAAAAAAAACAAAAACAGTCATCATCACAGACCACAAAAGACCCACGGACTGTGAAGGAGTTGACCTGCCACCCTTTAATGAGCTCGCCACGTGAATCAACCCTGCCCGTGCAACCCTTCCTAGATGTTACCGTCTCCATGCAGAGAAACAACCTCAGTGTGCCCACTGAAGGTGAGGTTTTTCTAATCACACACTTTGTTTTTATGTTGCTGTGTTCTGTTCACTTTAAACCCCTGGTTAATGAGTCAAAAAGGTCAGGGGCTACTGTGCTACAGTGTTGATTTTTTATCTGCTATCTGCGTCACTGTTAACAAACCTGCAAAAAAAAAAAAAAAAACATTAAAAAGAGAAGCTCAAATAAATCTAAAAACAACACAAGTGGTGTTAAAAGATGTTTACAAGTCTTATACAATATAAGCTGTTAGAGTGTATCCTCATCATACCCACTCAACCTTTAATGAGCCACACCAACCTTTGCTAAGCAAAATGCTGTGAGGGGCATGACACCATATTGGGACAGAATTGCAATGCCCACCCCTTTAGGTTTCATCATGTGACCCTGGAAAGAAAAGGGGTACAGAAATAATCTCATATGATCATATATATTTTACTTATAAACACACAGAGAGCTCATTAACTGACGGACTTGCAGTCACCTTGATCTTAGACACCTCCATGCTACAGCCCAGTGAAACCATGGTGATGAATAAGACAACTATCAAAATGATGTTGATGGCTTTGTTGATGGCTGCTGGCAGGACAGCAGGAGTGGAAACAGAACTGATGTTGACCGGGAAGCTTTCGTTTAGCCAGAAATCTGCATCAGATGTCAGATCGTCCGTGAAGTCCATGGTGGTGTTGAATTGGGAGCAGCTCTAACCTGAGCGGAGACAAAGTGAATCACAGTCACAGTGTGAAAGTTATTGATCCAGATACAGATGAAAGAGAAGTAAAAATATTGAATATAAATAGTGTGTAAGTAAAGTAAAAATTGTGTGCATTCTAAATATCAACAGTATTAACATGAATAGCTATGGATAGACTTACAGAAGTAGTGAAAACAATATAAAGCATTACACAGCTGAATAACGATTGCTCCAAAAGTCCCGCTGCATTATGGTTGCAGCATAAATATTACAGAGTGTGTGTATACTGTCTATTAAGAGCGAAGATAGTTGTGTGATAAACAAGTCTACTGTAGAAGCATGCTCAAATAACGAGGCTGAGTTTAAGTCATAAACCAGCTTTATTTGACAGAACGCAGCTTCTAGCATTCTCAAAGCAGGAAAGAGGAAGAATTATCCTTCAACACCCTTTTATACATTTCCAGCATCAGAATTCAAGTCACATGGTGTCTTCAGTCAACATACAGTTACAAAGCATCCCTTTGAAGCTTCACCATTGTCTCTCATTTCCTGATGAACCGGAATACCCTCCGGGGCGTCTTCTGTGGGACAAAGAGACAAATCTCACACTTCCTTGTTACCTCCTGTAGATTCGAGTCCTCAGTCCTTGCAGACGTGACACCCCACAATACACATTCAGTCTTGTCTCTGTGGCAGCGTGAGCCCACAATGTGTGTCGGCCACACTACCCCCCCCCCCCCAAACGTCTAGTAAGGCAAAATCTAAATGGCATAACAAAAAGAGAAACACAAAGCATTCCATACATCACTAATCAATCCACCAACTGCCTAGGTTTTAATCTTCTGCCGAATCTGCTGCAACCTGGCTTGGCTGCACCTGCAACATCTCTCTGCACCTGTGGATTAAAGCTGTTAGCACCTCTCTGTGAAGACTTTGAAGAATGTCTCCTCGGTGGCCTGCCCCGGCGGGGGGGCCTCACGAGCTGCACCTCCTCGTCAGCCAGAACAAAAGCGGGTTTGAGCCTGTTAATGCCAATCAGCTCCCTTCTGCCCCCTAAATCTAGCAGAAAATGCTTCTGCCCGGTCTCCAGCACTCGAAACGGTCCGTCGTAAAACGGCCGCAAACTTGGATGCTGGGTGTCATGTTTAACAAAAACAAACTCTGCATTTTTTAAAGCCTTGGGCACAAAAACGCGTGGGAAACTGTGATGGGCTGGGCCAGGAAGCGTGTTTGCTCCTGAGCCGCTCTGCCACGGCTGAGCGGGGGGGCCATTAGGTGCGGGATTATCAGGAAGAAATTCCCCGGGCAAACGGAGCGGTTGAGCGAAAACTAATTCAGCCGGGGAAGCGTGCAAATCTTCCTTAGGTGCAGAACGCAACCCTAATAAAACCCATGGAAGTTTGTCTACCCAATTTGTATCCGTTAGCGACGCTCTGAGGGCTGCTTTCAATGACCTGTGAAAGCGTTCGCATAAACCATTAGCCTGGGGGTTATACGCGGTGGTGCGATGAATCTTCACCCCCAAGCTGCGGGCCATCGATGACCATAGCTCGGAAATAAATTGGGGACCCCTGTCGGACGTTATGTCTGACGGTACACCAAAACGCGCAACCCATGCTGCTAAAAATGCTCGCGCAACTTCTTCCGCTGTGGTTGATGTCAGAGGAATCGCCTCTGGCCAGCGCGTGGTGCGGTCTACCATCGTCAAAAGATGTGTGTGCCCGTGTGATAACGGAAGCGGGCCGACCAGGTCAATATGCACATGATCAAAACGCTTAGCGGGGATGTGGAAAGGTTCTAACGGGGCCTTAGTGTGTCTGTGTATTTTAGCTCGCTGACACGCTACGCAGGCTACTGCCCATTCCTTGACCTGTTTGCGCAACCCGGGCCAAACAAATTTCTCCCCCAACAATTTGATCGATGCGCGCACCCCCGGGTGCGCGAGAGAATGGACCAAATCAAAAACACGGCGACGCCACGCGGTTGGCACCACAGGGCGGGGCCGCCCCGTGGAGACATCGCAGATTAGCGGGGGTAAACCATTTTGTTGCACCCTGTGCTCCAGCCTTAACCCTGTTGGTCCAGACTGGAGCGCGCGCACGTCCGCGTCGTTAACCTGCTCCGCAGCCATGGCTGCATTATCTAACCCAACACAGACCGGGGCTGCGCGCGCTCCCGCGTCGCTGCCTGGGCCCGCGGCCATGGCTACAGAGTCTGCCCCTATGGGGCTTGGCGGTGCTACTGCACGCGAGAGGCAGTCTGCTACAACATTGTGTTTACCCGCGACATGCTGAATATCAGTAGTAAACTCCGATATTGCGGCTAGTTGCCTTTGTTGCCGGCCTGACCAGGGTTCTGAAATTTTGGCCATCGCAAACGTTAGCGGTTTATGATCCACAAAAGCGGTGAAACGTCGCCCCTCTAACCAGAACTGAAAATGACGGATGGCCAAGTGTAGGGCCAAAAGCTCCCTGTCAAACGCGCTGTATTTCCGTTCACTATCGCGCAAGGTCCTGCTGAAAAACGCGAGGGGTTGCCAGGTACCTGCCACAAACTGTTCAACTACCGCCCCCACCGCTACATCGGAAGCGTCAGTGGTGAGCGCCATGCGGGCCGTTGGAACTGGGTGCGCTAACAAAACTGCGTTTGCCAGGGCTGATTTGACCTGGGCAAAAGCGCGCTCCCGCTCCGGAGACCATTCAACTTTATTTGCGGGCTTTTGTTTTTTTAACGCGGCGTACAATGGCTGCATGAGTCGTGCTGCACTTGGGAGGAAACGGTTGTAAAAATTAACCATCCCTAGAAACTCCTGAAGTGCCTTGACCGTTTGAGGTTGCAGAAAATCCGTTATGGCACGCACTTTATTTGGAAGAGGAACTGCTCCCTCTGCCGAAACGCGATGTCCCAAAAAAATCAATCTGCGCCACCCCAAACTGGCACTTCGCTGGGTTAACTATTAACCCGTGCTCTGCCAACCTCTGGAAAACTGCTGTGAGGTGTTTTTCATGTTCGCCGTCGGACGCGCTGGCTACCAAAATATCGTCCAAATAAACGAACACGAAAGGCAGGTCGCGTAAAACTGCATCCATCATGCGTTGGAAAGTCTGCGTGGCCCCCTTGAGGCCAAAAGGCATGCGCAAGAACTCAAAAAGGCCAAAAGGCGTTATGACCGCTGTTTTGGGTACATCCTGCGCGCGCACTGGCACCTGGTGATAGCCGCGCACCAAGTCTATTTTAGAAAAAATGCGCGCCCCCGCCAAATGAACACAAAAATCCTGAATGTGCGGAATCGGGTAGCGGTCATGAGCTGAAACATTGTTCAACCTGCGGAAATCGCCGCAAGGTCACCACGAGCCGTCAGCTTTTGGGACCATGTGTAACGGCGAAGCCCAAGAGCTCTTGGAACATCTAACAATGCCCAGTTTTTCCAGATTAGTGAACTCCTCGCGCGCGATGGCCAGTTTAGCTGGGTCCAAGCGCCGAGCCTTTGCAAAAATGGGAGGGCCTGTGGTTGTTATGAAATGTTCTACCCCATGTTTGGCCACCATTGCTAAAAACGTGGGGAATGTGAGTGCTGGAAACTGAGCAAGCAGAGTGTGAAACTTACCACCCGCAGCTGAGACGCTGGCATGTGCAGTTGGCGGGGCCACCCGAGCTGTGCAGGGAATAGAATGAAAGGACAGTGCATTAATCAGACGTCTATTAGCAAGGTCAACCAATAAACCATGTGAGCACAAAAAATCAGCCCCTAACATGTTGAAACTGACTGCTGCTACAATAAATGTCCACTCAAATGAATGGCCCTGTAAGGACAGAAGCATGGTCCTCTCACCAAACGTTTTAATCGTGGAGCCGTTCGCTGCTGACACCGACACCCAGGGGGCTTTAGAAGGCGACAGCCGTTCCGCGTAGGTGGGTGTGACGAAGCTCAGCTGAGAGCCCGTGTCCACGAGGAAATGTTTCCCCGAGCATGCATCCATCAGGTAAAGCAGCCTGTTCTCTTTGCCGAGGGTCGCAGCTGCTACCGGCCCTCGGTCTTGGCGTTTCCCTGGTGCTTAAAATTGCACGGTGGGACGCACCTGTGCGCTCTCTCTGCAAAACGGCGGTGGTAGAAGCACGAGCCGGTCTCCGCTCCGCGTCGTCTGACTCCTGTCGCCGCCGTCGTTGGTGCGTCTGGCGCCGCGGCCGCTGGACCCGCACTGTCTCCGGACGCCGTTCCCGGACTGGCCGCCGCGGCCGAGACCGCGTTCCGCTTGTGGGCGTCGACCAACTTCTGCGCCTCCTTGCTCAACCCATGGTAGTCTCGCTTGGCCAATCGGGGTGACTCTGCCAGGGCCACTCTCACTGCTGGTGGTAGGGTTCGAAGGAAAAGGTGGGCGAAAATGAATTCGCCATCTTCAGAGGCTTTGAGCTGCAGCATCTTCACCATCAGGTCCGCAGGTCTATCGTTTTCTGCCTCCGTCAGCGCCAGGAGCCCCTCTGCTCGTTGTTGGACTGAGGGGGTGAAATGGCTGATCAGCGCGTCTTTCAATGCGCTGTACTTGTCGCTGTCTGGTGGATGATTAACCAGATCCTCCACTCTCTGGACCGTGTCGCTGTCCAGCTTCGCTACCACGTGGTAGAATCTTGTGTCGTCGTTGGAGATTCTCCGGAGGTTGAACTGCGCCTCGATTGCGCTAAACCATGAGCGCGGGCTGTGCTGCCAGAAATCGGGCAGCTGGATCGTGGAGGCGGCCATCAGGCTGGCTTCCACCGAGCCCCGCTCGGGAGAATTCAGTTTGTTCATTCTCCGTCGTAGGTCACCAGTGTAGAAGCATGCTCAAATAATGAGGCTGAGTTTAAGTCATAAACCAGCTTTATTTGACAGAACACAGCTTCTAGCATTCTCAAAGCAGGAAAGAGGAAGAATTATCCTTCAACACTCTTTTATACATTTCCAGCATCAGAATTCAAGTCACATGGTGTCTTCAGTCAACATACAGTTACAAAGCATCCCTTTGAAGCTTCACCATTGTCTCTCATTTCCTGATGAACCGGAATACCCTCCGGGGCGTCTTCTGTGGGACAAAGAGACAAATCTCACACTTCCTTGTTACCTCCTGTAGATTCCAGTCCTCAGTCCTTGCAGACGTGACACCCCACAATACACATTCAGTCTTGTCTCTGTGGCAGCGTGAGCCCACAATGTGTGTCGGCCACACTACTACAATTGTAGAGTTGTAGAGTCTTAACTGTAGAATTATCATAGAATAAAAGTAAGAAACCCAAATGACATTTAAAGAGTTGATAATGATTACAGTTGATTCTGTTGAAAAATGGTGTGAACATGATGTATATGGTGATGGTAAACAATTGATGAATTGTGAACACTATCATACACTGACACCACAAATGCTTAGTTAGTTAAGCAGAGTTTAGGCCCTGACCTGAAATGCCCCCAGAGCAGAAAGGGCACTCATATAATAATTTTGCATTGTGGTGACCCACCACAATCTACATGGACATTCAGCCTTCACATTCAGCCAGCCTGCACCAAGCAGACGACAATTTGCATACGGACAGAGAGCCCCTAGGAGACAATCAGAACAATGACTATTGTTATACATCCCGGGATTAAGGAGAAGAAGTCTGGTGCCAGTTAATCACGCAATTGATATGTATTGACTGATATGTATATCAATATGCAAATGTGCCATGCATTCTCTCTTGTCTGTATAAAAGAGCTGACTCTACATGCCTGCACACACAGGACGCACACACACACACACACACAGCACAGACACACAGCATAACACAGCGCTCAGTGCTACAGTGTGTCTCATGATGTTGGAGGAATAAAACTCTGCAACCTCTCAGTTCGTCGTACTTCGCCTGAACTTATTTTTACCTCCACAGCATCTTTCTAAAAATTTTGTTGATGTATTTTTAATATTTGTTTTCATGAAAATACTGTCCAGTACACCTTTAAATAGTGTTCCATTTTTGGTCAGATTCATAGAAGAGTTGCCTTTCCTTCATTCTGCATACCATATACTATGTCGAAGTCATTTCTATATCATTCTTTAATATACTGTATTAATGAAAGTTTAAGTCTGTTTTGTGGATCACATGATCATTACAGCTGGATGTTGTCCAGAATACCACAGAAAAGATGGGGAACAAAAAGGAAAAACAAGGAAAATGACAGGAAGAGCCTACAAACTTTTATCCTCCCAACAGCTTAGTCTACCACGAAAACACATTTTCAAGGGGTTCAGACATGTGCTAAGAGGTAAATGTCACAAATTGGTGCGTGTACTTGCAAATGTTGAAATATGATGGGAAAAGCTGCAAATTCATTTGAAAAAAGTTTGTATCACAAAAGTGGAAAATAGGAATAAAGTACTACATTTATTAAAACTCTAAATTGCACTGTGCTGTGCACTAAGGCAATAAGCACATTCATATAACAACAAACTAACCAGCATCAATAATAAGTAGTTTTTTTGTAAATTTTTATCTGTTTTCTTGGAAATTACAACTTTTTCATGTAAATTTGTAACTATTCTTGTGAATGTATTACTTTTTTCTCTGAAATATGTTTTTCTTTATTTCTTTTTCCTCATGAATTTATAACCTTTTTTTCTTGTGATTTGGGATTTGCGCATGGTAAATTTATGACTTTTTAAGTGTAAATTGGCATCACTTACTGTATGTTTTTGCACCATGATACTGGCAAATGTGAATTTAATTTACATTTGCAGTTTGCTTCTGCTAAATAAATACACTAGACTGTTACCCAAAAGGAAAAGAGGAAAAAATTGATGGAAATGAAAAAATAGGCCTAAACTGATCGCGTTAATATGAATGTAAATAAATGATGAATTGATTTAGAACCCTGTGAGATGTAAAAAGAAAAAAAAAAGGAAAAATGAAATGTGAAATGGCCAGAAGACAATATGTTGGACTGATGAAAAAGCATGTATGAAAAAAGAAATGATTCCAGCATCGGGCAGATTCGTCTCTGTAAAGGACGCATGAATTACGCCATGTACAAGGTTATCCTGGAAGAAAACTTGCTTCCTTCTGTTCTGGCAATGTTCCCCAACTCTGAAGATTGGTTTTTCCAGCAGGACAATGCTCCATGTCACACAGCTAGGTCGATCAAAGTGTTGATGAAGAACCACCAGACAAAGACTCTGTCATGGCCAGCCCCATCTCCAGACCTATATTGAAAACCTCGGGAATGTGATCAAGAGGAAGATGGATGGTCACAAGCCATCAAACAAAGCTGAGCTACTTGAATTTTTTTGCCAGGAGTGGCATAAAGTCACCCATCAGCAATGTGAAATACTGGTGGAGAGCATGCCAAGACATATGAAAGCTGTGATTGAAAGTCAGGGTTGTTCCGTCAAATGCAATTAGATGGTAAACTGTCAATAATACACTTCAATAGCAGAAGTCTTAACAAAAACTTTCCACAGATTCAGGACTATTTAAAACAGCTACACAGAAAATTCACAGCTATTGCAGTCTCTGAAACTTGGCTTAACAAAGAACAGGCTCCCCTGATGGCAATAGAGGGATATCAGATGTTTTATATTAACAGAACTCAAAAAAAGGGTGGTGGTGTTGCACTGTATATTGATGACCTGTACAGGTGTAAGCTTGTAAATGAAATGTCCTCAGCACTACCAGGGATTTTGGAATGTGTTACTGTTGAGATTGACCTAGACAAAACAAAAAATCTAATCATAAGCTGCATATATAGAACGCCGGGAACTTGCATTGAGACATTCAGAGATAAATTAGTCGAGCTGTACAATAATATTACTAGTAAGAAAATGGTAGCAATTTGTGGAGATTTCAATATTGACTTACTGAATCCTCATCAACAAAATGTAGTTAGAGAGTTCATGAACTCTATGTACAGCATGAGTCTATATCCCACAATAACACATCCCAGTAGAATCACAGTTCACTCTGCTACACTTATTGACAACCTGTTTGTCAATGTTTTCGATAAGAAAATAGAAAGTGGATTATTGATAAATGATATAAGTGACCACTTGCCAACCTTTGCACTTATCCATGGCCACACGGGGCCCAACGCAGAAAAAACTTCAAAATCGTTCAGACACAAATCACCAAATGCAATCAGTTCTCTTAAAGAGGACTTGCTGAAGCAAGACTGGACAGAAGTCTATGTATCAGATGTAAATGAAGCCTATGACACATTTATAAACATTGTAACCACTCTTTATGAAAAAAACTGCCCATTAGTAATAAAAAAGCTTAAACACAAATTTGCTAATAAGCCATGGTTAACCAAAGGACTACAAAAGGCGTGTAAAAAGAAAAAATTATTATATAAAGCTTTCCTAAAGAAAAGAACAAAAGAAGCAGAGCAGCGGTATAAAACATACAAAAATAAGTTAACATATATAATAAGATGTAGTAAAAGAGACTATTACAGTAAAGAACTGGAGAAAAACAGAGACAATATTAAAAATACATGGACAATACTCAACAGTATCCTTGGAAATAAAAGCAGAAATACAAGCTACCCAACTAATATTCCAAAAAATAATAAAACGACTCAGAGTGTGAATATCGCTTCACCTGCAGATGAATTTAATAATTTTTTTGTTAACATTGGACCTAAACTGGCCCGAGAAATACACACTACGGTGCCAACAGGTGATACAATATGCAATAACACTGCTGTAAAAGACTCCATCTTCATAAAGAACACAGACGAAAGAGAGGTCATTGAAATTGTTAAATCGTTCAAAAGTAAAACATCTACTGACTGTGATGGTATCGACATGCTACTAGTCAAAACTGTTATCGAATGCATAGTAAAACCACTGACGTATATCTGCAACCTGTCTCTCCAATCAGGTATATTTCCCAATGCAATGAAAATAGCTAAAGTAATTCCAATATACAAGACGGGCGATAGAGGGGAACTCTCAAACTATAGACCAATTTCACTATTACCACAATTTTCCAAGATACTTGAAAAAATATTCTATGAGAGAATTGACAACTTCATACTGAAGAATGATTTATTATGTGAGCAGCAATATGGGTTCAGACACAAGAGGACAACTGCATATGCCCTAATGGAATTTACAGAAAAAATATCAACAGCCATTGAAAATAAAGAGTATTCAGTTGGAGTATTCCTAGATCTTAAAAAAGCATTTGATACAGTAGATCATAATTTTTTATTAAAGAAACTACAAAATTCTGGTATTAGAGGTGTAGCACTGTCCTGGTTAAGTAGTTACTTAAAGAATAGATATCAGTATGTATGTGTTAGCAACAAAAACTCAGAGTTGCTGAAGGTCACCTGTGGAGTCCCACAGGGTTCAGTTTTGGGACCATTATTATTCAATATGTATATAAACGATATATGTAAAGTCTCAGAAAAAATGGACTTAATATTGTTTGCCGATGACACTAATCTGCTATGCAGTGGAAACAATTTGGAACAACTTCTGGATACACTCGGGAAGGAATTAGGAAAGCTTAAACTGTGGTTTGATTCAAACAAATTAACGCTCAATTTAAGTAAGACAAAATTTATAGTCTTTAACAACCATCACAACAATCCAGTACCCAAACTCAGTGTAAATGGTGTAGAGATTGAAAGGGTATCTGAAACCAAATTCCTTGGAGTAATAATTGATAACAAACTGTGTTGGAAGTCACATATTAATTATATTAAAGGTAAAGTCTCCAAATCAATTGCAATATTACACAGAGTGAAATATTTGCTGAATCAACCCACACTATACACCTTGTATCATTCATTAATACTCCCATACATGACATATTGTAATGAAGTATGAGGAAATACATATAAAACAAACATATATCCAGTCTTTATGCTTCAAAAGAGAGCTATTAGAATAATAAACAAAGCAGCTTACAGGGAACCAACAAACCCACTTTTTCTTAAACAAAAAACTCTCAAGTTGAAAGATCTGGTTGACTTTAAAACCGCAATAATAATGTTCAAAGTGAAGAATTTATCACTGCCTGCAAATATCCAAAAGTTGTTCCAAACAAGGGAGAAACGATATCACTTCAGAGGAACATGTATATTTCAAAAGCCTACAGTGAGAACAACCACCAAGCAACACTGTATTTCAGTGCAAGGAGTCAGATTATGGAACGATTTTGGACCTGAATTAAAATCATGTACAACGCTTGGACAATTTAAACAAAAACTAAAGGAAGAAATACTCCAAACATATTTACAAGACGACATGTAAACTCACATAAGGATTGACATTTCCAGCCTGTGTTGTGTTGTAGCTTAGTTTTTTTTTTTTTTTTTTTTTTCTCTCTCTGTGACATTCTGTCTTAGATTTGTCTCGAATAGTAACTGCTTAACTTAGCTTAGTTTTCTTTTTTTTTTTTTTTTTCTCTCAGTCACACTTTGTCTTAGCTTTGTTCTAAATTGTAATCACTCTTGTCTTGTTTACTCTTTTTTCTTTGAATTCTTGGATGGAATATGGGTGGGCAATATAAGCTGTGGCTTCAGCCATCACCCATTTCGGATAACTCACGTGGAATTGTTTAGTAGAAGGAGTCTTTGTCTAATTTGACCTTGTTGTTATATTATACAGTTTCTTCAACCTGTACTGTATTATCCGAAATAAATTCATTCATTCATTCATTCATTCATTCATTCAAATATTGATTTCTCAACTCTTTCTAAGTTAAAATATTATTATTGCATTGTTAAAAATGAATATGAACTTGTTTTCTTTGCATTACTTGAGGTCTGAAAACACTGCATCTGTGGGGGTATCGTGTGGGACTTTTCCACCCAGAGAAGAAGGAAACTGGGAAAGGGGGGAACAATTGACTGAAAGAGGAGGTGTCACACGGGACAGTAAGGACTACACTATGCACCCCCTGGGGAGAGGAGCAAATGCCGGAGCCGCTGGAAGAAGAAGGGTGTGAGAGCACCACCGGCGTTATGTCATGTTAATGTGGCTTTGTTCTAAGCACAATGTATGATGGTCGGCAGTTCTGGGTCTCAATGCATGGTATTAAAGATATAAAAGAGGAATGCACAGACACCCCGGAGCTCTTTTACTGTACTGTATAAGATAAGATAAGATAAGATAAGATAAGATAAGCCTTTATTAGTCCCACAATGGGGAAATTCCAGGATTGCAACAGCACAGGGACAGCAACACTCAGAGCAACAATCAGAAGACAAGAAAAAACAAGAGCAGCGAGTATACATATGTACATGTAAATATATAAATATATAAACACACAGTGCGGAGCATTGTAGCTAGATGGAATAAATATATAAATATATAAACACACACAGTGCGGAGCATAGTCGCTATGTTGGAGATGGAATAAAGTTTCCATGTAGTCCAGCTCGTTGCCTCGCCTATCTCCTTTCTCCACATTGTTGACCCTAAGACGTGCCATGGAAAGCGAGCCAAGAACTGCCCAGGAGACTGCCTGGAGGGATGGCACCAGCGCCGCATGCGTGGTCTTAGTCCAGCTCCAAGACTTCTGGCTTCACAACCCGACCGCATGGTTCATGCACATAGAAGCACAGTTTGCACTCCGTGGGATAACAACGGATGATACCAAGTATTACTACGTGGTCACTGCGCTGGATGGGCGCGTCATGCAACAGGTGACGAGCCTGCTCCAGGAGCTGCTGGCCCAAGGAAAATATGAAGCATTCAAGAGGATGCTTCTCCAGTGCTATACCCTTTCTGACAGTGAGAGGGCAGAGAGATTCCTAACGCGTTTGGAGTTAGGGGACAGATCAGCAGTGGAGCTCATGGAGAGCATGTTGGCACTGAGGGGGAAGGACGACGAATTTTTCCTGTTCTCCCACTTGTTCCTCAGGACCCTACAAGCTACAGCGAGGGCAATCCTGGCCAACTCGCCGCGGCTGGTTGCTAAGGACTAATGCGCCCTGGCGCAGGAAGTGGACCACATCATTTTGGCAACCAGAACTCTCAGCGTGCAGACAGTGGCACTGGCATCTATGAGGGACTCCAGCAAGGTCGAGAAGCCATTGGTGGTAGCCGGGACGGACACCAGGAGACGAAGGAATGGGGCGATCTGTTTTTCTCATTGCCGTTTCGGCTCAAATGCCCAACACTGCCTGTTGCTATGCTAATTCAAGAAGTCTAGAAGATGGCATGTTCGGAATTCAGTGGCAGCTGCAACCAATGGCAACAGGAACAGACTGCATTATGTCACGGACACACGTTCGGGGAGACAGTTTTTGGTGGACTCCGGCTCCCAGAAGAGCCTCATCCTGCCGGTCAATGCAGACAGGGTGGCAGGACGCAGTGGTCCCAAGCTCACAGCCACCAACGGATCCACCATCAGGACATTTGGCGAGTGGACACTGACAATATGCTTTCATGGATGCAACTTTCAGTGGAACTTTGTGGTAGCTGCATGTTCCGGCCCCATTTTAGGTGCAGATCTTTTATGTGCTTATAGGTTGTTAGTCGATGTTGCTAATAGAAGATTAGTGTATGCTGTCTCTTTTACCTCACTGCCCTGTACAGCTTGGAGAGCTGGGTCGACAACACTGGCTGTTTGAGCTCCAGGGGGTAAGTACCAACATTTGCTCACATAGTTCCCAGCACTCACGGTCCCTAAGTTTTCAGCTATGGTAACAAAACGCGGGGTTGAACACTTCATAACAACAAAAGGCCTGCCGGTGTTCACACGACCTCGGTGTTTGAACGCAGCTAAACTGGCCAGCGCGCGAGAGGAGTTTGCCAACTTAGAGCAGCTGGGCATTATCAGGCGCTCCAACAGCCCGTGGGCATCCCCGCTACATATGGTGCCTTAAGCCGACGGGTCGTGGTGACTGTGCGGCGATTTCTGGCTCTTGAATAACGCCATGGAACACGATCGTTATCCCATTCCGCATATCCAGGATTTTTCCGTGGACCTGGCCGGGACATGTGTTTTTTCGAAAGTGGATCTGGTCCGCGGTTACCACCAGGTCCCAGTGCACGTGGAAGACGTTCCAAAAACAGTGGTAATAATTCCTATCGGCGTTTTCGAGTTTTTACGCATGCTGTTTGGATTAAAAGGCGCGGTGCAGCATTTCCAGAGGATGATGGACACAGTGCTTCGCAACTTGTCCTTCGTTATTGTCTATTTAGACGACATTCTGGTAGCTAGCGCGTCCGAGGAGGAGCACATCGCCCATCTCAAGATGGTTTTCAAGAGGTTGGAGGCACACGGGCTGATAGTTGACCCAGCGAAGTGCCAGTTCAGTGAGCCAGATATTGATTTTTTTGGGGGGCCACCGCATTTCGCCGGAGGGCGCGATTCCATTACCGGATAAGATATGCGCTATGTTGGACTTTCCGCGTCCGCAGACCATGAGAGCACTACAGGAGTTTTTGGGAATGGTTAATTTTTATAACCATTTCTTCTCCAGGCAGCCCAGCTGATGCAGCCGTTGTATGCCGCGCTTAAAAAAAAGAAGCCCGTGGAAGGCATCAACTGGGCTCCCAAGCGAGTCCAGGCTTTTACTAACACCAAACAGTGCTTGCAGATGCCACGTTGTTAGCCCACTCAGATCTGTCTGCACAGATAGCACTCACTACAGACGCATCTGATGTTGCCATAGGGGCAGTGGTGGAGCAGTATGTCTCAGGTTTGTGGCAGCCGCTCACATTTTTCAGCCAAACTTTGCACAACAACAAATGCAAATTGCAGCACATTCAAGAGAGAATTGCTGGCTCTCCACCTGGTATTTCCAGTTTTGTTTAGAGGGGCACGAGTTCACCACATTCGTGGACCATAAGCTGCTGATGTATGCAATGGCCAAGGTCTCGGAACCGCGGTTGGCCCGGCAGCAACGGCATTTAGCCGCGGTTTCGGAGTTTACTACCGACATTCAACACGTCGCCAGTAAGCTCAAAGCCGTGGCCGATTGTCACATGCGTTAGTCTCCCCGGTCTACATGGGAATAGATTTCCCTGCGATGGCCACGGAGCAGGCTGGGGATGCGGACATTTGCGTACTCCAGTCTGCGCACTCCGGTCTGCGCCTACTGAGTTAAGGCTGGAGAGCAGGGTGGTGCAAGAAGGGTGCCCTCCCTTGCTCTGCGACGTCTCCACCGGCCGCCCGCGCCCGGTGGTTCTGAGCTCTTGGCGCAGTTGCATTTTTGAGTTTATTGAACATGTTCTGACAGGAACACAGCGGTACATGTGATGACTCCACTCATGTTACTGTGACGGGAATAAACTGGATAAATAAGCTGTGGGGGCATTTATGATATCTTACACACGTTGACCTTCAGTGGCGGGGGCTTCAAAAAAACTAAAGCTGCATCTGAACATTAATTTCAGCTGAGGGGCAGTTTGTCTGTGGTTCCTCTACGGGGCCTGTGTGGTCCCTAACCCTACGGCGTTGGCGTAGGCCGACAGCAGACTGACTACCTGTCTGGTCTCCAGGGTCAGCCTAGCCTCAGTCAGCCAGTCCTCCACCACCCGCCGGGCCTCTCCTCTCAGCTGGTTCACCAGTTTGGCGGCCAGCTCCAAGTCTCCGTGCTCCAAGCAGTAGCTGGCGTACGACAGCAGCTTGAAGGGGTCCAGGTCCTCGCCACTGAGCTGCGCCGGAGGAGCTTCCTGTTTCTCCTCGAACAGCAGGATGGCCTGCAGGTAGGACAGGAAGTACTGGTAGAGGGAGTTGTGGGACTCGTCGATCAGAGCCACCCGCCGCGCCACCGAGTGGAGGGAGTTGAAGCGGGCTCTCAGGGACGCCTCGCCGTAGACACCTCGCTGCAGAGACTCCTCCGGGAGCGCATCGGCCAGAGCCGAGGCAAAGTCGTCGTGGCCGCAGCTGTCCTTCACGGCCTGAGCGGCAGCCTCCAAAGGTGCGGTAGGGGCGTCGGCCTCAGCAGTCCTCAGAGTGAAGCTGAGGGCCTCCACAGAGAGCCACAGCTGGTGGGCCCGCCGCGCCTCCTCCTCCGCCACCACGTGACTGTCGATGGCCTCCTCCACCCCCTTCAGCCGTGCGTAGGCCGAGTTCATGTCCAGGGTGAAGTTGTCCAGATGTTCTTGGGTCAGCTGATGGTACCGGGTCTCCTGTTCTAGAAGTTTACTGCTCAGCTCCTGCTCAGCCTGGGCTCTGAGCTCCTGCTCCTGGACTTTGAGGACTTCCCTGAGGTGGTCAACGTGGGCGGCGGCCTGACGGCGGAGCTGAGTCCTCATCTCTGCCTCCATGACCTCCCTCAGCTCACACAGCTTCTTCTCCGTCTCCAGCCGGCCCTCCTCTCTGACCCTCTGTAGGCTGGAGCTGACCGACTTCTCCAGCTGTTTCTGGTCCTCCAGTTTCTGCGCCTGCACCGCTGCCTCGATGTGGATCCGCTCCCTCACTCTCTGCTCGGCCAGTTCACGGTTCAGCTGGTCGATACGGCGGTGGGCATGGGCGATCAGGGCGTTCAGGTCATCTGGAGACAGTTTACCAGTGAGACCCTTCCAGTTGGCCTGGATCTCTGGGGTCAGGCTGCTGACTTCCTTCTGGAACTGGACTTTGGCATCATGGACCAGTTCACTGTACTGGGAGACGATCCTGGCTTCGGACTCTGCAGACTGGACCTTAGAGGTGCTGGCTCCCTTCCTGTTCACTCTTTATACTGCGGACTTCTCACACAACACAACACACTGCCATCTACAGAAGTTCTCTGATGACTCTGCGATCGTTGGCCTCATCTCCAATGGAGATGAAGCTGAGTACAGAGGGCTTATCCAGGACTTCGTGGACTGGTGCCATCGGAACTGCCTCCAGATCAACGCGAGGAAAACTAAGGAGCTGGTGGTGGACTGCCGCAGGCATGGGCAGCCCCTCACAGTACCAGTAAATATACAGGGAACAGACATCGAGATGGTGACATCCTATAAGTACCTGGGTATTCATCTGAACAATAAACTAGACTGGTCACACAATACTGATGCACTCTACAAGAAGGGACAGCGCAGGCTGTTCCTGCTGAGGAGACTCAGGTCTTTTGGTGTACAAGGGGCGCTGCTGAAGTCATTCTATGACACGGTGGTGGCATCAGCCATCACTTTTGGAGTGGTCTGCTGGGGCAGTGGCATTACTGCAGCCGATAGGAAGAGACTGAACAAACTGATTAAGAAAGCTAGCTCTGTCCTGGGGCAGCGCCTTGATCCGATGGAGGAGATAGGAGAGAGAAGGACGGTGGCTAAACTGTCATCTCTGCTGGAGTCCGAGTTCCACCCTATGCAGGACATACTGAATGCACTGAGGAGCTCATTTAGCAGCAGACTACATCATCCCAGGTGCACAACCGAGAGGTTTCGTAGGTCCTTCCTACCAACGGCTGTCAGACTGTACAACCTAAGCAGGGCTGCTCGCAGAGATAGCAAAAAGACGTAACAAACTAATAGTTTTTTGAATGCAAAAGATGCAATAGACTTACACAATGGTCCTCTCCGGCATACAACTAGGAACATACCGGTCGCTATGGAGGGTGAGAATATGTATGGGCACATAATCATACCATGTAGGATAACTAAGTAGACGGTTATGCTGTTTCATTCCATCTAGCAACAATGCTCTGCACTGTGTGTGTTTATATATTTGCATATTTATTCCATCTAGCTACAATGCTCCGTACTGTGGGTGTTTATATATTTATATATCTACATATTATTCCATCTAGCTACATTGCTCCGCACTGTGTGTGTTTATATACTTGCATATTTATTCCACCTAGCTGCAATGCTCCGTACTGTGGGTGTTTATATATTTACATATTTATTCCATCTAGCTACAATGCTCTGCACTGTGTGTTCATATATTCATATATTTATTCCATCCAGCTACAATGCTCTGCACTGTGTGTCTGTGTGTGTGTGTATATATATATATTTTATAGTAATACGTACATATGTTTATTAGCTGCTCTTGCTTGCTTGTTTTTTTTTCTTGCCTTCTGATTGTTGCTCTGAGTGTTGCTATCCCTGTGCTGTTGCAATCCTGGAATTTCCCCGTTGTGGGACTAATAAAGGCTTATCTTATCTTATCTTATCTTATCTTATCTTAGAGACAACACTGTCCAGGTCCACCACCATCTGATGCAGGTTCTCCTCTGCTGCCAACACCAGGGGGCGCACCGCTGGTGTCTTCACCGATTTAGATGACTCTATGACAGACCGCAGACTGTCCAGAGACTCATTGGCTTTAACCAGAGCAGCCCTGGCCTCATTAACAGCACTGTTTCTATCAGCCAGAGCAGCTTCTAGATCTTTCCACTGCGCTGATTTCTCTTGGGGAGGACTCTCCGCCTCCATAGCCTCCTTCAGTTTGTGTATGTGTAGTGTGATGGCCTGCAGAGCTGCCTCCTGAGCCCCGATGGCCTGCAGCGTGGCTTTGGCTGAGCTGGACAGGGACTCTTCTAGGCTGGACGACACCACCGTTAAAACCTGCTGCTCCTCCTGGTCCTGCTGAGCCAGTCTGGCCACCACTTCTTCTTCTGGACGTTCTCTCAGAGGTTCTACAGCTGCTGCTGATGGATGTTTGTGTTCTTCACACTCTTTACACTCCTCTGTGACTGCTGGTGCTGCCCGAGAGTCACACGGAGCAGGGACTGATTGAACCTCACTGATGGCAGAGATAATCTGAGTGGCTTCAGCTGAGGCCTCTTCCATGGTCTGCTCTGCAGGGACAAGACTGGACTCTTTGGCTGGACTCTCTGCTGTCTCCTTCTTCTTCTCTGTCTTTATTTTGGATGTCTTCACTTGTCTGTCCATCATGGATGGAGGCTGGGGCATTGGTCTCTTGCTGGGGACACCCACATCAGGGGATGGCGGTCCCAGAGCCAGACCCAGGAGCCAGTCTGAGTAGGGGACATTCTTCTCCACTGCTGTTCTGAACTTAGGGTCCCACTTAGCGTAGACGACCGTCCCTCCAATAGTCCCCCCAACTGTCAACAGGCCCGCTGCTACCAGCTTAGATGCTCCACTGCCATTTCCTGCTGTGTAGTGTCTACAGGTCTGTATGTTGGTCAGTGGGATTCTACCACAGCTCTTCCTGACTGTAGTCGGTCCACTCCCTTTCGCATCCGGGAGTGCATGCTTTGGTGAAGCTAGGGGGGGCAAAATTCGTCTGGCCACGCTTGCGCAGGGACATGAAAGAGTGGGCTGCAGCTTGCGTCGTGTGCCAGCGGGCCAAAGTGCAAAAGCACACCAGAGCCCCCCTCGAGCCGTTCCAAATCCCGTCCAGGAGGTTTGACCACATCCACATGGATTTGGTGGGACCCCTCCCGCCGTCGCAAGGTTTTGCGCACCTTTTAACAATCGTGGACCACACCACACGCTGGCCTGAAGTGGTCCCGCTGGCTTCTACCACATCTGCAGAAGTGGCTCATGCTTTTTTGTCGGCTTGGGTGGCACGGTGCGGATCCCTGTCGGACATCACTTCTGACAGGGGTCCACAATTTGTGCCGGAACTCTGGTCTGCGATGGCCCAGAGTCTGGGGGTCAAAATTCACCGCACTACTGCATACAACCCCCAGGCTAAGGGGTTATGCAAGCGTTTTCATAGGTCACTTAAAGCAGTGCTCAGAGCTTCGCTCAGGGATGCAAATTGAGTTGACCACCTGCCTTGGGTTCTTTTAGGGTTGCGCTCCGCACCTAAGGAGGATTTGGCAGCCTCCTTGGCAGAACTCGTTTTTTCTCAGCTGCTATGGATCCCCAGAGAGTTTTTACTGGAAAACCCCACATCTGAGGCTGATCCGCCCGCCCAATTTTTGCACAGTACGGAGGCTTTTAACGTACCGGGCCCGGCTCAGCCCACCGTTGTTTTCCCTGCACCTTCATCCCAAAAAGCTTGCAGAATGCCAGTTTTGTTTTTGTCAAACATGATGCACACCTGACCCCGCTGTGTCCACCGTACGATGGACCATTCAGGGTGTTGGAACCTGGGGCGAAGCATTTTGTGTTAGACTTGGGGGGACATAGGGAGACCATCTGCATCGACAGGCTGAAGCCTGCTTTTGTGTTGGCAGATGAGCAGGTGGTGTTGGCCCTAGCTTCCCGGTGTGGACGGCCACCGTTAGTGGCTCCACGGTTTGGTGATCCCTCAGCAGGGGCCTGCACTCACGAAGATGATGTGTTTTCTCCCCTCCCTTTTTCCCTCCACAGACTGACATGTCCTCCTGTACACCCCGCCAGCAGGGCTGTTCGACTGGATCGGCGACCCCCCGCTACAGCCGCTATGGGCACCGACTCAAGCCCAAAAAGATGGGGGGGGGGGGGGGGGTCGTGCCCTTTGTGGGCGTTGGGGGGGCTGTGTGGGGGCATGGTGTGGGACTTCTCCACCCAGAGAAGAAGGCAGCTGGGGAAGGGGGGAACAATGGACCGAAAGACGTGTCACCGGGGGGTGTCAGACAGGACAGTAAGGACTATGTGCCCCCCGGGGAGAGGAGTAAATGCCGGAGCTGCTGGAAGAAGAAGGGTGTGAGAGCAGCGCTGGCATTATGTTATGTTAATGTGCCACACAGGCTTTGTTCTAAACACAATGTATGATGATTGGAAGTTCCGGGTCTCAGTGCATGGTATTAAAGATATAAAAGAGGAATGCACAGAGACCTGGGAGCTCTTTTACTGCACTGTATGTTGGAGATGGAATAAAATTTCTGTGTCGGCCAGCTCGTTGCCTCGCCTGTCTTCTTTCTCCACACATCATTATTTTGATCATTTGTCATGTTCAGCAAATAAATGCCCAAAGTAAATGCTCAGAGTCAAAAATCCTGTTTTAGCTTAATTACATCCATTTCTAGAGTAGGACAGAGCATGTAATAATACCAGTTAATTACAGGTTCACTTGGAGTAGACAAACTTGAAGGAGGCATCATGGGACATGAGTTAAAAAACAAACAAAAAAAAACCCCCAAAACTTTTGTCAAATTGGCTTCAGCCTAATGGATGAAGTGTTCATTACTGCCATCTGGTGTTGCTGGTAATCACCTGCAATTTCTACATAGTCCACCTATAAGGTGAAAGTCATCAACTAGATGATCACCAACACTGTGTTAAAGGCTTGTATTTACATCAGTAACCCCTTAAGACCTAAGGGTATCTTGAGTTGTTCCTCACCTAACCAGACATACCCAAGTTAAATCTATTATAATTCTGCATGTCTAAGGTCTAGGTACATGCATAATCTTGGCTCTACAGATAGGCAAGCCCTCACAGACTTTTCCCTACTAGCACAGTATAATTTACTATGACTGAGAAAGTTGTGATAAACCAAAGCAGAAATAAGAATTTTTTTTACACTCATCTAATTCTTTTTTAATTTCAGTGTTTAAAATGCCATCACAACAGTAAATCTATAGATAAATCTAGATCTATAGAGATGCCACTGAATCAATTAGGCAACTGCATTACATACATTACATTTCATTATTATTTTACATTGTTTAAAAAAATTAAATGATGTAAAACAAGATCAACAACATATGTCATACATCTTTGAAAAGCTCACAAGATGTAGATCAATGTCAAATTGATGTTTTAATATGTAGTACCACTGTTAACCCACCAGATGGCAACAAAAGACAGTGTCTGAATTTACACTTTTTGGACCCCCCGGAGGGGGTATAATCATCCTATTTTTATTAGGCTTATGCAGTAGACATTCTAGAGTACCGTAAAACGGGGCTATAAGGGATGGCGGGGTAATAAGGGACACTTTTCTGGGAAATGTTTTAAATGTAATTCTGCTTTTTTTATTTTGCATTTTTCCTGTGGGAATCCACGGCTGGATTGTGGGCTGGATTCCCACAGGAAAAATGCAAAATAAAAAAAGCAGAATTACATTTAAAACATTTCCCAGAAAAGTGTCCCTTATTACCCCGCCGTCCCTTATAGCCCCGTTTTACGGTACTATTTCTATCTATCTCTGATTGCATGCAACTTAGCATAATAGTTGTGATTTTACATTACTTTCCGCATGTAATCTCACAAAAGTTTGTGTGCTTATCCCCCGTTTATCATCATCATCATCATAGCAGTCTGTCGGGGGCGACAATGACTGTTTCATTTAGGTCTGATCAGATTCCTCCACGCAGCTCTGTCCTTCGCCCTCCGCTGCCAGGAACTCCTGACCCTTGTTAACCCGGGCAACATCCAAGCCAATATGAGTTGCTTTCTGACTGACCATTTCATGAAACTGCTTGCAAAGTTTTTGAGTACCACTAGCTTTTGCTAGACTAGTGGCACATTCTTGGCAGATAGAGGTATTATCAGTGGCAAGGACAGGCCAAGACAAACTGACTCCAGTATCTGTTGCAGTGACTGACCAGATGATAGGTTTGTTTATCTCTGCTCTTTGTGTAGTGCATGTCACAATGCACCAACTGGCAAAAGTCCACCACAGACCTTGCAACAGATGTGCTTATCTGCCAGGATGTCCAGTCTCACCCTGTGTAACTGGGAGTGGTCCACCACAGACCTGTGACAGATATTGCTTTTAGTTCTGCCAGGATGCCCAATTTATCCTCCACACCTTTGGAAGGGCAGGGTTGCTGGTTGAGTCGCCGATGGCCCGACCCATGAGACAGGTAGTACCAGTTTTCATGGTTATCCGGTAGCAAGCAAACCAATGCCTGACCTGACATAAAGATATCAGTTATCAGTGTTTTAAAGAGTGTGCCTTACCACAGTATTCTTTGTCATAACTGTGTTCATTAGAAAGTATGACGTAAGGTGACACTCTGCTAAAAATTGATTTATTTTTTTTTCTGGTTAACATGTCTATAACATGTTTTTTATGACTTACAAGACATCAAGAGCAAAATTGCTTACATGTCTTATATATATATACATATATATATATATATATATATATATATATATATATATATACTGTATATATATATATATATATTTTTTTTTTTTTTTTTTTTTTGCTGTGAAGTTTCACTTAAGCTCCTCCCCCTGCAAAAAGGCGAGTGGAGACAGAACGTTTTTGGTGACGTAACTATTCATGGTGCTGGTATGTGGGTAATGTTGAGCCAATCAGGACTCTGGCTTAACTGACATTATCCTCCAAGCTAGTTAGCATTTTTTAACAAACTGCTTTGAAAACTTGACCCAAATTAAGACGGGTTTTTCCATTAAATTGCTTTTAAGGACCGATGCAGTTTCAGTAATTATCCTGGGCCATCGTCGGCCTCCGTCGGTCTATGATGACCATGGAAGAGAATCCTAAACGTCTACTCTGCTGGAACAGCACCGCCTGTGGCTGAACAGGCTGATGCGCGAATGACAGTCCCTGTCACACAGGTCACACTTGTGGGTGGTCTCCGTGCTGCTGGGTCTGTGGCGGTTCTTCCTGCGGGTCCTTTTTTCATCTGCTGCAGCAGTCAGTCTCTCTTCACCCGCCTTGAGCTGTCTGGTCAGGGTGCCTCTCCATTTGGAGCGGTCCGTTGCAAGGTCCTCCCAGCGCTCTGTGTTGATATCCAGGGCCTTCATGTCTCTCTTGCAGACGTCTCTAAAGCGCAGATGTGGGCGGCCAACGTCTCTCCTGCCAGTTGCCAGTTCTCCATAGAGGACGCCTTTGGGGATTCTGCCATCCTCCATACGGTGAACGTGGCCTAGCCAGCGGAGCCTGCGCTGCCTGAGTAGAGTGAACATGGAGGGAAGGCCGGCGCGGGACAGAACTTCTGTGTTGGGCACTTTGTCCTGCCAGGATATGTCCAGGATGTGGCGAATGCAGCGCAAGTGGAAGGAGTTCAGTCTCTTTTCCTGCCGGGCGTATGTTGTCCACGTCTCACTCCCATAGAGCAGTGTGCTGATGACGCAGGCGTTGTACACTGCCATCTTCGTCTTGACAGAGAGGTTGGGATTCTCCCACACTCGTGTGGTGAGGCGAGCGAGTGTGAAGGCTGATTTTCCAATCCTCTTGTTGATCTCTGTATCAAGGGAGAGGTTGTTGCTGATCGTGGACCCCAGGTACGTGAACTGATTCACGACCTCCAGCTTGTAGTCATCAATGGTGATGGTTGGTGGTGCTTCCGTGCCTTGCGCCAAGACGTTAGTCTTCTTCAGGCTGATGGTAAGCCCGAAGTCCTTGCATGCCTGGGAGAAGCGGTCCATCAGGGTCTGAAGCTCCTGCTGTGTGTGGGTTGCGACTGCAGCGTCGTCTGCGAACAGCATGTCTCTGATTAGAGCCTCGCGTACTTTGGTTCTGGCTTTCAGGCGGGCAAGGTTGAAAAGCCTGCCGTCAGATCTTCTGTGCAGGTAGATTCCCTCTGTTGCTGTGCTGAAGGCATGCCTCAGGAGCATAGCAAAGAAAATCCCAAAGAGGGTTGGCGCAAGTACACAGCCCTGTTTCACTCCGCTGTGTATGTTGAATGGCTCTGAGACGTTGCCATCATGCTGCACTATCCCCTGCATGTTGGTGTGAAACGATTCGATGAGGCTTTGCAACTTTGGTGGGCATCCTATCTTTGGCAGGATCTTGAAAAGGCCCTCTCTGCTGACCAGATCGAACACTTTGGTGAGGTTGATGAAGGCGACGTACAGAGGCATGTTCTGTTCTCTGCATTTCTCCTGGAGTTGGCGGATGGAGAATATCATGTCTACCGTCGATCGCTCAGCGCGGAAGCCACACTGAGACTCGGGGTAGACACGTTCGGCAAGCTTCTGTAGACGAACGAGAACAACTCGTGCGTAGACTTTGCCAACAACGCTGAGGAGGGAAATGCCCCTGTAGTTGTTGCAGTCGCTTCTCTCCCCTTTGTTTTTGTAGAGGTTGATGATCTTGGCGTCCCTCATGTCCTGTGGTACGGCACCTTCCTTCCAGCACTGGCAGAGGACGTCATGCAATGGCAGCAGTAGGGCGGTCTTGCAGTGCTTGATCAGATCAGGGGTATGCCGTCGTTGCCGGGTGCCTTGCCAGCGGCCAAGCTATCAATGGCCTTACTGAGTTCGTCGATGGTTGGCTCGGTGTCAAGTTCGTCCATGGATGGCAGGCAGTCGATGGCATCAAGGGCTGACGGTGTCACGGTGTTCTGTCTAGAGTAGAGGTCGGAGTAGTGTTCCACCCATCTCTCCATCTGCTTGTTCTTCTCTGTGATCATCTCCCCAGTGGAAGATTTGAGGGGGGCCGTCTTGCTCTGAGCTGGACCAAGTGCTTTCTTGATGCCATCGTACATACCACGGATGTTCCCTGTTATGGCAGCGGTTTGAATGTCTTGGCTGAGCTGAGTCCAGTACTCGTTGGCACAGTGCCAAGCAGTCTGCTGAACTTTGCTTCTCGCAGCCCTGAGAATCTGGAGATTCTTCTCGTTTGGGTACTTCTTGTACTCAGCAAGTGCTGAGTGCTTGGCTTCAATGACGGGGGTCATCTCGGTCAACTTGGCATCAAACCAGTCCTGTGACTTCGAGGTCTTCCTCCCAAAGGTAGCCAAGGCTGTGCGGTAGATGGTGTTTCGCAGCTCTTCCCACTTCTGCTTTGCAGATTCTCCTCCTTTTGGTACACCAAGTTCCTTCTCAAAGGTGGAGGCAAACTGCTCAACAAGTTCTGGTTGGGCCATCTTGCTGGTGTCAATCCGTGCCTTTCCAGGTTGTCTAGCATGATGGAATTTCTTCAGCTGCAGCTTGACCTTGCAACACACCAATGAATGGTCTGTGTCGCAATCTGCACTCTGGAACGAACGGGTGATTAGCACGTTCTTCAGTGAGGTGCGCCTGGTCAGGATCAAGTCTAGCTGGTGCCAGTGCTTTGAGCGCGGATGTTGCCAGAAAACCTTGTGTTGGGGCTTGGTCTTGAAGAACGAGTTTGTGATGCACAGATGGTGATATGTGCAGAACTCGAGCAGCCGCTGTCCGTTGTCGTTCATTCTGCCCACGCCAAAAGGTCCAAGACAGGAGGGCCAGGAGTCGTGGTCAGCACCCACTCTGGCATTGAAGTCTCCAAGGAGAATGAGTTGTTCAGAGTTGGGGATGATCCTGACAGTTGTTGCGAGATTCTCGTAGAACTCGTCTTTTGCCTCTGGTGTGGCTGTCTGTGTTGGGGCATACACACTGACGAGGGTGACTGGGCCTTGAGTGGTGTTCAGGCGGAGGGTGAGGAGTCGTGCAGAGCCAGTGCTGCCCGGTTCCACCATCTTCAGCAAAGTGTTCTTCACTGCGAAGCCCACTCCGTGTTCCCTGTGTTCGTCACTGCCCTTTCCCTGCCAGTAGAACGTGTAGTCCTTCTCTCTCAGTGTGCCTGCATCAGCTAACCGTGTTTCCTGGAGAGTGGCGATATCCACTCCCAGTCTCTTCAGCTCATTATTGATGATGGCAGTCTTCCTGGTGTCGTTGATGTCCTTGAGGTTAGCAGCGAGTCCTGTCATCATAGTGCGGACGTTCCAAGTTCCCAGTTTTAGAGTTGGTCTCTTTTGTTTTATTGTCTTGCCTGGTGCGAAGGTTCTCAGCCTGCTGTTTGGATTTCTCCTTATCCCCATGCACCCAATGAGGAAAGCAAGCTGTGGCGGGACAACACCTTATTGGCTGGGGGCTGCCCAGCTTGAGGCGGGCGGTAGCTGTCCAGTGAGATCTGATGATCCCTCCCACCATCGGGAACAACCCCTGGCGCCACGCTCTACGCCAATTGAGCAGTGGCTTATAACCGGTAACTGTCATTCCCCGTGTTTTGTCTACGCCAAAGGCGAAGCTGGAGTGTCCTCTCCAGTGATCCGATGTTCTACCTTCCAGCGTTGGGCGTTGGTAGGATTCAAGCCTGGACAGGAAGATATGGAGGACAAGATGTTGCCCATGCAGCATGTCCCCCCTCTCCACGTCACTGATGAATCCAAAGGAACAGCAGGGCTGCTACAGTTTGGCACCAGCGCCGTTGCAGGAGCTGCCAGAACGATGTTGAGCACAACATAGAACTGCCTTAGGGGCTCCGACTCCGGATTTTTCCTCAGGGTTGACTCCCGAAGCCTTTCCCGTGACCGGGTATGCCGCAAGGCAGCAGAGGTTTGAAATCAGGGTTTACCTTCCCCTAGATGGGCTACCTTCCCAGGTTGACGAGCCACCATCTACCCGAAGCATCTGGTTTTAAGGCGGCAGAGATCCGCCCTCGCCCCTTCTCCTATTAGTAAAAGCAGTTCCGCCGGGCTTAGAGACTAAACCACACGGGCAGGCTAGGAGTTGGACTTAGTTGCCAGAGGCTTTTCGAGACGCACGCCATAAGGAGCATTTTATGAGCGCTGGAGGTAAGTCTTTTTATCACAGGATTTATTCTGATAATGTAGCGTCAGCTACTATTAGCCTTGTGGTATGTGGTTGGGCCTAGTAATCACCAATTCTGGCATTTGAAAGGGGGAGCGGGGGGAGTGAAAAGTTTTTGACATTAAACTAAGACAATAAAGGGGGGGGGGGTTGTAGAAAAAAGGGCATAAAATAACATTTTAGACAATGTAGATTTGTTTTTATAGAGGATTTATATCCACCAGAGTGCATCTTTAAATGATCTCCTGTTGCGTTGCTAACAGTACTAAAATTAAAAGCATAGCCTTGAATTTCACCACATTTAAAGGGCCTATATCATGCAAAATCGACTTTTTTGAGCTTTTAAGCATGTTATAATGTTAATTCCTCACCAAAAACACCCCCAAAGTGGTATTTTGCTCCATTCACGCATCTCTGAGTATTCCTCCTCAACCCTGCTCTCTGAGCTGCTGCTCCGCCCTGTCCCTGATAATGATTGGGTCCCCATGTTCATACGTATGAACGTGGGTGAGCCGCCCACTCCAGGAAGTGCCTGTGCTGCCAGCACCGCCCCCAGGCTAACGCACACACCCACTTTCTCCGCGTAGCTAACGGAGCGGTGATCGGCAAAACTCTTTCACTTCCTGTAAATGTCTTCGAGGTCGCTGTGGTATCTCGTGTACCTCAAATTCTCGATCGGACTCTGGGTCAAGAGTGTAAGGCTCCACAACATGCTCATCCATCTTTTCTAAAGTTTACTGTAGATGTTGTTTTCGTGGGCGGAACCCAGCGACATGCTGCAGCAGCCAGCTCAGGGGTTACGTCATGAAATGGGCGGCAGCCACAAGAAGGAGAGGCGGACCCTCAGAGATCAAGGCATCTTACTTCCGGGTTGGAAAAGTAGCTCACGAAAATAACTCATACTTCATAAGAAATTCATTCTCCAGTATACCAAAGGTAATAATACTATCACATACAGTACATGCATATAGTTTACTCTGAAAGGCTTAAAATAGCATGATATAGGCCCTTTAAGATTTTAAGTTGTGGAGCTTTAACAGCACCAGGGGAGGTAGAATAAAATTAATAAACCCAAATGAAATTTAAATAGTAGATAATGATTACTGTGTAGCGGGTTAATTCAACCCCCCACAACACACAGACAGAACACAGAGACAGTCAGCTCGCACTCCTGGGTTTTCCCGCTGCACGCTGCGTTTACAGCCGTGAAGTTAAAGTGTTCATGCATTTTGCCCTTACTGTGCTTCTTCTGAGCATCTTACATATGTAGATGTGCTTTGAGGTAAATCTCCACAAAAAGACTGGTCAAACACAGCGCTCGGCTAGAGCAAGTAACAGAACAGTGTAATGTGTATTAATGTCTGCAGGCAGACGCGTTTCGTCTGGCTCACCTCTGTGATGTTAATTGTTGCCTTTCATGCATTGTACTCATGCGTCCTGTCCTCACTGTGACCTAGGGACTGAGATCAATATGTCTCTCAAATGCAAATGTCTTATGCCTGTTCTGTTATCTCTTTGATCATACTAACTGCTGGGGTATGCCCTTGATGTATTGTTGTGGTCGAGTATATATGCTGCAACTCTGTAACGCAAACTCTCTCTCTCTCACTCTGATCCTGCAACTGGTAGACACACACACGTGTCCGCCTCCTCTCCTTCTCTGAGAGCCGTGGGCTCGCTCTCGGCGCTCATGCACGGCGCCGGGAGCGGAGCTTGTGATGGCGGTATGATAATAAAACTCTACTTAAAACCTCCAACAACGCCGCTTTATTTCATGCCGCCGCAACTGTAGATTATGTTGAAAAAATGGTGTAAACATGATGCATATGGTTATGGTAAATGTTTGATGAATTGTGAATACTATATTACATTGACCTGTACTATAAATGCTCAGTTAGTAGAGTAAAAGTTTTGGTCCTGACCTGAAATGCCCCCAAAGCAGACTGTTGTCCTCAAAAGACGAGCGAGAAAAAGAGACCGAGAGAGCGAGAGAGAGGACCAAAGAGCAGTTGGCTGTGGATCATGAGGAAGGATGAGGAGAAATGAGAATATTTGCATGAGTGAGCAGCTGTCTGTTTAGAAATATTGAACACATCAACATTTTCCTCATTAAACAGATTTCTAATGGAGCCACTGACTTGAGATTTTCACCAGATATATGCTGGCAAGGGTGGTACAACCAGTTATTAGGCTTAGGGGGCAATTACTTTTTCACATAAGGCCAGGTAGATTTGGATAGCTTTTTTCCCTTAATAAAAGAAATCATTTAAAAAGTGCATTTTGTATTGAGTCTACTTGGGGTATCTTTGTCTAATATTAAAATTTGTTTGATGATCTGAAACTTTTAAGTGTGACAAATATGGAACAGTACAAGAAATCAGGAAGGGGTAAATACTTTTTCACAGCACTGTATATAGCGGGGAAATTAACTATTGAAAACATCAAGATTTTTCTCATTAAACATATTTCTGATAGAGCCATTGACCTGAGATTTTCACCAGATATCAGTAACAACCCAAGTAATCCAAAAAAGGGCACATGCGCACGCAGCAACTGGCAGCGGGTGAAAAAAGTTTGACGTCTCTGTCTCTGTTTTTATGCACTTTAAGGTGTTTTAACGTAATTCTCTGTGCCGTTTTTGTCCTTGAATGTTTGTGGTGTGGCACATATGTTTGGTTCATATTTCCCACAAATGTATGGCTTATGTGGATTGGGGCTTCACGTCTGGAGGAACAAAGGGTCTGGATCGACGAGGGCCGACAGGAGATGTCGAGGAGGTGTGAAGTCGGACCCTTGTCTCAGAGAGGAGGCCCTGGGGGGATTCCCGGAACACCAGAGAATAAGAGACAATGGTGAATCTTCAGAGACTTGCATTGTGATTAAATGTTTGCAGAAGCACCATGTGACTTGAGTTCTTAATCCCCTGGAGGTATAAGAGTGTGATGTAACATGATTCTGCCTCTTCTTTCTATTTGAGAATGTTGGATGATTGTGTTCTGCAATAAAGCCGAACCTGAGGAATGAACTCAGTCTCATCATTGAACACAACTTCCACAGTGGACTATATAACGAAGAGCTCCCTGGTTCCATCAGTATGGATTTCCTTCTTGTTTTTGCACTGTCGTTTCTTTCTTACTGGCTCTTTGTTTTGAAGGTAAGCGCGATCGCGGTCACGCCGGGAAGAATGCAGTATTCCAGAGACATGTTACTGCATTTAAACATGGATAATGCAGCATCTGTGTTTGAGTCTGTGCCGCAACTGCCGGACTTTATTTTAAGAGATTTTCATGGACACAGCAATGAAAAGAGAGACAAGTGGAGGAAATGCGGAAAGCGTGGAGGCGTAAGATTAAGCCTGAGGAGGCGTCAGCTTAACCACATTCCTCCTCCTTCCATTATTATGGGGAACGTACAATCCCTGAGAAATAAAGTGGATGAAATTCAAAGAAATGTACAATATCAGAAGGATTTCAAGAACTGCTGTGTCATGGCTTACACGGAGATGTGGCTTACGGCGCATGACCGGGACCCGGACCTGTGGATTGACGGCTTTGGAGCCCCACTTCGCTAGGATTGGCAGGAAGAGGTAACGGGGAAACGTCAGGGGGGCGGTGTATGTTTATATATAAATACAGTACTGTACATCTGTCATGGTCAGACAGCGCATCTGTACACCAGATGTGGAGCTGCTGTCCGTGTCATTACGCCCCTTTCATCTGCCCCGCGAGTTCCCCCAACTTTTTATAACGACTGTGTACATTCACCCGAGGGCGGATGCTGCCTCCATCTCCAGTACCGTCTTTGATGTGGTACAGTGGTTACAGTCGATTTCCCCAGAGGCTCCAAATTTTATTCTTGGGGATTTTAACCATGTGTCTCTAAAGAAGACACTTAAAAACTTATGTCTCCTGCCCAACCAGGCGAAAAAAGACATTGGACCTATGCTATGGATCCATAGAGAGGGCCTATAAATCTATTCCCCTTCCTCCTTTAGGATCCTTAGATCACAACTGTGTACATTTGCTGCCCACATATAAAACTGCTCTCAGAAGAGACAAAGCGAAGACCAGAGACATAAACGTGTGCACTGCCTCCACGAATGCTTTAACTGTACGGACTGGGAGGCATTCACACTGTCCTGCGGAGATGATTTGGACTCTTTAGTGGATGTGACATGCTCATACATGGCTTTCTGTAGAGACATGATCGTTCCACGTAAACGTGTCAAAATATATCCCAACAACAAGCCATGGGTTACAAAATCAGTTACATCCTGCTTACAGAGGAAAGCACTTGCCTTTAAACAGGGGGTTGCTTCTGAGCTGCAGGTTGCCACAAAAGAGCTGAAGGCCGAAATTTTAAGAGCAAAACAGAATTATAAATCAGAGTTGGAAAGCAAGATGGCAACAAAGAAACCTGGTTCAGCCTGGGCCAGTATGAAAACTTTTGCAGGCCTTCAGAGCACAGAGCACAGTGATCGTGTGTTTTTAGATGGTTTTAATTCAGACACAGAGCTGGCTAATGTTCTTAATTGTTTTTATGGTTGTTTTGACTCCTTTGACTTTAGCACAGAAACCCAAGATTTGAAACAGAAACTCAAAAGACAATCAGCACTTTAATATTGAGGTGCAGGATGTTAAAAGGGCGTTCTGTGCTGTAAAAGTGAACAAAAGTCAGGGCCCTGATAATATATGTGGGCGCTTGGTAAAGTCCTGTGCACATGAACCGAGTCCTGTATTTCACTACATTTTCAATAAGTCCTTACAGACACAACATGTGCCTAAGATCTGGAAAGATGCTGTGGTTGTCCCCGTTCCAAAATCCAGCTGTCCTAAAACGGTAAATGATTTTAGACCAGTTGCTTTGACTTCAATTTTAATGAAAATTTTTGAAAAACTGGTCAGATTTGAGGTCCTAAAGCAGACTGAGCATGCATTGGATCCTTTGCAGTTTGCCTACAGCAGGGGTGTCAAACTCATTCCGTGGAGGGCCAAGACCCTGCATGTTTTACTTCCACCCAGTCTCTTCAGCAGGTGTTTTCACTGATCAGCAGTCAGTAGGAAGAAATTCAGAGAAATCACCTGTTGAAGACACTGGGTGGAGGTAAAACCTGCAGGGTCTTGGCCCTCCATGGAATGAGTTTGACACCTGTGGCCTATAGGCTTCACAGAGGAGTGGAGGATGCCACTGTCATTCTGTTTAACATGCTTTTTGAACATCTGGATTTTAATGGGACACACGCCAGGCTTTTATTTGTGGTCTTTTTTTCCGCCTTTAATACAATCCAACCTCATATTTTAGTTGAAAGGCTCCTGCAACAATTTGATTTGAGTAATAATCTGGTGAGTTGGATTCTGGATTTTTTAACCAACAGGACACAGAGAGTAAGGGTCAATGGTACATTGTCTGACCAAAAGTGTTCTTCTACTGGCTCTCCGCAGGGGTGTGTGTTGTCACCACTACTCTTCATCCTGTACACAAACATGTGTCGGAGCAGACATGACATCAGACACATAAAGAATGCTGATGATTCAGTTGTTGTCAGTCTCCTCCAGGATGGTGAGAGTGGCCACGGCCCAGTAGTTGATGATTTTGTTCACTGGTGTGAGGATTCCTACCTGCAGCTGAATACGACAAAAACTAAAGATATGATTATTGACTTTAGGAGGAAAACTCCCAGGCACGAAGTCACTGTACTAAAAGGCCAGACCACTGAATGTGTACAATCCTACAAATATCTTGGGACGATTATTGATAGTAATTTAAACTTTGAAGAGAACTGTGAAAATGTGTGCAAAAAGGGCGAGCAACATTTGCATTGTTTAAGGAAACTTGCACACTTCCAAATTGACCGAACCATAATGACAATGTTTTATCAGGCTTTTATTGAATCTGTTTTATCCTTTTCTTTAGTGTCATGGTTTGGTCAGATAAAACTGAAACAGAGGAAATCCTTGGATCAGGTAGTTAGATGGTCCAGTCGTTTGCTTGGTGAGTCACAGCTGAGCCTGACATCCCTGTACACCAGACAGGTACAGAGGATTGCTACCTCCATTTTATATGGTGACTCCCACCCTTTGCACTGCCACTTTCAGCTTCTTCCCTCCATACGGAGGTTTGCTGTCCCAAAAAGTAAAACCCACGCTACAAAAACAGCTTTGTTCCTGCTGCTGTTCAAGAGATGAACAAGATGTAACAATATATTGCACATAATTTAGTTACCTATTTATTAATTTTATTTTATATTTACTTATTTTTGTAGGTTTTTTATTTGGGTTCTAAATCTTTTATTGGGTTTTAGACTTTTGAGTTTTTAACATCTTTGACTAGTCTTTAACTTTTTAATATGACCCTTCTCTCTTATCTCCTTGTTTTTTTCTCTTATCTCTTTGTCTTATGTCCTCATTGGTGGAGCCTTGAGTACTTCTATCATGTTTATAGTCAGCTACATGTGTGCCTGTGTTTGTGTTCATGTTGAATGTAATTGAGGTTTGTAAATATGGATGTCACCTGACTGCAAAACAAATCTACTGTACCTACGGGTACAAATAAAGTAACCTGAACCTGAACCTGAACCTAATCCATACATACAAAGAAATCAAGGCAACTGTGTTCGCAAAAAAAGTTATATTTAATAAAGTGGAATGACACAGGAAATGAGTATTGAACATATGAAGAAAAAGAGGTGCAAAAAAGGCATAGAAAGTCAAGAAACCAGCTGAAATCCATCAGAATTTAGGAAGCCATCCCATCCCCCATCATTGCAAATTAATTTCAGCTGGTTAAGTCCTGACTGATAGTCTTTTTTAAAAAGGTCTGTGAATATCAGATTGTCATACCACAAAGAACTCATGATGGGTGGAAGCAAAGAGCTTTCTCTAGACTTTTGTAACCTTATTGTTGCAAAACATAATGATGGCATTGGTTACAGGCACATTTCTAAACTGCTGAATGTGCCAGTGAGCACTGTTGGAGCCATCATTTGGAAGTGGAAAGAACATCATTTTACCATAATTCAGCTGTGACCAGGAGCTCCTCAAAAGATTTCTGGCAGAGGAGTCAAAAGAATTATCAGAAGAGTTATCCAAGAGCCAAAGACCACTTGTAGAGAGCTCCAGAAAGACCTGGAGTTTGCAGATACTGCTGTTTCAAAGAAAACAATAAGTAATGCACTCAACCGGCATGGGCTGTATGCCTGTTCATCTCACAAGACTTCATTGCTGAAGAAAAAGCATGTTGAAGCTCATTTAAAATTTGCTGCACAAGGCAAGGTTATTTGTATTGCACATTTCATGTCCAAGACAATTCAAAGTGCTTTTCTTAAAAACACTAAAGCATTAGAGCAAGTTGCAAAAGGAATACTGTCACAGCCCGCTCTCGCCTGTCTCCCGCTCCAGCTGTGAGCACACCTGCGCCTCATCAAGCCCAGGCTATTTAGCCCGCTCCACCTCAAGCTTCGGTCTGGAGCCGTTTGCTCGCCAACGACCGTGCTACCCGCACTCGCCTTCTCTTTGACGCCTCTAAAGACTTCCAACCATCCCTTCTCACGTAAGCAATCATCCTTCATCTTAACTTTTCTCCAGTCTTTCTCCCCTGTGCACAGGTGGATTCCCTGGCGGCGGATTCTCCCTCCGTCGTCATCCAACTCTCACCCGCAGCGCCGAACGCGCATTGGAGCGCTGTCTTCCAGGCAGGAGACCTGCGGCTTGCCGACGTCAGCCACCAAGAACATCTGCAAGTAAGCCACAGTCCAAATATTAATCCACCGGGTCAGACTCAGCAACTAACCTCTCCTCTGCTCTGCCCTAGGGTTGCCTGGCTGCACGGCGCCCTGCTCCACCCTCGGTGCATCCTGTCTTCCAGCAACACATCCACTCTCACACTCACGCATCCATACACGCTTATTATTCAATAAATCATTGTTGCAATTGACTTGAGCCTGTGTGCGTGTTCCCTGGGCCAGAACTCATGTCAGTACGGCTCCAGCAGCGCGACCCAGCGGACAGTGGGCTTGCATACCGGTTAACCAACTTGGAGGCTCGAGTCGATCAGGTCATACATCAGCAACATGTGATTTTAAACCAGCTCACCGTAATTACCCGCCGGCTGGATCGTCTGGATCCCCCGCAGGTGTTTCCTCCGGCTCCTCAAGGCGGGCTAGCTCCTGCCGCTCCTCCGGCTAGCCAGGCTAACCCGGGAGCACCAACCTGGCTCACTCCCTTTCCCACGCCCACGCGCTTCGGCAGCAAGTTCAGTGAGGCGCGTGGGTTCCTTCTCCAATGTGAGTCGGTGTTCCAGCGTGTTCCCGGGGACTTCCCAACGGATCACAGCCGAATTGGTTACATAGCCAACCTCTTGGAAGGGCGAGCGTTAGCCTGGGCCTATGCCATCATGGCGCGACCCAGCTACGCTAACCTAACTTATGCTCAATTCGTCCGAGATTTTAATGAGGTTTTTGACCATTCGGACCGTGATAACGTGCTAACAACCCGGTTGCTAAACCTTCGCCAGGGTAGCCGGTCAGCCGCTGACTACGCTGTCGACTTCCAGGTTGTGGCAGCGGAAGTTGGATGGGGAGATGCTGCCCTCTGCAGCATTTTCATCCATAGCCTGAGCTCTAGCCTTCGGGACGAACTGGCCTGTAAGGATCTGCCGGAGCAGCTCTCCGAGCTGATTTCCCTTACCATTAGCCTGGATAACAGGTTGAGAGAGCGGGACGCCGAGCAGAAGTCCTCCAGCCGCTCGAGCGGTGCTCCTCCCCGCTCCTCTCAACCTCGCCCCCTGCCATTGCCCGTGCCTGAGTCCGCCGATGAGCCGGAGGTGATGCTGATTGGCTGGGCGAAGCTCCCACAGGCAGAGAAACAGCGCCGTAGTGAGCTGGGTCTCTGCATGTATTGCGGAGACGACCAGCATGCCTTGGAGTCCTGCCCAGTAAGGCCAAAAGGGGAGTCCGCGAGTCACTATAGGGGGCCTCGCGGACTCATCCCAGCCTAACCCCCTATCTAAGTGCATGCTACCAATTAGGTTCTGTCATAACCCCATAGAACACCTCACTCACGCACTGGTGGACTCGGGGGCGGAGCAGAGCTTCATTTCTAAGGGCCTGGCAACCCGTCTGGGCATCCCCTGCCATCCACTGCCGGCCCCTTTGAATCTTGTCTCCCTCGCTGCCACCCCCTGGGGTGGGTTACACACCGGGCAGTCTCAGTCCCGGTCATTATTTCCGGCAATCACCGGGAGGACCTTAGCTTCTTTGTGCTGCCCACCTCGGCTGCCTCCGTCATTCTGGGCTACCCCTGGCTGTGCCTGCACGGCCCAACTTTTGATTGGCAGTCGGGGAGCGTCCTCTCCTGGAGTACCTTTTGTTTGGGCGCCTGCCTCCAGTCCGCTGCTTGTGCCCCGTCACTTCCTCCTCCTCTCTCCAACGTGCCCCCTCCGGACCTCTCCTTAGTGCCTCCGGAGTTTCATGACCTTGGTGTAGTCTTCAGCAAGTCCAAAGCGCTGTCCCTTCCCCCCCACCGCCCCTATGACTGTGCCATCAACCTCCGCCCGGGGACGCCCTTGCCCTCCAGTTGTTTATACAACCTGTCAGCACCGGAGCACGAAGCCATGGACTCCTATATCAAGGAATCGCTTAGCTCCGGCATCATTCGTCCTTCTTCGTCTCCAGTCGGTGCAGGTTTCTTCTTCGTTGCCAAGAAGGATGGGTCCCTCCGGCCATGCATCGACTACCGGGCACTAAATGATATTACAGTCAAGGACAGGTATACGCTGCCATTAATGGACTCGGCTTTTGATTCTCTGCAGGGGCCACCTGGTTTACGAAGCTGGACCTCCGCAGCACATATCATCTCATTCGGATCCGGGAGGGCGACGAATGGAAGACGGGGTTCCGGATGCCCAGCGGTCATTTTGAATATCTTGTCATGCCGTTTGGGCTCACGAACGCGCCGGCCGTCTTCCAGCGCCTAATTAATGACATCCTCCACGATTTCCTGGGGGTGTTCGTCTTTGTGTACCTGGACGACATCTTGATCTTCTCCCGGTCGCGGGAGGAGCACCAGGTTCACGTGAGGCGGGTCCTCCAGTGCCTTTTGGAGAACAGGCTCTATGTAAAAGCATAGAAATGCGAATTCTATGCTGACAAGACCTCCTTCCTGGGCTTTATTATTTCTCACAATCAGATCATCCCCGATCCTGCCAAGGTCAAGGCGGTCGTCGAGTGGCCCACCCCCTCGTCTAGGAAGCAGGTCCAGCAGTTTCTCGGCTTCGCCAATTTTTACCGGTGTTTTGTCCCTAAATTCGGTGCCATCGCTTCTCCCCTGACCCGCCTCACCTCCCTCAAGGTGCCTTTTCAGTGGACTGAGGATGCTGAGGCTGCCTTTGCAGCGCTGAAGATGGAGTTCTCCTCCTCCCGGGTCCTGACCCAGGTGGACCCCTCTCTGCAGTGCCTTGTGGAAGTGGACGCCTCTGATACGGGGGTGGGGGCGGTGTTGTCTCAGCGCTCACCGGTGGACGGGGTGGTTCACCCCTGCGCCTTTTTCTCCCGGCGCCTGTCTGCTGCGGAGAAGAATTATGACGTCGGCAACAGAGAGCTCCTAGCAGTCAAGCTCGCGCTCCAGGAATGGCGTCACTGGCTCAAGGGGACGGCTCAACCTTTCGTGGTTTGGACCGACCACAAAAACCTGGAGTACCTGAGGATGGCCAAGTGCCTGAATGCCCACCAGGTGCGCTGGTCTCTGTTCTTTGGCCACTTCAGGTTCACAATCACCTACCGTCCAGGCTCGAAGAACGGTAAACCGGACGCTCTGTCCAGGCAGTTTGCCTCAGAAGCCCCCAAGGACCAGGACCATACCATCCTGCCGGCCTCGTGTGTCATGGGCGCCGTCTCCTGGTCCATCAGGAATAAGGTCCGGAGGGCACAGGAAACCGAACCCGATCCGGGCGGCGGACCAGCGGGTAGGCTGTTCGTTCCTTCGTCGGTCCGGAGTGACGTCATCCACTGGGCTCACACCACCAAGCTCGCCTGCCACCCTGGGATCTCCCGCCTGATTGAGCTCCTTCAGAGGTCCTTTTGGTGGCCGGGCCTCCGGGGCGACATCGCTAATTACGTCCGTGCCTGCCCCCAGTGTGCGACTGGCAAGACATCTTCCTCTCCCCCAGCTGGTCTCCTCCACCCTCTGCCGACCCCCAGCAGACCTTGGTCCCATGTGGCCTTAGATTTCGTTACCGGTCTCCTGTCGTCCAACTCCTTCACCACCATCCTGACCATCGTGGACCGGTTCTCCAAGGCCGCCCACTTCGTGCCGCTCCACGGTCTCCCTACGGCATGGGAGACAGCGGACCTACTGGTCCAACATGTTGTGAGGCTGCATGGGATTCCAGCGAACATCGTTTCTGACCGGGGTCCCCAGTTTGTGTCCAGAGTCTTGTCGTGCTTCTGCAAGGGCTTGGGGGCCACGGTGAATTTGTCTTTCGGTCACCACCCCCAGTCCAATGGGCAGTGCGAGCGGACGAACCAGGAGCTGGAAGCTGCGCTGCGTCACCTCCTCCAACCCTTCCTCCTGGAGCGCCTATCTGCCCTGGATTGAATATGCGCATAACGCCACCTTGTCATCAGCCATCGGGATGTCTCCCTTCCGGGCATCGCTTGGATATGACCCCCCGTTGTTCCCTGAGGAAGAAGGGGAGGTGGCGGTGCCATCCATCCAGGCCCATCTCAGGTGCTGTTGGCGCATTTGGACAGCTGTGCGCCGTGCGCTTTTACGCATGGCTGAGCGCAACATCAGGACGGCTAACCGCCACAGGAGGGCCGCACCGTGCTATCAGGTGGGTCAGCAAGTCTGGCTGTCTACGCGGGACATCAACCTGAAGGCCGAGAGGAAGAAACTGGCCCAACGTTTCATTGGCCCGTTCCCCATCACGAAAGTCATCAATCTGGTGGCTGTGTGTATGGCCCCCCCCCCCCCTCCCTCCACGTCTGTCCGACGTTCCATGTCTCCCGCATTAAACCTGTGGTGTCTCATCCTCTCTGTCCTCCTCCTAGGGCTCCACCCCCTCCCATGATGATCGACGGTGACCCGGCATAGGGTCTCTTCCATCCTGGACTCCCGCCGCCGGGGTCGCTGGCTACTATACCTGGTGGATTGGGAGGGGTATGGCCCCGAGTGGAGGTCCTGGGTGCGCCCATCGTTCGTGCTGGACAAGCGCCTCGTCACGGAGTTCCACCTGGTGCACCCAGGTAAGCCAGCGCTGGGAGGCGCTGCTCGGAGGGGGGAGTACTGTCACAGCCCGCTCTCGCCTGTCTCCCGCTCCAGCTGTGAGCACACCTGTGCCTCATCAAGCCCGGGCTATTTAGCCCGCTCCGCCTCGAGCTTCGGTCTGGAGCCGTCTGCTCACCAACGACCATGCTACCCGCACTCGCCTTCTCTTCGACGCCTCTAAAGACTTCCAACCATCCCTTCCCACGTAAGCAATCATCCTTCATCTCACCTTTTCTCCAGTCTTTCTCCCCTGTGCACAGGTGGATTCCCTGGCGGCAGATTCTCCCTCCGTCGTCATCCAACTCTCACCCGCAGTGCCGAGCACGCATTGGAGCACTGTTTTCCAGACAGGAGACCTGCGGCTTGCCGACGTCAGCCGCCAAGAACATCTGCAAGTAAGCCACAGTCGAAATATTAATCCACCGGGTCAGACTCAGCAACTAACCTCTCCTCTGCTCTAGGGTTGCCTGGCTGCACGGCACGCTGCTCCGCCCTCAGCACATCCTGTCTTCCAGCAACACATCCACTCTCACACTCACGCATCCATACACGCTTATTATTCAATAAATCATTGTTGCAATTGACTTGAGCCTGTGTGCGTGTTCCCTGGGCCAGAACTCATGTCAAATACATTGTGGTGGCACGGTGGGGATTTCTCCACCCAGAGAGGGCAGGGGGAAGGGGGAACAATGGACCGAAGGGGGAGGTGTCACCGGGGGGTATCAGACGGGACTGTTGGGTCTATACCCCCCATCCCCCCCCGGGGAGAATGAGACCTGCAGAAGCCACTGAGGGTAGAAGGGTGTAAGAGCAGCCCCGCCATAATGCCATGTTAATGTGCCACACATTCCTTTGTTCAAACAACAATGTGTTATGGTCAGAAGTTCCGGGTCTCGATGCATGGAAATAAAGAGATAAAAGTGGAATGCACAGACACCCAGGATCGCTGTCTGTTGTACTTCATGTTGGAGAAAGAATAAAGTTTCTATGTCGTCCACCTCATTGCCTCGCCTGCCTCCTTTCTCCACATTGGTGACCCTAAGACGTGCCATGGAAAGCGAGCTGAGCGTCGCCCCGGAGACTACCTGGAGGGACAGCACTGGCGCCATGTGCGCCAGCTCAGTCAAGCTCCCAGACTTCTGGCTTCACAACCTGACTGCATGGTTTCTGCACATAGAAGCCCAGTTCACACTCCGCAGGATAACAACAGACGACACAAGATATTACTATGTGGCTGCGGCGCTGGATGCGTGCGCCATGCAACAGGTGATGAGCCTGCTACAGGAGCAGCCAGCCCAAGGAAAATATGAAGCGCTCAAGAGGATGCTTCTCCAGCATCCCTTTCTGACAGTGAGAGGGCAGAGAAACTTCTAACGTGTTCGGAGTTAGGGGACAGATCAGCAGAGGAGCACATCGCCCATCTCAAGACAGTTTCCCAGGGGTTGAAGCACACGGGCTGATAATTAACCCGGCGAAGTGCCAGTTCAGTGTGCCAGTGACTAATTTTTTGGGCCAACGCATTTCGCCGGAGGGGGCGATCCCATTGCCGGATAAGGTGCATGTGTGGCCGACACACATTGTGGGCTCACGCTGCCACAGAGACAGAACTGAATGTGTATTGTGGAGTGTCACGTCTGCAAGGACTGAGGACTCAAATCTACAGGAGGTAACAAGGAAGTGTGAGATTTGTCTCTTTGTCCCACAGAAGACGCCCCGGAGGGTATTCCGGTTCATCAAGAAATGAGAGACAATGGTGAAGCTTCAAAGGGATGCTTTGTAACTGTATGTTGACTGAAGACACCATGTGACTTGAATTCTGATGCTGGAAATGTATAAAAGGGGGTTGAAGTATGATTCTTTCTCTTTCCTGCTTTGAGAATGCTAGGAGCTTGTGTTCTGTCAAATAAAGCTGGTTTATGACTGAAACTCAGCCTCGTTATTTGAGCATGCTCCTACACTGGTGACCTACGACGGAGAATGAGCAATGAGAATTCTTCCGAACCGGGCTCGGTGGAAGCCAGCCTGATGGCCGCCTCCACGCTCCGGCTGCCCGATTTCTGGCAGCACAGCCCGCGCTCATGGTTTAGCGCAATCGAGGCGCAGTTCAACCTCCGGAGAATCTCCAACGACGACACAAGATTCTACCACGTGGTAGCGAAACTGGACAGCGACACGGTCCAGAGAGTGGAGGATTCGGTTAATCATCCACCAGACAGCGACAAGTACAGCGCATTGAAAGACGCGCTGATCAGCCATTTCACCCCCTCAGTCCAACAAAGAGCAGAGGGGCTCCTGGCGCTGACGGAGGCAGAAAACGATAGACCTGCGGACCTGATGGTGAAGATGCTGCAGCTCAAAGCCTCCGAGGATGGCGAATTCATTTTCGCCCACCTATTCCTTCGAACCCTGCCACCAGCAGTGAGAGTGGCCCTGGCAGAGTCACCCCGATTGGCCAAGCGAGACTACCATGGGTTGAGCAAGGAGGCGCAGAAGTTGGTCGACGCCCACAAGCAGAACGCGGTTTCGGCCGCGGCGGCTAGTTCGGGAACGGCGTCCGGAGACAGCTTGGGTCCAGCGGCACCAGACGCACCAACAACGGCGGCGACCGGAGCCAGACGACGCGGAGCGGAGAACGGCTCGTGCTTCTACCACCGCCGTTTTGCAGAGAGAGCGCACAGGTGCGTCCCACCGTGCAATTTTAAACGCCAGGACCGAGGGCCGGTAGCAGCCGCGACTCTCGGCAATGAGAACAGGCTGCTTTACCTGACGGATGCACGCTCGGGGAAACAGTTCCTCGTGGACACGGGCTCGCAGCTGAGCTTCGTCACGCCCACCTACGCGGAACGGCTGTCGCCTTCTAAAGCCCCCTGGGTGTCAGTGTCAGCAGCGAACGGCTCCACAATTAAAACGTTTGGTGAGAGGACCATGCTTCTGTCCTTACAAGGCCGTTCATTTGAGTGGACATTTATTGTAGCAGCAGTCAGTTTCAACATGTTAGGGGCTGATTTTTTGTGCTCACATGGTTTATTGGTTGATCTTGCTAATAGACGTCTGATTAATGCACTGTCTTTTCATTCTATTCCCTGCACAGCTCGGGTGGCCCCGCCAACTGCACATGCCAGCGTCTCAGCCGCGGGTGGTAAGTTTCACACACTGCTTGCTCAGTTTCCAGCACTCACAGTCCCCACTTTTTCAGCAACGGTGGCCAAACATGGGGTAGAACATTTCATAACAACCACAGGCCCTCCCGTTTTTGCAAAGGCTCGGCGTTTGGACCCAGCTAAACTGGCCATCGCGCGCGAGGAGTTCACTAATCTGGAAAAACTAGGCATCGTTAGACGCTCCAAGAGCGCTTGGGCTTCGCCGTTACACATGGTCCCAAAGGCTGACGGCTCGTGGCGGCCTTGCGGCGATTTCCGCAGGTTGAACAACGTTTCAGCTCATGACCGTTACCCGATTCCGCACATTCAGGATTTTTCTGTTCATTTGGCGGGGGCGCGCATTTTTTCTAAAATAGACTTGGTGCGCGGCTATCACCAGGTTCCAGTGCGCGCGCACGATGTACCCAAAACAGCGGTCATAACTCCTTTCGGCCTTTTTGAGTTTTTGCGCATGCCTTTTGGCCTCAAGGGGGCCGCGCAGACTTTCCAACGCATGATGGATGCAGTTTTACGCGACCTGCCTTTCGTGTTCGTTTATTTGGACGATATTTTGATAGCCAGCACGTCTGAAGGCGAACATGAAAAACACCTCACAGCAGTTTTCCAGAGGTTGGCAGAGCACGGGTTAATAGTGAACCCAGCGAAATGCCAGTTTGGGGTGGCGCAGATTGATTTTTTGGGACATCGCGTTTCGGCAGAGGGAGCAGTTCCCCTTCCAAATAAAGTGCGTGCCATAACAGATTTTCCGCAACCTCAAACGGTTAAGGCGCTTCAGGAGTTTCTAGGGATGGTTAATTTTTACAACCGTTTCCTCCCAAGCGCAGCACGACTCATGCAGCCATTGTACACCGCGTTAAAAAAACAAAAGCCCGCAAATAAAGTCGAATGGTCTCCGGAGCGGGAGCGCGCTTTTGCCCAGGTCAAATCAGCCCTGGCAAATGCAGTTTTGTTAGCGCACCCAGTTCCAACGGCCCGCATGGCGCTCACCACTGACGCTTCCGATGTAGCGGTGGGGGCGGTAGTTGAACAGTTTGTGGCAGGTACCTGGCAACCCCTCGCGTTTTTCAGCAGGACCTTGCACGATAGTGAACGGAAATACAGCGCATTTGACAGGGAGCTTTTGGCCCTACACTTGGCCATCCGTCATTTTCAGTTCTGGTTAGAGGGGCGACGTTTCACCGCTTTTGTGGATCATAAACCGCTAACGTTTGCGATGGCCAAAATTTCAGAACCTTGGTCAGGCCGGCAACAAAGGCAACTAGCCGCAATATCGGAGTTTACTACTGATATTCAGCATGTCGCGGGTAAACACAATGTTGTAGCAGACTGCCTCTCGCGTGCAATAGCACCACCAAGCCCTATAGGGGCAGACTCTGTAGTCATGGCCGCGGGCCCGGGCAGCGACGCGGGAGCGCGCGCAGCCCCGGTCTGTGTTGGGTTAGATTATGCAGCCATGGCTGCGGAGCAGGTTAACGACGCGGACGTGCGCGCGCTCCAGTCTGGACCAACAGGGTTAAGGCTGGAGCACAGGGTGCAACAAAACGGTATGCCCCCGCTAATCTGCGATGTCTCCACGGGACGGCCCCGCCCTGTGGTGCCAACCGTGTGGCGTCGCCGTGTTTTTGACTTGGTCCATTCTCTCGCGCACCCGGGGGTGCGCGCATCGATCAAATTGGTGGGGGAGAAATTTGTTTGGCCCGGGTTGCGCAAACAGGTCAAGGAATGGGCAGCAGCCTGCGTAGCGTGTCAGCGAGCTAAAATACACAGACACACTAAGGCCCCGTTAGAACCTTTCCACATCCCCGCTAAGCGTTTTGATCACGTGCATGTTGACCTGGTCGGCCCGCTTCCGTTATCACACGGGCACACACATCTTTTGACAATGGTAGACCGCACCACGCGCTGGCCAGAGGCGATTCCTCTGACATCAACCACAGCGGAAGAAGTTGCGCGAGCATTTTTAACAGCATGGGTTGCGCGTTTTGGTGTACCGTCGGACATAACGTCCGACAGGGGTCCCCAATTTATTTCCGAGCTATGGTCATCGATGGCCCGCAGCTTGGGGGTGAAGATTCATCGCACCACCGCATATAACCCCCAGGCCAATGGTTTATGCGAACGCTTTCACAGGTCATTGAAAGCAGCCCTCAGAGCGTCGCTAACGGATACAAATTGGGTAGACAAACTTCCATGGGTGTTATTAGGGTTGCGTTCTGCACCTAAGGAAGATTTGCATGCTTCCCCGGCTGAATTAGTTTTCGCTCAGCCGCTCCGTTTGCCCGGGGAATTTCTTCCTGATAATCCCGCACCTAATGGCCCCCCCGCTCAGCCGTGGCAGAGCGGCTCAGGAACAAACACGCTTCCTGGCCCGGTCCATCACAGTTTCCCACACGTTTTTGTGCCCAAGGCTTTAAAAAATGCAGAGTTTGTTTTTGTCAAACATGACGCCCAGCGTCCAAGTTTGCGGCCGTTTTACGACGGACCGTTTCGAGTGCTGGAGACCGGGCAGAAGCATTTTCTGCTAGATTTAGGGGGCAGAAGGGAGCTGATTTGCATTAACAGGCTCAAACCCGCTTTTGTTCTGGCTGAGGAGGAGGTGCAGCTCGTGAGGCCCCCCCGCCGGGGCAGGCCGCCGAGAAGACATTCTCCAAAGTCTTCACAGAGAGGTGCTAACAGCTTTAATCCACAGGTGCAGAGAGATGTTGCAGAGGCAGCCAAGCCAAGTTGCAGCAGATTCGGCAGAAGATTAAAACCTAGGCAGTTGGTGGATTGATTAGTGATGTATGGAGTGCTTTGTGTTTCTCTTTTTGTTATGCCATGCAGATTTTGCCTTACTCGACGTTTGGGGGGGGTAGTGTGGCCGACACACATTGTGGGCTCACGCTGCCACAGAGACAGAACTGAATGTGTATTGTGGAGTGTCACGTCTGCAAGGACTGAGGACTCAAATCTACAGGAGGTAACAAGGAAGTGTGAGATTTGTCTCTTTGTCCCACAGAAGACGCCCCGGAGGGTATTCCGGTTCATCAAGAAATGAGAGACAATGGTGAAGCTTCAAAGGGATGCTTTGTAACTGTATGTTGACTGAAGACACCATGTGACTTGAATTCTGATGCTGGAAATGTATAAAAGGGGGTTGAAGTATGATTCTTTCTCTTTCCTGCTTTGAGAATGCTAGGAGCTTGTGTTCTGTCAAATAAAGCTGGTTTATGACTGAAACTCAGCCTCGTTATTTGAGCATGCTCCTACACATGCTGTGTTGAATTTTCCGCATCCGCAGACCATGAGAGCACTACAGGAGTTTTTGGAATGGTTAATTTTTATAACTGTTTCCTTCTCCGGGCAGCCCAGCTGATGTAGCTGTCATATGCTGCGCTTAAAAACAAGAAGCCTGCGGAAACCGTCGACTGGACTCCCAAGCGAGACCAGGCTTTTACAAATGCCAAAACAGCGCTGGCGGATGCCGCGTTGCTAGCCCACCCGGATCCATCTGCATGGATCGCACTCACTACGGATGCATCTGATGTTGCCATAGGGGCAGTGGTGGAGCAGTGCGTCTCAGGTTCGTGGCAGCCGCTCACATTTTTTAGTCAGACTTTACGCGACAACGAATGCAAATACAGCGCATTCGATAGAGAATTGCTGGCTCTCCACCTGGCGACGCACCATTTCCAGTTCTGGCTGGAGGGGAGCGAGTTTACCGTGTCCGTGGACCATAAGCCACTGACATATGTGATGTCCAAAGTCTCGGAACAGTGGTTGGCCCGGCAGCAACGGCATTTGGCCTCAATTTCAGAGTTTACGACCAACATTCAACACGTCGCCAGTAAGCTCAACGTCGTGGCCAATTGCCTGTTGCGCACGTTAATCGCCTCAGTCTCCATGGGAAGGATTATAGACTAAATGCACCATTGCCTGAATGCACCACTGCCTGAATGCACCAACCCCTAGTCTGAACACACCACATGTCTGGACTGAATGCACCACTTTCCTGGACTGAATGCACCACTCCCTATGGACTGAATGCACCACCCCAAATATGTTTTCCTATGTTAGTTTTTCAATGAAATAGGTTAATATTATATCATAGATGGAAGTTTAGGAGGTGTGAAATCCAGTTATGCAAACTTAATACTCAAAGCAGGAGGTTTTAACTTAATCTTCACACCTTTGCACAAACCATTAACAAGTTGGTGCATTCAGTCCAGAGGGGTGGAGCATTCAGACTAGGCAGATGGTGCATTCAGACTTGGCTGGTGGTGCATTCGGTCTGGTGCATTCAGGCAATGGTGCATTTAGTCCAACGACTTATAGACTAAATGCACCATTGCCTGAATGCACCAAGGATGTGTGATCTCCACTCATTCACACCTAATACTCAAAGCAGGAGGTTTTAACTTAATCTGTTTGATCTCCCTCACACCTTTGCACAATAGACCTTGTACGTTTGGCCCCACCCACAAAAATGGGGGGGCACATATGTTTTCCAGTTTATTAAATTTTTTTCCGGGTCTGAGGGGTTTGCCAAAAAAAATCGCGTTGTGGGACACATATGTAGGTTTCATATGCACAAATGTATATCACCTTATGCTTCATATGTATATCACTGTATGCTTACTGTATGCTTCACGTCTCAGATGAACAAAGGACTGAGCCTCCTCGGAGATAATAGGAGGATGTGAAATGTGGTCTTTGGTATGCAAAGAGATGGCCGTGGGGGATTTCCTGGCCGCCAGTGACTTTAGGTGGAGGTGATAAGATCTGAAAGGGATGCATTGTTACTTGGGATTAAATGCAATGTGTCTGGAGCTTTGAAGCTCCTGGGGTATAAAAAGGGATGAAGGTCTGGGTTTCTTCCTCTTTCTGTATTGCTGATGTTGGAGAATGTGAATAAACCTGACTCGTGAGATAAACTCTGCCTCGTCCTTTCACATTTCCACAGCGTTTTGGTTAACGTTCAGAGGGTGAAAAAAGGATGTGTGATCTCCACTCATTCACCCCTAATACTCAAAGCAGGAGGTTTTAACTTAATCTGTTTGATCTCCCTCACACCTTTACACAAACCATTAACAAGTTCAAGGATGTGTGATCTCCACTCATTCACACCTGATACTCAAAGCAGGAGGTTTTAACTTAATCTGTTTGACCTCCCGCACACCTTTGCACAAACCATTCAAGAATTGCTGCAATATCTGGAGAAGACTTGGATCATCAGCACATCATGTCCTCCATCAGTCTGGTCAACGTTCAAGAGAGCTGTGAGAACAAATAATGATGCCGAGCGATGGCATAACTGTCTCAACCAGAATGCCCCTAGCAACAAAATGAACCTCTACCTCCTGATTGAAACCCTTCATGAAGAGACAAGGCTTCTACCTATACAGATGAAGCTCATCTGTCAGAAGAAACTCTACAAGAAGCAGAGCAAGAAGCAGGACTCAAAGCAGCAGAAGCTCAAGCAACTCTGGACTGCCTATGAAAACCACAACATCATCACTTCCGACTACCCGAAGCAGTGCAGCAACCTGACTGATCGTGCAGAAGACTAAAATAGCTGGAATGACTGAATTACTTGAAATTGTGATGTTTGAATAAAGAAATAAAAAACATTTTTGAGATTTGTTATATTGTTCATATTGTGTGCATTCAGACTAGGTAGCTGATGCATTCAGTCTGGTGCATTCAGTCCAGAGGGGTGGTGCATTCAGACTAGGCAGATGGTGCATTCAGACTAGGCTGGTGGTGCATTCAGTCTGGTGCATTCAGTCCAGAGGGGTGGTGCATTCAGACTAGGCAGATGGTGCATTCAGACTAGACTGGTGGTGCATTCGGTCTGGTGCATTCAGGCAATGATGCATTTAGTCCGACACCCCATGGGAATAGATTTCCCTGCCATTGCCTCGGAACAGGCCGGGGACGCAGACATTTGTGTGCCCCAGTCTGCATCTACTGGGTTAAGGCTGGAGAGCAGGGTGGTGCAAGAAGGGTGCCCTCCCTTGCTTTGCAATGTCTCCATTGGCCGCCCACGCCCGATGGTTCCAAGCTCTTGGCACCATGGCATTTCCTAGTCGGTCCACTCCCTTTCGCATCCGGGAGTGCGCACTTCGGTGAAGCTAGTGGGGGCGAAGTTCATCTGACTACGCTTGTGCAAAGACGTGGAAGAGTGGGCTGCAGCTTGCGTCGCATGCCAGTGAGCCAAAGTGCACAAGCACACCAGAGCCCCCCTCGAGCTGTTCCAAATCCCGGCTAGGAGGTTCGACCACATCCATGTCGATTTGGTGGGAGCCCTCCTGCCATCACAAGGTTTCACACACCTTTTGATGGTCGTGGACTGCACCACGCACTGGCCTGAAGTGGTCCCGCTGGCTTCTACCACGTCCGCGGAAGTGGCTCGTGCTTTTTTGTTGGCTTGGGTTGCATATTTCGGATCTCCATTAGACATCACGTCCAACAGGGGTCCACAATTCATGTCGGAACTCTGGTCTGCGATGGCATAGAGCCTGGGGGTCAAAATTCACCGCACTACCACGTACAACCCCAGGCTAATGGGTTATGTGAACGTTTTCATAGGTCACTTAAAGCAGCACTCAAAGCTTCACTCACGGACACAAATTGGGTCAACCGCCTGCCCTGGGTTCCTTTAGGGTTGCGCTCCGCACCGAAGGAGGATTTGGCAGCCTCCCTGGCAAAATTCATTTTTTCTCAGCCGCTACAGATCCCCGGAGAGTTTTTACCGGAAAACCCCACACCCGAGGCTGATCCACCCACGCAATTTTTACACAGTATGGAGGTTTTGAGCGTACCAGGCCCGGCCCACCATTGTTTTCCCCACACATTCGTCCCAAAAAGGTTGCAGAACACCCGTTTTGTTTTCGTCAGGCATGGTGCACACCGGACTCCGCTGCATCCACCGTATGACGGACCGTTCAGAGTGCTGGAACCTGGGGTGAATCATTTTGTGTTAGACTTGGGAGGACGTAGGGAGACCGTCTGCATTGACAGGCTGAAGCCCGCTTTTGTGTTGGCAGATGAGCAGGTGGTGTTGGCCCAAGCTACCCGGCGCGGACGCCCACCGTTGGTGGCTCTGCAGGTTGGTGATCCCTCAGCAGGGGCCTGCGCTCACGAAGATAATGCGTTTTGCGCCCTCCCTTTTTCCCTCCACAGTCTGATGTGCCCTCCTGTACACCTTGCCAGCAGGGCTGTTCAACTGGACCGGTGACCCCCCACTATAGCCGCTATGGGCGCCAGCTCAAGCCCAAAGGATGGGGGGGTTAGTGCCCCTTCTGGGTGTTCAGGTGGGGGGGGCTGTGTGGAGGCACGGTGGGGATTTCTCCACCCAGAGATGGCAGGGGGAAGGGGGAACAATGGACTGAAGGAGGAGGTGTCACCGGGGGGTATCAGACGGGACTGTTGGATCTATGCGCCCCCCAGGAAGCGTGAGAACTGCCGAAGCCGCTGAGGGTAAAAGGGTGTAAGAGTGGCCCTGGCGTAATGTCATGTTAATGTGCCACACGTTCCTTTGTTCAAACAACAATGTGTTATGGTTGGAAGTTCCGGGTCTCGATGCATGGAAATAAAGAGATAAAAGTGGAATGCACAGAGACCTGGGATCGCTGTTTGCTGTACTTCATGTTGGAGAAAGAATAAAGTTTCTGTGTCTTCCAGCTTGTTGCCTCGCCTGCCTCCTTTCTCCACAACATAAGAATTTAAAAGCAATCTCAAAAGTAAATTAAAGAGAAACAAAAGCAGGCTAAAATTGAATACGACAGGAATAAAAATTTACAGCGCATTGTAAGATATTAATAATTGCTGTACTGAAAGGCCACAGCAAATAGGAAAGTTTTTAACCTGGATTTAAAGCAGCTGAGAGTTTCAGCAGCCCTGATGCTTTCTGGGAGTTTGTTCAATATGTGAGGGGCATACAAGCTAAATGCTGCCTCACCATGTTTGGTTCTAACTCTGGGCACAGACAGTAGGCCTGAGTCTGATGATCTGAGTGGTTCATAGTGGACTAGCAGATCTGAAATGTATTTTGGCCCTAAACCATTCAGAGCTTTATAAACCAACAGCAGTATTTTGAAGTCTATTCTTTGACAGTCAGGAAGCCAGTGTAAAGATTTGAGAACTGGAGTTATATGATCTACTTTCTTGGTCTTAGTAAGGACTTGAGCTGCAGCATTCTGAACGAACTGCAGCTGTCTGATGGACTTTTTAGGGAGACCTGTGAGGACAGTGTTACAATAGTCCAGTTTATTGAAGATAAATGCATGGACAGGTTTTTCTAGATCCTGCTGAGACATCAGACCTCTAATCCTCACTATGCTCTTTAAGTTATAATAGGCTGATTTCACTACCATCTTAATGTGGCTGTCAAAATTCAGGTCTGAGTCCAGAACCATACCCAGATTTCTGGCTTGGCTGTTGCTTTTTAGCATCATTGATTGAAGCTGAGTACTAACTTTGAGTCTTTCTGCTTTGGCTCCAAAAACTATTTTTCGATTTTGTCTTTGTTTAACTGAAGAAAGCTCTGGCACATCCACTTTTTAATTTGACCAATGCATTTGATAAGGGTTTTAACTGGACCATAGTCTCCTGGTGAGAAGGTTATGTAGATCTGTGTATCATCTGCATAATTATGATAATATATTTTGTTGTTTTTTATGATTTGAGCTAGTGGGTGCATATAGATGTTGAAAAGCAAAGGTCCCAAAATGGAACCTTGGGGAATTCCACAGGTTATTTTTGTTCACTCGGATTTGTAGTTACCTATTGACACAAAATAGTCCCTGTCTTTTAAATAGGGCTCAAACCAGCTAAGTGCTGTACCAGAAAGTCCCACTCAGTATTTTAGCCGGTCTGGTAAGATGTTATGGTCGACTGTGTCGAATGCAGCACTGAGGTCCGGTAGAACCAAGACTGAAATGTTGCCATTATCTGTATTGGAGTGGATGTCATTAAGGACCTTAACTAGAGCTGTCTCAGTGCTGTGGTGTGGCCGAAAACCTGACTGGAAGACATCAAAACGGTTATTTAATGTCAGGAAGTTGTACAGTTGTTGAAAAACAGCTTTTTCTATTATTTTACTAAGAAAGGGGAGGTTTGATATGGGCCTATAGCTGTTCAAGCGGGAGGTGTCTAGGTTGCTCTTTTTTAGAAGTGGCTTGATAACAGCTGTTTTTAAGCATTGAGGGAGGACACCTGAATATAGAAACATATTTATGATCTGTAGTCCATCTGAGGCCATACAATATGAAACTTTTTTTTTTTTTTTAAACCCTGTTGGGAGGGTATCAAGGCAGCAGGTAGTGGACTTCAGGCGGTGTATGATGTCATCCAAGATTTTATGATTGATTGGGGAAAAAAAATTGTCATTGTGGAGTGTGTAAATGAAGAGGCAGATTCATGACAGACGATTTATTACACACTCCCATCTCACAAGTACAGAATGGACTGACTGGTTACAGCAAGCTCTCCTCTCTATATCTCAAGTCACACTTCACAAGTTTCATGGCACTTCCCCACACAGCATGATATTTACACTACACTGCATTCAACCCCCTCTGTCCTTCCTGGGCATTGTTTCCCCATGCTTATTCCCTGTCTCTGTCTGAGGTGCTAAATAACCTGACTTCCCCAAGGTCCCCAAACCGCCCCCCCCCCCCCCAGCATCTAAGACAGACATTAGTCCACGCTCGCTTTTGGCTTCAGTCTCCTCCCATATCTGCTGTAACTGGGGTTTACCGCCTCTGTGGCGCTGCTGTGCCGGTGGGGGGCTGCTGGGAGCGTGTCTGACTGCGGGTGAGCCGTGGTGAGGGGGGGGGGGGAACTTCGCTCTGCCCGTGTGGCTGCTCTGGTGAATCGTTTCCCTGGGGAGCTCTCCGTGGGGGTCTTCCACGCCGAGGGGCCCCCGCCAACAGCACTTGCTTGTCCGTCACTACAAAGGCGGGTTTGAGTCTGTCTATGCCAATTTTCTCCCGTCTACCCCCCAAGTCTAGCACAAAATGCTTATCCCCTGTTTCCAACACTCTGAACGGTCCATCATAGGGTGGGCGCAATGGGGGGGCAGTGGGCGTCGTGTCTGACGAACATGAACTGCGCATTCTTCAAAGTTTTAGGCATGAAGGCATGCGGAAAACTGTGGTGGGCAGGGCCCGGCAGCGTGCCTGTGTTTGAGCTACACTGCAAAAGCTGAGACGGGCAGCTGCCCGGCGCGGGATTATCTGGTAGAAATTCCCCGGGCAGCCGTAGGGGCTGCGCAAAAACGAGCTCTGCCAGGGAAGCTTCCAAATCCACTTTTGGCGTGGAGCGCAACCCCAATAAAACCCACGGCAACCTGTCTACCCAATTTGCATCCGTCAGTGAAGCCCTGAGTGCTGCTTTCAGTGATCTATGAAAACGCTCGCATAACCCATTGGCCTGTGTTTTGTACACGGTTGTGCGATGAATTGTAACACCCAGGCTGCGGGCCATCGCGGACCAGAGTTCGGAAACAAATTGAGGGCCCCTGTCGGACGTAATGTCCGACGGGACTCCAAAACACGTCACCCATGCTGTTAAAAAAGCGCATGCTACGTCCGCGGAAGTGGTTGCCGCCAGCGGGACTGCTTCTGGCCAGCGCGTGGTGCGGTCCACCACTGTCAAGTGGTGCGTGCACCCCTGTGATGGCGGGAGGGGGCCCACGAGGTCCATGTGCACATGGTCAAACCTTTTAGCCAGTACCGGAAAAGGCTCCAAAGGAGCCTTCGTGTGCCTGTGTACCTTGGCTCGTTGGCATGCCACACAGGCTGCAGCCCACTCTTTTACTTGTTTGCGTAGGCTCGGCCACACAAACTTCTCTCCCACCATTTTGACTGACGCGCGCACTCCTGGGTGTGCCAGAGTGTGAACCGACTCAAACATGCGGCGGCTGCCACGCGACCAGGACCACCAGACGCGGGCGTCCCGTGGAGACATTGCAGATTGGGGGGGGGCGCCATCTTGCAGCACCCTGCTCTCCAGCCTTAACCCTGTTGGTCCAGACTGGAGCACGCGCACGTCTGCGTCGCTAATCTGCTCCGCGGCCATGGCTGCGTAATCTATCCCCACGTAGACCGGGGCCACCACGGCGCGCGAGAGGCAGTCCGCCACCACATTCAGTTTACCCGACACATGCTGAATATCGGTAGTAAACTCTGAGATCGCGGCCAGCTGTCTCTGCCGGCCTGGCCACGGTTCTGAAACCTTGGCCATTGCGAATGTTAGCAGCTTGTGGTCAACGAACGCGGTGAAACTGCGCCCTTCCAGCCAGAACTGGAAATGGCGAATGGCCAGGTGGAGAGCCAGCAACTCTCTGTCGAACGCGCTGTATTTACGTTCGCTGTCGCGCAAAGTTCTGCTGAAAAAGGCGAGCGGCTGCCAAGCCCCGGCGACGCGCTGCTCCACTACAGCCCCTATGGCCATGTCTGAAGCGTCGGTGGTGAGCACTATCCGGGCCGTCGGGTCCGGATGCGCCAGCAGTGCGGCGTTTGCCAGGGCTGCTTTAACCTCAGAGAACGCCCGCTCTCGCTCCGGGGTCCATTCGACTCCATCCATGGGTTTCTGTCTCTTGAGCGCAGCGTACAATGGTTGCATGAGCTGCGCCGCGCGGGGAAGGAAACGGTTATAAAAGTTCACCATCCCCAAAAATTCCTGCAGTGCCCTGATCGTCTGAGGCCGGGGGAAATCTGCCACGGCGTGCACTTTGTCGGGCAACGGGATCGCTCCTTCCGGAGAGACGCGGTGCCCCAAAAAATCAATCTCCGTCATGCCGAACTAGCATTTCGCCAGGCTGATTATTAACCCGTGCTCCTCCAACCTCCGCAAAACCGTCATGAGGTGGGTTTCGTGTTCATCTTCGGATGCACTGGCTACCAGGATATCGTCCAGGTAGACAAACACGAACGGGAGATCACGCAGCACTGCATCCATCATGCACTGGAATGTCTGTGCCGCGAGTTATTACCGCTGTTTTGGGTACGTCCTCCGTGTGCACTGGGACTTGGTGGTAACCGCAGACCATGTCTATTTTGGAAAAAATGCGTACTCCGACGAGGTGAACGGAAAAATCCTGTATGTGGGGAATTGGGTAGAGGTCGTGCGCTGTAGCATTGTTCAATCTGTGGAAATCACCGCACGGTCGCCACGATCCCTCAGCCTTAGGGACCAAGTGTAGCGGGGATGCCCATGGGCTGTTCGATCGCCTGATGATGCCCAACCTTTTCAGGTTGGCGAACTCCTCGCGCGCTATGGCCAGTTTAGCTGCATCCAAGCGTCGAGATCTTGCAAAAACGGGTGGCCCGGTGGTGGTGATAAAGTGCTCCACCCCGTGTTTAGCGATGGCCGCCGAAAACGTCGGGACCGTGAGTGCTGGGAACTGAGTGTGCAGTGCGTGGAACTTACCGCCTGGAGCTGTGACGTTGGCTTGTGCTGTTGGCTGGGTCACTCGAGCTATACAGGGGAGAGAGTCAAAGGACAGTGCATTAACCAGGCGCCTGTTAGCAACATCAACTAGTAAACCATGTGCACACAGAAAATCAGCCCCCAGGATATGGTAATTCAGTGTTGCTACGACAAAAGTCCACTTGTATGTACGGCCGTGTAGAGATAAGATCAGTGTCCTCTCACCAAAAGTCTTAATTTCCGAGCCGTTTGCTGCCAACATCCCGGGGCCGCTAGGTCCTGCCAGCCGGTCAGCATAGGTCAGCAGGATGATGCTTCTCTGGGCTCCGGTGTCTACGAGGAAACGCCTCCCCAAGCGTGCGTCCGTCATGTAGAGCAGCTTGTTCTCTTCACCAAGGGTCGCAGCTGCTGCCGACTGCCGGCCTTGGTGTTTTCCTGAGCGCTTGAATTGGCATGGTGGCGCACATCTGCATGCGTTCTCTCCGAAGCGGCGGTGGTAGAAACAGAGCGTGTCTCTCTGGTGCTCCTTGGCCCCCGCTGCTGCTACCGTCGGTGGCTCCTCGCCTCCTCTGGTTGTCTCGCTGGGCTCCGCCGCCGGCGCATTGACTGTGATCGCCCTGGTGGTGAGGATGATCCCGTCTGCCTCCTGGGCTAGCACACGGTAGTCACGCGCGGCCAACAATGGCGAATTGGCCAGAACCGCTCTCGCCTCTGTTGGAAGGTTCCAGAGGAAAAGGTGGGCAAACAGAAAGTGCCCATCGTCCGTGCCCATTAATGCCAGCATCTTCTCCATCAGGTCAACGGCTGACCCATCTCCTAACTCGGTCCACGCCAGGAGCCTCTCCGCTCTCTCACATTCCGAGAGTGTGTAACGCCGGGTGAGCGCAGCCTTGAGCGCCTCGTATTTGTTGCGGGCTGGTGGCTGATCGAGCAGGCTAACTACCTGCTGGGCTGTGCGGGAGTCCAGCGCTGCTACCACATAGTAGAACTTGGTGTCGTCTGCCGTTACTCCCCGGAGGGCGAACTGGGCCTCGGTGTGGTGGAACCAAGAGCGTGGGTTGTGCTGCCAGAAATCCGGTAGCTTGACTGAAACTGCACACGCGTTGCTGGGGGTTCCAGTCCGGGCTGTCTGTGGAATGGCTGCTGCGTCGCTGGGGCTTCCCGACCGAGCCGGCTCCAGGGTTCTTGCCTCGTGTTCCATAATACGTCTTGGGTCACCAGTGTGGAGTGTGTAAATGAAGAGGCAGATTCATGACAGACGATTTATTACACACTCCCATCTCACAAGCACAGAATGGACTGACTGGTTACAGCAAGCTCTCCTCTCTGTATCTCAAGTCACACTTCACAAGTTTCATGGCACTTCCCCACACAGCATGATATTTACACTACACTGCATTCAACCCCCTCTGTCCTTCCTGGGCATTGTTCTCCCATGCTTATTCCCTGTCTCTGTCTGAGGTGCTAAATAACCTGACTTCCCCAAGGTCCCCAAATCATGGTATTTACATCTTCTCTGTGTGGACACAGAGGAAGCACATGTCCTGCACCTGGCATAGGAGCACTGACTGACTGTCTAATTTTCTGAATTTTGTCAGTAAAGAAAAGAGCAAAGTCATTGCAGTCACAGTTGAGTAGAAGTTCAGGAGCTGCTGACACAGGGGGATTTGTTAGCCTGTCAACAGTAGTGAGCAAGGTGCATGCATTATTGTTGTTTTTAGCAATGATGCCAGAAAAATATGCTTGCCTTGCATTTCTCAGCTCCAAATTGTAAATGCTCAATCTCTCATTATAGATTTCATAATGAACTTGTAATTTAGTTTTTCACCACCTGCATTCAGCTTTTCAGCACTCTCTTTTTTCAGCTCTTACTAGTTTGGCATTTCTCCATGGAGGTTTCTTTTTAATAGTGACCACCTTCACCTTGATGGGAGCAATGGCATTGATAATATTTGCAATTTTACCATTGAAATTTTCCACAAGCTCATTTACTGAAGGTGAAGAGAGTGGGGGTGAGGAAGAGAAATCTTGGATGAATGTTTCACTGGTATTATCACTAATATACCATTTTTTGATGACATCTGTCTGGATATTTCTGTTGACATTAATAGCACTCTCAAAGAAAATACAAGAATGGTGGGACAAAGCAACATCCCTCACCATAATCTTAGAGATGTTCAGACCTTTGGAGATGACCAAGTCCAGACTGTGTCCTCTGATGTGTGTTTTTTCTGTTACATGCTGAGTCAGTCCAAAGTTATCAAGGACACAACACAATTCTTAGGTTCCTCTGTCCTGAAGGTTGTCAACATGAATGTTAAAATCACCAACAATAACTACACAGTCAAAGTCAGCACAGATAACAGACAGCAGCTTTGTAAAATCATCAAAAAAGGTTGCATGGTATTTAGGTGGTCTGTAAACATTGAGAAACAACACACAGGAGGAAGAATTCAGCTGAAGAGCCACATATTCAAATAAAGTAAACTTATAAGACATCTGCTTGCATTGGAGGGAATCATTAAACAAAACAGCTACTCCTCCTCCTTTCTTATGCACCCTGGGTTCACTTATAAAGCTGTAGTTGGGAGGGGCTGCTTGATAAGAAGAGTTCCACCATTATCATGTAACCAAGTCTCTGTTAAAACATATAATCCAGATTTTGATTTATAAAGAGATCATTAATTAAAAATGTTTTTCCTGCCAAAGACCTAATATTTAATAAAGCTAGTTTCAGTGTGTTGAGAACATCATCTGCCAGATTTGTATTTTGTTTAGGCTGTGACTAGTGAGAAATGAACACTAGATTTGATAAATTTACAGGATGTGTAGGATGGATTTTGCTTCTCTGTAAATTTACTCTGCTACTTATTAAAACAGGAATTAAGGAAACTACTTCCATACCGGGCCCCGGCTTGTCTTAGAAAGAGCCATAAGTACCAGTGGTTTTCAAAGCCTGGGCCCATTACATCAAACCCAGCTTGTGTTGTTATCAGGCTGTGGATTTTGGTTCAGCTGTCAGGATGGTGGTGGTGGTGGGCGTCGGGGCTTCAGCTTTGGGGATAGTGGTGGGTGCCGGGGCTTTGGGTGTTGTGCCACAGCTCGCTGGGAAATTGCTGGAAGGGGGAGATGGGGGGGGGGGGGGGTGAAGTGGGAGGTTTCGGGTTGAGAAAACTAGACTAGGGCATGGGGTCAGTTTTGTGGCCACAGTGACCAGCTCCTTCATCTGATCAGTGAAGTTGAGGAGTGGGAAGGATGGGGAAGCGGAAGCTGAAGAGGAGGGGGTATGCAGTGGTAGTGGGAGTGGGTCCTCACTGGTGACTTTTGGTGAGAGAGGGGTCTGCACAGGCGGTGGCTGAGGCAGCTTTATCTCACAGTATCTTATCCTGTTGTTTTAGTTCCTCTTGTCTCTGGTCCTTGTCCTGAGGAACAGAATGGTGACACAGAAAATAGAACAGATTGGAGATAAACAGTCTCACACCTGACCTGTTGAGGCTGAGTCCATCTCCCTTAAAAAAGTGCCTGCGGTCCCAGAAAAAGTTGAAATTGTCAATAAAATGATGTGATTTGTTTGTACAAGCTTCTGATAGCCATCCATTTAAATTGAACAGTCTGCTGAATTTCTCAACTCCTCCTCTGACTGGTGGTAGTGGGCCACTAATAAACACTTCAGCATTCAGACAGTTGACTAGGTCTAGGAGTTCCTTAAATCCTGTTTCAGCACCTCAGACTGCTGTTCAGATACTCTTCACTGTGAGATAATCCATCATGGTCTGCAGGATTTTGTCTCTCACATCACACACCATATCCCCGGGAAACCACATTATTTCTGTGTGTTTACCACATATGTTTCTCACATCTCTCATGACAGAGTCACCAACAGTCCGAGTTTCAGGCCCAGCTGTTAGCTTTCTCTGTAGCCTTTTACCAGCTGTTCTGATTTACCTTGCTGTGTGTGGGGGAGATATTATACAGGTGATCACATGGAGGTCCAGGTTCCTGCAGTAGCGGCATAAATCTGTTCTGAAGTGGCATGTTTGACTGTTGTGGAGGAGGTTGGCTTTCCTTTGACAGCTATCCATGGCTGTGTCTTGCTGACAGTTGGGGTTGAAGATGCTTGTGGTCTACCTGATAACGCAGGCCACCCATTGACATCACAGATCTCACCAAGTTGGGCTATTGCTTGTCCTCCCTTCACCCTGTGTGATGATTTATTCTTGGGCTTTGCACCAAGGGCATTCCAGGGAGGACTATCACTTGAGAATTTATTTCTCTGTGCACAATCCTCCCGTTTCCGTTTCCTATCAGCCATGTTAGTGTTGGATAGCTGTGAGTTAACAGGATCTTGTTCACTGTATTTAGTCACGATCAGTGTTGTATCATTTTCACAGAGGCCATTTACTTCCAGATTAACCTCTAGCCACTGGATTTTAGTTTCCAGCATGGTAATCTTCTGTAGGAGTTTGTGGTAGTCATCTGTAGAAAGGGGAGGCATTTTGTTGATACTTAGCTTTACCTTGTCAGTTGCTGTAATTCAGGCTTCAGCTGCTTGTAGGCCATGCTCACGTAGCACTGGTAAGATCCAAAAAAGTGTTAGATCATGGTAATAAGAAGCGATATCTTCAGCGAAATATAGTCCCAGTGATTTATGAGTGTCTGGTGCTGTCCACAAATTTCTTGCAGGGGAAATAAAAATGCACAGGAAAGAGCAAGCAGAGGGAAGAGTGAAGCAGCGGAGCATCCTTCCACCAGCAAGGTCAGCAGAGAAAACATTTGGGCAAGCCAGTAAAATACTGGGAGAATATAGTCTGGTCAGATGAGACCAAAACTGAAATTTTTGGATGCCACAACACACAGCATGTTTGGAGGAGAAATGGCACTGCACGTCATTCCAAAAACACCATCAGACCTAAAGAATTAGAAAAAGCAATTGTGAAACTTAAAGCTAACAAATCCCCAGGAGCAGATGGCTTTACAGCAGAGCGGTACAAAACCTTTAAACAGCAACTATCTCCTCTCCTCCTGAAAACGTTTAACTATGTCCTCCACACAGGGGAAATCCCCCCCTCCTGGAGAGAAGGGGTCATTGCAGTCATACCTAAACCTGAAAAGGATAAACTAGACTGCTCCAACTACAGACCAATCAGTGTGTTAAATCAGGACTATAAGCTTTTTACCACTATCCTTGCCAAAAGGTTAGAAAATATACTGACAGATTTAATTCATTTAGACCAAACAGGTTTTATAAGACAAAGACAGACACAAGATAACATTAGACGCACTTTACACATAATTCATCATATAAAAAAATATAATTTAAATGCAGCCATATTGGGATTAGATGCTGAAAAAACATTTGATTCGGTTGACTGGTCTTTCCTATATAGAATCTTATCCAGTTTCAATTTTCATAACAACTTCATTAGAACTATCCAGGCATTATATAAAAAACCAACAGCTAAAATAAGGATTAACAGTAAATTATCATCATCTTTTGAACTGGAAAGAGGATGTCGTCAGGGCTGCCCCTTGTCTCCACTGCTCTTTGCAATCTTCATAGAACCTCTGAGCCGATGGATAAGACAGAATCAAAAAATTCAAGGTATTACACTTGGTCAGAAGGAACATAAAATAGCACTCTTTGCTGATGACATTTTAATATACCTGGGGCAGCCGGACACCTCTTTTCCAGAACTAATCTCAGTTTTTTCAGAGTACAGAGATTTATCAGGGTACGAATTAAACATGCATAAAACCCAAATTTTAACATTCAACTATGACCCAAATCAATATTTACTAAGCAAACTCAATACTAACTGGGAGATGGAATCTATGAAATATCTGGGGGTCAATATCCCGAAACAACTCAACAAAATTATAACACTAAACTATGATCCACTGATGGCAAAAATAAAATCTGATCTAGCAAGATGGAATATGATACCATTCTTGGGTACTGCACAAAGAATTGAAGCAGTCAAAATGAATATACTTCCACGTCTTCTATACCTTTTCCAAACAATACTGGTAGAACCTTCCAAAGAAACATGGCAAGAACTGGACAGAAGGATCTCAAGATTCATATGGCAGGGCAAGAGACCTAGAATCAGATATAGAACCCTACAGCTAAACAAAGACAAAGGTGGGCTCGCGCTGCCAAATATCAGGGACTATTTTAAAGCTGCACAAATTAAAACTTTAGAAGAGATATGTAACCCAGTCTACACTGCACAATGGAAGGAGATGGAATGCCAAATAACAAGTGACACCCCTCTACAGGCGATAATAGGGAACAATGCCTTACCTTGTGGGACACATATGTGGGTTTCATATGCACAAATGTATATAACCTGATGCTTCATATGTATACCACTATATGCTTACTGTGTGCTTCACGTCTCAGATGAACAAAGGACTGAGCCTCCTGGGAGATAACAGGAAGATGTGAAATGTGGTCTTTGATAGGCAAAGAGATGGCCTTGGGGAGATTTCCTGACTCCCAGTGACTTTGGGTGAAGGTGATAAAGGCTGAAAGGGATCCATTGTTATTTGGGATTAAAATACAATGTTACTGTGTGCTTTGATGTCCTGGGGTATAAAAGGGACAAATGTCTGGAGTTCACTCTCTTCTGTTCTGCTGATGTTGGAGAATGTCAATAAACCTGACTTGTGAGATAAACTCAGACTCATTATTTCACATGCTCCACACTGGTGACCCTTAGACGTATCATGAGTGGAAGAAATTCCCCCTAGCCAGACTCTACAGGAGCCAGCCAAGCGAATGGAGCTACAGTCCAGCTGCCGGACTTCTGGCAGAACAATCCACGCTCCTGGTTTAATGCGGATGAGGCACAGTTCATCCTCTGGGGGATTTCGGTAGACGCCACAAAGTTCTACCATGTGGTTGCAAAACTGGACAACCACACAGCCCAGCATGTGGAGAGCCTGATCAACCAGCTGTCGGACACCGACAAGTACGACGCGTTGAAGGCTGCACTCGTCCGGCGCTTCACCCCCTCGGTGGAGGAGCAAGCAGAGGGGCTACTGGCGCTGACTGAATTTGAAAGCGACAAGCCCGCGGACCTTATGGAGAAGCTGTTGAGGTTGAAAGACTCTGACGATGATCACTTCATCTTCACCCACCTCTTCCTCAGGACTCTACCGTCAGCGGTGAGAGCGACCCTGGCCAGTTCACCACTGTTGGCCCAACGGGACTACCACGCGCTGGGCCAGGAGGCGCAACGACTCGTCAACGCCACCAAACGGCGCGCAGCCACGGCCGCGGCAGCAGAGCTCGGCGCGGCGTCCAGAGATGGCAGGGAGCCGGAGACAGCAGTGCCAGACTCACCGACGGCGGCGGCGGCAAGGGCCAGGAAACACGGATCAGACGACGTCCTTTGTTTCTACCATCGCCGCTTCGCAGAGAGGGCACGCAAATGTGTACCACCGTGCCAGTTCGGGCGTTCGGGAAACGCCAAGACCGGGAGTCGGTAGCAGCTGCGGCCCTCGGGGAGGAGAACAAGCTGCTTTATTTGTTGGACGCCCGCTCAGGGAGGCATTTTCTCGTGGACACGGGCTCCCAGCTGAGTTTCATCACACCTTCCTACGCAGACAGTCTAACAGGTTCCAAAGGTCCCCGGGTGACAGCAGCGAACGGCTCGGAGATTAAGACCTTTGGTGAGAAGACTCTGCTTCTGTCTCTGCAGGGCCGTTCATTTGAATGGACTTTTATCATAGCAGCAGTGAATTTCAATATGTTAGGGGCTGATTTTCTGTGCTCACATGGGTTGTTGGTTGATCTTGCTAACAGGCGCCTGGTTAATGCACTCTCTTTTTATTCTATCCCCTGTACAGCTCGAGTGGCCCCGCCAACAGCACAAGCCAACGTCACAGCCGCAAGCGGTAAGTTCCACACACTGCTCACTCAGTTCCCAGCACTCACGGTCCCAACATTTTCGGCGGCCGTGGCTAAACACGGGGTGGAACATTTTATTACTACCACCGGACTGCCCGCTTTTGCAAAAGCTCGGCGCTTGGATTCAGCTAAATTGACCATAGCGCGCGAGGACTTCGCCAACCTGGAAAAGTTGGGCATCATCAGGCGTTCGAAAAGCCCATGGGCTTCACCGCTGCACATGGTCCCGAAAGCTGATGGCTCGTGGCGACCTTGCGGAGATTTCCGCAGGTTGAACAACGCTACAGCACACGACCGCTACCCAATCCCGCATATCCAAGATTTTTCAGTTCATTTGGCGGGGGCGCACGTTTTTTCTAAGATAGACTTGGTTCGCGGTTACCACCAGGTCCCAGTGCGCGCTGAGGACATACCCAAAACAGCAGTAATAACTCCGTTCGGTCTATTCGAGTTTTTGCGCATGCCATTTGGGCTTAAAGGTGCCGCGCAGACATTCCAACGCATGATGGACGCAGTGTTGCGCGATCTCCCCTTCGTGTTCGTCTACCTGGACGACATATTGGTAGCCAGCGCGTCCGAAGACGAACACCAAAACCACCTCACGGCAGTTTTCCGGAGGTTGGGGGAGCACGGGTTAATAATCAACCCAGCGAAGTGTCAATTCGGGGTGGCGCAGATTGATTTTTTGGGGCATCGCGTCTCTCCAGAAGGGGCGGTTCCTCTGCCTGACAAAGTGCGCGCAGTAACAAATTTTCCCCAGCCACAAACGGTCAAAGCGTTACCGGAGTTTTTGGGAATGGTGAATTTTTATAACCGTTTCCTCCCCCGCGCAGCGCAGCTCATGCAACCATTGTATGCTGCACTAAAAAAACAAAAACCCACAAATAAAATCGAATGGTCTCCGGAGCGATAGTGAGCATTCTCGGAAGTCAAAACAGCCCTGGCAAACGCTGCGTTGTTAGCACATCCAGACCCAACGGCCCGCATAGCACTCACTACTGACGCGTCAGATGTGGCCATAGGGGCGGTCGTGGAGCAGCATGTAGCCAGGGTTTGGCAACCGCTAGCCTTTTTCAGCAGGGCCTTGCGCGATAGTGAACGAAAATACAGCGCATTCGACAGGGAGTTGTTAGCTCTCCACTTGGCCATTCGCCACTTCCAGTTCTGGCTGGAGGGCCGCCGTTTCACCGCGTTCGTTGACCACAAGCCACTGACTTATGCGATGGCCAAGGTTTCAGAACCATGGTCAGGCCGGCAGCAGAGACAGCTGGCCGCGATCTCAGAGTTTACTACCAATATCCAGCATGTGGCGGGCAAACTTAATGTAGTGGCAGACTGTCTCTCGCGCGCCGCGGCGGCTCCAGTCCGCGTAGGGGTAGATTTTGCAGCCATGGCCGCAGATCAGGTTAGCGACGCGGAAGTGCGTGCGGCCCCAGTCCGCGTAGGGATAGATTATGCAGCCATGGCCGCCGATCAAAGTAGCTACGCAGACGTGCGCACGCTCCAGTCTGGACCAACAGGGTTAAAGCTGGAGAGCAGAGTGCTGCAAGACGGTATGCCCCCCCTAATCTGCGATGTCTCCACTGGGCAACCGCATCCGGTGGTACCGGCCACGTGGCGCCGCCGCGTTTTTGACTCGATTCATTCTCTGGCGCACCCGGGAGTGCGCGCATCGTTCAAAATGGTGGGAGAGAAATTTGTATGGCCGAGCCTGCGCAAACAAGTTAGAGAGTGGGCAGCAGCCTGCACGGCCTGCCAACAAGCCAAGGTACACAGACACACAAGAGCTCCCTTGGAGCTGTTTCACATCCCGGCTAAGAGGTTCGATCATGTTCACGTGGACCTCATAGGCCCCCTTCCGCCGTCACAGGGGTGCACACACCTTCTGACAATGGTGGACCACACCACCCGCTGACCGGAAGTGGTCCCACTGGCGTCAACCACAGCCGAGGAGGTGGCGCGCGCGTTTTTAACAGCATGGGTAGCGCGCTTTGGAGTCCCGTCGGACATTACGTCCGACAGAGGCCCTCAATTTGTTTCCGAACTTTGGTCAGCAATGGCCCGCAGCCTGGGGGTGACGATTCACCGCACTACCGCGTACAATCCGCAGGCTAACGGGTTATGCGAACGTTTTCACAGGTCATTGAAGGTGGCTCTCAGAGCGTCGCTTACGGATGCAAATTGGGTGGACAGGCTACCGTGGGTTTTATTGGGGTTGCGTTCTGCACCTAAACAGGATTTAGAAACCTCCCCGGCCGAGCTAGTTTTTGCACAGCCACTTCGGCTGCCTGGGGAGTTTCTCCCAGACAATGCTGCGCCAGAATGTTCCCCGGTTCAGCGGTTGCAGAGCGGCACTGAATCGGGCACGCTGCCTGGCCCCATTCACCACACTTTTCCGCACGTTTTTGTGCCTAAGGCTTTAAAAAATGCGGAGTTTGTTTTTGTCAGACACGATGCCCACCGCCCACCGTTGCGACCTCCTTACGACGGACCATTTAGAGTGCTGGAAACAGGGGATAAGCATTTTTTGCTAGATTTGGGGGGCAGAAAAGAAAAGATTGGCATAAACAGGCTCAAACCCGCTTTTGTGTTGGCTGACGAGGATGTGCTCTTGGCCAGGGCTCCTCGGCGTGGCAGACCCCCTAGGGATCATTTCCCTGAACACCCACAGGGATTGACTAACAGTTCTCATCCTCAGACAGCAGCTCCCCAGCGGGATGGCGCCGCAGAAGTGTTGAAGCCTGCTTACAGCAGATACGGGAGAAGATTGAGACCCAAGCAGCACGTGGACTGATGTGTAATGATTCTATCATGACGTGCAGACTGTTATTACGTTGTTCCATCTTAGACGTTTGGGGGGGGGGTCATGTGGGACACATATGTGGGTTTCATATGCACAAATGTATATATCCTGATGCTTCATATGTATACCACTATATGCTTACTGTGTGCTTCACGTCTCAGATGAACAAAGGACTGAGCCTCCTGGGAGATAGCAGGAAGATGTGAAATGTGGTCTTTGATAGGCAAAGAGATGGCCTTGGGGAGATTTCCTGACTCCCAGTGACTTTGGGTGAAGGTGATAAAGGCTGAAAGGGATGCATTGTTATTTGGGATTAAAATACAATGTTACTGTGTGCTTTGATGTCCTGGGGTAAAAAAGGGACGAATGTCTGGAGTTCACTCTCTTCTGTTCTGCTGATGTTGGAGAATGTGAATAAACCTGACTTGTGAGATAAATTCAGACTCATTATTTCACATGCTCCACAACCTAAACTTTTGAATAACACTAACCCGTGGATAGAGACCCCGCTAAAAATTTGGTTTAAGATAGTCAGAGAGAATCAAGCTAAAGAACCCTATCGATTACTGCAATGGATTGCCTATGATCAAGACTTTACTCCTAATAAAACAGACACTAGATTTAAAAAGTGGAAAGAGAACGGACTGATAAAATATTACGATTTTTTTAAAGGGCAAACTTTAAGAAGTTTTGAAGATTTGAAAAAACAAGGTCTAATAAATCAAGACCTTTATAGGTTCTTTCAGCTTAGACACCACATAAACAAAATACTTAAAAAGGAGGATTTGGAAAGGGCCCAGTCAGGTGTTCTGAAGGTCTTCTTAAAGGCATATAAAGGGATCCCAGGGATCAGATACATTTCTAAAATATACCAAGGTCTTCAAGACTTAAAAGGAGACAACATCGTCGGCCTCCGTCGGTCTATGATGACCATGGAAGAGAATCCTAAACGTCTACTCTGCTGGAACAGCACCGCCTGTGGCTGAACAGGCCGATGCGCGAATGACAGTCCCTGTCACACAGGTCACACTTGTGGGTGGTCTCCGTGCTGCTGGGTCTGTGGCGGTTCTTCCTGCGGGTCCTTTTTTCATCTGCTGCAGCAGTCAGTCTCTCTTCACCCGCCTTGAGCTGTCTGGTCAGGGTGCCTCTCCATTTGGAGCGGTCCATTGCAAGGTCCTCCCAGCGCTCTGTGTTGATATCCAGGGCCTTCATGTCTCTCTTGCAGACGTCTCTAAAGTGCAGCTGTGGGCGGCCAACGTCTCTCCTGCCAGTTGCCAGTTCTCCATAGAGGACGTCTTTGGGGATTCTGCCATCCTCCATACGGTGAACGTGGCCTAGCCAGCGGAGCCTGCGCTGCCTGAGTAGAGTGAACATGGAGGGAAGGCCGGCGCGGGACAGAACTTCTGTGTTGGGCACTTTGTCCTGCCAGGATATGTCCAGGATGTGGCGAATGCAGCGCAAGTGGAAGGAGTTCAGTCTCTTTTCCTGCCGGGCATATGTTGTCCACGTCTCACTCCCATAGAGCAGTGTGCTGATGACGCAGGCGTTGTACACTGCCATCTTCGTCTTGACAGAGAGTTTGGGATTCTCCCACACTCGTGTGGTGAGGCGAGCGAGTGTGAAGGCTGATTTTCCAATCCTCTTGTTGATCTCTGTATCAAGGGAGAGGTTGTTGCTGATCGTGGACCCCAGGTACGTGAACTGATTCACGACCTCCAGCTTGTAGTCATCAATGGTGATGGTTGGTGGTGCTTCCGTGCCTTGCGCCAAGACGTTAGTCTTCTTCAGGCTGATGGTAAGCCCGAAGTCCTTGCATGCCTGGGAGAAGCGGTCCATCAGGGTCTGAAGCTCCTGCTGTGTGTGGGTTGCGACTGCAGCGTCGTCTGCGAACAGCATGTCTCTGATTAGAGCCTCGCGTACTTTGGTTCTGGCTTTCAGGCGGGCGAGGTTGAAAAGCCTGCCGTCAGATCTTGTGTGCAGGTAGATTCCCTCTGTTGCTGTGCTGAAGGCATGCCTCAGGAGCATAGCAAAGAAAATCCCAAAGAGGGTTGGCGCAAGTACACAGCCCTGTTTCACTCCGCTGCGTATGTTGAATGGCTCTGAGACGTTGCCATCGTGCTGCACTATCCCCTGCATGTTAGTGTGAAACGATTCGATGAGGCTTTGCAACTTTGGTGGGCATCCTATCTTTGGCAGGATCTTGAAAAGGCCCTCTCTGCTGACCAGATCGAACGCTTTGGTGAGGTCGATGAAGGCGACGTACAGAGGCATGTTCTGTTCTCTGCATTTCTCCTGGAGTTGGCGGATGGAGAATATCATGTCTACCGTCGATCGCTCAGCGCGGAAGCCACACTGAGACTCGGGGTAGACACGTTCGGCAAGCTTCTGTAGACAAACGAGAACAACTCGTGCGTAGACTTTTCCAACAACGCTGAGGAGGGAAATGCCCCTGTAGTTGTTGCAGTCGCTTCTCTCCCCTTTGTTTTTGTAGAGGGTGATGATCTTGGTGTCCCTCATGTCCTGTGGTACGGCACCTTCCTTCCAGCACTGGCAGAGGACGTCATGCAATGGCAGCAGTAGGGCGGTCTTGCAGTGCTTGATCAGGTCAGGGGGTATGCCGTCGTTGCCGGGTGCCTTGCCAGCAGCCAAGCTATCAATGGCCTTACTGAGTTCGTCGATGGTTGGCTCGGCGTCAAGTTTGTCCATGGATGGCAGGCAGTCGATGGCATCAAGGGCTGACGGTGTCACGGTGTTCTGTCTAGAGTAGAGGTCGGAGTAGTGTTCCACCCATCTCTCCATCTGCTTGTTCTTCTCTGTGATCATCTCCCCAGTGGAAGATTTGAGGGGGGCCGTCTTGCTCTGAACCGGACCAAGTGCTTTCTTGATGCCATCGTACATACCACGGATGTTCCCTGTTATGGCAGCGGTTTGAATGTCTTGGCTGAGCTGAGTCCAGTACTCGTTGGCACAGCGCCGAGCAGTCTGCTGAACTTTGCTTCTCGCAGCCCTGAGAATCTGGAGAGTCTTCTCGTTTGGGTACTTCTTGTACTCAGCAAGTGCTGAGCGCTTGGCTTCAATGACGGGGGTCATCTCGGTCAACTTGGCATCAAACCAGTCCTGTGACTTCGAGGTCTTCCTCCCAAAGGTAGCCAAGGCTGTGCGGTAGATGGTGTTTCGCAGCTCTTCCCACTTCTGCTTTGCAGATTCTCCTCCTTGTGGTACACCAAGTTCCTTCTCAAAGGTGGAGGCAAACTGCTCAACAAGTTCTGGTTGGGCCATCTTGCTGATGTCAATCCGTGCCTTTCCAGGTTGTCTAGCACGATGGAATTTCTTCAGCTGCAGCTTGACCTTGCAACACACCAATGAATGGTCTGTGTCGCAATCTGCACTCTGGAACGAACGGGTGATTAGCACATTCTTCAGTGAGGTGCGCCTGGTCAGGATCAAGTCTAGCTGGTGCCAGTGCTTTGAGCGCGGATGTTGCCAGGAAACCTTGTGTTGGGGCTTGGTCTTGAAGAACGAGTTTGTGATGCACAGATCGTGATATGTGCAGAACTCGAGCAGCCGCTGTCCGTTGTCGTTCATTCTGCCCACGCCAAAAGGTCCAAGACAGGAGGGCCAGGAGTCGTGGTCAGCACCCACTCTGGCATTGAAGTCTCCAAGGAGAATGAGTTGTTCAGAGTTGGGGATGATCCTGACAGTTGTTGCAAGATTCTCGTAGAACTCGTCTTTTGCCTCTGGTGTGGCTGTCTGTGTTGGGGCATACACACTGACGAGGGTGACTGGGCCTTGAGTGGTGTTCAGGCGGAGGGTGAGGAGTCGTGCAGAGCCAGTGCTTCCCGGTTCCACCATCTTCAGCAAAGTGTTCTTCACTGCGAAGCCCACTCCGTGTTCCCTGTGTTCGTCACTGCCCTTTCCCTGCCAGTAGAACGTGTAGTCCTTCTCTCTCAGTGTGCCTGCATCAGCTAACCGTGTTTCCTGGAGAGTGGCGATATCCACTCCCAGTCTCTTCAGCTCATTATTGATGATGGCAGTCTTCCTGGTGTCGTTGATGTCCTTGAGGTTAGCAGTGAGTCCTGTCATCATAGTGCGGACGTTCCAAGTTCCCAGTTTTAGAGTTGGTCTCTTTTGTTTTATTGTCTTGCCTGGTGCGAAGGTTCTCAGCCTGCTGTTTGGATTTCTCCTTATCCCCATGCACCCAATGAGGAAAGCAAGCTGTGGCGGGACAACACCTTATTGGCTGGGGGCTGCCCAGCTTGAGACGGGCGGTAGCTGTCCAGTGAGATCTGATGATCCCTCCCACCGTCGGGAACAACCCCTGGCGCCACGCTCTACGCCAATTGAGCAGTGGCTTATAACCGGTAACTGTCATTCCCCGTGTTTTGTCTACGCCAAAGGCAAAGCTGGAGTGTCCTCTCCAGTGATCCGGTGTTCTACCTTCCAGCGTTGGGCGTTGGTAGGATTCAAGCCTGGGCAGGAAGATATGGAGGACAAGATGTTGCCCATGCAGCATGTCCCCCCTCTCCACGTCACTGATGAATCCAAAGGAACAGCAGGGCTGCTACAGTTTGGCACCAGCGCCGTTGCAGGAGCTGCCAGAACGATGTTGAGCACAACATAGAACTGCCTTAGGGGCTCCGACTCCGGATTTTTCCTCAGTGTTGACTCCCGAAGCCTTTCCCGTGACCGGGTATGCCGCAAGGCAGCAGAGGTTTGAAATCAGGGTTTACCTTCCCCTAGATGGGCTACCTTCCCAGGTTGACGAGCCACCATCTACCCGAAGCATCTGGTTTTAAGGTGGCAGAGATCCGCCCTCGCCCCTTCTCCTATTAGTAAAAGCAGTTCCGCCGGGCTTAGAGACTAAACCACACGGGCAGGCTAGGAGTTGGACTTAGTTGTCAGAGGCTTTTCGAGACGCACGCCATAAGGAGCATTTTATGAGCACTGGGAGCTTAACCCCAGTGCCGCTCCTGGCTATGACAACCTTGGAACCATGGAACTGGAAATATGGGAAAAGCTAAATAAACAACAATGGAAAAGTACCTCATCCCTGCAGTGGAGGGAATTTGGATGGGAAAATTTGGTAAGATTTTTCAGAACACCTGCACAAAACAAATTTACTTGTAAAGGGTTGAATTGTTGGCGCTTGTGTGGTGAAGAGACTGCAAATCATTTTCATGTGTTTTGGTCATGCCCAGTTGTCCACCAATATTGGACCAATGTACGGACAATATTGGGGAAAATATTCAAAATAACAGTTCCCTTTTCTTTTGTAACTTTGTATTTGAGTTTACTACCGGAATCACTGGAAAGACGAGGAGAAAAATACTTATTCACTGTTTTAATATTGGCAAGTAAAAAAGCTCTAACAAAAAAATGGATGTTGAAGGATTGTCCTACACCTGATGATTGGATTAACGTGATTCAGGACATTTATTCGACGGAAAAGTTGACATTCGCACTGAGACAGGACATGGATGGGTTCTTGAACTTTTGGCAACCCTGGCACGCATATGTGTCTTCCATTAGATCTAATCTTTGACAAATACCATTTCAATAATGGCACTGTGGAGTGTGTAAATGAAGAGGCGGATTTGGCTCAGACGATTTATTACACAACTCACACAACAAGCATAGACAGAATGACATCTCAGCAGAGACTCTTCTCTTAAATAACATGGCATTCCTCTAGAAGCTTCTAACACACAAAAGATGACCTTCGCGTCACATTGCATTCACTTCATTCATTCTTCACACCTCCCTGTTATCTCACTAGGGAACCCCTGCTCTTTGTTCTTGTCTAAGATGGTAAACAATTATGCTCTCCCCATGTGCCGCCATACCACCCCCCTGAGCATCTTGGATAGAACAATAGAATAACAGTCCGTATGCTGTGATAGAACCATTAAACATCAGTCCACATGCTGCTTGGGCTTCAGTCTTCTCCCGTATCTGCTGTAACCAGGGTTCACCGCCTCCGCGGCGCTGTCATGCTGGGGGGTTGATGTTTGGGCGGGAAAACTTTTTGTCTGTCTGTGTGGGTGCTCTGGGGAATCCTTTCTCTGGGGAGCTCCCCGTGGGGGTCTTCCACGCCGAGGAACCCTTGCCAACAGCACCTGCTCGTCCGCCACAACAAAAGCGGGTTTGAGTCTGTCTATGCCAATCTTTTCTCTCCTACCCCCCAAGTCTAGCAAAAAATGCTTATCCCCTGTTTCCAGCACTCTGAACGGTCCATCATAGGGTAGGCGCAGTGGAGGGCAGTGGGCGTCGTGTCTGACAAACATGAACTCCGCGTTTTTCAAAGTTTTAGGCACAAAAACGCGCGGAAAACTGTGGTGGGCAGGGCCCGGCAGTGTGCTTGTGTCTATGCTACGCTGCAACAGCTGAGACGGGGAGTTGTCCGGTGCGGGATTATCTCGCAGAAATTCCCCGGGCAGCCGGAGTGGTTACGCAAAAACGAGTTCTGCCGGGGAAGCTTCCAGATCCTCTTTAGGCACAGAATGTAACCCCAATAAAACCCACAGTAGCTTGTCTACCCAATTTGCATCCGTCAGTGAAGCCCTGAGAGCCGCTTTCAATGATCTATGAAAATGTTCGCATAACCCATTAGCCTGTGGATTGTACGCGGTTGTGCGATGAATTGTGACACCCAGGCTGCGGGCCATTGTTGACCAGAGTTCGGAAACAAATTGAGGGCCTCTGTTGGATGTAATGTCCGACGGGACTCCAAAACGCGCCACCTATGCTGTTAAAAACGTGCGCGCCACCTCCTCGGCCGTGGTTGCCGCCGGCGGAACCGCTTCTGGCCAGCGCGTGGTGCGGTCCATCATTGTCAGGAGGTGCGTGTACCCCTGTGATGGCGGGAGGGGGCCCACGAGGTCCACGTGAACATGGTCGAACCTCTTAGCCGGAATGCGAAACAGCTCCAAGGGAGCCGCCTTCGTGTGTCTGTGTACTTTGGCTTGTTGGCACGCCACGCAGGCTGCCGCCCACTCTCTCACTTGTTTGCGAAGGCTCGGCCACACAAATTTCTCTCCTACCATTTTGACCGACGCGCGCACTCCTGGGTGCGCCAAAGAGTGAACCGACTCAAACACACGGCGGCGCCACGCGGCCGGGACCACGGAACGTGGGCGACCCGTGGAGACATCGCAGATTGGGGGGGCATGCCATCCTGCAGCACCCTGCTCTCCAGCCTTAACCCTGTTGGTCCAGACTGGAGCGTGCGCACGTCCGCATCTCTAACCTGCTCCGTGGCCATGGCTGCGTAATCTATCCCCACGCAGACCGGGGCCACCACGGTGCACGAGAGGCAGTCTGCCACTACATTCAGTTTGCCCGACACATGCTGAATATCTGTAGTAAACTCTGAGATCGCGGCCAGCTGTCTCTGCTGCCGGCCCGACCACAGTTCTGAAACCTTGGCCATCGTGAATGTTAGCGGCTTGTGGTCAACGAATGCGGTGAAACTGTGCCCTTCCAGCCAGAACTGGAAGTGGTGAATGGCCAGGTGGAGAGCCAGCAACTCTCTGTCGAACGCGTTGTATTTACGTTCACTGTCGCGCAAAGTCCTGCTGAAAAAGGCGAGCGGCTGCCAAGTCCCGGCAATGTGCTGCTCCACGACAGCCCCTATGGCCACATCTGAAGCGTCAGTGGTGAGCGCTATACGGGCCGTTGGGTCTGGATGTGCCAGCAATGTGGCGTTTGCCAGGGCTGCTTTGACTTCCGAGAACGCCCGCTCTCGCTCCGGGGACCATTCAATCTTATCCGGGGGTTTCTGTTTTTTGAGCGCAGCGTACAGTGGTTGCATGAGCTGCGCTGCGCGAAGAAGGAAACGGTTATAAAAGTTCACCATTCCCAAAAATTCTTGTAGCGCCCTGACCGTTTGCGGCCGGGGAAAATCTGCCACTGCGCGCACTTTGTCAGGCAGCGGGACCACTCCTTCGGGAGAGACGCAGTGCCCCAAAAAATCAATCCCCGTCACCCCGAACTGACATTTCGCTGGGTTGATTATTAACCTGTGCTCTTCCAACCTCCGGAAAACCGTCGTGAGGTGGGTTTCGTGTTCGTTTTCAGACGCGCTGGCTACTAAGATATCGTCCAGGTAGACGAACACGAAAGGGAGATCGTGCAGCACTGCATCCATCATGCGTTGGAACGTCTGTGCAGCCCCTTTAAGCCCAAATGGCATGCGCAAAAACTCGAATAAACCGAACTGAGTTATTACCGCTGTTTTGGGTATGTCCTCAGCGCGCACTGGGACTTGGTGGTAACCGTGGACCAGGTATTTTAGAAAAAACGCGCGCTCCTGCAAGGTGAACGGAAAAATCCTGAATGTGAGGAACTGGGTAGCGGTCGTGCGCTGTGGCGTTGTTCAACCTGCGGAAATCCCGCAGGTTGATCGCAAATAAGATCGCGAATAAGATCGAGTGGTCCCCGGAGCGGGAGCGAGCGTTCTCAGAAGTCAAAGCAGCCCTGGCAAATGCTACGTTGTTGGCACATCCAGACCCAACGGCCCGCATAGCGCTCACCACTGATGGGTCTGATGTGGCCATAGGGGCGGTCGTGGAGCAGCATATAGCCGGGGCTTGGCAGCCGCTCGCCTTTTTCAGCAGGAGCTTGCGTGATAGTAAGCGTAAATACAGCGTGTTTGACAGGGAGTTGTTGGCTCTCCATTTGGCCATTCGCCACTTCCAGTTCTGGCTAGAAGGGCGCTGTTTCACCGCGTTCGTTGACCACAAACCGCTAACATTCGTGATGGCCAAAGTTTCAGAGCCGTGGTCGGGCCGGCAGCAGAGGCAGCTAGCCGCGATCTCAGAGTTTACTACCAATATTCAGCACGTGTCGGGTAAACTGAATGTAGTGGCAGACTGCCTCTCGCGCACCGTGGCTGCCCCCATCCGCGTGGGGATAGATTACACAGCCATGGCCGCGGAGCAAAGTAGTGACGCGGATGTGCGCGCGCTCCAGTCTGGACCAACAGGGTTAAGGCTGGAGAGCAGGGTGCTGCAAGACGGTATGCCTCCTCTAATCTGTGATGCCTCGACGGGGCGACCGCGTCCCGTGGTACCAGCAGCGTGGCGCCGCCGCATTTTCGACTCGATTCATTCTTTGGCGCACCCAGGGGTGGGCGCGTCGGTCAAAATGGTAGCGGAAAAATTTGTGTGGCCTGGCCTCCGCAAACAAGTTAAAGAGTGGGCAGCAGCCTGCATGGCGTGCCAACGGGCCAAGGTACACAGACACACGAGGGCTCCCTTGGAGCCATTTCTCATTCCGGCTAAGAGGTTTGACCACGTTCACGTGGACCTCGTGGGTCCCCTCCCGCCATCACAGGGGTGCACGCACCTTCTGACAATGGTGGACCGCACCACACGCTGGCCGGAGGTGGTCCCTTTGGCGTCAACCACAGCCGAGGAGGTGGCACGCGCGTTTGTAACAGCATGGGTGGCACGTTTTGGAGTCCCATCGGACATTACATCCGACAGAGGCCCTCAATTTGTTTCCGAACTTTGGTCAACAATGGCCCGCAGCCTAGGTGTCACAATTCACCGTACAACCGCGTACAATCCACAGGCTAATGGGTTATGTGAACGTTTTCACAGGTCATTGAAAGCAGCTCTCAGAGCGTCACTGACGGATGCAAATTGGGTAGACAAGCTACCGTGGGTTTTATTAGGGTTGCGTTCTGCGCCTAAAGAAGACTTAGAAGCTTCCCCAGCTGAACTCGTTTTTGCGCAGCCACTTCGGCTGCCCGGGGAGTTTCTCCCGGATAATCCGGCGCCAGGCAGCTCCCCGTCTCAGCTGTTGCAGCGTAGCATTGACACGGCCACGCTGCCCGGCCCTGCCCACCACAGTTTTCCGCGCGTTTTTGTGCCTAAAACTTTGAAGAACGCGGAGTTTGTTTTTGTCAGACACGATGCACATCACCCCCCACTGCGACCACCTTATGATGGATTGTTCAGAGTGTTGGAAACAGGGGACAAGCATTTTTTGCTAGATTTGGGGGGTAGGAGGGAAAAGGTTGGCATAAACAGACTCAAACCGGCTTTTGTGGTGGCGGATGAGCAAGTGCTGTTGGCGAGGGCCCCTCGGCGAGGAAGACCCCCACGAGGAGCTTCCCAGAGTAATATTTCCCCAGAACACCCGCGGGGACTGACAAAAGGTTTTCACCCCCAGACAGCAGCTCCCCAGCATGACAGCGCCGCGGAGGCGGTGAATCCTGGTTACAGCAGATACGGGAGAAGACTGAAGCCCAAGCAGCATGTGGACTGATGTGTAATGATTCTATCACGGCATGCAGACTATTATTCTTTTGTTCGATCTAAAATGTTTGGGGGGGGGTCGTGTAGCCACACATGTGCCTTACATAATGCCTCACATCTTAGATAAGAACAAAGCGCAGAGTTTCCTTGGAGATAACAGGGGGCTGTGAAAAGTGTAATCCTTTGTGTGCCGAGAGTCTGCTTGGAGGGTCCTTTGTGGGCCAAAGACTGTGTGGGGGATGCTAAGGGATTAAAGAGGAAATGCATTGTGACTTGTGATTTAAATGCATTATGACTTGTGATTTAAATGCAATGTGACTTGTGAGCTGTGAGAGTCCTGCATATATAAGGGACGAGTTTTTTCTGAGATGTTCTCTTTCTACTTTGCTCATGTTGGAGACGTGTAATAAACTGCTTGAGACCAAAATGCCTCATCATTTACACACTCCACACTTTCTTTAATTTCTCTTTTTCTTTCACTTAAAAAAAGGGTGTTGTAATAATTATTTTTCCAATGTTGTCAAAAAACAAAAAAAAGGGAACGTGATGAAAATGTAAACAATGCAATGCTGTAATGATATGTATACCCTTTACAAAAACTTAAATTAAAAAAAAAAAAAAACACCATCAGGAGTATCATGGTGTCGAGGTGTTTTTCAGCACATGGTACAGGCAGACTTCATATAATTCAATGAAAGATGAATGGAAAAATGTATAGAGACATCCTTGATAAGAACCTGTTGCCATCTGCCAAGATGCTGAAGATGAAACGAGGGTGGACATTTCAGCAAGACAATGACCTCAAACACACAGCCAAGGAAACTCTCAACTGGCTCCAGAAAAGGAAACTAAGCTGCTAGGATGGCCCAGTCAGTCATCTGACCTGAATCCAATTGAAAATCTATGGAACGAGCTGAAGATCAGAGTTCACAGAAGACACCCACGGAACCTTCAATATTTGAAGACAGTTTGTGTAGAAGAATTGGCTAAAATCACTCCTGAGCAATGCCTTCGCCTAGTTTCTCCATATAGAAGGTGTCTGGAAGCCGTTATTACTGTAATGTAGTAATGTGGTCTGCCACTAGGGGCGCTGTTAAGTGTTGTTGTATGCAGGTTAAGGAGAGTAAAAACGGTTGTTGACATTACTGAAGATCTAGCTGTCCTGTCTGTTTTATTCCACTTGCTCTCCTTATAAAAACACACTAAGATACATTACAATTGTGCCCTTCAGAGGTAAAGTGGGCTATCCCACAAAACCATTATTTTGAGAAAATGAGCTCTAAAGTTGAAATATTCTCAAAAAATCAGTGTGCCTATATCATTAAAAAGTTACCCCCTATAATTATTATAGGGGGTAACTTTGATCACACTGATTTTTTGAGAATATTTCAACTTTAGAGCTCATTTTCTCAAAATAATGGTTTTGTGGGATAGCCCACTTTACCTCTGAAGGGCACAATTACCAAAGGCTTTTCTACTAAATATTAAATGAATTTCACCAAGTGTGTTCAATACTTATTCCCTGTGTCATTCCACTTTATTAAATATGACTTGTTTTGTGAACACAGTTGCCTTGATTTCTTTGTATGTATGGATTACTTGGGTTGTTACTGTATGTGGTGAAAGTCTCAGGTCAATGGCTCCATTAGAAATATGTTTAATGAGAAAAATGTTGATGTGTTCAATTCTTATTTTCCCCACTGTATGTTCTTAAGGACGTCAAAATCTAAAATTAATCCCTGGAAAATGCACAATATGAAACCTTCAAAAAGAATAAAAGCTATCTAAATAAGAATAATTTTCTGAAGTATTATAATTAATCAGCATGTGAAGATGGACACACACTATCTTTGAAAAATCCATCCATCCATCTTCTACCGCTTTTCCGGAGGTCCGGGTCGCAGAGGCAGCAGTTCAAGCAGAGAAGCCCAGACCTCCCTCTCCCCAGCCACCTGCTCCAGCTCTTCAGAGGGGATACCAAGGCGTTCCCAGACCAGCTGGGAGACATAGTCTCTCCACCGAGTCCTGGGTCTGCCCCGGGGTCTCCTCCCAGTGGGACGTACCTGAAACACCTCAAGTGGGAGGCGTCCAGGAAGCATCCTAATCAGATGCCCATACCACCTTAACTGACTCCTTTCAATGTGGAGGAGCAGCGGTTCTACTCTGAGCCTCTCCCGGATGACCGAGCTCCTCACCCTATCTCTGAGGGTGAGTCCAGCAATCCTACGGAGAAAGCTCATTTCAGCCACTTGTATCCGCGATCTCGTTCTTTCGGTCATTACCCAAAGCTCGTGACCATAGGTGAGAGTAGGAACGTAGATTGACTGGTAAATCGACAGCCTTGCCTTAGAACTAAGCTCCCTCTTCACCACAACAGACCGGTACAACGTCCGCATCACTGCAGATGCTGCTCCAATCCGTCTGTCGATCTCTCGCTCCATTTTCCCCTCACTCGTGAACAAGACCCCAAGATACTTAAACTCCTCCACTTGGGGCAGGAGCCTGTCCCCAACCCGGAGAGAACAATCCACCTTTTTCCAGCTGAGGACCATGGACTCGGACTTGGAGGTGCTGATTCTCATCCCAGCCGCTTCACACTCAGCAGCAAACCGTCCCAGCAAGAGCTGTAGGTCATTGTTGGATGAAGCCAACAGGACAACATCATCTGCAAACAACAGAGATGAGATCCTGTGGTCACCAAGCATGACACCCTCCATTCCCTGGCTGCGCCTAGAAATCCTGTCCATAAAAATTATGAACAGGATCGGTGACAAAGGGCAGCCCTGGCGGAGTCCAACTCTCACTGGGAATGACTCCGACCGAGTGTTGGCAATACGAACCAAACTCTCACAACGGTCGTACAGAGACCGAATAGCTCGTAACAACAAGCCCGATACCCCATACTCCCGAAGCACCCCCCACAAAAATCCACGAGGGACGCGGTCAAATGCCTTCTCCAAGTCCACAAAACACATGTAAACTGGTTGGGCAAACTCCCACCAACCCTCAAGAATTCTCGAGAGGGTAAAGAGCTGGTCCGATGTGCCACGGCCAGGACAAAAACCACATTACTCCTCCTGAATCCGAGGTTCGACCAACGGCCGGACTCTCCTCTCCAGTACCTTGGCATAGACCTTCCCAGGGAGGCTGAGGAGTGTGATCCCTCTAAAGTTGGAGCACACCCTCCGGTCCCCTTTTTTGAAGAGAGGAACCACCACCCCGGTTTGCCATGCCAAAGGCACTGCCCCCGACCTCCACGCAGTGTTGCAGAGGCGTGTCAACATGACAACCCAACAACATCCAGGGCCTTGAGGTACTCAGGGCGAATCTCGTCCACCCCCGGGGCCCGGCCACCAAGGAGATTTTTAACCACCTTGGCGATCTCAGCCCCTGTGATAGGCGAGTCATCCCCCTCGTCCCCAAACCCTGCTTCCTCTGTGGAAGGCGTATCAGTGGGATTGAGGAGATCCTCGAAGTATTCCTTCCACCGCCCGACGATATCCCCAGTTGAAGTCAACAGTGTTCCATCCGCACCATACACAGTGTGGACGGGGAGCTGCTTTCCCCTCCTGAGCCGCCAAACAGTTTGCCAGAATCTCTTTGAAGCCGACCGAAAGTCTTGTTCCATGGCCTCACCGAACTCCTCCCATACCCGCGTTTTTGCTTCAGCAACCACCCGAGCTGCACTCCGCTTGGCCTGCTGGTACACCTCAGCTGCTTCGGGAGTCCCACAAGCCAACCAAGCTTGATAGGATTCCTTCTTCAGCTTAATGGCCCCCCTCACCACTGGTGTCCACCACTTGGTTCGGGGGTTGCCACCACGAGATGCACCGACCACCTTGCGGCCGCAGCTCTGGGCCGCCGCTTCAACAACAGAGGTGGAGAACATGGCCCATTCAGACTCCATGTCTCCAGACTCCCTCGGAATGTGGTTGAAGTTCTTCCGGAGGTGGGAGTTGAAGACCTCCCAGACAGGGGCCTCAGCCAGACGCTCCCAGCACACCCTCACTATACGTTTGGGTCTACCAGGTCTGAATGGCTTCCTCCCCTGCCATCGGATCCAACTCACCACCAGGTGGTGATCAGTTGACAGCTCTGCACCTCTCTTTACTCGGGTGTCCAAGACATACGGTCGCAGGTCTGATGATACGATAACAAAATCGATCATCGACCTGCGACCTAGGGTGTCCTGGTGCCAGGTGCACATATGGACACCCTTATGCTTGAATATGGTGTTCGTTATGGACAGACTGTGGTTAGCACAGAAGTCCAATAACTGAACACCACTCGGGTTCAGATCGGGCAGGCCGTTCCTCCCAATCACCCCCCTCCAGGTTTCACTGTCGTTGCCCACGTGCGCATTGAAGTCCCCCAGTAGGACAATGGAGTCTCCAGGAGGAATACCCTCCAGCACCCCAGTCACAGACTCCAAAAAGGGTGGGTACTCTGAAACATCATTTGGTGCATAGGCACAAATGATGGTCAGGACCCGTTTCCCAACCCGAAGGCGTAGGGAAGCAACCCTTTCGTCCACCGGGGAAAACTCCAATATAGAGGCAGCAAGGTGGGGCAATACAAGAATACCCACCCCTGCTCGTCGCCTCTCACCCGGGGCAACTCCAGAAAAGGCCAAGCTCCAGCCCCTCTCCAGGAGACTGGTTCTGGAACCGGAGCTGTGTGTTGAGGTGAGGCCGACTATATCTAGCCGCTATCGCTCAACCTCGTACACCAGCTCAGGCTCCTTCCCCACCAGAGAGTTCACATTCCACGTACCAAAAGCCAGTTTAGAAAGCTTGGGATCAGTCCGTCAAGGTCTCCGCCTTTGACCGCCACCTAATCCACATAGCACCAGACCCCCATGATCCCTCCTGCAGGTGGTGAACCCACTGGAGGGCGGACCCATGTAATTCCTTCGGGCTGAGCCCGGCTGGGTCCCATGGGTGGAAACCCGGCCACCAGACGCTAGCCTTCGAGCCCCTCCCCCAGGCCTGGCTCCAGGGTGTGGCCCCGGTAACCCCATACCGGGCGGGGTACACTGAATCCTTGATATACAATTTATCATGAGAGTCTGTTGGATCGTTCTTAGTCTGGCCCTTCACCCAGGACCAGTTTGTCTTGGGAGACCCTATCAGAGGCAAATTGCCCCTGGACAACATAGCTCCTGGGATCACTGGGGCACGCAAACCCCCCCCACCACGATAAGGTGACGATCCATGAGGAGAAAAATGTATTGAAAAATGTAGATTGAAAATAGATTTGAAAAATGTATTTTTAAAAAACATAGAATCTGTCAATAATATTTGTCTACAGTTTTACTTCTTTTTCTTCCTGGGCTACAGTTTTAGTTCTTCATCATTTCTACGGCTGGTAGAAGGATTGCTGGTGTTGTGCTGACACACCCTCCTCTTCAGGCCTTATCAGAGATCAAAGGTAGTCCTGAGGAAGCTGGGATATGTCATGTGCTGTAACATGTGTATTAGAGAAGCTATTTTGACCTCAAATGTTTTACATATTAAGGAACATTAAAAACAGAAAGTGTTCAAATATTGATGAATTCAAACAGAATAATTAATAATTCTGATTATTTGAATTGTTCAAGGTCCTCCCTGGTGTTTAGGCTAACAATATGTAAATGAAATAACACAATTTTAGTATTAAAACTGATTTAATTTAAATTCTGGTGTTTCAAATTTTTGACTGCTACTCACTGAATAAAGAATTTGAGTTTATTTGTGTATGCTGAATTTAGGGAAATTGGCTGGAATGCTAAGGGGTTTAAAGAAAAATTTCAAATCTACAAGAAAAAAAAAAATCATAAATTTAAAGGAAAAAAGTTACAAATTTACAAGGAAAAGTTGCAAATAGCTGAGGAAAAAAGCTGCAAATTAAAGAGAAAAAAGTTGCAAATTTACAGGAAAAAAGCTGTAAATATTTGAGAAAAGTTGCAAATTTGTAAGAAAAAAAACTTGCACATTTACAAGAAAAAACTTGCAACTTTTTCAGAAAAAGATTGCAAATTGAAGAGAAGACAGTTGCAAATTTTCAGGAAAAAAGCTACAAATATTTGAGAAAAAGTTGCAAATTTGTAAGAAAAGTTGCAGATTTAGAAGTAGCAAGTTTGAGAAAAAGTTGTAAATTCTTGAGAAAAAAAAAAGCTGCAAATTTAACCTCTTAAAATTCCAGTGTTGCGCTGGTGGGACATTTCAAATTTTGTACTGTCACTCAGTGAAGAAAGAATTAGATTTTCTTTGCATATGCTAAATTTAGGGAAATTGGCGGGAACGCTAAGGGGTTAAACTAGTGCTTACTTCATATTTCATCTTCATATTTCTTACTAATCTTGTGATTGCATGTCAATTAAGTTGAATATTTTGCTTGGTAATTCATGTGTTAAAAGCTTAAAAAAAACATTTCTAGATAAAATCAGAGATGGGTAGAAGAGATGGACTTCTTAATCAAGTAAAAGTAGTGTTACCTTATTAATTACTCAAGTTAAAAAAAAGGCTATTACAAGTAGTGACCTAGTGGCTGATCTTTTAAGTATTGTATAACAACTTTACTTTCTTCATTTTTGAATTTTTGTTCACATTTAGTACTTTTTCTTAAGAAATTTAAAACTTTTTTCCAGAAATTTTTAAACTTAAATTTGCAATTTTTTAACTCATAAATTTCATGCATGTTTCTCAGAAAAGTGTTTTCTCTTAAATGTGTCACCTTTTTGAGTACATTTGAAAGTATTCCATGAATTTGTGAGGTTTTTCCTCAAAAGTTTTTTTTCTTGTAAATACAGTATGTGACTTTAGTCTTTCCAGTTTGTGAGGTTGTTTTCTTAAAGGGGTCAATGATTGCATTTTCCCCCACACTTAAACAAGTCACACACATACACTGCTGTTCAAAAGTTTGGGGTCACTTAGAAATTTCCTTATTTTTGAAAGAAAAGCACTGTTTTTTTAATGAAGATAACTTTAAACTAATCAGAAATACACTCTAATATCTAATATACATTGCTAATGTGGTAAATGACTATTCTAGCTGCAAATGTCTGGTTTTTGGTGCAATATCTACATAGGTGTATAGAGGCCCATTTCCAGCAACTATCACTCCAGTGTTCTAATGGTACAATGTGTTTGCTCATTGCGTCAGAAGGCTAATGGATGATTAGAAAACCCTTGTGCAATCACGTTAGCACAGCTGAAAACAGTTTAGCTGATTAGAGAAGCTATAAAACTGACCTTCCTTTGAGCAGGTTGAGTATCTGGAAAAAATTATTATTTCAAATACAAATCATTATTTCTAACCTTGTCAATGTCTTGACTATATTTTCTATTCATTTTACAACTCATGGTGGTAAATAAGTGTGACTTTTCATGGAAAACACAAAATAATTGTCTGGGTGACCCCAAACTTTTGAACGGTAGTGTATATCTTAATGAAATGTTTGTGACATATTTTGTTCAAATTTTATTTAATCATTTAATTATTGCAGCATATACTTTTATATTATTATTTGCTGCCTTTCTGAGAATGGCTGGTTTCAAATGCATTTCTCTTTAAATCTCTCAGACCACATTCAACTCCGTGTCATGAACTGGGTTTGCTGGTTCCAGACCCATTTCCGCCACATACCAGATTGTCGGAGTCCTGGACGGTGGTGGAGCTCGAGTCCAGGCAAGTGCTCTCATTGATTTCTCTCCCTTCAGTATTGGAGCAATCTTGCCTGGCTCATGGGGAGGAGAGTCGGGTGCAGCCAGTAGCTGCACCTGAACTCGCCTCACCGGGCTCCGCCGCTGCCGGCGACCCTGACCCCTCTCCCTTCTTTGTTGTTTCTGAGCTTTCTCCCAGGGTCGCCAGAGGGGAGTCAGCACGGCCAGAAGCCTTCCAGGATCCGGGTCCACTGCCTGAGGTTCCAGCTGTCCCCGCAGTCGGCTACTCTACTGAGGATGTGGCGCTGCCCCAGTCTGGAGTCACCAAGGGTGCAGCGTTGCTCCGGTCCGGTGCCACCAAGGGTGCTGGAGAGTTCCAGCCCGGAGCCACCGGGGGTGCAGCCTTGGCCCAGTCGGGGTCCATCATGGGTGCAACGTTGGCCCAGTCAGGGTCCACCGTGGGTGCAACGTTGGCCCTGTTGGGGTCCACCGTGGGTGCAGCTGAGCTCCAGTCCAGGTCCACCATGGGTGCTGCCGAGCCCCAGCCTGGAGCCACCGTGGGTGCAGCTATGTCCCAGACCAGGACCACTGCGGGTGCAGCTGAGTCCCAAGCCAGGACCACCAAGGGTGCAGCCGAGTGCCAAGCCAGGTCTACCATGGCTGCAACTTCAGCCCAGTCAGGGTCCACCGCGGGTGCAACATTGACCCAGTCGGGGTCCACTGCAGGTGCAGCCATGGCCCAGACGGAGTCCACCACAGGTGCTACCATGTCCCAGACTGGGACCCCCGTGGGTGCTACAGTTATCCTTCCAGGGGCCAGCGAAGGCACTGTCCCCTCCTCTCATCATCCTGATGCTGTCGTGGTCCCCTCTCCTCCTCATCCTGACACCATTGTGGTCCCCTCTGCTCCTCTTCCTGACGCCGTCGTGGTTCCCAGCTCCCCTCCCTTCCCTGCTAGACATCATCGTGGCCCCCCCTTCCTCCACCACCAGTAGTCGTGGGGTTTTCCCTCCTACGGTGCGGCTGCCCACCAATGAGCCTCCCGGTGAGTAAGCCACCTCCTGCTTTGCCCCTCCGGTCCTGGTGGCTCAACAGTGATGGCCGGCCGCTTGAAAGACTGAGTTTTTGGGTCGGATGGCCCACTTGTTCTGGCAGGCCGCTTGATGCTGTCCAGCGGGCCGCCTGCTGGGCTTGGGACTCTGGCAGGCCACCCGATCGGTCACACCTCACCATGCCTTGGGCCTGGGACTTTGGTCGGACCCCTGAACTTTCGGACTCCTTGGTCTGGGAGGCTTTGTCCTGGGTTTTGTGTGTTGTATTATTATTTTTTTGATTCCCTCCTGACCTGTTTTCCCCCATCTCCCACCCTGGTTTTTTTGTGGTTCCTCTGGTGTGTGTGTGTGTGGGGGGGGAGCTTGTTTTTCTTTTGATGGTACAGTGGGTGTCTGGTGTCCACCCCTTGAGAGGGGGACTCTGTCATGAACTGGGTTTGCTGGTTCCAGACCCAGTTTCGTGATGCTGTGGCTGCATGCCCTCCTGTGTATTTTGTTCCTCATTTGCCTTCAGGTGCTCTCAGGGAGCCTCTGGGGTTTGCTTGGCTCCCTGACAGCTGACAGCCATGCCTCCCTCTCCTGCCAGTGATGCCAGCTGTTGTTTGTGTTCACTCCTCCGCTCATTCATTCACACACGCACACACATACATACATGCATTCCCTCTCATTCTTACACTCATGCACACTCTTGCACACATACACACACTCACCCACTCATTCTCACTCACATGCTCTCATACACTCACACACCACCTGTTTTCATTCAACTCATTCCCATGTGCATGCACACTTCCACACTGGCTTCTTCGCACACCGGCAATCACTCAGCTTGTTACATGTTGTGTTATTTAAGCTCTGAGTTTCCTCTGCTGTGTGCCGGATTATTGTACTGCTTTGTACTGTTTAGTTTGCTGCTTTTTCCCTGCACTCTGGATTATTCATGTGGAATTACTCGGACCACTCCAGCCTGTGAGTACTGTTTGTTTCTTCCCAGCTTACCAGTCATGTCTGGAAGCACTTTAGGCTCTCTCATTCATTTCCCCGCAAACAGTTATGCCTGTCTGCGTCTGGGACATTTTCTCCTGTGTATACTCACCTGTGTTCTGTAGAGCATCCTGAGGATTACCGTGTGCATCCTGTGCAATTAGTCTGTTTGTTTAGTTGGACTGCTTTATCATGTTTTTGTCAATAAACACACACAACAACCTCCTACATTTGGTTTTTGTCTTTTCTGCCTCAAACAGGCTTGAAATCATAACACTCCACCCTCCCACTTACATTACTATTGCTAAAATTAGCTGCCTAGCTCAGAGCCAGCAAACATAAATTTGTCTCAAAGAATAAATGAAATAATACATCACTAGTGGGCAGGGGTATGTGTGTTATGTCATAACTTGCAGACAAGGATGACACCAGGAGTGGAGCTGAACGCTTGTTTATTATCTCACTGATCTCTGTGCAACCAACCATGCATGCAGCCGCTGGCAGAGGTAAGGCGGAAGAGACCATCCCCCCTACCTGCAGCCCCTCTTATACCACCGGAGCTGGCAGAACCAGAAGCTGGAGCCACCACTCCGTATCACACAAATAAGAGCTCCCATAAAAACAGTATATGAACAGTAAATAAATACATAATATCCCCCCCCCCCCATAGAAGAATCCAAAACACACACACACCATCAACCCACCCCAATTTGCAACCCGAATCATCCACTAAACAAAACTAAACTCAAATCACAAAAGGGGCCTATGGCATTCGCACAAAACAACTAAAGTAAGGCGGGACGGTTAGACTGCCGTCCTACCCCCCATACGGCGAAGCGGGTTATTCTGCCGCCTATGTTATATAACAGTCCAGTTAAAAAAAAAAAAAAAACTACTGCCGTGTCTCCTATATAAAATAAAACAATCCCAGAACTTTAAATACATAATAATAACCACCAACAAGAACACAAAGAACAGTTAACAACACACTCATGACTCTGTGAGGATGACCCGCGCCCCCCCCCCCCCCATCCCAGACCCTTCACTATCAGTCCGCCCCTGGAGGCAGTCCACTTCCTGGACCACAGCTGGTCACCTCAATCCTGAAGCGTCTTCTCTTCCACACTTCCGAGTGCTCCAACCGTCTGGGGCCATGCCTTTCTGTCTTCCTCAGTGCATGCTGTAGCTCATTAGGATGGCGCCATGAGCCATCCGACAGCAGAAGATAGCCATTGTGCCACTCGCCCGTCACCTGCAGCCGACCTTGGTACTGCTCCATCTTCCACTTTTCCCTCATCCACCTGGACCTTGCCTCCACCAAAACCCGAACCTAGTCCGAAACTCTAAGCGGGGCCTTGCATGGCCTGCGGTGTTTCTGCCTGGCACTCGCTCTTCCAGTGCCACTCCGTCCTGCCCCGACCGCTTGTAGATCCGCTGCTGACCCTGCCCCTGTGGTCCCGTGTTCACCAGTCCTCCACGGCCATGCTCCGGGAACACCTGAGACCATCGTTTGGGCCCCGCTTGCCGCCACAGATCGTCCCCCATGCCACCCGGTGCCCACATCCAGGGCAGCTCGGACACTGGCACCGGGGCCCTCCCGCAGGACCCCTGAGCGCGACATGACCTGTCCACTTTCTGGAGTGCCCAGCAACTGCTCATCCCACACAGCATCGTCCCTAACTCTCAAAACCGGTCGGTCCCACAGTCCGCAGCCTGACCACTCTTCCCCAGCACCGCTTTTGATGGAAAATCCAAGGCCATAAAACAGGTTGCAGCCCATAATGTTAGAGCTCCAGGCCATCACGACAAACTGTACATCGGCCATCTCCGCTGACTTGTACTGAGCCGTAAGTGTGACGGTACCCACCGTGGCCAACCGTCCTCCTCCATAGCCGCTAAGCGGCGCTGAGTCACCTCCAATTCTGTAGTGAGGAAAACACTGTCTAACTGTTGCCCAATTTAACAGCGAACTCTCCACGCCCGTGTCAATCAGCAATGGAACCGGAACACCATCCAAAACTACCGTGCAGAGTGTGCGCCCACTGGTACTCGGGGACACTGTGTGTATCACCATCAAGGCGGAGAGAGTCGAGCTCTTGCGTGGGCTTTCTCATTCCACTGACTGGCACATCCTTGCAAAATGATGTAGATGGCCACAATTGCTGCAGTGCTTTACTCTTGCCGCACACTCTCTGGGCTTAAAGCAGTGCTTCGTGGACCCACAGCCCATACACCTAGGCTTCCCCGGGGCAGACCTCATCGGTGCAGCGATGGCCTCCTCGACGTCGTCCTCGACATTCCCATCGCTGTCTGGGTCCACTACCTGCGCGGCCATGGGGGATCTTGAATTTCCCGGTGAAAGGCACTCACTTAGCTAATGAGTTAGCTTGTCTGCTGCTTCCAGCTATAGCGCCAACTCACCAGCCCTAGTCAGTGTCAACTCTCCCGGGAATGTGAGCAGTTTGGAGCAAGCCTCAGCACAGTTGGTGTGTTCCACCAACTGGTCGCGCACCATTTCCTCCTCCAATGGCCCGAACTGACACTCAGTGGCCAACTGCCTTAAGTCTGGCACAAACCACTGGATTAGTTTGCCTACTTGTTGGTGGCGCTGTCTGAACTTAATCCTTCTGACGATGACGTTGTTCGATGCCCTGAAATGGCGGGCCATTAACTCGACCACTTCTTCGTAATTGTCCGCATCTCCAAGTGTGTCCAAAATTCTCTGTCCCTCCATTCCCAGGTTGTGTACTAACAACGCACAAGCTCTCAGCTTCTTCATTCTTCCCAGGTCCAACGCCACCATGTATGTCTGAAAGGCCTCATACCACCGAGGCCACGGTACAGGCGGCTCCCCTGGGAGCTCCAGGAATGGCCAAATAGGTGTTCCACATGCCTCCATGAGTCTACTTCTCATCGCCAAATGCTATGTCGCAATTTGCAGACAAGAATGACACCAGGAGTGGAGATGAACACTTGTTTAAGGCTGCCTTCTATCATTTGCGTAATATTGCCAAGATAAGGAGCATCTTGTCTCAAAGTGATGCTGAGAAACTGATCCACGCTTTTGTTAGCTCTAGGTTAGATTATTGTAACTCTTTATTATCAGGTTGTCCTAAAATACCTTTAAAAAGTCTTCAGTTGATCCAAAATGCTGCTGCAAGAGTTTTAACAGGTACTAGAAAGAGAGATCATATCTCTCCGGTTTTGGCCTCCCTTCATTGGCTTCCCACAGAGTTCAGAATTAAGTTTAAAATCCTTCTCACTTACAAAGCTCTCAGGCCTCCTTTTATTTAAAAGATCTGATACTACCCTATCATCCTAATAGAGCATTACGCTCCCAAAATGCTGGATTACTTGTAATACCTAGAATCTCCAAAAGTACAAGGGGAGGCAGAGCCTTCAGTTATCAAGCTCATTTCCTGTGGAACCAGTTACCAATCTGGATTCGGGAGTCAGACTCGATCTCTGTTTTTAAGAAGAGGGTAAAAACCTTCCTTTTCGATATAGCTTACAATTAGGAGGGATCATGTGTCTCTAAACCCTCCTTGAGTTATGCTACTAATAGAGTTAGACTGCCGGGGGACATCCAATAATGTACTGGGCTTCTCCCATTTAATGTTTTCTCTCTACATGTCTGTTCTTCTCATCTTCTCTATCCCCTCACCCCCAGCCAGTCGCAGCAGATGACTGCCCCTCCCTGAGCCTGGTTCTGCTAGAGGTTTCTTCCTGTTAAAAGGGAGTTTTTCCTCTCCACCATCACCAAGCGCTTGCTCACAGGGGATCGCCTGATTGCTGGGGTCTTTCTGCAATTGTGGGGGTTTCCCCTACATTTGAAAGTGCTATGAGATGACTGTTGTTGTGAAGTGGCGCTATATACACTACCGTTCAAAAGTTTGGGGTCACCTCAGACAATTTTGTGTTTTCCATGAAAAGTCACACTTTTATTTACCATCATGAGTTGTAAAATGAATAGAAAATATAGTCAAGACATTGACAAGGTTAGAAATAATGATTTCTATTTGAAATAATAATTTTTTCCTTCAAACTTTGCTTTCGTCAAAGAATCCTCCATTTGCAGCAATTACAGCATTGCAGACCTAACATGATTGCACAAGGGTTTTCTAATCATCCATTAGCCTTCTGACGCAATGAGCAAACACATTGTACCATTAGAACACTGGAGTGATAGTTGCTGGAAATGGGCCTCTATACACCTATGTAGATATTGCACCAAAAACCAGACATTTGCAGCTAGAATAGTCATTTACCACATTAGCAATGTATAGAGTGTATTTCTGATTAGTTTAAAGTTATCTTCATTGAAAAAAAAGTGTTTTTCTTTCAAAAATAAGGAAATTTCTAAGTGACCCCAAACTTTTGAACGGTAGTGTAAATAAAGTTGAATTGAATTGAATTGAATTGAAGTGAATTTATTATCTCGCTGATCTCTGTGCAACCAACCGTGCATGCAGCCGCTGGCAGAGGTAAGGCGGAAGAGACCTACCTGCAGCCCCTCTTATACCACCGGAGTGGGTGGAACCGGAAGCTGGAGCCACCATCCCGTATCACACAAATAAGAGCTCCCATATAAACAGTATATGAACAATAAATAAATGCATAATAGTGTGGTTTCACTTGTCGACAGGGTATGACCAGTCCTTTGAGTGTAATAAGCAAAACATTCGTGAATAAGACAAAACTAGTGGTTAAACTGCTAGCTTTGGTTAGCCACCTGGTGGTGTTAATAAGTAGCATTGACCTCCATTATATTGAAGTGCTTCAAGTGGCTGATCATGCAGAGCATCAAGTTCATCCTCCCTCCCTCCCACAACCCATCTCAGTTTGCATACAGGTCAAACAGATCCATATAAGACACCATTTCTGCTGCTCTCTATCCAGCCCTCACCCACCTGGACTCAAAGAACTCCTATGTACAAATGCTGTTCTTGGACTTCAGTATTCAATGCAATCATCCCCCAGCACCGAATACAAAAACTCAGACGCTTGGGACTCAAAACCTCTCTGTAAGTGGGTGCTGGACTTTCTCATAGGGAGGCCACAGAATGTGCAGGTTGGCAGCAACACCTCCAAGACCATCACACTGAGCACAGGGCCCCCATAAGGGTGCATGCTCAGTCCACTGCTCTTCACCCTGCCGACCCATGACTGTGTACCTGCCTACAGCACCAACCACATCATCATGTTTGCAGACGACACAACGGTGGTGGGCCTCACCAACAACGAGGAGGCCAACTACAGAAATGAGGTGAGCCAACTGGTCCAGTGGTGTAAAGACAATCATCTCTTCCTGAACGTGGGGAAAACCAAGGAGATTGTGGTCGACTTCCAGAGGGAGCACACATAGCATCCCCCTCTGATCATCGATGGAGCAGTTATGGAGAGGGTGAGCAGCACCAAGTTCCTAGGGATGCACATCTCTGAGGACCTCTCCTGGTCCAACAACACCACATCGCTGGCCAAAAAGGCTCAAACTTGCCTCCATTTCCTCCGCAAACTGCGGAGAGCATGAGTCCCACCCCCATCATGTGCTCATTCTACTGGGGCACCATTGAGAGCACCCTCACCAGCTGCATCACAGTGTGGTATGGAAGCTGCACCACCTCCTGCTGGAAGACACTACAATGCACAATGAAAGCATCCAGCAAGATCATTGGTGCCCCTCTGCCCCCCTCTCGGACATCTACCTCACCCGCCTCACCTGCAGAGCCATCAACATTGCAAGCGACAACTCCCACCCCTCACACTCCCTCTTCAGCCCCCTGCCCTCGTGGAATAGGTACCAGAGCCTCCGGGCCTGCTCCACAAGACTGCTAAACAGCTTTGTTCACCAAGCCATCAGGACCCTGAACATTGTCCACCCCCACCACCCCCACCGCTGGACCGTAACACACTCATCCACACAATAACTACCTCAGCTGTTGACACAGAAAGACTGGCACACCAACAGTAATATATCTGCTGTTGTATGTCTCTACACCTTACTGCAACCATTTGCACAAATGCCATACCTGCAGCTGTCTATTATTGCAATATTGATCATGTGCAGTCCAATTTGTCACTGTCTGCACCTACATGACCACATCAAACTTGCAACTATGAGTGTTACTGCTCTACTTTTTCTGTATATAGGATTGCTGGGTTTTATCGTTTATCTTTATTTGCACTATGGGTTGTCTGGGTTTTATCGTTTGTTGCTATTTGCACTATGGGTAGCATTACTGTACATAGACTGCTGTTGTTGGTTTTCCAGCCTTATTCCTTTTTTTTATCGTGCACACCACTGAAGAGAGAGAAACGGCATTACAATTCTCCTGTATTTCCTGTATGTCTAGTATGTGGTGTATAAACTAGAGGGACATATGGAGTGGAACGCGGCCTGCGGTTGACGTCACCACTACTATATATTGGACGGTCCGTCATCTCACTTGTTTGGTTGTGAGTTGTTGTTCATGAGGGTTCCAGCTAGAGTGCAGGTGTATTTGCTGAGACCACTAGGTGTACACTGTGGTGGCACGACGGGAGGTCTTTCTCGCACCTAGAGACTTTGGGAACAGGGGAAGGAGTGAGACATGGTAATGCATGTGCCTCAGGCAAGAGAGACGAATGCAGGTGCTGTGGCACCCTGGGGGGGAGAGTTGAAAGGATGAAAGGCAGAGTTAGGCGGCAGAGCACTGGTGGGGAAAAGAGATGTTAAGATGTGCCTTCACACTTTGGACTGCAGGTGTGAATGTATTGAGATGTAATGTACGCTATGGTAATGGAGTGTATTCTCAGGGCCAAAGAAAGAAATGTGTAAGATGTATTAAAGGTTGGCTTTGGCACAGAGAGATAGTTCTTTCTTACTTTGCTGTCAGAGGAATAAAGTCTTTGTCTGCAAAGCTTGTGTCTCGTCTTGTTCATTCCTCTACACTGGTGACCCCGACGTGATGGTATTTCATCTTGTCCGCGGAGAATGAACTGCGCTTCCACATGGAGGAACCAGGCTGCCGGGTCATGAAGCCAAAAGTCCAGGAATTTTACTGCTACGGTGCATGTGGCTGGGGTCCTGGCGGGAAATCCTAGTGTGGATGTCCCTGCAGAGCTGCTCGGTCCGTCTTCCATTTTCACGAGCTCATTTAGCAGTAGGTTGTACCATCCTAGGTGTGCGACCGAGAAGTTTTGCAGGTCCTTCCTACCTACGGCTGTCAGACTTTATAACCTAATCAGGGCTGCTCGTAGAGGTTGTACTGAATGCACAAAACAAAACAAACTTGCACAATAATGGTCCCCTCCATTATACAACTAGGACAATATCAATCACTACAGAGGGTGACAACTAGGCTGATTGAAATACGAAATATACTGTATGGGTACGTATTCATACTATGTGGGGTAACTGAATAGACCGTTATGCTGTTTATTCCATCTAGCTACAATGCTTCGCACTGTGTATATTTCTGTGTACATGTGTATATTCATTGCTCCTATTATCTTATCTTCTGAATTATTGCTCTGAGTGCTGCTATCCCTGTGCTGTTGCAATCCTGGAATTTCCCCATTGTGGGATTATTAAAGGCTTATCTTATCTTATCTTATCGTATCTTATCTTATCTTATCAGAGGACAGAGAGGAGGAACCGGACTGCTTCCATACCCACGCTCAACAACAAGCTACGGAGGTCACTGCTCAGCCAATGGGTGAAGAGTCCGCTTCAACAAACGACACGGGAGAGACGCCGGACACCTTCCATACCCACGAAGAGCTTCAGCCTACAGAAACAATGACGGCGACAACGGGTGAAGAGTCCGCAACAAACACGGTGACAACGGAACCACCACAGCACGACGGAGATCCCAAACCGGACGAGCACGCAGCACCACCGGGATCACAATGACACATAAAACCGAGCAAGGCGCTGCTCCAAGTTATAGATTGGGTTTGGATTCACACCGGCAAGAGACCAGGACAGTGACTGACTGGGCCACAGCCGATGAGACAATGGACGCCGCTGAGGATCATGGCAAAACTGGGATCAACGTGCTTTCGGCTGACAGACAGTTCCGTTCGGCACACAAACCAACTACGGAGTGTCCAGGTGGCTGCTCCAGATGGCAAGGCTTCACGGGAGTCAGCTGCCGCAGTGTGGGACCCAGGCCCCAGTGTCATGAAGATTGGCCCTGGCCCCGGGGGTCCGACAGCTCCAGGGATGCATCCGCCATGGGCTTGCTACAAGGCCCCTCCAGCAGAACTGCTTTCCCCATGGAAGACTGTAAAAAATACTGTTCAGGTAGGAGCGCAGCTGAGAAGGTGGCAGAATAACCCACCCAGCCACGTTGGGTCCAGCAGTGGTTGACCCACGGACCCTAGTTCTAGGTTCTTAAAAAAAAAGAAAAAAGAAAGAGCTCCTGAAAAAAAAAAGTTCTTTGAAAATAAAGGAAGTTAAATATCTTGAATAAATACTGTTAGAGGTTTTGTCTTGATGTTTTGTCAAGATAGACATGGTCTGCGGTTACCACCAGGTCCCGGTGCATGCGGAGGACATACCTAAAACAGCAGTAATAACCTTGTTTGGTCTTTTTGAGTTCTTACGCATGCCTTTCGGGTTAAAAGGTGCAGCGCAGACATTACAATGCATGATGGATGCGGTGTTGCGTGATCTGCCGTTTGTGTTGTGTTGTCTACCTGGACGACATCCTGGTGGCCAGCACGTCCGAGGACAAACACGTAGCCCACCTCAGGATGGTTTTCCAGAGGTTGGAGGAGCACGGGTTAATAATCAACCCGGCGAAGTGCCAATTTGAGGTGATGAGAATCAATTGTTTGAGCCACCACATCTCACCGGAGGGCGCAATACCCTTACCGGACAAAATGCGCGCAGTGGCAGATTTTCTCCCCGGCCTCAGACAGTCAGGGCGCTGCAGGAGTTTTTGGGGATGGTTAACTTCTACAACCGTTTCCTCCCCCGCGCAGCCCAGCTCATGCAGCCGTTGTATGCCACGCTTAAGAAACGGAAACCGGCGGACAGAGTCGACTGGACTCCTGAACGAGAGCAGGCGTTTTCCAAGGTTAAAACAGTTCTAGCAAACGCAGCACTACTGGCGCACCTGGACCCGGCGGCTCAGATAGCGCTCACCACTGACGCATCAGACGTGGCCATAGGGGCCATCGTGGAGCAGTGCGTCATCAGTTCTTAACAGCCGCTGTCCTTTTTTTAGCAGGTCTTTGCGCAACAGTGAGCGTAAATACAGCGCGTTCTACAGGGAGTTACTGGCTCTCCACCTGGCCTTACGCCACTTCCAGTTCTGGCTGGAAGGGCACACCTTCACTGCATTTGTGGACCACAAGCCGCTAACGTACGCTATGGCCAAGGTTTCAGAACCATGGTCAGCCCTGCAGCAGAGACAGCTGGCTGCGATCTTGGAGTTTACGACCGACATCCAGCATGTGGCCGGTAAACTCCACATGGTGGCAGACTGCTTCTCGTGCGCATTAGTGGCCCCAGTCTACGTAGGGGTAGATTACACGGCCATGGCTGCTGAGCAGATCGGCGATGCGGACGTTTGCGCACTCTAGCCTGGACCAACAGGGTAAAGGCTGGAGAGCAGAGTACTGCAAGACGGGGGGGCCCCCTAATCTGTGATGTCTCCACAGGCCGCCCGCGCCCGGTGGTCCCATGCGCTTGGCGACATCGCGTTTTTGAGTCGGTTCACTCCCTGGCGCACCCAGGAGTGCGTGCATCAGTCAAAATGGTGGGAGCAAAGTTCGTCTGGCTGAGCCTGCACAAACAGGTGAAACAGTGGGCTGCAGCCTGCGTAGCATGCCAATGAGCCAAGGTGCACAGGCACACAAAGGCCCCCCTTGAGCCGTTCCATGTCCAGGCTAAGAGGTTCAACCACGTTCACGTGGACCTCGTGGGCCCCCTCCCGCCATCACAGGGGTTCACACACCTCCTGACAGTGGTGGACTGCACCACGCGCTGGCCCGAGGCAGACCCGCTAGCTTCCACCAAGTCCGCAGAAGTTGCACATGCTTTTTTGACGACATGGGTGGCACGTTTCGGCGCCCCTTCGGATATCACATCCGACCGGGGCCCGCAGTTTGTTTTTGACCTCTGGTCCACGATGGCCCGGAGCCTGGGCATCACAATTCATCGCACGACCATGTACAACCCCCAGGCCAATGGGTTATGCGAGCATTTCCATAGGTCACTTAAAGCGGTGCTCAGGGCTTCGCTTACGGATGCAAATTGGGTGGACCGGTTGCCGTTAGGGTTGCGTTCAGCACCGAAGGAGGATTCGGCGGCCTCCCCAGCAGAGCTGTTTTTTTCCCAGCCGCTGCAGCTCCCAGGAGAATTTTTGCCGGACAACCCCGCACCGAACACCGATCCATCCCTGCTTTCACTGCATAGCGCAGAGGCAGGGACAGTACCCGGCCCGGCCTACCACTGTTTTCCCCGTGCTTTTGTGCCAAAGACCTTGAAGGACGCGTCGTTTGTGTTTGTCAGGCACGATGCCCACCAGACCCCGTTGCACCTGCCCTACGATGGCCCGTTCAGAGTGCTGGAACCTGGGGAGAAACATTTTGTGTTAAACTTGGGGGAATGCAGAGAAACAATCTGTATAGACAGGCTTAAGCCCGCCTTCGTTTTAGCAGACCAGCAGGTGGTGTTGGCCCCAGCTCCTCGGTGCGGACGACCCCCACTGAGAACTCCCCAGGTAAATGACTCGTCAGATCAATCACAATGGCATGCTGAAGATGTTTTCCCCCTCCCCAATGTCCCCCCACAGACGGACGCGCCTCCAAGAGCGCCCCACCGGCACAGCAGCACCTTGGAGCTGGCGATCCCCCATTACAGCCGCTATGGACGTAGGCTGAAGCCCAAAGGACATGAGGGTTAAGGCTCAGTCTGAGTTTCTGGTGGGGGGGGGGGACCCAGTCAGCATGTTCTCCACTCAGACTGAATGGCACGGCAGGAGGAGCTGCATAAGAGAGGAGAAACGGATATGCAAGGCAGTCTATGGTTTTTGCATGAGAATATGCATTCTCCCCCAGTCTGCATTTTAATGCACCGACAGGCTAGGTGACAAAGGGAATTGTCATGGGGGATTTATGTGTGTTAATGCAAACAGTGACAAAGGGAATTGTCATGGTTAATGTATTCATGTTAATACAAACACCACAGGTTGCAGGGCAAGTTGTATGGTATAAAAAGAGAGGTGCCCACGACCTGGTTTTTAGGCTTCTGATTCTTGTTAATGTTAGAGAGAGATTAACAAAGTCTGCTCTGCTCCGGACCGCCTCGCCTGATCATTCCTCTCCCTACAGTCTAAATAATACTGTTGAATGTCTGAATGATGTAATAATGTTTAAGTGTGTGTGTTTAGTGAAATAAGTAATGTTGATAATGTGGGACTACTGATATGCTAAATTGGGGAATGCTGATTTGATAACTATTTATTGTGTTCTACATTTTTGCAAGGGGGGGATATTGTGGTGTATAAACTAGAGCAGGGGTGTCAAATCATGTGCCATGGAGGGCCAAGACCCTGCAGACTTTACCTCCAACCAGTGTCTTCAACAGCAGATTCCACTGAATTTCTTCCCACTGATTGCTGATAAGTGAAAACACCTGCTGAAGAGATGTGGTAGAAGACAAAACCTGCAGGGTCTTGGCCCTCCATGACACATGACTGGACACCCCTAAACTAGAGGGACATCTGGAGTGGAACGTGGCCTGCAGCTGACATCACCACTACTATATATTGGGAGGTCTTCCATCTCACTTAGTTGGTTATAAATTGTTGTTCATGAGGGTTAGGTTATGTTATGTCGTAACTCGTAGACAAGGACGAGGCCAGGAGTGGAGCTGAACACTATTAAACAAACTGGACTCGGTACACCCGACCAGACATGCAGCCGCTTGGCAGAGGAAAGGCGGAAGAGACCGTCTCTCTACTAGCAGCCCCTCATACCACCAGAGATGGCGGAACCGGAAACTGGGACGGCCATCCCGTACCACACAAAAAAGAGCTCCAACATGAACAATAATAATCACAGAATAAATACTTAACATTTCCCCCCCCTGCAGAAAGTCCAAAATACATACACACAATCAACCCACCCCAATTTGGAACCCGAATCATCCGCTAAACATAAACAAACTAAAATCTCCAAGAAGGGGCCTTTGACATTCACATCAAAAAACTAAAATTAGGGGGGACAGGTAGACTGCTGTCCTACCCCCCACACGGCGAGGTGGGTTATTCTGCTGCCTATACTGTTAAAGTCCACAAAAGGAAAAAACTACTGCTGTGTCTCCTAATTAAAATACAATACTAAAATAATCCCCAAACTATTGACACAGAACAAATGAACAATGATAATAACACGCCCATGACTCGGTGAGGATAATCCATGCCCCCCCAGACCTTCACCATCAGTCCACCCCTGCCAGCAGTCCGCTTCTTGGACCACAGCTGGTCACCTCTTCTTCAGAGTGTCTTCTTCTCCACACCTCCGAGTGCTCCAACCGTCTGGAGTTGTGCCCACCCGTCTCCTTCAGAGCACGCCGTAACTCACTGGGATGGCACCACGAGCCATCCGACAGCAGCAGGTATCGATCGTGCCGCTCACCCATCACCTGCAGCCGACCCTGGTACTGCTCCATGTTCCACTCCTGTCTCACCCACCTGGACCTCGCCTCTGCCCGAGCCCGAACCCAGTCTGCAACTACAAGTGGGGCCTTGCACAGCCTGCGTTGTTTCCGCTTGGCACTCATTCTTCCAGTGCCACTCGGTCCTGCCCTGACAGCTTGTAGATCCGCTGCTGACCCCGCCCCTGTGGTCCTGTGTTCACCAGTCCTCCACAGTAGTGCTCCTGGAACATCTGAGACCATCGTTTGGGCCCCACTTGTCGCTGTAGGTCCTCCCCCATGCCACCCGGCGCCCACATCCAGGGCAGCTCGGACACTGGCACCGGGGTCCTCTTGCGGCAACCCTGAGCACGACACAGCCTGCCCACTTTCCGGAGTGTCCAGCAACTGTTCATCCCACACCACATCGTCCCGGACCCTCGGAACCGGTCGGTCCCACAGTCCACCAGCTGACCACTCTTCCCCAGCACCACAACGGCCATCATCACCGACTTGTACCGAGCCATCAATGTGATGGTACCCACCGTGGCCAACTGTCTTCCTCCATAGCCGCAAAGCGGCGCTGAGAAACTTCCAATCCTGTAGTGGGGAAAACACTGTCTGACTGTAGCCCAATTCAGCACATAGCTCTCCGCTCCCATGTCGATCAGCATCGGTACCGTAACTCCATCCAGAATCACCATGCAGCGCGTGCGCCCATCGGTACTCGGGGACACCGTGTGTACCACCGTTGGAGTGAGAGAAGTTAACGTCTTGCGCAGGCTCTCTTGTCCGCCTGACTGGCACATCCTCGCAAAATGGTGGAGATGGCCGCAATTTCCACAGTGCTTCCCTCTTGCCACACACTCTCTGGCCTTGTGGTAGTGCTTCGTGGACTCACAACCCATACACCTGGGCTTCTCTGGGGCAGACCTCATCCGTACAGCAATGGCCTCTTCCACGTCGTCCACGACACTCCTGTTGCTGTCCGGGTCCACTACCTGTGCAGCCATGGGGGATCTTGAACCTCCTGGCAAAAGGTGCTCATTTAGCTCCTGAGTTAGCATATCTGCTGCTTCTAGCTGTAGCGCTAACTCAACAGCCCTCGTCAGCATCAACTCCCCTGGGAACATGAGCAGCTTGGAGTGGACTGCGGCACAGTTGGTATGTTCCGCCAACTGGTGGCGCGAACCGCTGGATCAGTTCGCCAACCTGTTGGCGGTGCTGTCTGAACTTAATCAGCCTAATGATGATGTTGTCCCGCACTCTGAAATGGCAGGCCATTAACTCAACCACTTCTTCATTCGTGTCCGCACCTCCCAGCGTGCCCAAAATTCTTTGTCCCTCCATTCCCAGGTTGTGTACCAATAATGCACGAGCTCTTATTTTCTCCATTCTTCCTAGGTCCAGCGCCACCATGTACGTCTGGAAAGCCTCATACCAATGAGGCCACAGCACAGGCGGCTCCCTCGGGAGCTCCAGGAATGGACAAATTGGTGTTCCACACGCCTCCATGATTTCATCTCTGCTATGTTACGTTGTAACTCATTGACAAGGTCGAGGCCAGGAGAGGAGCTGAACACTATTTTATTAAACAAAGTGGACTCGGTACACCCGACTGTACATGCAACCGCTTGGCAGAGGAAAGGCAGAAGAGACCGTCCCTCTACCAGCAGCCCCTCCTATACCACTGGAGATGGTGGAACCGGAAACTGGGGCCGCCATCCCGTACCACACAAATAAGAGCTCTGACATGAACAATAATAATCACAGAATAAATACTTAACAGGTTACAGCTAGAGTGCAGATGTATATGCTGAGACCACTAAGTGTACATGTGCTTTACTACTCAGTCTTTTGTAATAAAGTTCAGTTTGACTGCAGCATCCTCGTCCGTCTTCTTTCAAGGTTTGTGGATATTAACATAGTAGTACTTGTTGTGTATGTAAATAGGCTGTAGTAGCAAGATGGCAGCCGGGTTGGTCATGGGCTAGACCAGGGTGGCTACTGCCGGTTTCCGGTGGTGACGCTGCTCATGGTATAAAGGAGTGGGCGGAAGAGGCTCTGCCTCTTTCGTCGTGGAGCCACCTGGTCAGCGGGGCGTGTGCCGTAAGCCTGTATATATACCTGACACTGAATGTAATAAAGCTCCGTTAAATTGCAGCAACCAAGTGCTTGCTTTGTCTCAGTTATGGACATAACATTTGGCGATGAGGTAAAAGCGAGAATGGAAAATTTTGTTGCTGAATTTCAGCTGTTTTTGGAGGCGCTGGACACACCGCCCGTGCCATGGCCTCGTTGGTTCTCGGCTTTTACCAACTACCTCGTGGTCTTGGACCTCGGTGAGCATGAGAGGCTCCGCGCGAGGTCGGTGTTAATCCATATGTTGGGCGCTGAGGGGCATAGAGTGTTGGACAGTCTGAGTGGGACCAACAGTTTCGACGGCTTGGTGGAATTAATGGCGCGCCATTTTCGCGCTGATGAGAGTGCCACGGTCCGGCGCATCCATTTTCGACAGCGCCGTCAGCGGTTAGGGGAGCCGGCGATGACGTTTGTTGCCGAGCTCCGTAGGCTGGCGAGGGGGTGTGAGTTTGGAAGCCTGGAAGAGGAGATGATTCCGGACCAACTGGCGGAACACGTTCGTAGTGAAGCAGTCCAGTCCAGGTTATTGGAGTTTCTAGGAGAGTTGACGTTGACCACGGCTGTTGAGCTTGCCCAGTGGTTTGAGGCAGCAGAGATCATCGCGAGGGGCATGCCTGAAGTGGCTCTTCGGTGCGAAGATGATTCTCGCATGAAGGCACTGTGTTGGGACCCTACTGACAGTGACACCGGAGGTGACACATATGCCACAGTGGTGAAGATATGGTCTGCCCCTGGTACACCTCGTTGTTATGGGTATGGGTCCCCTGTCCACTGCTATAAAGCCAGTGTGTGCCCAGCGAGAGGAAAGCGATGTGGCAAGTGCGGTCTGCGGGACCACTTTGCCAGCACGTGCGACAACTTTGTACGCAGGAGCCATAGAAGAGAACCAGGTGCTGCACAGAAGTCTCCAACCATTGTACATACGGTCTCCCCAGCGACTGCGGGGAGAATCGGCTGTGATGTCATGCTTGATAGTGTCGTGGTTCCACTGTTGGTTGACACAGGTGCTGTTATCTTGGTGTTGAACCTGGCGACCGTGAACTGTTTGTTTCCCCCCCGAGAGATTAAACAACGTGAGAGAGACTACTACAGCTATGGACTGAACAGGCTGGCTGTGATGGGCTTTATGGAGGTAGAAGCTCGTTGCGGGTCGGTTGTGATGCCCCGAGCCTGCATCCATGTCACCGCTGCGGGGGTTAACATCATGGGGTGTAACCTATTTTATAGCCTGGGTTTTTCGATCGCCAACGTGTTGGGTGAAGAGTGGTCGGGCTGCGGATTGTGGAGCCGGCCGACTCCACTGATGAATGGCGTGGAGGTGAGGGAATCGGACTGGTTGGACATGTGCCATGAAGGACAGCACGTTCGGCGCTACGCAAGGATACCACAGGTAGGACCCAATGCCGGTCTGTTTGATGCCCAAACTGGGGGCGTGGAATGGTACAACAGGACTTCACAGGCAGCCTGTAAGGACAAGGCATCCAAGCTGGATCCAGAAAGAGCGGGACCAGAGAGCGAGTTGTTTCATCGCTCGGGAAGATGGTCAACCATGGGAAATACGGACTGGACCCAGCAGTCGACCGGACTGTTGATGGAGACCAGTCAGACCCAACACCATTGGAGGAGGAGGTCACAGGCTTCCCTGCGGGTTGGCAATGTGGTGCGGCCCAGGGTTGAGGCTCGGATGAGAGGTGAACACGGCTCACGCGAGCGGCGCGACAAGAGGCGACAGTTCCGAGTGGAGGCCGATCGAAGTGACGGGTTTCTACGCTTGTCTGACCAGACCTGGAGGCATCCGAATGAGCTGCACAGGGTGGAGGAGACGAAGCGGCGCGGTGGGATCCCTGAGGTCAAGAGACGGAAGCATCGGGAGAAAGACCCGCCTGAGGACTGAGAGAATTTTTTTGAATTTCTGTCTGTGTTTTTCTCCTCAGTCCGGATGTGTTTATTTCCTTAGTGATGTTTGTCTGCTGCTGGTTTGGTACCCTGTTTGATTAAAAAAAAAAAAAAGGAAAAAGAGAAAAGTGAGTGCTAATTTGAGGGAAGTTTTCTATTATAATTATGATGTGTATTGATTGAATTTTGATCTGAGGGGTTTATATGTATAAATTATGTGATTTTGCTAATTTTGGGGGTGAAATTTTAATAGAATGTTTTGTGTGCCCAAGTTTGGGGTGGTGGGGTGTGTTTGCCCCATGTGAAGTATTTTATGATTGAGTATTTACATACCCAACGTTTTGGAATGTGCCCAGTGTGGGGTGAGTGTTGGGGGGAGGAAGGCCTCCAGTAGCTGTTATTTGTCCTGTAATTATGTGTTTTGTGTGGAGCTGTTCTGGGATTGTTTTAATTTAATTTTATTATTATAGTTACACGGCTTTGTTTTGTGTTTGGCGGCAGAATAATCCGCTCAGCCGCGTGGGGGTGATGGTAGTCTATCTGGCTCCCCCCAGTTAGTTGTGTGCATGGATAGGTTGTTTATTTGTCTTTGTAATTGTTTTGTTTTAGTGTGTGAGTTGGGAAGCAAATTTGGGGGGAACTATCTGTACGCTTGGCATTTTTTGAAGGGGAGGGGAGGGTGTTGTGTATGTAAATAGGCTGTAGTAACAAGATGGCGGCCGGGTTGGTCATGGGCTAGACCGGGGTGGCTACTGCCGGTTTCTGGTGGTGACGCCGCCCGTGGTATAAAGGAATGGGTGGAAGAGGCTCTGCCTCTTTCGTCGTGGAGTCACCTGGTCAGTGGGGCGTGTGCCGTAAGCCTGTATATATACCTGACACTGTATGTAATAAAGCTCCATTAAACTGCAGCAACCAAGTGCTTGCTTTGTCTTAGTTATGGACATAACAGTACTGACAAATAAAATATTTGAATCTTTGAATCTAACCATGTAGCATCAAAGGGAAAATATAACAAAATAAGCCAGAATGACGTGAGATTATCAACTGTGGATTAGTAAAGCAGGTGGAAACAGGGATGTCTATTAGTGTAACTGAAATCTAGTAAAGAAAATAATAATAACACTGCAATAACACTGCAATAACAATGCAATAACACTGCTGTAAAAGACTCCATCTTCATAAAGAACACAGACGAAAGAGAGGTCATTGAAATTGTTAAATCGTTCAAAAGTAAAACATCTACGGACTGTGATAGTATTGACATGCTATTAATCAAAACTGTTATCGAATGCATAGTAAAACCACTGATGTATATCTGTAACCTGTCTCTCCAATCAGGTATACAGTATTTCCCAATGCAATGAAAATAGCTAAAGTAATTCCGATATACAAGACGGGCGACAGGGGGGAACTCTCAAACTATAGACCAATTTCACTATTACCGCAATTTTCCAAGATACTTGAAAAAATATTCTATGAGAGAATTGACAACTTCATACTGAAGAATAATTTATTGTGTGAGCAGCAATATGGGTTCAGACACAAGAGGACAACTGCATATGCCCTAATGGAATTTACAGAAAAAATATCAACAGCCATTGAAAATAAAGAGTATTCAGTTGGAGTATTCCTAGATCTTAAAAAAGCATTTGATACAGTAGATCACAATTTATTATTAAAGAAACTACAAAATTGTGGTATTAGAGGGGTAGCACTGTCCTGGTTAAGTAGTTACTTAAAGAATAGATATCAGTATGTATGTGTTAGCAACAAAAACTCAGAGTTACTGAAGGTCACCTGTGGAGTCCCACAGGGTTCAGTTTTGGGACCATTATTATTCAATATGTATATAAACGATATATGTAAAGTTTCAGAAAAAATGGACTTAATATTGTTTGCCGATGACACTAATCTGCTATGCAGTGGAAACAATTTGGAACAACTTCTGGATACACTCGGAAAGGAATTAGGAAAGCTTAAACTGTGGTTTGATTCAAACAAATTAACGCTCAATTTAAGTAAGACAAAATTTATAGTCTTTAACAACCATCACAACAACCCAGTACCCAAACTCAGTATAAATGGTGTAGAGATTGAAAAGGTATCTGAAACTAAATTTCTTGGAGTAAAAATTGATAACAAACTGTGTTGGAAGTCACATATTAATTATATTAAAGGTAAAGTATCCAAATCAATTGCAATATTACACAGACTGAAATATTTGCTGAATCAACCCACACTATACACCTTGTATCATTCATTAATACTCCCATACATGACATATTGTAATGAAGTATGGGGAAATACATATAAAACAAACATATATCCACTCTTTATGCTTCAAAAGAGAGCTATTAGAATAATAAACAAAGCAGCTTACAGGGAACCAACAAACCCACTTTTTCTTAAACAAAAAACTCTCAAGTTGAAAGATCTGGTTGACTTTAAAACCGCAATAATAATGTTTAAAGTGAAGAATTTATCACTGCCCGCAAATATCCAAAAGTTGTTCCAAACAAGGGAGAAACGATATCACTTCAGAGGAACATGTATATTTCAAAAGCCTACAGTGAGAACAACCACCAAACAACACTGTGTTTCAGTGCAAGGAGTCAGATTATGGAACGATTTTGGACCTGAATTAAAATCATGTACAACGCTTGGACAATTTAAACAAAAACTAAAGCAAGAAATACTCCAAACATATTTACAAGACGACATGTAAACTCACATAAGGATTGACATATCCAGCCTGTGTTGTGTTGTAGCTTAGTTTTTTTTTTCTTTTTTTCTCTGTGACATTTTGTCTTAGATTTGTTTTTGAATAGTAACCGCTTAACTTAGCCTAGCTTAGTTTTCTTTTTTCTCTCAGTCACATTTTGTCTTAGCTTTGTTTTGAATTGTAATCGCTCTTGTCTTGTTTTCTCTTTTTTCTCTTTTGAATTCTTGGATGGAATATGGGTGGGCAATATAAGCTGTGGCTTCAGCCATCACCCATTTCGGATAACTCATGTGGAATTGTATAGTAGGAGGAGTCTTTGTCTAATTTGACCTTGTTGTTATATTATTCAGTTTCTTTTAACCTGTGCTGTACTATCCGAAATAAATTCATTCATTCATTCATTCAAAAAAAAAGAAAGAAAATAATATAAACACAAGCTTCCTGTTAACGCTTAAGCTAACACATTTGGCTCTTTGCCCATCTACATGACAGACAGCTAGGCTGGCCAATAACAGAGCAGCGGGCAGGGATCAACAGGAAAATACTGTGAAAAGTCAAAGTGCTTCTTGGAGAGGAAAAAGCAAGATTAAAGGCTGTGAAGCAAATGTTTTGATAGTTTTTCTTTAATTACTTGACCAATAGATGCTTTTCAGAAGGTTAAAGCCTACAACAACACAATTTTTCAGTTAATAACCCTTTTAAATGTGTGAGGTTAAGGGAAAAAAATAAAAACTATACACAGGCACCTTCTAATAAAAGCTAAATCATATAAAGAAACAGGAAACAGGAAAAGTTACATATCTGCTGAGCCAGAATAGAACAATGATTTCAACTCAGTGAAATAAAACTGTAAATTCATTAAAATGACAGCCTATCATCAATCACATTTTCAACCAATTCTCAAATTAAAAGTAATTCAGAGATTATGACCAAATGTAATAAAGTAAAAGTAGAGTTTTTTTCTTCAGAAATGTCCTCAAGAATTACCCACAAAAAGTATTTTATTTAAAAAAAATTAACCGAGTAAATGTTGATTAAATCTAATACCTAATACCCAGCTCTGATTAAAAGCTGCCTGTTAATCTGTATAGTACTAAAGAAAACAGAGTATTTTGCTTTTTTAACTCTCTCACTCCTTTGTTCCTTTGTGCTGGGGGCCTCCACAATCTCCATAGCTGACAACAACCACATCCTCCCTGCTGGTATGATCTCAAGCTGTCAAATTGCTTTTACAGGATTTTACATGTTCTGTTTTACACTCATAAAAAGAAGCCAAAAAGAAAGACATGATTTGGGAAAAGTAGGAACCTGCAGCAGGATAAGAACTCCACAAAAATGTGAAGACTCACATACTGTATGTGCTATGCTGAAGGTGAGAATTGCACACCTATTCACAGAGGTCAGTGTGCAGAAAGCAGAAGAAAAATAATCCCCCCCAGTGGATACCCCACAGACAAACCTGACAGTTTGCAGATCTGTTTCCAGTGATTGGTTTTTCTGGTGGGTGCCTTTGTTCCTCCGTCTTCTACCTGTCAGGGAAACAACTGCTTTCAGGATTGTCACTCTTGTTTTAATCAATCACAGTGACATGTGAAGGCTTGCATGTATTTTTCTGTGCAGAAGTGCCATCTAGTGCACAGATGATTTCTGCACCTTCAGAGGAAACAAAGCTGCAGTAGGAGCTTCTCAGACCTCAACTATCTTCAGTTTAAAAGAGCAGGATTTATTCATTTTTTCAGGCCTCAAAATGCTTCTGAGTTTTTGTAAGGCTGTGTTCTCTAGTGAGAGAGCCTGCATTGTGTGAGGATTCCCAAAGCAACAAAAAAGTGTTTTCACTTGCAAGCTGATGTTGGCAGTGACTTAGAGAAAGAGAAATTAATTTTTGGCTTTCAGTGAGAATGAAATTTTTGTAAGGATGTGCACATGTATGGGCCATTGTTGCCTAGCCGACAGCCCATTTACTATATATATTTGTCTGAGCTGCCCCTCCAGGGGGAAAAATTACAATTTTTAAAATAAAATTGCTGTGGCTTTTTTTCATAAATCTATCACTTTATACTTGTAAATTTGCACTTTTTTTTAAACTTTTACTTTTTTGCTTCTCTTATAACTTCCAGGATCCCGATGGCCTGGTGAACAAAGCTGTTTAGCAGTCTTGTGGAGTGGACCTGGAGGCTCCTGTACCTTTTCCCCAAGGGCAGGGGGCTGAAGAGGGAGTGTGAGGGGTGGGAGGTGTCACCTGCAATGTTGATGGCTCTGCGGGCTCCGTGGGTGAGGTAGATGTCGGTGGGGGGGGGGGGGGGCAGAGAGGCACCAGTGATCTTGCTGGATGCTTTCACTGTACGTTGTAGTGTCTTCCAGCAGGAGGTGGTGCAGCTTCCGTACCATACCGTGATGCAGCTGGTGAGGATGCTCTCAATGGTGCTCTGGTAGAATGAGCACATGATGGGGGTGGGACTCATGCTCTCCTCAGTTTGTGGAGGAAATAGAGGTGAGTTTGAGCCTTCTTGGCCAGTGATGTGGTATTGCTGGACCAGGAGAAGTCCTCAGAGATGTGCACCCCCAGGAACTTGATGCTGCTCACCCTCTCTACAGCTGCTCCATCGATGATCAGAGGGGGGTGCTGTGTGTGTCCTCTCCTGAAGTCAACCACGATCTCCTTAGTTTTTCCCACATTCAGGAAGAGATGATTGTCTTTACACCACTGGACCAGTTGGCTCACCTCATTTCTGTAGTTGGCCTCCTCATTGTTGGTGATGTGGCCCACCACTGTCATGTTGTCTGCAAATTTGAGGATGTGGTTGGTGTTGTAGGCTGGTACACAGGCATGGGTCAGAAGAATGATGAGCAGCAGGCTGAGCACACACCGTTGTGGGGCCCCTGTGCTCAGTGTGATGGTCTCGGAGGTGTTGCTGCCAACCTGCACGTTCTGTGAGAAAGTCCAGTACACAGTTACAGAGAGATGTTTTGAGTTCCAAGTGTCTGAGTTTTTATATTAGGTGCTGGGGGATGATTGCAATGAATGCTGAACTGAAGTCCAAGAACAGCATTCGCATGTAGGAGTTCTTTGAGTCCAGGTGGGTGAGGGCTGGATGGAGAGCAGCAGAGATGGTGTCTTCTGTGGATCTGTTTGACCTGTGTAGCATCGTCTCACTTTGGCTCAGCAACAATTATTCTTCTGCTTAAAGACATTTTTCACCCAGGAGTAAGACAATCAAAAAATGGATTTTCTTCCCTCAGGCCACAGCTGAAATCCCCTTTATTTTGTTAAAACCAGCCTAAGGAATTTCCCCAAAGTCCGGCTTCACTTTTATTGCCCCCATAAACACGCAACAGACCTGGCCAAAACATGGATCCACAGCTCAATAAAATTTCCTTAAACTCTGGGAAATGCTGGATTTAACCAGTGAACTTTAAAGTACATTATTACAAACTCAATTCTAAACCTTCATTCTTTTCAGAACTATGAAAATGCAGATGGACTCTGATGTTTTTGATGTGGAAAATCAATAATATGTGTGAAATGCATTAATCTGTGATTTTATATATATATATGCATGTTAAAAATGTTTAAATGAATGTTTATTCCTGCATGTTGATTTAGAAGCACTGCTTATAAGATGCACTAAGGTTAGTTTAGTTATACATAAGTGTGTAACAGTATATTCCAATGTATTTAAAATTGTGTGTATTCCTGTGGACGGATCATGTTTCACCAGTCTCCAGAGAGACCCCACCTTCTTCATCTCATTGGTCCCTTGTAGACTGTTTGTTATTGGACTAAAAGTTCATTGGGCCTCCCACGAAGGACACTCACTGGCTGAGATGCCAGAAGCCCTCAAAGCTGAACAGAACTTATAAAAGGCGAAAGACTCTTCGCTTTGTCTCTTTCCCGGATCCTCTTTCCGGCTCCCCTTTTCACTGATCGTCTCTCTCTATTGTCTACACACAGCAAGGAAGAACAAAGGACCGTCTGAACAAAGACTCCGACCACGTGTCGTTTTTCTGAACACAGAGCAGATAACTCGTAATTTGTTTATGAAACTTTGTATCTTAATGTTTTCTTTTTCCTCTTAAATGCCTAGGAATTCCTATTTCTTTGAGCTCAATTCTTAATCGGAGTTAAACTCCAATTTTTATTCATCACTTTTTCTTTGTTAAACTTTCTGTAAAATCACCGTTTGTTTAATTTTAATGTGAACTTTAATCTTGACTTTATTTTTATAATATTTTTCTTGACCAATCACACACCAGAAGCTATAATTTTTATCTAAAGTCCGAAAGTTTTTTTTTTCTAATTTGAGATCCGATTGGATATCCTTAATTATTATCGAAGACCTCTGCAGTGCTTGTCTACCAGGAAGAAAACGCAGCTGAGGAATCAACGCGCAGCTGTTCACATGCTGAAGAAACGTCATCATCTGGCTCCAAACCCAGTTTCAACTGTGGGTCATACGGCCCAGAATCCAGCCCCTTCGACCGCTTGAATTTAAAGGTCGAAATGTGGACCCTGAAAATGTCTGCGGGCAGATATTAATGTCCACGAAATCTTGGGCTGAGGACGACGCCGAACGAGGATCACGTGAGCTGCAAACTTTTAATTCATCTGCTGAATTAAACGTCTGAGGTTCAGTAATAATTTGTGTATCTAATCAGATGCAAATTAAGAAGCCCTTAACATAACTCTTCTTTTCAATAAAATTCCGTTTTTATTTTCTTAAGATTAATTCAGGACTTTTTCTTATAATTAGTAAACTTTCTCCATAAATTTGCGTGGTTTCCATAATCTGTTAACACAAACTGATAGAAATTGGTTTCTCAGTTTAACCCTGGTTCCAAAAATATTGACATTGTTAATCTATCATTTACAAGATTGATTTTATGATTAATGAAATTACTGCAATGTCTGTTAATCATTTCGTTTAATAAATATTTAAAAATGAGAGAAGTTGTTGAGAATTTATTTCATTCTGAGTCTGTTCAAGCACAGGTATCGAATTCACGGAAAAATTTTTGAGACTGATTATTGATTAATTTGAGTGATGAAACAGGTATAAAGTGAAATTAAAGATTAAATTGCTTCTTAAAGATAGAAGCTGGTGCCCCTTACGAGTGTTACTAACTTTTCTGATGTATATGAAATGAGATTTGATCTCAGATTCCAATACATCAATATAAATTAAATAATTCATACCTGATATTTCATATTTGTGCCCTTCAGAGGTAAAGTGGGCTATCCCACATTTTTAACCCCTACTCTCTTATTGTTGTGAATATGTGATTTAAATATATTTTCATATTTATTTATTCACACCTTGAAGGTAATTATAGGGGGTAACTTTTTAATGATATAAGCACACTGATTTTTTGAGAATATTTCAACTTTAGAGCTCATTTTCTCAAAATAATGGTTTTGTGGGATAGCCCACTTTACCTCTGAAGGGCACATTTATTAATACTCCCTATTTCCTCCTATACCTGTATGCAAACTGAGATGGGTCGTGGGAGGGAGCAGCTGCTCGAAGCACTTCATTATGATGGAGGTCAGTGCTACAGTCTGGTAATCGTTGTAGCTGGATGGGACGGGCTTCTTTTGGATATGTATTATGGTGGCAGTTTTGAAACATGTGGGGACAACAGCTTGACTCAGGGAGATGTTCAAGATGTCGGCCAGGACATTCTTGAGCTCCTCTGCACAGTCCTTCAGAACACGACCTGGTATGTTGTCTGGTCCAGCTGCCTTGCTCGAGTTGATCCTGGAGAGGGTCTCTTCACGCTAGCCGGATCCAAACTGGATCTGGGGAAGCAGTGGCCTTCTGTGCTGATGTGCTGTTTTGTGCTTCAAAGTGGCCAAAGAAGTCATTTAGGTTGTTAAGCAGTGTGATGTCACTCGCATAGGTCTGAGGTGGAGGTTTGTAGTTGGTGAGGGTCTGTATACCACACCAGAGAGAACGTGCACCTCTGGTGTTGCTGAAGGGACCGGATATTTTCTCGCTGTACTGTCGATTTGCCTCCTTGATGCCACGGGACAGGTTGGTCCAAGCTGTTGTTAGTCCTGCAGTGTCACCGGCCCTGAAGGCTGCATCCCGAGCCCTCAGGAGCCTGTGGACCTCTGCTGTCATCCATGGCTTCTGGTTAGCACAAACAGTGATGGTTTTGCAGTGAGTGACATCATCAGTGCATTTAGCTATATATGCTACAACAACCTCAGTGTACTTCTCTAAGTTTGTGTGTCCATTGTAAGTGGTTGCATGCTTGAAAATGTCCCTGTCTGTAGTGCTTAGAGACTTCTTACAAAACATTTGGAGACTTCATGAAAATGTGAGGATTTTTTCACTCATGAAATTATTTTTTTTCTTGAATTTATAAATTTGCATCTCTTTTCTTTCAATTTTAATTTTACAAAAAGAGTTGCAAACTTATGAGAACAAGTTGAGAATTTACAAGGAAAAAATAACAAATTCATGAGGAAAAAACTGCAAATTTACAAGAAAAAAATACAAATTTATAAGAAAAAAATTGCAAATTTACAAGAAAATATTTGCAAAATTATGGGGAAAAATTTGCCAATTTAACAAAAATGAAATACTACTACTACTACTAATAATAATAAATAGGCTGAAACAGAGGCTAACCCTCTCCAAACTTAATGAGATACTTTATGCTACTGTATCAACAGTTAGTGACGTCTTGGGCTTTAAAGCCAAAAGGAATGGACAAAAGAAATCAAATCAGCCACAACTGAAAAAAATGGATTGAAAAGGAAATCCAAAGGACATGATCAGACATCTCAGTGCTCTCCGAAATGGATAAAGAAAACCACATAAGCGAATAGAAAAGGAGAGCACTCATGAGAAAACACAATATTAATACCTACAATAACATTCAAACAGGTTCTGAAAAGTTTAAACAACAGCTACAAGCTAAGGCACAGAGAATCAGACCATATGAAAAAAGACAAAAGTTCTTATATCAGAACAAAATATTCAAAGAGAACACCAAAAGGTTTTACAGGGAGCTGGGAAAGAAGAAAATCAAGACTGATGAAGCACCTGAGAAAGAAGCTCTCACAAACTTTTGGGCCAACATTTGGGAGAAAGAAAAACAATACAACGATAAGGTTGAATGGATTAAAGAAATAGAGAATAAGAACCAGCAAATCTTTGAACAAGAATGGCCAGAAATATCCTTAGAAGAGATAACAGCAGCAATCAATGCTACAAGCAACTGGAAGTCACCAGGGAACGATGGAATAGCACATTTTTGGCTGAAATATGTCATGACTGATTAGATAATTCAGCCCACATGCAAGATGCAGCAACAGAGAGACAATCAAACAATAATACACGTTTGAGAATCTTTATTAAATAGCAAAAACTCCGCACAGCTACAGAACAGTCACTCGCCAGAGGAAGGAGCCTGTGGAGAGAAGACAAGAGCTGTAAGAGGAGGAATGGAGTAAGGGATAATGGATGAGCCAAATTACCACTTATGTGGGCTCCAAGGGAGCACCGGCAGGACTCCAGCGGGGAATAGACGAACCAGTAGGGTAGGGAATGAGCTGGTGGTGCCTGACCAGTGGAGGTTACTGTTGGTGAGGGATGGTGTGGCAGGAGAGCACGCGCAGTCCCAGTGACACACCCGCACAATGGCAGCAACCTGAATAAAGGGAATAAAGCACACAGGTAATTAATTTCTTTCACCAGTGTATGATAACTTGCTGTCTTTATGGCAGTATACTCAGACAAGCCAGCGTTGAATCACTGAAGGATGCTTCCTTAAGTACACTGGCTGATGAGAGGGCGCAGGTGTGTCCTCTCCCTCAGGTGTGATGATGAGCTGGGGAGAGATGAACGGGACGGAGGAGGTGCGCTCTCGCTGCCAATGACAGGGCCCCCCCTTCTAGGAGCACCTCCTGCCAGTCCATATGGCTTGTTGGGATGGGCACGATGATAGGACCAGAGCATTTCCTTGTCCAGGATTTGGAATGAGGGAACCCAGGACTGTTCCTCCAGGCTGTACCCCTCCCAATCAACCAAATACTGGAGGCCCTGCCTCGATGGCGAACGTCCAAGATCCGGTGGACTGTGTGGGCCAGGTGGCCGTCGATAAACTGGGGAGGAGGAGGCAGCTTCGGGGGGATGGGGTGGGGGCAGACAGGACTGACCGAGAGGGGCTTGATGTAAGAGACATGAAAGGTCGGGTTCACCCGCAGGGCTGGTGGAAGTTTGAGCTGCACTGAGGCATCGTTAACAATGCTGGAGATCGGAAAAGGCCCGATGAAGCGAGGAGACAGTTTCTTCGCCGTTGTCTTCAGCAGAACCTGACTGGCAGCCAACCAGACCTGCTGCCCTACAGTGTACTTGGGGCCAGGCACCCGTCGCTTATCAGCTGCGGCCCAGTTGCACTCGACAAAGCGGGCGAGGGTGGCCCGTGTGTGTTGATCTCCAGACCTGCCTGCAGCGGCAAGCGTGAGCCCCCACAAAGGGAACCGCAACCTCCCTCTTGGTCATGGGTAGGAGCGGTAGGCATGTAGCCCAAAGATGCCTCAAATGGAGTGAGCGCCATTGCCATGGAGATGGCTGAGTTCATAGAATATTTCACCCAGGTCAGGTGTGAGCTCCAAGAGGAAGGGTGTTCGGCTGCCACACATCCCAGGGTTGCCTCCAAGGACTGGCTGGCGCGCTCTACCTGCCTGGTGCTCTGGGGGTGGTTCCCAGAGGAGAGGCTCACCATTGTCACCAGGGTGCGGCAGAAGGCCCTCCAAACTTGTGATGTGAACTGCGGGCCCCGGTCAGACACGATGTCAGCAGGAATCCCATGGCATCGGCGCATGTGTTCAGTCAGGAGGATGGCTGTCTCCAAGGCCAAGGGGAGTTTGGGGAGCGCCACCAGGTGGACAGCCTTGGAGAAGCAGTCCACGATGGACAAGATCACTGATTTTCCATGGGAGGAGGGAAGTCCAGTGACAAAGTCCACAGCGATGTGAGACCACGGGTGACCGGGGATGGTAAGGGGATGGAGAAGTCCAGCTGGGGTGGGGTGGGGGGGTCAGACTTGCCCCGGACACAGGTCTGGCAGGCCCGCATGTACTCCCGCACATCTCGCCACAGAGTGGGCCACTAGAACACCCGCCGAACCAGATCCGTCATGCGGGTGATACCAGGATGACAGGCGAAGCGGCTGGTGTGACCCCACTGGATGACGTCACTGCGGAGGGCAGCGGAGACGTACAGGCAGTTCCGGGGTCACCCTGCTGGCCCAGGCTCCCGAGACTGGGCCTGACAGACCCTCCGCTCGATATCCCACATAAGGGCACCAAGGACGCATGAAGAGGGAAGAATGGGTTGGGGGGTGGGAAGGGGGTGCTACCTCCTCGGACTCAAACTGGCGCAATAGTGCGTCCGATTTGGTGTTCCGAGAGCCAGGCCGGTAGGTGATGGTGAAATTAAACCGCTGGAGAAACAGAGCCCAGCGAGCCTGCCTGGCGTTAAGTTGGCGGGCTGACCTTAAATACTCGAGGTTTTTGTGGTCGGTCCACATGACAATGGGGTGAATAGCCCCCTCTAATCAATGCCTCCATTCCTCCAGTGCCAGTTTAATGGCAAGCAGCTCTCTGTCCCCTACGTCATAATTTCTCTCGGCCGACATGAGCCAACGGGAGAAATACGCGCATGGGTGGAGCTTCTGATCGGAGGATGCATGCTGCGAGAGTACAGCACCCACCCCCGAATCAGATGCATCCACCTCAAGAACGAACTGGAGCTGCATGTCGACCTGAGCCAAGATTGGTGTTTCAGTGAACAGGCCCTTTAATTTGGAAAAGGCCTGCTCCACTGCCTCGGCCCACCAAAAGGGGACCTTAACAGAGGTCAGCTGCGTTAAGGGCAGTGCTACCCCACTATAGTTCCTGATGAACCGGCGATAAAAGTTCATGAACCCGAGGAAGTGTTGAAGCTCCCTGCGGGAGTGGGGTGTCAGCCAATGAAGCACTGCCCACACCTTGGCCGGGTCGGCAATCAGTCTCCCTTCAGCCACTATGAAGCCCAAGAAGGTGGTAGATGTTGTGGACAACTCACTCTTCTCAGCCTTAACGTAGAGCTGGTTCTCCAAGAGCCATTGTAAGACTGCTCTGACATGGATCTCATGTTCCTCTGGCGAGCGGGAGAAAATCAAAATGTCATCTAAATAGACAAACACAAATTCATAGAGCATATCGCGGAGGACGTCGTTAATTAACCAATGGAAGACAGCGGGGGCGCTGGTGAGCCCAAACGGCATAACCAAATACTCAAATTACCCCAGGTGAGTTTTGAACACTGTCTTCCTCTCGTCCCCCTCACAAATGCAAATTAGATGGTATGCGTTGCGTAAGTCTAATTTAGTGAACACCCATGAGCTCTGAAGGAGCTTGAACGCGGAATCCATCAAGGGCAGAGGATATTTGTCTTTAACTGTAATAGTGTTGAGCTCACGGTAGTCGATACACGGGTGCAGCAAGCCATCCTTCTTGCCGACAAAGAAGAACCCGAAAGAATGGCCAAATAAGGCCAGCGTTCAGTGACTCCTTAACATACCTCTCCATTGCCTCTCTCTCCAGCCCAGAAATGCTGTAGAGCCGGCTGGACGGCAGCTTTGCCCCCAGGATGAGGTCCACAGCGCAGTCATAAGAGGGATGAGGCGGAAGTGACAGCGCTCTTGACTTGCTGAAGACCTCCCCCAAATCATGATAAGCCCGGGGGACAAGGCTGAGGTCCGGCAGCTCGACCGGAGGAAGAGAGACGGGGAGGGAAGGAGCACATTCAGCTGAACTTAGACAATTGGCCAAACAGAATGGACTCCAGGAGGAGATCAAATTACGCCCCTAGTTGATAATGGGGCTGTGCCTCCGGAGCCACGGATACCCTAGAATCATCAGGGATGATGAATTTGGGAGAATTAGGAACGTGAGTTCCTCCCGATGATTCCCAGACAAGAGGATGGTGACCGGCCTCGTGCGTTCGGCAACAACTGCAACCTCACAGCCAGATATGGTGGTGATATGTTGATGATGGGGCAATTTAAGAGTGGGAATACCCAGGTCCCAAACGAGCCAGGCTGAAACAAAATTGCCCTGTGCTCCTGAATCAACTAACGCCAAGACCCTCCTCTCGACCCCCGGCAATTGCACAAGGGCCAGAATAGAGAAATTGCCGGGGGAGTTAATTTGGTCCCGACCGCCAGATCCCCCACGGTTACTGACGGGCCGCGTCTTTTGGCCGCTGGGGGCACTTGTCACAACTGAGGCACAGTTGTGACAAGTGAGGCACAGTACGCGCACGTGCCAGTCCTCCTCCTTTGTCAACGCTCGTCGTTGGTTAAATGAAACCAACTGAGGTCCATTGGCTTGGGAGGAGGACCGCCCCCCCCCCCCCCCCCCCCCCCCAGTGTCAGTCCCTGCAGCTGGTACCCGCTTGGCAGATGAGCGAGAGGAGGCCTGTCGCTCCTTCGCGTGCTCACAATAATGGTTGTCCAACCCCACAGCCTGATCAGTAAGACCATCAAGCGTGTCAGAAACAGCATAAACCGCCAGGTCATCACGGAGGTGGGCGTTTAACCCATGGAGGAACGCGCTGCATAACGCAACTTCATTCCACCCTGAGTCCGCCGCTCCCACCCGAAACTCCACAGAGAACTCGGCCACAGACCAAGCACCCTCGTGGAGAGTCATAAGATGGCTCATGATGTTCCCTTGATTCTCGGTGTGGTCAAACGCACGAGAAAAGGCGACAACAAATTGTTCAAACGTGTAATTGCAGCCCTCCGGGCTGTCTGCTGTGGCCCAAGCCCAACTAAGGGTTCGGTCTCGCAACTGTAGGGTGAAAAATTGGATTTTTGCGACATCCCCCAGGTACTACCCCCCGACCTGCTCCAAATACATCCATACCTGATGGAGGAACTCCTTAAACTTCCCCACCTCCCCCGCATACGAGGCAGGTGTGGGAACAGAGGTGGTACGGTGCACCGGTGGTTGAACAATGGGAGCAGGCTGAGGAGGAGGAGCCGGAGGAGCTGCCCCGGCCAAATGCTGCGTGACGGTGTCCAATTGCCGCATCATTGTTTGCAGCTGCTGGCCCATCATGGTAATTTGTTGCTCAGTCGCATCTCGGCGATCCAGAGCTGATTGCCCTGCTGTTGCACCTGCTGAGCCGAGGTTAAGGCTAGCTCGTTCTGTCATGACTGATTAGATAATTCAGCCCACGTGCAAGATACAGCAACAGAGAGACAATCAAACAATAATACACATTTGAGAATCTTTATTAAATAGCAAAAACTCTGCACAGCTACAGAACAGTCACTCGCCAGAGGAAGGAGCCTGTGGGGAGAAGACAAGAGCTGTAAGAGGAGGAATGGAGTAAGGGATAATGGGAGAGCCAAATTACCACTTACGTGGGCTCCAAGGGACCACCGGCAAGACTCCAGCAGGGAATAGACGAACCAGCAGGGTAGGGAATGAGCTGATGGTGCCTGACCGGGTGGAGGTTACTGTTGGTGAGGGATGGTGTGGCAGGAGAGCGCGTGCAGTCCCAGTGACACACCCGCACAATGGCAGCAACCTGAACAAAGGGAATAAAGCACACAGGTTCATAATTTCTTTCACCAGTGTATGATGACTTGCTGTCTTTATGGCAGTATACTCAGACGAGCCAGCGTTGAATCACTGAAGGATGCTTCCTTAAGTATGCTGGCTGATGAGAGGGCGCAGGTGTGTCCTGTCCCTCAGGTGTGATGATGAGCTGGGGAGAGATGAACGGGACGGAGGGGGTGCGCTCTCACTGCCCATGACAAAATATCTATCAACTCTACACAGACTTGACATACACCTACAATGAGTGTATAAAGAACCCTGAGCAAAGCCCTAACTGGTTAACAAATTGTATAACCTACCTTCTTCCCAAAAATGAGGCAACAGTTAACCCAAAAAATTATTGTCCCATCACATGTCTCCCTACAATGTACAAGATTTTAATGTCAATACTAACAACCACAATCTACAAGCATCTGGATGAAAATAACTTACTACCAGAAGGGCAAAAAGGCAGCAGGAAAGATAGCTATGGATGCAAAGAGACCACCTGCTCAAAAATAAAGCAATAGTGGAAGAGGTAAAAACTAGAAAAAAGAATCTCACAACAGCCTGGATTGATTACAAGGAGACATTCGACTATGTCCCACACAGCTGGATTATAAAATGCCTGGAAATATACAAAATCTCAGCAAAGGTGATAAATTTCATTAGAAATAGTATGATGAAATGGAACACAATTCTTAAATTGAATTACAAAGAGGGAACTGAAAGGTTAATTCTACATTATTCTATGTTATTCTATATTATTTCATCTCTGTATTATTCTTTTATATTGTGGAAGATGTGAAAATGACGAGGCAGCGTTCTTTCTCAGAGTCAGCTTTATTCACATCTCCATCATTTCAAAGCAGAAAAAAGAGAGAGTATGAAACAGTAACTCTCGTCCTTAAATATCAGGGACTTCACACCTCATAGATCACATGTCCCACAGACCACCTTGCATAATAAAGACAGTCACAATGCATTTCACCACCTGGCATAATAAAGACAGTCACAATGCATTTCCCTCCATGATATCACTTCCACTGTCTCCCATGCATCCTTTAATTGACCCCCCACAGTCTCCAGCCTTGCATAACAAGGCTAAGCTTCCTGCCTTTGTTCTGACCTGAAATGCGAGTCACAGAACCGGTCCAGCAGGTCCATTGAGTGTTCACCACAATATATTATATCTGATGTATTCTTGGTGCGTTGTATGAGCCATCATTTGTCTATGTGTATTTCGTATCCCAGAGTCTGGAGCACAGAGTGGATGTGCGTGTGGATGCCTGTGAAGGTTAGGTCAGCAAAGACGTAAATAATGACCCAGGATAAGCTCTGTTATATTGACCTGCTCTGTTTAGGATACCAGGAATGTGCTATAGAATGTGCTATAGATTAGACAGATGTCTCTGGATAGCTCAAGGACTTCTCCCCCTTGTTTACCTACAGCTATAAAAACACCAGACTTAGAATTCATGATAAAGAAGGCTGCACGGTGGCGCAGTGGTTTAGCACTGTGACAGCACAGTTTACTCTCGGCCGGGGGATCGCGGGGATCATGAGATCGTGGGTTCGATCCCAGCCCCCGACCAACAGTGAGCTGTGTGGAGTTTGCATGTTCTCCCCGTGTTGCGTGGGTTTACTCCGGGATTTCTCCGGTGTCCTCCCGCATATCAAAAACATGTAGGTTTAGGGCGCTCGCGCACGCAGTGACCGGCAGCCGGTGGCTTGTCACCAGACTGTAAACCAAATCTACCTACGGGTACAAATAAGTAACAAAAAAAAAAAAAAAAGAAGAGGTGCATGTGTGACTCTGTGGAACGGTTGAGATGTACCTGTTTTCTCTTCTGGCCAGAGATAAAATAAATGGCTCATAACTTGGAAACCGCCTATTGATTTTTTGATTCAGTCAGTAACATTTTGGCACATCCGAACAGGGACCCAGGTAAAACCACGAGTGTTTTCCAGCGGCTTCAACCTTGAAGACTGTGCACGGTCTGAGGGAAGTCCCAGTTTGGGGGCAGACAAAGACGCATCCCCTCCAGGTCTTGGAGACGTCGGGAGCTGCTTGCTGGTTGACGGGTCCTTCCAGGAACCCTACAAGGCGGTCCAGGGTGTGAGTCCATTTATTTGTTGTGTAAAGATTGTGTTCCCTGGGATGAAAGATTCCCTGAGGGTGAAGTGTTTTCCTAAAAGCTTGGTTAAGCTTCTGCTCGCTTTAACTCTGGTTCGAATTAGGTTCTAGCCGGGTTTTTGGTCTGGGGAAGTTTTGTTTCGGTGAGGTGAATGCTTAGGTGTGTTGTTGCGTGCGAAATTAATGCAAGAGGCTGCAATATTGTTGCAGTGACCTCTGAGATACTAATCGGGGGAAGATTCTGCCCACATTATTGCAGTGAGTATTAATGTATAAGAGTTTGAGCAAGATTCTGCCGTTCGGTTGTGGTGAGCATTTGATTTGCAAGATTCTGTCATTGAATTGCAGTGAGCACTGACTTGAGTTAACCGGTAACTTTTTAATTTTTGTTATAGTGCTGATTTGGATAAAGTTACTGCAGTTTGTCCGTTTGTTTGTCTCTGTGTTTATGTTTTGGGATCTGCTCCGGTGAGAGAGAGCAGGGAGATTCCGCGGAGGCGGAAGGAGCAGGTTGTACAGGAATTTAAAAGTTGTATTGATATGTGAAGTTCATATGGAGTCACCACTAGAGGGCAGTATGACCCCGGCCATGACCTAACTATAAAAGGAGTTGTACTTGAGTCACTGTGTGGTTAGTTGTTAGTTAGCAGTTGAAGTGACAAGTAAAAAGTCCTAACTGACACCCGGTGTGTGCGCCTCATCATTACATGTTCCAGGAGAACACTACAAGGTTCCAGGAGAACATTACATGGTACCAGGAGTAAATTACATGATACCAGGATATAAAACTACGAACCGACGACGAAGATGAACGCTCTTCGACAGCCGGATGAGTTAAAGTTGACCGGTAACGTCAACGAGAACTGGAAAGTATTCAAACAGAGTTTTGAACTTTATTCGCTTGCTATCGGTCTCCGTGACGAGGAGAGGAAAATAGCATTACTGCTAACAGTAGCAGGGCGAGCGGCGCTAAATGTGTTTAACACATTCGTCTTCACGGAAGAAGAAAAAGGCAACTTCGACGCCGTGATGAAGAAATTTGACGATTATTGCACACCGAGAAAGAATGAAACGTACGAGAGGTATGTGTTCAGAAAAAGACTTCAGAAAGAGTCACAGTCCATTGAGCTGTATGTCACAGACCTACGGTTGAAATGTCAGTCATGCAACTTTGGAACATTGAGTGAGTCAGTGATACGGGACCAAATTGTAATTGGGGTCCAAGACAACAAATTGCGGATGCAATTACTGAAAGAGACTAACTTAACGCTGGAGAAAGCGATACAGATTTGCCAAGCGTCTGAGAGTACAAAGGCACAATTAAAGACTTTTAGCAGCAAGGAAAAAGAGACTGCTGAGGTCGGTGCAGTGCAGCGCGCGAAGCCGAAAGGAACGTTGCAGGCAAGAAAAAGGGAGGCAAACCCAGAGCGCGCGCGCGGGAACTGTGAGCGGTGTGGAAGGCAACATGCACTGAAACAGTGTCCAGCATTCGGGAAGGAATGTCGCAAGTGTGGCGGAAAAAATCACTTCGCAAAGACCTGCTTCTCAAAGAGGAGGGTGCAACTCGTGGAGAAAAAGAGCGACAGCGAGGAGGATCAGTTTTACGTGGACGCCATCGAGGGAGAGACGAGCGCTGACGAATGGATAGTGTGCCTGGAGATGAATGGCACGGACATGTCACTGAAGCTCGACACAGGTGCGCAGGTAAACATCCTGCCAATGAAAGATTTTAAAAGACTGAAAAACAAACCGAAAATAAGAGATAAAAAGATTAATCTGAGAACATATGACGATAAGCCAATACCCACTAAAGGAATGTGCAGGGTTACACTGTCAAACAAAGATAAAACAGTGAATGCATTGTTTGTACTTGTTGATGGAAATAGACAAGCAATTTTGGGTTTAAAAACATGCGATCAGCTAGGTCTGATCAAAAGGGTGAATGTCATTGATACAGACAAAGTGACAACACGAGAAAATACAGAGGCTACAACAAGTAAGCACAAACACACTGACTGGATGAAAGAATACAAAGAGGTGTTCAAAGGAATAGGCCGCCTACCAGGCAAACAAAAAATTAGGCTGAAAGAGAATGCAGAGCCAGTCATACATGCAGCAAGAAAAGTGCCAATAGCTCTTAAAAAGAGGCTGAGAGAAACACTAGACTCACTGATAGCAGACGGAGTGGTCAGAAAAATAGAAGAACCAACTGAATGGGTTAACTCACTAGTTATAGTGGAGAAGCCAAATGGAGATTTGAGATTGTGCATAGACCCAAAAGATCTAAATAAAGTAATACAGCGGGAGCATTACAGGCTACCAACAAAATCTGACATAACCAGCACAATGAGTGGAGCAAATTACTTCACAAAATTAGATGCCAAATCTGGGTTTTACCAAATAGTGCTAGATGAGGAAAGCGCTAAATTGTGCACATTTAATATGCCATTCGGAAGGCATTGCTTTCTACGAATGCCGTTCGGGATTAGCTCAGCCCCTGAAATTTTCCATAGAACTGTGCAGCAATTGTTTGACGGAATAGAAGGGGTGGGAGTTTTTCTTGATGACGTGGTAGTCTGGGGAAAAACAAAAGAGGAGCACGACGAAAGGTTGGCAAGAGTTCTCACACAGGCGCAAAAGTCAGGTATGAAACTGAATAAGAGTAAGTGCCAATTCGGGGTACGGGAGATTACATACCTGGGAGAGAAATTATCTGGGGCAGGCGTGCAACCAGATCCGGAAAAAGTGCGGGCCATAGCAGAGCTGCCAGTACCGCAGAACAAAAATGACTTGCAAAGAGCCCTAGGGCTAGTCAATTACATGGGAAAATTTATCCCAAATTTATCAGCTAACACAATAGCTCTTAGAAGCTTGTTAGAGACCAATACAATGTGGCAGTGGATGGCAGAGCATGCCAGAGAATGGGAGTGGCTCAAAAGCAGTCTAATAAAGGAGCCAGTGTTAAAATTCTATGATCAGGACAAACTGCTAAAAGTGTCCACAGATGCGTCCAAAGCCGGCCTAGGAGCTGTGCTATTGCAAAAACATGACACAGAGTGGTATCCAGTCGCATACGCATCGCGCACCATGACAAGCGCAGAAAAAAATTACGCGCAAATAGAGAAAGAGACTCTAGGTGCAGTGTTTGGATGTGAGAAGTTTCATGAATATGTGTATGGAAGGTCAGTAATACTAGAAACAGACCACAAACCACTGATTGCTATCTCACAGAAGCCACTGGGTGACGCACCACCGCGCATCCAGCGTCTAATGTTAAGATTACAGAAATATGACTTGAAATTTGAATTTACACCAGGCAAGCAACTAATTGTAGCCGATGCGCTGAGTAGGGCTAGCTTGAGCAACACCAGCAGCACAACAGAGGAAGCTGTGCAAATACATGTAGACTCTATTAAGGCACACATGCCAGTGTCAGATGCAAAATGGACGAAGATAGTGAAAGAAACACAAAAAGATGAGAAACTAAAAAGAGTAATGGAACAGATACATCAACCAGGACAGGTTATGATTGACAAGCCTTACCAACACTTTAAAGGTGAACTGTCTGTGTTAGATGGGGTTCTGTTAAAAGGTACAAGGATAGTCATACCTACCTCCATGAGATCAGAAATGGTTAAATTAGTGCATGAGGGGCATTTGGGTATTGAAAAGTGCAAAAGACGTGCACGTGACGTTTTGTATTGGCCCAACATGCACAAGGACATTGAGGCATATGTGCAGCGCTGTGACATTTGCCAGCGCCACAGGTATCAACAGCCAAAGGAGCCTATGAGGCCCCATGAGAAGCCTCAAGGGCCATGGAGAAAAGTGGGCATGGATCTATTTCAGCTTAAGGGCAAGGACTATCTGTTAGTCATGGACTATCATTCCACCTACCCAGAGTTTGCAGGGTTGAGTGACACAACAGCAGAAAAGGTGATTGCACATACAAAGACAATGTTCGCACGCCATGGAATTCCAATGACTGTTGTAAGTGATAACGGACCACAATTCACGAGTCAGTGCTTCAAAGACTTTGCAGACACATATGGGTTCAAGCACGTGACCTCAAGCCCTCTGTACCCACAGTCAAATGGGTTAGCAGAGAAAGGGGTGCAAATTGTGAAGCGCATACTGAAAAAGGCTGCAGACAATGCAGAAGACCCACATCTGGCGATCCTGAATTACCGAGCATCACTACTGGAGAATGGACTGTCCCCAGCAGAAATGCTCATGAACAGAAAACTCAGAACGCGACTTCCATCAGCATCTCAGGTGATGGAAAAGAGAGATGTGAGGCGTGATGAGAGGCAAACTGAACTGTACAACAGAACAGCACGACCTCTGAGACCACTTGCACATGAGGACATAGTGCGAGTGAGATGTGATGGAGAATGGGGACCGCTGGCAAAAGTGGTTAAAGAAACAACTCCCAGATCATATGAAGTCATCACAGAGCATGGGAAAACAATGAGGCGAAACCGACGTCACTTACTGAAAGTGCCTCAGACAAAAATGAGAGTCACAGACAGTGAAATAAGCGACATGCTAATTTCCAGCCAAACCGAACAACCAGAAATGGCTGAGAACCAGAACATAGAGACAGACACTAACGAACAGACTGAGGTGACACAAATCAGAAGATCACAAAGGCAAATTGTGAAACCAAAAAGATTGATTGAGGAAATGTAAGGAGTACGGAAAAAAAAAATAAAAAAAAATGTGTTGATATTGAATTGTAAACAGAGAAAAAAAAATGTGTTGATGTTGAATTGTAAACAGAGAAAAAATTGAACTTGTGATTCAGTGTACAAGGTTGAAAAAAAAATGTAAATAGAAATGGAGTTTATTTTGTATATAGAAATTTGAGAAAAAGTTTATAGTTGGACATGACCTTTACTAGAAAAAAAGGGAGATGTATTGATATGTGAAGTTCATATGGAGTCACCACTAGAGGGCAGTATGACCCCGGCCATGACCTAACTATAAAAGGAGTTGTACTTGAGTCACTGTGTGGTTAGTTGTTAGTTGCAGTTGAAGTGACAAGTAAAAAGTCCTAACTGACACCCGGTGTGTGCGCCTCGTCATTACATGTTCCAGGAGAACACTACAAGGTTCCAGGAGAACATTACAAAAGTTGTGATTTTTTTTTTTTTTTTGGTCATTGTGGAGTATAAAAGAGATGGTTAGATAATTATTGTTCTCCGGGGAAATCCTGAAAATTGTGGGAGTTTACAGATAATAATTTTGGGCAAACAAGTTGTGTTTTCACAGTGGTGAAGAGAAGAAATAGTAGTTTTATGTTACAGTGTCTGATCAGATCCCTCCACACAGCTCTGTCCTTAGCCTTCCGCTGCCAGGAACTCCTGTGATGTTACAGTGTGTGGCTGCCAGATGCGCGCTTTCCACACTGGAAGTTGCCAGTTCTGAAGATTACTTGAAGTAATTTTTGTGCTGCTTTTGTGTGTGTGCATAAGTTTGAAGCTTGTCATTGTGTGTGTATGTGTTGTCTAGCTGTGACCTTGAGTGGATAAGACAGACAAAGCATTTGTGTGGGCCCTGTGTGTTTGTGAGCGTGTTTGTTTAAAAATACCGTCTAGCTGTTGATCTGTGTGAGAGAGAAAATTTTATTAAAATGGGCTGTTGCTGTAGTAAGCAACAGAGCGCAGGAGAACCTCAAAATATTCAGACAGGTAGGAAAAACAGCTTGTTTTGCTGTAAGGGTGCACGGTGGCGCACGGTGCACGGTGGCGCAGTGGTTTAGCACTGTGGCAGCACAGTTTTACCCTCGGCTGGGGGATCGCGGGGATCATGAGATCGTGGGTTCGATCCCAGCCCCCGACCAACAGTGAGCTGTGTGGAGTTTGCATGTTCTCCCCGTGTTGCGCGGGTTTACTCCGGGATTTCTCCGGTTTCCTCCCGCACACCAAAAACATGTAGGTTTAGGGCGCTCGCGCACGCAGCGACCAGCAGCCGGTGGCTTGTCACCAGACTGCAAACCAAGTCTACCTACAGGTACAAATAAGTAACAAAAAAAAAAAAAAAAGGGTTGCAGAACACAGCAAGATGAAAATGAAATCTTTGTGTTGTCTGGTGATGGGAAATATATGAACAGGAAAGACAGGAAAAGCACAAGGTCTTTGGCTAAATGGCGGAAAAAATTTAAATCCACTGGCAAACTTAGGGTTACTGACTGCGAGAGCTTAGTCTCTGCTATTAGATTAGCAGCTGATGGGAGCAGAAGCAAGGAGTTAGAATATAGACAGCACGGTGGTGCAGTGGTTAGCACTGTTGCCTTACAGCTAGAAGGTTCCTGGTTCGAATCCCCAGGCTGGCAGGGGTTGGAACCTTTCTGTATGGAGTTTGCATGTTCTCCCTGTGCTGCGTGGGTTTACTCCGGGGGCTCCGGTTTCCTCCCACAATCCAAAGACATGCATGTTAGGTTAATTGGTTGTTCTAAATTGTCCCTAGATATCTGTTTCCTATAAGCCCTTAGAATAGAGGGTTAGTACTAGTGAAAGCGCTTTGAGTGGTCTTTGTGACTAGAAAAGCGCTATATAAGTGCAGGTTAGTTAGTTATTGTACCCTGCCTCTCACCCAAAGATGCTGGAATAGGCTCCAGCCCCCCCCGCAACCCGAAAAGGATTAAGCAGTAGAAGATGAATGAATGATGAATGAATAAAGCTGAACAATGGCTTCAAGTTGCAAGGAAGCGTCAGGCTGATTTAGATCAGGTGATAGTGAACAGACAAAACCAGACCTCCAATGTCTCAGATGTTTACAAGAAAAAAGACTTGACTGATATGTGTCCTTTCTCTCCTACTTTCCAAGGTGAGGATGACTCAGCAGGCCAGGCGCAGCGCCTTACCACTCCCCCTCTCTACCCCAGCCTTGAGGTGGCGGCAACCCCCACTGCTCTGAGGGTGGATTCCCCTCCTTCTCCTCCCCCTCAATTCAATTCAATTCAACTTTATTTATACAGTGCCACATCACAACAATAGTCATCTCATAGCATTTTCAATGTAGGGGAAACCCCCACAATTGCAGAAAGACCCCAGCAATCAGGCAATCCCCTGTGAGCAAGCACTTGGCAGTGGTGGAGAGGAAAAACTCCCTTTTAACAGGAAGAAACCTCTAGCAGAACCAGGCTCAAGGAGGGGCAGTCATCTGCTGCAACTGGCAGGGGTGGGTGGCCGGGTGAGTGGATAGAGAAGATGAAAAGAACAGACATAAAGAGAGCAAACATTAAAGGAGAGAAGCCAAGTACATTATTGGAAGTCACCCGATAGTCTAGATCTATTAACAGCAAAACAAAGGGAGGTTTAAGAGACACATGATCCCTCCCTAAGCGTAGGCTATATTGAAGAGGAAGGTTTTTACCCTATTCTTAAAAACAGAGATCGAGTCTGACTCCCGAACCCAGATTGGTAACTGGTTCCACAGGAAAGGAGCTTGATAGCTGAAGGCTCTGCCGCCAATTGTACTTTTGGAGATTCTAGGTATTACAAGTAATCCAGCATTTTGGGAGCATAGTGCTCTGTTAGGATGATAGGGTAATATCAGATCCTTTATATAAAAAGGGGCCTGATTAATAAGAGCATTGTAAGTGAGAAGAAGGATTTTAAACTTAATTCTAAACTCTATGGGAAGCCAATGAAGGGAGGCCAGAACCGGAGAGATATGATCTCTCTTTCCAGTACCTGTTAAAACTCTTGCTGCAGCATTATGGATCAACTGAAGACCTTTTAAAGATATTTTAGGACAACCTGATAATAAAGAGTTACAATAATCTAATCTAGAGCTAACAAAAGCGTGGATCAGTTTCTCAGCATCACTCAGAGACAGGATGCTCCTAATCTTGACAATATTGTGCAGATGATAAAAGGCAGTCTTAGAAACGAATTTAATATGTGCAACATGGTGGCGGAGTGGTTAGCACTGCGGCAGCACAGCAACTCACCCTTGGCCGGGGGATCCTGGGTTCGATCCCAGCCCACGACCAACAGTGATCTGTGTGGAGTTTGCATGCTCTCCCCGTGTCTGCGTGGGTTTACTCTGGGATTTGTCTGGTTTCCTCCCACATGCCAAAAACCTGCAAGTTAGGTTAATTGGCATCAAACTGGGGATTCTAAATTATCCTTAGGTATGACTGTGAGAGTGAATGGTTGTCTGTCTCTCTGTGTTGGCCCTGCGATGGACTGGCGATCTGTCCAGGATGTACCCTGCCTCTCGCCCAAAGATGCTGGGATAGGCTTCAGCCCCCCCGCGACCCAAAAAGGATTAAGCGGAAGAAGATGGATGGATGGATGGAATTAAAAAACAGATCTTGATCAAAAATAACTCCAAGGTTCCTCACAGAACTATTCAGAGAAAGAGTAGCCGCATCCAAATTAAGAGCTTGATTTGGAAAGGTATTTCTAAGTTTTTTTTGGTCCAGCAAGAATGATTTCAGTCTTATCTTGGTTTAATAGCAGAAAATTACAAGTCATCCAAGCTTTGATTTCCTTAAGACAGGCCTCTAACTTGACTAATGGATTACTATCATCAGGCTTCATTGACAGGTATAATTGTGTGTCATCTGCATAACAATGAAAATGTATACAGTGCTTTCTAATGATGTTGCCTAATGGAAGCATGTATAAACTAAAATGAGTAGGGTCTAACACAGATCCTAAAACAGGCCTAACACAGAAAACCCATTATTGATATGAACAAACTGAAGTCTATCAGACAAATAAGATCTAAACCACTGCAGCGAAGTTCCATTTAGTCCAATAGTGTTCTCATCTATCAAGTAAAATATCATGGTCAATAGTATCAAAGGCTGCACTAAGATCTAAAAGGACAAGTACAGAAACGAGACCATTATCAGATGCGATAACAAGGTCATTAGTGACCTTCACTAAGGCTGTTTCAGTACTATGATGAATTCTGATCCCAGATTGAAACTCTTCAAATAAACCATTTTCCTGCAAGTGGTCAAATAATTGCGTAGCAACAACTCTTTCTAAGATTTTTGAAATGAAAGGGAGATTAGAGATTGGTCAATAGCTAGCTAAAACTCCTGGATAGAGCGTTGGCTTTTTGAGTAAGGGTTTAATTACAGCAATTTTAAAAGTCTGCGGTACATGACCTAAAGTTAAAGAAGAATTGATTATTTGAAGAATACGGCTACCAATAAATGGGAAGACTTTTTTAAATAACCTGGTAGGAATAGGGTCTAAAAGACAAGTTGAAGGCTTGGATGAGGAGATTATTTTATCTACCGGTAACTCTAAAAGGTCAATTGGAGTAAACTGATCCAAACAGATATCAATTGAAGGAGTTATAGTAGTTGCTGTACTTAAGTTTATGGTGGGAAGAATCTGACTGATTTTATCTCTAATAGATAAAATTTTATGATTGAAAATTTTCAAAAAGTCCTGGCTAGAAAGCTCTAGGGGGATGTGAGGATTGACAGAGTCCTTATTCTTTGTGGGCTGCACGGTGGCACAGTGGTTAGCACTGCGGCAGCACAGTTTACCCTTGGCCGGGAGATTGTGGGGATCGTGGGATCATGGGTTCGATCCCAGCCCCCGACCAACAGTGATCTGTGTGGAGTTTGCATGTTCTCCCCGTGTTGCGTGGGTTTACTCCGGGATTTCTCCGGTTTCCTCCCACATGCCAAAGACATGCATGTTAGGTTAATTGGCTGTTCTAAATTGTCCCTAGATATCTGTTTCCTATAGGCCCTTAGAATAGAGGGTTAGTATTAATGAAAGCGCTTTGAGTGGTCTTTGTGACTAGAAAAGCGCTATATAAGTGCAGGTTAGTTAGTTAGTAGTTAGTTTGTCAGCCTGGCTACAGTGCTGAAAAGAAACCTGGGATTATTCTTATTCTCTTCTATTAATGCAGAGTAATAACTTGTTCTAGCTTTTCGAAGAGATTTTTTATAAATTAAGAGATGATTTCTCCAAGCTAAATAGATGTCATCTAAATTAGTGGAATGCCATTTTCTTTCTAATTGACGAGTCTTCTGTTTTAAGCTACAAGTTTCTGTGTTAAACCAAGGGGTTAGAAATCTCTGATAAGACTTTTTCTTTTTTAAAGGGGCCACCATGTCTAGAGTCTGATGCAGAGAAGCTGTGACACTATCTACCATGCTATCAATTACGGACGGAGCAAGCTCTCCATCTTTTATTTCCGTTGTGTTGACACATGGCATAGAGGAGACAATCTGCATAAATTTGGTAACAACATCATCTGAAAGACATCTGCTGTTTTTCTTTAGGAGTCAAATAGTAAGGAATAGTGAAATCAAAGGTTAACAGACAATGGTCTGATAGTACAGGATTATGAGGAGACACTACCAGATTTTCTATTTCTATGCCATAAGTCAGAACAAGGTCTAATGTGTGGTAGAGATAATGGGTAGAATTTTCTACTTTCTGGGAAAACCCCATTGAGTCTAATATTGAATTGAATGCCTTATTATGACAGTCACTATCTACATCAACATGTACATTAAAATTCCCTACTATATTTATTACCTCCGCCAAGGAGGTAATGTTTTTACCGGGGTTTGTCTGTTTGTCTGTCTGTTTGTCTGTTACCAACATAACTCAAAAAGTTATGAATAGATTTTGATGAAATTTTCAGGACAGGTGTGTAATGGCACGGGGAACAGATGATTAGATTTTGGTGATGATCTGAGAGTGCATACCTCCACCAAGGGCTTTGTTTGATAGATAGATAGATAGATAGATAGATAGATAGATAGATAGATCGATAGGAGATTGGAGATAATCAGTCTTTATTTCGGATAGATTAAAAGTACAGATTAAAAGAAACAGAATAATATAACAAAGCGGGAAGAAAATCCAACAAAGTCAAATTAGACAATAACTCCTCTGATTATACAGTTCAACATAAGTTATCTGAAAGGGGTGATGGCTGAAGCCGCAGCTTATATTGCCCACCCATATTCCATCCAAGAATTCAAAAGAAAAACAAAACAAGAGCAATTAGAATTCAGAACAAAGCTAAGACAAAATGTGACAAAAAAAAGGTAGATAGATAGATAGATAGATAGATAGATAGATACTTTATTTTGAACAAAAAAAGTAAAAACAAAAAAAAAACAAATGACAAGTGCGATAAAGTGACAGTATACAGTGCTCGAAAGGGAGAAGGAAGAAGTGAACACTTATTAACTCCAACTCCTCTTTTCCATAAATACAACCCATGTGAAATATATACAAATTACCACATTTAAGACCCCAAGTAAACAATTAACTATATTTTGTACATATCAACATTAACACCCATCCATCCCAACATACATACAGTCCATACAACAAAACCAGCCCCAAACAACACAGATATACACAATACTGTCCCACCTACCATTCCATAGTGTCCCAGAGTGAGCATAGTGAATCGTACATATAAATACTACCCTTCTGTATATTCTTTCAGCAAATAATGTTTATACCTATTTTTGAATTGATTTCTGTTTGTACATAGTTTCAGTTCCAGCTCCAGACTGTTCCACAAATCCACCCCACAGACAGATATGCACATACTTTTCTTAGTTGTTCGTATCTTAGGTTTTGTAAAGTTTACGTCTCCTCTCAAATTATAATCATTGTCTCTTTTTTGAATATTTTTTATATATTAGTTGGGAGTTGATTATTAATTGCCTTGTACATGACTTGTGCTGTCTTAAATTTAACTAAATCCATGAACTTTATGACATGTGACTTTAAAAACAACGAAGTGGTATGGTCTCTATATCCTACATTATTTATTATCCTTATAGCTTTTTTTGTAATGTGCATATTGGCTGTAGGTTGGTCTTGTAGGTGTTTCCCCAGACTTCTACACAGTAGTTAAGATAAGGTAGAAACAGTGAATTGTACAATAAGAACAATGATTTATAGTCCAAGATGTGTGTTGTCTTCCCCAGTATCCCCATACATTTTGCCAACTTGGCCCGGAAGTGACTGATGTGAGGTTTCCAGCAGATTTTATTGTCTAGCGTCACCCCCAGAAACTTATTTTCCTGTACTGTTTCTATTCTGGTATCATCTATCGTTACCATTATTTCATGATTTATTTTAAAATTTCCAAACAACATAATCTTTGTTTTTTTTCAGATTTAGAGATAATTTATTTTTGTTGAACCACTGCGTTAGCCTTTTCATTTCAGTTGTGACCATCTCTAAAACCTGCTGCAAATTCTCACCAGTGCAAAGGATATTTGTGTCATCCGCAAACAAAATAAATTTCAAAATTTTTGATACTTGGCATATGTCATTTATATACAAGATAAAGAGTTTGGGTCCCAAAACTGACCCCTGGGGCACACCACAAGTGATGTCCATGAAGGGTGATTTGTGCTCACCAATTTGTGCAAATTGTTGTCTGTTACTTAAATAACTTTCCACCCAACTCAGTCCGACCCCTCCTATCCCATACCTTTCCAATTTCCTCAGAAGAATTTTGTGGTCAATGGTGTCAAAAGCGTTCTTTAAATCTATAAATACTCCTGCAGCAAACTTTTTTTTATCTATACAACTAGTAATTTCGGGGCAGCGTGGTGGCGGAGTGGTTAGCACTGCAGCAGCACAGCAACTCACTCTTGGCCGGGGGATCCTGGGTTTGATCCCAGCCCCCGACCAACAGTGATCTGTGTGGAGTTTGCATGTTCTCCCCGTGTCTGCGTGGGTTTACTCCGGGATTTCTCCAGTTTCCTCCCACATGCCAAAAAAAACCCATACAAGTTAGGTTAACTGGCATCAAACTGGGGATTCTAAATTGTCCTTAGGTATGACTGTGAGAGTGAATGGTTGTCTGTCTCTCTGTGTTGGCCCTGAGATGGACTGGCGATCTGTTCAGGGTGTACCCTGCCTCTCGCCCAAAGATGCTGGGATAGGCTTCAGCCCCCCCGCGACCCGAAAAGGATTAAGCGGAAGAAGATGAATGAATGAATGAATGAATGAACTAGTAATTTCTTCTATAAGTTTGATCAGTGCCAAAGATGTAGATTTATCTGCTCTAAAACCATACTGGCTGTCTGTAAGGAGATTGTGTTTTTCAATGAAATCATCAAGTCTCTTAGTGAAGATTTTTTTCAAGTATTTTGGAGAATTGTGAGAGTAAAGAGACCAGCCTGTAATTTGTGAAATAATGACTGTCTCCTGTTTTGTATAGTGGTATTACTTTTGCTATTTTCATTTTGTTTAGAAATTTACCAGTTTGAAATGACAGGTTACAGTTGTGGGTGAGTGGTTTAACAATTCCTTCAGTTACTTTTTTCACTATTGTCATGTCAATTTCATTCCAGTCCTTTGATTTTTTTTGTTCTTAAATTTACTCACAGTCTCGATAATTTCCTTTTCAGTAACTGCACCCAAAAAGATTGTGTTTGGATTTCTATCTTCTATTTCATTTACAGAACCACTGTTGTTTGTTTCTGCTGTCACTATTGATTTTGCTAATTCAGGACCAATGTTTACAAAAAATTTATTGAAACCACTAACCACATCTTCCATATTATTTATCAAATTGTCATTTTCAATAAAATATTCTGGATAATTAGCATTCTTAGGTCGGTTACTAATAATCCCATTGAGTACTTGCCATATTCCTCTTAAGTTATTTTTATTATCCTCTAGTATTCTGTTGTAGTATTCTTTCTTACAAGTCCTCATTATATTAGTAAGCTTGTTTTTATATCTTTTATATTTGATCTCAGCCTCTTCCATTCTGCACTTAATGAATTGTTTATATAATGTATTCTTCTTTTTACATGCATTTAGTAACCCCTTGGTGACCCAAGGAATATTTTTGTTTTGTTGTCTGTCACTGTATTGTTTTACAGGACAGTTTTTATTGTACAATAATTGAAATATTTGTAAAAATTTATCATATGCTTCATTTATGTCATTTTCATCACAAACATATCTTCCAGTCTTGTATTAATAATTCCTTTGCCAGTAAATACATAGATTCTTCAGTTCTTATTCTTTTATATTTAATATTTTTGGTATACTTTTTCTTCCTGTAATCACATTGATAGACAACAAAAATCAGCAGGTGGTCTCTGATATCATTCAGTAAAAGCCCACTCATGATATTATTTTCCATAATGTTTGTGAATATGTTACCTATTAGTGTGGCACTGTGTGACGTGATTCTGCTAGGTCTGGTAATTGTTGGATGTAAGCCCATACTGTACATTGTGTTGATAAATTCTTCTGTCAAACTATGTTGTTTTGAATTCATAAAATCTATATTGAAATCCCCAAAGATGAACATAACTTTATGAGTTAGTTTTGCATACATTTTTTCCATCCAGTCCTTAAATAAGTCAATGTTTGATCCAGGTGTTCTATATACACAGCTCACAACGATATTCTTCACATTGTCCAGACAGATTTCTATTGTAATACATTCAAATAAATCATCCACAGTTACTGACAAATTTTCAACAACCTTGTATTGCAAGCTCTTGTCAACATAAATTGCAACTCCTCCTCCTTTTTTCACTTTTCTATTTATATAATTTAATTCATAGCCATCCATGGTAAAATCCACTCCTTTCTCTTCACTGAGCCACGTCTCTGATATTGCCACAATATTGAATGGCTCTTTAAACTGATGTAAATAATCTTTAATGTTATTAAAGTTGGCATAGAGACTTCTGCTGTTGAAGTGGATCATAGAAATATTGAAATCAGATCTGACCATTGTGTTAAACTGTTCATCCGTGTAGTAACTACAGTTATTATTGATGGAGCTAAATAAATTATTATCAAGGTCTATGTTATATTCTACATCCTGTGGGTTGTGATCCGTATATTCAAAAACTTTCAGTCCCTGTTGTTCTTGTTTGTTGATCTTTTGTTTCATGTAGTTATATGTCCTGATACAGATGAGTGTGATCCTTCAATGTCTTACAATTATCATTTGGTGCTGTTGACTCCAGTTCATAATGTTCATTGGTATTTGTCCAGTTCCATAATATTTCGGATGTTAATAACCTTGGCTTCTTCAGGTGATCCATTTAATTTGATGTATATTTTACAGTTTGATGTCAAAGGGTTTTGAATCTTTTTCTGCTTTCTCATGTATCTAACTTTTCTGGCTATTTCTGCATTTTCTTTTGTAAGGTGCTCGTTTATATAGATATTCGTTCCTTTCAGTTTTCTACCTTGTTTTAGCAGCACAGTCTTGTGTTTTCTATTGACAAACCCCATGATGACAGCCGGTCTGTCGCTGTTTTTCCTGGGCAGATGGTGGCAGGCCTCAGTGGTGTCACAGTCCAGCTGGATTCCTTTGGACTGCAGGAAGGCCGCCACTTGTTGCTCCATGGATTCGTCTTCCAGCGCGTCAAGCCTCCCTCCACTGTCCGCGGCCACCGCCCGAACATATGATCGGGGTTTAATGTGGAGCCCAGTGATGATCATGTCGTTCACCCAGGTGTACTGCTCCAGGTACACTCTGCTCTCCAGATACGCCAGCCTCTTTTCCTTCTCGGCGTTCTGGATCTGCAGCACTTTCACCTCCTCGAGCAGGTTCAGGATGTTTTTTTGCTGCAGCTTAACAGCAGAAATCTCTTCAGCCAAGAAGTCGAGCAATCTTTTAATATCGTCCACCTCCTCAGTCTGCTGAGCTTTCACGGGACCCATGATCCTGGGTATGTATGTTGATAATGTATGTTGACTAAACAGCTAATGAACAGCTGTTTAGCTAGCTGAATGGCGGGCCGCTCTGCTCCGCTCTCATTTCCCAGTCTGTAGACGCCGCTATTGGCGTCTTAAGTCAGGCAGGGGTCAAAACTAAGATGTCCAGTCCGTAATCCAAATTCAGTTCTCAAAAGCCAAAAAAAGTAGTCAAAAACCGAGCACCAAAACACAGAAATCCACTGAAATCCACCGACTGACAGGATCTGACAGCAGGTTGACAGGAACCTGCTGTATTTGTGCAGCAGGATTACACAAAAACTACTTGATAGATTTGGATGAAATTTTCACCAGAGGTGGTTCTTGGGCTAGAGAGGAACCCATTATATTTTGCTAATGATCTGAGAATGCATACCTCAGCCAAGGCTCTTGTCTTCTCACAGTGTGTTAGCAGCAATCCTCCAAACCTGAAGAACACACTTTGATGCAATTTTCACCACAAGTGGCTAGAGGCCTACACGCAAACCCATTACATTTTGGAGGTCATCCATGAGAAACGGAAGGAGCCTTGGCAGAGGTATGCGCTCTATGAGTGCTTTTCTAGTTCTATCTTTTTTCAGCACTAAATCAGCTAAGAATTTGGCAAATTCGGATAAAAACTGAGTAGGCTAAGGGAGGACGGTAAACTATGGCAAAGAAAATTGGGTTTAAGCTAAGATTGCTAACATGCCCCATACTGAGGACCAGGCCCTCAAAGGAATTAAAACATTATTTTTGCTTTACATTAGCTAGTAATATAGAATGGTAAATTGCCACTACTCCACCTCCGTGACCAGCACTTCTGGGATTATGATCGTTTAGATAACCAGAGGGAGTTGATTCATTTAAACCAACATAATCATCTTGCCCTAGCCAAGTCTCTGTAAGGAATATTAAATCAATCTGGTGATCAATTAACAGATCATGGACTAGTAGAGACTTGGGAGTTAGAGACCTAATATTTAACAAACCGCATTTAATTTTTAAATTATGAGGAGGAAGAGAAGGAAGAGAGGCCAAATCATTAAATTTAGAGACTTGATGTTTAATTTGAGTTTTACCAATGTTTTGTTTAATCACTTTAGGATGTTTATACATTATATTTTTATTAACTTTGGGGGGAGTAGACAAAGGTTCTCTGAGGGGGAAGACAGGGGCTAAGTTGAGGGGTGGTGGATGAAGGAGGAGCTGCAGAAAGGCATGTATTTATCAAATTATGTTGTATTTGTCTTGGGTTATAATATTTTGGGTAACGGGAGACAGGCAATCTCTATGGGGTTATAAATTGAAGACTGATCTAAACAGTGAGAATTATTTGGATTAATGGGATTAATATGAGAAGTGGAAACAAAGAAGGGCTGGTTGGCAGACCCAGGAACTTCGGGGTGAGTTAACGTACCAAATTTCAGTCACTGTACTAAAAAACGCTGAATGGAATAGAACAGATTGTCCCTTAAAACACGTGCACCAAGTCTATTTGGATGGATGCCATCTGGCCTCATAAGTAATGGGCAGTTCCAAAACAGGTTGAAATTGTCCAAAACCAATGTTAAAAGTTGGACATGTAGAACACAACCAGGTATTAAGGCTGAGAGTTCTGCTAAAATAATTGCAACCTCGTGTGAAAGGTGCCAATGGCCCAGAAATAAACACACGTCTGCCACAGTTCATAAGAGTGGACAGAAGGCTCTTGAAGTCACTCTTTAAGATCTCCGACGCTTCATCTGGGATGCTGTTGCATCCAACATGCACAATGACAGTTTTAGCGTGGGGGTATTCATTTAATAGGTCAGGGGTAAGAGCCTCAATGTCTGACACTTTAGCCCCAGGAAAAAATTTAGTGACACAGTACCTGCTTCTGACGTTCCTCATAATCGAATCACCAATTACCAACGTCGTCTGGGGGGGGCCTTGCTGGTGGTTTCTGAAATGGTGAATCATTTTGCCATTGTTGTGATGGCGGGGTGATGCGCTCTCTTCTTTTTGGAGCTGGTGTATAGTTTGGCATACCTAAAGTAGTTTTAATCTGGGGCTTGCGGGTTTGGGCTGCTGCTGAAGGAGGAGGGGTGGCCATGGGAGGATAATCGACGTCCAGGTGGGGAAAATCTTCCAGGGAAAGGATGTCGAATCTGTTTTCCAGTAACGGGAGGAGAGGAAGCGCGGCCACGTCTGGTCAGTCCCCGATGTTTGCAAGTTGGCCCAACCAGGGTCTAGGGCACGCATTGAGGATGTGAAAAACCACCCGGGGCTTTGGGTATAGCTCCGAGCTGAAGCCAGTGTTTATTGCTGGGGTCCTGGACAGCTGAGGAGACTGGAGCAGGGGTGGAAGTGGATGACGATGTGCTAAATTCACCCAGGTAAGTAGCCGTCTCTGCCAGCTGCGAGTCAGTTGCCGGAGCCATTGTCCGCCCTAGAATTATAGTATCTAGTTGGTCTTCAGCCTCCCGAATCTTATAGAGGTTGGAGAGTCTCAATTCCAACTCAGAAACCTTCTTAAGGAGGGGCACACAACTGACACATGTCAGGGATGGAGCCATGACATTCCAGGCAAGAAGTGAATAGCTAGCTGGACTTCCGGTCTGGACACCATGGTGATTGCAGCTTAACGCTGAAGCTCCCAGACCCAATCCAGTAAAATACCTTGAAAATCAGATTTAACGGATTTTTGGAAGAGTGAAAATCAAAGGACAAAGTCATCATGCCTAAAGGAAAACAGAAGAAATCGACATTTACCAGGCCAGGACACGCATCGGCCGGAGAATCTGATCCAGAAGATTTCCATTCAGAAGACGAGGAGCTGAATGTAGCTAACAAAAAGGTTAGCTTGAAAATGGTATTTGAAGAATTAAGACGATTTCGCCGAGAGTGTTGGGCCGAATTTTGTGAATTCAAAGAAGAATTAAAAAGGACAAACAGCAGAGTGGACCAGGCCGAGAACCGAATCTTGGAAGCAGAGGAAAGAATAAAAGGGCTTGAAGATTCCGTGCTGGATCTACACAAAAGGCAGTCAAGACTAGAGGCTAAGCTAACCGACCAAGAAGGAAGACTGAGAAGAGACAACATAAGAATTCATGGTCTGAAAGAAGGAGTCGAGGATGGTTTCAACACAATGGCGGAATGCGTGGAATCCTTACTGAGAGAGAAGTTGGATATTCCCCAAGCCACCGACTTGAAGATACCAAGCAGATGTGGCAGGGAGTTCGGACACTGACGGGCTTTAAGTCTAGGCAGGGGGTCGATGATGACGACGCTTCGCTTCCAGACAGGCTTAACGACTTCTTTGCACGTTTTGAAGCATCAAACTCGACAATCAGAGGGAGGGCCGGCCCACTCCCACCATCGGTCGGACCAGCTTTTACCATTAACACAGCGGACACACGGAGGACCCTATCCAGAATCAACCCACGCAAAGCTGCAGGTCCAGACAACATTCCGGGACGTGTGCTCCGAGACTGCGCGAGCGAGTTGGCGGATGTCCTGACTGACATTTATAACATCTCCCTGAGTCAGGCCATCGTTCCCAGATGCTTCAAGACCTCTATCATTGTACCAGTGGCAAAGAAACCAGTGGTGTCATGTTTGAATGACTATTGTCCTGTTGCACTTACACCAATTGTGATGAAGTGTTTTGAACGGCTTGTCAAACCACACATCACAGCCTGCCTCCCTGCATCACACGACCCGCTCCAGTTTGCATATCATTCAAACCGCTCCACGGAGGATGCTATAGTCACCACCCTACACTCTGTCATCACCCACCTGGACCAGAAAGACACCTACGCCAGACTCCTGTACATTGATTTCAGTTCAGCATTCAACACCATTATTCCCCAGAGACTGATAGAGAAATTACTCCTTCTCGGTCTGAACACCGCCACATGTCTCTGGATCCTGGATTTCCTGACTGAGAGACCTCAGTCTGTCCGGGTTGGAAACAACATCTCCAACTCTGTCACGCTGAGTACCGGAACCCCTCAAGGCTGTGTACTCAGTCCACTGTTGTTTACACTTCTAACACATGACTGTGTATCCAAACACGAGGGGAACCAGATTATTAAGTTTGCAGATGACACCACGGTGGTGGGACTTATTCAGAGGGATGAGGACTCAATGTACAGGGAAGAAGTGAGAGACCTGGAGGGCTGGTGCAGGGAGAACAATCTGGTGCTCAACGTGGACAAAACAAAGGAGATGATTATCGACTTCCGGCGGTCACAGCCTGAGCACGTCCCCCTCAGCATCGGCGGCCGTTTAGTGGAGAGAGTAGAGAACATCAAGTTCCTCGGAGTGCAGATCTCGCAGGACCTGACCTGGAGCAAGAATTCCTTGGAGATCAGGAAGCAAGCTCAGCAGAGACTACACTTCTTGAGGAAACTCAAACAGGCCTCTCTCCCCATCTGCATCCTCAGGACCTTCTACAGAGGTGTGGTGGAGAGTGTTCTGACGTACTGCATTGCTACATGGTACTCCAGCTGCAGTATGTCAGACAAAAAAGCCCTGCAGAGGATAGTCAAGGGGGTGGAGAGGGTAATTGGAGTCTCCCTCCCCTCTGTCCAAGAACATTTTCAGAACCATTGTGGAGCAGGGCACTGAACATTGTCAAGGACCGTTCTCACCCTCTGCATAAACACTTTGAACTTCTTCCATCTGGTAAACGATTCCGGAGCATCAGAGGCAGAACCACCAGACTGATCAACAGCTTCCTCCCACAAGCTGTCAGGATGCTGAACAGCTGACCCGGAATCTCACATACACACTACTGCACCTATGGACATTTTGTATATTATAGTTAGTTATTCTTTTTCCCCAAGTATGTCTCAGGGATGTGTGAATGGATGGGGGGGTGGGAGCTATGTGGGAGTGTGTCTTAATCATGCTGCTTCTTATATGGATGCCGAGAGAAACGCAATTTCATCTTGCCTGCACTACAGTTGTATGTACAGCAATATGACAATAAAGTTTGATTTGATTTGATTTGATTTGATTTGAAAGGGCCCACCGTACATTAGCCCCTAGGCCGGCGGCGGAAGCGCCACCAAGATCGGTGGTGGTGAGATTCTCCAATTTCAAAATAAAACAAGAGGTTGTAAGACTGGCTTGGGAGAAAAAAGGATTTATGCACCAAGAGAGAAAAGTCTTCGTGGAACACGATTACGCCCCGGAGGTTCTTAAAAAGCACCGGGAATACAACGACGCTAAAAAGGTGCTACGAGAGAAAAAACTGCGCTTTCAGACGCCATTTCCTGCGAAGTTAAGGGTCTTCTACGGTGAAGAGACATGTCTCTATAATTCGGCGGAAGAAGCAACAGCTGACATGGCGAAAAGAGGGCTCCCGGTAACGGTGTTTAAACCCGCAGCAGACCCGAGCGAAAGAATCAAGGCTCAAACGTGGTCCACACAGAGACATTCAAAATCCACGGGCCAGCAGCGGGAAACCCAGCGCCAGAGCTACAAGGATAAACTGGCCGTTTACAGGAGAGAATAGCGACCTTTTTTTTAGTCAATCTGCACATCCAACCCCCCTCCTACAAGGTAACAAACATTAAAGGAGATGCAGAATCAGCATGTGGTAAAACATTTCATGGAACAGTCATAATATTAGAAACAAATAAGTCTTTTTAATAAAAAAAAACAAAAAAAAACTTGTTAAAATAGAAATGTGACAATGATCCACATGTTCTCCCCACACTAAGAAATACTGTATTAGCGTGAATGTTTGCTGTGATGGTGGTGGGAGGGTGCACACAATTTCATAGGGTATAGGCATAAAAAAAAAAAAAAATCATTATAAGTTCGGATTGGGATCTGAAATTCACGTTAAAAACATGGGACAACTTACAGGGGTAAGAGAGGGCCCTCAACACGTAACAGAGTTTGAGGAATTTCCCTCAGAGCCTACACTCCATCAAGGCTCTTCCAGGGTCTCTAAAAAGACCTCAGCTCAGGAAGTTCTTTTGTCAGTTTTTTGTTTTAAAGTTTTATACACTATGTTCTTAATGTTTTTTATGTTCTTAATGTTCTTTCAGTTTCTGAGTAGCATAAAAGAGGGCCACCACACTGTTATACTAAATAAGACAATACAATGGAGAAACAGGGTGTAACCAAAATAATCTCATATAATGTAAAAGGGATCCTGAATCCAGTTAAAAGATCCAAGATTCTAGGCAAAATGAAAAAAGACAAAGCAGGAATAATATTTTTACAAGAAACCCACCTAACAGACGTGGAGCACACTAAACTCAATAGACAAGGGTTTAAAATGATCTCTTCATCTTCATATAAGTCAGGGAGGAGGAGGGGAGTAGCGACATTGATATCAACCAAAATTACATTTGAAAAAAAATCAGAACACAAAGATAAAGAAGGGAGATACAGTTTGGTAATTGGGCGGCTAGAGGGAGAACATATCACCCTGCTGAATGTATATGCACCTCCAGGGGCTAACTGAAAATTTTATAAAAATGTATTTGACCTAATGATAACTAAAGCCCAAGGTTTAGTGATATGTGGTGGAGACTTCAATCTAAGACTGAATCCATACTGGGATGCATCTGGTAATTCTCCACATCAAAATAACACTCAAAGTAGGAAAACTCGGATGCTACTAAAAGAAATGGGAATCTGTGATGTGTGGAGGGAATTCAACCCCAGTGTAAAAGATTATACATTTTACTCAGCGCCACATTCATCTTACTCAAGGATTGACTATTTTTTTATGTTTAATTGAGACATTGGAAGAGTAAAAACATGTAAAATAGGACTGATGGATCTCTCTGACCACAGTCCGATCTATATGGACTTAAGTATCCAAAAATACACAAATAATACATTTTCTTGGAGGTTGAATTCAAATGTCCTGAAAGAACCACTGAAAGATGAATTGGAATCAGATATTCTCAGATATTTGGAAGAAAACGATAATGGAGAAGTGTCCCCTTTAATACTGTGGGATGCATGCAAAGCTGTAATAAGGGGAAAGATTATTGCAAAACTGGCAATCCAAAAGAAACTGAGACAAGAAAAACTAATCACATTAGAGTCAGAACTTAAGAACCTAGAAAAAGAACACAAAGGCAACACTCATTCTAATGACTCGCTGAAAATTAAGGAAATTAAAAAACAAATAAATGAGATCTACACAATAGAAATCCAGAGGAAACTTACATTTCTGAAACAAAAATACTATGAAGCAGGCAGCAAATCGGCAAAATTACTAGCCTATAAATTGAGGAAAAAACAAACAGAAAGAGCAATCTACAAAATCAGAGACCCAGTATCAAAGGAAATAAAATTCAGAATTCAGGATATTCTTAAAAGCTTCGAGAACTACTATAAGAACTTGTACTCCCTCAAAAAACATAAAAACGCATCCGAAGCATTCCTAAACACATTAAACCTTCCCCAACTTACTGAGTCTCAAAATAAAACACTACTGTCAGAAATACAACCTAAAGGATTGGAAAAAGCAATTATGAAACTTAAAGCTAACAAATCCCCAGGAGCAGATGGCTATACAGCAGAGTGGTACAAAACCTTTAAACAGCAACTATCTCCTCTCCTCCTGAAAACATTTAACTATGTCCTCCACACAGGGGAAATCCCCCCCTCCTGGAGAGAAGGGGTCATTGCAGTCATACCTAAACTTGAAAAGGATAAACTAGAATGCTCCAACTACAGACCAATCAGTGTATTAAATCAGGACTATAAGCTTTTTACCACTATCCTTGCCAAAAGGTTAGAAAATATACTGACAGACTTGATTCATTTAGACCAAACAGGCTTTATAAGACAAAAACAGACACAAGACAACATTAGACGCACTTTGCACATAATTCATCATATAAAAAAACAAACAAACTTAAATGCAGTCATATTGGGATTAGATGCTGAAAAAGCATTCGATTCGGTTGACTGGTCTTTCCTATATAGAATCTTATCCAGTTTCAATTTTCATAACAACTTCATTAGAACTATCCAGGCATTATATAAAAAACCAACAGCTAAAATAAGGATTAACGGTAATTTATCATCATCTTTTGAGCTGGAAAGAGGATGTCGTCAGGGCTGCCCCTTGTCTCCACTGCTCTTCGCAATCTTCATAGAACCTCTGAGCAAATGGATAAGACAGAATCAAAAAATTCAAGGTATTACACTTGGTCAGAAGGAACATAAAATAGCACTCTTTGCTGACGACATTTTAATATACCTGGGGCAGCCAGACACCTCTTTACCAGAACTAATCTCAGTTTTTTCAGAGTATGGAGATTTATCGGGGTACAAATTAAACATGCATAAAACCCAAGTTTTAACATTCAACTATGACCCAAATCATTATTCACTAAGCAAACTCAAAACTAACTGGGAGATGGAATCTATGAAATATCTGGGGGTCAATATCCCGAAACAACTCAACAAAATTATAACACTAAACTATGATCCACTGGTGACAAAAATAAAATCTGATCTAGCAAGATGGAATATGATACCATTCTTGGGTACTGCACAAAGAATTGAAGCAGTCAAAATGAATATACTTCCACGTCTTCTATACCTTTTCCAAACAATACCAGTAGAACCTCCCAAAAAAACATGGCAGGAGCTGGAAAGAAGGATCTCAAGATTCATATGGCAGGGCAAGAGACCTAGAATCAGATATAGAACTCTACAGCTAAACAAAGACAAAGGTGGGCTTGCGCTGCCAAATATCAGGGACTATTTTAAAGCCGCACAAATTAAAACTTTAGTAGAGATATGTAACCCAGTCTACACTGCACAATGGAAGGAGATGGAATGCCAAATAACAAGTGACATCCCCCTACAGGCAATAATAGGGAACAATGCCTTACCTAAACTTTTGAATAACACTAACCCGTGGATAGAGACCCCGCTAAAAATTTGGTTTAAGATAGTCAGAGAGAATCAAACTGAAGAGCCCTATTGACTTCTGCAATGGATTGCCTATGATCAAGACTTTACTCCTAATAAAACAGACACTAGATTCAAAAAGTGGAAAGAGAACGGACTGATAAAATATTACGATTTTTTTAAGGGGCAAATTTTAAGAAGTTTTGAAGATTTGAAAAAACAAGGTCTAATAAATCAAGACCTTTACAGGTTCTTTCAGCTTAGACACCACATAAACAATATACTTAAAAAGGAGGATTTGGAAAGGGCCCAGTCAGGTGTTCTGAAGGTCTTCTTAACGGCATATAAAGGGATCCCAGGGATCAGATACATTTTTAAAATATACCAAGGTCTTCAAGACTTAAAAGGAGACAACACATCATATATAAAAGAGAGATGGGAAAAAGAGGGGAATTTCACTTTACAATTGGAAATATGGGAAAAGCTAAATAAACAGCAATGGAAAAGTACCTCATCCCTGCAGTGGAGAGAATTTGGATGGAAAAATTTGGTAAGATTTTTCCGAACACCTGCACAAAACAAATTTACTCATAAGGGGTTGAATTGTTGGCGCTTGTGTGGTGAAGAGACTGCAAATCATTTTCATGTGTTTTGGTCATGCCCAGTTATCCACCAATATTGGACCAATGTACAGACAATATTGGGGAAAATATTCAAAATAACAGTTCCCTTTTCTTTTGTAACTTTGTATTTGGGTTTACTACCGGACTCACTGGAAAGACAAGGAAAAAAATACTTATTCACTGTTTTTAATATTGGCAAGTAAAAAAGCCCTAACTAAAAAATGGATGTTGAAGGACTGTCTTACACCTGAAGATTGGTTTACCGTGATCCAAGACATTTACTCGATGGAAAAGTTGACATTCGCATTGAGACAGGACATGGATGGGTTCTTGAACTTTTGGCAACCCTGGATCGCATATGTGACTTCTATTAGATCTAATCTTTGGCAAATACCATTTCAATAATGGCACCGCTCTTTGTTCCAATGCTACTCAGATGCTCTTTTATTTTTATTTATTTATTTTTATTTGTTTGTTTGTTTGTTTTTTGCTCTTTTGTTTTGTTTGTTTGTTTTTTTGTTCTCTTTAATTTCACTTTTTCTTTCACTTTAAAAAAAAGGGGTGTTGTAATAATTATTCTTCCAATGTTGTCAAATAGCAAAAAATAAGGGAACATGTGATGAAAATGTAAACAATGCAATGCTGTAATGACGTGAATACCCTTTACAAAAACTTAAATAAGAAAAAAAAAAGAAGTGAATAGCTAGCTAGCAAAAAACAGCAAAGAACAGCTAAAAACAGGTTAGCCTAGCCTGGTGAAAACAGCCCTTCCCGGGGTCTGATTCACCTGTGTGCCTGATCGGGCTTTCTGCTAGGGCAACACTAAGCTAACACTAAATTTTTTTTGAATGAATCTTTATTTTGGATAGATTAAAAGTAAAGATTAAGTAAAAAGCTAATATCAGTAAAAAGAGAGAAAAAAAATTTAAAACGAAGTTTTTCCCTCTCCTGCTGCTGCTGCTGCACCCCCTCCTCCTCACAGCGTAGAGCAGTGCTTCTCAATTATTTTTTGCAAAGCCCCCCCTAGGAAAGAGAAAATATTTCGCGCCCCCCCCCAACTCGCCGCAGTGACTATAAATAAGATCATTATCTATAAAAATTGTATAACTATACCTAAAATTGTATCCTTTTTAACATTAACAAAAGAAAAAAGCAATATAAATCAACTTTCAACAAATATTAACTTTATTTTGCCACACAGAAACCCTGTTATAGTCTAAAACAGAAAAAAAAACTTAAAGTGCATCAAAGTGCCTGAAATAAAAAATATGTCAATCCTTATTTAAACTAGAAACATTTTTGACCAACTGAACCATTTGATGCTGAGAAAAATAATTCAATCAATAAATAATATTAAATGTAAATTGATCTGGAACATTAACACAGGAGTACCAATATATTTAACATTTTAGTCTGAAGAAAAAGGTAGAAAAAGGCAGTATCAACTCCTCTGCAATTGTGTGGGGTTTTTTGCACTGCGCAATTTGGTGCGCCACTTTAAATGATGCTGAAAGTGCTCGCTGGTTTACTGATGTAGCGTTCACAAAGCGGGATGATTGTTGGCCGTACTCCGCACGTTTTCGCTGAAAAAAATCAAGCGGCTTATCAACGTGTTGAGGATGTAATGTCTGTAGGTGACATCTTAATTTATTTGGCTTCATGCTGTCCGCTGCCAACACTTTCAGACACAGTGAACACACCGGTCTTTCCTCGTCTCCCACCGTAGTCAGAGTGAAGCCAAGCACTAGATAAGCTTCGTCATATTTCCTCGTCTTAGCTTTTGGGAGACTTTCATTTGTCTCTTTACCTGTGTCTCTCTCCGCCTTTCTTTTCGTTACTGTTAAATATTTCTCCATGGTGTCTCTCGAGGGGTTTGTTGACAGCAATTTAAAAAGTTTTAAACTCCCGCACAGACTTTGACAATGAGAGCGCCACTGCACCACCTGCTGCCGTGGATGTGCAATTACACTTTACACGGCAAAAGCAAAGCCTGTTGCCCCACTATTTGAGAAGGACTGGCATAGACTGTGATGTGAAGCCAAAAGTTAGAAAGGACTGGGGTTCCAGGCAACAGCCCCCAAGAATCACAAAAGAGATAAGTATTTATGAACCCTCATGTTATGCAACTTCAAACACACACTCATCTTCATCTACAGTTAAATCCATTAAGAAAGAACAGTGTGATGGGTATAACATTATATACCAGTATCCCATGATTGAGCTTTCCAATCCAGCTTATACAGGTCCACCTGCACAGGATGGTCAGCCAGATGCCATTCAACACCAACCCACAATTCTGGTCTATCAACCTTGGACTAATGCAGATTCAGCTATTCCCGCCATTCAGCTAGATGAACACCCCAAAGACAAACCTACACAGTCTTTTGAAGGGATAGCAAACCTCCTTCAAAGCTTTAAATTAAATGGCCAAGAGACAGAGAGGGCCTATAGGAAGGTCCTAAAAGGTGATTGGTGTGCAGTTTCAGGTGATTGGAACCCAAAAGATGACAGAGGTCATATCCTGTCACCAACAGATGCAGTATTAGATCAGCGGGTGACTCAATTAAAAGACCGCACTGGAAACAAGTTTAAAGCACAATTGGAGTGCTATACAGAACATTACTCAGAGCAAGGCAGAAGGCATTGAAGCCTATAGGAGTAGATTACAAGATGTTTTTGACAGTCATTCCGATTTGGAGAACCCTGCCGGAGATACAGGTTGAGAACCCTACTGGCAACATCTAAAAAGTGTGTTTTTGCAGAACATACACTCACATTTGGCACAATATATAGGCAAACACCTGGTGACATCTCGTACATGTACATTCGCAAATGTGCTAACTTATGCCAAGTATGCAGAGGGGCTTGAGGAGGACCAGCTGGAGAGAGAGGAAAAGAAAGCTAACTCAAAGCCTACTCCAGTTTATGTAGTTGCTGACCCTCTGGGGGAGGCCTTAGCTTCCCCCCACTTCTGTATTTTTTCAGGGTCCACCACGTGGAGGAGGGAGGAGGGGCCGTGGAGCTGGGGCTGCCCACCCATGATGGTGGGACCGTGACATCTGTCGGCATTGTGGACAGTGGGGCCACTGGAAAAAGGACTGCCCTGTCCGCCCGCTGAGCTGGGAGGAGAGGAAGGGGAGTGCGCACCGCCCCGCCACCATGACAAGACCCAACACCTCCCAACATGTGACTAGCCAAACCAAAGCTATGTACAGCAGCTGAAAATGACAATAGCACAGTCGACATTTTTCACTTACTAGAGTGTTTACCAGAGATTACTCTAGAGGTTCAGGGGACATTGCAGAAGGTTCATTCATTATATCACAAGCATGTCCAGTTAACCTATTAAGCAGGGATTTGCTTACAACTCTCAATATCGCCATAATTCTGACAGAGGGCAGTATGAGAGCATCACACTTTCCACATGTGGCAGAAGCTAACGTGCTGCAGGGTTTTGCTATGCCATGGTACTCATACTCACTCCGCTTTCTACTGGCCGGACCAACTGGGGTGACTGAGAACCTGGCGGCAAAAACAATGCAACACTTTAAAACACAGATTCCTACAACAAGGTGTCACGCTGTGCCGCTCATCAGCGGCGCCAGTTGCACGCACACCTGCACATCGTCAGCGGCGAGGGATTTAAGCCGCCTCGCCCTGGGCTTCGGCCTGAAGCCGTCAGACTTCACTCATCAGGAATGCTGTGAGTTCCCTCTCATACCTCAGCAAGCATTGCGGTAAGAAGCCCTTACCTTTTCTCCTCCAAGTCTGCTCCCCTGTGCACAGGTGGATTTCCCGGCGGCGGACCATTCCTCTCCGTCACCTGTCCCTCGCTGCTGCACCGGGCTCTCCAGGTTGCTGTCTCCCGGACCTCGCTCCTTGCTGTGCCAGCCACCTGCCCTTTCCAAGTAAGCTCCTCTCCAACTTGTACATCTCCTGTGTTGGTGTGTGCCCGTCACCCTTCTCCCTGTGCTTTTCCCATAGGGTTGTCCGGCTGTACGGTCTCCTGCCTCTGTGCCCGAAGCAGACGCCATCACCAACACATTCACATCTCGCAGACACACATTCATACACCCTTGTTGTTAATAAAGCTATTTGAGCTACTCTGAGCCTGCGTGTGTGTCTCCTGAGCCGTGCATTATGTCAGTACGGCTTCAGCAGAGCGGCTCGGCAGACGGCGGGCTCACACGCCGACTTTCCACTCTCGAGGCTCGAGTGGACCAAATAGCTTTTCAGCAGCAGGTGATTTTTAATCAATTGATTATTATAAATAACCGATTGGACCGCTTGGACCCCCAACAGCCGTTCCCCCCGGCTCGTCAGGGTGGCGCGGCTCCTGCTGCTCCAGCGGCCGTCCAGCCGGCTCCGGTAGCACCGGTTCGGCTCACGCCCATTCCGACCCCCGCCCGCTTTAGCGGCAAGCTCGGCGGAGCGCGGGGGTTCATAATGCAGTGTGAGTCCGTGTTCCACCGTGTGCCCGGGGATTTTCCTTCAGATCACAGCCGAATTGGCTACATAGGGAATCTCCTAGAGGGGCGAGCGCTAACTTGGGCTTACACCCGTAATGGCGAGGCCCAGTTACGCCACCCTCACCTATGGCCAATTCGTGAGACAATTCCTGGAAGTCTTTGATCACTCTCGTACCGAGACCGTCCAGGTCGATCGGCTTCTCAGTCTCCAGCAGGGAAGCCGGTCGGCAGCGGACTTTGTATCGACTTCCGGGTAGCGGTGGAGGAATTGGGCTGGGATGAACGTTCATTCTGCGGCCTTTTCCTCCGCAGTCTCAACGATGATCTGAAGGATGAACTGGCTGGGCGGGATATCCCGGAGACTCTAGCGGAGCTAACGTCTCTTGCCATCAGTTTGGATAACAGGCTGCGCGAGCGCTCCTCGGGGCGGAAGTCTTCTTCTTCTCGCTCTTGGGGTGCCTCGTCGCTCCTGTTCCAAGCTCGCCCCCTGGCGACGCCGCCACCATCGTGCCCCGAGGAGTCGGAGCAGATGGTGACGGGTTGGACAAAGCTTCCCCCTGCGGAGAAACAACGCCGCCGTGAGTTGGATCTCTGCATGTATTGCGGAGCTGATCAACACACGGTGAAGCTTTGCCCACGGAAAGCCAGACGGCGGGGTCCGCGAGTCACTGTAGGGGGCCTCGCGGACATCAATCGGTTAAGTTCCCTCACACAATTGAAGCTGCCAGTCCGATTTTGCCACAACTCCACTGGGCATCTCACTCACGCACTGGTGGATTCAGGCGCGGAGGGCAGTTTTATTTCACAAAGCCTGGCAACCCGATTGGGCTTCCGCTGCCAAGCACTAAAAACTCCTCTCTCCCTGGTCAACCTCTCCCGTGTCTCCCTGGGGAGAGTAACACACCAGACCGTCCCCGTTCCGGTTATCATCTCTGGAAACCACCGGGAGGAGATAACCTTCTACGTCCTGCCCAACTCTGTGTCGCCCGTCATCCTGGGGTACCCCTGGCTACGTCTCCACAACCTCGTTTTGGATTGGAAGTCCGCCGGGGTGTCGGCATGGAGCACATTCTGCATGAGCACCTGTTTACAGTCCGCTGCCTGCTCTCCGTCCTCTTCCCCAACACCTACGGACGCTGCGCCCCCGGACCTGTCCCTAACACCTACGGACGCTGCGCCCCCGGACCTGTCCCTGGTGCCATCGGAATTTCACGACCTGGGTACGGTATTCAGCAAGTCCAAGGCGATGTCTCTTCCTCCACATAGGCCCTATGACTGTGCAATTAACATCCGCCAGGGGGCACCCTTACACTCTGGGTGACTCTACAGCCTGTCGGCGCCGGAGAAGGAGACCATGAACGCTTATCTCAAGGAGTCGCTGAGTGCTGGGATAATCCGCCCTTCGTCATCACCTGTGGGGGCAGGATTCTTCTTCGTGGGCAAGAAGGACGGTTCCCTCCGTCCTTGCATCGACTATCGCGCCCTAAACGACATTACGGAGAAGGATCGCTACGCCCTGCCCCTCATGGACACCGCCTTCCTCTCCCTCCAGGGGGCGACTTGGTTCACCAAGCTGGATCTACGCAGTGCATACCACCTCGTCCGGATCCGGGAGGGAGATGAGTGGAAGACAGCCTTCCGTACCCCGAACGGCCACTTCGAGTACCTGGTGATGCCGTTCGGGTTGACCAACGCCCCAGCCGTCTTTCAGCACCTTATTAATGACGTCCTCCGGGATTTCATTGGCCTTTTTGTGTTCGTCTACCTGGATGACATTCTCATCTTCTCCAAATCCAGGGACGAGCACCGGGTCCATGTGAGGCGGGTCCTCCAAAGACTGCTGGAGAACCGGTTATATGTGAAGGCAGAAAAATGCGAGTTCTACGCGAAGACAACATCCTTCCTCGGGTTCATCATCTCCCACGACCAGGTGCTTCCAGACCCAGAGAAGGTGAAGGCGGTGGTGGAATGGCCCACACCTGCATCGAGAAAACAGGTGCAGCAGTTCATCGGGTTTGTAAATTTCTACCGCCGCTTTGTCCCTAACTTTGGCACCATCGTCGGCCCGAAGAGGCCGCGGCCGCTTTTCAGGCGCTGAAGGCGGAGTTCTCCTCCTCCCGGGTCCTTAGCCAAGTCAACCCTGCGCTGCAGTGCATCGTGGAAGTGGACGCTTCGGACACTGGAGTGGGGGCGGTTCTATCCCAGCGGTCGCCGGAAGATGGAGTCAAACGGCCCTGCGCCTTCTTCTCCCGGCGCTTGTCCCCCGGCGGAACGGAATTACGACATGGGGGACAGAGAGCTCCTCGCCATCAAGCTCGCGCTGCAGGAGTGGCATCACTGGCTAGAGGGGGCGGACCTGACGGACCACAAGAACTTGGAGTACCTGAGATCTGCCAAGCGTCTGAACGCCCGCCAGGCGCGCTGGTCCTTGTTCTTTGCCAGGTTCCGATTCAACATCACCTTCAGGCCTGGCTCCAAGAATGGCCTGCCCGACGCCCTCTCTAGGCAATTCGCCCCTGAGGAGTCGGAGGACACGGTCCACACCATCCTACCCAGGTCGTGCGTCGTGGGAGCCGTCACCTGGGACATTGAAAGCAAGATCCGGAAGGCGCAGGAAGTGGAACCTGACCCTGGCGGCGGACCGGAGGGGAGGCTGTTCGTGCCATCCACGGTTCGGGGGGAAGTCATCCACTGGTTGCACACATCCAAGCTCACCTGCCACCCTGGCTCCTCCCGGATGATTGACCTCCTCCAGTGGTCCTTCTGGTGGCCGGGCCTGCGGAGGGACGCTGCCCGCTACACCCGGGCCTGCCCAGTGTGTGCCACCAGCAAATCAGGTAATGCCCCTCCAGCGGGTTTGCTCCAGCCTCTGCCCATCCCTGGCAGGCCCTGGTCGCATATCGCCCTGGATTTCGTCACCGGACTCCCAGTCTCAAACACCTTCGACACCGTCCTGACCATCGTGGACCGCTTCTTCAAGGCGGCACACTTCGTCCCCCTACGAGGTCTCCCAACTGCCCTGGAGACGGCGGACCTCCTAATCCAGCACGTGGTCAGGCTGCATGGGATTCCGGTGGACGTGGTCTCGGACCGGGGGCCCCAATTTTCTTCAGAGGTTTGGAGGTCGTTCTGCAATGCCCTGGGAGCCAAGGTGAGCCTCTCCTCCGGCCATCACCCCCAAACCAACGGGCAGTGTGAGCGGACCAACCAGGAGCTGGAGGCTGCGCTCCGCTGCGTCACGGCGTCCAAACCAACGTCCTGGAGTAACCACCTCGCCTGGGTTGAATACACCCACAACACCGCTCGCTCTTCTGCTACAGGGATGTCCCCCTTTAAGGCGTCCCTGGGTTACGACCCCCCGCTGTTCCCGGCGCAGGAGAGTGAGGTAACTGTCCCCTCAGTTCGGGCGCATCTCAGGCAGTTCCGCTCCATCTGGGCGTCAGCGCGCAATGCGCTTTTACGCACGGCGGAGCGCAACAGAGCCGTGGCGGACCGGCACAGAAGACCTGCCCCGGCGTACAGAGTTGGTCAGCAAGTCTATGTGTCGGCCCAGGACGTGATTTTAAAGGGCGAGAGGAGGAAGCTGGCACAGCGCTTTATGGGCCCATACCCCATCACCAGGCTCATCAACCCGGTGGCTGTGCGTGTAGCTATTCCCCCCTCCCTCCACATCCACCCCACCTTCCACATATCCAAGGTGAAGCTGGCAGTCTCCGACCCCCTTTGCCCTCCTCCTGCTGCGCAACCTGCGCCCCGGATGATTGATGGCCATCCGGCCTGGCCCGTCTCCTCCATCCTGGACTCTCGGCGCCGGGGTCGTGGGTTGCAGTACTTGGTGGACTGGGAGGGCTATGGGCCTGAACATCGGCAGTGGGTACCCTCGTCATTTGTGTTGGACCCATCTCTCATTACTGAGTTCCACCGAGCGCACCCAGAGAGACCATCGCCAGGAGGCGCTGCTAGAGGGGGGAGTACTGTCACGCCGCGCCGCTCATCAGCGGCGCCAGCTGCACGCACACCTGCACATCGTCAGCGGCGAGGGATTTAAGCCGCTTCGCCCTGGGCTTCGGCCTGAAGCCGTCAGACTTCACTCATCAGGATTGCTGTGAGTTCCCTCTCATACCTCAGCAAGCATTGCGGTAAGAAGCCCTTACCTTTTCTCCTCCAAGTCTGCTCCCCTGTGCACAGGTGGATTTCCCGGCGGCGGACCATTCCTCTCCGTCACCTGTCCCTCGCTGCTGCACCGGGCTCTCCAGGTTGCTGTCTCCCGGACCTCGCTCCTTGCTGTGCCAGCCACCTGCCCTTTCCAAGTAAGCTCCTCTCCAACTTGTACATCTCCTGTGTTGGTGTGTGCCCGTCACCCTTCTCCCTGTGCTTTTCCCATAGGGTTGTCCGGCTGTACGGTCTCCTGCCTCTGTGCCCGAAGCAGACGCCATCACCAACACATTCACATCTCGCAGACACACATTCATACACCCTTGTTGTTAATAAAGCTATTTGAGCTACTCTGAGCCTGCGTGTGTGTCTCCTGAGCCGTGCATTATGTCACAAGGCAGGCCACAAATCAATATCATTGCAATATGTATGACAGATACCTGAGTGGCCCAGATGACAAATTTGAGAAAACATTTTTTGCTAACCCATCCTCCAGGATAGTCATTAAAAATCTATACTGGTCACCAAAGGGTTACGCAGGGGCTTCTGTGAGATTGTCTGAAGAAGATAGCAGTCACTTTAAACAGTGGGAGTCACCACACATTGCATTGATTAAGCCCAAACACATGCATTAGAAGGATGTGGGCAGGTTTGTGAACACAGCAGAACAATGTGAACAATTCTGGAAAGACACACCTGATCCTAGGGTTCAATACTGTCTAAAGCTTGAAACCTACCACCTGCTTTTGAACTGGGTGGCACAAGTCCAAAAAGACGTCAGCATTCACGTACCAGAATCACAAACATGACTGTTTCCTCTGACAGAAGGAGAGGAGGATGCACTCTCAGAAATTCCAAATTCCTTGTGGTCAACAGGAAAGGCAGATGTAGGCTTAATGAAAAATGCAGAATTAGTAAAAAATAAATGCAAAATCTCATTTTAGGCCTTATCAGAGGCAGTATCCTCTACGCCCAGAAGCACGGGAAGTCATTAAACCTGTTATACAGGAATTGATAGAAGCAGGGGTCATTGTACCATATCCAAAATCACCATGTAACACACCTCTGTTCCCTGTGAAGAAGGCTGCACCATCTTCTGGCTGGAGGATGGTCCAAGACCTCCAAGCATTGAACAGGGCTGTTATTCCTAGGGCTGTTACAGTCCCAGACCCTCACACTTTGTTAAATGATCTACAACCACAAATGAAATTTTTCACAGTGATTGACATTAGCAATGCCTTTTTCAGCATTCCCATTCATCCAGATCATCAGTTCTGGTTTGCATTCACATTTGAAAATAAAAGGTACACATTCACTAGGTTACCACAAGGGTATTGTGAGTCACCAACCATTTTTCACAGGCAATGTCAGCAAACTTGGCACAGTTTGTTCCTCCTCATGGGAGTCAGTTGCTCCTATATGTTGACGACATTTTGCTGGCATCTCCTGATGAAAATATGTGCAGAAAGGACACCATTGCCCTACTGAAATTTCTAGCTGAGCAGGGTCACAAGGTAAACAAAGCCAAACTGCAATTGTGGAAAACAGAAGTTAAGTACTTAGGCCACATTTTGTCAGCAGAAGGAAATCATGATGATCCTGCTCACAAAGAGGCTATTTTGGCAGTGTCTAAACCAATTACAAAGATAGACATGATGTCATTTTTGGGAACACTAAACTTCTGTCGCTCCTGGATTGCAAATTATTCATTTGAAGTGCAACCATTGTCTGACCTCATTTACAAAAAACCCATGGCACAGGTGGATAAAATTGAATGGACACCTGAGACAGAAGAGGCATTTGTCAGGATGAAAAAACTTTTGGTCAGCACTGCCGTTTTGGCACTCCCTGACTACAAAAAAACATTTGTTCAAATGGCGGATTGTAGGGAGGGACACATGATGTCAGCGCTCCTTCAGCCATTCGTACAAAAATGCGTCCAGTGGCATACTACTCCATGAGGCTTGACACTGTTGCAAGGGCCCTGCCTCCATGTGTGCAGGCTGTAATAGCTGCATCCATGGCAGTTCAAGCATCTGTAGGGATTGTTCTTTTCCATATAAATATATGGAAAAGCCTTTATATCTGATATAAATATCAGTTCTCTCCCCATCCAGACATCTTGCATGCATGACAGTCAGTCACAGCCACATTTAAACACTGAGCATTGCACAGTACTAAATCCAGCGAGCTTTTTATCAATTTCCACAGAGGGTGAACCTCATGACTGTTTGGCAGAAATTGAAAATGAAACACTACCGCATCCTGATTTGCAGGACAAACCTTTGGATGATTCAGATCTCACACTGTTTGTAGATGGATCATCAAAACGTGACTGTGATGGATTAAATCTTTCTGGCTATGCAGTTGTCACTCATGACACTGTTTTGAAAGCACAAAAACTTCCATCACATTATTCAGCACAAGCCGCAGAGCTGGTTGCTCTGACTGAAGCATGCAAATTAGGCCAAAATAAAAAACTCACTGCTGGACGCCATGGTGATAGCAACTTAACGCTGAAGCTCCCAGACCCAATCCGAGGAAAACATCTTCAAAATCAGAATTAACGGATTTTTGGAAGAATAAAAATCAAAAGACAAAAACACCATGCCTAACCAAAAACAGAAGAAACTGACATTCCCCAGGTCAGGACGCGCAGCGGCCGCAGAATCTGAACCGGAGGACCTCCATTCAGAAGACGAGGAGCTGGACCTAGCTAACAAAAAGATTAGCTTGAAATTGCTATTTGATGAATTACGACAATTTCGGGCCGAATTTCATGAATTCAGAGAGGAATTAAAAAGGACGAACAGCAGAATGGACCGGGCCGAAAACCGAATCTTGGAAGCTGAAGAAAGAATAAAAGTGCTTGAAGATTCTATGCTGGATTTACACAAAAAACAGTCAAGGCTGGAGGCTAAGCTAACCAACCAAGAAGGAAGACTGAGAAGAGACAACATAAGAATTCATGGTCTGAAAGAAGGAGTCGAGGATGGTTTCAACACAATGGCGGAATGCGTGGAATCCTTATTGAGAGAGAAATTGGATATTCCACAAACCACCGATTTGAAGATAGAAAAGGCCCATCGTACATTAGCCGCAAAGCCAGCGGCAGAAGCGCCCCCACGTTCGGTGGTGGTAAGATTCTCCGATTTCAAAATAAAACAAGAGGTTGTAAGACGGGCTTGGCAGAAAAAAGGATTTATGCATCAAGAAAGAAAAGTCTTCGTGGAGCACGATTACGCCCCTGAGGTTCTTAAAAAGCGACGGGAATATAACGACGCCAAAAAGATTCTACGGGAATAGAATCTACGCTTTCAGATGCCATTTCCTGCTAAGTTAAGGGTCTTTTACGGTGAAGAGTCATGTCTCTATAATTCAACGGAAGAAGCAACAATTGACATGGCGAGAAGAGGGCTCCCGGTATCGGTGTTTAAACCCGCAGCGGATCTGAGCGTGAAGATCAGAGCTCAAACGTGGCCCACTCAGAGACCTTCAAAATCCATGGGCCAGCAGCGGGAAACCCACCCCCAGAGCTACAAAGATAAGCTTTCCAGTTCCAGGAAGGAATAGCGACCTTTTTGTTTTTTTTCTTTTCAGTCATTCTGCACTTCCATCCCCCCTCCTACAAGGTAACAAACATTAAAGGAGATGCAGAATCAGCATGTGGTAAAACCTTTCATGGAGCAGTTATAGCATTAGAAACAAATGTCTTCTTAATTTAAAGGAAAAAAAAATCTTGTTAAAATAGAAATGTAACAATGACCCACATGTTCTCCCTACACTAACAAATACTGTATTAGAGTGAATGTTTGCTGTGATGGAGGTGGGAGGGTGCACACAATCTCATAGGGTATAGGCATAAAAAAAAAAAAAAAAATCATTACAAATTCGGATTGGGATCTGAAATTCACGTTAAAAACATGGGACAACTTACAGGGGTAAGAGAGGGCCCTCAACACGTAACAGAGTTTGAGGAATTTCCCTCAGAGCCTACACTCCATCAGGGCTCTTACAGGGTCTTTAAAGAGACCCCAGCTCAGGAAGTTTTTTTGACAGTTTTTTGTTTTAAAGTTTCGTACACTATGTTCTTAATGTTTTTTATGTTCTTAATGCTCTTTCAGTTTCTGAGTAGCAAAAAAGAGGGCCACCACACTGTTATACTAAATAAGAAAATACAATGGAGAAACAGGGTGTAACCAAAATAGCCTCATATAATGTAAAAGGGATCCTGAATCCAGTTAAAAGATCCAAGATTCTACGCAAAATCAAAAAAGACAAAGCAGAAATAATATTTTTACAAGAAACCCATCTAACAGACGTGGAACACACTAAACTCAATAGACAAGGGTTTAAAATGATCTCTTCATCTTCATATAAGTCAGGGAGGAGGAGGGGAGTAGCGATATTGATATCAACCAAAATTACATTTGAAAAAAAATCAGAACACAAAGATAAAGAAGGGAGGTACAGTTTGGTAATTGGGCGGCTAGAGGGAGAAGATATCACCCTGCTGAATGTATATGCACCACCAGGGGCTAAATGGAAATTTTATAAAAATGTATTTGACCTAATGATAACTTAAGCCCAAGGTTTAGTGATATGTGGTGGAGACTTCAATCTAAGACTGAATCCATACTGGGATGCAACAGGTAATTCTTCACATCAAAATAACACTCAAAGTAGGAAAACTCGGATGCTATTAAACGAAATGGGAATCTGTGACGTTTGGAGGGAATTCAACCCCAATGTAAAAGATTATACTTTTTATTCAACGCCACATTCATCTTACTCAAGGATTGATTACTTTTTTATGTTTAATAGAGACATTGGAAGAGTAAAAACATGTAAAATAGGACTGATGGATCTCTCTGACCACAGTCCGATCTATATGGACTTAAACATCCAAAAATACACAAATAATACATTTTCCTGGAGGTTGAATTCAAATGTCCTGAAAGGACCACTGAAAGATGAACTGGAATCAGATATTCTCAGATATTTGGAAGAAAACAATAATGGAGAAGTATCCCCTTTAATACTGTGGGATGCGTGCAAAGCTGTAATAAGGGGAAAAATTATTGCAAAACTGGCAACCCAAAAGAAACTGAGACAAGAAAAACTAATCACACTAGAGTCAGAACTCAAGAACCTAGAAAAAGAACACAAAGACAACACTCATTCTAATGGCTCGCTCAAGATTAAAGAAATTAAAAATCAAATAAATGAGATCTACACAATAGAAATCCAGAAGAAACTTACATTTCTGAAACAAAAACACTATGAAGCAGGCAGTAAATCGGCAAAATTACTAGCCTATAAATTGAGGAAACAACAAACAGAAAGAGCAATCTTCAAAATCAGAGACCCAGTATCAAAGGAAATAAAATTCAGAATTCAGGATATTCTTAAAAGCTTCGAGAATTACTATAAGAACTTATACTCCCACAAAAAACATAAAAACGCATCCGAGACATTCCTAAGCACATTAAACCTTTCCCAACTTACGGAATCACAAAATAAAACACTACTGTCAGAAATACAACCTAAAGAATTGGAAAAAGCAATTATGAAACTTAAAGCTAACAAATCCCCAGGAGCAGATGGCTATACAGCAGAATGGTACAAAACCTTTAAACAGCAACTATCTCCTCTCCTCCTGAAAACATTTAACTATGTCCTCCACACAGGGGAAATCCCCCCCTCCTGGAGAGAAGGGGTCATTGCAGTTATACCTAAACCTGAAAAGGATAAACTAGAATGCTCCAACTACAGACCAATCAGTGTATTAAATCAGGACTATAAGCTTTTTACCATTATCCTTGCCAAAAGGTTAGAAAACATACTGACAGACTTAATTCACTTAGACCAAACAGGTTTCGTAAGACAAAGACAGACACAAGACAACATTCAACGCACTTTACACATAATTCATCATATAAAAAAATATAACTTAAATGCAGTCATATTGGGATTAGGTGCTGAAAAAGCATTCGATTCGGTTGACTGGTCTTTCCTATATAGAATCTTATCCAGTTTCAATTTTCATAACAACTTCATTAGAACTATACAGGCATTATATAAAAAACCAACAGCTAAAATAAGGATTAACGGTAATTTATCATCATCTTTTGAGCTGGAAAGAGGATGTCGTCAAGGCTGCCCCCTGTCTCCACTGCTCTTTGCAATCTTCATAGAACCTCTGAGCTAACGGATAAGACAAAATCAAGAAATTCAAGGTATTACACTTGGTCAGAAGGAACATAAAATAGCACTCTTTGCTGATGACATTTTAATATACCTAGGGCAGCCAGACACTTCTTTACCAGAACTAATCTCAGTTTTTTCAGACTATGGAGATTTATAGGGGTACAAATTAAACATGCATAAAACCCAAGTTTTAACATTCAACTATGACCCAAATCATTATTCACTAAGTGAACTCAAAACTAACTGGGAGTTGGAATCTATGAAATATCTGGGGGTCAATATCCCGAAACAACTCAACAAAATTATAACACTAAACTATGATCCACTGGTGACAAAAATAAAATCTGACCTAGCAAGATGGAATATGATACCATTCTTTCTTCTTTTCCTTTTTTCTTCTTGGTGTACATGGTTGTCATAAATTATGTTTAGTACTTTAGTCAATCATTCTTCCTCATTTGATGATGGAGGTGTAGTGGGGCAAATTGAAGCTGGAAATTTTGTTAGTGCTGAACAGCAACCACAGGACGTTTTGGGAGGTATTGACCCAGACAACAATTATTTTGGTCATATTAATAATAAGTGTGTTTATTATGAAGAACATCAATTAAATGGAATTATGAATTTGGATCAAACATTAACAATAATGCATATTAATAGTAGGAGTCTCTATGCAAACTTTGATAATATTAAGGAGTTTTTGAATCAATTTAATACACCATTTAGGATTATTGCAATAAGTGAAACATGGATTAATGAAGAAAAAGATGTAAATTTTGAACTAGATGGATATGAGATGTACACACAAAATAGGAAATGTAAAAGTGGTGGTGGGGTAACACTGTATGTTGATAGAAAATTAAAAAGTAAAAAAGTAGACAGTATGACATCAGCAGTGAATGAAAGTATGGAATGTTTAACAATTGAGATTACGATGGAAAAAAGAAAAAATATAATAGTAAGTTGTATATATAGAGCACCGGGATCTGATATGGAAAAAATTAAAAATGGGATGGAAAAGATGTATGCAAAAATAAGACAAAAGGATATCTTTATTTGTGGTGACTTTAATATAGATTTGTTGAAAACAAAACAACACAAACCAACTGAAGATTTCTTAGATACAATGTATAGCTTAACCTTATTTCCAAAGATTACAAAACCTACAAGAATAACGACACACTGTGCTACCCTGATAGACAACATTTTTACCAATGTTATTGAATATAATATGGTGAGTGGTATAATAATAAATGATATTAGTGACCACTTGCCTGTATTTGTTTCTTTAGATGTTAATTATGGGGCTAATGAGAGTAAGAATAATAATAAACTATGTAAAAAGATTATCTATTAAAGAATACGAACAGAAGATAGAATCAGTGATTTAAAAGAAGACTTAATGTTACAGAATTGGGATGTTGTCTATAGAGAGAAAAATGTGGACTTGGCATATGATAAATTTATTGATATGTTTAAATTATTATATGATAAAAACTGTCCAATTAAAGAAATTAATAAAAAACACATATACAAAAATTGCCCATGGTTAACCAAAGGGTTACAAAATGCTTGTAAAAAGAAAAATTATCTCTATAAAAATTTTATTAAATTAAGAACTAAAGAATCTGAAAAAAGATATAAAACATATAAAAATAAATTAATTGATATAATACGAACTAATAAAAAATTATATTATAGGAAAATGTTAAATGAAAATAAAAATAATATAAAAGGAGTCTGGGATATATTAAACAAATTAAGGAAAAATGGAACTAAGAAAATGATATATCCAGAGTATTTTACTGATAATTGTGGTGATATTTATGATAAGAATATGGTAGTAAATAAAATGAATAAATTTTTCATAAGTGTTGGACCAGAGTTGGCAGCAAAGATTCCAAATCAAGGAAAAGACACTGTGAGTGAGACTTTAATTGGAAGTAACCCTCGGTCAATTTTTCTTACAGCGGTGGATGAACTAGAGGTAAAATCTGTTGTTGAAAAGTGTAAAAATAAATTATCTACTGACTGTGATGGTATTGATATGGCACTAATAAAAAGAACTGTTGATGGTATATTAAAACCATTTACATATATTTGTAATTTATCATTTCAAGCTGGTTCATTCCCGCAGAAAATGAAAATAGCAAAAGTAATTCCATTATTTAAGCAAGGAAATAAACACCAATACACAAACTACAGACCAGTATCACTTCTCCCACAAGTTTCAAAAATTCTGGAAAAACTTTTCAACAACAGATTAGAAAACTTTTTAAATAAACAGGATGTGCTGAATCAGAACCAATATGAGTTTAGAGCCAAGAGTACAACATCATTGGCGATAATGGATGCCACAGAGGAAATAATAAATGCATTAGATCAAGGAAAATATGCAATTGATGTGTTTATAGATTTTAGAAAAGCATTTGATACAATAAAGCATTCAATACTTCTTAATAAATTGCAAATGTATGGTATTAGGGGAATTGCTCTGAAATGGGTTACAAGTTATCTATCTGAGAGACAACAATTTGTGAAAATGGGAGAATATCTGTCTGGGTGTATGGGAATTGCCTGTGGGGTCCCCCAAGGGTCAGTATTGGGCCCCAAATTATTTAACATATATATAAATGATATATTCCAAGTTTCTAAATTATTAAAAATAATATTATTTGCTGATGATACTAATTTATTTTATTCTGGAAATAATTATAATCAACTAATCCATACTATAAATAATGAATTAAATAAGCTAAAAAAAATGGTTGGATTGTAATAAACTATCACTAAATATAGATAAAACTAAAGTAATGATATTTGGTAATTGTAAAAATAAAGAAGATATACACATTCATATAGATAATGTAGTTATTGAAAAAGTTAAGGAGATCAAGTTTTTGGGTGTAATACTGGATGATAAAATTAGTTGGAAACCACATGTCAGATACATACAAAATAAAGTTGCAAAAAATATTGCAATTATAAATAAAATTAAGCAGGTCCTAGATTATAAATCACTTCATATTTTGTATTGTTCATTAGTACTTCCATACTTGACTTATTGTATAGAAGTTTGGGGTAACAGTTATAAAAGTAAACTTAATTCATTGTTAATATTACAAAAAAGGGCAGTCCGTGTTATACACAAAGTCGGGTACCTCGAACATACTAATTTATTGTTTTTACATTCGAAGTTATTGAAATTATGGGATCTGGTTCATTATTACACAGCACAATTAATGTTTAAAGTTAGTAAAAACCTCTTGCCACACAATATACAGAATCTATTCAGGGAGAGAGAAGGGAAATATAATTTACAGGGGAATACAAAATTTAAAATTCACTTAGTAAGATCTACACGGAAGAGTTTTTGAGTGTCTGTGTGTGGGGTAAAACTGAAATGGGTTGGGGGAGAAACACAGGCAATGTCCCAACATCCATATATTTAAATCAACATATAAAGAAATGATTTTTGAGCAGTATGAGAATGAAGGGCAGTGATGTTACATTGTGTCTTCAGTGAGGGAAGGTTGTTGTGTGTTATGGTGATTGTGAAGGTGATGGTGTTGTTTGTGTTTGCATTGAACATGCCAGAATTATATGTTTATTGTTGTTGTAATATTGTTGGATATGGACTGTCATTGTTGTGTCATTTTTGTTGTATAATTTGACTATGGGTGTATTAAGGTGAATGTGGTTGTGGGATAATGATGATTATGAGTAATACTGTAATTTGTTTGGTGTGGAGAAGGGGTGGGACTGTATAAGCGTTGGCTTCTTCCCACTCCTTTTGAACATTTTATTTTTGGTTTGTTTTTTTGTTGTGTTTTGAACTCTTTTTTCTTTCTTTAACAATGTTCAAATAAAAATCAATCAATCAATCAATTCTTAGGTACTGCACAAAGAATTGAAGCAGTCAAAATGAATATACTTCCACGTCTTCTATACCTTTTCCAAACAATACCGGTAGAACCTCCCAAAAAAACATGGCTGGAGCTGGACAGAAGGATCTCAAGATTCATATGGCAGGGCAAGAGACCTAGAATCAGATATAGAACCCTACAGCTAAACAAAGACAAAGGTGGGCTCACGCTGCCAAATATCAGGGACTATTTTAAAGCTGCACAAATTAAAACTTTAATAGAGATATGTAACCCAGTCTACACTGCACAATGGAAGGAGATCGAATGCCAAATAACAAGTGACATCCCCCTACAGGCGATAATAGGGAACAATGCCTTACCTAAACTCTTGAATAACACTAACCCGTGGATAGAGACCCCGCTAAAAATTTGGTTTAAGATAGTCAGAGAGAATCAAGCTAAAGAGCCCTATTGACTTCTGCAATGGATTGCCTATGATCAAGACTTTACCCCCAATAAAACAGACACTAGATTTAAAGAGTGGAAAGAGAAACGGCTGATAAAATATTACGATTTTTTTAAGGGGCAAACTTTAAGAAGTTTTGAAGATTTGAAAAAACAAGGTCTAATAAATCAAGATCTTTACAGGTTCTTTCAGCTTAGACACCACATAAACAATATACTTAAAAAGGAAGATTTGGAAAGGGCCCAGTCAGGTGTTCTGAAGGTCTTCTTAATGGCATATAAAGGGATCCCAGGGATCAGATACATTTTTAAAATATACCAAGGTCTTCAAGACTTAAAAGGAGACAACACATCATATATAAAAGAGAGATGGGAAAAAGAGGGGAATTTCACTTTACAATTGGAAATATGGGAAAAGCTAAATAAACAGCAATGGAAAAGTACCTCATCCCTGCAGTGGAGAGAATTTGGATGGAAAAACTTGGTAAGATTTTTCAGAACACCTGCACAAAGCAAATTTACCCATAAGGGGTTGAACTGTTGGCGCTTGTGTGGTGAAAAGACTGCAAATCATTTTCATGTGTTTTGGTCACGCCCAGTTATCCACCAATATTGAACCAATGTACAGACAATATTGGGGAAAATATTCAAAATAACAGTTCCCTTTTCTTTCGTAACTTTGTATTTGGGTTAACTACCGGACTCACTGGAAAGACGAGGAGATAAATATTTATTCAATGTTTTAATATTGGCAAGTAAAAAAGCCCTAACTAAAAAATGGATGCTGAAGGACTGTCCTACACCTGAAGATTGGATTAACGTGATTCAAGACATTTACTCGATGGAAAAGTTGACATTCGCACTGAGACAGGACATGGATGGGTTCATGAACTTTTGGCAGCCCTGGATCGCATATGTGTCTTCCATTAGATCTAATCTTTGACAAATACCATTTCAATAATGGTCCCGTTCTTTGTTCCAATGCTACTCAGTTGCTCTTTTACTTTTAATTATTTAATTTTCTGTTTGTTTGTTTTTTGCTGTTCTGTTTGTTTGTTTGTTTTATTTTATTCTCTTTAATTTCACTTTTTCTTTCACTTTAAAAAAAAGGGGGGTGTTGTAATAATTATCCTACCAATGTTGTCAAATAGCAAAAAATAAGGGAACATGTGATGAAAATGTAAACAATGCAATGCTGTAATCACCTGTATACCCTTTACAAAAACTTAAATAAAAAAAATAAAAAATAAAAAACTCACTGTTTACACTGATAGCCAGTATGCATTTTCAACCATTCACCACTTTGCACAGCAGTGGAAAAACAGAGGCATGATCACATCAACAGGAAAGCCTATTCAGCATAAACATCTTATTTTGGAACTGCTCGAAAATGTCAAACTACCATCACAACTGGTCATCTGCAAATGTGCAGCACACACAAATGGTACTGATCCAGTTTCTCAAGGCAATCACTTTGCAGACCGGACAGCAAAAGCTGTTGCACAAGGCTTAAGACCAACACAAAACAAATCTGATTCCATTCTGACACTTACAGAGGAGTTATCACAACATTCTCATTGAGGCACAAAAAGTAGCACCACAAGCTGAAATCTACAGGTTGATAAAAAAAAAAAAGGGAGCCACTTTTGATGACACCTCAAAGCTCTACAAAAGCAACAAAGACAAGCCCATTCTCCCACACAAACTGTTCCATCAGGTCTCCACCTTGCTGCATGGTGTCTCGCATGTAGCAAAGGGGGGGATGGTCTCTACATTAAATAAAACCTTTACTGCCTACGGGTTTAACCAGTTTGCAACTCAGTTCTGTAAAAAATGTCTGATTTGTGCAAAAAAAAAACAATGCACAGGGAAATTTCAGACCTGAAAGAGGCACCTTTCCAGCCTCCACTTATCCATTTCAGAACATTTGCATGGACTTCATTGAGTTAAATAAGTGTGAAGGCAAGAAATACTGTTTGGTCATTTGTGATATGTTTTCCAAATGGACAGAGGCTTTTCCCTGTACCCATCCAAATGCAATCACAGTGGCAAAGAAACTGCTGGCTGAAATTGTACCTAGGTTTGGAATACCTGAGAAAATTTACTCAGATAATGGTACACACTTTATAAATCAAGTCATATCACACTTAGGCACAGCACTCAACATTAATTTAAAAAATCATTCAGCTTATCATCCACAATCTGCAGGATTGGTGGAACGCACAAACAGAACCATTAAAGAAAGGCTTAGAAAAACAATGGCAGAAACAGACCAAAATTGTATATATTGCCTCCCATTAGTTTTTTCTACATGAGGATAATTCCCACCAAAGGGGGGTTGTCTCCATTTGAAATCATGTATGGCAAACCATACTTGCTCCCACCTTTAAGACCATTCAGCTCAAGTGATGAGGAGGTGTGTTTAGCTGATTGCACGAGAAGGATGCTGACTAACAGAAATGTTACTGCTGCTACTCTCCCCAGGAGGGTTCACGAGGAAGCTGCACCAATCTTGGCCAAGCCAGGGGACCTCGTCCTTATCAAAGTCATAAAAAAGAAGAATTGGACTGATTCACCCTGGCAAGGACCACATAAAGTTGTCCCATCAACACCAACAGCAGTGAAAGTTGAAGGACAGGACTCTTGGGTGCACTTAACACATTGCAAACTTTACCCCATTCAGAACTCACAGCCAGAGACTGTTTAATAAACACTACAATCTTTACCTTATTAAAGACCTTCAGTAAGTGACTGTTTGATTGTTTCTCTATACAAGTGTTGACCGACGACACCCCTTGCGCCCAGTACCGGCTTAAGATAGCGAAGGAAGTGTTTGTCTATCATGGAGAGACAAGAAGCGGGAGAAAGACAGTCAATAATTAAATTGTGTGGGTGTTGTTGTTTCCTTAACATCATCATCCTTGGGGTGACAATTTTGCTTTGGTTTCTTTTGGCTACCCCACAACCCATACACTGTAGGGTTAGAGCTCTCACACATGCCCAGCATGACTGGCTGGAAATTCAAGGGCATCAGGACCATGATTATGCTGCCAATACTTGGTGGAGATATGCTAACTACACAGCTAGGTCAGCTAATCACTCCAACAGTTATGTTTGTTCCTTGGTGCCACTGTCAACTGGGCAGACCTCTGTTACAGCTAGAACAATGGAGCCATCACAAACTGTCTGCTTCTTACAGAAGGCTATGGAAAGAGACTACACAAGAAAGATTATTCTGAATCGCACTTGTAAGACTTTTCATCACTCCACTGATCAGAAAACCTATGGCACCCCTTACTCTGTAAGGGCGAGGTTAGTTTCATCAGAGAACTTCTCTTTCTGTTTGAAGGGAAGTGGTAATAACCCTCTGGGCGACTTACCCCTTTCTCACTGTGCAGCGGTGTACAGTGTATCTCGCCCCTGTACTGCCAACACCCTGTCCAACAAAGTGGGCAGGTGGTGCCTGCAAATCAGTTGTTGTCATTCTGGACCTGTCACCCTGTTAGAACTCTGCAGTGCTGCTATTTGCAACTTTCACATGTATGCTGCACATATGGTGACAGGTGGTTGGTGGTTGTGTGGTCATAAGGTGTATTCCCATTTGCCTATGGGATGGGCAGGAGTCTGTGCCCCTGTCTTTGTGACTGATCACGCCCTCATTATGTCAGCAGGTCAGGCGGGCAGGGTGAAAAGAGATGCTCACCTACCACAGGATGCTACTTTTACACCACATGACTCTATCTGGGGTACAGACATACCGGAGCAGTTTAAACTACAAACCACAGGACAAAAGTTTCTTCAGTCACTATTCCCTTGGATGGGAGTGGCAAAGAACACTTTGTGGGTTGAAACTCTTAACTTACAGACTACAGTCTTTTGTGAAATTTTCCTTAGCTGCTTGGAGAGGTGAAAGGGAAGAAATGACAGCTATGAGACTTATGGTGACACAAAATAGAATGGTACTTGATCAGTTGACTGCCGCCTGTGGGGGCATGTACGCTATTGTGGGTCAGTACTGTTGTGCTTTTATTCCTGCGAATGATGCAGATGGATGTGTCATTGCTTCAGCCATACGCAATCTTACTGCCCTACAAGCTGCTGGGGCCAAGGATAATGTTACTGATGCACAGCATTGGATGAATTGGTTGTTTTTCTCATGGAGGAGTCTTGTCATAAACCTGGTGGTGGTTCTTGTGGTGATAGTTTTGATTTTTTCATGTGCTATTCCCTGCATCCATGACATGTTGATGAGACTTGTTCGTATGAACTTGCTGATGTATCATGAAGCCACAACTGAGGATGATGGGGAAACAACACCAACCTAAAGTGTCTTTTCATAAGTACAGAGTAAAAGTATGACTGACATGCAGAAAACCGAGTGGAGATGCATGCTCATGATGTGAATTTAAAATGTACTATTTACAAAAACATGTTTGAAATTCTGAGATTTTGCCTTTCATTATTGTCTGGGGTTTTTCATTTCACTTTGTTTTTAGCACATTATATTTGTAGGTAATCATCACATTGTTAATCTCTATTCACTCATTATGCAGTTTTTGTCACGCCGCGCCGCTCATCAGCGGCGCCACCTGCACGCACACCTGCACATCATCAGCGGCGAGGGATATAAGCCGCCTCGCCCTGAGCTTCGGCCTGAAGCCGTCAGACTTCCCTATGCATCGCTGTGAATTCCTATCATCCTCAGCTAATCATTTTGGTAAGAAGACCTTACCTCCTTTTCCTTCCAAGTCTGCTCCCCTGTGCACAGGTGGATTTCCCGGCGGCGGACAACGCCTCTCCATCGCCTGTTCCTCGCTGCTGCACCGGGCTCTCCAGGTGGCTGTCTACCGGACCTCGTCCCTTGCTGTGCCAGTCATCTGTCCTATCCAAGTAAGCTCCTCTCTCGCTCATATATCTCCTGTATTGGTGTGTGCCCGTCACCCGTCTCCTTGTGCTTTTCCCATAGGGTTGTCCGGCTGTACGGTCTCCTGCCTCTGTGCCCGAAGCAGACGCCGCCACCAATACATTTACATCCCGCAGACACACATTCATACACTCCTGTTGTTAATAAACTATTTGAACTACTCTGAGCCTGTGTGTGTGCGTCTCCTGAGCCGTGCGTTATGTCAGTACGGCTTCAGCAGAGCGGCTCGGCAGACGGCGGGCTCGCACACCGGATTTCCACTCTTGAGGCTCGAGTGGATCAGATGGCTTATCAGCAACAGGTGATTTTTAATCAGTTGATAGATATAACTAACCGATTGGGCCGTTTGGACCCCCAACAGCCATTCCCCCCGGCTCGTCAGGGTAGCGCGGCTCCGGCTGCTCCAGTGGCCGTCCAGCAGGCTCCGGGTGCACCGGTTCGGCTCACGCCCATTCCAACCCCCGCCCGCTTTAGCGGTAAGCTCGGTGGAGCGCGGGGGTTTATAATGCAGTGTGAGTCCGTTTTCCACCGCGTGCCCGGGGACTTTCCCTCAGATCATAGCCGAATTGGTTATATCGGGAATCTCCTGGAGGGGCGAGCGTTAACCTGGACCTACGCCGTAATGGCGAGGCCCAGTTATGCCACCCTCACATATGACCAATTCGTGAGACGCTTCCTGGAGGTCTTTGACCATTCTCTTACCGAGACGGTCCAGGTCGATCGGCTTCTCGCCCTCCAGCAGGGAAGCCGGTTGGCAGCGGACTACGCGGTCGACTTCCGGGTAGCGGCGGAGGAATTAGGCTGGGAGGAACGCTCCCTCTGTGGCCTTTTCCTCCGCAGTCTCAATGATGATCTGAAGGATGAACTGGCTGGGCGGGATATCCCTGAGACGCTAGCGGAGCTAACATCCCTAGCGATCAGTTTGGACAACAGGCTGCGCGAGCGCTCCTCGGGACGGAAGTCGTCTTCTTCTCGCCCTCGTGGAGTCTCGCCGCGCCTGTTCCAAGCTCGCCCCCTGGCGGCGCCGCCACCATCGTGCCCCGAGGAGTCGGAGCCGATGGTGACGGGCTGGACAAAGCTTTCCCCTGCGGAGAAACAACGCCGCCATGAGTTGGATCTCTGCATGTATTGCGGAGATGACCAACACACGGTGAAGCTTTGCCCACGGAAGGCCAGTCGGTGGGGTCCACGAGTCACTGTAGGGGGCCTCGCGGATGTCAATCGGTTAAGTTCTCTCACACAATTGAAGCTGCCCATCCGTTTCTGTCATAACTCCACTGGGCATCTCACCCACGCACTGGTGGATTCGGGCACGGAAGGCAGCTTTATTTCTCAAAGCCTGGCAACCCGATTGGGCATCCGCTGTCAGGCACTAAAAAACCCCATCTCCCTGGTCAACCTCTCTCGTGCCTCCCTTGGGAAAGTTACACACCAGACCATCCCCGTCCCGGTTATTATCTCTGGAAACCACCGGGAGGAGATAACCTTTTACGTCCTGCCCAACTCTGTGTCGCCCGTCATCCTGGGGTATCCCTGGCTACGCCTCCACAACCCCGTTTTGGATTGGAAGTCCGCCGGGGTGTCGGCATGGAGTACGTTCTGCATGAGCACCTGCCTACAGTCCGCTGCCTGCTCTCCGTCCGCTTCTCCCTCACCTACGGACGCTGCACCCCCGGACCTGTCCCTGGTGCCACCGGAATTTCACGACCTGGGTATGGTATTCAGCAAATCCAAGGCTATGTCTCTCCCTCCTCATAGGCCCTATGACTGTGCCATCAACCTCCGCCAGGGGGCACCCTTACCTTCTGGACGACTCTACAGTCTGTCGGCGCCGGAGAAGGAGACTATGAATTCATACCTTAAGGAGTCGCTGAGTGCTGGGATAATCCGCCCGTCGTCATCACCTGTGGGGGCAGGATTCTTCTTCGTCGGTAAGAAGGACGGTTCCCTCCGTCCTTGCATTGACTATCGTGCCCTTAACGACATAACGGAGAAGGATCGGTACACCCTGCCCCTCATGGACACCGCTTTCCACTCCCTCCAGGGGGCGACCTGGTTCACCAAGCTGGATCTACGCAGCGCACACCACCTCGTCCGGATCCGGGAGGGGGATGAGTGGAAAACAGCCTTCCGTACCCCGAACGGCCACTTCGAATACCTAGTGATGCCGTTCGGGTTGACCAACGCTCCAGCCGTCTTTCAGCGCCTCATCAACGACGTCCTCCGGGATTTCATCGGCCTTTTTGTGTTCGTCTACCTGGATGACATACTCATCTTCTCCAAATCCAGGGACGAGCACCAGGTCCACATGAGGCGGGTCCTCCAAAGACTGCTGGAGAACCGGTTATACGTGAAGGCCGAGAAGTGTGAATTTTACGCAAGGACAACATCCTTCCTTGGGTTCATCACCTCCCACGACCAGGTGCTTCCGGACCCAGAGAAGGTGAAGGCGGTGGTGGAATGGCCCACACCTGCGTCAATCAGAATCAGAATCAGAATCAGCTTTATTGGCCAAGTATGCACAACACATACAAGGAATTTGACTTTGGCTAAAAACTTGCTCTCGTTGTTCAGGTGAAGGATTTAAATAAGGATTCAATGACAACCAGAGTATGTACAGTAAATTACAGTCTGTCCACGTTTCTATAAAAGGATGCAAATATATACAGGAATATATGCAGTTATTTACTCGGACTAACCACACTTTGCAGAAATATATGAAAAAATATACAATCACACAGTATTTCAATGTGGACTCAGATTCAGTGATATAATGTGAATGAAGTAAAAAGCAGTGTGAGAGTTATGTGCAATGTAATAATGGATGAAAAGTCATGAGTACAGCAACAGGTAGGACTAGGTGAATGTTAGGAGTTCATCAGAGTGATGGCTTGAGGAAAGAAACTGTTCCTGTGACGGGTGGTTTTGACCTTCAGTGATCTGTAACGACGACCAGAAGATAGAAGTTCAAACAGTTTGTGGCCGGGGTGTGATGGGTCAGCACAGATGTTTCCCGCCCGTTTCCTGGTTATGGACCGATATAAGTTCTCAATGGAGGGTAGGTCGGTACCAATGATCCTCTCCGCAGACTTAATGATCCGCTGCAGTCTGGTCTTGTCCTGTTTAGTGGCAGATCCAAACCAGACAGTGATGGAAAAGCAGAGGACAGATTGGATGATGGCGGTGTAGAAGACAACCAGCAGCTCCTGAGGCAAATCAAACTTCTTGAGCTGACGCAGAAAAAACAACCTCTGCTGGGCCTTTTTCCGGACAGTGTCAATATGGGAGGACCACTTCAGGTTCCGGGAGATTGTGGTACCCAGAAACTTGAAGGAGTCCACAGTGGACACTGTGCTGTTGAGGATGGTGAGTGGGGGGAATGAAGGGGGGTGTCGCCTGAAATCCACAGTCATCTCCACCGTTTTGGCTGGGTTAAGTTCAAGATGGTTCTGGCTGCACCAGAGGATCAGCTGCTCCACCTCCCGCCTGTATGCAGACTCATCATCATCCCGGATCAAACCGATGACTGTGGTGTCGTCCGCAAACTTCAGGAGCTTCACCGAAGGGTCCTCTGAGGTGCAGTCATTGGAGTAGAGGGAGAAGAGCAGTGGGGAAAGGACACATCCTTGGGGGGCGCCAGTACTAATTTTTCGGGAGCTGGATGTAAATCTCCCTAGCTTCACCTGTTGCCACCTGTCAGTCAGAAAGCTGGAGATCCACTGGCAGGTGGAGGGGGGCACCTTGAGCTGGAGGAGTTTCTGATGAAGAATGCCTGGGATGATGGTGTTGAACGCTGAGCTGAAGTCGACAAACAGGATCCTGGCGTACGTCCCTGGGGAGTCGAGGTGTTGCAGGATGTAATGTAGTCCCATATTCACTGCATCATCCACTGACCTGTTTGACCGGTAGGCAAACTGCAGTGGGTCCATCAGGGGGCCTGTGATGACCTTCAGGTGGTTCAGCACCAATCTCTCCAAGGATTTCATGACCACAGAGGTCAGGGCAACAGGTCTGTAGTCGTTTAATCCTGTAATAGAGGGTTTCTTGGGAACTGGAATGATGATGGAGCGTTTGAAGCAGGAAGGCACTTCACGCAGCTCCAGTGATCTGTTAAAAATCCGGGTGAAGATGGGGGCCAACTCGTTGGAGCAGACTCTCAGGCAGGACGGAGACACACCATCAGGTCCTGCAGCCTTCTTGATCTTTTGTCTCTGAAAGACCCGGCGCACCTCCTCTTCACAGATCATTAGTGCTGGTGGGAGATCAGAGTGGAGGAGGGATGGAGTTCCTGGGGCTGCAGATAATCCTTTTGTGTGAGTGGGAGGTGAGAACTGTAGGTTCTTTTCAAACCTGCAGTAAAAGCTGTTTAGGTCATTAGCCAGCTGGAGGTTTTCCGCAGGGTGGGGGGATGGTCTCCTGTAGTTGGTGATATTCCGTAGGCCTCTCCAGACAGAAGCAGAGTTGTTAGCTGAGAAGTTTTTTTGTAACTTCACACTGTAGCTCCTCTTAGCAAGCCTGGTCTCCTTCGTCAGCATGTTTCTGGCCCGCTTGTACAGAGTCCAGTCACCAGTCCTGTAGGCCTCCTCCTTGGTCTGACGTAGCTGCTTCAGTTTAGGAATGAACCAGGGTTTATTGTTGTTGTATATGCAGAAGGTCTTGGTCTGCACACACATGTCCTCGCAGAAACAGGTGTATGATGTCACAGTGTCAGTGAGTTCATTTAAGTTAATGGCTGCAGCTTCAAAAACACTCCAATCTGTGCAGTCAAAGCAGGCTTGTAACTTCAGCTTTGATTCCTCAGTCCATTTCTTCACAGTCCTTACAACAGGCTTGAAAGTTTTTAGTTTCTGTCTGTATGTTGGAATAAGATGGAGCAGGCAGTGGTCAGAAAAACCCAGAGCTGCACGGGGGACGGCATGATAGGCATTTCTTAAAACTGTGTAACAGTGGTCAAGTGTATTTGTGTCCCTAGTGGGACATTTAATATGCTGTCTGTATTTAGGAAGCTCATTTGTGAGATTAGCTCTATTGAAATCACCCAGAATGATAAGCAGAGAGTCTGGATGTTTTTCCTCCACCTCTGCTATCTGGTCAGCGAGGTGCTGCAGTGCCTCTGTTGTAGAAGCAGCAGGCGAGATATAAATTCCGACCAGAATAAATGAGGAGAACTCTCGCGGTGAATAAAAGGGTTTACAGTTTATGAACAGTGACTCTAGGTTAGGGCTACAAAACTTCTTCAACACTGTGACATCAGTACACCAACCTTCGTTTATGTAGAAGCAGATTCCACCACCCTTAGTCTTTCCAGAAAATTCTCGGCTGCGATCAGCGCGAAACAGTTGAAATCCGTCCAGGCGGACCGCGCTGTCCGGGATGTGTTCACTCAGCCAGGACTCCGTGAAACAAAGGGCACCAGATCTGCTAAAATCCCGGTTTTTGTGAGTCAGGAGCAGCAGTTCATCCATTTTGTTCGCCAAACTGCGGATATTTGCCAGATGGATCGATGGGAGTGGCGTGCGAAATCCTCGTTTCTTCAGCCTGACTAACGCACCGGCACGTTTACCACGCCGCCTTCGTTTCCGGCCAGCGCCAATAGCCGCTGCTCCCACAGCTAAGATGGACTGAAAAAACTTCAGATCAGCAGCAGTAACTGGCGGAGAAGTTGCATTGGGAGGTAGTCTGAGTGAAAGTAGTTCCTCCCTTGAATAGGTGATTCGGACAGAAGAGCAGAAGTCCAAAAAAACACACAAAATTATCAAAAACATCAGAGAGCAGAAGCCAGTGGCTGCCATCCGCGGCGCCATCTTGGATTTTTTTTTTTTTTTTTTTTTTTAGGGGAACGTCCCAAGAAAGCAGGTGCAGCAGTTCGTTGGGTTTGCGAACTTCTATCGCCGCTTCGTCCCAAATTTTGGCACCATCGTCGGCCCGCTGACCCGCCTCACGTCCCCTAAGGTCCCGTTCCGGTGGACCGAAGAGGCCGCGGCTGCCTTCCAGGCGCTGAAGGCGGAGTTCTCCTCCTCCCGGGTCCTTAGCCAAGTCAACCCTGCGCTGCAGTGCATCGTGGAAGTGGACGCTTCGGACACAGGAGTAGGAGCGGTGCTATCCCAGCGGTCACCGGATGACAGTATCAAACGGCCCTGCGCCTTCTTCTCCCGGCGCTTGTCCCCGGCGGAGAGGAATTATGACGTGGGTGACAGAGAGCTCCTCGCCATCAAGCTCGCGCTACAGGAGTGGCGTCACTGGCTAGAGGGGGCGGACCTGCCGTTCGTGGTCCTGACGGACCACAAGAACTTGGGATACCTTAGATCTGCCAAGCGCCTGAACGCCCGCCAGGCGCGCTGGTCCCTGTTCTTCGCCAGGTTCCAATTTACCATCACCTTCAGGCCTGGCTCCAAGAATGGCCTGCCTGACGCCCTCTCTAGGCAATTCGCCCCTGAGGAGTCGGAGGACACGGTTCACACCATCCTACCCAGGTCGTGCGTCGTGGGAGACGTCACCTGGGACATTGAGAGCAAGATCCGGAAGGCGCAGGAAGTGGAACCTGACCCTGGCGGCGGACCGGAGGGGAGGCTGTTCATGCCATCCACGGTTCGGGGAGAGGTCATCCACTGGTTACACACTTCCAAGCTCACCTGTCACCCTGGCTCCTCCCAGATGATAGACCTCCTCCAACGGTCCTTCTGGTGGCCGGGCCTGCGGAGGGACGCTGCCCGCTACGCCCGGGCCTGTCCAGTTTGTGCCACCAATAAATCGGGTAATGCCCCTCCAGTGGGTTTGCTCCAGCCTCTGCCCGTCCCTGGCAGGCCCTGGTCGCACATCGCCCTGGATTTCGTCACCGGACTCCCAGTCTCGAACACCTACGACACCATCCTGACCATCGTGGACTGCTTCTCCAAGGCGGTACACTTCGTTCCCCTACGAGGTCTCCCAACTGCCCTGGAGACAGCGGACCTCCTCATCCAACACGTGGTCAGGCTGCATGGGATTCCGGTGGACGTGGTCTCGGACCGAGGGCCCCAATTTTCTTCAGAGGTTTGGAGGTCGTTCTGCAACGCCTTAGGAGCCAAGGTGAGCCTCTCCTCCGGCCATCACCCCCAATCCAACGGGCAGTGTGAGCAGACCAACCAGGAGCTGGAGGCTGCGCTCCGCTGTGTAACGGCGTCCAAACCTACGTCCTGGAGTAACCACCTTGCCTGGGTTGAATACGCCCATAACACCGCTCGCTCTTCTGCTACAGGGATGTCTCCCTTTAAGGCGTCCCTGGGTTACGACCCCCCGCTGTTCCCGGCGCAGGAGAGTGAGGTAACTGTAGCTCTCTTCACGACAACAGACACAGGTTGGTTCCTTTAAACGGGCGTTTATTGGGACTTATGCACCTCCCCCATGGTCACGCCGTGAGAACTGTATAGGCAAACATAACGCATAACCATATATACAGTACAGAGCGAAATAATATAAAGAAGTTACAAAACAAATACCTCGTTGGCCGCTTGTCATGAAAAGAGTTCTGAAGGTAAAACAAACTGCTTGGCTTCAATCTTCAATCAAACTTAAGTGCCAGATAGCTAAATAACGTGGCACAGCGTTCTTCTCATTTCCGCTATGTGCTACAATGAAAACAATCCCAGCGGCACTCCAGACGGAAAACATCAGTTCCGGTCAGGAAACAATAAATTTCAACAAAATATACAGTTGCAACAACCAACATGTAACGTACAGAAAATATATAATTTTATAACAACACTTACACTCCCACCAAATCACTCATTGATTTAAATGCGGGATTTCTTTTAAACACAGATTATAAATGGAATCAATGACTAGGGTTGTTTTAACTCTTAAAGAATGTGACCCACTTTTGTTTAATTTCTACTTAATTTGCCTCAAGCAAGGTAACCACCTTGTGAATGGGCCTTTGAAGGTAAACCAGTCTAGGTTATACCTCTTCCTTGGTGGTATACACGCTCATGATGATGCTTGACAAGCAGTGTTGAAACATGGGATTTCTTTGGAAGGATCGCAGGATGTTTCTGGCATCCTCCGGCATCCTCCGACATACAACTAGGAACATACCGGTCGCTATGGAGGGTGAGAATATGTATGGGCACATAATCATACCATGTAGGATAACTAAGTAGACGGTTATGCTGTTTCATCCCATCTAGCAACAATGCTCTGCACTGTGTGTGTTTATATATTTACATATTTATTCCATCTAGCTACAATGCTCCGCACTGTGTTTTTATATATCTACATATTATTCCATCTAGCTACATTGCTCCGCACTGTGTGTGTTTATATACTTGCATATTTATTCCACCTTGCTGCAATGCTCCGTACTGTGGGTGTTTATATATTTACATATTTATTCCATCTAGCTACAATGCTCTGCACTGTGTGTTCACACTGGCTTTTCCCTGCACTGTGTGTTCATATACTCATATATTTATTCCATCCAGCTACAATGCTCTGCACTGTGTGTCTGTGTGTGTGTGTGTGTGTGTATATATTTATTTTATAGTAATATGTACATATGTATATTAGCCGCTCTTGCTTGCTTGTTTTTTTCTTGCCTTCTGATTGTTGCTCTGAGTGTTGCTATCCCTGTGCTGTTGCAATCCTGGAATTTCCCCGTTGTGGGACTAATAAAGGCTTATCTTATCTTATCTTATCTTATGTTTTACATCATGGTGCAAGGCTGACTGGGACAATCGTCCTCCTACCCTTAGGACATTGTTCTTGTCCAAGAAGGCGTTCAACTTATATAACTTGCTGTACTTGTTCAAGGTGTCTCCCTTCTGAGCTTTGATTTTTTGTATGTCCGCAGCAAAGGCATCTTCTTGCACAAGCCTGATGATAAAGCTTTCTGCTTCCTTTCTTTCTTCAAGACTGGTTGCTTCATTTGTTCTTGGCTGAAGTCCTTTGATTTCTTTGGCAAATCTCTTGAGCCTAGCAATGGCTCTAACTGCCCTGGACCAGTCAGAGAATTTGGCGAGGCGTTTCGCCACTGACTCTATTCCTTTCATCATGACTGTATGGACATGGGCTTTGCGAAGTTCAGGGTCAGTTCTTTCAACATCTCCCACCATTTCCTCTTCACGTGGAAGATTCTGGTGCCAAAGAAAATCAGGTCCTGTCAGCCAATTAGACTCTTTTAACTGAGCTGCACTCAGTCCTCTTGAAGCGCAGTCAGCTGGGTTGTTTTCAGTGCTGACATGTCGCCATTGTGCGGGATCTGTGCTAGATCTTATGCATTGGATCCGGTTGGCTACGAATGTGTGGAATCTCTTTGCATCATTGTAGTTAGCTTCGGGATTTGCACAGCCGACAATACTCCAGCCAAGATCAGTTCACTGTGCATATGGATGATTGTCTTTCCCAAACAGAATTTCTCTTGGAAGAAGGGCTTGTTGGCAGTTGTAGCCAATTAGTAGTCCTACTTCACAATCTAGTGGTGGTGGAATCTTGTCTGTCAGTTGTTCAAGATGATGCCACTTTAGTGCCGTTTCAGAGGTTGGAATGTGTGACCTATCTGCTGGGATGAACTCTCGTGTGAAAAGTGCTGGCAATGGAATTCTTCTCTCCAAGTTGTATCCTCTCACTTCCAAGTTTGTCAGTTTCTGAGAGGTTATGACTACTGATTTTGTAGTCATTGTGGATAGCCGCAAGCTGACATTCTCCTTGCTTGTATCGAGGTCTTGGGCTATTTCGTCTAGGATGAAAGTTGTATCGCTTTGAGTGTCTAAGAGTGCATACACAAGAACTTCGTGGTCTGGGTGCTTTGTAGACGAGATCCAGACTGGTATGATTGAGGATGTTTGTGTGTTTGGGCCCTCTTGTATGACTCTGTTGGTAGTTGCTGTCGCAGCTACTTCTTTGATCTCTGCTTTGTCCTTTGAGTTATCTTCTCCTTTTGGAGCAGTCAGCCTTTGACGGTCTTTAAACTTCTCCTCATGCAAACATGTCGGATGTCTTCTTTGGCACCTCTGGCATGTACTTCTGTTGTCACACTCCTTTGAGTGATGTCCTACATTCAGACATCCAAAACAAAGCTTCTCTGTTTGCACAAACTTGACACGATCTTGAACTGTCTTTTCACTGAACTTTCTGCACTTAGCAAGGTCATGTCCTGCTCTTTTGCAGAAAACACATGATGGAATGCTGCTCTGTTTTGTATCTGTGGCCAGTGTCTTTGCTTGAATAGTTTGGCTTCGGGTGTGTTTTGTTTTCTCACTTTCCACACTTTTGAGCGCTTGAATTGAGGATATGGGATCACAAGCAAGGTCTGCTTCCTTAGACAGGAAGTCTACAAACTCTTTAAATGGTGGATAATCAGCGTTCGCTTCTCTGACTTCCATCACTTTACGGTTCCATCTGGATACCAGCCAATCTGGTAACTTCAGCAGAATTTTTTGGCTTTCATTACAGTCATTAAGAATTTCTAATGTCTTCATGTGGGGCATTGCAGCCTCACAGCTCTTAAGGAAGTCTGCAAATTCCCTTAATTCACAACCATCTTTTGTGCTTATTTTTGGCCATCCATGTAGTTCGTCCCTGAAGGATTTCCCAATTATAAATGGGTCTCCAAAACGTTTTTCCAAAAGCTGCCAGGCCGAGTCATATGCAGCTTCAGTGCCCAATAAGAAGAATCCTTCAACAGCCCTTTTTGCAGCACCACCTAAATACTTCCTTAAGTAATACAGTTTTTCATTCTTTGAGATGTTTTTCCTGTCAATCAATGTTTCAAAAGAGAGTCGCCAGTCCTTGAATCTCAAGGGGTCTCCAGTGAATAATGCAGGCTCTGGTGTTGGAAGACGATTCGCATTTATAGCTTCTGTTAGCATGCAGACCAAATCTGAGGTGTTCTGTACTGTAGGAATGGGTGGAGCTTGAGCTGTGACTGGCAGGGACTGAGGGATGAAGGAGGGACTTAAAGCATTGAGGGCTTGTGTGGTGACTGGCAGAGACTGAGGGATGAAGGAGGGACTTAAAGCATTGAGGGCTTGTGTGGTGACTGGCAGAGACTGAGGGATGAAGGAGGGACTTGAGGCATTGAGGGCTTGTGTTTCTCCAAATTCAACATCATACAGCAATTCAGCTGTTTTAAAATTTTCTTCAACTTGATCATAGACCATTACTCGTGCTCTTGCAGCATTTAACTTCTTCACTTCTTCCAAGCGTTTAAGCCTTCTACGTTTGTCTTGCATTTCTTGTTGTCTGGCAAAGGTTTCAGATTCAAATTGTGCAAGCCGTTGTTTATCTTCAGCCTCTAGCCTTTGGAGTTCAGCCTCTTCTCTTTCTTGTTCATCCAATACTGCTAAAACTTCCTGGGATGCGGCAGCCTCCGCTGCAGCCTCACATCTTTTGGCTGAGTTAGTACTAGAACGAATAGAACATTTTGATTGATGAGATGGTGGCCTTGATAAGGAGCAAGTTGAGTTTAGAACTGATCCAACATCGGGCCAAGGTTCATCCTCTTCTTCTGTTTTAGGCTTCTTAAGCTGCCCTTTTGCCTTTTGAATGATTAACTCTGAGAGTGAAACGCAGGTGTCTACTCTGCGTCGCAGATCTGGCTCAGGAGTTTGTATTTTGCGTAATGTTCCATATATGGCCTTTACATCGGAGCAAGTGCTGCTTATATTTTCAATCAGCTCACTCAATTCATCCTCTGAGGCTTCATTGGTCAGTATTTCCTTGCCTATTCTAGCATGGTACCTCCATTTCTCATAAATGATTCTGTACCATCGTTGGATACTTTTCATCTTGTCTTCTTGAAGTTCTCTCCCCTTCTCTGTGAGGGTTCGAATTCTTTCGCCTCTTCGCAGCCCTTCTGCTTCTGCAGATTTGGTAACTTCAGGTTGGGCAGATGAGTCAGCCATCTTGTGGCAGGTCTCAGTGTTTGTGTCAGACATTTTGAGATAACTTGAACAACAGTGAAACAACTGGATAATGGCTAGTTTGTAATTATACTGACTTCAATACTGCATTAAGATAACTGTATAAACATTTAAACTTAGCCACTTTTCAGCTAACTTCAATTTCAAAGCAAGAATAAGAGCAGTGAAATTACTTTAACACAATATGTAAATGTGAACTTTAACAGCTGATAATATGTTTAGAAATGCATTAAATTGCTTATTTTACAAAATAGGAAAAAACAGAGTTGGGTTAAGTGCCCTTTAACGTCACTGAAAATGCCCTTTAAGCTTGTTGAAATTTTATAGACACAAAGCTTGCATAAATCTTAGTTTCAGATTAAAATGTCCTTATTTTTTAACGTTCATCAAAGATTGTTAATTTACATATAAATTTAACATCGACTTTAACCTTGTAACATGAAGCAACTGTGAAAATCAGGACATCTGATAATCTCCAACCACAACAACTAAATAGCACACAAGTTGATAGATCTGAGTCCTTATTGCAATGTCCAAGTTAAACCACTTCTCACACCACCTTAACTTGAAACTTGAGGTGGAGCGCTTTCTGGCTTTAACTTGTAAAGTTGCGCTTTAACACAGTCTAACGGCCGTTACTTGCGGTTGCTATGACGACAGTGCGGTATGGACCTGGATCTTCCTCTCCTCGCTACCCGCCGTGATCTCGGAGTCCTTGTTACCCGTGTTGAGCAGGCGAGTTCTCACTGTAGCTCTCTTCACGACAACAGACACAGGTTGGTTCCTTTAAACGGGCGTTTATTGGGACTTATGCACCTCCCCCATGGTCACGCCGTGAGAACTGTATAGGCAAACATAACGCATAACCATATATACAGTACAGAGCGAAATAATATAAAGAAGTTACAAAACAAATACCTCGTTGGCCGATTGTCATGAAAAGAGTTCTGAAGGTAAAACAAACTGCTTGGCTTCAATCTTCAATCAAACTTAAGTGCCAGATAGCTGAATAACGTGGCACAGCGTTCTTCTCATTTCCGCTATGTGCTACAATGAAAACAATCCCAGCGGCACTCCAGACGGAAAACATCAGTTCCGGTCAGGAAACAATAAATTTCAACAAAATATACAGTTGCAACAACCAACATGTAACGTACAGAAAATATATAATTTTATAACAACACTTACAGTAACTGTCCCCTCAGTACGGGCGCATCTCAGGCAGTTCCGCTCCATCTGGGCGTCAGCGCGCAATGCGCTTTTACGCACGGCGGAGCGCAACAGAGCCGTGGCGGACCGGCGCAGAAGACCTGCCCCGGCGTACAGAGTTGGGCAGCAAGTCTACGTGTCGACCCAGGACGTGACTTTAAAGGGCGAGAGGAGGAAGCTGGCACAGCGCTTCATGGGTCCATACCCCATCACCAGGATCGTCAACCCGGTGGCTGTGCGTGTAGCTATTCCCCCCTCCCTCCGCATCCATCCCACCTTCCACGTGTCCAAGGTGAAGCTGGCAGTCTCCGATCCCCTTTGCCCTCCTCCTGCTGCGCAACCCGCGCCCCGGATGATTGGTGGCCATCCGGCCTGGTCCGTCGCCTCCATCCTGGACTCCCGGTGTCGGGGTCGTGGGTTGCAGTACTTGGTGGACTGGGAGGGCTATGGGCCTGAACATCGACAGTGGGTACCCTCGTCGTTTGTGTTGGACCCGTCGCTCATCGCTGATTTCCACCGAGCACACCCAGAGAAGCCATCGCCAGGAGGCGCTGCTAGAGGGGGGAGTACTGTCATGCCGTGCCGCTCATCAGCGGCGCCACCTGCACGCACACCTGCACATCATCAGCGGCGAGGGATATAAGCCGCCTCGCCCTGAGCTTCGGCCTGAAGCCGTCAGACTTCCCTACGCATCGCTGTGAATTCCTATCATCCTCAGCTAATCATTTTGGTAAGAAGACCTTACCTCCTTTTCCTTCCAAGTCTGCTCCCCTGTGCACAGGTGGATTTCCCGGCGGCGGACAACGCCTCTCCATCGCCTGTTCCTCGCTGCTGCACCGGGCTCTCCAGGTGGCTGTCTACCGGACCTCGTCCCTTGCTGTGCCAGTCATCTGTCCTATCCAAGTAAGCTCCTCTCTCGCTCATACATCTCCTGTATTGGTGTGTGCCCGTCACCCGTCTCCTTGTGCTTTTCCCATAGGGTTGTCCGGCTGTACGGTCTCCTGCCTCTGTGCCCGAAGCAGACGCCGCCACCAATACATTTACATCCCGCAGACACACATTCATACACTCCTGTTGTTAATAAACTATTTAAACTACTCTGAGCCTGTGTGTGTGCATCTCCTGAGCCGTGCGTTATGTCAGTTTTACTGTTGTGATTGTTGTTTTGATTCTTGATTGCTTGATTACACTTTTATACATTAAGATACTAACATTCATAGATTTAAGATGCTAACACACATAGATCCTTATCAAGCACACACACACACACACACACACACACACACACACACACACATATATATATATATATATATATATATATATACCTACATACACTATCGTTCAAAAGTTTGGGGTCACTTAGAAATCTTCTTATTTTTGAAAGAAAAGCACTTTTTTTCAATGAAGATAACCTTAAACTAATCAGAAATACACTCTATACATTGCTAATGTGGTAAATGACTATTCTAGCTGCAAATGTCTGGTTTTTGGTACAATATCTACATAGGTGTATAGAGACCCATTTCCAGCAACTATCACTCCAGTGTTCTAATGGTACATTGTGTTTGCTCATTGCATCAGAAGGCTAATGGATGATTAGAAAACCCTTGTGCAATCATGTTAGGTCTGCAATGCTGTAATTGCTGCAAATGGAGAATTCTTTGATGAAAGCAAAGTTGTTGTTTTTTTTATTTAAGTTTTTGTAAAGGGTATACAGGTCGTTACAGCAATGCATTGTTTACATTTTCATCACATGTTCCCTTATTTTCTGATATCTGACAACATTGGAAGATTAATTCTTACAACACCCCTTTTTTTTTTTTTAAAGTGAAAGAAAAAGTGAAATTAAGGAGAAAAAAAAACAAAAAACAAAAAAACAAAACAAACCAGCAAAAAACAAACAAAAAGAAAAAGTAAGTAAATAAAAGTAAAAGAGCATCTGAGTAGCGTTGGAACAAAGAGCGGAACCATTATTGAAATGGTATTTGTCAAAGATTAGATCTAATGGAAGACACATATGCGATCCAGGGTTGCCAAAAGTTCATGAACCCATCCATGTCCTGTCTCAGTGCGAATGTCAACTTTTCCATCGAGTAAATGTCTTGGATCACGTTAATCCAATCTTCAGGTGTAGGACAGTCCTTCAACATCCATTTTTTAGTTAGAGCTTTTTTGCTTGCCAATATTAAAACAGTGAATAAGTATTTTTCTCCTCGTCTTTCCAGTGAGTCCGGTAGTAAACCCAAATACAAAGTTACAAAAGAAAAGGGAACTGTTATTTTGAATATTTTCCCCAATATTGTCTGTACATTGGTCCAATATTGGTGGATAACTGGGCATGACCAAAACACATGAAAATGATTTGCAGTCTTTTCACCACACAAGCGCCAACAGTTCAATCCCTTATGGGTAAATTTGTTTTGTGCAGGTGTTCTGAAAAATCTTACCAAGTTTTTCCATCCAAATTCTCTCCACTGCAGGGATGAGGTACTTTTCCATTGCTGTTTATTTAGCTTTTCCCATATTTCCAGTTGTAAAGTGAAATTCCCCTCTTTTTCCCATCTCTCTTTTATATAAGATGTGTTGTCTCCTTTTAAGTCTTGAAGACCTTGGTATATTTTAGAAATGTATCTGATCCCTGGGATCCCTTTATATGCCATTAAGAAGACCTTCAGAACACCTGACTGGGCCCTTTCCAAAACCTCCTTTTTAAGTATATTGTTTATGTGGTGTCTAAGCTGGAAGAACCTGTAAAGGTCTTGATTTATTAGGCCTTGTTTTTTCAAATCTTCAAAACTTCTTAAGATTTGCCCTTTAAAAAAATCGTAATATTTTATCAGCCCTTTCTCCTTCCACTTTTTAAATCTGGTGTCTGTTTTATTAGGAGTAAAGTCCTGATCATAGGCAATCCATTGCAGAAGTCGATAGGGCTCTTTAGTTTGATTCTCTCTGACTATCTTAAACCAAATTTTTAGCGGGGTCTCTATCCACGGGTTAGTGTTATTCAAAAGCTTAGGTAAGGCATTGTTCCCTATTATCGCCTGTAGGGGGATGTCACTTGTTATTTGGCATTCGATCTCCTTCCATTGTGCAGTGTAGACTGGGTTACATATCTCTACTAAAGTTTTAATTTGTGCGGCTTTAAAGTAGTCTCTGATATTTGGCAGCGCGAGCCCACCTTTGTCTTTGTTTAGCTGTAGGGTTCTGTATCTGATTCTAGGTCTCTTGCCCTGCCATATGAATCTTGAGATCCTTCTGTCCAGCTCCTGCCATGTTTTTTTGGGAGGTTCTACCGGTATTGTTTGGAAAAGGTATAGAAGACGTGGAAGTATATTCATTTTGACTGCTTCAATTCTTTGTGCAGTACCCAAGAATGGTATCATATTCCATCTTGCTAGGTCAGATTTTATTTTTGTCACCAGTGGATCATAGTTTAGTGATATAATTTTGTTGAGTTGTTTCGGGATATTGACCCCCAGATATTTCATAGATTCCGACTCCCAGTTAGTTTTGAGTTTGCTTAGTGAATAATGATTTGGGTCATAGTTGAATGTTAAAACTTGGGTTTTATGCATGTTTAATTTGTACCCCGATAAATCTCCATACTCTGAAAAAACTGAGGTTAGTTCTGGTAAAGAAGTGTCCGGCTGCCCTAGGTATATTAAAATGTCATCAGCAAAGAGTGCTATTTTATGTTCCTTCTGACCAAGTGTAATACCTTGAATTTTTTGATTTTGTCTTATCCATTGGCTCAGAGGTTCTATGAAGATTGCAAAGAGCAGTGGAGACAGGGGGCAGCCCTGACGACATCCTCTTTCCAGTTCAAAAGATGATAAATTACCATTAATCCTTATTTTAGCTGTTGGTTTTTTATATAATGCCTGTATAGTTCTAATGAAGTTGTTATGAAAATTGATACTGGATAAGATTCTATATAGAAAAGACCAGTCAACCGAATCGAATGCTTTTTCAGCATCTAATCCCAATATGACTGCATTTAAGTTATATTTTTTTATATGATGAATTATGTGTAAAGTGCGTCGAATGTTGTCTTGTGTCTGTCTTTGTCTTATAAAACCTGTTTGGTCTAAATGAATTAGGTCTGTCAGTATATTTTCTAACCTTTTGGCAAGGATAATGGTAAAAAGCTTATAGTCCTGATTTAGTACACTGGTCTGTAGTTGGAGCACTCTAGTTTATCCTTTTCAGGTTTAGGTATAACTGCAATGACCCCTTCTCTCCAGGAGGGGGGATTTCCCCTGTGTGGAGGACATAATTAAATGTTTTCAGGAGGAGAGGAGATAGTTGCTGTTTAAAGGTTTTGTACCACTCTGCTGTATAGCCATCAGCTCCTGGGGATTTGTTAGCTTTAAGTTTCATAATTGCTTTTTCCAATTCTTTAGGATGTATTTCTGACAGTAGTGTTTTATTTTGTGACTCCGTAAGTTGGGGAAGGTTTAATGTGTTTAGGAATGCCTCGGATGCGTTTTTATGTTTTTTGTGGGAGTATAAGTTCTTATAGTAATTCTCGAAGCTTTTAAGAATATCCTGAATTTTATTTCCTTTGATACTGGGTCTCTGATTTTGTAGATTGCTCTGTTTGATGTTTCCTCAATTTATAGGCTAGCAATTTTGCCGATTTACTGCCTGCTTCATAGTATTTTTGTTTCAAAAATGTAAGTTTCTTCTGGATTTCTATTGTGTAGATCTCATTTATTTGGTTTTTAATTTCCTTAATCTTGAGTGAGTCAGTAGAATGAGTGTTGCCTTTGTGTTCTTTTTCTAGGTTCCTAAGTTCTGACTCTAATGTGGATAGTTTTTCTTGTCTTAGTTTCTTTTGGGTTGCCAGTTTTGCAATAATCTTTCCTCTTATTACAGCTTTGCATGCATCCCACAGTATTAAAGGGGATACTTCTCCATTATCGTTATCTTCCAAATATCTGAGAATATCTGATTCCAATTCATCTTTCAATGGTCCTTTCAGGACATTTGAATTTAACCTCCAAGAAAATGTATTATTTGTGTATTTTTGGATATTTAAGTCCATGTAGATCGGACTGTGGTCAGAGAGATCCATCAGTCCTATTTTACATGTTTTTACTCTTCCAATGTCTCTATTAAACATAAAAAAAATAGTCAATCCTTGAGTAAGATGAATGTGGAGTTGAGTAAAATGTATAGTCTTTTACACTGGGGTTGAGTTCCCTCCACACGTCACAGATTCCCATTTCTTTTAGTAGCATCCGAGTCTTCCTGTTTTGGGTGTTATTTTGATGTGGAGAATTACCAGAAGCATCCCAGTATGGATTCAGTCTAAGATTGAAGTCCCCACCACATATTGTCACGACGGCCCTCACGGACCGTCACAAGACGCCTCAGTCACCAGAGAGTTTGCAGTGGTAATTTATTGAGGATAAGGCAGAACACTCACAGAACACATACAGTGGCTGGGTGACGTCTGAGCCGGGGAACACCCGATGCGCCAGACGACAACAGTGAGAGTAAAGTCTCAAAGGAACATACCTGAGAATAACAGGAGCACAATCGGAACGTAGATGAACACCACAGAAGAGCATAGCAGGTGATCATAACAGATTATAACAGAGACTGCCGCGTTGGAGGACATTTAGCACCCGCTTAAATCTCTGGCGGCTAATGACCCCAACGCGGCACAGCTGCTGCTAAAGACAGCAGAGCAGCAGCTGACTTTGACAGCAGGGAGCTCCCCCGGGCGCCTTCACAATAAGAGCCCGAGGAGCTGGAAGGAATCCTCAGCTGCCAAAGCCAGGGAACAAAAAGATATGAGACCCGAGTGTGGCCAGAACCGACACTCGGGTTATGACAGTACCTCCCCCTCAAGGCCGAGCTCTGAGCGGCCTGAGTAACACCCAAGCCCCCCCCCCCCCCCCAGGGTGGGTGGATGGGGCGTCGGCAGGAGGGAGAGAGACAACCAACAAGGCTATAGAGGCAGAGAAAAAAAAAAAAAAAAAAAAAAAAAAAACATAATCCCTTAAACGTGGGTAACAAGAACAGAACCACAGGCAATATATATATGGGCAAACAACGAATTGACATAAGGTGGAGGGAAAGGACCACCAAACATTGGAACAAGAAAGGAGTGAGCCACAAAAATCACAGATCAAACCCCCACCACCACCACCCCAACAGTCTCACAGACAAACAGGAACCCTGGGAAGAGTGTAGTTCTGACCCAGAGGGGCGGAGGCAGAAAGTTCGGGGGGCCGACCGGCAACAGGAGGCCACAAAACAGGCAGGGGGAGAAAGAACAGTTTGGGCGGCCTACCCCGGTCCCATGCTCGGAAGCAGAGAATCTCAGGCGGCCGGACCAGGTCGCCACACAGGGAGTCCAAAATGTCGGGAGGCCGACCCAGAGAGCCAAATTGGAGAGGCAGTCTTTCGGGCGGCCGACCCGCATCGCTAGCCCACCAGAACCGTTGGGTCAAAGTAGCCGGCGGTCCCGCTGAAAAGGGGAGAGATGAGGGAGAACCGGGCGAAGCAATCTGAACCCCAACGGCCCCAGGTGAACATGGGCAGCGCGCCTCAGGGAGACGAGGAGGATGACAATGGAGATGAGGGTGAAGAGGGGAATGAGTCTGTCCAGCATCCGGTGGCCGGGGACCTGCAGCTCCCTCACCGAATCCAGGACCTGCTGGTGCTGCACCCACGTCGGACCCCGATTGGGCCTCCGGAGCCGAACCCATGGTGGACCCCGACTGGGTCTCCGGAACCAAACCCGCGACGGACCCCGACTGGGTCGGCGTGGCACCAAACTCGACCTCCAACCCCGAAACCTCTGGCGCAGCAGGCAAAAGCAGCCCCTCGCCGGCGACCCTGGGAGAAGACTCGAAAGAGAGAGAAAACCCGGGATCAGGATCACCGGCAGCGCCAGAACCCGGTGAGATAAGCTCGGACGCAGCGGGCGGCTGCACCCGGCTCATCTCCCCTTGAGACAGGCAAAAATGCTCTAAGAGGTGAAAAAGAAAGACAAAGTAGAGCACTTGCCTGAGCTCGGGTTCTGATGCCGTCCAGGACTGCGAAGATCCGGGCTCAGATGTCAGGAGGTCATCCTCAGGCTCCCACTCAGCCGCGTCGGGCTCCGCAGCTGGCGTGATGGTGTGCGCAGCCAGAGAGCCCTCCGGCACTGATGTCCACGCCGATGGCCCGCACGGCGTGGTGGCAGGAGAACCTCGACCCGCTGGACCGGACTGCTCCTCCGTGGAACCCCAGGGACGCTTTCTCATCGGCGAAGGCTCCACGCTGCAGTCCGCTCTCCTCCTCCGCCCATGGCGTGGCTGCGGAACCGGAACCAGGCTCTCCAGAACCGCAGGCCCCCTCCTCATCCAGCGACGTTGGGCTGGCGTCGAGGACCACTCAGCGGAGGGAGACACAGAGGAAGCAGGGTTAATATTTTCATCCACAGCGGGTGGAGGGAGCTCGGGGGGCTGCATACCCCAAACTCCACCCCTAGGAGTCAGACAAGGCAAGACAATGTCAAAAGAAGAGAAATTATCATGCACTCGCCTTTCCCCTAAGGGTAAGATGGTCTCCGCTGTGGGGGACGTCATTCCTTCCTTTCCCCGCTGGATGGCAACAGAGGGCCCTCTGGGAAGACGAGATGAGGCCACCCGAGGCGGATCCGGGATGAAGTTCGCCGAAACGGAGCTCTCGTGACACACAGCAGCCAGGATAGGCGACGAGGAGGAGGGGGCGACAGCCGGGGTCAGTCGGGCGTGGAGCGCTGGCGGGACAGCGGGCGAAGGCCCGGGAGAAGACGAGGCTGCGGGGATTCCCCTCTGACGAGGCGCAGGAATGACAGCTGTGTGGGGGGTTGAGCCCTTGCGGCGACCCGGAACAGCATCCAGACAGGGCTCTAGCCGAGGTTGGAAGCCGGAGTGACGACGGTTCCTTGTAGGGGGTGAGGCGAAGGTGAGGTCCGGAAATCGCCGTTCCTGAGCAGAAACGGCGGCAAGCAAGTCAGCAAACTCAGGGAACTCACGCAGCGCTGGATTCCTCTCCACGAGTCTAACCGCCGCCACCACATGCTTCATACACGCTGGAGGATTTTTAGCGGAGCAAGCAGCAGCCACCCGGTCCCAGATCTCGTCTGCTGTCATCTGCAGCTTCTCTGGGGGAATCCCGAGTGACGACATGCCCGATGGGAAAAACCCTCCGGGTGGTGCGAACTCCCGGGCCGGAACGGAGGCAGGAGCGGGACCCCGAAGCGAGGGGCGACGTCTCCTCCGCTTCGGCTCCCTGCCAGGATTTCCCTCCAGCCCTCGGAGTCTCTCACGCTGGGTGGCGATGTCAACTCTCCTCACGCTTACCTCTGGATGATCGGTGAAGCGGGGAAGAGAATCCAGAATCTCCTCGGCTAGGTCCAGGTGTCTACGAACGTCGCTGGGAGCGTCCAACAGCGTAGCGGTGAAGATGGTGTAGTCAACCTCCTTCAGGAGCTCCGCTTGCTGCCTGCCAAGGCGCCGACAATGGCCCCTGGATGACGGCATACTCCCCGCTGCAGACACTCGGACAGGTAGGAATTAACAGTCCACTACTGCAAACTACACGGTGAATGGCGTCTCGAAACAACGCCTCCTCTCCGGGCGTTAGGCGGCAGTCTACTGTCACGACGGCCCTCACGGACCGTCACAAGACACCTCAGTCACCAGAGAGTTTGCAGTGGTAATTTATTGAGGATAAGGCAGAACACTCACAGAACACATACAGTGGCTGGGTGACGTCTGAGCCGGGGAACACCCGATGTGCCAGACAACAGTGAGAGTAAAGTCTCAAAGGAACATACCTGAGAATAACAGGAGCACAATCGGAACGTAGATGAACACCACAGAAGAGCATAGCAGGTGATCATAACAGATTATAACAGAGACTGCCGCGTTGGAGGACATTTAGCACCCGCTTAAATCTCTGGCGGCTAATGACCCCAACGCGGCACAGCTGCTGCTAAAGACAGCAGAGCAGCAGCTGACTTTGACAGCAGGGAGCTCCCCCGGGCGCCTTCACAATAAGAGCCCGAGGAGCTGGAAGGAATCCTCAGCTGCCAAAGCCAGGGAACAAAAAGATATGAGACCCGAGTGTGGCCAGAACCGACACTCGGGTTATGACACATATCACTAAACCTTGAGCTTTAGTTATCATTAGGTCAAATACATTTTTATAAAATTTCCAGTTAGCCCCTGGGGGAGCATACACATTCAGCAGGGTGATATCTTCTCCCTCTAGCCGCCCAGTTACCAAACTGTATCTCCCTTCTTTATCTTTGTGTTCTGATTTTTTTTCAAATGTAATTTTGGTTGATATCAATGTCGCTACTCCCCTCCTTCTCCCTGACTTATATGAAGATGAAGAGATCATTTTAAACCCTTGTCTACTGAGTTTATTGTGTTCCACGTCTGTTAGGTGGGTTTCTTGTAAAAATATTATTCCTGCTTTGTCTTTTTTCATTTTGCCTAGAATCTTGGATCTTTTAACTGGATTCAGGATTCCTTTTACATTATATGAAATTATTTTGGTTACACCCTGTTTCTCCATTGTGTTGTTTTGTTTATTATAACTGTGTGGTGGCCCTCATTTGTGCTACTCAGAAACTGAAAGAACATTAAAAACAAGAAAAACATTAAGAACATAGTGTATAAAACTTTAAAACAAAAAGCTGTCAGAAGAACTTCCTGAGCTGAGGTCTTTTTAAAGACCCTGGAAGAGCCTTGATGGAGTGAAGGCCCTGAGGGAAATTCCTCAAACTCTGTTACGTGTTGAGGGCCCTCTCTTACCCCTGTAAGCTGCCCCATGCTTTTAACGTGAGTTTCAGAACCCAATCCAAACTTGTAATGATTTTTTTTTTCCTTTTATGCCTAAACCCTGTGAAATTGTGTGCACCCTCCCACCCCCATCACATCAAACATTCACGCAAAAACAGTATTTGTTAGTATGAGGAGAACATGTGGATTATTGTCACATTTCTATTTTAACAAGTTTTTTTTTTTTTTTTTTTTTTTTTTTTTATTACAAAGACTGATTTGTTTCAAATATTATGACTGTTCCATGAAATGTTTTACCACATGCTGAATACGCATCTCCTTTAATGTTTGTTACCTTGTATGAGGGGGGTTGGATGTGCGGATTGATTCAAGAGAAAAAAAAAAAAAGGGCGCTATTCCAACCTGAAAACGGATAGTTTATCCGCGATGCTCTGGCGCTGGGTTTCCCGCTGCTGGTCCGTGGATTTTGAAGGTCTTTGTGTTGTCCATGTTTGCGCTTTGATCTTCTCACTCGGGTCTGCTGCGGGTTTAAATACCGTTACCGGGAGCCCTCTTTTCGCCATGTCAGCTGTTGCTTCTTCCGCCGAATTATAGAGACACGTTTCTTCGCCGTAGAAGACCCTTAACTTCGCAGGAAATGGAGTCTGAAAGCGCAATTTCTTCTCTCTTAACACCTTTTTCGCGTCATTGTATTCCCTGCGCTTTTTAAGGACCTCCGGGGCGTAATCGTGTTCCACGTAGACTTTTCTCTCCTGGTGCATAAATCCTTTTTTCTGCCAGGCCAGTCTTACAACCTCTTGTTTTATTTTGAAATTGGAAAATCTTACCAACACCGAACGTGGGGGCGCTTCCGCCGCCGGCCTAGCGGCTAATGAACGATGTGCCTTTTCTATCTTCAAGTCGGTGGTTTGTGGAATATCCAATTTCTCTCTTAGTAAGGATTCCACGCATTCTGCCATTGAGTTAAAACCGTTTTCGGCTCCTTCTATCAGACCATGAATTCTTATATTGTCTCTTCTCTCTCTTCCTTCTTGGTTGGCTAGCTTAGCCTCTAGAGATGCTTGTCTTTTGCGTAGGTCCAGCACAGAATCTTCGAGCACTTTTATTCGTTCCTCTGTTTCCAAGATTCGGTTCTCGGCCTGGTCCACTCTGCTGTTTGTCCTTTTCAATTCTTCTCTGAATTCCCGAAATTCGGCCGTAACTTCTCGGCGAAATCGTCGTAGCTCCTCAAATAGTGATTTCAGGCTAACCTTTTTGTTAGCTATCACCAGTTCCTCGTCTTCTGAACGGAGATCTTCCAGTTCAGATTCTCCGGCCGATACGTGTCCTGGCCTGGAGAATTTCAGTTTCTTCTGTTTTCCTTTAGACATGATGATTTTGTCTTTTGATTTTCACTCCTCCAAAAATCCGTTAAGTTTGATTTTCAAGGTGTTATCCTGGATTGGGTCTGAGAGCTTCAGTGTTAAGCTGCAGTCGCCATGGCGTCCAGACCGGAAGTCGATGAAAGCAAAGTTTGAAGGAAAAAATTATTATTTCAAATACAAATCATCATTTCTAACCTTGTCAATGTCTTGACTATATTTTCTATTCATTTTACAACTCATGGTGGCAAATAAAAGTGTGACTTTTCATGGAAAACACAAAATTGTCTGAGGTGACCCCAAACTTTTGAACGGTAGTGTATATACTGTATATTGTGGAGAAGGGAATAACCAGACCGAGCTTTCCGAGCAGATGAACTTTATTCTCTCTCTCACATCTTCCAGAATCAGAAACATTAACCTCATGTAGTAGGGACTCTCTTTAATATCCCAACACTCACACGTCCCTGCTACCTGAGGTCCTGCATTCACAATTCACTCCCCCATGACAATTCCCCTTGTCCTCCAGCCCTTTGATCTCCATGCTCTTCCGTCAGAGGAAAACTACTGCATCTCCATGCCTTTCAGTCTGAGAGGAAAATTACAGCATGGGTCCCCCACACTGCCCACCCCCCAGAGTCTCAGACTGAGTGTTAACCCTCACGTCCTCTCGGCTTCAGCCTCCGCCCATAGCTGCTGTAACGGGGGGTTTTCGGCTCCGCGGTGCTGCTGTGTCGGTGGATGGTTCCTGGGGGTGTGTCCGTCTGTGGGGAGACAATGGGGGGGGGACATTCAGCATGCTCGTGTGACTGCTCTGATGAATCGTTTACCTGGGAAGTTCTCGGGGGGGGGGGGTCTTCCGCGCTGAGGAGCTCGGGCCAACACCACTTGCTCGTCTGCCACCACAAAGGTGGGCTTAAGCCTGTCTATACAGATTCTCTCCCGGCGACCCCCCAAGTCTAACACAAAATGTTTGTCCCCGGGTTGTTGTTTGTCCCACGTGAACGTGGTCGAACCTCTTAGCCGGGATATGGAATGGCTCCAAGGGGTCCTTTGTGTGCCTGTGCACTTTGGCTCGTTGGCACGCTACACAGGCTGCAGCCCACTCTTTCACCTGTTTGCGCAGGCTCGACCAGACAAACTTTGCTGCCACCATTTTGACTGACGTGCATACTCCTGGGTGCGCTAGGGAGTGAACCGACTCAAAAACGCGATGTCACCATGTGGGACCACCAGGCGTGGGCGGCCCTTAGAGACATCACAGATTGGGGGGGGACCCCGTCTTGCATAACTCTGCTCTCCAGCCTTAACCCTGTTGGTCCAGACTGGAGTGCTCAAATGTCCGCATTGTCGATCTGCTCTGCGGCCATGGCCATGTAATCTATCCCTACATAGACTGGGGCCACCAACGCACGCGAGAGACAGTCAGCCACCACGTTGAGTTTACCGGCCACATGACGAATGTCGGTTGTAAACTCCGAGATCGCGGCCAGCTGTCTCTGCTGCCAGGCCGACCATGGTTCCGAAATCTTGGTCATCGCGTACGTACGTTAGTGGCTTGTGGTCCACGAACGCAGTGAAGGTGCAACCTTCCAGCCAGAATTGGAAGTGGCGTAAGGCCACATGGAGAGCCAGCAACTCCCTGTCGAACGCGTTGTATTTACACTCATTTTTGTGCAAAGACCTGCTAAAAAAAGGCTAGTGGCTGCCAAGAACCTGCGACGCACTGCTCCACGACAGCCCCTATGGCCACGTCTGATGCGTCTGTAGAGAGCGCAATCTGAGCCGCCGGGTCTGGGTGCGCCAGTAGTGCAGTGTTCGCCAGATCTGTTTTAACATCGGAAAATGCTTGCTGTCGCTCAGGAGTCCAGTCAACTCTGTCCGCCTGCTTCTGTTTCTTAAGCGCTGTGTACAACGGCTGCATGAGCTGGGCTGCGAGGGGGAGGAAACGATTGTAGAAGTTAACCATCCCCAAAAACTCCTGCAGCACCCTGACCGTCTGAGGCCGGGGAAAATTTGCCACTGCGAGCACCTTGTCTGGCAAGGGTGTCGCTCCCTCTGGTGAGATGCGGTGTCCCAGAAAATCAATTCCCGTCACCCCGAACTGGCATTTCGCCGGGTTGATTTTTAACCCGTGCTCCTCCAACCTCCAGAAAACTGTCCTGTGATGGGCTACGTGTTCGTCTTCGGACAGGCTGGCCACCAGGATATCATCCAGGTAAATGAACACAAATGGCAGATCACGCAACACGGCATCCATCATGCGTCGGAATGTCTGTGCCGCACTTTTTAACCCAAAAGGCATGCGTAAAAACTCAAACAGACCAAACGGGGTTATTACTGCCATTTTAGGTATGTCCTCCGCACGCACCGGGACCTGGTGGTAAGCGCAGACCAGGTCTATCTTGGAAAAAATGCATGCCCTGGTGAGGTGAACGGAAAAATCCTGAATATGGGGAATGGGGTAGCGGTCGTGCGCTGTGGCGTTGTTTATGTGATGGTCTGAGCGCCGATCTCGTCCGCGCTCGGGTCATGCAGTATTTTCCTCCCATTCTGTATTGTTCCTTATGGTCTTTCAGAGCTCTTATTCTGACAGCGTCTCTGTGGGGCCTCCGGCTGTCAGAGCTGAGCTCAGCAGTGACAGTTGGAATTAATTCAGCTGATGATGCCCTCATCAGCTGATCAATCCTCTTGCCTTATTTAAGGGAGCAGCTTCGGTCACTCAGGGCTGCGACCTCGTACGAGTAACGCTGGTCTTCCCAACATTAGGCTGGTGTCCCCATTTCCCGGCTCCAGTCATCCTCTCAATCCTTGCTACTCTCAGTAAGTTATTCCTTAGTCTGTATATATCGTCAGTATGTCTTAGCCACAGTCCTTTTCTGTGTTTTGCCCCACGTGGATTATTATTTTGTTATCCCTTGTCACCCATGTCTTGTGTTTAATAAATATGCAAACTCACCGGTTTCCTATAGTGCTTCATTAGTGGTCCGCCAGGACCGCACCATGACAGTAGGTCGCAGCCAAAACGAGACCCCGCTGACCGTGAGTTTGCTTAATTTGGGCTTGTAGTTTTCCCCTTTCCACGTACCAGTGTGGTGGGAGATAGCGTCACCACGCAAGGGCTGCGCCATGAGCCTGGGCTACGAGCTGGTGATGGCCCTTATCGAGATCGAAGGGATCATTTCCAGCGCTCGCCATCACACCATCCCCAGCGCCTCACGCTGGTACCTGGACCTCGCTGAGGCGACTATTAACCGACATCTTTGCTACGCTGACCACCCTGAAATCACGGCGAGGATGGCAGAGATCTCTGCATTCTGGGAGAAACTCCGTGGGCTGAAGGGAAACTCCAGCAGGAAGCCGAAGAGGAGACATCCTCGCTCCTCGTCTCAGGATCCCATTCCTGTCCCCCATCCAGTCCAGGAGTTCGCACTACCCAGGGGTCATCCCCAGCGGAGAAAGACGTCAGCCAGGATTCCCTCGGCAAATCCTCAGCGAAACCCCGTCCCGACCCAGTTCCGGGTAGCCGCACGAACTCTGTCTCCCAGCCAGCTGTAGCCTCTGCATCTCATTGGAGGGTTAAGACTGCCGTCGCCGCCTCCGGGTTGTATGTGCCTCATCCCCGGCCCACCTCGGCTGTTCCTCTCTCCTCCTCGATGCTCTCTCCAGTGGCTGAGAACCCCATGAGTCCTGCTCCGGCTGTACCTGTCATCGATCCAGTGCGAGTGGCTCCTCCTCGTCCTCCTGGGGGGCCCTCCATCACCATCCAAAGGGGAAGGGAGAAAACGAAGCCCACCACAGCAGCTTCCATCGGCCCTCAGCCGATCAGGCAAGTGCCTTTTCATTCTTTTCCTCCACTGGGTGAATTGCCTTGTTTGATCCCTAGGGGTGGAGTTCGGGGTTCTCAGTCCCCTGAGCCCTGTCAACCTGCTGTAATCATTAATCGTGAACCTTCTACCTGTGTGTCTCCTTCCCCTGAGCGTTCCCCGGTGCCAGGACTACACCGCTGGACGAGGAAGTAGCCTGCGGCCCTGGAGTGCCTGGTTCCAGCCCCGCAGCCACGTCATGGGCAGAGGAGGAGGGCGGACCACCAACTGGAGCCGGCGCCGACGACTAAGCATCCCCAGGTCTCCATGGAGGAGCGGTTCGACCCAGCAGGTCAAGGATCCCGTGCCACCACACCATGCAGGTTTTTGGGGTGGACATCAGTGTCAGGGAATCCCCAGACTGAGGACACCATCATGCCGGCTGCGGAGCCCGCCGCAGTCGAGTGGGAACCAGAGGTGGACCTTCAGCGCATTGAACCTGGATCGTCGAAGTCCTGGGCTGCGGTAGAGCCCGAGATAAGGCAAGTGCTCTATTTGGTCTTCCTTTCTTCTATTCTGGAGCATTTTTGCCTGTCTCTTGGGGAGACGAGCCAGGCGCAGCCGTCCGCTGCATCCGAGCTTGCCTCGCTGGGCTCTGCAGCTGCTGGTGATTCTGATCCCGGTTCTCTGTTCTCCTCTGAGCCTTCTCCCAGGGTCACCAGTGACGAGCCTGCTCCGGTCATTGCCTTGGAGGTTCTGGGTATGGGTCCGAAGGTCATCCCTGGTGCTGTGCCGGCCCAGTCGGGGTCCGTCGTGGGTGCAATTTTGACCCAATCGGGGTCCGACGTGGGTGCAACGCGGACCCAATCGGGGTCCGTCATGGACGCTGTTCTGGCCCAGTCGGGGTCCGTCGTGGGTGCAGCACGGTCCCGCTTGGGATCCAATGAGAGCGCAGCACCAGTCCATGTGGAGTTCGGAGAAGGAGCCGCAGATCCTCTGCCGATCGACGCCGGACTGGCCCCTCATCGTTTCCCCGATCCCTTTTTCCCTCCACCTGGTGCCGCTGGGATTTCCCTTATCCAACGCGGCTCTCCCTCGCTATCCCTCTCAATAGGGAGGCTGCCTCCAAGTTCTCCCCTGCGGTCCTGGTGGCTGGATGACGCGGGTCGGCCGCCTGGGAAACTGCTTCGCCCGTTTGGCATGCTGGGTCGGCCACCCGACAAACTGGACTTTTTGTTTGGCGACCTGGTCTGGCCACCAGAGGTACTGGTTCTCTGGACCTGGGACTAGGGTAGACTGCCCGAACTCTTTCTTTTCCCCCTGCCAGCGATCTGGACACTGGATGCAGGTAGACTGCCTGAACTATTGTTTTCTTTATTCCATTGTGCTCTGCCTGCCGCCATCCCTGTGGGGTTTTTTTTTCCTCCTCTTCCCTCTCCCTTGAAATATTTGGGATGCGCTTGTGTTTTGTATATGAACTACGTATACTGAACTGTGTATTTCGCCTCCTTGTTGCGTGTGTTTTTTTTCTTTCATTTTCCCCCTCTGTAGTCTGTATATGCACTTTTGTCGCCCCTGCCAGTTTGTTTGGATTTGTGGAACTGTCTGTATTTTGCCAATATTTAGCATGATTTTTTGCATTCCCTTCCTCTGGTTGAGACGCCTGTATATTATGGTCGTTTAGCTTTGTATCTGTTATTTGTTTTCATTGTCCTGCCTGTTTCTTCCACCGGTGCTTTATGGAGTATATTTGTGGTTTTGTTTTTCTGTTTTTTGGTTTTTTTTTCCATGCTCTGTTGTTGTACCAGGTTCTGATTCGTTTCTGTATTACCCCTTGTCATTTTTTGTCCTGGTTCCTTTCTTGATGGTTTTTTTTTCTGGTTCTCATCCTCCTGGCCATTTTTCCCCCCTCCTCCCACCCTGGGTGGGCCGTCTTAGCCTTTTGGGTGGGGGGGAGGCTTGGATGCTACGTTTACACCCAGAGTGCGTCGTTTGGGGGGGAGTACTGTCATGGTCTGAGCGCCAATCTCGTCCACGCTCGGGTCATGCAGTATTTTCCTCCCATTCTGTATTATTCCTTATGGTCTCTCAGAGCTCTTATTCTGACAGTGTCTCTGTGGGGCTTTCGGCTGTCAGAGCTGAGCTCAGCAGTGACAGTTGGAATTAATTCAGCTGATGACGCCCTCATCAGCTGATCAATCCTCTTGCCCTATTTAAGGGAGCAGCTTCGGTCACTGGGGGCTGCGACCTCGTACAAGTAACGCTGGTCTTCCCAACATTAGGCTGGTGTTCCCATTTCCCGGCTCCAGTCATCCTCCCGATCCTTGCTGCTCTCAGTAAGTTATTCCTTAGTCTGTGTACATCGTCAGTGTGTCTTAGCCATAGTCCTTTTCTGTGTTTTTCCCCATGTGGCTTATTATTTTGTTATCCCTTGTCACCCATGTCTTGTGTTTAATAAATATGCAAACTCACCGCTTTCCATATAGTGTTTCATTAGTGGTCCACCAGGACCGCACCATGACAGCTTAATCTGTGGAAATCTCCGCAAGGTCGCCATGATCCCTCGGCCTTAGGAACCATATGTAGTGGGAATGCCCATGGGCTGTTTGAGCATCTGATGATGCCCAGCCTTTCCAAGTTGGCAAACTCCTCGTGCGCTATGGCCAGTTTAGCTGTGTCCAGGCGCCGAGATCGTGTGAAAACGGGCGGCCCGGTGGTGGTAATAAAGTGCTCCACCCCGGGTTTAGTGATGGCCGCCGAAAACGTTGGGACCATGAGTGCTGGGAACTGGGTGAGCAGTGTGTGGAACTTACCACCTGGAGCTGTGACATTGGCTAGCGTTGTTGGCCCGGTTCCTCGAGCTGTACAGGGGAGAGAATCAAAAGACATTGCATTAATCAGGCGACTGTTAGCAACATCGACTAGTAGTCCGTGTGCACACAAAAAATCAGTGCCTAAGATTGGGAAACTGCATGCCACTATGACAAATGTCCATTGGTACGTACAGCCATGCAAGGATACAATCAGTATCCTCTCACCAAAAGTCTTAATGTCTGAGTCGTTTGCGGCTATCAGCTCGGGGCTGCTAGTTCCCGCTAGCAGGTCGGCATAGGACCGCAGGATGAGGCTCTTTTGGGAGCCGGAGTCCACGAGGAACCGTCTCCCCGAGCGTGAGTCTGTCACGTAGAGCAGCTGCTTGCTTCACCGGCAGTCGCAGCTGCTACCGACTGCCGGTCCTGGCATTTCCCAAACGCTTGAATTGGCACGATGGCACGCATCAGCATGCGTCCTCTCCAAAACGGTGGTGGTAGGAGCAAAGCGTGTCTCTCTGGTGCTTCCTGGCCCCCGCTGCCACTACCATCGCTGGCTCCTTGCCTCCACTGGCCGTCTCGCTGGGTTCCAACGCCACTGCGTTCACTGTGAGGGCTCTGGTGGTGAGGATGATCCGATCTGCCTCCTGGGCTAGCGCACGGTAGTCATGCGCGGCCAGCAGCGGCGAGTTGGCAAGGACCGCTCTGGCCACCGTTGGGAGGTTCCGGAGGAAAAGGTGGGCAAATAAAAAATGCCCGTCATCCGTGCCCATCAACGCCAACATCTTCTCCATCAGTTCGATCGCCGACCCGTCTCCTAACTCGGAGCGCGTCAGGAGCCTCTCTGCTCTCTCGCAGTCTGAGAGCATGTAGCGCCGGGTCAGCGCGGTTTTTAGAGCCCCGTATTTGTTGTGGGCTGGAGGCTGTTGGAGCAGGCTTGCTAACTGCTGAGTCGTGCGAGTGTCCAGCGCTGCAACCACATAATAATATCTGGTGTCATCTGCCGTTATTCCCCGGAGCACGAACTGGGCCTCGGTGTGGAGGAACCAAGACTTCAGGTCGTGCAGCCAAAAGTCTGGTAGTTTGACCGAAACGGCACATGCATTGCTGGGGCTTCCCGCCTCGTGTTCCATTATTCGTCAAAGGTCACCAGTGTGGAGAAGGGAATAACCAGACCGAGCTTTCTGAGCAGATGAACTTTATTCTCTCTCTCACATCTTCCAGAATCAGAAACATTAACCTCATGTAGTAGGCACTCTCTTTTATATCCCAACACTCACACGTCCCTGCTACCTGAGGTCCTGCATTCACAGTTCACTCCCCCATGACAATTCCCCTTGTCCCCCAGCCCTTTGATGTCCATGCTCTTCCGTCAGAGGAAAACTACTGCATCTCCATGCCTTTCAGTCTGAGAGGAAAATTACAGCATGGGTCCCCCACACCATGTATATGTATATATATATATATATATATATATATATACACTACCGTTCAAAAGTTTGGGGTCACCCAGACAATTATTTTGTGTTTTCCATGAAAAGTCACACTTATTTACCACCATGAGTTGTAAAATGAGTAGAAAATATAGTCAAGACATTGACAAGATTAGAAATAATGATTTGTATTTGAAATAATATTTTTTTCCAGATATTCAACCTGCTCAAAGGAAGGTCAGTTTTATAGCTTCTCTAACCAGCTAAACTGTTTTCAGCTGTGCTAACATGATTGCACAAGGGTTTTCTAATCATCCATTAGCCTTCTGAAGCAATGAGCAAACACATTATACCATTAGAACACTGGAGTGATAGTTGCTGGAAATGGGCCTCTATACACCTATGTAGATATTGCACCAAAAACCAGACATTTGCAGCTAGAATAGTCATTTACCACATTAGCAATGTATATTAGATATTAGAGTGTATTTCTGATTAGTTTAAAGTTATCTTCATTGAAAAAAACAGTGCTTTTCTTTCAAAAATAAGGAAATTTCTAAGTGACCCCAAACTTTTGAACGGTAGTGTATATATATATATATATATATATGTGTGTGTGTGTGTGTGTGTGTGTGTGTGTGTGTGTGTGTGTGTGTACAGACGTGGAAAAAATTGTTGGTACCCCTCTGTTAATGAAAGAAAAACCCACAATGGTCACAGAAATAACCTGAATCTGACAAAAGTGGTAATAAATAAAAAATTCTATGAAAATTAACCAATGAAAATCAGACAATGCTTTTGAACTGTGGTTCAATAGAATTATTTTAGAAAACAAACTCATGAAACAGGCCCGGACAAAAATGATGGTACCCCTAGAAAAGATTGAAAATAATGTGACCATAGGGACATGTTCAACCAAGATGTGTCCTCTAATTAACATCACAGGTGTCTACAAACTTGTAATCAGTCAGTCGGCCTATTTAAAGGGTGACAAGTAGTCACTGTGCTGTCTGGTGACATGGTGTGTACCACACTAAACATGGACCAGAGGAAGCAAAGGAGAGAGTTGTCTCAAGAGGTTAGAAAGAAAATTATAGACAAGCATGTTAAAGGTAAAGGCTATAAGACCATCTCCAAGCAGCTTGATGTTCCTGTGACTACAGTTGCACATATTATTTAGAAATTTAAGATCCACGGGACTGTAGCCAACCTCCCTGACCGTGGCCACAGGAGGAGACGGATAATACGAATGGTAACAAAAGAGCCCAGAACAACCTCTAAATACATTCAAGGTGAACCCCAAGGTCAAGGTACATCAGTGTCAGATCGCACCATCCGTCGTTGTTTGAGCCAAAGTGGACTTCATGGGAGACGACCAAGGAGGACACCACTGTTGAAAACAAATCATAAAAAAGCCAGACTGGAATTTGTCAAACTGCATGTTGACAAGCCACACAGCTTCTGGGAGAATGTCCTATGGACAGATGAGACAAAACTGGAACTTTCTGGCAAGGCACATCAGCTCTATGTTCACAGACGCAAAAATGAAGTATACCAAGAAAAGAACACTGTCCCTAGTGTAAAACATGGAGGAGGTTCTGTTATGTTCTGGGGCTGCTTTGCTGCATCTGGCACAGGGTGTCTTGAATCTGTGCAGGGTACAATGAAATCTCAAGACTATCAAGGTATTGTAGAGAGAAACGTGCTGCCCAGTGTCAGACAGCTTGGTCTCAGTCGCAGGTCATGGGTCTTGCAACAGGATAATGACCCAAAACACACAGCTAAAAACACCCAAGAATGGCTAAGAGCCAAACATTGGACTATTCTAAAGTGGCCTTCTATGAGCTCTGATCTAAATCCTATTGAACATCTGTGGAAGGAGCTGAAGCATGCCGTCTGGAGAAGGCACCCTTCAAACCTGAAACAACTGGAGCAGTTTGCTCATGAGGAGTGGGCAAAAATACCTGCTGAGAGGTGCAGAAGTCTCATTGACAGTTACAGAAATCATTTGATTGCAGTGATTGCCTCAAAAGGTTGTGCAACAAAATATTACGGGTACCATCATTTTTGTTCAGGCCTGTTTCATGAGTTTGTTTTTTTAAATAATTCTGCTGAACCACAATTCAAAAGCATTGTCTGATTTTCATTGGTTAATTTTCATAGACTTTTTATTTATTAACACTTTTGTCAGATTCAAGTTATTTCTGTGACCAATGTAGGTTTTTCTTTCATTAACAGAGTACCCCTATATATATGTGTGTGTGTGTGTGTGTGTTTGAGTGTATATATATATATATTTGAGTATATATATATATATATATATACTCAAATTCATATTATCTTTTGTCATATAATAATTTTATTGTTCATTATTGTGATTTTGCTAGTGTTTACACTTATCATTATCCATCTGTACACAAAATTAATTCCATTAAACTGCTGCTAATCTGCTAACACGCAAAACAACAAATAGATACTTACATCACACAAATCATTTTAGGGTTGATCAACATTAGTGACTTTACTTTTCCTTTTGATTTTGTTTGACTATTGAGTTCTTTTATTGAACAAAAGGCGTTACCGTTTCATGCTCCCCAGGAAATGAAACATTCCAGCTGCACTTGGGAGGTGCAGTGGGGTCGATGGCTGACTTTCCTCATTAAAAGCAAGTTAGGATCTTTTGTAATAAAATGCTTTTGCATAAAAACACACCAGAACTTAGCAAGCTGCCCATTGAGGCTTTACAGGCCATAATGTTTCATCTCTGATGCTTTTTTAAAGCATCAAGGGGGGAATGAAAGGTTAATTCTATATTATTCTATATTATTTCATCTCTGTATTATTCTTTTATATATCATATCTGATGTATTCTTGGTGCGTCATATGAGCCATCATTTGTCTATGTGTATTTCATGTCCCAGAGTCTTGAGTGCAGAGTGGATGTGCGTGCAGATGCCTGTGAAGGTTAGGTCAGCAAAGATGTAAAAAATGACACAGGATAAGCTCTTTTATATTGACCTGCCCTGTTTAGGATACCAGGAATGTGTTATAGATTAGACACTTAGACTGTCTTCAGGAGATGTCTCCGGATAGCTCAGGGACTTCTCCCCCTTGTTTACCTACAGCTATAAAAACACCAGACTTAGAATTCATGATAAAGAAGAGGTGCATGTGTGACTCTGTGGGACAGTTGAGATGTACCTGTTTTCTCCTCTGGCCAAAGATAAAATAAATGGCTCATAACTTGGAAACCGCCTATTGATTTTTTGATTCAGTCTCATTCAATCCAATTTTAATCCAACAGGAACCATATTTTTGATCAAGATCTGTTTTTCAATTCACATATTAAATTTGTTTCTAAGGCTGCCTTCTATCATTTGCGTAACATTGCCAAGATTAGGAGCATCTTGTCTCTGAATGATGCTGAGAAATTGATCCACGCTTTTGTTGGCTCTAGATTAGATTATTGTAACTCTTTATTATCAGGTTGTCCTAAAATATCTTTAAAAAGTCTTCAGTTGATCCAAAATGCTGCTGCAAGAGTTTTAACAGGTACTAGAAAGAGAGATCATATCTGTCCGGTTTTGGCCTCCCTTCATTCGCTTCCCATAAGGCCCTTTTCCACTAGCCTCACTTGGCCCTACACCGCACCACTCAGCCCGCTTTAGGCGCTTTTCTACTAGCCCCAGCACCGGTTAGCAGGTACTTTTTTCGTACCTGATCCAGGGCAGGGTCTAACCGGGCTGAGTAGGGCTGAGTAAGGGCTGTGATATGACTTTAAGAGACTGGTCGCCGCTGATTGGTCAGGTTGTAACGTCATGAAAGCGACTTTTCCTGCTGAATTTACTCCATGACCGCCATTTGTAATTGTTCAGCAGTGAACACAGTGCGCCCCTTTAATACGGTATATTATATTAATATACTGTATAATATACTTATATAATAATATACTCCTAATATTATATATTAGGAGGTGCGCAATTTTCTTTCTATATTAGGCGACGATCGCATCCAGCGCGAGTTGGACGGATCTACTTGAAATGCAGGTGTCCGAGCAGATGGCTTCCCAAGGGCACATCCGTACTGCCAACCAGTGTCGGGAGAAGCTGAAAAAGCTGAAAAGCGATTACTGAGCAGTGAAGGACCACATTGCTCGAAGTTCAGCGGATCGGAAAGAGTGGAAGTGGTTCGCTGAGAGACATTGGGCTCCACACGGTCACAGTCACTGTCACGGCCCTTGGAAACAGTGGATGGTGAGTGTTTATTTGATATTGCGCATCTGTTCGCCACTTGATCCTTTCTGTGCCAAGCTCACTGTTTTTAAGAAATAGGAAGGTTGTTAGATTGTGGGTAATGGTTGTTACTGAGGCTCGCGTATTGTTTTGCAGCCAACTGCAGATTCACGCTTGCTTTGTGTTAAGTATTAGCACGAACAAAACGTTGAATTACGCTTATTGTATTCCGGTTAAAAACTTGAGAGTGTTGTGTACATGTTGCACTTTGGTGTTAAGTTTTAAATTGCGTGCATTTTCTTTCTAGAATCGCATTTCATATCACAGGGGTCCACCTCAGTGGAGATGACTGACACAGCGGACTCTCCTGGCGCTGCGTCTGCGTGTGCATCTGCCGGAGCGCCAGCTGGATCAGCTCCACATCACCAGCTCCATCTGGATCACGTTCAAGTGCCGGTAAAGCACAATAACCACGATTTTTTTTTTTTTGGTTGAAACAGGTCCAGCAGCGGAAACCAGGGTCGAAAATCCATCCATCAATCCATCTTCTACCGCTTAATCCTTTACAGGTCGCGGGGGGGCTGGAGCCTAACAAGTTATGTATCAAATTGATTAATGCAATTTCCTGTAGCTGCATATTAATTAATTGAAAATGTCTTTTTAAATGTACAAAAAGGTTATTCTTTGGTCTTCACTTATCGGTGTTCCACAACCATTTTTAGGTGTGGTGATTGAAGTGCTGTTGTAACTCCTGTTTTAGACAAACAAAGTGCATGAACTGCCGTTGAAATCCACATGCTTCACTGAAATGCTTCACGTCAGCTGGCTGTATTAACCCATTCAGATTTCTGCGGCCACACTACAAGCAACTAGTTTAAACATTACCCATCCATCCATCCATATTCTTAATCTTAATCCTTTTTAGTTTTGCAGGGGGGCTGCAGCCAAAGACAGCACCCTGCGTGTTGCAAAATCTGCTCTACTGAGGGGCAGCAACATGACAGTTCAGCTTATATACAGCAATGAAGCATAATATAATAGTGACATTCCACCACAGACTTTCACCAGTGTAATTCCATAATATATGTAGTGATCCAGCTTTAACGACCATGACTTTCTGTCTTTCCATCTAGGCAAGACGAAAACAGATAACTCCATCGCTGACCTTACATTAGCGATGGTCAACATGCATGACGAAGACATGCGGCTCTTGGAACGGCAACATGACCAGCGGCAAGAATCAGGAGTACATGCAGCATTTGCGACAGGTGGCCGCAGATGTGTGGGCAGATGCGCGTGAAGCCCTGGAACAGGACGCTGCGTTACGAAGGGAAGAGCTCGCAGAGATGTCATCGCCCAGTCTGTTTTTTTGTTTGTAAATTTTGCTTCTGGAATAAAATTGTATTGTTTGCATCAAAAGTCTGGTTTATCTGTTATGACACCATATGAGAAAAGCCAATAATTACATACACATTCCATTCTTTGTTCACTCCACATGCTGCTGTTCATCAGGTCAGGTGTATAGCCTTCTAATGGTAATTTAATTTTTAACAACACAACGAAACGTAATGTCTTGGTAGGTTTTTTTTTTATTTTAAACATTTGCAATGCGGAATCCATTTCTCTTGAACGGGTACATTTTTTAGGTTATAAGCAGTTGTACAGGTGTGCTTGAACTTGTAGACACTGCTAAAGGTAAGTACATGTAAGTTGAATGTTGCATCGCCAGTCCAAATTTAATAAATTAAGAAGGAATCTAGCAAAAATTTGGAACTAATAACAGTAGACAGATCGGACAAGGATACACAACTGTGTTTTTGTTGCACACAACTGTTGTTACCAACAAGTGCAAAATTTATATTCCCTTTTCCCAAAAATTAAAAATCAATTTGTAAGTAAAAGTGGGAGACCCACTTCCGGTTATGGCTGCCACGTAAGACGGACGTGTCTCACTCTGCTCTGCTCCTGGAGAAAAAAATCGGCAAATAACTCTCTCATTTGGGACAGAACGTATCCCAGCGTTTGGGCGAGGATATGTCGGCGAAGCCTAAGGCTGGAAAACCAGGTAAAGGAAAAAGCGAGCTGCCGAAACAGTCCAAATTAACAGACTTTCAGGTCTGTGACGCAGCAAACAAAACTCCATATATGGCGGAGGAGGCTGGCAACGGTGCGAAATCTGCGGGGAGCGGCGCAGATGCGCTGATGGCTGCCATGAGTTCAATGAGAGCGGACTTTTCCTCTAGATTTGATGGAATTATGACAGCGTTGGAAGGAATAAGAAAGGAATTGGGTGACTGTGTAGAACAAACGGCGCAGATGGAGCTCCGTCTCGCTAGTGCTGAAGATGACGTCACCCGTCTTCAATTAAAGGTGCGCACTTTGGGAGAAAAAAAAATAAATGTCTAGAAGATAATATTTTGGATTTGGAATCTCGGTCGAGACAGAATAACTTGAGGCTGGTGGGTCTTCCAGAGGAATCAGAAGGTCGGGACGTATATTCCTTTCTGGAAAAGTGGATTCCGGAGGTGCTGGGCAGCGAGGAGTTGCAATCAGCAGTGGTTCTGGAAAAAGCACATCGTATTGGCCCACGGAGAGATAAGGGACCGCCGAGGACCTTAATTATGAAGTTTCTTAGCAACAGAGACAGGATGAAGATCTTCAACGCTGCACGAGCTAAAGGAGAGATTAAACACCAGGATCAGCAGGTGCGGTTCTACCCAGATTTGGCCACAGGAATCCAACAATTGAGGAAGCAGTTTGATCCCATACGTAAGGAGCTGCGCAACCTTGGGATTCGTCATGGTGTAATCTATCCTGCGAGACTGCTGACCACGTATGAGGGCAGAACCCACATCTTCAAGACCCCAGAGGAGGCGCAGGAGTTCATCAAGAAGATCAAAGAAGAAGAAGAGACTGGTGGGAGCTAAGCATGAACAAAATATAAGGTAGAATAATTAAGCATTTGCACAGGCATCTGACTGACTTGAAGTAAATAGCAAGTTTACAAAATATAGATTGTATTATATATTAAAAAAAAACAAAAACAAAACAAACAAAAAAAAACTATGATGTACAAAGTTGTTAAAAATTTTGGAGTTAAGTTGGAAAACTACAGAGGAGAGTTAATGTTACGTCATTAAAAGCACTAGAGTTAGGGTGATTGGGAGGATGAAGAAGGAGTGGCTTAGGCTGTTCCCCGTGGGTGTGGAACGGTCGATGGCTATATCGGGAGACGGAATTTTTCTTTTGATTTTGGGGGGTTCGCCACAAGTGTGGGAAGGGGGAATTTGTTTGTGTGTAGTTTGTAGGATGAATGTTCAACCACTCATGTTTTTGCTTCTCTGTATGAGCATGTTTACACTGCAAGGTAATCCCAAACTCTCTATTGATCATAAACCAAAGTGTTAATCTTAATTTAACTTCATGGAATTGCAGAGGTCTACAAAATTTAAAAAAACTTAAACAAGTTATGAATAAAATAAAAGACATGGGTTCAAAAATTGTGTTTTTACAAGAAACTCATCTAATAGAGGAGGATATAAAAAGAATTAGGAGTAGATGGCAAGGAAGTGTATTCACCTCATCATTCTCATCCCGGGCCAGGGGAGTTATGACTCTCATACATAAATCAGTCCCTTTTCAAGTGAAAAATGTAATTGGAGACAAACTTGGAAGATATGTAATCATTCAAGGTTCTTTGCTATTAGAAAATATAAATCTTGTGAACTTATATGGTCCCAATATAGATGATCAAAAGTTCTTTGCTAATTTATTTCTTATTTTATCATCACTTACAGGGCAACATATAATAGCAGGGGATTTTAATTGTACATTGAATCCAGGTATAGATAGATCAACAGGACTAGATTGTACGCACAATGGATGTAGGATGACTATTAATCATTTTATGAAAGAATTGAGATTGTTAGATATATGGAGAGAAATGAAACCACAAGTTAAAGCCTATTCTTGTTATTCCAGTACCTACAAGACATTCTCACGTATTGATTATTTTTTGATTTCCACAGAATTAAGATCCAAGATTCAAAACTGCTTTTATGATAACATCGTGATCTCTGATCATGCACCCTGTTGTCTAATATATGTAGATAAAAAATTGACAAAGGAATCAGGTAGATGGCAATTTCAGCATAAATGGCTTCAGGATGAGGAATTTGTCAAGTATATAGAAAAACAGATAGACGAGTACTTTGACATCAATACTACACAAACATCAGCATGTGTAAAGTGGGAGGCTTTCAAAGCTTTTATTAGGGGACATATTATTAGTTATACAGGATCAAAATCTAAGAAGACTCGAGAGGAGAGAGCTAAATTGGAACATAAAATGAAAAGTCTTCAGGAAAAAGTGTATGCAGGAAGTGATCCAAGGTTGGAGAATGAATTACTGATTTTGAGAGCTGAATACGACAAAAAATCAGCGAATAGAGCTGCCTCGAGTCTTCTAAGATTGAAACAATCTTTTTATGAACAAGGTGAAAAATCAGGAAAATTATTGGCATGGCAGATTAAACAATTAGAAATTAAAACACCAATTACTAGTATTATAAGTAATGGACAGGTAGTTATAGATCCTTTAGAAATTAACAGAGCCTTTAGAGATTACTATGAAAAATTATATGATACTAAAAATGAATTTGATTTAACAAAACTAAATGGGTTTTTGAACGAACTATCTATACCGTGTATCCCAAATGAAAACAGGGAGATATTGGAGTCTAAAATTAGTCAAGAAGAAGTTGGGCTAGCCATTGATAATATGAAATCAGGAAAAAGTGCAGGACCAGATGGTCTTCCAGTTGACCTTTATAAAAAATTTAAGAATAAATTAATAAAACCTTTTTTGGAAATGGTTTTAGAAGCATTTCAAAATAATAATTTACCATCATACATAAATAATGCCTTAATTATACTGCTGCCAAAACCAGGTAAGCCCTCTAATAAATGTGAAAATATGAGACCAATAAGCCTATTAAACGCCGACCTTAAGATAATCTGTAAAATTTTAGCAAGACGAATACAAGAAATTTTACCAAATATTATTAATCGAGATCAGAATGGCTTTATAAAGGGAAGACAAGGCTTCCATAATGTAAGAAGACTATTCAATATTATTTATTCTAATAAAGAAGCACCGGATACAGCTCTCCTATCACTGGACGCCGAAAAGGCCTTTGATAGAGTTGAATGGCCCTTTCTTTTTGAAGTCCTACAAAGGTTTGGACTTGGAAATAATTTCATAAAATGGGTTCAAATAATATATAATAATGCTACAGCAGAAATCCTAACAAATAACAATATTTCAAAACCAATAAAAATCAATAGAGGATGTCGACAAGGCTGTCCACTTTCACCTTTACTGTTTACTATGGCAATTGAACCTTTAGCGATAGCGATACGTTTACATTCACAAATATATGGAATTAAAGTTGGACCAACAGAACATAAAATCTCCCTGTACGCCGATGACATAATTTTGTTTATGTCGAATCTAAAAAAATCAATTCCAACCTTGTTGAATTTAATAAAGAATTTTGGGGAAATATCAGGATATAAAATAAATAAAACTAAATCTTCAATATTAATGCTAAATGAGACCCAGAGAAATTACCCAGCCCCTGAGGTAAATCAATTCAATGTTGTAAATCAGTTTAAATATTTAGGAATCCAAATTGTGCCTAAGCTAGAATCAGTCGCCAGTGTCAACTATGAAGCCTTAATGACAGATATCAATGAGTTAACTCAGAGATGGATGTCACTACCAATGTCGATGATCGGGAGAATCAATATACTTAAAAGTAATATTTTACCTAAAATACTTTATTTATTTCAATACATTCCCTTATCACCACCTTTAGATTTATTCTCAAGAATAAAAAAAAAGTTAGTGGAATTTATATGGAACAACAGGAGGGCTAGATTACGTATGTCTTTATTATATTTACCATTTGATCGTGGAGGTCTGAAATGTCCAAATTTTATGTTGTATTATTGGTCGGCACAACTGAGGTCTATGACATATTATTTTTCATCAAATGATCTCCCTCACTGGACTGAAATGGAATCATACAATTTACCTTTACCTCTTCCCATATTCATATACTCAGATTCGGAAAAAAAGTTACAAAAACAAGTTAAAAATCCATTTGTAAAGCATATGATCAAAATATGGTGTGAAGCTAAAAACTATTTAAAAGAACCACAGTTATTGTCACAATTTAGTCCAATATGGGGTAATCAATATTTTAAACCAGGGAGAGCGGACGCTGTATTTAAAGTATGGAATTTAAAAGGGATACAAAAGATTCAGGATTTATATTTGCCATGTGCAGATAACATAATGTCTTTTGAAGAGCTGAGGATCAAATTTAATCTCAATAGAACACATTTTTTTAAATATCTTCAACTTAGAAACTTTATTCGATCAAATCAAAATAAAGCTCTCACTCGACCTATTTATTCATCTTTGGAAAAAATGATGATGAAAGATAGTAAAAGAAAGGGTATTATTTCAGAGTTTTATAACTCATTGACACTATCTTCAAGTGAAAATTCACTGAAAAGATTAAACTACTGGAAAGAAGATCTGCAAACTGAAATTTCAGAGGAACAATGGGAATTGGCTTGTACAGAAGCTCAAACCAAATCAATAAATGTACGCCTTAAATTGATACATTTCAAATGGTTAATGCGGATGTATGTTACACCGGAGGAGTTAAATAAATATAACAAAAATATACCAGATACATGCACAAAATGCATGGAAAGTAAAGGAACTCTATTTCATTGTGTATGGGAATGTAGATTAATAAGAATGTTTTGGGAAGAGGTGAGGGTAACAATTGAAAAAATAATCTCAAAACAAATCATATTGAATCCTAAATTGTTTTTGTTGGGTCTGTACCCAGAAAAGCATAATTTTAATAAAAGTGAAAGAACATTCATAGACCTCAGTTTGCTTAATGCCAAAAAATGTATTGCACTATTATGGAAAAAGACTCATAGACCAGATGTGACTCAGTGGTTAAGACAGATGTTAACAAACCTTCCATTAGAAAGAATAACATATATACTGAAATCAAAGGAAATTGTGTTTGAGAATATATGGAGACCTTTTATTGATTATGTAAAAAATTTAAACATAACTTTTGAAGAAGAAGGTGAATGATGTGTGTGGACCTTGTAAATTCCAAACTGGTGAACATAATATGTATACTTATGTATTGGATTGTCTAGACTAAACAGAGGAGCATTGTTGAAGATTTGATTTTGCTGGTGGTTGTTGGTGTTTTTAGTGCATCTTTTTTTTTTTTTTTTTTTTTGTAGTACTTTAGTGTTAGTGTTTGATTGTTTGTATCATGTTTGTTAAAAAAAAAAAAAGGTTCAATAAAGATATTGTGGAAAAAAAAAAGTGGGAGACCTTTACATGGGAAAATATGACATGTATCAGCACATGATTTATAGTTCAATTTGCATTTCCACCTAAGCAAAAGTGGCTTGTCGAGCTGGATTTTTGTGAAGATGGCCTGTGCGGTGTTTCTGCATGTAATTACATATCTGTCAAGTGATACGGTTTCGCCGTATTTTAATACGGGGAAAATGCAATTTTAGCAAATACGGGCGTATTGCCATTTCTGTACGCCAAAGAGAAAAATATACGGGAAAAAAAATTGAGAGTGTGGGGAGGAACACGTCGTGTGTGACCCCCACAGCGTACGGGCGGGCAGAGCGCTCAGCGTGAGCAATTATCACAACAGTGAGAAGTGTGGAGTCATCATTAGGCTGATGGCTTCGCACCTTCTTAACAGATAAGCGTTATGAACAAGAGGACAGGTAGATGGACCATGCACAACATTTTATTTACAAAAAACATTTTTGAAATATGTATGCACATAAATGTGGACAAAATAGACAAGTATTACATCACAGCATCTCGTGTTATATTGTAACATGCAGCTTGACGTCCCACCGGGAGGTTTGAACTCACGCCTCCCGCTCTGGAGTCCCACACTCTACCTGTGTCACCAATAGGGTCAACCCGCTTGTCAAGCCAAGTAGGGTGCTTATATTGAGTTCGCTACAATATCACCACCCTGCTCCTCTGCTCTCTGTGCCGCTGCCACCACTGGTTCATCTACTGCATCATCCAATGTAGTGTCAAACGTCTCTCCATGACTCTCACACAGATTGTGCAGAGCACAACAAGTCAGCACCATAGATTTAACCAGTTTCATGTCACAGTCATTCCGCCTTCCTTCTCTCCTCGTCATCAGCCATGTTTGTTGTGGAGGATTCAGTCGCGTGTGTTTCACGTCACGAGGGTGTGGCGCCGCCTGCTGTTCAACAAATCCCACCCACAGCAGGTGTGCCAGCAGGTGCGCCAGCAGTAGTTGAAAAGCAACTGAGGCCGAACCGAACCGAAATGAGTAGAGCCGGGTTTTCAATCGGGGCTGAGTGGGGCTAGTGGAAAAGGGCCTATAGAGTTCAGAATTAAGTTTAAAATCCTTCTTCTCACTTACAAAGCTCTTCACAATCAGGCCCCTTTTTATTTAAAAGATCTGATACTACCCTACCATCCTAGTAGAGCATTACACTCCCAAAATGCTGGATTACTTGTAATACCTAGAATCACCAAAAGTACAATGGGAGGCAGAGCCTTCAGTTATCAAGCTCCTTTCCTGTGGAACCAGTTACCAATCTGGATTTGGGCATCATACTTGATCTCTGTTTTTAAGAATAGGGTAAAAACCTTCCTTTTCGATATAGCCTACAATTAGGAGGGATCATGTGTCTCTAAACCCTCCCTTAGTTATGCTGCTAATAGATTTAGACAGCCGGGGGACCTCCAATAATGTACTGGGCTTCATAATGTACTGGGACATGTCTGTTCTTCTCATCTTCTCTATCCCCTCACCCCCCAGCCAGTCACAGCAGATGACTGCCCCTCCCTGAGCCTGGTTCTGCTAGAGGTTTCTTCCTGTTAAAAGGGAGTTTTTCCTCTCCACCGTCGCCAAGCGCTTGCTCACAGGGGACTGCCTGATTGCTGGGGTCTTTCTGCAATTGTGGGGGTTTACCCTACATTTGAAAGTGCTATGAGATGACTGTTGTTGTGAAATGGCGCTATATAAATAAAGTTGAATTGAATTGAATTGAATAACATCAAGAAACATCAACATTAACAGTGGAATCTTCCAAGGAGATTCTCTCTCACCACATCTTTTTTGTATGGTTCTGATGCCACTTTCCTCTCTACTGAAGACAAGAAGCTACCGATACAAAACAGGTAACCAGATCATTAACCACTTGTTCTACATGGATGATTTGAAAACCTACGCCAAGAATGATGAAGAACAGAAAGGTCTTCTCAACATTGTTAAAGGTTTCAGTGATGATATTAGAATGGAGTTCGGACTTGGCAAGTGTGCCAAAGCTACCTTCAAAAAGGGCAAGCTACTACATGCAGACAACATCGAAACTGATCTGGACACTACCATCCAAGATCTAGAACAAGAGGGCACATACAAATACCTAGGCATAGATGAAGGAGATTGAATCCAGCACTCCAGGATGAAGGAGACAATGCGGAAGGAGTACTACAGATGGATACAAATGGTGCTTAAATCATAATTGAATGCCACAAACAGAATGGAAGCAATCAACACCCTTGCTGTTCCAGTTGTCATGTATACTTTCAACATCATAAATTGGAAAGTAGAAGAACTGAAGAAACTGGATCGCAAAACAGGAAAGCTACTAACAATGGAAAAGATGCATTGTGGTGACACTAAACACAGCAGGGAAACATTCCTCTGGGATTTTCTTCTGGAGCTTTCTTCACACCCAGCAGCAGGGCTGGAAGAAGCAGAGGACAATTTACATGCGGACAGGGAACCACAGGAAGCAGTCAGACGGGACTGTATGCATGCATCCTCGAGCCAACCAATGTCATGCTAATCATGTGTATTGACTGATGTGTATTAGATGACAATTGATATGCTAATGTGCCATGCATTCTCTGTCTGTATCACTGTATAAAAGAGCTGACTTTACATGCCTCAGTGGTGCACACAGCACACAGTGCTGCAGTGTGTCTCATGATACCGGAGTGGTGGCTCAGTTGGTAGAGCATCCGCCCCACACCCGGGAGGCAGGGGTTCAAATCCCGGCCAGGTCATGCCGAAGACCTTATAAAAGTGGAACTTCCTGCCGTCCAGCTTGGTGCTCAGCAATAATGGAATGGAGGAGGGAAATTTGTGGCGGCGCCTTGTATGGCAGTGGCCCTCTGATTCTACACTTGGGGTGTGTGTGATTAACACAGTAGATAGGTAAAGCACAATCTCGTTCTACTGTACATGGTTAGTTGTACAGTTGAATGACAATAAAAAGGGTGATTTTAATGATGATGGAGGAATAAAACTCTTAAACCTTCAGCTCACCGTGTCTCACCTGAACTTATTTTGTTCCTCCACAGCATCACCCAATAGCAGACGTCAACAGGCTTTACCTCCCACGAACAGCAGGAGGAAGGGGATTAATTCAAATTGAGATGGCATACAAGACAGCAACAATAGGCCTAGATGCATACCTAAAAACTAAAAATGACACTCTCAGGATAGCTAGAGACCATGATAGAACAAAAGACATTATCAATACATCATGAAGCCACTAAATTTAAGAAAGAACTCAGCATACCAGAAATAGAAATGATTGAAAATCATTCATTCATTCATCTTCTTCCGCTTAATCCTTTTCGGGTCGCGGGGGGGCTGGAGCTTATCCCAGCATCTTTGGGCAGGTACACCCTGGACAGATCGCCAGTCCATCGCAGGGCCAACACAGAGACAGACAACCATTCACTCTCACAGTCATACCTATGGACAATTTAGAATCCCCAGTTTTGATGCCAATTAACCTAAGCCAATTAACCTGATTGAAAATCAGTCAGCCATAAATTACGCTCACAAAATAAAAGTAAAAGTTAAACAAAAAAACCCTAGAACAACTAAAGAATGAATGGGAAGATAAACCCTTACATGGGCAATACCCAAAAAGAATCAATGACAACGATGTGGATGAATTCCAAACAAACCAACAGCTAAAAAGAAGCTGGCCTAAAATCTGAAACTGAAGGTTTTATTATAGCTGCGCAAGAACAGTGCATTAAGACCAGCTACTACCAAAACAAGATCTTGAAAGACAGGACCAATCCAATGTGCAGAATATGTGACAAACAAGCGGAGACAATCGACCATCTAGTTTCTGGCTGCTTAGAACTGGCCAAAATAGAATACATACATAGGCACAACAAGACAGCAGCATATCTCCACTGGGAAATCTGCAAGCACTATGACATCACAGTCCAAGACAAATATTACAAACATGTACCACCAACTGTAACACACAACAAAGAGACCACCATACTGTGGGACATGCCAATCCAAACGGACAAAGAAATCAAGGCCAACAGACCAGACATAGTAATAAAGAACAAGAAAGGGAAAACATGTCTCCTAACTGATATGCCCATCCCAACAGAAAGAAACCCTCCCTGAAAACTTCCAAAGTAAAAAAGACCTAGAGATAGAAATCAAGAAAATGTGGGGCCTGAGAGCCACAACAATACCTGTGGTAACAGGTGCTCTTGGTTTGGTTAAGAAAGGAATGGAGAAATACACAAACATAAATCCTGGAACCATCAGGATACAAGAGTGGCAAAGGATTGTCCTGTGGAGCCCATAGTTATAACCTATGTAACTCACATGTGGCTGGCTGAATTCAACCAAGAGAGACTTTGAGCTAGCCATGTGTATTGACTTCACACCTCAAGAGGAAGACATGTCTGCACCCCCTGGGGACTCAGGAGAGATGAGAAGGTTATCCGGCCTGACCTTTGGGGGTCGGAAAGGAGAACAGAAGGACTCTGGGTGTTCTATTAGAGATGAAAGGATGTAGCTGAGTATTGTGACTTTTGTGTGTGATGTATTGTTAGAAGATGAATGTATAAATGTATGTGTGTGACTGCGTCCTGTCTGTTTTCACTCCGATCGAGAGAGGACGTAGGATGAATGGGGAATTAAAGCAGTTACTGGAAAAATGATCCAGTCTCCTCAATTCTTGACTCCTACAATTGGTGACCTACGCATGAATCTGAGCACGCCGAGGCTGGAGGACAGCCTCGTGATCGATATGGAAGAGCTGGGAGACAGCCGCTCAGACCCGGATTCACCGGGGAATGCCAGCAGGGGCACAAGACTGATTAAGCTCCCCGAGTTCTGGCAAAGCGACCCGCACTCGTGGTTCCAGCATGTGGAGTCGCGGTTCCTGCTCGGGGGAGTTTCAGCGGATGACATTAAATTCCATAATGTCATCGCGACGTTCGACAGCCGCACAGCTCGGTATGTGCGGAGCCTGGTGCAGCAACCACCCGCCATCGGCAAATACGACGCGCTGAAAGCCACCCTCATCAGGAGCTTCGTGCCGTCGTCTGAGGCAAGAGCCAGGCAGCTGCTGGACCTGCGCGACAGAGGTGGACGCAGGCCGACTGTCCTCATGGAGGACATGCTGCAAATGATCGGGATGGACAACGACGCGTTCCTTTTCAAACATATTTTCCTGAGAACCCTCCCAGCGCACACGAGAGGTTCCCTGTCCAGCAGGAGATGTTTGACCCAGCAGGACTTCCGCGACCTGGCCCAAGAGGCGGAGCGGCTCCTGAACGCCTGCGAGGAACTAGAGACTTCCGTGGCAGCGGCAGACCTCGGCGCAGCGGCCGGGGGCAGTGTGGAGCCAGAGACGGCAGTGACCACCTCAGCAGCGACAGCAGTGGCGAGATTCCGTGGCAGAGGAGATGACGGCCTCTGTTTTTACCATCGACGTTTCGCTGGGAAGGCGCACAAATGCATCCCGCCCTGTAAGTTCAAAAAGGCAGGGAAACGACCGGGCCGGGAGTCGTTAGCAGCTTCCACTCTCGGCGAACGGAACAAGCTGCTTTATCTGACAGACGCGGGCTCCGGGCGGCAATTCCTAGTGGACACCGGAGCCCAGAGGAGCTTCATCACTGCCACCTATGCTGATCGGGTCGCGGGACCCCACGGAGACGGAGCGACAGCGGCCAACGGCTCCAGCATCAAGACGTACGGAGAGAGGACCTTGTCTCTGTCCTTCCACGGCCACGCCTATGAGTGGAATTTCATCGTGGCGGCAGTGAGCTTCAATATGTTAGGTGCTGATTTTCTGTGTTCACATGGTTTGTTAGTTGATCTGGCCAACAAACGACTAGTAAATGCACTCTCTTTCTGTTCTATCCCTTGTGCAGCTCGGGTGTGCCCGCCGCCAATTCAGACCAACGTCGCCACAGCAGGTGGTAAGTTTCACAGCCTTCTACACCAGTTCCCAGCACTCACAGTTCCTACTTTTTCAGCTAAGGTGGCGAAGCACGGGGTGGAGCACTTCATAACCACGAGTGGCCCACCCGTTTTTGCGAAGGCTCGGCGCTTGGATGCAGCTAAACTCTCCATTGCGCGCGAGGAGTTCACCAACCTGGAAAGGTTGGGCATAATTCGCCGCTCGAAGTCCGCTTGGGCTTCCCCCCTCCACATGGTACCTAAAGCTGACGGCTCGTGGAGACCTTGTGGTGATTACCGCAGGTTGAACAATGCCACAGAGCAGGACCGGTACCCGATTCCGCATATCCAGGACTTTTCAGTGCATTTGGCGAAGGCGCGAATTTTTTCTAAAATAGACCTGGTCCGCGGTTATCACCAAGTCCCGGTCCGAACAGAGGACATCCCCAAAACAGCCGTAATAACCCCGTTCGGGCTTTTTGAGTTTTTACGAATGCCTTTTGGCCTTAAAGGCGCCGCACAAACCTTCCAACGGATGATGGATGCAGTGTTGCGCAACCTTTCTTTCGTTTTTGTCTATTTAGACGACATTTTGGTAGCCAGCACCTCCGAGGAGGAGCACGCAAAACACCTCAGGACAGTTTTTCAGAGGTTAGGAGAGCATGGGTTGATAATCAACCCGGCCAAGTGCCATTTTGGCGTGGCACAAATCGACTTTTTAGGGCACCGTGTTTCCTCGGAGGGAGCAGTTCCTCTGCTGGCCAAAGTACACGCGGTGGCAGATTTTCCCCAGCCTCGAATGGTAAAAGCGTTGCAAGGATTTTTGGGGATGGTGAATTTTTATAACCGTTTCATACCCCACGCAGCGCAGCTTATGCAGCCCTTGTACACCGCGTTCAAAAAGCAGAAGCCCTCCCATGTGATTGAATGGTCCCCGGAGCGGGAGCGCGCATTCACAGAGGTTAAACGGGCACTGGCAAACGCGGCACTGTTGGCCCACCCAGACCCGGCAGCTCGCTAACCACGGACGCGTCAGATGTGGCCATAGGGGCCGTAGTGGAGCAGCAGGTTGCCGGGGTTTGGCAACCACCCGCATTCTTCAGCAGGTCCCTATGCGAGGCTGAGCGAAAATACAGCGTGTTTGACAGGGAGCTGCTGGCGCTCCACTTGGCTATTCGCCATTTCCAGTTCTGGTTGGAAGGGCGGCGTTTCACCGCGTTTGTCGACCACAAACCGCTCACTTTTGCGATGTCCAAAACTTCAGAACCGTGGTCGGGGCGGCAACAGAGACAGCTGGCCGCAATTTCTGAATTTACCACCGATATTCAGCACGTAGCCGGTAAAATCAATGTGGTTGCAGACTGTCTGTCACGCGCGGTAACAGCACCCGTCCGCGCGGAAACGGATTGCGCGGCCGCTTACCCAGAGCGCGGTAACAGCGCGGACACGCACACGGCTCCGGTCCACGTGGGAATAGATTATGCAGCCATGGTGGCGGAGCAGAGCGAGGACGCGGACGTGCGCGCGCTCCTGTCTGGACCAACAGGGTTAAGGCTGGAATGCAGAAATCTACAAACCAGTTTCCCCTCGCTTATTTGCGATGTATCCATGGGGCGACTGCGCCCGGTGGTGCCAGCCGCGTGGCGCCGCCGCGTTTTTGACGCCGTGCACTCCCTAGCGCACCCAGGGGTGCGCGCTTCGGTGAAAATGGTGGCGGAGAAGTTTGTTTGGCCGAGCCTGCGCAAGCACATGAAGGAGTGGGCTAAAACCTGCGCTAAGATTCACAGGCACACTAAGGCGCCCTTAGAACCGTTCCACATTCCGGCTAAAAGGTTCGATCATGTGCACGTGGACCTCGTGGGCCCCCTGCCCACTTCACAAGGGTTCACGCATCTCTTGACAATGGTAGACCGAACCACTCATTGGCCGGAAGTGGTCCCGTTAACATCGACCACAGCGGCAGAGGTGGCACGCGCTTTTTTAACAGCCTGGGTAGTGCGGTTCGGGGTCCCGTCAGATATTACATCTGATAGGGGACCTCAATTTGCGTTGGAACTGTGGTCAGCAGTGGCCAGCGGCTTAGGAGCGGCGGTACATCGCACGACCGCTTACCATCCCCAGGCCAACGGTTTATGCGAGCGTTTTCACAGGTCTTTGAAGGCAGCCCTCAGAGCGTCACTGACGGACACAGATTGGGTAAACAAACTACCATGGGTTTTATTGGGGTTGCGTTCGGCACCCAAAGAGGATCTAGATGCCTCACCAGCAGAATTGGTCTTTGCACAACCGCTCAGGCTGCCAGGCGAGTTTTTACCCAACCACACAGCACCAGGGCCCCCTCCCCCCGATCCGGGAGTCTCTGAGTAACACGGGAGCAGAAATGCTCCCGGGCCCCGCTCATCACTCTTTCCCGTGTGTGTTCGTGCCCCAGGCTTTACGGGACGCAGAGTTTGTTTTTGTCAGGCACGATGCTCAGCGGCATAGTCTCCGCCCACCTTACGACGGTCCATTTCGAGTGCTGGAAACCGGGGAGAAATATTTTGTGCTAGATTTGGGGGGCAGGAGGGAGACGATCAGTATCGATAGATTAAAGCCTGCTTTTGTGTTGCATAACGAGTCTGTACGGCCGGCGGGCATGCCTCGACGCGGCAGGCCTCCAAAGGGGCAGCCCCTGGACCCCCCATGGGGGGCAAATAACCCTTCCTCCCCCTCACTCCACAGATGCACAGCAGGACGGCCCAACACAGAGCAGGAGACCTGCATACAGCAGATTCGGGAGAAGATTGAAACCTAAGCTGCATGCAGAATGATGTGTTTTGGGGGTTTTTTGTTTGTTTTTTTTTTTTTTCTTTTTGGTCAGGTTGTTTGGGTTGCTGTGAGATTCTGTTGGGGGGGTGACGTGCTGTATGACTGTTGTATGACTGTATGTGGGAGCCCAGACTTTCGCGTGGAAGGGGGGAGTGATGTGGAGCCCATAGTTATAACCTATGTAACTCGCATGTGGCTGGCTGAATTCAACCAAGAGAGACTTTGAGCTAGCCATGTGTATTGACTTCACACCTCAAGAGGAAGACATGTCTGCACTCCCTGGGGACTCAGGAGAGATGAGAAGATTACCCGGCCTGACCTTTGGGGGTCGGAAAGGAGAACAGAAGGACTCTGGGTGTTCTATTAGAGATGAAAGGATGTAGCTGAGTATTGTGACTTTTGTGTGTGATGTATTGTTAGAAGATGAATGTATAAATGTATGTGTGTGACTGCGTCCTGTCTCTTTTCACTCCGATCGAGAGAGGACGTAGGATGAATGGGGAATTAAAGCAGTTACTGGAAAAATGATCCAGTCTCCTCAATTCTTGACTCCTACAGTCCTACTTGGAGCTGCTCATATACTCTGGAAGGCTATATCAATCAGATGAACCATCACACCCTCATGGAAGCCTTAAATTCAAGGACTGGACTCAGCTTGATGAGTAAAAAAAGCAGGATTTTTTGGAAGAAGAAGCATAATAATAATAATAATAATAATGGATTGCATTTATATAGTGCTTTTCATGACACCAAAGATGCTTTGCAATGAGTCCATTATTCATTCACTCCACAGACGGACAATGGTAGTGGTAAGCTACTTCTGTAGCCACAGCTGCCCTGGGGCAGACTGATGGAAACGTGGCTGCCAATCTGCACCAATCTGTTATGAAGTGTTTTATTATGGTATGGGGTGTGATGACGTCATCTTCCAGCTGCGTCATCACACCAGCATATATAAGGGGGTGTCCGCCATTAGGGGCTTTCTTGCCCGGACAACTCCAATGCGAACCACATCTATTGTATTGTGACCATCCATCCATCCATCCATCTTCTTCCACTTAATCCTTTTCGGGTCGCGGGGGGGCTGGAGCCTATCCCAGCATCTTTGGGCGAGAGGCAGGATACACCCTGGACAGATCACCAGTCCATCGCAGGGCCAACACAGAGAGACAGACAACCATTCACTCTTACAGTCATACCTAAGGACAATTTAGAATCCCCAGTTTAATGCCAATTAACCTAACTTGCATGTTTTTGGCACGTGGGAGGAAACCGGAGAAATCCTGGAGTAAACCCACGCAGACACGGGAAGAACATGCAAACTTCACACAGATCATTGTTGGTCAGAGGTTGGGATTGAACCCAGGATCCCCCGGCCAAGGGTGAGTTGCTGTGCTGCCGCAGTGCTAACCACTCCGCCACCACGCTGCAGTTGCTCCGCCACCATATTGTGACCAGTTCTCTAATAAAGCCCAATTCCAGTGCAGCATCCTCGTCCTTCTCTTTCATGCCAGGTTTGTGTACATAACATTTGGCAACTGAGGATTAACTCATGGAGGCATCCATAACACCACTGCGGCCTTTCCTGGAGCTCGCCAGGGAACCGCCAGTTCCATGGCCTCGCTGGTTGGAAGCTTTTGAAACCTACATCACAGCGTTGGACCTGGAGAAGCTGAATAAGGTGAGGACGCAAGCGCTACTTGTCCACAACCTAGGCATTGAGGGCCAAAGAATTCTCTGGCTGCTCAGCAGGACGGACTCGTACGAGGACGTTATGGAGCTGCTAGCTAAACATTTCACCACTCCAGACAGTGTGACGTACGATGGATTCGCTTTTGCCAGAGACGGCAAAGAGTCAGTGAGCCAATTCAGCAGATCGTCACTGACCTAAGACAGTTAGCTAGTGTGTGCCGTTTTGGGCCGTTGGAGGACAAGATGGTGCGGGACCAATTGGCCGAACACACGTGTAGTGTTGGGCTATGGGCTAGGTTGCTAACACCGCCTAATGACTTAACATTAGCTAGGGCAGTTGAGCTAGCTCTTCAGTTGGAGGCTGCAGATAAGCTAGCTAAATTGGCGCCAGTCACAGAAGACCCCGGAACAGACGATGTCAGCGAATGCAGTGGACTCGGAGGACGAAAGGAACATGGCAGAAGACTACGAGGCTAATGCGGTGAGCCGTAGGTCTGCTCCGAGAGGCTCCGTCTGCAGGGGTTGTGGGTCCCCAACGCACCAGATTAAAGCCCGAGTGTGCCCGGCAAGAGGAAAGTGGTGCAGCAAGTGTGGGTGCATGAACCATTTCATCGGGGTATGCCGATCTTCAGCTCCGTGGAGCCCGCCAAGTAAGTCAGCCCGCCCGCTTACAACGACCATCCATTCAGTGAGTCCCAATACCAATGGTTATTCCTATTGCATGGTGGATTTGGACGGTGTAGTTTTACCACTACTTCTCGACACGGCGGCAGTGCGGTCGATGCTGAACTGGGCCACGGTGAAAAAGTTTTTTCCACATCACAGAATCAGGAGTAACCCAGCGCCGCTGTATGGATACGGTGGTAATAGACTGTGCAATGTTAGAACTGTGGAGTTGACTGTTCGCTATAAGATCAAAGCTGTGCACGACTTTACATTCCAGGTGGCGGCGCATGGCGATAACATCATGGGGTGCGACCTGTTCTACGGAGTGAGTTTTGCCATCAGGGACAGCGCTGGGTTCAAGTGGTCTGGGTGTGGACGTTGGAGTTCGCTGGACCTGGTGGACAACGTCATGGTGTGGGATGAGGTACTTCCAGACGGTACTAACACCAAAGCGCACGCATCAGGCTCTTGGGAAGGGAGCTGCTCAGTGGAGGAACTGGACGGCTTCAGTGCCTGCGCTCGTCCGGCTGCGGTCGGAGTGACCGAGTGAGCGGGTGGAGGATCCATTCCAACAAGTGACACCAGGGAGGCACTGGACTCCTTCAGTGCCCATGTTGAGTTTCGGCTGACGACGGCTGAGGGGTCCGCTGCGACAACAGTGACTGCTGTACCGCCACAGTGTTATGACGGTGCCGGACGGAAGGAAAGCATGGAGATGCCGAAAGCACAGCAGCACATCAAGCCAAGCAATATACCACTCCAGGTCATGGACTGGGTTCGGGTTTGTGCCAATGAAAGACCAGGCCGACAACCGGCCGGATCATAGCCTGCGAAACATCAAGCGCCGCTGAGGATTGTGGCGAAGTTGTGAACGGCGTGTTTCAGGCTCACGGACGGCTCGGTTCGACATGCAAACCAGCTGCGGCGCATCCAGGTGGATGCTCCGGGTGACAAGGCTGCGCAGAAGTTGGCAAAGGTGGTGTGGGATCTGGGCTCCTGTGTTATGAAGATCGGCCCTTGTCCCAGGGGCCTTCCGCCTCCAGGGGTGCGTCTGCTGTGGGGCTGCCGCAGGACCCCCCCGATTGGCCCACCCTTACCATGGGAGGCTGTTAAAAAGAAAAGGAGGATTGTTTAGGTAGAAGCACGGCGGGACCACCACTAAGTGGCAGAATACTCCACTTAGCCGTGCTGGGCTTTGTGGTAGTCCACCCACAGGCCCTAGTTTTAGTTGTTGTTTGGTATGTTTACGGTTCTTATTATTTTAGTGTGTTTACTGGGGGTTTCCTGTGTACCAAATTGGGGAGGGTTTAATTGGATGTGTTTTGTGTTTTTGTAAGGGGGGGAACATGTTCTGAGGGATTTTATTATGGTATGTGTTGTGATGACATCACCTTCTGGCTGCGTCATAACACCAGCACACATAAGGGAGTGTCTGCTACTGGGGGCTCTCTTGCCTGGACAACTCCACTGTGAACCACATCTATTGTATTGTGACCAGTTCTCTAATAAAGCCCAGTTCCAGTGCAGCATCCTCATCCATCTCTTTCATGCCAGGTTTGTGGACATAACACAATGGCCTCATCGACCACAAAAAAAAGGAAATTTAAGAGAAAAATTGCAAATTTAACAGAAAAAAGTTGCAAATTTACAAAAAAGTTAGCAAATTTAAGAGGGAAAAGAACTGTGAATTTAAAAGAAATAAGTCACAAATTTATAAGAAAATTTTTTTAAGAAAAATTAAATTTAAAAATTTATGAAAAAAATCAAAATTGATTTTTAAGAAATGTTGCAAATCTTCAAGTAAAAGAGTAAAAAAAATTTACAAGAAAAAAGTTGCAAACATGACAAAAAAGCTGAAAGTTTACATTGAAAGAAGTAGAAAATTTACAGGAAAATCTTTGAAAATTTACAAGAAAAACATCACAAATTTATGAGAAAAAAGTATGAAAATTTACTAGAAAAAAAATCAAATCTTCAAGAAAAAAGTTTTAAAAAATTACCAGAAGAGTTGTAAACACTTGAGAAAAAAGTTACAAATTTGTGAGAGAAAAATTGTAAATTTGAAAGAAAAAATAGTTAAAGATCATTCCCCTTGACGCCTGAATTTATTTCCAACTGTGAACAATTTTTTTTTTTCATAATTGAAAATCGTTGATTTTTGTTTTTTGTTTCTTTTTTTTGGATTGATGCGAATTCACGACAATAGGCGTCAAGGGGTTAATTTCCCCTCCCAAAAATGTTGAGCATAAACTTGTAGCTTGGAGGTCCTTTAGTAGTGGCGAGGGTCCATTGCATTTGCATTCTCTGGTTTTTGGGTTTTTTTTTATTTAAGTTTTTGCAAAGGGTATACAGGTCATTACAGCATTGCATTGTTTACATTTTCATCACATGTTCCCTTATTTTTTGCTGTTTGACAACATTGGAAGAATAATTATTACAACACCCCTTTTTTTTTAAAGTGAAAGAAAAAGTGAAATTAAAGAAAATAAAATAAAACAAACAAACAAACAAAACAGCAAAAAACAAACAAAAAGAAAAAAAGTAATTAAAAGTAAAAGAGCATCTGAGTAGCATTGGAACAAAGAGCGGAACCATTATTGAAATGGTATTTGTCAAAGATTAGATCTAATGAAAGACACATATGCGATCCAGGGTTGCCAAAAGTTCATGAACCCATCCATGTCCTGTCTCAGTGCGAATGTCAACTTTTCCATCGAGTAAATGTCTTGGATCACGTTAGACCAATCTTCAGGTGTAGGACAGTCCTTCAACATCCATTTTTTTAGTTAGGGCTTTTTTACTTGCCAATATTAAAACATTGAATAAGTATTTTTCTCCTCGTCTTTCCAGTGAGTCCGGTAGTAAACCCAAATACAAAGTTACGAAAGAAAAGGGAACTGTTATTTTGAATATTTTCCCCAATATTGTCTGTACATTGGTCCAATATTGGTGGATAACTGGGCATGACCAAAACACATGAAAATGATTTGCAGTCTTTTCACCACACAAGCGCCAACAGTTCAACCCCTTATGGGTAAATTTGTTTTGTGCAGGTGTTCTGAAAAATCTTACCAAATTTTTCCATCCAAATTCTCTCCACTGCAGGGATGAAGTACTTTTCCATTGCTGTTTATTTAGCTTTTCTCATATTTCCAGTTGTAAAGTGAAATTCCCCTCTTTTTCCCATCTCTCTTTTATATATGATGTGTTGTCTCCTTTTAAGTCTTGAAGACCTTGGTATATTTTAGAAATGTATCTGATCCCTGGGATCCCTTTATATGCCATTAAGAAGACCTTCAGAACACCTGACTGGGCCCTTTCCAAATCCTCCTTTTTAAGTATATTGTTTATGTGGTGTCTAAGCTGAAAGAACCTGTAAAGATCTTGATTTATTAGACCTTGTTTTTTCAAATCTTCAAAACTTCTTAAAGTTTGCCCCTTAAAAAAATCGTAATATTTTATCAGCCCTTTCTCTTTCCACTTTTTAAATCTAGTGTCTGTTTTATTAGGAGTAAAGTCTTGATCATAGGCAATCCATTGCAGAAGTCGATAGGGCTCTTTAGTTTGATTCTCTCTGACTATCTTAAACCAAATTTTTAGCGGGGTCTCTATCCACGGGTTAGTGTTATTCAAAAGTTTTGGTAAGGCATTGTTCCCTATTATCGCCTGTAGGGGGATGTCACTTGTTATTTGGCATTCGATCTCCTTCCATTGTGCAGTGTAGACTGGGTTATATATCTCTATTAAAGTTTTAATTTGTGCGGCTTTAAAATAGTCCCTGATATTTGGCAGCGCAAGCCCACCTTTGTCTTTGTTTAGCTGTAAGGTTCTATATCTGATCAGAATCAGAATCAGAATCAGAATCAGGTTTATTGCCATTGTTCATGTAGTACACAAACTAGGAATTTGTCTCGGTACAATGCTGCAACATTAAACATGATAAGATAAGAGAAATAAACTATACATGTAATAAAGTGTAGGATAAGATTAAGTGATACTGGTCAACAGTTAAAATATATATTAGCCAGCAGCAGATACTGTGGAGAACTATATAGTGCAGTCGGTAATGCAGGAAGAAAACAGTGATGATTGACATGAGTCTGGTTGAGCTGCTGTACATGGTGCACGAGAGTCACTTAGTGTTCAGCAGTCTAATGGCAGAGGGGAAGAAGCTGTTCATGTGACGGGAGGTTTTAGTCTGGATGGACCGAAGTCTTCTACCAGAGGGGAGGGGGGCAAACAGTACGTGACCAGGGTGTGAGGGATCGGCTATGATCCGGCCAGCACGCCTCCGGGTCCTGGAGATGTACAGATCCTGGAGAGATGGGAGCTTGCAGCCGATCACCTTCTCAGCAGTGCGCACGACGCGCTGCAGCCTTAGTCTGTCCCTGGCAGTGGCTCCTGCGTACCACACGGTTATGGAGGTGGTGAGGATGGACTCGATGATGGCTGTGTAGAACTGCACTAATATCTTGGTGGGTAGCTTGAGCTTCCTCAGCTGCCGCAGGAAGAACATCCTCTGCTGGGCTTTTTTGATGAGTGAGCTGATTCTAGGTCTCTTGCCCTGCCATATGAATCTTGAGATCCTTCTGTCCAGCTCCTGCCATGTTTTTTTGGGAGGTTCTACCGGTATTGTTTGGAAAAGGTATAGAAGACGTGGAAGTATATTCATTTTGACTGCTTCAATTCTTTGTGCAGTACCCAAGAATGGTATCATATTCCATCTTGCTAGGTCAGATTTTATTTTTGTCACCAGTGGATCATAGTTTAGTGTTATAATTTTGTTGAGTTGTTTCGGGATATTGACCCCCAGATATTTCATAGATTCCAACTCCCAGTTAGTTTTGAGTTTGCTTAGTGAATAATGATTTGGGTCATAGTTGAATGTTAAAACTTGGGTTTTATGCATGTTTAATTTGTACCCCGATAAATCTCCATACTCTGAAAAAACTGAGATTAGTTCTGGTAAAGAAGTGTCCGGCTGCCCTGGGTATATTAAAATGTCATCAGCAAAGAGTGCTATTTTATGTTCCTTCTGACCAAGTGTAATACCTTGAATTTTTTGATTTTGTCTTATCCATTGGCTCAGAGGTTCTATGAAGATTGCCAAGAGCAGTGGAGACAGGGGGCAGCCCTGACGACATCCTCTTTCCAGCTCATGATTATAAATTACCGTTAATCCTTATTTTAGTTGTTGGTTTTTTATATAATGCCTGTATAGTTCTAATGAAGTTGTTATGAAAATTGAAACTGGATAAGATTCTATATAGGAAAGACCAGTCAACCGAATCGAATGCTTTTTCAGCATCTAATCCCAATATGACTGCATTTAAGTTATATTTTTTTATATGATGAATTATGTGCAAAGTGCGTCTAATGTTGTCTTGTGTCTGTCTTTGTCTTATAAAACCTGTTTGGTCTAAGTGAATTAAGTCTGTCAGTATATTTTCTAACCTTTTGGCAAGGATAATGGTAAAAAGCTTATAGTCCTGATTTAAGACACTGATTGGTCTGTAGTTGGAGCATTCTAGTTTATCCTTTTCAGGTTTAGGTATAACTGCAATGACCCCTTCTCTCCAGGAGGGGGGGATTTCCCCTGTGTGGAGGACATAGTTAAATGTTTTCAGGAAGAGAGGAGATAGTTGCTGTTTAAAGGTTTTGTACCACTCTGCTGTATAGCCATCTGCTCCTGGGAATTTGTTAGCTTTAAGTTTCATAATTGCTTTTTCCAATTCTTTAGGTTGTATTTCTGACAGTAGTGTTTTATTTTGTGACTCCGTAAGTTGGGGAAGGTTTAATGTGTTTAGGAATGCCTCGGATGCGTTTTTATTTTTTTTGTGGGAGTATAAGTTCTTATAGTAATTCTCGAAGCTTTTAAGAATATCCTGAATTCTGAATTTTATTTCCTTTGATACTGGGTCTCTGATTTTGTAGATTGCTCTTTCTGTTTGTTGTTTCCTCAATTTATAGGCTAGTAATTTTGCCGATTTACTGCCTGCTTCATAGTGTTTTTGTTTCAGAAATGTAAGTTTCTTCTGGATTTCTATAGTGTAGATCTTATTTATTTGATTTTTAATTTCCTTAATCTTGAGCGAGGCATTAGAATGAGTGTTGCCTTTGTGTTCTTTTTCAAGGTTCTTAAGTTCTGACTCTAATGTGATTAGTTTTTCTTGTCTCAGTTTCTTTTGGGTTGCCAGTTTTGCAATAATTTTTCCCCTTATTACAGCTTTGCATGCATCCCGCAGTATTAAAGGGGATACTTCTCCATTATCGTTTTCTTCCAAATATCTGAGAATATCTGATTCCAATTCATCTTTCAGTGGACCTTTCAGGACATTTGAATTCAACCTCCAAGAAAATGTATTATTTGTGTATTTTTGATTTGAAGTCCATATAGATCGGACTGTGGTCAGAGAGATCCATCAGTCCTATTTTACATGTTTTTACTCTTCCAATGTCTCTATTAAACATAAAAAAGTAATCAATCCTTGAGTAAGATGAATGTGGCGTTGAATAAAATGTATAATCTTTTACATTGGGGTTGAATTCCCTCCACACATCACAGATTCCCATTTCTTTTAGTAGCATCCGAGTTTTCCTACTTTGAGTGTTATTTTGATGTGAAGAATTACCTGTTTCATCCCAGTATGGATTCAGTCTTAGATTGAAGTCTCCACCACATATCACTAAACCTTGGGCTTTAGTTATCATTAGGTCAAATACATTTTTATAAAATTTCCAGTTAGCCCCTGGTGGTGCATATACATTCAGCAGGGTGATATCTTCTCCCTCTAGCCGCTCAATTACCAAACTGTACCTCCCTTCTGTATCTTTGTGTTCTGATTTTTTTTCAAATGTAATTTTGGTTGATATCAATGTCGCTACTCCCCTCCTCCTCCCTGACTTATATGAAGATGAAGAGATCATTTTAAACCCTTGTCTACTGAGTTTATTGTGTTCCATGTCTGTTAGGTGGGTTTCTTGTAAAAATATTATTTCTGCTTTGTCTTTTTTCATTTTGCGTAGAATCTTGGCTCTTTTAACTGGATTCAGGATCCCTTTTACATTATATGAGATTATTTTGGTTACACCCTGTTTCTCCATTGTATTGTCTTATTTAGTATAACAGTGTGGTGGCCCTCTTTTATGCTACTCAGAAACTGAAAGAACATTAAGAACATAAAAAAACATTAAGAACATAGTGTACGAAACTTTAAAACAAAAAATTGTCAAAAGAACTTCCTGAGCTGAGGTCTTTTAAAAGACCCTGTAAAAGCCTTGATGGAGTATAGGCTCTGAGGGAAATTCCTCAAACTCTGTTACGTGTTGAGGGCCCTCTCTTACCCCTGTAAGTTGTCCCATGTTTTTAACGTGAATTTCAGATCCCAATCCGAACTTGTAATGATTTTTTTTTTTTATGCCTATACCCTATGAAATTGTGTGCACCCTCCCACCACCATCACAGCAAACATTCACTCTAATACAGTATTTGCTAGTGTGGGGAGAACATGTGGGTCATTGTCACATTTCTATTTTAACAAGTTTTTTGTTTTGTTTTTTTAATTAAAAAGACATTTGTTTCTAATGCTATGACTGATCCATGAAATGTTTTACCACATGCTGATTCTGCATCTCCTTTAATGTTTGTTACCTTGTAGGAGGGGGGTTGGAAGTGCAGAATGACTAAAAAAAAAAAAGGTCGCTATTCCCTCCTGAAACTGGCAGGCTTATCCTTGTAGCTCTGGCACTGGGTTTCCCACTGCTGGCCCGTGGATTTTGAAGGTCTCTGTGTGGACCATGTTTGAGCCTTGATCCTATCGCTCGGGTCTGCTGTGGGTTTAAACACCGTTACCGGGAGCCCTCTTCTCGCCATGTCAATTGTTGCTTCTTCCGCCGAATTATAGAGACATGACTCTTCACCGTAAAAGACCCTTAACTTCGCAGGAAATGGCGTCTGAAAGCGCAGTTTCTGTTCCCGTAGCACCTTTTTAGCGTCGTTGTATTCCCAGCGCTTTTTAAGAACCTCCGGGGTGTAATCGTGCTCCACGAAGACTTTTCTCTCTTGGTGCCTAAATCCTTTTTTCTGCCAAGCCCGTCTTACAACCTCTTGTTTTATTTTGAAATTGGCGAATCTCACCACCACAGAACGTGGGGGCACTTCCGCCACTGGCTTTGCGGCTAATGTACGATGGGCCTTTTCTATCTTCAAATCAGTGGTTTGTGGAATATCCAACTTCTCTCTCAGAAGAAGAGACTTCTTCTCAACTTCTTCTCTCTCACTTTCTCGTGCGCACTGCTGAGAAGGTGATCGGCTGCAAGCTCCCATCTCTCCAGGATCTGTACATCTCCAGGACCCGGAGGCGTGCTGGCCGGATCATAGCCGATCCCTCACACCCTGGTCACGTACTGTTTGCCCCCCTCCCCTCTGGTAGAAGACTTCGGTCCATCCAGACTAAAACCTCCCGTCACATGAACAGCTTCTTCCCCTCTGCCATTAGACTGCTGAACACTAAGTGACTCTCGTGCACCATGTACAGCAGCTCAACCAGACTCATGTCAATCATCACTGTTTTCTTCCTGCATTACCGACTGCACTATATAGTTCTCCACAGTATCTGCTGCTGGCTAATATATATTTTAACTGTTGACCAGTATCACTTAATCTTATCCTACACTTTATTACATGTATAGTTTATTTCTCTTATCTTATCATGTTTAATGTTGCAGCATTGTACCGAGACAAATTCCTAGTTTGTGTACTACATGAACAATGGCAATAAACCTGATTCTGATTCTGATTCTGATTCTGAGTAAGGATTCCACGCATTCCGCCATTGTGTTGAAACCATCTTCGGCTCCTTCTTTCAGACCGTGAATTCTAATGTTGTCTCTTCTCTGTCTTCCTTCTTGGTCGGTTAGCTTAGCCTCCAGTCTTGACTGTCTTTTGTGTAAATCCAGCACGGAATCTTCAAGCACTTTTATTCTTTCTTCATCTTCCAAGATTCGGTTCTCAGCCTGGTCCACTCTGCTGTTCGTCCTTTTTAATTCATCTCTGAATTCACGGAATTCGGCCCAAACTTCTTGGCGAAATCGTCGTAATTCTTCAAATAACGTTTTCAAGCTAACCTTCTTGTTAGCTACGTTCAGCTCCTCGTCTTCTGAACGGAGGTCCTCCGGTTCAGATTCTCCGGCCGATGCGTGTCCTAGCCTGGGAAATGTCAGTTTCTTCTGTTTTTGTTTAGGCATGATGTTTTTGTCTTTTGATTTTTACTCTTCCAAAAATCCGTTAAGTCTGATTTTGAAGATGTTTTCCTGGATTAGGTCTGGGAGCTTCAGCGTTAAGCTGCTATCACCATGGCGTCCAGACCGGAAGATTCTGCATTCTCTGTTTTAAAGCCAGAAACTGCTGTAAGTTTAAGGTTCAAATATTTGCTGCACGTGCTGATTTTTTTCCAACAATAACTGTTCAAATTGGCATTTCTGTGGTAGAGATTACCAACCCTAGGGTTTTACAAATGTACAGATAACTAAGCAAAGATACAATAGTTGTGGTGTCTTGCATAAATTGTGCATCTGTATATTAGACATATTCTTGGAATTAAAAAACAGAATTTGTCATAAGAGAAGATTAAAAATGTTAACTGATGATCCAGTGATCAGGAGTCTGCAGCTTTGCTTCACTGCTCAAAATGCTTAAAGTGTGGTTAGTCTGAGTAAATAACTGCATATATTCCTGTATATATTTGCATCCTTTTATAGAAACGTGGACAGACTGTAATTTACTGTACATACTCTGTTGTCATTGAATCCTTATTTAAATCCTCCACCTGAACAATGAGAGCAAGTTTTTAGCCAAAGTCAAATTCCTTGTATGTGTTGTGCATACTTGGCCAATAAAGCTGATTCTGATTCTGATTCTGATGTTATCTTCATACTTGCTGACAAAAACACCCTGGGTCTCCAGCAGATTAACTGCTGCCAAGTACAAACTTCACACACGATCACAAGTTATGTTCAGTCCCCAGAATGTTACTCTGAGGCCTGCTCCAAAGATCTCCATGGCTTTCATGTGCTCAATTCAGCTGCCGGCCACAAGGCTGCAAAATCTCCATGAATGGAACTCTGGGATGAAACTCCAATCATTCAAGACATTTTGGGTTTATGATGAAATTGCAAGGGGGGTTTCATCATACACTGATGCACTAATAAGCGTCCAGAAATAACAGTGTAGTGAAGTAAACCATAAAATCTCAGCAGTGACTTTGTTGAACTGATTGGAAAAATCCTGGCGAGACTGGCAGAATGAAAAAAAGATTGGCATTTCCTAAAAGTCACTTCCATTTACTGTAAATGTCAACGTGTGCTCAACAGCATATAGAGTTGTCCCACTGCACAGACCACATTCTGTTGAGAAATATCTAGATGAGTCATTAAGGGGTGGCTTGTAAGTTTACTATGTCAGTTATGGTCTCTTTGAAATGGCAAACTTTTTTGTTATTGAAGATCCAGTTTTATTTCACCAAAGTAAAGTGATCAGTGCATTAAAGCTGCTTCATTAGAGCAGGACAACATTGTAAATATATGTGATTAAAATTTGAAAGGAAAAATTATTACAATAGCAAATGGACACTAACTGTATATGGAAGCCGAGAGGGTCATGGCTGCTACTACCTTTTTTCTTAAAATTATGAGCCATAATGCATTAATTTATTTCATCATCTCAAGAAAACTGAATGAATGAAAAAGGATCATATAAACCATGGTTTCTGTTTGCTTCTACAGTATATCTTCCATTCTTCTTCTTTCAGCTGCTCCCTTTAGGTCTCACCACAGAGGATCACCTGCCTCCATCTAACCCTGTCACTTGCATCTTCCTCTGAAACACTTACCCTCTCCATGTCCTCCTTCACTGCATCCATGACTCTTCTCTGTAGTCTTCCTCTTTTTCCCCTGTCTGGCAGCTCCATCTTCAACATCCTTTGTCCAATATGTCCACTCTCCCTCCTTACACATGTCCAAACCATCTCAGCATTGCCTCTCTTACTTTGTCTCCAAACCGCACCTGTCATGAATCTGGGTTTGGAAGCCAAACCCGGTTCTGACTTATTGTTATGCTTTGCCCTAGTTTCCTCTTGACAGCTCTGGCATTCCCCCTCCTCCTGTCAGGTGCCATCAGCTGCACTGTCACAGGTGTTCACACACATACACACACCTGCATGCGCACACACACATGCACACGCTCCATTCACTCTCATTCACACGCTCTCTCACACACCTGGTGCCAATCAGTCCTGCCCACGCATTCTCACACCGGCAATCTCTTTTCTCGTTAGCTTCAGGAGTATTTGTTCACAGCTTCGGAGGAAAGAGCTTGTCGGGGCATTCGCCTCCATACGCAGCAGCCAGTTCTCCCCGTATGTGATTCATTCCCTGCATTGTTCTCCAGCCCGTCACTTCAAGCCTGGTCCTTCTCTTGGTGTTTCGGCTGGCCAGCTTCTCTATCCTCATCCTCCAGACTGCACGGTTCGCCACGGAGTAGCTCCAGCCCTGTAAGTGTCTGTTTTGCCTTTCTCCTGTGCTAAGCAGCCCTTCAGCACTAGGCTGATTGCCTGTCTGTTTTTGTGCGAGTTGCGGCCCTGCAGCACTAGGTTCCATTTAGACTGGGTTGTAGAGCATCCAGTAGGCGCCCTGTATGTCTGGTGGCCCTTTCCCGTCATTACACCTCTCAGTATTTGTGTGTGGCTAACTGAACTGTAACTTGGTGATTACAGGACTTGTTATTTTGTGAACTTTAATAAACATGGCACTCTCTACTCCTGCAGTTGGGTTTCTCATTCTCTCCCTCGTGCGCCATAACATGGCGCACGGGGGTTTGTGACAGAATGCCCCGACTGTAAAAAAACCCCCAGTGGATTAGAGTTGTGGGGTTTTTTTTCTTTCAGCTCTACAGGGCGTCGATCCATTTGTCAGCAGTCCCTCCAGGATTTTGTCGACTGTTTCCTGTGGTAGCGTATCGTCACTTCCTGTGTTGCTGGCTGTCTGTGGTTTGCTCTCCTCATTGTCTCGAGGATTTTGCCTTTAATCATATTTTAATCACTTTTTTCCATCTACCGTTAGCTCTCACTTCTGTTTATCAAGCCTCTTGCACCTGTGTGTGCACTCAGTGTCGCCTAATCACCCTCTTTAGCCTTCTGTTCACCTTTCATCGGTGTTTTTGTTAGCTTTAGGTTAGCCATTAGCTATGGCTACTAGCTCTCCTTCCCCTTCTCCTCTGGTGTGCTCTCTCTGTCAGATGTTTAGCTACGCCTCTGCCTCTTTTAGTGATAACGGTAAATGTAATAAATGTCTTTTTGAGGCGCTCGAGGCGAGGTTGTCTGATTTGGAATCCCAGCTCCGCTGTATTGAAACACCATCTGCGCCAGTTAATCTTGACGGACATCCCTTAGCTGCAGTGGAGCTCCCTAGCTTAGGGCGGCCTGCTAGCGGTCCTCCGGGCCTCCTCAGCAGCGAGGAGACTGGGTGGGTGACGGTGAGAAGGAAGCCTAGCTGCAAAGCCCCGGTTCACCACCAACCTGTTCATGTTTCTAATCATTTTTCCCCGCTCAGTGACACACCCGCTGAGGAAAAAACTCTGATCATTGGCGACTCTGTAGTCAGAAACGTGAACCTAGAGACTCCAGCGGCCATAGTCAAATGCATTCGTGGGGCCAGAGCAGGCGACATCGAGTCAAACTTGAAAATGCTGGCTAAAAGTAACTGTAAATACTCCACAATTGTTATCCACGCAGGCATTAATGACGTCCGTCTCCGGCAGTCAGAAGTCACAAAATGCAACGTGGAATTGGTGTGTGACTTTGCAAAAATGATGTCTGCCTATGTAGTATTCTCTGGGCCTCTCCCTAATCTGACCAGTGATGACATGTTTAGCCGCTTGTCATCCTTCAACCGCTGGCTGTCTGTGTGGTGTCCTGCAAACAATGTGGGCTACATAGACAATTGGAACTCATTTTGGGGAGAACCTGGTCTTATTAGACGAGCCGGTGTCCAGCTCACTTTGGCTGGTGCGTCTCATTTATCTAACAATCTGGCATCATTTTTATCCATATTTCCAAAACATTGACAGCTCAGAGTTGGGACCAGGAAGCAGAGCCGCAGTCTTACGCGCCTCTCTGCAGCTCCTCTCCATCCACCACCACTCAACTTAGCCCCTGTCTTCCCCATCAGAGAATCATTGTCTGCTCCCTTCAAAGTAAATAAAAAAATAATGTATAAGCATCCCAAAGTGATTAAACAAAAAGTTGGTAAAATACAAATTAAACATGAAGCCTCTAAATTTAATGATTTGGCCTCTGTTCCTCCACATAATTTAAAAATTAAATGCGGTTTGTTAAATATTAGGTGTCTAACTCCCAAGTCTCTGCTAGTCCATGATCTGTTAATAGATCATCAGACTGATTTAATATCCCTTACAGAGACTTGGTTAGGGCAAGAGGATTATGTTGGTTTGAACGAATCAACTCCCTCAGGTTATTTAAACTGTCAAAATCCCAGAAGTTCTGGTCGTGGAGGAGGAGCAACAATTTACCATTCCAAATTACTAGTTAATGTAAAGCAAAAAACACGTTATAATTCCTTTGAGGGCCTGGTCCTCAGTATTGGGCATTTTAGCAATTTTAGGCTAAACCCAATTTTATTTGCCATAGTTTATCGTCCTCCATCAACCTACTCTGAGTTTTTATCTGAATTTGCCGAATTCTTAGCTGATTTAGTGCTGAAATCAGATAGAATAATTATAATAATTATAGTAGGGGACTTTAATTTGCATGTAGATGTAGATAATGATTGCCTTAATTTGGCATTTAATTCAATATTAGACTGAATGAATGAATGAATGAATCTTTATTTCAGATAGTACAGGTTAAAAGGAACTGAATAGTATAGCAAAAGGGGGAAATAAAATCCAACAAGGTCAAATTAGGCAATAACTCCTCTGATTATACAGTTCAACAAAAGTTATCCGAAATGGGTGATGGCTGAAACCGCAGCTTATATTGCCCACCCATATTCCATCCAAGAATTCAAAAGAAAAAAAAAACAAAACAAGAGCGATTACAATTCAGAACAAAGCTAAGACCAAGTGTGACAGAAAAAAGTAAAAAAAAACCAAAAAACTAGGCAACAACACAGCACAGGCTGGATATGACAATCCTTATGTGATTTTACATGTCATCTTGTATATATGTTTGGAGTATTTCTTCCTTTAGTTTTTGCTTAAATTGTCCAAGCGTTGTACATGATTTTAATTCAGGTCCAAAATCGTTCCATAATTTGACTCCTTGCACTGAAACACAGTGTTACTTGGTGGTAGTTCTCACTGTAGGCTTTTGAAATATACATGTTCCTCTGAAGTGATATCGTTTCTCCCTTATTTGGAACAACTTTTGGATATTTGCGGGCAGTGATAAATTCTTCACTTTAAACATTATTATTGCAGTTTTAAAGTCTACCAGATCTTTCAACTTGAGAGCTTTTAGTTTAAGAAAAGTGGGTTTGTTGGTTCCCTGTAAGCTGCTTTGTTTATTATTCTAATAGCTCTCTTTTGAAGCATAAAGAGTGGATATATGTTTGTTTTATATGTATTTCCCCATACTTCATTACAATATGTCATGTATGGGAGTATTAATGAATGATACAAGGTGTATAGTGTGGGTTGATTCAGCAAATATTTCACTCTGTGTAATATTGCAATTGATTTGGATACTTTACCTTTGATATAGTTAATATGTGACTTCCAACACAGTTTATTATCAATTATTACTCCAAGAAATTTAGTTTCAGATACCCTTTCAATCTCTACACCATTTACACTGAGTTTAGGTACTGGGTTGTTGTGATGGTTGTTAAAGACTATAAATTTTGTCTTACTTAAATTGAGCGTTAATTTGTTTGAGTCAAACCACAGTTTAAGCTTTCCTAATTCCTTTCCAAGTGTATCCAGAAGTTGTTCCAAATTGTTTCCACTGCATAATAGATTAGTGTCATCGGCAAACAATATTAAGTCCATTTTTTCTGAAACTTTACATATATCATTTATATACATATTGAATAGTAATGGCCCCAAAACTGAACCCTGTGGGACTCCACAAGTAACCTTCAGTAACTGTGAGTTTTTGTTACTAACACATACATACTGATATCTATTCTTTAAGTAACTACTTAACCAGGACTGTGCTACCCCTCTAATACCACAATTTTGTAGTTTCTTTAATAATAAATTATGATCCACTGTATCAAATGCTTTTTTAAGATCCAGGAATACTCCAACTGAATACTCTTTATTTTCAATGGCTGTTGATATTTTTTCTATAAATTCCATTAGAGCATATGCAGTTGTTGACATAACGTTCGGCTCAGGAGACGCACACACACAGGCTCAGAGTAGTTCAAACTGTTTATTAACAACAGGGACGTTTGGGTGCGTGTCTGCGGAATGTTAATGTGTTGGTGGTGGCGTCTGCTTCGGACCCAGATGCAGGAGACCGTTCAGCCGGCAACCCTATGGGAGAAATCAGACACAGGGAGATGAGCACACACCAACACAGGAGGAGAATAGGCGAGGGAGAGAAGCTTACTTGTTGGGACAGATGACTGGCGCTTCAAGGATGGAAGCCCGGGAGACAGCCACCTGCAGGGCTCGGTGCAGCAGCGAGGAGAGACGAGGGACGGGATTGTCCGCCGCCGAGGAATCCACCTGTGCACAGGGGAGCAGACTGGAGAGATGAGGTAAGCGATTTTCTTACCGGTGACGAGGATGCTGAAGAGAATGTGGTAGAAGCCCATGGAAGGGAAATGAAGTCTACGGCTTCAGGCCGAAGCTCGGGGCGAGGCGGCTTTTATCCTTCGCCGCTGACGAGTAGCAGGTGCGTGAGCAGGTGGCGCCGCTGATGAATGGCGCGGCGTGACAGTACTCCCCCCTCTAGCAGCGCCTCCTGGCGATGGCTTATCCGGGTGCGCTCGGTGGAAGTCCGCGATGAGCGATGGGTCCAACACAAACGACAGGGGCACCCACTGTCGATGCTCGGGCCCATAGCCCTCCCAGTCCACCAAGTATTGCAACCCACGACCCCGGCGCCGGGAGTCCAGGATGGAGGAGGCGGACCAGGCCGGATGGCCACCAATCATCCGGGGCGCGGGTTGCGCTGCAGGAGGAGGGCAAAGGGGGTCAGTAACTGCCAGTTTCACCTTCGACACGTGGAAAGTAGGATGAATGCGGAGGGAGGGGGGAATAGCCACGCGCACAGCCACCGGGTTGATGATCCGGGTGATGGGGTAGGGACCCATGAAGCGCTGTGCCAGCTTTCTCCTCTCGCCTTTTAGAGTGACGTCCTGGGTGGAAATGTAAACAAGCTGCCCAACTCTGTACGCCGGGGCAGGTCTTCTACGCCGGTCTGCCACAGTCCTGTTGCGCTCCGCTGTGCGTAATTGCGCATGGCGCGCGGCAGCCCAGGTGGAGCGGAACTGCCTGAGATGGGCCCTAACTGACGGGACAGTTACTTCACTCTCCTGCTCCGGAAACAGCGGGGGGTCGTAACCCAGGGACGCTTTGAAGGGGGACATCCCTGTAGCAGAAGAGCGAGCGGTGTTGTGGGCATATTCAACCCAGGCAAGATGGTTGCTCCAGGACGTGGGTTTGGATCTGGACACACAGCGGAGCGCAGCCTCCAGCTCCTGGTTGGTCCTCTCACACTGCCCGTTGGATTGGGGGTGATGGCCGGAGGAGAGGCTCACCTTGGCTCCGATGGCGTTGCAGAAAGACCTCCAAACCTCAGAAGAAAACTGGGGGCCCCGGTCCGAGACCACGTCCACCGGAATCCCATGCAGCCTGACCACGTGTTGGACGAGGAGGTCCGCCGTCTCCAGGGCAGTAGGGAGGCCTCGCAGGGGGACGAAGTGCACGGCCTTGGAGAAGCGGTCCACGATGGTCAGGATGGTGTCATAGGAGTTGGAGACAGGGAGTCCGGTGACGAAATCCAGCGCGATGTGCGACCAGGGCCTGCCAGGGACGGGCAGGGGCTGGAGCAGACCCGCTGGAGGGGCATTTCCCGACTTGCAGGTGGCACAGATTGGGCAAGCCTGGGCGTAGCGGGCTGCATCCCTCCGCAGGCCTGGCCACCAAAAGGACCGTTGGAGGAGATCTATCATCCGGGAGGTGCCAGGGTGACAGGTGAGCTTGGAGGTGTGGAGCCAGTGGATGACCTCTCCTCGGACCGCGGATGGCACGAACAGCCTCCCCTCCGGTCCGCCGCCAGGGTCAGGTTCCACCTCCTGTGCCTTCCGGATCTTGCTCTCGATGTCCCACGAGATGGCTCCCACGACGCACGACCTGGGCAGGATGGAGTGGGGCGCCTCCTCCAACTCCACGGGGGCGAACTGCCTGGAGAGGGCGTCAGGCAGGACGTTCCTAGAGCCAGGCCTGAAGGTGATGGAAAATTGGAACCTGGCGAAGAACAGGGACCAGCGCGCCTGGCGGGCGTTCAGGCACTTGGCAGATCGTAAGTATTCCAAGTTCTTGTGGTCCGTGAGGACCACAAACGGCAGGTTCGCCCCCTCTAACCAGTGGCACCACTCCTGCAGGGCGAGCTTGATGGCCAAGAGCTCTCTGTCCCCCACATCGTAGTTTCTCTCCACCGGGGACAAGCGCCGGGAGAAGAAGGCGCACGGTCGCTTGGCGCCATCGTCCGGTGACCGCTGGGACAGCACTGCTCCCACTCCCGTGTCCGAAGCGTCTACCTCTACAATGCACTGCAGCGCGGGGTCGACCTGGCGAAGGACCCGGGAGGAGGAGAATTCCGCCTTCAGCGCCTCAAAGGCGGCAGCGACCTCTTTGGTCCACCGGAACGGGACCTTCGGGGACGTGAGGCGGGTCAGTGGTCCAACGATGGCACTGAAGTTGGGGACAAAGCGGCGGTAGAAATTGGCGAAGCCAACAAATTGCTGCACCTGTTTCCGGGATGCAGGTGTGGGCCATTCCACCACCGCCTTTACCTTCTCTGGGTCGGGGAGCACCTTATCGTGGGCGATGATGAACCCCAGGAAGGATGTACTCCTGGCGTAAAATTCACACTTTTCTGCCTTAACGTACAGACGATTCTCCAGCAGCCTTTGGAGGACCCGCCTCATGTGGACCTGGTGCTCATCCCTGGACTTGGAGAAGATGAGAATATCGTCCAGGTAGACGAACACGAAAAGGCCAATGAAGTCCCGGAGGACGTCATTAATGAGGCGCTGGAAGACTGCAGGAGCGTTGGTCAACCCGAACGGCATCACCAGGTATTCAAAGTGGCCGTTCGGGGTACGGAAGGCCGTTTTCCACTCATCTCCCTCCCGGATCCGGACGAGGTGGTAAGCGCTGCGTAGGTCCAGCTTGGTGAACCAGGTCGCCCCCTGGAGGGAGTGGAAAGCAGTGTCCATGAGAGGCAGGGTGTAACGGTCCTTCTCCGTGATATTATTGAGGGCCCGGTAGTCGATACAAGGGCGGAGGGACCCATCCTTCTTCCCCACGAAGAAGAATCCTGCCCCCACGGGTGACGATGATGGGCGGATAATCCCAGCACTTAATGACTCCTTCAGGTAGGCGTTCATCGTCTCCTTCTCCGGCGCAGACAGGCTGTAAAGGCGACCAGAAGGTAAGGGAGCCCCCTGGCGGAGGTTGATGGCGCAGTCATAGGGCCGATGAGGGGGGAGAGACATAGCTTTCGCTTTGCTGAACACCATACCCAGGTCGTGAAATTCTGGGGGCACCAGAGACAGGTCCGGGGGTGCAGCGTCCGTCGCAGGGGGAGGAGCGGACGGAGAGCAGGCAGCAGACTGAAGGCAGGTGCCCATACAGAACGTACTCCATGCCGATATCCCAGCTGATTTCCAATCCAGGACCGGATTGTGAAGGCGGAGCCAGGGATACCCCAGGATGACGGGCGACACAGAGTTGGGAAGGACGTAAAAGGTCATCTCCTCCCGGTGGTTTCCCGAGATGATGACCGGTAGGGGGACAGTTTGATGTGTCACTCTCCCAAGGGTGGCACGGGAGAGGTGGACTAGGGAGATGGGAGTGTTGAGTGCCTGGCAGCGGATGCCCAATCGGGTTGCCAGGCTTTGTGAAATGAAGCTGCCTTCTGCGCCCGAATCCACCAGTGCGTGGGTGAGGTGCCCAGTGGGGTTATGGCAGAAACGGATGGGCAGCTTCAATTGAGTGAGTGATCCTAACCGATTGACGTCCGCGAGGCTTCCAACAGTGACTCGCGGACCCCACCGACTGGCTTTCCGTGGACAACGCTCCACGGTGTGTTGGTCGCCTCCGCAATACATGCAGAGGCCCAACTCACGGCGGCGTTGTTTCTCCACAGGGGAAAGTTTAGTCCAGCCCGTCACCATCGGCTCCGACTCCTCGGGGCGCGATGCTGGCGGCGCCGCCAGGGGGCGAGCTTGGAACAGGTGCGGCGAGGCTCCACGAGGGCGAGAAGAAGAAGACCTCCGCCCCGAGGAGCGCTCGCGCAGCCTGTTATCCAAACTTACCGCTAAGGACGTCAGCTCCGCTAGCGTCCCAGGGATATCCCGACCAGCCAGTTCATCCCTCAGATCACTATTGAGGCTGCGGAGGAACAGGCCACAGAGGGAGCGTTCCTCCCAGCCCAGTTCCTCCGCCGCTACCCGGAAGTCGACCGAGTGGTCCGCTGCCGACCGGTTTCCCTGCTGGAGAGCGAGAAGCCGATCGACCTGGACCGTTTCGGTTTGAGAATGGTCAAAGACCTCCAGAAAGCGCCTCACGAATTGGTCATAGGTGAGGGTGGCATAACTGGGCCTCGCCATTACGGCGTAGGTCCAAGTTAATGCACGCCCCTCCAGAAGATTCCCTATGTAACCAATTCGACTGTGATCCGAGGGAAAATCTCCGGGCACACGGTGGAACACGGACTCACACTGCATAATGAACCCCCGCGCTCCGCCGAGCTTACCGCTAAAGCGGGCGGGGGTCGGAATCGGTGTGAGCCGAACCAGTGCCACTGGAGCCGGCTGGACGGCCGCTGGAACAGCAGGAGCCGCGCCACCCTGGCGAGTCGGGAGGAACGGCTGTTGGGGGTCCAAGCGGTTCAATCGGTTAGTTAATTCTAATAATTGATTAAGAACCACCTGTTGCTGATAAACAATCTGATCCACCCGAGCCTCGAGGATGGTAAACCGGTGTGCGAGCCCGCCGTCTGCCGAGCCGCTCTGCTGAAGCCGTACTGACATAACGTTCGGCTCAGGAGACGCACACACACAGGCTCAGAGTAGTTCAAACTGTTTATTAACAACAGGGACGTTTGGGTGCGTGTCTGCGGAATGTTAATGTGTTGGTGGTGGCGTCTGCTTCGGACCCAGAGGCAGGAGACCGTTCAGCCGGCAACCCTATGGGAGAAATCAGACACAGGGAGATGAGCACACACCAACACAGGAGGAGAATAGGCGAGGGAGAGAAGCTTACTTGTTGGGACAGATGACTGGCGCTTCAAGGATGGAAGCCCGGGAGACAGCCACCTGCAGGGCTCGGTGCAGCAGCGAGGAGAGACGAGGGACGGGATTGTCCGCCACCGAGGAATCCACCTGTGCACAGGGGAGCAGACTGGAGAGATGAGGTAAGCGATTTTCTTACCGGTGACGAGGATGCTGAAGAGAATGTGGTAGAAGCCCATGGAAGGGAAATGAAGTCTACGGCTTCAGGCCGAAGCTCGGGGCGAGGCGGCTTTTATCCTTCGCCGCTGACGAGTAGCAGGTGCGTGAGCAGGTGGCGCCGCTGATGAATGGCGCGGCGTGACAGTTGTCCTCTTGTGTCTGAACCCATATTGCTGCTCACACAGTAAATTATTCTTCAGTATGAAGTTGTCAATTCTCTCATAGAATATTTTTTTCAAGTATCTTGGAAAATTGCGGTAATAGTGAAATTGGTCTATAGTTTGAGAATTCCCCTCTGTCACCCATCTTGTATATCGGAATTACTTTAGCTATTTTCATTGCATTGGGAAATATACCTGTTTGGAGAGACAGGTTATAGATATACGTCAGTGGTTTTACTAGGCATTCAGTAATAGTTTTGACTAAGAGCATGTCAATACCATCACAGTCCGTAAATGTTTTACTTTTAAACTATTTGACAATTTCAATGACCTCTCTTTCGTCTGTGTTCTTTATGAAAATGGAGTCTTTTATAGCAGTGTTATTGCATATTGTATCACCCGTAGGCACCGTAGTGGGTATTTCTCGAGCCAAATTAGGACCAATATTAACAAAAAAGTTGTTAAATTCATCTGCAGGTGAAGCTACATTCACACTCTGAGTCGTTTTATTATTTTTTGGAATATTAGTTGGGTTGCTTGTATTTCTGCTTTTATTTCCAAGGATACTGTTAAGTATTGTCCATGTATTTTTAATATTGTCTTTGTTTTTGTCCAGTTCTTTACTGTAATAGTCTCTTTTACTACATCTTATTATATATGTTAACTTATTTTTGTATGTTTTATACCGCTGCTCTGCTTCTTTTGTCCTTTTCTTTAGGAAAGCTTTATATAGTAAATTTTTCTTTTTACACGCCTTTTGTAGTCCTTTGGTTAACCATGGCTTATCGGCAAATTTCTGTTTAAGCTTTTTTTTTTACTAATGGACAGTTTTTTTCATAAAGAGTGGTTACAATGTTTATAAATGTGTCATAGGCTTCATTTACATCTGATACATAGACTTCTGTCCAGTCTTGCTTCAGCAAGTCCTCTTTAAAAGAACTGATTGCATTTGGTGATTTGTATCTGAACAATTTTGAAATTTTTTCTGTATTGGCCCCCGTGTGGCCATGGATAAGTGCAAAGGTTGGCAAGTGGTCACTTATATCATTTATCAATAATCCACTTTCTATTTTCTTATCAATAACATTAACAAACAGGTTGTCAATAAGTGTAGCAGTGTGAGCTGTGATTCTACTGGGATGTGTTATTGTGGGATATAGACTCATGCTGTACATAGAGTTCATGAACTCTGTAATTACATTTTGTTAATGTGGATTCAGTAAATCAATATTGAAATCTCCACAAATTGCTACCATTTTCTTACTAGTAATATTATTGTACAGCTCGACTAATTTATCTCTGAATGTCTCAATGCAAGTTCCCGGCGTTCTAGTATATATACAGCTTATAATTAGATTTTTTGTTTTATCTTGGTCAATCTCAACAGTAACACATTCCAAGATCCCTGGTAGTGCAAAGGACATTCCATTTACAAGCTTACACCTATACAGGTCATCAATATACAGTGCAACACCACCACCCTTTTTTTGAGATCTGTTAATATGAAACATCTGGTATCCCTCTATTGCCATCAGGGGAGCCTGCTCTTCAGTAAGCCAGGTTTCAGAGACTGCAATAGCTGTAAATTTTCTGTCTAGCTGTTTTAAATAGTCCTGAATCTGTGGAAAGTTTTTGTTAAGACTTCTGCTGTTGAAGTGTATTATTGATAATTTACCATCTAGTTGCACTTGACTTTTGAATTGCTTTTCAGTGTAATATTCACAGTGGTTATGAATATTATTGAAAAAGTGGTTATCAGGATCAATATCATTCTCCATCTCTTGTGGTTTATGTTCAGCATAATGGCATATTTTCAGAGTTTGAGTTTCCTCACTCTGTGTCAAATGACTTCCTCCAGCTGGGGATAATTGATGTCTACTCAAGTCAGTCATAAGTTTTTGTTTGTTTTGCTTATTTTTTTTTAAAGTACTTTGGCATGGTGTGTCAAAAGAACTATTCTTATTGTGTGTGTGAATATGGATTATCATTGACTCATGATTTTCTTAATCAGTGTTCATCTGTATTTATCTAAGTCAGTAGCATCTCTGATCATTATACTCTTTGCTTGCTCAGGTGTTCCATTTAGTTTAATCCAAATTCTACAATTTCTTGTCCAGGTTGCCTGTATCTTATTTTGCCTTTTCAGCATCCATGCTTGCCGTACTATTTCAGCGTTTGTTTTTGTCAGGTGTTCATTTAGGTAAACTTGTGTTCCCCATAGCTTTCTGGCCTGCCTCAGTATGTCATTCTTTACCCTTCTGTTCACAAAGCGCATCACAATTGATTTCTTTGTTTGGTTATCTTTCTTCGGTAAAGAAATGGGGATTTTGGGATTTTCCCAGAAAGTAGGAAATTCTACCCATTATCTCCACCACACGTTGGACCTTGTTCTGACATATGGCATAGGAATAGAAAATCTGGTAGTGTCTCCTCATAACCCTGTACTGTCAGACCATTGTCTATTAACCTTTGATTTTACTCTTTCTGACTATTTGGCTCCTAAGGAAAAATATTGCTACAATAGATGCCTCTCAGATAATGTTGTTACTAAATTTATGCACATTGTTTCCTCTATGCCATGTGTCAACACAATGGAAATAAGCTATAGACAGTTTGCTCCTTCTGTAATTGATAGCATGGTAGATAATGTTACAGCTTCTCTGCATCAGACTCTAGACATGGTGGCCCCTTTTAAAAAGAAAGTCTAATCAGAGATTTTTAACTCCTTTGTTATGACCCGAGCGCCGGTTCTGATCGCGCTCGGGCTAAGTTATTCTCGCTGCCGGCTTTGACAGCTGCGGGCTGTATTCTGGCCTCGCCGGGCTCTTATTGTGAAAGTGCTCAGTGGGGTTTCCGCCTGTCAACAGCCGGTCAGCTGATTGTCATTACCGTCATTAGTGCTTCGCCCTTTTAAGCCCGGCACTGACGATGGTAAGACGCAGGAGTATTAGTCGACATTGGTCAACGTTACGTCTGAGTGGCTTCATCCTGCCAAGCCCTGGGTCTGCGCCTCGTCATACCTGTGAGTGCCGCAGACCTTCATGTCAGGTCTGTCATCTTAGTTATGTCACAGTTAGCTCGTAGCGGCTGGGTTAGCCCTACGAGCCCAAGCCTCAGTCATGTGTTTGTTTGCCCTTATGGGTTCATAGTTGTGTTTTGTCACGTCTGTAATAAATACCACCTTAGCCAAACTCTCTGGTGAACTCTGTGGCGTCTCTTGGTGATCCGCGAGGATCACCACATGACATCCTTGGTTCAACACAGAAACTTGTAGCTTAAAACAGAAGACTCATCAATTAGAAAGAAAATGGCACTGCACTAATTTAGATGAAATCTATTTAGCTTGGAGAAATCATCTTTTAATCTATAAAAAATCTCTGAGAAAAGCTAGAACGAGTTATTATTCTGCATTCATAGAAGAGAATAAGAATAATCCCAGGTTTCTTTTTAGCACTGTAGCCAGGCTGACAAAGAGTCAGGACTCTGTCAATCCTGGGCTGCACGGTGGCGCAGAGGTTGAATGAATGAATTGAATGAATGAATTTATTTTATTTCGGATAATACATTACAGGTTAAAAGAAACTGTATAATATAACAACAAGGTCAAATTAGACAAAGACTCCTTCTACTATACAATTCCATGTGAGTTATCCGAAATGGGTGATGGCTGAAGCCGCAGCTTATATTGCCCACCCATATTCCATCCAAGAATTCAAAGGAGAGAAAAGAGAAAACAAGACAAGAGCGATTACAATTTAAAACAAGGCTAAGACAAAATGTGACTGAGAGAAAAAGAAAAACTGAGCTAGTCTAAGTTAAGCGGTTACTATTCAAAAACAAATCTAAGACATAGTGTCACAAAGAAAAAAAGAAAAAAAGAAAAAAACTAAGCTACAACACAACACAGGCTGGAAATGTCAATCCTTATGTGAGTTTACATGTCGTCTTGTAAATATGTTTGGAGTATTTCTTCCTTTAGTTTTTGTTTAAATTGTCCAAGCTTTGTACATGATTTTAATTCAGGTCCAAAATCGTTCCATAATCTGACTCCTTGCACTGAAACACAGTGTTGCTTGGTGGTTGTTCTCACTGTAGGCTTTTGAAATATACATGTTCCTCTGAAGTGATATCGTTTCTCCCTTGTTTGGAACAACTTTTGGATATTTGCGGGCAGTGATAGATTCTTCACTTTGAACATTATTATTGCGGTTTTAAAGTCAATCAGATCTTTCAACTTGAGAGTTTTTTGTTTAAGAAAAAGTGGGTTTGTTGGTTCCCTGTAAGCTGCTTTGTTGATTATTCTAATAGCTCTCTTTTGAAGCATAAAGAGTGGATATATGTTTGTTTTATATGTATTTCCCCATACTTCATTACAATATGTCATGTATGGGAGTATTAATGAATGATACAAGGTGTATAGTGTGGGTTGATTCAGCAAATTTTTCACTCTGTGTAATATTGCAATTGATTTGGATACTTTACCTTTTATATAATTAATATGTGGCTTCCAACACAGTTTGTTATCAATTATTACTCCAAGGAATTTAGTTTCGGATACCCTTTCAATCTCTACACTATTTACACTGAGTTTGGGTACTGGGTAGTTGTGATGGTTGTTAAAGACTATAAATTTTGTCTTGCTTAAATTGAGCGTTAATTTGTTTGAATCAAACCACAGTTTCAGCTTTCCTAATTCCTTTCCGAGTGTATCCAGAAGTTGTTCCAAATTGTTTCCACTGCATAGCAGATTAGTGTCATCAGCAAACAATATTAAGTCCATTTTTTCTGAAACTTTACATATATCATCTATATACATATTGAATAATAATGGTCCCAAAACTGAACCCTGTAGGACTCCACAGGTGACCTTCAGTAACTCTGAGTTTTTGCTGTTAACACATGCAAACTGATATCTATTCTTTAAGTAACTACTTAACCAGGACAGTGCTACCCCTCTAATACCACAATTTTGTAGTTTCTTTAATAATAGATTGTGATCTACTGTATCAAATGCTTTTTTAAGATCCAGGAATACTCCAACTGAATACTCTTTATTTTCAATGGCTGTTGATATTTTTTCTGTAAATTCCATTAAGGCATATGCTGTTGTCCTTTTGTGTCTGAACCCATATTGCTGCTCACACAATAAATCATTCTTCAGTATGAAGTTGTCAATTCTCTCATAGAATATTTTTTCAAGTATCTTGGAAAATTGCGGTAATAGTGAAATTGGTCTGTAGTTGGAGAGTTCCCCTCTGTCGCCTGTCTTGTAAATCGGAATTACTTTAGCTATTTTCATTGCATTGGGAAATATACCTGATTGGAGAGACAGGTTACAGATATACAGTACGTCAGTGGTTTCACTATGCATTCGATAACAGTTTTGACTAGTAGCATGTCAATACCATCGCAGTCAGTAGATGTTTTACTTTTGAACGATTTAACAATTTCAATGACCTCTCTTTCGTCTGTGTTCTTTATGAAGATGGTGTCTTTTACAGCAGTGTTATTGCATATTGTATCACCTGTAGGCGCCATAGTGGGTATTTCTCGGGCCAGTTTAGGTCCAATGTTAACAAAAAAATTATTAAATTCATCTGCAGGTGAAGCTATATTCACATTCGGAGTCGATTTATTATTTTTTGGAATATTAGTTGGGTAGCTAGTATTTCTGCTTTTATTTCCAAGGATACTGTTGATTATTGTCCATGTATTTTTAATATTGTCTTTGTTTTTTTCCAGTTCTTTACTGTAATAGTCTCTTTTACTGCATCTTATTATATATGTTAACTTATTTTTGTATGTTTTATACCGTTGCTCTGCTTCTTTTGTCCTTTTCTTTATGAAAGCTTTATATAATAAATTTTTCTTTTTACACGCCTTTTGTAGTCCTTTGGTTAACCATGGTTTGTCAGCAAATTTGTGTTTAAGCTTTTTTTTAACTAATGGGCAGTTTTTTTCATAAAGAGTGGTTACAATGTTTATAAATGTGTCATAGGCTTCATTTACATCTGTTACATAGACTTCTGTCCAGTCTTGCTTCAGCAAGTCCTCTTTAAAAGAACTGATTGCGTTTGGTGATTTGTGTCTGAACGATTTTGAGATTTTTTCTGGGTTGGGCCCCGTGTGGCCATGGATAAGTGCAAAGATTGGCAAGTGGTCGCTTATATCATTTATCAATAATCCACTTTCTATTTTCTTATCGAGAACATTGACAAACAGGTTGTCAATAAGTGTAGCAGAGTGAACTGTGATTCTACTGGGATGTGTTATTGTGGGATATAGACTCATGCTGTACATAGAGTTCATGAACTCTGTAACTACATTTTGTTGATGTGGATTAAGTAGGTCAATATTGAAATCTCCACAAATTGCTACCATTTTCTTACTAGTAATATTATTGTACAGCTCGACTAATTTATCTCTGAATGTCTCAATGCAAGTTCCCGGCGTTCTGTATATGCAGCTTATGATTAGATTTTTTGTTTTGTCTAGGTCAATCTCAACAGTAACACATTCCAAGATCCCTGGTAGTGCTGAGGACATTTCATTTACAAGCTTACATCTATATAGGTCATCAATATACAGTGCAACACCACCACCCTTTTTTTGAGATCTGTTAATGTTAAACATCTGATATCCCTCTATTGCCATCAGGGGAGCCTGGTCTTCATTAAGCCAGGTTTCCGAGACTGCAATGGCTGTGAATTTTCTGTTTAGCTGTTTTAAATAGTCTTGAATCTGTGAGAAGTTTTTGTTAAGACTTCTGCTATTGAAGTGTATTATTGACAGTTTACCATCTAATTGCACTTGACTTTTGAATTGCTTTTCAGTGTAATATTCACAGTGGTTATGAATATTATTGAAAAAGTAGGTTAAGGTTTAGCACTGTGGCAGCACAGTTTTACCCTCGGCCGGGGGATCGCGGGGATCATGAGATCGTGGGTTCGATCCCAGCCCCCGACCAACAGTGAGCTGTGTGGAGTTTGTATGTTCTCCCCGTGTTGCGCGGGTTTACTCCGGGATTTCTCCGGTTTCCTCCCGCACACCAAAAACATGTAGGTTTAGGGCACTCGCGCACGCAGCGACCAGCAGCCGGTGGCTTGTCACCAGACTGCAAACCAAGTCTACCTACGGGTACAAATAAGTAACAAAAAAAAAAAAAAAAAAAAATCCTAGCATTCCCTTAGAGCTTACTAGTCAGGACTTTATGAAATTTTTCAATAATAAAATTTCATCTATCAGAAATAAAATGAGTCAGATTCTTCCCACCGTTAACTTAAATACAGTAACAACTACAACTCCTTCAGTTTACATCTGTTTGGATCAGTTTACTCCAATTGACCTTTTAGAGTTAGACAAAATAGTTTCCTCATCCAAGCCTTCAGCTTGTCTTTTAGACCCTATTCTTACCAGGTTATTTAAAGAAGTCTTCCCATTTATTGGTAGCTTTATTCTTCAAATAATCAATTCTTCATTAACTTTAGGCCATGTACCACAGGCTTTTAAAACTGCTGTAATTAAACCCTTACTCAAAAAGCCAGCGCTGGATCCAGAAGTTTTAGCTAACTATAGACCAATCTCTAATCTCCCTTTCATTTCAAAAATCTTAGAAAGAGTTGTTGCTGCGCAATTATTTGACCACTTGCAGGGAAATGGTTTATTTGAAGAGTTTTAATCTGGGTTTACAATCCATCATAGTACTGAAACAGCCTTAGTGAAGGTCACTAATGACCTCCTGATCACATCTGATAATGGATTTGTTTCTGTACTTGTCCTTTTAGACCTTAGTGCAGCTTTTGATACTATCGATCATAATATTCTACTTGATAGATTAGAACACTATGTTGGACTTAATGGAACTTCATTGCAGTGGTTTAGATCTTATTTATCTGATAGGTTCCAGTTTGTTCATGTCAATAATGAGTTTTCTTTCAACTCAAAGCTTAGTCATGGAGTTCCACAGAGATAGGTGCTCGGCCCTACTCTTTTTAGTTTATATATGCTTCCGTTAGGCAACATTATTAGGAAGCACTGTGTACATTTTCACTGTTATGCAGATGACACACAATTATACCTGCCAATGAAACCAGATGATAGTAATTAATTAGCCAAGTTAGAAGCCTGTCTTAAGGAAATCAAAGCTTGGATGACTTGTAATTTCCTGCTATTAAATTCAGATAAGACTGAAGTAATTCTTGTTGGTCCAAAAAAAACCTTAGAAACACCTTTCCAAATCAAACTTTTAGTTTGGATGCAGTTACTCTTTCTCTTAATAGCTCTGTGAGGAACCTTGGAGTTATTTTTGATCAAGATCTGTTTTTCAATTCACATAGTAAATTTGTTTCAACGATTGCCTTCTATCACTTGCATAATATTGCCACGATTAGGAGCATCTTGTCTCAGAGTGATGCTGAGAAACTGATCCACGCTTTTGTTAGCTCTAGATTAGATTATTGTAACGCTTTATTATCAGGTTGTCCTAAAACATCTCTAAAAAGTCTTCAGTTGATCCAAATAGCTGCTGCAAGAGTTTTAACAGGTACTAGAAAGAGAGATCATATCTCTCTGGTTCTGGCCTCCTTTCATTGGCTTCCCAAAGAGTTTAGAGTTAAGTTTAAAATCCTTCTTCTCACTTTCAAAGCTCTAAAAATCAGGCCCCTTTTTATTTACAGACGTGGACAAAATTGTTGGTACCCCTCTGTTAATGAAAGAAAAACCCACAATGGTCACAGAAATAACTTGAATCTGACAAAAGTGGTAATAAATAAAAATTCTACAAAAATTAACTAATGAAAATCAGACAATGCTTTTGAATTGTGGTTCAACAGAATTATTTAAAAAAAAAAAACTCATGAGACAGGCCTGGACAAAAATGATGGTACCCCTGGAAAAGATTGAAAATAATGTGACCACAGGGACATGTTCAACCAAGATGTGTCCTCAAATTAACAACACAGTTAACACAATTAACAACACAATTAACACAATTAACAACACATTACAAACTTGTAATCAGTCAGTCAGCCTATTTAAAGGGTGACAAGTAGTCACTGTGCTGTTTGGTGACATGGTGTGTACCACACTGAACATGGACCAGAGGAAACAAAGAAGAGAGTTGTCTCAGGAGATTAGAAAGAAAATTATAGACAAGCATGTTAAAGGAAAAGGCTATAAGACCATCTCCAAGCAGCTTGATGTTCCTGTGACTACAGTTGCACATATTATTCAGAAATTTAAGATCCACGGGACTGTAGCCAACCTCTCTGGACGTGGCCACAGGAGGAGACGGATAATACGAATGGTAACAAAAGAGCCCAGAACAACCTCTAAACACATTCATGGTGAACTCCAAGGTCAAGGTACATCAGTGTCAGATCGCACCATCCGTCATTGTTTGAGCCAACGTGGACTTCATGGAAGACGACCAAGGAGGACACCACTGTTGAAAACAAATCATAAAAAAAACAGACTGGAATTTGCCAAACTGCATGTTGACAAGCCACAAAGCTTCTGGGAGAATGTCCTATGGACAGACGAGTCAAAGCTGGAACTTTTTGGCAAGGCACATCAGCACTATGTTCACAGACGCAAAAATGAAGCATTCCAAGAAAAGAACACTGTCTCTACTGTGAAACATGGAGGAGGTTCTGTTATGTTCTGGGGCTGCTTTGCTGCATCTGGCACAGGATGTCTTGAATCTGTGCAGAGTACAATGAAATCTCAAGACTATCAAGGTATTCTAGAGAGAAATGTGCTGCCCAGTGTCAGACAGCTTGGTCTTAGTCGCAGGTCATGGGTCTTGCAACAGGATAATGACCCAAAACACACAGCTAAAAACACCCAAGAATGGCTAAGAGCCAAACATTGGACTATTCTAAAGTGGCCTTCTATGAGCTCTGATCTAAATCCTATTGAACGTCTGCGGAAGGAGCTGAAACATGCTGTCTGGAGAAGGCACTCTTCAAACCTGAGACAACTGGAGCAGTTTGCTCATGAGGAGTGGGTCAAAATATCTACTGAGAAGTGCAGAAGTCTCACTGACAGTTACAGAAATCGTTTGATTGCAGTGATTGCCTCAAAAGGTTGTGCAACAAAATATTAAGTTAAGGGTACCATCATTTTTGTCCAGGCCTGTTTCATGAGTTTGGTTTTTTAAATAATTCTGTTGAACCACAATTCAAAAGCATTGTCTGATTTTCATTGGTTTATTTTCATAGAATTTTTATTTATTACCACTTTTGTCAGATTCAAGTTATTTCTGTGACCATTGTGGGTTTTTCTTTCATTAACAGAGGGGTACCAACAATTTTGTCCATGTCTGTAAAAGATCTGATATTATCCTATTATCCAAATGAGCACTATGCTCCCAAAATGCTGGATTACTTGTAATACCTAGAATCTCCAAATGTACAATGGGGGGCAGAGCCTTTATTGCCTCCGCCAAGGAGGTTTTGTGATCATCGGCGTTGGTTTGTCTGTCTGTCTGTCTGTCTGTCTGTCTGTCTGTCTGTCTGTTTGTTTGATTGTTAGCAAGATAACTCAAAAACTTATGGACGGATTTTCATGAAATTTTCACAGATTGTCAAAAATGGGGTATCCTACAGATGATTACATTTTGGTGGTGATCCGGATCACCGTCCAGAAGAAAACCGCCATTAAGGAAAATGCCATTTTCGTGAATAACTACTGAATCACTAATCCTATCATTGTCAATCCAATTGCTAGTCATATGTTTTCATGGTCAAGGAATCTGAAAACGTACACACAAACACTGTATGGAGGAACTGTGGCTGCCATTACGGAAAATGCCATTTTCGTGAATAACCACTGAACCACTAATCCTATCATTGTCAATCCAATTGCTAGTCATATGTTTTCATGGTCAAGGAATCTGAAAACGTACACACAAACACTGTATGGGAGAAACTGTGGCCACCAATACGGAAAATGTCATTTTCTTGAGTAGCTACTGAACCACTAATCCTATCATTGTCAATCCAATTGCTAGTCATATGTTTTCATGGTCAAGGAATCTGCAAACGTACACACAAACACTGTATGGGGGGAACTGTGGCCGCCATTACGGAAAATGTCATTTTCGTGAATAACTACTGAACCACTAATCCTATCATTGTCAATCCAATTGCTAGTCATATGTTTTCATGGTCAAGGAATCTGAAAACGTACACACAAACACTGTATGGGGGGGAACTGTGGCGCTTGGCGGAGGTCTGCGCTCTCTGAGTGCTTTTCTAGGTTATCAAGCTCCTCTCTTGTGGAACCAGCTGCCAATCTTGATTCGGGAGTCAGACTCGATTTCTGTTTGTAAGAATACGGTTAAAACCTTCCTTTTTGATATAGCCTACAATTAGGGAAGGATCATATGTTTCTGAGCCCTCCCTTTGTTACCTCCGCCAAGGAGGTTATGTGATCATCAGCGTTGGTTTGTTTGTTTGTCTGTTTGTTTGTTAGCAAGATAACTCAAAAAGTTATGGACGGATTTTCATGAAATTTTCACAGATTATCAGAAATGGGGTATCCTACAGATGATTACGTTTTGGTGGTGATCCGGATCACCGTCTGGATCCAGGAATTTTTTAAAGGATTCTTTTTTTTTTTATTTTGGACGGATTTTCATGAAATTTTCACAGATTGTCAGAAATGGGGTATCCTACAGATGATTACATTTTGGTGGTGATCCGGATCACCGTCTGGATCCAGGATCCAGGATTTTTTTTTTTTTTTTTTTTTTATTACCTCCGCCAAGGAGGTTATGTGATCAGATAGGGTCCAGCCACCCCCACCCCACCCCACCCCCGGCGACCCTAAAGAATTAAGCAGTTGAAGATGTAAAAGAATTAACATTTTCTTCAACTTTTTCTCAATAAATTTGTAACTTTTTTTCTGTTACATTGGTGAATTTTCTCTCAAAAATTAGAAACCTTTTTCTAGTTAATTTTTACCTCCGCCAAGGAGGTTATGTTTTCATCGTCATTGGTTTGTCTGTCTGTCTGTTTGTTTGTCTGTCTGTCTGTTTGTTAGCAAGATAACTCAAAAATTTATGGACGGATTTTCATCAAATTTTCACAGATTGTCAGAAATGGGGTATCCTACAGATGATTACATTTTGGTGGTGATCCAGATCACCGTCCAGAAGAAAACCGCCATTACGGAAAATGCCATTTTCGTAAATAACCACTGAACCACTAATCCTATCATTGTGAATCCAATTGCTAGTCATATGTTTTCATGGTCAAGGAATCTGAAAACGTACAGACAAACACTGTATGGGGGGAACTGTGGCCGCCATTACGGAAAATGTCATTTTCGTGAATAACTACTGAGCCACTAATCCTATCATTGTCAATCCAATTGCTAGTCATATGTTTTCATGGTCAAGGAATCTGAAAACGTACACACAAACACTGTATGGGGGGAACTGTGGCCGCCATTACGGAAAATGTCATTTTCACGAATAACTACTGAACCACTAATCCTATCATTGTCAATCCAATTGCTAGTCATATGTTTTCATGGTCAAGGAATCTGAAAACGTACACACAAACACTGTATGGGGGGAACTGTGGCCGCCATTACGGAAAATGTCATTTTCGTGAATAACTACTGAACCACTAATCCTATCTTTGTCAATCCAATTGCTAGTCATATGTTTTCATGGTCAAGGAATCTGAAAACGTACACACAAACACTGTATGGGGGGAACTGTGGCGCTTGGCGAAGGTCTGCACTCTCCGAGTGCTTTTCTAGGTTATCAAGCTCCTCTCTTGTGGAACCAGCTGCCAATCTTGATTCGGGAGTCAGACTCGATCTCTGTTTGTAAGAATAGGGTTAAAACCTTCCTTTTTGATATAGCCTACAATTAGGGAAGGATCATGTGTTTCTGAGCCCTCCCTTTATTACCTCCGCCAAGGAGGTTATGTGATTATCAGCGTTGGTTTGTTTGTTTGTTAGCAAGATAACTCAAAAAGTTATGGACGGATTTTCATGAAATTTTCACAGATTATCAGAAATGGGGTATCCTACAGATGATTACATTTTGGTGGTGATCCGGATCACCGTCTGGATCCAGGAATTTTTTAAAGGATTCTTTTTTTTTTTTTTTTTATTACCTCCGCCAAGGAGGTTATGTGATCAGATAGGGTCCAGCCACCCCCCACCCCCACCCCACCCCCGGCGACCCTAAAGAATTAAGCAGTTGAAGATGTAAAAGAATTAACATTTTCTTCAACTTTTTCTCAATAAATTTGTAGCTTTTTTTCTGTTACATTGGTGAATTTTCTCTCAAAAATTAGAAACCTTTTTCTAGTTAATTTTTACCTCCGCCAAGGAGGTTATGTTTTCATCGGCGTTGGTTTGTCTGTCTGTCTGTTTGTTTGTCTGTCTGTCTGTCTGTTTGTTTGTCTGTCTGTCTGTTTGTTTGTTAGCAAGATAACTCAAAAAGTTATGGACGGATTTTCATCAAATTTTCACAGATTGTCAGAAATGGGGTATCCTACAGATGATTACATTTTGGTGGTGATCCGGATCACCGTCCAGAAGAAAACCGCCATTACGGAAAATGCCATTTTTGTCAATAACTACTGAACCACTAATCCTATCATTGTGAATCCAATTGCTAGTCATATGTTTTCATGGTCAAGGAATCTGAAAACGTACACACAAACACTGTATGGGGGGAACTGTGGTGCTAAACCGCCATTACGGAAAATGCCATTTTTGTCAATAACTACCGAACCACTAATCCTATCATTGTGAATCCAATTGCTAGTCATATGTTTTCATGGTCAAGGAATCTGAAAACGTACACACAAACACTGTATGGGGGGAACTGTGGCGCTTGGCGAAGGTCTGCACTCTCCGAGTGCTTTTCTAGGTTATCAAGCTCCTCTCTTGTGGAACCAGCTGCCAATCTTGATTCGGGAGTCAGACTCGATCTCTGTTTGTAAGAATAGGGTTAAAACCTTCCTTTTTGATATAGCCTACAATTAGGGAAGGATCATGTGTTTCTGAGCCCTCCCTTTGTTACCTCCGCCAAGGAGGTTATGTGATTATCAGCGTTGGTTTGTTTGTTTGTTAGCAAGATAACTCAAAAAGTTATGGACGGATTTTCATGAAATTTTCACAGATTATCAGAAATGGGGTATCCTACAGATGATTACATTTTGGTGGTGATCCGGATCACCGTCTGGATCCAGGAATTTTTTAAAGGATTCTTTTTTTTTTTTTTTATTATTACCTCCGCCAAGGAGGTTATGTGATCAGATAGGGTCCAGCCACCCCCCACCCCCACCCCACCCCCGGCGACCCTAAAGAATTAAGCAGTTGAAGATGTAAAAGAATTAACATTTTCTTCAACTTTTTCTCAATAAATTTGTAGCTTTTTTTCTGTTACATTGGTGAATTTTCTCTCAAAAATTAGAAACCTTTTTCTAGTTAATTTTTACCTCCGCCAAGGAGGTTATGTTTTCATCGGCGTTGGTTTGTCTGTCTGTCTGTTTGTTTGTCTGTCTGTCTGTCTGTTTGTTTGTCTGTCTGTCTGTTTGTTTGTTAGCAAGATAACTCAAAAAGTTATGGACGGATTTTCATCAAATTTTCACAGATTGTCAGAAATGGGGTATCCTACAGATGATTACATTTTGGTGGTGATCCGGATCACCGTCCAGAAGAAAACCGCCATTACGGAAAATGCCATTTTTGTCAATAACTACTGAACCACTAATCCTATCATTGTGAATCCAATTGCTTGTCATATGTTTTCATGGTCAAGGAATCTGAAAACGTACACACAAACGCTGTATGGGGGGAACTGTGGTGCTAAACCGCCATTACGGAAAATGCCATTTTTGTCAATAACTACCGAACCACTAATCCTATCATTGTGAATCCAATTGCTAGTCATATGTTTTCATGGTCAAGGAATCTGAAAACGTACACACAAACACTGTATGGGGGGAACTGTGGCGCTTGGCGGAGGTCTGCGCTCTCCGAGTGCTTTTCTAGTTAGTTATGCTGCTATCAGGTTCAGACAGCCGGGGGACCTCCAATAATTGCACTCCTTTCTTCATTCTCAATGAAATATTTTTTTTTTGCTGGTCATTAACATCTGTTTGTTCTCTCCCATAGATTGAGTCCCCATCATGCTGTTTGCTCTCTACATATCTGTTCTTTTCATCTTCTCTATCCCCTCACCCCCCAGCCAGTTGCAGCAGATGACTGCCCCTCCCTGAGCCTGGTTCTGCTGGAGGTTTCTTCCTGTTAAAAGGGAGTTTTTCCTCTCCACCATCACCAAGCGCTTGCTCATAGGAGATCGCCTGATAGCTGGGGTCTTTCTGCAATTGTGGGGGTCCCCCCTACAGTTGAAAGTGCTATGAGATGACTCTTGTTGTGAAATGGTGCTATATAAATAAAGTTGAATTGAATTGAATTGAATTGAATTGAATTTCCCTTCTCCCTTTCCTCCTCGTACGTTGGCACTATGATCTGGACGGACAAGGAGTTGGAAGCCCAGGAATTGCTGGAGGAGGTGATCTTCACCTTTCAGTGGCTCCCCAAGGATCGGGAGTGGGCACGGTTCGTTGCGGAGGACGTTGAGCGCGCCATCCTAACCTCCGGATTATTCATAGGATGGACGCCATCCTCTCCACCATCCTTCCCGTTCCAGACGCAAAGCCAGAGGATGCCTCTCCGCGATCAGAGCCGGCCTCTCCCCAGAAGAAGCGCTCCCGTCGGAGGAAGACTTCCTCCTTCCCTGGATCCCTTTCATCTCCCAGGCCAGCGCCCACCCAATCTTCAGACGAGAAGACAGAGGTGGAGTGCCGCGAGAGAGACACAAGGACGCGCTTCTCCGGCAGAAAGTGTTCCCGCCCCCGTGTCAACCCAATCCACGGATTCGACTGAGGAGGAGTGGCAGGCCCTGTTCGCTCTGCTAGATCGCCGGGTGAAGGAGGAACGCCGGCTGAAGAAGGAGCAGAAACTGGCCCGGCTCGACTGCCGGATGGAAGAAGGGCTGGATAAGAGTTCCCCAGCACTCAACCTCTCTGCGGCCACTTCACCTCCCTCTCCAGAGAAGACGGAGCCTCTCTGTGTGGGTGACCCACTGCCCGGCATAGTGCTCCACGTCCCGGATTACCTCATCCCCGCGTCACCCAAGAGGAGGAGAGGGAGGACGCCCCGCAGCAAGAAGCATTCAGTCCTGCATACTGCAGCCTCGCCTTCCCGCTCCGAGCTATGCTCCGCCCCGTCACGGGAGGAGATGGAGGAATGTAGGCGGGCTCTCCTGGCTGAGATGGACCTCATCTTGGAGGTGAAGCCGTGGCTCCTCCCAGAGATGGCTGAAAGACTTAAAGAGCTTTCCCCGAGGGAGGAGGAGCCTCAACCCGATGAGGAATGCCAGGGGAGTAGAGAGGACACCTCGGAGGCCGCTGGGGACCTCCAGTGCCAAGAGAACAGGCAAGTCTCTTTTCATTCAGTTTTCATGGTTGATGATCAATTTTGCCTTCCTCCTGGCAAGGAGACTCGGGGTGTTCAGTCCCCTGAGTGCTCCGCTACAGTGGCATATAGATGCAGATACAGTGGCTGCACGGTGGCGCAGTGGTTTAGCACTGTGGCAGCACAGTTTTACCCTTGGCCGGGGGATCATGAGATCGTGGGTTCGATCCCAGCCCCCGACCAACAGTGAGCTGTGTGGAGTTTGCATGTTCTCCCCGTGTTGCGTGGGTTTACTCCGGGATTTCTCCGGTTTCCTCCCGCATACCAAAAACATGTAGGTTTAGGGCGCTCGCGCACGCAGCGACCAGCAGCCGGTGGCTTGTCACCAGACTGCAAACCAAATCTACCTACAGGTACAAATAAGTTACAAAAAAAAAAAAAAAAATATAGTACTCTCGTGCCTGGTCTCACCGACTCCTTTCTGTGTGCCCCTATGAGTCCATCGGTCCCGGATCCAGGTCGCTCGGGGGAGGAGGAGCCGGAGGGCCAGGAGGGTCCAGCCCACGGGTCAGCAGAGGAGTCGTCCATGTCCGCCACACCAGAGGGATTGGAGGCGTGGAGGACAGTGCACGAGAGTTCCACTCTTGTTACTATCATCACGCCCGCTGCGGGGGCCGCCACAGTGGAGTCATCCCCCGGACTGGACCTCCAACCGATGGGTCCCGGGGTGTCGTCATCAGAGTCCTGGACGGCGGTAGAGTTTAAGCACAGGCAAGTAATCTCTCCTATAGTTCATTTGTTGATGGTGGAGGGATCTTGCCTGGCTTTTGGGGAGGGGAGTTGGGTGCAGCTGCCAGCTGCATCTGGACCCCCCCTCGCCTCTGCCGGCGACCCTAACCACTCTTCCTCTCCTATCCCTTGAGCTCCATCCTAGGGTCACCGAAGAGGAGCTGCCACCACTTGAACCGCCCACAGATGACGAGGTGGGTCCAGTTTTCCTGGAGGAGGCCGACGGGGATGAAGCACCCGACGTACTGGAGGAACCTGCACACCCTAAATCACCAGAGTCCTGGACAGCAGTGGAGCCCGGGTTCAGGCAAGTGTACTCCATTATGTCAGGAATTTCAATATTAATGTCACACTGCCCGACTCATGGTGAGGCGGACCCAGGGCAGCTCACAGTAGCCCTCAGGACCACCACACTGGGCTCTGCCGCTGCCAGCGACCCTGACCCGGTTCCCCTTTTTCTCCCTTCGGGCTCGGAGCCTCTGGCTGGGGTCGCCAGAGAGCTGCTGGACGCTACCGAGGATCGGAGTTCAACGCCTGAGGACGTGAGGAGCATCACCTCCCTCGCAGGGGAGGCCACCATGGGAGCAATGAGGCCCCCGATGGGGGTCACCGCAGGTGCAATGGTGCTCCAACCGGAGCCCACCGCGGGTGCAGCAGAGCCCCAGCTGGAGTCCACCACCGGTGCAGCCATGTTCCAGACCGGGACCATCGCGGGTGCAGCCACGTCCCAGACCAGAGACCATCATGGGTGCAGCTATGTCCCAGACCGGGACCATCACAGGTGCAGCCACGTCCCAGACTGAGACCATCACGGGTGCAGCCACGTCCCAGACCGGAACCATTGCAGGTGCTATGGTTCCCCTGCACCAAGCCTCGAACGGCAGGGGGCCCCCTGTTCCTTGGTTTGACTGCCAATGTTCCCAAGTATGGAGGGTGCTTCTCCGCCTTCCTCTCAGGTCCTGGTGGCTCCACCACATTAGTCGGCCACCCGAAGGACCTGGCCTATGGGTCGGGTGGTCCATCAGCCCGGGCAGGCCGCCGGACACTTTCCCACAGGCTGCCTGCTGGACTTGGGACTTGGGCAGACCACCATCACCATGCTGGGGGCCTGGGACTCTGGTCAACCCCCTGAACTTTGGACTTCTGGGGAGGGGGGTTTGTGTTCCAGGTCGGGTGCCGTTACGAGGGGTTAACTTGTTATTCTGTTTTTGTACTGATTGTGTTTTCACTGGTTGCTTCCCTCCTAACCGGTTTTCCCCCACCTCCCACCCTGGCTTAGTGTTCGTTGCCAGGGAAGGGGGGGGGTTCCCTTGAGGGGTGTTGGTTCCTTTTCTTTTTGGCTGACGGTACTGGGGTGTCTGATATCCACCCCTGGAGGGAGGGGGCTGTCATGAATCTGGGCTTGGAAGCCAAACCCATTTCTGACTTATGTTATGCTTTGCCCTAGTTTCCTCCTGACAGCTCTGGCATGCCCCCTCCTCCTGTCAGGTGCCATCAGTTGCACTGTCACAGGTGTTCACACACATACACACACCTGCATTCACTCTCATTCACACGCTCTCTCACACACCTGGTGCCAATCAGTCTTGCCCATGCATTCTCGCACTGGCAATCTCTTTCCTCGTTAGCTTCATGAGTATTTGTTCTCCGCTTCAGAGGAAAGAGATTGTCGGGGCATTCGCCTCCATACGCGGCAGCCAGTTCTCCCCATATGTGATTCATTCCCCGCATTGTTCTCCAGCCTGTCAATTCAAGCCTGGTCCTTCTCTTGGTGTTTCGGCAGGCCAGCTTCTCTATCCTCATCCTCCAGACTGCACGGTTCACCCTGGATTAGCTCCAGCCCTGTAAGTGTCTGTTTCGCCTATCTCCTGTGCTAAGCAGCCCTGCAGCACTAGGCTGATCGCCTGTCTGTTTTTGTGCAAGTTGCAGCCCTGCAGCACTAGGCTCCATTTAGACCAGGCTGTAGAGCATCCGGTAAATGCCCTGTATGTCTGGTGGCCTTTTCCCATCATTACACCTCTCAGTATTTGTGTGTGGCTAACTGAAATGTAACTTGGTGATTACGGGACTTGTTATTTTGTGAACTTTAATAAACATGGCACTCTCTACTCCTGCAATTGGGTTTCTCATTCTCTCCCTCGTGCGCCGTGTTATGGCCCGCGGGGGTTTGTGACAGCACCACCTTCGTACTTTTCTGGCACTCCTGACTTTCTCATACAGTACCACACTTCTCTCTTGGCACCCTATCATATGCTTTCTCGAGGTCCACAGACACAGTGCACCTCTTTTTGACCTTCTCTACTCCATCAGCACTCTTAAAACGAACATTGCATCTGTGGATTGTGTTTTTAGTATACAGTAGATATGCTTGGGATTTTCTCTGGAAGACTGCAAATAGTTACCCAGGATTTACACTGACTCTGGGTGCAGTCCGTTGCACATGCAGTGCGGATGTTCCCTTGCATTAATCCCTACCAGCTCCATTTGTGTTTTGCAGCAGCATGGATAAGAACAAGGTTTGAAATCTCAAGAAAGACCCGAGAGTAACCGAGATGAACCGATCACGATCTCATAATAACAACAAGGAAGTGTGTGATGTAGCAGCTCTCCACCTGGATTTTTGGGCTGTAAATAAAACGTAAGTAGCCCATTAATTTTAAGTGTTTGTATGTTAATCAATCAATCAATCAAACTTTATTTGTATAGCACTTTTAGAATCAGAATCAGAATCAGATTTATTGCCATTGTTCATGTAGTACACAAACTAGGAATTTGTCTCGGTGCAATGCTGCAACATTAAACATGATAAAATAAAAGAAATAAACTATACATGCAATAAAGTGTAGAATAAGAGTGAGTAATACTGGTCAGCAGTTAAATATATTAGCGAGCAGCAGATAATGTGGAGAACCATAAAGTGCAGTCGGTAATGCAGGAAGAAAACAGTGATGATTGACATGAGTCTGGTTGAGCTGCTGTACATAGTGCACGAGAGTCAATAAGTCACTTAGTGTTCAGCAGTCTGATGGCAGAGGGGAAGAAGCTGTTCATGTGACGGGAGGTTTTAGTCTGGATGGACCGAAGTCTTCTACCTGAGGGGAGGGGGGCAAACAGTACATGACCAGGGTGTGAGGGATCGGCTATGATCCGGCCAGCACGCCTCCGGGTCCTGGAGATGTACAGATCCTGGAGAGATGGGAGCTTGCAGCTGATCACCTTCTCAGCAGTGCGCATGACGCGCTGCAGCCTTAGTCTGTCCCTGGCAGTGGCTCCTGCGTACCACACGGTTATGGAGGTGGTGAGGATGGACTTGATGATGGCTGTGTAGAACTGCACTAACATCTTGGTGGGTAGCTTGAGCTTCCTCAGCTGCCGCAGGAAGAACATCCTCTGCTGGGCCTTTTTGATGAGGGAGCTGATGGTCGGCTCCCACTTGAGGTCCCTGGTGATGTTGGTGCCTAGGAAGCGGAAGGAATCAGCAGTGGTGATGGGAGAGCCTGTGAGGGTGAGGGGGGGCAGAGGGGTTGTGACTTTCCTGAAGTCCACAATCATCTCCACTGTCTTCAGAGCGTTCAGCTGCAGGTTGTTGTTGTTGCACCAGGACGCCAGCTGGGCCACCTCTCTCCTGTAGGCGGACTCGTTGCCGTTGGAGATGAGCCCGATGAGGGTGGTGTCGTCCGCAAACTTGATCAACTTGACAGACTGGTGGCTGGAGGTGCAGGAGTTGGTATAAAGGGAGAAGAGTAGGGGGGAAAGTACACAGCCCTGGGGTGATCCGGTGCTGATGCTAGCAGAGTCTGAGACAGTCTTTCCCAGCCGCACATGCTGCCTCCGGTCCGTCAGGAAGTCGGTGATCCACCTGCAGAGGGAGTCAGGCACGTTGAGCAGGGACAGCTTGTCCCGGAGCAGAGCGAGGCGGATGGTGTTGAATGCGGAGCTGAAGTCCACAAACAGGATCCTGCCGTAGGTTCCCGGGGAGTCCAGGTGCTGCAGGATGGAGTGGAGGGCCAGGTTGACTGCGTCGTCTACAGACCTGTTGGCTCGGTAGGCAAACTGCAGCGGGTCCAGGAGAGGGGTGGTGATGGACTTGAGGTGGGGCAGGACCAGGTGCTCAAAGGACTTCATGACTACAGAGGTGAGCGCTACAGGTCTGTAGTCATTAAGTCCAGTGATCCGTGGCTTCTTGGGGACAGGGATGATGGTGGAGGATTTGAGGCAGAGCGGCACGTGGCATAGCTTAAGGGAGGTGTTAAAAATGTCTGTGAAGACAGGAGCCAGCTGTTTCGCACAGTGTCTCAGGGTGGAGGGAGACACGCCGTCCGGACCGGGGGCCTTGCGCGGGTTCAGTCTGGAGAACTGTTTGAGCACGTCCTGCTCACTGATGATAAGGGCAGGGGGGAGGAGGGGGGGGCGCCTTTGATGAAGTAGGGATTGTGGAGGCTGTGGAGCTGGAGAGAGGGGGGGAGTTGGACACAGATGACGAGGTGTCAAAACGGGCATAGTGTTGGGACAGTCTTTGACAAAGGGCTTTGTCATCCTGACCTTTAGGAGCCTGAGGCCGATAGTTGGTGATTTGCCTCAGTCCTCACCACACAGAAGCCGAGTCATTAGCAGTGAACTGCTGCTGGAGTCTCTCAGAATACACAGATTTAGCTCTCTTCAGCTCTCTGTTAAACCGATATTTAACCTCCCTGTAGCAGTCCCTGTCTCCACTTTTCAGCGCTGCTTCCTTCTCCTTCCTGATCTGTCTGAGTTTAGCTGTGAACCAGGGCTTGTCATTAGAATACCTCACCCTGGTGCGCGTTGGAAGAATGTCCTCCTCACAAAAGTGGATATAAGAGTTCACAGTGTCCGTGTACTCATCCAGATCATGCGTGGCTCCTTTAAACATGCCCCAGTCAGTTATTTCCATGCACGTTTCCAGCTTCTCCTCAGCTTCACTGGTCCATTTCTTCGTAGTGCTCACAACAGGTTTAGTGAGCTTCAATCTCTGTCTGTATGTGGGAATGAGGTGGACCATCACGTGATCAGATAATCCCAGCGCAGCGCGGGGAACAGCGCGATATGCGTCTTTCACTGTGGTGTAACAGTGATCCAGCGTGTTTATTCCTCTGGTGGGGCATTTAATAAACTGTTTGTAGCGGGGGAGATCGTGGCTCAGATTGCTCTGGTTAAAGTCGCCAACCACAATAACCAGAGAGTCTGGAAAAATCCGCTCTGTGTGTTGGATGTGATCCACGAGCACGCGCTGAGCTTCGCGCGTGTCCGCTTCGGGAGGGACGTACACAGCGGCGAGGATGAATGAGGCAAACTCCCGCGGGGAATAAAATGGCTTGCAGTTAATAAAAAGAAATTCCAGGGCGGGAGAACAGTGTTTGGAAATTACCGTTACATCAGAGCACCAGCTGCTGTTGATGTAAAAGCAGACTCCACCTCCTGTGGTCTTGCCGGAGAGCTCTGTGTCACGATCAGCACAAAACAGCTGAAATCCCTCGAGGCGCAGCGCGCTGTCCGGTGTGTTTTCCCTGAGCCAGGTCTCGGTGAAACAGAGGGCAGCCGAGGAAGAGAGGTCCTTAAAACGCATCAGCAGTCTCAGTTCATCTACCTTGTTAGAGAGAGAGTTGGTATTGGACAGAAATATGCCAGGCAAAGCCATGCGCGTGCCTCTCCTGCGAAGCCGGACGAGAGCGCCCGCTCGTCTTCCTCTCTTTCGCCGTCTCACTTTTTGAGCCAAGCAATGAACCAGATCGGCGGCAGGAGCTAAAAAAACTGGGAGTAGGTCCGTGGGAGTGAAAGTCCTGATATTTAGAAGTTCTTCACGGGTATAAGAGCAGGCAGACACACAATTGACAAACAAAAACAAAGGGCGCAGCGAAGCACCATGGCGACCACTGTGGGCGCCATCTTGGAATCAGATCAAAACATTAGAATCAAAACATTCACTGAGACAGGACATGGATGGGTTCATGAACTTTTGGCAACCCTGGACCGCATATGTGTCTTCCATTAGATCTAATCTTTGACAAATACCATTTCAATAATGGTTCCGCTCTTTGTTCCAACGCTACTCAGATGCTCTTTTATCTTTATTTACTTACTTTTTCTTTTTGTTTGTTTTTTACTGGTTTGTTTGGTTTTTTTTGTTATTTGTTTTTTGTTTTTTTTTCTCTTTAATTTCACTTTTTCTTTCACTTTGAAAAAAAAAAAAAAGGGGTGTTGTAAGAATTAATCTTCCAATGTTGTCAGATATCAGAAAATAAGGGAACATGTGATGAAAATGTAAACAATGCATTGCTGTAACGACCTGTATACCCTTTACAAAAACTTAAATAAAAAAAAACAAAAAAAAAAACATTCAGAATCAAAACATTAGATGCTGTGCAAAGTGCTTTACATAGATAAAAACAGTAGACATATTTAGTTACATATTTTACATGACACATCCCCACCCCGTCCAACCCTACCATAACATAGCCATAAACACAACACACACAGGCACAAACATCACCCCCTACTTCTCTTACACACATATAAAATAAAAGGTAGGGCAAGTTAGGTCAAGGTTTTACCTTCCCTCACACAGTGGTGGAGGAGGAGACCTCAGAAAATAAAAGACGATCCTTAAATCGCTTTTAATGATCAAATGGCTATTAAATAGGGTGAGATACCACAGCATTTCATTGCAGACTGGATCTGCCATCTCTCAAAAACAGACTTGCTGCGTTTCATTAGCAAACCGAGTTTGACAAGGCAGATTCATTCCACAGTGGTCCGGACCAGGTAGGGATTAGAAAACTGACAAGAATGGGAACTATTTGCTGTGGAGGCCGGATCGCAGCCGTAACGTACTGCATCCGGATTCAGTGTAAATCCAGGGTTAGTCAGCTGTATGTGATGAGGTCCAGAAGGATAGAAGCCGTGGTGCAAGCTGTTTTCGTAGCAACTGCTAGCAAAGATGTTAACAACATAGCTGACCGATGACATCAGTGGCCTATTCATACCCAAAAGTAAAAAGTCACAGAAGTTCTGATGTTATCATTCTCAATTAAGTTTCATGATATCGATAAAAATGATGATGGTGTTTCCACTGAAGACCAACCAGCAGACATTTGATCTCCTAAAATAATGCATCTTCCGGCCCAATAAAGGTCACATTTTAACACGTAAACTCTAAAAACTTTAATGATTTCAGTACCTACATTTGAAACTCCATAATGCTCCTCCATTGTACCTCCTATTCTGATACAGTACACTCCCTTCCTCCTTTCATAAGTCATGCACTTACCACAATGGCATAAAAAATCACTAATGTGACAGCATGCAGAGGCCCTTCCAGTATACCAGACTATTACTGCAAGGGGACAAAAGGAGGGCATTTTAATGGTTTAACAGGCTGGCCATGTAAGCACACTGGGGGAGGGGAGGAAAGCCCAGCACAGAGCAAAGACTGATCAGCTTCTGTAGCTGTAATTACAGCTCAATGCTTCACATAACCTGGGGTTTTACAGGTTTTCTTTCTGCAGCCTCAGTCACAGCTAATCAGTGCATGAGTTCATAACAGCTTGAACACTGAGAGCTGAAATGATGCTAAAACACTCCATAACTTTACTCCCATCCAGTGGAAAGAGCATATGATTTTTTTCTTCATAAGTGTTATTATGCATAATCACATTTTTCTGTACCGTCATCCTCCCTCAAAGGTAAGTTAAATGCATATGTGGTGCGCTAATATAACATGACAGCTTCTCGTTGTCACAGAGAGGCTCTGCTGCAGTGGATACATTATTAAAGCCTGGCCTGATTGTGTTGTCTTCTTTTAAACAGACTATACTGTTATGAACCATATTTGTAGGTGACCCTATTTGGCTGAGCTGCTGTAGGACATAGGGAGGGATGCAACCAAATAGTAGGTGGGGGGCACATTTCGGAAGAGGGAGGTGGGAGCAGAGGTAAAGCAGGACAGAGTGCAAAAAGGGGGGAGGATTCAGCCTGGTGGAGGAGGAGGAGATATGAGGATGAAGGTTATTACAGGTCTAAAGCCCCAGATCAGCAGGGAAGGCAATGGAGGACATGAGTGTCGCCTGCAGCTGCTGTGGCCTCTTGACCTGCTGGAAGAACTGAGGAGGCCGCTCCCAGCTTGCCCCCACACACACACACACACATACACACACATTTACTGATCCACTGTTGCTGTGCAAAATAATCCACAGTGTAAGCTCCTTATCTTCTGCACAATTTTGCGAAAGAGGAAGCACCAGAGCAGATTATTTGCCATTTGTCCCTGGACCAGCCCTCACCCCCCCTACACATATCACATTTTAAAGTCATTGCCATCAAATACATGCATTCAACATATACTATTGAATGCATTTAGCACTACTCAGTCATTCCATGAAGAATCAAAAAGTGTCATGAGCAGCGGGAGCACGCCCCTTCCCTCCGATCCCATCTCCTCCAGCTCATCATGGCACCTGAGGCAGAAGACACACCTGCGCCCGCTCATCAGCCAGCATACTTAAGGATGCCTCCTGCGGGCAGTCAACGCTGGCTCGTCTGGGTATACTGCCCGTCTATCGGACTAGCCATTATCGTTGGAACCGTTAACACGTTGTTAACCTCCTTTTTCTCCTCTCTTTCAGGTTGCTGTCACCGTGTAGGTGTGTCCCCAGGACTGCACACACTCTCCTGCTCCACCTCACTACCCATCAACAACTTCATTTCCCCGGTCAGGCACCATCAGCTTCACTACTCCCCCCTACCCTACTGGTTCGTCTATTCCCCGCTGGGTCCTACCGGTCATCCCTGGATTTCCCAAGTAAGTGGCAATTTGGCTCGCCCATTTTCCCTTTACTCCACGCCTCAGCTCACAGCTCTCATCTTCTCTCCACAGGTCCATTCCTCTGGCGAGTGACTGTTTTCTGTAGCTGTGCCTTGCTGTGTTTTGCTATTAATAAACTGTCAAACGTGCCCCTCTGTGTGGTTCATCCTGTGTTTGGCATCATGCACGTGAGCTGTCAAAACTTAACACGTCATGACAGAACGAGCCAGCCAGGAAGGTAGCTCAGCCAGTGCCTCACCGCAGGAGCAATCCGCTATGGACCACCTAACGGTGACCAAGCGGCAGCTCGCTGCATTGACGCAACAGGTGTCCAACATGTTGACTTTATGGTCCGCAGCACATCCCGCGGCTGGCCCCCCCAGCCTGCTCTGCGCACTATGTGCCATACTTTCTCCGTTCCCATGCCTTCCCCGTACGTGGGGGAGGTGGGGAAATGTAAACCATTCATTCTTCAAGTGCAGATGTACCTGGAGCAGGTTGGGGAGGAGTATCCAGGGGATGTAGCTTGGATCCAGTTTTTCACCCTGTTGCTCAGGGATCGAGCCCTGGAGTGGGCCCAGTCCACTCTAGATAACCCTGAGGGGAGCCGATACATGTTTGAACAATTTGTGGCCACATTTAAGTGCGCGTTTGGCCGGACCGTGAATTAGGGCAACGTCATGAGCCGCCTACTGACTCTCCGCCAGGGTACCCGGTCGGTGGCCAAGTACTCAATGGAGCTCCGGGTTGTGGCGTCCGAGTCGGGGTGGAATGAGACTGCATTACGCAGCGCGTTCCTCAGACAGATTTGTGGAGTGGACCAAACTGAATCACCTGAGGCTGAACATCAGCAAGACCAGAGAGATGGTGATTGACTTCAGGAAGAAGAGGACACTGTTGAAATTCAGATTCTTTGATTGAAAGATCCAAGAATAAGTCGGAGAATTCTTCAATTCAAAGATGCAACATTTATTTAGAGGTCACATGTAAAGCAAGCAGCGCTGGGTGCAGCGTGACGCAGTCCCCTCAGGAGTGTCGCCAGACTGACCTCGACATCCGGGTGCAACTTACATTCATTTTCTTGGGTTGGTTAGACCAACGCCGTACAATAGGATGGGCTTGTACGCGACCGTCTGATTGGCCAGTTTAACTCTGACGTGAACAGGCCATCCGCTATTCACGTAAACTGTCTCCTAATGTGTACTATAAAAAGTGTGTGTGTGGGTATTGGTTTGGGTGTGTAACTAAAGTAATAGACCTGGCTAAAAGAAGTGAGAGAGAGAGAGAAGAAAGAGAGCTCTATGGCAGAGCTATAGCCTCCCCCCATGTGGACACCCCAGCACGGTGCAGCGATGTCTAAGGGGCGTACCGAGGCAACCCATCCTTATCCCGATGAACTGCAGTCACATCACCAAGTCCTGCACCCCCACCGAGGTCTCCTCCTGATCATCATGTGAATAGTTCTTTGTCCGGTGGAGTGGATCATGTGGGGGTCATGAGGTCAAACAGGGTCAATCCACGAAGCCCACAAAACATTTTGTCTACCAGTTGACCTTTGCCAGGGCTCGCATCGTTCAGCAGCAGTCATCACATGGTTGCGGCAGGGATTTGACTTTCCTCTGTGTCTGCTTCCTGTATCCGCAGCTGTGGAGCATAGTCCCATCTCGTAGGCTCAAACCAGTACCATTAGAAGCAAAACAACTGTGTGCCCCATCTCTCAGAGGCACATCTCATCCCATGAGGTCTATAGGACAGTTGGGCGGATGCAACAGAGAGTAGACAACATCCAGTCCAGCCAGTGAACAGTTCGGTGATGCTGTCCCAGGGATGCCACCCCCCGGTAGTTGGACAGAGGTAGAGATGCTGGTGTTGATGAAGCTCGAGCCCCTGTGCCCATCATAGCTTCCACTGTGAGGGGTAGCGTTGGAAAATGCCGTCTCCTCCGTGTGGCTAATCTGGCTCCACCCCAGATGGTGGAGGTGCGGTGGGTGCGCATGGGTACCAGTCCATCCTTCTTCTAGGGACTGAAGTCTTATAGTCACTAGTCCTATGACCTCTTTCTGCATTGCAGGCACACGTCGTGATGGTCTGGTTCCCCCCTGCATGTACCTTCCCTGCATCCTACACCTTTGCTTGGGTGCCGATACAAAGGGCTCGGCCGGGACAGGATCAATAATGGCCTGAGGGATTGTCACCACAATGGCTGGAGCCTGTACCATTTTATCCTTATTCACTACATCTGTAGTTGACAATGTGCTGTTGTAAGTTATCTCCCATTAGCCTTGAGTGTGTGATTTTCAGCTATATGCAAGCTACAGGCAGTGGTGGTGTTGTGATGAGTGTGCTGGGTAATGGGACCTATGTGTTCAGCAGTAGATTTGTTATGGTGAGTGAGCTGGGTGATGAGACCTATGTGTTGCAGTGTAAGTAGGTAGCAAACAAAATCGTTCAAAGTTAGGAGACATCCTTATCCATACTTGTTGTATTCGGGCCTCTAGAGCTTCTAACCTTCACAATTATTCAGTTCAATTCAACTTTATTTACACTACCGTTCAAAAGTTTGGGGTCACTTAGAAATTTCCTTATTTTTGAAAGAAAAGCACTTTTTTTCAATGAAGATAACTTTAAATTAATCAGAAATACACTCTATACATTGCTAATGTGGTAAATGACTATTATAGCTGCAAATGTCTAGTTTTTGGTGCAAGATCTACATAGGTGTATAGAGGCCCATTTCCAGCAACTATCACTCCAGTGTTGTAATGGTACAATGTGTTTGCTCATTGTGTCAGAAGGCTAATGGTTGATTAGAAAACCCTTGTGCAATCATGTTAGGTCTGCAATGCTGTAATTGCTGCAAATGGAGGATTCTTTGACGAAAGCAAAGTTTGAAGGAAAAAATATTATTTCAAATACAAATCATTATTTCTAACTTTGTCAGTGTCTTGACTATATTTTCTATTCATTTTACAACTCATGGTGGTAAATAAGTGTGACTTTTCATGGAAAACACAAAATAATTGTCTGGGTGACCCCAAACTTTTGAACGGTAGTGTATATAGCACCATTTCACAAAAAACAGTCATGTCATAGCACTTTCAACTGTAGGGGGGATCCCCACAATTGCAGAAAGACCCCAGCAATCAGGCGATCCCCTGTGAGCAAGCGCTTGGCGACGGTGGAGAGGAAAAACTCCCTTTTAACAGGAAGAAACCTCCAGCAGAACCAGGTTCAGGGAGGGGCAGTCATCTGCTACGAATGGCTGGGGGGTGAGGGGATAGAGAAGATGAAAAGAACAGACATGTAGAGAGCAAACAGCACGATGGGGACTCAATCTATGGGAGAGAACAAACAGATGTTAATGACCAGCAAAAAAAAAATATTTCATTGAGAGTGAAGAAAGGAGTGAAGCCCAGTGCAATTATTGGAGGTCCCCCAGCTGTCTAAACCTATTAGCAACATAACTAAGGGAGGGTTCAGAGACACATGATTCCTCCCTAATTGTAGGCTATATCAAAAAGGAAGGTTTTAACCCTATTCTTAAAAAGAGAGATCGAGTCTGACTCTCGAATCCAGATTGGCAGCTGGTTCCACAAGAGAGGAGCTTGATAACTGAAGTCTCTGCCCCCATTGTACTTTTGGAGATTCTAGGTATTACAAGTAATCCAGCATTTTGGGAGCGTAGTGCTCTGTTAGGATAATAGGGTAATGTCAGATCTTTTAAACAAAAAGGGGCTTGATTGTTTAGAGCTTTGAAAGTGAGAAGAAGGATTTTAAACTTAATTCTAAACTCTATGGGAAGCCAATGGAGGGAGGCCAGAACCGGAGAGATATGATCTCTCTTTCTAGTACCTGTTAAAACTCTTGCTGCAGCAATTTGGATCAACTGAAGACTTTTTAGACATGTTTAATAATAATGATAATAAAGAGTTACAATAATCTAATCTAGAGCTAACAAAAGCGTGGATCAGTTTCTCAGCATCACTCTGGGACAAGATGCTCCTAATCTTGGCAATATTACACAAATGATAGAAGGAACAAATTCAATATGTGAATTGAAAAACAGATCTTGATCAAAAATAACTCCAAGGTTCCTCACAGAGCTATTAAGAGAAAGAGTAACTGTATCCAAACTAAAAGTTTGATTTGGAAAGGTATTTCTAAGGTTTTTTGGACCAACAAGAATTACTTCAGTCTTGTCTGAATTTAACAGCAGGAAATTACAAGTCATCCCAGCTTTGATTTCCTTAAGACAGGCTTCCAACTTGGCTAATTGATTACTATCATCTGGTTTCATTGGCAGGTATAATTGTGTGTCATCTGCATAACAAAGAAAATGTATACAGTGCTTTCTAATAATGTTGCCTAACAGAAGCATATATAAACTAAAAAGAGTAGGGCCCAGCACAGATCCCTGTGGAACTCCATGACTGAGCTTTGAGTTGAAAGAAAACTCATTATTGACATGAACAAACTGGAACCTATCAGATAAATAAGATCTAAACCACTGCAACGAAGTTCCATTAAGTCCAACATAGTGTTCTAATCTATCAAGTAGAATGTTATGATCAATAGTATCAAAAGCTGCACTAAGGTCTAAAGGGACAAGTACAGAAACAAGCCCATTATCAGATGCAATCAGGAGGTCATTAGTAACCTTCACTAAGGCTGTTTCAGTACTATGATGGATTCCAAACCCAGATTAAAACTCTTCAAATAAACCATTTCCCTGCAAGTGGTCAAATAATTGCGCAGCAACAACTCTTTCTAAGATTTCTGAAATGAAAGGGAGATTAGAGATTGGTCTATAGTTAGCTAAAACTTCTGGATCCAGCGTTGGCTTTTTGAGTAAGGGTTTAATTACAGCAGTTTTAAAAGCCTGCGGTACATGGCCTAAAGTTAATGAAGAATTGATTATTTGAAGAATAAAGCTACAAATAAATGGGAAGACTTCTTTAAATAATCTGGTAGGAATAGGGTCTAAAAGACAAGCTGAAGGCTTGGATGAGGAAACTATTTTGTCTAACTCTAAAAGGTCAATTGGAGTAAACTGATCCAAACAGATGTCAATTGAAGGAGTTGTAGTAGTTACTGTATTTAAGTTAACGGTGAGAAGAATTTGACTCATTTTATCTCTGATAGATGAAATTTTATTATTGAAAAATTTCATAAACTCCTGACTAGTAAGCTCTAAGGGAATGCTAGGATTGACTAAGCTAAGCTAAGAATTCGGCAAATTCAGATAAAAACTCTGAGTAGGTTGATGGAGGACGATAAACTATGGCAAAAAAAAAATTGGGTTTAGCCTAAAATTGCTAAAATGCCCAATACTGAGGACCAGGCCCTCAAAGGAATTATAACGTGTTTTTTGCTTTACATTTACTAGTAATTTGGAATGGTAAATTGTTGCTACTCCTCCTCCACGATCATAACTTCTGGGATTTTGACAGTTTAAATAACCAGAGGGAGTTGATTCATTTAAACCAACATAATCCTCTTGCCCTAACCAAGTCTCTGTAAAGGATATTAAATCAATCTGATGATCAATTAATAGATCATGGACTAACAGAGACTTGGGAGTTAGAGACCTAATATTTAACAAACTGCATTTAATTTTTAAATTATGAGGAGGAACAGAGGCCAAATCATTAAATTTAGAGGCTTCATGTTTAATTTGTGTTTTACCAACTTTTTGTTTAATCACTTTGGGATGCTTATACATTATATTTTTATTTACTTTGGAGGGAGCAGACAATGATTCTCTGAGGGGGAAGACAAGGGCTAAGTTGAGGGGTGGCGGATGAAGAGGAGCTGCAGAGAGGCATGTTAGACTGCGACTCTGCTTCGCAGAGTTGTCAAGTTTGGAGTTGTCAAGGTTTTGGAAGTTTGAATAAAAATGATGCCAGATTGTTCGATAAATGAGACGCACCAGCCAAAGTGAGATGGACGCCATCTCATCTAATAAGACCAGGTTTTTCCCAAAATAAGTTCCAATTGTCTATGTAGCCCACATCATTTGCAGGACATCACACAGACAGCCAGCAGTTGAAAGATGACAAGCGGCTAAACATGTCATCACTGGTCTGATTGGGGAGGGGCCCAGAGAATACTATAGAGGCAGACATTGTTTTTGCAAAGTCACACACCAATTCCACATTAAGTTTTGAGACTTCCGACTGCCGGAGTCGGATGTCGTTAATGCCAGCGTGGATAACAATTGTGGAGTATTTACAGTTACTGTACTTTTAGCCAGCATTTTCAAATCTGACTCGATGTCGCCTGCTCTGGCCCCAGGAATGCATTTGACTATAGCCGCTGGAATCTCTAGGTTCACGTTTCTGACTACAGAGTCGCCAATGATCAGAGTTTTTTCCTCAGCAGGTGTGTCACTAAGCGGGGAAAAGCGATTAGAAACATGAATAGGTTGGTGGTGAACCGGGGCTTTGTGGCTAGGCTTCCTTCTCACTGTCACCCACCCAGTCTCCTTGCTGCTGAGGAGGGTCGGAGGACCACTAGCAGGCCGCCCTATGCTAGGGAGCTCTGCTGCAACTAAGGGACGTCCGTCATTATTAACTGGCACAGACGGTGTTTCAATGCAGTGGAGCCGGGATTCCAAATCAGACAACCTCGCCTCGAGTGCCTCAAAAAGACAACATTTATTACATTTACCATTATCACTAAAAGAGGCAGAGGTGTAGCTATACATCTGACAGAGAGAGCACACCAGAGGAGGAGGGGAAGGAGAGCTAGTAGCCATAGCTAGTGGCTATCCCGAAGCTAACAAAAACACCGATGAAAGGTGAACAGAAGGCTAAAGAGGGTGATTAGATGACACTGAGTGCGCACACAGGTGCAAGAGGCTTGGTAAACACAAGTGAGAGCTAACGGTAGATGGAAAAAAGTGATTAAAATACAGTTAAAGGCAAAATCCTCAGGAGAATGAGGAGAGCTAGCCACAGAGCAAACCACACAGACAGCCAGCAACACAGGAAGTAATGATACATTACCACAGGAAGCTACAGCACCCAATTATCCTGACTACCTTACCGTAATTAGCATGATGTAAATAATAACGCAGGAATACTATAAGTCTCACACCCCTACGTGTGTGTGGTGAGCTATGTATGATTCATGTATTATCAGTAGCACCTTGTTTTTACAAATAATCCGTGATAGCGCAATGGTCTTCTTGTAATCATCCTTCTTCTTGGGGTCTTCAGCTCCTCCTCTGGCCTCAGCAATTGGTTTCTATGAGGAGGTATGAGATGTGCAAGATTTGCTGATGACTACCACTGTGGAAAATTGCATTTGGAGGTTCAGCTCATTTATCAATATATGTGATCCTGGCGTACAATGAGCACAAAGAGTTAGAGCTTCGTTAATTCCTGCAGGCCCTGCTTCATCAGGGTGTTTCCTACAGGACTGATGACGCTATGACATCTGCTGCTTTTGGTTTTATGACCTGGTTAACACCTTTCTGGGCTTCTGAATACATGGTCTATAGTGCCGTACTCTGCTCCTCTTATTCGAATTACATCTATTTAACCTTTTACCATAACAAATTTAGAATTTGCTTCAAATTTTTCTCATCCCCTTGTTTGTTAATACTAAGATTGGTCATGTAGGAGATTTCTGGGCATCAATGTGCACAGCCTTTTGTGCTGTGGTTACTCAGTTAAGAGACAATGTGTATGTTTCTAATTTAGGAGAATATTCTATCTTCAGGTCAGGTGTTGGTTTTCCATGGATGGCTATATTCCCCAGTAGAGGTGACAAAATGTCCAACATTTTCCAATCCATGTGTTTGGGTCTAACCAGCAGGATGTGTGGAACCCCCCATAGGTTGAAATGTCTTTTATCCTCTTCAATTAGAACAATGGATGCTTCCACACATTTCCTTGTTTACCAGTCCAAGTTTTATGACCAGTCTGGAGGATGGATTTTCAAATAATGGTTGTTCATAATTTGGATCAGATCTGTTCAATTGCCTATAGTACATGGGGTGCAATGCTACTTTTACAGATGTTGATAGGTATTCTACTGGTAGCTTGCCATTTGCAGAATTTAACTGTTACTTTTTCTGACTTGAAAAGTCCTGTATGTCATTACCCAGAGTTACTACTTTACATGCACCTGCACCATACGGATTTAATTGAAGTACCTTGAACCTCAGAGTCAAGTAAATGGAAGATGTCTGTCATTTTTTTAATAATTTAATTTTTGCTAATTTTCTGTATATGTGTAGCAGTGAGTCCACTTATCTGTTCTAGTCTTAAGCACGCAGTCCAGTTTTTCCGTGGTGGGTGTGGACCATGGGCGTCTCCCTCTCAGCCAGCTGCCAGTTTTGCCATCACTCAGTTTCCATTGTGGGGCGTGCCCCCTCCTCCTCCTTGCTGTCCTCCCCCTCCTCCTTTTGGCTTCCTTTTATAAAAGAAACAGATTCATGGGGAGCCTCAGGCTCCCCGTGTGTCAGCCATTCCATATGTAAGTGCAGGTTTTTCCTTCAAATTTTGTTTTCCTTTCTTATCTAGATTTTCAAGTTTGGGTCAAGAAAGGAACTGATTCAAAGCCTTTATTTAATTTTTGCTAATTAATACAAGATGGAATGATAAGATTAACTCTCCACTATGCAAACAGATATTCTTTGTACTGCTGTAATTGAATGCTGTGTGGATTTTTTTTTTTTTTTTTTATTTTTTGTACTGCATACACCTTCATGCTGCTGCTCATTTTTGCTACTCAGTGTTTATCTGCCAAGAGTTCTGTTCGGTGACATCCTATGCATACCCTCTATTCGGGAGGAACATAACAATGTGTGTTAGACTGACTTTAAATAACTGAGTATACAGTAAAGCTATAATCTTTGCTGTGATTGTTTGCTCATTACTTAATGTTAATATTTACAATTAAAAGAAATGCACTGAAAGAATGGATACCTAATGCCTCATTTCCACTTTAAATACTTGGAAACATTTAAGATGGCTCCCTGTGTTTGTGCCTTCTTCCTGACACTCTTCAGGATTAAGCAAAATTTAATTTATTTACTTATTTCAAAAAGAAACAGTTGTTTTAAGTATGGAATTTTAAAAGTAGTTGATCAAGCTACACTGGTTGTCTTGTGTGTGTCAGAGCTGCAGATCTATGTGCACAGGACATTAAAGCCTTGTTTATGCTCCACCTCCACTCTGTGTGTGCGTCTATGATGCTTGTACCCTTTGGATATGGCCGGTGCGTACACAGCTATATGTATGTATATGCTTCATTTTTTGAATCTACTCAGCCAAGTGTTTGATGCATGCACAAAACCATCACGTTTCACCCCAGCCCTTTAGGTAGCGCAAATGCACTGACATGCCAGTTTGTTCAGAGTAGAAAAACAAGTCACGCGCATTAGCAACAACAATAACAACTACAGAGTAGTGGAAAGAAACTTCAGTCTTTACTGCTTTTACCTCAAAGTATCTTTTTGTTTCTCTAGTCTACTCTAGTCATATTTGTTTTTAATTCATCTTCTTCTATATGCTTTTTTACTCATCTCTGGATGATCAAAAAAACATCATCCTTGTTAAGCTGCCATCCCCCATCCCCATACAAAGTGTAAGGAAATGTGTAAAGAATGAGTGTAAAGAACAGAATATGTCAGTGAGAGTATAGTTGTGAATGTACAATATTGAAAATTTAGAAAAAAAATTGCAATTTTAAAAAAAACTGTTTTAGTTCATTTTTTGTCATAATAGTGACTTTTTTCCTCACAAATTTCTCACAACAAAAAACTCCTATTTATTTATTTTTATTCATTCATTTTTATTTTATTTTATTTATTCATTACCTCCGCCAGGCCGAAAAGGCCAGGAGGAGGTTATATTTTTGCCGGGGTTTGTCTGTTTGTTTGTCTGTCTGTCTGTCTGTCTGTTGGTTAGCAAGATAACTCAAAAAATCTTGGACGCATTTCCATGAAACTTTCAGGCGTTGTTGGAAATGGTTCAAGGAAGAACTGATTAAATTTTGGGGATGATCCGCATCACCGTCTGCATACAGGAATTTTTTAAAGCATTTTTCCACACTGTGACATATGGCCATTTCCAACATGTGCGCAGGCGCAATGGACGGCGCTGGGCGTCGTGTCTGACCAACACAAACTCCGCCTTCTTCAACGTTTTAGCCACAAAAGCATGCGGAAAACACTGGTGGCCTGGGCCCGCCAGCCATAGGCGCTGCGCACATTGCGCTGGTCGTCGTGTCTGACCAACACAAACTCCGCGTTCTTCAACGTTTTAGGCCCAAAAGCACGCGGAAAACACTGCTGGCCTGGGCCCGCCAGCGTGCCTGTTTTTGCGCCACGCTGCAAAACCTGACACGGACACCTGTCCGCCGCCCGATTATTTGCCACAAATTCCCCGCCCAGCTATAGGCGCTGCGTAAAAACGACCTCTCTGCCGGGGAAAATTCTAAATTCTGTTTTGCCGCGGAGCGCAACCCCAATATAATATAAAACCCACGGCAACCTGTCTAACCAATCTGCATCCGTCAGTGGAGGAGATGGACACACCAACACTTCACTTTATTACCTCCGCCAAGGAGGCAATGCTTTGACAACCGTAAAACGGGGCACGGCGGGGTAATATGGGACACTTTTCTAAATGTAATTCTGCTTTTTTAATTTTGCTTCCGCCTACATTTGATGAAGGATAAAAGACTCCATCTTCATAAAGAACACAGACGAAAGAGAGGTCATTGAAATTGTTAAATCGTTCAAAAGTAAAACATCTACTGACTGTGATGGTATCGACATGCTACTAGTCAAAACTGTTATCGAATGCATAGTAAAACCACTGACGTATATCTGCAACCTGTCTCTCCAATCAGCTATATTTCCCAATGCAATGAAAATAGCTAAAGTAATTCCGATATACAAGACGGGCGACAGAGGGGAACTCTCAAACTATAGACCAATTTCACTATTACCGCAATTTTCCAAGATACTTGAACAAATATTCTATGAGAGAATTGACAACTTCATACTGAAGAATGATTTATTATGTGAGTGTGACAGAGATCATCCTGCGCAGTTCGCCCCACACGGGACACGAACCCGCGACCTCTCAGTCAACTACACAGTTCGAGCATGGGAGACACAGCACGATCGCGCTGAGCTAAAGGTCCGACCGGTAGCTCAGTGCTACCGATACTGTATGAGGCTTTGGGAGGGAGGTTTTACTAACGTTCTACGCCGAACAGTACTAGTTGGCATCCGTTACACTCTCCCCCTTAAACCTCACTCCCATCCGGGTCACGGCACCATTGTGACAGAGATCATCCTGCGCAGTTCGCCCCACACGGGACACGAACCCGCGACCTCTCAGTCAACTACACAGTTCGAGCATGGGAGACACAGCACGATCGCGCTGAGCTAAAGGTCCGACCGGTAGCTCAGTGCTACCGATACTGTATGAGGCTTTGGGAGGGAGGTTTTACTAACGTTCTACGCCGAACAGTACTAGTTGGCATCCGTTACATTAGCAGCAATATGGGTTCAGACACAAGAGGACAACTGCATATGCCCTAATGGAATTTACAGAAAAAATATCAACAGCCATTGAAAATAAAGAGTATTCAGTTGGAGTATTCTTAGATCTTAAAAAAGCATTTGATACAGTAGATCATAATTTATTATTAAAGAAACCACAAAATTCTGGTATTAGAGGTGTAGCACTGTCCTGGTTAAGTAGTTACTTAAAGAATAGATATCAGTATGTATGTGTTAGCAACAAAAACTCAGAGTTGCTGAAGGTCACCTGTGGAGTCCCACAGGGTTCAGTTTTGGGACCATTATTATTCAATATGTATATAAACGATATATGTAAAGTCTCAGAAAAAATGGACTTAATATTGTTTGCCGATGACACTAATCTGCTATGCAGTGGAAACAATTTGGAACAACTTCTGGATACACTCGGGAAGGAATTAGGAAAGCTTAAACTGTGGTTTGATTCAAACAAATTAACGCTCAATTTAAGTAAGACAAAATTTATAGTCTTTAACAACCATCACAACAATCCAGTACCCAAACTCAGTGTAAATGGTGTAGAGATTGAAAGGGTATCTGAAACTAAATTCCTTGGAGTAATAATTGATAACAAACTGTGTTGGAAGTCACATATTAATTATATTAAAGGTAAAGTTTCCAAATCAATTGCAATATTACACAGAGTGAAATATTTGCTGAATCAACCCACACTATACACCTTGTATCATTCATTAATACTCCCATACATGACATATTGTAATGAAGTATGGGGAAATACATATAAAACAAACATATATCCACTCTTTATGCTTCAAAAGAGAGCTATTAGAATAATAAACAAAGCAGCTTACAGGGAACCAACAAACCCACTTTTTCTTAAACGAAAAACTCTCAAGTTGAAAGATCTGGTTGACTTTAAAACCGCAATAATAATGTTCAAAGTGAAGAATTTATCACTGCCTGCAAATATCCAAAAGTTGTTCCAAACAAGGGAGAAACGATATCACTTCAGAGGAACATGTATATTTCAAAAGCCTACAGTGAGAACAACCACCAAGCAACACTGTATTTCAGTGCAAGGAGTCAGATTATGGAACGATTATGGACCTGAATTAAAATCATGTACAACGCTTGGACAATTTAAACAAAAACTAAAGGAAGAAATACTCCAAACATATTTACAAGACGACATGTAAACTCACATAAGGATTGACATATCCAGCCTGTGTTGTGTTGTAGCTTAGTTTTTTTTTTTTCTCTCTGTGACATTCTGTCTTAGATTTGTCTTGAATAGTAACCGCTTAACTTAGCTTAGCTTAGTTTTCTTTTTTTTCTTTCTTTTTTTTTTTTCTCTCATTCACACTTTGTCTTAGCTTTGTTCTAAATTGTAATCACTCTTGTCTTGTTTACTCTTTTTTCTTTGAATTCTTGGATGGAATATGGGTGGGCAATATAAGCTGCGGCTTCAGCCATCACCCATTTCGGATAACTCACGTGGAATTGTTTAGTAGAAGGAGTCTTTGTCTAATTTGACCTTGTTGTTATATTATACAGTTTCTTTTAACCTGTACTGTATTATCCGAAATAAATAAATAAATTCAAATTCAAATTCAAGGATTCATGGATATTTGACAATAAAAACACAACTCAGCGTCCTGCTCAAAATAAAAAAAGCACAATTACATTTAAAACATTTCCCACAAAAGTGTCCCTTATCAACCCGCCGTCCCTTATAGACCCGTTTTACACTACTGAACCACTAATCCTATCACTATCACATTGATTGTCATTCATTAATTGTCTGTTTATTGCACTGTCCATGTCAAATAAACAAATAATCATTGTGAATCCAATTGCTAGTCATATCTTTTCATGCTCAGGGAATCTGAAAACGTACACACAAACATTGTATGGGGGGAACTGTGCCGCTTGGCGGAGGTCTGCGCTCTCCGAGTGCTTTTCTAGTTTATTTATGTATTCATTTATTTATTTACTCCAATTTGCAATTTTCCTTATTTCTTCATTTTAAATTACCTCACCTTTATATATTGTCCACCTAGGATTTTTCTACACTTTTATTGAGGAATAAATCTCCTTATTCTCCCCTCTGCCCAAATTAAAGTTGAGCCTTTTTTCTCCAGCTGAATGGGCATGTTTCTGCCTTACTACATCAAACCCGCACAGGCAGGTGTTGGAGGACTTTATTTTGCCATGCATGGACTTAAAGCTTTCCTTTCAGCCAGAGAGATAAGGTTCCAAATTTATCAGGAAGATTTGAAGCTCTATTTGGCAGTAGATTTATGAAAGAGTGCACTTCCTACATTTGGCCACATGATGGAGGCACTGTGCCGCAGCTTGAAGGCGGTTCAAGATGGCGTTTACCTGCACATGCGCACTGAATGCCACATGGCCACCTCTGCCACGTGCAATTGTGAACGCGCAAGATGGCCCCGGAGCCTATTGTCCACAAACCACGTCTTGTTCTTCAAAGAAACTGGAGCGCTGCCTCCTTAACTTCAGCTGTAAACATGCCAGAATAACCTTACAACTTTAATTTAGCACTCCATTTTAATACTGTTACCTGAAATAATCTCCTCTCAGTAACCTGTTTTAACAATCTCAACTCCACTCTGGAGTGGGGGCAAATTACCTCCCTCTGTGGAAAAACACACACCCGCCTTTGTTCCCCATATGGCCCAAGGAGCGCCTTTAGTTAAATCATACTATGGGAAAAGGTTAATAGATATTCCCAATCCCGTTATTTGTCAAACCACATATTTAACCCTTAAAGACACAGAATTAACAGGCATCAGTATGCACACTGTAGACAATACAAGCAGTAACTATTTTTATTATTATGGACAGTTGCTCACTAAGGAATGGTTAAGAGATTCTTGTGCTGTACCTTAAATTATTAATAAAAGGTTTTTTTTTTTTTTTTTCTCAGTTCCAGCACCAGGCTAGCCCTGGTTCCCTTATTTGAGGAGACGAACACGGTTGATTTCGCTGTTCCCTAAGTCTCGTTATTTCGGAACAGACTGCATCCGAAATACTTCACCCACGTGGCATTGTTCCTTAACGGCATTGGGTCGGACAGTTAAATCCCCCACCCCCACCCCGGCATCAGGCTAATCCTGGCTATTTTTAATTTGGAAGACGGGCACAGCCGTTGCCCCCTAAATCTTATTAAGTTCTGGGTACAGACTGCATCCCAGAACCCCACCGATCTGTTCAACTTTAAACAGAAGGCACTTTCACTGACACCTTGGCAGGTCCCCCAGTACAAGCAGTACCGTGTCTTAAAGCTCAGTGCTATACTGATTTAGACGATCATGGCTTCACTCCCTAGCGGCATCGGATCAAACATTTTAAATGGCTCCCCCCAGCATCAGGCCACTAACCCTGGCTATTTTCATTTGAGGAGACAACCTGGGTGATTATTGGTCACCCTGGCTCCCTAAGTCTCATTATTTTGATTCAGACTGACACCAAAATGTTTTATCATTTGATGGACCATACACCCGTGAATTGTACATCCATGATCATGACCATCCTACCTCAGACTGAAAATAGGACACGTGCACTTTCCTTTGAAACTATTTGTCTATTTGGTTAAACTTTACATGTGACTCCCAACTAAATTATAAAATTTGGAGAGCAGATATACCCCTTTATCAGACAACTGTAAATTTAGTATGGCCAAAGTGCAGAAATTTATGTAAAAAAGGTTTTCTGCTTACCTTTTTGTTTAGGCGCCAAAGTTATCTACAAAAGGGTCCTTCCGGTCTGTTCCAGCCTCGTCTCAGAATAGTTCAATCCGGGTCACTAGCACCAAGTTGTTAAGGTCCAGATTCTTTGATTGAAAGATCCAAGAATAAGCCGGAGAATTCTTCAATTCAAAGATGCAACATTTATTTAGAGGTCACATGTAAAGCAAGCAGCGCTGGGTGCAGAGTGATGCAGTCCCCTCAAGAGCATCGCCAGACTGACCTCGACTTCCGGGTGCAACTTACATTTATCTTCTTGGGTTGGTTAGACCAACCCCGTACAATAGGATGGGCTTGTACGCGACCGTCTGATTAGCCAGTTTAACTCTGACGTGAACAGGCCATCCGCTATTCACATAAACTGTCTCCTAATGTGTACTATAAAAAGTGTGTGTGTGGGTGTTGGTTTGGGTGTGTAACTAAAGTAATAGACCTGACTAAAAGAAATGTGTGAGAGAGAGAGAGGAAAGAGAGCTCTATAGCTCTGCCTACTTCCTGTTTACCAGAGTTTAACACAACAGATTTGTTCATAAGAATGCAAACAGAATATGTATAGAATATGTATAGAGCATAATGGGAGATGACCTACAGAATTTGAGCTTACTAGTCAGGACTTTATGAACTTTTTCAATAATAAAATTTCATCCATCAGAGATAAAATCAATCAGATTCTTCCCACAGTTAACTTAAATACTGTAACTACTACAACTCCTTCTATTGATGTCTGTCTTGATGAGTTTACTCCAATCGACCTTTGTGAGTTAGACAAAATAGTTTCCTCATCCAAACCTTCAACTTGTCTTTTAGACCCTATTCCTACCAGGTTATTTAAAGAAGTCTTCCCACTTATTGGTAGCTTTATTCTTCATATAATCAATTCTTCATTAACTTTAGGCCATGTACCGCAGGCTTTTAAAACGGCTGTAATTAAACCCTTACTCAAAAAGCCAACGCTAGATCCAGGAGCTTTAGCTAACTATAGACCAATCTCTAATCTCCCTTTCATTTCAAAAATCTTAGAAAGAGTTGTTGCTACGCAATTATTTGACCACCTGCAGGGAAATGGTTTATTTGAGGAGTTTCAATCTGGGTTTAGAATCCATCATAGCACTGAAACAGCCTTAGCGAAGGTCACTAACGACCTCCTCATTGCATCTGATAATGGACTAGTTTCTGTACTTGTCCTTTTAGATCTTAGTGCAGCTTTTGATACTATTGATCATAATATTCTACTTGATAGAATAGAACACTATGTTGGACTTAATGGAACTTCGTTGCAGTGGTTTAGATCTTATTTATCTGATAGGTTCCAGTTTGTTCATGTAAATGATGAGTTTTCTCTCAGCTCAAAGCTTAGTCATGGAGTTCCACAGGGATCTGTGCTTGGCCCTACTCTTTTTAGTTTATATATGTGTGACAGAGATCATCCTGCGCAGTTCGCCCCACACGGGACACGAACCCGCGACCTCTCAGTCAACTACACAGTTCGAGCATGGGAGACACAGCACGATCGCGCTGAGCTAAAGGTCCGACCGATAGCTCAGCGCTACCGATACTGTATGAGGCTTTGGGAGGGAGGTTTTACTAACGTTCTACGCCGAACAGTACTAGTTGGCATCCGTTACATATGCTTCCGTTAGGCAACATTATTAGAAAGCACTGTATACATTTTCACTGTTATGCAGATGACACACAATTATACTTGTCAATGAAGCCAGATGATACTAATCAATTAGCCAAGTTAGAAGCCTGTCTTAAGGAAATCAAAGTTTGGATGACTTGTAATTTCCTGCTATTAAATTCAGATAAGACTGAAGTCATTCTTGTTGGTCCAAAAAACCTTAGAAATTCCTTTCCAAATCAAACTTTCAGTTTGGATGCAGTTACTCTTTCTCTTAATAGCTCTGTGAGGAACCTTGGAGTTATTTTTGATCAGGATTTGTCCTTCAATTCACATATTAAATTTGTTTCTAAGACTGCCTTCTATCATTTGCGTAATATTGCCAAGATTAGGAGCATCTTGTCTCAGAGTGATGCTGAGAAGCTGATCCACGCTTTTGTTAGCTCGAGATTAGATTATTGTAATTCTTTATTATCAGGCTGTCCTAAAACATCTTTAAAAAGTCTTCAGCTGATCCAAAATGCTGCAGCAAGAGTTTTAACAGGTACTAGAAAGAGAGATCATATCTCTCCGGTTCTGGCCTCCCTTCATTGGCTTCCCATAGAGTTTAGAATTAAGTTTAAAATCCTTCTTCTTACTTACAAAGCTCTAAACAATCAGGCTCCTTTTTATTTAAAAGATCTGATACTACCGTATCATCCTAACAGAGCACTACGCTCCCAAAATGCAGGTTTACTTGTAATACCTAGAATCTCCAAAAGTACAATGGGAGGCAGAGCCTTCAGTTATCAAGCTCCTCTCCTGTGGAATCAGCTGCCAATCTGGATTCGGGAGTCAGACTCGATCTCTGTTTTTAAGAATAGGGCTAAAACCTACCTTTTTGATATAGCCTACAATTAGGGAGGGATCATGTGTTTCTGAACCCTCCCTTAGTTATGCTGCTAATAGGTTTAGTCAGCCGGGGGACCTCCAGTAATGCACTGGGCCTCACTCCTTTCCTCACTCTCGATGAAATATTTTTTTTTTGCTGGTCATTAACATTTGTTTGTTCTCTCCCATAGATTGAGTCCCCATCGTGCTGTTTGCTCTCTACATGTCTGTTCTTTTCTTCTTCTCTGTCCCCTCACCCCCCAGCCAGTCGCAGCAGATGACTGCCCCTCCCTGAGCCTGGTTCTGCTGGAGGTTTCTTCCTGTTAAAAGGGAGTTTTTCCTCTCCACCGTCGCCAAGTGCTTGCTCACAGGGGATCGCCTGATTGCTGGGGTCTTTCTGCAACTGTGGGGGTCCTCCCTACAGTTGATAGTGCTATGAGATGACTGTTGTTGTGAAATGGCGCTATATAAATAAAGTTGAATTGAATTGAATTGAATTATTATTTTGGCACACCATTGTAGATTAGGGGAGAGGATGTGGAGGTAGTTGAGGACTACAAATACCTGGGTATCATGATCAGCAGAATCAGAATCAGAATCAGATTTATTGCCATTGTTCATGTAGTACACAAACTAGGAATTTGTCTCGGTGCAATGCTGCAACATTAAACATGATAAAATAAAAGAAATAAACTATACATGCAATAAAGTGTAGAATAAGAATGAGTAATACTAGTCAGCAGTTTAAATATATTAGCGAGCAGCAGATAATGTGGAGAACCATATAGTGCAGTCGGTAATGCAAGAAGAAAACAGTGATGATTGGCATGAGTCTGGTTGAGCTGCTGTACATAGTGCACGAGAGTTAATAAGTCACTTAGTGTTCAGCAGTCTGATGGCAGAGGGGAAGAAGCTGTTCATGTGATGGGAGGTTTTAGTCTGGATGGACCGAAGTCTTCTACCTGAGGGGAGAGGGGCAAACAGTACGTGACCAGGGTGTGAGGGATCGGCTATGATCCGGCCAGCACGCCTCCGGGTCCTGGAGATGTACAGATCCTGGAGAGATGGGAGCTTGCAGCTGATCACCTTCTCAGCAGTGCGCACGACGCGCTGCAGCCTTAGTCTGTCCCTGGCAGTGGCTCCTGCGTACCACACGGTTATGGAGGTGGTGAGGATGGACTCGATGATGGCTGTGTAGAACTGCACTAACATCTTGGTGGGTAGATTGAGCTCCCTCAGCTGCTGCAGGAAGAACATCCTCTGCTGGGCCTTTTTGATGAGGGAGCTGATGGTCGGCTCCCACTTGAGGTCCCTGGTGATGTTGGTGCCTAGGAAACGGAAGGAATCAGCAGTGGTGATGGGAGAGCCTGTGAGGGTGAGGGGGGGCAGAGGGGTTGTGACTTTCCTGAAGTCCACAATCATCTCCACTGTCTTCAGAGCGTTCAGCTGCAGGTTGTTGCTGTTGCACCAGGACGCCAGCTGGGTCACCTCTCTCCTGTAGGCGGACTCGTCGCCGTTGGAGATGAGCCCGATGAGGGTGGTGTCGTCCGCAAACTTGATCAGCTTGACAGACTGGTGGCTGGAGGTGCAGGAGTTGATATAAAGGGAGAAGAGTAGGGGGGAAAGTACACAGCCCTGGGGTGATCCGGTGCTGATGCTAACAGAGTCTGAGACAGTCTTTCCCAGCCGCACATGCTGCCTCCGGTCCGTCAGGAAGTTGGTGATCCACCTGCAGAGGGAGTCAGGCACGTTGAGCAGGGACAGCTTGTCCCGGAGCAGAGCGGGGCGGATGGTGTTGAATGCGGAGCTGAAGTCCACAAACAGGATCCTGGCGTAGGTTCCCGGGGAGTCCAGGTGCTGCAGGATGGAGTGGAGGGCCAGGTTGACTGCATCGTCTACAGACCTGTTGGCTCGGTAGGCAAACTGCAGCGGGTCCAGGAGGGGAGTGGTGATGGACTTGAGGTGGGGCAGGACCAGGCGCTCAAAGGACTTCATGACTACAGAGGTGAGCGCTACAGGTCTGTAGTCGTTAAGTCCAGTGATCCGTGGCTTGTTGGGGACAGGGATGATGGTGGAGGATTTGAGGTAGGTCGGCACGTGGCATAGCTTAAGGGAGGTGTTAAAAATGTCTGTGAAGACAGGAGCCAGCTCTTTCGCACAGTGTCTCAGGGTGGAGGGAGACACGCCGTCTGGACCGGGGGCCTTGCGCGGGTTCAGTCTGGAGAACTGTTTGAGCACGTCCTGCTCACTGATGACAAGGGCAGGGGGGGAGGAGGGGGGGCGCCTTTGAAGAAGTAGGGACCGTGGAGGCTGTGGAGCTGGAGGGAGGGGGGGAGTTGGACACAGCTGACGAGGTGTCAAAACGGGCATAGTGTTGGGACAGTCTTTGACAAAGGGCTTTGTCATCCTGACCTTTAGGAGCCTGAGGCCGATAGCTGGTGATTTGCCTCAGACCTCTCCACACAGAAGCCGAGTCGTTAGCAGTGAACTGCTGCTGGAGTCTCTCAGAATACACAGATTTAGCTCTCCTCAGCTCTCTGTTAAACCGATATTTAACCTCTCTGTAGCGGTCCCTGTCTCCACTTTTCAGCGCTGCTTCCTTCTCCTTCCTGATCTGTCTGAGCTTAGCAGTGAACCAGGGCTTGTCATTTGAGTACCTCACCCTGGTGCGCGATGGAAGAATGCTCTCCTCACAAAAGTGGATATATGAGTTCACAGTGTCCATGTACTCATCCAAATCATGGGTGGCTCCTTTAAACATGCCCCAGTCAGTTATTTCCATGCACGTTTCCAGCTTCTCCTCAGCTTCACTGGTCCATTTCTTCGTAGTGCTCACAACAGGTTTAGTGAGCTTCAGTCTCTGTCTGTAAGTGGGAATGAGGTGGACCATCACGTGATCAGATAGTCCGAGCACAGCGCGGGGAACAGCGCGATACGCGTCCTTAACTGTAGTGTAACAGTGATCCAGCGTGTTCTTTCCTCTGGTGGGGCATTTAATAAACTGTTTGTAGCGGGGGAGATTGTGGCTCAGATTGCTCTGGTTAAAGTTGCCAACCACAATAACCAGAGAGTCCGGAAAAGTGCGCTCCGTATGTTGGATGTGATCCGCGAGCGCGCGCTGAGCTACGCACGCGTCCGCGTCGGGAGGGACGTACACAGCAGCGAGGATGAATGAAGCGAACTCCCGCGGGGAATAAAATGGCTTGCAGTTAATAAAAAGAAATTCCAGGGCGGGAGAACAGTGTTTGGAAATTACCGTTACATCAGAGCACCAGCTGCTGTTGATGTAAAAGCAGACTCCTCCTCCTGAGGATTTACCAGAGAGCTCTGTGTCATGATCAGCACGAAACAGCTGAAATCCCTCGAGGCGCAGCGCGCTGTCCGGTGTATTTTCCCTGAGCCAGGTCTCAGTAAAACAGAGGGCAGCCGAGGAAGAGAGGTCCTTAAAACGCATCAGCAGTCTCAGTTCATCTACCTTGTTAGAGAGAGAGTTGGCATTGGACAGAAATATGCCAGGCAAAGCCGTGCGCGTGCCTCTCCTGCGGAGCCGAACGAGAGCGCCCGCTCGTCTTCCTCTCTTTCGCCGTCTCACTTTTCGAGCCAAGCAATGAACCAGATTGGCGGCAGGAGCTAAAAAAACTGGGAGTAGGTCTGTGGGAGTGAAAGTCCTGATATTTAGAAGCTCTTCACGGGTATAAGAGCAGGCAGACACACAATTGACAAACAAAAACAAACAAAGGGCGCAACGAAGCACCATGGCGACCGCTGTGGGCGCCATCTTGCGCCATCTTGCGCAGCAACGAACTGGACTGGAAATCCAACACCGATGCTGCGTACAAGAAGGGGATGAGCAGACTCTACTTCCTGAGGAAGCTGAGATCTTTCAACGTGTACAACAGGATGCTGGAGTTTTTCTACCAGGCCATTGTCACCAGCGCCATCTTGTTTGCTGCTATCTGTTTGAGTAGCAATATCAGAGCCAGCAAGACCAACAGACTTGGCAAGATTATTAAGAGGGGTGGCTCTGTAATTGGTCTCAGGCCGGACACTTTTGAGACTGTGGTGGGGAGGAGGACACTAAATAAACTGTGATCCATCAAGGACGATCCTGATCACCCCCTCCACCACACGCTGACAGACAGCGGAGCACTTTCTCCAGCAGACTGCTACAGCTTCGCTGCCAATGGTTAGGTACAGGAAATCTCTCCTGCCACATGCCATTTCACTGTACAATAACTCACTCTGATGTTGATTTCTGGTCATAACTATGCTGCCATACTGCACCTTACAGTCTGATAGTCTACTTTCCATGGGTAATCCCTTTGTCTATTATGCTGTGTGTGTTTCTGTCATTTTGGTCGTCTACTGCCATGCTGCTGTTACACTGTAATTTCCCAGTTTGGGATCAATAAAGTACATCTATCTATCTATCTATCTATCTATCTATCTATCTATCTATCTATCTATCTATCTATCTATCTATCATGATTATTTTCTGTATTACAGCCCATCAAGTGTTTGGTGTGTTGAAAGGACACATTTTTAATGGTTATTTTAGATATTAAAATAATAACAATGAAAAGATATGGAATTTCAGTCAACCCCTACATACTTCAAGAGCATGTAACCCAGAATATATTGTAACGTCGGGGCTGTGTTAAGGGGGCGGGGATTCTCCCGGCATGCTTTGGCAGCGGAGGATTCAAAGGGTGTTGTGGTCTATATTAACCATATATTCCATAACCTACATATGTTAAAGCATGTGGAAATGTTTGGTGATTACATATGTAAAGAACTTCACACCTCTGAAAGGACAAAGGACTCTCACCCGCCGAGTGAAGAACAAAGACGTTCCCGGACGCGGCGGAGGAGACCGGAGGAGCCACCCTCACCCCCCAAGGCGAGGAGAGGAAATACCAGGACAATGGGGGGATTAAGATAATGAGGGATGTCAGCCTTTGTTATGCATGTCTTTTGTTGTGTGCATGTATATAACCAGTGAGTGGGAAAGATTCTGTCTCTTTTCCCTTCTGCCACTCTCTGCACCAGATGAGACTTGTTAGAAGAGCTGAATATTAAAGCTTTGCTTATAAACCAAATCGCCTCTTCATTTCCAAGCTCTTCTACACTGGTGACCTTGACGCGAGTATGGACCTGAGGCGTTCCCCCGCAATCGACTCATCCGCGGCGACCCAGGCAGACGCCAGCCGCCACGCAGACGAGGGAGCAGATGGACAACTGTTCCCCCCGGCAGAAGAGATTGAGAGGGCTCAACCGAGCACCAGCACCGCCGCGAGAGCCGAGGCAAGGCACTCTCACCCGGCGGGCACAACAGTGATGGTGTGCACGAATGCCGTCGCTGTCCAGCTGCCAGACTTGTGGCAAGAAGACCCCGCCTCTTGGTTTCAGCAGGCTGAAGCCCAATTTGCACTGGCGGGCATCACGGCTGATGACACCAAATTTTATCACATCATCTCCAAACTCGACGCCGCCACTTCGAAGTGTGTGCGGAGCATGATCCGGCGACCACCGGCCCGGGACAAATACGAGACGCTCAAAGCAACCATCATGGCGAACTACGTCCCATCAGCAGAAGAGAGAGCCGAGAAGATCCTGGCGGTCTACGGCCACAGAGGGTGCAAACCGAAGACCCTCATGGAGGATTTGCTACAGCTCAAAGAAGAGGACAATGACAACTTCCTCTTCCAGTTTATTTTTCTCAGCACGCTGCCGCCACACATGAGAGGGACACTCGCCAGCATGAAATGCAACAACCACCAAGACTTCCGCGTGCTGGCCAATGAAGCTCATCGGCTCGTCAACGCCTGCAAGGAGCTGACACCCACAGCAGCATCCGCAGACCTCAAAGCTGACGCCCCGAGCCATGAGGAACCGCAACCCACGGAGCAGAACCAGCCCACGGTGACAGCGACACGGCCAAGACGTAACAGACGGAGCAATGTTTGTTATTACCACCACCGCTTCGCCAAGAAGGCTCACAAATGCGTTCCCCCCTGCAAATTTAAACGCCAAAGCCGAGAGCCGTTAACAGCAGCGGTTCTCAGCGAGAAAAACAAGCTGTTGTACGTGACGGATGGACACTCAGGCAAGCAGTTCCTCATCGACACAGGAGCCCAGCTGAGTTTCGTCATGCCCTCCCACGCAGATCGAGCCACGGGCACCCGGGGCAACGGAGCCGTGGCAGCCAACGGCTCTAGCATCGACACGTTCGGCGAGAAGAGCCTGCACCTCCTCATCCACGGCCGCAGCTACAGATGGACATTTGTTGTAGCGGCGGTGAGTTTTAACTTATTAGGCGCAGATTTTTTGTGTGCACATGGGTTATTAGTGGATCTAGCAAATAGGCGCCTGGTTAATGCACTGTCCTTTGCTTCTATTCCATGCTCAGCCCGAGTTTCTCCGCCACCTGTGCAGGCCAGCATCACCACGGCAGGAGGTAAGTTTGAGCAACTCCTCACCCAATTTCCAGCACTCACAATCCCCAAATTCTCAGCCACTGTGGCTAAACACGGGGTTGAACACTTCATTCTCACAACGGGACCTCCCGTTTTTGCCAAAGCTCGCCGCTTAGACGCGGCCAAGCTCAACATAGCACGGGACGAGTTTACAACTCTTGAAAAATTGGGCATTGTTAGACGCTCGAAGAGCCCCCTGGGCCTCACCACTTCACATGGTTCCGAAATCCGACGGTTCTTGGAGACCGTGCGGAGATTACCACAGATTAAACAACGCTACAGCGCATGACCGTTACCCAATCCCTCACATTCAAGATTTTTCACTACATCTAGCGGGTGCGCGCATTTTTTCAAAAATAGACTTAATCCGCGGTTATCACCAAGTCCCAGTCCGAGCAGAAGACGTTCCTAAAACAGTGGTAATAACCCTTTTCGGCCTTTTTGAATTCCTGCGAATGCCTTTCGGCCTCAAAGGCGCTGCTCAAACTTTTCAACGAATGATGGACGCGGTCCTACGCGGCCTCCCTTTTGTTTTTGTCTACCTCGACGACATGCTGGTAGCCAGCTCGTCTGAGGAAGAACACGAGCAGCACCTCACTACGGTTTTTCAGAGGCTAGAAGAGCACGGGTTAATAATCAATCCAGCCAAATGCAAATTCGGCGTGTCACAAATTGATTTTTTAGGACACAAAGTCTCTCCGAAGGGGGCAGTTCCACTTCCAGACAAAGTTCATGCGATAGAAAGTTTTCCACGGCCACAAACGGTCAAATCGCTACAGGAATTTTTAGGGATGGTTAATTTTTACAACCGTTTCCTCCCCCACGCAGCTCAGCTCATGCAGCCCCTATATGACGCGCTCAAAAAAAGAAAGCTTCCAACGCGGTCGAATGGACCCCGGAGCGCGAACGCGCTTTCACGGAAGTAAAAAGTGCCCTAGCTAACGCCACATTGTTAGTTCACCCAGATCCCTTGGCCCGCATCACACTAACCACAGATGCTTCAGACCTAGCTATAGGGGCAGTTGTAGAACAACTTGTCAGCGGGGTCTGGCAACCTTTAGCATTCTTTAGCAAATCGCTAAACCAAACTGAACGCAAATACAGCACTTTTGACAGAGAGCTGCTGGCGCTTCATTTATCCATCCGCCACTTCCAGTTCTGGTTAGAAGGGCGGAGTTTCACGGCTTTTGTAGACCATAAACCGCTCACTTTTGCTATGGCTAAAATTTCAGAACCATGGTCAGGCAGGCAACAAAGACAGCTAGCTGCGATTTCAGAGTTCACCACAGACATTCGACACGTTGCAGGCAAACTTAACGTAGTAGCGGACTGTCTCTCTCGCACTGTGACACCACCAGAGCGTGGGGAGACAGATTATACTGCCTCAGCAGCAGAACTCTTCACTAACGCAGACACATACGCAGCACCTATCCATGCAGGGATAGATTATGTAGCCATGGCGGAGGAACAAAACAGTGACGCGGACGTGCGCGCACTCCTGTCTGGACCAACAGGGTTAAGGCTGGAGAAAAAGGGTTTACGCGACGGCGTGTCCCCCCTAATATGCGATGTTTCAACCGGCCGACCTCGCCCGTTAGTACCAGCTACATGGCGCCGCCGTATTTTCGACGCAATTCACTCCCTCGCGCACCCAGGTGTGCACGCCTCGGTTAAAATGGTCGCCGAAAAGTTTGTGTGGCCAGGCCTGCGCAAAAACGTAAAAGAATGGGCAAAAACTTGCATTTCTTGTCAACGCGCCAAAATACACAGACACACAAAAGCCCCTCTGGAGCCTTTTCCAATCCCTGCTAGAAGGTTCGACCACATTCATGTCGACCTCGTGGGGCCACTACCGTCCTCCCACGGTTTCACACACCTGTTAACAATGATAGACCGCACCACACGCTGGCCAGAGGCAGTCCCTCTAGCGGCAACCACAGCGGAGGAAGTCGCTCACGTTTTTTTGACAAACTGGGTGGCACGTTTCGGCGTCCCATCGGACATCACGTCCGATAGGGGGCCTCAATTTGTCTCAGAGCTCTGGTCAGCCATGTCCAGCAGCTTGGGGGCAACAATTCACCGCACCACCGCTTATCACCCTCAGGCTAATGGGTTATGCGAGCGTTTTCACAGGTCTTTAAAGGCCGCCCTCAGAGCCTCACTAACGGACACAAATTGGGTAAATAAACTTCCCTGGGTTTTATTGGGGTTGCGTGCTGCGCCTAAAGAGGATCTAGACGCCTCTCCCGCAGAATTAGTCTTTGCACAACCTCTCAGGCTCCCAGGTGAATTTTTACCAGAGAACCCAGAGCCAGGGCGCCTTCCAGTCCCAAGGTTTTTAGGCAGCAACGGACCGAACTCTCTCCCCGGTCCAGCTCATCACTCCTTCCCATGGGTTTTTGTCCCTCAGGCTTTAAAAAACGCTGAGTTCGTTTTTGTTAAGCGTGAAGCTTTAAAACCTACCTTTCGCCCAGTATACGATGGGCCATACAGAGTGCTGGAACATGGTGATAAACACTTTGTGCTTGATTTGGGGGATAGAAAAGAAACAATCAGCATTGACAGACTTAAATCTGCCTTCTTGTTGAAAGACGAGCCTGCACAGTTGGCGAGAGCACCTCGGCGGGGTAGACCCCCCAAGAGAAAAGACTCAGCCCCCCAGCAGGGAACAGTTAACCTCTCTCCTTCCCACACTGCAGATCCCTCTCAAGAAGGTCCCAGCAGGGCGCCTAAACCAACCTACAGCAGTTTTGGGAGAAGATTAAAACCCAGACAGCACAGGGACTGATACAAACCACTCCACAATTTTTCACTAATTGTGCTGCAACAGTTTAGGACTGACTTATGATTTTACTATGCTGTTATAATTACCACTGAACTCTCTTAGGAGCATGGCTGCTAGAAAGTTTCTTCCGTGGCAACAGATGTAACACTTAGTATGTCATAGTAACTATCTTAGACTGTGAACCTTCCTGTTGTCCTTTCTTAGTTGTTTGGGGGGCCTGTGGTCTATATTAACCATATATTCCATAACCTACATATGTTAAAGCATGTGGAAATGTTTGGTGATTACATATGTAAAGAACTTCACACCTCTGAAAGGACAAAGGACTCTCACCCGCCGAGTGAAGAACAAAGACGTTCCCGGACGCGGCGGAGGAGACCGGAGGAGCCACCCTCACCCCCCAAGGCGAGGAGAGGAAATACCAGGACAATGGGGGGATTAAGATAATGAGGGATGTCAGCCTTTGTTATGCATGTCTTTTGTTGTGTGCATGTATATAACCAGTGAGTGGGAAAGATTCTGTCTCTTTTCCCTTCTGTCACTCTCTGCACCAGATGAGACTTGTTAGAAGAGCTGAATATTAAAGCTTTGCTTATAAACCAAATCGCCTCTTCATTTCCAAGCTCTTCTACAGGTGTTATCATTTGTGTGTTCTAAAGTGTTATTGCTGTGTCATTATAACTGCGTTATAATGACACAGCAGTGTTATAAGAAGAGTCAGAGCAGTGACTGATCATGCGTTTGTGTCACCCTTAGTGAGATGGAGGTCTGTGTGAATGACCTCCCCTCTTGTCTGTGTTGAGGAGGTGTGTTTAAATAAAGCCTGTTTCTTCACAGTCATCTCTCCTTTCTTGTGTGAACCCTTACAACGTCACACTGGTGTCAGGAGTGGGATTATGGAGCAGATGGAAGCCAGGATCAGAGCAGAGATTCAACAGCTGAAGCGGTTCATCGCTCAGCTGGGAATGGACGACAGAGCTGGTACACCGACCCCCAGAGTTGCTCGCCGGGATGAACGAAGCAGCAGACCCAACGGGACAAGTGTACCCCACCTTCTGCCTTTCTCAAGGCAGGATGGGCTAAACAGAGCAGATCAGCCCTGCTCCCCGCCCTTTTCAGGGCAGGACGGGCCGGCGATTCCACTGCGACCAGGGGTGGAGAGCGACCAAGAGGCGACCATCCCGCCCATCCGGCAGCGGGCCAAAGTTCCCCGCTTTAATGGTGAAACCCTGCTGGACGACTACCTGGTCCAGGTCGAGCTGGCCGCTGCATCGAACAGCTGGCCACCCGAAGAGACCGCCGCGCAGGTCGCGCTGGCCCTGGAGGGAAGGGCTCTCCGTACGCTGTCCGATCTCCGGCCCGAGGAACGTTGCTGCTGGCCAGCGCTGCAAGGAGCGCTACAAGGAGCACTCCGGAGGCGGTTTGGGAGAGCGGCCGACGCTGAGCACGCCAAGGAACAGCTGGCCAACCACCAGCGAGGCAGCCGAGAGAGCCTAGGAGCCTATGCAGTGGACATACGGTTGCTGACACGGCGTAGCTACCCAGATTTTGAGCCAGGGGTAGTGGAGAAGCTCGCCCTCCAGAACTTCATCCGGGGTCTCCGCCCAGCCCAGCTCCAGAGCCACATCCGGATTCACGCCACGAACAGCTGGGAGATGGCTGTGGCAGAAGTGGAGCGGGTGGAACCGCTAATGGATTGTACAGCTGATGCATCGGCACCGAGACAGAGAGGCTTCCAGGCCATGGCTGAGAGCGAGGAGGAGGAGAAGGAGCTGCGCCGGAACACGGCGGCGCACCCACGGAGAAGACGGCCACAGCGGCGCGAGGAACGGTGCTTCCACTGTGGGGAGCCAGGACACATGGCGCGGTACTGCCCGGCATCCACCCCACAACAAACCGGCCCCTCACTGACGTTAAACTAGAGCAAGGTGGCATGGACGGGGATCTGCCGCCTCCCACAGACATTTTCCCCGATGAACTGTCACCGCATGTGGGCCAAATTGGACACTCGCCAGGAATGTACCTACAGTGAAGCCTGGACAACACGCCGATCCGGGCCCTGATCAACACTGGTTCTACCATCTCCCTGGTGCGACCCAGTTGCTGCCAGGCACGGACGAGACAGAACCGCAGGGGTGGGAACCCACCAGGCGCTGCGTCACCACAGCTACCAGTGAGCACGCCAGACTGGGAGGGCGGAGAGTTCTTGTGGTGGGGGTGACCAGCCAGAACACAAACCACCCATGCTGGCTGGCTGACATCCAAGACCCCTGCATTATTTGACTCGATCTGCTCACAGCATGGAGCACAAAAATTGACACCGCAAGATGGTCCCTCCTGCTGGGAACTTGGACCATCACGCTCTGCAGCGGGGCCCAGAGGAGGAACCCGGAGGCCTGCGTGATCGAGGGACCGCCAGGGCGGGCCGAACCGGGCAGGTCACCGCAAGTACTGAACACAACAGCGCCACCAGCACAAACAGAGGGAGCGTGACCACCGATAAAGACAGCAAGGGAGGGGGGGTCACAGCGGAGCAGGTCAATGTGTCAGCAGAAACACAGCAGGTGGTCGAGGAATTGTTCCAGCAGAGCTGCAGCAGACTGGAATCGGGACAGAGACGCCAGCTACGGGAGCTGTTGGACTGCTACATGGACGTCTTTGCTGCGAAGGATGAGGAGTGTACCCGAACCAGCTTGGTGCAGCACGGGATCGACACCGGTGAGACCAGGCCGATCTGGCTCCGCCCCCGTTGTTTGCCTTTTTCAAGGCGGGCGGCAGCAGAACAAAAAGTACGGGAAATGCTGGAGGCAGGCATTATTGAACCCTCCAGCAGCCCCTGGGCGGCGCCGGTGGTGCTGATTAGGAAGAAGGATGGTTCATGGCGGTTCTGTGTAGATTACCGACTCCTGAATGACATCACCTGCAAGGATTCCTACCCCCTGCCCCGCATTGATGACGCGCTGGATCACATCGCCAGCTCCAGCTGGTTCAGCTCGCTGGACCTCCGCAGCGGCTATTGGCAGGTAGAACTGTCACCTGAGGCCTGCCAGAAAACAGCCTTCTCCATCGGGCGGGGACTGTATCAGTTCAAGGTGATGCCATTTGGACTTTGCAATGCCCCGGCCACCTCTGAACATCTGATGGAGCGAGTGTTGGCTCACGTACCCCGGCGCCGCTGCATTGTTTATCTGACTGACCTGCTGGTTCACGCAGCTGATTTTGACAGCGCCCTGTCCAACCTCCGGGAAATATTGGACGCCATCCGACAGGCCGGGCTGCAGCTACACCCGCGGAAATGCCACCTATTTCGGCGGGAGACCACCTTCCTGGGCCACATCGTCAACACAGCGGGAGTCGCCACCGATCCAGAGAAAGTGGCAGCGGTGAAAAACTGGCCAGTGCCGCGGGATGTGGGAGAGCTACGGAGTTTTCTCGGATTGGCCTCCTATTATAGGACATTTGTGAAAGACTTCGCCACCATCACCAGCCCGCTGCATCAGCTGACACAGAAGGGCCGTGCGTTTCAGTGGAGTGACAACTGTGCTGCTGCTTTTTCCCATCTTCGCTCAGCGCTCATCGGAGCCCCCATCCTGCAGTATCCCAATCCGAACCGCCCTTTCATCGTGGACACGGATGCCAGCAACCAGGGCATTGGGGCGGTGTTATCCCAGGAGGGAGAACACGGAGAGCAGGCAGTTGCTTTTTTCAGCCGCACTCTCAGCAGAGCAGGAAGAAATTATTGCGTTACTCGCAGAGAGCTGTTGGCTGTCATCCAGGGGCTTTGCCATTTTCGCCCGTATGTGTACAGGGGGAGGTTCCAGCTCAGGATGGATCATGCTTCCCTGACCTGGCTGCTGAACTTCAAAGAGCCAGATGGACAGTTTGGGAGATGGCTGGAGGCACTGCAGGATTATAATTTTCAGATTGTGCATCCAGCAGGCCGCCTCCATGCCAACGCTGACGCGCTGTCTCGGTGTCCCTGTGCTGCGGAGGACTGTCGTCACTGCCAGCGGGCAGAGGATCAAAACCAAGCCGTCCCACGGGCTACTGCTCTCGGGACCGCTGTGAGCAGGAATAACACAGTGGCACACAGCTCCTCCTCTGATAATCAGACAGCTCTTCCCAGCAATGATGTCACAGAGGCCCTTGGCGCGCAGCAGCTGCAGAGCGAGCAGGACAGAGATTCAGTCATTTCCCGGGTTTGGCAGTGGCTGGATGCGGGCCAGTGGCCCAACTGGGAGGCTGTGTCTGCGCTGGACCCAGAGACCAAGGCCCTACACTCCCAGTGGGCCAATCTCCGCTGTCATGAGGGTGTTGTGTATCTGCAGTGGCAGACTCCAGCTGGGCAGCATCACGTCTGGCAGCTGCTGGTTCCCCGGCAGCTCCGGCCCAATGTACTCCAGCTGGTCCACGGGGTGGTAGGAGCGGGCCACTTTAGGGTGACAAAGACTCTGCAGTGTCTTCGAGCCCAGTTCTACTGGCCCGTTTGTCACCAGGATGTAGAGCTCCATGTCCATCATTGCGACACCTGCACAGCTCAGAAGGGGCCGACTCAGCGATCCCACGCCCCCTTGCAGCAGTACCGAGTGGGAGCACTGATGGAGCGGGTAGGGGTGGACATTCTGGGCCCTTTCCCGACCATGGATCGGGGGAACCGCTATGTGCTGGTCGCAATGGATTATTTCACCAAATGGCCAGAGGCGTATGCGGTCCCTGATCAGAGCGCCACCGCCACAGCATCAAAACTGGTGGACGAGATGTTCTGTCGGTTTGGCGCACCGGAGGAGCTGTACAGTGATCAGGGTCAGAACTTTGAGGCAGAGGTCTTTAAGGAGCTCTGCAAGCGGCTGGGCATTTGGAAGACCTGGACCACCCCGCTGCACCCACAGAGCGACGGCCTGGTCGAACGGTTCAACCAGACCCTTACCACCCAGCTCGCTGTCCTAGTGGACCAGCGACAGTGAGACTGGGACCTGCATCTGCCCTTTGTTCTGTGGGCATACCGGACGGCAGCACAGGAATCCACCTGGTGTACTCCTGCAGCACTGATGTTTGGACGCGAGCTGCGCACACCGGTGGATATGGTATCTCCCCCCCCCCCCACCCCCGGAGCTGGAGGTGGAGGGCAAACCGGGGTTGGATTATTTGTTTTGCTTGAAGGAACATCTCCACACGGTGTACGGACTGGCTCGGGAGGCCCTGGCAGCAGCGGGGAGCCGGCAGAAGCGGGCATATGACTCCCGCTGCCAGGGGAGGGACTTTGCACCAGGAGATCGAGCCTGGGTTTTCTGCCCGGAGCAAAAACGGAGACTGTCACCAAAACTAGCGAGCCATTGGTCGGGACCGTGCGAGGTCTTACAGCGACTGTCGGATGTGATGTACAGGGTGAGGCTTCAGAAAAGAGACCGGGTCGTGGTACTCCACCGTGACCGTCTCGCCCCGTACCAGCCATCCGCCCCATGGGTGGTCGAGCCGGGGCCTTCACCCCGACCAGATACTCCGACCGAGGCACAGATGAACACTAGCGGACCTGTGCATGCTGGTCGTCGACAACGGAGGCCACCCCGACACCTGGACGTATTCGTGTTGGACTTTTGAGCTGGACTTTTATTATTCTGGGGACAGAAACCAGTCCGGGGGGACAGTGTAATGTTGGGGCTGTGTTAAGGGGGTGGGGATTCTCCCGGCATGCTTTGGTAGTGGAGGATTCAAAGGATGTTATCACTCATGTGTTCTAAAGTGTTATTGCTGTGTCATTATAATGACATAGCAGTGTTATAAGAAGAGTCAGAGCAGTGACTGATCATGTGTTTGTGTCACGTGAGACGGAGGTCTGTGTGAATGACCTCCCCTCTTGTCTGTGTTGAGGAGGTGTGTTTAAATAAAGCCTGTTTCGTCACAGTCATCTCTCCTTTGTTGTGTGAACCCTCACAACGTCACAATATGCTGATGAGGCTACAGGTTTTCTTTGAATTACTCTGTAGCGGGTTGAATTCAACCCCCACAACACAGAGACAGAACACAGAGACAGTCAGCTCGCACTCCTGGGTTTTTTCCGCTGCATGCTGCGTTTACAGCTGTGAGGTTAAAGTGTCATCCATGCATTGTGTTCATGCATCCTGTCTGTACCTCTGATATGCAAATGCCCAGATTGACTGCTGTGAATGTCTTTGATGTATTGTTTGAGTTGAGTATATATGCTGCACTGTGCTGTAAATCTGTCTCTCATTCATTCACTCCTGCATCTGCTGCGAGACACACACACTGTGTGGCTCCTTTTCTCTGAGAGCCAGAGGACATCACCTCAGCCCGCAGCACGAGGGCTGGGGAGGTGTTCCGATGAAGGCGGGTGATAATAAAGCTATTTAAAAATCCAACGCTGCCTTTATTTTATCATCCTCTTCACTGGTGACCCCGGAATGCACACGTTTTGTGCAAACGCAACCTTCTGATCTGAACAGCCACGCTGGCGACCCGAGACTGAAGAAAACGAGCGGCCAGCGAACGCAGCACCCGGGCATGAATGCTCCGTCACAGCGGCCTGACTGGTCTGCCCGCCTCTACGCAGAGCCCACGGCGGGCGAGCTGCTCTCAGGACGTCAACCAAGACCGGGTAAGCGGCAGAGAACGTCATGGCGCGCCCTCGCTGAGATCGGCACATCCACGCGGGACCGGCCGCGCAGCTCCTCCACATCAGAGCACATGCGGGCGACTCCCATGGCCGACGGAGCACATGTGGACCTGAACGCACCATGACTAATCCGCAGCCAGGGCTCGTCAGAGATGTTTTTCGGCGCAGACTGCGCTGATCTCCACCAAGTTTCCGACCCTGATTTCCTCTCCTGCAGGCCCACCCACGCACGGAGCCCCGTTCTAAATTGTTCTAAATTGGTTGTTCTAAATTGTCCCTAGATATCTGTTTCCTATAGGCCCTTAGAATAGAGGGTTAGTATTAATGAAAGCGCTTTGAGTGGTCTTTGTGACTAGAAAAGCGCTATATAAGTGCAGGTTAGTTAGTTAGTTAGTTAGTTCTTCTGATCTCCGCATGTTCAGACGGGACATCGCGAAGCAGCAAACACTTTTGGCGCGACTCGAACAATTTTCCCGCGCCCGGTCAGCATGTGCTACCCCCTCCCCCTCCTCCTGCACAGAGCTTTTCCCTGCTCGCTGCCCAAACTGCAACATCGAGGTCACGGTCCCCTACCGTGCCCTCTGGGGGGGAGCAGTGTAGCAGGTTGAATTCAACCCCCACAACACAGAGACAGAACACAGAGACAGTCAGCTCGCACTCCTGGGTTTTTTCCGCGGCATGCTGCGTTTACAGCTGTGAGGTTAAAGTGTCATCCATGCATTGTGTTCATGCATCCTGTCTGTACCTCTGATATGCAAATGCCCAGATTGACTGCTGTGAATGTCTTTGATGTATTGTTTGAGTTGAGTATATAAGCTGCACTGTGCTGTAAATCTGTCTCTCATTCATTCACTGCATCTGCTGCGAGACACACACACTGTGTGGCTCCTTTTCTCTGAGAGCCTGAGGACATCACCTCAGCCCGCAGTACGAGGGCTGGGGAGGTGTTCCGATGAAGGCGGGTGATAATAAAGCTATTTAAAAATCCAACGCTGCCTTTATTTTATCATCCTCTTCAACTCTGTCATTAAAATACCAGTAAACAGCTAAAATAACTAAATTGTGAAATGATAAACCAACTGGTGTTTCCTTCTCTGGCTACAAACTCTCTCATAAGACTGAAAAAGTAGCTAAAATAAACACTTTGATGAAGATTCTCAGTCATCCGGGCAGGTATATATACTGTATGAAAGCTCAGTCAACTGCATTCAAGTTTTTAAAGTTAATTTCTGACTGAGGAAGCTGGTTAGATGAATGGTGAGAATAAGAAAAAAAAACTGGAATCCAGCTGACTTAGCTACAGTATATTGTAAACACTTGTTCAAAAATTTCTAAATAAGATTTCTGATTAAATCTATTTTTTTTAAAAATAGACTACACACAACACTCTCACATTTGAAAAGAAAGAAGGTATTTTTTCGTTGCACATACAGTTTCTACCTAAGCACATTTTCTTTTATCTATGGACTACTTTTTTGAAAAAAAAAAAAAAGTTGAGAATTTGATAGAAATATTTCTAGATCTTGTGGAGGAACAAATAAGTTTGGGCGAGATGCGATGAGCTGGAAGGTTCAGAGTTTTATTCCTCCAACATCATGAGACACACTGTAGCGCTGTACGCTGTGGCTGTGTGTCCTGTGTGTGTGCTGTGTGTGTGTGCGTGTGTGTGTGTTCTGTGAGGCATGTAAAGTCAGCTCTTTTATACAGACAAGAGAGAATGCATGGCACATTTGCATATTGATATACATATCAGTCAATACATATCAATTGCGTGATTAACTGGCACCAGACTTCCTCTCCTTAATCCGGGGCTGTAAAACAATAGTCATTTTTCTGATTGTCCCCCCAGGGATTCTCTGTTCGTATGCAATCCCTGCTGAGCATGAATATTATCAGTCTGCATTGCGCTGCCAGGGACAGACTAAGGCGACGCGCTGCTGAGAAGGTGATCGGCTGCAAGCTCCCATCCCTCCAGGACCTGTACATCTCCAGGACCCGGAGGCGTGCAGGCCGGATCATAGCCGATCCTTCACACCCTGGTCACGTTCTGTTTGCCCCCCTCCCCTCAGGTAGAAGACTTCGGTCCATCCAGACTAAAACCTCCCGTCACATGAACAGCTTCTTCCCCTCTGCCATCAGACTGCTGAACACTAAGTGACTTATTGACTCTCGTGCACTATGTACAGCAGCTCAACCAGACTCATGTCAATCATCACTGTTTTCTTTTTGCATTACCGACTGCACTATGTAGTACTCCACAATATCTGCTGCTCGCTAATATATTTAAAAATTGCTTTGACTAATATTACCCATTCATATTCTACATTTTATTGCATGTATAGTTTTTTTTTTTTCCACAATATCTTTATTGAACCTTTTTTTTTTTTTAAACAAACATGATACAAACAATCAAACACTAACACTAAAGTACTACAAAAAAAAAAAAATGCACTAAAAAACACCAACAACCACCAACAAAATCAAATCTTCAACAATGCTCCTCTGTTTAGTCTAGACAATCCAACACATAAGTATACATATTATGTTCACCAGTTTGGAATTTACAAGGTCCGCACATATCATTCACCTTCTTCTTCAAGAGTTATGTTTAAATTTTTTACATAATCAATAAAAGGTCTCCATATATTCTCAAACACAATTTCCTTTGATTTCAGTATATATGTTATTCTTTCTAATGGAAGGTTTGTTAACATCTGTCTTAACCACTGAGTCACATCTGGTCTATAAGTCTTTTTCCATAATAGTGCAATACATTTTTTGGCATTAAGCAAACTGAGGTCTATGAATGTTCTTTCACTTTTATTAAAATTATGCTTTTCTGGGTACAGACCCAACAAAAACAATTTAGGATTCAATATGATTTGTTTTGAGATTATTTTTTCAATTGTTACCCTCACCTCTTCCCAAAACATTCTTATTAATCTACATTCCCATACACAATGAAATAGAGTTCCTTTACTTTCCATACATTTTGTGCACGTATCTGGTATATTTTTGTTATATCTATTTAACTCCTCCGGTGTAACATACATCCGCATTAACCATTTGAAATGTATCAATTTAAGGCGTACATTTATTGATTTGGTTTGAGCTTCTGTACAAGCCAATTCCCATTGTTCCTCTGAAATTTCAGTTTGCAGATCTTCTTTCCAGTAGTTTAATCTTTTCAGTGAATTTTCACTTGAAAATAGTGTCAATGAGTTATAAAACTCTGAAATAATACCCTTTCTTTTACTATCTTTCATCAACATTTTTTCCAAGGATGAATAGATAGGTCGAGTGAGAGCTTTATTTTGATTTGATCGAATAAAGTTTCTAAGTTGAAGATATTTAAAAAAATGTGCTCTATTGAGATTAAATTTGATCCTCAACTCTTCAAAAGACATTATGTTTTCTGCACATGGCAAATATAAATCCTGAATCTTTTGTATCCCTTTTAAATTCCATACTTTAAATACAGCGTCCGCTCTCCCTGGTTTAAAATATTGATTACCCCATATTGGACTAAATTGTGACAATAACTGTGGTTCTTTTAAATAGTTTTTAGCTTCACACCATATTTTGATCATATGCTTTACAAATGGATTTTTAACTTGTTTTTGTAATTTTTTTGCCGAATCTGAGTATATGAATATGGGAAGAGGTAAAGGTAAATTGTATGATTCCATTTCAGTCCAGTGAGGGAGATCATTTGATGAAAAATAATATGTCATAGACCTCAGTTGTGCCGACCAATAATACAACATAAAATTTGGACATTTCAGACCTCCACGATCAAATGGTAAATATAATAAAGACAGACGTAATCTAGCCCTCCTGTTGTTCCATATAAACTCCACTAACTTTTTTTTAATTCTTGAGAATAAATCTAAAGGTGGTAGTAAGGGAATGTATTGAAATAAATAAAGTATTTTAGGTAAGATATTACTTTTAAGTATATTAATTCTCCCGATCATCGACATTGGTAGTGACATCCATCTCTGAAGTAACTCATCAATATCTGTCATTAAGGCTTCATAATTGACACTGGCGACTGATTCTAGCTTAGGCACAATTTGGATTCCTAAATATCTGAACTGATTTACAACATTGAATTGATTTACCTCAGGGGCTGGGTAATTTCTCTGGGTCTCATTTAGCATTAATATTGAAGATTTAGTTTTATTTATTTTATATCCTGATATTTCCCCGAAATTCTTTATTAAATTCAACAAGGTCGGAATTGATTTTTTAAGATTCGACATAAACAAAATTATGTCATCGGCATACAGGGAGATTTTATGTTCTGTTGGTCCAACTTTAATTCCATATATTTGTGACTGTAGACGTATCGCCATCGCTAAAGGTTCAATTGCCATAGTAAACAGTAAAGGTGAAAGTGGACAGCCTTGTCGACATCCTCTATTGATTTTTATTGATTTTGAAATATTGTTATTTGTTAGAATTTCTGCAGTAGCATTATTATATATTATCTGAACCCATTTTATAAAATTATTTCCAAGTCCAAACCTTTGTAAGACTTCAAAAAGAAAGGGCCATTCAACTCTATCAAAGGCTTTTTCGGCATCCAGTGATAAGAGAGCTGTATCCGGTGCTTCTTTATTAGAATAAATAATATTAAATAGTCTTCTTACATTATGGAAGCCTTGTCTTCGCATGTATAGTTTTTTATTTCTATCTTTTATTTTTATCATGTTTAATGTTGCAGCATTGCACCGAGACAAATTCCTAGTTTGTGTACTACATGAACAATGGCAATAAATCTGATTCTGATTCTGCTGGGTGCCCACAATCTTTTATGTTGCCCTTATTTTTTTAACAAGGGAAAGCGGTGCTTGTATTACTGCAGCATGTTAAGTCACACGGATTTTGTGACAAAGATAAAAGAAAAACATGAGCCATATCTGGCATGGCTCTCCTGATTAGTACATATTAGTACATATTTGTAGGCTTTGTGATAGGGCGTGGATGTGTGTGGGTGAGTTTGCCTCTGAGTGTGTTCTTGTAATCCACGTGTCTCCGCTCCATAGCTCTGTTTAGCTCCTGACAAATAGGTCTGTAACTCCAACTCCCACAATGCATCTGGGAAATAATGACGCTGTGACGTCACATGTGAGCCCTTGCCATTCTGGGTAATGTAGTTTAAAAAATAAATTATGATTCTCTTTTTGGTGATAATAAACGTTTGGTTGACGTTTCAGTGGCTACTTTTGTACTTTAGATGTCAAAATCATTATAGATTTGGAGTCTAGTTTACTAAAAATACAGAAAAGTAGGAATAGTGATGATATTACGAGTGGTAACTACGTTTCCCAGAACCCCCTTGGATTCTGCGCATGTGCTCTCGGTAGCAGCAGCTGCGCGTGTGGAGCGCAGTCACGTGGAGTCCACTTCGGTTCTGTCCAAACAGCTCGTGAGTCGTTAGCCGGTGTGTTGGAGCCTCTCGGTGGTGAGCTGCTTCATGTCTTTTTTTTAGCCGCCCGTCCTTTTAAACTTCCCAATTTAACCGAAGAATGAGTGATAACGATGATATCGAAGTCGACAGTGACGTGAGTATTTCCATTTTTTACATTTATGATTATTTTACATATTTTTGGCTAGCTGGAGTAGCTGCTCGGCTAGCGTTAGCTGCCAGATAGCAAAGTATTTTTTTTTCCTCGGGGCTTCAGCTAATTGATACGAAACACTAACCTCTTCTTGTATTAATCTGAAATTATCTTATTCTTTACTGACTTCAGCGAAACAGTTAAGATTTGCTGAGCAGTTATGGCTACAATTGTACTTTTTGTTCTGTTTTTTTTGCAGGAAGAATCACCGAGATATCACTCTGTGGTGCGTAATGCTGGAGTTTATCCACTGTCGAGAGCACAAAATGTTTTACTGATGTTGCTGAGTTTACTTAATCATCACTGTTTTGGCTGGTATATTTTCAAAAACACATTAATTGGATTGCGTAGTTGAGGTTGATAAAAGAATGTTAGTGTGGTGTTGTTGTGCATGTGAGTCCACGGAATTTTCTTATTTTCCAATGCAGAATTAGTTGTTGGAGTGATGCGTCTCTATAAATTTTTGTGAATATATCTCGACATATGCGTTAGCAGTGCATTGCAGGGTATCCCCATCCCGTGTGTACGCGGCCGTAGAGAAAGGCTGACACGACATCTATATTTACACCAAAGCTTTATCCCTTCAAAGGCTGTTTTGTTGCACTGTTAATATTTTTCCTGGTTAATACAAAGCTTTCTTTGCTCGGGAGCAGCAGGTTAGTCGCCGGAGTCGTATTTATTCCCCCTCGTTCCGGTGGTTCACTTCCCTCCACGGGGATTCCGCTCATGATCCGGGGTTGCAAATTACAACATGTAGGTCATCTCTCGCTGAAAGAGAGACATTTACATTTTGTCCCTGCATCCCCGATGAGGATGGCAGGAGGAAAGAGTAAGGCTGCCGATTCTAAGGCTTGGTGGCAGGAAAAAGGGTGCAGCGGGATGTTTTCCTGTGTTGCAGCCAGTGATTAGAGCCATCTTCTCTCTACAGGCAACTAAGGGGCTGGCAGCAAAAATGAATGACGTATAGCTGCATCGCAGAGCAGCTAGAAAAACAGCCTGCACGACTTTGGTTGCTGCTGCACAAGACCGTGCCTTCCTTCAAGTTAGATCAGCAGAATGAAAATGCAGAAGTGGCATATACGAAACATTACTTGTACAGTTTAGACTTTGTAGATTTGTCATTATGATGAAAAAGATCATTCGGTAATACCAGTCTCATGTATGCCCTTTTCATCCAGTGAGTCTAAATGTCATAAATATGTGGTAAATTGGCTTAAACTCTGGTAGAACAGCTCTTAAACGTGTTGCATTCTTATTGCAGCACAAAATGCATGTTTGTGCAGTCCAACTAAAACATTTAAAGGAACAACATGTAACAATATGGATGATCTTTTAATGTTTGCCTTGGAATAAGCCGTTTATATCTATATGGGGAGTGGGTATCCTGTCATGGAGGCTGCCATCTTGAATTGCCATATGGACAAATGGACTGCTGGCTAAAGAGAGAGATTGTTGTATTGGTGGTGCTATAGCCCTATTTGGTTTGCAGACTGATAGGAAAAGTAGAAGAAAGAAAAGGAAGAGTACTAGTTAGAAAATGCAAAGTGCAAGGTTTTCAAATTAAATTTGGTTAAATATTCAATTATGCTCATCAAGAAAAGCAAATCGAGCATCAAAGAAGCAAAATCATGAAGAGACTGAACAATATCGGAACATAGACAAAAATAGGGTATACATTGGTGGGGCCTTTCCCAGATGAAAATTGCTGATGAGGGATAAAACTTTCCAAAGTGATAACTGAAATTGCCTGCTTTCTGCTGGAAAGGTAATGTAGCCTACCAAGATAAAAGCAAGTTGTAACTTTTTCCCTCTCGGAAGAATGTTTAGCAATGTTTAGTGTTCACACAAAGTTATTTATCTAATATAACAGTTGTTTAAATTCAATTCAATTCAACTTTATTTATATAGCGCCATTTCACAACAACAGTCATCTCATAGCACTATCAACTGTAGGGGGGGAACCCCCACAGTTGCAGAAAGACCCCAGCAATCAGGCGATCCCCTGTGAGCAAGCACTTGGCGACGGTGGAGAGGAAAAACTCCCTTTTAACAGGAAGAAACCTCCAGCAGAACCAGGCTCAGGGAGGGGCAGTCATCTGCTGCGACTGGCTGGGGGGTGAGGGGATAGAGAAGAAGAAAAGAACAGACATGTAGAGAGCAAACAGCACGATGGGGACTCAATCTATGGGAGAGAACAAACAGATGTTAATGACCAGCAAAAAAAAAATATTTCATAGAGAGTGAGGAAAGGAGTGAGGCCCAGTGCATTACTGGAGGTCCCCCGGCTGACTAAACCTATTAGCAGCATAACTAAGGGAGGGTTCAGAAACACATGATCCCTCCCTAATTGTAGGCTATATCAAAAAGGTAGGTTTTAGCCCTATTCTTAAAAACAGAGATCGAGTCTGACTCCCGAATCCAGATTGGCAGCTGATTCCACAGGAGAGGAGCTTGATAACTGAAGGCTCTGCCTCCCATTGTACTTTTGGAGATTCTAGGTATTACAAGTAATCCTGCATTTTGGGAGCGTAGTGCTCTGTTAGGATAATACGGTAGTATCAGATCTTTTAAATAAAAAGGAGCCTGATTGTTTAGAGCTTTGTAAGTAAGAAGAAGGATTTTAAACTTAATTCTAAACTCTATGGGAAGCCAATGAAGGGAGGCCAGAATCGGAGAGATATGATCTCTCTTTCTAGTACCTGTTAAAACTCTTGCTGCAGCATTTTGGATCAGCTGAAGACTTTTTAAAGATGTTTTAGGACAGCCTGATAATAAAGAATTACAATAATCTAATCTCGAGCTAACAAAAGCGTGGATCAGTTTCTCAGCATCACTCTGAGACAAGATGCTCCTAATCTTGGCAATATTACGCAAATGATAGAAGGCAGTCTTAGAAACAAATTTAATATGTAAATTGAAGGACAAATCCTGATCAAAAATAACTCCAAGGTTCCTCACAGAGCTATTAAGAGAAAGAGTAACCGCATCCAAACTGAAAGTTTGATTTGGAAAGGAATTTCTAAGGTTTTTTGGACCAACAAGAATGACTTCAGTCTTATCTGAATTTAATAGCAGGAAATTACAAGTCATCCAAGCTTTGATTTCCTTAAGACAGGCTTCTAACTTGGCTGATTGATTACTATCATCTGGCTTCATTGACAGGTATAATTGTGTGTCATCTGCATAACAATGAAAATGTATACAGTGCTTTCTAATAATGTTGCCTAACAGAAGCATATATAAACTAAAAAGAGTAGGGCCTAGCACAGATCCCTGTGGAACTCCATGACTGAGCTTTGAGTTGAAAGAAAACTCATTATTTACATGAACAAACTGGAACCTATCAGATAAATAAGATCTAAACCATTGCAAGGAAGTTCCATTAAGTCCAACATAGTGTTCTAATTTATCAAGTAGAATATTATGATCGATAGTATCAAAAGCTGCACTAAGGTCTAAAAGGACAAGTACAGAAACTAGTCCATTATCAGATGCAATGAGGAGGTCGTTAGTGACCTTCGCTAAGGCTGTTTCAGTACTATGATGGATTCTAAACCCAGATTGAAACTCTTCAAGTAAACCATTTCCCTGCAGGTAGTCAAATAATTGCATAGCAACAACTCTTTCTAAGATTTTTGAAATGAAAGGGAGATTAGAGATTGGTCTATAGTTAGCTAAAGCTCCTGGATCTAGCATTGGCTTTTTGAGTAAGGGTTTAATTACAGCCGTTTTAAAAGCCTGCGGTACATGGCCTAAAGTTAATGAAGAATTGATTATATGAAGAATAAAGCTACCAATAAGTGGGAAGACTTCTTTAAATAACCTGGTAGGAATAGGGTCTAAAAGACAAGTTGAAGGTTTGGATGAGGAAACTATTTTGTCTAACTCACAAAGGTTGATTGGAGTAAACTCATCAAGACAGAGATCAATAGAAGGAGTTGTAGTAGTTACAGTATTTAAGTTAACTGTGGGAAGAATCTGATTGATTTTATCTCTGATGGATGAAATTTTATTATTGAAAAAGTTCATAAAGTCCTGACTAGTAAGCTCTAAGGGAATGCTAGGATTGACAGAGTCCTGACTCTTTGTCAACCTGGCTACAGTACTGAAAAGAAACCTGGGATTATTCTTGTACTCTTCTATTAATGCAGAGTAATAACTCGTTCTAGCTTTTCTAAGAGATTTTTTATAAATTAAAAGATGATTTCTCCAAGCTAAATAGATTTCATCTAAATTAGTAGAGCGCCATTTTCTTAAAAATTGACGAGTCTTCTGTTTTAAGGTACGAGTTTCTGTGTTGAACCAAGGAGTTAGAAATCTCTGATTAGACTTTTTCTTTTTTAAGGGGGCCACCAAGTCTAGAGTCTGATGCAGAGAAGCTGAAACACTATCCACCATGTTATCAATTACAGAAGGAGCAAGCTGTCTATAGCTTATTTCTGTTGTGTTGACACATGGCATAGAGGAAACAATCTGCATAAATTTGGAAACGGCATCATCTGAGAGGCATCTACTGTAATAATATTTTTCTTTAGGAGCCAAATAGTCAGAAATAGTAAAATCAAAGGTTAACAGACAATGGTCTGACAGTACAGGGTTATGAGGAGACACTACAAGATTTTCTATTTCTATGCCATATGTCAGAACAAGGTCCAATGTATGGTGGAGGTAATGAGTAGAATTTCCTACTTTCTGAGAAAACCCATTCGAGTCTAATATTGAATTGAATGCCACATTAAGGCAGTCACTATCTACATCCACATGTATATTAAAGTCCCCTACTATAATTATTCTATCAGATTTCAGCACTAAATCAGCTAAGAAATCAGCAAATTCGGATAAAACTTCTGAGTAGGTTGATGGGGGACGATAAACTATGGCAAATAAAATTGGGTTTAACCTAAAATTGCTAAAGTGCCCAATACTGAGGACCAGGCCCTCAAAGGAATTATAACATGTTTTTTGCTTTACATTAACTAGTAATTTGGAATGGTAAATTGTTGCTACTCCTCCTCCACGACCAGAACTTCTGGGATTTTGACAGTTTAAATAACCAGAGGGAGTTGATTCATTTAAACCAACATAATCCTCTTGCCCTAACCAAGTCTCTGTAAGGGAAATTAAATCAATCTGATGATCAATTAACAGATCATGGACTAACAGAGACTTGGGAGTTAGAGACCTAATATTTAATAAACCACATTTAATTTTTAAATTATGAGGAGGAACAGAGGCCAAATCATTCAATTTAGAGGCTTTATGTTTAATTTGAGTTTTACCAATATTTTGCTTTATCACTTTGGGATGCTTATACATTATATTTTTATTCACTTTGGAGGGAGCAGACAACGATTCTCTGATGGGGAAGACGGGCTAAGCTGAGGGGTGGCAGATGAAGAGGAGCTGCAGAGAGGCGTGTAAGACTGCGACTCTGCTTCCTGGTCCCAACTCTAGAGTAGTCATGGTTTTGGAAATTTGGATAAAAAAGATGCCAGATTGTTAGATAAATGAGAAGCACCATCCAAAGTGGGATGAATGCTGTCTCGTCTCATAAGACCAGGTTTTCCCCAAAAAGAGCTCCAATTGTCAATGTAGCCCACGTCATTTGCAGGACACCACACAGACAGCCAGCGGTTCAAGGATGACGAGCGGCTAAACATGTCATCACTGGTCAGATTGGGGAGGGGCCCAGAGAATACTACAGTGGCAGACATCGTTTTTGCAGTCACACACCGATTCTATATTAAGTTTCGTGACTTCCGACTGCCGGAGACGGATGTCATTAATGCCGGCGTGAATAACAATTGTGGAATATTTACAGTTACTTTTAGCCAGCATTTTCAAATTTGACTCGATGTCGCCTGCTCTGGCCCCAGGAATGCATTTGACTATGGCCGCTGGAGTCTCTAGGTTCACGTTTCTGACTACAGAGTCGCCAATGATCAGAGTTTTTTCCTCAGCGGGTGTGTCGCTGAGCGGGGAAAAACGATTAGAAACGTGAACAGGTTGGTGGTGTACCGGGGCTTTGCGACTAGGCTTCCTTCTCACCGTCACCCACCCAGTCTCCTCGCTGCTGAGGAGAGCCGAGGGACCGCTGACAGTGGGACCTAAGCTAGCTAGCTCCGCTGCAGCTAATGGGCATCCGTCAAGATTAACTGGCGCAGACGGTGTTTCAATGCAGCGGAGCCGGGATTCCAAATCAGACAACCTCGCCTCGAGCGCCTCAAAAACTAACTAACTAACTAACTACCCTGCACTTATATAGCGCTTTTCTAGTCACAAAGACCACTCAAAGCGCTTTCATTAATACTAACCCTCTATTCTAAGGGCCTATAGGAAACAGATATCTAGGGACAATTTAGAACAGCCAATTAACCTAACATGCATGTTTTTTGGCATGTGGGAGAAAAGACAACATTTATTACATTTACCATTATCGCTAAAAGAGGCAGAGGTGTAGCTAAACATCTGACAGAGAGAGCACACCAGAGGAGGAGAGGAAAGAGAGCTAGTAGCCATAGCTAGTGGCTAGAGAGCAAACCACAAAGCAAACCACACAGGCAGACAGCAAAACAGGAAGTGACGATCACAAATATGTTGTGACATAAGCTGGGCTTTTTCCCAGGAATGACTACCATGCATTACACTTGTCTCGCAGGCTGCATTCAGACCAGGTTAGTTTGGGGGTCTCAGTTTGACTGGGTGGGAAATGCCGAGAATTTTCGCACTGTGGTTTGGTTTGCATTCACACTGCAGCAGACCAGACTGCCTGGACAATGTCATGCAGTTACAACAACTGCTCGTTTGGGGCACTGTAGCCGAAAACACGACTGCCCAGGAAGAAAAAAATCTAGGCAAAGAAGAAAAATCAGGCTCATCAATTGGCCAGGACCGAAAACTGAAATCCGTTCCCTTCAACTGGGTTGTTTATCCGCCACAAATGAGACAGTCTTTAACGTTTCTCCTCGACCTTCCGACAGTTAAATCTAAAAGAAGAAGAAGACTTTCTCCAGTGAAAGAATTTCTCAGTGTCGAGTGGTTGCCTTTATTTTTACCCAAAATGTGCTCCGGTAAACACCACTTCCTCTTCTCAGAGTACATGTTGCTATGGTTACACAAATGCCGAGGGGCACTTCAGCCGTTTGGTCCGCTGGATACTGCGTTTTGATTCTTGCTGCAAGCAGAGTGCACCAGACTTGTTTGCAAGTGAACAAGACCCCGTTTTCAAAGGGACCAGACTTCACTTGTTTGGTGCGCACCAGAGTTCCAACACGCATTCAGACTGCACCAAATGAACCGAACCATCTGCGGAAGCCACTATTGTGGTCTTTTGTCCGGACCAAACAGTGGCCATCTGAATGTGCCCTCACTCAGCACATGAAGGATGATTGTCTGTTCAGAGCTACCATAGTAAGATGGCAGCATAAATATGACCATTCATTAGTGCATATGGGACCACCACAGCATAGATATAAATGGCTCATTCTTAATTCATTTAGCAAAGTGATTGGATTGTAATAGTTTTTAATAAGCTAGTTTTTGTTTAGAGACCAGTGTCTTTGTTTACACACTGCACCTCTAATTCATATATGTGCGTGTGTGTATATAATATTATATATGTATGTATGTATACAGTGGATATAAAAAGTCTACACACTCCTGTTCAAATGAGACCAAGATAAATAATTTCAAAACTTTTTCCACCATTAATGTGACGTATAACCTGTACAATCCAATTGAAAAACAAACTGAAATCGTTTAAGGGGAAAAGTAAAAAAACTTAAAATAACCTGTTTGCATAAATATGCACACCCTTACACTAATACTTTGTTGCAGCACCTTTGGCTTTTATTACAGCACTCAGTCTTTTTGGGTAGGAGACTTATCAGCGTGGCACATCTTGATGTGGCAATATTTGTCCACTCCCCTTTGCAAAAACACCAACTCTGTCAGATTGCGAGGGCATCTTCTGTGCACAGCCCTCTTCAGATCACCCCACGGACGTTCGATCGGATTTAGGTCTGGACTCTAGCTGCCGTTCCAAAACCTTAATCTTCTTCTGGTGAAGCCATTCTTTTGTTGATTTAGATGTGTGCTTTGGGTCATTGTTGTGCTGAAAGATGACGTTCCTCTTCATCTTCAGCTTTCTAGCAGAAGCCTGAAGGTTTTGTGCCAACATTGACTGGGATTTGGAACTGATGATAATTCCCTCTACCTTGACTAAGGCTACGTTAACACTGCAGGTCTTAAAGTGCTGATGACACGTTTTTGACTTCCTCTAATTTTTCAACACATAATACAATATGACAAAATAGGTTGGTCTGTGCAGTTCTAAGTCAAACAGGCTTTTTTTCACGCAAAAATCCGATGTTTTCATGAGCACCACATCACCAATTACATCAGTGGCTGGAAAACCCTGCTGCCATGTAGTCACATCATCGACAGAACACAGCGCTTGGCTGCCCATTGTACACACAGGATGGAAGCGGTTGAAGACATCGACGATAGTTCCAGCACATGTAGTCTGGAATTGGTTTGTGTTGTCCAATCTTCCGACGATTATAGTTCCGAAGAATTGGGTGACAATGAAGAATCTGGGGGCATGAGACCGTATAGGTTTGAGCTGTGCCAAGCGGGCATCGTGCCAAGCGACTCACACTCAGAGAGTGATGGTGGTGAGACACACATGCCCGCCGCAGCAGCAGCGACAAACACATGGCAGGGGAACACAGAGTATTATTGATTTGTTACAGATATTTCAACAAATTATTTGTTCATAAATATAATTTATTTAAACCCGATTTTTCAATAAAATCATAGCAGTGTATTCTCTGTGACTCAAGCATCGGGTTTATTATAGATTATATTTTGAGTTCTTGTTGTTTTTGTTTTGTACATGTGTTTTATGTGTGTTTTGAGCCACTTTCAGGTGGGCACTGTCCAAGATTTGCCAGTCCGAACACACGCGCCCTCTCTTTTTGATAGTCAGCTGTTCATGTTTTGTGTGCATAATCTACTGTGTTGTCAGCCAGCAAATATTGTCAGCACTATCACGATGTGTTAGCCACTCCACACAGCCGTGGTTCTGTTGCGCTCCTTGAAGCGATGTCGGCCCTGGGGCGCAACCGTGGTTAACACGTCTCCTATCCCTGTTCGGTGGGCAATGTCAGCCCTGAACGCCAACTGTAAGTTTTTCTGTTTATTGTTGTAATTCTTCACCTTTTTGGGAACTGTTGTCATCATTCTTATGTTCAGTACATGTTCTGTGGTGAATTCTGCGCGTAAATCCATTCATCATGACCCTCTGTGCGCTCTTACGCAAGACCGACATCGCTTCCAGGACACACGAGAACCACAGCGAACATGGAATGACTAACACATCGTGAGAGTGCTGAAAATACTGGCAGATAAACAGCACAGATGACTGGCAAATGGCCGTGAAGTACATGCACTGCTGGTAATGGTGTGATTAGAAGCACCTGGGCGAGGACCGGGAAACATGATCAGCGGGAGGGGAATCAGCTGGTGATAATGAGAGAGGGGACGTGTCCGGACCGGCGTGCGATCAGAGAAAGTAGGTCAAAACTGCGCGTAAATCCATTAATCCTTCCCCTCCTTGTGCTCTCCTCTTGCATAAAAGCACACGACGAGCACACAGGAGGCTTATGACAGTTGGAGCTGAAGCGTGTGATGTGGTCCTGTGTTTATCTAAGCCTGAGACGCAACGTGAAGGCATAGCCGTAAAATTAAAACAAGAAACCAGAGAAACTGAGCTACAAAGCTGCTGTCATTCTAGTTAACAACACCGGAGTCCGTTCTGTTGATTACATCATTGGGGTGCCACCCTTAATTCGGTGGGCGGCACCACAGTCCAGTCAGCGGCTGCGGCTTAGGTGCTGTTGTAAATATTATATTGATCATAGATAATGACTTTTGGGTTTACACAACATGCTAAAAAATGTCAAAAACGTGTCAACAGCACTTTAATGCTCAATTCCAATTTTTTTTTGCCGAGATCAAATTTTTTTTTGTGTGTCGGTGTTCACATTATAATTTAAATACGACCCCCATCAGACTCCAGTGTGAGCGGTCTACAGCTATGAAGTGACCTGCATGCGCAGAAGAAAACGTAACGTCAGGCAGAGCATTGTGTTTACATAAGTAAATATGAGCCCTGAACAATTGAGGGGGACAGAACTTCTTCACCTTGATGCAACGCAGCAAAATAAAATGCTAAAATATTCAGAAATGATTATGCACAAAATAAATATGACACCAGCTTCATTCCTCTACACACCAGATGGCCGCTGTGATCAGCTCTGCTTTAACAGAACTGACCGATTAAATGGTTCTTTTGAAAATGAGACTCTGACTCAATGGGATTACCTGTATAAATAAGGTTAATGATAAATAATCCTAGCGATTACAGTAGGGTTCTCACCCACTGATGTTGTCAGTGGCTCTTGCCCTAATAAACACCGGTCCTGCACAGGAAGGAGAAGCTGCCAGAGACTCCCCTCTCCTGGACTGCATATTTTCGTATCCCCCTATCTGGCCATTCTGCTTCACAGTCATGTCGGTATTAACTGTTGAGATGACTGTTGTTGTGAAATGGCGCTATATAAATAAAGTTGAATTGAATTGAATTGAATTAACTCTACATTTTAGATATTACAGCAGCCAGGACTCAGTGTGCTAGTTACAGGGAAAAAGGAATTTGCAGCGTCCAGTAAATGTGCTGTTACTTTTTTAAAATGTGCCATTACTGTGCGCCTGCTTGTCTGATGGTTTCAGCCTCGAATTCCCCCCCCCCCCCCCGAAATTTTGAAGTTATTGTGCAGTCAGAGCTGACATACAATCCAGTGATAAATGGAAGAAAATTGATTAAAAAGAGAGCACAAATCAGCCGTCCATGCTTGCTGCATCCTCCACCCTAGAATTGTAGCATCTGTCTCACTTCAATGAGGAAAAAGTCGCATGAAATGCGACATGACCATTCAGACTGAGGTTGCTTTGGAAAATATCAGATACGTATCCGGATTAGGATTACATATGAAAGTAGCCTGGCTCTGGTGTGAAAAAATCGGATATGTGCTGTTCACTGTCATTAATAAAATCAGATATGGGTCACATTTGTGCAAAAAAATCGGAATTGAGTATTGAAACCTGCAGTGTGAACATAGCCTAAGGTTCCAGTTCCAGCTGAAGAAAAACAGCCCCAAAACATGATGCTGCCACCACCATGCCTCATTGTAGGTATGGTGTTCTTTTGGTGATGAGCAGTGTTGTTTGCGCCAAATACACCTTTTGCTATTGTGACCAAAAAGCTCCCTCTGATGCTTTGGAAACTCTCTGTGGACCATGGCTTGTGCTGTAAGCTGTAACTACAAAAATGTAAGGAAAAAACTACTAAAACAGCTGAACTTTATTTGGGGTTAATCAGAGACACTTTAAATGGTCTCAGGTGTGTGCTGACTCCCATTTAACATGAGTTTGAATGTGATTGGTTAATTCTGAACACAGCCACATCCCCAGTTATGAGGGTGTGCATATTTGTGCAAACCAGTTATTGTAAGTTTTTTATTTTCCCCTTAAAAGATTTCAGTTTATTTTTCAATTGGGTTGTACAGGTTATACGTCACATTAAGGGTTGAAAAAGTTTTGAAATGATTTATCTTGGTCTCATTTTTTTTTACATCACAAAAACCTGGCATTTGAACAGGGGTGTGTGGACTTTTTATATCCACTGTATAATATATACACACAACTCACAAAAAGTTAGGGATATTTGGCTTTCGGGTGAAATTTCTGGATGCACCTAAAATGCACTACAACATTTACAGGTGAACTTAATTTGAACTTCTCTAACCTTTTGAATGCACATTTCCAGCTGTTCAGTATTTCAGTACTTTAGGCATAACTTGCTGTTCTCTAACAAGGTGCTTAATGGCAAAATTCACAACAGGTATTTGTTCCATGACTTGACCAATAAATTGTCTGGTTCAGTTAGAATTGGTATTCAAATAGTCCTCTATATCATGCAGTTCAGGTTTTGACATCATGAGACCAAGACGACACCTAACAATTGATCAACAACAGTACCTAGTCATTGTGAGACTTCAGACAGGATGTTCTCAGAGGGAAGTGGCCACTGAGCTGAGTGTCACAGTGTGTCATCAGCAGGTTGCAACAGAGAGACTGGAAGAGTCGCAGAAAGGCATAGAAGTGGACGTCCTTTGACCACATCTCACGCTGATGACCGCTTCATTGTGAACAGTGTCCTGCAGAACCGGATGATGAATACCACTCAACTCCAGGCACATTTAAAGGAGATGAGAGGCACCCAAGTGTCATGTCAGACCATTCAAAACCGCTTACATCAGCGTGGTCTGTGTGCTAGACGACTTGACCACACCACCAGACACAGGTGTCATTATCTTGCATGGGCCAGAGAGCATTTATGCTGGACAAGGGACCAGCGGACCTCAGTGCTGTTCTGATGAAATTTGATTCATGTTGAACAGAAATAATGGCTGCCAACGAACGATGTTGGAGACATCAAGGAGCACGCTGTGCACCAGCCACTGTTGTCACCGGACAAGCCTTTAGTGGTGGTGGTGTTACAGTCTGAGCAGGTGTGTCTAGTCAGTACAGAACTGCCCTACACCTTGTGAATGGTACAATGACAAGTCGATACTGCCAGAATAGCATCATTAATCCAGTCATTGTGCCCCTGCATTAACGACACGGGCCTAATTTCATCTTCATGGACAGCAGTGCTCCAGCTCATCGAGGTGACATCATTAGGGAATGGCTGCTGGAGGCTGGGGTACCTCAAATGGAGTGGCCTGCACTTTCTCCAGACCGGAATCCCATAGAAAACCTATGGGATCAGCTGAGTTTCCGTGTAGAGGCTCGTAACCCTGCACCCCACAACCTCATTGACTTGAGGGCCACCCTTCAAGAAGAGTGGAATGCCATGCCTCAGCAGACAATAAGTCGACTTGTGAACGGCATGAGACGTTGTCGTTAAGCTGTAATTGATGCTCAAGGGCACATGACAAGTTATTGAGACACTGACATTTTTTGTTGTGGTATACCCACCACTATTGTTGGCTTTTGTTTCAATAAATTGTTTGAGATGAGGAAATCACCATTGCATGCTTCTACTTAAATGCCCTACTTTCATGATAAAATATCACTGTAGTGTGAACGTTTTACATTTTCCATAAACTTCACCCGAAAGCCAAATATCCCAAACTTTTTGAGTTGTGTGTGTGTGTATTTAGTGGGGTCTTACAATAGACACCCTGTTTTCTATGTACCTTTACATTTTTCTTTGCTTTGTATTGCCCATTTAGATAGGTGACCTTGAATCCAGACATAAAATGCTTTGTATTCAAATGCCGTTGCAAATTAAACCCATCAAATACTAAACAAGAAAAGCACTCGGAGAGCGCAGACCTCCGCCAAGCGCCACAGTTCCCCCCATACCGTGTTTGTGTGTACGTTTTCAGATTCCTTGACCGTGAAAACATACGACTAGCAATTGGATTCACAATGATAGGATTAGTGGTTGAGTAGTTATTCATGGTTCCAAGGTTGTCATAGCCAGGAGCGGCACTGGGGTTAAGCTCCCAGTGCTCATAAAATGCTCCTTATGGCGTGCGTCTCGAAAAGCCTCTGACAACTAAGTCCAACTCCTAGCCTGCCCGTGTGGTTTAGTCTCTAAGCCCGGCGGAACTGCTTTTACTAATAGGAGAAGGGGCGAGGGCGGATCTCTGGCGCCTTAAAACCAGATGCTTCGGGTAGATGGTGGCTCGTCAACCTGGGAAGGTAGCCCATCTAGGGGAAGGTAAACCCTGATTTCAAACCTCTGCTGCCTTGCGGCATACCCGGTCACGGGAAAGGCTTCGGGAGTCAACCCTGAGGAAAAATCCGGAGTCGGAGCCCCTAAGGCAGTTCTATGTTGTGCTCAACATCGTTCTGGCAGCTCCTGCAACGGCGCTGGTGCCAAACTGTAGCAGCCCTGCTGTTCCTTTGGATTCATCAGTGACGTGGAGAGGGGGGACATGCTGCATGGGCAACATCTTGTCCTCCATATCTTCCTGCCCAGGCTTGAATCCTACCAACGCCCAACGCTGGAAGGTAGAACACCGGATCACTGGAGAGGACACTCCAGCTTCGCCTTTGGCGTAGACAAAACACGGGGAATGACAGTTACCGGTTATAAGCCACTGCTCAATTGGCGTAGAGCGTGGCGCCAGGGGTTGTTCCCGATGGTGGGAGGGATCATCAGATCTCACTGGACAGCTACCGCCCGCCTCAAGCTGGGCAGCCCCCAGCCAATAAGGTGTTATCCCGCCACAGCTTGCTTTCCTCATTGGGTGCATGGGGATAAGGAGAAATCCAAACAGCAGGCTGAGAACCTTTGCACCAGGCAAGACAATAAAACAAAAGAGACCAACTCTAAAACTGGGAACTTGGACTATGATGACAGGACTCGCTGCTAACCTCAAGGACATCAACGACACCAGGAAGACTGCCATCATCAATAATGAGCTGAAGAGACTGGGAGTGGATATCGCCACTCTCCAGGAAACACGGTTAGCTGATGCAGGCACACTGAGAGAGAAGGACTACACGTTCTACTGGCAGGGAAAGGGCAGTGACGAACACAGGGAACACGGAGTGGGCTTCGCAGTGAAGAACACTTTGCTGAAGATGGTGGAACCGGGCAGCACTGGCTCTGCACGACTCCTCACCCTCCGCCTGAACACCACTGAAGGCCCAGTCACCCTCGTCAGTGTGTATGCCCCAACACAGACAGCCACACCAGAGGCAAAAGACGAGTTCTACAAGAATCTCGCAACAACTGTCAGGATCATCCCCAACTCTGAACAACTCATTCTCCTTGGAGACTTCAATGCCAGAGTGGGTGCTGACCACGACTCCTGGCCCTCCTGTCTTGGACCTTTTGGCGTGGGCAGAATGAACGACAACAGACAGCGGCTGCTCGAGTTCTGCACATATCACTATCTGTGCATCACAAACTCGTTCTTCAAGACCAAGCCCCAACACAAGGTTTCCTGGCAACATCCGCGCTCAAAGCACTGGCACCAGCTAGACTTGATCCTGACCAGGCGCACCTCACTGAAGAACGTGCTAATCACCCGTTCGTTCCAGAGTGCAGATTGCGACACAGACCATTCATTGGTGTGTTGCAAGGTCAAGCTGCAGCTGAAGAAATTCCATCGTGCTAGACAACCTGGAAAGGCACGGATTGACACCAGCAAGATGGCCCAACCAGAACTTGTTGAGCAGTTTGCCTCCACCTTTGAGAAGGAACTTGGTGTACCACAAGGAGGAGAATCTGCAAAGCAGAAGTGGGAAGAGCTGCAAAACACCATCTACCGCACAGCCTTGGCTACCTTTGGGAGGAAGACCTCGAAGTCACAGGACTGGTTTGATGCCAAGTTGACCGAGATGACCCCCGTCATTGAAGCCAAGCGCTCAGCACTTGCTGAGTACAAGAAGTACCCAAACGAGAAGAATCTCCAGATTCTCAGGGCTGCGAGAAGCAAAGTTCAGCAGACTGCTCGGCGCTGTGCCAACGAGTACTGGACTCAGCTCAGCCAAGACATTCAAACCGCTGCCATAACAGGGAACATCCGTGATATGTATGATGGCATCAAGAAAGCACTTGGTCCGGCTCAGAGCAAGACGGCCCCCCTCAAATCCTCCACTGGGGAGATGATCACAGAGAAGAACTAGAAAAGCACTCGGAGAGCGCAGACCTCCGCCAAGCGGCACAGTTCCCCCCATACAATGTTTGTGTGTACGTTTTCAGATTCCCTGAGCATGAAAAGATATGACTAGCAATTGGATTCACAATGATTATTTGTTTATTTGACATGGACAGTGCAATAAACAGACAATTAATGAATGACAATCAATGTGATAGTGATAGGATTAGTGGTTCAGTAGTGTAAAACGGGGCTATAAGGGACAGCGGGTTGATAAGGGACACTTTTCTGGGAAATGTTTTAAATGTAATTGTGCTTTTTTTATTTTGAGCAGGACGCTGAGTTGTGTTTTTATAAGATAAGATAAGATAAGATAAGCCTTTATTAGTCCCACAACGGGGAAATTCCAGGATTTCGGATAATACAGTACAGGTTAAAAGAAACTGTATAATATAACAACAAGGTCAAATTAGACAAAGACTCCTTCTACTAAACAATTCCACGTGAGTTATCCGAAATGGGTGATGGCTGAAGCCGCAGCTTATATTGCCCACCCATATTCCATCCAAGAATTCAAAGAAAAAAGAGTAAACAAGACAAGAGTGATTACAATTTAGAACAAAGCTAAGACAAAGTGTGAGTGAGAGAAAAAAAAAAGAAAAGAAAACTAAGCTAAGCTAAGTTAAGCGGTTACTATTCAAGACAAATCTAAGACAGAATGTCACAGAGAGGAAAAAAAAAAAAAACTAAGCTACAACACAACACAGGCTGGATATGTCAATCCTTATGTGAGTTTACATGTCGTCTTGTAAATATGTTTGGAGTATTTCTTCCTTTAGTTTTTGTTTAAATTGTCCAAGCGTTGTACATGATTTTAATTCAGGTCCATAATCGTTCCATAATCTGACTCCTTGCACTGAAATACAGTGTTGCTTGGTGGTTGTTCTCACTGTAGGCTTTTGAAATATACATGTTCCTCTGAAGTGATATCGTTTCTCCCTTGTTTGGAACAACTTTTGGATATTTTTCGCAGTGATAAATTCTTCACTTTGAACATTATTATTGCGGTTTTAAAGTCAACCAGATCTTTCAACTTGAGAGCTTTTAATTTAAGAAAAAGTGGGTTTGTTGGTTCCCTGTAAGCTGCTTTGTTTATTATTCTAATAGCTCTCTTTTGAAGCATAAAGAGTGGATATATGTTTGTTTTATATGTATTTCCCCATACTTCATTACAATATGTCATGTATGGGAGTATTAATGAATGATACAAGGTGTATAGTGTGGGTTGATTCAGCAAATATTTCACTCTGTGTAATATTGCAATTGATTTGGAAACTTTACCTTTAATATAATTAATATGTGACTTCCAACACAGTTATCAATTATTACTCCAAGGAATTTAGTTTCAGATACCCTTTCAATCTCTACACCATTTACACTGAGTTTGGGTACTGGATTGTTGTGATGGTTGTTAAAGACTATAAATTTTGTCTTACTTAAATTGAGCGTTAATTTGTTTGAATCAAACCACAGTTTAAGCTTTCCTAATTCCTTCCCGAGTGTATCCAGAAGTTGTTCCAAATTGTTTCCACTGCATAGCAGATTAGTGTCATCGGCAAACAATATTAAGTCCATTTTTTCTGAGACTTTACATATATCGTTTATATACAGATTGAATAATAATGGTCCCAAAACTGAACCCTGTGGGACTCCACAGGTGACCTTCAGCAACTCTGAGTTTTTGTTGCTAACACATACATACTGAAATCTATTCTTTAAGTAACTACTTAACCAGGACAGTGCTACACCTCTAATACCAGAATTTTGTGGTTTCTTTAATAATAAATTATGATCTAAGATAAGATAAGATAAGATAAGCCTTTATTAGTCCCACAAAGGGGAAATTCCAGGATTGCAACAGCACAGGGATAGCAACACTCAGAGCAACAATCAGAAGGCAAGAAAAAAAAAAAAAAAAAAAAAAAACAAGCAAGCAAGAGCAGCTAATATACATATGTACATATTACTATAAAATATATATATACACACACACACACACACACACAGACAGTGCAGAGCATTGTAGCTGGATGGAATAAATATATGAATATATGAACACACAGTGCAGAGCTACTGTACAGTGATACAGTGTACATCTACTGTATCAAATGCTTTTTTAAGATCTAGGAATACTCCAACTGAATACTCTTTATTTTCAATGGCTGTTGATATTTTTTCTGTAAATTCCATTAGGGCATATGCAGTTGTCCTCTTGTGTCTGAACCCATATTGCTGCTCACATAATAAATCATTCTTCAGTATGAAGTTGTCAATTCTCTCATAGAATATTTGTTCAAGTATCTTGGAAAATTGCGGTAATAATGAAATTGGTCTATAGTTTGAGAGTTCCCCTCTGTCGCCCGTCTTGTATATCGGAATTACTTTAGCTATTTTCATTGCATTGGGAAATATAGCTGACTGGAGAGACAGGTTGCAGATATACGTCAGTGGTTTTACTATGCATTCGATAACAGTTTTGACTAGTAGCATGTCGATACCATCACAGTCAGTAGATGTTTTACTTTTGAACGATTTAACAATTTCAATGACCTCTCTTTCGTCTGTGTTCTTTATGAAGATGGAGTCTTTTATCCTTCATCAAATGTAGGCGGAAGCAAAATTAAAAAAAGCAGAATTACATTTAGAAAAGTGTCCCATATTACCCCGCCGTGCCCCGTTTTACGGTTGTAAAAGCATTGCCTCCTTGGCGGAGGTAATAAAGTGAAGTGTTGGTGTGTCCATCTCCTCCACTGACGGATGCAGATTGGTTAGACAGGTTGCCGTGGGTTTTATATTATATTGGGGTTGCGCTCTGTGGCAAAACAGAATTTAGAATTTTCCCCGGCAGAGAGGTTGTTTTTACGCAGCGCCTATAGCTGGGCGGGGAATTTGTGGCAAATAATCGGGCGGCGGACAGGTGGCCGTGTCAGGTTTTGCAGCGTGGCGCAAAAACGCACGCTGGCGGGCCCAGGCCAGCAGTGTTTTCCGCGTGCTTTTGTGCCTAAAACATTGAAGAACGCGGAGTTTGTGTTGGTCAAACACGACGACCAGCGCAATGTGCGCAGCGCCTATGGCTGGCGGGCCCAGGCCACCAGTGTTTTCCGCATGCTTTTGTGGCTAAAATGTTGAAGAAGGCGGAGTTTGTGTTGGTCAGACACGACGCCCAGCGCCGTCCATTGCGCCTGCGCACATGTTGGAAATGGCCATATGTCACAGTGTGGAAAAATGCTTTAAAAAATTCCTGTATGCAGACGGTGATGCGGATCATCCCCAAAATTTAATCAGTTCTTCCTTGTACCATTTCCAACAACGCCTGAAAGTTTCATGGAAATGCGTCCAAGATTTTTTGAGTTATCTTGCTAACCGACAGACAGACAGACAGACAGACAAACAGACAAACCCCGACAAAAACATAACCTCCTCCTGGCCTTTTCGGCCTGGCGGAGGTAACAAGCAGATGGAGAGATGGGTGGAACACTACTCCGACCTCTACTCTAGACAGAACACCGTGACACCGTCAGCCCTTGATGCCATCGACTGCCTGCCATCCATGGACGAACTTGACGCCGAGCCAACCATCGACGAACTCAGTAAGGCCATTGATAGCTTGGCCGCTGGCAAGGCACCCGGCAACGACGGCATACCCCCTGACCTGATCAAGCACTGCAAGACCGCCCTACTGCTGCCATTGCATGACGTCCTCTGCCAGTGCTGGAAGGAAGGTGCCGTACCACAGGACATGAGGGACACCAAGATCATCACCCTCTACAAAAACAAAGGGGAGAGAAGCGACTGCAACAACTACAGGGGCATTTCCCTCCTCAGCGTTGTTGGCAAAGTCTACGCACGAGTTGTTCTCGTTCGTCTACAGAAGCTTGCCGAACGTGTCTACCCCGAGTCTCAGTGTGGCTTCCACGCTGAGCGATCAACGGTAGACATGATATTCTCCATCCGCCAACTCCAGGAGAAATGCAGAGAACAGAACATGCCTCTGTACGTCGCCTTCATCGACCTCACCAAAGCGTTCGATCTGGTCAGCAGAGAGGGCCTTTTCAAGATCCTGCCAAAGATAGGATGCCCACCAAAGTTGCAAAGCCTCATCGAATCGTTTCACACCAACATGCAGGGGATAGTGCAGCACGATGGCAACGTCTCAGAGCCATTCAACATACGCAGCGGAGTGAAACAGGGCTGTGTACTTGCGCCAACCCTCTTTGGGATTTTCTTTGCTATGCTCCTGAGGCATGCCTTCAGCACAGCAACAGAGGGAATCTACCTGCACACAAGATCTGACGGCAGGCTTTTCAACCTCGCCCGCCTAAAAGCCAGAGCCAAAGTACGCGAGGCTCTAATCAGAGACATGCTGTTCGCAGACGACGCTGCAGTCGCAACCCACACACAGCAGGAGCTTCAGACCCTGATGGACCGCTTCTCCCAGGCATGCAAGGACTTCGGGCTTACCATCAGCCTGAAGAAGACTAACATCTTGGCGCAAGGCACGGAAGCACCACCAACCATCACCATTGATGACTACAAGCTGGAGGTCGTGAATCAGTTCACGTACCTGGGGTCCACGATCAGCAACAACCTCTCCCTTGATACAGAGATCAACAAGAGGATTGGAAAATCAGCCTTCACACTCGCTCGCCTCACCACACGAGTGTGGGAGAATCCCAAACTCTCTGTCAAGACGAAGATGGCAGTGTACAACGCCTGCGTCATCAGCACACTGCTCTATGGGAGTGAGACGTGGACAACATACGCCCGGCAGGAAAAGAGACTGAACTCCTTCCACTTGCACTGCATTCGCCACATCCTGGACATATCCTGGCAGGACAAAGTGCCCAACACAGAAGTTCTGTCCCGCGCCGGCCTTCCCTCCATGTTCACTCTACTCAGGCAGCGCAGGCTCCGCTGGCTAGGCCACGTTCACCGTATGGAGGATGGCAGAATCCCCAAAGACGTCCTCTACGGAGAACTGGCAACTGGCAGGAGAGACGTTGGCCGCCCACAGCTGCGCTTTAGAGATGTCTGCAAGAGAGACATGAAGGCCCTGGATATCAACACAGAGCGCTGGGAGGACCTTGCAACGGACCGCTCCAAATGGAGAGGCACCCTGACCAGACAGCTCAAGGCGGGTGAAGAGAGACTGACTGCTGCAGCAGATGAAAAAAGGACCCGCAGGAAGAACCGCCACAGACCCAGCAGCACGGAGACCACCCACAAGTGTGACCTGTGTGACAGGAACTGTCATTCGCGCATCGGCCTGTTCAGCCACAGGCGGTGCTGTTCCAGCAGAGTAGACGTTTAGGATTCTCTTCCATGGTCATCATAGACCGACGGAGGCCGACGAGAGGTTTCATTGGACTTTAACACATTTTCCCACATGTGTTTGGGAGATTTCAAATGTGTTTTTGCAAAATGTAGCCGGGCTTGGATCTTCTTCGTAAGATGAGGCTTCCGTCTTGCCACCCTTCCCCATAGCTCAGACATAGGAAGAAGACGGGAGAGTGTTGTCACATGAAGCAGATCACCTGGTAGAGATTTTTACCAAGCAGTTCAACCTCTCCCTAATGCACGCCACTGGCCCCTCCTGCCTCAAGGCCTCCACCATCATCCCCATCCCCAAAAGTTTGGCAATTTACAGCCTGAATGACTACAGAGCCATAGCACTGACGTCTGTAGTCATAACGTGTTTTGAGTGACTGGTGTCCCAGCACATCAAGGACTGTCTTCCCCCCTCCTTTGACCCCCACCAGTTGGGAAAACGGGTCTACGGAAGATGCCATCACCACCGCATTCCACAGAGCACTGAGGCATCTGGAGAACCCAAGGAGCTATGTGAGGATGCTGTTTGTGGACTACAGTTCAGCCTTCAACACCATCATCCCGGCCATTTTGATCAATAAACTGCATCTCCTCCAGACCCCCCCCCCCCCCGCTCCTGGATAAAAAACTTTCTCACCCACCCCCCACGAACAGTCAGACTTGGCCCCACCAGTCCTCCTCACTGTCTCTTAGCACTGACTCCCCCCAGGGCTGCATGCTCAGCCCACTACTGTACTCCCTGTACACCTTTTGACTGTATTCCAACCCATCCAACCACCATCATCGTGAAGTACATGGACGATATCACCTTGGTTGGGCTCATCACCGACGACGATGAGAAGGCATACAGGGTGGAAGTAGAGAATCTGCTGCTGTGGTGCCAAGCAAACAACTTGAAACTGAATGTCCAAAAAAACCAAAGAACTCATACTGGACTTAAGGAAGAACAGACACCCCCCCCCCCCCCCCCCCCCCCGTAAATGGCAACCGTGTGGAAATTGTCCCTACCTTCAGGTTCCTGGTCATCCACATCTACTCTTGACCTCTCCTGGACTGTCAACACCAAGGCCCTGGTGAAGAAAGCCCAGCAGTGGCTGCACTTCCTCTGTGTCCTGAGGAAGAACAACCTGGACCAGAAGTTGCTGCTGTCCTCCTACCGCTGCTCATTGGAGAGCGTGCTCACCTACTGTCTGGGTGTTTGGTACGCCGGCTCCGTGGTTAAGAACAGGAAGGCTGTGCAGAGGGTCATCAGCACCGCCCAAAAAGTCATCGGCGGCCCTCTGCCCTCCCTGGAGGACATCTCCAGATCCTCCTGTCTCAGAAAGATCAAGGCCATTACAGGAGGCCCCTCACATCCCTCCCACCACTTGTTTGACCTGCTCCCCTCTGGACAGCGGTTCAGATCAACTAGGTCCCACACCTCCAGACTGACAGTGGACCATTCAGACTGCAAACAGTCAGAGGCCCCTTCCCCTCTTCCTCCAAATGCTCACATGCATAGAACTGAAGACTTACTAAATTATCACAATAACACACCTGTCTGTGTACGTCACACTTTCATGTACATTGACCCATCTGTGAAACCCCTACCATTCCTGTGTATATTTTCCATAATCCTTGGGCCATTTTAGTCAATCGTGTGTTCTGCACACCGCACTCTCATGTACATAGTTCCATCCGTGAAGCCACTACCATACCTGTATATATACCTGTGGGCTATTTTTTTTTGTTAGACCTACGTTTAATCGTGTATTCTGTAACTATGTTTTATCACATCCTTCTACTTTATTGCACTTTTCTATTTTATATATTTAGTTTTTAGAGCTTAGTCTATTCTCTGTACTAAACACAGGGATGGCAATTTTCTGCCGATCCGCGGATTTCCGCCGATTTATTTTCAAATTGATCATTTCTGTGAATCGTCTAAATTCGTTGAGAAAATTTTAGGGGGGGTAAGGTACCTTATTGTTACCGATTTTAGCGAAAATCAACACGATTACATAAGCGCTCGGCGCTTCCCCGGGTCAAGTCTCCCGCGATAACCCGGATGTTTTGTACTCAAGCTACTGCTGTATTGTAAACAGCCCTACGATTGGATAGTTGCAAACGATTGGACCAATCAAATGGCTCGTTGTATGCTTTGTCAAAAATTCATGGCGGCATGTTCGTCAGGGATGTGATTTTTCCGCCAATTTGCGGAATTCTGCTTTTTTTTTTATCTTCCAGGAAGATAAAGTACGTTAAGTACGTTAGCGGCTTGTGGTCCACGAACGCAGTGAAGGTGCGCCCTTTCAGGCAGAACTGGAAGTGGCATATGGCCAGGTGGAGAGCCATTAACTCTCTGTCGAACACGCTGTATTTACGCTCACTGTCGTGCAAAGACCTGCTAAAAAAGGTGAGCAGCTGCCAAGAACCGGCAAAGCATTGCTCCACGACGGCCCCTATGGCCATGTCCGAGGCATCGGTAGTGAGCGCTATCCAAGCCGCCGGGTCTGGGTGCGCCAGTAGTGCAGCATTTGCCAGAGCTGTTTTAACCTCAGAGAATGCCTGCTCCCGCTCAGGAGTCCAGTCGATTCTGTCCGCCGGTTTCCGTTTCTTGAGTGCGGCGTACAACGGCTGTAATGAGCTGTACATTACAGCCGTTGTACGGGGGAGGAAACGGTTATAAAAGTTAACCATCCCCTGCAGCGCCCCAACATTGATGTTGAGGAGAAAAAAAATAACAAAACAATTTAGTTACATTACTTTTATGATTCCAAACAGTTTGAAATTGACAGTGCACAGTGGACATTGACTCATAACTTTTGAATATTTCTAAGACTTGGCTACATCAGTGATTGTGCAAAATGAACAGCTCAAGACTCAATGGAGATTGAAACTGGTGATCTGAAATGAATGCTGAAATTATAAAAAGTAATGATATGAATGAATTTTATTTCTATTATGGAATAGATAAAATTAACTGATTTTGATTTGATCAAGTGAAAGCATGTGATGGATAATGCTTGTTGGAATATTTTAGGAATGCTATCTTCTTGAAACATAAGTCAATATTATACAGTAATAAGTGACTAGCCTTAAAAAGGTGGATTGTCCTCTCTGGGTTGGGGACAGGCTCCTGCCCCAAGTGGAAGAGTTTAAGTATCTTGGGGTCTTGTTCACGAGTGAGGGGAAAATGGAGCGAGAGATTGACAGACGGATCGGAGCAGCATCTGCAGTGATGCGGACGTTGTACCGGTCTGTTGTGAAGAGGGAGCTTAGTTCTAAAACAAAGCTGTCGATTTACCAGTCAGTCTACGTTCCTACTCTCACCTATGGTCACGAGCTTTGGGTAATGACTGAGAGAACAAGATCGCGGATACAAGCGGCTGAAATGAGCTTTCTCCGTAGGATTGCTGGACTCACCCTCAGAGATAGGGTGAGGAGCTCAGTCATCCGGGAGAGGCTCAGAGTAGAACCACTGCTCCTCCACATTGAAAGGAGTCAGTTGAGGTGGTATGGGCATCTGATTAGGATGCCTCCTGGACGCCTCCCACTTGAGGTGTTTCGGGCACGTCCCACTGGGAGGAGACCCCGGGGCAGACCCAGGACTCGGTGGAGAGACTATGTCTCCCAGCTGGTCTGGGAACGCCTTGGTATCCTCTCTGGAGAGCTGGAGCAGGTGGCTGGGGAGAGGGAATTCTGGGCTTCTCTGTTTGAACTGCTGCCTCCACGACCCGGACCTCCGGAAAAGCGGTAGAAGATGGATGGATGGATGGACGAAAGAATTCAAGCGTCCCGGCATATGTTTACTTATCAGGGCCGCCGCCGGAGAGCGAGCCGTATCGAGTACCGAGCGAGTATCCTGGCCAATATGGCGATGTAAACAGCCACGGACTAAAAACGTTCCGCCTGCTCGTGGAACAGGTCATTCACACTCGCAGACAATCGCGCTATATGTGTCTATAATGACTATAGATAGGATTTTCTTTCCATGCACGCAAAAAAAAATTTTTTCCCGGCTCCGACTACCTCGCTTTAATGCGCCTTATAGTCCGGTGCGCCTTATGTATGAAAATAGACCATCAAATAGACCGTTCATTGATATTGCGCCTTATAATCCGGTGCGCCTTATAGTCCCAAAAATACGGTAAGTTAACTTTTCATTAAATTTAATGATTTATCGAAGTCAAGTATTTCATTTTTTTTTAATCATTTTTTTCAGCCTAAATTACTTCTGTTTTACTGAAAACTTCTCAGCTTCAGGGGGGCTGTGCCCCCCCGGCCCCCCCATAAGTCAATCGACCAAATTAGATTTCAGCTGAAATCAGAATTTTCTGTTGCCATCCCTGTAAACAGCCAGTATAGAAATTCCTGCAGCTCCTTCAATGGTGCTGTTGGCCTCCTGGCAGCCTCCCTGACCAGTTTCCTTGTCATCTTTTCATCAATTTTGGAGGGACATCCAGTTCTTGGTAATGGCACTGTTGTGCCATTTTTTACTCCACTTGATGACTGTCTTCACTGTGTTCCATGGTATATTTAATGCCTTGGAAACTCTTTTGTACCCTTCTCCTGACTGATACCTTTAAAGGCCAAATGTCACGTAACAGGGTACTTTAAATATCTTGAAACTAGATATAAAAGGGAACCGATCCGTTCGGGTCTTGGTGCATATGCTTCAGTAACAACGGAATATTCGTTAATTTAAAACTGCCGCGCTTGGCCTGACACGGCCCCTGGAATCGCCTGGGGAAGAAGGCAGAAGTGACGAAATCGATTGTACCCTAGTTTGATGCTTAGTTAGTTAATCCCTTCACACCTGAAGGTGTATATGGGCAGCGCCTATCTCCGTTTCTCTGACCCTAGGCCACACAGCTACTGTAAGTAGTGAAAGCTACAGCGGGGGGTCAGTCCTCTGGTAGCTCTGTGTGTAACTTTACTTTCCCCATTCCATTATGCGGAGCACCACGCTAGAAGGCAGAAAGCACCATTTTTATATGGTCTTTGGTATGACCCGGCCGGGATTTGAACCCCTGCCTCCCGGGTGTGGGGCGGATGCTCTACCAACTGAGCCACCACTCCGGTAGTTTGATGCTTGGGGTATTTCAATTGATTGTTTATATGGAGACTGGAAGGTTGAAGTGAGCAACAAGAAGAAAAAATTGGATATTTCACCCATACCTTAAAACGGGACTATCAGGGACAGCTGGGTAATAAGGGACACTTCTCTGGGAAATGTTTTCATACCTGTCAAGTGAGACGTTTTCGCCGTACTTCAACACCGTAAAAAGCGGCTTTAAGGAACTGCGGAGCAACAAGGGACACCTCTCTGGGAAATGCCCCAAATGCAACTCGTGTTGTTATTGTCAAATATTTTAAGGATTCATGGATATTTGACAATAACAACACAACTGAGCGTCCGGCGCAAAATAAAAAAAAAAAGCAGAATTCTGTATTTGTCAGGCGATCTCTGTCTATTCCGCAACCGCTGCACAGCTGAACATGTTAAACCATTGTCCTAATGACTTCTCATGGTAGTGAGAATAGCTCAAGCTGAGCGATCAGCCCGCCCAGACAATTAAACTAATGATTGACTCCACACTTCGAACAGTAGTTAGAATAGCTCAAGCTGAGCGATCAGCCCGCCCCGACAATTAAACTAATTAGTGACTCCACACTTCTCATGGTAGTGCGAATAGCTGACGCTGAGCGATCTGCCATCACCTGCTGTGGGTGATCACACACAGGAGTGCTCCTCAAGACACTCAGTTTTTTTTCCAGTATATTTTTTCTTTTGGGCGTACAGAAATGGCAATACGCCCATTTTTGCTAAAATTGCATTTTCCCCGTATTTTCCTTAAAATATTTGACAATAACAACACGAACTACATTTAAAACATTTCCCAGAAAAGTGTCCCAAACCACTCCGCCGTCCCCACAGCCGCGCTTGGCACCAAAATACGGCGAAAACGTCTCACTTGACAGGTATGCGCCTCCATTTTCATATTGATCTGGTCAATTTCTTGACAGCAGCGGCTCTCCTCCACTGTAATAATAATGGCTTCAGAAAAATCAATATTTATGGGGCGCCCTGGACAGACCCCCTTCGGCTTCGCAATTCTGGAGGCAATTAATGTCCAGTTCAATGACATTTTCCACTGGTTCTGCTCTCTGGTCATCGTTGGAACTGTTGTCATCAGACAAAGCATCTGATTCCGTCTCGGACGGCTCGAACCTGTAAGGTTCTATGCCTCTGTCACTGTCTGAACCACTGACAAAAAAAAAGACAAAAAAAAAAAGACAAAACTAAACTAATTTGTTCACAATCGCTGTCACTTTCCGTCATGATTGTCCAATGTTGATAAGTGTGAATGTGGATAGGCAGGGCAGCCAGGGTACAACTGGTGATGTCAAAAACATGGGCGTGGTCTGGACTGGCTGTCACAAGCCAGCAAGCAAGGTGGGGCCTTCACCTGGTGTATTTTGTGCAATTATGTAAATACAGGTGGGTGATATGGTCTCCGGTATGAATATTTGGTTTAAGCTATGTGTATTTTATCTAAATTCGTTGTCATTTAGAAAAAAAAATTACGTGACATTTGGCCTTTAACAGTGAGATCCCTCTTATGCTTTGGAAGCTCTCTGTGGACCATGGCTTATGCTGTAAGATGTGACTACAAAAATGTCAGGAAAAGCTTACTAGAACAGCTGAACTTTATTTGGGGTTAATCAGAGGCGCTTTAAATGGTGGCAGGTGTGCTGATTAGGGGTGTGCCATATTGTATCGTTTACGATAATACCAGTATAAATTTTGAACCTGGTGTAAAAATGAATATCGCGATAGTCGGGGTCTGCTATGTGACGATGTCACACCATTACACTGCCAAAGGAAGTTACGCATATACCATAGAAATGGCAGAATAAACATGGTGCGGGAAAGCTGCGGCTGCATCCAGTTGAGTGGAAATACTTAGGTTTCTGTTTCAGACTGCTGCAATGTTTAAAAAATCGGCGCAGCAATATGGTTAATCTGCCTGCATTTTTTTTCTGCATGTCAACAACACCGCACTTGAAGTGTCTGTAGTTGTACTTTTGTTCTATTTTGGCAGCTTCATCTTGATTTTATTCAACCATCCAAAGAGAAGTAAAAATCATCCTTTCAGTGCGATGAGAGCCAAAAAGCCCCAAACATGAATATCAGACTTCTAATAAAAACTGGAAACTACTGCTGTCTGACGGTGGCTCCCTGGTTTTTGTTTTTGCATTATGTTTGGATCACTGGTCCATGAAGTGTGGTGGTTCGATGTGGAGTGGCCGGGAGCTCTGATTATCAAAGGTGGAATGCGGGCACCCTTTCGAGGTTGTGATTCTCTGGTTGCCAGTAGCGATCGCAACTGTTTTTTCTCCAGGTGTTTTTTTTTTTGTTTGTTTTTTTTTTGTTTTTTTTTTTTTTTTTTTTTTTTTTTTACAAATTTTATCAAAAGGCTTCGGGGTCCAGATGCAGATAAGGGTCTGCCAGGGTCCGCCATTTGAGGAGCCTTTGTTATACAGGGGTTTATTCTGGCTTGAACTGTATATACCCTATTTTCTCCATCTAGGTTGTTATATCGAGGTTTTTCTCCTAAATTACCTCCAAAGACTGCTCACTTATTTTTTTTTAAACACCAAAGGTGCTCATAGTAATGGCATACTTCCTTACACTGAGCCAACTTTGACCAGCTTCAAAATATTGACTGGTTACGGTGAATCTATAAACCATGATGACCCCTTTCTTTGTAGTTTTAATAGCTTGAAAATAATTGGCCTCAATTGAGTAAATTTAACCACAAAAGCATTTATTTCAACTTACTGGAGTGGTGGCCTAGTTGATGGAGCATCCACCCCACAACCAGGAGGTTGGGGGCTCAAGTTCTGGCCGGGTCGTACCAAAGACCATATAAAACTGGTACTTCCAGCGTTCTAGCTTGGTATTCAGCGTAATAGAATGGGGGAAGGAGAAGTTGTTTGTGGCAGCGCCTTGCATGGCAGTGACCCCTCTGATTCTAGATGTGATTAACATTGTAGATAGGAGAAACATAATTTCATTCTACTGTACATGATTGGCTGTATGGAGTAATGACAATAGAGTTGGCTTCTTGTAAAAAAAAAAAAAAAAAAAAAAAAATCCTCAGACACATTCTTAAACAGCGTTTTTGGATAATGTTTAGTTTTGAGTAGAGTTCTGGTAGAATTGTATTTTCTATATCCACTCAGTATGCTGACGTCTGTGTAAGGGAACAGAAATAAAATCTTGTTGTGGCTGAAGTGTGAGGCGTTGAATAGGTTTACAAACCTAGATTGTGATAAATGGTGGTTATGTTGTTTGCAGATACAGTATGTCTTGGAAGTGAGATAAGGGACCAACTGCTGACATTTAGTCATAAAATGGGGCTAAGAACCAAAGGCTGTGCATACCATATGCACAGATTATTTATGATAAAGACAGTGCTATCAGTTTTTAGGAAAGCGAAAGAGTTTGGGCTTTGAGGTTTGTTTTTTTTGTTTTGTTTTTTTGTAGTATCGTAGATATAGTTCAGCTAAATGAAATGTAGAGAAAACATTGAAACCAATAATCGTTGCTGCTCTGCTTAAATATTTCTTGTAAGGTTTCTTAAATCCTGTATTCCAGTTTCCACCAGGTGACACCACATGTGGTTGAAAAAGTTATAATAAAAGTATATTAAAGTCTTGGGGTTAAAGGTATGACAGATTTCACATGCCATATTTTCTGAATAGTAGTGACTAGATTTAGGTTGAGTATAACAGATTTGTTAAAAATCACAGCTTAGTTGTTTACATTAAATGGGGCTGTCTCTGGCTAGTATGTGTTGGCAGGCGAGTTGCTAGCATAATTGTGCAGGTTTTCTCACTTTACACTCCCTTGCTGGTTATACTGTTATGTTGCTTGAGAACAGCAACATGCGTGAAGTGCTCATCTGTCAACCAATGAGTGACATTATGTCCAAACTATGTCAATCTGTTATATACAAGTCCGCAGTATCAAGACTGTACTATTTACTCAGTTATTACTTTAAATCAATTCGAAATTTTTCCAGATGCTGTTTTTTTATTTCATCTTTTTCTAAATTTTGCTTCACAGTGTAACCATATTTTCTCACCTGAAAAGTATGTAATCATGTGGGGAAGGGGAAAAAATTCTGTAGGTAATATATTGTAAATCTAAAGGATATTTGTAAATTTAATCAAATTGCTAAAGTTCAGCAGAACATTTAATCTTTAATCAGCCCAAAGAAGTTGTATGGGTCTGCCCTCCAGTGGGCTCACCACCTCCAGGAGGGACCATGGGGGTCCAGTGCTATGTGGATCGGGTGGCGGTCGAAGGCAGAGACCTTGGCAGTCTGATCCCAAGCTTCCTTTTTGTAAAGTTAAATGCTTAAAAATGTGAAGTGTCTCACGTGAGTTTAATGTAACAGTAACCTAACAGTCCGATGCTTTGTAGAAGTGTTTGAGATTTGAGCCCCCCCCCCCCCCCCCAAAAAAAAACCAACCCCCCCCCCCCAGCAACCTCAAAAAACATGGCCAAAATTAGAGAAAATAAGCAGAACTGGAAGCCGCAGCTGAAATCTGTGGTGAAAACGCAGGTATGAAGTTGCAAATGAGGGAAGACTCTCGACTTTTATTTTCCCTCTCTGGAATTTGGATCAGGCACCATGGAGGGGCATTTAAATTGATAGGGAAAACCTAGATTTTTCATATCACACATCAAATCAATCACAATCAAAGGGCTGGAAATTTTCTAGTCAATCTCAGTAAACTTTGCATGGGAACTTGAGTTGTGGAATTTTAGAAGTTTAGAAAACCTAAATTTTCATTGAGGAACAACAACATGAAAGCCTCTTTCAGATATAAAATATAAAGATTTTTTTTTAAACATCTAGTTTCTGCATTTTCCCCTCTCAATTCTGTCAGGTTACCTAGTGTACATTTAGCATATCTGATTTACTGGCTAGCTAGCTGCTCTATTCAAATTTTGACATTTTTTGGAAGTTAAGCTGTAATAACATGGAACAGATATATTTACTCCAGTAATATCAAAGCTTTCTCAACTGGATGTAGTCAGGGGCTCAAATGCAACAGCATGGCTTTAATAGTCTTGCTGTAGTGTGCAGGATTTTAGTAATTATCCAGTTCCATTTTCATTCTCAAGTTCCATGGTTCAGTCTTTGTTTTCCATATCATAGGGTCCTACATTTTACCTGACAGTTTTTTTCTGAACAGTCATTTCAGTCTCCAAAAGGAGCTTCTACCTTTATTGATGTTTTCACTGTTAGTAGTGCCAGGAACTTTTCCCACCGTCTCCAGCAGCATGATAGATGTGTAGGCTTACATGTATAGAACATGAGATGAGCAGAAAATGGCAGCTCTTCTACCCAGCACCTGGAGCTGTTATGTAATGTTTCATGGTCAGGTATGAATAGACTGAAGGCAGCAGCTCTTACTCAGCCAGTAAACGGTATCAACTTTACAGTGAACCAATAATGGCTGCACTCAGGTAATGGGACACCTGTTATTTGTTGTGCTTGCTAATGTTGAGCACTTACCGTCTCAGGTATATACACCATACATCTAAAATTGCACACATCTGAACCCATTAATTGCAGTTCAACGTCTGTGAATCTTAGTTGTAATTGGGTACAACATGTTCTCCATATGGGAATTGAAATCTCAAGAAATTTAATGTAGAGTACAGTTTTTCAAATGCACACAATCATGTTTGTTTGAAATTTAGAAATTAACTCCTTGGCACAGACTGAGGAAAGAGTAATTTTTAATTTAGTAACATTAAGGACCTGATGACACACATTAACTCATCACCGTAGACCTAAATTTGATAAATAATTCACTGTTACATAACCTAGTTTGGGCCTGGTTAAAAGCAGCGGAGTATTCCTTAACATTCATCCATTCATCTATCCATTTTCTAACACTTTTTCAAAGGTCCGGGTCGCGGAGGCAGCAATTAAGCAGAGAAGCCTGGATTTCCCTCTCCCTGGCCACCTGCTTCAACTTTTCAGAAAGGATACCAAGATGTTCCCAGGCCAGCTGGGAGACATAGTCTCTCCAGCGTGTCCTGCCTGGGTCTGCCCGGGGTCTCCTCCCAGTGGGACGTGCCCGGAACACCTCAAGTGGGAGGTGTCCAGGAGGCATCCTGATCAGATGCCCAAACCACCTCAACTGGCTCCTTTCAATGTGGAGGAGCAGCGGTTCTATTCTGAGCTTCTCCTGGATGACTGAGCTCCTCACCCTATCTTTTTTTTTTTTTTCCTATCACAAATACTTTTTATTTAAGTTTTTGTAAAGGGTATACAGGTCGTTACAGCAATGCATTGTTTACATTTTCATCACGTTCCCTTATTTTCTGATATCCGACAACATTGGAAGAATAATTCTTACAACACCCCTTTTTTTTTTTTTAAAGTGAAAGAAAAAGTGAAATTAAAGAGGAAAACAAAAAACAAAAAAAAAAACAAACAAACCAAAAAAACAAACAAAAAGAAAAAGTAAGTAAATAAAGGTAAAAGAGTATCTGAGTAGCGTTGGAACAAAGAGCGGAACCATTATTGAAATGGTATTTGTCAAAGATTAGATCTAATGGAAGACACATATGCGATCCAGGGTTGCCAAAAGTTCATGAACCCATCCATGTCCTGTCTCAGTGCGAATGTCAACTTTTCCATCGAGTAAATGTCTTGGATCACGTTAATCCAATCTTCAGGTGTAGGACAGTCCTTCAACATCCATTTTTTAGTTAGAGCTTTTTTGCTTGCCAATATTAAAACATTGAATAAGTATTTTTCTCCTCGTCTTTCCAGTGAGTCCGGTAGTAAACCCAAATACAAAGTTACAAAAGAAAAGGGAACTGTTATTTTGAATATTTTCCCCAATATTGTCTGTACATTGGTCCAATATTGGTGGATAACTGGGCATGACCAAAACACATGAAAATGATTTGCAGTCTTTTCACCACACAAGCGCCAACAGTTCAACCCCTTATGGGTAAATTTGTTTTGTGCAGGTGTTCTGAAAAATCTTACCAAGTTTTTCCATCCAAATTCTCTCCACTGCAGGGATGAGGTACTTTTCCATTGCTGTTTATTTAGCTTTTCCCATATTTCCAGTTGTAAAGTGAAATTCCCCTCTTTTTCCCATCTCTCTTTTATATAAGATGTGTTGTCTCCTTTTAAGTCTTGAAGACCTTGGTATATTTTAGAAATGTATCTGATCCCTGGGATCCCTTTATATGCCATTAAGAAGACCTTCAGAACACCTGACTGGGCCCTTTCCAAAACCTCCTTTTTAAGTATATTGTTTGTGGTGTCTAAGCTGGAAGAACCTGTAAAGGTCTTGATTTATTAGGCCTTGTTTTTTCAAATCTTCAAAACTTCTTAAGATTTGCCCTTTAAAAAAATCGTAATATTTTATCAGCCCTTTCTCCTTCCACTTTTTAAATCTAGTGTCTGTTTTATTAGGAGTAAAGTCCTGATCATAGGCAATCCATTGCAGAAGTCGATAGGGCTCTTTAGTTTGATTCTCTCTGACTATCTTAAACCAAATTTTTAGCGGGGTCTCTATCCACGGGTTAGTGTTATTCAAAAGCTTAGGTAAGGCATTGTTCCCTATTATCGCCTGTAGGGGGATGTCACTTGTTATTTGGCATTCGATCTCCTTCCATTGTGCAGTGTAGACTGGGTTACATATCTCTACTAAAGTTTTAATTTGTGCGGCTTTAAAGTAGTCCCTGATATTTGGCAGCGCGAGCCCACCTTTGTCTTTGTTTAGCTGTAGGGTTCTATATCTGATTCTAGGTCTCTTGCCCTGCCATATGAATCTTGAGATCCTTCTGTCCAGCTCCTGCCATGTTTTTTTGGGAGGTTCTACCGGTATTGTTTGGAAAAGGTATAGAAGACGTGGAAGTATATTCATTTTGACTGCTTCAATTCTTTGTGCAGTACCCAAGAATGGTATCATATTCCATCTTGCTAGGTCAGATTTTATTTTTGTCACCAGTGGATCATAGTTTAGTGATATAATTTTGTTGAGTTGTTTCGGGATATTGACCCCCAGATATTTCATAGATTCCGACTCCCAGTTAGTTTTGAGTTTGCTTAGTGAATAATGATTTGGGTCATAGTTGAATGTTAAAACTTGGGTTTTATGCATGTTTAATTTGTACCCTGATAAATCTCCATACTCTGAAAAAACTGAGGTTAGTTCTGGTAAAGAAGTGTCCGGCTGCCCTAGGTATATTAAAATGTCATCAGCAAAGAGTGCTATTTTATGTTCCTTCTGACCAAGTGTAATACCTTGAATTTTTTGATTTTGTCTTATCCATTGGCTCAGAGGTTCTATGAAGATTGCAAAGAGCAGTGGAGACAGGGAGCAGCCCTGACGACATCCTCTTTCCAGTTCAAAAGATGATGATAAATTACCGTTAATCCTTATTTTAGCTGTTGGTTTTTTATATAATGCCTGTATAGTTCTAATGAAGTTGTTATGAAAATTGAAACTGGATAAGATTCTATATAGAAAAGACCAGTCAACCGAATCGAATGCTTTTTCAGCATCTAATCCCAATATGACTGCATTTAAGTTATATTTTTTTATATGATGAATTATGTGTAAAGTGCGTCGAATGTTGTCTTGTGTCTGTCTTTGTCTTATAAAACCTGTTTGGTCTAAATGAATTAGGTCTGTCAGTATATTTCCTAACCTTTTGGCAAGGATAATGGTAAAAAGCTTATAGTCCTGATTTAGTACACTGATTGGTCTGTAGTTGGAGCACTCTAGTTTATCCTTTTCAGGTTTAGGTATAACTGCAATGACCCCTTCTCTCCAGGAGGGGGGGATTTCCCCTGTGTGGAGGACATAATTAAATGTTTTCAGGAGGAGAGGAGATAGTTGCTGTTTAAAGGTTTTGTACCACTCTGCTGTATAGCCATCAGCTCCTGGGGATTTGTTAGCTTTAAGTTTCATAATTGCTTTTTCCAATTCTTTAGGATGTATTTCTGACAGTAGTGTTTTATTTTGTGACTCCGTAAGTTGGGGAAGGTTTAATGTGTTTAGGAATGCCTCGGATGCGTTTTTATGTTTTTTGTGGGAGTATAAGTTCTTATAGTAATTCTCGAAGCTTTTAAGAATATCCTGAATTCTGCATTTTATTTCCTTTGATACTGGGTCTCTGATTTTGTAGATTGCTCTTTCTGTTTGATGTTTCCTCAATTTATAGGCTAGCAATTTTGCCGATTTACTGCCTGCTTCATAGTATTTTTGTTTCAAAAATGTAAGTTTCTTCTGGATTTCTATTGTGTAGATCTCATTTATTTGGTTTTTAATTTCCTTAATCTTGAGCGAGTCAGTAGAATGAGTGTTGCCTTTGTGTTCTTTTTCTAGGTTCCTAAGTTCTGACTCTAATGTGGATAGTTTTTCTTGTCTTAGTTTCTTTTGGGTTGCCAGTTTTGCAATAATCTTTCCTCTTATTACAGCTTTGCATGCATCCCACAGTATTAAAGGGGATACTTCTCCATTATCGTTATCTTCCAAATATCTGAGAATATCTGATTCCAATTCATCTTTCAATGGTCCTTTCAGGACATTTGAATTTAACCTCCAAGAAAATGTATTATTTGTGTATTTTTGGATATTTAAGTCCATGTAGATCGGACTGTGGTCAGAGAGATCCATCAGTCCTATTTTACATGTTTTTACTCTTCCAATGTCTCTATTAAACATAAAAAAATAGTCAATCCTTGAGTAGGATGAATGTGGAGTTGAGTAAAATGTATAGTCTTTTACACTGGGGTTGAGTTCCCTCCACACGTCACAGATTCCCATTTCTTTTAGTAGCATCCGAGTCTTCCTGTTTTGGGTGTTATTTTGATGTGGAGAATTACCAGAAGCATCCCAGTATGGATTCAGTCTAAGATTGAAGTCCCCACCACATATCACTAAACCTTGGGCTTTAGTTATCATTAGGTCGAATACATTTTTATAAAATTTCCATTTAGCCCCTGGTGGTGCATACACATTCAGCAGGGTGATATCTTCTCCCTCTAGCCGCCCAGTTACCAAACTGTATCTCCCTTCTTTATCTTTGTGTTCTGATTTTTTTTCAAATGTAATTTTGGTTGATATCAATGTCGCTACTCCCCTCCTCCTCCCTGACTTATATGAAGATGAAGAGATCATTTTAAACCCTTGTCTACTGAGTTTATTGTGTTCCACGTCTGTTAGGTGGGTTTCTTGTAAAAATATTATTCCTGCTTTGTCTTTTTTCATTTTGCCTAGAATCTTGGATCTTTTAACTGGATTCAGGATTCCTTTTACATTATATGAAATTATTTTGGTTATACCCTGTTTCTCCATTGTGTTGTTTTGTTTAGTATAACTGTGTGGTGGCCCTCATTTGTGCTACTCAGAAACTGAAAGAACATTAAAAACAAGAAAAACATTAAGAACATAGTGTATAAAACTTTAAAACAAAAAGCTGTCAGAAGAACTTCCTGAGCTGAGGTCTTTTTAAAGACCCTGGAAGAGCCTTGATGGAGTGAAGGCCCTGAGGGAAATTCCTCAAACTCTGTTACGTGTTGAGGGCCCTCTGTTACCACTGTAAGCTGCCCCATGCTTTTATCGTGAGTTTCAGAACCCAATCCAAACTTGTAATGATTTTTTTTTTTCCTATTATGCCTAAACCCTGTGAAATTGTGTGCACCCTCCCACCCCCATCACATCAAACATTCACGCAAAAACAGTATTTTAGTATGAGGAGAACATGTGGATTATTGTCACATTTCTATTTTAACAATTTTTTTTTTTTATTACAAAGACTTATTTGTTTCAAATATTATGACTGTTCCATGAAATGTTTTACCACATGCTGAATACGCATCTCCTTTAATGTTTGTTACCTTGTATGAGGGGGGTTGGATGTGCGGATTGATTCAAGAGAAGAAAAAAAAAAAGGACGCTATTCCAAGCTGAAAACGGATAGTTTATCCGCAACGCTCTGGCGCTGGGTTTCCCGCTGCTGGTCCGTGGATTTTGAAGGTCTTTGTGTTGTCCATGTTTGCGCTTTGATCTTCTCACTCGGGTCTGCTGCGGGTTTAAATACCGTTACACCCTATCTTTTAAGGGTGAGTCCAGCAATCCTATGGAGAAAGCTTATTTCAGCCGCTTGCATCCGCAATCTCATTCTTTCCGTCATTACCAAAAGCTCATGACCATAGGTGACGATAGGAACGTAGATTTACCGGTAAATCGTCAGCTTTGCTTTCAAGCTCAGCTCCCTCGACACCACAACAGACCGGTACAATATCTGCATCACTGTAGATGCTGCTCCGATCCATCTGTCGATCTCTCGCTCCATTTTCCCCTCACTCGTGAATGAGACCCCGAGATACTTAACCACATAACAGCGTTGGTTGCCGATCTGCACCCGTCAGCTTATCTCTAAACCAGCCCATACTTTTTAAACACAGTCCCCGATGTACAAACCTTTTTACACCACAGGATGGCAGACCAGTATAACGTTCCTCCTTGCACCAAACTCAGATGTAAAGTTCAGGTAATTCCGGGTAGTTCCGGTCTGGACTGGGAGCTTTTTCATCCGTGTGATGGTGAGCACAGAGCCAAGCATGCGTGCACCAGAGGGAAGGCTATGCTCTTTTTTGGGGGGGCAGATCCTGATTCAGAAGAAGACCCACTGAGGAAGATTCCAAATCGGATTACAAGCCTCTGAGCGTCTCGGCTCAAAACCAAAAGTGAAACTAAACTGTCTGACGGTGGAAGACTGACGAAGTTGTGATTTGCGGGGTTTTTTTGCATTCAGTGCAGTGCCAAATAGCACACGAGCCACTCTGAAGATTTTTCAGTTTTGCCTAACCGTGGTCAAGGGGTTTTGGGGATGTGGATGAGCGGTTTGGGACGTGGAGGAATGATCCAAAACCCACCGCGGTGCCGGCGCATGTGCACGTGCCACGTGGCCAGAGAGGACATCGTGACAGAACGACTGGTTTCAATGGGCGAAATAGCACAGTAAGTACTGACAGTGATGCCTGGGAATTTGAGAGTTTTTTCCAATTTGCAGTCTGTTATAATCTGTTATAATTTCCAAGATACAGGCATTTGAAATGTTGATAGTCGCAATATGCACATTATTCAAAATTCTGCAAAATTCATGGATGAAATTTATCCAATCATAAACTTTGGGTCATTTGAAGTGTTTTTCCAATTTACACTGTGCCTGTATCTGTTAGAATTTCTAAAATACTGGCAAGGTCAAATTTTGCGTTTCCTGCCATAAATTTATAGTACCTAAGGGGTTAAACTCCTCCACTTGGGGCAGGAGCTTGTTCCCAACCTGGAGAGGCCAATCCACCCTTTTCCGGCTGAGATCCATGGACTCGGACTTGGAGGTGTTGAATCTCATCCCAGCTGCTTCACACTCCGTAGCAAACCGTTCCAGCAAGACCTGTAGATCATTGCTTGATGATGCCAACAGAACAACATCATCTGCAAACAGCAGAGATGAGATCCTGTGGTCACCCAACAGGACACCCTCCATTCCTTGCCTGCGCCTAGAAATCTTGTCCATAAAAATCATGAACAGGATCGGTGACAAAGGGCAGCCCTGGCAGAGTCCCAACTGTCACTGGAAATGAGTTTGACTGGGTGTTGGCAATATGAACCAAACTCCTGCAACGGTTGTATAGCTACTGGATAGCTCGTAACAAGTCCGATACCCCATATTCTAGTTTGCCATGCCAATGGTACCGTCCCCGACCTCCACGCAATGTTGCAGAGGCGTGTCAACCAATGACAGCCCTACAACATCCAGGGCCTTGAGGTACTCGGGGCAAATCTCATCCACCCCTGGGGCCCGGCTACCAAAGAGTTTTTTAACCACTTCGGTGACCTCAGCTCTTGTGATGGGTGAGTCATCCCCCTCGTCCTCAAGCCCTGCTTCCTCTGTGGAAGGTGTGTCAGTGGGATTGAGGAGATCCTCGAAGTGTTCCTTCCACTGTCTGACGGTGTCCCCAGTTGAAGACAGCGGCACCCCATCCGCACCATACAGTGTGGACAGGGAGCTGCTTCCTCCTCTTGAGCCGCCGGACAGTTTGCCAGAATCTCTTCGAGGCCGATCGAAAGTCTTCATTAACATTGTGCATTGTAATTTTTGTCCTATGAATTTGACCGCACTTGCAGTTAGGGCTGTCGCAATAACCGCAATTATGTAATACCGTGCTATGGATAAGCCTACCGCGGAGGAAAATGAGCAGCCGCAACAACTGCGGTGTTCACTTTTTTTGTGTGTGTGGCTAAATCTCATTGTTCACTTATGTGCCCCTGTTGATTAATAAATTAAGTGTATTTTTATTGACAACAGCATGTTTGCACCTGGTGCTGATGGCGGCAGCGCCGTGTGGGACGCTCTTTCTCCAGACGGACTCCAGCAGGCAGTTTGGACTCCTTGCTAAATACAGCCGTGACAGTGAGCACTGAAAGGGCACAAAGCGTGTTATTTCCTTCTGAGCGGAGTGTTTAGGATCCTGACAATTGAGTTCCGATAGCGAAACAACTAGTGCATTGCTTGTTTGAACGTGATTTTTTGGACAGCGGCAAAAATCACAAGAGACAAGAGCCACGCAGGATCCTGTACGGAGACTGTGCTGTTTAAATAAGCTGAATGTCGCTGCAGTCTCCAGTCCACAGACGACGTAGTTGAAATACTGGAGTTCCAGTACTTTATGAAAAGGATCTTTTTTTTTTTTTTTTTTAACTGAATCAGCAGTTCATGCCTAGCAAGATTGGAGCTTCACGCATTTGTCACACACGCACATAAAGTTAAGAGCGGAGCTGCAGCGAGTTTTTCACAGCTTCCATACTTTGCCAAATAAGTTATGAACCACAGGATCCTAAAAACATCTGCAATAACGCCGCATACCACGGTGCTGAGTTGTCCACTGTCACCACAGGGGAAATTCCTCTACCGCGACAGCCCTACTTGCAGTGAATTGGGCTCCTGACTGTGCATTTATAATCACCAGTGTGGTCTCCCATCATTCATTGCTTTTAGCCATTGTATAGTGTTTTCTCATCAAATCAATTTATTAATTTTTCACTTCTCATTGTGTGTACTGTAGGGCTGCAGCTATCAATTATTTTACTAATCGAGTAATCGGCCATTCTAATCGATCGATTAATCAAGTAATGGATACTTTTTTTGTATTGAAGAGACTTGAATTGACCAACGTGCGAAACTTTCTTTCCTAAAGAGCAGTAGTAATTGCAGCAAACACTCAATAACACGGGTACACATTTATTGCAATGCTTATTGCATATAACCCCATTTGCAGTTGCTGCATTATATTTTGGATTTAAACTGTTACAACAAAATTGTTGATGTATACCATTAGGTGCCTAGTATTAATGTAGTGTTACCAGATAAGATAAAACTGAAGGAATAATTAATCATTTTTCTCACACTTTCTCTTCTCTCGTTTATTTGAACTTGCAGTTACACTGAGAATGTTTTTTACAAAAACAAACTTTTAAAATTTTGACAAAAAGTTAAAATTGCTGAAGTAAAATAAAGCAAGCAAGCAAAATAAATAAAAGCCTCCAGCTTCAATCTTTAACTTAAAATGGCTGTGGGCCAAAAAGATCTGAATTCAGTTTTTGACTAGAACTGTTAACATGTTCCTGTTGTACTTTATGCAGCACAATGACTTATTTTCTTTTATCGCACTCTATTGCACTTTTTTACCTTTTAAACCACGAAGACGAGCTGCACTTCGAATTTTGTTGTATGGATATAAAATGACCAAGACTTTCCCACATTACGTTGCACCATAGATTTCAGTTTTGTAGCATTAACTTCAACTCGCAACATGGAAAAAACCCACTGGCTGGCTATTAGTGGTAGCTGTTGTATGTTCTTTGGTCATATAAGCGTAACTGGCGTGGCTGACTAAATTCTATTCAGCTTCATTTAAAATCTCAATCGCGTACCTTGTCTCGTGTCCACTGTTCGTGCATGATGTGGCTGGATGCTTTTTGCTGAGATGCTGTAACATCGACGTTGTGCTGTTGTGGTATGCTAACTCAGCTTTACAGTATACACACTGCACAGTATTTTTTTTTTCAGTTTCAGCTTAAAATGATCCCAGACTTGAGATACTTTTTGTTTTCTCTGACTTTCTTTTTTTTTTTTGTTGCTTTTTCCCTGCTCCACTGAATCCGTGATATCGGACCATTGAACAAACCCATGTCTTGTTAGCGGGACCGAAAGAAGGTCATACAGACTGGAAGTGTTGCGTTAAACAAAGCCCTAAATCATAGATTTTGAATCGAGGATTATTTGTAATCAAATTATTTGAATTATTCGTAGAAGATGTACTTTATTGATCCCAAACTGGGAAATTACAGTGTAACAGCAGCATGACAACCCAACCAACAGAAATTCACACAGCGTAATAGAAAAGGAGTTACCCAGGAAAGTAATGTAAAAAAGCTTTGATAACTTTATATACAGTATAGGCTACTACTAGGTTAAATAGATGATCCTTATGAGCCAATGGATAGTACTGACTGTACAGAGGATTATAAGGCACAGGGTGAAACACAACATACCAATTATAAGATAAGATAAGCCTTTATTAGTCCCACAATGGGGAAATTCCAGGATTGCGACAGCACAGGGATAGCAACACTCAGAGAAACAATCAAGAAGACTGTAAGGTGCAGTATGGCAGCATTGTTATGACCAAAATTCAACATTTGAGTGAGTTATTGTACAGTGAAATGTCATGTGGCAGAAAAGATTTCCTGTACCTAACCGTTCGGCAGCAAAGCTGTAGCAGCCTGCTGGAGAAAGTGCTCCGCTGACTGTCCAGTGTGTGGTGGAGGGGGTGATCAGGATTGTCTTAAGATGGATTGCAGTTTGTTCATTGTCCTCCTGTCCACCACAGATTCAAAGGTCTCCAGCCTGAGACCAATTACAGAGCCAGCCTTCTTGATAATCTTGTCAAGTCTATTGGTATCGTTGGCTCTGATACTGCTACCCCAAGAGACAGCAGCAAAGAAGATGGCACTGGCAATAACGGCCTGGTAGAAAAGCTCCAACATCTTGTTGCACACGTTGAAGGAGCTCAGCTTCCTCAGAAAGCAGAGTCTGCTCATCCCTTTCTTGTACACTTGTTGTTGCAGCCCTAGTATACTGTAAATAGTATTAACAGGTTTTTACCTCTGCCAAGGGAGGAAGTTATGTTTTTGCCGGCGTTGGTTTGTTGATTTTTCTGTTAGCAGCATTACTCAAAAAGTTACGAATGGATTTTGATGAAATTTTCAGGAAAGGTGTGTAATGGCACGGGGAACAGTTGATTGGATTTTGGTGCATAACTCCACCTAGGGCTTTGTTTGTATTTGTGCAGCAGGATTACACAAAAACTACTGGATGGACTTGAATGAAATTTTCACCAGAAGTGGTTCTTGGGCTAGAGAGGAACCCGTTATATTTTGGTGATGATCTGAGAATGCATACCTCCGGCAAGGTTATCTTCTCACAGAGTGTTAGCAACAATACTCCAAAACTACTGGATGGATTCTTCTTATTCTTCTTTTAGATTTGATTGGCGATTGGAAACCAGCTTACAGGTGCATTACTGCCACTGACTTGATTATCATCACTCTATATCTTTGTATAAGGAGTTCTGAACAACTCCTTATGTGTGAAAAAATTATCCATCCTTGGACTGTGTCCTCAGCTGTGTCGACCAGCTTTCAGAAACTGGTGTCTTTGGATGACTGTTAGAAAAATCCTTCTTAACCTTAAGTCAAAAACAAGGCTGGATCAGAGTTTCAGCAAATTTAATTACACTGGCCAGTGGAGAACAATACAAAAATAGTCTCACAGCCTATTTGCGCACCATTCTGATACAAACACACATCACTCAGTTCAAGCCCTTTGTTATCTGAGAGGTGGTGGAGAGCATGTCCATGGTGATTGGCTCAGTACATCTGGTCAAAACTTGGTGTACAGATTATTTCTTTCTCAGGAACTGTGATGCTCACTCAGTACCAGTCACACAGGAGCTGTACAAGATGAACTAAAACCAAGAAGATAACTAATACAGCTGCAACTTTGACACCTTTACGCAGACTCTGAGACAAAACAAATCATTCTTCCCCCTTTGATGCCATGCAAGGCATCAAAAAAAGAATGATTTATGGCATCTAAAACACCATCTGGCAACTATGCTAAGCTCCAGTGCATTTACCGTATATACTGCACTGCTGTCCTTTGCACTTCTGATTGGATGCTAAACTGTGTTTCGTTACCTTGTATTCATACATGTGTAATGACAATAAAGTTGAATCTAATCTAATCTAATTTGCGTGCAAAATCAAATCAACCTTTGTCATATTGCTGTACATACAACTGTAGTGCAGGCAAGATGAAATTGCGTTTCTCTCGGCATCCATATAAGCCATATAAGTAAAAGAACATGATTTAAGACACACTCACACATACCCTCACCCCCCACCCCACCACAGCCATTCACACTTCCCTGAGACATACTTGAAAACTAATCAGAACCATAATATACAAATAATGTCCATAGGTGCAGTAGTATGTATGAGAGATTCCGGATCAACTGGTCAGCATGCTAACAGTTTGTGGAAGGAAGCTGTTAATCAGTCTGGTGGTTCTGCCTCTGATGCTCCGGAATCGTTTGCCAGATGGCAGAAGTTCAAAGTGTTTATTCAGAGGGTGAGAACGGTCCTTGACAATGTTCAGTGCCCTGCTCCTACAGCGGTTCTGAAAAAGTTCTTGGACAGAGGGGAGGGAGACTCCAATTAACCTCTCAGCTCCCTTAACTATCCTCTGCAGGGCTTTTTTGTCTGACATACTGCAGCTGGAGTACCATGTAGCAATGCAGTACGTCAGAACACTCTCCACCACACCTCTGTAGAAGGTCCTGAGGATGCAGATGGGGAGAGAGGCCTGTTTGCGTTTCCTCAAGAAGTGTAGTCTCTGCTGGGCCCACTTCCTGATCCCCAAGGAATTCTTGCTCCAGGTCAGGTCCTGCGAGATTTGCACTCCGAGGAACTTGATGTTCTCCACTCTCTCCACTAAACAGCCACCGATGCTGAGGGGGACGTGTTCGGGCTGTGACCGCCGGAAGTCGATAATCATCTCCTTCGTTTTGTCCATGTTGAGCACCAGATTGTTCTCCCTGCACCAGCCCTCCAGGTCTCTTACTTCTTCCCCGTACATTGATTCCTCATCCCTCTGAATAAGTCCCACCACCGTGGTGTCGTCTGCAAACTTAATAATCTGGTTCCCCTCGTGTCTGGATACACAGTCATGTGTTAGAAGTGTAAACAACAGTGGACTGAGTACACAGCCTTGAGGGGATCCGGTGCTCAACGTGATAGAGTTGGAGATGTTATTTCCAACCCAGACAGACTGAGGTCTCTCAGTCAGGAAATCCAGGATCCAGAGACATGTGGCGGTGTTCAGACCAAGAAGGAGTAATTTCTCCATCAGTCTCTGGGGAATAATGGTGTTGAATGCTGAACTGAAATCAGTGTACAGGAGTCTGGCGTAGGTGTCTTTCTGATCCAGGTGGGTGATGACAGAGTGCAGGGTGGTGACTATAGCATCCTCAGTGGAGCGGTTTGAACGATATGCAAACTGGAGCGGGTCATGTGATGCAGGGAGGCAGGCTGTGATGTGTGGTTTGACAAGCCGTTCAAAACACTTCATCACAATTGGTGTCAGTGCAACAGGACAATAGTCATTCAGACAGGACACAACTGGTTTCTTTGCCACCGGTACTATGGTAGAGGTCTTAAAGCATCTGGGCACTATGGCCTGATTAAGGGAGATGTTATAAATGTCAGTCAGGACATCCGCCAATTTGCTCGCGCAGTCTCTGAGCACACGTCCCGGGATGTTGTCTGGACCTGCAGCTTTACGTGGGTTGACCCTGGTTAGGGTCCTCCGGGTGTCCGCTGTGTTGATGGTGATAGCTGGCCCAACCGATGGTGGGGATGGGCCAGCCCTCCCTCAAAATGTGCAAAGAAGTCGTTGAGCCTGTCTGGAAGCAAAGCGTCGTCACCATCGACCCCCTGCCTAGACTTATAGCCCGTCAGTGTCCAAACTCACTGCCACATCTGCTTGGTGTTCCTAGTGTCACAGAGGTGTCCCTGGATTTTCTCCGCATAGGTGCGCTTCGCCATCTTAATTCCCCTTGAGAGCGCAGACCTGGCTGAGCGGAGGGCGATCCTGTCCTTCGCTCTGAAGGCTGCATCTCTGGCTGTAAGCAGCGAGCGCACCTCTGCAGTCATCCAGGGCTTATGGTTGCCCCGTGCAGTGATGGTCTTCACTATAGTGACATCCTCTGTGCACTTCGCGATGTAGCTGGTGACCGTTTCAGCATACTCCTCCACATCTGTCTTGTCTTCCTGGGGGGCTGCTATTTTGAAGACCTCCCAGTCTGTGTGCAGAAAACAGTCTTTCAGTGCTGAGGTTGCACTCTCTGGCCAAATCCTGACTACTTTCACTACTGGCCTGCTGCGCTTCAGTAAAGGTTTGTAGGCAGGCACCAGCATCACGGATATGTGGTCAGAAAGGCCGAGGTGGGGGCGAGGTGTTGCCTTATAAGCATCTGTGTTTGTGTACACCAAGTCCAACATGTTCTCTCCTCTGGTCTTAAAGTTATATTAAAGTTAATAACTTAAACTAAAAGTTAACTTAAAGTTGCATTGTTAAAACTTGGGGAGCACAGTCTTCAAACTGGTGTGGTTAAAGTCCCCCGCAACCACCACAAAACTGTCCGGGTGTGAAGTTTGGATTTCGCTAATAGCATCGTGCAGCTCTCCAAGTGCCTCTTTAGTATTAGCATTAGCGTTAGCACTCAGCGCTATGTAAACAGCAGCTACAAACACGTTGGTGAATTTCTTCGGCAGATATGGCCGACAGTTTACAATAAGGAACTCCGCCAACGGAGAGCAGTGTTTAGATACTAACGTGGCATTAACGCACCAGTTCTTGTTAACATAGATGCATAGGCCCCCCCACGGCTCTTACCGGAGCTCGCAGTGTCTGCCCGGAACGCCGTCTTACCTTCCAGTTGAATGGCCTTGTCAGGGATGTTGTCGTGGAGCCATGTCTTCTTCTTCTTCTTGCTCTGAGAGAGAGCAGTCGCATTTTTTCTTCCCTCCTCCCGTCTGCCTTCCTGATCTATTCCCAGCTTTGCAATGTTGCGTTTTTGTCTGTGTTTAGTCGCTCTTCTTTGCTGAATCTTAATCTAAACGGAAATTATTGGATTTGGAAGCGGCTTAAATGTGCTATTGTCACTATTTTTCAACAAGAATCGGGCCAAGGGGGAGCCCAAGAATTGGAACCTGCGAAGAGACTCATGGACATTGGAATTCATGCGTCTGTGGAAACATCATTATTGGTTATGATCTCTCAGGACTTCTATTTTTGGCTGTGGAGTTCCCTGATGTATCAGAAACTGAAGGAAGGTGAGAGAGCTGATCAAAGCGGACCCGGCAAGCTCCTTCATCAAATTCGACCAGTTGGGGAGGGCACGAGTAGCGGCAAACGGTGAACTGAATGACAGTGATTCAGTGGAGGAATACATCTGGAGCCCTGTGCTCTCCATGGGATTAAAGTTTAAGCCTGCATATGGAAATTATGAAAGCACAGAATTGCACGGGTGAGGAAAAATCTATTCTCTGAGTGCACTGTGCAGATTTGATTTGACCTTGTCTTGGTACCCTGTATTTACATTCCTCCTGATGAAGATAAGCGGAAGAGTGGCTCTGCTAACCCAAACATCGACAAACAATGGCTGTTGTTCTGCAGATTGAGCTCCTCAAGGACAGCGCTCATGTGTTTACAGAACTTGCCACCTGCATGAGGAGAGATAAACTCTGGACATGCCGTGTAGAACACATGACTATCCGTTGCCAGGGGGTGCCCTCTGCTGTTCACCAGCAATTGACACATCTCCACACTGCATTATACACTGATCATATGCTGACTACATAACACTGGTCTCTCTCGCTTGTTATTGTGTGATCTGTTAAATGTCTGCTAAATGTGCATTGAGGTTTTTTTTTGCCTGCAATCAAAATTTCGCTCACTCACTGAGCGCCATTTTGATAAAACATGTTTTTTTCTCTCGCCTACTGTGTCATATCCCTTCCCTTTTCTTTCTTCATGACTGGCGCCTAGCGGCTGCCCCGGCCTTGGATGCGCTCTGCAGAGCGTGCCCAAATGCCAAGTCACGTTTCGTTACCTTGTATTTATTACATGTGTAATGACAATAAAGTTGAATCTCATCTCATCTCATGTCTCCGTGAATGCAAGCACACAGCAGTCCCTCCACTCTCTCCGGGTTTCTCTCAGCAGAAGCAGCTCGTCCAGCTTGTTGTCGAGGGAGTGGACATTAGAGAGAAGGAGCGACGGTACTGCTGGTCTGGAGGGGTTAGCCTTTAGCCTAGCATGAATCCCCGCCCTTTTTCCTTACTTTTGCTTACGTTCGCTCCGCTTACGCTTCCTCCTCTCCCGGATAGCCTCCAGCGGGAACTCCGCCAGAATTCCATGCTGGCGTAAAATGTCCAAGTCACAACCGAGTGCCGCGATTCTTGCAGCGTACAGTACCTTGATGTTTAATAAGGTCTCATGGTTGTAAGTTTTGCAGAATGTATGTGTGGGAAGATCAAAACACTCAAAACTCTCACACTCGCTGATGCCAAGAGGGGCCGCTGCGTCCATGCGCGCTGCCATCACCAGCAGCCAACAGATCCTAACTAGCTATCGACGGGGAAAGTCCGCCATCGGCCCTGCTGCCCCAGGCACCGGCTAAACGTTTTAGTCCTTTAGGAGGAGAAATGGAGCAATAAACTCATGAATCAATAAAGAAAATCATAAATGGTAAAAACAGTGAAAAACAAAATAAGATAATAAAAGGATATAATAAGGGTATATGTGTGTTATAGTTATGTGTCATTGTAGCTTATATAAAAACAAAGGGTAAAACAAAACAGTCATAATAAAGTGTAAGGATAAAATGTAAAAAACAGAAATAAGAATGACAAAACAATAAAAGAAAAATATTATTTCAAATGTCACATCATGATCATGCAACTCCTTTCGGTTTTCTGCCTGTCAGTCATACTTTTACTCTGTACCTGTGTCATGGAGAGACACCTTGAGCTCACACTGTTCATCATCGCCACCATCCCCAGCAATTGCACCATGCTACATCACTAAATGAACAAACACCAATCTCATCATCGTATTAAGGATGCAGGGAATGACACAAGAAAAAGCCAAAAATAATACCACAAAAATCATTAACAAGTTCATGATGAAACCCCTCTATGAAGAGAATAACCAGCTTAACCAGGTATGTTCACCAGTGACATTGTCACTGGCCATAGCAGCTTGCAAAGCAGTCAAATGCTGTATGGCTGAGGCAATCACATGACCATCTGCGTCATTTTCAGGGATAAAAGTACAATAAAAAGGACATTGAGATGGTGACATCCTACAAGTACCTGGGTGTTCATCTGAACAATAAACTAGACTGGTCACACAATACTGACGCACTCTACAAGAAGGGACAGCGCAGGCTGTTCCTACTGAGGAGACTCAGGTCTTTTGGTGTACAAGGGGCGCTGCTGAAGACATTCTACGACACGGTGGTGGCATCAGCCATCACTTTTGGAGTGGTCTGCTAGGGCAGTGGTGTTACAGCAGCCGAAGAGACTGAACAAACTGATCAAGAAAGCTAGCTCTGTCCTGGGGCAACGCCTTGACCCAGTGGAGGAGATGGGAAAGAGAAGGATGGTGGCTAAACTGTCATTTCTGCTGGAGTCCGAGTCCCACCCTGTGCAGGACATACTGAACGCACTGAGGAGCTCATTTAGCAGCAGACTACATCATCCTAGGTGCGCAACCGAGAGGTTTCGCAGGTCCTTCCTACCTACGGCTGTCACCGAGTGTATAACCTAAGCAGGGCTGCTCACAGAGATAGCAAAAAAACGTGACAACCTAATAGTATTGAATGCAAAAGACGCAATAGACTTACACAATGGTCCCCTCCAGTATACAACTAGGACAATACCGGTCGCTACGGAGGGTGACAATATGTATGGGTACATAATCATCCCATGTAGGATAACTAAGTAGACGGTTGTGCTGTTCATTCCATCTAGCTACAATGCTCCGCACTGTATTTATATATTTATTCCATCTAGCTACAATGCTCCGCACTGTGTGTTTATATATTTATATGTACATATGTATATTCGCTGCTCTTGTTTTTTCTTGTCTTCTTGATTGTTGCTCTGAGTGTTGCTATCCCTGTGCTGTTGCAATCCTGGAATTTCCCCATTGTGGGACTAATAAAGGCTTATCTTATCTTATCTTATAATCTCCTACAATTACACACACACACCCTCAGGCGGCAGTTATTTGATCAAAAACCATTCTATTTTGAGCCAACATAAAGCTAAAAGCTGTTTATTTCTGTTGATTTTAATTTCTGGGTATTTATAAATTTTAACTTGCTGTGAAGCACTTTGTGATATATATCTGTGAAAAGTGCTATACAAATAAATTTTGCTTGCTTGCTTAATTCCTCATGTATACCAGAAAAAGCAGATAAAGAAAAATTCACAAATGAGTGTAGTCTGTAACTAGTTGTTTCAATCCATAAGGCGTTCTTAGCTACTCCCACCAAAGGGAACAAGGAGTTAAGTACCTCCTGCCCCATGGTTTCTAATTTGAATTCTTCCGGCACATCTGTACCCCAGATGGGATCATGTGGTGCAAAGGAGACATCTCTCTTCACCCTGCCCACCTGTCCTGCCGACAATATGATGGTATGGTCAGTCACAACTACGGGGCCACACACCCCTTCCCAGTTCATGGGCAGGTGTGAGTAGGCATGATGGGCACACAGCCACCAACCCCTGTCACCATATGCGTGGCGTGTTTGTGAGAATCACAAACTGCAGCGCTACAGAGCTCCTGCAGGGTGACAATGCCTTCCAGACTTCTAGACTGACAAAAAAGATCTTCAGGACAACTTTTGCCCACTACGTTGGTCCAGCAGGTAGCAGCCTAGAAAGTGGTAAACTGCCCAAAGAGACGTTTCCACACCTTTTTAGACAAAAGGAGAAATTCCCCGGCGAGATTAACCTTGCCTTCACCGAGTAAGGAGTGTCATCGTGTCTCCGGTCAGTGGAGTCATAAGCAATGTGACAGGTGGGATTCAAATTAGTGCTTGCTGTACTATTTCTATACATAGCCTCTTGCAAGAAACAAACAGTTTCTGATAGTTCCATTAGTTTAGCAGTTACAGATATTTGACCTGCTGAGAGTGGGAGCAAAGAACACATAGCAATTTGAACAATTAGCTGATTTTGCTGTATAATTAGCATACTTCCACCACACATTACCAGCATAAACATGATCCTCATGACCTGGACCTTCTAGCCAGTTATGGTGTGTGTGAGTAATGTATCTAGCCCTACGATAGATGGGTAATGATGTCCGTAAAAATAACGAAAACAAAAGTGTCTCTCTGGCATTTTGTCTCTCCATGATATAATAGTTGTTTCGCTATACAAGTCGTTACTGGGACAAACCGTCAGCCGACACCCATATAGAAAGACAGTTAACAGTCACTTGTTGAGGATTTTTTTTCCCCTCACCCTTGGCCGGGGGATCCTGGATTCGATCCCAGCCCCCGACCAACAGTGATCTGTGAGGAGTTTGCATGTTCTCCCCGTGTCTGCGTGGGTTTACTCCGGGATTTCTCCAGTTTCCTCCCACATGCCAAAAATATGCATTAGGTTAATTGGCATCAAAAACTGGGGATTCTAAATTGTCCTTAGGTATGACTGTGAGAGTGAATGGTTGTCTGTCTCTCTGTGTTGGCCCTGCAATGGACTGGCGATCTGTCCAGGGTGTACCCTGCCTCTCACCCAAAGATGCTGGGATAGGCTCCAGCCCCCCCGCGACCCGAAAAGGATTAAGCGGAAGAAGATGGATGGATGGAGCAATGGACTGACGATCTGTCCAGGGTGTACCCTGCCTCTCACCCAAAGATGTTGGGATAGACTCCAGCCCCCGCGACCCGAAAAGGATTAAGTGGAAGAAGATGGATGGATGGATAGAGTTTGCAATGGGGATTAAAGTAGAAATAGTCTCTTGCCGAGGGAATGAGGATTGAATAGTTTCTTGCTGGGGGAATGGGGATTAATTAGTTTCTTGCTGAGGGTTTTGAATGGGGTATATTTTACAATGTGTCAAATGCACCCAAGAGTCATGTCCTTCGACTTTCACGGCTGTTGGTGTCGCCAGAATGACCCTGTGTGGCCCTTGCCGGGGAGCGTTGGCCCAGTTTTTCTTCTTGATGACTTTGATAAGGACCAGATCCCCCGGTTTGGCCAAGGTGGGTGCTTCACCGCAATCCCTCCTGGGGGTTGGCTCCGTCACTCTCCAGCTCTGCTCCCAGCGCCTCCGGACCGTGCCCCACTTCCACAAAACCGGCTCGTTGGTACCGGCGGGGGAGGCAGCTCTGCGCACTCGCTGTGGTCTCAGAATGCCGGAAGCAGGCAGGAGAGGTATCTGTAGTCCCTGTTCGGGCGCCAAGTATGTTAGAAAAATCTTCAACCTTCAGTCAAAAACCAGGCTGGATCAGAGTTTCAGCAAATTTAAATTACACTGGCTAGTGAAAAAAAAATACCAAAATAGTCTCCGAGCCTTTTTGCACACCATTCTGACTCAATCACACATCACTCAGTTCTTTAAGGCCTTCGTTATCTGAGAGGTGGAGGAGAGAATGTCCATGGTGATTGGCTCAGTACATTTGGTCAAAACTTGGTGTACAGATTATCTCTTTCTCAGGAACCATGACACTCACCCAGTACCAGTCACACAGGAGCTGCACAAGATGAATTAAAAACAAGAAAACTAATACAGGTGCATTCTTGACACTTTTACGCAGACTCTGAGACAAAGCAGATCACATGTATGTATATGAAACTTTTCTATCAATGACATTTTCACCAAAAGTGGCTCTTGGCCAACACATGAACCCATTGCATTTTGGAAGTGATCCATGAGTGCATACCTCTACCAAGGCGCAATCTTCTTGCAGTGGTTTAGCAGGATTACACAAAAACTACTGGATGAATTTTGCTGAAATTTTCACCAGATGTGGTCTTTGGGCTGCAGGAGAACCTATTAGATTTTGGAGCTGATCTAAGAGCACATACCTCTACCAAGGCCCTATCTTGCAATGTATGGTGGGATGGAGGTAGGGAGGTATGGACAGATGGATGGACAAAGGGAGAGAAGGAAGGAGACTTGGCGGAGATGTGCACTCTGTGCTTTTCTAGTTTTGTATATAGTTTGTTTTGAGTTTTTTTGTTTTTTTTTTTTAAATCGTAGTGCCTTAAATATTTTCTGTTACATGTAGCACCAAGCTAGGTAGCTTGATTGTCATTGCTTGCTACTGTGCATTTTTTTTTAGCACTTAATGGTGGGAAGAGCTGCCAAAAATCAAAGTGGCTAATGTACACTATGGCCAGTAAAGCTAGCACATTACAACATAGCTCTGCAGAGTTATTTGCCGTTTGTCCACCATTAAGATAGGGCTGGCCGATATGGGGAGAAAAAAAAACAGTAATTTTTTTCCCCATATTGATTGATATCTATCTATTAGGGGTGTAACGGTATGCCTCAAATCACAGTTCGGTACGTACATTGATTTTAAGGTCATGGTTCAGTTCATTTTCAGTACAGTAAGGAAACAAAATGCAAAACGTAAAACTGCTTTATCTTTTGTATAAACGGAAACAGCTTTGGCAAAAAAAAAAAAAACCCTGCAAACTGCCAGCAGTAAATTCTCCAATAAATAAAATGTATATAATAAAATAAATTATCTTTTTAGCAAATGAACGATGCAGACAAGTGCAACAATAAAAGTTTGAATAGTCTGAATTACTCTTTTATTTTTAGGAAATTAAAGTTCTTTATTGCCTGAAGCAGTGTTTTTAACCAGGGTTCCCTGGTATGTTCAGGTTTCTATGGGAAATTAATTATCTAAATTCACTTCTAAATTGGTCCAAAAAAATTGCAAATAATTTGTCATTGTGTATAGGCTCTGAAGGCACCCATGCACAACAACAGCAAATTATTTGCAATGTTTTGGACAATTAAGAAGTTAAATGAAATAATGTCCCACAAAATTCTGAACATACCAGGGCACCCTTGAAAAACACAGGCCTAAAGTGCAGCATTAACAGATTTAGCTTTTTCTTATAACAATGAAATTATTTTCTAGCTGAAATGGGCACAACAAACTGCATACCGGGGCTCAGTTAGCTTCAGCATGTGTTTAAACCAGGTGTTCTCGCCAATTGAATATGGCCTTAGATCCGCTGCTATAAAAACACCAATGGCATTTGTTATTACTTTGGCTCTGAAAGGCCCTTGAGAAGCTGTCTAAATGCCACTGGTAGCTGCCCTTGTATCGTGCTCGTTTTTTTTTTCTTGCTGTACTGATATTCACCTTCGTGTAGTGCCGTTTCAAAATGAGTTAACAAGTTCAACATACTTCCAAAACCACATCCGATGCCGTTTTCTTCTTGTTCACTTGCCTTTGTCCGTTCACATATTTTACCGGAAAGCCAAAGTGTTCCCAGACAGGAGTCTTGTGAAGATGATCTTCAAGCTCTGGCTTCTCCATACAGCCAGCCACGAAGTTTGCTAGTCAAAGGCTGGTCTCACTGTTTGTTTAGTGTCTGGCTAATTGTGCAAGGCAGTTACACTTTCTTTGTGTCACTCAGCATGGTCCATGTGGAACTTAGGTACACCTCTGTACTGTACCGAAGGTGCTGTATCGAAAAATATGATTGCATGTACCGTTACACCCCTATCTAGCTAGCTAGCTGTCTAGCTAGCTATCATATATATTGAGGTATAAATCAAATCACTATTTCTGTCAAGCTTAAAGATTACTTTTTACTCCTAAGCAGTACTACTTTCCAAAAGTAATTGAGTTACTTTACCAATTACTGCATGATTAAAGTAAATAGTTACTTGGAAAAGTAACTTTCACATTACTTTTAAATGCATACTTAAATCATCTTGCACACAGCAAAATAATTTAATGGATTACATTACAAGCTTATTAATGTCAGGCTGAAAACAGACTGTTTCAGACAGAACTTAGTTTATCTCCCTTTGGTCTTCGCCCAAAGGGGGATTATAAGGACCTGTACTTATATAGTGCTTTTTCTAGTGTCAAAGACCAGTCAAAGCGCTTCACTAGTATGAACCCTCTATTCGAAGGGCCTATAGGAGACGGATATCTAGGGACAATTTAGAACAACCAGTTAACCTAACATACATGTCTTTGGATTGTGGGAGGAAACCGGAGCCCCCGGAGTAAACCCACACAGCACAGGGAGAACATGCAAACTCCACACAGATAGGTTCCTACCCCTGCCAGCATGGGGATTCGAACCTGGAACCTTCTAGCTGTAAGGCTATGTTGTGGGTCAGTCCGTCTGTCCCACTTATGTGAAATCAACTCCTTCTACAGTTTGGTCTGATTGTTTTGAAACTTGGTACCATGGTTTGATATACACTGAGGATGTGCATATTGCAATTTGGATCTGATCGGATGATTTTTGTGAGAATTGTAGCCCCTGTCCTGTTTCACCTCACTTCATAGACAGTAACTGTCTTGTGAAATCAACTCCTCCTTCAGTTTTAGTTAGATTTAGTCTCTGGATAAACTGTTGGATATAATGGACAACGTCAGCCACCCTCTGCACACCGTCATCAGTGACCAGAGGAGCCTGTTCAGTGAAAGACTGCTCCTTCCCAAGTGTCGGACCAACAGGCTCAAGAACTCTTTTGTCCACCATGCCATCACACTCTATAACTCCTCACTTTGGGGGGGGGGGGGGGGGAGACATAGAGTACAGAGGACAGTAGGGCATTCATAGTGCAATAACCTTAACTTAACCACACTTGTACAAGCCATATTTAGCCTTGCATTTATATTGTGTATATTAAGTGTTTATTTTTTTCTTTTTTGCTTTTCTGATCTGTACGCTCCTTTTATGTGCTGCTGGAAATTTTAAATTTCCCACAGGGAGTCATCCCAAAGGGATTAATAAAGTTAAGTCTAAGTCTAAGATTGTTTTGAAACTTGGTACCATGGTTTGAGATACTCTGATGATGTGCATATTGCAATTTCACTCTCATCGGGTAACCTTGAGGCCAAAGATCAGAGGTCAGATTTTCCCTAAATCTTCTAAACACAGTTAACTATTGAAAGAAATGATGCAGGCTTTTCAAACCGATACAGTAGTCATATCTAATTAACATCTTGGATGACTTACACCCTCACCTAACTATTGTTTTGGGGTCAAGAGGTCAGAGGTTCAAAGTTAACATTGCAGTTGCACTATGGCAAATGCTACATTTACTATTACTATAAAACGAGTAAAGCTAGGGCCACCAAACCTGGTATAGAGGTTCACCTTGGCATCCTGACCTCTGACTATGGGTTTGGGGTCAAAAGGTCAAGGTTAACATTTCTTATGCTTTATTACTGTACAGCAAGAAAGCTCGGGCCACCAAACCTGGTCCACAGGTTTACCTTAGGATCCTGACCTCTGACTATGGGTTTGGAGTCAAAGGTCAAGGTTAGCATTCCCTATGCCTTATTACTGTACAACGAGTAAAGTTGGGGTCACCAAACTTGGTACACAGGTTCACCCTGTGACCCTGAAGTGTGACTGTGGTTTTGGGATTGCAAGGTCAAAGGTCAACATCAGCATGGCTTATAAACTATATCTCAACAACACAGAAAGCTAGGATCACCAAACCTGGTGCACAGGTTCACTCTGAGACCATAACCTCTGACTACACGTTTGGGGTCAAAGGCCAAAGTTGGCACTCCTTATGATCTCTTACTATAAAATGTGGTGACCCTAGGGAGCGTTACGTACTTGCTACACAGGTTCACCTTGGGGTCCTGACCTGCAGCTATCGGTTGTGTACTTTGTTGTATATTCATGGATAATGGGCTTATCATAATTTGGTTCTGTCACAGTAATTGTATTGAAAAGTTGAAAACCGGTCTCTGTCAGTAAGTATTGTTGAACATGGTGTCAGTGTGTGGGCCATAAAACTGTCCATATTTATCTTACCTTTATGATTATGGATTAATCTGATATGCACTGATCCAAAGAAAATGTTCATTATCCATAGTCCAAATGTTTTTTGGATATCAAAATCTGTTATTGAGTAATCTTTATCTAGGTAGCAGGTGCAGTGTGCATCCGGAAAGTAATCACAGCACTTAACTTTTTGCCACGTTACAGCCTTATTCCAAAATGGATTAAGGGTGCATTCAGGTGCCACTGTTTGGTCTGGATTCCGTGGATAGTTGGGTTCATTTGGTGCTGTTTGAACGCGCGTTGGAACTATGTTGCACACCAAACAAGCAAAGTCTGGTCCACCTGAAAGCTGGGGTCTCGGATCTTTTGCAAACAAAGTCTGGTGCGGTCTGCTTGCAGTGTGAATCTAAACAGAGTATCCTGCAGACTAAAGAGCAGAAGTGCCCCTCGGTGTTTGTGTAACCAGAGCAACACGTAGTCTGAGAAGAGGAAGTGGCGTTTACTGTAGAACATTTTGGGTAGAAAACAACTGCGCGAATCCGAGAAATCCTTTTACCAGAGAAAACCGAGGAGAAAAGATAAAAAAAAAAATGTCTCATTAGTGGTGGACAAACAACCCTGCTGAAGGGAACACATTTCTGTTTTTGGTCCTGGCCAGTCGATGAGCCGGATTTTTCTTCGCCGAGATTTTTTCTTCCTGGTCAGTTTCAGCTACAGTGCCCTAAACAAGCAGTTGTTGTGACTGCGTGATTTTGTCCAGGCAGTTTGGTCTGCTGCAGTGTGAATGCAAATGAAACAAAGGTGTGAAAATTCTCAGCATTCACCGTTCAATCAAACAGAGACCCTCGGACGATCCTGATCTGAATGCAGCTTAAATTCATTTTTTTCCTTCAAAATTCTACACACAATACCCCATAATGACACCATGAAAAAAGTTGTATGGGACCTGGAATGTTAAGAGGCTCTGCATACTTACAAGACTTTTACCATGATTTAAGCACCACATTTGTAATATATATGAGGGGGGGCTGAAAAGTTCATAGTGGTCAAATTTGACCAAAAGTAGTTTGATTTTTCAACTGCAGGGATCCAAGCGCTGCAACACTGATGGAAAAAGTGTGGACCGAAGGGGAGACCATGTTGAAAAATAAACCACATTTGGCCATATTTGACCACTATAAACTTTTCAGTCTCCCCCCTCGCATATTATGTTTAGAAGAAAAATGCTGAATTCACTTGTCAGGGACTTTAGTGTAAAATGGCTAAAGAATGGAACCATATCTAAACTACACTTGAAAAGCCTTTGTTAATAATCTGTAGTTTTAGGAAAATTCACACTGTTTTAGTTTATTCAATTAAGGCTAAAAGTAATAAAAAAAAAGAGAAGCAAGGTCACTGTAAAACAAATCTGCATTGCCTAAAATGGTATCTTATGCTTTTTTCCACAAAAAAATCTTTCTTAGTTGCTTTTAAAATTTTTTTTTACCCTTTTTCTGCTCCTTCAAACACCAGGATCTAATTAGGCCCACCCACATCCCGCCCACTAGGACACAAAAATTTGCAAGCTGGCAAATTTGAATAGCCAGTTCTTAGGCTGCATTCAGACCAGGATAGTCCAGGGGTCTCGGTTTGACTGGGCGGGGAATGCCGAGAATTTTCACACCTTGGTTTGGTTTGCATTCAGACTGCAGCGGATCAGACTGCCTGGACAACGTCACGCAGTTACAACAACTGCTCATTTGGGGCACTGTAGCCGAAACCACCACTGACCAGGAAGAAAAAGTCTCGGCAAAGAAGAAAAATCAGGTGCATCATTTGGCCAGGACCGAAAACGGAAATGCGTTCCCTTCAGCCGGGTTATTTGTCCGCCACAAACGAGACAATTTTTAACTTTTGTCCTCGGCTTTCTCCGGTAAAAGTTTTTTTGGATTTGCGCGGTTGTCTTTATTTTCTACCCAAAATGTGCTACGGTAAATGCCACTTCCGCTTCACAGACTGTGTTGCTATGGTTACCCAGACGCTGAGGGGCACTTCTGCCCTTTGGTCCGGTGGATACTGCGTTTAGATTAACACTGCAAGCAGAGTGCACTAAACTTTGTTTGCAAGAAAACCGAGACCCCCGTTTTCAGGGGGACCAGATTTCGCTTGATTGATGCGTACCAGAGTTCCAACGTACGTTCAGACGGCACCAAATGAACTGACCTCTCCGCGGAAGCCACTGTTTGGTCCTTTGGTTCGGACCAAACAGTGGCCGTCTGAATGCGCCTTTAGTCCTGATAGGCTCAATGTTACCGACCTGTTAGTGACATCACAAAAAATGCTCCGTCTAAAAACTTGCCTTTAAGCTTAACTGAAGTTTCACAGCAAAAAAATAGACATGACACATTAAGAGTGATTTCGCTCTTGATAGGTCTTGTAAGTTACAGACGTGGACAAAATTGTTGGTACCCCTCTATTAATGAAAGAAAAACCCGCAATGGTCACAGAAATAACTTGAATCTGACAAAAGTGGTAATAAATAAAAATTCTATGAAAATTAACCAATGAAAATCAGACAATGCTTTTGAATTGTGGTTCAACAGAATTATTTTAAAAAACAAACTCATGAAACAGGCCTGGACAAAAGTGATGGTACCCCTAGAAAAGATTGAAAATAATGTGACCATAGGGACATGTTCAACCAAGATGTGTCCTCTAATTAACATCACAGGTGTCTACAAACTCGTAATCAGTCAGTCGGCCCATTTAAAGGGTTACAAGTAGTCACTGTGCTGTTTGGTGACATGGTGTGTACCACACTAAACAGGGACCAGAGGAAGCAAAGGAGAGAGTTGTCTCAGGAGATTAGAAAGAAAATTATAGACAAACATGTTAAAGGTAAAGGCTATAAGACCATCTCCAAGCAGCTTGATGTTCCTGTGACTACAGTTGCACATATTATTCAGAAATTTAAGATCCACGGGACTGTAGCCAACCTCCCTGGACGTGGCCGCAGCAGGAGACTGATAATACGAATGGTAACAAAAGAGCCCAGAACAACCTCTAAACACATTCATGGTGAACTCCAAGGTCAAGGTACATCATTATCAGATCGCACCATCCGTCGTCGTTTGAGCCAAAGTGGACTTCACGGGAGACAACCAAGGAGGATGCCAGTGTTGAAAACAAATCATAAAAAAGCCAGACTGGAATTTGCCAAACTGCATGTTGACAAGCCACAAAGCTTCTGGGAGAATGTCCTATGGACAGACAAGACAAAACTGGGACTTTTTGGCAAGACACATCAGCTCTATGTTCACAGACGCAAAAATAAAGCATACCAAGAAAAGAACTCTGTCCCTACTGTGAAAGATGGAGGAGGTTCTGTTATGTTCTGGGGCTGCTTTGCTGCATCTGGCACAGGGTGTTTTGAATCTGTGCAGGGTACAATGAAATCTCAAGATTATCAAGGTATTGTAGAGAGAAATGTGCTGCCCAGTGTCAGACAGCTTGTTCTCAGTCGCAGGTCATGGGTCCTGCAACAGGATAATGACCAAAAACACAGCTAAAAACACCCAAGAATGGCTAAAAGCAAAACATTGGACTATTCTAAAGTGGCCTTCTATGAGCCCTGATCTAAATCCTGTTGAACGTCTGTGGAAGGAGCTGAAACATGCCATCTGGAGAAGGCACCCTTCAAACCTGAGACAACTGGAGCAGTTTGCTCATGAGCAGTGGGCCACAATACCTGCTGAGAGGTGCAGAAGTCTCATTGACAGTTATAGAAATTGTTTGATTGCAGTGATTGCCTCAAAAGGTTGTGCAACAAAATATTATGTTAAGGGTACCATCATTTTTGTCCAGGCCTGTTTCATGAGTTTGTTTTTTAAATTAATTCTGTTGAACCACAATTCAAAAGCATTGTCTAACTTTCATTGGTTAATTTTCATAGAATTTTTATTTATTACCACTTTTGTCAGATTCAAGTTATTTCTGTGACCATTGTGGGTTTTTCTTTCATTAACAGAGGGGTACCAACAATTTTGTCCATGTCTGTATGCTATGAACAGTCAGTTTTTAGACAAGCAACAAAGATTACAGCAGATTCCCATCATCCCCTTTTCTCTGAATATGAATTACTGCCATCAGGGAGGAGATTTAGAGTGCCAAAGTGTAATTCTAACCAACTGAAACAATCCTTTATTTATATAGCTGTTGAACTCTCAGAAATCCTGAGTACAGCACCCATTGCACATTGACACTTTGAACTGACTTTGAACTGTCTGACCTAATTGCACTGCCTTGATTGTTTGTAAATGTTATGTGGTTGTGTGTCCATAGAAATTTTAAGATTTAACTGATGTTGTGTTTTATGTATCATGACTGAATGTTTTTATGTGGCAACGGGATGTGGCACTGAGCCCAAGACAAATTTCCCTTCGAGGACAAAGTTTATTCCATTCTAAAGAGAAAACAAGTTAAAGACATGTTAACAAGAAAACAACCCTTGATTTTTAGCAGTCACTTAAAATATGGTGCTTTACTCTAATTGGTTGGCACCAGTAAGTAAATGAACACTTCACTCCTTGCTAAAAATGGCTGCTGGACATGTAATTGCACATACCATCAGTAGCAATCATGTGTTTGTTTATGCCAGGGTTAATGGAGGGAGTATATGGCACAATGAAGCTTGTGATGCTGGTGTATTTCTGCCTCACTGATGGTTACACAACAGAAACTGTCTCCAAGCTCCAGGAGTAATCACGAGACGGTCATTTTGGGTTTTGCTGAATGCTCATATGTGCTATTCATTACCATTTCAGTTTCATATGACTGACATTCAGGACTCACCAACTTCTTGTTTTGCAGTATATTTAGTTTCTACCTTTAGATCAGAGGAATGTTTCTTCTGTTACCTTGAGTCATTCTTTACACCCCCCAAACATGTGACACACATTAAGCTTGTTTTAACCTGCATTTGTCGTGCTTGTGGTCACTTTGGCTTTTGTTTGCATCGAGAACAAACTGTCAAATGAATTGTGGTTGCATGACTTCAAGCATCTGTCATTTGCCTGTGGCCATGTTACAACCACGCGGCTCATCCTCTCTTGTTTGATGGCTCATATTTAAGCAATTCTTTGCTCTGCTTTGTCATAGGTGTGTGGAGATCATCAGGCCTGGTGAAGGCAGGGATTAGCCTAGAATTAAACTTGATTGGGGGAGGATGTATTGGTTTGATGCAAAAACAGGTCATACTACAGGCAGATAGCTGATCCCCTGCCCGACTCTGACCATGTGACTGTTGCAGCTATCTTATAGCTTTATAGTCTTAATTACAATGCAAGTGTGTGGTTGGAATTTATAGTCTGCTACATGTCTGCTTAAAGTTGGTGTTTGGTATTTAAAAATGTGAGAATTGTGGGACAGGTTAGAATGGGTCAATAAATATTTAACCTGACAAAACACTCAAAAATAAGGAGTTTGAGTTTACACAGTGACAGACGAGAACTGTGGTAAAGCACAATCTGTCAGCATTGTGTGACAAATTTTGTTTGACCTCAAATCTCAGATAAATGTGCAGTTCTACTTTGACAAATCTACCTTTTAATGAAGCCTCCAAACTATTTCAGTCTGTAATCCTCAGCGAGGATCTATTGTTCCTTTTTCTCACTTGACCTGAATGACTGTGGCATCTTGACTTTAACCTAACCTAAAATATGAGCATTGACTCCCTTGGTGCTCCTGATGCACTCAAGTTGTGATGGATCGCATTCAGAATCAGAATCAGGTTTATTGCCATTGTTCATGTAGTACACAAACTAGGAATTTGTCTCGGTACAATGCTGCAACATTAAACATGATAAGATAAGAGAAATAAACTATACATGTAATAAAGTGTAGGATAAGATTAAGTGATACTGGTCAACAGTTAAAATATATATTAGCCAGCAGCAGATACTGTGGAGAACTATATAGTGCAGTCGGTAATGCAGGAAGAAAACAGTGATGATTGACATGAGTCTGGTTGAGCTGCTGTACATGGTGCACGAGAGTCACTTAGTGTTCAGCAGTCTAATGGCAGAGGGGAAGAAGCTGTTCATGTGACGGGAGGTTTTAGTCTGGATGGACCGAAGTCTTCTACCAGAGGGGAGGGGGGCAAACAGTACGTGACCAGGGTGTGAGGGATCGGCTATGATCCGGCCAGCACGCCTCCGGGTCCTGGAGATGTACAGATCCTGGAGAGATGGGAGCTTGCAGCCGATCACCTTCTCAGCAGTGCGCACGACGCGCTGCAGCCTTAGTCTGTCCCTGGCAGTGGCTCCTGCGTACCACACGGTTATGGAGGTGGTGAGGATGGACTCGATGATGGCTGTGTAGAACTGCACTAACATCTTGGTGGGTAGCTTGAGCTTCCTCAGCTGCCGCAGGAAGAACATCCTCTGCTGGGCTTTTTTGATGAGTGAGCTGATGGTCAGCTCCCATTTGAGGTCCCTGGTGATGGTAGTGCCTAGGAAGCGGAAGGAATCAGCAGTGGTGATGGGAGAGCCTGAGAGGGTGAGGGGGGGCAGAGGAGTAGTGACTTTCCTGAAGTCTACAATCATCTCCACTGTCTTCAGAGCGTTCAGCTGCAGGTTGTTATTGCTGCACCAGGACGCCAGCTGGGCCACCTCTCTCCTGTAGGCGGACTCGTCGCCGTTGGAGATGAGCCCGATGAGGGTGGTGTCGTCCGCAAACTTGATCAACTTGACAGACTGGTGGCTGGAGGTGCAGGAGTTGGTGTAAAGGGAGAAGAGTAGGGGGGAAAGTACACAGCCCTGGGGTGATCCGGTGCTGATGCTAGTATAGGCATTGAAGGTTGCGGTTAGGGGAGGGCTGGTTAGCTACAAAATGACTAGTACGCAACAATTTTTCATCATGACTACCTAAATTTATATGGTTATTTTGTCTTTTATGGCAGAAAAAACTGCCAGTTAATAAGCTTCATCAGCATACCACTTTTTTTGGGATGTCAATTGGGATTTTGCTAAGGCTTCAACAGTGATAATTCTCATTTACTAGGTAACTACCTTGTTTATCTGGGGCTTTTGCTAATGCTAAAATTCTCAGTTGAACAGGAATCTTGGATTGATAAACAGTAGGAGAGAGGGTTATTTAATATCATGGATAATTATTATAGACTAGTTGTCCTATTGACTAATGGCATCTGTCGGTTAAATATTTGGTTGTGGTTGATGTTTGCTAAATGTTTAATGATGGTATAGTTTAGGTTCATACTGAGGGGATAAATCCTTATGCGGAAAGCAAATTATTAGCCAAATTAATTTTTTCATGTTTATTTTATAACTTAACGTATCTTTAAATTATAACTTGACATAATTCTTGTAAGTAGTATTTTAACTTTTAAGAACTCCATTATATATAACTTAAAGTACTGATGACAAGTTTTTGACATTATTTAGCATGTTGTGTAAACCCAAAAGTCATTGTCTATGATCAATATAATATTTACAACAGCACCTGCATAAACTAGTTATCATCAAAAAACTGCAGCCGCTGACTGGACTGTGGAGCCACCCACCGAATTAAGGGCGGCACCCCGTGACGTAAGCAGGAGAACGGACTCCGGTGTTGTTGACTGGAATGACAGCAGCTTTGTAGCTCACAGTTTCTCTGGTTTCTTGTTTTAATTTTACGGCTATGCCTTCACGTTATCGCAGGCTTAGATAAACAGCAAGCCGTGAAAGACCACATCACACGCTTCAGCTCCAACTGTTATAAGCCTCCTCCGCTCCTTGTGTGCTTTTATGCAGGAGGAGTGCACGAGGAGGGGAAGAATTAATGGATTTACGCGCAGCTTTGACCTACTTTCTCTGATCGCACGCCGGTCCGGGCACGTCCCTTCTCTCATTATCATCAGCTGATTCAAACTCCCGCTGATCATGTTTCCCGGTCCTCACCCAGGTGCTTCTCATCACACCATCACCAGCAGTGCGTGTCCTTCGCGGCCTGTTTGCCAGTCATGCACTGATGGTCCATAGTATTGTCATCTGTGCTGTTTGTCTGCCAGTATTTTCAGCACTCTCACAACGCGCTAGTCACTCCCTGTTCACTGTGGCTCTCGTGTGTCCTTGAAGCGATGTTGGCTCTGGGGCGCACCTGTGGCAAACACGTCTCCTCTCATTCGTTCGCTGGGCGATGCCGGCCCCCGAACGCCATCAGCAAGTGTGTCTGTGTTTCTTGTACGTCTTCACCTTTCAGGTAACTGTCTGTCTTTCTGTATTAAATGTGCTGTGGTGAACCCAGCACGCAAATCCTCATTATTTCATCCTCCCTCTCCCTGCCCTGCGTAAAAGCGCACGGAGGGTCATGATGAATGAATTTACATGCAGAATTCAACACAGCACATGTATTGAACATAAGAATGATGACAACAGTTCCCAAAAAGGTGAAGACCCACAAAATAAACACAAACACCCACAGTTGGCGTTCGGGGCCGACATCGCCCAGCGAACATGGAGAGGAGACGTGTTAACCACAGTTGCGCCCAGGGCCAACATCGCTTCAAGGGGCGCAACAGAACCACGGCTGTGTGGAGCGGCCAACACGTCGTGATAGCGCTGGCAACATTGGCTGGCTGACAACACGGCAGATGATGCACACAAACCTTGAACAGCTGACTGTCAAAGAGAGAGGGTGCGTGTGTTCGGACTGGCGAATCTTGGACAGTGCCCACCTGAAAGTGGCTCAAAATGCACATAAAACACATGTACAAGACAAAAACAAGATCTCAAAATATAATCCATAATAAACCCGATGCCTGAACCACAGAGAATACACTGCTATGATTTTATTGAAAAATCGGGTTTAAATAAATTATATTTATGAACAAATAATTTGTTGCAATATCTGTAACAAAAGAATAACACTGGTGTTCCCCTGCCGTGTGTTTGTCACTGCTGCTGCGGCGGGCATGTGTGCCTCTCCACGTCACTCTGAGTGTGACTGGCTTGGCACAATGCCCGCTTGGCACAGCTCAAACCTATACGGTCTGATGCCCCCAGATTCTTCATGATCATCCCATTCTTCGGAACTATAATCGTCTGAAGATTGGACAACACAAACCGATTCCAGACTACATGTGCTGGAACCATCATGAAACTACAAATGAGTTGTGCGCATGTGTGAAAGGCTTGGCCTAGTGAAGCATATATACATTCACAAGTGCACCAACCTTGTCCAAAGGGTATGTGTATCATAGACACGCAGAGCGGAGATGGAGCATAAACAAAGCTTAAGGTTCTTTCACTTTGATGGTAAAATAATTTTGTGTATTAGTGGTAGAAGGTATTAGATTTTAGATTTACTACAGTATTCTTTCGAATTTAGACTAGAAATAATAAATGAGCTTATGCTGATAGTAGTTGATGTTGTTGTCAATTATGTTGTTGATGCTGAAGCTATAAATTCATTAATGGCAATTAACGTTCAATTATTGTTTGGGAGTATAAGTGCTGATTGTTTCTGTCTAATGGGTTAGTAAACAGTTTTATGGGTAATGGAAAATTGAAGCTTATAGTAAGGCTGGCCAATATGGCCTAAAAATAAAATCCCCATTTTTTTTTTCATGCCACATTCAGTTTCTGATTTTAATCGATATTTTAGATTGAAGAAACGCAATCCACCCCCCCATGTTTTATTTTTATTTATAATAAAGGTGTGAACAAACAAAGATGAATCCACACATTTGTCCTTAATAAAGTGCCAACTTAACCTTTATAAAATTAACTTTTAAGGGTGGGGTAGCTGGAGGCTACCATATTTATTGTTAATAGGAAAATTGATTACCTTGTCCAAACAAAAAAATCCAGATGGCCTATTCAAGCGTTTAATTGCATATTGAGGAATTAAACAAATCTCAACTGAGCAGTTTAATGAAGAATAGTTTAATGAGCAGTTTAATGAACTTTTTTTTTAAAAGTCCGGTACTTGCTACATCTTCCTGTTACATTCAAATGAAGGTTTTAATCACCTCACAGAGTGAAAAGTGCTATAACGATGGTGTTTTTATTGTGAAGGCAGAGGGGGACTTGGCAGCAGAGTTGTTTGTGAAGGTTTGAGTAGGACGGCTGAATATGCGCCGTCCCTCTATTCATGCTGCTCTGCTGCCAGGCTGAAGACCTTGTGACTCTTCTCATTGCAGGCAGACAAACGGGCACACCACAATGCACTGGAGCGCAAGCGTAGGGACCACATCAAAGACAGCTTTCACAGCCTCCGGGACTCGGTACCTTCCCTGCAGGGAGAAAAGGTTGGTAAAGCTCAGCCTGTAAGTCCACCCGGCACACAAATCTCTTTCAGACACATTCTGTTATACCTTGTATTTGCTAAAATGTGAAAACTTACCATTTTGTGTGTGTATCCTACTGTTAGAAAGTAGAAACCTGCACGGATGAGTAGCATTTATACTAATTGTATTATTATTCATATCAGTAGATGTTTTCATTTGCTTGCCAGTGTATTAGAGTAGCTGAAGGGACAGGGAGCAGGACAGATGGTGAAAGAGTGCAGTTTGGCTGTAGCAAGGCAGTGATGTAGTCAAAATATTTGGACCAGTGTCAGGAAGTTATGAGGAAATTTTGCTGTTCTCTTCCTGTTTTGACAGCAGCAACATTGAGAATTTTGGAGCTGCCTCTGTAACTGGGAACTTAGGGTTTAGTTTTCCCCTAGAAGACCCAGTTTAAGAATCACTGGGAGCACATGGAGGGTGTGGTCTGAAGAAGTAGGCTCTGTTTCAGCCATTTCAGGCCTTCATCCAAAGTCGTCTCCAGAGACCCTATGGCTGTTAACAGCCTGGTTTAGGAGAGGAATGCTGGAATGATTAAGAGCACGAGAAATTAGTTTGACAAAAGCCTCAACTGCTACTTTAAAGCAGCACTATGTAAGATTTTCCACTTTAAAATAATGTTTCCAAAATCATTTTGATGGTACCTCAACCTTGGACCAGGTGAATGTCACTGAGTGGGACACCATTGCCTGCAATAGCTGTGTTATTGGCAGGAACATTAAAAGGACTACACCGATGGCAACTATGACCTCAGTCCCAACAACCAATCACAGAGCACAGCTTTGGCTGCACCAACTAAGCACCGTTATTGGTTGTTGGGACTGAAGTCAGAGTCAACATGGTAATCATCTTTTCAGTGTTCGTATCCAGAACAAGAAAGTTACGTAGTGCTGCTTTAAAGTATGTTTGTAATTTTCAATTAATTCCAGATACCGGCACTAGGTGGCAGCACTGTGCCAGAAAAAGCCTGGTCAGGGGTCTCTAACCTGGGGCTCCTGGAACGTTCAGGTTTCTGTGGGGAAATTTTTTAATTTCACTTCTTAATTGATCCAAAGATTTGCAAATAATTTGCTGTTGCTGTGCAAGGGTGCCTACAGAACACATGCACAACAATGACAAATTATTTGCAAATTTTTGGACCAATTAAGAAGTGAAATTAGGAAATTTCCCACAGAAACCTGAATGTTCCAGGAGCTCCAGGTTGGAGACCCCTGCTCTAAATGCTTCAGAGGCCTGTGACACTCACAGTTCAACAGGACATCTGGACTGGCCCTAAATGTAAATTCAGAACAGATTACTGTTGTGCAATACTCTGGCATCAATGGTATAATGTCATAACTTATTTCTAAACACTCAAATCATAATTGTGATTTAAAAAAAACATAAAACATGCATATGGTCCCTTTAAACTTCCATTAAAATTTACATTAATAACTCAGGAAAACTGTTGTTGTTAGTGACACCTGTGACGAGTGAATAGATTGCAGCTCATTCAGCACTCATGCATCAGAGACACTGCTAGTTTGGTGGGCAGTCTGACCTGTGTTTTTAATTAAGCAATATTACACAAGAGTGAGTTACGGTGTCGTGAATATACTAACTCTGGGTGTGATGCAGCTTCACGGAGGGCACAAGAGTATCACACCCGGAGTTAGTATATTCATGATATGGGGATGGCTGTGGCGAAGTACTGACAACTGAGCAGAGGGTCAGGGGTTTGATTCCTGCTCTGTTTGCAGTCTGCACGTCGAAGTGTCCTTGAGCAAGACACTGAACCCCCACTTGCTCCTGGTGTGTCAGGCCAGCGCCTGTGCATGGCAGCTCCGTCGCCATCAGTGTGTGAATATGTCAGGGATGGCAATTTTCCGCCAATCCGCGGATTTCCGCTGATTTATTTTCAAATTGATCATTTCTGTGAATCGTCTAAATCCGTTGAGAAAATTTTAGGGGGGGGGGGGGGTAAGGTACCTTATTGTTACCGATTTTAGCGAAAATCAACATGATTACATAAGCGCTCGGCGCATCCCCGGAAGTCGTCTCCCGCGATAACCCGGATGTGTTGTGCTCAAGCTACTGCTGTACTGCAGTAGCTTGACAGACCTGCGATTGGATAGTTGCAAACGATTGGACCAATCAAATGGCTCGTTGTATGCTTTTTCAAAGATTCATGGCGGCGTGTTGTCAGGGATGTGATTTTCTGCTAATTCGCTGAATTCCGCTTTATTTTATCTTCCAGGAAGATAAAGTATGTTAAGTACGTTAGCGGCTTGTGGTCCACGAACGCAGTGAAGCTGCGCCCTTTCAGGCAGGACTGGAAGTGACGTATGGCCAGGTGGAGAGCCATTAACTCTCTGTTACTGGCGGCGTACAACAGCTGCGTGGGGGAGGAAACGGTAATAAAAGTTAACCATCCCCTTTTATGATTCCAAACAGTTTGAAATTGACAGTGCACAGTGGACATTGACTCATAACTTTTGAATATTTCTAAGACTTGGCTACATCAGTGATTGTGCAAAATGAACTACTCAAGTCTCAATGGAGATTGAAACTGGTGATCTGAAATGAATGCTGAAATTATAAAAAGTAATGGTATGTTGGAATTTTATTTCTATTATGGAATAGATAAAATTAACTGATTTTGATTTGATCAAGTGTTAAAGCATGTGATGGATAATGCTTGTTGGAATATTTTAGGAATGCTATCTTCTTGGAACATAAGTCAATATTATACAGTAATAAGTGGCATTCAGCTGTTTGTTTTATGTCATTTAAGCACAGTTCTGGTACTTAAAAATCATAAAAACCCAGGAGCTTCGGGGGGCTTTGCACCCCCCCCCCCCCCATTTTCAGATAATTTCCCCAACCCCAAATCACATCCCTGATTCGTGTTGGAATTCTGAGCTTTCGGTATTGTTTTCAGCGGAATTATGAGATTTTTATCAAAGGATCAGGAGTCATCAGTGCTAGAAACAGACAAAAGTGTCAAAAATAAGTTCCGATGGAATTGGCTTGAGAGAAAAGTGACAGTAAAGGTGAAAATTGGCTCAAACTTCGACGAGGTAACAGAAACACTCGGACAATTTCTGAAGAAACCAGAAAAGGAGATGAAGTTCAGAGACTGACACAGTTGCTGCCAAAAGGAAGAAAGTTTCACATTAGAAGTGACTTGGTGACCAGTGTAAATAGTGTAATAAACTCTATAGAACTGTTAAATATGTTGGACTAAAGACAGTGAGACAACATTGAAGAAAAAGTAAGTTAACTTTTCATTAAATTTAATGATTTATCTAAGTCTAGTATTTCATTTTTTTTTTATCATTTTTTTCAGTCTAAATTACTTCTGTTTTACTGAAAACCTCCCAGCTTCAGGGGGGCTGTGCCCCCCCCATCAGCTGAAATCAGAATTTCCTGTTGCCATCCCTGATATGTGTGTGAATGGGTGGATAGCAGGATCTGTAAAGTGCTTTGAGTAAAAAAGGCACTATATAAGTGAATGCCATTTACCATGATACCGTAACGAACTCAAGTGTAATGTTACATTTATACAACGGTTCCGCAAGCACAATTTATCAAATGATAGCAATACAGGACAAAATATTATGATTTGTTTAACTAGTTATTTTGCACAGCCGAGAAAAAAAAGTCTTTTCTAAATGTCCAGCAACTGCTGCTAAACATCTCAATCAGCATAAAAACGTCTGTTGTCATTTCACACACATGTACAGTGATCCCTCGCTACTTCGCGCCTCACCTTTCGCGCCCTCAGTGCATTGCGGATTTTTCAAAAATATTCATCAAAAATTCAAAATTGAGAAAAAATGGGCGGGCGCTAGCAGAAGGCAGGGAGACTACATTAGAACATCAGGTATCAACACGGAGAGCCCGCACAACTCAAAATCCACCTCTCTGATCGCTGTTCTCGTGTTGGCTCGGCTCGGGAATCTCGCAAGCTGATGGGCCGAGACGTTTTACCCAGCTTCTTTCCCTGCCGAGCGCTCATACCCAGCGAAGGAAGACCGCATTCATTGTTCTTTATTATCGCTCGTGTTGCTTAGTCTCGCCGCGTGGAACTTTTCGCTGTTCTCTTGTGCCTTTTTGTGCGAAATAGTCTTCCCGTCGAGCCACTACGCCGCCTCCTGCAGCTTCTCCAGCTCTATCGGAAGCTGCCCTCGACGATCCTTCGCCTCTAGCACCTGACGATGAGGCGTCACCTGAGGAGCAGTAAAGCTCTCATTAACCTGTGCAGTAAATCATCTTCATCTTGAGTTACGTATCTTGTTATAAGAATAAAAGAGTTCTAAAAACATATTTATGTACACTTTATTTACATCTACGTATGTATGTACACTTAAACACACACACACACACACACACACACACACACACATATCATATGAGAGAGAGAGTGAGAGAATGAATGTACGTATTATTTATGGGTGACGTCATTAGGGGTGACGCTACTTCGCGGTTTTTCACTTTTCGCGGTCGGTTCTGGAACCCATTAACCGCGATAAGTGAGGGATCACTGTAAACAAATTAAATATTATCAAGTGCAAAATTTTCATGTAGTAATTTAGGCTACAAAACGCAGTTTGATGAGCTTTTTCTATCTATCCCAACCTGCTCTATCCTTCCCGACCTGCATAGCCTGCACATTATTGGTCGCTGTGACTCCTGCTGGGTGAGCTGTTTGTCTGTTCACGATGCATCTGAATGTTGAACTTTTGCCTGTATCTTCAAAAGTGAAACATTTTTTTGAAAACATTCATCTAGGGTTGGGAACGATCCCAAATTTCCAGAATTGATTCGATTCCGATTCTTGACATTCTGAATCGATTGGATTTCGATTCGATACGATACAATCCTGATTTGATCTGGGAAATTACCATTTTAATAGCCATTTTACTTGCCAGCAAAAAAAATCTTCGACCTAATGCTGGAAATTGTGCCAAGAATACGCTTTAATACATAAATTATCATAGAACTGACCCAAAATCAGTTACAATAATGCACTTTTTATTATTTAACTTATGATTTCACAAAGTGCTCACAAGTGCTTTCTTTAGTGCAAAGGGTGTGTCGTGTCAAGTTAACAACCCAGAGTATGTAAACAAATTCAGTGCATGAAGCATGTATACTTGCATAATCTCACTGTATTTCAGTCCCTCCAGGATTTTGTCGGCTGTTTTTGTGATTGTTGTGGCCCAAAAAGCCTGAATTTGTGGGAGTTTTTCCAAAAAGTTGTGACATTTTTAGAGGTTTTTTGCACTGAAAGTTGTGTGAGGAAGTACAGATTCTAAAGTAGCTGCTTTTTCCATAGTTTACAGTGTTGCTGTTCTCTGTAACACCACAAGAAAAGCACAGGATTGCCCAAAAATTCCAGTTAAACAATGATTTATGTAGAATTAAGTCCTCAGTAAAATTGTCAAAAATGACTAACATTGTATTCTTGCTGAGAACTTAAATTAAAAAAAAAATAAATAAAAGAATTAGTCATTACAACAACTAAATTGCACTGAATGCATATTGGAGGATGGAGAAAATTATGGCAGCACCTTCTTGAATCTTGAATTTACAAAGTAAGACCCTGAAAAACTTGAGCTCTTCTTCTGTGCTGAAATCCACGTGAAGCAGGGATGCTCCTCCACTGACAACCTCTTCCCTTCAGAACGTCTCCGTGCAGGATGGAGCTTGGAATGGAAACCCAGTCTTCATAGATGTGAAGGGGAGGTGAAAAGAATAGATTTCACAGTAAAATTAATAATCATATTTTTAAATCCCCACACCACAGTAGGGTTTAATAATTTAGTTTCTTTTTTTTTGTTGTTTATATTTTAGCTACAAATTAACTTTCAATTTTTGAAAAGGATTTCAGTTCATTTCCTAGGAAGATTTGTTCATTTCATTTTAGTTCTATTGAGTAAAAATTGCTCGTACTGCACCCTTTATTAATTCTGCCTTTTTCATTTTATTGTGATTTATTATCTTCAGATCTCTCACTTAAGTGCTAGAAGTCCATAATCTCATAAAAATATACCTTTATTCTGCATTTATTCACAGCGCTTAACCAACAGTTAACTCTGTATCAGTAGTTTGTAAAAGAAACCACCATTATGTCAGATAAATTACTATAATTTACGACACAAATGTTAAACAAATGATATTTTACTTACAGTTTCAGCAGCTTCAAGTCTCCCTCTCTCTTCACGGGTTTCAGCCAGTCTTGTGCGTTTTCAGTTTATCAGTCGTCGACGTTATGTTGCAACACAGTACGTACGTACAAAACCGTTTATCCCCGCTTTATGAAAAATATTCAGAAACTGTTGAGGACATTCTTTGATAAATTAAGAAACACACACATTAAACTCCGCTCATGTAAACATGTGCACACGTGCCACAGGGAACTCTTGCTAGATGAGAAACGTTTTAACACCACAGAAGAACAACTAGCATATACGTTAGCTTGTTAGCTATTAGCTCCATTAGTGGTCCGGGTGTTTCTGGTTCTTGGCTGCGGTTCCTGGCTCACTGACCCAGTTTTGACCCGATCAGAGTAAGCAGGCGTTCACAGACGTGAAAGCATTATTAAAAGATCGATCCGTGGATTTTGTGAATCGATATCGGCTCAGTCAAATGTGGATCGATCAGTATCATTGTATCGATCTTTTGAACCCACCCCTACATTCATCCATCCATTTTCTACTACTTTTCCGGAGGTCCAAGTCACGGAGGCAGCAGCTCAAGCAGAGAAGCCCAGACTTCACTCTCCATGGCCACCTGCTTTTGTTTTTTTTTTTTGAAAACAGTCAAGGCAAAAAATAAATGTGTAATTGCCAAATATGTGTTTATTTTTTACTAATAATGGTTGCTTTAAAAGTTCAGCACGAAAAAAGACAAAGTTCAGCGCGAGCTTTAGGAGCAATCGGCTCCACGAGCCCACTCCTCATCTGCGTATTCTGGACCTGAGCAGGGAGGAGCCTCCAGGCGACAGCTCGAGATTCTTGACGCCACATTACTAGAATGCATGTGGGGCGTGCTACATAGACTGGGAATGGAAAGCATGAAAATGCACACCTAGGTGGATGCATACCATAAGAGGTACAGAGGGAGGTAAATTCAGAGATTTTCTTAAAAGCAACATATAATGTTCCCTTGTCCATTACCTCCAGTTCCCCAAGTGCTACCCAAACCCTTACCGCATCCACTTCACTTCTTCTCATCATCTCAGAGGTCACTGTCATCTAAAATAGGTGACAGTGCTCTAAGGGAGACGAGTTTTCTTCTAGCACTTTTTGTAACGGACAAAAATATTTTTTCTTGAATGTTGTCTAAATCAGGACATCAGAAGCTGTTGGAGTTTTCATCAAACCTCAGCCATTTGATATCCCCAAATCAGACCTATGCAGGATTACACACAAGGCAGACTTGAATAAATTGGAAGCTAATGACTAAACTGTCTGAAATTCACTTTTCTAGAGGCATTACTGCAATATAAATTGAGCCTGTTGTCTCCTGTGTTCAGCATTACAGTACAGTTGATTCCCCATTTGGTGACGTTAGTCATTATGGGGGCAGGCCAAAAACGAATGTATATGATCCTGCAGAACCAGTGTAGCCAGATGGGAAATGAAGAAATGTCATACTGTCGCTTTAAAATTATCATAGTTTGACCCAAACTATCATGTGTACTAAAATAACTTGAAAAATCCCAGGCTAGGACAGTACATTTAAAAACAAGCCTATATGTATGGAAGTGCAGTAACCTAAGGAACAAACGCAGAGGATCGACCATTTGAGTTAAACAACTGCTGTATGCATTGTCACACCCACCCACCCACACAGTGAACTGCACCTTTTTGCACAGCCACTGCTTCTGCCTTTCGACATAGAGTGTAACTCAAGGCAGGGAAAGCTAGTGTGACAGGGGAGTTGCTTTGTTTTCTTACCAGTGTCCGTGTCTGTGCTGCTAGACTCTTCTTTAAGTACTTTTTTCCTCCGAGTCCCAAGTCATGTTCACTGTTTTTTTTTTTTTTTTTTTTTTTTTTTTTTTTTAAATTTGCTGTGGTGTCAGTGCAGCTGCCCAAAAAAAAAACGTGAGCTAAGCGCTGCTGATGTGATTGGCACATTTGGCGGTGAGGAGGAGCCAGTCAGGTATGACCTGATCAGCTATAAGCAGGCATCAGTTTCTGGTGATGGATGTTCACATAAATAAAAATGTCATTTTTTGGGGGTGCACAGAAACTATTGATCATATATCGTATAGGTCCTAAAACTATTGTATAAATACGATAATTATCGTATATCTGGCAACACTGCAGAATTCAGATTTGGAGTGGGTAACCTTTATTGCCTGTTCAGGTGTTACACCCAGCAGGTTGCTGATCTTCAGCCAGGGATCTCTATAATATTTCTTTGATGGCAATGCAAATAAAACCGTTTTCGTAAGACTGGTATTTTCACTCGTACACACATTAATGTATTATTTTTGTTTCTTCTTTGTTTAAAAAAAAATTTAAAAAATGACACCAAGCCATAAGAGGAAATTGACTAGTGACTGCCCAAACAGCATAGACAGCAAGCAAAAATAATACTGAAGGTGCACTCGCAACTGCTGTTATTTTTTCCCCTTTTCCCTGTGACGTACTTGATGGTAACATGTCAGGGGTTTGACTGAACCCATGGATGCCAGACTAAAGTATTCGCACATTTTAGAGGCTCAGGGGAGCCAAGCTGGGCAGAAACATGCAGCGCCGTCTCAGATTCCCTCCAGTCTCCTGCAGTAGATTCAGCCTGAGTGTGTGCGTGTATGTGTGTGCAGCATCACAACAGCAGCAGGAATATCTCTTAATAGAAATGTGATAAGGACTCTGTGTACTTGCGTCATTGCTTCAATTTTTGCATGTGTCACTAACAGCAGTCTACCAAACAGGCGTCTCGAGCTCAAATCTTAGACAAAGCCACAGAGTACATCCAGTACATGAGACGGAAAAACCACACACACCAGCAGGACATCGACGACCTGAAGAGGCAGAACGCACTGCTCGAGCAACAAGGTAAAGGCACATCCTCTGAGTGCAGGCTGGAGAGATGATAAAATTTTTACACACGTCCCATTGAAATGGATAAAACAGATGTCCGAATACAGTGAAAGTAAAGTGAGAATAATCTACCTGTGTATTTTTTTTCCCCACCCACATTTCAATTCACATCTGTCTGGTACAAAGTTTTTGTTACATTTTGGCCTCTTCAGGCAGAATTTTCACCTGGTAGTGGAGCAGCTTGAGCATGGTAACCCCAAGCTCATTAATGTTCCAGCCCATAAGAATGTTACAAAATGTTCTAAGATCCCTGTGAATGTCAGATGTGGTGCTATATGCTAGCTGTTGTGGCTAATATTAGCTCTTTTGTTCCAACACTGGTCAGGTTCAGTGTTATGACCACCTGCTTAATATTGTGTTGGTCCCCATTTTGCTGCCAAATCAGCCCTGACCCATCGAGGCATGGATTCCACTAGACCCCTGAAGGTGTCCTGTGGTATCTGGCAGCAAGATGTTAACAGCAGATCCGCAAGTCCTGCAAGTTACAAGGTGGGGGCCTCCATGGATTGGACTTGTTTGTCCAGCACATCTCACAGATGCTTAACTGGATGGAGATCTGGGGAATTTGGAGGATAAGTCAACACCTCAGACTTGTTGTGCTCCTCCAAATTCCAGAGACCTCAATCCATTGGAGTATCTGCAGGATGTGCTGGACAAACAAGTCTGATCTATAGAGGCCCCCACCTCGTAACTTACAGGACTTACAGATCTGCTGCTAGCATATTGGTGCCAGGTACCACAGCACACCTTCAGGGGTCTAGTGGAGTCCATGCCTCAATGGGTCAAAATCTCTAGACACATGTCATCCTTGAATGGTGGCAACAAGGTCTGTGCTCACGAATGCCCTGCAACAGTTTGTATATGCTTATAAGAGGAACCTGTTCAATGTGTTCAAATTAATTTTCATCTTTTTTTGGAGGGACATGTTCTTCAGTGACTATATTGTCCCTCAGAAACACAAGGCAGCATAAATGATTGTGTGAATAAATGAGTCACAATAAAACACTCTCATAAATGAGTGTTTTTATACTACTTGTCAGTCTCGACCAACAGATGAGTACAAGTTTGTGCATCACCATCAGAAGGTAGATTGTGTTTGCAGTTTACTTTATGAACACGTGGGTTGCAAAATATGAAGATTTTTGGAACAATTACCATTAGTCCTTTTTTCCCCCCAAATTCGCAGTCATTTTTTTGTTTTTTGCTTTATATGTGAAGACATGGAAAAAGTACGAGAATGTCTAAAAGGATTTAAGAGGGGAGAAAACTCAATTACAACAAAATGTGTCAACTTTGTTAGTAAAATGTTTACCGGGAGGGGAAAAAATTAGTAAGTGAGATGGAAATCCCTCATTCTATAGCGTGTGCAGGTGTTGAGGTTCAGACCTGACAGAAGCATGGAGCCACAAAAAACCCCAAACCTTACAATAATTGCATTGATTTTTTTCCTGAATATTCAGACTCACAGCTGATACATGGCGCAGTCGTATAATTCTGTGGTTTAATCGTTTCTTGTCCTGTTTGTTGTCACAGTTCGTGCTCTGGAGAAGGTGAAGGGCTCAGCTCAGCTTCAGGCGAGCTATTCATCGTCTGACAGCAGCCTGTACACAAACCCCAAAGGCAGTGCCGTGTCCGCGTTTGACGGCGGCTCCGACTCCAGCTCCGAGTCAGAGGTAGACGAGCCGCCCAACAGGAAGAAGCTGCGTGTGGAGGCCAGCTAGAGAGCTGAGCACTTAAAAGAAAAAAACAAATCAGCAGCTACTGTTGAGGCAGTGGGGGCACAAAGGAGGGCGAGAGGGAGCGCAGCCTTCAAAGCTCTCGAGGCTCAGCAGCACCTCCGCGGCCACACCACCACTACCACCACGACAACCGCACCTCCCTCGCTGTCTTCTCTCCGTCATCTCTGGGTGGGCTTGCGCCGGAGACACTCAACCCTCCGACCTCCTCACTCTGCCGTCACAATCATCCGTCTTTCTAGCGAGCCTCCGTCTACAGGAGAGAGGGAGCGAGCGTGTGGAAGACGACTGCTTCAATCCATCTTAGAGAGCTTCAGGTTTTTTCCTTCCTGTTTTCCATCCCCCCATTTCTTTTTATGTTTGGTTCTGTCACTGAACCTGCCCTCCTCTTCTTCTCTTCAAGCAACACCAACAATTCAAACCCCCAAAAGAGGCAGCTTGGCTACTTATGGACTTGATGCTTTTTTTGTACCCTCAGTAAAGCCTCTTCTCCTCCTGAGGTCATTTAATTTGGGGGGTCGAGGGTGAGCCAGGTGTACTCCTCCAAGCACTGTTGTATTATTATTATTATTATATATTTTTTTGTTTTTGTTATTCTTGATAAAAACCTGTTTAAAATCTACACACACACACACCTAGAGGAATCATTCTGGAAAAGTTTACCTTTTTAAAAGCTTAAAAAAAAATTTGTAGCTTTTGTTTTGTTTTTCCACTAAAGAATGTGAAGATATTTGGAGCAGATGTTTAAAGTGACACCCACCTCAGGCCCACTGGATTGCAGATAAGTTCTGCATTGCACGCTTTGTCAACACTAGAAGAATTTAAAAAAAAAATTCCTTTGTTGAAATTGATGTTTTGAAGGAAAATATTCTTAAACTTGTATCGTATTTTTGTCTTTTAGCTTGAAGTAGTGGATGAAGTTAGGTGGCTGATTCTCGTTTTATATATTACATAAGCAGCATTAATTGGATGTTCTCAATTTCAAAAGTATCTTATGATTTTTAAAAATTTTTTAGTAACCATATGAGTCCTGGGATAATGCCGATTTGTCACATGTAGTTTTCTTTAAGGGTTTGAACTAGGTATTGAATGTCAGAGGTAGCTCCTGTCTTCTGCAGTACAAGGAAGCAAGTTAAGTCCCTGTCAGTGTGTTGTGCTTTACACGGTAAAATAAATGTTGCTGAATCCCCCAAGGAAAAAAAGGAAGCATTTTCGTGTCTAGGAAATGTGTGTATGTATATTGTTTCCATTTTATTTCCATTTAGGAGGATATAATTAGTGTAGTAGGTCTTTGTCCGATTCCATTCCATGGAAATTACAAGTATGTTGTACATACTGCCAACAATTGTCTTGCAAGTTGAGGCCTACCTTTACTATGAAACTATAAAATAAACTATTTTATCCTTTAACGTGCTTCCTGTGGTCATTCAGCTGTCATCCGTTATGAAATGAAGGTTTTAAGGTCTACAGGGGGTAGTTGCAGTATTGTGCAATTGGCAGTGATGGAAGGTTAGGAGCTTTTTTGCTACAGTGAAGAGGGGCCACAGAAAATAACTACTTTTCCCCCCTGTTGGTTTATCCTGTTAAATAGCAGGGGAAGAATAGAAACTGATTAAATAATAATTCTCCACTTAGTTTCTAACAATGAAACCAGGAGAAAAACTGGGCCAGCTCATGCTCTGTTCCAATCAGCAGCCAACCTACTCATTGTTTGTGTTTCCTGAGGCACAACCACTATACTGCACATTATTTTAGAAATCCATCTGCACCATTGGGGCTGATTCTAAAATGTCTTAAATTGGCCATGAAATATTTAAAACAAGTTTGATTCATCTGAAAAGCTTCAGCTTATCTTCTTTTGGCTGCTCCCTTTAGCAGTCGCCACAGTGGATCATCTATCTCCATCTCACCCTATTCCTTGAATCTTCCTCTGTAACACCAACCCTCTCCATGTCCTTCACTACATCCATTCTCTGTGGTCTTTCTCTTTTCCTCCCTCCTGGCAGCTCCATCTTCAACATCCTTTGTCCAAAATATTCATTATCCCTCTGCACATGTCCAAACCATCTCAGCCTTGCTCTCTTACTTTGTCTCCAAACCACTCAACCTGAGCTGTCCCTCTGATGTACTTAAGTCTAATCTTGTCCCTCCTAGTCACTCCCAATGAAAATCTTAGCATCTTCAACTCTGACAGCTCCATATCCTGTCTTTTTGTCAGCACCATTGCCTCCAAACCATACATCATAGCAGGTCGCACTACCATCTTGTAAATCTTCCCTTTCATTCTTGCTGCTACCCTTCTGTCACAAATCACCCCTGACACTTGTCTCCACCCTGCCTGCTCTCTGTTCTTCACTTCTCTTGTGCATTTTCCGTTGCTTTGGATGGTTAACCCCAGGTATTTAAACTCATCTACTTTCACTACCACTACTGCTTCCATCTTCACCGTTGCACCTGCCTCCCTCTCATTCACACTTAAGTATTCTGTCTTGCTTCTACTGACCTTGATTCCTCTTTCAAGAGCATACCTCCACCTGTCCAGGTTATCTTCCACCTGCTCCCTATTCTCAGTACAGATTCAACTTTATTTATTTATATAGCGCCATTTCACAACAACAGTCATCTCATAGCACTATCAACTGTAGGGAGGACCCCCACAGTTGCAGAAAGACCCCAGCAATCAGGCGATCCCCTGTGAGCAAGCACTTGGCGACGGTGGAGAGGAAAAACTCCCTTTTAACAGGAAGAAACCTCCAGCAGAACCAGGCTCAGGGAGGGGCAGTCATCTGCTGCGACTGGCTGGGGGGTGAGGGGATAGAGAAGAAGAAAAGAACAGACATGTAGAGAGCAAACAGCACGATGGGGACTCAATCTATGGGAGAGAACAAACAAATGTTAATGACCAGCAAAAAAAAAAATTTCATAGAGAGTGAGGAAAGGAGTGAGGCCCAGTGCATTACTGGAGGTCCCCCGGCTGACTAAACCTATTAGCAGCATAACTAAGGGAGGGTTCAGAAAACACATGATCCCTCCCTAATTGTAGGCTATATCAAAAAGGTAGGTTTTAGCCCTATTCTTAAAAACAGAGATCGAGTCTGACTCCCGAATCCAGATTGGCAGCTGATTCCACAGGAGAGGAGCTTGATAACTGAAGGCTCTGCCTCCCATTGTACTTTTGGAGATTCTAGGTATTACAAGTAAACCTGCATTTTGGGAGCGTAGTGCTCTGTTAGGATGATACGGTAGTATCAGATCTTTTAAATAAAAAGGAGCCTGATTGTTTAGAGCTTTGTAAGTAAGAAGAAGGATTTTAAACTTAATTCTAAACTCTATGGGAAGCCAATGAAGGGAGGCCAGAACCGGAGAGATATGATCTCTCTTTCTAGTACCTGTTAAAACTCTTGCTGCAGCATTTTGGATCAGCTGAAGACTTTTTAAAGATGTTTTAGGACAACCTGATAATAAAGATCAATGTCGTCAGCAAACATCATGGTCCACAGAGACTCCTGCTTGCCTGACCTCATCTGTCAGCCTGTCCATCACCATGGCAAACAAGAAGGGGCTCAGAGCCAATCCCTAATGTAATCCCACCCCCACCTTGAATCCATCTGTCATTCTTACAGTGCACCTCACAGTCTCGCTGTTCTCATACATGTCCTGCACCACCCTCACATACTTCTCTGCCACTCCTGACTTCCTCATACAGTACCACACTTTCTCTCTTGACACCCAATCATATGCTTTCTCTAGATCCACAAAGACACAGTGCAACTCCTTCTGATCTTCTCTGTAGTTATCAGTCAACACTCTTAGAGCAAACATTGCATCTGTAATACTTTCTTGGCATGAAACTGTACTGCTGCCCACTGATTATCACCTCTTCTCTTAACCTGGCTTCTACAACTCTTTCCCATATCTTCATAGTGTGGCTGATCAACTTGATGCCTCTGTAGTTACTACAGCTCTGAGCATCACTCTTGTTCTGAAACTTGGTACCAAAACACTTATCCACTCCTCAGGCATCCTCTCACTCTCCAAGATTGTGTTAAACAGTTGGGTTAAAAAGTCCACTGCCATCTCCTAAACATCTCCATACCTCCACTGGTATGTCATCTGGACCATCTGCCTTTCCATTCCTCATCCTCTTCAAAGCTGCCCTCACTTCCGCCTTGCTAATCCTTGGGACTGCCTTGTTCACAATCTTCATCCATCCTCCTCTCTCGCTTTCTTTATTCATCAGCTCTTCAAAGTACTCCTTCCACCTTCTCAACACACTCCTCACTTGTTAGTACATGTGATTGCCCTGGTCTGCCCGGCTGAGGGTGTCGTGCGCTGCGGCGCCACGCCTGCAGTGTCAACCCCTCGGGTTGGACTTGGGCGGTCTCAGAGGTGGTGTTCCTGTAGCAGTGGACTTGACACTTTCCCTGCTGGTCATGGCTCCCTAGTGATGGTGGTTCCACACTTGACTCCTCGGTGCCCGCCATAAGGTTTATATTGATGAAAGTTTCTTTGTGTGTTTGTGTCTGTGTGTGTGGCGGGGGGAGGTAAATTGTTTTATTTCAATGTGCGAAGTTCTTTGCATTGCATCTTTTTGTATGAAAAGTGCTATATAAATAAAGCTTTGATTACCATTTCTGTCCTTAATCAGCCTAACCTGCTGTACAGCCTTTTCAGCTCGATCTGTGTAGCCAATCAATACAAGTCCTTTTCACCTTCCTTAGTGTCCACCCTCTCATACATCTCACCATATGCCTTTTCCTTTGCCATGCACCTAGATTCCAAATATTCCAGTCTACTTTCATCTCCCTGAATAACCCACTTTTTCTTTGCTAACCTCTGACTTTGAATACTTTCCTGAACCTCATTCCATCACCAAGTCTCCTTGTCTTTCTTCCTCTGTCCACTGGATACACCACATACAGTACCTTTCTACCTGATCCCCTCAGTACTTTTGCTGTACTTTCCCAGTCATCTGGAAATTCTTCCCTACTACCCAGAGCCTATATCAACTTCTTCCTGAACTGTGTGACCACCTTCCTTCTGTAACTTCCCCCACTTAATCTTTGGCTCTGCCTTCACTGTTTTCCTCTTCTTGCTTTGCAAAGTCATCCAATGGGAGCAGTCGGGGCTACGTCACTTCCGGTTAGTAACACATCGCTGCCATCTTAACTCGGTGAAAACAACCCGTTACCAAGCATTGTGGAGTGCAGTTTTTTGACTTTTTCTCATGGCATGTGACTACGTAGAAAAGCTTGATGAGTCAGCCAGGCTACGTTACCTGGAGAAGCTGACAGCAAGTGGACTGACAGATTGCCCATACAAACTACCAGCCGGAAAATGGGTTAATGACCCGACCAGGTGGCCAGCTGTGCAGTGGCCGGACGTGTACAGCTACTTGATCGACACCCCTGGTAAGCATATTTGCTTCGACCCATATTAACATGATTAACCCTCTTACATGTTTTGAATGTTTTTAAGGAAAGGCCCCTATGGGTAACATGACCAATCCATTAAATATCAGGGCAGCACAGGAGTAATTCTTAAAAGAAATAATTAAACAAGAAAATGTTCACTGATGCTAAACACTGCTTAGGTGCGCTTGTGTTGGATCGAAATAAGTGTAGGCGGACACGAGTGAAGTTTAAAAGGGTGCTTCATGCAGACAGTCAACATATATACCCGGCTAATGCATGCATGGCACATTAGCATCACAGTAGACAGCAGGAAAGCATATACATTTGCATTAGTCACACATATCAGGCGCAGCATTACTGGCGCCGGGATTCCTCTCTGTTCCAGAGCCGCAGAAGGTGCGAGGCGCTTCTATAACGATCAGTAATTGCTCACGCTGAGCGCTCTGCTAGCTCGCTGTGGGAGTCACACGGTGGTGTTCTCTTTTCCCGTATATTTTTCTTTTTGGCGTACAGAAATGGCAATACGCCCGTATTTGCTAAAAGTGCATTTTCCCCATATTAAAATATGGCGAAACCGTATTTGTCACCTCTTTCATTAATGGCCAGCCCCTTTGTTGCACTATTTACTACAGTCTACAGTTAAATTAGTCAGGCTGACTGCACATAGAGAGGTCTGTATTGTTGAGTGAAAAGGGAATCAGTCATGCATTTCCATAGACGAAATGTCCGTCTCTGTTTACAATACAGAGAGGCTTGTGTCGGCGGCTAGCATTTTCAAAACGTGACCCATCAAGTGGCAACTAATTAAACTAACACAATATCACTCAATTACCTGATATAGGACGTGATGAGCTGAATATAATGCACTACGACGGGCTGGACAAGCTTGACTGGGTCACGGCAGCTGCCTGGGACTAGGTCGCCACTGAATTGTTTTCACCTAGTACGGCGTTGCCATGTGGGTTGCTAACCGGAAGTAGGCCAAATGCCCGGATGCCCAACTGCGCCCATAGACTTATTATTAGCATTAGCATTAGGGGTGCGGCCCCTGGACCCCAGCTAGCTACTAGGCTTTTCAGGTTTGAAAAGTTGGCAGGTATGAGACTGGCATTTGATGCTGTCTAGCTACAGTACTTTCTCCCCTGCCACAACCTTGCAGTCTCCTATCTCTTTCAGATTTCTCCTTCTGCATAAGATGTAGCCCACCTGTGTGCGCCTTCCTCCACTCTTGTAAGTCACCCTATGTTCGTCTCCTTAAAGTATGTGTTCACTGCAGCCATATCCTTTTAGCAAAATCCACAACCGTCTGTCTTTCCACATTTTTCTCCTTAACACCATACCTATGCAGGACCTCCTCATCACCTGTGCTCCCTTCACCTACAGTGCATTCGGAAAGTATTCCCAGTGCTTCATTTTTTCCATTTTGTTACAGCCTTATTCCAAAATGGATTAAATTAAATTTTCCCCTCAAAATTCTACAAACAACACCCCATAATGACAACATGAAAGGTTTTTTTTTTGTTTTTTTTTTAGATTTTTCCAAATTTATTAAAAATAAAACACTAAAATCACATGCACATAAATATTCACAGCCTTTGCTCAATACTTTGTTGATGCACCTTTGGCGGCAATTACAGCCTCCAGTTGTTTTGAATATGATGCCACAAGCTTGACACACCTATCTTTCAGGGATGGCAATTTTCCGCAGATTTCCGCCGATTTATTTTCAAATTGATCATTTCTGTGAATCGTCTATGTGATATCCTACCGTGTAGCAATGATCACACTTGAGTTATTTCTTTGGCTAACTCTGCCGTTTATTCTGCAACACACATAATATGACTGAACATGGATTCTGCGCGGGGTTTTCACACTCTTGTTCTAATGTGTCCCCTTAATAGTAGTGCTGAACAATACAGGTAGTTCCCCCTAGAGGCATGTGCCAGTAATGTTTTAAATTAGACTTGCAGTCTACCACATCCCTCCCCTCTAGATTAAACTACTTTTAATTACACTAGCCAATTATGCTAGACATCCTGGAACTCCCATTTAACCCTAAACAATCACAGTTACTTTTAACTTCTTAAACACATGTGCCATACACATAATTTCTTTCTCTTTTTTTTTTTTTTTACATGTATAACACACATAACAGTCTAACTGGGGATTTGGTTTGACTACCGCATCCCAGTGAGGTTCCAGGACGCATTCTTGTCCTGTGGCTGGGGAACTCACTACTGACTAAGTATAGTCCTTCAAGTAGTCTGGAGCTTTCCTAGCTCGCTGAGATCTTCTCACGGCGGGTGAGCCAACTGCAGGTGAAGACTCAGACTGCTCCACTGTTTCGGCTGCTGCAGTGCTGCCCGTAGAATCTGCAGAGACGGTTACCTCAGGTTTCACCTGAAGTGGTGGTTCGTTGATGCTCTCCTCAGGATGGGTGTCAGACAACACCTCTGGTGCCATCGGCAGGGGAATGGAGCTCCTACCACGAACTTGGTCGATGTGTCGCCTCACCACTTGTCCATGACCTAATGTCACCTTGAATGACACAGGGCCTGTCTTTTCTGTTATTTCTCCTGGTACCCAGGCTGGTCCTGAGCCAAAGTTGCGGGTGTAGACCACGTCTCCTTCCCTCAGTATTCTCTCTCTAGCATGCATGTCATGATAACCTTTTTGTTTCTCTTGTTTATCATGCACTTTGTTTCTGAAGTCTGGATGTATTAAGTCAAATGTTGACCTCAACTTCCTTCCACACAACAGCTCAGCTGGTGACTTGCCAGTTGTAGATTGGGGTGTTATTCGATAGCTGAACAGAGCTCTCGACATTCGGGTTTCAATAGAGTCTCCTGCCATCTTTTTCATGAGTGACTTGAACGTCTGCACGGCCCTCTCGGCTAAGCCGTTTGAAGAAGGATGGTATGGCGCAGTCGTGATGTGACGTATGCCATTCTTTTCAGAAAACTCTTGGAACTGTTCACTCGTAAAACATGTACCGTTATCTGATACTATGATTTCAGGTAGCCCATGTTGGCTGAAACTCTTTCTAAGACATTCAATGGTAACAGTAGAAGTAGAGCTACTCACAGAATATGCATCGATCCACTTTGAGTATGCGTCAACTATGATCAGGAACATTCTTCCCATCCATGGACCTGCGTAGTCAATGTGAATTCTTCTCCATGGTTTATCTGGAACTTCCCAGGGATGTAGTGGGGCTGCTGGAGGACTGTTCCTGTTCTCCTGGCATGCCGCACATGACTTCACAAGCGCCTCCACCTCTGCATCCATGTTGGGCCACCACATGTAACTCCTCGCCAACGCTTTCATGCGAGTGATGCCAGGGTGTGCTTGGTGTAGTTGTTGCAGTAAGGCATTCCTACCAGGTGGTGGAACAACCACGCGTCCTCCCCACAGGATACAACCTTCCTGGGTGCTGAGCTCATCCTGTCGTCGGGCATAGGGAATGAACTCAGGACTGTTCATTTTCGGCCATCCTCGCAAGATGTATTCTCGCACTCTTGCTAGAACAGGGTCTTTGTCTGTCCACTTCTTTATTTGTTGTGCGTTCACCAGGGGCACGCCGATATCTTCAAACAATAGCACTCTCTCCTCCTCCTCAGGCGTGCTGTCTCTTCCTCCATCCAAGGGTAGCCTACTCATCGCGTCAGCATTCGTATGGTCCCGTCCGGCTTTGTAAACGATGGTGTACTCATACGCTGCTAATGTAACGGCCCATCTCTGAATTCTCTGAGATGTCATCTGGGGTATGGCTCTCATTTCACTGAACAGTGAAATTAGTGGCTTGTGGTCAGTCACTATAGCGAACTGTCTCCCGTACAGGTATTTGTGGAATTTTTTTACACCAAATACTACTGCAAGGCCCTCCTTGTCTAGCTGGGAGTAGTTTTTCTCAGCTGCACTAAGAGTTCTTGAGACGAACCCTATGGGTCTCTCTGAGCCATCCTCCATACGATGAGAGAGTACAGCACCCACACCGTAGGGTGATGCGTCACACGCCAGGATGAGTGGTTTGTTTGAATCATAGTGCACTAACACACTACAGGACTGAAGTAGCGCTTTGGACTCTTCAAACGCCTTCTGCTGCTTGACCCCCCATGACCATTTTTCTTCCTTCTTAAGTAAGGTATGTAGTGGTGCCAGCAGCGTGGAGAGCTTTGGGAGGAACCTATGGTAATAGTTCAACAAGCCCAGGTAGGCTTTTAACTCAGTAACATTTTGTGGCTCAGGCGCCTCCGCAATGGCTTCCACTTTGTCTGTTAGAGGGTGTAGACCACTGGTGTTGATCTTGTGGCCTAGGAACACCACCTCTTTTCCCATGAACTCACACTTGCTTCTTTTCAACCTCAGACCGCTTTTCTCCAACCGTTGAAGCACTTCCTCCAGCGTTTTCAGATGTTCTTGTTCATTTGGTCCTGTACAAAGGATGTCATCCAAATAAATGGCAACATTCGGAATTCCACCTAGGATGCCCTCCATAGTTCTCTGGAATATAGCAGGACTGGAAGCTACTCCAAATGGTAAGCGTGTGTAGGTATATAAGCCTTTGTGTGTATTGATGGTTACATACTTTCTTGATTCTTCTTCCAAGACTACTTGTTGGTAGGCGTGACTCATGTCTAATTTCGTGAAGTGTCGGCCGCCATTCAGCTGTGCGAAGAGGTCCTCCACTTTAGGAATTGGATACTGATCCACCCGTGATGCTCGATTGACAGTGAGTTTGTAATCTCCACATATTCTAATGGAGCCATCCGGCTTTCTCACTGGGACTATGGGCGCCGCCCATTCTGCAACCTGCACTGGCTCAATGATCTTGTCATCCAGCAGCCTCTGTAGCTCGCTTTCAACCAGTGGCTTGACTGCATAGGGTACCGGTCGGGGTTTGCAGAATCGTGGTTGGGCCTCCTTGTCCACATTAATCTTTGCAGTGACACCTTTTTGCTGTCCTACGCCTTCTTTGAACACCTCAGCGTGTCTTTCGAGGATCTCCTCCAGCTGCAATTTGGGCTGAGATTCCACTTTATTCACCAACTGATCAATCATGGCCAGTTCTTGTAGCCAACTTCGCCCTAGTAGATTTGGTCCTTCGCTCCCAACTACTACTACAGGTAAGTCCTTTTCTTTGTTTTCGTGCTGCACCTTCACTTGTGCCATGCCTAGCACGTCTAGCTTCTCTCCTGTGTATGTTTTTAATTTTAATGAACAGGGATTTAATTCTGCTGTGTCTGTTTTCTTCCACAGTTGTGTATATTGCTGTTTACTTAATATGGTTACTCCACAGCCTGTATCAACTTCAAATGTTACTTTCATTCCATTAACATTCATGGTACGCGTGATGGGCGCTACCTTGGTCAGCTCCTCTGACGTGTTGTAAATTGTGTGAAAACCCATGTCTTCTGTATCACTTTCTCCCTCCCCTCTCAGTTGATTCGCTCGCTGTTCCTTTCCTGGGCCCTTGTTTTCATACTTTTGCCCATTAACTGTCGCTTTCAGCACCTGTGTAAATTTCTCAACAAACTGTAAGTAGTTGCACCAACTCCACTCAACAGTACAGCCTTCCTTTTGTCTGGCTCCTCAATATCATTAGCTTGGAAGAAAAAGTCCAACATTTCACTATATTCTTCCCATGACTGAGTCGAGTTATCAAAAGGGGTTACCGTTCCGATTACAGCCGCCATTGCTCGTCGTGGTGGGGAAACCTCGTTTTTCCTCCTCTGAACTTGCACTCGAACTACTGGAGTCACTTGAGTTCGCCACACTTGCAGTGTTCTCTGTTTCTCGCCGCTGATTTTTTTCTTTTAATCCTCGTCGCCAATTGTGTGATATCCTACCGTGTAGCAATGATCACACTTGAGTTATTTCTTTGGCTAACTCTGCCGTTTATTCTGCAACACACATAATATGACTGAACATGGATTCTGCGCGGGGTTTTCACACTCTTGTTCTAATGTGTCCCCTTAATAGTAGTGCTGAACAATACAGGTAGTTCCCCCTAGAGGCATGTGCCAGTAATGTTTTAAATTAGACTTGCAGTCTACCACAGTCTAAATCCGTTGAGAAAATTTTAGGGGGGTAAGGTACCTTATTGTTACCGATTTTAGCGAAAATCAACACGATTACATAAGTGCTCGGCGCTTCCTCGGAAGTCGTCTCCCGCGATAACCCGGATGTGTTGTGTTCAAGCTACTGCTGTATTGCAGTAGCTTGACAGTCCTGCAATTGGATAGTTGCAAACGATTGGACCAATCAAATGGCTCGTTGTATGCTTTTTCAAAGATTCATGGCGGCGTGTTCTCAGGGATGTGATTTTCTGCTAATTCACCGAATTCCGCTTTATTTTATCTTCCAGGAAGATAAAGTACGTTAAGTACGTTAGCGGCTTGTGGTCCATGAACGCAGTGAAGCTGCGCCCTTTCAGGCAGGACTGGAAGTGACGTATGGCCAGGTGGAGAGCCATTAACTCTGTTACTGGCGGCATACAACGGCTATTTGAGCTGGGCTGCGCGGGGGGAGGAAACGGTAATAAAAGTTAACCATCCCCTTTTATGATTCCAAACAGTTTGAAATTGACAGTGCACAGTGGACATTGACTCATAACTTTTGAATATTTCTAAGACTTGGCTACATCAGTGATTGTGCAAAATGAACTGCTCAAGTCTCAATGGAGATTGAAACTGGTGATCTGAAATGAATGCTGAAATTATAAAAAGTAATGGTATGTTGGAATTTTATTTCTATTATGGAATAGATAAAATTAACTGATTTTGATTTGATCAAGTGTTAAAGCATGTGATGGATAATGCTTGTTGGAATATTTTAGGAGTGCTATCTTCTTGGAACATAAGTCAATATTATACAGTAATAAGTGGCATTCAGCTGTTTGTTTTATGTCATTTAAGCACAGTTCTGGTACTTAAAAATCATAAAAACCCAGGAGCTTTGGGGGTGGGGGGGCAAGACCCCCTGCTGAATTTTCAGATAATTTCCCCAACCCCAAATCACATCCCTGGTTCGTGTTGGAATTCTGAGCTTTCGGTATTGTTTTCAGCGGAATTATGAGATTTTTATCGAAGGATCAGGAGCCATCAGTGCTAGAAATGGACAAAAGTGTCAAAAATAAGTTCCGATGGAATTGGCTTGAGAGAAAAGTGACGGTAAAGGTGAAAATTGGCTCAAAGTTCGTCGAGGTAACAGAAACACTTGGACAATTTCTGAAGAAACCAGAAAAGGAGATGAAGTTCAAAGTTCAGAGACTGACACAGCTTGCTGCCAAAAGGAAGAAAGTTTCACATTAGAAGGGACTTGGTGACCAGTGTAAATAGTGTAATAAACTCTTATAGAACTGTTAAATATGTTGGACTAAAGACAGTGAGACAACACTGAAGAAAAAGTAAGTTAACTTTTCATTAAATTTAATGATTTATCATGTTTTTCAGTCTAAATTACTTCTGTTTTACTGAAAACCTCTCAGCTTCCGGGGGGCTGCCCCCCCAAGGCCCCCCCATAAGTCAATTGACCAAATTAGATTTCAGCTGAAATCAGAATTTCCTGTTGCCATCCCTGATCTTTAGGCAGTTTTGCCCATTTCTCTTTGCAGCACCCCTCAAGCTCCATCAGGTTGGATGGGAAGCATCGGTGCACAGCCATTTTCAGATCTCTCCAGAGATGTTCAATTGGATTCAAGTCGGGGGTGTGGCTGGGCCACTCATGGACATTAACAAGAGTTGCCCTGAAGCCACTCCTTTGATATCTTGGCTGTGTGCTTAGGGTCGTCGTCTTGCTGAAAGATGAACTGTTGCCCCAGTCTGAGGTCAAGAGCACTCTGGAACAGGTTTTCATCCAGGATGTCTCTGTACATTGCTGCATTCATCTTTCCCTTTATCCCGGCTAGTCTCCGAGTTCCTGCCACTGAAAAACATCCCCACAGCATAATGCTACCACTACCATGCTTCACTGTAGGGATGGTATTGGCCTGGTGATGAATGGTGCCTGGTTCAATCTTTGTCTCATCAGACCAGAGAATTTTGTTTCTCATGGTCTGAGAGTCCTTCAGGTGCCTTTTGGCAAACTCCAGGTGGGCTGCCATGTGCATTTTACTAAGGAGTGGCTTCCGTCTGGCCACTACCATACAGCTCTGATTGGTGGATTGCTGCAGAGATGATTATTGTCCTTCTGGAAGGGTCTTCTCTTTCCACTGAGGAATGCTGGAGCTCTGACAAAGTGGCCATCGGGTTCTTGGTCACCACCCTGACTAAGGACCTTCTTCCCTGATTGCTCTTTTTTGACAGCCGGCCAGTTCTAGGAAATATCCTAGTGGTTCCGAACTTCCATTTACGGATGATGGAGGCCACTGTCCTCATTGGGACTTTCAAAGCAGCAGAAATTTTTCTGTATCCTCCAGATTTGTGCCTTGAGACAATTCCTTTGACTTTGTACTTGGTTTGTGTTCTGACATGCACTGTCAACTGCGGGACCTTACATAGACAGGTATGTGCCTTTCCAAATCATGTCCAATCAACTGAATTTACCACAGGTGAACTTCAATTAAGCTGTAGAAACATCTCAGGGATGATAAGTGGAAATGGGATGCGCCTGAGCTCAATTTTGAGCTTCATGGCAAAGGCTGTGAATACTTATGTATGTGTGATTTCTTGGTTTTTTAAATTTTTAATAAGTTTGCAAAAATCTTAATATTTTCCACGTTATCATTATGGGGTATTGTGTGTAGAATTTTGAGAAAAAAAAAAGAATTTAATCCATTTTGGAATAAGGCTGTAACATAAAATGTGTAAAAAAGTGAAGTGCTGTGAATAGTTTCCGGCAGTGACGGACCGTGTATTTAACAACTAGGCCTTCAGTGGTGATCTACCCGATTTAAGTGCCATTCATACCAAGCACCATAAAAATAGCCTATAGGGCCATTCACACAAAACATGTTAAAGATAACTTTAACTATAAAATTATAGTTTTAAAAATCTTTGCCTTTTCATTGTAGAGCTCCATTTCCCTGCACAGTTGTTTGTTGAGCTGCTGATCCACTCTTGTTTCCCCAAAGGTTTAAAAGTACTGTTACTTGTCCAGCTGCCAGCTATGCTTTGGTGCCTCACTGCTGCCCTGGTTAAGGCCCTGTCACACCTAGATGATTTAGGCAGTGTTTGCAAAACATATGAAAAATTTGGAGACTACGCCAGGGTACGTCAAGTCAGTTATGGCTCAGTTTTGTCTTAAGAGCACGTTGATATACGTCGTTGTTCGCCAAGCTCATCTGAAAATTAATTTTCAGCATGCTGAAAATTTTCCGACGTATCCAGCATATGGCTGTGTCCCACAGTCGTGGAGCAAATGCCATATTTGCAGCGTTGGTTCTTTATTGTGGTGCTTTATACATTTTCTCCCCACCTCTGGCACTCACAGTAAACACACTTACATACCTGTTACCAAGTGTGAACACACATCAACATACACATTAACACATTTGCACCCCTGCATCCTCAGGTGTGAGCCTGGCACAGCTGGGGCAAAAGGCACATCTTTATTTACTACATACCCCCCAGTGCTCTGGCGACCCTGGCTCGCACCCCCAGCACCCCAAAGTACTGAGTGGAATGTCATCTCCTTTGTGTTACCACACAGTGCCCCCCCCAACACCCAGAAGGGGTCCTAATCCTCCGGACCTTTGAGCTTGAGCAGTTGCTTGTAGCAGCTTTAACGTGGGTTGGTCGAAGTGCCTTCCTGTCAAGGCGGGTAGGAGAAAGGCTTGGTCTCTGGAGGGGGAAAGGGTAGGGAGGGGAAAATTTAAGTTTCCTGAAAACAGTCCTCTGTCGGGGGAATACTAACCTGCAGACCCACTCTAGGAGGGCGCCCGCGCTTGAGTCAACACCACCTGCTCGTCTGCCAACACATAAGCGGGCTTCAGCCTGTCTATGCAGATGGTTTTCTTAACCCCCCCAAGTCTAACACAAAATGTTTCTCCCCAGTTTCCAGCACTCTGAACGGGCCATCGCGTGGCAGACGCAGCGGGGTTCTATGGGCGTCATGCCTGACGAAAACGAATTTGGCGTTCTTTGAGCGCTTTGGAACAAAAGTGCAGGGAAAACAATGGTGCGCCAGGCCCGGAACACTGGCAGCCCCTGTACCGGAAAAAAAGTGCGCAGATGGATCGGCTGTCTGGCAAAAATTCCCCCAGGATCCGCAACGGCTGAGAAAAAATGAGTTCTGCTGGGGAAGCTGCGAAATCTTCCCTAGGTGTGAAGCGCAACCCCAGTAGCACCCAAGGCAGGCGGTCAACCCAATTTGCATCCGTTAGCGAGGCTCTGTGTGTTACTTTAAGTGACCTGTGAAAACGCTCGCACAAACCATTAGCCTGTGGGTTGTACATGGTGGTGTGGTGGATTTTGACCCCCAGGCTGTTGGCCATCATGGACCAAAGTTCTGAAACAAATTGTGGACCCCTGTCGGAAGTGATGTCCAACGGGGATCCGAACTGTGCGACCCAAGATGACAAAAACACGCGGGCTGCCTTGGCCGATGTGGTGTAACTCAGCGGAACCACCTCTGGCCAACACGTAGTGCGGTCCACGATTGTTAAAAGGCGTGTGAACCTCTGCGACGGTGGAAGGGGACCCACTAAGTCCACGTGTACGTGGTTGAACCTCCTGGCTGGAATTTGAAAAGGCTCGATGGTGGCTTTGGTGTGCTTGTGCACCTTAGCTCGTTGGCACGCAACGCACGCTCCAGCCCATTCTTTCACATCCCTGCGTAAGTGAGGCCAAACGAATTTGAACCCCACTAGTTTGAGGCTCGCATGCCAGGATGTGAAAGGGAGTGGACGGACTCTAAAACGTGGCGGCGCCAAGAGCTCAGAACCACGGGGCGGGTGCGGCCGGTGGAGATGTTGCAGAGCGGGGGGGGGGGTGTGTTTAACAATCAGCCCGTGTGCTTCCAAACGTTGGAAAACTTGTTTGAGATGGGTGAGGTGCTCCTTCTCTGATGCGCTAGCCACCAAAATGTCGTCCAAGTAGACGAAAACGAACGGCAAGTCACGGAGCACCGCGCCCATCATCCTTTGGAAAGTTTGTGTTGCACCCTTTAACTCGAACGGCATGCGCAAAAACTCGAAAAGACCGAAGGGAGTTATTACTGCTGTTTTGGGGACATCCTCTGTGTGCACCAGGACCTGGTGGTAACCGCGGACCAGATCCACTTTTGAAAAAAATGTGCATCCCGGCCAAGTGCACGGAAAAATTCTGGATGTGCAGGATGGGGTAACGATCGTGTTCCGTGGCGTTTAAGCATCGGAAATCGCCGCACGGCCGCCACAACCCATCAGACTTGGGTACCATGTGCAGCAGGGATGCCTAAGGGCTGTTGGCGAACCTAACGATGCTTAAGCATTCTAAGTTAGCAAACTCCTCTCTTGCGATGGCTAGTTTAGCTGCATCCAGGTGGCAAGGGTGCACAAACACGGGTGGACCCGTCATGGTGATAAAATGCTCGATCCCGTGCTTGGTTACCGTAGTGGAAAAAGTGGGCACCGTGAGTGCTGGGAACTCGGAAAACAAACACTGGTACTTACCCCCTGGAGCTAGAATATTTGCATGTGTTGGTGGCCCAACTCCCCGAGCTGTGCAGGACAAGGAGGAAAAAGATACAGCGTCCACTAAACGCCTGTTGGCAACATCAACAAGTATTCCATGAGCACACAAAAAATCAGCACCTAAGATGGGGACCAAACATGCAGCTACCACAAAATCCCACTGGTAATTGTGTCCATGTATACATATAGTCACCGTTCTTTCTCCAAACATCCTGATGCAGGATCTGTTTGCGGCCGTTAAAGATGGCCCACAGCCTTCTGCCAGCCTGTCTGCACTGACTGGTAAAATGAGGCTCTTCTGGGAGCCAGAGTCTACCAGAAAACGTCTCCCTGAATGTGTGTCCGTCATGAAAATCAGCTTCTCCTTGTCGCCAGCGGTCACAGCTGCTACTGACCACTGGCTGTCCCGTTTCCCGGCTTCTTGAAGTGGCGTGGCGGCAGACAACGTTGCGCTTCCTTGCCAAAATGGCGGTGATAAAAGCACAGCGTTCTGGTCCTGTTTCTTCGGGTGGCCATCCCGGCCACCACCATTGGCTCCTCAACCTCGCTGGGCTCCGCCGGAGATCCTGGTCTCACTGTCTGAATGCTGAAAGCCTTGTTTGCCAGGATGATGTGGTCTGCCTCCTCTGCCAGTGCGCGGTAGTCCCTGGCCACCAGCAGTGGTGAGTTAGCGAGAATCGCTCTCGCAGAAGCTGATAGGTTTCTGAGGAAGAGGTGGGCGAAAAGGAAAGATCCGTCGTCCGTGCCCATCAATGCAAGCATGCAGCCGATCTGTCTCCTAGCTCCGAGCGGGTGAGGAGGTTTTCTGCCCTCTCTGCGTCTGAAAGAGTATAATGGCGCAGCAGCAGTCGCTTGAGAGCGCCGTATTTTCCTTGGGCTGGCAGGGCTCTGAGTAGACTCATGGCGCGTTGCATAGCGCGCGCGTCAAGCGATGCCACCACATGGTGGTACTTTGTGTCGTCTGCCACGACTCAGCGGAGGGCAAACTGGGCTTCCACATGAATAAACCAAGCGGCCGGGTTGTGAAGCCAAAAGTCCGGGAGTCTGACTGCAACGGTGCCTGCAGCAGTGGCGACTCCAGCGGGAGTGTCTCTGTGGTGGTGCTCGGTCCATTTTCCATTTCACATCTCTAGGTCACTAATGTGGAGGATGAAAGCAGACGGGACACGAGCTGACAACACAGAACTTTATTTCTCCTCCAACACAGAACAGACTAACTCTGAGTGCCACAGCGATCTGCTTTATACATTTTCTCCCCGCCTCTGGCACTCAGGGTAAACACATTTACATACCTGTTACCAAGTGTGAACACCCATCAACATACACATTAACACATTCGCACCCCTGCGTCCTCAGGTGTGAGCCTGGCACAGCGGGGGCGAAAGGCACATCTTAATTTACTACATACCCCCCCCCGCCCCGGTGCCCTGGCGCCCCTGGCTAAGCACACCCAACACCCCGAAGGACTGGGTGGCGTGCCATCGTCTTTGTGTCACCACAGTATATGCTTAAATTTTCAGCTTATATTCTTTACTATTAAAGTTTTTTTAGGAACTAAACCAGTCATGTGGGTTTTTTTTGGGTAACAATTATGGAAATGTACCCACCTCTTACGAAGAGATGCTGGGATAGGCCCCAGCCCGCTGTGACCCGAAAGGTTTAAGCGGCTAAGAAAAATGCTGGCTGGATGGCTTTTTAAACTTTTCTGCTAATTTATAGTTGTGTAGCAGCATTCAAAGTTATTGAACCCCTATTGCAAATCATGTTTGCTTTTCAAAACTTGAAAACTTTCAGCAACTTCATTTGAGCTGAATGTTTTTAAAGATTATTTGCAGTGAGTTCAGTAATTCTGAATGCAGCTGTATATAACACAGGGTTACAAAAATGTGTTTTTTCAAGTGATTTAAGACAATTTTGCACCACTGAATCTGAAAATGACATTCGTTTCTCTCGATCAGGTGCTAAGTAAAAACCTGTACTTACTTAGTACTTATTTAGTACTGTGCATGTACTTACCTTTATATAAAGGTAAGTACATGCACTGAATGTAATTGTAATTGTGACATGTAATTGAATGTTACGTCATCATTGTGCAAAATTCAGAGAATTTCAAGACAAAGAATTTTGCATCATATAAAGCGAAAACACCCATACATGTAAACAAAAATGTAAAAAACATGTGGCCATAATTCAGAAAGTTGACCTGATTGAGCAAAACCAATGTGATTTCTGGATTCAGCACATCAAAATTGTCCTAAATCAGCTAAAAAAAAACCCTTAAGACAAATTTGGTGTTGACCAGTGTTATGGATAATCAAATGTCTAATTTTGGTTCTGTGGGACATCAAATATGCATATACTGAGAGGCATTAAAATCACAACATACAGAGAAAACAGTCCTGTATATCTTTATAATCATCCATCCATTCATCTTCTACTGCTTATCTGAGGATCAGGGTCACGGATGCATCAGTTCAAGCAAAGAAGCCCAGACACATAGCATCATGATCTCTCCTGCAGGTGGTGAGCCCACTGGAAGGCAGACCCATAAGGCTCTTTCAAGCCCTGCCAGAAACCTGGTCACCAAGTGCTTTCCATCGAGGAACTCCTCCAGGACAGGCCCCAGTAATCCCATGCAAGGCGGGGCATACAGGATCCTTGTAACTTTTTCATTGGGATCTGCTGGACGGTTCTCAGTCTGGCCCTTCACCCAGAGGACCAATTTGTCTTGGGAGACCCTACCAGAGCAGGTTGCCCCCAACATCAGAGCTCCTGGAATGATTGGGGCACACAAACTCCTACACCACGATAAGGTGGCGATCCGCGGCGGGGATTTTTATAATTATGTGCTTTAAAACTTTTTTTTTTTTAATTTTTTTAACTATGTTCAGTAAAACAATCCCGGTCTTCTCAACGCATAAAACTCCATCAGAACATTGATGGGGTGTTCTGGATCAGCGTGTACAGTTGGGATTCTACACCAGTAAATGTGGTGCTGCTCGCTGAATGGGACCACATTCCTCAGGGTCAAATTGAAAACTTTTAGTGGCATCAGTCCCACACAGAATTGAAGAATTTGATAGCAGCAAATGGAGGTCACGATGTTAATGTAGGATAGAATCAAGAGAAATGATTAAGGATTAAGTTTTGTTGTATATCCAAATGTCCAGAGGATCTGAATTTGTGCATTAATAAGCATTACAAAGCATCTTCGTTTGTGTTTTATTCAATGACACTTTTAACATCTCAGTAGATTTTCTTACCAAAGGGCACTTAAGATCTTAAGTCCATTTCTAATACACATTTTTAGGAAAAATGAAATATTTTAAATTCAGATATGTTAATGTTTTTGTTTTTTGGAGTTATTTTTAATTGAGAGCTGAGAAGCTTTACAGATTTGTCTGCCTTGCTGAAATATGCTCAAGGGATTTAATAACGCACCACTCTATTTTTGGTGCAGTTTGCGAGGAGGTTTTCTCTATTAAGAAAACAAGTTGCACAAATGGATGTAGGGTAATGCCCAACATTTGGAACTGGGTCACACCTGACCTGACTGATTACTGCGAGTAGTCCCGTATCTCAAAACACAATTTTGGGGAAGAAGTCACAATACCTCAGTGTATGGGACTTATGTTTCTTGGCATTTATTTTTCCTATATTTTGTCACTGATTATCTTAGGATATTCATTAAAAGGTAATGAGAAGCAGTATATGAGTGGTCACTTGCATACAACACTAGTGAATTTACAAAAAAATGTAGTGGTGTCATTAAATCCCCTGAGTGTATATTAATAAAACCCAATGGTGATTATATTGGAAAGGCCAAACTGTTGCCAAAAACTGAACTATATGTTTCCAAAGGTTTGAACATCTTTTTTTCCCTCAGAAAACATGATCTACAGTAAGTGAAAGCAAAAATAGGAACTGTTTTATTCTACAAAGTTCCACCCATTAACCAAAGGATGTGCAAACCTAGCTCATGTTACAATCCAGATGAGGAAACAGTCGGCATTTGCATTGCTCACACTGGGCTCAAGATTTTCTGGAAATCATTGCTGATGAAATTTACAGGTATAACCAAGGCCACTGGTGTTATAAATTTCTACAGCCAATAAAAAGTTTAGGCTAAAACCATCTGGATCAGGGGTCAGCAATAGATATTTTCAGATGTCTTTTGCTAAAAATCTGCATAAAGCCGTGACACTGGAGCCTTCAGGTGAGAGAAGAGCAAAAATTGGATGCCAACAAGATTTTTTTCCCCCCTTTTCAGGTTAGCACACAGTTTATGTCTAGAAGATGGTGGTATTGCGTGATTGCTTAGGATTTTTATCACCTTTACCGTTGCCAAGAAGGTAATATGAAATTTTCACCAGAGGTGGCCCTTGGACTACGGATGAACCGCTTGGATTTTGGAGGTGATCCATGAATGCATACCTTCACCAAGGCTCTACCTCACAATGCATGGACAGAGGGACAGAGCCTTGGCAGAGGTATGCACCGAGTACCCATTTAGGATATCGGCAGCACGGTGGTGCAGTGGTTAGCACAGCAACCCACCTTGGCCATGGGATCTCGGGTTCGATCCAGCCCCCAAAACAACGGTGATCTTTCTGTGTGGAGTTTCCCATGTTCTCCCCGTGTCTGCGTGGGTTTACTCCACGATTTCTCCAGTTTCCTCCCACAGGGGCCAAAAACATGCAGGTTAGGTTAACTGGAATCAGCTGGGGAGGTATGAATGAGAGTTGCCCCTTCCCCCCCCCCCCGGCCACAGTTATAAATGTGTTCTTAATCTGTCCTGCCTGGTTAAATAAAATCAAAATATGAGTTATTCCTTTTATGTCATTTTTTTTCCTTTAATCTATTAGTCTACATTTTACCTTAAACAGTTTTTGATATTTACATTTCATGTCTTGTGTTTTTTCATTTGTGTGTGGACCGCAGGAAGAATAGTGGACACCTCTGGACGTCCACCAACAAGAATCCCATTAAGCATGCAACTTTTTAGCCTTAATTTGTAAATCTTCTTTCATTTTTCTCCCTCACGAAATGACGTTTTTTGTAAATTTGCAACTTTATTTTATCATAAATTTTGGACTTACTAAAAATTGCTTTTTACTCATTTACATCTTTTTTGTTGTTTTGCTGTAAATTTGATATTTTTTCCTCACAAATTTCTGTCTTGAAAAGGTTGTAGATCCTGATCTGGAGGGACAAAAAAAGCACAATCCAGGAAAAAAAAAAAATGAATAAAGTGTTTAAAATTTTTGTTAATCTCTGCTGTAACCTGTATACTGAATGCAATAAACAAATGTGAAGACCGAGTCTTATGATAGCTCAAACCTTTGTTATAACTCCCAAAATGTCTTTTAAATGATCAGATTTTTTTTTTGGTAAATCTACACCATTTTGATTGATTTGGTAAATCAGCAGCTGAATAATTTTCCAACACCAGTATGAGAAAGGAGATACAAACTTTTTTTTATTGACCTGCTCAAACGTTGCAAACTTCTCCTTTTATTTAACAATACAAGCAAAGATTGAACTGACTGAAGCCGCTCACACACAACAGCGGCACCAAACTAAACCCTGGTCCTCATCTCTATTCACTGGGTTTCTCCATCCTGCATTGGTCGGCTCTTGGACTTGTCCACGTCAGACCCGCCTGCTGTTTTCTCGTTTCGGGGTCTGGCAACAGATGCACGCGCAGTCACGTATTTGCACAGGATGGCCTTAGGACTGCAGATCAGCTGATGCGGCTCCTGGCGGCCTGTGGTCCTCGGGGACGGGCAGCTTGATGAAATGCTGCAGGGCCTGAGACACCTTCTCTGGACAAACATTGTAAACCGGATGAGTTGGAGCCTGAAAGTCAGACAAATATGAAAATTAGACGTCAGGTGTTTTTACAGCCTCCCATACAGCATGTAGGTGCAATGATCCAGCTTGTGGAAATAAATATAGTTTGACTGTAACTTAGAGCCCTTATATTGTGCTTTTTAGGGGTTCCCTTTTATTTTAAGATAAGATAAGATAAGCCTTTATTAGTCCCACAATGGGGAAATTCCAGGATTGCAACAGCACAGGGATAGCAACACTCAGAGCAATAATTAAGAAGATAAAAAAAATAAAAATAAGAGCAGTGAATATACATACGTACACATAAATATATAAATATATATACACAGTGTGGAGCATTGTAGCTAGATGGAATAAACAGCATAACGGTCTACTTAGTTATCCTACATAGTATGAATATGTACCCATACATATTGTCACCCTCCGTAGCGACTGATATTGTCCTAGTTGTATACTGGAGGGGACCATTGTGTAAGTCTGTTGCGTCTTTTGCATTCAATACTATTAGGTCGTCACGTTTTTTTTGCTATCTCTGTGAGCAGCCCTGCTTAGGTTGTACAGTCTGATAGCCGTAGGTAGGAAGGACCTGCGAAACCTCTCGGTCGTGCACCTAGGATGATGTAGTCTACTGCTAAATGAGCTCCTCAGTGCGTTCAGTATGTCCTGCATAGGGTGGGACTCGGACTCCAGCAGAGATGACAGTTTAGCCACCATCCTTCTCTCTCCTATCTCCTCCACTGGGTCAAGGCGCTGCCCCAGGACAGAGCTAGCTTTCTTGATCAGTTTGTTCAGTCTCTTCCTATCGGCTGCTGTAATGCCACTGCCCCAGCAGACCACTCCAAAAGTGATGGCTGATGCCACCACCGTGTCGTAGAATGTCTTCAGCAGCACCCCTTGTACACCAAAAGACCTGAGCCTCCTCAACAGGAACAGCCTGCGCTGTCCCTTCTTGTAGAGTGCATCGGTATTGTGTGACCAGTCTAGTTTATTGTTCAGATGAACACCCAGGTACTTATAGGATGTCACCATCTCAGTGTCTGTTCCCTGTATGTTTACTGGTGCTGTGAGGGGTTGTCCTTCCCTGCGGCAGTCCACCACCAGCTCCTTAGTTTTCCACGCGTTGATCTGGAGGCAGTTCCGATGGCACCAGTCCACAAAGTCCTGGATAAGTCCTCTGTACTCAGCTTCATTTCTGTTGGAGATGAGGCCGACAATTGCAGAGTCGTCTGAGAACTTCTGCAGATGGCAGTGTGTTGTGTTGTCTGAGAAGTCCGCAGTATAAAGGGTGAACAGGAGGGGAGCCAAAACCGTTCCCTGGGGGGCCCCCGTGCTACTGATGGTCGTGTCGGACACACAATCCCGGGTTCTCACAAACTGTGGCCGGTTTGTGAGGTAGTCCAGGATCCATGATGACAGGTGCTGGTCCACCCCTGCGCACAGCAGCTTGTCCTTCAGGATCATCGGTTGGATGGTGTTGAAAGCACTGGAGAAGTCAAAGAACATGATCCTCACCGCATTCCCGGGCTTCTCCAGGTGGGACAGAGAACGGTGAAGGAGGAAGATCACTGCATCCTCCACCCCAATGCCATGCTGGTAGGCGAACTGGAGTGGATCCATCTCTGGTCCCACCAAGGAGCGTAGGTGAGCAAGGAGCAGTTTCTCCAGAGTCTTCATCATGTGAGACGTCAGGGCCACTGGTCTGTAGCTGTTCAGGTCTTTGGGGCGGGAAGTCTTTGGTACAGGTACCACTCAAGATGTTTTCCACAACTGTGGTACCCTCCCCAGCTTCAGGCTCAGGTTGAAGATGTGCTCCACAATCCCACACAGCTGGTCTGCACAGGACTTGAGGAGCTTTGCGCTGATGCTGTCCGGTCCCGAGGCCTTCCTCGCCTTGATCTTCCTCAGCTCCGTCCTCACCTGGGTCTTAGTGAGGGTCAGGTTGGGGGGCTGTGTGCTGGGAGTGGGGGGGTGTTGGTGGAGTGGGGTGTGGACAGCAGGTCTCGATGACTTTAGAGGCAGCAGTGGTTGTTGTGCAGTCGGGGGGGAGGGCGGTTGGTCAAACCTATTAAAAAACAGGTTCAGATTGTTCACCCACTCCCTGCCCCCCGTGGCCTGGGGGGAGGTATTCTGGAGCCCAGAGATGGTTTTAAGGTTTCTCCAGACCCCGCCGATGTCACTCTGTTGCAGCTTGTCCTCCATCTTCTTCCTGAAGCTGTCCTTGCCTTCTCTGATCTTCCTCCTCAGCTCCCTCTGTACGGACTTCAGCATCTCCCTGTTCCCCGACCTGAAGATCCTCTTCTTCTCTCTCAGAAGTGTTTTTATCTCAGGGTTGATCCAGGGATTGTTGTTCGAGCAACACCGTATGGTCTTGGTGGGTACGGCGTTGTCCACACAGAAGCTGATGTAGTCCGTGATGGTGTGAGTGAGGCCATCGATGTCCTCACCATGTGGATCGCAGAGCTGCTCCCAGGCAGTGGTTTCAAAACAGTCCTTTAGAGCATCCATTGCCTCCTCAGACCATAACTTCACTGTGCGCATGACCAGAGGTTGTCTGTGTACTAGGGGTTTGTACACTGGCAGGAGATGAACCAAGTTGTGATCCGATCTCCCGAGTGGGGGGGGGGGGGGGGGAGTGTTGATGAGGTGTACGCCTCCTTAGTATTTGCATAGAATAAGTCCAGTGTTTTATTGTCTCTAGTGTGGCATGTGACATACTGGGTAAACGTGGGTAGAATGGGGGACAGTGAAATATGGTTGAAATCACCTGAGATGAGGAGAAGAGCGTCTGGGTGTTCTGTCAGCAGCCTGCCGGTTACTGAGTGACTGACGTCACGCGCTGTCCCAGTGTTCGCTGTCGGATTTGCATAAATAACAATGCAGATCACGTGTGAGTATTCCCTCGGGAGATAGGTAGGCCGCATGCTAACAGCTAGCAACTCAATGTCTTTGTTGCAGTGTTGTTGTTTAACCGTGGTATGTCCCGGTCTGCACCAGCTGTTATTGATATACATTATCACTCCCCCGCCCCTTGCCTTCCCACTGTCTGGTGTCTGGTCTGCCCGTATTGCGTGGAAACCCTCCAGTTCGATGTTAGCATCTGTTGCTAGTTCTGTTAGCCACATCTCAGTAAACAACATCAAGCTACTCTCTCTGAAGACGCTCTCGTAGCAGGAGATAGCCGCTAGCTCGTCAGTCTTATTGAGTAACGATCGTACATTCCCCATAATAACGGATGCTGGGATAGGCTCCAGCCCCCCCCGCGACCCGAAAAGGATTAAGCGGAAGAAGATGGATGGATGGATGGATGGGAGGACGGGTCTGTACCTTATATTCCTCGCCCGCCGTCTTACTCCAGCTCGACATCCATGCCGTTTCCGTCTTATTTCTCCCGGTATGTCGAGTTTTTGCGTTAGCATCGTGGGCCGGTTAAGTGCTAACAGCTGGTCTCTATTGTACTGCCTCCTGCAAGAAACAGTGGCTCCGTCCGCTGGCTCAGGAGACATTTGGGCAATCTACGTGTCTGTGGTGGAATAAATGTGTCGCTGGATCAGAAAGATTAGCAAGAGAGCCAGAAAGTAAATTGAAACAGGAAGAAATTGATCTGCTGTTGCAAAAGGCAGCCTACTTGTGTGGCGCTGGAAGTACAGAAATTTTAGTGCATTATGTAGGATTTCAGCTAAACAGCCCCATAGTCCGCCTGCACAGGAGTTCTCCTCTCCCATAGAAGATAGGACTACAGATCTGCCTGTGAAATGCCTCCTCTGGATTTGGTGTTCTCTTCCATGAGGCTACCATGTTATTACAGACCTGCCTCAGAGCGAGTCTGGCATGCCCTCTCCTTGGAAGAGAAGACAAAGTTTCCCACTGAACCTGGAAGCTCACATAACTAGAGTGCAACTAGCTTAGCTAGGGAGCTAGCTAGTGCCCCAACCATGGATTTTAGAGCTCTTCAAAGTAAATGCTAGTCATCCACACAGATCCATGGTCCTAGCTCGTTCATCAATACACAGTCTGTAAAATATCTCGTGTCATTTTGGCCTATTTTGTAATGTTTTTCCTGGCATGGCACAGGTACCGCAACCATTAATATGGCTAGGCTAACAATGCCAAATCAGTGCGACCAGGAGTCGTAAGGCTCTTTTTTGTAAACTACAGCTACTGTACTAGAAGAGCTTCTTCATTCTGGTTTATTATATTATTGCCATAATAACCAGGTAGAACTGGCTGCTAACTTTAGCTGGTCTTAGTGGCCAGAGCTAGAATTTCTGACCAAATTCAAGGTTGAACTGCTAGGTACAAACTAAGAGAGGAGTCTGCTGCCTAAACATCAGACATCCATTTATCTCCCTTTTCTATATATTCTATCCATCCCCACTAGACAGCTGTTTTTCCACCTGGATCATCCACTCCCTTTACCATATATTTGGTTCATAGACATTATTTTTAGCTTGATTTATTGTAGTTTATTATACACTGAACCAGACACCACCTCAATTAGCGGGGTTTCGGAGAATTAGCTCTTCACTCATTCAGGGATCTTTCCGAGGTTATTACACCCCAGCAACCGGTCATGTGCTCTCAAACACCATTGTCTCTGAAAATGCTTTATTTGGGCTTTTAGACTGTTTACATTCCGCCAATCTTCATCAGTATGTTAATCAAAGCTAAATGCTAATATTAGCCTGAAACATGGCATCGCCATCAAAATGTAAATGCAGAGAAATGACAAAAGAGGGATTGTGGGGTGAGCTGGAGCTCATTAGCATTTAAAGTAAAATGCTATAAAACAGCAAGCTCCTTGCTCATGTGGAAAATGGTCCATCAGTAACTAAACGTTGGGTTGTTTTGACCAAAGCACGTGACAGACATTTTATTAACACCTCTGGGTGCCATGTCATCATGCAGAAAAAGTGCATAATAGGGGCTCTTTAAACAGTTTGTGTTAACATTAAAGCACAGAGACCCGCTATGAAGAAATCTATTTACCATGGGTATTGTTGTGACTTATTAATATTACGACTGACTGTTTGGCTCCTTTTTTAGTCTAAGCTGATATGATGCATATGCAGGAGTGAGTGGCCGACTTGCTGTAACCAGCTGTAGGTGCCAGTAACACAACAGGAAAACGCAGTGAAATACACTGATGGTGTTGCTCATGCAGTCCATCTGTTTTCTGCTTCACTCATTCTCTATCTATATTTGGCTCAATGTTAATTTCACTTCATTTACTTCATGTCAAATGACATGTGACATGTTCAATTTTCTTAATTTTGATTTCTTTGACAAAATTTTTGCTTTTTCCTACATCCGCAACCTTGCTTACTCAAAATAATCGACAAGGGCAAAATTACGTCGGTTTTTATGGTCTAAATGTCACTTTCGGTTAATCGCCCAGCCCTATACTGTATGACCCTTGAAAATTTACCCAAAATGCACAATGTAAAAAAAATGATCTCAGCTGAATCCATCTGGTGACACAGCTTCATGACCAAAGTTTCCCTTACTCCACGTCATAGACCAGTGTTTTTCAACCATTTGCTGAGCCAGGGAACCCTTTCTGCGCTGAAAAAAATCTTACAAAATGACACATGGTAGCCCATTACAAAATAGGTAATGGTAATTTAGTCTTGTAATTAGTTTGTGTCTCACACCAGTGGGAAACCTGGGCCTGTTTACATGAACACAAAGCTGATATCCTGGCAGGAACTGAAGAAAGGCAAAACAAAGCTCTTCCTCCACAGCTCAGTCTTACCATTTTAGTTTTTATAGCAGTCGTGCTTGAGAAGTGGAGGTTTTTCCTCATTATAGTTACCCGTTTCTCAGTGTGATCACTGAGATAAACCAAACTGTTGGATAGCTTTTCCCCGCACACCAAGCATAATGACTTGGTGCAGTGGGATCCCAGTGGAAGTAAATCTAAAGGAAAGGTAACTTTTGCTGTAATGCCTTGACTTCAGTGTCTTAGCTTTCCTTTGACAAATGCTCAGCCCTTCACCTGGGTTAGAATTTCAAGTTTCAAAGTTTCACCGAGGCATAATAACATACTCCAAGATATTAACACCAGGCTGTTGCAGAAATAATCACTCAACAAAAAACAGCGCTGAGACTCTGGCACCTGGAGTGGATGTAAAAGTGATTTGGCTGCAGTTTTTAAAGGAACTCAAATGTATTTTCCAGAGCTGAAAATTTCAGCTGGAAATCATGTTTATATTTCAGGTCATAAGGGCACAAAAAAACAATTACAAAAATAAGATGCACTAAAGATTGTGTCGCCTACATGTGCGTTGACCTTCTGAAACTAGTATAAATAATACAACTCCTATGGCACCTCCTCTTATGATTTTTTTAATGGTATAACGCGACCATTTTTTTTTTAAGTGTTCAAATAAAAATATTTAAAGCTCACTATGTCCTGCACACACAAATGGTTGTCAATTTTTATATTGTGGTCAAGTGACTTTAAAAACAAGAGCACTCTGAGGCGAGTGCAATATCCTCCACCTCAGTTTTCTTTGAAGATTCCAATACTTACTGACGGAGAGCAGTTTTCAGCTTTTCAATATAATTACTGTAGCAGAACCAAATTATGATAAGCCCATCATCTACGAATATACAACGAAGTACACAACCCATAGCTGTAGGTCAGGATCCCGAAGTGAACCTGTGTAGCAAATTTGGTGACCCTAGAGGGCGTTACATGTTCTATAGTAAGAGATCATAGGAAGTGCCAACCTTGACCTTTGAGCCCAAACCTGTAGTCAGAGGTCACAGTGTCAGAGTGAACCTGTGTACCAGGTTTGGTGACCCTAGCTTTCTTTGTTGTTGAGATATAGTTTATAAGTCATTTTGATGTTGACCTTTGACCTTGCAATCCCAAAACCATAGTTACACTTCAGGGTGGCAGGGTGAACCTGTGTACCAGGTTTGGTGGCCCTAGTTTTACTCGTTTTGTAGTAATTGCAAATGTTGCATTTACCACAGTGCAACTGCAATGTCAGCTTTGACCTTTGACCCCAAACCCATAGTTAGGTGAGGGTGTAAGTCGTCCAAGATGTGTATTAGATACAACTACTGTATCGATTTGAAAAACCGACATCATTTTTTTCAGTAGTTAATTGTGTTTAGAAGATTTAGGGAAAAATCTGACCGCTGACCTTTGACCTCAAGGTCATCTGATGTGAGTGAAATTGCAATATGCACATCATCAGAGTATCTCAAACCATGGTACCAAGTTTCAAAACAATCAGACTAAAACTGTAGGAGGAGTTGATTTCACAAGACAGTTACTGTCTATGAAGTGAGGTGAAACAGGAGGTCATAGGTCAGCGGCTACAATTCCCACGAAAATCATCTGATCAGAACCAAATTGCAATCTGCATGTCCTCAGAGTCTATCAAACCATGGTACCAAGTTTCAAAACAATCGGAACAAAACTGTAGGAGAAGTTGATTTCACAAAAGTGGGACAGACTGATGGACTGACCCAGAACATAATCCCTCTTCGGTCTTCACCCAAAGGGCTCTTCGACCAGCGGGGGATAAAAAATGCTTGTACCTTTTATCTAAAATACTTAAAAACACTAAGTCTATATCAAATGAGATCACAACTGTTCTGTCATTTCCTCATGGTTCTTATTTCCAGTTATTAGCAGTTACAGAATGTGGCTGCTGTCTCCTCACCAGTCTATTCTCCTCCTTTCCAAGGACGTACTCATGATGGAGGTCCATGTTTCCAAAGTGCTGCGCTATGGAGAGCCCGCTGAGGCAGTAACATGTGTGGTAGAAATCTCTGGACCTGGTAAAAACAAAAAGACAGTACAACTGTATGAATGGCACGCACGCGGGTAAAGATTCACAGATGTCTGCCATGAGCAGGTGGGGGCGGTACTGACTTGCCGGGCTTATCCACAAGACCTCCTGTTGGGTTCTGACAGCACAGGAGGATGTACTCCTGCAAGGCCTGCTGCTCAAACATCCACCGCTCCCGGCTCAGCTCCGTCTCTCCTGCACAAAATAAACCATCAATGTTGGTGTGGCTCACCACAAACACACATCAAGGTCACCAAGAGCCCTTGCTTCTCTCTATGTATGTAGCTACAGGCCTACAGACTCCAACCTGGATGCAGACCCACCTTAGAGTGATTGTGTGTGAGTCTGGTGAGCGTCTGGGCAATTGCTTTGGAGGAGAAGTGATTCTGGCAATGTTTTACCTTCAACATTTTTTCTTGTAAATTTGCAGCTTTTTGTTTTAAATGTTCATACGGACGCTGGTTAAATTGTAATTCTATGACACGATTTAGTTTTTTCTGTTCATCTATACAATGACCCAGGTTTACATTTTTAATGTTTTTGTTCAGAGGGAAGAGATTTCACATTTTAAAGGGCCCTGTATTCTCAAGATGAAGTGCCGTGGCATCATTTGGCTTTTGCTGGAAAGAGCTAAAAACATTAAGGGTTGTCCAGAATAATAGTTCTGGGGATTTGGATGTTTGGGGGCAAACCAACAATCCTTTATATCCCTCAGTAAACTGCATCAACATCAATGTTTTCCATAAATTTGACTATTTTTTCTATGTAGATGTACAACTTTTCATAAATTTGCAGTTATCTTGTAAAATTCAAACCCCTTTTCTCATAATTTCTATTATAAATATGTATTTTTTCTTGTAAAGTTTAAGGATTCTTTTTCTTTTTACATTTTGTAGATTTTTTTGGTAAATTTTAGGTCCCCACCCCCCATAAACTTGTGATGTCATATGAATTTGTCTTTTTTTTTTTTTTTACAATATTTGCAAGTGTATTAATGTAAATTTGTGACTTCACCATCAAGCTGCAACATTTACCTTGTGTAATTTTCCTTCTATATATTCTTTTTTTTTGCAGATGACGTTATGATCTGTAGTGAGAGTAGAGAGCAGGTGGAAGAGAACCTGGAGAAGTGGAGGTATGCACTGGAGAGAAGAGGAATGAAAGTCGGTAGAAGCAAGACAGAATACATGAGTCTGAATGAGAGGGAGACAGGTGTTAGCGGTAAAGATACAGGGAATAGGGATAGTGAAGGTAGATGAGTTTAAATACCTGGGGTCAACCATCCAAAGCAATGGACAGTCCACAAAAGTGAAGAAGAGGGTAGAGTGGGTGGAGATGAGTGTTGGGTGAGTTGTGACAGAAGGATTGAAGCTAGAGTGAAAGGAAAGATTTACAAGACAGGAGTGAGACCTGCTATGATGTATGGTTTGGAGACTGTGGCGCTGATAGAAAGATGGTGGGTGGAGCTGGAGGGGGCAGAGTTGTAGATGCTAAGATTCTTCTTAGGAGTGACTAGGAGGGAGAGAATTAGAAATGAGTACATCAGAGCTTAGGTTTAGCGGTTTGGAGACAAAGAGGCAAGACTGAGATGGTTTGGACATGAACTTCACTGTTTTTGTTTCTTTTTTGTGACAGTTTGTGATTAGCTTTTTCTTGTAGCAGAAAACATTAAAATGCTGGCGAAATTTTTGGACACTTGTTCTAAAATATAAACAGAAGATGTCAAACCATATTCTTCACATCTCAGCTGGTGTGTGCGGCCATGTTGTCCAGACTGTAGTGATGTGATTAGATCATTCATTTCTATTTTAATCAATTAAAATGAAATTTAAAAAATGTACCGTCTTTGAATAGAGCTCTGTGGAGCAGAGGCAAGAGTCCAGCTTGCCAGAAAGAGTAGCAGCCATCCACCAGTTTATTACAGCGCCCTTGGAAACCGCCTTCAAACCGCATCTGTCTGCTGACTACCCACCGCTGAAGAGGAAGGAAAAAACAGACATTTATTTGGATTTAAAAAAAAAAAAAAATTCTGAAATTCCTGAACAAGCCACATATTTACGATGTTTTAATCTTTAAAGGTCTGCATTATCTGGTGAACTACCATCAATAAATAGACTAAATGAACTGGACACTTTTTGAAGTAATCTGAAAAGATGTGCAAGTAGACTCTTACTTTCTCAGCACTAATTAGCAGGTGTTGGACTCTGGCCACTTCTACCTTCGAAATCCCTCCCTGCATCACAGAGGAGATGAAGGGAAACTACATCTTCATATTTCCTCAACGGCGAGGAATTAGCAGTACTGTTGCTGTGGCAACTGTTAATTGGTACGCTTCTACTCTGCTCAGCTTAGACTGGGTAATTATGGGATGTTTGGAGTCATCTGCTGTCAGTGTTGTGGGAAAGATAAAAATATAGAAGATGGGGAGCTGTAGCAGCGTGCACTCCTTCACACTAAGAACAGCTTAATAAATACCAGCATAACAGTTTTATTGGCTCATGTTGACACTCTACCATCCATATCCAGAAGTATGCTTCTCTTAAATGAAAGGTTTATCGCAAGAAATTCTGAAAGCCAAATATGTTTCAGGTGGTTGAACTTCTTGAGGTTCCCTTGACCTGACATCTTTATGTTCGGACAGCAAATATACAAGGTTTTGGCTGCAGACCCGTAGAGACACGGCGCTTCACTACCCACATCACCTCCACTTCCGGTAGTCTATAGTGAAGGGCATTCGGCAAATTTATTTAAAAACCTGACCATGAATGACAGAGCAGCTCATTCTAACTTGATATAATCTCCACAAGAGTACTCAAATCTGACCATTGACCTTGATCGTAAGCACAGCCTAAATGCAGACCCACTTGAGGACCATTGTGCATGAGTTTGCCAAACACCGGGGCAATTGCCAGGAGGAGTAACAATTTTCGTGAAATCACACATGCTAAAATCTCCTGACCTTTGACACTGAGCTTGAGCACAACCTGGATTGAGACCCACCTGTGGATCATTGTATGCGAGTTTGGAAACCACTGGGGCAATTGCCTAGGAGGAGTAGTGATTCCTGTGAAATACGGATGGACGGATGGCAGACTGCGTGTGATCGCATTAGCTCCTTTCCTAAAAATTGCACATTTAAATATCACCACTAAAAAGGTGAAAATGTAAGATGTAAAATATGTGAATTTACAAAAAAAAAAAAAAAAAAATCACACAAAAATGTCACTCATTTAAAAGGAAAAAGTTCAGCACTGAAGAAAAAAGAAACTTAGGAAAAACATTTAGAAAACTAAAAAAGTTGTAAAGTTAGCAAGAAAACATCACAAATTGACAATAAAATAAAATTCTTAGTCTGTAATAAAAAAACTTTTATTGGACGAAAACTTAGAAATCTATAAAGGTAGAAAATTTCCAATGAAAATGCACAAATTTACAAAAAACAAGTTCAAAAATTCTGAAGTGGCAAATTCATATAAAACAAGAGCACTCTGAGGCGAGTGCAATATCCCCTGCCTCCATTTTCTTTGAAGATCCCAATACTTACTGACAGTAGTTTTCAACTTTTCAATACAATTACTGTGGCAGAACCAAATTATGATAAACCCATCATCCACAAATATACAACAAAGTATACTTTGGACCCCAACCCTGCTCAATACCTTGTTCCTTTGGCAACAATTACAGCCTCAAGTCTTTTTGAATATGATGCCACAAGCTTGGCACATCTATCTTTGGGCAGTTTTGCCCATTCCTCTTTGCAGCACCTCTCAAGCTCCATCAGGTCAGATGGGAAGCGTCGGCGCACAGCCATTTTCAGATCTCTCCAGAGATCACAGCGGCGGTCACAGCCTGAGCACGTCCCCCTCAGCATCGGCGGCCGTTTAGTGGAGAGAGTAGAGAACATCAAGTTCCTCGGAGTGCAGATCTCGCAGGACCTGACCTGGAGCAAGAATTCCTTGGAGATCAGGAAGCGAGCTCAGCAGAGACTACACTTCTTGAGGAAACTCAAACAGGCCTCTCTCCCCATCTGCATCCTCAGGACCTTCTACAGAGGTGTGGTGGAGAGTGTTCTGACGTACTGCATTGCTACATGGTACTCCAGCTGCAGTATGTCAGACAAAAAAGCCCTGCAGAGGATAGTCAAGGGGGTGGAGAGGGTAATTGGAGTCTCCCTCCCCTCTGTCCAAGAACTTTTTCAGAACCGTTGTAGGAGCAGGGCACTGAACATTGTCAAGGACCGTTCTCACCCTCTGCATAAACACTTTGAACTTCTTCCATCTGGTAAACGATTCCGGAGCATCAGAGGCAGAACCACCAGACTGATCAACAGCTTCCTCCCACAAGCTGTCAGGATGCTGAACAGCTGACCCGGAATCTCACATACACACTACTGCACCTATGGACATTTTGTATATTATAGTTAGTTATTCTTTTTCCCCAAGTATGTCTCAGGGATGTGTGAATGGATGGGGGGGTGGGGGTGGGGTGGAGCTATGTGGGAGTGTGTCTTAATCATGCTGCTTCTTATATGGATGCCGAGAGAAACGCAATTTCATCTTGCCTGCACTACAGTTGTATGTACAGCAATATGACAATAAAGTTTGATTTAATTTGATTGATTTGATTTGAGATGTTCAATTGGATTCAAGTCTGGGCTCTGACTGGGCAACTCCAGGACATTCACAGAGTTGTCCTGAAGCCACTCCTTTGATATCTTGGCTGTGTGCTTAGGGTTGTTGTCCTGCTGAAAGATGAAATGTCGCTCCAGTCTGAGGTCAAGAGTGCTATGGAGCAGGTTTTCATCCAGGATGTCTCTGTACTGTACATTGCTGCATTCATTTTTCACTCCATCCTGACAAGTCTTCCAGTTCCTACCGTTGAAAAACATCCCCACAGCATGATGCTGCCACCACCATTGGAGTGGTTATGAGCAGTGCCTGGTTTCCTCCAAACATGACACCTGGCATTCACGCCAAAGAGTTAAATCTTTGTCTCATCAGACCACAGAACTTTGTTTCTCATGGTCTGAGAGTCCTTTGGGTGAATTTTGGCAAACTCCAGGTGGGCTGTCATGTGCCTTTTACTAAGGAATAACTTCCATCTGGCTACTCTATCATACAGGCCTGATTGGTGGCTTGCTGCAGAGATGGGTGTCCTTCTGGAAGGTTCTCTCTTCAGAGAGGAATGCTGGAGCTCTGACAGAGTGACCATCGGGTTCTTGGTCACCTTCCTGACCAAGGACCTTCTCCCTCGATCGCTCAGTTTAGACGGCCGACCAGCCCTAGGAAGAGTCCTGGTGGTTCTGAACTTCTTCCATTTATGAATGATGGAGGTCACTGTACTCACTGGGACCTTCAAAGCAGCAGAAATTTTTCTGTACCCTTCCCCAGATTTGTGCCTCGAGACAATCCTGTCTCGGAGGTCTACAGACAATTCTTTTGACTTGCTTGGTTGACGTGCATGCTTGGTTTGTGCTCTGACATGCACTGTCAGCTGTGGGACCTTATATAGACAGGTGTGTGCCTTTCCAAATCATGTCCAATCAACTGAATTTGCCACAGATGGGACTCCAATTAAGCTGTAGAAACATCTCAAGGATGATCAGTGGAAACAGGATGCACCTGAGCTCAATTTTGAGCTTCACGGCAAAGCGCCGTGAATACTTTCCAGATGCACTGTAATTACACTTCAGGGTCACAGGGTGAACCTGTGTACCAAGTTTGGTGATCCTAACTTTACTTGTTGTACAGTAATAAGGCATAGGGAATGTTAACCTTGACCTTTGACCCCAAACCCATAGTCAGAGGCCAGGATCCCAAGGTGAACCTGTATACCAGGTTTGGTGGCCCTAGCTTTACTTGTTTTATAGCAATCATAAATTTAGCATTTACCATAGTGCAACTGGAATGTTAACTTTGACCTCTTGACCCCAAACCCATAGTTAGGTGAGGGTGTAAATTGTTCAAGATGTGCATTAGATACAACTTCTGTATCAATTTGAAAAGCCTACATTATTTCTTTCAGTAGTTATTGGGTTTAAAAGATTTAGAGAAAATCTGACCACTAACCTTTGACCTTAAGGTCGTCCAATGAGAGTGAAAATGCAATATGTGCATAATCAGAGTATATTAAACTATGGTATCAAGTTTCAAAACATTTGGAACAAAACTAGGGAGTTGATTTCACAAGACAGTTACCCTGGATTTACACCGACTCCGGATACAGTATGTTACGGCTGCGATCCAGCCTCCGCAGCATATAGTTCCCCATGCTCGTCAATTTTCTAATCCCCACCTGGTCCGGACCACTGCGGAACAAATCTGGTTCATCAAATTCGGTTTGCTAATGAAATGCAACAAGTCTATTTTTGACAGATGCCAGATCCAATCTGCAAGGAAATCCCACGGTATCTTGCGGTATTTAATAGCTGTTTGCTCATTAAAAATGATTTAAGGATCGTCCATTTATTTTCTGAGGTCTACTCCTCCACTACTGTGTCAAAGAACGTAAAAACTTTGACATAACATACAAACACTTAATAGAATTAAAATTAATGGGCTACTTACGTATTATTTAGAGCACAAAAGATGGGGAACCGCTACATCACACTTCTTTGTTGTTATTACGTGATCGGTTCATCTCTGTTACTCTTGGGTCTTTCTCGAGATCTCGCATTATTTTGTATAATTCTCACGCGATCTTGTATTTCAAACTCTGTTCTGATCCATGCCACTGCAAAACACAAACTGAGTTGGTAGGGATGGACCATCCGTACTGCATCTGCAATGCACTGCGTCCAGAGTCAGTGTAAATCCTGGGTTACTGTCTATGAAGTGAGGTGAAACAGGAGGTCACAGGTCAGTGGCTAACATTCCCATAAAAATTAACCGATCAGAACCAAACTGCAATATGCACATCCTCAGTGTATATCAAACCATGGTAGCAAGTTTCAAAACAATTGAAACAAAACTGTAGAAGGAGTTGATTTCACAAAAGTGGGACAGACGGACGGGTGCCCCCAACCTGGAAAAAACAGAACTGCTCCGCCCCCTTTTCTTATAGATTTGTGTTTTTTTCTCATAACGTTGCAACTTTATTCTCACAATTTTCCAACTTTTTTCTCGTTAATTTGCATCTTTTTTATTTTTAATGTGTAACTTTTTCTTTTTAATTTGTAACTTTCTCCATGAAAATTTGGAACTTTTTCTCAGTCTGCAATTTTTTCATGTAAATTTGCAGCTTTTTTCTTAATTTGCGACTCTCTTTTTAATCTCTTCATGTAAATTTGCAGCTTTTTTTCTTGTTAATTTGCAACTTTTTCATGTAAATTTGTAATTTTTCTCAATAATTTGCAGCTTTTTCTTTTCAATTTGTAACCCGATGTAAATTTGCAACTTTTTCTCATTAATCTGCAACTTTTTTCATGTAAATTTGCAACTTCTCATTTACAGCTTTTTTCTTGTTAATTTGCAACCGCTTTCATGTAAATTTGTGACTTCTCATTAATTTGCAACTTTTTCTTTTTAATTTCTTCATGTAAATTTGCAACTTTTGTCTCATTTATCTACAACTGTTTTCCATGTAAATTTGCAGCTTTTTTCCCTTGTTAATTTGCAACTTTTTCATGTAAATTTGTAACTTTCTCTTTTTTCCTCATTAATTTGCAACTTTTTTCATTAATTTGCAACAATTTTTGACCTTTGGTAAATTTACAACTTTTTTCATGTAAATTTGCACCCCCCCACCCACACACACACTTTTTTCATGTAAATTTGCAAATAAATTGCAGAACATTCACATGGATGCTGGTTAAATTTTTATTCTATGTAATAGATATTTTTTAATGTTTGTCTAGACAATAACCCCATTTCATTGAACACACACACACACACACACACCATTTTATAGGGTTTGAATTCTTCCCCATTACAAAATCTTGCATACTGCCCCCCCAAAACCTAGGAATGGCCCTAATTATAACAATAATTACAGTGCCCCTCTCAATATTTACTCTTGAGAAAATGTCCTCTTTATCATCCCCCCTCCCAACATTCATTCATTCATTCATTCATCTTCTTCCACTTAATCCTTCTGTCTCTCTGTGTTGGCCCTGCGATGGACTGGCGATCTGTCCAGGGTGTACCCTGCCTCTTGCCCAATGATGCTGGGATAGGCTCCAGCCCCCCCCCCCCCCCCCCGCAACCCCTCCTAACAGTGAAACGAAATATCTGCCCATGACCAGTATCATAATTTCATCGTCCTGCAGCAGCAGCGTGACTATTCTCAAAGATGCTGGTACTGAGATTCATCCTGGACACTTTGAAAATCTTCATTTGACCATTTCAGGGGGAAAAAAAATGCAGATTCTGTTACATGGGGATTAAAAAAGGCCACATAAACATTGTGAATCTCTCCTCAACATGAAGGATTTATTTGTTCTCCCATAAATGCTTTTTTTTGGCTGTGAGTCATCCTCCATCAATTGATAACCAACAACTTGATGAAAACCAGTCTGATCAACACCCACTCACACCATACTGGATTTTTAAAGATACAACAGAATTTTTTTTTTTATGTAACTGGGCACTCCAGAGCTGTAAAATGTGTCATTGCTGGGCTGTTTTTGGTTTTAGAATTGTCTACCACTATCGTCAGAAATACAACCTAAAGAATTAGAAAAAGCAATTATGAAACTTAAAGCTAACAAATCCCCAGGAGCAGATGGCTATATAGCAGAGTGGTACAAAACCTTTAAACAGCAACTATCTCCTCTCCTCCTGAAAACATTTAACTATGTCCTCCACACAGGGGAAATCCCCCCCTCCTGGAGAGAAGGGGTCATTGCAGTCATACCTAAACCTGAAAAGGATAAACTAGACTGCTCCAACTACAGACCAATCAGTGTGTTAAATCAGGACTATAAGCTTTTTACCACTATCCTTGCCAAAAGGTTAGAAAATATACTGACAGTCTTAATTCATTTAGACTAAACAGGTTTTATAAGACAAAGACAGACACAAGATAACATTAGACGCACTTTACACATAATTCATCATATAAAAAAAAATATAATTTAAATGCAGCCATATTGGGATTAGATGCTGAAAAAGCATTTGATTCGGTTGATTGGTCTTTCCTATATAGAATCTTATCCAGTTTCAATTTTCATAACAACTTCATTAGAACTATCCAGGCATTATATAAAAAAAACCAACAGCTAAAATAAGGATTAATGGTAAATTATCATCATCTTTTGAACTGGAAAGAGGATGTTGTCAGGGCTGCCCCTTGTCTCCACTGCTCTTTGCAATCTTCATAGAACCTCTGAGCCAATGGATAAGATAGAATCAAAAAATTCAAGGTATTACACTTGGTCAGAAGGAACATAAAATAGCACTCTTTGCTGATGACATTTTAATATACCTGGGGCAGCCGGACACCTCTTTTCCAGAACTAATCTCAGTTTTTTCAGAGTATGGAGATTTATCGGGGTATGAATTAAACATGCATAAAACCCAAATTTTAACATTCCACTATGACCCAAATCAATATTTACTAAGCAAACTCAAAACTAACTGGGAGATGGAATCTATGAAATATCTGGGGGTCAATTATAACACTAAACTATGATCCACTGATGGCAAAAGTAAAATCTGATCTAGCAAGATGGAATATGATACCATTCTTAGGTACTGCACAAAGAATTGAAGCAGTCAAAATGAATATACTTCCACATCTTCTATACCTTTTCCAAACAATACCGGTAAAACCTCCCAAAAAAACATGGCAAGAACTGGACAGAAGGATCTCAAGATTCATATGGCAGGGCAAGAGACCTAGAATCAGATATAGAACCCTACAGCTAAACAAAGACAAAGGTGGGCTCGCGCTGCCAAATATCAGGGACTATTTTAAAGCCACACAAATTAAAACTTTAGTAAAGATATGTAACCCAGTCTGACACTGCACAATGGAAGGAGATGGAATGCCAAATAACAAGTGACATCCCCCTACAGGTGATAATAGGGAACAATACCTTACCTAAACTATTGAATAACACTAACCCGTGGATAGAGACCCCGCTAAAAATTTGGTTTAAGATAGTCAGAGAGAATCAAACTAAAGAACCCTATCGATTACTGCAATGGATTGCCTATGATCAAGACTTTACTCCTAATAAAACAGACACTAGATTTAAAACGTGGAAAGAGAACGGACTGATAAAATATTACGATTTTTTTAAAGGGCAAACTTTAAGAAGTTTTGAAGATTTGAAAAAACAAGGTCTAATAAATCAAGACCTTTACAGGTTCTTTCAGCTTAAACACCACATAAACAAAATACTTAAAAAGGAGGATTTGGAAAGGGCCCAGTCAGGTGTTCTGAAGGTCTTCTTAATGGCATATAAAGGGATCCCAGGGATCAGATACATTTCTAAAATATACCAAGGTCTTCAAGACTTAAAAGGAGACAACACATCATATATAAAAGAGATGGGAAAAAGAAGGGAATTTCACTTTACAACTGGAAATATGGGAAAAGCTAAATAAACAACAATGGAAAAGTACCTCATCCCTGCAGTGGAGAGAATTGTTGGCGCTTGTGTGGTGAAGAGACTGCAAATCATTTTCATGTGTTTTGGTCATGCCCAGTTATCCACCAATATTGGACCAATGTACAGACAATATTGGGGAAAATATTCAAAATAACAGTTCCCTTTTCTTTTGTAACTTTGTATTTGAGTTTACTACCGGAATCACTGGAAAGACGAGGAGAAAAATACTTATTCACCGTTTTAATATTGGCAAGTAAAAAAGCTCTAACTAAAAAATGGATGTTGAAGGATTGTCCTTCACCTGAAGATTGGATTAACGTGATTCAAGACATTTACTCGATGGAAAAGTTGACATTCGCACTGAGACAGGACATGGATGGGTTCTTGAACTTTTGGCAACCCTAGAACGCATATGTGTCTTCCATCAGATCTAATCTTTGACAAATACCATTTCAATAATGGCACCTCTCTTTGTTCCAACGCTACTCAGATGCTCTTTTATCTTTATTTTTTTTTTTTTTTTTGCTCTTTTGTTTGTTTTTTTTGTTCTTTTTTTAATTTCTCTTTCTTTCACTTAAAAAAAGGGTGTTGTAATAATTATTTTTCCAATGTTGTCAAAAAACAAAAAAAGGGAACATGATGAAAATGTAAACAATGCAATGCTGTAATGACATGTATACCCTTTACAAAAACTTAAATTAAAAAAAAAAATTGTCTACACATCTGAGTAAAATAAAAACAAATGAAGGCTCATTTAAGTAGCAGTAAAAAAAGCCACAAACCAAAAAATAATTATCTTCCAATGACATTCCGCTCATCCTCACTGTGATGTGTTCAGAGGAGTCACAGCAGGTGATTCACGCTGGTGTCGACTTACAACCTTTACTGAACCACCATAGACACAGACTGGGTGTCTCCAAGGAACAGACGGAGACACATGACACCGTAGGGAGCGTGCTGCGTTTGTTGACCTGTGACTTTACCTGGGTGTTGGGTGAAAATGCATTGTAGCCTTGGGTTTGTGTGTAAGGAAGGAGGGGTAGCGTTGCTGGCTGCTAGCAGGTGGAGAACAGGTTCTCATCATGGTCGCATGCAAATGTAACTTCACAATATTTGAATAGGTGCTGCAGGATAGCAATAGTGAAATAATGCTTTACAGACACTGAACAGAAGCTGCATTCAATTTTAAAAAATGCTGCACACTGGCCTTCTGGTGACAGACTTAACAGTATCTCTCTTATCCAAGGACCCCAAGCCTTTTGTCAGCAAGCATCTGACCCCCGAGCACAATGCAAAAGCTCAATTCCTGTTGCTCTGACGCCGCAACTTCTCTAGAAAATGGAAAATTAAACTGTCATGTTGCCGGGGGTGACCGCACGTGTCACTTAGTAGGAGACAGAAGAACTTAACCTGATCCTTTAATACTCTCCGGGTGAGCATATCTCACAGCAAAATCGTCAAGAGCCATGAGCTGTTCTGCATAAATACTCGTAAATCCTCATAGCACTGAGCAGCCTGATGTAAAAGGTATACTTGTAGTTATGACCATAACGTATGGAAGATGCCGCCCCTTGGTTTGAACCTTTAAAAATCGATTTCTTAAAACACACAGGACCAGTGACAAGCCGAGTGGTAAAGTGTGTTCAACTTATCTATGAGAAGGCAGTCAAACCATAAAACACACCCCGCTTCATTTCATAATACACAGGGCCACGGTTTACAAAACAAACACTACGCTATAAGGTGCTAATTGCAGAGTTTTGCTTCAGCAGTCTTTACCGCGTGCATATGCACAGTGGTCGAGAGGGCTCACTAAAATGCAAACAAAAAACAAAAACAAGTGCAAACAAAAAAGGCTACAATGGAAGTTACCCTAATTGCAGCTAGCCTGGCAGCTAGCAATATTATAGCAGCTCTAACTGTGACACCAGCAGATTGTTGCTGACAGATTAGCTGTGACAGTCTTTTGGTGAGCCTTCTCAGCCACCATACATTTGCATGCAGTAAAGACTGCTGAAACAAAACTCTGCCATCAGCACCCCATGACAACGTAGTGTTTGTTTTGTAAACTGTGGCCTGGTGTATTATGAAATGAAGTAGGGTGTGTTTTATGGTTTTTATTGCCTTCTCATAGAAAAGTTGAATAGACTTTACCACTCTGCTTGTCACTGTTTTAGAAATCAATTTTTAAATGGTTCAAGCCAGTGGGTGGCGTCTTCCACATGTTATGGTCAGAACTATTTCCTTTATATCAGGCTGCTCAGTACTGTGAGGATTTATTTATGTAGAACAGCTAATGGCTCTTGATGATTTTGCTGTGAAATACACTCACCCGTAGCGTAGGGGTGTACCACATCGTACCATTCACGATAAAACCGGTATAAATGTTGATATTGATGTAAAAATGAATACCGCGATATTTGACGTATCACAGACGTATCAAGATTGTCGCACCATAAAAAACTTGTGATGGGTAGAAGCAAAGAGCTCTCTCTAGACTTTCACAACCTTATTGTTGCAAAACATAATGATGGCATTGGTTGCAGGTGCATTTCTAAACTGCTGAATGTTCCAGTGAGCACTGTTGGAGCCATCATTCAGAAGTGGAAAGAACATCATTTTACCATAAACCGGCTACGACCAAGAGCTCCTCACAAGATTTCTGACAAAGGAGTCAAAAGAATTATCAGAAGAGTTCTCCAAGAGCCAAAGACCACTTGTTGAAAGCTCCAGAAAGACCTGGAGTTAGCAGGTACTGCTGTTTCAAAGAAAACAATACAGTGCATCCGGAAAGTGTTCACAGCGCTTCACTTTTTTCCACATTTTTGTCATGGCGGCCTCTGGGCCGTCATTGGCATCATTATCTCCAGCTGCGCACAGATCCACAGGTGTTGATCAGCAGCTGTTAAAAGCCAGCGTTGCTGACAGCTCAGTACAGAGTCGTCTGTCCTCCTCGTCAGAGAAAGAACCAGAACTCTGCTCTCTGGCCTCATCAAGGTATTCTCTTGTCTCGTCAGAAACTATCTCGTCAAGAACTGTCTTGTCTAACACTGACTCGTCAGAGTCTGTCTCGTCAAGAACTGTCTTGTCAAAAACTGTCTCGTCAGAGTCTGTCTCGTCAGAGTCTGTCTCGTCAGAGTCTGTCTCGTCAGAAGCTGCCTCGTCAGGATCTGTCTCGTCAGGATCTGTCTCGTCAGGAACCTCTCTGGCCTCGTCAAGGATCACTCCTGCCTCGTCTAGGACTTCTGTTCAAAGTCAAGCACGTAAGAGAGCTGTTTGTTACTCTACACCCAACCTCTATCCCTGTGCACAGGTGGACCCCCTTGGCGGCGGACCTGTGTCCCCAGCTGACGGGGTAACGCCAACACGCTCACGTAGCGGTTCGCTACCACCACGACTACCGGTACGTCTTGCTCCACAAATTCCTGAACTGTTACTGTACCAGTTACAGGAGTACTGGCCACCGTTACCGGTGGAGTTTGTGTCATCGTCATCTGTCGTGTCATCGTCACCACGTTCTGTGGAATCACTCACCTCGTCATCATCTGGATTGTCATGGTCACCACGCTCAGTGGAGTCACTCGTCTTGTCATCAGCTGGATTATCATCGTCACCACATTCTGTGGAATCACTGGTCCTGTCATCAGCTGGTTTGTCATCGTCCCGGTCTGTGGTGTCACAGCCGGAGTCTCTGGAAGACCTGTCCTCGCCACAGTCACAGGTGGAAGCCTCAGCACGTTCACGGACGCCTTCACCTCCACGTTGCACGGCCGCTGGTTCTCAGCAGGACGTAACCTGTGCTTCTCCCAAGTAAGCCTCACTACTGATAGCCTGTCATCAGTGTGGGACAAAAGTAATTGTCTGTGCTTATATGTTCCAGGGTTGCCGGGTCTCCGTCCAGAGTGCTCAGCTCCAGTGACCAGGATACTATCCACGCTCTCACATTTGCACTACACACCCTTTCATTATAATAAAGATTATTGTTCACTAATTTACCCGTGTCAGTGTCTGTCTCCTGGGTCCCGAAACATGTCAGTACGACTCCGTCACGTTGACCCAGCGGACAGCTCACTGTCGCGCTTAATTAACACTCTTAGCGCCCGGGTAGATTTGCTAGCCCACCAGCAGACAGTAATCTTGAATCAATTGACTCAAATTAATGGGCGGCTGGACCGTTTGGAGGGACACCAAACGTTTCCCCCGACCGCAAGTACTTCAACCCCTGCAGGCTTGGCGTCAGGACTAGCTAACACCTCCTCGTCCTCTCGCCTCACTCCTATTCCAACACCTGCCCGGTTCAGCGGAAAACTCGGGGAAGCTCGAGGATTCATTTTACAGTATGAATCAGTTTTTCTGCGTGTGCCTGGGGATTTTTCCCTCGACTCTAGCCGGATAGGCTATGTCATAAATTTGCTGGCTGGTAGAGCCTTGGATTGGGCTTATACGATCATGGCTAGACCTAGCTATTCTTTGCTTACCTACCAGGAGTTTGTGACTGAGTTTCTGTCTGTATTTGATCACACGGATAGGGGAGAGGTGTTGACAGAACGTTTTTTAAGCCTACAGCAGGGAAAGAGATCAGCTGCAGATTACGCCATTGACTTCCGGGTCTTAGCTGCAGAGATTGGGTGGGGGAAGCCATCTCTTTGTGGTATTTTTCTACGCAGCCTTAACGACGAGCTAAAGGATGAGTTAGCGGCACGGGATAAACCAGATAACCTGCACGATTTAATTGCTTTAGCAGTTAGTATCGATAGTAGGCTAAGGGAACGGGCGGCTGGTCGGCGAGTTTCTTCCCGTCCGGTTAAACCCCGCCCTCGTGTCACTGACTCTCTTCCTCTCGCTTTACCCGCGTCAGAGAAGGTCCCGGATCAGGAAGCCATGATTGTTAGTCATTCTAAGGTGTCTGCAGCTGAGAAACAACGCCGTAGGGATCAAGGCCTGTGTTTTTATTGTGGGAAGGAGTCACATGAGGTTTCTGAATGTCCTAGTAAGTTAAAAAGGGAAGGCCCGTGGATCGCAGTAGGGGGATTCACGGGCAAGAATACAGAGGAACCCCTTACTTGTTGTCATTTACCCCTCAGACTCATTCATACTCACACAGAACACTCCACACTAGCGTTAGTCGATTCTGGAGCTGAGCAAAATTTCATTTCTAGAGACCTGGCAACCCGGATGGGCCTTAGTTATCAGACTTTAGAACCCCCTGTCAGATTGATTACCCTGTCCAAGGCGTCGTTGACTACCATTAACCTTCAGACAGCGCCTGTGTCCGTTATTGTTTCAGGAAATCACAGGGAGGAGATTCAGTTCCTAGTGCTCCCCGTTTCCTCTTCGCCTGTTATTCTGGGATATCCCTGGCTGCGCCTACATAACCCCACTATTGATTGGCAAACTGGGAGAATAACGGCATGGAGTACGTTCTGCCTTACTGCCTGTCTCCAATCAGCGGCGTGCGCCCCATCCGTGAAAGTGCCTCTGCCCGATTCATCTCCACCGGATTTATCTAAGGTACCTGAGGTTTACCACGATTTGGGGCAAGTGTTCAGCAAATCTCGGGCGTTGTCCTTACCCCCCCATCGTCCGTATGACTGCGCCATTAATCTGAAGGCTGGGGCCCCACTACCTGCTAGCCGCCTTTACAGCCTGTCAGCCCCGGAGCGCGAGGCCATGGATACTTACATTAAGGAATCCTTGGCCTCTGGTATCATCCGCCCGTCATCTTCGGCCGTGGGGGCCGGTTTTTTCTTTGTTGGTAAGAAGGACCGTTCACTACGCCCCTGTATTGACTTCCGGGGGCTGAATGAAATAACGGTCAAGGATAAATATACACTGCCCTTGATGAACACTGCGTTTGACTCCCTCCAGGGGGCATCATGGTTTACTAAACTGGACCTCAGGAATGCCTACCATCTAGTGCGCATTAGAGAAGGAGATGAGTGGAAGACGGCTTTTCGGACCCCCAGCGGTCATTTTGAGTACCTGGTAATGCCGTTTGGGTTGACTAACGCCCCAGCCGTTTTCCAGCGTTTGATTAACGATGTACTACGGGATTTTTTGAACTCATTTGTTTTCGTTTATCTTGATGATATCCTCATCTTCTCCCGCTCACTAGAGGAACATCGAGTGCATGTCCGTAGGGTATTACAGCGCCTCCTGGAGAACCAGTTGTTCGTCAAGGCCGAAAAGTGTGAGTTTCACACCGATCAGACCTCCTTCTTAGGATTTATTATTGCTCGTAACCAGGTGATTCCTGACCCTGCCAAGGTCAAGGCAGTGGTGGAATGGCCTGCACCCACCTCCAGAAAGCAGCTTCAAGGGTTTCTGGGGTTTGCTAATTTTTATAGGAGGTTCGTGCCTAACTTTGGTAATATTGCTCGTCCTTTGACTGCTCTCACCTCCCCTAAGATTTCATTCTGCTGGAGTAAGGAAGCAGCCGATGCTTTTGAGAAACTCAAGAGGGAGTTCGCCTGGGCCCGAGTCCTTACCCAGGTGGACTCGAAGCTTCAGTGCTTGGTGGAGGTGGACACGTCTGATGCGGGAGTTGGAGCAGTACTCTCCCAACGATCTCCTGTGGATGGTAAGATTCGCCCTTGTGCTTTTTTCTCTCATCGTCTTTCTCCTGCAGAGAGGAATTACAGCATCGGGGACAGGGAGTTACTGGCTGTGAAATTGGCCTTGGAGGAATGGAGACATTGGCTGGAGGGGGCCGCTCAGCCGTTCGTGGTTTGGACTGATCACCGTAATCTGGAGTACCTCAGGACGGCTAAGCGCCTGAATGCACGCCAGGCTTGCTGGTCCCTTTTCTTCGGCCGGTTTAATTTTACCATCACGTACCGGCCGGGAAGCAAGAACGGTAAGCCGGACGCCCTCTCCCGGCAGTTTGACCCCCCATCCTCCGAGGACCAGGAGACCCCTATCCTGCCGCCTTCCTGCGTCGTGGGCGCCCTGTCCTGGGGAATCTGCAAGACAGTTCGCCAGGCCCAGAAGACTGAGCCGGACCCTGGGGGGGGGCCCCCCGGGCCGCCTGTTTGTTCCACGCGCTGTCCGAGGCAAGGTGATTGAGTGGGGTCACGCTTCCAAGTTGGCTTGTCATCCTGGAGTGGGTCGGACTGTGGATCTCCTCCAAAGGACCTTCTGGTGGCCAGGGTTGCGGAAGGACGTTGTTGGCTATATCCGGGCCTGCCCTCAGTGCGCCACCGGGAAGATGACGTCATCTCCCCCGGCGGGCTTACTTCATCCATTACCTGTTCCTTCACGCCCCTGGTCTCATGTAGCTATGGACTTTGTGACTGGGTTACCCACTTCAGATGACTACACCACAGTATTAACCATTGTTGACCGGTTCTCGAAGGCGGCCCATTTTGTGCCACTTCGGGGTCTGCCTTCGGCCCAGGAGACTGCGGATCTCCTGGTGCAACACGTGGTACGGCTTCATGGCATCCCTGCGGATATTGTGTCTGATCGAGGACCCCAGTTTGTATCTCAAGTTTGGAAGGCCTTCTGCACGGCACTTGGAGCCACTGCCGGCCTCTCCTCTGGCTATCATCCCCAAAGTAATGGTCAGTGTGAGAGGGCTAATCAGGAGCTGGAGGCCGCCCTCCGTTGTGTCATCTCCTCCTGCTCTTCCTCCTGGAGCAAGTTCCTGCCCTGGATTGAGTACGCTCACAACGCCACGATCTCCACGGCCACGGGCGTCTCCCCGTTTAAAGCCTCGTGTGGGTTTGATCCTCCGTTGTTTCCTGAGGAGGAGAAGGAGGTAGTGGTTCCTTCAGTCCAGGCACATATTAAGCGCTGCCGGCGTGTGTGGCTCCTCGCTCGCCAAGCTTTGTTGAAGACCACTGAACGTAACATCCAGGTGGCCAACCGGCATAGGAGACCCGCCCCGGACTATAAGGTGGGTCAGAAGGTTTGGTTATCTACTCGGAATATTGGTGTGCCGGCTGAAAAGCGTAAGCTAACTAAACGCTTTATTGGTCCCTACACCATTGATCGGATTGTTAACCCTGTGTCTGTGCGCTTGTCTCTCCCCTCTTCGATGCGTATCTGCCCCACTTTTCATGTCTCCCAGGTCAAGCCGTACGTCTCTGACCCCCTGTGCCCTGCTCCCGCGGCACCCCCACCCCCAAGGATGATCGATGGCCATCCGGCCTGGGGGGTGACTGCCATCTTGGATGTTCGCAGGCGGGGTCGGGGCCTTCAGTATTTGGTGGACTGGGAGGGCTTTGGACCGGAGGATCGGTCTTGGATTCGCCCAGCATTGATCTTGGATAAGCAGCTGATTCGCGACTTCCACCGGGCGAATCCAGGTAGGATTGGGCAGGTGCCTGGAGGCACTGCTAGGGGGGGAGTACTGTCATGGCGGCCTCTGGGCCGTCATTGGCATCATTATCTCCAGCTGCGCACAGATCCACAGGTGTTGATCAGCAGCTGTTAAAAGCCAGCGTTGCTGACAGCTCAGTACGGAGTCGTCTGTCCTCCTCGTCAGAGAAAGAACCAGAACTCCGCTCTCTGGCCTCGTCAAGGTATTCTCTTGTCTCGTCAGAAACTATCTCGTCAAGAACTGTCTTGTCTAACACTGACTCGTCAGAGTCTGTCTCGTCAAGAACTGTCTTGTCAAAAACTGTCTCGTCAGAGTCTGTCTCGTCAAGAACTGTCTTGTCAAAAACTGTCTTGTCAAAAACTGTCTCGTCAGAGTCTGTCTCGTCAGAAGCTGCCTCGTCAGGATCTGTCTCGTCAGGAACCTCTCTGGCCTCGTCAAGGATCACTCCTGCCTCGTCTAGGACTTCTGTTCAAAGTCAAGCACGTAAGAGAGCTGTTTGTTACTCTACACCCAACCTCTATCCCTGTGCACAGGTGGACCCCCTTGGCGGCGGACCTGCGTCCTCAGCTGACGGGGTAACGCCAACACGCTCACGTAGCGGTTCGCTACCACCACGACTACCGGTACGTCTTGCTCCACAAATTTCTGAACTGTTACTGTACCAGTTACAGGAGTACTGGCCACCGTTACCGGTGGAGTTTGTGTCATCGTCATCTGTCGTGTCATCGTCACCACGTTCTGTGGAATCACTCACCTCGTCATCATCTGGATTGTCATGGTCACCACGCTCAGTGGAGTCACTCTTCTTGTCATCAGCTGGATTATCATCGTCACCACATTCTGTGGAATCACTGGTCCTGTCATCAGCTGGTTTGTCATCGTCCCGGTCTGTGGTGTCACAGCCGGAGTCTCTGGAAGACCTGTCCTCGCCACGGTCACAGGTGGAAGCCTCAGCATGTTCACGGACGCCTTCACCTCCACGTTGCACGGCCGCTGGTTCTCAGCAGGACGTAACCTGTGCTTCTCCCAAGTAAGCCTCACTACTGATAGTCTGTCATCAGTGTGGGACAAAAGTAATTGTCTGTGCTTATATGTTCCAGGGTTGCCGGGTCTCCGTCCAGAGTGCTCAGCTCCAGTGACCAGGATACTATCCACGCTCTCACATTTGCACTACACACCCTTTCATTATAATAAAGATTATTGTTCACTAATTTACCCGTGTCAGTGTCTGTCTCCTGGGTCCCGAAACATGTCAATTTTAATATGTTAGAGCCTTAGCCAATATGGATGAAATTCATTTTTTTCCTCAAAATTCTACACGCAATACCCTATAATGACAAGATGAAAAAAGTTTTTTTTTTTTTTTTTTTTTTGATTTTTGCAAATTTATTAAAAATGAAAAACTAAGAAATTGTGCGTACATAAGTAGTCACAGCCCTTCCTCAATACTTTGTTGATGCACCTTTGGAAGCAATTACAGTCTCAAGTCTTTTTGAATATGATGCCACAAGCTTGGCACACCTATTTTTGGGCAGTTTCACTCATTTCTCTTTGCAGCACCTCTCAAACTCCATCAGGTTGGATGGGACGCGTCGGTCGGTCATTTTCAGATCTCTCCAAAGATGTTCAATTGGATTCAAGTCTGGGCTCTGGCTGGGCCACTCAATGACATTCAAAGAGTTGTCCTGAAGCCACTCCTTTGATATCTTGGCTGTGTGCTTAGGGTCGCTGTCCTGCTGAAAGATGAACCGTTGCCCCAGTGTGAGGTCAGGAGCGCTCTGACGCAGGTTTTCATCCAGGATGTCGCTGTACATTGCTGCATTCATCTTTCCCTCTATCCTGACTAGTCTCCCAGTTCCTGCCACTGAAAAACATCCCCATAGTATGATGCTGCCACCACCATGCTTCATTGTAGGATGGTATTGGCCTGGTGATGAGTGTTGCCTGGTTTCCTTCAAACGTGATGCCTGGCATTTACACCAAAGAAGTCAATCTTTGTCTCATCAGACCAGAGAATTTTGTCTCTCGTGGTCTGAGAGTCCTTCAGGTGCCTTTTGGCAAACTCTAGGGGGGCTGCCATGTGCCTTTTACTAAGGAGTGGCTTCTGTCTGGCCACTCTACTATACAGGTCTGATTGGTGGATTGCTGCAGAGATGGTTGTCCTTTTGGAAGGTTCTCCTCTCTCCACAGAGGAAGGCTGGAGCTCTGACAGAGTGACCATCAGGTTCTTGGTCACCTCCCTCACTAAGGCCCTTCTCACCTGATCGCTCAGTTTAGACAGCCAGCCAGCTCTAGGAAGAGTCCTGGTGGTTCCAAACTTCTTCCACTTACGGATGATGGAGGCCACTGTGCACACTGGGACCTTCAAAGCAGCGGAAATTTTTCTGCACCCTTCCCCACATTTGTGCCTCAAGACAATCCTGTCTTGGAGGTCTACAGACAATTTCTTTGACTTCATGCTTGGTTTGTGCTCTGACATGCACTGTTAACTGTGGGACCTTATATAGACAGGTGTGTGCCTTTCCAAATCATGTCCAGTCAACTGAATTTACCACAGGTGGACTCCAATTAAGCTGTAGAAACATCTCAAGGATGATCAGTGGAAATAGGATGCACCTGAGCTCAATTTTAAGCTTCATGGCAAAGGCTGTGAATACTTATGTACATGTGATTTCTTAGTTTTTATTTTTAATAAATTGGCAAAAAGCTCAACAAAAAACTTTTTCACATCATCATTATGAGGTATTTGTGTGTAGAATTTTGAGGAAAACAATTATTTAATCCATTTTGGAATAAGGCTGTAACAACAAAATGTGGAAAAAGTGAAGCGCTGTCAAAACTTTCCGGATGCACTGTAAGTAATACAGTGATCCCTCGCTACTTCGCGTTTCACCTTTCGCGCCCTCAGTGCATCGCGGATTTTTCAAAAATATTCATCAAAAATTCAAAATTGAGAAATAATGGGCGGGCGCTAGCAGAAGGCAGGGAGACTACATTAGACCATCGGGTATCAACACGGACAGCCGCTCAACTCTCTGTTCGCTGTTCTCGTGTTGGCTCGGCTCGGAAATCTCGCAACCTGATTGGCCGAGACGTTTCACCCCGCAAGCTGATTGGCCGAGACGTTTCACCCACCTCCTCTCCCTGCCGAGCACCCATGAAGGGAAGGAAGACCGCATTCATTGCTTTTTATCGCTCGTGTTACCTAGTCTCGCCGCGTGGAACTTTTTGCTGTTCTCTTGTGCCATTTTGTGCGAAATAGTCTTCCCGTCGAGCTACTACGCCGCCTCCTGCAGCTTCAGCTCTATCGGAAGCTGCCCTCGATGAGCCTGCGCCTCCAGCACCTCACGATGAGGCGTCACCTGAGGAGCAGTAAAGCTCTCATTAACCTGTGCAGTAAATCATTTTCATCTTGAGTTACGTATCTTGTTATAAGAATAAAAGAGTTCTAAAAATGTGGTGATATTAGTTGTTGGTCTCACACACAAAATCGGACCTTTTAATGTGAAGGTGGAGTTTTAATGTGAAGGCGGAGTTTTTCCGTTTTGGATGGAGATAAAAGCAGGAAGTGAAAAAAATGTAAATAAAGTTTTTCCAGACAGACTTACACGTATCCTGTCTGTTTTTCCGTAACTTCTACATTGGTGACCCCGGCATTTGAAGAATGTTTAATCAAGCGACTTCTTCTGATATCGCCGCCACGGCGTCTGTATCCACTGCGGCTCCCGTACCAGCTGTTTTTGCGGCTACAATTAAATTACCGGACTTTTGGCAGCACGACCCGGAGCCCTGGTTTCAGCATGTCGAGGCTCAGTTCCATCTGCGCGGAATAACTACAGATGACACGAAGTATTTCCATGTTGTCGCAGCTTTGGATTCTGCCACTATTCGCCGTTTGATGGGACTGCTCCGGGACCCGCCTCTCGCTGACAGGTACGTCACTCTGAAGAGGGCTCTTCTGCAGCTGTACCAACTCTCTGATATAGAGCGCGCTGATCGTCTTCTGTCTATGACTGGTTTGGGGGACAGCAAACCTTCTGAGCTGATGGAGAATATGTTGGCACTTCTTGGTTCAGGAGACAGTTCATTTCTGTTTATCCACCTGTTTCTGCGTCAGCTTCCACCTCCAGTGCGCACTGTCCTGGCCAGCTCGCCCCTCATTCGTACTAAGGATTATCGGGGTTTGGCTGGAGAAGCGGACAGGCTTTGGCTGGCTTCTCGTCATTTGTCGGTGCATGCATTGCCGCCTGGGCAGTCTGATGGAGAAGTCTCGGTGGGTGTGGCCGCAGTATCGGATCGCCGTAAGAAAGAGAGCAGCATGTGTTTTTATCACCGCCGTTTTGGACCGAAGGCTCGGCGCTGTATTCCACCGTGCTCTTTCCAGCCACAGGGAAACGAGAAGGCCGGTGCTCGCTAGCAGCTGCGTGCACCGGCACCAGCAATAAGCTGCTTTTTATTGAGGACTGCGCAGCTGGACGTCGTTTTTTGGTGGATTCGGGAGCGCAGCGGAGCATCGTTCCCCCCTCTTCGGCTGACGTCATGGAATATGGACATGGACCTCCACTGGACGCTGCTAATGGTACTCCTATTCGCACCTTAGGCACCAGGTTCATTACTGTGTGTTTTAACGGCCGTGAATTTAGTTGGGACTTTGTGGTAGCATCTGTAGCAGTTCCTATTCTTGGCGCAGATTTTTTGTGTGCTTACAGACTGTTGGTTGACGTAGCTAACAGATGTTTGATTGATGCTGTGTCTTTTGATTCTTATCCATGTACACTGGGTGGGGCTGGTCCACTGCTTGCTAACATGCTCGCCTCAGGAGACAGATACCAGCGCCTTCTCTCTGAGTTTCCTGCTCTCACTGTGCCTACGTTTTCTGCGGCAGTAGTTAAGCATGGGGTTGAGCATTATATTACTACTGTGGGTCCACCTGTTTTTGCTCATGCACGCCGTCTGGATGCTGCTAAGTTGGCCATTGCTAGAGATGAGTTTGCCAATATGGAGCGGCTGGGTATTGTGCGCCGTTCCGACAGTCCGTGGGCTTCTCCCCTCCACATGGTCCCTAAGTCAGATGGGGGTTGGCGTCCTTGTGGAGATTTTAGGCGCCTTAACAACGCTACTACCAACGACAGGTACCCAGTCCCCCATATCCAGGATTTTTCTTCACGTCTGGCAGGGACAGTCATTTTTTCTAAAGTGGATTTAGTGCGTGGTTATCATCAGGTGCCTGTCCATCCCCAGGACGTCCCCAAGACAGCGGTGATCACTCCATTTGGACTGTTCGAGTTCTTGAGGATGCCGTTCGGCCTTAAGGGTGCTGCGCAGACGTTTCAAAGGCTTATGGACTCTGTGTTGCGGGACATGCCTTTTTTATTTGTATATCTGGACGATATACTGGTGGCGAGCGCTTCGGTGGAGGAACATGTGTTGCACCTTCGCCAGCTCTTCAGACGCCTCTGTGACCATGGACTGATAGTGAACCCCGTGAAGTGTCAGTTTGGGCTCTCAGAACTTGAGTTCTTGGGGCACAAGGTATCCCAGCAGGGTGCCGTGCCCCTCCCGGCTAAAGTCGAAGCAGTTTTAGCTTTTCCACGCCCCTCCTCTGTCAAGCCCCTGCAGGAGTTTTTGGGCATGGTTAATTTTTACAACCGTTTTATACCTCATGCTGCCCATATTATGCGTCCGCTATATGAGGCCTTGAAGGGTAAGAGGGGTAATCAGGACATTGAGTGGACTCATGAGAGGTTATGTGCTTTTGATGGGGCTAAAGCTGCACTGGCTGATGCTGCCTTGTTGGCTCATCCAGATCCCACGGCCGCCATTGCGCTTACCACCGACGCATCTGATTATGCTGTCAGAGCAGTTTGTGAGCAGTGGGTGGGCAATTCCTGGGAACCTCTGGCCTTTTTTAGTAGACAGTTACGTGAGTCAGAAAGGAAGTACAGCACCTTTGACAGGGAGCTGTTGGCCCTTTTCTTGGCGACAAGGCATTTCAGGTTTCTTTTGGAGGGCCGTAAATTCACCGCTTTTGTGGACCATAAACCTCTCACGTTTGCCATGGCCAAGTCCACTGAACCTTGGTCAGCTCGGCAACAACGGCAGCTTTCAGCTATTTCCGAGTTCACTACAGACATTCAGCATGTGGCTGGTAAGACCAACTTGGTGGCGGACTGTCTTTCTCGTGCACCAGTTGCTGCTGTTCATTTGGGCATGGACTATGCTGAGATGGCTGCCGATCAGTTGTTGGACCCGGAGGTGCAGGTGCTTCGTTCCACGGAGTCCAGTTTGCAGTTGGAGGATGTCTGCTTTCAAGACAGTGGCGCCACTCTTCTGTGTGATACTACACTGGGAAAACCACGACCTCTGGTGCCTGTGGCTTGGCGTCGTCGTGTTTTTGACGCTGTTCATTCTTTGTCGCATCCTGGGGTTAAGGCTTCGGTCAAGTTGGTGAGCGCCAAGTTTGTATGGCCGGGTCTTAGAAAGGATGTGAAGACTTGGACGACAACCTGTGTGGCATGCCAGTGTGCTAAGGTGCAGCGCCACATAAAGGCTCCATTGGAGCCTTTTTGGATTCCGGAGCGACGTTTTGATCATGTTCAGGTGGACCTAGTTGGACCTCTTCCTCCGTCTCGCGGTTTTACTCACCTCTTCACTATGGTGGACCGGACTACGCGGTGGCCGGAGGTGGTTCCCCTGACATCAACTACAGCATCTGATGTTGCCCGGGCATTTATCTCCTCTTGGGTGTCCCGTTTTGGTGTCCCCTTGGATGTTACCTCTGACAGGGGCCCGCAATTTACCTCTGCACTTTGGAATGAAGTAGCTGGTAGTTTGGGGGTTAAACTTCATCGGACCACAGCATACCATCCACAAGCTAATGGGCTATGCGAGCGGTTTCATCGGACTATGAAAGCGGCCCTTCGCGCGTCATTGGTGGATAGTGGATGGGTGGACAGATTACCGTGGGTTTTGTTGGGTTTGCGTTCAGCCCCCAAGGAAGACCTGCATTCCTCTTCTGCTGAGTTGGTCCTTGGCCAGACCTTGAGGGTTCCAGGGGAGTTTCTTCCTACCAGTCCAGGGTTAGGTCCCAGTATGGTTAAGAGGCCTAAGTGTCGAGAGGAAGCTAGGGCTTTTGTTCCTGTGGCTGCGCACCACTGCCTTCCTCAGTCTTACGTCCCTGATAGCCTTAGGTCGGCTAAATATGTTTTTGTCCGGCACGATGCCCATCGTTCTCCCCTGCAGGCACCTTATGATGGCCCTTTTCGGGTGTTAGAAACAGGCCATAAGGATTTTTTGGTTGAGTTGGGGACTGGCCAGGATCGGATTTCGGTGGATCGTTTGAAGCCTGCGCATGTTCTTTGTGATGATGAGGTTGAGTTAGCCCGCCCGGCTCGGCGGGGGCGCCCTCCCAACCCTGCGCCTGAGGTTGTTTCTGCTCCAGTTACAGTTGTGCCCCCTAGGACTGTGCAGTGCAGTCGTCGGGGCAGGGTAATTAGGTTGCCTAAGAGGTTTTCTTGAGTTATTTTCTTTTGGATTTTTGTTCATGCTGTTTGTTTGTTTTTTGTCAGCATGTTTATTTATGTTGTTATTTGTGTGTTCTGGGGGGGCCTGTGTGGTGATATTAGTTGTTGGTCTCATACACAAAATCGGATCTTTTAATGTGAAGGTGGAGTTTTAATGTGAAGGCGGAGTTTTTCCGTTTTGGATGGAGATAAAAGCAGGAAGTGAAAAAAATGTAAATAAAGTTTTTCCAGACAGACTTACACGTATCCTGTCTGTTTTTCCGTAACTTCTACAAAAACATATTTATGTACACTTTGTTTACATCTACGTATGTATGTACACGTACACACACACACACACTTATCATATGAGAGAGAGAGAGTGAGAGAATTAACGTACGTATTATTTATGGATGACGTCATTAGGGGTGACGCTACTTCGCTGTTTTTCACTTTTCGCGGTCGGTTCTGGAACCCATTAACCGCGATAAGTGAGGGATCACTGTACACTCAGCCAACATGGGCTCTATGCCCACTCACCTCGCAAGACTCCATGGCTGAAGAAAAAGCATGTTGAAGCTTGTTTAAACTTTGCTGCACAACATTTGGGCAAGCCAGTAAAAATACTGGGAGAATATAGTCTGGTCAGGTGACACCAAAACTGAACTTTTTGGATGCCAAAACACACAGCACGTTTGGAGGACAAATGGCACTGCACATTCCATCATGGTGTGTGTGTGGGGGGGGGGGTTCAGCACATGGTACAGGCAGACTTCATGTAATTGAAGGAAAGATGAATGGACAAATGTACAGAGACATCCTTGATAAGAATCTGTTGCCATCTGCTAAGATGCCGAAGATGAAACAAGGGTGGACATTTCAGCAAGACAATGATCCCAAACACACAGTCAAGGAAACGGTCAACTGGCTCCAGAGAAGGAAAATAAAGCTGCCAGAAAGGCCCAGTCAGTCACCTGACCTGAACGCAATTGAAAATCTATATCTATGGAATCTGTTATCAATTATTTTAACTCGGCTTGTGTGTTGTGTTTGTTTGTTGTTATGTGTTGTATAAGAAAGTAAAATAAAATGTGTTTGAGAAAATCTATGGAATAAACTGAAGATCAGAGATCATAGAAGACACCCATGGAACCTTCAAGATTTGAAGACAGTTTGTGTGGAACAATGAGCAAAAGTCAGTATCGCCAAGATTTTGTGGGATTTTTTTTTTTTTTTTTTTTTTTTTTTAATTGCTGCAGTAAGGGATTTTGAAGGGGATTAATGGTTTGTGGTTTTACGGCATTTCTCCTACACGCGCTCCCAAGATGGGGGTGCTTTCAGGCAGGCATACGTTTTTCAACACAAACCCGGCACTTCATACATGTGGTCAATACGGAGACTTGAGGAGATGTTCACCGGCAGGCTAGGAGAGACGGAGGAAGGAACGATGTTGGAAAAACTCAAAGGTGAGTGTTTTAAAATCACACAAACTGTTTTTTGCTGATGTGTTCTGCGTGGGTTTACGCCTGGATTTCTCCGGTTTCCTCCCACATGCCAAAATCATCCAAGATAGGTTAACTGGAGACTCTAAAGTGGCCCCAGGTGTGAATGGTGAAAGGGTTGGGCGCCACACTAGTGGCCGCCTCATCCACTCATGTGGATGCCCTGTAATTTCCCCATTGTGGGACTAATAAAGGAATCTAAATCTATATACTCACTGTAAACATGAAAGTGAGCGCAGTGCAGCGCCACATTTGATTGTCAGACTGATGACGTACACGTTTGCGCACTACTCAGGGCCAAATTTGATTGGTGAAATTGGTGGAAGTTGACAATAATTGGCCAAAATTGCGGAAAAGTTGCGGTGATTGGACAAGATTGAAATTATGCAGGATCTGCTGAATTTGGGAGAATTGGTATAATCGCAACATCGTGAAATCCTGGAGAGACTGCAATGTCACTCCTGAGCAATGCCTGCACCTAGTTTCTCCATACAGGAGGTGTCTGGAAGCTGTTATTGCCAATAAAGGCTTTTCTACTAAATATTAAATGAATTTCACCAAGCGTGTTCAATACTTATTCCCTGTGTTGCTACACTTTATTAAATATAACTTGTTTTGTGAACACAGTTGCCTTGATTTCTTTGTATGTATGGATTACTTGGGTTGTTTCTGATATCTGGTGAAAATCTCAGATTAGTGGCTCCATCAGAAATATGTTTAATGAGAAAAATGTTGACATGTTCAATACTTGTTTTCCCTGCTGTAAAAGCATCAGGTTTAGCTCCTCTGTCTCCTACTAAGTGACACGTGCCATCATCTCCAGCCATATGAAAGTTTCATTTTCTGGCTTCTAGAGAAGTGTGTGTGTGTGTGTGTGGGGGGGGGGTCAGAGCAACAGTGTGCTCTGGGATCAGACAGTTACTGATAGAAGATTGGGCTCATGTGGAGAACAGAGAGATACTGGGGAATCGCTAGCTGCCAGGCTAGTCGCAATTAAGCTTTTTTTTGTTAGCACTTGCTTATTTGTTTGTGCCTGCTTTTTTGTTTGCACTGTTTTTTTTTTTTTTCGTTAGCACTTGGTTTTTGTTTACATTTTGGTGAGCTCTCTCGGCCACCACACATACACTACTCACAAAAAGTTAGGGATATTCAACTTTCGGGTGAAATTTCAGGATGCACCTAAAATGCACTACTATAACCTTTACAGGTGAACTTAACTTGACCTTCTCTAACCTTCTGAATGCACATTTCCAACTGTTAAATGTTTCACTACTTTTTGCATAACTTGTTGTTCTCTAACAAGGTGCTTAACAGCAAAATTCACAACAGGTGTCATGAATTGACCAATAAATTTTCTGGTTCAATTAGAATTTGTTTTTAAACAGTCCTCTTCATCATGCTGTTCACATTTTGACATCATGAGACCAAGGCGACACCTAACAATTGATCAACAGTACCTCGCCATTGCGAGGCTTGAAACAGGATGTTTTCATAGGGAAGTGGCCACTGAGCTTAGAGCAGGGGTGTCCAATCGTGCCATGGAGGGCCAAGACCCTGCAGGTTTTCTCTTCTACCCAGTCTCTTCAGCAGGTGTTTTCACTTATCAGCAATCAGTGGGAAGAAATTCAGTGGAATCTGCTGTTGAAGACACTGGTTGGAGGTAAAGCCTGCAGGGTCTTGGCCCTCCGTGGCACATGATTGGACACCCCTGGCTTAGTGTGTCATCAGCAGGTTGCAACAGAGATACAGAGAGACTGAAGAGTCACAGAAAGGCATAGAAGTGGACGTCCTTTGGCCACATCCCACGCTGATGATTGCTTCACTGTGAACAGTGCCCTGCAGAACAAGATGATGAATGCCACTCAACTCCAGGCACATTTAAGGGAGGTGAGAGGCACCCAAGTGTCATGTCAGTGTATGTGCAAACCTGCTTTTAATTCACATGAAAAGTTTTTCAGCTTTATTATTGTTGTCACACTACATTTATGTCCTGCTGATTTACAAGCCATCTGACATGCTCTGATTATCAGAACCACACTGCTGCATTCACATCAAAGTGATACTCAGCCTTGAACGTTTTGCCTGTTCCCAGAACGTTACGTCCGAATATGTCCAAGTTCTATATCATGTAATGCTCTTTATCTCAATCGTTTCTGAATCCTTTGTCTTTGGCAGGCTTAAAAGCTTAGAAAGCAGCTTGCCTGGTGAGCAACATGACATAAATCCAGTCTGAGATGTGATTCGCGTGCCACAGCCACCCTATACTCATAAATATGCCCTCTACTGGTGTGTCATGATGATGATTTTCTCCCTGATGAAAACTCAAAAGGGAGTCCCTGAGTACAATTCTCATTCAGATAACCCACTAGCATAACCTCAAATTTAATTATGGTTTCCTTTGTGAAATTATAAACCTTACCAACTCGCAAACCACACCTTTACATAAGATTTTTAAACAGTATTGAGACCGTAAAATGAGGGTAATTTTATCTCAGGTTTCATTATAATCTGAAATTTATTACAAGAAAAACAATGGCAACTGCCAGTGGTACCCCTTAGCCTCTGTGTGTTGTTGAGATGTAGTTTATATAGCATTTATGTATATATGGAGTTTTTCCTCTCTACCGTCGGCAAGTGCTTGCTCAGAGGGGATCGCCTGATTGCTGGGGTCTTTCTGCAATTGTGGGGGTTTCCCCAACAATTTGAAAGTGCTATGAGATGACTGTTGTTGTGAAATGGCACTATATAAATAAAGCTGAATTGAATTTTGACCTTTGACCTTGCAATACCAAAACCATATGCAGATGTCAGGGTGGACCTGTGTAGAAAGTTTGGCGACCCTAGTTTTACTCGTTCTATAGCAACAGGGCGTAGGGGAAGCTAGCCATGACCTTTTGACCCCAAACCAATTACTTTATAAACCATGAAGTAGACAGACAGACTGTGACCAAGACAGTCATTTACCCAAAAAAATTTTCTTCAGTGCAATTTGGTCTTTTCTGCAAACATAAGATACAGTGGTGTGAAAAAGTGTTTGCCCCCTTCCTGATTTCTCATTTTTTTTTGTGCGTTTGTCACACATAAATATTTCAGATCGTCAAACAAATTTAAATATTAGACAAAGATAACATAAGTAAACACAACATGCAGTTTTTAAATGAAAGTATTTATGATTGGGGAAAAAAAATCCAAACCCTCATGGCCTTGTGTGAAAAAGTGATTGCCCCCTAAACCTAATAACTGGATGGGCCACCCTTAGCAGCAACAACTGCAATCAAGTGTTTGTGATAACTGGCACTGAGTCCTTTACAGCGCTGTGGAGGAATTTTGGCCCACTCATCTTTGCAGAATTGTTGTAATTCAGCCACACTGGAGGGTTTTCAAGCATGAACCGCCTATTTAAGGTCATGCCACAGCATTTCAATCAGATTCAGGTCAGGACTTTGATTAGGCCACTCCAAAGTCTTCATTTTGTTTTTCTTAAGCCATTCAGAGGTGGACTTGCTGGTGTGTTTTGGATCATTGTCCTGCTGCAGAACCCGAATGCGCTTCAGCTTGAGGTCATGAACAGATGGCCGGACATTCTCCTTCAGGATTTTTTGGAAGACAGCAGAATTCATGGTTCCATTTACCACAGCAAGTCTTCCAGGTCCTAAAGCAGCAAAACAGCCACAGACCATCACACTACCACCACCATATTTTACTGATGGTATGATGTTCCTTTTCTGAAATGCTGTGTTACTTTTACACCGGATGTAATGGGACACACACCTTCCAAAAAGTTCCAATTTTTGTCTTTTCAGTCCACAGAATATTTTCCCAAAAGTCTTGGGGATCATCAAGATGTTTTCTGGTAAAACTGAGATGAGCCTTTATGTTCTTTTTGCTCAGCACTGGTTTTCGTCTTGGAGCTCTGCCATGCAGGTCATGTTTGCCCAGTCTCTTTCTTATGGTGGAGTCATGAACACTGACCTTAAAGGCCAAATGTCACGTAACAGGGTACTTTAAATATCTTGAAACTAGATATAAAAGGGAACCGATCCGTTCGGGTCTTGGTGCATATGCTTCAGTAACAACGGAATATTCGTTAATTTAAAACTGCCGCGCTTGGCCTGACACGGCCCCTGGAATCGCCTGGGGAAGAAGGCGGAAGTGACGAAATCGATTGTACCCTAGTTTGATGCTTGGGGTATTTCAATTGATTGTTTATATGGAGACTGGAAGGCTGAAGTGAGTAACAAGAAAGAAAAAATTGGATATTTCACCCATACCTTAAAACGGGACTATCAGGGACAGCTGGGTAATAAGGGACACTTCTCTGGGAAATGTTTTCTTACCTGTCAAGTGAGACGTTTTCGCCGTACTTCAACACCGTAAAAAGCGGCTATAAGCAACGGCGGAGCAACAAGGCACACCTCTCTGGGATCTGTCTGTTCCGCAACCGCTGCACAGCTCAACAGTTAAACCATTGTCCTAATTACTTCTCATGGTAGTGAGAATTGCTCCCGCTGAGCGATCAGCCTGCCCAGACAATTAAACTAATGAGTGACTCCACACTTCGAACAGTAGTGAGAAGCGCTCCCGCTGAGCGATCAGCCCGCCCCAGCTGTGAGTGATCACACACAGGAGTCCTCAAGACACTCAGTTTTTTTTCCAGTATATTTTTTCTTTTGGGCGTACAGAAATGGCAATACGCCCGTTTTTGCTAAAATTGCATTTTCCCCGTATTTTCCTTAAAATATTTGACAATAACAACACGAACTACATTTCAAACATTTCCCAGAAAAGTGTCCCAAACCACTCTGCCGTCCCCCACAGCCGCGCTTGGCACCAAAATACGGCGAAAACATCTCACTTGACAGGTATGCGCCTCCATTTTCATATTGATCTGGTCAATTTCTTGACAGCAGCGGCTCTCCTCCACTGTAATAATAATGGCTTCCGAAAAATCAATATTTATGGGGCGCCCTCGACAGACCCCCTCCGGCTTCGCAATTCTGGAGGCGATTAATGTCCAGTTCAATGACATTTTCCACTGGTTCTGCTCTCTGGTCATCGTTGGAACTGTTGTCATCAGACAAAGCATCTGATTCCGTCTCGGACGGCTCGAACCGGTAAGGTTCTATGCCTCTGTCACTGTCTGAACCACTGACAAAAAAAAAAGACAAAAAAAAAAGACAAAACTAAACCAATTTGTTCACAATCGCTGTCGCTTTCCGTCATGATTGTCCAATGTTGATAAGTGTGAATGTGGATAGGCAGGGCAGCCAGGGTACAACTGGTGATGTCAAAAACATGGGCGTGGTCTGGACTGGCTGTCACAAGCCAGCAAGGTGGGGCCTTCACCTGGTGTATTTTGTGCAATTATGTAAATACAGGTGGGTGATATGGTCTCCGGTATGAATATTTGGTTTAAGCTATGTGTATTTTATCTAAATTCGTTGTCATTTAGAAAAAAAAATTACGTGACATTTGGCCTTTAACTGAGGCAAGTGAGGCCTGCAGTTCTTTGGACGTTGTTGTGGGGTCTTTTGTGACCTCTTGGATGAGTCGTCGCTGCACTCTTGGGGTAATTTTGGTTGGCCGGCCACTCCTGGGAAGGTTCACCATTGTTCCATGTTTTTGCCATTTGTGGATGATGGCTCCGACTGTGGTTCGCTGGAGTCCCAAAGCTTTAGAAATGGCTAAAAAATTGAACTCAGCTTTCCAACGATGTGATAAACCACAGTTAATTTATGTTTTAACAGGGGAGCAATCACTTTTTCACACAGGGCCATGTAGGTTTGGATTTTTTTTTTTACCCTTAATAATAAACACCTTCAATTAAAAACTGCATTTTGTGTTTACTTGTGTTATCTTTGTCTAATATTTAAATTTGTTTGATGATCTGAAATTAAGTGTGACAAACATGCAAAAAAATGAGAAATCAGGAAGGGGGCAAACACTTTTTCACACCACTGTATATTATGCAGGTTTCAAATACTTCTGCAGTGTACTCACTTTTCACAGGTCCTTGTAATATTTTAAATACAGTCTAGGGTAGTGTTTCTCAACCAGGGTTTCCTGGAACATTCAGGTTTTTGTGGGCAATTTTCTAATTTCACTTTTTAATTGGTCCAAAAATTTAAAACAGTTTGCCGTTGCTGTACATGGGTGCCTTCACAACCCATGCACAACACCAGCCACATATTTGAAATTTTTTTTGGCCCTATAAAGAAATTAAATTAAAAAATTGTCAAAAGGAAACGTGAACATTCCAGGGACCCCTGGTTGAAAAACACTGGTCTAGGGTTCCATTCTCTTTGTTTTTAACATTCAAGTTGAGTGTTGCATGACACAGATGTTAATGATGGGGAGAATGCTCACCAGCAGTGCTTTCAGATCCAGCATGTGCTCGTTCCCTAGGATGACGAGGGCGGCCATGCCACAGAACGTGTAGCCGCCATGTGCCTCTAACCCCGGTACGCCGCTCAGACCGCCCTCCCAGTTCTGACACCTACAGACCGAGGACACATTTGCTAAAGCCTGCTGTAACACAGGAACACTGAAGAAAATAGAGGGTCTTTTATAACTGAATCGTGTTGTACCTGAGGATCCAGTTGGTAGTGTTCTCAAACAACTTAGGTGTGAGGATGTTTGTGAGCGATGCTACAGAAGCTGCACAGTAGGCACTCCTGGAATGGGAAAAGAAAACCAAAGAAACAGGCTGATAGAGATCAACATAAAGAGATGTGGGCGAACAGGAAGTCTGCTCTGCTGCATTCAAACATCATCCTCCAAAAACCCAGCATATTTTTAGGCTGCAAGCAGACTAAACAAACAGCTATTTGACATTCCTTCCGTTTCTGTCAGTGTTCATTTCTTCTGCCCAGGCATCTCGACAGTTTCATGTTACACGGTTTCTGTAGCTATAATGAAGCTAAATTCCTATTTTTAAAAGACATTTTTAAAGCTGACTGATTCAAGTTGAGACCCTCCTATTACCAAACTGCAAACAGTCTGACCACATTACCTTGCACAAATATTTCAAGTCCCAAACATATGAAAACTCACAAATTTAAAATAATATTAATTTTTAAGGAAAAAATATGCAAATTTACAAGGAAAATGGTCACAAATTTATGACAAGCTGCAAACTTTGATTAAATTAAAAAAAAGTCAGATTTAAAAGAAAAAAGGTCACAAATTTACAAGAAAAAGTTGGAAAGGGGTCATTGACTGAAAATGGTGTTTTTGTAGGTTTTAACCTTCTGAAGGTGTCTACTGGGCACAAGATCACCAAAACACTCACTTCTCTTAAGAAAACACAGCCTTTTAAACTTCACTCTGCAGAAAAGTCAAAAAAACATTTTGAGTGTTTTTTGGGATAATATACAGCATATCAGAGCAACCATTTTAAGTGAAAAATCCCTGCCCAGAGGAATTACCAAAATGGCTTCTAAGTAACTGGAATTTCTTTTTGAATGAGGACATTTCTCACTACTTTGATTGCATATATAAACTTGTGTTTAGAAACAGGAAATTCACTGGAAACTTCTATGCCAACACTAAGTAGTCTGTCATCACTTTCTTATTGTGGTTTTTGCCTCTAGAGCATTCGCCCCACAACCGGGAGGCTGGGGTTCAAGTCCCAGCCGAGTCACGCCAAAGACCATATAAAAATGGAACTTTCTGCCATCCAGCTTGGTTAGTTAGTTAATTCCCTTCCACAGCATGTGGGACACCATATGGTGTATAGGGGTGGCGCCTATCTCCGTTTCGCTGACCCGAGGCCACACAGCTACTGTAAGTAGTGAAAGCTACGGGGGGCGGGGGGGGGGGGGGGGTGTCTGTCCTCTGGTAGCTCTGTGCGTAACATTCCTTTCCCCGTTCTGTTATGCTGAGCACCAAGCTTGAAGGTGGAACGTACCATTTTTATCTGGTCTTTGGTATGACCTGGCCGGGATTTGAACCCCAGCCTCCCGGTTGTGGGCGGACGCCCTACCAACTAGGCCACCACTCCAGTCGTCCAGCTTGGTGCTCAGCAATAATTGAATGGAGGAGGGAAATGTTGGTTATCCAGCCACAGGGGGCGCACAAGCCAGTGTACTCCCTGTGCCGGTCCCGAGCCTGGATAAAATGAGCAGGCTTGTGTCAGGAAGGGCATCTGGCGTAAAAACCCTTGCCAAATCTACATGTGGATCATCACAATATAAAGTGATGATATGCTGTGGCGACCCTGAAAGGGAGCAGCTGAAAGACAAAAAAAAAAAAAAAAAAATGCCACTGGATCAGCTCAGGAATTAACACAGGGCTGTTTTTCTTGTCTGGCTTTTACAGTAAGTCATAAGTCAACATGCATGAGAGTTTAAATAATACATAATGACAGCTTAACACGAATGGGTTTGCAAAAGATAACACGCTCCTTTGAGGCAACAAAAAGGTTTTCTTTCGAGATACAAGATGGCACCTCATAGTGGCTCAGTGGGAACAAACCATAGCCTCATACAACAGGCCCAGGCAGAGAAACAAACACCTCAGGAGCTCCATCGACATAATTCAGCTCTTATGCAACAGAGATGAGGATTTTTCTTTGCTTTTCCATCAATAACATGAGGTGACCAAAGAACAGAAGTAGGGTAAAGTGTGCACAATGCAACATGGACACAAAAAGTGCTGAAAGAATCGTGTGTAATGGCGGAGAGTGGAACGGGAAGCTTTTCATCTCGTGTGCTCTCACCTGACGTCCACTTCCCCTCCGATGTGCATCACAAAGGAGCCATCTGGCTGCTTCACTGACCAGAGGAAATCTAGCAGCTTCTCCCTGGAGAGGGTCAGCACATGTGAGGGTGGAGAGAGAGAGAAGGGGGGTCATCAGGTGATGTAAAGCAGAAAAGGAAGACTGGAGAAAAAAAGATGGAGAGGCACAAGGGCAGGGGGTGCAAGTGTAGCTGCTGCACATTTAATAAAGCACGATGCAAAGTTAACACCTGCTGTAGCAGCAATCACGACCCTACTGTAAACACGGGGAAACTTCAACCTTTTTTGTCATGCAGAGTCAATTAACAAGAGGGGGAAAAACACAAACATCATCTCTAAATGCTTTTATAATTAACTTCTCCTGAAATAACACTGTAAGATGAAAAATGTGCAACGCTCCCCTGCAACCGCGAGAACAATTATGGTTAGAACTCTGTCATAATGAAGGAATTAAATGCATAAATTATGAATTACAAGCATCATTATAGAGCTAGTGATTAAAGACTTGAAATCTGGAGATGATTAAAGGAGTAATTTACCAGAAAATATGAAATCATCAGGTTTTTTTCTGCAGTGGCACATGGTGCTGTTTAACCAAAGGAGCTTTTGAGATTTCAGCTTAAAAATATCTGCATCTACTATCAAAAAAATCCATCAGAGGGACAAAACCTGTCACCTAGTGGTTAGGGTGGGTACTTTCCTTCCTCTGAATGCACCCTGAAATATTCATAATTGTTTGACATCTTTACATCTCAACTCTGCAATTTTATCATGAGGTTATGTCTGTCTATGGCTTATTAAACTCAGAAAAAAATGCCGTTAAAGTTATCTGTCGAAGTAAATATAATGCTCACACAAATGCCTGATTTAGTAGGCTGAAAGTGCTAAAAAATTATTATAAGATATAGATATTGGAGCCTTGCATGGACTAATATTTCATTATAAATACAAGGATAACCTCCTTTCTCGTTTTCTGGCTTCTCAACAAATTACACTGAACTATAATGTACATAATTATAATACTAGAAACCAAAGCAACTTCACATTTACATATCCATCCATCTTCTACTGCTTATCTGGGGTCCAGGTCACGGGGGCAGCAGTCCAAGCAGAGCAGCCCAGACTGCTCCCAAGTTCATATAGCACCATAATCCCCATGACCCCACTGGGGGGCAAGGAGGCCCAAGAACAGTCCATGGATTCCCATAAAAGATTCAATAAGGATCCAGTCTACCTCGGCCATTTTGGGGTTATTGGGGCTCAAGGGCAGGTGACTGGTGACCGGGTTTCTGCCCACAGGACCAGCTGGGCTCAGCCCGAGAATTCCTCATGGATTCCTCATTCAGTGGGCTCACCACCTGCAGGAGGGGTCATGGAAATCATCGGTGCTATGTGAACAGACTGTGCTTCTCTGCTAAAACTGCAGCTCCTACAAGCCGGACCCTGGATAAGCGGTAGAAGACAGATGTTGTTATACCGATAACAACAAATGGCTGGCTGCCATGTAAGCAGCCTTGAAAAGATCTTAATGATAGACTTCCTGATCATAAATTTCAGTTTTTCTACAATCCATCCATCCATCCTCAATAATATTAGTCATTTTTGTATGCTTTTTAAAATTTTTCTATGGTCAAAAGAATTCTCTGTCTTGCTCTGTGCAGAAGATCAGTTTGCACTCTGGCTGGTGCAACATTTACCTTCTTGCTATCCAATAAAGGCAACAAAATGGAAAAAAAAAATCTATCAGCCTTGTTTTGAGTGATCTCTGTAGAGAGGCTTTTCTTTCTACTGTCTACTTCTGCCAACCCAAACTATGCAGCTGGCTAGCATTAAATCTCAGGTAAATGAGGCTGTCAGACTGCTACGATGATGATGATGATGAATAGTGCTTTATTCATGACATTAGCCTCCAGTAATGGATAGAGGTGTGTGTTTGTCTGCACAGTGATAAGATTCTTATTTGAGATTGTTCACAACATTTGTTCAGTTTATTTCAGCAATTTTTTTTAAAAAGTGAAAAAAGACACACTGATGCTGTTTTTAAATGTACAGTATCTCACAAAAGTGAGTACACACCTCACATTTTTGTAAGTATCATATCTTTTCATGGGACAACACTGAAGATATGACACTTTGATACAATGTAAAGTAGTCAGTGTACAGCTTGTGTAACAGTGTAAATTTGCTGTCCCCTCTAAATAACTCAACACACAGCCATTAATGTGTAAACCGCTGGCAACACAAGTGAGTACACCCCTAGTGAAAATGTCCATATTGTGCCCAATTAGCCATTTTACCTCCCCGGTGTCATGTGACTCGTTAGTGTTACAAGGTCTCAAGTGTGAATGGGGAACAGGTGTGTTAAATTTGGTGTTATCGCTCTCACATTCTCTCACACTGGCCACTGGAAGTTCAACATGGCACCTCATGGCAAAGAACTCTCTAAGGATCTGAAAAAAAGAATTGTTACTCTACATAAAGATGGCCTAGGCTAAAAGAAGATTGCCAACACCTTGAAACTGAGCTGCAACATGGTGGCCAAGACCATACAGCGGTTTAACAGGACAGGTTCCACTCAGAACAGGCCTTGCCATGGTCGACCAAAGATGTTGAGTGCACGTGCTCAGTGTCATATCCAGAGGTTGTCTTTTGAAAATAGACATGAGTGCTGCCAGCACTGCTGCAGAGGTTGGGGGGGGGGGCGGGGGGATCTGCCTCTCAGTGCTCAGACCATACGCCACATACTGCATCAAATTGATCTGCATGGCTGTCATCCCAGAAGGAAGCCCCTTTTAAAGATGATGCACAAGAAAGCCCGCAAACAGTTTGCTGAAGACGGGCAGACTAAGGACATGGATTACTGGAACCATGTCCTGTGGTCTGATGAGATCAAGATAAACTTATTTGGTTCAGATGGTGCCAAGTGTGTGTGGCGGCAACCAGGTGAGGAGTACAAAGACAAATGTGTCTTGCCTACAGTCAAGCATGGTGGTAGGAGTGTCATGGTTTGGGGCTGCATGAGTGCTGCCAGCACTGGGGAGCTACAGTTCATTGAGGGAACCATGAATGCCAACATGTACTGTGACATACTGAAGCAGAGCATGATCCCCTCCCTTCGGAAACTGGGCCACAGGGCAGTATTCCAACATGATAACGACCCCAAACACACCTCCAAGATGACCACTGCCTTGCTAAAGAAACTGAGGGTAAAGGTGATGGACTGGCCAAGCATGTCTCCAGACCTAAACCCTATTCAGCATCTGTGGGGCATCCTCAAATGGAAGGTGGAGGAGTGCAAGGCCTCTAACACCATGATGTCATCATGGAGTAGTGGAAGAGGATTCCAGTGGCAACCTGTAAAGCTCTAGTGAACTCCATGCCCAAGAGAGTTAAGGCAGTGCTGGAAAATAATAGTGGCCACACAAAATATTGACACTTCGGGCACAATTTGGACATTTTCACTAGGGGTGTACTCACTTTTGTTGCCAGCGGTTTACACATTAATGGCTGTGTGTTGAGTTGTTTTGAGGGGACAGCAAATTTACACTGTTATACAAGCTGTACACTGACTACATTGTATCAAAGTGTCATATCTTCAGTGTTGTCCCATGAAAAGATTATAATGAAATATTTACAAAAATGTGAAGGGTGTACTCACTTTTGTGAGATACTATATCTCAGTGTTTCCTCTGGCTTAAAGACCTTGGCGCAGTGGCAACATACTTTTCTGGGGAAAGGGGGGATATGTTGCACAGTTAACTTTGCATATGGAACTTACCATTTGAAGTATTGTACAAGCAAGACTTGAATGTTGGAATATTGGGCCAGTTGGGGTCCCACCCAGACGTCCTGTGTTTGGACTTTTTACTGGTGTTATCCTTCTCTCCTTCCTCTGCTTTCCCCTCTCCTGGACCCTCTGCCAGAACACTTTCCTCTCCTTGGCTCCTATCTTCTGTCTCATCTTTCCCTCTCTGAGTCCTGTCTAATTCAGGTTCTCTCTCTATGGTGGTATACAAACAAGTTAGAAAATATCAAGTGTCACGTTTTGTCCTGCAGGATTTTTTTTTTTTGTCATGGTTTACATAAATGACAAAAATATGTGTATTTTTTGTATTTTTATTGTAGTGTTTCATTTTTACCATTGAGAAAGAGTAGGAAAGAGAAGGGAAAAAAACATTCATCATAGTAATTTACTCATGCACACTTAAATTATATGATCAGAGGTGGGTATAGTGGCCAGAAATTCTACTCATGTACAAGCAGTGCTTTGAAATTAATAATTAAAAGCAGACAACCAAAAATTTTTAGATGAGTTAAGAGTGCAAAGAGTACCCACTTAAAAACTTGAGTAATCACTTCAGTCTTGAAGCTTTGAGTTTTTTCTCCAAAATTTATAACAATTTTCTTATAGTTTTCTACTTTTCTCTGTAAATGAATCTAAATTTGCAACTATTTTCATCATTTGTAATTTCCTCTTGTAAAATTATGAGCTTTCTTGTATATTTGACACTTCATTATAAACTTGTGGATTATTTTATGGCTAATTTTTGTCTATTTTTTTTTAAAATAAAATTTCCGGATTTTTTTAAAATATAAATTTGAAACAGATTGTGGTAAACTTTTCACATTTTTTCCTTATAATTTACACTTTTTAAAAAAAACCTCTCTATTGACATTCATTGATAGACTTAAACCTTCGTTTCATTTAATAATTACATCTGAATGTCCTTTTTTGTTAGAGGGTGAAAAAGTAAAGAAAAAAAAGGAGGAGAAAAAAAGGGTGAGGGAGTCAACATGAACATCTGCATATAGGGAGTGGTTGTTAATGTACACACACTTGTACATATATTAACAAAGTCTGCTATATCAATTCTGTAAATTGAAAGTCCGGCCTGAGTGGTGTTACATATTTAGTCCATTTTTCCCATCATGACATAAACAAATCTTTTTTGTAGTTGACACAAGCTGTTATTTTTTCCATCTTATACAGTAAATGTCCATCCACATACCGAGAGATGGGCTTTCCTGTGAAAGCCATTTTTTGGTAATTGCCTTTCTGCTTGCAGTCAGTAGAATACATAGTAAATATTTGCCCCTCTTTGACCACTCTGTGGGCATAAGTCCGAAGAAAAGAGTTTTGCTTTCCAGAGGTACTAGATGACATCCAAAAATATCTTGTATAGCTTTATGAATTTCCTTCCAATAATTCTGAGTAACATGGCAGAGCCAAAATATATGATCATGATTTGCTTTTGCGCTACCACATTTTCTCCAACAAGTTGGAAGTTACCCTTGTACTGAGCCTTCTGGGAAGGTGAGATGAAGTATCTAATTAGGCTTTTCCAGCCAAACTCCCTCCAACTCTGAACTGCTGCATTTCCATTGATATGACCATATTAATGTCCATTCCTCTTCCGGTATTTCTATTCCTCCTTCTGTTTCCCATTTTGTTTTAATATACAGGGTTGAGTGTCTTTTCAAGTTTATAACACCTTTATATAGACATGAGATTAAGCCGTTATCTTTATTTGAGTTATATGCCCTTTTAAACAAGTTTAGCAATGGTTTACATGATTCTGCTATACATTTTAACTTATTGACAAAATGTCTCATCTGCAAGTAGCGATAAAAGTCTTGTGATTCCAACTGATACTTCCCGTTAAGTGTTTCGAAGCCAAGTAGTGCATCATCTTTCATTATCTTACATATGGCTAGCAGAACCTATATATATAAAAAATAGAACTCTCCCTAAATATGCATAAATGTGAACAATAGGGCTGCCCAGAACTGCAGCAGAAGAACGCCAAACAAAAAACCATCCAACAGAAAGAGGAAAAAATAAAAAATATAAACAACTGAGCTGTTGACTTCCATCCGTGGGGTCTTAAGTATGACCCTAAATTGGCCCCTATAATTAGGGAACCTCGAAGGGGAGCCTCTCTCATCTGTTTGTGAAAGAGGGCCTTCTTTTGCTAGTTCGCCGATGTCCATCTTCTTACAGCACAGGAAAAGCGTCCGACTATGAAAGCTCTATATCGCCAAACTGTATGTATATTTTAGCGTGGGATTTTTAATCTACTTCCGCTGGATCTGTTCCAGGATAGTCTCCAGGTGCTTGACGACCGTCACCGGGAATCCCCTCTTCTCCATGTCAGCGGTCGCTTCCTCAGCCGAGCCATATAGAATGGTTCCATCTGGATAGAAAACTCTCATTTTCGCTGGGAACAAGGTCTGAAACCGGGTTTTCTTCTCTTTGAGTACAGACTTTGCTTCAGCGTATTCCCTCCGCCTCTTCATAATCTCAGGTGCATAATCATGATCCAAATTAACCTTATTCCCAAGGTATTCAAATCCACGTTTCTGCCAGGCCAATTTCAGAATTTCTTCTTTCATCCTGTAGCTGGCCATTTTGATGATGACTTTGATGACGACGGCTCTGCAGGGTTGGAGAATTCCAGATTCTCCCTTGATAAACTTTCCACAAAAGCAACCACTGAGGAGAATCATCTTCGGATCCCTCTTTCACTCCATATAATCTGATATTGTCTCTCCGGGAACGTCCCTCTAGGTCCATCAGCTTAGCCTCCATTTGGATATGAAGTTTGAGCGTCTCAGCCAGGGCCTCCTCATTAGTCTGTAGTCGAGTTTCTGCTTCCATAATCCTTTCTTCCGCTTCTTCTAGTCTCTTGTTTGTTTTATTCATTTGTTCTCTGATAGCTGCCAGCTGGGTTTTGTTGTCTTTTCTGAAGTCGCGCAGTTCTTTCAGTATCAGGTCCAGGCTCGCGCTGCTAGCTTGTTCTGATGCACTTGTTAGCATGTCGTTATCCTCCATGGCACTGCTAGTGGCTGAGGTCTGCTCGTCTCCATCCTCCTCGTGTGATTCGCGCTGTGTAGGTTTTCAAATATTTTTTACTTTTGGCATCTTGAAGCCCATACTCTTATAACTCTGTGTGGTGAAATTTTTGCAAATTCGCATTTCTTTAGGCTATTTATAACCAAAATGTCAGGAGCACATTTCCCTATGTTGCCTCCTCCTACCCTGCCATACCCGGAAGCCACAACAATTGACATTTTTAACCATAATTCTGCAGAGCCAGAACATAACAATAATTCAACTCTGATTTCAAAGAAAAAATATTAATAAAATAATATTTAATGAAATAAATTAATTTAAATGACCAAATATTCAGTTATTTTTGTTATAATATTTCTATATATTTATAAGGTTTTAGAATTCTCCTTACCAACCAGACAGCAGGAAAAACCTCCCTTATTTTGAAATCCAAATGTTGGCACGTTTAGTTTGTCAGATGGCTGTTAACGGATTAAAGTCATTGACTTCGTGAATTCTGGTAATCTTAACTTGCCAGGTACATAATAATGAACATAAATTAGTTAGTCTTGTAGTGGCTGGTAAATATCCTCAGCAACTCATCAGTCACTCTTGCCTTTCCCTGCATATGAAGCCTAACCACACCTGTTTGCTGAGCGACTCTTCATTATTGTTCCCATTACCAGTGGGTTAAAACCACCATAAATGCCTCCACTGCTTACACACCTCTTCTACTTTTTTCGGCATTTGAAGTACTTTAATAAGCTCATAGTTCTCTCAGACAGTGACGCGAGAGAGACACTCTGCCTGCTGACTGGCGGTCACTCAGGTAGCGCGCTTCCGAACTCCGACGCACAGATGACTGTTATGTGTGTTGTTCATGCACGTGCTTGCGGAGCATCATTCCTTAATTTATTTTTTCTTAAATTTATATTTCCTCTTAGCGTGGTGGCATAGTTTCAAGGGTGGTGGTCCGCCATACAGAAATGTTACCAGTGAAAACCCTTGCTACTTGAACAATGCAAGACCAACCATCTAGTTCAGTTATATTCAAGAAAAGAGACATTTCTATGGCTGTATTGCTAACATGGGGCAAAACTAAGTAATAAACTGTCCTCTGACTTTAGGCAATCAGTATACTATAACCAGACCATCAATAATGGAGTAACTTATTCTGGCCTTACGATATCACCGCAAGAGTGTTCAGATCTCCGAGCCGTTGATGTGGAGCTTGAGTACTGGATAGACATAGACCCACTGGAGGATCATTGTGCATGAGTTTGCCAAACTAGTAGTAAAAATTTTCATGCCTAGATCTCCTGACCACACATCAAAAATGCAGTGTGCTTCTGTGTGTGTGCAATTCAGTGCAACAGCATGATAACGACTGTACCTGTCTATGACGTTATAGGCCTCCTCTGTACCGATGATGCAGAGGGCGTTGACGGCAGCGTATGTGGGTGCCAGGTGGGCGTGTTGCCCCGGTCCTCCGGCGAAACCCCCCACTGGGCTTTGACAGCGTGCTAGAAACTGACAGACACTGTGGAGAAAGATCAAGGGGTCAGAGATTTTTTGGGAAATAAACTGCATAATCAGACACCAAAATTAATGACTGAAAGTGACTGACATTTTTTTTGGGGGGGGGGAAGGATGTTTAAAAAAATACAACAGGGAATAAAGACAAGAATGTGACTTTTTTATTTTATATTATTGCAAATAAGAATGATGGTAATTATACTGAAATAGATTCACTTGCACTGGAGGAGTAGAAAATTAATTTGGGGGATTTATTGCTGTGGCTGATTAGTGTACAATTAAGCTTTTATGTGAGTTGCAATCCTTAATTCTTTTAGATTATACAAAACACTGACAAAAGTGTTCAACATAATAAAACTCTGATACAACAATCCAAAAATCTGTATCAACTCAACACTTTGGCACCAGGCTGATAAAAATCAAAATTTTTCACTAAGTGCTGGGAAATTTCCTAATTAAATATACTAACTACTAACTAACTAACTAACCTGCACTTATATAGCGCTTTTCTAGTCACAAAGACCACTCAAAGCGCTTTCATTAATACTAACCCTCTATTCTAAGGGCCTATAGGAAACAGATATCTAGGGACAATTTAGAACAGCCAATTAACCTAACATGCATGTTTTTGGCATGTGGGAGGAAACCGGAGAAATCCCGGAGTAAACCCACGCAACACGGGGAGAACATGCAAACTCCACACAGATCACTGTTGGTCGGGGGCTGGGATCGAACCCACGATCCCCACAATCCCCCGGCCAAGGGTAAACTGTGCTGCCGCAGTGCTAACCACTGCGCCACCGTGCAGCCCAGAAAAAAGTACATGAAAAAAGTAAAAAATAATACACACTGCTTTCTTTTTCTCTACATTTCTTTCACAAAGGTTTCAGGCTGCTTCATCATCAGAGCTCTGACTCTGCACCTCAGTCCTGCAGAAACTTGGCAGGTAATAAAAAAGGCTCCGCTGGACTATTTCACTTCAGCTGACGTGTCACAGAGCACAGACAATTTCAACCACAGTTTCCTTTCTTTCCAGCCTCCGCACACTGAGCTGCTTCTGTCGCAAATGTTCTCTTCATCCTTCATCGTGGACAGAAATCACAGAACTGTAAAGTCTCACCGAGCCAATTGAGTTGGAAGAGAAGCCCACATTAACTTTTTCCACCTGAGCCGATGCTGACCTGTGGACAGTGCACATTTCATACGGATGGGGGAAGCAATCTGTTGTAGGCTGCATTGTTATGAATCCTTGAGCAGGGCCAGTGTGCTAGTGTGTGTGAGAGAGAATGAAGGCGTCAGATTGGCACCGGGCAGTGCCAGCCGGTGTGCTGGCACCCTGCACAGTAATAATGAGAGTGTGGGCTGGTGGACTGGCATCGCTATGGGCTTTGTGGTCTGCAGAGTGTTACTTTGGACTGGCAGGAATTTAATCAAATGACATTCTGGTGACAATAACAGCAACACAGTTTGAAGTAAAGGCTGCGTGAGCAAAAAATGAAGCCTTCATGTTGTGCTCAATACTTTCACTAATTTAAATCACAATTATCAGGCATGATAATTTCAGGAAAAACTCTGTGACAACTGACACTGTGACTAATATCTGAGTAGGGCAATATAAGGGGAATTCAAAATGAATGTTTGCAGTTTGCAATAGGAAAAAAAAAAAAAGGTAGAAAATGAGACAACAAAGAAGTCCTGACCAGTGTCATGTAACTGAAAACAGAAGTACATTATCTGTCAGTTTTTGAGTTCTATTATTCAAGTGACACTTAAAGTGTTAAGTAGAAAATTCCCAATTCCTAATCACTAGTGGCTGGATTCATATAAAATGCAGAGAATCTGTGTGTGTGTGTGCGTGTGTGTTTGTCACATATCTCTTGACTGATCAAAGATTTTATACGTGTTTTGCTGAGGTTACGAGGGTGTGCATCCCCGAGTATGGAGTTGTTCTGACAAAATATGTAATTTTTTTTTTTTTTTAATTTAAGTTTTTGTAAAGGGTATACATGTCATTACAGCATTGCATTGTTTACATTTTCATCACATGTTCCCTTTTTTTTGTTTTTTGACAACATTGGAAGAATAGTTATTACAACACCCTTTTTTAAGTGAAAGAAAAAGGAATTAAAGAAAGAACAAAAAAAACAAACAAAAAACAAAACAAGACAAAAAACAAAAACAAAACAAAAGAACAAAAAAAAAATAAAAATAAAAGAGCATCTGAGTAGCATTGGAACAAAGAGAGGTGCCATTATTGAAATGGTATTTGTCAAAGATTAGATCTGATGGAAGACACATATGCGATCCAGGGTTGCCAAAAGTTCAAGAACCCATCCATGTCCTGTCTCAGTGCAAATGTCAACTTTTCCATCGAATAAATGTCCTGAATCACGTTAATCCAATCTTCAGGTGTAGGACAATCCTTCAACATCCATTTTTTAGTTAAAGCTTTTTTACTTGCCAGTATTAAAACAGTGAATAAGTATTTTTCTCCTCGTCTTTCCAGTGAATCCGGTAGTAAACCCAAATACAAAGTTACAAAAGAAAAGGGGACTGTTATTTTGAATATTTTCCCCAATATTGTCTGTACATTAGTAGATTAGTTTATTTGACAGGGACAGTGCAATAAACATAGACAATTAATCAAAAACAATCAATCTGATGTGTTGCACATAGAGTGTATAGCTATTAGCTAATTTGCAACTCTTGTCCCTGGATGGGCTTTAGAAAAAAGAATCAAGATAAAAATATACACAATAACCACATACATCAATGCAGAAAAATTATAAATACACAATTATAAATATTATAAATATTATAAATACACAAATATAACAGCCTGACTCACCTTTAACATAAATATTATAAATACACAAATATAACAGCCTGACTCACATTTAACACATATAACATAACTCACATTTGCCTATTTCAGGCCTTCCTCCCTCCGTCACTCACTATAAACAAACACATTTATTCCTTCCCTTCATTCACTCTCACTTTGCAGACAAATAATTCATACATGAGTACATTCTTGTTTATTTTTCAGCCAGTTTTTAACATTTTTAGTGAATGTTTTAAAGTCCGTTATTATTTTAATTTCATTTGGCATTGTGTTCCAGATGTGACTGCCCTTTATAGAGAAAGCTGTTTGTCCAAATGTGGTTCTGCGGTGGAATATTTTACAGTTATTGTTAACAGAACTCCTGGTGGCTCTGCTGCTGTCCTGTCTTTGGACGAAACCAGCAAGTGGCTCGGGTGCTGATTTATGGAAACATTTGAACGTTAATTTCAGAAGACAGAGGTCAATGAAGCTCTCAAAACTCAATAGGTTGTATTTTTTTAAAACATTACAGTGATGCCACCTAATGGGCTTTTTGTCCAAGATTTTTAGGGTTTGATTATATAATGAACCTATATGTCTTATTGTGGAAGGGGCTGCTTGAGCCCAGACTGTCAAACAGTATGATATATGAGAAACATTGGTCCAATATTGGTGGATAACTGGGCATGACCAAAACACATGAAAATGATTTGCAGTCTCTTCACCACACAAGCGCCAACAATTCAACCCCTTATGAGTAAATTTGTTTTGTGCAGGTGTTCTGAAAAATCTTACCAAATTTTTCCATCCAAATTCTCTCCACTGCAGGGATGAAGTACTTTTCCATTGTTGTTTATTTAGCTTTTCCCATATTTCCAGTTGTAAAGTGAAATTCCCCTCTTTTTCCCATTTCTCTTTTATATATGATGTGTTGTCTCCTTTTAAGTCTTGAAGACCTTGGTATATTTTAGAGATGTATCTGATCCCTGGGATCCCTTTATATGCCATTAAGAAGACCTTCAGAACACCTGACTGGGCCCTTTCCAAATCCTCCTTTTTAAGTATATTGTTTATGTGGTGTCTACGCTGAAAGAACCTGTAAAGGTCTTGATTTATTAGACCTTGTTTTTTCAAATCTTCAAAACTTCTTAAAATTTGCCCTTTAAAAAAATCGTAATATTTTATCAGTCCGTTCTCTTTCCACTTTTTAAATCTAGTGTCTGTTTTATTAGGAGTAAAGTCTTGATCATAGGCAATCCATTGCAGAAATCGATAGGGTTCTTTAGTTTGATTCTCTCCAACTATCTTAAACCAAATTTTTAGCGGGGTCTCTATCCACGGGTTAGTGTTATTCAAAAGTTTAGGTAAGGCATTATTCCCTATTATCGCCTGTAGGGGGATGTCACTTGTTATTTGGTATTCCATCTCCTTCCATTGTGCAGTGTAGACTGGGTTACATATCTCTATTAAAGTTTTAATTTGTGCGGTTTTAAAATAGCGCGAGCCCACCTTTGTCTTTGTTTAGCTGTAGGGTTCTATATCTGATTCTAGGTCTCTTGCCCTGCCATATGAATCTTGAGATCCTTCTGTCCAGTTCTTGCCATGTTTTTTTGGGAGGTTCTACCGGTATTGTTTGGAAGAGGTATAGAAGACGTGGAAGTATATTCATTTTGACTGCTTCAATTCTTTGTGCAGTACCCAAGAATGGTATCATATTCCATCTTGCTAGATCAGATTTTATTTTTGCCACCAGTGGATCATAGTTTAGCGTTATAATTTTGTTGAGTTGTTTCGGGATATTGACCCCCAGATATTTCATAGATTCCATCTCCCAGTTAGTTTTGAGTTTACTTAGTAAATATTGATTTGGGTCATAGTTGAATGTTAAAACTTGGGTTTTATGCATGTTTAGTTTGTACCTCGATAAATCTCCATACTCTGAAAAAACTGAGATTAGTTCTGGAAAAGAGGTGTCCGGCTGCCCCAGGTGTATTAAAATGTCATCAGCAAAGAGTGCTATTTTATGTTCCTTCTGACCAAGTGTAATACCTTGAATTTTTTGATTCTGTCTTATCCATTGGCTCAGAGGTTCTATGAAGATTGCAAAGAGCAGCGGAGACAAGGGGCAGCCCTAACGACATCCTCTTTCCAGCTCAAAAGATGATGATAAATTACCGTTAATCCTTATTTTAGCTGTTGGTTTTTTATATAATGCCTGGATAGTTCTAATGAAGTTGTTATGAAAATTGAAACTGGATAAGATTCTTTATAGGAAAGACCAGTCAACCGAATCGAATGCTTTTTTAGCATCTAATCCCAATATGGCTGCATTTAAGTTATATTTTTTTTATATGATGAATTATGTGTAAAGTACGTCTAATGTTGTCTTGTGTCTGTCTTTGTCTTATAAAACCTGTTTGGTCTAAATGAATTAAGTCTGTCAGTATATTTTCTAACCTTTTGGCAAGGATAGTGGTAAAAAGCTTATAGTCCTGATTTAATACACTGATTGGTCTGTAGTTGGAGCAGTCTAGTTTATCCTTTTCAGGTTTAGGTATGACTGCAATGACCCCTTCTCTCCAGGAGGGGGGGATTTCCCCTGTGTGGAGGACATAGTTAAATGTTTTCAGGAGGAGAGGAGATAGTTGTTGTTTAAAGGTTTTGTACCGCTCTGCTGTATAGCCATCTGCTCCTGGGGATTTGTTAGCTTTAAGTTTCATAATTGCTTTATCTAATTCTTTAGGTTGTATTTCTGACAGTAGTGTTTTATTTTGAGACTCAGTAAGTTGGGGAAGGTTTAATGTATTTAGGAATGCTTCGGATGCGTTTTTATGTTTTTTGAGGGAGTACAAGTTCTTATAGTAGTTCTCGAAGCTTTTAAGAATATCCTGAATTCTGAATTTTATTTCCTTTGATACTGGGTCTCTGATTTTGTAGATTGCTCTCTCCGTTTGTTGTTTCCTCAGTTTATAGGCTAGTAATTTTGCCAATTTGCTGCCTGCTTCATAGTATTTTTGTTTCAGAAATGTAAGTTTCTTCTGGATTTCTATTGTGTAGATCTCATTTATTTGTTTTTTAATTTCCTTAATTTTGAGAGAGTCATTAGAATGAGTGTTGTCTTTGTGCTCTTTTTCTAGGTTCTTAAGTTCCGACTCTAATGTGGTTAGTTTTTCTTGTCTCAGTTTCTTTTGGATTGCCAGTTTTGCAATAATCTTTCCCTTTATTACAGCTTTGCATGCATCCCACAGTATTAAAGGGGATACTTCTCCATTATCGTTTTCTTCCAAATATCTGAGAATATCTGATTCCAATTCATCTTTCAGTGGTCCTTTCAGGACATTTGAATTTAACCTCCAAGAAAATGTATTATTTGTGTATTTTTGGATACTTAAGTCCATATAGATCGGACTGTGGTCAGAGAGATCCATCAGTCCTATTTTACATGTTTTCACTCTTCCAATGTCTCTATTAAACATAAAAAAAATAGTCAATCCTTGAGTATGATGAATGTGGTGCAGAGTAAAATGTATAATCTTTTACACTGGGGTTGAATTCCCTCCACACATCACAGATTCCCATTTCTTTTAGTAGCATCCGAGTCTTCCTGTTTTGAGTGTTATTTTGATGTGGAAAATTACCTGATGCATCCCGGTATGGATTCAGTTTTAGGTTGAAGTCTCCACCACATAAGATAAGATAAGATAAGATAAGATAAGCCTTTATTAGTCCCACAACGGGGAAATTCCAGGATTTAGGACATATCACTAAACCTTGGGCTTTAGTTATCATTAGGTCAAATACATTTTTATAAAATTTCCAGTTAGCCCCTGGAGGTGCATATACATTCAGCAGGGTGATATCTTCTCCCTCTAGCCGCCCAAGTACCAAACTGTATCTCCCTTCTTTATCTTTGTGTTCTAATTTTTTTTCAAATATAATTTTGGTTGAGATCAATGTCGCTACTCCCCTCCTCCTCCCTGACTTATATGAAGATGAAGAGATCATTTTAAACCCTTGTCTACTGAGTTTAGTGTGCTCCACGTCCGTTAGGTGGGTTTCTTGTAAAAATATTATTCCTGCTTTGTCTTTTTTCATTTTGCCTAGAATCTTGGATCTTTTAACTGGATTCAGGATCCCTTTTACATTATATGAGATTACTTTGGTTACACCCTGTTTCTCCATTGTGTTGTCTTATTTGGTATAACAGTGTGGTGGCCCTCTTTTATGCTAGTCAGAAACTGAAAGAACATTAAGAACATAAAAAAACATTAAGAACATAATGTATAAAACTTAAACAAAAAACTGACAAAAGAACTTCCTGAGCTGAGGTCTCTTTAGTGACCCTGGAAGAGCCTTGATGGTGTGTAGGCTCTGAGGGAAATTCCTCAGATTCCGTTACATGCTGAGGGCCCTCTCTTACCCCTGTAAGTTGTCCCATGTTTTTAACGTGAATTTCAGATCCCAATCCGAACTTGTAATGAATTTTTTTTTTTTTTTTTATGCCTATACCCTATGAAGTTGTGTGCACCCTCCCACCACCATCACAGCAAACATTCACGTTAATACAGTATTTGTTAGTGTGGAGAGAACATGTGGATCATTGTCACATTTCTATTTTTTTTTTTTAATTTAAGTTTTTGTAAAGGGTATACAGGTCATTACAGCATTGCATTGTTTACATTTTCATCACATGTTCCCTTATTTTTTGCTATTTGACAACATTGGTAGGATAATTATTACAACACCCCTTTTTTTAAGTGAAAGAAAAAGTGAAATTAAAGAGAATAAAATTTAAAAAAAGGAACAAACAAACAGAACAGCAAAAAACAAACAAACAGAAAATTAAGTAATTAAAAGTAAAAGAGCATTTGAGTAGCTTTGGAACAAAGAGTGGGACCATGATTGAAATGGTATTTGTCAAAGATTAGATCTAATGGAAGACACATATGCGATCCAGGATTGCCAAGAGTTCATGAACCCATCCATGTCCTGTCTCAGTGCGAATGTCAACTTTTCCATCGAGTAAATGTCTTGAATCACGTTAATCCAATCTTCAGGTGTAGGACAGTCCTTCAGCATCCATTTTTTAGTTAGGGCTTTTTTACTTGCCAATATTAAAACATTGAATAAGTATTTATCTCCTCGTCTTTCCAGTGAGTCTGGTAGTAAACCCAAATACAAAGTTACAAAAGAAAAGGGAACTGTTATTTTGAATATTTTCCCCAATATTGTCTGTACATTGGTCCAATATTGGTGGATAACTGGGCATGACCAAAACACATGAAAATGATTTGCAGTCTTTTCACCACACTAGCGCCAACAGTTCAATCCCTTATGGGTAAATTTGTTTTGTGCAGGTGTTCTGAAAAATCTTACCAAATTTTTCCATCCAAATTCTCTCCACTGCAGGGATGAGGTACTTTTCCATTGCTGTTTATTTAGCTTTTCCCATATTTCCAATTGTAAAGTGAAATTCCCCTCTTTTTCCCATCTCTCTTTTATATATGATGTGTTGTCTCCTTTTAAGTCTTGAAGACCTTGGTATATTTTAGAAATGTATCTGATCCCTGGGATCCCTTTATATACCATTAAGAAGACCTTCAGAACACCTGACTGGGCCCTTTCCAAATCCTCCTTTTTAAGTATATTGTTTATGTGGTGTCTAAACTGAAAGAACCTGTAAAGATCTTGATTTATTAGACCTTGTTTTTTCAAATCTTCAAAACTTCTTAAAGGCGACGGACAGACGAAAATTCAATATCGCTAAATCATATCTCAAATTGTTGTCTGAGACGAGCTAATTTGAACCCCACGTTTTGGTGTCAACGTATGTCGCATAAGGTGACAATGCGCTCTTGAAGTACGCTGTTGTGGAGAGCTGTCTGACCCAGCCAAGCGATCGGCGGCTAAGATGGCCACTGACTGTGTGACGTCATTTCGGTTAGGCACACGGTCAGCGGACATTGCTGTGTTTTACTTGATGTTTACGTTTTAAAATCGGCGATTACGGATATTTCTCGGAATACTTGTGGATTACAAATAGATTATTTATTAACATTAGGATTTCAGGAATTGAATTAATTATGGTTTGTCGTTGTGTTGTCTACGGGTGCGACGTTATACCAGAGGAGCATGCTGTGAGTGTTTTTGAATTTCCCGTCCCTGGGAAAATCAGAATGGCATGGGTGAAATTCGTTCAGAAAACGCGAAAAAAAAACCCAGCATGTGCAGTAGACATTTCGTTGACAGCAATTTCGAGAATAAGATGCAATTTGTGTCACGACTCGCCGCTCATCAGCGGCTTCAGCTGCGCGCACACCTGCGTGCACACCTGCGCCTCGTCAGCAGCGGCTATTTAGCCCACCTGCAGGACGCTGTCTCCCGGGCTCATCACCTGCCGACGCCAGCCACCTGTCCCTGCAAGTAAGCAACATTATCACTGATTATCCCTGTCTCGGTGTGGTGCCCATTACCCTTGTCCTCTGCTCTTTTCCGGCTGAACGGCGCGCTGCTCTGCTGCCTGCGCATCGGTGTTCACCTCAACACATCCCCATACCGCATACATCCATTCACACACACCTGCTTGTTGAATAAAGCTGTTAAATCTATCCTGAGCCTGCGTGCGTGTTTCCTGGGCCAGACATTATGTCAATTTGAAATGAAATTTGCAAAATGATTGCTGATAAAGAAAACGGCTATTCCAACTATATATGCCTCGATTTCCAAGTGTGACTCTGAGAAAGGGGTCAGTGACAGTGGCGTGAAAAGCAAGGGTGATCTACCGATGCGATCAGCTGTCAGAACACGAGAAGTAAACAGGATAAGTTTTTTTATTTTTAATATTCACTGCAAATGTTTACTAAACATCTTAAATGAATTCCAAGCCATGGTTTGCATTGCCTTACCAACTTATCAAATATTGGCATATTAGCGTGTTCATACTCATCAAATATGAAATATTCAGTGCTGTATAGGGAGGTGGTTGTGCCTGTTTGATCAATTTATATTTCTATGTATGTAATCCAATTTGAGACCTCTGGGATAAAATTATGATGATCTACTTTTTTTGCAGATTTTATCAACTGTCACTCAACCTTAAAATAGTGTTGATGTTTCTGACCAAGCAGAGGAAGCTGATGAACAGGACTTTTATGTAAATCCAAATTTATACCATAAAATGGTAGAAAAATTATTGAAATGTATATGACATGCGACTTTGATGAATGCTGAACTATGAGAATTATAACATTGACATGAACATTAAGAAACTCAATATATGATTTTACAAAACTTTATTTAAATAACATTGTTCACAAATCTAATCTTGGTAGGCAAAATCCCTTGTAGTGATGAGATGGGAAGGTTTCTCTGATGAGGCTCACTGCACAGGCAGGCAACATAACCCTCACTTCTTCTCCAAAAAAATCCCCAACACCACCGGACCAGTTGCCTGTAGGCTATGAATCTGTATCGCCTGAAAAATATGGGGTTGGCATTGATTATTCCGTTTGCATTGATTATTGAATGATTTCTTCATAATTCATCTGGGAAATTAAATCAAATGAATAAATATTGTTTATAAACTCACTCGTGTGGACGACGTCATCTGTCTCATCAGCTCCAGCTGCGCACAGACCAGCAGGTACTAATCAGCGGCTGTTAAAAGTATTGAGAAGATGATGATTAACAACATGTCATCAGGCAGCGAGTGACCAATGGGTAGTTTTAGTTTGAAAATTAAGTGTGTGACCATGCATGTCGCCAAAGAAAAATATTTCTAAGCATCTTTTACCAAGATAAATCTTCCAGCCGATCGTCGTCAACGTGGTCTGTTCCTGTCTGTGTTGCGTCTTCCTCCTCTCCCTCTGGCTCGAACAAATAAGGCTGACAGGCCACACACCACCCAAAACTTCTTCATTGTCAATGTCATCATTTATATTGAGGTCGTCAAACTCGAGAAAATAATCGCTGTCCGAATCACTTTGCTCTCGTTCTGCAATTTTCTTTCTTACCGAAATGACGTCAAGGCTGCATGCACCTATCAGGAGATGGCGGTACTGCAGCATCAGTGAGTGAAAGATGGGCTATGGCCAAATAATGTCATTTATGGAGGATGGTGACACATATTAAATCAGGGGAATGGGAAGAATGGAATATTTTCATACAATCAGTTGATTGGTTCAATAAAAAAATGTCACTGTCCGTCGCCTTTAAAGTTTGCCCCTTAAAAAAATCGTAATATTTTATCAGCCCTTTCTCTTTCCACTCTTTAAATCTAGTGTCTGTTTTATTGGGGGTAAAGTCTTGATCATAGGCAATCCATTGCAGAAGTCGATAGGGCTCTTTAGCTTGATTCTCTCTGACTATCTTAAACCAAATTTTTAGCGGGGTCTCTATCCACGGGTTAGTGTTATTCAAGAGTTTAAGTAAGGCATTGTTCCCTATTATCGCCTGTAGGGGGATGTCACTTGTTATTTGGCATTCGATCTCCTTCCATTGTGCAGTGTAGACTGGGTTACATATCTCTATTAAAGTTTTAATTTGTGCGGCTTTAAAATAGTCCCTGATATTTGGCAGCGCGAGCCCACCTTTGTCTTTGTTTAGCTGTAAGGTTCTATATCTGATTCTAGGTCTCTTGCCCTGCCATATGAATCTTGAGATCCTTCTGTCCAGCTCCTGCCATGTTTTTTAGGGAGGTTCTACCGGTATTGTTTGGAAAAGGTATAGAAGACGTGGAAGTATATTCATTTTGACTGCTTCAATTCTTTGTGCAGTACCTAAGAATGGTATCATATTCCATCTTGCTAGGTCAGATTTTATTTTTGTCACCAGTGGATCATAGTTTAGTGTTATAATTTTGTTGAGTTGTTTCGGGATATTGACCCCCCAGATATTTCATAGATTCCAACTCCCAGTTAGTTTTGAGTTCACTTAGTGAATAATGATTTGGGTCATAGTTGAATGTTAAAACTTGGGTTTTATGCATGTTTAATTTGTACCCCGATAAATCTCCATAGTCTGAAAAAACTGAGATTAGTTCTGGTAAAGAAGTGTCCGGCTGCCCTAGGTATATTAAAATGTCATCAGCAAAGAGTGCTATTTTATGTTCTTTCTGACCAAGTGTAATACCTTGAATTTCTTGATTTTGTCTTATCCATTGGCTCAGAGGTTCTATGAAGATTGCAAAGAGCAGTGGAGACAGGGGGCAGCCCTGACGACATCCTCTTTCCAGCTCAAAAGATGATGATAAATTACCGTTAATCCTTATTTTAGCTGTTGGTCTTTTATATAATGCCTGTATAGTTCTAATGAAGTTGTTATGAAAATTGAAACTGGATAAGATTTTATAGAGGAAAGACCAGTCAACCGAATCGAATGCTTTTTCAGCATCTAATCCCAATATGACTGCATTTAAGTTATATTTTTTTATATGATGAATTATGTGTAAAGTGCGTCTAATGTTGTCTTGTGTCTGTCTTTGTCTTATAAAACCTGTTTGGTCTAAGTGAATTAAGTCTGTCAGTATGTTTTCTAACCTTTTGGCAAGGATAATGGTAAAAAGCTTATAGTCCTGATTTAATACACTGATTGGTCTGTAGTTGGAGCATTCTAGTTTATCCTTTTCAGGTTTAGGTATGACTGCAATGACCCCTTCTCTCCAGGAGGGGGGGATTTCCCCTGTGTGGAGGACATAGTTAAATGTTTTCAGGAGGAGAGGAGATGGTTGCTGTTTAAAGGTTTTGTACCATTCTGCTGTATAGCCATCTGCTCCTGGGGATTTGTTAGCTTTAAGTTTCATAATTGCTTTTTCCAATTCTTTAGGTTGTATTTCTGACAGTAGTGTTTTATTTTGTGATTCCGTAAGTTGGGGAAGGTTTAATGTGTTTAGGAATGTCTCGGATGCGTTTTTATGTTTTTTGTGGGAGTATAAGTTCTTATAGTAATTCTCGAAGTTTTTAAGAATATCCTGAATTCTGAATTTTATTTCCTTTGATACTGGGTCTCTGATTTTGTAGATTGCTCTTTCTGTTTGTTGTTTCCTCAATTTATAGGCTAGTAATTTTACCGATTTACTGCCTGCTTCATAGTGTTTTTGTTTCAGAAATGTAAGTTTCTTCTGGATTTCTATTGTGTAGATCTCATTTATTTGATTTTTAATTTCTTTAATCTTGAGCGAGCCATTAGAATGAGTGTTGCCTTTGTGTTCTTTTTCTAGGTTCTTGAGTTCTGAATCTAATGTGATTAGTTTTTCTTGTCTCAGTTTCTTTTGGGTTGCCAGTTTTGCAATAATTTTTCCCCTTATTACAGCTTTGCACGCATCCCACAGTATTAAAGGGGATACTTCTCCATTATCGTTTTCTTCCAAATATCTGAGAATATCTGATTCCAATTCATCTTTCAGTGGTCCTTTCAGGACATTTGAATTCAACCTCCAGGAAAATGTATTATTTGTGTATTTTTGGATGTTTAAGTCCATATAGATCGGACTGTGGTCAGAGAGATCCCTCAGTCCTATTTTACATGTTTTTACTCTTCCAATGTCTCTATTAAACATAAAAAAGTAATCAATCCTTGAGTAAGATGAATGTGGCGTTGAATAAAAAGTATAATCTTTTACATTGGGGTTGAATTCCCTCCATACGTCACAGATTCCCATTTCTTTTAATAGCATCCAAGTTTTCCTACTTTGAGGTTGTTTTTTTTTGTTTTTTTTTTTAAATTTAAGTTTTTGTAAAGGGTATACAGGTCATTACAGCATTGCATTGTTTACATTTTCATCACATGTTCCCTTATTTTTTGCTATTTGACAACATTGGTAGGATAGTTATGACGACAACCCCCCTTTTTTTTTAAGTGAAAGAAAAAGTGAAGTTAAGGAGAATAAAATAAAAAACAAACAAACAAATAAACAAACAAGCAGAACAGCAAAAAACAAACAGAAAATTAAGTAATTAAAAGTAAAAGAGCAACTGAGTAGTGTTGGAACAAAGAGCGGGACCATTATTGAAATGGTATTTGTCAAAGATTAGTTCTAATGGAAGACACATATGCGATCCAGGGTTGCCAAAAGTTCATGAACCCATCCATGTCCTGTCTCAGTGCGAATGTCAACTTTTCCATCGAGTAAATGTCTTGAATCACGTTAATCCAATCTTCAGGTGTAGGACAGTCCTTCAGCATCCATTTTTTAGTTAGGGCTTTTTTACTTGCCAATATTAAAACATTGAATAAGTATTTATCTCCTCGTCTTTCCAGTGAGTCCGGTAATAAACCCAAATACAAAGTTACAAAAGAAAAGGGAACTGTTATTTTGAATATTTTCCCCAATATTGTCTGTACGTTGGACCAATATTGGTGGATAATTGGGCATGACCAAAACACATGAAAATGATTTGCAGTCTTTTCACCACACAAGCGCCAACAGTTCAATCCCTTATGGGTAAATTTGTTTTGTGCAGGTGTTCTGAAAAATCTTACCAAGTTTTTCCATCCAAATTCTCTCCACTGCAGGGATGAGGTACTTTTCCATTGCTGTTTATTTAGCTTTTCCCATATTTCCAATTGTAAAGTGAAATTCCCCTCTTTTTCCCATCTCTCTTTTATATACGATGTGTTGTCTCCTTTTAAGTCTTGAAGACCTTGGTATATTTTAGAAATGTATCTGATCCCTGGGATCCCTTTATATGCCATTAAGAAGACCTTCAGAACACCTGACTGGGCCCTTTCCAAATCCTCCTTTTTAAGTATATTGTTTATGTGGTGTCTAAGCTGAAAGAACCTGTACAGATCTTGATTTATTAGACCTTGTTTTTTCAAATCTTCAAAACTTCTTAAAGTTTGCCCCTTAAAAAAATCGTAATATTTTATCAGCCCTTTCTCTTTCCACTCTTTAAATCTAGTGTCTGTTTTATTGGGGGTAAAGTCTTGATCATAGGCAATCCATTGCAGAAGTCGATAGGGCTCTTTAGCTTGATTCTCTCTGACTATCTTAAACCAAATTTTTAGCGGGGTCTCTATCCACGGGTTAGTGTTATTCAGGAGTTTAGTTAAGGCATTGTTCCCTATTATCGCCTGTAGGGGGATGTCACTTGTTATTTGGCATTCGATCTCCTTCCATTGTGCAGTGTAGACTGGGTTACATATCTCTACTAAAGTTTTAATTTGTGCAGCTATAAAATAGTCCCTGATATTTGGCAGTGCGAGCCCACCTTTGTCTTTGTTTAGCTGTAGGGTTCTATATCTGATTCTAGGTCTCTTGCCCTGCCATATGAATCTTGAGATCCTTCTGTCCAGTTCTTGCCATGTTTTTTTGGGAGGTTCTACCGGTATTGTTTGGAAAAGGTATAGAAGACGTGGAAGTATATTCATTTTGACTGCTTCAATTCTTTGTGCGGTACCTAAGAATGGTATCATATTCCATCTTGCTAGGTCAGATTTTATTTTTGTCACCAGTGGATCATAGTTTAGTGTTATAATTTTGTCGAGTTGTTTCGGGATATTGACCCCCAGATATTTCATAGAATCCAACTCCCAGTTAGTTTTGAGTTCATTTAGTGAAAAATGATTTGGGTCATAGTTGAATGTTAAAACTTGGGTTTTATGCATGTTTAATTTGTACCCTGATAAATCTCCATAGTCTGAAAAAACTGAGATTAGTTCTGGTAGAGAAGTGTCTGGCTGCCCTAGGTATATTAAAATGTCATCAGCAAAGAGTGCTATTTTATGTTCTTTCTGACCAAGTGTAATACCTTGAATTTCTTGATTTTGTCTTATCCATTGGCTCAGAGGTTCTATGAAGATTGCAAAGAGCAGTGGAGACAGGGGGCAGCCTTGACGACATCCTCTTTCCAGCTCAAAAGATGATGATAAATTACCATTAATCCTTATTTTAGCTGTTGGTTTTTTATATAATGCCTGTATAGTTCTAAGGAAGTTGTTATGAAAATTGAAACTGGATAAGATTTTATAGAGGAAAGACCAGTCAACCGAATCGAATGCTTTTTCAGCATCTAATCCCAATATGACTGCATTTAAGTTATATTTTTTTATATGATGAATTATGTGTAAAGTGCGTCGAATGTTGTCTTGTGTCTGTCTTTGTCTTATAAAACCTGTTTGGTCTAAGTGAATTAAGTCTGTCAGTATGGTTTCTAACCTTTTGGCAAGGATAGTGGTAAATAGCTTATAGTCCTGATTTAATACACTGATTGGTCTGTAGTTGGAGCAATCTAGTTTATCCTTTTCAGGTTTAGGTATGACTGCAATGACCCTTTCTCTCCACAGATTCCCATTTCTTTTAGTAGCATCCGAGTATTCCTATTTTGGGTGTTATTTTGATGTGAAGAATTACCTGTTGCATCCCAGTATGGATTCAGTCTTAGATTGAAGTCTCCACCACATATCACTAAACCTTGGGCTTTAGTTATCATTAGGTCGAATACATTTTTATAAAATTTCCATTTTGCCCCTGGTGGTGCATATATATTCAGCAGGGTGATATCTTCTCCCTCTAGCCACCCAGTTACCAAACTGTACCTCCCTTCTTTATCTTTGTGTTCTGATTTTTTTTCAAATGTAATTTTGGTTGATATCAATGTCGCTACTCCCCTCCTCCTCCCTGATTTATATGAAGATGAAGAGATCATTTTAAACCCTTGTCTACTGAGTTTAGTGTGTTCCATGTCTGTTAGGTGGGTTTCTTGTAAAAATACTACTTCTGCTTTGTCTTTTTTCATTTTGCGTAGAATCTTGGATCTTTTAACTGGATTCAGGATCCCTTTCACATTATATGAGGCTATTTTGGTTACACCCTGTTTCTCCATTGTATTTTCTTATTTAGTATAACAGTGTGGTGGCCCTCTTTTTTGCTACTCAGAAACTGAAAGATCATTAAAAACATAAAAAACATTAAGTACACAATGAACGAAACTTTAAAACAAAAAACTGTCAAAAAAACTTCCTGAGCTGGGGTCTCTTTAAAGACCCTGTAAGAGCCCTGATGGAGTATGGGCTCTGAGGGAAATTCCTCAAACTCTGTTACGTGCTGAGGGCCCTCTCTTACTCCTGTAAGTTGTCCCATGTTTTTAACGTGAATTTCAGATCCCAATCCGAATTTGTAATGATTTTTTTTTTTTTTTTTTTTTTTTTTTTTTTATGCCTATACTCTATGAGCTTGTGTGCACCCTCCCACCCCCATCACAGCAAACATTCACTCTAATACAGTATTTGTTAGTGTGGGGAGAACATGTGGGTCATTGTTACATTTCTATTTTAACATGATTTTTTTTTTTCCCCTTTAAATTAAGAAGACATTTGTTTCTAATGCTAAAACTGCTCCATGAAAGGTTTTACCACATGCTGATTCTGCATCTTCTTTAATGTTTGTTACCTTGTACGAGGGGGGATGGAAGTGCAGAGTGACTGTAGAGAGAAAGAGAAAAAAAAAAAAAAAAACCAAAAAGGTCGCTATTCCTTTCTGGTACTGGAAAGCTTATCTTTGTAGCTCTGGGGCTGGGTGTTCCCGCTGCTGGCCCGTGGATTTTGAAGGTCTCTGAGTGGACCCCGTTTGAGCTCTGATTTTCACGCTCAGATCCGCTGTGGGTTTAAACACCGTTACCGGGAGTCCTCTTCTTGCCATGTCAGATGTTGCTTCTTCCGCTGAATTGTAGAGACATGACTCTTCCCCGTAAAAGACCCTTAGCTTCGCCGGAAATGGCGTCTGAAAGCGTAGATTCTTTTCCCGTAAAACCTTTTTGGCGTCGTTATATTCCCGTCGCTTTTTAAGAACTTCAGGGGCGTAATCGTGTTCCACGAAGATTTTTCTTTCTTGATGCATAAATCCTTTCTTCTGCCAAGCCCGTCTTACAACTTCTTGTTTTATTTTGAAGTCGGAGAATCTTACCAACACTGAACGTGGGGGCGCTTCCGGGGCTGGCTTTGCGGCTAATGTACGATGTGCCTTTTCTATCTTCAAATCGGTGGATTGTGGAATATCCAACTTCTCTCTCAATAAGGATTCCACGCATTCTGCCACTGTGTTGAAACCATCTTCAGCTCCTTCTTTCAGACCGTGAATTCTGATGTTGTCCCGTCTCTGTTTTCCTTCTTGGTCGGCTAGCTTAGCCTCCAGCCTTGATTGTTTTCTGTGTAAATCCAGTACAGAATCTTCAAGCACTTTTATTCTGTCTTCAGCTTCCAAGATTCGGTTTTCGGCCTGGTCCAATCTGCTGTTCGCCTTTTTTAGATCCTCTCTGAATTCAAGAAATTCGGCCCAAAATCGTCGTAATTCGTCAAATAGCGATTTCAAGCTAATCCTTTTGTTAGCTAGGCCCAGGCACTCGTCTTCTGAACGGAGGTCCTCCGGTTCAGATTCTGCGGCTGCTGTGCGTCCTGATCTGGGGAATGTCAGTTTCCTCTGCTTTTGGTTAGGCATGGTGTTATTGTCTTTTGAATTTTAATCTTGAAAAAATCCGTTAGGTCTGATTTTGAGGAGGTTTTCCTTGGATTGAGTCTGGGAGTTTCACCGTTAGGTTGCTATCACCATGGCGTCCAGACCGGAAGTCATCGAGTGTTATTTTGATGTGAAGAATTACCTGTTGCATCCCGGTATGGATTCAGTCTTAGATTGAAGTCTCCACCACATATCACTAAACCTTGGGCTTTAGTTATCATTAGGTCGAATACATTTTTATAAAATTTCCATTTAGCCCCTGGTGGTGCATATACATTCAGCAGGGTGATATCTTCTCCCTCTAGCCGCCCAATTACCAAACTGTACCTCCCTTCTTTATCTTTGTGTTCTGATTTTTTTTTCAAATGTAATTTTGGTTGATATCAATGTGGCTACTCCCCTCCTCCTCCCTGACTTATATGAAGATGAAGAGATCATTTTAAACCCTTGTCTATTGAGTTTAGTGTGTTCCACGTCTGTTAGGTGGGTTTCTTGTAAAAATATTATTTCTGCTTTGTCTTTTTTCATTTTGCCTAGAATCCTGGATCTTTTAACTGGATTCAGGATCCCTTTTACATTATATGAGATTGTTTTGGTTACACCCTGTTTCTCCATTGTGTTGTCTTATTTGGTATAACAGTGTGGTGGCCCTCTTTTTTTCTACTCAAACTGAAAGAACATTAAGAACATAAAAAACATTAAGAACATAGTGTACGAAACTTTAAAACAAAAAACTGTCAAAAAAACTTCCTGAGCTGGGGTCTCTTTAAAGACCCTGTAAGAGCCCTGATGGAGTGTAGGGCTCTGAGGGAAATTCCTCAAACTCTGTTACGTGTTGAGGGCCCTCTCTTACCCCTGTAAGTTGTCCCATGTTTTTAACGTGAATTTCAGATCCCAATCCGAATTTGTAATGATTTTTTTTTTTTTTTTTTTTTTTTTTTATGCCTATACCCTATGAGATTGTGTGCACCCTCCCACCCCCATCACAGCAAACATTCACTCTAATACAGTATTTGTTAGTGTGGGGAGAACATGTGGGTCATTGTCACATTTCTATTTTAACAAGATTTTTTTTTTCCCCTTTAAATTAAGAAGACATTTGTTTCTAATGCTATAACTGCTCCATGAAAGGTTTTACCACATGCTGATTCTGCATCTCCTTTAATGTTTGTTACCTTGTAGGAGGGGGGATGGAAGTGCAGAATGACTGAAAAGAAAAAAACAAAAAGGTCGCTATTCCTTCCTGGAACTGGAAAGCTTATCTTTGTAGCTCTGGGGCTGGGTTTCCCGCTGCTGGCCCGTGAATTTTGAAGGTCTCTGAGTGGACCACGTTTGAGCCCTGATCCTCTCGCTCAGGTCTGCTGCGGGTTTAAACACCGATACCGGGAGCCCTCTTTTCGTCATGTCAATTGTTGCTTCTTCCGCCGAATTATAGAGACATGACTCTTCACCGTAAAAGACCCTTAACTTCGCAGGAAATGGCGTCTGAAAGCGTAGATTCTGTTCCCGTAGACCCTTTTTGGCGTCGTTATATTCCCGTCGCTTTTTAAGAACCTCCGGGGTGTAATCGTGCTCCACGAAGACTTTTCTCTCTTGATGCATAAATCCTTTTTTCTGCCAAGCCCGTCTTACAACCTCTTGTTTTATTTTGAAATTGGAGAATCTTACCACCACCGAACATGGGGGCGCTTCTGCCGCTGGCTTTGCGGCTAATGTACGATGGGCCTTTTCTATCTTCAAAAAGGTGGTTTGTGGAATATCCAACTTCTCTCTCAGTAAGGATTCCACGCATTCCGCCATTGTGTTGCAACTATCTTCAGCTCCTTCTTTCAGACCGTGAATTCTAATGTGGTCTCGTCTCTGTCTTCCTTGTTGGTCGGTTAGCTTAGCCTCCAGCCTTGACTGTTTTTTGTGTAAATCCAGCATAGAATCTTCAAGCACTTTTATTCTTTCTTCAGCTTCCAAGATTCGGTTCTCAGCCTGGTCCACTCTGCTGTTCGTCCTTTTTAATTCCTCTCTGAATTCATGAAATTCAGCCCGAAATCGTCGTAATTCATCAAATAGCGATTTCAAGCTAACCTTCTTGTTAGCTACGTTCAGCTCCTCGTCTTCTGAACGGAGGTCCTCCGGTTCAGATTCTGCGGCCGCTGCGCGTCCTGGCCTGGGGAATGTCAGTTTCTTCTGTTTTTGGTTAGGCATGGTGTTTTTGTCTTTTGATTTTTATTCTTCCAAAAATCCGTTAAGTCTGATTTTGAAGATGTTTTCCTGGATTGGGTCTGGGAGCTTCAGCGTTAAGTTGCTATCACCATGGCGTCCAGACCGGAAGTCTTGCACATTTCTATTTTAACAAGTTTTTTTTTTTTTAAAAAAGACATTTGTTTCTAGTATTATGACTGTTCCATCAAGTGTTTTACCACATGCTGATTCTTCATCTCCTTTAATGTTTGTTACCTTGTAAGAGGGGGGTTGGATGTGCAGATTGACTAAAAATACCGTTATTCCCTCCTGAAGACGGCCAGTTTTTCCTTGTAGCTCTGGCGCTGGGTTTCCCGCTGTTGGCCCGAGGATTTTGAGGGTCTCTGTGTGGACCACGTTTGAGCCTTGATTCTTTTGATCAGGTCTGCTGCGGGTTTAAACACCGTTACTGGAAGTCCTCTTCTCGCCATATCCGAGGTTGCTTCTTCCGCCGAATTGTAGAGACACATCTCGTCGCTGTAGAAAACCCTCAGCTTCGCCGGAAATGGTGTCTGAAAGCGCAGTTTTTTCTCTCGTAGTACCTTTTTAGCGTCGTCGTATTTCCGACGCTTTTTAAGGACCTCCGGAGCGTAGTCGTGTTCCACGAAAACTTTTCTCTCTTGGTGCATAAATCCTTTTTTCTGCCAAGCCAGTCTTACAACCTCTTCTTTTACTTTGAAGTTGGAAAACCTCACCACCACCGATCTTGGTGGCGCTTCCGCCGCCGGCCTAGGGGCTAATGTACGGTGCGCCCTTTCTATCTTCAAGTCGGTGGATTGGGGAATATCCAACTTTTCTCTCAATAAGGATTCCACGCATGCCACCATTGTGGTGAAACCATCCTCGACTCCTTCTTTCAGACCATGAAATCTTATGTTGTCTCTTCTTAGTCTGCCTTCTTGGTCGGTTAGCTTAGCCTCCAGTCTTGACTGTCTATTGTGTAGATCGAGCACGGCATCTTCCAGCCCTTTTATTCTTTCCTCTGCTTCCAAGATTCGGTCCTCGGCCTGGTCCACTCTGCTGTTCGTCCTTTTTATTTCTTCTTTGATTTCACGAAATTCGGCCCAACACTCTCGGCGAAATCGTCTTAATTCTTTAAATACCATTTTTAAGCTAACCTTTTTGCTAGCTTCATTCAGCGCCTTGTCTTCTGAATGGAAATCCTCCGGATCGGATTCTTCGGCCGATGCGTGTGCTGGCCTGGTAAAAGTCGATTTCTTCTGTTTTCCTTTAGGCATGATGACTTTGTCTTTTGATTTTCACTCTTCCAAAAATCCGTTAAATCTGATTTTCAAGGTATTTTCCTGGATTGGGTCTGTGAGCTTCAGCATTAAGCTGCTATCACCATGGTGTCCAGACCGGAAGTCAAAATATGTAATTTTTAATCAATAAAAGTTTAGTCATCACTCTCTCCTCATGCTCTGGCTTCTAGAGGTTGGGCGGGGTTTTGCGTTGACTCCGTACTGATTGGATAATACGCAACATCACGGCATCGGTACCCACAGCACACCATGAGCAAAATAAGGAGGCGAAAAGTGACAAATTTGACTAGAAAAAGAAAATGCTGAAGAGTTAATGCTTATAAAAATTATACCATCAAGTTGCCTTGATTGTGGAGGTCTAAAGGATAATGTGGCATACGCGGAGAACATGAGGCACGTGAGCAGACTGGGCAGAGCGTCAGCGAGGACCCGGGTCTGACAAAGAACACCAATGTATCCAACACAGAACATGCCAGTTGAAGCAGCGACCCAAAAGGGCAGATCACAGTCCTTCAGGGGGAGGCACAACCAGCCTGCCTGTTCAGTGGTAGACGGGAGTCCCTGCTTCTGTTTTACCCGTGTGGTACCACTGTACTATGCAAGACCGCGAGTCCCCCCTCCTGTGTGAGTATCTAAAAATGAAAAACTTAATAATAATACCGCCATGATTGTGAAGCAGAATGGCCGGAATGACTTGACGACCAAACGCGGGACACAAAAATGCCCAAATAACAAAATAAATTGGCACTGATGCAATGGTTACAGTCAAACGGGTCCTTCTGCTGTGTATACAGGTACAGCTCAAAAAATTAGAATATCATGAAAAAGTTCAATATTTTTTGTCACTCCTTTCAGAAAGTGAAACCCACATATTATATACAGTAGATTCATTACACAGAGAGTGATATATTTCAAGTGTTTATTTATTTTAATTTTGATGATTATGGCTTACAGCCCATGAAAACCCTAAATTCAGTTTCAAAAAAATTAGAATATTACATAAAATTAATTTTAAAAAATAGTTTTTTTAATCGAAATGTTGACCGACTGAAAAAATATGTCCATGTACACACTCAGTACTTGGTCGGGGCTCCTTTTGGATTAATTACTGTATCAATGTGGCGTGGCATGGAGGTGATCAGCCTGTGGCACTGCTGAGGTGTTATGAAGGTCCAGGTTGCTTTGATAGCGGCCTTCAGCTCGTCTGCATTGTTGGGTCTGGTGCCTCTCATCTTCCTCTTGACAATACTCCATAGATTCTCTATGGGGTTTAGATCAGGAGAGTTTGCTGGCCAATCAAACACAGTGATGCCATGGTCATTAAACCAGGTTTTGATACTTTTGGCAGTGTGTGTGTGTGTGTGTGGGGGGGGGGGGGGTATCAAGTCCTGCTGGAAAATGAAATCAGCTTCTCCATAAAGCTTGTCAGCAGAGGGAAGCATGAAGTGCTCTAAAATTTCCTGGTAGACGACGGCGCTGACTTTGGTCTTGATAAAACACAGTGGAAAAACACCAGCAGATGACCTCTGTTCAGATAAAAGTAAACTTTGCATTTCATTTGGAAATCAAAGTCCCAGAGTCTGGAGAAAGAGTGGAGAGGCACAGACTCTAAGTTGGTTGAGGTTTAGTGTGAAGTTTCCACAGTCAGTGATGATTTGAGGAACCATGTCATCGGCTGGTGTTTGTCCACCGTGTTTTATCAAGACCAAAGTGAGCACAGTCGTCTACCAGGAAATTTTAGAGCACTTCATGCTTCCCTCTGCTGACAAGCTTTATGGAGAAGCTGATTTCATTTTCCAGCAGCACTTGGCACCCCCCCCCCCACTGCCAAAAGTGTCAAAACCTGGTTTAATGACCATGGCATCACTGTGTTTGATTGGCCAGCAAACTCTCCTGACCTAAACCTCATGGAGAATCTATGGAGTATTGTCAAGAGGAAGATGAGAGACACCAGATGCAACAATGCAGACGAGCTGAAGGTCACTATCAAAGCAACCTGGACCTTCGTAACACCTCAACAGTGCTACAGGCTGATCACCTCCATGCCACGCCACATTGATACAGTAATTAATCCAAAAGGAGCCCCGACCAAGTATTGAGTGTGTACATGGACATACTTTTAAGTCGGTCCACATTTCTATTAAAAAAACTTTTTTTAAATTAATTTTATGGAATATTCTAATTTTTTGAGAAACTGAATTTGGGGTTTTCATGGGCTGTAAGCCATAATCATCAAAATTAAAATAAACACTTGAAATATATCACTATCTGTGTAATGACTCTATATAATATATGGGTTTCACTTTCTGAAATAAGTGACAAAAAATATTGAACTTTTTCATGATATTCTAATTTTTTGAGATGTACCTGTAATAATGTTGGGTGTTTTGTAGTTAATTTGGTTGATTACAGTTTTAAAAAACCTTTTAATAACAAAATATTGCTAAAATATAAACTGATTCACTACAATGGGTCTCAAATATTTGTAAACATACCCTGTTATAGTACTGCATGAGTTTATTGATGATACACAGAAGAAATGCATTACTACACTGAACTCCATCACTGAACAGTAAGATAAACTAAAATAATTATAATGGTGACTGAACAACTCCCATTCCCCGAAGTGCAAGATACACTATTATGATTATAAGTGATGAAAGATCACACAAATAAGTAATCTGACAAACAAATAAACAAGGGATCTGAACAGTCGTTAACATTAGATGTCCCATTAGTTTTCAATATTTAGGTATTCTGTAATTAATATTCTAATAATCAAATAAATCATTTAGTCCCTTTTATATTTGTCAAAGTCTAATATGTGATTGCCGACATATAGCCATATTGCCGACATATAGCTTTGTATTCAACTTTCAAACACAGCCTACATTTGGGCCTGTAAAGCCTAACTGGGATACCTGTTTCAGACAGGAATACTTGCGTTCTATGGGCATGCACTAGTATACTGTAAAAAAGTGAAACTCTACTTTCTGGATTTAGACAGCTCCCTCAAACACAAGCGATCATGAGCTCACCCTTGTTTTTTTTTCCCTACAGCATCAAATAACTAATTAAAACTGAACAGATCTGAAAAAAACAGATAGTTGAACATAAATCAGCCTGACAGGAACTACCTACAAGGATAGAAACAAGTCTTTGGGGAAAATTTATCTGAGAAGTATTTTTCGTTTTCAGTATGGCAAAGTGCAGGACACAACAATGGGGGGAGGCGGGGCTTATTGTTTGAGAGGTTCAGTTTTGAGAGGTCTCAGTGTGTGGGCTCATATTTATCAAAACAAGGGTGTACTTTATAGAGGAAACAATTTAGGTAAAGGGTAACTTATGTTCAGACTAAAGGGTATCTTATCCATGCCTGCCACTTTTATCTGCTGAAAAACCCAAATGGTTTAAAAAGGCTACCAGTGATGCACAGCACAGAGCATGCTGCTCATAAACAGAGGTCCCTGGTTTGATTCCCAGCTGGGCAATCCTTCCTGCATGTCTCTGTCCTACTGTTCCCCCTATTTCCTGTCTCACTCATCACTGTATGTCCAGTAATAGCAGAAATACCCAAATATCCATCTTTTAAAAAAGAAAAGGCTACATCAGAGACTTAGGATAAAGGCAATTTGAGCTTTTAAATCCTATTAGAAAAAGGACAACGATCTCCTGGTATTGGTGACATATTTGATTATTGTGTCATGACAACTAATTCAAGGTAAATCAACAGAATCTGTTTGCTTTTAGGCTTAGGGGCAGGTGTATGCAACCTTACCAGAGAGACTACTGAGATGAACAAACTTGGGAGTTTATTAGTTTTTTGTTTTTCTTATTTTAAGACGAGAATAAAAAGGAGATGCTTTTACCTTTACCAAACTTGGAGTTTGTTATTTAATGGGATGAAAGGTTGACATGATCTAAATGAATATTTAAAATATTCAAAATCACAGCCTGGGCAATGAAGAGGCGATTTGGTTTATAAACAAAGTTTTAATGTTCAGCTCTTCTATCAAGTCTCATCTGGTGTAGAGAGCGGCAGAAGGGAAAAAGAGACAGAATCTCGCCGACTCGCTGGTTATATACAAGCACACAACAAAAGACATGCATAACAAAGGCTGACATCCCTCATTATCTTAATCCCCCCATTGTCTTGGTATTTCCTCTCCTCATCTTGGGAGGTGATGATAATCCTTCTCCTCGCCTTGGGGGGTGAGGGTGGCTCGTCCAGTTTCCCCCGCCACGTCCGGGAACGTCTTTGTTCTTCACTCGGCGGGTGAGATTCCTTTGTCCTTTCAGAGGTGTGAAGTTCCTTACATATGTAGTCACCAAACATTTCCACATGCTCTAACATATGTAGGTTATGGAATATATAGTTAATATAGACCACAGGCCCCCCAAACATCTAAGAAAGGACAACAGAAAGGTTCACGGTCTAGGATAGTTATTACGACATACTACGTGTTACAGCTGTTGCCACGGAAGAAACCTCCCAGCAGCCATGCTCCTAAGAGAGTTCAGTGGTAAACCTAGCAGCATAGTAAAATCATAAGTCAGTCCTAAACTGTTGCAGCACAATTAGTGAATAATTGTGGAGTGGTTGGTGTCAGTCCCTGTGCTGTCTGGGTTTAATTCTTCTCCCAAAACTGCTGTAGGTTGGTTTAGGCGTCCTGCTGGGACCTTCTTGTGAGGAATCTGCAGTGTGGGAAGGGGAGAGGTTATTTGTTCCCTGCCTGGGGGTTGAGTCTTTTCTCTTGGGGGGTCTACCTCGCCGAGGTGCTCTGGCCAACTGTGCAGGTTCGTCTTTCAACAAGAAGGCAGGTTTAAGTCTGTCAATGCTGACTGTTTCTTTTCTATCCCCATAATCAAGCACAAAGTGTTTATCACCATTTTCCAGCACTCTGAATGGCCCATCGAATGCTGGGCGTAAAGTTGGTTTTAGAGCTTCATGCTTAACAAAAACGAACTCAGCTTTTTTTAAAGTTTGAGGGACAAAAACTCGTGGGAAGGAGTGATGAGCTGGACCGGGGAGAGAGTTCGGTCCGTTGCTGCCTAAAAACCTTGGGACTGGAAGGCGCCCTGGCTCTGGGTTCTCTGGTAAAAATTCACCTGGGAGCCTGAGAGGTTGAGCAAAAACTAATTCTGCTGGAGAGGCGTCTAGATCCTCTTTAGGTGCAGCACGCAACCCCAATAAAACCCAGGGAAGTTTATTTACCCAATTTGTGTCCGTTAGTGAGGCTCTGAGGGCGGCCTTTAAAGACCTGTGAAAACGCTCGCATAACCCATTAGCCTGAGGGTGATAAGCGGTGGTGCGATGAATTGTTGCCCCTAAGCTGTTGGACATGGCTGACCAGAGCTCAGAGACAAATTGAGGCCCCCTATCGGACGTGATGTCCGATGGGACGCCGAAACGTGCCACCCAGTTTGTCAAAAAAACGCGAGCGACTTCCTCCGCTGTGGTTGCCGCTAGAGGGACTGCCTCTGGCCAGCGTGTGGTGCGGTCTATCATTGTTAACAGGTGTGTGAAACCTTGGGAGGAAGGTAGTGGCCCCACAAGATCAACATGAACGTGGTCGAACCTTCTAGCAGGGATTGGAAAAGGCTCCAGAGGGGCTTTTGTGTGTCTGTGTATTTTGGTGCGTTGACAAGAAATGCAAGTTTTTGCCCATTCTTTTACGTTTTTGCGCAGGCCTGGCCACACAAACTTTTCGGCGACCATTTTAACCGAGGCGCGCACACCTGGGTGTGCGAAGGAGTGAATTGCGTCAAAAATGCGGCGGCGCCATATAGCTGGTACTAATGGGCGAGGTCGGCCGGTTGAAACATCGCATATTAGGGGGGGCACGCCGTCGCGTAACCCTTTTTTCTCCAGCCTTAACCCTGTTGGTCCAGACAGGAGTGCGCGCACGTCCGCGTCACTGTTTTGTTCCTCTGCCATGGCTGCATAATCTATCCCTTCATGGATAGGTGCTGCGTATGTGTCTGCGTTAGTGAAGAGTTCTGCTGCTGAGGCAGTATAATCTGTCTCCTCGCGCTCTGGTGGTGCCACAGCACGAGAGAGACAGTCCGCTACTACGTTAAGTTTGCCTGCCACGTGTCGAATGTCTGTGGTGAACTCTGAAATCGCAGCTAGCTGTCTTTGTTGCCTGCCTGACCATGGTTCTGAAATTTTAGCCATAGCAAAGGTGAGCGGTTTATGGTCTACAAAAGCCGTGAAACTCCGCCCTTCTAACCAGAACTGGAAGTGGCGGATGGATAAATGAAGCGCCAGCAGCTCTCTGTCAAAAGTGCTGTATTTGTGTTCAGTTGGGTTTAGCGATTTGCTAAAGAATGCTAAAGGTTGCCAGACCCCGCTGACAAGTTGTTCTACAACTGCCCCTATAACTAGGTCTGAAGCATCTGTGGTTAGTGCAATGCGGGCCAAGGGGTCTGGGTGAACTAACAATGTGGCGTTAGCTAGGGCGTTTTTTACTTCCGCGAAAGCGCGTTCGCGCTCCGGGGTCCATTCGACCGCGTTGGAAGCTTTCTTTTTTTTTAGCGCGTCATATAGGGGTTGCATGAGCTGAGCTGCGTGGGGGAGGAAGCGGTTGTAAAAATTAACCATCCCTAAAAATTCCTGTAGCGATTTGACCGTTTGCGGCCGTGGAAAACCTTCTATCGCATGAATTTTGTCTGGAAGTGGAACTGCCCCCTTCGGAGAGACTTTGTGTCCTAAAAAATCAATTTGCGATACGCCGAATTTGCATTTGGCTGGATTGATTATTAGCCCGTGCTCTTCTAGCCTCTGAAAAACCGTAGTGAGGTGCTGCTCGTGTTCTTCCTCAGACGAGCTGGCTACCAGCATGTCGTCGAGGTAGACGAAAACAAAGGGGAGGTCGCGTAGGACCGCGTCCATCATTCGCTGAAAAGTTTGAGCAGCGCCTTTGAGGCCGAAAGGCATTCGCAGGAATTCAAAAAGGCCGAAAGGGGTTATTACCGCTGTTTTAGGAACGTCTTCTGCTCGGACTGGGACTTGGTGATAACCGCGGACTAAGTCTATTTTTGAAAAAATGCGCGCACCCGCTAGATGTAGTGAAAAATCTTGAATGTGAGGGACTGGGTAACGGTCATGCGCTGTAGCGTTATTTAGTCTGCGGTAATCTCCGCACGGTCTCCAAGAACCGTCATATTTCGGAACCATGTGAAGTGGTGAGGCCCAGGGGCTCTTCGAGCGTCTAACAATGCCCAATTTTTCAAGAGTTGTAAACTCGTCCCGTGCTATGTTGAGCTTGGCCGCGTCTAAGCGGCGAGCTTTGGCAAAAACGGGAGGTCCCGTTGTTGGAATGAAGTGTTCAACCCCGTGTTTAGCCACAGTGGCTGAGAATTTTGGGATTGTGAGTGCTGGAAATTGGGTGAGGAGTTGCTCAAACTTACCTCCTGCTGTGGTGACGTTGGCCTGCACAGGTGGTGGAGAAACTCGAGCTGAGCATGGAATAGAAGCAAAAGACAGTGCATTAACCAGGCGCCTATTTGCTAGGTCCACTAATAACCCATGTGCACACAAAAAATCTGCGCCTAACAAGTTAAAACTCACCGCCGCTACAACAAATGTCCATCTGTAGCTGCGGCCGTGGATGAGGAGGTGTAGGCTCTTTTCGCCGAACGTGTCGATGTTACAGCCGTTGGCTGCCACGGCTCCGTTGCCCCGGGTGCCCATGGCTCGATCTGCGTGGGAGGGCATGACGAAACTCAGCTGGGCTCCTGTGTCGATGAGGAACTGCTTGCCTGAATGTCCATCCGTCACGTACAACAGCTTGTTTTTCTCGCCGAGAACCGCTGCTGTTAACGGCTCTCGGCTTTGGCGTTTAAAGTTGCAGGGGGGAACACATTTGTGGGCCTTCTCGGCGAAGCGGTGGTGGTAATAACAAACATCGCTCCGTCTGTTACGTCTTGGCCGTGCCGCTGTCACCGTGGGCTGGGTCTGCTCCGTGGGTTGTGGCTCCTCGTGGCTCGGGGCGTCAGCGTTGAGGTCTGCGGATGCTGCTGTGGGTGTCAGCTCCTTGCAGGCGTTGACGAGCCGATGAGCTTCGCTGGCCAGTGTGCGGAAGTCTTGGTGGGTGTTGCACTTCGTGCTGGCAAGTGTCCCCCTCATGTGTGGCAGCAGCGTGCTGAGGAAAATAAACTGGAAGAGGAAGTTGTCATTGTCCTCTTCCTTGAGCTGCAGCAAATCCTCCATGAGGGCCTTCGGATTGCCCCTTCTGTGGCCGTAGACCGCCAGGATCTTCTCGGCTCTTTCTTCCGCTGATGGGACGTAGTTCGCCACGATGGTCACTTTGAGCGTCCCGTACTTGTCCCGGGCCGGTGGTCGCCGGATCAAGCTCCGCACACACTTCGAAGTGGCGGAGTCGAGTTTGGAGACGATATGATAAAACTTAGTATCGTCGGCCGTGATGCCCGCCAGTATAAATTGCGCTTCAGCCTGCTGAAACCAAGAGGCGGGGTCCTCTTGCCAGAAGTCTGGCAGCTTGACAGCGACGGCGTTCGTGCACACCATCACTGCTGTGCCCGCCGGGTGAGAGTGCCTTGTCTCGGCTCTCACGGCGGTGCTGGTGCTCGGTTGAACCCTCTCAACCTCTTCTGCCGGGGGGAACAGCTGTCTGTCTGCTCCCTCGTCTGCGTGGCTGCTGGCGTCTGCCTGAGCCGCCACGGATGAGTCGCTTGTGGAAGAACGCCTCCGGTCCATACTCGCGTCAAGGTCACCAGTGTAGAGGAGCTGGGCAATGAAGAGGCGATTTGGTTTATAAACAAAGTTTTAATGTTCAGCTCTTCTATCAAGTCTCATCTGGTGCAGAGAGCGGCAGAAGGGAAAAAGAGACAGAATCTCGCCGACTCGCTGGTTATATACAAGCACACAACAAAAGACATGCATAACAAAGGCTGACATCCCTCATTATCTTAATCCCCCCATTGTCTTGGTATTTCCTCTCCTCATCTTGGGAGGTGATGGTAATCCTTCTCCTCGCCTTGGGGGGTGAGGGTGGCTCGTCCGGTTTCCCCCGCCACGTCCGGGAACGTCTTTGTTCTTCACTCGGCGGGTGAGATTCCTTTGTCCTTTCAGAGGTGTGAAGTTCCTTATATATGTAGTCACCAAACATTTCCACATGCTCTAACATATGTAGGTTATGGAATATATAGTTAATATAGACCACACCTTTTATATTTGTCAAAGTCTAATATGTGATTGCCGACATATAGCCATATTGCCGACATATAGCTTTGTATTTAACTTTCAAACACAGCCTACATTTGGGCCTGTAAAGCCTAACTGGGATACCTGTTTCAGACAGGAATACTTGCGTTCTATGGGCATGCACTAGTATACTGTAAAAAAGTGAAACTCTACTTTCTGGATTTAGACAGCTCCCTCAAACACAAGTGATCATGAGCTCACCCTTGTTTTTTTTCCCTACAGCATCAAATAACTAATTAAAACTGAACAGATCTGAAAAAACAGATAGTTGAACATAAATCAGCCTGACAGGAACTACCTACAAGGATAGAAACAAGTCTTTGGGGAAAATTTATCTGAGAAGTATTTTTCGTTTTCAGTATGGCAAAGTGCAGGACACAACAATGGGGGGAGGCGGGGCTTATCGTTTGAGAGGTTCAGTTTTGAGAGGTCTCAGTGTGTGGGCTCATATTTATCAAAACAAGGGTGTACTTTATAGAGGAAACAATTTAGGTAAAGGGTAACTTATGTTCAGACTAAAGGGTATCTTATCCATGCCTGCCACTTTTATCTGCTGAAAAACCCAAATGGTTTAAAAAGGCTACCAGTGATGCATAGCACAGAGCATGCTGCTCATAAACAGAGGTCCCTGGTTTGATTCCCAGCTGGGCAATCCTTCCTGCATGTCTCTGTCCTACTGTTCCCCCTATTTCCTGTCTCACTCATCACTGTATGTCCAGTAATAGCAGAAATACCCAAATATCCATCTTTTAAAAAAGAAAAGGCTACATCAGAGACTTAGGATAAAGGCAATTTGAGCTTTTAAATCCTATTAGAAAAAGGACAACGATCTCCTGGTATTGGTGACATATTTGATTATTGTGTCATGACAACTAATTCAAGGTAAATCAACAGAATCTGTTTGCTTTTAGGCTTAGGGGCAGGTGTATGCAACCTTACCAGAGAGACTACTGAGATGAACAAACTTGGGAGTTTATTAGTTTTTTGTTTTTCTTATTTAAGACGAGAATAAAAAGGAGATGCTTTTACCTTTACCAAACTTGGAGTTTGTTATTTAATGGGATGAAAGGTTGACATGATCTAAATGAATATTTAAAATATTCAAAATCACAGCCAACCTCACCAACCACAAGGAGGAAGGGCAAAAAAAGAATCAATAAGCAAGATGGCAGCAGCGGACAGTATATGTAGTATTCATAAATGCTACTCCAAAGACTTGTCTTCTCTCCAGCAGGGGCTACGCTAACAGCACACACCTGAACTAAAGCAGACACAGTACTGATTATCACAAATTTTTGCTACACTGCCCTCAGTTAGCAGCTATAAAATCCAGATGAAGGACTGGTTGTTGCCGTTTAGGTTCAGTTGTGTCTAGAAAACTCTTATTATATTGCCATTTATTGTGGCACCTTTTGAAATAATTTAACAACTAAGGAAAAACATTGGTATTAATGATATGTTACAATTATATGGGCAGTAAATAAGAATGCAATGCAGCCCATTAAATACATACTGTAAATGAAAACAAAGGGCACAATACAGACTGTATTTGGCTGTTTTTATGCTGTCCAGTTGTGGATTGTGAGACCGTGTGCGTTTGTGCAACTCACTCCGAGGCGACAGCAGCAGGAATGGGCTCCTCTAGTAACTCCAGACTGTGAAGAATCCAGAAGCAAAGCCACGGTCTGCTAGCATCCAGACACTTAACACAGAGATTACATGATCAAACAAACTTGTATCAGCTTACCATTTACAGCAGTAAACAGAGTGAAATCAGAGATGAAACGGAGAACAGAAATGCCAGACTGAAAGGTAAATGAATATTACAAGACTTGTTTTCTAATATTTCTAATGTAAGAGTACTGTATAACTGTTATGATGCAAATGATAAAGGTATATGATGCATTTTGTGGCTTCTATTGCATAAAAATGGAGACCAGTTTCTTATGGTGCATACATGACAACTTATCGTTGTCCTTGTGTTTTTGCAGAGAAAGAGTTAAAAAAAACATGTACATTTCTGAACTGAATACAAATGTTTTTTTCTCTGTTTTGCTCTTAGTTCCATGAAATGGAGATAATTTTCTCAAGAGCAGAAAAGCTTTTACACAAAACACAATTTCTATTTTAAGCGGATGAGAGAGAGCAAGAGAGCTCATCGGGCAGTTCAGAGCTCAGTGTCAGTTCAGTGTCCTCCAGTTCAGAGCTCGTTATTTCTGACACAGGAAACAACTTTTATTACCTTTTATATCTTGCTTCTAGACCTTGAACCTTGCATTTCCATACATGCAAAAAAGTGCATCTGGCAGAAACTGGCAATGGTGTTATGCCACAAAATTGCAAGGGAAAAAAGTTTGATTTTTCTTTCTAGCAATGCTGCAAAATTTTCAGTTTCATGTCCATCAAAAAAAAAAAAATGAAGGTAGGTACCTCAATGCAAAGACACTTCTGTAAAAACTTGGAGGTGCAACATACTTAAAAAAAATAAAGAACATGTTTTTGTGTTTGTGTACAAAATGTGTGAAAATATACGTAGCACAAGTAATGCATCGGTTGTGTCTTGGTAGCCTATTTGCCCATGCTAAATGTGCTACATTTGCAGTGGTTACCCATGTGAAGCTCTTACAGTGAATGCTTTTTCTCTGAGTAAGTCAAACTTGGGGCATGCCCAACAAGAACTTCCTTTCAACTCTGACGAACTTTGATCTTTTTAGCTGGTTTTCACCCATAACGGTGGTTTTTCCACGCATTAAGTTTTGCAAGCCTATATTAATTTTTACACTGGTATCAAAATTCATACCAGTATTATCAGTCTTTATCAGCAGTGTCCTAATAACTTCTATCTCTGAACATTTACCACAAAATTTTTAGACGCAAATCAGTGTGCGCTGTGCTGTTTTCAGTGGGTGCTGCTAGCAATGGTTGCCAACTGTCTACAACAGATTGACTTCCCAAGCTTGTGCAGTGAAACAAAGAAAAGCTAATCTGAGGGGGAAATTATAACATAAAAGTCAAAGAATAAATTCCTCTTTACACAGGATGAGATCAGCCAAATGGTGATGCATTTTTGTTAATTTTGTTTAAAAGCATTAATAAATGAAATTGGTTTTCTGAGCTGATGTTATGTAACATGGTCAACTCGGACATTCTGTCATTTTGTCAGGTGGTTTTCAACCTCAGGTAGAAAAGGAATGGAAATGTTCATGGATGCATGGTCAAAGAGTGATGCGGTGTGAAACCTGCTTGTTTAATGATTATTACATATACATAAATTTATGTGAAGTTTGAATGGAATTAAGTTTATTTACGGATTATGATCCATCAAATATTCTTCAAGTAATCATGTGTACTATACCTCATAGGCATCTGACAAGTGACGTAAGCCCTTCTTGAGATATTGATAGTGCTGTTCCCGCAACAAAGTTGGCCTGCAGAACAAACACACACAGATGAATTACAATGAAAGAACAGTTCATCTGTACACATTTAACCACCTGACCGCACTCAGTTGACTGCTAGTTCAAATATCACATAAAACCTCAGATTTGACCACAACACTCAAAAATGGTTCCGCTTTTCAAATCAGTTTTCAGACCTTTGACAACATGGTCAATTCCTCCCATGCTTTCTATTAATTTGTATTGAATATTTAATTACCCAGATATTTGTTACAGGAGTATTTAGTTTACAAATTTGTTATTAAGACACCCCCTAACACTGCTTTATTTTAATAAGGTAAATAAATTATATGAATAAGTTCAGAAATGAGGAAAAAAGAATTAAGCTACCTTGACAAAAATGTATAAATAGTTTTTTAAATACTTAAAATTTATTTAGCCCACTGCCTCGGAAGTGTTCTGCCCAGTATTATTTCTCCAGATCAGACAGGCTTTGTAAAGAATAGACATTCCTTTTTCAATATTCGCAAACTCTTTCATATCAAGTACTCCACTTGTCGGGGTCCATCTGAGTACATTCTCTCCTTGGATGCAGAGAAGGTCCTTTGACAGAATCGAATGGAATTATCTATTTGAAACTCTAGAAAGATTTGGATTTGGGGTAGCATTCATTTCTTGGATTCAATTACTGTATTCCTCTCCCTCAGCTATAATCAGAACAAATAATGTGAACTCCAAGCCTTTCAATCTGTGCCATGGAACACGTCAGGGATGTCCCTTTAGCTCACTCCTTTATGTTCTAGCTATTGAACCGCTGGCCATGGCTATAAGATCTAAAAACTCAATGACAGGCATTAAGATGTGATATAGACCACAAACTATCACTTTATGCTGATGACCTTCTATTACACTGGTCAACACCAAATTTATTGTCTACTTTTTGAATTATGGCCACATGTTGTTTTATACGTTTTTGTTTACATGTACGGGTATTTTCGCTTTATATGATGTAAAATTCTTCTTTTTTGTCTTGAAATCCTCTGAATTTTGAACAATGATGATGTAACATTAAATTTACATGTACTTACCTTTATATAAAGTTAAGTACATGCACAGTACTAAGTAAGTACAGGTTTTTACTTACCACCTGATCAAGAGAAACGGATGTCATTTTCAGATTCAGAGGTGCAAAATTGTCTTAAATCAGTTGAAAAAACACAGACAACTTACAAAAAAATTATTTTTGTAACCCTGTGTTATATACAGTGGTGCGAAAAAGTGTTTGCCCCCTTCCTGATTCCTCCTTTTTTTGTATTTTTGTCACACTTAAATGTTTCAGATCATCAAACAAATTTAAATATTAGACAAAAATAACAAGTAGACACAAAATGCAGTTTTTAAATCAAGGTGTTTATTATTAAGGGTAAAAAAAAATCCAAACCTACATGGCCCAGTGTGAAAAAGTGATTCCCCCCCGTTAAAACATAAATTAACTGTGGTTTATCACATCTTTGGAAAGCTGAGTTCAATTTCACTAGCCGCAGCTAGGCATGATTACTGCCACACCAGTTCTCAATCAAGAAACCACTTAAACTGGACCTGCCTGACAATTGTAAAGGTAAAGCCAACTTTATTGTCATTCAATCCACACAGCCAATCATGTACAGTAGAACAAAATTACGTTTCTCTTATCCACAATGTTAATCACAAGGCGCCACCACAAATTTCCCTCCTCCGTTCCATTATTGCTGAGCACCCAGCTGGACGGCAGGAAGTTCCACTTTTATATGGTCTTTGGCATGACCCAGCCAGGATTTGAACCCAGGCCTCCCGGGTGTGGGGCGGATGCTCTCCCAACTCGGCCACCACTCCGGTGGTGAAGAAGACCAAAAGATCCTAAAAAGCTAGACATCATACTGCAATCCAAAGCTATTCAGGAACAAATGAGAAAAAATAATTGAAATCTATCATTCTGGAAAAGGTTATAACGCCATTTCTAAAGCTTTGGAACTCCAGCAAACCACAGTGAGAGCCATTATCTACAAATGGCGAAAACATGAAACAGTGGTGAACCTTCACTGGAGTGGCCGGCCAACCAAAATTACCCCAAGAGTGCAGCGATGACTCATCCAAGAGGTCACAAAAGACCCCACAACATCATCCAAAAAATTGCAGGCCTCACTTGCCTCAGTTAAGGTCAGTGTTTATGACTTCACCATAAGAAAGACGGGGCAAAAATGGCCTGCATGGCAGAGCTCCAAGACGAAAACCACTGCTGAGCAAAAAGAACATAAAAGCTCGTCTCAGTTTTACCAGAAAACATCTTGATGACCCCAAGACTTTTGGGAAAATACTCTGTGGACTGATGAGACAGAAGTTGAACTTTTTGGAAGGTGTGTGTCCCATTACATCCAGCGTAAAAGTAACACAGCATTTCAGAAAAGGAACGTCATACCAACAGTAAAATATGGTGGTGGTAGTGTGATGGTCTGGGGATGTTTTGCTGCTTTAGGGCCTGGAAGACTTGCTGTGGTAAATGGAACCTTGAATTCTGCTGTCTACCAAAAAATCTTGAAGGAGAATGTCCGGCTATGTTTGTGACCTCAAGCTGAAGCGCACTTGGGTTCTGCAGCATGACAATGATCCAAAACACACCAGCAAGTTCACCTCTGAATGGTTTAAGAAAAACAAAAATAAGACCACAGAGTGGCCTACTCAAAGTCCTGACCCGAATCTGACTGAGATGCTGTGGCATGTGTCAGGGTAGAGTAATTTAGGGTTGTGTGTGTGTGTGCATTGTTTTTTTTGGTTTGTTACAGCTTTAAGGCTGTTTAAAGTGAATGATATTATTAATATAATTGTGTGCTTTCTTTTGTATATTTTGACATTTGTGAGTGTATTTTTGTTGGTTTGAGTTGATAATGATTTACACCTGCGCTGACTGATTAAATCAGCAGGAGCCAATTAGCGAGCTCCATTATGAACTCTTGTCCAGGAAGGGCCTATTTAAGGATGGTGCGTGACTGTGTTAAGACAGAAGTCTGAGAGGAGTTCAGGACAGGCTGAACAATCAGGTCAGATGGGTCAGATCGATGGAACGTTGTCGCTGACAAGGTGAAGGAGACGAGGTCAGAAGGACTTCTGGTTAGCGGGACGCGAGTACAGAGGACCAGAGGATTTGGGAAAGTGTATTATCGAGGAGCACGGAGGAAACGAAGGCAGGAGCGGAGGAGCGGAGAAAGGACGAAGGAAAAGCCGGTGCAGTGACTGACAGCGGCAGCATGGGACCGAAGACGCCGAGAGTAACCAGACGACGGAGGTGCCGTTGTGTTGGATGAAAGGCGAATACACAGCTAAGTAAAGGAACGTGCTTATTGTCTGTGTGTTGTGGATGTATATTAGCCCCGGTGTGTTCACGGGAGGCTAAGTTTGTGCTGCAGGTTTCCCCCAGACGATGGATACAAAGGAGCCGCTCCTCTTCTCTCTGCCTGTTCGCCACCTCTCCTCGGGCCCGGAACATTCCCTCTTTGAGGCGTACAGAAGGGTCTCGGACGAGCCCGGACAGACGGTACTTTTCTTCCAGGACAAGGAGGACTATAGCGGGAGTTCCTGGTCGGACAGCCAGTGAATGCATCACACTCTATTGCGGACGTTCTGAAGGTTTTTTCACGTAGCGTAGGAAGTGACTTTTAGATGAATGAGAGTTGTATTGCCTTTTTCCTTGCGTGCATTTTAGGGAATTTATGGTATTTATTGAGGGGTTAGTTTCTTAGACTGTGCACATTGGGAATTTATGGTTCTTATTGGGAATTTAAGGTTCTTATTAGGTAATGTTGTAGTCTATAACTATTTTAACATTGTCTAATAAAGTGTATAATTGCTTTCCTGCCTTCCTGAGTATTTGTGTTGTTGTGGCCCGAGAATCATTTATTTTATTCATAATGCTAACAGCGATTGGCACTTCCAAACTGTGACACATGCATGACCTTAAAAAGGCAGTTCATGCTCGAAAACCCTCCAATGTGGCTGAACTACAACAATTCTGCAAATGAGTGGGCCAAAATTCCTCCACAGCACTGTGAAAGACTCACTGCCAGTTATCACAAATGCCTGAATGCAGTTGTTGCTGCTAAGGGTGGCCCAACCAGTTATTAGGTTTAGGGGGCAATCACTTTTTCACACAGGGCCATGTAGGTTTGGATTGTTTCCCCTTAATGGTGTAAACATTAGGGTGACCGAGCCTTTTCTGTTGTCGCCCCAGGCTCTGGAATAATCTCCCCCCGACCTACGTGCTCTCTCTGATCTGGCCCTTTTTAAATCAGAACTTAAAACATATTTGTTTAGGATGGCTTTTAATACCCAGTAGTGGTGATATTTGTCTTGGCATTTGTTTTTATTTTATTCTTATTTTTAGGTATTTATTCTTATTTCTTTGTTTATGTTACTTGTTTTTAACACTGTTTAATTTTCTGTAAAGCACTTTGGTCACCTAAGGGCTGTTTTAAAGGGCTATATAAATAAAGTACATTCCATTAATAATAAACACCTTCATTTAAAAACTGCATTTTTTGTTTACTTGTGTTATCTTTGACGATCTGAAACATTTAAGTGTGACAAATACGTATACAAAAAAATGAGAAATCAGGAAGGGGGCAAACACTTTTTCACACCACTGTATATATCCAGAGCTGAGACTACCATTCCTTCTATTTTTAATCTTTTACAGCAGTTTGGGGAAATATCAGGACACAAAGTGAATTTTCATAAAAGTGTATTGCTACCGCTGAATATGGATACATCCTCTTTGGAGAAATTGAAAGTACAGTACCTTTCAAAACTGTTACAGACTATTTTACCTATCTGGGAGTTACAGTGACAAAGAACTTTTCCGAACTCTTTAGCCAGAACTTTGGGAAATTATTAACTAAAACACAACAAAAACTATCTAACTGGCCATCTCTTCTGATTTTGCTTATGGGCTGAGCTAATGCTGTTAAAATGTCAGTGCTTCCCAAATTTTTGTATGTTTCATTATCTACCTATTCTGATCCCGGGTACCTATTTTTAAAAAAAACTTGACTCAACTACAGTATCTCAGTTTTGTACGGAATGGCAAACAGCCCCGTCTGCGCAAAGACTACCTACAAAAACCAAAATGTGATGGAGGATTGGTCCTCACAAATGTCCGACTTTATTATTGGGCTGCTAATCTGTATTGTATGGCACATTGGAGACATTATTATTTAGAAAGTAGCTGCCCAACGTGGGTACAGCTCAAGTTACATTCTTGTGCTGAAGCCTCATTACCTGCCTTAATAGGAGCAGCTATACCTTTGCTTTCAAACATACCCAATACTAACCCTGTAGTGGACCATTCACTCAGAATTGATGTAGTTTAGAAAATATTTCTGTCTGGAGAATGCATGTCTTTGTAGTCCAATTGCATCAAATCACTTTTTACCACCATCACTGCAAGATAAAACATTTGACATGTTGCATAGGCAGGGGTTGAAAAGTCTGAAAGCCCTTTTCACTGGTAGCACCATTGCGTCTTTTGAAGAGTTGTCAGAAATTTAATCTACCTAATTCACACTTTTTTCAATATCTTCAGGTTCTGCACTACTCTCAGAAGTTTATCTCAGAATTTCCAACTAAACCTCCAGACAATACCACTGACAATATTATGTTCTACAATCTGACAAAAAGACATACAATAACCTACATAATGAAAGAAATATCTAATCTTAAAACTTCATTTCACTCCAAAATCAAATCGGCATGGGAGACAGACCTCCAAATGCAGGTGGATGAGGAAACCTTGCTCAGTATTGTTGGGAAAATACACTCTTCATCTATATGTGCTTGACATTCATGAATCCAATTCGAAGTGGTAGACAGGGTACACCTCTCAAAATCCAGATTAGCCAAAAATATCTGGGAATCAGCCCCATGTGTGAGAAATGCCAATCCATGGAGGCAACGCTGATACACATGTTCTTGCTGTGTCCTAAATTAGAGGGATACTGGAAAGCTACTTTTGAAACATTTCCCTCCGTTTTATCCACTAAAATTAATCCAGATCCCTTAACATCCTTGTTTGGAATGGTTCCTGGGAAACAGCGTTTACCTGCAGGGGGCCATAAAATTATAGCTTTTTATACCCTTTTAGCACGTCGTCTAATTTTGTTACAATGGAAGGAGGCTGCCCCACCATTATTTTCTCATTGGCTAAGAGATGTTATGTGTAATATGAAGCTGGAGAAAATCAGATGCACACTTAGAGGATCTGAGAATAAGGTTTATAGACTCTGGGGTCCCTTTCTAACTTTTTTGAGGAATCTACAACAAAATTTGAAAAATAGATACATTAATATAGAAAATACCTATTTATATTATTTTGTACTTTCACTTTGTTACTGAGGTCATAAATTCTTTGAATGCTGTGTTGGTTTAATGTATAACTGTTTAATTATGTTCTGTATTTGTTTTCTTTTCCCATGCAAGCTCATGCACATCTATGAGGTGGTATATGCTGGTGTACAGTGGTAATGGGTGACAGCAAGGGGTGGGTGTTGGGGGTTTTGTTCTGTTGTTTGGGGTTTTTCTTTTTTTTCCCCCTAATGTCTTTGTCCTATACTGCTATGACCTACTGAATTACAATATGGTTACATGTCAAAATCAATAAAGAAATATGAAACACAAACACTAAAATTTAAAAGAAAAGCTGCAAAATGAAGAAAAAATGTGTTTTTATAATTTTTTTCAAAAGTACATTTATGGGAAAAATAATTAAATTTACAAGAGAATCTGCCAAATTTTGAAAGAAGTTGCATATTTACATGAAAAACTTCTAAATTTATGAGAAAAGACACATTATGAGAAAAGTTTGAACATTAGAAGTTCAAAAACTGGTATTTTGAGCAGTCCAAAATACCAGGATCAGCAGGAGAACTGTGCCCTCAAAGAGGAAAAAAAAACCCATTTAAAATGAGTTGGCGATAAGAACAATTCAAAACAAAAAGAAAATACATGATTTATTAGGTTTTATTGGTCTTGTCCAGTGTTTTTTTAAACAGCGCTGTGAAAAAGTATTTGCCCACTTCCAAATTTCTTGCATATTTGTCACATTTAAATGTTTCAGATGACATAAAACAAATTTTAATATTAGACAAAGATAACCCAAGTAACAATAAAATGCAGTTTTTAAATGATGACTTAAAGCTATCCAAACCTACCTGGCCCTATGTGAAAAATAATTGCCTCCCCCCATTACATCATGAATTAACTGTGATTAACCACATGTTTCTTTTAGGAAGCTGACTTCTATATATATAAATATATATATACATATAGTGATATCTTGGCTGTGTGCTTAGCGTTGTTGTCCTGCTGAAAGATGAACCGTTGCCCCAGTCTGAGGTCAAGAGCACTCTGGAGCTGGTTTTCAACCAGGATGTCTCTGTACATTCCTGCATTCATCTTTCCCTCTATCCTGACTAGTCTCCCAGTTCCTGCCGCTGAAAAACATCCCCACAGCATGATGCTGTCACCACCATGTTTCACTGTAGGGATGATATTGGCCTGGTGATGAGCCGTGCCTGGTTTCCTCCAAACATGATGCCTGGCATTCACGCCAAAGAGCTCAATCTTTGTCTCATCAGACCAGAGAATTTTGTTTCTCATGGTCTGAGAGTCCTTCAGGTGCCTGGCATTCACGCCAAAGAGCTCAATCTTTGTCTCATCAGACCAGAGAATTTTGTTTCTCATGGTCTGAGAGTCCTTCAGGTGCCATTTCGCAAACTCCAGGCAGGCTGCCATGTGCCTTTTACTAAGGCGTGGCTTCCGTCTGGCCACTCTTATCATACAGGCCTGATTGGTGGATTGCTGCAGAGATGGTTGTCCTTCTGGAAGGTTCTCCTCCACAGTGCAACGCTGGAGCTCTAACAGAGTGACGATCGGGTTCTTGGCCACCTCCCTGACTAAGGCCCTTCTCCCCTGATCGCTCAGTTTAGACGGCCGGCCAGCTCTAGGAAGAGTCCTGGTGGTTCTGAACTTCTTCCATTTACGGATGATGGAGGCCACTCTACTCATTGAGACCTTCAAAGCAGCAGAAATTTTTCTGTACCCTTCCCCAGATTTGTGCTTCGAGACAATCCTATCTCAGAGGTCTACAGACAATTCCTCTGACTTCATGCTTGGTTTGTGCTCCGACATGCACTGGCAGCTGCGGGACCTTGTATAGACAAGTGTGTGCCTTTCCAAATCATGTCCAATCAGCTGAATTTACCACAGATGGACTCCAATTACGCTGTAGAAATATCTCAAGGATGATCAATGGAAACAGGATGCACCTGAGTTCAATTTTGAGCTTCATGGCCAAGGCTGTGAATTCTTGTGTATATGTGATTTCTTCGTTGTTGTTTTTTTAATTTTTAATAAATTTGCAGAAAATTCAAAAAAAACTTTTTTCATGTTGTCATTATGGGGTGTTGTGTGTAGAATTTTGAGGAAAAAATGAATTTAATCCATTTTAGAATAAAGCTGCAACATAACAAAATGTTACAGCCTGTTGGCTTCATCCAGCAATGACCTACAGGTCTTACTGGGACGGTTTGCCGCTGAGTGTGAAGCGGCTGGGATGAGAATCAGTCCCTCCAAGTCTGAGTCCATGTTCCTCAGCCGGAAAAAGGTGGATTGTCCTCTCTGGGTTGCGGACAGGCTCCTGCCCCAAGTGGAAGAGTTTAAGTATCTTGGGGTCTTATTCACAAGTGAGGGGAGAATGGAGTGAGAGATTGACAGATGGATCGGGGCAGCATCTGCAGTGATGTGGACGTTGTACCGGTCCGTTGTGGTGAAGAGGGAGCTAAACTCTAAGGCAAGGCTGTCAATTTATGTTCCTACCCTCACCTATGGTCACGAGCTTAGCGTAATGACCGAAAGAATGAGATCGCGGATACAAGCGGCTGAACTGAGCTTTCTTCACAGGATTGCTGGATGTGCCCTTAGAGACAGGGTGAGGAACTCAGTCATTTGGGAGAGGCTCAGAGTAGAACCACTGCTCCTCCACATTGAAAGGAGCCAGTTGAGGTGGTATGGACATCTGATCAGGATGCCTCCTGGACACCTCCCACTTGAGGTCTTTCGGGCACGTCCCTCTGGGAGGAGACCCAGGGGCAGACCCAGGACTCGCTGGAGAGACTATGTCTCCCAGCTGGTTTGGGAACACCTTGGTATCCTCTCTGAAGAGCTGGAGCAGGTGGCTGGGGAGAGAGAAGTCTGGGCTTCTCTGCTTGAACTGCTGCCTCCGCGACCCGGACCTCCAGAAAAGTGACAGAAGGTGGATGGATGGATGGATGGTGGTCCTTGGCATAGAGAGGAACCCATAACCTTTTGGTGATGATCCACGGATGCATACCTCCACCAAGGCTCTTATCTTCTCACAGTGTGTTTGCAAGAATCCTCCAAAACTAGTGGATAGACTTTGATGCAATTTTCAGCAGAACTGGCTTGTGGCCTACACGCGAATCCATTACATTCTGGAGGTGATCCATGAGGAAAGGAAGGAGACTTGGTGGAAGTAAGTGCTCTCCAAGTGCTTTTCTAGTTTTTAATGACATTGAAACTTGCTCCATAAATTCTCTTAACTTTACCTTTTCTTTAAAATTAAAATCCAAACTTTCCTTCACTCTGCTGAACCTTGAGCTGAGGCCAAACCAGACTTAACAGATAATCACCAACAAACATGTGACCTTCACTGATTAATATCATTCATTCTCTCATTGTACCCACTGCGGTTCTCCGGGCTGCACTCCACTGACATTCAGGTCTAGCGGTTGTCATAGAAATGGGATGAGTCACCTCATTGAGGAGGGATGGCGGCTGATAACAGAAAGTACGTGGGCTGATCTACACACCATTTAGATTAACAACCATCATGCACCGCTGTGCAGCATCTCTATTAGCAAACAAACCGCCGCAGCCAATCAGCAGTGCTCCCGCTGATGCCTCATAATGGCTGTAAATGCATTCAGTGCTATAAGAGGTAAATGAATAGATGATTGTGATGGCTGTCACTAAACAACATCTGACCCATTTGTAGATGTGAGTTTGATAATGCACTTTTTTATTCTACTTCCAGCTTTACATGTTGCATAAATGTTTTTAAAACATGCTGAAGTATGGTGAGACTAATTTAGCGCTGTGGTTTTATAGAATTACTGCTATAACACTGGGGGAAGAGTAAGAATCATAAGGAATGGAAAATGATATTCAATTACTAAAAAACAGACAATGCCATCATGTTACTGATACGTATGTAAATGAACTTTAACTCATTTGAACAGAACCAAAGCAGTTTGTTTACTGCATTATGATGATGGTGCAAATTTAGCATTAAAAGCACTTCAAAAAAAAAAATAACACAAAGTCTTCAGACTTTGACAGTGCCCTTGCTTTTGAATATTATGTAAGAAGTGGTTAATTCAACAGCACCCTGACGACAAAAATACTTACTGTGGTAGGCTGTGTATTTGTCTGTAAACATTCATGACTTCTTCAATGGTGTGCTCCACTTTTTTCTATGTTGAAAAAGAGGAAAGAGTGAAAAGTTAATGTCAAAGACATTTCTTGCCTTCATCACCACTACAATCTTATGTATTTCATTGTTTTCGGATTCATCAAGCTCTTTTGATTTTTTTGCTAATAAAACAATGCGACTGGAAAACATTACGCAGCATGTTAATTAAAGCATTTTTAACTTGTAAAATGCATAAGAATCTGTAGTCAGTCCTATAATTGGTCCAATACTGAATAAAAACCCAATTCTGTCAACAACAATAAAATTAAAAAAGTAATCTATATCATGGTGTAGTATAATTTAGTGGAAACAAGTCATTCTCTCATTATTCATTCATCTTCAACTACTTAATCCTTTTCGGGTCGCCGGGGGGGGGGGGGGGTTCTCAAAGTGGACTTGAGCAACAGATCTGCAGCCTTTCTAAAGGTCTTTTCAAAGTATTTCTTTGGGCATTGGCTACCTTTTCACTTATTTTAAGTGTAGTCCCTATACCTAAACATTGTCCACTTCCCTCATTTTTTGGAGGACAAAAGAAGAAATGTCAGACCAAAGAAAATATCTACAGCAGGTGAACAGTATCTGAAATTCATGTCCTTAGAAAAAGAAAAAAAATCCAGCAAAACCTGATACAGGAGTGGTGCACAATGCCCTTCAGTTGACTGAAGCCTCATAAGAATGATCTCAGTAGAAGGGTGGCTGTCAAGATGCCTTTCTTTTGCAAGGGAAATGGGGAGAGAAGGCTGAGCTATGCCAAATTGCACAAGAATGATACTGAAAATCCATGGCTGGGCTGCATGGTGGCGCAGTGGTTAGCACTGTGGCAGCACAGTTTACCCTCGGCCGGGGGATCGCAGGGATCGTGAGCTCGTGGGTTCGATCCCTGCCCCCGACCAACAGTGATCTGTGTGGAGTTTGCATGTTCTCCCCGTGCTGCGTGGGTTTACTCCGGGATTTCTCCGGTTTCCTCCCACATGCCAAAAACATGCAGGTTAGGGATACGGGGCGCTTGCGCACGCAGCGACCGGCAGCTGGTGGCTTGTCACCAGACTGCAAAACAAATCTACCTACGGGTACAAAATAAGTAATAAAAAAAAATAAATAAATAAAAAATAAATGGCAACAGGTCTTATGGAGTGATGAATCCAAATTTGAAATATGTGATCATCTTGACCAAGAATGGTACAGAAGTCAGCCAACATTCAAAGAAGCCTTGAGAGCTACACCTTAAGACTACTGAAGGGAAAAACAAGAAAACTTAAATAGGAGAGTTCAGACTGTTATGAAGAATAAAGATCAGACCAAACATTGACTTTCATGGTTGGAATTGTCAGGGTTTCCTCTGGTACCATTTCCGGGTGACAGTCCGCCACGCTTGAATTTTTTCCGCCACTCTATGAGGAAATATAAATTTAAGAAAAAAATATGAAGGCATGATGGTCCACAAGTGCGCACACGAACAACACGCGTGACCGTCATCCATGCGGAGTTCAGAAATGCCCCACCCGTGTGTTCCAGTTGCCAGGCAGAGTGTCTCGCTACAGCGTCACTGTCCAAAAGAAGCATAAGCTTATTGAAGTACTTTCAACTTGGAAAAAATCAGAAGAGGTATGTCAGCACTGGAGGCATTTATCATGGTTTTAACCCGCTGGTAATGGGAGCAAAAATGGAAGAGTCGCTGAGCTAACAGGTGTGATTAGGAGCTCGACTTGGTTCATTTTGTCTTCTTTTTAATTATTAGTTTTTGTTCTTCTTATTTCAGACAAGAATAAAAAGGAGATATTTTTACCTTTACCTTAGTTAACATTAATTAACTAATTTATGTTCATTATTATGTACCTGGCAAGTTAAGCTGACCGAAATTCACGAAGTCAATGACTTTAATCCATCAGCAGCCTTCAGACAAACTAAACGTACCAACATTTGGATTTCAAAATAAGGGAGGTTTTTCCTGCTGTCTGGGTGGTGAGGAAATTTCTAAAAAAAAACAAACAACAAACTATAAATATGTAGAAATATCCATCCATCCATCCATCTTCTACCGCTTTTCCGGAGGTCCAGGTCGCGGAGGCAGCAGTTCAAGCAGAGAAGCCCAGACTTCCCTCTCCCCAGCCACCTGCTCCAGCTCTTCAGAGGGGATACCAAGGCGTTCCCAGACCAGCTGGGAGACATAGTCTCTCCACCGAGTCCTGGGTCTGCCCCGGGGTCTCCTCCCAGTGGGACGTGCCTGAAACACCTCAAGTGGGAGGCGTCCAGGAGGCATCCTAATCAGATACCCATACCACCTCAACTGACTCCTTTCAATGTGGAGGAGCAGCGGTTCTACTCTGAGCCTCTCCCGGATGACTGAGCTCCTCACCCTAATGTAGAAATATTATAACATATTTTTGGTCATTTAAGTTAATTTATTTCATGAAATACAATTTTATTAATTTTTTTTTAAATCAGAGTTAAATTATTGTTCTATTCTGGCTCTGAAAAATTATGGTCAAAAATGTAAATTGTTATAAGGAAAAAGTAAAAAAAAATTACTACAGTCCGTTTCAAATTTATTTAAAAAAAAAAAAAACCTGTAATTTTATTTTAAAAAAATAGTCATATCTGCTGCTGATGTCTTTTCAGCAGGGCCCGTGTCAGCTGTATTCCCCATCTGACCCTTTAGACGATGGCGTTCACTGAGTAGCGGCAAGCTGTGCATGGGTGTGTGAGATCATATCATGACTGGGATCAACACCGGGCGCACAGCTGCTTATTGAACTATGATATAGAGCTGGCTCAGGTTGATATTTTATTGGTGTTTTGACGGCCAGGCACTTCCATGAGGCCAGTGACAAGACAGCAGCGGTAAGACTGAATATCATTACTAAATCATCTCTACAGCTGCTCTATGTCACAGAAGCGTGCACACTCAAGCCCCAGAACACAGCAACCTGCAAAAATACAATAAAACACTTCAACAAGTGAGCTTGTACTTAAGTGAAATCGATGCACTTAATTGCTGTTTTGATTGTGTTTTACTATTAAAAGCTTTAATACAGTGTCCCTTAACCGAGGTGCTACAGCACCTTAGGGTAGTATCTCACTGGGCTAAAACATCTCACAGGGCCATGCCAGTTTGGATTTTTTTTTTACCCTTAATAATAAACACCTTCATTTAAAAACTGCATTTTGTGTTTACTTGTGCTATCTTTGTCTAATATTTAAATTTGTTGGATGATCTGAAACATTTAAGTGTGATAAACATACAAAAAAAATGAGAAATTAGGAAGGGACAAATACTTTTTCACACTATTGTATATACAAACATTCTAACAGAAATAACTGCATCTTGGGTCATTTAATCCAGGGTGTCCTGAAGAAGATCTATGTGGGGAGGATTCGGCCTGTTCTGGAGTATGGCATGGCGGCAACCTCAACAGCTGCCAAAAGCAACACTGAGAAGCTGGACAGACTCCAAAACCAAGCCATGCGAATAATGACAGGAGCCATGCGCAGTATCCCTACCAAAGCGCTGGAGACAACAACAGGCCTTGCACCACTGGAAGACAGAAGAAACGTCAAGGTACTGACCCAGGCTGCCAAATTTAAAAGACTGGAAAACCATCCCATGAAGGACAGACTGAGCAAGCCAACAAAAGGGAGACTCAAGAGATCGAGCTTCATCCACCAGAGCAGGACACTCAAAAGGAGAGACCCAGAACTGTTGGACCACATGCCCACACCAATACCACCCACAGCATCTGTTCCCTCCTGGAACCGACAGAACTTCCCAGCCATACGTACAGACATATCGGGCACTGGGAAGAAAGGAACACAGTCAGACCAAGAGAGGAAGTTGCTGGCCTTGGAGTTCATTCGGTCTGCCTACCCTGAAGAGCAGTGGACTCACGTCTACACAGACAGCTCTGCCATGGAAGCAAGTAGGAATGGAGGAGGCGGTGTGTACATCAGGTACGCTGATGAGGAGACCCACATTCCCATTGCGACTGGCAAGTACTCCAACTTCAGGGCTGAGGCAGAGGCCCTGAGAACAGCAGCAGCCCACATCAGGGAACATCAAGACAAGGCACACAAGCGGGTCGTCATCTTCACTGATGCCCTCTCTGTCTTGGATGCACTTCAGGACCTTCAACGCAAAGAACTGAATGAACTTGCCCTCACTCTGTCTCAACTAGCCACACAGGCGAACGTATCACTCCAGTGGATTCCTGCCCACTGTGGAGTCTATGGAAATGAGACGGCTGACAGACTTGCTAAGGAGGGTGGGCAGCAAGACCAGGAAGACAGGCAGGTCTCTTACAGTGAGGAGAAAAACATTATTAAGGCCCTGTATCACAAGAAGTGACAGCAGCAACACCCAAACTTCTGCAAGGATGACAACTACTACAGTCTGAGCAGGGCTGACCAAGTCGTTCTGTTCAGACTCCGAACTGGACATAACAGAATGCATGCTCACATGCATCAGAAATTTAAAGTTGGACAATCGGACAGATGCCCATGTGGTACCGCCCAAATGACCAGCGAACACCTCCTCCAAGACTGCCCAGACCACGCTGCACTCAGACGAGCTACGTGGCCTGACCCCACATTGCTGAACCAAAAGCTGCACGGGGACCTCTGCAGGACGGCAGCATTCGTCAAGGCAGCTGGTGTGACAATCTAGCGATCGACGAAGAAGAAGGGTCATTTAAGTTAATTTATTTCATTAAATACAATTTTATTTTATTTTTTTTTCTTTGAAATCAGAGTTAAATTATTGTTCTGTTCTGGCTTTGCAAAATTAAGGTCAACAATTGTTATAAGGAAAAAGTAAAAAAAAAAAAAAAATACCACAGTCTCTTTCAAATTTATTAAAAAAAAAGTTGTTTTATTTTTTAAAAAATGACAAAAATTAGCCATAAAATAATCCACAAATTTATAATAAAGTCTCAAATGTACAAGAAAAGTCAATTTTACAAGAGGAAATTACAAATTTGAGGAAAATGGTTTCAAATTTACATAAATTTACAGAGAAAGGTAGGAAACTAAGAAAATTGTTATAAATTTTAGAGAAAACCTCAAACCTTCAAGACTGAAGTCATTCATTAATGAAGTCATTAATATAAAAGAATAAAAACTGAAGAATCTATGTAATTACTGACAAAGTAATTATTAATACAAGACTGCAAGACAGTTTGTGACGAAAATGATATAAATAAAGCATATGATGAATTTTTACAAATATTTCAATCACTGTACAACAAAAACTGTCCTATAAAACAATACAGTGACAGACAACAAAACAAAAATATTCCATGGGTCACCAAGGGGCTATTAAATGCATGTAAAAAAATACATTATATAAACAATTCTTTAAGTGTAGATAGGTAGAGGCTGTGATCAAATATACAAGATATAAAAATAAGCTAACTAACATAATGAGGACTTGTAAAACAGAATACTACAACAGAATATTAGAAGATAATAAAAATAACTTAAGAGAATATGGCAAGTGCTAAATGGGATTATTAGTAACTGATCAAAAAATGCAAATAATCCAGAATATTTTATTGAAAATGACAATTTGATAAATAATATGGAGGATGTGGTTAGTGGTTTTTAATAAATTATTTTGTTAACGTTGGTCCAGAATTAGCAAAAACAATAGTGACACCAGAAACAAATGATGGTGGGCCTGTAAATGAAATAGAAGATAGAAATCCAAACAACCTTTTTGGGTGCAGTAACTGAAAAGGAAATTATCGCGACTGTAAGTAAATTTAAGAACAAAAAATCAACTGACTGGAATGAAATTGACATGACAATAGTGAAAAAAGTAATTGAAGGAATTGCTGAACCACTCACCCACATCTGTAACCTGTCATTTCAAACTGGTAAATTTCCAAACAGTAAAAATAGCAAAAGTAATACCACTATACAAAACAGGAAACAGTCATCATTTCACAAATTACAGGCTGGTCTCTTTACTCTCACAATTCTCCAAAATACTTGAAATTTTTTTTACTAGAAGACTGGATAATTTCATTGAAAAACACAACCTCCTTACAGACAGTCAGTATGGTTTTAGAGCAGATAAATCTACATCTTTGGCACTGATCAAACTCATAGAAGAAATTACTAGTTGTATAGATTAAAAAAAAAGTTTGCTGTAGGAGTATTTATAGACTTAAAGAAAGCTTTTGACATCATTGATCACAGAATTCTACTGAGGAAATTGGAAAGGTATGGGATAAGAGGGGTCGGACTGAGTTGGGTGGAAACTTATTTGAGTAACAGACAACAATTTGTACAAATAGGTGATAACAAACCACCATTCATGGGCATCACTTGTGGTGTGCCCCAGGGGTCAGTTTTAGGACCCATACTCTTTATCTTATATACAGTATAAATGACATATGCCAAGTATCAAAAATTCTGAAATTTATTTTGTTTGCAGATGACACAAATATCCTTTGCACTGGTGAGAATTTGCAGCAGGTTTTAGAGGTGTACACAACAGAAATGAAAAGGTTAGCACAGTGGTTGAACAAAATTAAATTACCATATTTTTGGGACTATAAGGCGCACCGGATTATAAGGCGCAATATCAATGAACGGTCTATTTGATGGTCTATTTTCATACATAAGGCGCATTAAAGTGAGGTAGTCGGAGCTGGGAAAAAAAATTTTTTTGCGTGCATGGAAAGAAAATCCTATCTATAGTCATTATAGACACATATAGCGCGATTGTCTGCGAGTGTGAATCACCTGTTCCACGAGCAGGCGGAACGTTTTTAGTCCGTGGCTGTTTACATCGCCATATTGGCCAGGATACTCGCTCGGTACTCGATACGGCTCGCTCTCCGGCGGCGGCCCTGATAAGTAAACATAAGCCGGGATGCTTGAATTCTTTTGTCCCAAAAATATCATTTTTGAATATTTAATTACAGCTAAACGGGAGCAGTTTCGATGCCGAAATTTCACATACAAATCCTAATATACGTGTTCTATACACCATCGGCTTTTGGGTATCAACTACCTCACGAGGTAGTCGGATCTGGGAATTTTTTTTTTTTTTTGCATGCATGCATGGAAAGAAAATCCTATCTATAGTCATTACACACATACAGCGCGATTGTCTGTGAGTGTGAGAGACCTGTTCCACGAGCAAATGTACGTTTTTTGGTCCGTGGCTGTTTACATCGCCATATTGGCCAGGATACTCGCTCGGTACTCGATACGGCTCGCTCTCCAGCGGCAGCCCCGAGAAGTAAACAATGCAAACAAATGCCAGGATGCTTAAATTCTTTCGTCCCGAAAATATCATTTTTGAATATTAATTACAGCTAAACAGGAGCAGTTTCGATCCACGATCCATTGGCAGATAGTGGTGTAACTCGCTAGCAATTTAACTTTGAACGACCTGTTGACACCAAAATAGCGGTTGGAGTTCTTTGGTTAATCCACCCGGAATGATGGCAAGCTCCAAATTAGTTTGCTTCACTTGGGTTTTGACAGTATCGGTGAGATGGGTGCGCATGGAGTGGCAGATCAATAGGGATGGAGATTTGTGGAAAAAGCCATCCGGCCATTATGTTGAAGCACATATTACTCCACGAGGCTCCTGACTACCGTAATGCTCCGACAATCCATCAAGCGGTTCGGTTTCGTAGCTTACCAAAGTCGTACTAAAACATTTTTGACAGATTTTTGAGTGCCGTGTACTACATAAAATCGGTTCGAGGTCAGTAAGCACAACCAGAATTAATACATAAGGCACACCGGATTATAAAGCGCACTGTCGATTTTTGAGAAAATTAAAGGATTTTAAGTGTGCCTTATAGTCCAAAAAATACGGTATCTCTAAATTTGAAAAAAAAAAAAAAAAAAAAAAAAAAAAAAAGGTTATGTTGTTTGGAAACTGTAAAATAAATCATGAAATAATGGTAACGATAGATGATACCAGAATTGAAATAGTACTGGAAAATAAGCTTCTGGGGGTGACACTAGACAATAAAATCTGCTGGAAACCTCACATCAGTCACATCTGGGCCAAGTTGGCAAAATGTATAGGGATACTGGGAAAGCTAAGACACATTTTGGACTATAAATCATTATACAGTAATGGGAAAAGGTTCGGACACCCTGTATAAGCCTGTGTTGTTGTTTTTTTTAAACATATTTGGACATATGGATATTTAACATCAATGTTAAAAATACTGGGAGATTCAAGTAATACACCTAAACAATTAAAAATGAATTAAAGACTTCTTTCAAATTTTCTGTAAAATGTAATTCTTAACAAATAGTGAGGAATAAATTAGGACACCCCCCCCATCTTTTTTAAGACACCCCCACATTCATTCCCACTTACAATGGCTAAAATAATTGTAAAAAAAAAAAAAGCAAATAAAACAAAAACAAGATTAGACATAGATACGAGAACATTTCTTAATAAAGAACTGAATATTTAAAGGGATGTCCAAATTTTTTCACATGACTGTACTTACTGTACAATTCACTGTTTTTACCATGTCTTAACTACTGTGTAGAGGTCTGGGGAAACACCTACAAAACCAACCTACAGTCAATATGTACATTACCAAAAAAGGCTAAAGGATAATAAATAATGTAGGATATAGAGACCACACCATTTTACTGTTTTTAAAGTCACATGCCATAAAGTTCACGGATTTAGTTAAATTTAAGACAGCACAAATAATGTACAGGGTAATTAATAAACAACTTTCAACTAATATACAAAAAATATTAAAAAAAAGAGACAATGATTACAATTTGAGAGGAGACTTAAACTTTACAAAACTAAAGGTTTGAACAACAAAGTATGTGAATATCTGGCTGTGGGGTGGATTTGTGGAACAGTCTGGAGCTGGAACTGAAACTATGTACAGATAGAAACCAATTCAAAAAGGAGGTATAAACATTATTTGCTAAAAGGATATATGTTAGAGATGTAGTAGTAATATGTAAGATGCACTACACTCACTCTGGGACACTATGGTATGTTGTTTGGGGCTGGTATACATGTATGTACAGTGGTGTGAAAAAGTGTTTGCCCCCTTCCTGATTTCTCTTTTTTGTATGTTTGTCACACTTAAATGTTTCAGATCATCAAACAAATTTAAATATTAGACAAAAATAACACAAGTAAACTAGAAAAGCATTCGGAGAGCGCAGACCTCCGCCAAGCGCCACAGTTCCCCCCCATACAGTGTTTGTGTGTACGTTTTCAGATTCCTTGACCATGAAAACATATGACTAGCAATTGGATTCACAATGATAGGATTAGTGGTTCAGTAGTAAAAGCATTACCTCCTTGGCGGAGGTAATAAACTGAAGTGTTGGTGTTGTGTCCATCTCCAAACTCCCAGGCTGCGGGCGTTGCAATTCATCGCACAACCGCGTACAACCCACAGGCCAATGGGTCATGCAAGCGTTTTCATAGATCACTGAAAGCAGCACTCACGGCTTCACGGACGGATGCAAATTGGGTAGACAGGTTGCCATGGGTTTTATATTGGGGTTGCGCTCCGTGGCAAAAGAGGATTTGGAAGCTTCCCCGGCAGAGAGCTTGTTTTTGCGCAGCCACTATGGCTGCCCGGGGAATTTCTGCCAAATAATCCCGCGCCGCACAGCTGCCCGTCTCAGCTTTTGCAGCGTAGCGCAAACACAGGCACACTGCCGGGCCCGGCCCACCACTGTTTTCCGCGTGCTTTTGTGCCTAAAACTTTGAAGAACGCGGAGTTCGTGTTCGTCAGACACGACGACCAGCGCCCTCCATCGCGCCTGCACACGTTGAAAATGGCCGTATCTCACAATGTTAAAGAATCCTTTAAAAAATTCCTGTATCCAGACGGTGATGCGGATCATCCCCAAAATTTAATCAGTTCTTCCTTGTACCATTTCCAATAACGCCTGAAAGTTTAATGGAAATCCGTCCAAAACTTTTTGAGTTATCTTGCTAACCAACAAACAGACAGACAAACGCTGGCAAAAACATAACCTCCTGCGGCGGTAACAAAATGCAGTTTTTAAATGAAGGTGTTTATTATTAAGGGTAAAAAAAAAAATCCAAACCTACATGGTCCTGTGTGAAAAAGTGATTCCCCCCGTTAAAACATAAACTGTGGTTTATCACATCTTTGGAAAGCTGAGTTCAATTTCTCTAGTCACACCCAGGCCTGATTACTGCCACACCTGATCTCAATCAAGAAATCGCTTAAATAGGACCTGCCTGACAAAGTGAAGTAGACCAAAAGATCTCCAAAAGCTAGACATCATGCTGTGATCCAAAGAAATTCAGGAACAAATGAGAAACAAAGTAACTGAGAGCTATCAGTCTGGAAAAGGTTATAAAGCCATTTCTAAAGCTTTGGGACTCCAGTGAACCACAGTGCGAGCCATTATCCACAAATGGCAAAAACATGGAACAGTGGTGAACCTTCCCAGGAGTGGCCACATTCAAGAGGTCACAAAAGATCCCACAACAACATCCAAAGAACTGCAGGCCTTACTTGCCTCAGTTAAGGTCAGTGCTCATGACTCCACCATAAGAAAGAGACTGCACAAAAATGGCCTGCATGGCAGAGTTCCAAGACAAAAACCACTGCTGAACAAAAAGAACATAAAGGCTTGTCTCAGTTTTTCCAGAAAACATCTTGATGATCCCCAAGACTTTTGGGAAAATACTCTGTGGACTGACGAGACAAAAGCTGAACCTTTTGGAAGGTATATGTCCCATTATATCTGGCGTAAAAGTAACACAGCATTTCAGAAAAGGAACATCATACCAACAGTAAAATATGGTGGTGGTTGTGTGATGGTCTGGGGCTGTTTTGCTGCTTCAGGACCTGGAAGACTTGCTGTGGTAAATGGAACCATGAATTCTGCTGTCTCCCAAAAAATCCTAAAGGAGAATGTCCGGCCATCTGTTCGTGACCTCAAGCTGAAGCGCACTTGGGTTCTGCAGCATGACAATGATCCAAAACACACCAGCAAGTCCACTTCTGAATGGCTTAAGAAAAACAAAATGAAGACTGTAGAGTGGCCTACTCAAAGTCCTGACCTGAATCCGATTGAGATGCTGTGGCATGACCTTAAAAAGGCGGTTCATGCTCGAAAATCCTCCAATGTGGCTGAATTACAATGATTCTGCAAAGATGAGTGGGCCAAAATTCCTCCACAGCGCTGTAAAAGACCCATTGCCAGTTATCGCAAATGCTTGATTGCAGTTGTTGCTGCTAAGGGTGGCCCAACCAGTTACTAGGTTTAGGGGACAATCACTTTTTCACCCAGGGCTATGTAGGTTTGGATTTTTTCCCCCTTAATAATAAACACCTTCATTTAAAAACTGCATTTTGTGTTTACTTGTGTTATCTTTGTCTAATATTTAAATTTGTTTGATGATCTGAAACATTTACACTACCGTTCAAAAGTTTGGGGTCACTTAGAAATTTCCTTATTTTTGAAAGAAAAGCACTTTTTTTTCAATGAAAATAACTTTAAACTAATCAGAAATACACTCTATACATTGCTAATGTGGTAAATGACTATTTTAGCTGCAAATGTCTGGTTTTTGGTGCAATATCTACATAGGTGTATAGAGGCCCATTTCCAGCAACTATCACTCCAGAGTTCTAATGGTACAATGTGTTTGCTCATTGTGTCAGAAGGCTAATGGATGATTAGAAAACCCTTGTGCAATCATGTTAGGTCTGCAATGCTGTAATTGCTGCAAATGGAGGGTTCTTTGACGAAAGCAAAGTTTGAAGGAAAAAATTGTTATTTCAAATACAAATCATTATTTCTAACCTTGTCAATGTCTTGACTATATTTTCTATTCATTTTACAACTCATGGTGGTAAATAAAAGTGTGACTTTTCATGGAAAACACAAAATTGTCTGAGGTGACCCCAAACTTTTGAATGGTAGTGTAAGTGTAACAAAAATACAAAAAAAAAAGAGAAATCAAGAAGGGGGCAAACACTTTCACACCACTGTATATGTATGGATGGGTGTCAGTGTTGATATGTATAAAATATAGTTAATTGTCTACTTGGGGTTCTTAATAGAGGTAATATGTACAGTATATATTTCACATGGGTTGTATTTAGGGAAAAAAGGAGTTGGAATAAATAAGTATTAACTTCTTCCTTCTCCTTTTCAAGCACCATATACTGTCACTTTTAATGTACTTGTCATTTGTTTTGTTTTTGCTTTTCTGTTCAAAATAAAGTATCTCATCTCTCACCTCATTACTTCAATTTTTAAGTGGGTGCCCTTTGTACCCTTAACTAGAAATTTTTGGTTGTCTATTTTTAATTATCATGACACTTGATATTTTCTAACCTGTTTGTATACCACCATAGACAGAGAGAGAACCTGAATTAGACAGAGCTCAGAGAGGGAAAGATGAGACAGAAGAGAGGAGCCAAGGAGAGGAAAGTGTTCAGGTAGAGGGTCCAGGAGAGGTGAGGAAGGATGACACCAGTAAAAAGTCCAAGCACAGGACGTCTGGGTGGGACCCCAACTGGCTCAATATTCCAACATTCAAGCCTCGGTTCTACAATACTTCAGATGGTAAGTTCCATATGCAAAGTTACTGTGCAAATTAAAAAAAAAAGAAATAAATAGGATAAAATTAACATATTCCAGTTACAATAATGTCATGTGCTTTCTGCCCTCCCCCCGGAAAAATATGTTGCCACAGCACCAAGGTCTTTAAGCCAGAGGAAACACTGAATTGTACAAATGCAGTGTTTGCCTTGTATACTGTATATTCATTTATGTTTGCACATTTAAATGAATCATTGCATCCATTTTCCTAGAAAATATAAAGAAATGATGGGATGCCAAAAACTTCTGTGCAGTATCTTAAAATGGGTGCCAGTGGAAAAAAAAAATACAATAAATTTTTGGATCATTGGACGATACTTTTACTATCATGAATTAGCAACACAGGTAGATGGGTGACACTGGCAAACATTCCATCAACTCTGTTATTTGAACTCAAACAACTTTTACACAGAAACTACTAGTATTATGTCCTTGTTTTAATAAGGCAGGATGATTTTTGCTTTCTAGTATCTGGGCTGGACTGCAAGATGACCAGAGGAGTAATGGGGGGGGGGGGGGCACACCTGGGACGCCAGGTTGTTGCTGCTGAGCCCTCTGGTTGTTGTGGGCATAAATCAAAGAAACACTGAGGACGGAGGGTGCCCACCTGAGGACCCCAATGAAGCAGTTCAGCCCTCTCCCACTCAGGACGCCAGGCAACAAGCAATGCTGTTACGTTAAGGGATTGTACCATCAAGTCCTATAAGCTCTAAATAAAGTGATCGGGGGAAAAAAAATGTTTCACTTCCTGACTTATTTTCGATAACTGAGTGCATCACTTTTTTTTTACTAGAATAAATTTTTAGCAACTCTATGCTCCTTTCACAGTAAAAGTTCGGTGTTGTATCACGGTTAAACTACTTCAATAACTTGGCTAACAGTTAGCTACACCCAAACTTAATCTTATTATACAGCATGCTAGCAAAGTAAAAGCTAAAAACTGAACCAGCTTTTTATCCAACCAACATGTCGATACTGTGTGGAAAGATGCATGCTGTGCATGTATGTGTCCGAGCTTGGTCACACATTTCACTTTCAAAACGCACTTTCATTCAACTGCCCGTTAGCATTTAGCCCCATTAGCTAACGAAGCTGACGCCGCTCCGTACCTGCTCCACTGAAGTCACCGTCTCCACGCCGTCATCCGAGAGCATTTCTGCGGACTGCTGCTCCCTGAAACACCGCAGAGGCGTCGGCATGCCGTCCATGGTGAAAGGCGACTAGAGGCAGAAATCCTGGATGCAAACGCTGACGTTGGCGCTGTTGGTTTGTTTTGGTAATTTTTGACAACACTCGCTTCCGGTTGGGCGGACGTCGCCAACATGGTACATCAGCCGTTATGGCGTCTCCAAGGTAACAAACCTCATTCGTTCCGTTTCGGGCAGGACCTCCATGAAAACTGTTTATTAGCATTTTAAAGAGCTGATTGTGTCCATTTTAAAGATTTGCATCTTTGTTTCTAACTTTCAATAGTTGTTTTATTAATTTACAAAAATTCAATGTACCAGAGTCCAGTAAGCCACGCAAAATAGACCGGAAATAATAGAATTTAACCTTCAAAATAAAAGCCTAAGGTATTTCAGACTTTTTTTTTTAACTACATGGTCACCTAAGTCAAGATAAATCTTACAGAAAACTTCGAAAAAATAGGAAAGAAAAGTAAAGTTAAGACAATTTTGTATTTTGTTTCAACTTTGGGACATTTAATGTACTAAAAATATAACTGTGGAACATATGGACATGTATCTGATATACTTCATAATTTTGTCCAAGTTATTCTCTTTGGAGCATATGCTATCAATATATGCAACAAAAATCTGAGCAACACTTTTGATTTTGTTTTTTTCCCCCCCACATTTTAAGCCAAAGCAATAGACCCAAGGCTGCTTCTTGGGCATATTTATTGTCACTGTAATATATCAGCAGGTATGGCCCAGTGGGATGCTATAGTATGTGTAGTAGAAAAATTATGTCCAGTATAAATAAATATTTACTTTTAACACGATGACTCAGACACATGCATCTATGTAAAAAAAAAAAAAAAACATCATCCATGATATAAAAAATGTCACTAATACACAAATATACCTTGTATAATATACAGGTAAGCAATGGTTCACATAGTGGGGTAGTGATGATCCAACACTGGTGTGAGGCTCTGTATTGTGTACGTAGAGGGGTGGGGGCATATTTCTATCAAATTTTGAGATTTTTTTTTTTTTTACAGTATACATGAGCAAATTTACAAAAAGTCTAATATAAAAATCAAAGGCTGCAAAGTTAAGAGAATAAATCTATGAGGAAATTAAGGAAGCTGAAAATGGCCATTGTGGCCACTGTCTTTTTTGTATCCTGTTTTCTTAAGATTGCAAGCCATTATCCCTTGAAAATGCTTTAATTGATCCCATGATCACAAGAAAACAAGCTGTTATCTTGTGAGAATGCATGAATTTATCTTGCGATCTCAAGAAAACAGAATTGAAAAAGAGGGGTGACCATGGCCGCTCTTGGCTTTTGTAGAAAAGAAGCCCATTTATAAGAAAAAAGTAATACATTTATGGGAAAATTATAACAAATGTATTAGAAGAATCAATAATAAACCAATAAGAAAAGTTGTAAATTTATGAAAAACCCTCACAAATTTATATTTAAAAAAGAATACCAAATTTACAAGAAAAAAGTCTTTTTTTTTTTTTTTGAGAAAGCAGTCACAAATGTGAAGATTTAAAAGCAAACAAATGTACCACTTCACCAGAAAAAAGTTGCATATTTATAATACAATGCAAATGTATTAGCAAAATATGGAGGCCATAAAAACCTGAATAGTGATTGTTTTTATTCAATTCAATTCAACTTTATTTATATAGCGCCATTTCACAACAACAGTCATCTCATAGTACTATCAACTGTAGGGGGAACCCCCACAGTTGCAGAAAGACCCCAGCAATCAGGCGATCCCCTGTGAGCAAGCACTTGGTGACGGTGGAGAGGAAAAACTCCCTTTTAACAGGAAGAAACCTCCAGCAGAACCAGGCTCAGGGAGGGGCAGTCATCTGCTGCGACTGGCTGGGGGGTGAGGGAATAGAGAAGAAGAAAAGAACAGACATGTAGAGAGCAAACAGCACGATGGGGACTCAATCTATGGGAGAGAACAAACAAATGTTAATGACCAGCAAAAAAAATATTTCATTGAGAGTGAGAAAAGGAGTGAGGCCCAGTGCATTACTGGAGGTCCCCCGGCTGACTAAACCTATTAGCAGCATAACTAAGGGAGGGTTCAGAAACACATGATCCCTCCCTAATTGTAGGCTATATCAAAAAGGTAGGTTTTAGCCCTATTCTTAAAAACAGAGATCGAGTCTGACTCCCGAATCCAGATTGGCAGCTGATTCCACAGGAGAGGAGCTTGATAACTGAAGGCTCTGCCTCCCATTGTACTTTTGGAGATTCTAGGTATTACAAGTAATCCTGCATTTTGGGAGCATAGTGCTCTGTTAGGATAATACGGTAGTATCAGATCTTTTAAATAAAAAGGAGCCTGATTGTTTAGAGCTTTGTAAGTAAGAAGAAGGATTTTAAACTTAATTCTAAACTCTATGGGAAGCCAATGAAGGGAGGCCAGAACCGGAGAGATATGATCTCTCTTTCTAGTACCTGTTAAAACTCTTGCTGCAGCATTTTGGATCAGCTGAAGACTTTTTAAAGATGTTTTAGGACAGCCTGATAATAAAGAATTACAATAATCTAATCTCGAGCTAACAAAAGCGTGGATCAGTTTCTCAGCATCACTCTGAGACAAGATGCTCCTAATCTTGGCAATATTACGCAAACGATAGAAGGCAGTCTTAGAAACAAATTTAATATGTGAATTGAAGGACAAATCCTGATCAAAAATAACTCCAAGGTTCCTCACAGAGCTATTAAGAGAAAGAGTAACCGCATCCAAACTGAAAGTTTGATTTGGAAAGGAATTTCTAAGGTTTTTTGGACCAACAAGAATGACTTCAGTCTTATCTGAATTTAATAGCAGGAAATTACAAGTCATCCAAGCTTTGATTTCCTTAAGACAGGCTTCTAACTTGGCTAATTGATTACTATCATCTGGCTTCATTGACAGGTATAATTGTGTGTCATCAGCATAACAATGAAAATGTATACAGTGCTTTCTAATAATGTTGCCTAACAGAAGCATATATAAACTAAAAATCTGTACACAAAAGTTATTAACTTGTACACAAAAGTTATTAACTTGTTAGCACAAGATAAATACAAGGGCTTTCATTAAAAATTTTCCCCTGACTCATTTCCCATGAACTCAGAGGAATGAAATATGGCATTCTAGGCACTCTCATTAGTTATTAGTCTTTGTCTACATAGGTACCACCAAGGGTCACACACTTCTCCCATTATTTTATGCAGCTGTGAAGACCTCACCTGTAACAGTTGGCAGGTTTCGTCGGAAGCCATGACTTGACTTCAGAAATCAGCGTTTCATCGTCTTGAAGTGCTTGCCATTCAAAAATGACTTCATGGTTGGAAAGAGGTGGAAGTCAGATCGTGTGAGGTCAGGAGAGTAAAGGGGGTGAGGAAGGATTTCATGGCCGCAGGACTGTGCTTCTGGCTGGCAACATGGAAGTTGTGAATCAAATGTTCTTGTAGCAGGCAGACACCTTTGGTCAGCATGCCACGCCTCTCAGTTTTGACGGCCTTCTGCAATTTCTGCAGCAGTGAAGTGTAGTAAGTCCCAGTAATTGTGGTACCCTTTGCCAGGAAATCCATCATCCATACTCCAAACTTGTCCCGAAAAACCATGAGCATGACCTTGCCCACCAAGGGTTAGACACATGCTTCTTCTGAAGTGGTGAGTCATAATGCTTCCATTGCTTCGACTGGGCTTTAGTCTCTGGATCATAGTGATGGACCCATGTTTCATCCTGCCTAATTAGTCTGTCGACGAAGTCATCCTGCTTTTCTTGGCACATGGCCAAAAGAACCTTTGAGCACGTGGTTTGTTCCTGCTTCTGGAAAGGAGCAACTGGGGAATTCATTATGTAGACAAGTTCAGAAAGCAAATTGGCATGGACGATTTTTTTGTTTCACAGAGCCCACACTGATCTTGACATCTTGGGCTAGTTGGTGAATAGTTAAGCAGCAAATTAGTCCTCCAAAATAGTAGCCTCCACTTGCCATATGGTGTCTTGATCAATGGGGCCCAGGAATTAGTGCCGTTTCCCCTGATGTCCAACCACACTTGAACCGTCGATGCCAGTGCTTGACTACGTCATACAGTGGGGCATCCTCCCCATACGTGTCTTTCATCTCATTGAACGTTTCCCATGGTAATGCGGCCTCTCAAATACAGGAACCTGATGACCGTTCTACATTCATCTGACTCCATTACCACACCTAACTCCACCTGTGCACCTGTAAAATAGAAACTCTTAGGAGTTCAGAGCTGCAAATTACCACGTGACCTATAGAGATATGTACTATTATACATGTGCAATTTCAGCCTCCTACAATAATCAGAAGTGGGTCAGGGGAAATCTTTAATGAGCAGCCTCTTATCTTGCTGGCACAAGATAATTATTTTGTCTATTTCGTTTGAACCAGATAATAACTTGTGCAGACTTGTGATTACTTTCTAACTGGTGGTCACAAAACTTTATCTTGTGCAATCAAGTTATTATCTTGTACAAACAAGATACTGCCTTGCATGCACAAGATTTAAAAAAAAAAAAAACAAAAAACATTACACTGAAAAAAAGTTGTCTCAAGTTGAAAAAGTTAGTGTCCGGGCTGCCTTAAAATTTTACGTTGACTAAATTTGAGACCATAAGTGGTAAAATTTAAAACACATCAACTCAAGTTCAGTCAACTTCAAATTTTAAGGCAGACACTAACTTTTTTAAGTAGAAAGACCCTTGTTATTTTTTACAGTGTAGTTGGGACTGAGCTCCTGAAGTTACATAATTATTCAAAAGGGGAAAGCAAACTTGCTTATTACTAATACTGAATGACCATTTTGTACTTATAAGTGGCCTGGTTTTCATCTTGAGACCATCAACGTCTCAAAATAGTTGTTCCCACTGTCGCGATTGCCGACGCCTGCCACACTCAAAGTACCGTTTTATTTTGGAAAGCCGCACCGGATGCATCCCTGTCTAATTAAGTCCAACTTCACCGTTGCCCACCGCACCCACTGGAAGCTGGAGGCTGCTGCTGCTGAAGCTGGGGCATCCCCGTTCTCACCAACCGACCTAGCATCTGTGAACAAAGCACAGCCAAAAAAAAACCTCCTGCTGAGCCTGTTGGCAGACATGGGAATCATTGGCCAACCACCACCGAGTTAGCTGCCTCTGGCTGTTTTTTTTTTTTTTTTTTAAATGATCATTTTCTAATTAAACACCACCTGCACCACTATGGCTAAGCAGTACGATGTGCTCTTCCGACTCCTTCTTCTTGGAGATTCTGGGGTTGGGAAAACATGTTTGTTATGCAGATTCACGGACAACGAATTTCACCCGTCTCACATCTCCACCATCGGTAAGACACCGGCACTGGACTCATGCTTTCATTGTTGGCATTTAAATAGCGCTTTTATCATTTTTTTTTTGTCTGTGCCTGTCATTTGCGCACCACGTTGACATCCCCCCCCCACACACACACACCTTTAGACTCCTCAGATTTATCCAGGATAAGAGTTTAAAATGCTGTGAAAATGCTGTGAAAATTCTTTAGACCGGGGAGTTGCTATTCAACGCCCAGAAGTGGCGAATGTAAACAAACGTGACCGCATTGGTGGGAGAAGCCTTGGGGAGGAAGAACCAGCACTAGTTGCCAGTCATGCAGACGACTTTTCCAACTATCAGCGCTTTGACGCTGACAGCCGCTGTAACGTTTTGTTTTACATCCGTGGAAAGGCTGTTCTGCGCCAGGCTTGTGTCAGACTGGAACCGCTGGAATTTGCTGCCAGTGGTTGTTGACGTGCTGCACAGTCCTGCTGAGATGCTTCACTTTTGTTTCTGCATGCTTTACCCTCATTGGGCAAGAATGGCAACCCCCAAATTGCCCGGATGAATCCATCAGTGTGTGAGTGTGCGTGACTGATTGACAAAAAGGACGCGCCGTGTGAATGTGGGTGACTGAACATGGTAAATGCAGCTTCTTATTGCTGACAGTGCAGTACGCGACACACGTGTCAAATCCCGTAATAGACAGTTTTGGTGTCATGCTGTTGAAACTGATTTTATAAGATATGTCAGACTGTGTCCCACGGGCCAGAACCATCGCATCATTGGGTTCAATCTAGGACTAGCTGGTAGCTTTAAAAAGTGTAAAAATTGCAAAGAACTATGGAGATGTTTTGCATGCCATCCTGTGGATTATTTACACTTGATTTACAGCAGAAGCAGCGACTGGTAACTTTGGTGCTTTAGCTTATTGTTCCTGCCGTTGAGAGGACATGATAATAAAAAAAGACACCGTGGATTGGCGCTGCTACTGTCTGTGCTTCTGATGCACGATGTGCTTTTGATCCATTTTTCTAGCTTTTTCTTCTTCATTGTGAACACTGATGTTTTTATTCACTTTTCAAGTCGACTTTCAACTTGTCAACATTCTACCATGTAGGAGTCACCCATTGCTGTGCATTTTATTACAAATTGAAGAAAGAAAAATGTGGGGAAAAATTGCTAATTCATAAAAAAAATCCATCCATCCATCTTCTTCCGCTTTTCTGAGGATCTGGGTCATGGAGGTCAGCAGTCGAAGCAGAGAAGCCCAGACTTCCCTCTCCCCAGCCACCTCCTCCAGCTCTTCAGAGGGGAGACCAAGGCGTTCCCAGGTCAGCTGGGAGACATAAGCTGCGTTCCGATCACCCAATAGTATACTCCGAAGTGGACTACACAGGGTATCCGCCATATTAACTGAGATTCCAAATCGAAGGGAGTGAGTGGTCTTCAGTTCAAAGGGAACTGAGAACTGTGCAGGGAAGAAGTGAACAACCATACATCACTTCACCGGAAATTGATAAGACGATTACCCACAAGCCATTGCACCTCAAATATGGGTAAAACAAACTATTGTTGCTAACATTATTAACAAGCTAAACTGATGTTGGTTATTGTTTATATCAACTGATAATAATAAAAATATATTTGTATTAACATTTTATTTAAGAAATATAAATTATTCACCGTAGTATCAGTACATGTCTATGGTTACCGTGGTAACTCACGGAGGAAGGAGCCGACGGTTACAGGGTGTTTCAAATGGAGAAATTTTGTGAAGGACAGTTAAGTTTCTGATATCCCCTGAGAACGGAGCAGGAGGTAGGGAATACAGTTGAAGTACACTGTGGATCGGAACGTAGCAATAGTTTCTCCAGTGTGTTCTGGGTCTGCCCCATGGTCTCTTCCCAGTGGGACACGCCCAGACCACCTCAGCTGGCTCCTTTCCATGTGGAGGAGCAGCGGTTCTACTCTGAGCCTTTCCCAGAAGACTGAGCTTCTCACCCTACAGTATCTGTAAGGGTGAGCCCAGCAACCCTACGTAGAAAGCTCATTTCAGCCACTTGTATCCATGGTCTCATTCTTTCAGTCATTACCCAAAGTTCATGGCCATAGGTGAGGGCAGGAACAGATTAAGTGGTAAATTGGCAGCTTTGCCTTAGAGCTCAGCTCCCTCTTCACCACAACAGACCAGTACAACATCTGTATCACTGCAGATGCTGTTCCAATTCCTCCTTCAGTTTCCCGCTCCATTCTCCCCCCAGTCATGAATAAGACTCCAAGATACTTCAACTCCTCCACTTGGGGCAGGACCTTGTTCCCAACCCGGAGAGGACAATCCACCCTTTTCCAGCTGAGCACCATGGACTTGGACTTGGAGGTGATGATTCTCATCCCAGCCGCGTCACTCTCAGTGGCAAACCATCCCAGTGGCAAACCATCCCAGTTAGACTTGTAGGTCATTGCTGGATGAGGGCCAACAGGACATCATCTGCAAACAGCAGAGATGAGATTCTGCAGTCACCAAACATGACACCCTCCGTTCTTTGGCTGCACCTAGAAATCCTGTCCATAAATATTGTGAACAGGATCCGTGACAAAGGGAAGCCCAGCGAAGTGCAACTCTCACTGGGAACAAGTTTGACTGATTGTTGCAATACAAACCTAACTCTTGCAGCGGTTGTATAGAGACCGGATAGCTCGTAGCAACAAGTTTGACACCCCGTACTCTGGAAGCACCCCCCCCCCCAAGAAACCACGAGAGACACAGTCAAATGCTTTCTCCAAGTCCACAAAACACATGTAGACTGGTTGGGCAAACTCCCATGAACCCTGAGGGATCCTTGAGAGGGTGAAGAATTGGTCCAATGTGCCACAACCAGGATGAAAACCACATTGTTCTTCCTGAATCCAAGGTTCGACCAACGGTCGGACTCTCCTCTCCAGTACCTTGGCATAGACCTTCCTGAGGAGGCTGAGGAGTGTGATCCCTCTAAATTGGAACACACCGTCAGGTACTCCTTCTTGAAGAGGGGAACCACCACCCTAGTTTGCCATCCCAAAGGCACTGTCCCTAACTTCCACACAATGTTGCAGAGACATGTCAACCAAGACAGCCCTACAACATCCAGAGCCTTTTGAAAAAATAAATAAATAAATAAATAAAAATTGTACCAAAAAATTACAAATTTATGAGAAAAAAGTTGTAGACTTTACAATTTTTGTAAATAATTACAGAAAGAGGTGCACATTTTTGAGAGAGAAGTTACATATTTTAAGAGGGCAAAACATCTTACTTATTACTGATTTTGAAAGACTTAATTCCAGTGGTGGGCAAATTAATGTGCTATTGTGCAATAACACAGTGCAGCTTTAACACCCCAATTTTTTTGATTGTGATTACTCATGATTAATTGTAGCAGAATGAAAAAAGCGGAACTCTCGAAACGTGGGTACTGTTTCTATCGGACGCTCTATGGTGTGACTCAAAATAGATAGATAGATAGATGTACTTTATTGATCCCAAACTGGGAAATTACAGTCTAAAATAGAGACAAAAAGCCCAAATAATGGCACAAACTCCTCATTTCATTTAATTCTGGGTGTTGAAATCAGTTTTCTGGAGTATCGCTGTCATAACATGCAGACATATAGACCATATCAATACACAATGCAACTCCCGAAACGTGGGTACTGTTTCTGGTCAGACAGTCTATGGCATGACTCAAAACAGCGAAGCCCAGTTCAAGGCATAATATCCTCATTTTGTTTAGTTCTGAGTGTTCAGGTCGGTTTGCTGGAGTGTTGTTGTCATACTATGTGGACATGTGGACTGTGTCGGTGCACAGTCCTGTCCTGGGCACTGGAGAGAAGTGGGGAGGCTGCTGTGAGGGGAGGGGAGGCCATGCCTCCCCCAGGTGGTTCCCTGATGCTGCAGGACCTGGCAGCTGGAGGTTCTGGGGTCCGGGACCAGCTCATGGACGGCGCTGGTCCAGTGGTTCATCTCCTTGAAGACGGGAGTTACCCTGCAATCCAAGCAGCGAAGCCGAGAAGGGCACATCTGTCGTGAAAAGCAGATGTGAAAAAGGCTGATAGCTAGGCTAAAGGCTAACAGCTACGCTAGGGCCTGGTTGGTTCCGGGTGAGCATAGCTTTCATCAGTTCTGTTCGCTCACATGACAGCTGGTTTAGTGGTGCTGAAATGGTCGCTGGTTGTTTTCACACATACGCCTGATCAAAATCTTAAGACCAGGGGAAAAGTTACAAGTATTTGCATTTCACGCTGGTGGATTACAACCAAGTTGTAAGTAGAGCTTCAGAATGCAACAAGAAAAAACATGAGAAAGAGACAAAAAGTAGAGAGTAGGTAATTGATTGCATTTAAACTTAAACAGGCTGTTCATCAGCTGATCAGATGTTTAAGACCATACCCCCCCCCCCCCCAAAAAAAAAAAAAAAAAAAACAGAACTAAAAGTGTCAAAGAAGGACTCAGTAGTGAGTAGCCTCACCATTCTTGCTGATCACTTCAAAAATTCATTTAGGCATGCTTGATACAAATGTTTCCAGGAGGCTGGTGGGAACGTTGCTCCGTGTGGTGAAGATGACTTCACAGAGGGCATCTATGGTCTGGAACTGATGTCCGTATTTGTAAACTTCCCTTGCCATCCATCCCCAAATGTTCTTATTGGGATTCAGATCAGGGAAACACACAGGACAATCCAAAAGAGCTGTCAAAGATCCAAACCATAGACTGACTTAACTTAGAAAAACTGAGACATATTGTTGGAGTGGTCATTATTTTTTCTTAACATATCCTTGGGATGGGCAGCGCGGTGGCGGAGTGGTTAGCACTGCGGCAGCACAGCAACTCACCCTTGGCCAGGGGATCCTGGGTTCGATCCCAGCCCTCAACCAACAGTGATCTGTGTGGAGTTTGCATGTTCTCCCCGTGTCTGCATGGGTTTACTCCGGGATTTCTTCGGTTTCCTCCCACATGCCAAAAAACATGCAAGTTAGGTTAATTGGCATCAAAACTGGGGATTCTAAATTGTCCTTAGGTATGACTGTGAGAGTGAATGGTTGTCTGTCTCTCTGTGTTGGCCCTGCGATGGACTGGCGATCTGTCCAGGGTGTACCCTGCCTCTCACCCAAAGATGCTCGGATAGGCTCCAGCCCCCCCGCGACCCGAAAAGGATTAAGCGGAAGAAGATGGATGGATGGATGGATATCCTTGGGATCCCTAGCTGGCACCTGGAGGGAGAAGTCATCCTCGCAATCAATATGCTGCTGTGAATGCCGTAGGCTGACGGATGGCATTGAAGATGTTCGCCCATGATTTATGGTCTATGGCGCTGGCCTTTGCTTGATTGAGGTCAGAGCACCGAGGTTTTAAGTCATCCGCAGTTTGCTTGGCCCATATCTTTGGATTGGATTCTCCAGTGCGTGGGCCATTATTTCCACAGGAGTCAGTGCAGTAGCCGGTCAGTGCTCATCCTGCAGATCTGGCCAAATCACTGCAGCCTGCGTTTCTGAACTTGTTCTTCAACAGTTGGCTGCTGCTGGCATCGTACGTGGATGTTGTTGTTGGTAATATAATAGCAGAGGGAAACTCCAAGGATCTGACGGAGACACTGCATTTGAAAAACCTCGAGCTTGTTCAGGTCCCCTATGAGGATGATACAGGTCTCACGGCCTAAAAGAAGGATAGGCAGGATCAGGGGAAGAGTTGGATCTCAGTCCTTAGGGAGATTTTGCGCTTCCTCCAGATGCAACATCGGAGGGACACAAACATCGAAGCCACAGACCCAATACTGCAGTGGATCTCTGCTGTTGATGCTACCTTCTTTTCAGCCACCAGAGAACTGAGATATTTGAACTCTCAAACCTGTTGAGATAGACTATGGCCAGTAAGCCATCTGTTGTGAGAACTTTCATCTTGTCCACACTGACCTTGATGCCATAAGGCTGAGCGGAGCAGGAAAAGTAATACAGAATATCTGTAGCCTCAGTGTCATCATCGGTGAACATAGCGTTATCATCAGCAAACATGAGACCTGCCATGAATAGGTTGGTGTCAAATTGCACCAATGTATTCATTTACTTAACACATCGAACAGTTCACTTTGTTGTTTTCTTTTTAAAAAATGTGTGAATGCTCCACTGTTCTGGCAAACTTGAGATCAGGTTAGGCTGTATTTAGTGCATAACTTAAAATAATTTTGGCACAAGAGGATAATTGTCACTTGAGGCAGAACTTCTGTATCCGGGTGTTATAGCTGGCTGACCTGTCAAGCTCCATCTCTGTACAAAGTAAAAGCACCTGTGGATTTGCTACATCCCTGAAGATGACTATTGACTCAGCAAAGATAGTATTTTTGATCAAGATCTGTTTTTTAATTCACATACTAAATTTGTTTCTAAGACTGCCTTCTATCATCTGCGCAATATTGCCAAGATTAGGAGCATCTTGTCTCTGAATGATGCTGAGAAACTGATCCACGCTTTTGTTAGCTCTAGATTAGATTATTGTAACTCATTATTATCAGGTTGTCCTAAAATATCTTTAAAAAGTCTTCAGTTGATCCAAAATGCTGCTGCAAGAGTCTTAGCTGGTTTTAGAAAGAGAGATCATATCTCTCCGGTTCCGACCTCCCTTCATTGGCTTCCCATAGAGTTTAGAATTAAGTTTAAAATCCTTCTTCTCACTTACAAAAATCTTAATAATCAGGCCCCCTTTTATATAAAAGATCTGATATCACCCTATCATCCTAACAGAGCACTACGCTTCCAAAATGCTGGATTACTTGTACAGATGTGGACAAAATTGTTGGTACCCCTCTGTTAATGAGAAAAAAAAAACCCACAATGGTCACAGAAATAACTTGAATCTGACAAAAGTGGTAATAAATAAAAATTCTATGAAAATTAACCAATGAAAATCAGACAATGCTTTTCAACAAAATTATTTTAAAAAACAAACTCATGAAACAGGCCTGGACTAAAATGATGGTACCCTTAACTTAATATTTTGTTGCACAACCTTTTGAGGCAATCACTGCAATCAAACAATTTCTGTAACTGTCAATGAGACTTCTGCACCTCTCAGCAGGTATTTTGGCCCACTCCTCATGAGCAAACTGCTCCAGTTGTCTCAGGTTTGAAGGGTGCCTTCTCCAGACGGCATGTTTCAGCTCCTTCCACAGATGTTCAATAGGATTTAGATCAGGGCTCATAGAAGGCCACTTTAGAATAGTCCAATGTTTGGCTCTTAGCCATTCTTGGGTGTTTTTAGCTGTGTGTTTTGGGTCATTATCCTGTTGCAAGACCCGTGACCTGCGACTGAGACCAAGCTGTCTGACACTGGGTAGCACATTTCTCTCTAGAATACCTTGATAGTCTTGAGATTTCATTGTACCCTGCACAGATTCAAGACACCCTGTGCCAGACGCAGCAAAGCAGCCCCAGAACATAACAGAACCTCCTCCATGTTTCACAGTAGGGACAGTGTTCTTTTCTTGGTATGCTTCATTTTTGCATCTGTGAACATAGCGCTGATGTGCCTTGCCAAAAAGTTGCAGTTTTGTCTCGTCTGTCCATAGGACATTCTCCCAGAAGCTTTGTGGCTTGTCAACATGCAGTTTGGCAAATTCCAGTCTGGCTTTTTTATGATTTGTTTTCAACAGTGGTGTCCTCCTTGGTCGTCTCCCATGAAGTCCACTTTGGCTCAAACAACGACGGATGGTGCGATCTGACACTGATGTACCTTGACCTTAGAGTTCACCATGAATGTGTTTAGAGGTTGTTCTGGGCTCTTTTGTTACCATTCGTAATATCCGTCTCCTCCTGCGGCCACGTCCAGGGAGGTTGGCTACAGTCCCGTGGATCTTAAATTTCTGAATAATATGTGCAACTGTAGTCACAGGAACATCAAGCTGCTTGGAGATGGTCTTATAGCCTTTACCTTTAACATCTTATCTATAATTTTCTTTCTAATCTCCTGAGACAACTCTCTCCTTTGCTTCCTCTGGTCCATGTTCAGTGTGGTAAACACCATGTCACCAAACAGCACAGCGACTACTTGTCACCCTTTAAATAGGCCGACTGACTGATTACAAGTTTGTAGACACCTGTGATGTTAATTAGAGGACACATCTTGGTTGAACATGTCACTATGGTCACATTATTTTCAATCTTTTCTAGGGGTACCATCATTTTTGTCCAGGCCTGTTTCATGAGTTTGTTTTTTAAAATAATTCTGTTGAACCACAATTCAAAAGCATTGTCTGATTTTCATTGGTTAATTTTCATAGAATTTTTATTTATTACCACTTTTGTCAGATTCAAGTTATTTCTGTGACCATTGTGGGTTTTTCTTTCATTAACAGAGGGGTACCAACAATTTTGTCCAGTCTGTAATACCTAGAATCTTCAAAAGTACAATGGGAGGCAGAGCCTTCTGCTAGCAAGCTCCTTTCCTGTGGAACCAGTTACCAGTTTGGGTTCGGGAGTCAGACTCGATCTCGGTTTTTAAGAATAGGGTAAAAACCTTCCTCTTCAATATAGCCTACGATTAGGGAGGGATCTTGTGTCTCTTAACCCCCCCTTTTGTTTTGCTGTTAATAGATTTAGACTGCCGGGTGACCTCCAATAATGTACTTGGCTTCTCTCCGTTAAAGTTTGTGTTCTTTATGTCTGTTCTTTTCATCTTCTCTATCCTCTCACCCCCCAGCCAATCACAGCAGATGACTGCCCCTCCCTGAGCCTGGTTCTGCTAGAGGTTTCTTCCTGTTAAATGGGAGTTTTTCCTCTTCACCGTCGCTAAGCGCTTGCTCACAGGGGATCGTCTGATTGCTGGGGTCTTTCTGCAATTGTGGGGTTTTCCCTACATTTGAAAGTGCTATGAAATGACTGTTGTTGTGATATGGTGCTGTATAAATAAAGTTGAATTGAATTGAAGAATGGGCTGTGCAGAATATATGTTTATCTTCTTAGTTTAAATTCAGAGTCATGGCAGGCACATTAACATGTTTCACTTTGAGGTGAGGAAATGAAGGATGTATAGTGAGCAGTAGGTTTTTTCCCCCTCACATGCTGTGGTGGAGTCTCTTATCTCTACTTCTGTGGAGACTGGGCTATCTTCTGTGTGTGTGTGTCTGCTTAATTGGAAGATTTTCTTCCAGTAAGCTCCACTTTTTTTGAGCTAGCAACTACTTTTCGACAGCATTTGCAGTAATTTCCCATCATGTGAAGAAGACAGAATACAGACACAGCTATGAGAGCGAGAGAAGGAAATGTCAGAAAATGTTCCTGCAGGTTGTGATAGCAAAGACACAGAGAACAGGCTGCCCAGATAAAGTCAAGACAATAAATCATAAAGCCAGTGGAAAGCCTTGGGTTTTCAGTCTTTCTCGTCAAATGATACAAAACAGAAGAAAAAAAAGACTATTCTGTAGAGTTGTTTATTATCTAACAATTCTCCAAATTGACCTTTTGGAGAATCATCCTGATGGTGGATGAATAACAAAAAATGTGATAAAAGCCCTTTTTAAAAAAAAACAAAAAAAAAACAGACTCGATCACGACTATGGTGGCATCAAGAGCAAGAATAAACTCATTATTTTTCTTGCACCATCATAAGTACCTTGGTTTAATGAGCATTAAAAACTCTCTAACAAGAACAAAGCATCAAGGCTGAAAATTCCCTTAAAATCAAAAGTGTTTCTCCGAGTGTTTTTCTGCGTCCAAAATTTGAGTTCCACATATTTAATGGAATCATATAAATGTTCAGCTCACTTGAAAAGAGTAATTTATCCAAGGAAACTTTCAAATATTCAAACACAAGAAGCTATGGATTTGGAACAAATGCTGTGCTTTGGGCGACTTTTCTAAAAGAAATTTATCTTCAGGTACTTCATCTTGGTCAAAGAAAGTGCTTTTTATATGTATGGTGGTGCTTAAAGGCCAAATGTCACGTAACAGGGTACTTTAAATATCTTGAAACTAGATATAAAAGGGAACCGATCCGTTCGGGTCTTGGTGCATATGCTTCAGTAACAACGGAATATTCGTTAATTTAAAACTGCCGCGCTTGGCCTGACACGGCCCCTGGAATCGCCTGGGGAAGAAGGCGGAAGTGACGAAATCGATTGTACCCTAGTTTGATGCTTGGGGTATTTCAATTGATTGTTTATATGGAGACTGGAAGGTTGAAGTGAGCAACAAGAAAGAAAAAAATTGGATATTTCACCCATACCTTAAAACGGGACTATCAGGGACGGCTGGGTAATAAGGGACACTTCTCTGGGAAATGTTTTCATACCTGTCAAGTGAGACGTTTTCGCCGTACTTCAACACCGTAAAAAGCGGCTATAAGGAACGGCGGAGCAACAAGGCACACCTCTCTGGGATCTCTGTCTGTTCCGCAACCGCTGCACAGCTCAACGTGTTAAACCATTGTCCTAATGACTTCTCATGGTAGTGAGAATAGCTGACGCTGAGCGATCAGCCCGCCCCGACAATTAAACTAATGAGTGACTCCACACTAGCTCCCGCTGAGCGATCAGCCCGCCCCAGCTGTGAGTGATCACACACAGGAGTCCTCAAGACACTCAGTTTTTTTTCCAGTATATTTTTTCTTTTGGGCGTACAGAAATGGCAATATGCCCGTTTTTGCTAAAATTGCATTTTCCCCGTATTTTCCTTAAAATATTTGACAATAACAACACGAACTACATTTAAAACATTTCCCAGAAAAGTGTCCCAAACCACTCTGCCGTCTCCCACAGCCGCGCTTGGCACCAAAATACGGCGAAAACGTCTCCCTTGACAGGTATGCGCCTCCATTTTCATATTGATCTGGTCAATTTCTTGACAGCAGCAGCTCTCCTCCACTGTAATAATAATGGCTTCCGAAAAATCAATATTTATGGGGCGCCCTCGACAGACCCCCTCCGGCTTCGCAATTCTGGAGGCGATTAATGTCCAGTTCAATGACATTTTCCACTGGTTCTGCTCTCTGGTCATCGTTGGAACTGTTGTCATCAGACAAAGCATCTGATTCCGTCTCGGACGGCTTGAACCGGTAAGGTTCTATGCCTCTGTCATTGTCTGAACCACTGACAAAAAAAAAAAGACAAAAAAAAAAGACAAAACTAAACTAATTTGTTCACAATTGCTGTCACTTTCCGTCATGATTGTCCAATGTTGATAAGTGTGAATGTGGATAGGCAGGGCAGCCAGGGTACAACTGGTGATGTCAAAAACATGGGCGTGGTCTGGACTGGCTGTCACAAGCCAGCAAGCAAGGTGGGGCCTTCACCTGGTGTATTTTGTGCAATTATGTAAATACAGGTGGGTGATATGGTCTCCGGTATGAATATGTGGTTTAAGCTATGTGTATTTTATCTAAATTCGTTGTTATTTAGAAAAAAAAATTACGTGACATTTGGCCTTTAAAGGTTCTATATTGTACATTTCTCCAAGACTGATTCTACAGGTGCATCTCAATAAATTAGAATGTCATCAAAAAGTTGATTTATTTCAGTAATTCAATTAAAAACATGAAACTTGTATATTATGTAGATTCAGCACACACAGGGTGATATTTCAAGTGTAATTTTAATTTTCATGATTATGGCTTATAGCTCATGAAAACCTCAAATTCATTTTCTCAAAAAATTAGAATATTACATAAAATTAATAAAAGAGAAGATGTTTAATAGAAGTGTTGGCTAACTGAAAAGTACGTCCATGTACACACTCAGTACTTGGACGGGGCTCCTTTTGCATGAATTAGGCTGCGTGTCCACAGGGAAAGTAAAAACGCTCTCAACCTGTTTTCCTGAGCGCTTTTCATGCGCTTATTTAAAAAAGCACTCTGCTCGGTATCCTGGCAGCCGCTTGACCTGTCACTCAAAGCATGCCGGGAATTTCACAGATTTTGCTCTGAAACGCTCCACTCACTGGAATAAATCACATCAAACTGGTAAGCTTTGGCTGCTAAATATTGATCATGGTGTACTTTTAAGCTGATTCTGATTGGCTGGTGAAAGAGGTGTGCAACTGATGAGCACTGCAGTTCTTCAAAAGTTGAACGTTTTTCAGCTTTCAGCGCCATGAGTGCAGCGACAAAATACGCTGACAGCGTTTTTGCGCCGAGGGCACTGAGCGCATTAAACACCGGACTACTGCATCAATGCTGCATGGCATGGAGGCGATCAACCTGTGGTACTACTGAGGTGTCATGGAGGCCTAGGTTGCTTTGATAGTGGCCTTCAGCTCATTTTCATTGTTGGGTCTGGTGTCTCATATGCCCTTAGCTAGCTGCCTTGAAGCTTTTAGCCATTCATTCGTGAATGTTTCTGTGCTTATTGTACTCCAGAGGTCGGTCATATCCTACCCATCACTGAAACTGCACACCCCTGCCCACCAGTGATGTATTATTTCATTCATTCTTTAAGACAAACATTAGATGGCTCAGGGCTAAAGGCCTGTACATACTCTGCAAGAACAGAGAAATTTGTTCCTTTTCTTGAGGTGACAAGAACAAAACAAAGTTCAACAAACTCAAGAAACAAGAAACTCAAGTGCAGAACTCCTCGGAAATTCAAATTTCTGACCAATCACACAATAGTTCTCAGACACCTTCAGAAAAAGCTTCTGCCACGATGATGTGTCAAGAACAAGATAAGATAAGATAAGATAAGATAAGCCTTTATTAGTCCCACAACGGGGAAATTCCAGGATTGCAACAGCACAGGGATAGCAACACTCAGAGCAACAATCAGAAGGCAAGAAAAAAAAAAAAAAACAAGCAAGCAAGAGCAGCTAATAAACATATGTACGTATTACTATAAAATATATATATATACACACACACACAGACACACAGTGCAGAGCATTGTAGCTGGATGGAATAAATATATGAATATATGAACACACAGTGCAGAGCATTGTAGCTAGATGGAATAAATATGTAAATATATAAACACCCACAGTACGGAGCATTGCAGCTAGGTGGAATAAATATGCAAGTATATAAACACACACAGTGCGGAGCAATGTAGCTAGATGGAATAATATGTAGATATATAAATATATAAACACCCACAGTACGGAGCATTGTAGCTAGATGGAATAAATATGCAAATATATAAACACACACAGTGCAGAGCATTGTTGCTAGATGGAATGAAACAGCATAACCGTCTACTTAGTTATCCTACATGGTATGATTATGTGCCCATACATATTCTCACCCTCCATAGCGACCGGTATGTTCCTAGTTGTATGCCGGAGAGGACCATTGTGTAAGTCTATTGCATCTTTTGCATTCAAAAAACTATTAGTTTGTTACGTCTTTTTGCTATCTCTGCGAGCAGCCCTGCTTAGGTTGTACAGTCTGACAGCCGTTGGTAGGAAGGACCTACGAAACCTCTCGGTTGTGCACCTGGGATGATGTAGTCTGCTGCTAAATGAGCTCCTCAGTGCATTCAGTATGTCCTGCATAGGGTGGAACTCGGACTCCAGCAGAGATGACAGTTTAGCCACCGTCCTTCTCTCTCCTATCTCCTCCATCGGATCAAGGCGCTGCCCCAGGACAGAGCTAGCTTTCTTAATCAGTTTGTTCAGTCTCTTCCTATCGGCTGCAGTAATGCCACTGCCCCAGCAGACCACTCCAAAAGTGATGGCTGATGCCACCACCGTGTCATAGAATGACTTCAGCAGCGCCCCTTGTACACCAAAAGACCTGAGTCTCCTCAGCAGGAACAGCCTGCGCTGTCCCTTCTTGTAGAGTGCATCAGTATTGTGTGACCAGTCTAGTTTATTGTTCAGATGAATACCCAGGTACTTATAGGATGTCACCATCTCGATGTCTGTTCCCTGTATATTTACTGGTACTGTGAGGGGCTGCCCATGCCTGCGGCAGTCCACCACCAGCTCCTTAGTTTTCCTCGCGTTGATCTGGAGGCAGTTCCGATGGCACCAGTCCACGAAGTCCTGGATAAGCCCTCTGTACTCAGCTTCATCTCCATTGGAGATGAGGCCAACGATCGCAGAGTCATCAGAGAACTTCTGTAGATGGCAGTGTGTTGTGTTGTGTGAGAAGTCCGCAGTATAAAGAGTGAACAGGAAGGGAGCCAGCACCGTTCCCTGGGGGGCCCCCGTGCTACTGATGATCGTGTCGGACACACAGTCCCGGGTTCTCACAAACTGAGGCCGGTTCGTGAGGTAGTCCAGGATCCATGATGACAGGTGCTGGTCCACCCCTGCGCGCAGCAGCTTGTCCTTCAGGATCATCGGTTGGATGGTGTTGAAAGCACTGGAGAAGTCAAAGAACATGATCCTCACCATATTCCCGGGCTTCTCCAGGTGGGACAGAGAACGGTGAAGGAGGAAGATCACCGCATCCTCCACCCCAATGCCATGCTGGTAGGCGAACTGGAGTGGATCCATCGCTGGTTCCACCAGGGGGCGGAGGTGAGCAAGGAGCAGTCTCTCCAGGGTCTTCATCAAGTGGGACGTCAAGGCCACCGGTCTGTAGCTGTTCAGGTCTTTGGGGTGGGAAGTTTTTGGTACAGGTACCACACAAGATGTTTTCCACAGCTGTGGTACCCTCCCCAGTTTCAGGCTCATGTTGAAGATATACGTCACAATCCCACACAGCTGGTCTGCACAGGACTTGAGGAGCTTTGCGCTGATGCCGTCCGGTCCCGGCGCCTTCCTCGCCTTGATCTTCCTCAGCTCCGTCCTCACCTGGGTCCTGGTCAGGGTCAGGATGGGGGGCTGTGTGTTGGGAGTGGGGGGGTGTTGGTAGAGTGGGGAGTGGGCAGCAGGACTTGATTTCTTTAGAGGCAGCAGTGGTTGTTGTGCAGTCAGGGGGGAGGGCGGTTGGTCAAATCTATTGAAAAACAGATTCAGGTTGTTCGCCCACTCCCTGCCCCCTGTGGCCTGGGGGGAGGTATTCTGGAGCCCCGAGATGGTTTTGAGGTTTCTCCAGACCCCGCTGATGTCGCTCTGTTGCAGCTTGTCCTCCATCTTCTTCCTGAAGCTGTCCTTGCCTTCTCTGATCTTTCTCCTCAGCTCCCTCTGTACGGACTTCAGCATCTCCCTGTTCCCCGACCTGAAGATCCTCTTCTTCTCTCTCAGAAGTGTTTTTATCTCAGGGTTGATCCAGGGTTTGTTGTTTGAGTGACGCCGTATGGTCTTGGTGGGAACGGATTTGTCCACACAGAAGCTGAGGTAGCCCGTGAAGGTGTGAATGAGGCCATCGATGTCCTCACCATGTGGATCGCAGAGCTGCTTCCAGGCGGTGGCTTCAAAACAGCCCTTTAGGGTGTCCATTGTCTCCTCAGACCATAACTCCACAGTGTGCATGGCCGGAGGTTGTCTGTGCACTAGGGGTTTGTACACCGGCCGGAGATGAACCAAGTTGTGATCCGATCTCCCGAGTGGGGGTAGTTGTGATGAGGTGTACGCCTCCTTAGTGTTTGCGTAGAATAAATCCAGTGTTTTATTGTCTCTAGTGTGGCATGTGACATACTGGGTGAACGTGGGTAGAATGGGAGACAGTGAAACATGGTTGAAATCGCCTGAGATGAGGAGAAGAGCATCTGGGTGTTCTGTCTGCAGCCTGCTGGTTACTGAATGGATGACGTCACGTGCTGTCCCAGCGTTCGCCGTCGGATTTGCATAAACAACAATGCAGATCACGTGTGAGTGTTCTCTCGGGAGATATGTAGGCCTCATGCTAACAGCTAGCAACTCAATGTCTTTGCTGCAGTGTCGTTGTTTAACAGTGATATGTCCCGGTCTGCACCAGTTGTTGTTAACATACATGATCACTCCACCGCCCCTAGCCTTGCCACTGTCTGGTGTTCGGTCAGCTCGTATCATGTGAAAACCCTCCAGCTCAATGTTAGCATCTGCTGCTAGTTCAGTTAGCCACGTCTCAGTAAACAAAAGGAGAGAGCACTCCCGGTATGTGCTATCATAACGGGAGATAGCCGCTAGCTCATCTAACTTTCCCAGTATCGACCGTACATTTCCCATGACAACAGATGGAAGGGAGGGTCTGTACCTTATATTTTTTGTCCTCCGCCTTACTCCAGCCCGGCAGCCGCGGCGTTTTCGCCTCAGTTCACTCGGTATGTCGAGTTTTTCCAATGGGACCGGGTGGCGGTTGAATGCTAGCAGCTGTTCTCTGCTGTATCGTATCCTGCTATAGACAGTGGCTCCGTCCACCGGCTCAGGAGACATTTAGGACGATCTGTGTGTCCGTGATATAAGTGGGGTGAAAAAAAAAGACGGATCAAAAGAGAGAGGAAGGGAAAAAGACTCGGAATCGAGCCGCTGTTGCAAAAGGCAGCCGACTCGTGTGGCGCCGAGAGAAAAAAAGCTGCAAGAACTCCCAAACCAGGCCTGTAAGAACAAAATAATGTCATTTTGTTCTTACAGCCCTGGGAGAGAGAACAAATTTCTCTGTTTTTACGGTGTATGTAATGGCCTTCACAGGCCAAGTCAGCCCTGATGCAGTCAGCCCCCATGTTGGCCTCGGGATCCCCAACAGTGTAAGTGGAGAAGCCCCACAGAACTGTTAAAAAGAGTTTTACAGAAATCCTCTGCCTGTGCCATCAAAGATCCCAGGGCCAACCTAACCCTTATTCAGCTCAGGATAAATCTGATTCCAAGCTAAAGGCTAGAAACAAGCTAATCAGTGTTGTCAGTTATAGTAATGTAAGAGGGAGGGCGGAGTTGAATCCAGTGTGAAGATTTAAAGGTATAAACTCAAACCAGCCGTTTCCAGGAAGACTGGAAAAGGATGCTGCTATAATTGAATAATTTACAAATATTTGAACAAAATATGTCACAAACATTTCATTTTGCCATGTGTGAGCTGTTAAAATGTAAAAAAAAAAGTGCAATCAATGATTCTTTAACATTTTTTGTCTTAAACTGTCTCAAGGTTTAGGACACTATGGGGAGAGCATAACAATACTGGATACTGGATATTTGTCTTTGGTGTCAGAATCATATTTTTATGATTTGATGAAACATACCTTTGTGTAACAAGATATTTACATAGAATGATTAAAGTGAGTGAATTAGTTTTTTTGTGTGCTTCTCTTGCAAATACTGCAGAGCACGAAGCTCAAATCTAATTTAAGGACTCAGGCTCATTTTAAATTCTCTTCCCCTCTATAGGCAGCTGTCACAGACAGTATCTTTACATACTGTACTTTGATTTCAAAAACTGCAGTATGCTATTTTAAGTCACAGACCTATAGTGCTCCATGGGAAATGCCCACCCTGGAGATTCTGATGCTTACACTGCACACCGCAGACCTTTCTGTGGTCTCCTACAAGAGAAGTTTCCCCCGTGTCTGTGTGCCGAGCAAAGACAAATGTATCGATCCGTCATGCTTTTGTCTGGTGCAGCTGGCATTCACAGTTGAAGGTGGATGTGGCAAGAATCCCATGAAGTCCAGACGTTGATACTGGACAGAATAGTTATTGACAGCAGGTGGTGTCACATGGAAGGCCTTTCATGGGCCTGAAATAATTAAAGCAATCTCTTCAGATAATCAGAGTCCAAAGAGTGGGAGAGCTCAGGAGTGACCAATATCAGTGCCCTCCTCCAGAGGATCAATGAATAATTACCCAACCTTCATGGTGACAGAAGGATATAAATCCCCCCTTCCCAATGGGCAGATCCATTAGTCATTAGTTCCTTTTACAGTCCCCACACTGAGTTTTGCTCATAATCATTTTCAAACCAGCTAGGATGGCTCACTAATAGTTTCTCAAGCTTTCATTAAAAAAAGGTTCATGAGTAACTGACAGATCTATTAAACAGGAAACTGTGGTGATGTGAAAATGACGAGACAGGGTTCGTTCTCAAAGTCAACTTTATTCACAACACCATCATCTCAAAGCAGAGAGAAAAAAGAGAATGAAGCAGTAAACTCTCGTCCTTAAATATCAGGGACTTCACACTTCGTAGATCACATGTCACACAGACCACTTTGCATTATAAAGACAGTCACAATGCATTTCTCTCCATGATATCACTTCCACTGTCTCCCATGCATCCTTTCCTTAATCCTTTAATTGCACCCCCACAGTCTCAGGCCTTGCATACCAAAGCTAATATTCCTGCAGCTTCCTGCCTTTGTTCTGACCTAAAATGTGAGTCACAGAATCTCCATGAGTATGTCCACCACACCAAGCCCCCCCAGCATTTTAGACAACAGAACAACAAGAGAATACACATCAGTCCACATGCTGTATAGGCTTCAGCCTCCTGCCGTATCTGCTGAAGTTGGGGTTCAACGTCTCTGCGGCGCTGTCACGCTGAGGGTTTGCCGTCTGGGGGCGAAAACCCTTTGTCAGTCTCTGCGGGTGTTCTGGGGAAACATTCTTGTGGGAAACATTACTGTGTGAAGCTCCACGAGGTGGTCTGCCTCTCCGCGGGGCCCTTGCCAACAGCACTTGCTCATCTGCCACCACAAAAGCGGGTTTAAGTCTGTTTATGCCAATTTTCTCTTTCCTACCTGCCAAATGTAGCAAAAACTGCTTGTCCCCCGTTTCTAGCACTCTGAATGGTCCGTCATAAGGCAGTCGCAACGGGGTTCGATGCGCGTTGTGTCTAACAAAAACAAACTCTGCGTTCTTCAAAGTTTTAGGCACAAAAACGCGCGGAAAACTGTGGTGCGCGGGGCTGGGCAGCGTGCTTGATTCTATGTTACTTCGCAACAGCTGAGACGGGGAGGCGTCTGGCGCAGGGTTATCTGGGAGAAACTCCCCAGGCAGCCAGAGTGGCTGTGCAAACACTAGCTCAGCTGGGGAGGCTTCTAGATCCTCTTTAGGCGCAGAACGCAACCCCAATAACACCCATGGTAACTTGTCAACCCAATTTGAATCCGTCAGTGCCGCTCTGAGAGCCGCTTTCAATGACCTATGAAAACGTTCGCATAACCCGTTAGCCTGCGGATTGTACGTGGTTGTGCGGGGAATTGTGACACCCAGGCTGCGGGCCATTGCCGACCAAAGCTCGGACACAAATTGAGGGCCTCTGTCGGACGTAATGTCCGACGGAACACCGAAGTGCGCCACCCAAGCTGTTAAAAACGCGCGCGCCACCTCCTCGGCCATGGTTGATGCCAGCGGGACAACTTCAGGCCAGCGCGTGGTGCGGTCCACTATTGTCAGAAGGTGTGTGCACCCCTGTGACAGCGGGAGGGGTCCGACGAGGTCCACATGAACGTGATCGAACCTCTTGGCCGGAATGTGAAATGGTTCCAAAGGAGCCCTCGTGTGCCTGTGTACTTTGGCTCGTTGACACGCTGTGCAGGCTGCTGCCCACTCTTTGACCTGTTTGCGGAGGCTCGGCCACACAAATTTCTCTCCCACCATTTTGACCGACGCGCGCACTCCAGGGTGCGCTAATGAATGAACCGAGTCAAAAACACGGCGGCGCCACGCGGCCAGTACTACTGGACGCGGCCGTCCAGTGGAGACATTGCAGATTAGGGGGGGCATACCGTCTTGCAGCACCCTGTTCTCCAGCCTTAACCCTGTTGGTCCAGACTGGAGCGCGCGCACGTCAGCGTCATTAACCTGCTCCGCGGCCATGGCTGCATAATCTACCCCTACGCTGACTGGGGCCGCCACAGCGTGCGAGAGGCAATCTGCCACTACATTGAGTTTGCCCGCCACATGCCGAATATCAGTGGTAAACTCTGATATGGCGGCCAGCTGTCTCTGCTGCCGGCCTGACCACGGTTCAGAGACCTTGGCCATCGCGAATGTTAGCGGTTTGTGGTCAACGAACGCAGTGAAAGCGCGTCCTTCCAGCCAGAACTGCAAGTGGCGGATGGCCAAATGGAGAGCGAGCAGCTCCCTGTCGAACGCGCTGTATTTACGTTCGCTATTGCGCAAGGTCCTGCTGAAAAAGGCGAGGGGCTGCCAAACCCCGGCTACATGTTGCTCCACGACCGCCCCTATGGCCACCTCTGACGCGTCAGTGGTGAGCGCTATGCGGGCCATTGGGTCTGGATGTGCCAACAACGCAGCCTTTGCCAAGGCTGCTTTCACCTCCGAGAACGCTTTGTCCCGCTCCGGGGGCCACTCGATCTTATCCGCGGGTTTCTTTTTTTTGAGCGCGGCATACAACGGCTGCATGAGTTGTGCCGCGTGGGGGAGAAAACGGTTATAAAAATTCACCATTCCCAAAAACTCCTGCAACGCCCTGACTGTCTGCGACTGGGGAAAATCTGCCACAGCGCGCACTTTGTCAGGCAGCGGAACTGCTCCTTTGGGGGAGACGCGGTGTCCTAAAAAATCGATCTGCGCCACCCCGAACTGACACTTCGCTGGGTTGATTATTAACCCATGATCTCCCAACCTTCAGAAAACTGTGGCCAGGTGTTTTTCGTGTTTGTCTTCGGACGCGCTGGCTACTAAAATATCGTCCAGGTAGACGAACACGAAAGGGAGATCGCGAAGCACCACGTCCATCATGCGCTGGAACGTCTGAGCAGCCCCTTTAAGTCCGAATGGCATGCGTAAAAACTCGAATAGGCCAAACGGAGTTATTACCGCTGTTTTGGGTATGTCCTCAGTGCGCACCGGGACTTGGTGGTAACCGCGGACCAAGTCTATTTTAGAAAAAATGCGCGCCCCTGCCAAATGAACGGAAAAATCTTGGATATGTGGGATTGGGTAGCGGTCGTGCGCTGTAGCATTGTTTAACCTGCGGAAATCCCCGCAAGGGCACCATGATCCGTCAGCTTTCGGGACCATATGCAGGGGGGAAGCCCACGGACTGTTTGAATGTCGGATAATGCCCAACCTCTCCAGGTTGGCGAACTCCTCGCGCGCTATGGCTAGTTTAACTGCGCCCAAGCGCCGAACTTTTGCAAAAACGGGCGGTCCGGTAGTGGTAATAAAATGCTCCACCCCATGTTTAGCGACTGTTGCCGAAAATGTGGGGACTGTGAGTGCTGGGAACTGAGTGAGCAGTGTGTGGAACTTACCACTTGCTGCTGTGACATTGGCTTGAGCTGTTGGCGGGGCCACTCGCGCTGTACAGGGGATAGAATCAAAAGAAAGTGCATTAACCAGGCGCCTGTTAGCGAGATCAACCAACAAACCATGTGAGCACAAAAAATCAGCCCCCAACATATTGAAATTTACTGCTGCTACAACAAAAGTCCACTCAAATGTACAGCCGTGTAGAGACAGGAGCAGAGTCTTCTCACCAAAGGTCTTAATCTCCGAGCCGTTCGCTGCCGTCACCCGGGGACCTCTGGAACCAGCTAGTCTGTCCACGTAGGAAGATGTGATGAAGCTCAACTGGGAGCCTGTGTCGACGAGGAACTGCCTCCCTGAGCGTGCGTCCGACAAGTAGAGCAGCTTGTTCTCTTCCCCGAGGGCCGCTGCTGCTACCGACCCCCGGTCTTGGCGTTTCCCGAACGCCCGAACTGGCACGGCGGTACACACTTGCGTGCCCTCTCTGCGAAGCGGCGATGGTAGAAACAAAGCACGTCCAGTCCACGTTCTCTGGCCCTTGCCGCCGCCGTCGTCGGTGAGTCTGGCACCGCTGCCTCTGGCCCCCTGTCGTCTCCGGTCGTCGCGCCGCGTTCCGCTGCAGCGGCCGTGGCTGCGCGCAGCTTGGTGGCGTTGACAATCCGCTGCGCCTCCCGGCCCAGCACGCGGTAGTCCCGTAGGGCCAACAGTGGCGAACTGGCCAGGGTCGCTCTTGCTGCTGACGGTAGAGTCCTGAGGAAGAGGTGGGTAAAAATGAAGTGATCATCGTCAGAGTCTTCCAACCTCAACAACTTCTCCATCAGGCTCGCCGGCATGTCGTTTCCCCCCTCCGTCAGCGCCAGGAGCCTCTCTGCTCGCTCCTCCGCCGAGGGGGTGAATTGCTGGATGAGTGCAGCCTTCAACGCGCCGTATTTGTCGCTCTCCGGCGGCTGGTCGATCAGGCTCTCCACATGCTGGGCCGTGTTGTTGTCCAGCTTTGCGACTACGTGGTAGAATTTCGTGGCATCTACCAATATCCCCCGGAGGTTGAACTGCGCCTCAACCGCGTTGAACCAGGAGCACGGATTGTTCTGCCAGAAGTCCGGTAGCTGGACTGTAGCGGCATTCGTTTGGCTGGGGGCTCCTGATGCGGCTGGCCCGGGGGAATTTTCTTCTTCCATGATACGTCTCGGGTCACCAGTGTGGTGATGTGAAAATGACGAGACAGAGTTCTCTCTCAAAGTCAACTTTATTCACAACACCATCATCTCAAAGCAGAGAGAAAAAAGAGAATGAAGCAGTAAACTCTCGTCCTTAAATATCAGGGACTTCACACTTCGTAGATCACATGTCACACAGACCACTTTGCATTACAAAGACAGTCACAATGCATTTCTCTCCATGATATCACTTCCACTGTCTCCCATGCATCCTTTCCTTAATCCTTTAATTGCACCCCCACAGTCTCAGGCCTTGCATACCAAAGCTAATATTCCTGCAGCTTCCTGCCTTTGTTCTGACCTAAAATGTGAGTCACAGAATCTCCATGAGTGTGTCCACCACAAAACGAGCTATTGATATGTAGCTGACAACTACTGCTGTTAAACTTGCATTTATCTGTTGCTATTTTAGCATACACTCTTGAGGTATGGTATTGGAACCCATTTGCTGTGATTTGCTTCCATGCAGTCACAAGAGCATTAGTGCAGCCAGCCAATAATGTTCACAGTCTGTGTTCATCTCCGTGGTGTGGAGTTACTTTACACTCTATGTAGGCCAGTTATTTTCACACCGAAAAACCATTTCTTAAAGCCCCAGTCACACAGACCTGCATGTGGGAACACTTTTGAGCACTTGTGTGTACAGTATCTACAATGGATGCAAAGAGAGGTGAAAAATGCACTTTGGTATCATGTCCTCGATTTCTGTGCAGCTGCAGTTCATGGGGGGAATGGTTGTAAATATGCACCGAGTCACGTCCCCTTTGCCTCACTTGGATTTACTTGCTTCTACATCTGCAGTCAATTGCAGATACTTGCAATCTCATGCAGTCAACATGCAGACACATTTTGAAACATTTAAATGTTTTTATCAGCTTTGCTCTTCAAAAACACCTGCATACAACTTGCTCTGTGTGTACTACACTTTCATGTACTTTAATTTACCTATGTCCACCTATTTCCACTTGCATCACAGGTGTAGGTATTCAGGTGTTCAGGTCTGTATGAACTGGGCTTTAGGGATACGGCTTTTGTTCCTTTAATCTAAAATGTATTAAGTTGTAGAGTTGACCTATATCTAGAGGCACTATTGCTCACTTTAAACAGGGTGTAATATCCCATAAAAAAGTTTGTTTATATATATTACCTACTTTTAATTCTTTTTACATTGTGTGGAAGACAGATTGGATGAATCTTGATGTGTTGATGCTGTTTACTAAGGCAGTGTTTTCCAATCATTTTTGAATCCTATGGCACCCCACCAAACCAAAATATTATAAAATGACACATTGTAGCCTATTATGGCATATCTAACAACAATTTAGTCTTATAATTAGGCCTGTAATGATCAATCAATCAATCAATCAATCAATCAATCAATCAATCAATCAGACTTTATTTATAAAGCACTTTTCATGCAATGTAGCAGCTCAAAGTGCTGTACAAAATAATAAGCAACATACACCAAAAAGCCAAAACATAGTCTCATCCACCCACACATACATACACATGCGCTCACAACACACCAACTAATGGACCTACCATATAAAACCATGTAAAAACCACCATGTAAAACATTAAAACTGAACTGAGGAAGCGCTGTCAGTGAGGTTAAAAAACAGAGGTAGTAAGACATTACTTGGTTTTATAACAAGTAACAAAACAATAATAACAACAAAAACTAAGTAAAAATGGTTAAAAGAGGATAAAAGGATAACGAATTTTGGAAGCCAATCAGTTTTTAATTGTAAATTTTTAATTTATCACTGTCATATTTATATCTGCATTATTGGGCAAAGACTCCTTAACACCAGACCGTGGGGAAATGGAGGGCTCTGCATGTCTAAGCCCAGTTTTGTTTCCTCTTGGAAAAATTGAGTGGAGTTGTTGTGTTTTAAATGCCTCGGTGAAATGGAGAGGCATACGGTAATCGGTTAATGCGTCTGTGTGGAAATGTGTGTGTGTCTGTCTGTCCGTCTGACTGTCTGCCTCTCTGTTTCAGCTCGCCCTGTCAAAATTAAGTGGAACTAAATGCTTGTATCATTGTATTGTCTTATTTTCTCGACTTTTAATTTGCCCGAATTCCAAGATAAGGCTTTGTTTTCAAAAATAAACACAAATTTAACTCACCTTTAATGTCAATGAAGCCGGGGGAAAAGGTACTGTAATAACTTTGCGGGGCGACTAGAGATGGCAGTATGACTTTTTTACAGCACATGGATGACTTCCTGTCACAGTCAATCTTTAGCTAAACTGTTATAAAATAGTGGTTACGGGAAAAAAATGAAAGCACCAAGGTGCTGATGCCTTGGTGCCACAGCCTTGGCAGAGGTTTGCGTTCTTGGATCATCACCAAAATGTTATGGATTCCTCTGTAGCCCAAGGACCACCTCTGGTAAAAATTTCATCCAAATTCATGTAGTAGTTTTGGAGTATTCTTGCTAATACACTGTGAGCAGATAAGAGCCTTGGTGGAGGTATGCGTACTGGGATCATGACCAAAATGTTATGGGTTTGCAGAAGTTTTGGAGTACACGTATGTGCAGTGAAAATAATCTGCAGTTCACATGCCCATACTGTCGGCGGCAGACAAGAGCCACCAACCTGATTTCAACACCTGCAATCCAAACACAAAAGAAGAGCACGGTGGCAGAAGTTTTAAATGGTGGAAGCGATGGAGGTACGTGAATACAATGACAATCAAGACGAACAGGAGCTTTTGCTGTTTAATGGCAGAGGAAGAAAACAGATGGGCAAAAAGACGGACATTTGTTCACCCAGTATTGGCAGATTGCTCAGTACTTTCCTCTTGCAGGAGCTTCCGGGCGCATGTGCAGTATTATTTCATTGACGGTAAAAGGGAACTATTTTTGTGTTTATTTAAAAAATAAAGCATTATTTCAAAATTCTGACAAATTAAAAGTCGAGAAAATATGGTGATACAATGATACAAGCCTTTAGTTCCACTTAATTTTGACCGGGCAAGCTGAAACAGAGAGGTGGACAGACAGACAGACGGACAGATACACACACAGAGCCACAAACAGACGCACTAACTGATTACCGTACCCGTAACTGATTACCTTGGCGCAGTGGCAACATATTTTTCCGCGGGGAGGAAGGGGGGAGAAAACACATGACAATATTGTAACTGGAATATGTTAATTTTATACTGTTTATTTCATTTTTTTTTTAAATTTTGCACAGTAACTTTGCATATGGAACTTACCATTTGAAGTATTGTATAACCAAGGCTTGAATATTGGAATATTGGGCCAGTTGGGGTCCACCCAGACGTCCTGTGTTTGGACGTTTTACTGGTGTATCCTTCTCTCCTTCCTCTGTTCCCACCTCTCCTGGACCCTCTGCCTGAACACTTTCCTCTCCTTGGCTCCTCTCTTCTGTCTCATCTTTCCCTCTCTGAGCCCTGTCTAATTCAGGTTTTCTCTCTGTCTATGGTGGTATACAAACAGGTTAGAAAATATCAAGTGTGATGTTTTGTCCTGCAGGATTTTTTGTCTTGGTTTACATAAATGACAAAAAACGCGTTATTTTTTGGTATTTTTATTCTAGTGTTTCTTTTTTTTTTCCATTGAGAAAGTAGGGAAGGGAAGGGGAAAAAACATTCATAATAGTAATTTACTCATGCATACTTAAATTATATGATCAGAGGTGGATATAATAGCTAGAAATTCTACTGGTGTAAAAGCAGTGCTTTGAAATTAATAATTAAAAGTAGACAACCAAAAATTTCTAGTAAAGGGTACAAAGAGCATCCACTTAAAAACTTGAATAATGACTTTAGTCTTGAAGGTTTGAGGTTTTTCTCCAAAATTTATAACAATTGTCTTATAGTTTTCTACTTTTCTCTGTAAATTTATCTAAATATAATACTACCTGTTCTTGTTTTTTCTTGCCTTCTGATTGTTGCTCTGAGTGTTGCTATCCCTGTGCTGTTGCAATCCTGGAATTTCCCCATTGTGGGACTAATAAAGGCTTATCTTATCTTATCTTATCTTAAATTTGAAACAATTTTCCTCAAATTTATAATTTCCTCTTGTAAAATTGACTTTTCTTGTACATTTGAGACTTTATTATAAATTTGTGGATTATTTTATAGCTAATTTTTATCTATTGTTTTAAAATAAAATTGCTGTTTTTTTTTAATAAATCTGAAAGACTGTGGTAATTTTTTTTACTTCTTCCTTATAACAATTTTTGACTATAATTTTGCAAAGCCAGAACAGAACAATAATTTAACTCTGATTTCAAAGAAAAAAAAATAATAAAATTGTATTTAATGAAATAAATTAACTTAAATGACCCAAGATACAGTTATTTCTGTTATATTATTTCTATATACAGTGGTGTGAAAAAGTATTTGCCCCCTTCCTAATTTCTCATTTTTTTGTATGTTTATCACACTTAAATGTTTCAGAGCATTAAACAAATTTAAATGTTAGACAAAGATAACACATGTAAACACAAAATGCAGTTTTTAAATGAAGGTGTTTATTATTAAGGGTAAAAAAAATCTAAACTGACATGGCTCTGTGAGATGTTTTAGCCCAGTGAGATACTACCCTAAGGTGCTGTAGCACCTCGGTTAAGGGACACTGTATTAAAGCTTTTAATATTAAAACACAATCAAAACAGCAATTAAGTCCATCGATTTCACTTAAATACAAGCTCACCTGTTGAAGTGTTTTATTGTATTTTTGCAGGTTGTTGTGTTCTGGGGCTTGAGCGTACACGCTTCTGTGACATAGAGCAGCTGTGGAGATGATTTAGTAATGATATTCAGTCACACTGCTTGGTTTAATCTTCCTCACTGTTACCGCTGCTGTCTTGTCACTGGCCTCATGGAAGTGCCTGGCTGTCAAAACACCAATAAAATATCAACCTGAGCCAGCTCTATATCATAGTTCAATAAGCAGCTGTGCACCCGGTGTTGATCCCAGTCATGATATGATCTCACACCCATGCACAGCTTGCCACTACTCAGTGAACGCCGTCGTCTAAAGGGCCAGATGGGGAATACAGCTGATACGAGCCCTGCTGAAAAGACATCAGCAGCAGATATGGTCATTGCCTTGGTTTTTCCTTAACTTTCTAAGAGCTGGGTGGAATTTATATCAATTTTATTCATATAGCACATGCTCATATTCATAATCATCTAAGGGTAGTAGTGAATGCTGTGCTCGTACATAGTTTTTAAGGTCGCAAGCAATTTTGTCATAAAGATTCTTAACAGTTGCTAGTGTTCACTACTTGGCAGATGAATAACAATTTTAGTGACGTGTTGCAAACATTTCCAAACGTTTACAACTATTTTGCAAATGTTTCCAACTGTTTGCAGAAAAATACATTCACAAAACATTTTCAGGCGACAAGAAAAACTGTTGGTGTGGTGACCCAGCACAATGCAGACCGATACTAATTCATACTCAGCAGGGCTGGAGGAAACGGAAGACAATTTGCATACAGAGGACAACGCACAGACGGACAAAGAGCCACAGGAGGCAGTCAGATGGGACTGTCTGCATGTGTCCTTGAGCCAACCAATGTCATGCTAATCATGTGTATTGACTGTTATGCTAATGTGTCATGCATTCTCTCTTCCTGTATCACTGTATAAAAGAGCTTGTGTGACATGTCTCAGGAGAAAGTAGAGCACAGTAGCGCACTGAGCTACGATGAGTGTCTCAGTATGATGGAGGAAATAAAACCTTGTAACCTTCCAGCTCGTCGCATCTCGCCTGATCTTATTCCTCCACACTGGTGACCCGACGTGTCATGGTACGCCCCTCGCCTGATCTCTTTCCTCCACACTGGTGACCTGACAAGACAGAATGACTGTCTGCTCCCTCTCACCGTGCTGTGGACAGCAGAGGACCAGAGAACGCCTGCAACCTCTTCATCCTCAGCGGAGCGTGCTCCCCGGAGCGGGCAGCGCTGGGACCGACACGCACCATGAACGGCGACACGAGCAAAACGAAGGAAGCAGCCTGAACGGGGACGGTCATTGGCGCCGTCTGCGTTGATTTCCACCGAGCTCCCCAACCTGACTAACCTCACGACAGCGGACCTCCCGCGCACAGAAGCCCCGCACGCACACCGCAGGATTACGAGGACAGCGCAACTGCCAGCTTGTGGTCACTGCACAAAGCGCACGCCACGCACAGGGACAAACCGGCTCCACAGACTGATACAGCGTCCTCCGCCGCTGCACATCTGCAGCTGTGTTCAACCTGCTGTGAAAATCCCCAAAATAACATCATGCTTAGGTTTACATTATCCGATGGGGGGTTCACCTGAAAAAGTTGTCCCTACCTCCAAAACTTCACAAGATGGGTGTTTTTGTTGCTAGCTTGCTAGCCTTCTTAGCACGTCCGTGGCAGGAATCCGTGGGTAAATAACTTCGACATCCCGATTCAGCTGACGAGCTCCCGGTCCTTCTGTGTCTCCAGGTGAGTTTCAGTCTCATTTTCAAACTAGTTTACTCTCCAATGTTGATACTTTTACTCAGATGACAGTGCTATCCCTCGGACGTGAACAGGAGAATGTGTAATTTCGCGTGTGCTCGCCTCTTTCCATTGTATGGATTCGCGTTGCCCGTTCGCGTTTGGTGTGAAGGCACCTTTACACTTTCTCTCTTCATCTAGACAATGATTCAAGTTTGTTTCTTTAAAGTTTTTGTTTTAAAGGGGTTAGAACTCTTTCCTTTTACAACTAGAAAAGCACTCGGAGAGCGCAGACCTCCGCCAAGCGCCACAGTTCCCCCCATACAGTGTTTGTGTGTACGTTTTCAGATTCCTTGACCATGAAAACATATGACTAGCAATTGGATTCACAATGATAGGATTAGTGGTTCAGTAGTTATTGACAAAAATGGCATTTTCCGTAATGGCGGTTTAGCGCCACAGTTCCCCCCATACAGTGTTTGTGTGTACGTTTTCCGATTCCTTGACCATGAAAACATATGACTAGCAATTGGATTCACAGTGATAGGATTAGTGGTTCAGTAGTTATTGACGAAAATGGCATTTTCCGTAATGGTGGTTTAGTGCCACAGTTCCCCCCATACAGTCTTCAGATTCCTTGACCATGAAAACATATGACAAGCAATTGGATTGACAATGATAGGATTAGTGGTTTAGTAGTTATTCACGAAAATGGCATTTTGCATAATGGCGGTTTTCTTGTGGACGGTGATCCGGATCACCACCAAAATCTAATCATCTGTAGGATACCCCATTTCTGACAATCTGTGAAAATTTCATGAAAATCCGTCCATAACTTTTTGAGTTATCTTGCTAACAAACAGACAAACAAACACACAGACAGACAGACAGACAGACAGACAAACCAACGCCGATGATCACATAACCTCCCCCTTTGGCGGAGGTAAAAATAGGGTCCCCTAAACACAATCTTGCATCGGGCCCTGAATACCTGTTATACAGCAGGGAAAATAAGTATTGAGCACATCAGCATTTTTCTCATTAAACATATTTCTGATGGAGCCATTGACCTGAGATTTTCACCAGATATCAGTAACAACCCAAGTAATCCATAGATACAAAGAAATCAAGGCAACTGTGTTCATAAAACAAGTTATATTTGATAAAGTGGAATGACACAGGGAATAAGTATTGAACACGCTTGGTGAAATTTATTTAATATTTAGTAAAAAAGTCTTTGTTGATAATAACAGCCTCCAGACGCCTCCTGTATGGAGAAACTAGACGCGGGCATTGCTCATGAGTGATTTTAGCCCATTCTTCCACACAAACTGTCAAATCTTGAAGGTTCTGTAGGTGTCTTTTATGAACTCTGATCTTCAGTTTGTTTCATAGATTTTCAATTGGATTCAGGTCAGGGGACTGACTGGGCCATTCTAGCAGCTTTATCTTCCTGCTCTGGAGCCAGTTGAGAGTTTCCTTGGCTGTGTGTTTGGGATCATTGTCTTGCTGAAATGTCAACCCTCATTTCATCTTCAGCATCTTGGCAGGTGGCAACAGGTTCTTATCAAGAATGTCTCTGTACATCTGTCTATTCATCTTTCCTTCAATTATATGGAGTCTGCCAGTACCATGTTCTGAAAAACACCCCCACACCATGATGGGATGTGCAGTGCCATTTCTCCTCCAAACATGCTATGTGTTGTGGCATCCAAAAAGTTTGATTTTGATCTCATCTGACCAGACTACACTACCGTTCAAAAGTTTGGGGTCACCCAGACAATTATTTTGTTTTCCATGAAAAGTCACACTTACTTACCACCATGAGTTGTAAAATGAATAGAAAATATAATCAAGACATTGACAAGGTTAGAAATAATGATTTGTATTTGAAATAATAATTTTTTCCAGATACTCAACCTGCTCAAAGGAAGCTCAGTTTTATAGCTTCTCTAACCAGCTAAACTGTTTTCAGCTGTGCTAACATGATTGCACAAGGGTTTTCTAATCATCCATTAGCCTTCTGACGCAATGAGCAAACACAATGTACCATTAGAACACTGGAGTGATAGTTGCTGGAAATGGGCCTCTATACACCTATGTAGATATTGCACCAAAAACCAGACATTTGCAGCTAGAATAGTCATTTACCACATTAGCAATGTATATTAGATATTAGAGTGTATTTCTGATTAGTTTAAAGTTATCTTCATTGAAAAAAACAGTGCTTTTCTTTCAAAAATAAGGAAATTTCTGAGTGACCCCAAACTTTTGAACGATAGTGTATATTCTCCCAGTAATTTACTGGCTTGCCCATGTTGTGCAGCAAACTTTAAACGAGCTTCAACATGCCTTTTCTTCAGCGATGGAGTTTTGCGAGGTGAGTGGGCATAGAGCCTATGTCGGTTGAGTGCATTACTTATTGTTATTGTTTTCTTTGAAACAGTAGTACCTGCTAACTCCAGGTCTTTATGGAGCTCTCTACGAGTGGTCTTTGGCTATTGGATAACTCTTCTGATGATTCTTTTGACTTCTTTGTCAGAAATCTTGCGAGGAGTTCCTGGTTGTGGCTGGTTTATGGTAAAATGATGTTTTTTCTACTTCCGAATGATGGCTCCAACAGTGCTCACTGGAACATTCAGCAGTTTAGAAATGCACCTGGAACCAATGTCATCATTATGTTTTGCAACAATAAGTTAGTGATGGTCTAGAGAGAGCTCTTTGCTTCTACCCCTCCCACATGCCAAAAAACATGCATGTTAGGTTAATTGGCTGTTCTAAATTGTCCCTAGATATTTGTTTCCTATAGGCCCTTAGAATAGAGGGTTAGTTATATTAATGAAAGCGCTTTGAGTGGTCTTTGTGACTAGAAAAGCGCTATATAAGTGCAGGTTAGTTAGTTAGTAGTTAGTGGTTTTTTTTTTGGTTTTTTTTTTTTTTTGAACTTATTTTGTACCCGTAGGTAGATTTGTTCTGCAGTCCGGTGACAAGCCACCAGCTGCCGGTCGCTGCATGCGCAAGCGCCCCTTAACTACCTAACCTGCATATTTTGGCATGTGGGAGGAAACCGGAGAAATCCTGGCGTAAACCCACGCAAACACGGGGAGAACATGCAAACTCCACACAGATCACGGTGTGACATTCATAAAGCTTTTTAAAGTCTAGCATTCAGAACTTAACCAGCTGAAATTAATTTGCACTGATGGGGGATGGGATGGCTTCCTAAATTCTGATGGATTTCAGCAGGTTTCTTGGCTTTCTATGCCTTTTTGCACCTCTTTTCTTCATGCATTCAATACTTATTCCCTGTGTCATTCCACTTTATTAAATATAACTTGTTTTGGGAACACAGTTGCCTTGATTTCTTTGTATATATGGATTACTTGGGTTGTTAGTGAAATCTGGTGAAAATCTCAGGTCAGTGGCTCCATCAGAAATATGTTAATTGAGAAAAATGTTGACGTGTTCAATACTTATCTTCCCCACTGTATCTGCACTGAGCAGGAGGGACGGGGCGGGGGTTATAGACAGCACATGCAGAGAGAAACAGGAGGGAGGGAGATGAAAGACAGAACAGCCTACAGAGACAACACGCTGGAAAGATGAGAAAATGAGTGACCACAGGAAATGCAGTAAAATTTCGATGCATTTCAATTATATTGATATACAAAGGCAGAGTATTGAGTATGCAAGGTTAAAATTTCATATGACCAGGCTCTACAAGTAACCTGCACAGGCACACTGAGATGGGTATTTGTTTTTGTACTTGAAAATTTATTTTTTGTAGCACCCTATTCCATATTGTACAGACGCCCTTCAAACCCACCCCCCAAAAAAAATTTGAGGCAGGAATTTTTTCTATGTGGTAATTAGCTGCAGTACTCAATTCAATTCAAGATGGCCCGCTCCTCTTTTTTTGTGACATTAGTGGCTCCAGAAAGGCAAATGCTCCCCTCAAAAAGTTTTGGAGGGTGATTTTTATTTTGTGTGGTAATTAACTGAAGTACTCAACTCATCCATTAGAGGGCATTTTGTTTTGCTTTCCCTCTTTCTTTTGGCTTTCAACTTTAAAGGGGTCATTGACTGCACTTTTTCCACATTTTAACAGCTCACTTATGTCTTAATGAAGTGTTTGTGACATATTTTGTTCACTAATTTTTTAATTATTGAAGCAAATTTGTTTTTTATTTTTCTTGCCTTTCTTGAAATGCTCTGATTCAAAGCCTGTCACTTTAAGAAACATCCTTCAGCTGTTCAACTCTGCCCTCCCTCTTACGCCAGTTAGCCATTAGCTGAGTAGCTTCTACCCTCCTTCTAGCTTGGATGAGCAGTGCTGGTTCATCGATCCACAGTCGTTTGTGCATCTCACGTCAGCCCGGCCCACCCCCCAACAGCCCCACCGAGATGTCAAAACAAATCCCCAGCGCTGGGTGATCCACCAATCGCTGCAACCCGAGGCCACTGGCTGAGCCACGGGATCTCAGAGGGCAATGTCTCGCTCCGAAATACTCCGCTCCTTTCCCATGCCCAGCCGGGGGATGCCCCATCACGAATTGGCTCCCCCATGCTACCCACGACAGTATGCCTGGAGGATGGTGGGGAAGCTGGCCGTGACAGCCAGCAGCTCCAGGCAGCTGCCCCGGGTCACGGCAACTGCCTGCGCCGCAACCTGTGGTTGTTGCCTGGAGCTGCAGGCTCTGACAGCCAGCTCCCCATGGCCGGCAAGCCAGCGCCAGCGACCCGCCACAAAACCATGGTGAAACCACTGGGAGATGGGCCGGAACAACGCGAGGCACATTGTGGACCGCGGACCGGTGAACCAGGTGGTAACAGGGATGGTTATTAGGGTGACTAAGATCTGAAGAAAATAACAGTATAAGATAGATAGATAGACAGATACATGCATACTTTATTTCGAACAAAAAAGTAAAACAAAAACAAAACAAATGCAAGTGCAATAGAGTAACAGTATACAGTGTTTGAAAGGGAGAAGGAAGAAGTGAACACTTATTTACTCCAACTCCTCTTTTCCATAAATACAACCCATGTGAAATATATACAAATTACCACATTTAAGGCCCCAAGTAAACAATTAACTATATTTTGTACATATCAACATTAACACCCATCCATCCCAACATACATACAGTCCATACATCAAAACCAGCCCCAAACAACACAGATATACACAGTACTGTCCCACCCACCATTCCATAGTGTCCCAGAGTGAGCACAGTGAATCGTACATATAAATACTACCCTTCTAACATATATTCTTTCAGCAAATAATGTTTATACCTATTTTTGAATTGATTTCTGTTTGTACATAGTTTCAGTTCCAGCTCCAGACTGTTCCACAAATCCACCCCACAGACAGATATGCACATATGTACTTTTCTTAGTTGTTCGTATCTTGGGTTTTGTAAAGTTTAAGTCTCCTCTCAAATTATAATCATTGTCTCTTTTTTTGAGTATTTTTTGTATATTTGTTGAGGGTTGATTATTAATTGCCCTGTACATGACTTGTGCTGTCTTAAATTTAACTAAATCCATGAACTTTATGACATTTGACTTTAAAAACAATGAACTGGTATGGTCTCTATATCCAACATTATTTATTATCCTCATAGCTCTTTTTTGTAATGTGCATATTGACTGTAGGTTGGTCTTGTAGGTGTTTCCCCAGATTTCTACACAGTAGTTAAAATAAGGTAGAAACAGTGAATTGTACAGTAAGAACAATGATTTATAGTCCAAGATGTGTCTTGTCTTCCTCAGTATCCCCATACATTTTGCCAACTTGGCCCGGATGTGACTGATGTGAGGTTTCCAGCAGATTTTATTGTCTAGCGTCACCCCCAGAAACTTATTTTCCTGTACTGTTTCTATTCTGGTATCATCTATCGTTACCATTATTTCATGATTTATTTTATAATTTCCAAACAATAATCTTTGTTTTTTTTTTTCAGATTTAGAGATCATTTATTTTTCATTGAACCACTGTGTTAACCTTTTCATTTCAGTTGTGACCACCTCTAAAACCTGCTGCAAATTCTCACCAGTGCAAAGGATATTTGTGTCATCCGCAAACAAAATAAATTTCAGAATTTTTGGTACTTGGCATATGTCATTTATATACATGATAAAGAGTTTGGGTCCCAAAACTGACCCCTGGGGCACACCACAAGTGATGTCCATGAAGGGTGATTTGTGCTCACCAATTTGTACAAATTGTTGTCTGTTACTTAAATAACTTTCCACCCAACTCAGTCTGACCCCTCTTATCCCATACCTTTCCAGTTTCCTCAGTAGAATTCTGTGACCATGCTCAAACCGCTCTCGGTTTGAGCTTCCTGTTTCTAGTGTTAGCTTGGGGGCTAATAGCTCAGGGGCTAATAGGCAACCTTTAACACCCCTTCCACCTACATGACAGACAGCTAGGTGGGCCAATAATAGAGCAGTGGGCTGGTCTCAAGGATGGTGGTGGGTTGGCTTTTTCTAAACGTGACGTTAATGATTTCCACAGAAAAGTAAAACATGTTTCTGGTGTTTCTGGGAGAGAAAAACGAGATAAAGGTTGTGTGTGTGTGTTTTTTTTTTTTTTTAACATGTTTATTGAACTTTCACATTATTACATCCATATGTACACAGCTACAGTTCTAAAAATTTAGTATTAATCATCCAGATCGCCACTGAGGTACAGGTGGAAAAAAAGACACACAACAAAAGTAAAAAATAAACAAACAAACAAATGAAAAAAGAAAAAAACCCAAAACACATCCCTCAGACCAGACAAGTTGCCCATAATAGTTTCAGATACAATTCAAAAGTTTTATAATTCCACCCTCGTTTGGAGCTCACAGTAGCCATGTTTTGAGGTTTACATCAACAATTCTTCAGTTTTCTTCATCCACAAGTTCCATATTCTTGACAGTCAAATTAAACGGCCCCCAAATATTCTCAAACAAGTCTTGCTGTCCTCGTCTAATATATGTTATTTTTTGTAAAGGAAACGTTATTAGCATTTGCCTCAGCCAGTAAGTGACACTTGGAACATGAGTCTTTTTCCAAAACATTGCAATTGATTTTTTGCCGTGTAGGAGACACATATCTATCAGTATTCGTTCACACTTTGTATATTTGTGACCTTTTGGGTATAGCCCTAGAATAAAAAGAGCTGGGTCCATTGAGATGTCTTTAATAATCTTATTTTCTATTGGGTTTTTTTTTTAACTTCTTCCAAGAAAGCCCTAATTTTACTGCATTGCACCATACAGTGAAGTAATGTCCCCCGTTCCTTCAAACATTTTGTACATACATTGGTAATATTACTGTTATATTTATTCAATCTAACTGGTGTGATATATGTTCTCATTGTCCAGTTATATTGTAGCAGTCTTAATCTTGTGCTAACTGATTGGTGTGAGCTTTACTACAAACTGACGCCCAATCATCTGGAGAGAGCTCTATTCCCAAATCTTCGCTCCATCTTTCCCGTTTGCTATCAGAGTTTTCTGGTGAGTTTGACACTAATAAATTGTGTAGTTCTCTTGTAGCTCCCTTGCTTAAGCTGTCCTTTGAGGTTGTGTGTTTTTTAATAGAATTTACTGTTTTGAAAATTTTGGGGATAATTAGGTGACCAGTAGACTCATTTCAGGCAGTTAAAACCTACAAACATACAATTTTTCAGTCAATGACCCTTTAATTTGACTGGAGCAGACTGCGCCCAGTCTCACTGGCTCAACTTGGTTGCTTCTGCAGTTCAAGACAACCATGTGGCAGTCAATTAGTTATCTTAGGAAATGACAGTAGAGCATAAATTGCATGTTTCTGCAAATGCTTTTTATATTTTTAATGAACTTTATTGTACAAAGAACAAGTGTTCTAGTGTTAATGGTTTTTAAAAAAGTATAAACACAATTCAAGCTGTCAACTAAAAAAGGTCACTTTAAATTCAATTAATTTCATTTTATAAGAACCATTGTTTTATTTTATAGTCCATTGGTTTCAGTGTTGTACATTTGTTCTTTGTTCAGTAAAGTTCATTAAAAATATAAAAAGCATTTGCAGAAGCATGTGATTTGTGAAACATGCGATTTACGCTCTATTGTCATTTCCTAAGATAACTAATTGACTATCATATGGTTTTCTTGAACTGTAGAAGCAACCAAGTTGAGCCAGTAAGACTGGGAGCAGTCTGCTCCAGTGAAATTAAAGCCGAAAGCCAAAAGAAAGTTGGAGAGCAAGACAAAGTGCCCTCTAGTAGATGAGTTGAGTACTTCAGCTAATTACCAAACTTTCACAATTTCGGGGGTGGGGGAGGGGGTGGGTGCCTTTCTGGGGTCACTAATGTCACAAAAAAGGAGTGGGCCATCTGTTAGTTGAATTAAGTACTGCAGCTAATTACCACACTTAGAAAAAAATTCTGCCTGGAATTTTTTTTTGGGGAAAGGTTGCCTTTCAGGGCTTCCGTATTATTGAGCATAATAAGCCATATAAATAATTAACATTGATATAATGTATGTTTTGCACATTAGTAATTAATTTTAAGTATAATTTTACATTATTTTTGGTAATAATTTAAGGAACAAAAAAAATCTAAGGAGCCACTTGGAAACTGAAAGAGCTGGCTGCCTTTAGTGAACCAAGCCATAAGAATCGGAAGAGCTGGAATTCCCATCACTACCGTCCTCCAGTGGGCTCGCCACCTGCAGTAGGGATCATGGTGCTATGTGGACCGGGCGGCATTCTGAACTCCTCTGCTTGGACTGCTGCCCCCAAAACCTGGACCCCTGGATAAGTGGTAGAAGATGGGTGGATGGATAGATTTTTGTTACATGTTCATGTTTTATTGTTTTTTTAATGTTATTTAATGCTTGAATTTGAATTCTTGGTGTTGTTTTTTAATTGTTTTATTGTTAAGCACTTTGTAAATTTGTTTTGAGAAGCGCTTCATGAGTAAATAAATAAATGCTTCTCTAGCATTAGGCTGCATGTCCACCAAACGCTTTTTTTGTCGCCCGACCGCCCTGAGCATTTTTTTTCAGTGTTTTTGCGCAGCGCTCTGGGAAAAAAAAAAAAAGCCTGTGTCCTGTATCCCAGCAACAGCTTGTCACTCTCAGCTCAGCACTTCCGCTTTTCCTATCCACCTTATTCCTGGGGGTGCCGCTGTAGGAACGATTATGGGCGGAGCTTCCGGTTTCGGCTGACGTAGTGTTAAATCAGTCAATAAGAGTGGAGTAGCAGGGGCATTTAAAACAGTGTTTTAAAAAGTTTTTCAAATTCATTTTAATGTATAATCCACATACGTGTTTTACACTCAAGTGGCAGCTAATTTCAGCTCTTCTAGTTTTTGTATGTTTTGAATGCTTTGGTGTAGTTCTGGTACTTGTTGCTGGTGTTCGTGGTTGTGCCAGACTGGATAAATGGAGGCTTCTCACCACACGGTGACAGACGACATCCAAGCACAGTGTTGTGGTGTGTGTCTGCTTAAAGGTAAATTTGATTATGTCCAACATATTTTAACAAAACGCAGCCGACTTTATTGTTGTGGAGACATGCTGGTCGGAATGCCGACCACGTCATTATGAGTACAGGCAACGAGAAGTCATAAATCATGACTCTTTCTTTGTTTGGTAGCGGTAAAGTCCCAAGAAAACCCCCATGAGTGTCTGGTATCATTGGAAAGCCTAGAAATCGTACTTTCTAAAAATAACTATGCTTTTGTGGAAGACGTAACTCTTGATCGATCGAACGCGAGTTTTCAACCTAGTCAAAATATAAACAAATCGTCTTTTTTTCTGGGTCAATTTTTGTGCACTTCCTACAAATTAAATATCATTTTGAAGTTCTTTCAATACAGGATATGGAAATAACGTTACACCAGTTTTGAAAATGTCCTCAAAGTGATTCATTTTACCAGCATGGGTCATTTGATGACAGCGTTAGCATCTTAGCAGCGGCGCTAACTAATGGAGCTACTGTCTACGAGGCCACTTTATAAGGCCATCTTTCCATCCCTCGATAGTCGTGGGAAGTGGTATGATTATCTTGCTGTTTTGACGTGCAAGAGGCCGTGTTCCCACATTTCTGATGCCAAAGTCACTGTTTTTTTTAACAAGGAAAAGTGTCCCGTTTCAGTGACAACCATGTTCTAAACTAGGACTGGAAGTTGCTACCATAATTCACACAAGGCATGATGGGGCCTAGGAATAAGGTGGATTGTCAGACTTTCTACTGATTTTTTAATAGCAGTCTCTAAGTAACAATGGACAGGAAATGTTTTCTAGCAGCTCTGGATGTAAAATATGATGACACGGAAAGCAGGAGTCTGAGTACAGACTAGTACCGGCATCCTATGTCGCGCCCACGCAGCAGTTCTGATTGGCTGCTTGGTCTGACATTGACGAGCTCAGCTGCAGTCTCTGAAAAGTTGAACTTTTTTCAGCTCTAAGCGCCCTGAGTGCCGTGACAAAAAATAGTCACCGCCGAGAGCGTTTCTGCGCCGAGGGCGCTCAGCACTGTAAACGCTGGACTACATAGAGAATGAATGAAAAATAGCCGGCCAGAGCGGAAAAAACACATTTGGTGGAAACACAGCCTTAATCTGTCCCACCCTTACCTTGTGTCCACTTCTTTTCCGGTTATTATTTTGACCCCCCCAAAAATGCACCTTTATACAAATAGTTTCAGTGCTGATCTGCTCTGTTGCTACGTCTTTTGCAACAGACTTTTTAAAGGCCAGATTAAGGAGTATGTAACAGGAAGAAAAAGAATAAATAAAATGCTACTGCTTGTCCTTGTTTTTTTCTCTAAAGACAACAGCTGCCGACAGCTGTTGTCTGTCCCTTGCCAGTAATGTTTGTCATGGATGACAGCTCAGTCCCCCTGTGAATTAGTGTCAGTGCCACTGGTCCGTCCATCCATTAGAGAGACTGTCACCATTACCAACAGCACGCTGACATGTTTTAGCGCCTAATCCATCTTGCACAGTCAAACATAGTCATTCTGGTGATTAGCCAAGTTGGTTTTGGTGGTGTACTCATTAGGTTTTACATGGCTGTCACTACTTTTTGTAGACTGCTGCCATGTTTAATTACCCACTTTCTCTCACATTGTGCTGGGCCCATTGCACTTGTCTCAACTATTGTGGTGTCTCTGAAGGGAAAATGGGACACCCCCAAGGGATCCTTTAAGAGCTTTTTTTTTAAGTTTTAGAAGTTGCAGTTTTGTTGTAAATATATCAACATAAAGACACAGTCACAATTCAGTTCATTTCAGTTTAATTTATTCCACAAAGATAATGGCCTCTATAAATGTTTTCTCAGGAGTGATGGGTTCATACAGTCTCAATAAAAGCAAGCAGATTGTCAATCAAATATAATGATGTTTGTTTGTCTGAAGACTTGTTTATCAAATTCAAGCATTCCTGCTTTATCCTATAAAGCTGTTACACCATCTTATGTAGTGCAATTTTAGAAGTATTTACTGTTAAGACATGTCTTTGTTCTTAAAAAAAAACCAATGCATCAGTTCATTTATCCATCAATCCTCAGCTGAATTACTTATCCATCCATAGGTGATGCATTTCTTTAGCTTGAAGGTTTGAGTACAGTAAGGACCATCCCGTTGTTTAGACAGTTGGGCTAAAGAAAACTTCATTGCCTCTGGCTGTTTCCTCTAAGCTAAAAAAAAAGTGCATTTTTCAAAAAAATCTTGACCCAAGTCTTATTAAGAGCAGTTTGATGTCAGAACTGTTATGGTGCACATGTACTAGTTACATGTTTGGGCTAATTAAGCACCATTTTGGTTCCAGTATGTTCAAGCAAAGGCTTTTTAATATCTCCAAAATTACTTTGCTCAAACTAAAACAGTCTCATTGGATAAAAAGCAATTCAGAACCACAAGACAAATGCAAGTTTGTAAATTTGAGGTTGATTTGTAATCAGGTTTTAATTCTTTTCACTGTGATGCACAGTTAATGGTACTTCTGATAGCCAGCTTTTAAGGCTTCAGATTTAGATACTAGATGTTATACAGACCGATAATTCTGTGTCTAAATGGGTTTTTTTCTTGGTCTCCGCAAAGAGTCTTTTTTTTTCTGTAAGTAAAGTCTAATCAAAGTGATTAGTCGATAGTACTCATATACAAGCAGATGGAAAAATGAAATCACAATGATGCAGATGCTTTATATTCATTTTTAACCTGTTTGTAGTGATTACAGTCTATCTCACTGATGCTGCTTCATTCTGTTTGGGGAGGTTAAAGGAATCAGAAGACTCTCCTCCAATAGAAACTGACTAAAGTGTTTCACCTGCAGGAGTTACACCTTACCCTTACACCTTTGCTGATTTACTTATGATTTTTTTTTTTTTTTTTTTTTTTTACATGTGCTAAGATTACAGTAATAGTCAGGGTTTGCCACTAAAATGGAAATAAAAAATGTTAAGGTTGTGAATGGTTGAGGGCCTCAACCTCTCACACATTAAACCTCTCACCCACATTGTACCTTTCTCCCTCTGCCATCTCACTGATATGGGATTCTGAAGTGGGCACTTGAATGTTAAATATATATCATGGATATTTTAGGATAACCTTAATCATCTGAAAATGAAATAATAGTGTTGAGTCACTATGACCTGAAATGTCCTTATATCATGTGTTTATCGAGACTGTCTGATGCTTAGTCCAGTGATAATAAGGGATAACCGATTTCAGATGTGGGTAATGAGTGAGAGTGTGCATTCAGTCTGATCAGGCTACACTGAGAGGCTGAGACTGAGGTCAGCAGAAACGCCCGCTTTGTAACTTTATAACTTCTGGATTATTGCAGTTTGGGGTCTTTTGATGGGCAGCAGATCCTATTGTGTCTGAGCTGGCTGCATTCCATCATACAGTTAAATCTGTATTTTTTATAAGAAGAGTTTCCTGTACTGTTTTTCTTTGAGAAATTCTTTCAGAAGACCAGAGAAAACTAACCACATCACTTCATGTGCTTATTTTTGCAACCACTAGAAGTGACTATTTTCAAAGATGTCACCATCTCTTGGACCGGTGAATGCTGACGAACATGTTGATTTTGGGATTTGCCAACATTCATCAGAAAAGTTCATGAATGTTGTGCCTTTTGGGTTTCGTCAGGGTCATAAAAGGTTGCCAAGGCTCTTATCTTCTCACAGTGTGTTAGCAAGAATCCTCCAAAAGAATACTGGATAGACGTTGACGCAATTTTCACCAGAACTGGTTTGTGGCCTACGCATAAACCCATTACATTTTGGAGGTGATGCAGGAGGGACGGAAGGAGCCTTGGTGGAGGTATGCACTCTGAGTGCTTTTCTAGTTGTTATTGACATTATGCTAGTTACTAGTGTCTTATTTATTCTCATAATAAACTTCGACTCACTCCTAATAACATTGTATGGACTCAAATGAACGTGAATGAGCTTGTGCAACGACTGCACAATACATGTCCATTACAGCCCAAGCAGTGGTATTTGGAGTTGAAGAGACATAAACAACATGATAGCTGCACTATGCTAAGCTAACTGGGCAAACTATTAAATGGCACACTATGACTACAAAAATGATCAAAATGTGAAACACCAACTCTATAAAGAAAAAAACGATCTGCCCCTACACTATTTCCAGTATGTACAATGATAAGTGAAAGTGATAAAGTTGATTTATTGATGAGAAAGCACCAGGGAATGGGCAAATGTAATGGAACCAGAACTGGAGCTGCTCGAGGTCTGGAATTCAGAAGTACGTCACTCCATTCATGGTCTCCAGGTCCACTGAATGTCTGTATTACAACAGTGCTAATATACTGTAGCTTAAGAGTAACACTGGAGACAGCCTCTTTTCTTTAGAAGTATGCTGTCGGAGTTGTGGCCTAGTTGATAGAGCATCTGCCCCACAACTGAGAGGGTGGGGGTTCAAGTCCTGGCTGGCTCATACCAAAGACTATATAAAAATGGTACTTTCTGCCTTTTAGCTTGGTGCTCAGTGTAATAGAATGGGGGAAGGAGAAGTTGTTTGGCAGCGACCCCTCTGATTCTACATGCGATTAACATTGTAGATAGGAGAAATGTGATTTCGTTCTACTGTACATGATGGACTGAATGACAAGAGAGATGGCTTTTTCTCTTGTCTAAAGCCTGAGGCCAGGCCAGCCTTCTGATTATAATGCTGACCTTTCACTTAGCCCGAATGCTCTAGCCAAATACAGAGGCTGAACTCAGCTTAAATGAGGCTGCACGCTGTCAAGACAATTCACCCCAGCTTGCACTCAAGCATCTCTCGTCTTAAACGTCAACCAGCTGAAAATATGCAGTATAAAAATTCAGGATGGCCTTCTATAGTACATCTGTCAGCTGTTTTCCTATGCCAGTCTCTTGGAATACAAACTTGCAGAATTGCAGATTGTGAAACCATGGGCAGCAGTGCTTCACAGGCATGTGAATCGATTGGACTCAGTAGCTCTTTCTCTGAGTGTGATGCTGCCTGTGACACAGGGGTGTGGAATATCAGGTTAATTGGTATGAACTGTTAATTGATTTCTTGGGGATTAGTGTGGTCTGTAGAAGGCAGGCTGTGGGTTTGCCTGTTATTGATTTAGATACATTAGACTAAGAAGATAGACGGTGATAAGGGATAGGAAAATATCAATTTGAAAGTGGAGCTGTTAGGTTTATTACTAGCTTCATATTTTTATGTACAGTATATGGACTTTAGAAAAGCAGGATTAACGTGGTGATGTAGCACCTCAGTTCATTCTCTGTCTGAAATAATCCCTTTGAACTCCTCAGGCTGCCCCTTTCAAGAAATATTTTCAAACAGTTGGGGCTTCTGTTTTTCTTGGGGTAAATTTGGACTTGTGACAGTTGTTTTTAATTCATTCCAGCATGAGGTAATTCCAGTTTACCCATTTGTTTGAATTGCTACTCCTCCTGGGTAATTGTCATGCTCATCAAATCATATACAACAATTTTGAAGAGGGTGTGAATCCAGGCTGTCCTCAAGGTCAAGACCAAATATCATGAGCACTTAGCACTTATGCCATCATTCTTCACTCTATAAAAACAAGAAATCTCTGTGTGTCTGTCTGTCTGTGTGTGTGTCTGTCACGTTTATAGGACATCATAGGACGGCCTATGACCTCTGTCTGAACATCATAGGATGTCCTATGAACTCAGGCATCATAGGACGACTCGCGATGCCTATGTGATGGCACATAGACAAATGTGTCTTTATGATGTCATATACTACATCAAGCCTGCCTTCATGTCTATATGATGTCATATACAGTGACAGACATCAGGCAACATGTCTTTATGATGTCATATACATCAAGGCTGCTTTCATGTCTTTATGATGTCATATACAGTGGGTCCATGCCGGAAAGCCTCTTTTTGCTCAGATCTATTTTCATGATCCTGTCCATGAACTAGAATTACAACGCACCTATCCCTCAACCAGTGGTCTCAACGAAGAAGAAGAAGAAGAAGAAGAAGACCCACCAGATGGAGAGCAATAGAATGACAACAACTGCTGCATGTAAGAAAAGATGCCATGAAGATGAAACACCTGAGGTTCCAGCAGTACATCGCACCTGTCTGAGACAGGAGGACACCCTTCACCAGCATAGGGTACATCAAGGTTGCCTTCATGTCTTTATGATGTCATACAGTGAGTCCATGCCGGAAAGCCTCTTTTTGCTCAGATCTATTTTCATGATCCTGTCCATGAACTAGAATTACGATGCACCTATCCCTCAGCCAGTGGTCTCAACGAAGAAGAAGTAGAAGACCCACCAGATGGAGAGCAATAGAATGAGGAGAACTGCTGCACATCAGAAAGGATGTCGTGAACATGAAACACCTCAGATTCCACCAGTACACTGCAGGCATGACTGTGAACAGGAGGAGACCCTTTCGCAACGGGCATGCAGAAATACTTGCTTTGGACTCACTTTTGCTCTCCATCTCACCAGATGGAGAGCAATAGAATGATGACAACTGCTGCACTTCAGAAAAGATGTCATGAAGATGAAACACCTGAGGTTCCAGCAGTACATTGCACTCGTCTGAGACAGGAGGACACCCTTCACCAGCATAGGATACGGCAGACTTTAAAACACATTTGTAGGACATCATAGGATGGCCTATGATCTCTGTCTCATCATCATAGCACGTCCTATGAACTCAGGCATCATAGGACGACTCGCCATGCCTACATGACAGCAAATGTGTAACCTTGACGAATGCCAGTCTACACTACAAATGTGTAAAATGCCAAGCAAAGTGCTGATTTTCTTCGGGTGCTCCAGTTTCTTGGTTTCTATGGGCATGCACGGACCTTCCTGAACAGGGCCGAAAGCCACTTTTTCAGGATCGTGCCCATGAACTGGAATTACGACGCACCTATCCATCAGCCAGTGGTCTGAATGAAGAAGAAGAAGACCCACCAGATGGAGAGCAATAGAATGAGGAGAACTGCTGCACATCAGAAAGGATGTCGTGAACATGAAACACCTCAGGTTCCACCAGTACGCTGCAGGCATGACTGTGAACAGGAGGAGACCCTTTCGCAACGGGCATGCAGAAATACTTGCTTATACTTGGTTTCTACGGACATGGACGGGTATGCACGGGTATGTACTAGTTTAATGAAAATTGCTACGCTTTGTTGGCAATTGCCCGAATGGTCACCAAACTCACACAAGGTAATCCTCAGGTGTGTCTACGCACACACAAGATAAGAGTTCATGTAATTTCAACTTTGAATAGACCTAAGCATGTACTGTATAAAGACCAGTCCTATCATGTTCTGAACATGGTTGGCAACCATGTCCACACCTTTTGTTGTTTTTGGACTCTTGTTATTTTGTTTCTGATCATTTATGGGTTTCTCAGTTTCTGATCATTACATTCTGTCCACACCTTGTGTTATTTTTTTGGACTCTTTTGTTATTTAGTTTCATGTCAGTAGTGGTGTTCCTTAGTGTCGGGTTATATTAGTTAATCTGATTTTATTCCTTGTCTTAGTTTTCATGTTCATTATGTTTCACATCTATTATTAGGTTTTGTTAGGTCTTTAAGGTCCTCTGTTATTGTCTTCTGTGTTCTCCTGGTCTGTTCATCTCCTGTTTGTCTTTATTGCTATTATTGTGGTCTTTGTGTTTCTCTGCCCTTGTTTTTGGCCTTTGTCTGGTTTTGGGTAGTGATGGGACGGCAGGTTCTGGAGCTTTGAGGGTGCTTCGAGCTTGTCCAGGAAATATTTGGTAAAGCACGTTTTGAGGCGTGCATTGTGACTGGGTCAGGAAGCCATTCATGATTTTGCATGCAACATGAAATACAGTGAGCAGTGATACACATTGGAAATCCCCATCCCTCACTTTTTGTGTTGTCGATGTTTGACTGTGTAAGGGATTTATCACAGCCAATTTTCAGATGGAGCCAGCACCAAAAACACGGACTTCTCCCATTTAGGAACAGTTTGATCTCATTTCTTCCATTGATGCATTTTTCACAAATAGTGGATCATTATTGTAAATGAAGTGATAGCCTAGTGGCAGAGCATCTGCTCTGTACCTGGGAGGCTGGGGTGCAAGGCCATTCTTGAAATTTTATTTTTATTTGCGAGGTGAAGTGTCTGTTGTGTTTCAAAGGGCTTGGATCATTATGCTGAGGCACTATTGTGCATTTATTGAAATGGAAAAAATACACATTCAACCAATAATACCCTTGCAAACATCTGCATGCTGTATACTTTTTGTCGACTACATGGCCTAGTAGATCAAATGAAGTTTCACATGAGGCTTCGCCTGTATGAACAACTTTGATGAAAAGCCCCAAGTCTTCAAGAAAGCCTTATCTAGCCATCATTAAGTAGTAGCTTAGAGGTAAACCATCTGTCCCACAACTAGGAAGCTGGAGTTCAAGTCCCAGCTGGGCCAGTCTTATAATTTATTTTTATTTGCACGGTTAAGTGTCTGTTGTGTTTCAAAGACCTTGGTTACAACAATAACACATCATTATGCTGAGGCACTATTGTGCCCTGCATGACAATAAGGACAGAAGTGAATGTCCTGGGAGAGACAGAAACTTGTCTATCCTACACTGTACAAACTTGCAGTAGACTTCCTTTGCACACCTGCATCCTCTGTGGTCTGAGAGAGTGTTATCTTAAGCTGGAGAAATAATCTCAAAAAAAGAAATCACCTTAGTCCAAAGACTGTTGAAAAGTTATTTCTTAATAAAAATGGATAAGTACCACAAGCACATTCACTGTAGTCACCCGAGTTTTATTAATTCTTTTTTCCCTCGTGATCATTGATATTTCTTAAAAGACAGTGCATTTATTGAAATGGAAAAAAATGCGTATTAAACTATAAAAGCACTCGGAGAGCGCAGACCTCCACCAAGTACCTCAGTTCCCCCTAATATTGGGATTTTCCCCAAATATAATAGTCCTACATTTATTTTATCTATATTTTCAGATTCCTTGACCATCAAAACATACCTTTAGCAATTGGATTCACATTGATATCTTTATTAGTTCAGAAGTTATTAACAAAAATGACTTTTTCAGTAATGGCGGTTTTCTTCTGGATATAGCTCCATAGCTTTTGAAGATACAACAAATCCATTGGCACACTACTGATTCCTCAGTGTCTTGGCTATATTTTGGTGTTTGTTGTATGTTTATATCTTAATTTGTTACCATACAGTAATGAAAATTCCAAAGATCCTCTGTTATTTCCTGTTCTGGATCACAGTATCTGGATTTTTTGCAAGATCAGGATCAGTCTTTGGTATTTCGTAGAACCTATTGGGATCCTAGAAAGCCTCATCTGGCCATCACTAGTTTTGGGTCTTGTGTGTGTATTGGTTTACCTATTGTTCCCAGCTCCTCATGTTTTCTGTATCAGTAGCCACTTTTCCCCATGTGCTCCTGCATGGCCCCTGATTGTTCCCCAGCTGTCTCAAGTTTGTAATTATCAGTTACCCTATTTATGCCAGTTTGAGTTTGTGTTCTGGTGTAGTGTCATACCAGGAATTACCTTTTGGCTTTTGTTATGTGCTTTGTGTGGGGAGACTTGAATAACGAAACCGAATTGCCTTTAATTTCAGTTTATTTCAAGTAACCATTCCACTGTCTGCTCTCATTCCTGAGCAGCGAACAAAGAGAGTGAACACACCAAAGTTCTCTCATTTAAACATTCTCACATCAAACCATTTCCCTCGCGGTGGAAATCACACATCTATCTCAAAGTCTCTTTATTCACATTCATTAGCCTTTTATTTACATAACTCCCCCTTCTCTCCTCTCGAGCCTCAGTGGTCAGGAAGTCTTCTGTCCCCTGTCCTCCGCAGGGGGTCCAGGCTCTGTGGCTCCGCACCGCAGGGGGCTGGCTCTCCTTCATCGTGAGGTTAAATCACATATGCAGTGTCCAACATATACATGTCTCACAACACAGCCATATAACCCCCCCCAAACGATGAAGAACAGACTAATTCCTAAAATTTAATAGCACCTTACTCACTACTGAATAATCAACACCAACATTCAGTCTGTGCGCCGCTTGGGCTTCAGCCGTCTACCGAATCTGCTGTGCGTTGGCCCCGCCTTGCCTGCGGTGCTTTTCTGCTTCGGTTCTGTTGACTGAGGAAGAGAGTGATTAATTGCCCTCTGCGGGGGCCTGCCTCGTCGAGGCGCCACTGCGACCGGTACAGACACGTCCTTCATGACAAAAGCAGGTTTTAGTCTGTCAATACTGACTGTCTCTTTTCTGTCTCCAAAATCTAGCACAAATTGCTTATCACCTGCCTCCAGCACTCGAAATGGCCCTTCGTAAGGTGGTTTGAGCGTTGCTTTAAGGGCTTCGCGCCTGACAAAAACGAAATCGGCATTTTTCAAAGCCTTGGGGACGAAAACTCGTGGAAAAGCGTGATGAACCGGACCCGGGAGCGTGTCTGCCCCCGTGCCGACTAACGGTCCCAGAGCAGAGAGAGGTGGGGGCTCTGGGTGCTCTGGTAAAAACTCGCCCGGCAGCCTCAGAGTTTGTGCGAATACCAGCTCCGCTGGGGAGGCGTCTAAGTCCTCTTTAGGCGCAGAACGCAACCCTAATAAAACCCATGGAAGTTTATTTACCCAATCTGCATCCGTGAGCGACGCTCTGAGTGCTGCCTTCAAAGACCTATGAAAACGCTCGCACAAACCATTGGCCTGAGGGTGGTAAGCCGTAGTGCGGTGAATTTTGGCTCCTAAGCCGTTGGCCATCGCTGACCACAGCTCAGAGATGAATTGCGGTCCTCTATCAGACGTAATGTCCGACGGAACCCCGAAGCGCGCCACCCAAGCCGTTAAAAAAACGCGAGCCACCTCCGCGGCCGTGGTCGTCGCAAGTGGGACCACTTCCGGCCAACGTGTGGTGCGGTCCACCATTGTCAAAAGATACGTGAACCCCTGTGATGCTGGTAGGGGGCCCACAAGGTCGACGTGCACATGGTCGAACCTTCTGGCCGGAATGCGGAACGGTTCTAACGGGGCTCTTGTGTGCCTGTGAATTTTGGCCCGTTGACAGGAAATGCAGGTTTTTGCCCATTCCTTCACGTGCTTGCGCAGGCACGGCCAAACAAACTTTTCCGCCACTAGTTTCACCGACGCGCGCACCCCCGGGTGCGCCAGTGAGTGGACCGAGTCAAAAACACGGCGGCGCCACGTGGCCGGAACCACCGGACGCGGGAGCCCCGTCAACATGTCGCAGATCAGGGGGGGCATACCGGTTTGTAAACACTTGCTCTCCAGCCTCAACCCTGTTGGTCCAGACTGGAGCGCGTGCACGTCTGCGTCCGCCCCCTGGTCCGCTGCCATGGCTGCGTAATCTATACCCACGTGCACCGGGGCTGCGCGCGCCACCGTGCCGCTCTCCTGCGGCGCGGTCACGGTGGCCCGTTCTGCCTCTGCACGTGTTGAGGTCGTGAACGCGCGTGAGAGACAATCCGCTACTACATTGAATTTGCCCGCGACGTGCCTAATGTCAGTGGTAAATTCCGAGATTGCGGCCAGCTGCCTCTGCTGCCTGCCGGACCACGGGTCTGAAATTTTGGCCATGGCGTATGTGAGCGGCTTGTGGTCCACATAAGCGGTGAAGCACCGTCCTTCCAGCCAGAACTGGAAATGACGAATAGCCAAATGCAGCGCCAACAGTTCTCTGTCAAACGCGCTGTATTTTCGTTCAGCCGCGCTTAAAGATTTGCTAAAGAAAGCCAAAGGCTGCCAAACTCCGGCTACCTGTTGCTCAATAACGGCCCCTATGGCTAAATCTGAAGCGTCTGTCGTCAGCGCGATACGTGCTGCAGGGTCTGGGTGTGCCAGGAGCGCAGCGTCAGCCAAGGCTTTTTTAACCTCTGTGAACGCGCGCTCCCGCTCCGGGGACCATTCGACCGCCTGGGTCGGTTTTTGTTTTTTGAGCGCGGCATATAACGGTTGCATGATTTGAGCTGCGTGGGGCAGGAATCGGTTATAAAAATTCACCATCCCCAAGAATTCCTGTAGTGATTTGACCGTTTGTGGACGGGGAAAATCCGCTACCGCGCGTACTTTCTCTGGTAACGGAACCGCTCCCTCCGGGGAGACGCGGTGACCCAAAAAATCGATCCGCTCGACGCTGGCACTTGGCTGGCACTTGGCTGGCACTTGGCTGGGTTAACTATTAAGCCGTGCTCTCCCAGCCTCCTAAAAACTGCTGTGAGGTGCGTTTCGTGTTCGTCCTCTGAAGTACTCGCGACCAAAATGTCGTCGAGGTACACAAACACGAAAGGGAGATCGCGTAACACGGCATCCATCATCCGCTGAAATGTTTGCGCTGCCCCTTTGAGACCAAACGGCATGCGTAAAAATTCGAAAAGTCCGAACGGGGTTATTACCGCTGTTTTAGGAATGTCCTCCGGTTGGACCGGGACTTGGTGATAGCCGCGAACTAGATCAATCTTTGAAAAAATGCGCGCCCCCGCCAGGTGCACCGAAAAATCCTGAATGTGCGGGATGGGATAACGATCGTGCGCCGTAGCGTTGTTTAGCCTGCGGTAATCCCCGCACGGTCTCCAGGAGCCATCGGCTTTCGGTACCATGTGCAGCTGCGAAGCCCACGGGCTCTTCGACCTACGAACGATGCCCAGCCTCTCCAGGCTGGCGAACTCCTCGCGCGCAATGGCGAGCTTAACTGCATCCAAGCGCCGAGCTTTTGCAAACACGGGAGGACCATACGTGGGGATAAAGTGTTTCACCCCGTGCTTCGCGACCGTCGCTGAAAAAGTGGGCACAGTGAGCGCTGGAAATTGGGTGAGGAGTGTGTGAAACTTACCACCTGCTGTAGCGACGTGGGTCTGTACTGGTGGCGGGGACACTCGAGCTGAGCAGGGGAGAGAGTAAAAAGAGAGTGCATTTACCAGCCGTCTATTAGCAAGATCAACTAACAGATTGTGTGAACACAAAAAATCCGCGCCCAACATGTTGAAGCTCACCGCCGCTATTACAAAAGTCCATTCATATGTGCGGCCATGTAAGCACAAAGGCAAGGTCCTTCTCCCGTAGGTGTTGATGTTCGAGCCATTTGCCGCTGTAGCTCCGCTACCGTGGGGTCCAGCCACCCGGTCCGCATATGTTGGGGTGATGAAGCTCACTTGTGCTCCAGTGTCGATGAGGAACTCTCGTCCGGAGCGCGCATCCGTGATGTAGAGCAGCTTGTTGCGTTCTCCGAGGGTCGAAGCTGCTAGCGACCCCCGGTCTTGCCGTTTCCCGAACTCCTGAAGATGCAGGGCGGCACACACCTGCGTGCCTTCTCTGCGAACCTCCGATGGTAAAAGCAGAGATCTTCTCCTCCGCTGTGTCGTGTCCGCGCCTCTGCCGCCGGGCTATTGGCTCCACCTCGTCGCGGCCGTGTTGCCGCCGTCGTCGGCCAGTCTGGTTCTGCCGCCTCTGGCTCCCCGCTGTCTCGGGTCGCCGCTGTGGTTGCTTGCCTGCCGCAGGCGTCCAGGATCCCGTCTGCCTCCTGGGCCAGCTCCCGGAACTCCTCCAGGGTGTGACACTTTTTGCCGGCCAGCGTGCTTCTCGCATGCGCCGGGAGGTTGGAGAGGAAGATGAACTGAAAAATGAAATCATCGTTGTCCAACCCTCTCAGCTGTATCATCTCCTCCATCAGGGCGCTCGGCCTGTGTCCACCTTGGTCTAGCAAAGACAAGATCCTCCTCGCCCTCACTTCAGCCGAGGGGGTGAAAAACTTGATGAGGGTGGATTTCAGCTTGCCGTACCTGTCGGTCACGGGTGGCTGCTCCACCAAGCTCTGCACGCACCGAGCTGTGCTGTTGTCCAGTTTAGCGATGACATGGTGGAACTTAGTGTCATCCACCGTTACTCCTGCGAGCGCGAACTGCGACTCTGCTTGCAGAAACCACAACCGTGGGTTATCCTGCCAGAAATCAGGCAGCTTAACGGCCACTGCGCTCGCCAGCTCTGAGCGCTGTGAGTCCGGGACCCTGAGAATTTCTTCGTTCATTCTCAACGTCGTCAGTCACCAATGTGGGGAGACTTGAATAACGAAACTGAATTGCCTTTAATTTCAGTTTATTTCAAGTAACCATTCCACTGTCTGCTCTCATTTCTGAGCAGCGAACAAAGAGAGTGAACACACCAAAGTTCTCTCATTTAAACATTCTCACATCAAACCATTTCCCTCGCGGGGGAAATCACACATCTATCTCAAAGTCTCTTTATTCACATTCATTAGCCTTTTATTTACATAACTCCCCCTTCTCTCCTCTCGAGCCTCAGTGGTCAGGAAGTCTTCTGTCCCCTGTCCTCCGCAGGGGGTCCAGGCTCTGTGGCTCCGCACCGCAGGGGGCTGGCTCTCCTTCATCGTGAGGTTAAATCACATATGCAGTGTCCAACATATACATGTCTAACAATACAGCCATACTTTGGAAATTTTGTTGTGAGTGTTGTGTGTTTTAAATTCCACAAGCTCACCTTCTGTTGCAGCCCTCGTGTTGCTGGTTGTTCTGTGTCTGGATCTGGAAATAAATCGTGTTGTGACTGAAGTCCTGCCTGCATCCTGAGTCCATTATTCCTGCCTGCTAGAGGTCAGCCCTGACAAGTCCGATATTCAATTTATGTGATATGAAGTTGGATTGACAACTAGGCAGCGGCCACCAGTAGCTAGTATTTGAGTAAGTGTATTTAACAACTATACAGTACACCGCTGCATTACTTCAAACTGTTTCATGTCACTGAACTAACTTTTATTAACATAGATTGTATTTAATCAATTCAAAACAGACATCTGAATGTGCCACCCACGTCTCTCTTGAATAGAGAATCAAAATAGTTCCCCTACCCTGACTGGAAGAAAAAATAGAGAAACCGATTCATTTGTGGATTTAAGTTGATTTGAAAATGATTACAGTCCTCAAGAAAATATAAGACTGAGCCTGCCTGTGATTTTCTGAACATCACATTCAGTTATCTTACATAGATCACAACTCACAGAAGCACGAGTGACTTCTAGGTGAACTTTCCCATCTTCACTCTTATCTATCCCTTTGTGGTTTATATATGCGGTGCTCAGTCGCGTTTTGCCCTGTTTTTTCCCCTATTGCTCCGATCCACCGCCAGCCCCCCCACGATCGATACGTAGAAGTGAACTAAATGAGGTCTTGGCTCCTTGGATCATTAGCTTGACCTTCTAACAGGCTGATTATACAGAGATGATGTGGCTCTCATTGTGTTAATGCTTTCTGTGATGTTGCAAAGCTGGAGCAGATTCTGGCGAGCTTCCTTTTGTAAAAACATGTAGGGTTAATTGATTTTAGTCACTAATTTGGCCGAGAGGGAGTGTGTCTCTGTGAGCACTCAGAACAATGAGGATGTACAGAGCTCTAACTGGGTTTGAAGAAAAATCTAATAAACCTCATCTGTGGTATACATAACATTGTATTTTCTAACCATACCTTTTCTCTTTCAGGAGTCGACTTCAAAATGAAAACACTAGTAATAGATGGTATCAAAGTACGGATACAGATATGGTAAGAATGTCATCCTGTTTTTTGTTTTGGTATTCCTTAACCATATTCTTGTCAACCTGCATGTGTAATTTACTGTGATATTAATAGACCAGAATGAGGCCTGCTGCTCAACATTTCTTCAATTGTGAAGCTTCTATAGACATGTATCCCTCCCTGCTAGTCATTGGATAGAAACCAGGTTTAAAACATTTCCACATGCTTCCATGCAGCCCTTTTTCTTGGTAATATCTAAAAATCTAGCCACTTTGGGAGGTGGCAAATTGTGGTATATATTCTCTACAAATGTCAACACAAGTAATAAATTAATTGCATTTATAAAAACCAAAAAAGTACTTAATTTATGATAAAGCCACCAATTTACTTTTAACATGAATTTATGATGGTATCGTAGCTGTAAATACATATAGGAGCAAAAAAAAGCAAATTTGTGAGAATAAAGTCACAATATTTTAAATTATACAACAGTTAACTCTGATCAAGCAATCTGATTGGACAATAGGGATTCCAGGAGTTACAATATTCCACAATAATCACACTCCCAACATTTCACTGGATATGTAAGATAAGATAAGATAAGATAAGCCTTTATTAGTCCCACAACGGGGAAATTCCAGGATTGCAACAGCACAGGGATAGCAACACTCAGAGCAACAATCAGAAGGCAAGAAAAAAACAAGCAAGCAAGAGCAGCTAATATACATATGTACGTATTACTATAAAATATATATATATACACACACACACAGACACACAGTGCAGAGCATTGTAGCTGGATGGAATAAATATATGAATATATGAACACACAGTGCAGAGCATTGTAGCTAGATGGAATAAATATGTAAATATATAAACACCCACAGTACGGAGCATTGCAGCTAGGTGGAATAAATATGCAAGTATATAAACACACACAGTGCGGAGCAATGTAGCTAGATGGAATAATATGTAGATATATAAATATATAAACACACCCAGTGCTGAGCATTGTAGCTAGATGGAATAAATATGTAAATATATAAACACACACAGTGCAGAGCATTGTTGCTAGATGGAATGAAACAGCATAACCGTCTACTTAGTTATCCTACTATGGTAGGATACCTTCATGTATCATGTATCCTACATGTATCATTCTGTTTCAAAGGTGCTCTAGCAACCATTACTTACTAACAGTAATTTACTGCCAATTCTCATCAACTCTGTCCAGTCTTTAAGGTGAGAATTGTAATACTGTGTTGGATGCCTTAATTTCCACAGTGAGGCACTGCTTGCAAAGAAATCATCTCCGTGAGCCAGAAGTCCTAACTTTTTTTTTTTAACTTTTAGTTTACAGTCATACCCTTGTAAACATCTGCATGCTATTTCACATCTGTTTAAAAAAAAATAGGCAAGTTAGAGTTGGATTTATTGTCTCAATTAGCAAACCACAATACTTTTGTGGTGATGGACTGTTGCCCATGGATGGGGGACCCTGTTGTATCTGGGCTGGCTGCCTTCCATCATGTAAATAAATCTGTGTTTTATAAGAAGTCTCCTGTACAATTTTTCTTTGAGAAATTCTTCCAGTGAGGATCGGAGAAAACCCATCACATTGGTTAATTTCTAATCATCAAATCCGCATGTATTGTGTGTGTGCACATATTCACGTCTGTTCTTTTGCGTGCAGGGACACTGCCGGCCAGGAACGGTACCAGACCATCACTAAGCAGTACTACAGACGAGCACAGGTAACCGACTTTTATGTTCCCTCAATTAATTATGCAGTGGAAAGTGATTTGTGTGATACTACTGTAGTGGTATTATTACTGGGAAGCATAACTAATTTGTATCTAATCTATTTGAAATCAAATTTGCCACAGTAGCAAAAATTACCCATGTCCAATCCACAGAATTACTTTGAACGAGATGTAAAACTATTTGAGCTTCCAAAAGTGCTATTGTAGCTGCTCTGATTTTTACGCTGCTGCTTTTTCTTCCCGGTAACATTGTCCATATTTTTTGCCTCTGCTTTGGAATCCTCAAGCAGTTAAATTGGCTTCAATTGAATTTTCCATTTACAAGAAAACTGGTAATTTAATAGGATGAAAAGTTTCTTGTTTTTTTTTGTCCATTCTCATCTGGCCTGTGGCCCAAATCAAAACAATTCTGCATATTAGTGGTAGTGGCCGTTGAATTTCTAAGTGGTGGTATGAATTTATCTACAGGAATTATATTTACGTTTAAGGTTTAGGAATCCATGGATATATTTGCTAAACATGACTCTCTGGGGTACTTGTTTATGTATAATCTCTGACCCCCTCTCTTCAGGGAATCTTCCTGGTGTACGACATCACAAGCGAGCGGTCTTTCCAGCACATCATGAAGTGGGCCAGTGACGTGGACGAGGTGAGTCATAAGGATCAGGGCTTCAAGAAGAAAATAATTCAGGCACTTTTTTTTCCTCGAATGAACTGAGCATTCAAAGGACTCAAGTTGTCAAAGAACAGATGACTGACGTGTGATAAAGCATCTTCATTTTGAAATAGTTACTTATCTTATTTAAAGATAATGTAATCATACATATTGTAAAGAGCATAACACTCTCCCAGACGATGTTCTGCTACTAGTTTAGTCATTGTGGACCTAATTTCCTCTATGGGTCTGTCCAAATACCGTCTTTGATATTGGCACACTTCCCACTTACCTTTAATCTAGAGCTCATTTCCTGCATGCTGTCACTCCTGTGTTTTCTCCTTTCTGCCTTCCTGTAACATTTCAAATCACTCTCCTTAGGGCTGGCTTCATTTCCTCTTGCTTACCTGTAACTATGTCTTCGTATCCACATGACTAATCCCTGCAGTACGCCCCTGACAAGGTCCAGAAGATTCTCGTAGGGAACAAGTCAGATGAGGTGGACAAGAGGCAGGTGGCCACGGAACAAGGTGTCAAGGTGGGTCAGTCGGTGGAATTAATAACCTGTATACTGATTCCATTTTGTGCTTGAATAATGAAGAAAATACAGGTAGTGTCTTTGTTAAAACTGTAGGACTGTTTTTGATATGAAATAAAAAGAGGTCCCTGATAAATTACTCTTATGAAACATTACTGATGTAATTTCATAATGATTTTAAACCAGTTAACACAAGGTCATTTGTCAGTTTGATTTGAATTCCATGGATTGTCACCTTATCATGGCAGAGGGGATTGGGTGGCCTAATGATCCCAGGAGCTATGTTGTCGGGGGCAACTTGCCCCTGGTAGGGTCTTCCATGGCACACAGGTCCTGGTTGAAGGGCTAGACCTACTGTAGATCATAATGAAAAAGTTACAACAAGGACCCAGTGTACACAACAAACCACATGGGCGTGCCCTCCAGTGGGTTTACCACCTGCAGGTTGGATCATGGGGATCATTGGTGCTATGTGAACTGGAAGGCAGTCTGGGCATCTCTGCTTGGACTGCTGCCTCTGGATGAGCGGTAGATAAATGGATGGATGGATCTAATAACACAACCACACAGTGACAGGAAGTGAGGCAAGATAATAGAGGGGATGCATTGGAACAGAATTTTTGGCAGTTGCAGGGCAGTTACCATAGTTACCTAGCACTGAGTGGCAAACACATGTGACAGCTTTAGTTTGTGTCCAGCAAAACATAAAAATCACACAAAATATTTAGTCAGAGTAGTACACAGAGTTCCTTTTTTAACTTTAGATGTTAATATCACACTGTTTACTTGACTGTAATGATGCATGGGTAAGAGCAAACTTAAGAACTGGTTCTGAGCCTTTAAATACAGTGGTATGAAAAAGTGTTTGCCCCTTCTTGATTTCTTATTTTTTTGTATGTTTGTCACACTAAAATGTTTCAGATCATCAAATAAATTTAAATATTAGACAAAGATAACACAAGTAAACACAAAATGCAGTTTTTAAATTAAGGTGTTTGTGATGTTGGGATTGAGGCCATTACTGTGAAGTGCAGCGTAGCGGTTGCCACTTCCGGTTCCGCCACTGCATTACTCTATAAATGCCAGGGGGCATCCATTTTACGGCCTCTTGCTGATGCCTCTGCCTGGTTGTTGTATTGTGTGTCCAATCTACAATAAAGCTGAGTTCACCTATTCACCTGGCCTCATCATTGTACAAAGGTATTTAGACCTAACATTTTGGCGACAAGGACAAGCTATGGAGGCGTGTATTGTATTGTATTGTGTTGTATAGCCACCTGTGCCCTGGCCAAGATGGTTTGCGGCTTTCCAAAATTACATTGTTGCGCTCGACCTGGATGAGCTAGATAAGCTAAGAGCACTCATGCTCCTTGTACATAATTTGAGAATTGAGGGCCAGCGTATCCTGTGCATACTTGGAGCTTCGGACTTGTTTGAGGACGTGGTCGGGTTGCTAGCAAGCCATTTTCACACCCTGGATAGCGTGACTGTCCGGAGGATTCGGTTCTGGCAGCAACATCAACGTGCGGGTGAGCCTGTCCACCATTTTGTCGCTGACTTGAGGCAGCTAGCTAGCGAGTGTCGTTTTGAGGCACTAGAGGAAGAAATGTTACGTGACCAGCTGGCGGAGCACACTAACGGCACCGCTTTACAAGCTAGGCTACTCACAGCACCAAGTGACTTAATATTAGCCAAGGCTGTTGAGCTAGCTGTCCAAATGGAGGCTGCAGACAAGCTAGCTTCAGAGCTAAAGTGGTGCCAGTCACAATGGCAGCTGGAGCCTACCGCTGCGGCATTAGTAGCAGACCCTGATAGTGAGGATAGCTTGGACAACGACAATGCGAAAACCAACGCTACCAGCTGAAGGCCTGCCCTGGGAAAACCCCTGTGCATGGGTTGTGGGTCTGCGAAGCACCAATACAAGGCTAGGGAATGCCCGGCTAGAGGGAATCATTGTGGCAAATGTGGATGCTTGAACCATTATGCTAGAGTGTGCCGTGTATCTGAGCCAGAGAGCCCATGGAAGAAATTACTCCGTCCATCCCTGACAACTATCCACATGGTGTCCCCGAGTACCAACTGGTACATGATCTGCACAGTGGGGCTAGACGGCGTGGAAGTACCGGTGCTGCTCGACATGGGGGCGGAGGGGTCGATGCTGAATTGAGCCATGGTGATGAAGTTTTTCCCCTGCCATAGGATAAAAGGTAACCCAGCGCCGCTTTATGGTTATGGAGGTTGCAGGCTGTGCACGGTTGGAACGCTGGAGTTAACGGTTCGGTACAAGTCTGTGATGATGGCTGACTTCACGTTTCACGTGGTGGCCCGAGACGACAACATCATGGGCTGGGACTTGTCTTATAGACTGGGTTTCGCCATTAAACACGACACTGGGGAAGAATGGTCTGACTGTGGCCAGTGGAACCCTCTGGTTCTGGTGGTGGAGCATGACATTGTGTGAGACGAAGGACTAACGGTGCTTTCGTCCATGAGATCAGCAACTATTCTGGGAGCTTGCTGCTTCCAGGGGCACGTCTGCTGAGGGGTTGCCCCCCCCCCCCCCCAGCCAGTTCTACCCTTTTCTGCCCAAAGGACAGTAATGTAAATTTTGCTAACTAGTTCTGATGTTCATATGTTTGTGCATGTAAAAAAAAATGTGATTGTTCTGGGTGTTAGTAGTTTAGGAACACAGCAGTAAATTTAAGTGATTAATGGACTTTACTTATTTTACAGGTGGCAGAATAATCCACCTTGCCATGTGGGCATGACGGTAGTCCACCCGTCCTCCCTATTCTAGGTTCTGTTGTGTGATCGTGTTAGGCCATTTAGTGATTTCAGTTTTCGTTTTGTTAGTGTATGATTCGGGTCCTAAATTGGGGAGGGTGTTAATTGTGTGTGTGGTTTTGGACTTTCTACGGGGGGGGGGGGGGGGGTGATGTTGGGATTGAGGCCATTACTGTGAAATGTAGCGGTGGCCACTTCCGGTTCTGCCACAGCATTGCCCTATAAATGCCAGGGGGCATCCATTTTATTAGACAAAGATAACACAAGTAAACATAAAATGCAGTTTTTAAGTGAAGGTGTTTGTGATGTTGGGATTGAGGCCATTATGACTGGCGCCTAGCGGCTGCCCCAGCCTTGGATGCGCTCTGCAGAGCGTGCCCAAATGCCAAGTCACGTTTCGTTACCTTGTATTCATACATGTGTAATGACAATAAAGTTGAATCTCATCTCATCTCATCTCATTACTGTGAAGTGCAGTGTAGGCCACTTCCGGTTCCACCACTGCGTTGCCCTATAAATACTAGGGGGCATCCATTTTACGGCCTCCTGCCGATGCCCCTGCCTGGTGGTTGTATTATGTGTCCAATCTACAATAAAGCTGAGTTCACCCGTTCACCTGGCCTCATCATTGTACAAAGGTATTTACAGACATAACGATGTTATTCCTAAGGGTAAAAAAAAATCCAAACTTATATGGCCCTGTGTGGAAAAAGTGATTACCCCCGCCTGTTAAAACATAAATTAACTGTTGTTTATCACAAGTTTGGAAAGCTGAGTTCAATTTCTCGAGCCACACCCAGGCTTGATTACTGCCACACCTGTTCTCAATCAAGCAATCACTAAAATAGGACCTACCTGACAAAGTGAAGTAGACCAAAAGATCCTTATCATACTGCGATCCAAAGAAATTCAGGAACAAATGAGAAACAAAGTAATTGAGGTCTGTCAGTATGGAAAAGGTTATAAAGCCATTTCTAAAGCTTTGGGACTCCAGCAAACCACAGTGAGAGCCATTATCTACAAATGGCGAAAACAGGGAGCGCAGCAACGACTCATCCAAGAGGTCACAACAGACCCCACAACAACATCCAAAGAACTGCAGGCCTCACTTGCCTCAGTTAAGGTCAGTGTTCATGACTTCACCATAAGAAAGAGACTGGGCAAAAATGGCCTGCATGGCAGAGTTCCAAGACGAAGATCACTGCTGAGCAAAAAGAACATAAGGGCTTGTCTCAGTTTTGCCAGAAAACATCTTGATGATCCCCACGACTTTTGGGAAAATACTCTGTGGACTGATGAGACAAAAGTTGAACTTTTTGGAAGGTGTGTGTCCCATTACATCCGGCGTAAAAGTAACAAAGCATTTCAGAAAAGGAACATCATACCAACAGTAAAATATGGTGTTGGTAGTGTGATTGTCTGGGGCTGTTTTGCTGCTTCAGGACCTGGAAGACTTGCTGTGGTAAATGGAACCATGAATTCTGCTGTCTACCAAAAAAATCCTGAAGAAGAATGTCCGGCCATCTGTTTGTGACCTCAAGCTGAAGCGCACTTGGGTTCTGCAGCACGACAATGATCCAAAACACAACAGCAAGTTCACCTCTAAATGGCTTAAGAAAAACAAAATGTAGACTTTGGAGTGGCCTAGTCAAAGTCCTGACCTGAATCCTTTTGAGATGCTGTGGCATGACCTTAAAAAGGCGGTTCATGCTCAAAAACCCTCCAATGGGGCTGAATTACAGCAATTCTGCAAAGATGAGAGGGCCAAAATTCCTCCACAGTGCTGTAAAAGACTCATTGCCAGTTATTGTAAATGCTTGATTGCAGTTGTTGCTGCTAAGGGTGGCCCAGCCAGTTATTAGGTTTAGGGGGCAGTCACTTTTTCACACAGGACCATGTAGGTTTGGATTTTTTTTTACCCTTAATAAACACCTTCATTTAAAAAATGCATTTTGTCTTTACTTGTGTTATCTTTGTCTAATATTTAAATTTGTTTGATGATCTGAAATATTTAAGTGTGACAAACATACAAAAAAATGAGAACTCAGGAAGGGGGCAAACACTTTTTCACACCACTGTATTTATTTAGCTATTTTTTGTCACTTAATACAAGATGGAAAGATAAGATTAGCTCTCCACAATGCAAACAGGTACTCTGTGTACTACTGTGACTGAATACTGTATGTATTTTTTGTGTTTTACTGCATACACCCTAATGCTACAACTCATTTTTGCCACTGTGTGTTTTGTAACTGCCATGAGTTCTGTTTGGTGACATCATATGCATACCCTCTGTAGGGTTGGGGGGGGGGGGGGGGGGTTGATACATCATAATATCATGATACTTTGTGGTGGTGATACTGTATTGATTCAGAGACACCAGTATTGTGATACTTTATTGCAAATTATTAATAGATGTTGCAAATGCCAGTTTACCTCTTTAGGTACCAGAGTAAAAAAAATAAAAATAAATAAATAAAAAATTGACTTTTCCATCCATTAGATGGTGCTAAAGACTCACTGTCTGTTTACTTCAGAACAGCAAAGGCGTGACCCCTGAGATCAAGCTGGGAGTTGAGCAAGACAGACTGGGATGGGAAATGGCAATATATGATATTGTGGAAAATGTGAAAATGACGAGGCAGAGTTCATCTCACGAGTCAGGTTTATTCACATCTTCCATCATCAGCAAAAACAGAAAAAGAGGAAGAAACCCAGACATTCGTCCTTTAAATACCTCAGGAACTTCAAAGCACACAGTCACATTGTCAAAGCACACAGTCACGTTGTATTTAATCCCAAGTAACAATGCATCTTCTTTCAGATCTTAACACCTCCACCCAAAGCCTCTGGCGGCCAGGAAAATCCCCCCAGGCTGTCTCTTTGCATGCCAAAGGCAAAACTTTCACATCCTCCTGTTATCTCCAAAGAGACTCAGTCCTTTGTTCTATCTAAGATGTGAAGCCTAAAGTGGTATACATATGAAGCATGAAGTGATATACCTATGTGCATATGTGTGCCACATGAACCCCCCAAACGTCTAAGATGGAACAACGGAATAACAGTCTGCATGTCATGATAAACCATTACACATCAGTCCACGTGCTGCTTGGGCCTCAGTCTCCTCCCGTATCTGCTGTAAGCGGGCTTTACCACTTCCGCGGCGCCGTCCTGCTGGGGAGCTGCTGTCTGAGGGTGAGAACTGTTAGTCAATCCCTGTGGGTGTTCTGGGGAATGTCCCCTAGGGGGTCTGCCGCGCCGAGGAGACCTGGCCAACAGCACATCCTTGTCTGCCACCACAAAGGCGGGTTTGAGCCTGTTTATGCCAATCTTTTCTTTCCTGCCCCCCAAATCTAGCAAAAAATGCTTATCCCCTGTTTCCAGCAGTCTAAATGGTCCATCATAAGGTGGTCGCAACGGTGGGCGATGAGCATCGTGTCTGACAAAAACAAACTCCGCGTTTTTTAAGGCCTTAGGCACAAAAACGCACGGAAAACTGTGGTGAACGGGGCCAGGCAGCGTGCCCGATTCCGTGCCACTCTGGAACCGCTGAGCCGGGGAGCATTCTGGCGCAGGATTATCTGGGAGAAATTCCCCGGGCAGCCGAAGTGGCTGCACAAAAACTAGCTCAGCCGGGGAGGCTTCTAAATCCTCTTTAGGTGCAGAACGCAACCCCAATAAAACCCACGGTAGCCTGTCTACCCAATTTGCATCCGTAAGCGACGCTCTGAGAGCCGCTTTCAATGACCTATGAAAACGTTCGCATAACCCATTAGCCTGCGGATTGTACGCGGTTGTGCGATGGATCGTTACCCCCAGGCTGCGGGCCATTGCTGACCAAAGTTCGGAAACAAATTGTGGACCTCTATTGGACGTAATGTTCGACGGAACTCCAAAGCGCGCTACCCATGCTGTTAAAAATGCGCGCGCCACCTCCTCGGCTGTGGTTGACAACAGTGGGACCACTTCCGGCCAGCGCGTGGTGCAGTCTACCATTGTCAGAAGGTGTGTGCACCCCTGTGACGGCGGGAGGGGGCCTACGAGGTCCACGTGAACATGATCGAACCTCTTAGCCGGGATGTGAAACGGCTCCAAGGGAGCTCTCGTGTGTCTGTGTACCTTGGCTCGTTGACAAGCCATGCAGGCTGCCGCCCACTCTCTAACTTGTTTGCGCAGGCTCGGCCAAACAAATTTCTCTCCCACCATTTTGACCGACGCGCGCACTCCCGGGTGCACCAGAGAATGAATCGAGTCAAAAACGCGGCGGCGCCACGCAGCTGGTACCACAGGACGCGGTCGCCCAGTGGAGACATCACAGATTAGGGGGGGCATACCGTCTTGCAGCACCCTGTTCTCCAGCCTTAACCCTGTTGGTCCAGACTGGAGTGCGCGCACATCTGCGTCGCTACCCTGATCCGCGGCCATGGCTGCATAATCTATCCCTACGCGGACTGGGGCCGCCACGGCGCGCGAGAGACAGTCTGCCACTACATTCAGTTTACCCGCCACATGCTGAATATCGGTAGTAAACTCTGAGATTGTGGCCAGCTGCCTCTGCTGCCGGCCTGACCACGGTTCTGAAACCTTGGCCATTGCGAATGCCAGCGGCTTGTGGTCAACGAACGCGGTGAAACGGCGTCCCTCCAGCCAGAACTGGAAGTGGCGAATGGCCAAGTGGAGAGCTAACAACTCCCTGTCGAATGCGCTGTATTTCCGTTCACTATTGCGCAAAGTCCTGCTGAAAAAGGCGAGCGGCTGCCAAGCCCCGGCTACATGCTGCTCCACGACCGCCCCTATGGCCACATCTGGCGCGTCAGTAGTGAGCGCTATGCGGGCCGTTGGGTCTGGATGTGCTAACAACGCAGCGTTTGCCAGGGCTGTTTTGACCTCAGAGAATGCTCGCTCTCGCTCCGGAGACCATTCAATCTTATTTTGGGTTTTTTGTTTTTTTAGTGCGGCATACAATGGTTGCATGAGCTGCGCTGCACGGGGGAGGAAACAGTTATAAAAATTCACCATTCCCAAAAACTCCTGTAACACTTTGACTGTTTGCGGCTGAGGAAAATTTGTTACCGCGCGCACTTTGTCAGGCAGCGGAACCCCTCCTTCTGGGGAGATACGATGCCCCCAAAAATCAATCTGCGTCACCCCGAACTGACACTTCGCTGGGTTGATTATTAACCCGTGCTCTCCCAACCTCTGGAAAACTGCTGTGAGGTGGTTTTCGTGTTCGTCTTCGGATGCGCTGGCTACTAAGATGTCGTCCAGGTAGACAAATACGAAGGGGAGATCGCGCAACACCGCGTCCATCATGCATTGGAACGTCTGCGCAGCGCCTTTAAGCCCAAACGGCATGCGCAAAAACTCGAATAGGCCAAACGGAGTTATTACCGCTGTTTTGGGTATGTCCTCAGCGCGCACTGGGACTTGATGGTAACCGCGGACCAAGTCTATCTTAGAAAAAACGCACGCCCCCGCCAAATGAATGGAAAAATCTTGGATATGCGGGATTGGGTAGCGGTCGTGCGCTGTGGCGTTGTTCAACCTGCGGAAATCTCCGCAAGGTCGCCACGAGCCATCAGCTTTCGAGACCATGTGAAGCGGGGAAGCTCATGGGCTGTTCGAACGCCTGATGATGCCCAACTTTTCCAGGTTGGCGAACTCCTCGCGCGCTATGGTCAGTTTAGCCGAATCCAAGCGCCGAGCTTTTGCAAAAACGGGCGGTCCGGTGGTAGTAATAAAATGTTCCACTCCGTGTTTAGCGACGGCTGCTGAAAATGTGGGAACCGTGAGTGCTGGGAACTGAGTGAGCAGTGTGTGGAACTTACCACTTGCCGTTGCGACGTTGGCTTGTGCTGTGGGCGGGGTCACTCGGGCTGCACAGAGAATAGAATAAAAAGAAAGTGCATTAACCAGGCGCCTGTTAGCAAGATCAACCAACAAACCATGTGAGCACAGAAAATCAGCCCCCAACATATTGAAACTCACTGCAGCTATAACAAAAGTCCACTCAAATGTACGGCCGTGTAGGGACAGGAGCAGGTTCCTCTCGCCAAAGGTCTTAATCTCCGAGCCGTTCGCTGCTGACGCCCCGTGACCTCCGGGACCCGCCAGCCGGTCAGCGGAGGTAGGCATGATGAAACTCACTTGGGAGCCTGTGTCCACGAGGAATTGCCTCCCCGAATGTGCATCCGTCAAGTAGAGCAGCTTGTTCTCTTCACCGAGGGCCGCAGCTGCTACCGACCCCTGGTCTTGGCGTTTCCCGAGCGCTTGAACTGGCACGGTGGTATACATTTGCGTGCCTTCTCTGCAAAGCGGCGATGGTAGAAACAGAGGGTGTCTCCTCCGCTATCCTTGGCCCCCGCCGCCGCCGTCGTCGGTGGGTCTGCTACCGCCGTCTCTGGCCCCTCGCCATCTCCAGCCGTTGCGCCGAACTCCGTCGCTGCCGCGGTGGCCACGCGCTGTTTGCTGGCGTTGAGAATCCGGTGCGCCTCCTGGGCCAGCGCGCGAAAGTCCCGCTGGGCCAACAACGGCGAACTGGCCAGGACCGCTCTCATGGCCGACGGTAGGGCTCTCAGGAAAATGTGTGTGAAGATGAAGTCGTCGCCGTCTGAGCCCCTCAAGCTCAGCATGTTCTCCATCAGGTCAATGGGCGTGCCATCTCCCAAGTCGTTCAGAGCCAGGAGCCTCTCCGCTCTCTCCTGGACTGAGAGAGTGAAGCGCTGTATGAGCGCAGCGTTCAACCCACCGTATTTGTCGTCGGCCGGTGGCTGCTCCACAAGGCTCTGCACATGCCGAGCCGTGCGGTTGTCGAGCTTAGCAATCACATGGTAGAACTTCGTGTCATCTACCGTTATCCCCCGGAGGGCGAACTGTGCTTCGACCAAGTGGAACCAGGAGCGCGGGTTGTCTCGCCAAAAGTCCGGTAGCTGGACGGTAGCGGCATACGCTTGGCTGGGAGCTCCTGACCCGGCTGGCTCGGGGGAATTTCTTTCACTCATGATACGTCTTAGGGTCACCAGTGTGGAAAATGTGAAAATGACGAGGCAGAGTTCATTTCAGGAGTCAGGTTTATTCACATCTTCCATCATCAGCAAAAACAGAAAAAGAGGAAGAAACCCAGACATTCGTCCTTTAAATACCTCAGGAACTTCAAAACACACAGTCACATTGTCAAAGCACACAGTCACATTGTATTTAATCCCAAGTAACAATGCATCTTCTTTCAGATCTTAACACCTCCACCCAAAGCCTCTGGCGGCCAGGAAAATCCCCCCAGGCCGTCTCTTTGCATACCAAAGGCAAAACTTTCACATCCTCCTGTTATCTCCAAAGAGACTCAGTCCTTTGTTCTATCTAAGATGTGAAGCCTAAAGTGGTATACAAATGAAGCATGAAGTGATATACCTATGTGCATATGTGTGCCACAATATCACAATATTCAACATATCGCAACATTATGATAATAGTATTATGATAGTATTGTATTATGCAGTATTGAATATGGTTGCAGATCGGAGTTTTTACTTTGGGGAGTTGTGGCGTTTCACAGGTGGCACCTTGTACCCGCACTTTCAGTCCAGTACAAGGTGATCCTTGTGTTTTTTTTATTTCAGATACCATACATACAGCAAGCATCCCTCTGGTGTGTAAACAAAACAATATCATATAAATGGTTACTCATTTTGTTTTATTCTTTTGTACATTTACTTGAAGACTATAGGGAGCCACAGAAGTTGGGGAAGAAGAGTTGGATATGGCTATAGAACTGCAGGTTGAAGACCCTTAGACTTGGGGATGAGGGAGAAGGAAAAAGAGAAAAGAGCCCAGTGAAATGACATTAAGTACTCTGTACCTCATGGGAAGAACACCAGCAGTCTGGGCCTATAGCAGTAGAATTATAGGATGACTCAGCCATTATCCAGCCACAACAATAAGCCTTTTTAAAAGGAGAAGTCTAATCTTAAAAGTACAGGATGCTATGTTGTGGCTGCTCTGGACTCAAACAACGCAAGGTAGTTACTAATGAAGGCCAGACAACTCTAAAGGAGGGGAACTCATCACAAGAAGTAAAACTAAAAGGAATAGAAAAGAACTAGTAACAGGAAGCAGTGTTCTAGAGATCTTAAGCACTGACAAAAAGGGTGCTAGTCTCCTGAACAAACATAGAGGACCCTGATACCCAAAGGTCTACTTCATTATTAATAAATGTAAAATTTGGGGATGCACAATTGTGTAATTTTGGGACAATACCAATAATGATGCTGAAAATATTAAGGTAGTCTATGGCCAATAGCCATTACGATTGTTCCTTTTGTTTTCTATTTCAGGGCAGAATCAATACCACACAACTTGGAACACCAGAAAAATGAGTCACTGCCAATATCTAATTTGCCAATAGACGATATCAGTCAATAAGGTGAATATCGGCTGATACCGATGTTAAGCCGATATATCTTTGAATCCCAAATAAAAATGCCTATTCATTTAACACTGTCACAAACTGAGCCGGTGTTGTCCTTTAGGCTCGGTTCTGACCATTCTCTGTGGCTCAGGTATCGGGTTATTTATGTATTGTGTTATCTTTTGAGTTCTTGTTGTTTTTTTATGTCTCTGTTCCTTTTTGTTTCCGTGCCTGTAGCCGTCGCTCTGGCCGGTGGCTGTTAGGCAGCCTCTTTGACCTACATTCGTGTGGGCGTTGTCTAACACTCGCCGGTCCGACTACGCCCCCTCTTTCTTGACAGCCAGCTGATTCTACTCCAGTGATTGTCTTTCTTGTGCCTTGCCCAGGTGCACCCAATTTGTGGTGCCAGCAATGCTTGTACTTAAGCAGCATTCGCCAGTCAAGCATTGCTGGACCGTTGTATCATCTTTTGGATGTATTGTCATGTGCATGGGGTTTGCCAGGCCGCATTAGGACTTAACTCGGACTGCTCCTGTTTTTGTGAGTATTGACTGTGCGTATTTTCCCGGTGTTCTCACCAGAGACAGTAGAGTGTCCTGGAGGACTCCTTGTGTGCCCTGAGCTGTTTATTTTGTACAGTTGGTTTTTGTTTTATCCTTTGTTCAATAGATGTGTGTGTGGAGTAACCTGCGCGTAAACCCATCTTCCTTTTCCCTCCTCGGTGTGCTGCGTAAAAGCACACGAGGAGGCTCATGACAGAACGGTCCAGCCAGAAAAGGATTTAGTGGGTTACATCCACACATACTTTTTTCTTTTTTGAACAATTTTCTTCCCCCCTTTTCACTCACCTGCTTCATGGGCACTATGACGGATCAGATGGAGAGGGAGCTGCGCTTGCTGTGCCTCTTGGAGGATATCCTTTCGTGAACACGGAAGTCCTGTTCTTCCCAGACCATTTGACGGGCCCAGGACACGGCGATGGGGGTAATGGAAAGGGACAGCCTCTGGGATCACCCCGAGGCGATGGAGATTCTCCAGGACATCCTTGCCCAGCCATGCGAGGAGTTGGATGAGGAGTTTCTCCGCATTTGGTACGCGATGCCTAGTGAGGGGTTCATTGTGGAAGACGTTCTGATGCCCGAAACGTCCGCAACGAAGAAAAAGAAGACTAACTCTTGCCAAAAGAAGCTTTCAGCCTCTCCGACGACAGCCCTGCCTCCTCGTTCCGAGCCGTGTCCCGCTCCGTCCCTGGAGGAGCTGGAGGAATGCAGACTGGCTCTCCTCGCGGAGACGGACCTCATCCTGGAGGCGAAGCCGTGGCTCCTCCCGGAGATGGCCTGGAGATTGGAGCTTTCTCCGAGGGAATGGGAGCTGCATCCCAAGGACGAGCGTGCTCTGACCATGGAGTCTCCACACCTCCCCGACCCCAAGACGACAGCTGACGTCATCACTCCCCAGGAATTCAGGCAAGTGCTTATTCAGTCACTTTTAATGTCACCTGAAACTGCCTGCCTGATTCCTGATGAAGTGTCAGCTGACGATCGTGTTTGTCCACCTGTCTCTCCTGTTTCTTCCCTGCCATCATCTATGCCAGGAGATGGATCCCAGACGCAGGAGAGGCTGTCATCGGGGAAACTGGAGCTCCTCCCACCTGTCTCCTCTCACTGTCACCCTGACCCTTTGTCTCTGTCCTGTCTCTGAGCTCTCTCTCAGGGCCGCCGGAGAGCTGCCAACACCACCTGAGGCCGCCGAGGATCCAGGTCCATCGTCAGAGGTCATGGACAGTCCTGCCTCCCTCGCTGGGGAGGTCACTGCGGGAGCAATGAGGTCCCCGACAGGGACCACCGCAGGTGCAACGGTGCTCCAGCCTGAGCCCACCACGGGTTCTGCAGAGCTCCAGCTGGAGCTCACTGCAGGTGCTGGAGAGCTCCAGCCGGAGTCTACTGCGGGTGCAGCATTGGCCCGGTCTGGGTCCACCATGGGTGCAGCTGTGTCCCAAGCTGGGATCACCGAGGGTGCTGCAGGTCAGCGTGAAGACGCCGTGGCCTCCTCCCCCTCCCTGTCCGACGCCGTGGGGGTCCCCTCCCTATGGTCCGGTCACCCACCAGTGAGCCTCCCGACGGGCAGGCCACCTCCTGCTCCACCTCTTTGGTCCTGGTGGCTCTACAACGCTGGCCAACCACCGGAGGAACTGAGTCTCTGGACCAGATGGCCCGTGTTTTCCGGCAGGCCCCTGGACTCTGTTCGCTGGACTGCTTGCTGGGCCTGGGACTCTGTGCGGCCTCCTGAGCCTCCACACCTTTGGACTTGGGGGGGGGTTAACTGTGGGCCCTGGGCGGGGTGTATTGTGTTCCCTCCTTGCCTGCTCCCCCTACCTCCCACTCGGGTTCATGGCTGTTGTTCCTGCTGGGGGGGGGGCAGGTGTTTTTCCTTCCCTTATGATGTTACCGTGGGCTCTGTCATGAACCGAGCTGGTGTTGTCCTTTAGGCTCGGTTCTGACCGTTCTGTGGCTCAGGTATTGGGTTATTTATGTATTGTGTTATATTTTGAGTTCTTGTTGTTTTTATGTCTCTGTTCCCTTTTGTTTCCGTGCCTGTAGCCGCCGCTCTGGCCGGTGGCTGTTAGGCAGCCTCTTTGATCTACATTCATGTGGGCATTGTCTACCAGTCTGACCAACACATCCTCTCTCTTGATAGCCAGCTGATTCTACTCCGGTGATTGTCTTTCCCGTGCCTCGCCCAGGTGCACCCAATTTGTGGTGCCAGCAATGCTTGTACTTAAGCGGTGCTTGCCAGTCAAGCATTGCTGGACCGTTGTATCATCTTTTGGATGTATTGTCATGTGCGTGGGGTTTGCCAGGCCGCATTGGGACTTACTCGGACTGCTCCTGTCTTTGTGAGTACTGACTGTGCGTATTTTCCCGATGTTCTCACCAGAGGCAGTAGAGTGTCCTGGAGGACTCCTTGTGTGCCCTGAGCTGTTTGTTATTTTGTACAGTTGGTTTTTGTTTTGTCCTTTGTTCAATAAATGTGTGTGGAGTAACCTGCGTGTATATCCATCTTCCTTTTCCCTCCTCCATGCGCTGCGTAAAAGCGCACGAGGAGGCTCATGACAAACACTAGCAAATACGGCAAGTAACATTTATCATTTGAAAAGTTTGATGTTTTAATTTAGCCTGAAATACTGACGCTATTGACTGAGTTGACAGTTACTGCCAGTCCTAAGAATTGTAAGGCTGCCTTCGACACTGTTGTTCTGTTTGAGCTTCTGACTTTAGCATGATACAGCACGACTTTGAGTGTAATATTGCTTTTATACAACAGTTCCACAAGCACACTTTATTAAATGGCAGCAGTATGGGACAAAATATTATAATTTGTTTCACCAGTTATTTTGCTCCACCAAGAAAAATAGTCCCTTCTAAATGTACCCAGTTAACTGTTGATATTGTAAGCACCTCAATGAGCATAATATAGAAAAGAATAGGACTGTTATCATTTCACACACATGTAAACAAATTAAATGTTGTCCAGTGCAGAAGTCAGTGTTTATTAGTTTTCTTGAGAGAAAAGCAAAGACTGTTGGTGATCGTGGGTTGTGGTCCTCAAGCCAGAATGAGCTTCTCTATCACTGAAAATTTGATTTTGTTACAAATACAACATTCTAAAATTTTGTTTTCTTCACTATTATGTCCTCCAGCTTGCCAAGGCTTATGGAATGGACTTCTTTGAGACAAGTGCCTTCACCAACCACAATATAACAGAGGTGAGATTATTGCTATGAAGATATCACGCACTAGTATCAGGACTAAAGCATGCATTAAAGAGAGTGCAGGATGGCTGAGAGGAAATGGAGGAAAAACAAATTACCTATCAATTACCAAGTACTACAGAATAAATTAAAACTATACAATAGTGCAGTCAAGACATCGAGAACTGAGTATTTTTCCAACATAATCTCAACCCGTAACAATAACCCTAAAGTCCTTTTTGCAACCATTGATCACAAACCACAGTACCAAGATAGCCCTTTTAAAAATCGTTAATGATATCAGGTATAACATGGACTCCCACAAACTGTCAGTCCTGGTGCTGCTAGATCTCAGTGCTGCCTTTGATACAGTAGATCACCACATTTTATTAAGCAGACTCAAACACCTGGTGGGCCTCTCAGGTATTGTTCTTGAATGGTTTCATTCCTATCTATTCCTATCACACGGCAAGAATAGTTCTTTTGACATACCATGTCGATGTACTTTAAGAAAAAACAAACAAACAAACAAACAAAAAAACTTATGACTGACTTGAGTAGACATCAATTATCCCCAGTTGGAGGAAGTCATTTGACACAGAGTGAGGAAATTCAAACTCTGAAAATATACCATTATGCTGAACATAAACTACAAGAGATGGAGAATGATATTGATCCTGATAACCACTTTTTCAATAATATTCATAATCATTGTGAATATTACACTGAAAAGCAATTCAAAAGTCAAGTGCAACTAGATGGTAAACTATCAATAATACACTTCAACAGCAGAAGTCTTAACAAAAACTTTCCACAGATTCAGGACTATTTAAAACAGCTAGACAGAAAATTTACAGCCATCGCAGTCTCTGAAACTTGGCTTAATGAAGAGCAGGCTCCCCTGATGGCAATAGAGGGATATCAGATGTTTCATATTAACAGATCTCAAAAAAAGGGTGGTGGTGTTGCACTGTATATTGATGCCCTGTATAGGTGTAAGCTTGTAAATGGAATGTCCTTTGCACTACCAGGGATTTTAGAATGTGTTACTGTTGAGATTGACCAAGATAAAACAAAAAATGTAATTATAAGTTGTATATAAAGAACGCCGGGAACTTGCATTGAGACATTCAGAGATAAATTAGTTGAGCTGTACAATAATATTACTAGTAAGAAAATGGTAGTAATCTGTGGAGATTTCAATACTGATTTACTAAATCCATATCAACAAAATGTAATTACAGAGTTCATGAATTCTATGTACAGTATGAGTCTATATCCCACAATAACACATCCCAGTAGAATCACAGTTCACACTGCTACACTTATTGACAACCTGTTTATTAATATTATTGATAAGAAAATAGAAAGTGGATTATTGATAAATGATATGTGACCATTTGCCAACCTTTGCACTTATCCATGGCCACACGGAGGCAAATACAGAAAAAGATTTAAAATCATTCAGATACAAATCACAAAATGCAATCAGTTCTTTTAAAGAAGACTTGCTGAAGCAGGACTGGACAAAAGTCTATGTATCAGATGTAAATGAAGCTATGACACATTTATGAACATTGTAACCACTCTTTATGAAAAAAAATTGTCCATTAGTAAAGAAAAAGCTTCAACATAAATTTGTCGATTAGCCATGGTTAACCAAAGGATTGCAAAAGGCGTGTAAAAAGAAAAATTTATTATATAAAGCTTTTCTAAAGAAAAGGACAAAAGAAGCAGAGCAGCGGTATAAAACATACAAAAATAAGTTAACATATATAATGAGATGTAGTAAAAGAGACTATTACAGTAAAGAACTGGAGAAAAACAGAGACAATATTAAAAATACATGGACAATACTTAACAATATTCTTGGAAATAAAAACAGAAATACAAGCTACCCAACCAATTTTTCAAAAAATAATACAACGACTCAGAGTGTGAATGCAGTTTCACCTGCAGATGAATTTAATAACTTTTTTGTTAACATTGGTCCTAATTTGGCTCGAGAAATACTCATTACGGCACCTACGGGTGATACAATAAGCAAAAACACTGCTATAAAAGACTCCATTTTCATAAAGAACACAGACGAGAGAGAGGTCATTGAAATTGTTAAATCGTTTAAAAGTAAAACATCTACGGACTGTGATGGTATTGACATGCTCTTAGTCAAAACTATTATTGAATGCTTAGTGAAACCACTGATGTATATTTGTAACCTGTCTCTCCAAACAGGTATATTTCCCAATGCAATGAAAAAAGCTAAAGTAATTCCGATATACAAGACGGGTGACAGAGGGGAACTTTCAAACTATAGACCAATTTCACTATTGCCACAATTTTCCAAGATACTTGAAAAAATATTCTGTGAGAGAATTGACAACTTCATAATGAAGAATAATTTATTGTGTGAGCAGCAATATGGGTTCAGACACAAGAGGACAACTGCATTTGCTCTAATGGAATTTATAGAAAAAATATCAACTGCCGTTGAAAATAGAGTATTCAGTTGGGGTATTCCTGGATCTTAAAAAAGCATTTGATACAGTGGATCATAATTTATTATTAAAGAAACTACAAAATTGTGGTATTAGGGGGGTAGCACTGTCCTGGTTAAATAGTTACTTAAAGAATAGTTATCAGTATGTATGTGTTGGTAACAAAACTCAGTTACTGAAGGTTACTTGTGGAGTCCCACAGGGTTCAGTTTTGGGGCCATTGTTATTCAATATGTATATAAATGATATATGTAAAGTCTCGGAAAAAATGGATTTAATATTGTTTGCCGATGACACTAATCTACTATACAGTGGAAGCAATTTGGAACAACTTTTGGATACACTCGGAAAGGAATTAGGAAAGCTTAAACTGTGGTTTGATTCAAACAAATTAACTCTCAATTTAAGTAAGACAAAATTTATAGTTTTTAACAACCATCACAACAACTTAGTATCTAAACTCAGTGTAAATGGTGTAGAGATTGAAAGGGTATCTGAAACTAAATTTCTTGGAGTAATAATTGATAATAAAGACTTCCGGTTATGGCTGCCACGTAGGACGGACGTGTCTCGCTCTGCTCTGCTCCTGGAGAAAAAAAATCGGCAAATAACTCTCTCATTTGGGACAGAACGTATCTCAGCATTTGGGCGAGGATATGTCGGCGAAGCCTAAGGCTGGAAAACCAGGAAAAGGAAAAAGCGAGCCGCCGAAACAGTCCAAATTAACGGACTTTCAGGTCTGTGACGCAGCAAACAAAACTCCATATATGGCGGAGGAGGCTGGCAACGGTGCGATGTCTGCGTGGGGAGGCGCAGATGCGCTGATGGCTGCCATGAGTTCAATGAGAGCGGACTTTTCCTCTAGATTTGATGGGATTATGACAGCGTTGGAAGGAATAAGAAAGGAATTGGGTGACTGTGTAGAACGAACGGCGCAGATGGAGCTCCGTCTCGCTAGTGCTGAAGATGACGTCACCCGTCTTCAATTAAAGGTGCGCACTTTGGAAAAAAAAAATAAATCTCTGGAAGATAATATTTTGGATTTGGAATCTCGGTCGAGACAGAATAATTTGAGGCTGGTGGGTCTTCCAGAGGAATCAGAAGGTCGGGACGTATGTTCCTTTCTGGAAAAGTGGATTCCGGAGGTGCTGGGCAGCGAGGAGTTGCAATCAGCAGTGGTTCTGGAAAAAGCACATCGTATTGGCCCACGGAGAGATAAGGGACCGCCGAGGACCTTAATTATGAAGTTTCTTAGCAACAGAGACAGGATGAAGATCTTCAACGCTGCACGTGCTAAAGGAGAGATTAAACACCAGGACCAGCAGGTGCGGTTCTACCCAGATTTGGCCACAGGAATCCAGCAATTGAGGAAGCAGTTTGATCCCGTACGTAAGGAGCTGCGCAACCTTGGGATTCGTCATGGTGTAATCTATCCTGCGAGACTGTTGACCACGTATGAGGGCAGAACCCACATCTTCAAGACCCCAGAGGAGGCGCAGGAGTTCATCAAGAAGATCAAGGAAGAAGAAGAGACTGGTGGGAGCTAAGCATGAACAAAATATAAGGTAGAATAATTAAGCATTTGCACAGGCATCTGACTGACTTGAAGTAAATAGTAAGTTTACAAAATATAGATTGTATTATATATTAAAAAAACAAAACAAAAACAAAACAAACAAACAAACAAAAAAAACTATGATGTACAAAGTTGTTAAAAATTTTGGAGTTAAGTTGGAAAACTACAGAGGAGAGTTAATGTTACGTCATTAAAAGCAGTAGAGTTAGGGTGATTGGGAGGATGAAGAAGGAGTGGCTTAGGCTGTTCCCCGTGGGTGTGGAACGGTCGATGGCTATATCGGGAGACAGAATTTTTCTTTTGATTTTGGGGGGTTTGCCACAAGTGTGGGAAGGGGAAATTTGTTTGTGTGTAGTTTGTAGGATGAATGTTCAACCGCTCATGTTTTTGCTTCTCTGTATGAGCATGTTTACACTGCAAGGTAATCCCAAACTCTCTATTGATCATGGACCAAAGTGTTAATCTTAATTTAACTTCATGGAATTGCAGAGGTCTACAAAATTTAAAAAAAACTTAAACAAGTTATGAATAAAATAAAGGACATGGGTTCAAGAATTGTGTTTTTACAAGAAACTCATCTGATAGAGGAGGATGTTAAAAGAATTAGGAGTAGATGGCAGGGAAGTGTATTCACCTCTTCATTTTCATCCCGAGCCAGGGGAGTTATGACTCTCATACATAAATCAGTTCCTTTTCAAGTGAAAAATGTAATTGGAGACAAATTTGGAAGATATGTAATCATTCAAGGTTCTTTGCTATTAGAAAATATAAATCTTGTGAACTTATATGGTCCCAATATAGATGATCAGAAGTTCTTTGCTAATTTATTTCTCATCTTATCATCACTTACAGGGCAACATATAATAGCAGGGGATTTTAATTGTACATTGAATCCAGGTGTGGATAGATCAACAGGACTGGATTGTACGCACATTGGATGTAGGATGACTATTAATCATTTTATGAAAGAATTGAGATTGTTAGATATATGGAGAGAAATGAAACCACAAGTTAAAGCCTATTCTTGTTATTCCAGTACCTACAAGACATTCTCACGTATTGATTATTTTTTGATTTCCACAGAATTAAGGTCCAAGATTCAAAACTGCTTTTATGATAACATCGTGATCTCTGATCATGCACCCTGTTGTCTAATATATGTAGATAAAAAATTGACAAAGGAATCAGGCAGATGGCAATTTCAGCATAAATGGCTTCAGGATGAGGAATTTGTCAAGTATATAGAAAAACAGATAGACGAGTTCTTTGACATCAATACTACACAAACATCAGCATGTGTAAAGTGGGAGGCTTTCAAAGCTTTTATTAGGGGACATATTATTAGTTATACAGGATCAAAATCTAAGAAGACTCGAGAGGAAAGAGCTAAATTGGAACATAAAATAAAAAGTCTTCAGGAAAAAGTGTATGCAGGAAGAGATCCAAGGTTGGAGAATGAATTACTGATTTTGAGAGCTGAATACGACAAAAAATCAGCGAATAGAGCTGCCTCGAGTCTTCTAAGATTGAAACAATCTTTTTATGAACAAGGTGAAAAATCAGGAAAACTATTAGCATGGCAGATTAAACAATTGGAAATTAAAACACCAATAACCAGTATTATAAGTAATGGACAGGTAGTTATAGATCCTTTAGAAATTAATAGAGCCTTTAGAGATTACTATGAAAAATTATATGATACCAAAAATGAACCTGATTTAACAAAACTAAATGGGTTTTTGAACAAACTATCTATACCGTGTATTCCAAATGAAAACGGGGAGATATTGGAGTCTAAAATTAGTCAAGAAGAAGTTGGGCTAGCCATTGATAATATGAAATCAGGAAAAAGTGCAGGACCAGATGGTCTTCCAGTTGACCTTTATAAAAAATTTAAGAATAAATTAATAAAACCTTTTTTGGAAATGGTTTTAGAAGCATTTCAAAATAATAATTTACCATCATACATAAATAATGCCTTAATTATACTGCTGCCAAAACCAGGTAAGCCCTCTAATAAATGTGAAAATATGAGACCAATAAGCCTATTAAACGCCAACCTTAAGATAATCTGTAAAATTTTAGCAAGACGAATACAAGAAATTTTACCAAATATTATTAATCGAGATCAGAATGGCTTTATAAAGGGTAGACAAGGCTTCCATAATGTAAGAAGACTATTTAATATTATTTATTTTAATAAAGAAGCACCGGATACAGCTCTCCTATCATTGGACGCCGAAAAGGCCTTTGATAGAGTTGAATGGCCCTTTCTTTTTGAAGTCCTACAAAGGTTTGGACTTGGAAATAATTTCATAAAATGGGTTCAAATAATATACAATAATGCTACAGCAGAAATCCTAACAAATAACAATATTTCAAAACCAATAAAAATCAATAGAGGATGTCGACAAGGCTGTCCACTTTCACCTTTACTGTTTACTATGGCAATTGAACCTTTAGCGATAGCGATACGTTTACATTCACAAATATATGGAATTAAAGTTGGACCAACAGAACATAAAATCTCCCTGTACGCCGATGATATAATTTTGTTTATGTCGAATCTAAAAAAATCAATTCCAACCTTGTTGAATTTAATAAAGAATTTTGGGGAAATATCAGGATATAAAATAAATAAAACTAAATCTTCAATATTAATGCTAAATGAGACCCAGAGAAATTACCCAGCCCCTGAGGTAAATCAATTCAATGTTGTAAATCAGTTTAAATATTTAGGAATCCAAATTATGCCTAAGCTAGAATCAGTCGCCAGTGTCAACTATGAAGCCTTAATGTCAGATATCAATGAGTTAACTCAGAGATGGATGTCACTACCAATGTCGATGATCGGGAGAATCAATATACTTAAAAGTAATATTTTACCTAAAATACTTTATTTATTTCAATACATTCCCTTATCACCACCTTTAGATCTATTCTCAAGAATAAAAAAAAAGTTAGTGGAATTTATATGGAACAACAGGAGGGTTAGATTACGTCTGTCTTTATTATATTTACCATTTGATCGTGGAGGTCTGAAATGTCCAAATTTTATGTTGTATTATTGGTCGGCACAACTGAGGTCTATGACATATTATTTTTCATCAAATGATCTCCCTCACTGGACTGAAATGGAATCATACAATTTACCTTTACCTCTTCCCATATTCATATACTCAGATTCGGCAAAAAAATTACAAAAACAAGTTAAAAATCCATTTGTAAAGCATATGATCAAAATATGGTGTGAAGCTAAAAACTATTTAAAAGAACCACAGTTATTGTCACAATTTAGTCCAATATGGGGTAATCAATATTTTAAACCAGGGAGAGCGGACGCTGTATTTAAAGTATGGAATTTAAAAGGGATACAAAAGATTCAGGATTTATATTTGCCATGTGCAGACAACATAATGTCTTTTGAAGAGCTGAGGATCAAATTTAATCTCAATAGAACACATTTTTTTAAATATCTTCAACTTAGAAACTTTATTCGATCAAATCAAAATAAAGCTCTCACTCGACCTATTTATTCATCCTTGGAAAAAATGATGATGAAAGATAGTAAAAGAAAGGGTATTATTTCAGAGTTTTATAACTCATTGACACTATCTTCAAGTGAAAATTCACTGAAAAGATTAAACTACTGGAAAGAAGATCTGCAAATTGAAATTTCAGAGGAACAATGGGAATTGGCTTGTACAGAAGCTCAAACCAAATCAATAAATGCACGCCTTAAATTGATACATTTCAAATGGTTAATGCGGATGTATGTTACACCGGAGGAGTTAAATAGATACAACAAAAATATACCAGATACATGCACAAAATGCATGGAAAGTAAAGGAACCCTATTTCATTGTTTATGGGAATGTAGATTAATAAGAATGTTTTGGGAAGAGGTGAGGGTAACAATTGAAAAAATAATCTCAAAACAAATCATATTGAATCCTAAACTGTTTTTGTTGGGTCTGTACCCAGAAAAGCATAATTTTAATAAAAGTGAAAGAACATTCATAGACCTCAGTTTGCTTAATGCCAAAAAATGTATTGCACTATTATGGAAAAAGACTCATAGACCAGATGTGACTCAGTGGTTAAGACAGATGTTAACAAACCTTCCATTAGAAAGAATAACATATATACTGAAATCAAAGGAAATTGTGTTTGAGAATATATGGAGACCTTTTATTGATTATGTAAAAAATTTAAACATAACTCTTGAAGAAGAAGGTGAATGATGTGTGTGGACCTTGTAAATTCCAAACTGGTGAACATAATATGTATACTAATGTATTGGATTGTCTAGACTAAACAGAGGAGCATTGTTGAAGACTTGATTTTGTTGGTGGTTGTTGGTGTTTTTAGTGCATTTTTTTTTTTTTGTAGTACTTTAGTGTTAGTGTTTGATTGTTTGTATCATGTTTGTTAAAAAAAAAAAAAAAAGGTTCAATAAAGATATTGTGGAAAAAAAATAATTGATAATAAACTGTGTTGGAAGTCACACATTAATTATATTAAAGGTAAAATATCTAAATCAATCGCAATACTACACAGAGCGAAATATTTGCTGAATCAACCCACATTATATACTTTGTATCATTCATTAATACTCCCATACATGACATATTGTGCTGAAGTATGGGGAAATACATATAAAAAAAACTAGAAAAGCACTCGGAGAGCGCAGACCTCCGCCAAGCGGCACAGTTCCCCCCATACAGTGTTTGTGTGTACGTTTTCAGATTGCCTGAGCATGAAAAGATATGAGTAGCAATTGGATTCACAATGATTATTTGTTTATTTGACATGGACAGTGCAATAAACAGACAATTAATGAATGACAATCAATGTGATAGTGATAGGATTAGTGGTTCAGTAGTGTAAAATGGGGCTATAAGGGACGGCGGGTTAATAAGGGACACTTTTGTGGGAAATGTTTTAAATGTAATTGTGCTTTTTTTATTTTGAGCAGGACGCTGAGTTGTGTTGTTATTGTCAAACATCCATGAATCCTTCATCAAATCTAGGCGGAAGGAAAATTAAAAAAGCAGAATTACATTTAGAAAAGTGTCCCATATTACCCCGCCGTCCCTTATAGCCCCGTTTTACGGTAGTAAAAGCATTGCCTCCTTGGCGGAGGTAATAAACTGAAGCGTTGGTGTGTCCATCTCCTCCACTGACGGATGCAGATTGGTTAGACAGGTTGCCGTGGGTTTTTATATTATATTGGGGTTGCGCTCCGCAGCAAAACAGAATTTAGAGTCTTCCCCGGCAGAGAGGTCGTTTTTACGCAGCGTCTATAGCTGGGCGGGGAATTTGTGGCAAATAATGGGGCGGCGGACAGGTGTCCGTGTCAGGTTTTGCAGCGGGGCGCAAAAGCAGCCACGCTGGCGTGCCCAGGCCAGCAGTGTTTTCCGCGTGCTTTTGTGCCTAAAACGTTGAAGAACGCGGAGTTTGTGTTGGTCAGACACGACAACCAGCGCAATGTGCGCAGCGCCTATGGCTGGCAGAGGCACGCTGGGGGTCCGAGGGCAGCAGTGTTTTCCGCATGCTTTTGTGGCTAAAACGTTGAAGAAGGCGGAGTTTGTGTTGGTCAGACACGACGCCCAGCGGCCTCCATTGCGCCTGCGCACATGTTGAAAATGGCCCTATGTCACAGTGTGGAAAAATGCTTTAAAAAAATTCCTGTATCCAGACGGTGAACCGGATCACCCCCAAAATTTAATCAGTTCTTCCTTGTACCATTTCCAACAACGCCTGAAAGTTTCATGCAAATCCGTCCAAGACTTTTTGAGTTATCTTGCTAACCAACAGACAAACAGACAGACAAACAGACAGACAGACAGACAGACAGACAAACACACAAACCCTGGCAAAAACATAACCTCCTCCTGGCCTTTTCGGCCTGGCGGAGGTAAACTTATATCCAGTCTTTATGCTTCAGAAGAGAGCTATTAGAATAATAAACAAAGCTGCTTACAGGGAACCAACAAACCCACTTTTTCTTAAATTAAAAGCTCTCAAGTTGAAAGATCTGGTTGACTTTAAAACTGCAGTAATAATGTTTAAAGTGAAGAATCTATCACTGCCCGCAAATATCCAAAAGTTGTTCCAAATAAGGGAGAAACAATATCATTTCAGAGGAACATGTATATTTCAAAAACCTTCAGTGGGAACTACCACCAAGCAACACTGTCTCCGTGCAAGGAGTCAGATTATGGAACGCTTTTGGACCTGAATTAAAATCATGTACAACGCTTGGACAATTTAAACAAAAACTAAAGGAAGAAATACTCCAAACATATATACAAGATGACATGTAAAATCACATAAGGATTGTCATATTCAGTCTGTGTTGTGTTGTTGCTTAGTTGTTGTTTTTTTTGTCACATTTTGTCTTAGCTTTGTTCTGAATTGTAATCGCTCTTGTTTTTTTTCTTTTGAATTCTTGGATGGAATATGGGTGGGCAATATAAGCTGCGGCTTCAGCCATTACCCATTTCGGATAACTTATGTTGAACTGTGTAATCAGAGGAGTTATTGTTTAATTTGACCTTGTTGGATTTTTTTCCCCCTTTGTTATATTATTCTGTTTCTTTTAATCTTTACTTTTAATCTATCCGAAATAAAGATTCATTCATTCATCTCACAGTTCTTTGGCAATCCATGAAATCAAGTGTGGGGTACCCCAAGGTTCAATTTTAGGGCCAATACTTTTTAATCTTTATATGTTACCACTTGGGGATGTTATCAGGAGACATGGCATCAATTTTCATAGCTATGCTGATGATACTTAACTGTACATTGCCACGTCTCCTGATGACACAAAACCAATTAATGCCCTTTTGAATTGTATTTTAGATATAAAGTCATGGATGACAGAGAACTTCCTACAACTCAACCAGGGCAAAACAGAAGTTTTAATCATTGGTCCTGAAGACAAGAGAGAGAAACTTCTACCAAAATTGCTAGTTCTAAAACCTACACATTGTGTCAAGAACCTGGGCGTTCTTTTAGACTCTGACTTTAATTTTATTTCACACATTAAAAATGTAACAAAAATCGGATTTTACTATCTTAGGAATATAGCCAGAGTCCGCCGTTTTCTCTCTCTTGCCAGCACAGAGGTCTTGATGCATGCTTTTATTACTAGTCGTATAAACTATTGTAATGCCCAGCTCTCTGGTCTTCCTCAAAAAAGAATATCACATCTCCAACTGCTCCAGAATTCAGCAGCACGAGTGTTAACGAGGACCAAGGGGCAGGTGCATATTACACCAGTTTTAGAATCGCTGCATTGGCTCCCTGTGCATTTTAGGATCGCTTTTAAGGATCTCTTAGTAGTTTTTAAATGCCTCAGTGGTCTTGGGCCTTCTTATCTATCTGAGCTGCTCTTATCTTATGAGCCCTCGCAAACCCTGAGGTCCTCTGGTACTGACCTTTTAATGGTTCCCAAAGTCAAGACCAAGACCTTTGGTGAAGCTTCCTTTCACTATTATGGTCCTCGTCTGTGGAACAGCCTGCCAGAGAGCCTCAGGGCCACAGAGTCAATAGATGTTTTTAAGAACAGGCTCAAGACCCACCTTTTTAATTTGGCTTTTAAAGGTCTGATGACACGATTCTGACTTCATCTAATTTTAAGAGCCTGCACTTATATAAGGGCCTGCACTTATATAGCGGTTTTCTAGTCTCAAAGACCACTCAAAGCGCTTCACTAGTACTCCATCCATCTTCTTCCGCTTAATCCTTTTCGGGTCGGGGTGGGGGTGGGGGCGCTGGAGCCTATCCCAGCATCTTTGGGCGAGAGGCAGGGTACACCCTGGACAGATCGCCAGTCCATCACAGGGCCAACACCGAGAGACAGACAACCATTCACTCTCATAGTCATACCTAAGGACAATTTAGAATCCCCAGTTTGATGCCAATTAACCCAACTTGGATGTTTTTGGAATGTGGGAGGAAACCGGAGAAATCCCAGAGTAAACCCACGCAGACACGGGGAGAACATGCTTCACTAGTATTACAACACATAATTTCAATATGACAAAATAGGTTGGTCTGTGCAGTTCTAAGTCAAACATCCTTTTTTTCACGCGAATATCCGACGTTTTCATGAGCGCCACGTCACCAATTGCGTCAGTGGCTGGAAAAACCCCTGGCCATGTTGTAACGTCAGCGACAGAACACAGCACTTGGCTGCCCATTGTACACACAGGATGGAAACGGTAGAAAACATCGACGATGGTTCCAGCACATGTAGTCTGGAATTGGTTTGTGTTGTCCAATCTTCAGACAATTATAGTTCAGAAGAATGGGATGATAATGAAGAATCTGGGGGCATCAGACCTTATAGGTTTGAGCCGTGCCTAGCGAGTCAGACTCAGAGAGTGACAGTGGAGAGGCATACCGCAGCAGCAGCGACAAACACACAGCAGGGGAACACTGTTATGCTTTTGTTATAGATATTGCAACAAATTATTTGTTCATAAATATAATTTATTTAAACCCGATTTTTCAATAAAATCATAGCAGTGTATTCTCTGTGGCTCAGGCATTGGGTTTATTATGTATTATCTTTTTAAGATAAGATAAGCCTTTATTAGTCCCACAACGGGGAAATTCCAGGATTGCAACAGCACAGGGATAGCAACACTCAGAGCAACAATCAGAAGGCAAGAAAAAAACAAGCAAGCAAGAGCAGCTAATAAACATATGTACGTATTACTATAAAATATATATATATACACACACACACAGACACACAGTGTCTGTGTGTCTTTTGAGTTCTTGTTGTTTTTATGTTTTGTACATGTGAATAATGTGCCGTTTTGACCCACTTTCAGGTGGGCACTGTCCAAGATTCGCTGGTCCGATCACGCCCCCTCTCTCTTTGACAGTCAGCTGTTCATGTTTTGTGTGCATCATCTGCCGTGTTGTCAGCCAGCCAGTATTGCCAACACTATCACGACGTGTTAGTCACTCCACACAGCCGTGGTTCTGTTGCACCCTTATAGCGATATCGGCTGTGGGGCGCAACCATGGTTAACATGTTTCCTCTCCATACGTTCGCTGGGCGATGTCGGCCCCGAACGCCTACTGTTTGTGTTTCTGTGTATTTTTGTAAGTCTTCACCTTTTGGGATCAGTCTTTATGTTCAATAAATGTGCTGTTGTGAATCCTGCGCGTAAATCCATTCTTCCTTGCCCTCCTTGTGCGCTCTTACGCAGGGCACGGTGAGGGAGGATGAAATAATGAGGATTTACATGCAGGGTTCACCTCAGCACATTTAATACAGAAAGACGGACAATTCCCAAAAAGGTGAAGATGTACAAAACACAAACACACTTACTGATGGCGTTCGGGGGCCGGCATCGCCCAGTGAATGAATGAGAGGAGACGTGTTAGCCACAGGTGCGCCCCAGAGCCGACATTGCTTCAAGGACACACGAGAACCACGGCGAACATGGAGTGTGACTAACTCGTCGTGAGAGTGCTGAAAATACTGGCAGACTAATAGCACAGATGACGATACTATGGACCAGCAGTGCATGACTGGCAAATGGCCACTAAGTACACGCACTGCTGGTGATGGTGTGATGAGAAGCACCTGGGTGAGGACCGGGAAAGATGATCAGTGGGAGTGTGAATCAGCTGGTGATAATGATAGAGGGGACGTGGTTGGACCGGTGAGCGTCACCATGCGCTCACAGAAAGCAGGTCAAAGCTGCGCATAAATCCATTAATCCTTCCCCTCCTCGTGCACTTCTCCTTCGTAAAAGTGCACAAGGAGTGTATGAGGAGGCTTATGACAGTTGGAGCTGAACCGTGTGATGTGGTTTTTCACGGCCTGCTGTTTATCTAAGCGAAGGCATAGCCGTAAAATTAAAACAAGAAACCAGAAAAACTGTGAGCTAAGAACTGCTGTCATTCCAGTCAACAACACCGGCATCCATTCTGTTGCTTACGTCATGGTGGTGCTGCCCTTCATTCGATGGGCAGCACCACAGTCCAGTCAGCGGCTGCGGTTTTTTTATGATAACTAGTTTATGCAGGCGCGGTTGTAAATATTATATTGATCATAGACAATGACTTTTGGGTTTACACAACATGCTAAAAAATGTCAAAATCGTGTCATCAGACCTTTAATAAACCTGTTTAACTATTACTGAAGTAGTCATTTATGTTCCATTGTTTTATGTTCTTTTTGGCACCATTTGTTCTTAGATTTTCTCATCTTCTTATTGGTGTTTAGTTCAGTTTTTTTTTAAGTATGGATTTTTAGTTCCTGTTTTTATGTGTTCTTAGTTCTTTTTGTACCTTTTTTAAATTTTGGCTTTTAACAAACTGTTTAACTATTATTGAAGTAGTCATTTATGTTCCATTGTTTTTACATTCTTCTTAGCTCCATTTGCTTTTAGACTTTCTTATTCTGATGTGTTCTTAGCTCAGTTTCTAAGTATGGGTCTTTAGTTCCCTTTGCTCTTTGTGTTCTTAGTTTTATTTTGCATTTGTGTTTTAGCTCCAGTGTTTCCTCAGTGGGGCCCCTCATGCCGGATGCTGCCTGGCCCATCTGCAGGGGTGTTGGTCTCGTGGGTCGCTCTAGCTTGGGTGGGTGGGGGCTTTATACCACTGCCTACAGCTGTGGTGCGGGCCCCGGCCTGTCCTAGTTGGGGTGGCCCTTGTGGCGCCTTCTGTGGTGACTGGCTGTGTGGTGTCCCGGCATGGGGGGGCTCCACAGGATGGTTGCTCCTTCACGTGGTGCCTCGGTGCCGAGCAGTGTCTCTTTTATTTTATATGTGTGTAAGAGAAGTAGGGGGTGATGTATGTGCCTGTGTGTGTTGTGTTTGTTGGTATGTTTATGGGAGGATTGGAAGGGGTGAGGATGTATCATGTAAAATATGTAACTAAATGTGTCTACTGTTTTTATCTTTGTAAAACACTTTGCACAGATCTAATGTTTTAAAAGTGCTATACAAATAAAGTTTGATTGATTGATGTAGACATAATTACATATATCAGAGGAGGAAATTACTTAATCGCTCATCTTCTTCTTCTCCCGTTGCTCTATTTCCTTCCAAGACTTTTACACGACTGGCTGAACAGGTGCTGGCAGCCAATAAAAAGGACCTGGATGTGCTCCGGATGTCCCTCAATGATGAGCTTAATCTTGCTGCTCTTGAGGAGGAGGAAGGACTCTGTGACAACGTGACTGGCGACCAAGCCAAAGCCTGCTGGTGTTAGACGAACAACATGTGTGTCTTCTTTTTTTTAGGGTTACTCATCTACTTTTTCCCTTCCTAATAATGTGGTGTGTCTTAATTTACCTGAGCTAGGCCAAAATAAAAAGGGTAAAAATTCTGAAAGCTCCAATGCCAGGATGTTCCTTCTTAGGCCAGTTAGTGTGATGCAACCAAATAGAGTTCCTGTTAATTATAAATTTAACAATAGATGGAGCTGGAGATTTAATAACTGCTTCTTCAAAGACTTGATACACCAGTAATGAATGAAAAGATTGAGGGGATCGTTTTCAATTATCTGTGTCCTTTCTGCCATTTAGAGGTCTTATATTGTGCAAAAGGGTGTTTTCCAGTGTTCTAAATTTATAAAATGTGTCACATGTACAGTGACGGAGCCATGAAATTTTCAGTGGGGTGGCCAGGATGGATATGTGATCAGTTTGGGGTGGATGAGAAATCGGTATTACCAGAACTGAATGTTTCTTGCAAAATAAGGGGTTAACTCTTTAGTACTGTATTTACTGTATATATATTCAAACTTGCTATTAAATTTTGTGTGTAGAGATGTATTGATTATTGTTAGGAATTTTATGTAGGGCCTATGACTGAGGAGACGGTAAATGACTGTACATTTTGTAATGACAAAATGATAATTTAGGCAATCTCTTCTTAAGTATAAATATCCCTGACTACTGCTCTAAGAGTCTCCTGGTGCATCTTAGTAAATCTGAATATTGTGAAATAGTTGGTGCATTTTGAAATATATTTAAAAAGTTAAACTTTAATTTAATACTGGTTACATATACTGAAATATTGCAAGCCAATTTTTTATCCTAATTTGGACGATCATGGCTCTCTTGTTTATGTTCTGCAGAACAGGAACCTGCTGTAAACCGGTCCTTAACTGAGTCAGGCCAGTTGATTGTAACTTTAGTTACTTTTAACGTTTCCTGCGTAAATAATAAAGTATAGTTGTTTAAATAAATCGCAAATCCTGACATTGTGATTTACTGAGATACATTAGTATGTTGTTACATGGAGACTATGACCTCACGCTGCTGGAATACAGGAAACACTGATATATAATGAAAAAAATTGATTTTAAATCAATCTGATTTAAATATATAAACATGAATCCAACATAAGTATTACAACCTAACACAAGTTCAGACACCTGAGGTCTGTTTTAAATAATCTGAGCTTGCTCTCTCTGATGGAGGACTACAGAAGTAAATTAATCACTGAATGAACAGGAACTGAATAAACAGCATTTCTGGTGCATCTCAGTAAATTACAATAATGTGAACAAGGTTGTTTGCAATATAATTAAAAAAAAACTTTTTATTCAGTATTCATTACATGCAGATTGAAACACTTGAAGTCTTTTTTTTTTTTTCATTTGATTTTGAGGATCATGGTTATAGTTTGCACCAACCTCAACACTTCCATGATTATTCCTGCCAAACTAAATAACTACCTTTATTACAAGGCAGTGGCTATGGATACGGAAGCTGTATCCCTATATGAAATTTCTATTGGTACAGAAGAGTTGACAATCTGACAAAACCCTTTCAGATCAACTCCAAGCCAGCTGCTGCTGTGGCTTAGGTAGATGCTATGTTGGGCCTGTGATCAGAAGGTTGCTGGTTTGTGTCCTGCTATCAGCACCTTGTCCAAACCATTTTACTATGACTTGAAATTTAGACTTAAGATTAAGAGGTTAGCCTTAGGATTTGGGAGTGGGTAAGGTTTAAAAGGTAGTAAATAGATATTAAGTAAAATATTGAAACCAATAAATGCCTCATATTTCCATATCTGTAGCCTGCTGCTTTTAAGATACGCTATGGCCAATCAAATTTGAGCTGTATCTCTAAACAAAAATTCTATGGGTACAGTTCCGTATTCATAGCCACTGCCTTATTACAAAGCCTGCTGTGATTAATAAAGCCATGACAGGCCTCTCAGTTATAATAATAAAAAACACAGAATCATTTAACATAAAATGATTCTGTCTGGTTGACTCTTGAGATGCGTTCAGATCAAACGCGAACGGGGGAATTTTTCACGCGGAGTGATTACATTTTAACTCAATGTAAAGACATGAACAGAGAGCCTAAGTCACGCCCCCCTCTACCTCTGCACATGGGACCTTAAATCAGAAAAATTTTCCAATGAAGTGAATGGCAAGAGCGAAATTATCTTTTGATCCCGATCAAATTTTGCCACGAGTTACACATATGTTTGTCAATTTAAAAAATAATTTTCCATGTAAATAACAATGTAGGTTGTTATCTAACTGTTAAGGTATAAGGTTATTAAAATATGTAAATTAAAAGACTACAAACACAGAGGCACGTACCAGACGTCACGTGTTCAAAGAGCGCTCAGGTGAAGTAACCGCCCTCTGGATCAGCTGCGGCTCTCAAAATACAAAACAATACCTTAGAGTTGTTTTTCTCCTCTTTGCATCCTTCTTTCTTCAGTCAGGAAACAGGAGGTGAGGTTTTAGTAATCTCCCGTCATGATCGTCTTTGGTGATGTGGGATGATGGGATGTGTTGTCCGCTAATCGTTTTCACAAAAACTAAATATTACTTTGCTATTATATGACAACCGACAACTTTAATTGTGTGGAAAATTATCTTTATACAGACAAACATATGTGTAACTTGTGGCAAAATTTGATAGGGATCAAAAGATTTAAGGTCCCATATGTGGAAGTAGAGGGGGCGTGATGGGTTCTCTATAGACATGAATTCATCGTCTGAGTTGCAGACAGGCGAAGTTGGCTTTATAACGTAATTCCCGTCATGCTTAGGTTTACATTGTCCGACGGGGTTCTCACCTGAAAAAAATTGTCCCTGCCTCCAAAATTTCACCTGGATGATGGGTTGGCACGTCTGTGGCAGGAGTCCGTGGGTAAAAACAAACTCGGACACTCCGATTCAGCTGCAGAGCTCCCGGTCCTTCCGTCTCCAGGTCAGTCTCATTTTCAAACTACTTTACTCTCCAATGTTGATACTTTTACTCCGGTGACGGCAGAATCTCAAGGCTAGCGCTATCCTTTGGACGTGAACGCACGAATGCACAAGATTTGCGTGTGCCCGCCTCTTTCCATTGACTTTGTATGTATTTGTGGCGCCCGTTCGCGTTTGGTCTGAAGGCACCTTCTCTATAGTCGATTTTCCTGACAGAAAACATTCAAAAAGTTAATATGACTGAAGTTAATACACCTCAAAATGCATTAACATCATGTTAGTGTCTTAACATGAAATGTTAGCTCATTTAACCACTATTATGGGACATACCACTCATAAAATGTTAGTTTTTGCTACATCTTTGCTGTTTTTCCTACCAGTGAGCTGCTGTTGCTGAGACTTTTTGTCTTTGCTAAATTACATTAACAGCCAAGTGACTTAACATTACTAAAAGCATATCAATGCACCATCCCTCTGATATTACAGTTTACCTTTATCAGTTTGTGAATCAAAGCGTCATTGCCTGCAGCTGCTCTGTTTTCAAATGTCACCGCCAGCTATCGGATGCGTGCGTGCATTTGTGTGGTCCAGCGGGGCAGCGTAACTGTAAAGAAAGGTTCTGCCCTAGGCAAATATACCTGTGGCTGCTGTAATTGATGAAGTGGCAAAGATTATGCCAAGGGTGGCCAAGATTATGCCATGGCCACTCCTGGCCACCCCCCAGCTCCACCACTGCACATACATTAAAACATTAAAACCCTCACTTCACATGGAAATATGCACTGCCTTTATTTAGTTAAGCTCTTAAAGAAACCAGCTGATTGCGCTTCCTAGGTTTTATGTCACAAACCAACAAGCCCCGCCTTCAGTTCTCTAATTTGGCAAAACAATTGCATCTTGACTACCTCTTTACTTGTGATTGGCCCATTCAGAAAACCATTAAACAAACAGATTAGGGGCTCATTAATATTAAAGAGTAGGCTGAAAGCCAGTTGTTTCAGAAAGAGCTTTACAGACAGTTTTTATTTATTTATTTTGATGAGCTGCAAAACAACACAGAAATTGTGTTTGGTCTTAAGAGTGTCGAAAATGTATAATATGGGCCCTTTAATGCTTTAGCTGTAGTGTAAGAAATGACCACAAGAGAGCGCTACTTGCATAGCAAAAAAACAGCTCCGACACAGGCAGTAAGTTCACGGTTATGAAATCCAGGAGCTGCTGTTTTGTTTTCTTCATGGTTGATTGATTTTAAATGCACTGTAATGGCTGCCTTTTATTATTAAGTGAAAGTATTCTACATATATGCACCTGTATTATTATTTTCTTCCATTGTTTTCATGCAAATACTGACCAAACATGATGCCTTGCAGCTTGCATTACCATCAAAATGGGCAGATATAATTGGGTATTGAGTTACATGAGGAGGATAATGTGTCCCTGTAGCAAAACAGAAGGTATTTTTTTATTTGATTGTGTTACATATAGAAATGGCTGGATATACAGTATATGCTTGTTGCATTGTACATATGGTTTTTTTTTTCCAGTTTCATCAGTTAGAATCCTGAGTGTACATATACAGTGTTGTGAAAAAAATAATTGCTCCCACTTGTTACATTTTGAATTAACTGTGATTAACCACATATTTGGAAAGCTGAGTTCAATTTCACTAACCACACCCAGGCCTTATTATTGCCAGACCTGTTGAATCAAGAAATCACTTAAGTAGAACCTGTCCGACAAAGGGAAGTAGGCTAAAGGATCTCAAAAAGCAACACATCATGCCATGATCTAAAGAAATTCAAAAACAGATGAGAAACAAAAACCCAGAACATCATCTATAGAACAGCAGGCCTCACTTTCCTCAGTTTGGACACTGGTCCATGATTCATCAATAAGAAACAGGCTGGGCAAAAATGGCATCCATGGGAGAGTTCCAAGAAAAAAGCCACTGCTGACCAAAAAGAACACACAGGCTTGTCTCACATTTGCCAAGAAAAAACATCTTGATGATCTCCAAGACTTTTGAGAAAATATTCTGTTGACTGACGAAACAAAAGTTGAACTTTTTGGAAGGCTTGCGTCCCGTTAAACCTGGTGTAAAACTAACACAGCATTTCATAAAAACATCATACCAACAGTCAAACGTGGTGGTGGTGGTGGTGGTGGTAGTGTGATGGAAACATTTAAGTGTGACAAATAAGCAAAAATATAAGAAATCAGGAAGGGGCAAATAGTTTTCACAGCACTGTACACAGTTAATTTTATTGTTATAAAACTTGAGGGCTGTACAGAATGTCAGCATAGTCTGAAATATCCCCTTTGTGATGATGAAAATGTATGCTGTCCTTTTATGCTGTTTTTGTACAAACTTCTTGTGGCGTTTCCATTTGCTTTTCTGTTGTTTTCACAGATTTACCAAGGGATGAGTGAAGGATTTGCATGTGATTCATACACATTTTGTTCCTTTTTACTGCAACTTCAGTGAAGTTAATAATCACCTAACTGTAAAGCATTTGACCAGAGTTGCCTGTTGGAGAGATGACCATCCAAGGAGGAACTTTTGCAACCTGATGCTACGACTAAATGCTACTCGAATTACTAATGTGTGCAACATGTGAAGCAGCGGCAGTATGTTGTTCTGAAAGATGTGCATTAGATACACAATGTATCTGTGCTGTCTTTCAGGAACATTTTTTCCCCTTTCTGTAAGACTTCTTTATCTGTGTTTGTGGGAACATATTACATGCAACATGTAAAATCAACATGTTATTCTTGTAGTAAAGATGTCAGATGTTTATGAGTAAATACTTGCATACATATGACTCTGCTGGGGTGTTTTACTGGTATGTTGAGATGCAGGAGTGCCTTTATTCAGTATTATTAAACCTCTACAAGCTTCATGTTTGATTATTGACTTTAGCTGTTAATGAAAGCTGACAATTGGCAGGCTTTAATAGATTTCTCTCACAGTGCTTCATAACTAGGGTCACAACCTTAGACTGTGTGAATGAGGTGGCCCTTGTAGTGATGGTGCATAGTACCATGTTTGCTGCATGCCACTTGCTTGCATTTCACCCTCTGTCCTCTCTCTCTAATGGCAGTCTTGTCTAATAAAATCAACCCAGTGCCAAAAAAAAACTTGAAAAATTGTCTTGAGGTTAGCATTTCTGCTTTCACCATCTTGGTGTTTTGAAAAAGGACCAGTGTACTATGGGTGAGAGTCTGAGAGAAACCGTATGCTTGTAGATGTGTCACATGTCATATTACAGCTCATGTTCACCCATTCCAAACACCATCATGACAGTCAAGATCCAAACTATGCCAACTGACTTTAGAATCCACTTTAATGAGAAGATGAGAAATACATATCAGAAGGTGCGTTGATGCTCTCCATCAACTCTATGCAGACCCCCCCCCCCCATTCCAGTGAAATTGCCATGTCCTCTTTTGACATTTTTGTTTTGCAAGTTATGTGACTGTAAGAGCTCTGTGGGCAAGCAGCTCATCATTCACAATGTAAAACCACTAGCTGTGAACATAATCAATAAAAAATACATTTTATTCAATAAACTGTAAAACTGGCTGGCACTTGCAGATGACATTGTGATCTGTAGTGACAGTAGGCAGCAGGTGGAAGAGAAACTAGAGAAGTGGAGGTATGCACTGTAGAAGAAAGACAGAATACACATGTGTAAATGAGAAGGAGGCAGCTGTAATGGTAAATGGCGTTCACTTATATAGCACTTTTTCTAATCTCTAGATGATCAAAGCGCTTTCCAAATCCTGCTATCCACCCATTCACACACTGATGGTGGCAGAGCTGCCATGCACAGACGCTGGCCTGACCCACCAGGACCAACTGGGGGCTCAGTGTCTTGCTCAAGGACACTTCGACATGCAGACTGCAGACAGAGCAGGAATCAAACCCCTGACCCTCTGATCAGTAATTGGCCACACTACACCTGCACCACATCCGTGCAAGGAATAGTGACGGTAGATGAGTTAAAATACCTGGGCTTAGCCACCCAAAGCAATGGAAAATGCACAAGAGAGGTGAAGAAGAGAGCAAGACGGTAGCTAGGCTTGCTATGATGTATGGTTTGGAGATGGTGGCACTGACAAAAAGACAGGAGGCAGAGCTGGAGGTGGCAGAGCCGAAGCCGCTAAGATTTTTATTGGGAGTGACTAGGAGGGACAGAATTAGAAATGAGTTCAGGAGACAGCTCCGGCTGAGTGGTTTGGAGACAAAGTAAGAGAGGCAAGTAGGGATAGTGGATATATTGGACAAAGGACATTGAAGATGGAGCTGCCAGGCAGGAGGAAAAGAGGAAGATCACAGAGAAGATTCAAGGATGTATTGAAGGAGGACATGGAGAGGACTGGTGTGGCAGAAGTAACGACTGGTGTAACACGTTACTCCCAACACTGATGATTACATTACTACTACAGTAGATCTGGAGTACTAAAATGTCTTATAACACTTCAACAGGTTCAGGATGGATGTGGAGGGCTGCCTGAAGATCCCCGGTGGATTATTCTTCATCCGGGCCTGGAACCCTTCTGAACCTGAACCTCTATTCTCTAAAGATTACGCTGGACATCTAAAAGCAGGCCATGGGCCACCGGAGATGAAGGAGAAAGCAGTGTAAGTTAGATAATAAAATATTTAGTTGGAATGTTTGTTGTTTACATTTAGTATATTGAAAAACAAAGTATAACTTTACATTAACTATAAACTAGCTAAGTAGTACAAGATCCACAAAAAAAAAAAAAAAAATCTCAAAACATTCAATAGCATGCAAATACAGACTGTCATGGGGTGACCCGTTCCCTGTAAAATGTCTTTTGGGTTAGCCAACAGTACACTGAAGATCCTTAATTTTCTTTGTACATTAAGAAGGCCAATTGGGGGTTTAAGTGTTAATTTGTTAAGCCAACTGCTTTAAGATATCGGTGCAACACTTTTTCAGTGCAACAGTGAGAAATATATGGGAATCATGGAGTGGTTGTTACCTTTTTTTTGGTTGTGGTGTGTGGGTAGTTATGCTCGACACCGCCCACTCTACACTGACTTGAGCAATATAACGTGGAAGCAAGCAAGCAAAGCTTATTTGTGTAGCACTTTTCACAGGTATATATCACAAAGTGCTTCACAGCAAATTAAAATTTACAAATACACAGAAATTAAAATCAATAGAAATAAGATAAAATATTCATATTAATAGGAATAAAAAGAGAAAACAGTGAAGAAATAAAAGCCATTCAGTTAGAGCTAAAAGCTTGTCTAAACAAATGAGTTTTTAACTCCTTCTTATAGGAGTCAACAGACTCAAGGCAGCGCTTTTTTGTTTACTTTGTATCGTTTGTTCCTGACATCCAATTTTGAATAGACCTCGGCTGGCCAAATGCTCAAAAAAAAGTACTGGGATTTTTTTTTTTTTCACTCAGCTGCAGTTCTGACAGTCAGTCACCAGATGGCAGTCTTTATTAGATGTTTCATAACACTGTGTCGCTCATGAAGCAATTGTCTCAAAGTTGTTCATTGTTTCATAAGGCCTCGGTTTCAACATCACTGTATGGGGTTCCTCCATTTTGGTTTCCTGGTGGGTGTCTGGGCTGACAAACAGGAAGAGGAGGATTCCAATTCTTTTTATAGGAGGAGTTAATTGGGAGAAACTATGCTGTGGACAAACAGAGGGGAGAATTCTTGTTTTTCACCATTAAGCACTATTTTAAACTTGATAAGTTAATTAAATTTCCATCCATCCATCCATCTTCTACCGCTTTTCCGGAGGTCTGGGTCGCAGAGGCAGCAGTTCAAGCAGAGAAGCCCAGACTTCCCTCTCCCCAGCCACCTGCTCCAGCTCTTCAGAGAGGATACCAAGGCCTTGGTATCCTCTTAATTAAATTTACTTTGCATTTTTCTTATGAGTTCAGAAATAGTAACTGCAATTCATTTAGGTTGTTTTGGTGCAGGACGGTGGAGCAGTGGTTAGCACTGTGTCAGCACTGTAAGAAGTTTACGGGATCAATTCCACCCCTGACCATCGTGGGTTCGATCCCACCCCCAGACCATCGGTGACCCTTCTGTGTGGAGTTTGCATATACTCCCCGTGTCTACGTGAGTTTCCTCCCACAGGCCAAAAACATGCAAGCTAGGTTAACTGGCATCAGCTGGGGATTCTAAATTGTCCTTACTTGAATGTGAGAGTGAATGGTTGTCTGTCTCTCTCTGTTGGCCCTGTGATGGACTGGCGATCTGTCCAAGGTGTACCCTGCCTCTCGCCCAAAGATGCTGGGATAGGCTCCAGCATCCCCCCCGCAACCCAAAAAGGATTAAGTGGTACAAGATGGATGGATGGATGGATGGATGTTTTGGTGTTAAGTTAATTGATAATCTTTATACCTAGTTTATTCTAGAGGGAGGGGCTAAAGTTATTTAAGGCTGAGTAAAGAAGCCCTCTGAGAGCATTGGACAGTCTGTTACAGAATGTTCAAGTTAGAGCATTTGCTAGTTACCCAATAGCTAGTGATGGTGAAACTGAAGCCTTATGAAACTATGAACAACTTTGAGACAATTGCTTCATGATCGACACAGCGTTATGAAACATTTAATAAAGAGTGCCATCTGCTGACTGAGTGTCAAAACTGCATCTGAGTGGAAGACCTGAAAAAATCTCAATATATATATTTTTTTTTTGAGCATTTGGCCATTCAAAGTCTATTCAAAATTTGATGGCAGGAACAAACAATACAAAGCAAAGAAAAAAAACTAATTCCAATAGAACCCTGTCAAATTTCTTGCGACGTGACCAACATAACGAGGCCTCGCTTACTATGGTCACGCAACTGTGGGTGTGCTGAAAGAGCGCTTGATGCACTGCTCATGACACTTCTGCTTTATATTGCTCAAATCAGCGTCGATTGGGCGGTGTTGAGCATAACATCACTACCAATAGCCATGGGCCTAGCTCCAACCATTTGTTTGCTTGGGGATAGATTGCTCTTATATTTTATTATCTTTTGGATTTTAAAGACCAAAATTTTGTTTAATGCTGCAGTATTTTTAAAATGGACACTGAGAATAAAAACTCCACTTGGTGAAGAAGATTCCTTGCTTCCTGTGCACTTACCCCACCACTCGGCCAGTCCTTACATGTGGTGTCAGAAGAAAAGCTGAGGATGCTTCTTAAGAAACTCCTCCTACAGCAACAGCAAGTAGAGGATGATGTGGAGGAAGGTGCAGCTGCAGCCATTATAAAAGTGGATGCCCAGCCTGGAGTCAGTTCAAGTATGACTATGGAGAGCTCATTTACTTCATTAACCTTAATGTTTGAACGCTTCATGGAGGCTCAAATGAAGAGAGATAAAAGAAAGGAGAAGGAGGTTGCTGAGCAGAAGAGTAAGCTCATGGCCCTTCCCCATGAAGTAGCACAGCTCCAAAGGGAGATGGAAACAACTTTGACCAGTCAACCACAGCTAGCATCAAGGTAGGTGCCTCCTAGAGAACCCAGTTTGCAAAAGTTGGAGGATACCAATGATGTTGAACAGTATCTCACAACTTTTGAAAGACTGGCAGAGGTCTACAGTTGGCCTCGGCAGCAGTGGGCTGTTCGACTGATTCCACTGTTGACTGGAAAAGCCAGAAGTGCCTTTGTGGCTATGGACCCTACAGATACAAAAGATTATGAACTGTTAAAGGCTGCTATATTGAAAAAGTATGAGATTAACCAAGACACATACCAACAGAGGTTTCGTTCTTAAGAGACACCAGTTGACGAGTCACCTAAGGAACTTCATATTCACCTTAAGGACTTGTTCTGTAAGTGGGTTGCATATGACACCTGCACAAAGGAAGACATCATGGATAAATTGGTACTCGAGCAATACATTAGAGTACTGTTTCCGGAGGTTAAAGCTTGGGTCAAGGAGCACAATCCAGAGACTGCTAAGGAGGCTTCTGACTTGGCTGATGCATCTGTGATGGCGCACAAGGGACCAGGAGTCTACTGCTATGCTGGCCAGCTCAGAGCAACAGGTGGTAAGTCTGAGGGGTTGGGTAAAGGTGGTGGTTCTTATAACTATGCATCAGGTCGTGCTAGCTCGGGAAAACAATTAACTATAATCCCAAGCTGCATGGCTGCACGGTGGCGCAGTGGTTTAGCACTGTGGCAGCACAGTTTTACCCTCGGCTGGGGGATCGCGGGGATCATGAGATCGTGGGTTCGATCCCAGCCCCCGACCAACAGTGAGCTGTGTGGAGTTTGCATGTTCTCCCTGTGTTGCGTGGGTTTACTCCGGGATTTCTCCGGTTTCCTCCCGCATACCAAAAACATGTAGGTTTAGGGCGCTCGCGCACGCAGCGACCAGCAGTCGGTGGCTTGTCACCAGACTGCAAACCAAGTCTACCTACGGGTACAAATAAGTAACAAAAAAAAAAAAAAAAAAAAAAAAAAAAGCCATCATAAAGCTCAACTGGGCAGTAATGTTGTTATATAGGTCACAACTGTGGCAAAGCAGGTCGTACTCGTACCTTTTGTCTAGTTAAGAAATCCAAATCTACGGACCTGTGCTATGTCCCAAGACCTGAACAGTGTACTTCTACAAATGAATCCTGTGTAACTCGATTAACTAGTATACTGGTAAATGGCACATTGTGCTCTGCTTTGTTGGATACTGGTTATTATCTCTTGTGCAAGCTAAATGTATTGCAAGAGAGTTGTGTGATACCGCAGATACAAGACCAGTTGTGCGTGTCAAATTTTTTCTTTTTGTGCTTCCCCGCTTGAAGAGGATTGACACATCTACTCAGAGCGTTTCAGCATGATTCCACACAAATAACCAAACAACTTGTCCCTTTTTTCCTTTATTTAATTCACTGGAAATGTGAATATTCACCTTTAGGCTGGCAGACGGTAGGGTGGTGAAAAACCAGACACACAAAAAAATGCTCTAAAAGCATACAATATTTAAATACAAATACACCCTTTAAATACCAAAAAATAGTTAACAATAAATAATTAAACACCATTCCCTTAAATACATGAATTTCAATAATTTATTAATTAACTTGTATAAATTACTGCTAAACATTCATTCATTCATTCATTCATCTTCTTCCACTTAATCCTTTTTGGGTCGCGGGGGGGCTGGAGCCTATCCCAGCAATTACCTCTAAACACCCCATAACCACAACCAATCTTATTTTACTAAATGTTTTTTCTTTTTCCATTTTTTTTTCTAATTTTATATTTTTAAACCCATATTTATTTAATTCAATATACTGTTTCAAATACTACCACCAGTGACTAAATAAACAGTGTAAAGAAATACACATGAAAGCCAGCTTAATGAATTTCCACAACCATAATTACTTAAATGCTCAGCAGCTGCAGTCTATCACTCAAGGTGATCATTAACATTTGTGCTGACTCAATTCAATTCAGCTTTATTTATAATGCGCCACATCACAACAAAAGCCGTCTCGTGGCGCCACAGTGCAGATAAAAAAAAACACACACAGTCACAGAAAGACCCAGCAAACAGACGATCCCCTATGAGCAAGCACTAGGCGACAGTGGAGAGGAAAAACTCCCATTTGGAAGGAAGAAACCTCTAGCAGAACCAGGCTCAGGGAGGTGCAGTCGTCTGCTGCGACTGGCTGGGGATGAGGGGATAGGGAGGATGGAAAGGACAGGCATAAAGAACATAGCAGTAAGATGCCAAGTACAATATTGGAGATCAACCAGCAGTATGGATCAGATAACAATAGAACAAGAGTGGGGTTAAAAGACACAAATACCCTCCTTAAACGAAAGCTATATTAAAAAGGAAGGATTTTACCCTGTTCTTAAAGACAGAGACCGAGTCTGACTCCTGGACCCAGAGTGGTAACTGGTTCCAGAGAGAAAGAGCTTGGTAGCAGAAGGCTCTGCCTCCCACCGTACTTTTGGAGATTCTGGGCACCACAAGTAAGCCAGCATTTTGGGAGCGTAATGCTCTGTTAGGATGGTAAGGTAATATCAGATCTTTTATATATTGGGGGGCCAGATTGTTAAGAGCTTTGAAAGTAAGAAGAAGGATTTTAAACTTGATTCTGAATTCAATGGGAAGCCAATGGAGGGAGGGCAGAACCGGGGAAATATGAGCTCTTTTTCTAGAACCAGTTAAAACTCTAGCAGCAGCATTTTGAATCAATTGAAGACTTTTTAAAGATACTCGAGGACAACCAGGTAACAGTGAATTACAATAATCTAATTGTGAACTGACAAAGGCGTGAATCAGTTTCTCAGCATCACCCAGAGACAAGATGCTCCTGATCTTAGCAATATTGCGCAGATGATATAAGGCGGTCCTAGAAACAGTTTTAATATGTGAATTAAAGGACAAATCCTGGTCAAAAATCACTCCAAGGTTCCTCACACAGCTGTTCAGAGTGAGAGTGGCAGCATCTAAATTAAGGGCATAATCTGAAAAGGAATTTCTAAGATGTTTTGGGCCAACAACGACTTCAGTCTTATCAGAGTTCAACAGTAAAAAATTACAAGTCATCCAAGCTTTGATGTCCTTAAGACAGGCATCTAGCTTGGCCAAGTGAGCACAATCATCGGGCTTCATTGACAGGTATAGTTGTGTGTCATCAGCGTAACATTGAAAATGTACACAGTGCTTTCTGATGATATTGCCCAGCGGGAGCATATATAGACTAAAAAGAGTAGGGCCCAACACAGATCCCTGTGGAACTCCGTGAGTGAGCTTAGAGCTGGAAGAAAATCCATCATTGACATGGACAAACTGAAATCTATCAGACAAATAAGATCTAAACCACTGCAACGGAGTTCCACTGAGTCCCACAAAGTGTTCCAATCTATCAAGTAGAATGGCATGATCGATAGTGTCAAAGGCTGCGCTGAGATCTAAAAGAACAAGAACAGAGACAAGTCCATTATCAGATGCAGTCAGGAGGTCATTAGAGACCTTCACTAAGGCAGTTTCAGTGCTGTGATGAGCTCTGAACCCAGATTGAAACACCTCAAACAAACCAACTCCCTGCAAATGGTCAGATAATTGCACAGCAACAACTCTTTCCAGGATTTTTGAAATGAAAGGCAAATTGGAGATTGGTTGATAATTGGCCAAAACTCCAGGATCGAGCGTCGGTTTTTTAAGTAAAGGTTTAGTTACAGCAGTTTTAAAAGCCAGTGGAACATAACCCAGAGTTAAAGAAGAATTAATGATAAGAAAAATACGGCTACTAATAATTGGGAAAATAATTGATGACTCAATGTCATCAATTGGAAGGAGCTTCAACATAAATTTAAACTTTAATGTCTTACCGCCTGCCTTTCTGGTTGTTGTAAATGTTATTCAGTCAAGCACATTACTTCATACTAGTAAGAAACCTAAGTGTCTCTAAGCAATATGTTTGTGAGACTCCTGTTTCCTCTTCTCTGCTGGTCTCCACCCCTTTTCAAACTTCAGGTAGATTGACTCCATCCAAGCTGTAAGCTGCTCTGGCCACACCCATTATGCTGCTGTAGATTGTTTGTCATCCATCTTGCTGCTTTCATTCATATTCACTTTATCCAACAAGTCGCTTCCTTTGTCAAGATGTTAGTCTTCAGAAACTCAGTTTGACTTAACACCTCCTACTCGATCTTTCTGGTCAATGTATCAGGGAGATTGTTGATTTAAAGTCAAACTCAATCCTTTAGGACCTCCATCTAACTTGAAAGGATCACTTGCTCTTCAATGGGCAATAGAACAACAAGTCGCCAGATATCCCTGTGAAGGACAGTAGCTTTTAACTTCTTTAATCCAAAAGGTCTTGATTTCTTTGCTCTCATAGGTTTCCTTACAAAGACACTGTAGCTTGGGAAGACTCTGACATCGACATCCTTCACAATGCCCTTGCTATCTGGATAGGCACTGATGACCTTGCCAAGTCTGACCTGTCCCCTCATTGCATTTTGGTCACACAGCCAGACGATGTCCCCAACAATGCCGTTTCTCTCCACTGTGTGCCATTTACTCCTGTTGAAAAGACTGGGGCCATTCAGTTGACTCCAGCTTCTCCAGAACTTGGTCACTTCAGACTGCATTGCTTGAAGCCTCTTGTAAAGGTAACTGGTGAAGTCAAAGGTCTTAACATCTCCACTTGAAGAAGCTTGGCCAAACAAGAGGGAATTGGGTGTTACATAGTGAATACAGTCTTCCTGACTCTGCATCCTGGCATCGATTGGATATTCATTTGCAAGGTTGGATGCCAAGTAAAGAGCTGTATGAAACTCACTGTAACTCAGTGCAGAATCATTTCCGAGACCCTGGAACACCCTCTTCACAATGCGCACAGTAACTTCTGTAGCACCATTCCTGTGTGGAGAATAAGCTGGATGGATTTTCTATGCCCAAACGCTCCCATTCCTTGCATCGATCTCCTCCATGGTAGTCTTATTCTGGCTATCCAGGAATCTGTACAGTTCTTTCGGGACTGGTTTTGCTCCCACAAAGTTAGTACCTGGGTCTGACCAGATCTTTCTTAGATGCTCCTGGATTGCTGTAAATCTTTGGTAGGCCATCAGGAATGCTTCAGTGGACATAGAATTTGCCAGTTCAGTGTGGATGGCTCTGCTGGCCATACAGCAAAAAACAACACCCCAGACTTTAAGAGTCACTCTCCTTTTAACATTGTCCTTCACCTGGTAAGGTCCAAAGAGGTCAACAGTGACAAACTCAAAGGGTGCTGCAGGATCAGTCCTCTCAGGTGACAGATCACCCATCACTTGTTGGCACTTCTTTGCTTTGGCCTTCCTGCAGATCACACAGCTGTCAACAATTCTCCTTCCTTTTATGACCCAGGCCTTTTTTCTCATCTTAAGCAGGGTTCCAGTCACTCCATCATGACTTTCACCATGAGACTCTTGAGCTAACAATGTAGACACCTATGAATCACAAGGCAAAAGGGGAATGGCGGCATGGTTTTCTTTGAAGCTCTGCACTCTTCCACGACAGACAAAAAGCCCAGAGTCCTGTTCTTTGTAGGCTACAAACCTGTCTGTTGTAGTACTTGGGAAATTGACGCCCTCTTGTTCAGCAAGGAAAAGGTCCCACAGAGCATCTTCTCTTTCTCCTACTGCAATGACTTTGGTCAAAGGAAATGCCTCCCACTTTGGTCTATTTAGGGTCCAGTTTGGTCCAAGGAACCTTTTTGCTGCCCTCCAAATTGAAGCAATGGTCTTAACAAGTCTGGTGAGGTCACTGAACAGCTTGACATTAACAAACTTTTGACTGCAGATGGTCTCCATTCAGTCTGAACATGGTCTTGGCTTCATGCCAGTTTCATTGCCTGGGTCCTGGTTAATGCGGCAACAAAGGCTTTCTTTTGTAGCTTGCTGATGGTCTCTCTGGCTGCAATTACAATTTCTCTTGCAGATTTAATTGGCCATTCAATCAAGGGCAGGCTCAAGAACTTTGGCCCATTTTGCCACTCTGAGTCTTTGTCCAGGTCTTTGGGAATGCCCCCTCTCATGACTAGGTCAGCAATATTTTCAGGGCCAGGGATCCACCACCAATCTTGGACTTGTGAGTTGCTTTGGATTTCTCCAATCCGAATGGTGAAGAAAGTTTGATAGCATAACTCTCTCTCTGGATGGCACCAAGGACTGTCTGGCTGTCAACAAAGTGAAACCATCTTTCAATTTTGATTTGGCTATACATCTTAAAGTACTTTTTCAGTCGGGAAGCAAACACTGCTCCACACACCTCTGCTTTCACAGTATCACCCTTCTGATCCAAGGGGGTCAATTTAGCTTTGGACTCCAGCCTGATGATGGGGTTTTGATCTGACTGCCATCTCAAGTGCATCACTGCTCCATAGGCATGTTCACTTCCATCTGAAAATGTGATTGCCCATGGCTCACCTTCATGGCATGGGGGGGTTAGAGCCCTGATAAACTTGACTTGACCAAGCCCAACATATTCCTCAAAAAGCTCAACTGCATTGTCCCTAAGGCCATCTGAGACCGGTATGTCCCATGTGTTTTTGGCTGGGCAACTTTTGCTTTTTTTTTTTTTGACTTATTTTGTACCCATAGGTAGATTTGTTCTGCAGTCCGGTGACAAGCCACCAGCTGCCGGTCGCTGCGTGCGCAAGTGCCCCTTAACTCCCTAACCTGCATGTTTTGGCATGTGGGAGGAAACTTGAGAAATCCCGGAGTAAACCCACGCAAACACAGGGAGAACATGCAAACTCCACACAGATCACTGTTGGCCGGGGGCAGGGATCGAACCCACAATCTCATGATCCCCGCGATCCCCCGGCCGAGGGTAAAACTGTGCTGCCGCGGTGCTAACCACTGCGCCACCGTGCAGCTTTCGGCTTCTTGTAATGCTCTGCGCACCAGGATGGCTCCCTTCTGCTTCACAGGGGTCACCAGGCCACTTGGGTCATACAGTCCTGCCACCTGACTGAGCAGTTCCCTTCTTGTCAGGGGATTCGAAGTCTGAGGCCTAACTTGTTCTTGAAGAAGCCTCATCTTTTCCTTTCTCTTTGAGAAATTAACTGAAGTCATGACATAGAGTTTATCTTCTCCAACAATGTAGCCAACACCAAGTGCCTTATTATCATCATCGCCCATTTGATTTGGCAGGACCATGGTTCCAGTTCTGCCTCTCATCTTGTCATCCGGTTCATCACCAGTCTCCTTCCTCCCATTTTGCCCAGAGAACACCCATGGTTTGAGCTGAAATCCTCCGGCCTTCAGGATGTGCTCCACATTTGCAGTGATGACTTTCGGATGAACAAGGTCATTACGCAATGAAAGAATGTCATCGACATAGCTGTCTTGCTGGAGTGCCTGCCGCTCCTCCTCAAGATGCATGAATTGAGGGAGGTTGGAGGTCTCTTGCATTGCTATTTGTGCAATGCATCCTGCTGGCTTGTCTCCGATGTTCCCCCTGATGATTGCATATTCTCCCAGCTTCTCATCTTCAGAATCTTGCCACAGGAATCTATGCAAGTGAATTTCATGGTCTTCAAGCCAGAGTTATACATCTTTTTTATATCCCCCAAAGCAGCAAACACTCCACCCCGGAATCTCCAAATGACTGCACAAATCTGACTGAGGATGTCTGGACCCTTTATCAGCATGTCATTCAGGCTCACATCTCTGAATTTCTGGCTGCTGTTCCAGACGAACCTCACAGGAGTTGTGGTGGAATGTGGATTTGGAGCAATGAGGTGACTGACGTACCATACTGGTCCAGTGCAGTTAGTGATCATGTCCTCAGACAGCTTGACTGCAGCTCCTCTAGTGACGATGTCATGCACTTGGGCAGCATAGGCAGCTTTCCATTTGGGCTCTTTGGCAAGATATTTTTCAGTTCTGAGGAATGTGGCCTCAACAGCTCCTCTATTGTTTGGGAGTGAAACTGGGTCTTCTAGCCAGAGGTACCTGGCGTGCCAAAGTAGATCCTTGCTGTGGCAGTCGACTGTGACATAGTGTAACACTCTTTTATAATATAGAGAATATTACTAAAAATGAGGGATGCAATGATTTCACTCTGGACAGGCTTGTATGGTTTTGTGGGTAATTATTATAGTTCAATAGTGCACAAAATAATGATTATACAACAATTCTATTTATCCCTTATTTACCACACCAACAATGTATTTACACAATTTATATTCACACAAATCACAATTCAGTATAGTGTTCAACTGTCCATCAGTGTTTCCAATCTTCACCAGCAAAAAATAAAAAAAGAGAAAAATAAAGTGTCCCCCCAAAGTCATCCAAAACCAAACAGGACGTCACTGTAGAATTGACCAAAAAACAAAAAAACAAAAAAAAAAAAACCCCTGAGCTCAGTCAAAATGGAGATGAGGAAAAAAAATCATGATTGCGAGACAAAAGGGAACATTCTCACCAGCTCTGGGTCTGCTGCCCCAGCGAATTCACCTGGTCCAGCGTCCTCCTCCCAGGCCAACCAACCTGCCAGTTCACAGCGAGAAATGAGCCGTCATCCGCCGGTCCCTTGCAGACTCCTAGTATACTGTCATCCTGTCCTGGTTGCTCCAACTGTCTCAGTGAAAGGCCTTTATTTCAGATGTCCATATGACGGCCGCTCCTAGTCACAGCGGGCCTGTCAGTCTGTCAACAAAAAGATGCTGGAAGTCCTTTAACTGTTGAATTTACAAGGTCTTCAAGGTTGTATAAGTGCCACAATTTAGACTAAAATGTTTGAAATATCAAACTTTGTGGTGCAGTCTGTAACATTGAGGCCCACTGTAGATCCATTTTGTCTTTTCTGAAGCGGAGAACAGAGATCTCCAAGAAGGTGATAGCAGGGTACAACTACACAACGCTCATCAGAAAAATGTCACCACATTTAACAAGCTATGAAAACCTCACCGATGCAGTGAGTCGCTTATTTCTTAAACAGCTACATTGAAGATGTGTCCCATGGTCACATCATTTTACATTATCAATACAAGATCTATGGGAAGTATTGACAATGGATGGAAATAAATATGATATTCCATAAGCTTTATAAAGAAATACCATTGAGACACATTTTTTTGGACAACCACTGTGCGTCACAGAAAAGTGGAATACATCTGAAAGCGATAGATAGGTAGATAGATAGATAGATATACTTTATTGATCCCAAACTGGGAAATTGCAGTGAAACAGCAGCATGACAGTAGACAACCAAACAACAGAAACACACGCATGACAAAGGAATTACCCATGGAAAGTAAAACTAACACTACTATAAAAAAAGGTCTATCTACATCATAGCTGAATAGATGGTGACCCGTATAGACACATGAATCATACCCGCTGTACAATGCGGGACTATCAGAGCAGAGTGAGATGTGAGGTACCAATTAGACTGAAAGGTGTAGTATGGCAGCATAGTTATGACCAGAATATAACATAAGAGTGAGTTATTGTACAGTGAAATGGCATGTGTCAGGAAAGATTTCCTGTACCTAATCGTTTGACAGTGAAGCTGTAGCAGTCTGCTGGAGAAAGTGCTCCGCTGTCTGTCCAGTATGTGGTGGAGGGAGTGATCAGGATTGTCCATGATGGATCACAGTATATTTAGTGTCCTCTTCTCCACCACTCAAAGATCTCCGGCCTGAGGCCAATTACAGAGCCAGCCCGCTTGATAATCTTGTCAATTCTATTGGTGTCGCTGGCTCTGATACTGCTACCCCAACAGACAGCAGCAAAGAAAATGGCGCTGGCGACAATGGTCTGATAGGAAGGCTCCAGCATCCTGCTGCACACGTTGAAGGATCTCAGCTTCCTAAGGAAGTAAAGTCTGCTCATCCCCTTCTTGTGCACAGCATCGTGTTGGATCTCTAGTCCAGCCTGCTGCTGATCTTGACACGCAGTCCTCGACCACCCCTACATCCTCCCCCTAATCTGCAATGGCTGAGAAGGCATCCTCTTCTTCCTTAAGTCAATCACCATCTCTCTGGTCTTGCTGACATTCAGCCTCAGGTGATTCTGCTCTGTCTACTCCATAAATCTGTCTACCAGTGCCCTGTACTCCCCCTCCTCTCCCCCTCTTAGACACCCAGCAACAGCTGAGTCGTCAGAGAATTTCTGCAGGTGGCATTACTCTGTGTTGTACTGAAAGTCAGTGGTGTATAAGTTGAAGAGAAAAAGAGCGAGCACAGTCCCCCGTGGAGCTCCCGTATCACTAACCACTACGTCAGACAAGACACTGCTCAGCCGGACAAACTGTGGCCTGCCTGTCAGGTAGTCAGGAATCCAGGAGATCACAGAGCTGTTGACCCCCATCACCCGCAGCTTCTCACCCAGCAGCAGTGGCTGGATGGTGTTAAAGGCACTGGAGAAAAATGTGATTATCACAGTGTCTCCTCTGCCATCCAGGTGCAGATGGGCTCGTTGCAGCAGGTAGACGACAGCATCTTCAACTCCTAAATGGGGCTGATATGCAAACTGCAGAGGGTCTAGCCACGTCTTCACCTGTGGCCTCAGGTGGGCTAAGATCAGTCGCTGCAGGACCTTCATTACATGGGATGTGAGGGCAACTGGTCAATAGTCATTCAGGTCCGATGGAGATGACTTCTTGGGAACAGGAACCAGGCAGGACATCTTCCACAGCACCGGTACTCTCTCCAGACTCAGGCTCAGGTTGTACAGGTGTTTCAGTACCAGAGCTAGCTGGTTGGCACAGGTCCTCAGGATCCTGGCGGAAATGCCATCAGGGCCCACTGCCTTCCGCTGATGAAGTCTCTCCAGCTGTTTCTTAACCTGGTCTGTAGTCACAGTGATGTGAGGAAGGGGCCTGGTGTCCCCCGAGAAGGGGGAGGGGGGAAGGGAAAGATGGAGAGAGGTGCTGCACAGGAGGGTGGGTGGGGAGGGGTGTGTGGGGGCCTGGCTGTGTTGTGGGGGTGACAGACAGTGAGGTGAACCTATTAAAAAACAGATTCAGTTCATCAGCTCTCTCCTTGCTCCCAGATGTCTGTCTGACTCTCCCCTTGCACCCAGTTATTTGTTTCGTTCCCATCTACACATCTTTAGTGATGTTTTGCCTGAGTTTATCCTCTAACGTCCTCCTATACAGTGGGGCAAAAAAGTATTTAGTCAGCCACCAATTGTGCAAGTTCTCCCACTTAAAAGATGAGAGAGGTCTCCAATTTTCATCATAGGTATACCTCAACTGTGAGAGACAAAATGAGAAAAAAAAAATCCAGAAAATCACATTGAAGGATTTTTAATGAATTAATTCTTAAATTCCTTGATAAAATAAGTATTTGGCCACCTACAAACAAGCAAGAGTTCTGGCTCTCACAGACCTGTAACTTCTTCTTTAAGAGGCTCCTCTGTCCTCCACTCGTTACCTGTATTAATGGCACCTGTTTGAACTCATTATCAGTATAAAAGACACCTGTCCACAACCTCAAACAGTCAGACTCCAAACTCCACTATGGCCAAGACCAAAGAGCTGTCAAAGGACACCAGAAACAAAATTGTGGACCTGCACCAGGCTGGGAAGACTGACTCCGCAATAGGTAAGCAGCTTGGTGTGAAGAAATCAACTGTGGGAGCAATTATTAGAAAATGGAAGACATACAAGACCACTGAAAATCTCCCTCGATCTAGAGCTCCACGCAAGATCTCACCCCGTGAGGTCAAAATGATCACGAGAACGGTGAGCAAAAATCCCAGAACCACACGGGGGGACCTAGTGAATGACCTGCAGAGAGCTGGGACCAAAGTAACAAAGGCTACATCAGTAACACACTACACCACCAGGGACTCAAATCCTGCAGTGCCAGACGTGTCCCCCTGCTTAAGCCAGTACATGTCCAGGCCCGTCTGAAGTTTGCTAGAGAGCATTTGGATGATCCAGAAGAGGATTGGGAGAATGTCATATGGTCAGATGAAACCAAAATAGAACTTTTTGGTAAAAACTCAACTTGTTGTGTTTGGAGGAGAAAGAACGCCATACCTACTGTGAAGCATGGGGGTGAAAACATCATACTTTGGGGCTGTTTTTCTGCAAAGGGACCAGGACGACTGATCCGTGTAAAGGAAAGAATGAATGGGGCCATGTATTGTGAGATTTTGAGTGAGAACCTCCTTCCATTAGCAAGGGCATTGAAGATGAAACATGGCTGGGTCTTTCAGCATTACAATGATCCCAAACACACTGCCCGGGCAACGAAGGAGTGGCTTCGTAAGAAGCATTTCAAGGTCCTGGAGTGGCCTAGCCAGTCTCCAGATCTCAACCCCATAGAAAATCTTTGGAGGGAGTTGAAAGTCCGTGTTGCCCAGCGACAGCCCCAAAACATCACTGCTCTAGAGGAGATCTGCATGGAGGAATGGGCCAAAATACCACCAACAGTGTGTGAAAACCTTGTGAAGACTTACAGAAAACGTTTGACCTCTGTCATTGCCAACAAAGGGTATATAACAAAGTACTGAGATGAACTTTTGTTATTGACCAAATACTTATTTTACTGAGGAATTTACCAATTAATTCATTAAAAATCCTTCAATGTGATTTTCTGGATTTTTTTTTTCTCATTTTGTCTCTCATAGTTGAGGTATACCTATGATGAAAATTGGAGACCTCTCTCATCTTTTAAGTGGGAGAACTTGCACAATTGGTGGCTGACTAAATACTTTTTTTCCCCACTGTAATTGTCCTTGCACCTCCTCAACATCTCTCTCAGCACATGCTGCACTCCCCTGAGACATGATTAAAATCACCCGTGATGTACATAAATGCGTCCGGGTGCTTCTCCAGTAATGTAGCCGTAGTGGAACTGATGACGTCACGGGTGATTTTAATCATGTGTATGCAACCTTATTATATGCCACAAGAAATGACGTGTGCCTTAGTAATTATCGTCTACGTCCCTCCGTCAACTGACGCAGCACTGCAGCACTTTTCTTTCACATAAATGTGTCCAGGATTACACCACCTTCATTCACAAGAAGTGCCAATCCTCCTCCCTCTTTTTTCTGCTACTTATCACATCTCTGTCCCCCCGAATAGTCTTAAAGCCAGGTATCGCTACGTTAAGCATCAAACTCGACAATCAGAGGGAGGGCCGGCCCACTCCCACCATCGGTCGGACCAGCTTTTACCATTAACACAGCAGACACACGGAGGACCCTATCCAGAATCAACCCACGCAAAGCTGCAGGTCCAGACAACATTCCGGGACGTGTGCTCCGAGACTGCGCGAGCGAGTTGGCGGATGTCCTGACTGACATTTATAACATCTCCCTGAGTCAGGCCATCGTTCCCAGATGCTTCAAGACCTCTATCATTGTACCGGTGGCAAAGAAACCAGTGGTGTCCTGTTTGAATGACTATCGTCCTGTTGCACTTACACCAATTGTGATGGAAGTGTTTTGAACGGCTTGTCAAACCACACATCACAGCCTGCCTCCCTGCATCACACGACCCGCTCCAGTTTGCATATCGTTCAAACCGCTCCACAGAGGATGCTATAGTCACCACCCTACACTCTGTCATCACCCACCTGGACCAGAAAGACACCTACGCCAGACTCCTGTACATTGATTTCAGTTCAGCATTCAACACCATTATTCCCCAGAGACTGATAGAGAAATTACTCCTTCTCGGTCTGAACACCGCCACATGTCTCTGGATCCTGGATTTCCTGACTGAGAGACCTCAGTCTGTCCGGGTTGGAAACAACATCTCCAACTCTGTCACGCTGAGTACCGGAACCCCTCAAGGCTGTGTACTCAGTCCACTGTTGTTTACACTTCTAACACATGACTGTGTATCCAAACACGAGGGGAACCAGATTATTAAGTTTGCAGATGACACCACGGTGGTGGGACTTATTCAGAGGGATGAGGAATCAATGTACAGGGAAGAAGTGAGAGACCTGGAGGGCTGAAAAAAAAGAGAAAGACCGGGCTAAAATAAAAAAAAAAACTTGGTCCAGTCATTAATCCGAATCTTCCTACCGAGCCCTGGTTAAAAAGAGACGCACTATATACAAGAATAAGCAAATAAAAACCTTATTATGGAAATTCAATGAAAATATGAATACATCTTTAAAAAATGCTGTCTTGGTCCTGCTCGGTGGTCAGTGCAGTGGTGCAGTGGTTAGCACTGTTGCTTAACAGCTAGAAGGTCTCAAGTTCAAATCCTCAGGCTGGCAGGGGTAGGAACCTTTGTGTGTGGAGTTGTGTGTGTTCTCCCTGTTCCTGTGGGTGTGCTCTAGTTTCCTACCAAAGACATGCATGTTAGGTTAATTGATGATTGTAAACTGTCCCTAGGTATCTGTCTCTGATAGGCCCTTAGAATAGAGGGTTAGCACTGGTGAAGCTCTTTGAGACTAGAAAAGCACTATATATAAGTACAGGTCCATACATCTGAAATGATCCTGACAGAACATTGACGAATCAAGGAGACAGCCTCTGGGAGTCCCGTTCTGCAAGACATGAGCAACAAAAGGGAAAGAAAAAATAAGGCTTTATTATAGTTTTAATTTAATGTGACAAACATGCCAACAGACAAATTAAACTAGGATTTAGAGTGGTTCTTTTCCAAAAACACCAGATACTGGCATTTAAGAAAGCCAGCTTCAAAGTGTCAGATGTTAAGTCATCAGATAAAACCACAAAACAAGCCCATAAAATAAAATCAAGTGACTTTTTCCTGCTCTTTTTACCTTCACAGGCATGCTCAATACTTGGCCTACAGATCATTTTCTTCCTGGTGCTGGTGGTTCCTGGAAAAGCAGAACCATGTGGCGATACCATCCTGTGTTGTCCTTCGTATTCAGCATGAGTACCCCATGAAGATGGCGACTACACTGGATTCAAACCTCCTATTTAAAAAAATCTGTAGTTGTCCAGTTTTGTGTTTAATATAATAAATGTTATAAATCTTTCACATCATCAAGTCTGTTTGAGTTTGTTCATGTTGGTGTTTTTAAAATGAAGACTGGTATGTTGTCTTTATTCCCAAATTAAATATCTTAGTCTGCATTTAACAGCAGAGTCTGATGTTTGGTCACTGTTGAGCAGGTAGGTCAGATTTTAAAATGCTCAGGCTGGCAGTCCTGGTACCCCAAGTACTTCACATGTCCTGTGGTTTGTTGATTGGTGCTCTGTTAAATGAAAAACACAGGCCAACATTATTTCTAACTTTTCCTCATTTATGCAGAGTTTAGATGTCAACTTCTCACATCAGAATATAAATGCAACTGCAGATTATATTTAGTAATAGATTGTGAGAAGAATGTTTAGCTATATTCCACATACTGAGAATCTTAACATCAGACAATGACAGAGACAAATTCTGATCAGTGTACTTTTAGTCTTTCTGCTGCTTCATGTTTTGGACAGCTGTGGTCAGTCAGACACAAAGCTGTCTGTCCCACAAGAGTTGGTTGGAATGGAACACTTCATGAAGATAGGTAACACAATATTTTAAAAAACCCAAAAACAATAAAGTCTTCAATTAATGATAAACTTGGATCAATTTGATAGTAATAAAACAGGCTGGTATAAAATAATGTCTAAATATGTTTCACAAACAGAAAAGAAATAAACTTTTGTCACTGAATACAAGCAAAATGCAGATTAAACTTAAGAATGCTAAATCATTAAATTTAAAAAGCAGAATTACTGCTTATACTTTGCATACAGGCACATTTTGTTGACGGATGATTTTTTTTTATTGACTAGTGAAGTTTTAGGGACATCTTACATATATGCCGTATTTTCCAGTTACTGCAAATACAAATCCGTGTTTAACTAGAGATACAAACAGCTGGGGAGCTTCAATTTTTAAATGACCGAAATATGACCATAAAATGTGTACAGAAGATAGCATGACCACCCCCCCCCCAAATAAATATTAAAGAAGTGATCTTGGCAAATAGATGTAATGGTCCCTCACTCCCACTCTTAATAAACTGAATTTAATCAGCTAACCACAGTGGAGGGGGGAGTATCTCCTTCTGTACAATTTTAATGGAAATCTTTTAAAAGTCACCCACCAATATTACAAAAAGGGGGGGATCATTGGCTTTTATATTCATAGGCTGACTGTAAAGTTTCAATCCATAGTTTCCATTATTCAGAAAGTAAATCCCAGTCTACACATTCAACAACATGGATGAATATACATGGATTTGTATATTAAACAACACGGATGACTAACAGTGAATTAGTCCTGTGGTGTCTGATATGACTCTGATCACAGAATGAAGCTGAAACTGTCAAGATTTCATGCTCCAATGTAACAGTATTGTTGTGTTGTTATTTGGGACATATTATTGTGTGACACGGGTGGTATTTCCACCTTTCCGTTTCCGCTGCCACCTGGGGTATAAGAGGACTGTGGGGAGGAGGAGTGGTCTCTTTGACCTCACCTCTGCCTGACTGGAGCGCTTGTACTGTGAGAGTGAGTCAACAATAAAGTCGTGTTCAGTTCAACATCCAGCCTCATCCTTGGTTCTTGTTTACATACATAACATTTGACGACGAGGATAAAAGTATGGACGTGGGAGTTGCTACTATTCTGCCATTTTTGGAGGTTCCCAGTGAGCCACCAGTCCCTTGGGCAAGGTGGTTCGTCGCATTCCAGAATTATTTGGTGGCACTGAACCTTGGTAAACTGGAGAAGTTGTGGGCTCCGGCGCTGTTGGTTCACAACTTGGGAATGGAAGGACAGCGTATCCTTAGTACCTTGGGTGACTGTGATAGCTTTGAAAATGTGGCTGAACTAATGGCATGACATTTTCGTGCCACGGAAAACATCATCGTCTGGAGGATTCAGTTTCGGCAGCGCCGCCAGCGGACTGGCGAGTCAGTGCAGCAGTATGTTGCAAACCTACATCAGCTGGCCGGAGACTGTCAGTTTGGAGCATTAGAGGAAGAGATGGTCCTCGACCAGTTGGTGGAACATACCCTTTCCTCGCCGGCAAGGTCGAAGCTCCTCACACACTCAAGAGAGCTGACATTAGCCATGGCCATTGAGTTAGCTCAGCAGTGTGAAGCAGCAGACAAGCTATCACGAGAGCTCGGCGAGAGAGCGACACTCCGCCATTTTGAATCACAGTCGACGGCGCAGGCAGTGGACCCGGACAGTGATGATGGCGTGGAGGGTGAGGAGGAAAACGTCGATGCTGTGAAGATAAGGTCCGCCCCGGGATCGCCCAGGTGTTTGGGTTGTGGGTCCACCAAGCACCGTTACAAGGCTAGAGAGTGTCCAGCAAAAGGAAAATGCTGCGGCAAGTGTAGACTCCTGCATCATTTTTCTAGGGCATGTAACAGGTTCAAGCAAGGGGACTGAAGACGTAATGTAGACCCCCCCGGCAAAAGCTCCCATGGTCATCCATACTGTTTCCCAGAGCACTGATGGTCGTACCTATAGTATGGTGAATTGGACAGGGTAGCGGTGCCACTGCTGATTGGCACGGGTGCGGTGAGATCTGTGTTGAATTGGTCTACCGTGAGGAGTTTCTTCCCATATTACCAAGTGAGAGGTCATTCAGCACCGCTGTGTGGGTATGGTGGAAGACGATTGGCCACGGTGGGATCGGTGGAACTGACGGCTAGGTACAAGTCAGCGGAGGTGTCCAACCTGAAGTTCATCATGACTGCCTGCGGTCAGAATGTTATGGGGTGTGACTTCTTTTATGGATTGGGCTTCACCATCACCAGCGGTGTTGGAGAGGAGTGGTCAGGCTGTGGTTTGTGGGACCGGCTGGTTCCATGAGTGATGGACGATGCTGTATGGGACAAACCTTGGCCTAGTATTCTGGACGATCAGCAGGACCAACCCCACCCAGGGCCGTCGCAAGAGGATCCCGGTGCCAGAGCCCAAGTAACCCTAACTGAGGGAACTGGGTGGCGTGGTGGGATGCCCGTGATGCAGGTGGAGCTGATTGGATGGCCCATTCTGCTCCTGGAGTTTGGCTGGAAGGTACCGAGGAGCAAGGGGTCACAATGGCTTTGTCGGCAGCAAAAATGAAAGTGAGTGGGGCAGGACTGGCTGGCACAATAAAACGACGTGCCAAACAGGGACACTGGAAGCCGAGTCGGGCTCCTCTGGGGATCACGGATGTGGTCCGACCCAGACAGGAGGCCCGGTCGAGAGGCGTTTGAGGCAAATGCCAGTGACAAGATGACCAGGGGCGGCTGCAGGTGGTGGCTGTTAGAGAGGATGGCTACCTCTAGCTATCTGATGGTTCGTGGAGGCATCCTAATGAGTTGCGGCGCGCCAAAGAGGTGTTTGGGCTTCGACGTGGGTCATCCCCGGGTACGAAGAAAAGAAGGTGTACTGGAGGGGAACCAACTGATGGTTTTCCGGGGGGTAGTTCCTCTACTGGGGCAGACCGATGGTGGGACAATGTGTTTATCATGATGTTGGAATGGGGGATAACCGGGTTCTATATTACTATTATGTATTGGTTCCATTAATGGGATTGTTTTGTGTTTTCTACTGTTTATTTTAGGAACACAGCAGTTTTCTGTTTATTGGACTGTGTTTTAGGAGAGATGGCAGAATAATCCATCTAGCCGTGTGGGGGTGGAACGGTAGTCCACCTGTACCCCCCTAGCTTTAGTTGTTTTATGTGTATGTTATAGGTTTCAAATATTCCTGTTCAGTGTTAGCGTGTGATTTGGGTTCCAAATTGGGGATGGTCTCAATTGCATGTGCGTGTTTTGGCGGTGGGGAGGGGGGTGTTGTGTTGTTATTTGGGACATATTATTTTGTGACACGGGTGGTGGCTAACCTTTCCGGTTCGGCCGCCACCTGGGGTATAAGAGGGCTGTGAGGAGGAGGGGCGGTCTCTTTGACCTCACCTCTGCCTGATGGGAGCGCTTGTACTGTGAGAGTGAGTCAACATTAAAGTCGTGTTCAGTTCAACATCCGGCCTCATCCTTGGTTCTTGTTTACATACATAACAAGTATTTCTAACCATAAGCTAACATTATTTCTAAATAATACTCTATAAACTTATGTTAGACATTTGAACTTCTTTAGCACTTGGCAAACTAGTTTAAATTTACTGTAATTAGTGTACAAGACTACTTACACTCTTTGGCAGTGTGTTCATAGTCCCAGCGTGCTGACACTCGCTATCCGCTTGGCAGGAGGAGGTGTCCTGGTGAGGCAGAGGGGGGAAGGCCCGGCTCCATCTATGAACACCAACGGGCTCTCCAAAAAGCCCAGCTGCAGCTGAGACAAACTTGTTACCCTACTAGTTAACCAGCAGGCAAGCAAACTTTAGCAGACTGTGTAAACACGAGCAAGCAGAGAACCACTGCGCATGCCTGGCTGGTATTTATATCCCTGGGGGCAGTGATGGGGCGGGGTTAGCGCTGCATTACATAGAGCAGTCCCATTTTAGGCCTGCCCAAAAAATCCTGGCAAGAGAACTACCAGAAAACTGTTCAGCAGTGGAACTCTGCTGTTAGCTCTGCATACTTATAAGCCTTTTACCATGATTTAAGCACCACATTTGTATATATGTTTAGAAGCAAAATGCTGAATTCACTTGTCAGGATCTTTAACGATACCTGATAGAGCTGGATTTGTCACACATGCCCCCTATAGAGGGGTTGCACGTGATGTCAGTAGTCATGTGCCACATTGTTTTCCTGCCATTTTGGACAGCAAATAGCCTGGACCCTGTGTTGAGAATAATAATAATTTCACTAGCATGTACTCAGTCCGACTCGCCACTGTAAAAATTAATTTTTGGACTGTTAGCAGAATCTTTTCAGTTAACCAACTAATAATCACAGAAGAAATACTATTTCTCAGCTTAGCCTTTATTGAACCGCACAGGGAGTCAGAGTATATGGCTGTGAGACCTCCCAGCTCCCTCTCCTGGAAAGGACCACTCTCAAAGGAATTCACAGCAATAAAACGGTTTCCAGTTAGTGGGCATTTCCCAGTAACTTTCCAACAATACATGTCTATTTTCCAAACTGTCCTCTTGGCATCCAGATGGCTCCCAGGTTTCCTTGTTTTTATCCTTCTATCTTGTTGGTTCTTACCTTTATGGCTTCCTCTCAGTGTCCATATGTCTCCTTCCATGCCCATATATGGAAACAGGAAGAGAGACTTTCCTGTGGAGTTTGTATGTGTGTGCTTGTGTGTGTAGTATGTGTTTAAGCAACTGATGTGTATGTGTGAATGGTGTATGTGTGGATTTGACTTGTGTGTGTGTGTGTGTGTGTGTGTGTGTGTGTGTGTGGGTCTAAGAGATATGTGTATGCAAGCACTTTGTGTAATATGTAATTAACTAATCTTCACTATTTATTTATTATAACACCACGGAGTTGTTCGTTTTTCATTACGACTGAATACCACCTTAAGTGAGTGAGATCTTTACAGCAAGGCCGCCCAAGACTCCCATGACATCATTTGCATGTGATAAGAAAAACACAAGATGGATATGGAGGTGAGCTTGCTGCTGGCTGGCTTTTGTCAGAGGAAAGGCAATAAAGGAGAGCCAGAGAAGGCTCCAGACAGCGAGACAAAATACTGGAAAAGTACTGGAGAGCTCAGGAAGCCACGGAGCAGCGGAAGACGTGAGGATACGAACTAGATGAACTCTTCCGGCGCCACACGAGTCGGCTGCCTTTTGCAACAGCGGCTCAATTCTGAGCCTTTTTATCTTCCTTCTTCTTTCTGATCCGGTGATAACTTTCTGATCCGGCACAACTTTCACTCTATATATATCATTGAATATCATGGAATTTCCCCGTTGTGGGACTAATAAAGGCTTATCTTATCTTATCTTATCTTATCATGGACACACAGATCGCCCCAAAGGTCTCCCGAGTCAGCGGACGGAGCCTCTGTTTACAGCAGGAGACGATACAGCAGGGAAGAGCTAGCTAGCACTCAACCGCCACCCCGTGCTAACGGAGAAACTCGACATACTGGGGAACTGAAGTGAAAACGATGCGGGTGCCGGGCTGGAGTTTAGGCGGCATGCAAGAAATATAAGACAGAATAATAAAGAGCGATGGCAAGAACCAAGCAGACCGCCCGTAAATCTACTGGAGGAAAAAGCCCCCAGGAAGCAGCTGGCCACCAAGGCTGCTCGGAAAAGCGCTCCGGCCACCGGCGGAGTGAAGAAGCCTCACTGTTACAGGCCCGGTACCGTGGCTCTGAGAGAGATCTGTCGCTACCAGAAATCCACGGAGCTGCTCATCCATAAGCTGCCCTTCCAGCGCCTAGTGAGGGAGATCGCTCAGGACTTCAAGACCGACCTGCGCTTCCAGAGCTCCGCCGTCATGGCTCTGCAGGAAGGCCAGCGAGGCCTACCTGGTGGGTCTCCTCGAGGACACCAATCTGTGCGCCATCCACGCCAAGAGGGTCACCATCATGCCCAAAGACATCCAGCTGGCCCGCCCCATCCGCGGAGAGAGAGCTTAGACTTTCTGCTGCACCAACCACAATGCTCCGCACTGTGTGTCTATATATATATATTTATAGTAATATGTACATATGCATACTAGCTGCTCTTGTTTTTTCTTGCCTTCTGATTGTTGCTCTGAGTGTTGCTATCCCTGTGCTGTTGCAATCCTGGAATTTCCCCATTGTGGGACTAATAAAGGCTTATCTTATCTTATCTTAGATCACATATGAAGGTAAACTAATGATTGCTAGTGCTAGTTAGCACTAATAAGTTCCCTGTACTACATTGAAATCACGGCAAGTTATTGCTATTAGCTACTAAAATATGTATGCTGCATGTGTGTGTTTCAGATGGCTCTCTTGTGGCAAAATTATCGCTTCAAACTGTCGGTCTGGGTGTTCAACCAATATCCAGTGGTGGGATGTCATCCCAGCTTCACAAACCACAGTGATAGCAGAACTTCAGAATGTCTGTAGAAACGTTTAGCTTCCTGTGCTACAAATTGCTCTGATCTGTGTGAAAATTGTGAAGAGACTTTTGAGACATCATGGGATGTATCTGCTCCAGCCGGTGGTGTTGTGGCAAAAAGTGATCAGCAGCCAAAAATTAATTGCCAGGTGCCATATTATAGTTATGGGGTTATATTAGCCGTAAAATATATATCTCAACAAGTAAACAGTACTGAGTTAGGTATAATAAAATATATTGAACAATTATGATGCATTTTTTACCCAAAACAAACTTCATCTAGGATTAAAAGCAATTAAAATAATGCAGTTACAAGGTTACATGGAAAATACATGGATTTACATGTAGATACCTTATAAATATATGTTCTATGTGTGAATAATGTACTATGTACTCCTTTTGTATTGCACTATGAATTTTTACAATAAACTTTTGTGCCTTTTGCAGATATGTCTCCACTTTTGTTTATGTTTTATTTGTCAAGGTTACCAAGATTTAGTGACATAAATTAAATGCTAAAAGACTGAAAAAGCTATCTAAATAATCCAGCAGTTTGAGAAATTACTTTTGGTTTGGTGTAAGTCCGTCAACAGAATTATGAGCCATAAAGTAGTTTGTGTTAAAACATGTTAAATCCCATTAAACCCTAACTCATTATTAGGAAATACAGATGCTAATATGGCACAGAATTCCTCCATATACTGGTACTATCACTAAAGTGTGCAGTATCTTCTGCACTGGCGCATCCAACAATACAGTCTTCATTAAATAAATTTGTTTATGGTTACCTTTTCTTAAAAATGAGCTATTATTTTCATCGTCATTGATAAATGTTTGGTTTATACTGTTGACTCTTCCCACTGGTGTCTTAACAGAAAAATAGAAAATCATGATGCAAACACAAGTCACTAAATTGTTTATTACAATCACCAGCAAAATTCAGATTTTTTAGAATGTGCAAAATTCAAACATTAAAAAAAAAAAACACCCAGAATGGGTCACACGCTGGCCACATGCCGACTCATCACCTTCGCAAAGTGGCCCAGCACACCAAGGAGCACTTGATTGAAGGCAGAATTCTGAGCCATCTCCTCCCATCACATAATAGTTTCATGGGATACAGGTCAAGTGGACCCCTGACTAAGTGAGCACTCCCAAGTGGACCCCAGGATCCAATCTGTACATGTACATTCTCAATCCAGTGATTTGTAAACAAGGAGAACAACAAGAATTTGTGTAAAACTGTTGGAAAGACTTTTCCCGGTTACCAAGAAGTGTAAAAAAATACATGTAAGATGACAACTAAGCTGACCCGGAGAGTGTTTTGGCTCCGTTTCTACTTTCAAAAGACTTTTCTTCACTGCTGCTGCTCGTCACCGCTGGCTGCCCCCAGATGAAAATCCATGGAATAGGTATGTGGAACTAGAATGTTCTGAATGAGGCTTTAGGAAGCTCTGAATCAGTTTGTAAATCACTGGATTGAATATATACTTGTACAGATTGGACTCCAGTGTGGTGTAGTGTGTGCTGCAGTACCCGCCCCTGGCGTGACGTCAGGTGGGCACGGACCACTGTGTATAAATAGTTCTGTGTTCAATAATAAAGGGGTGGTTGGCTGTTGGTTCCCTGCAAGACATGATGGCGAGAAGGGACATTTTCACCAGGGAGGGTGGCTGAGGGCAGACGGCGGCCAGGGGTGCGCATGCTGTGGGGCTGTCCTGGGCCCCCGGGCCGGTTTTATCTCTGGTTGCCGGGGGACATTGGTGTGACTTAAACCATTTTTATGTAAATATCTGTATATATAATGTGAAGTATGAAGGTTACCCAATTAGTGGAACAGGATTTATTAACTCTCTTATTAACCTCCAATAAAACAAATCCCCTTTAGGTTCCTGCTACAAGGGTGAGCAGCACTTAATAATCATCAGACACCAAAGTTGCAAACAAAAACATTTATTACACAAGGCAAAATAAGATAAAAATCTCAAATAGTGCAAATGTGACCTTAAAAATGAGGCAGCCTTTAAAAAGGCAAAAGTCATTAAAACGTTCTTATCAGTCCCAGAGGCTCGCCGTCACACTCCAGGCCTTGTCCTTCAATATCCTCGACTGAGTCCACACCAAACAGGCACACACATCCAGGAGTCTTCCTCACCCACACCTAGAAGAAAGGAAAGTGGCCAGCAGTCTATTCTTCACACAAAGTGGTCAGTTCTACTCAAACCTCCAACAACAATTAGTGTATTGGATTGAAAAAACTCACAGCTTTGGGCAGAAGCTCCTTTTGGCCAGGCCTTTGTTGTGACAGCGTCTCGGCGGTGCTTCCGGTTGTCAGAAGCCAAGCACCACGGGACGGCTGGAGGCCAATTATCGCTCATCAGCTGTTGAGCTGTCAACCCCTATATTAGGGAGCTACTCTGTTTGTTCAGTGCTGCGACCTCACGCTTACCACACATCCCTCATGCTGTGGATTACACTGGAGTCCCTATGCACGACTCCAGCTCTCCTCTCTTCCCTCATCGTAAATCATAAGTGTTCTCATGTGTTATTTGTGTTTTGCCCCACGAGGCTCATTTCCTTTGTCGCTTTTCGTTGTTAATAAATTACACAAACTCACTGGTTGGCCCTCGGCTCTCATTTGCGGTCCGCACGGGCCGCAGCGTGACAGTAGGTCGCAGCCAGCGAGACGCCGGTCACCGTGAGTTTGCTGAATTGGACTTGAGTATTTTCCCTGTCTGGGTACCTGCTTGTTGGGAGGATGTCGTCTGTCAGGCGCAGTGTTCGGCACCTGGGCAACGAGCTAGCGGAGGCTCTGGACTATGTTGATGGAACGCTTTTCTTCGCTACGCTTTACGACACCCCCAGCGATATACGCTGACACCTGGACCTCACTGAGGACATTATTATGCGCCTTTCCCACTATTCCAACCACCCGGAAATTACGGCGAGGAAGGCTGACATCGCTTCCCAACGGGAGAGACTCCGCGGGCTGGAAGGAAACTCCGGCAGGAAGCCGAAGAGAAGGCACCCTCGCTGTTTGCTTCGGGATCCAGTTCCTGTCCCCCTTCCAGGCCAGGAGTACATATCACCCGGAGGGCCCGCCGGAGTTACACGTCAGTCGGAATTCCCCCGGAGAGATTACAGCTGACAGCAATTACCATCCGGGACTGAGTGGCTACAGTTCGCTCCGCCGCCCATCCTACACAAATAATTAAGTACGTGACTGCGGCAGTCAGGCTGGTGGAGAGGAATCCTGAACTGAATGGTTACCCTGAATACGTTGACCTGCTCGCCACTGTCTCTGCACAAGAGCGGCGTTTTCCAGACCTCACCTTCGCCTCGCCTCCTGCCAGCAAACGCCGTCGCCAAGCAGTTAATAAACCTCAGCGAGAACCCTGTCCGGATCCAGTTCCGGGTAATCAGAGGAACCCTGCTTCCCAGTCAGCAGCACCTTCTGCGTTACGTCAGGAGGGAATTCCCGCAGCCTTTCTCCCCAGGTCTTCTGTCCCCGCTGTTCCATCAGCTCCTCTTGCCCGGATCGCCTCGGCTGTCAACCCCTCCTCTTCGACGTCTTCTTCAGCTGCTGTGAGGGCTATGAGTTCTGCTTCTGCGAGGCCCGCCATGGATCCACCGCGAGCGGCACCCTCTCGTCTTCCCAGGGGTCCCTCCATCCCCATCCAGCGGGGGAAGGGAAGATCTCAGTCCACCGCGGCGGGTCCCATCCGGCCTCCAGGAAGCAGGCAAGTGTTTATTCATTCTTTTCCCTCACTGGGTGAATTACCTTGTTTGATTCCTGGGGGTGGAGTTCGGGGTTCATAGTCCCCCGAGCTCCCTCCGCCCGCTGCAAGAATTAATTATGAACCTGCCGTCTTTGTGTCTCCTTCCCCCAAGCGTCCCCCGGCGCCAGGACTACGCCGCTGGACGAGGAGGGAGCCTGCGGGCCTGGAGAGCCTGAATCCAGCCCCGCAGTCACGTCATGGGCAAAAGAGGAGGGCGGACTGCAGACTGGAGCCCACACCGTTGACGAAGCATCCTCGGGTCTCCAGTGAGGAGCAGCTCGACCCGGCAGGTTATGGAGCCCCTGCCTCCTTGCAGGGCGGGCCCTCAGTGAGGATATCAGCGACAGAAGAGCTCCAGACTGTGAGTGCCATCATGCCGGCTGCGGAGCCCGCCGTAGCCGAGTGGGAACCAGATGACGACCTTCTCCCAGCAGAATCTGGATCGTCGAAGTCCTGGATGGCGTTGGAACTCGAGATCAGGCAAGTGCTCTGTGTTGTCTTTCTCTTCTCCATTTTAGAGCATTTTTGCCTGTCTCTTGGGGAGGCGAGCCGGGTGCAGCCATCCGTTGCATCCGAGCTTGTCTCGCCGGGTTCTGGCGCTACCGGTGATCCTGATCCCGGGCCTTCTTTCTCTTCTCCTGAGCCTTCTCCCAGGGTCACTGGTGCGGAGTCGATCCCGGTCGCTGAGCTGGAGGTTCCGGGTTAGAGGGTCGTTCCTGGTGCTGCGCCGACCCAGTCGGGGTCCATTGCGGGTGCATTGTTGACCCAGTCGGGGTCCGTCACCGGGTTGGTTCCGCCCCAATCGGGGTCCATCGCGGGTGCAGCGTTGGCCCAATCGGGGTCCGTCGCGGGCGCAACATGATTCCGTTTGGGATCCGGCGACAGCGTAGCGCCAGTTTGTGTGGGGTTTGGAGATGGAGCTGCAGATCCTCTGCTGAGCAACGCCGAGCTGGTCTCTCATCTTCTCCCCGTTCCCTTTCCCCTTCCACCGGGTGCCGTGGGGATTCCCCGTAATCAGCCCGGCTCTTCCACGCTTTTCTCCTCCACTGGGAAGCCGTCTCCGTGTTCTGCAGTCCTGGTGGCAGGTTGATGCAGGTCGACCACCTGGGAGCCCGTTCCTCCCGTTTGGCATCCTGGGTCGGCCTCCTGACAAACCTGACTCTCTATTCGGCGACCTGGTCCGGCCACCTGACGCAATGTTTTTCCTGGCCTGGGATTCGGGTAGGCTGCCTGAACTCTTCCCGTTACCCCTGTTAGCGGTTTGGATGCTGGGTGCGGGGAGACCCCCTGAACTGTGTAATTATGCCTGTCATCCCTGTGTTTTTTCTCTGTCCTTCAGTATTTTGTGAATGTTCTGGTATGATTATTGTTATGGTTCATGTAATTCGTTCTTGTAATTCATCGCTGTTAGCGCGTTTTTGTGTTCTCCTAGGCCTGGTTCTGGTATTTCCATTTGGGGCCTCCAAATTTCATTTCATGGGTGCTGTATGGAGTGTTTTTCGTTTTTGTTCCTTGCTCTGTATTGCCCATATTGTTCTTGGCCTGTGTTTTTCGGGATACATTTTTTTCTGGCCCTCCTTGTCCCCGCTTCCCCCTCCTCCCTCCCTGGGGCGGTTCGGTGGACCTCCCGGGTGGGGAGAGGGGCCTGATGTTACAGCGCGTCTGGAATCCGCGTTGTGAACGGGGGCAACTGTTATGATCCGTGTGCTGACCTTGTCTGCACACAGGATCGTCGGTTGTTTCCCGTTCTCCCCCCTGGCTTTTGGCCAGGCCTTTGTTGTGACAGCGTCTCGGTGGTGCTTCCGGCTGTCAGAAGCCAAGCACCACGGGACGGCTGGAGGCCAATTATCGCTCATCAGCTGTTGAGTTGTCAACCCCTATATTAGGGAGCTGCTCTGTTTGTTCAGTGCTGCGACCTCACGCTTTCCACACATCCCTCACGCTGTGGATTAGGCTGGAGTCCCTATGCCCGGCTCCAGCTCTCCTCTCTTCCCTCATCGTAAATCGTAAGTGTTCTCATGTGTTATTTGTGTTTTGCCCCACGAGGCTCATTTCCTTTGTTGCTTTTCGTTGTTAATAAATTACGCAAACTCACTGGTTGGCCCTCAGCTCTCATTTGCGGTCCGCATGGGCCGCAGTGTAACAGCAGTGGGACTCTAGAATTAAAATACACACACAACTTAAGTACATGCACAGCACGAAATTGCAACAAAACTACTTTTTAACCAGGATTAACACTAGCTTATTTCATCAGATGTTGTCGACACAAATGCAAATACAAACAGAGCACGGAGTTAGCATTGATCACTAACTAGTTAGCTCATTGTCTGCATACAGGAGACGACAGTGTTATTTGTTCAAAGTGAGCTTTCCACCACTGGGATAAATAACGACAAAGATGCATAATATCACATCAATCACCATCCTCTATCATTGTTTTCGACAATGATGATGCCGTGGTCGGGTCGATGCCACTCCGCCTCCCATCTGCCTCCGCTGTGGTCGTGAATTCATTTCAGGTCGCTCCATCCAGTTCCCTCTGGATTTCTTTAATCAAGTACCAAGCACAGAAAAGTCTGCACCTCGTCGGTGGACCACAGTGTTGAGTTGTGTGTAGCCATTTAGCTCTTTAATTACACTCACTCATGCTTGCTGTTGGTGATTTCACTGTTCGTTGCCGTCCAAAATGGCGCAGTAAATAAAAGACGCATGACCTGTGTGACATCAGTGCAACCCCTCTATAAAGCCTGTGTGTCTCCCAACGTGCATCTGTCAGCCACCCGGCTGCGGTGCAGGTGTAGTGTGGCCGACTACTGATCATAGGGCAAGGGGTTCCATTCCTGCTCTGTCTGCAGTCTGCATGTTGAAGTGTCCTTGAGCAAGACACTGAACCCCCAGTTACTCCTGGTGGGTCATGCTAGCGCCTGTGCATCATTGTCTCAATGTATGGGTGGATAGCAGGATCTGTAACGTGCTTTGGTCATCCAGAGATGAGTAAAAAAGCGCTATATAAGTGAATGCCGTTTACCATACGTAATGCTCAGTTTCTTCTCAAAGCTGAGTCACTTCTACCAACCTTGTGTGTAATGTTTATACTTTACTTACTCTGTGCCATTACAACTGACAGTGCAGGGGCGTAGCATCAAATTTTGGGCCCTGGCTACAGCACTGCGTGTGGGACCCTCAAATATAAACTGAATTTTGAATTTTACTTTCCAAGGTTTAAGATGGGGCCATTCCCATTAAAAGCCTTGGTTAGTAAGCTCCACTGTTATGGACAATTTGATGCTAGTATATGGTTTGTTTATATGTCTTTGAGAATATATTTACTGTCATCAGTATTTCCAAACCTCTTTGTCTATAATGCACTTTTGAGAATGGACCTGTAGTATTTTTCATTTACACACTTCTTTCTTTCTTACTTTCTTTCTTTCTTTCTGTACTTTTTTCTATTCCATTGGTGTTATTCTTTTGCATTCTTCCAGTTTTTGGCTATAGAGCATCTTTAACAAACCCAGTTTCCAGTTGAGATCAATATACAATGATGTGCACAGACATTTTTTTGGAGCACTCCTAAATAATAAAAAAGGAAATTTGCATACAGTAGTGCAAATTTTACTGTACTTGTTTGGCATATCTATTTTAACCCCTTGCACTCTGGTCAATTTCCTAAAGACGCCAAAAAATAACATACCCAAAGTAAATCAAAAGCAGTTCTTCAACCCTTTGCAGCATCTTCATGGGGTTGGTCTCATTTAAAAGAAAACACTTTGAATTTTTTGGCAAAACAGTCATAACCTCTCTAAGTGCTCCGGCCACTGAGTAACAGTCATCTAAACATACTGAACTTGAAGAAAATAAATTTCGCCTGGGTGTTTTTTTGGATACAAATGCTTGCAAATAACACACAGCTTCAGATCTGGGCTGGAAAATGCAACAGAAATGTAGAACCAAGTGTTATCCAGCTGAGGTTAAAATTTTGTAACAATACCACAAAAAATGAATATATTACACAGCTTTTTTCTCAGGTTGTTCCCAGGCATTTTTGAACTGTGCCAAATTGTGCCAAATGGCACAGTTTGGAAAAACGTCTAACTTTTGAATGATTCAATATAGAAGCTTCATCTTGGGCTCTAATGAAAGGTGACACTCAGGGCTCTGTGTGTGTGTGTGTGGGGGGGGGGGTTGTCCCCACCCCCGCTACAGAGGACGGACATCGCCCGTTGCGCCGCGGTCACGGTGCGCCACGGTCTACTACGCATGGCTGTAATTTACCGATCAGTCAAAAGTCATTTTTGATTACAATTTTCAGGGATAAAGAATAATTTAGCTTATAACACTTACCTGTTCACAACAGCAGCGTAGCTGGCGAACTTCTCTTCCTCATTGTCAGACGAACGTGACGCTGGGCCACTTGTTACGGACTCGTGGTTCTGCTCATGCAACCCGGTCAAACCATAATTCCATTATTGCGGTTTTGTGCTTCCATGATTGCGGTTTTGGCGAACGATTTTTCAAAACAAATAAGAACAGTAGTTAGAAAAAAAGACTGGCGAACGCCTGTGTGTCACTCAGCCTTACACAAAACAGCTTTCGAACTTCTGTGCTTCAATTGGCTGGCTGTATTTGCAGCCGTTGGTAGGTGGGTCCTTCTTGCTAGGTTTTCAGTCATTGGTTCTTCAAGGTTTCAGAAACCCAATTCAAGGCTCTTATTAGTCGAATGAGAGGTCAATCACATCTAAACCAATCAAAGCACTCCTTTGGCTTTCTGTTCGCGGCTGTGTCTGTAGTGGAAGAACGGAAATGCAGGTGTTTTTTTTTTCAGTGCCTCCTAGGACGCACGTGCGTCCTAGGACGCAGAGACTTGCCCGCCCGCGGTACACCGAAGTACAACAGGTTAATACCTACACACTCATGATATGTTTAATACTTCATAGGTTTTAACAAAATTATCACCTCACATAGAGGCCATGGTCTTCATCATTAAAGTCAATGACAAAAAATGGGCAGCTTCCATTGAAAAATAAATATGTTCAAAATACAAAAAATCTTTGCAAAAACATGAAAAAGCTGGTTTTTCAATAAATAAAATATTAAACCCACATTCAAATAATAAATATTTGCAAAAAAAAAAACAACTTAAAAAGTCTACTCCCTTTGTCAGCAAAATGAGCTAAAATCCCTCTGTTATTAACCTGCCCCCTCCAACTCAATAAAGACTGTAAGATAGTTTATATAGGGAAACTTAGTATATCAGTGAGAGGATAGGAGACAAATGGACAAGAATAATAATGAAAATTCAACAAAAAAGTTGCAAATTTTATAAAAAAACTTTAAAGGTAACATGTTTATCATAAAACATTGTTAATTTATTGGAAAAAGAGTAATAAATTTATCAGGAGGAAAATGAAAATGTATTTTTAACTTTCTAAGAAAAATGTTTACAACAAAAACCTCACTAATTGGTGAGAAAATCAGACATTTATGAGAGAAAAAAGTTAAAAAAAATATTAAACTGTTTCAGAAAAACAATTTTTTTCTTGTAAATTTGTGACTTCATTGTTGCAAATTTCAGATTTTTTTTTTCTTAGAAATGTGTTGTGTGTGGGGGGTTTGCCATTTGGAAGCAGTTTTTTCCCCACGAAAACTGAATGTTTTTCTCATAAATTTGAGGGTTTTCTCATAAATTTTATCATATTTTTGCACATTTATTCTTGCAAATTTGTACTGAAGCTATGTTTATACCTACGTAGTTCTAACAAGTGCTAACTTTATAAATATCACACAACCCCCTTGTTAAAAAATAACAAATCACCTACTGTGTGTACTTTCATAAAGCAATATATAAATAAATATAAAGGGTGAGGTTTAGGGTAATGATGTACTAACCTGGCTGAGGAAGCAGACGTGCTGCAGGAACAGGCTGCAAGTTACTGTGTGACTGGTGCTGCAGTTGAATTAACCAGTGCAGGTGTGCGGACTAAACTATTTTGCACTTTAGAGGTGATAGGAGCCTCAGACAACATCCATCATTACTGTTAATGCAAAATTCAGTCTCTCAAACACTTCATTCAGCCAGAGTGAATTTTACTTTGACATTATTAATTAGAAATTAAGAGAACGCAACACACAAAAATGTTTTCATTCCAAGGCAAGGCAAGTTTATTTGTATAGCACATTTCACGTACAAGACAATTCAAAGTACTTTACATAAAAACATTAAAGCATTACAGCAAGTTGCAAAAGGAATACATAAGAATTTAAAAGCAAACTAAAGTAAATTAAAGAGAAACAAAAACAAGATAAAATAGAATACGACAGAAATAAAAATTTACAGTGCATTCTAAGAGATTAACAATTGTTCTACTGAAAGGCCGAATAGGCTGAATAGGAGTTTTTAACCTGGATTTAAAGCAGCTGAGAGTTTTAGCAGCCCTGATGCTTTCTGGGAGTTTGTTCCATATGTGAGGGGCATAAAAACTAAACGCTATCTTACCACGTTTGGTTCTAACGCTGGGCACAAATAGTAGGCCTGACCCTGATGATCTGAGGGCTCTTGGTAGTTCATAATGGACTAGCAGATCTGAAATGTATTTTGGCCCTAAACCATTCAGAGCTTTATAAACCAAAGGCAGTATTTTAAAAATTTTAAAATTCCAGGCTTTTTGAGGGCCCCTCCCTGCAGTGGGCCATGGGTAAAAAGTACCCTTTGCCCCCCAGTCCGAAGCCCCTATGACAGTGTATTTGGATATGGGGCAGGACACCCCTGAGTGTCACCTTTCATTAGAGCCCAAGATGACACTTCTATGTTGAAGCATTCAAAAGTAATAAACATTTTACCAGGTTGGCACAGTTCAAAAATGTCTGGTTGCAACCTGAGAGAAAAAAAAAAAACTAATATATTAATTTTTGAGCCCAGTCTCAGCAAAAAAACATTTAATGGCACATTTTGTCAGTCAGAGAAAATGTACAGAGGCACGCAAAAAGGATTTTTGACGTGCAGTGGGTACGTGGCGTTTACAGCTTTAAGAAACGTGTGTAACGGCATTTTGTTTTTTCAATTTTATTGTCCGTGAGCATGGACCAACTAACCTAACCCATACTTTAATGCCTAACCCTAACCTCGCAGGAACCTTTGATTAGTGAAGTGAAAAACAAAGTAAGGAAAAAAAAAACAAGGCAAAAAAAACGAAGAAAAAGGTGAGTGACAGACAAGAGTAGGAGTTGAACTCCTGTGTTTTGCTGAAACAGCTGTGTAAGTAACTGTCCACCATCTCCGTCCCACCAACCAAATGAGTGTTGGGAAAGCAAAGTAAAAGATGTGTTGTTATGCACATGCGCGGTGAGAACTGCACAGTGAGTGAACTTGTGAAAACATAGTGAGGCACGTTATTTTTTGATTTAACATGGAAATGTACATTTTCAGAGGGGTGGGAAAACGTTTATTAGATACGTTTTTTACTGAGACCAGGTTGTAATATTTTGTGGTATTGTTACAAAATTTTGACCCAAACTTGATAACACTTGGTTCTACAATCCTATCCACCTTAGTCCTTGGCCCCATGATGCCTTGCATGAATTATGGTAGCAACTTCCGGTACTAGTTTAGAATGTATGGTTGTCACTAAAACGGGACACTTTTCCTTGTTAACCCCTTGCACTCTGGTCAATTTCCCTAAAAACGCCAAAAAATAACGTACCCAAAGTAAATCAAAAGCTGTTCTTCAACCCTTTGCAGCATCTTCATGGGGTTGGTCTCATTTAAAAGAAAACACTTTGAATTTTTTTGGCAAAACAGTCATAATCTCTCTAAGTGCTCCTGCCACTGAGTAACAGTCATCTAAACATACTGAACTTGAAGAAAATAAATTTTGCCTGGGTGTTTTTTTGGATACAAATGCTTGCAAATAACACACAGCTGTCAGATCCTGGCTGGAAAATGCAACAGAAATGTAGAACCAAGTGTTATCCAGCTGAGGTCAAAATTTGTTAACAATACCACAAAAAAATGAATATATTACACAGCTTTTTTTCTTAGGTTGTTCCCAGGCGTTTTTGAACTGTGCCAAATTGTGCCAAATGGCACAGTTTGGAAAAACGTCTAACTTTTGAATGATTCAATATAGAAGCTTCATCTTGGGTTCTAATGAAAGGTGACACTCAGGGCTGTGTGTGTGTGTGTGTGTGGGGGGGGGGTTTATTCATTCATGAATGAATGAACAAACAAGCCCCCACACACAAAGAAGCATGCCACGTAAAAAATGTGTGGCTTTTTTTTACAAGAAGAAATAACCTACAGTGCACTAAAAATTACACTAAGATATCTGTAATGCAGAGGATAACAACTCCCACCCCACCCACCCACCCCCCCCGCTACAGAGGACGGACATCGTCCGTCGCCACATGACGGACCGCGGCGCACGTCGCACAGTTGTACTAAAATATCTGCAATAATATCTACAATCCGCTACAGAAGAGTAGTGGTGGTGGTGGGGGGGTTTTCACGGTCTACTACGCACAGTTGTACTAAAATATCTGCAATAATATCTGCAATCCACTACAGAAGAGTAGCGGGGGGGGGGGCATTCACGGTAGCTTATAACACTTACCTGTCCACAACAGCAGTGTTGCTGGCGAACTTCTCTTCCTCACTGTCACACGAACATGACGCTGGTCCACTTGTTACGGACTCGTGTTTCTGGTCACGTGACCCGGTCAAACCATAATTCCATTATTGCGGTTTTGCGCTTCCATGATTGCGGTTTTGGCGAACGATTTTTCAAAACAAATAAGAACAGTAGTAAGAAATAAAGACTGGCGAACGCGTGTGTGTCACCCAGCAGCTTACACAAAACAGATTTTAGGCAAGGTAGGCACGCTTTCGAACTTCTGTGCTTCATTTGGCTGGCTGTATTCGCAGCCGTTGGTAGGCGGGTCCTTCTTGCTAGGTTTTCAGTCATTGGTTCTTCAGTGTTTCAGAAACCCAATTCAAGGCTCTTATTAGTTGAATGAGAGGTCAATCACATCTAAACCAATCAAAGCACTCCTTTGGCTTTCTGTTCGTGGCTGTGTCTGTAGTGGAAGAATGGAAATGCAGCTTTTTTTTTTCTCAGTGCGCACTAGGACGCAGAGACGTGACCGCCCGCGGTACTCCGGAGTGCAAGAGGTTAAAAAACAATGACTTTGGCATCAGAAATGCAGGAACACGGCCTCTTGAACCTCAAAACAGTAATATAATCATGCCACTTCCCACGACTATCGAGGGATGGGAAGTGGCCTTATAGACAGTAGCTCCATTAGTTAGCGCTGCTGCTAAGATGCTAACACTGTAATCAAATGACCCGTGCTGGCAAAATGAGTCCCTTTGAGGACATTTTCAAAACTGATGTAACGTTATTTCCATATTCTGTATTGAAAGATCTTCAAAATGATATTTAATTTGTAGGAGAGTGCACAAAAACTGACCCAGAAAAAAGACGATTTGTTTATATTTTGGCAAGGTAGGAAACTCACATTCAATCAGTCGGAAGTTAGATCTTCCACAAAAGCATAGGTATTTTTAGAAAGTACAATTTCTAAGCTTTCCAATGATACCAGACACTCATGGGGGGTTTTCTGGGACTTTACCACTACCAAACAAAAAAAAAAGTCATGATTTATGACTTCTTGTTGCCTGTACTCATAATGACGCGGTGCGCATTTGTGATGCCCACAAAATGTGTGGTCACATTTTATGAGTGAGTTTAAATTGCTCATGGCACTTTATGTTAATATGTTTCTGTAAATGACAGTAAGAGTTAAGAAATAAGGGCCAATTCATTATTTTGTGGAGAATTTTGCATTCAAGTATTAATGTTGGTGTCCGCCGCAAGGTGGCAGTGTGGACTGTGCCTCTTTTCTTTCTTCAGGCAGGAACTCCCTGTAAACAAACTCTCACGTGACTTCCTCATTCTACCGTGCGGGACTGCACTAAACCGCAGCTAACGGCCTCCTGCCTTATCTTTTCTCCTGTTTATACAGGAATTTAACTGTTACGGGTTTGCACCCTTGACTGGACCTGCAACAATAATGGGGGCTCGTCCAGGATTGATGACATTACCACCTACAGTCATCGATCCAGAGATTTATGAACTGGTGGACAAGCTACAAGGCCAGCGTGCTGTATAACTGAAGCAAAGGGCCAGACAAGTGATCCCAGGGCCAAGGCATCAAGTTATAAGTCACAATGGGAGACAGGGAAAGAAAGAAGCTGGTGTGGATGGTAAAGAAAGGCCTATTCTGCCTCTCTGCTGATGAGTTGCTCCAACTCGCAACTGATATCCCATATACACCTGACCAAGACAATGCTGCATTGAGTAAGCAGGATGAAGAAGGCTGCATTGATCATGTCTTTTCCTACATGGACAGTGCATTTCTGCTGGGGTTAGAAGATCAAGGAATGTCAGAGCTGTTAGCTCACTGCTAGTGAAAACGGTCGGCCTCACAGTCAGACTGTTCTGCAGTCACCCCAGGCATACTCTGTCCAACACTTGCCCTCCCCCTCTGAAAGTTTAATTGCCCTTAAAGACCTTCCCCTTCTGCAAAGGAAAGAGTTCAGGATTCAGGGTGGGCAAATTGGTGATCATGCCTCTGACATAACCTACAGCAATATCAGCAAGCAGATTGATCGAGGACTGAAGGACAACCACACAGAGGGAGAAATAGTCTAGGCAGTACTCTGCATTATAAAACCAGGTATCTTCAAAGATGTGCTTGCCAGTAAAGATGAGATGTTCATAGCTGAGCTAAAGAGCTTCCTGCAATCTCATTTAGGAAAGAAAAGTAGCACTGAACTGTTCCAAGGGCTTATAAATGCCAAACAGCATGATCATGAAACCCCTCAGCAGTTTCTCTACAGAATGATGGGGCTCAGACAAAAGGTTCTGTTTACATCAAAGCAGACTGACTCAAACATTAAGTATGACGCTTGAACACTCCAGAATGTGTTCCTACACACAGTCTACCAAGGTCTGAATGAAAAGCATAAAGACATCAGACGAGAGCTAAAACCCCTGCTTGCTGAACCCACAATCACAGACGGTACACTTGTAAAACAAATAACAAAAATTACAAATGAAGAGAGTGGACGAAAAAGACGCCTAGGCCATGTCACCCATCCAAAAACAGCTCAAGCCCAGAGTAGTGAAATTAACCACGGTAATGCTGCTAAAGCTGAGTCCCACCCTGACAGTAAGGCCCAATATGAACTCATTCACCAGCTGAGCGCTCAAGTACAGACCCTGACTCAAGTGGTGAGTTCCCTGCAAGAAAAAGATAAAGTCAAAGAAAAGCTACCAGCAGGTGAGTCCAGACCACAGTGTATATGTCAGCATCTTGAGCAACAGCATAAACAGTTAAGAAAAGGTAAACAATAAGGCTGCCCTAACTGTACTGCAAATCACCAACCCAAGTGTAACCACTGTTTTGCTTGTGGAGAAGAGGGACACCGTGCTCTTGGGTGTATGAAAAGAACAAAACAGCAGGGAAACGGACCCTGGTCTCAGCAGAGGGACCCCCTGTGACCGGTCTCAACAATGTGTCCCAATCAACCTCCAGAGAAACTGTACCAGCCCAGACAAACGAAACAACTTCTCACTCACCAGCTGATGTTTTGTCTACGCAGCAGCGTGTAGCTAAACTTGTGGGACAAAGATGTCTGTTAAAATGCAATTTGGATGGATATACTATGACAGTCCTTCTCGACTCTGGTGCTCAGGTCAGCATTATTGATCGTGCTTGGAAACAAAAGTACCTACCTCAACAGAAAGTATGTCCCCTCAGTGAACTACTGGGAGACAGACCCCTGGATCTCACAGCAGCCAACGGTGAACCAATTCCATATGATGGATGGATTGAACTGGCTTTCAACTTACCTGGTAATGACAATCCAAAACTCACCATCCAGGTACCCTTCCTGGTCAGCAAAGTAAGCCTTGCAAGACCTATATTGGGCCTCAACATTCTCCAGGAGCTCATCCTAGAACAGGGGGAAGAAATGGATGTTGTCACTGTCATTGCTAAGCTACTGAAAGATGCCATGCATGCTGAAAAAGAAAAAGCTGAGATGACTGTGAACTTTGTACAGCCTCAAGAGCCCGTCCATGACCAGACACTGGTTAGAGCGGGGCGACGAGGCATTGACATTCCTCCTGGAAACATCATCCACCTCAAGTGCAAGGTTCCTGCCAATTTCACTTCATCTGTGGCACTGTTTGAGGTTAATAATCCTGACTCAAGACTGGAGCAGCTCAACATTGGGGATGGTTTGGTTGAAGTCCACCACACAAAACACCCTTATGTTGAGATCCCAGCGAGAAACCCCACCCAGCATGACATTGTTCTGGACAATCTCACTGTGCTGGGCAGTATCCAGTCCTTTGACAAAATAATTGAAACCAATCAAACAGATGACACATAAAAGTCAGTGATTTCAACTCACCAGAATCTGTCAGTGAGAATGAAAAAGAGTAGACTGAACCACTTTCTCAACTGTGGCACCCTCCTGTGGATGTGAGCCACTTAAGTGAAGAACAACAGGCAACAGCAAAACAAATGCTCTATGAAGAGTCACATGCATTCTCATGTGATGATAATGACATAGGGTGTATTCCAAGTCTTCAGATGAACATCACTCTCAAGGATGATATCCCAGTATACAAGATACAGAAATCTTATGCAGCTATCCCCAAACCACTGTACCAAGAAGTCAAGGCTTATATCCAAGACTTGCTCGCAAAGAAATGGATTGTAAAATCCAAGTCCCCATATGCAGCTCCAGTGGTTTGTGTTCGGAAAAAAGATGGAAGTTTACGACTTTGCATTGATTATAGGCTCCTGAACCAAAAGACAGTCCCAGACAGACATCCCCTGCCCCGTATTCAAGATCTCATCGACGCACTGGGGGGGTTCAACTGGTTCCCGATTTTGGATCAGGGCAAAGCCTATCATCAAGGCTTTGTGGCAGAAGGGTCATGACACATGACAGCCTTTATCACTCCATGGGGATTGTATGAGTGGGTACGAATCCCTTTCGGCCTTTCAAACGCCCCAGCTGCCTTTCAGAGAAGCATGGACGAAATGCTCAGCTCTCTGAGGGATAAGTGCTGCATACCATACCTAGATGATGTCCTCTGTTATGCAAAGACATTCGAAGAGCATGTGGAAGTGTTAAGATGTGTCCTAAGGGCACTTCAGGAGCATGGTGTGAAACGTAGGCCCAACAAATGTGAACTTTTCAAACAAGAGGTCTGATATGTGGGACGCTTGGTCTCAGCCGATGGGGTTCGGGTTGACCCCAAAGATCTGGAAGCCATCTGTTAGAACAAAAATGAATTGACTGAGGCTGAAACAATAATCAATAGGCGGTTTTCCAAGTTCTGAGTCATTTATTCTCCTTCTGATCAGAAAGGAGGAAATCAGTACAGCATACACTCGCCTCAGAGCTTCACAGCACCAAGTCCCTGTATGTGTCCAAGGATGTTGATTTTTTATACCTCGGTCTCTTATCTAAGCTAGACTGGCTGGAGCCAACTCTCCAAGTGACTACTTCTTTATCTGTGGTCAGCAATGAACATTCTGCTATGATCTTTACATGACCTGGTCATCCTGACAATACAGTACAGCTTGGTATGATAAAACCATGAAACTTTCGTCATTATTCACAATCTTGCTCATCCTAATCTTGCTCTGAAAACAGAAAGTCTTTTCAAGCTCTGAGACAATGAAAAAATATCACAGTGACCAAGACATTGGATTTTATATGCACCAGATACAATTATAATATAAAATAGAATATAGCATTAAAATCATATAGAATAATTAATGAAACCTGAACATATCCTATCACCATCCAAGCCCTGAGAGACAAGGCTCCTAACACAGTCGGAGAGGTTCGCAAACTTCTGGGGTTTCTCAGTTATTATCGCACCTACATCCAAGATTTCTCGAGGATTGCCAAATATGTGTATGAGCTGTTGGAAACAAAAAAACCCACCCAGTGTAGCACATCAGGCAAAGAGAAGCAAGTCGAAGGGTACACAGCTCGCATCCAAGACCTCAATACGCTGGACTGATGAACATCAAAGAGTCCTTGATCAGCTCATACACACTCTGTCTAACCCCCCAGTGCTTGCCTACCCCAACTTCAGTCTCCCTTTTGTGCTGCACACTGATGCCTCAGAACAAGGCCTCGGGGCAGTATTGTATCAGCGCCAAGAAGGGAAACTGCGAGTCATCACCAACGGATCCAGAACACTGACACCTGCAGAGTGCAACTAACATCTACACTCAGGCAAACGTGAATTCTTGGCACTATAAAGTGGGCCATCTGTGAAAAATTCAGAGACTACCTTTTCTATGCACCCCACTTTATCGTCTACACAGACAACAATCCGTTGACGTATGTGATGAGCACAGCTAAGCTTAATGCTGTTGGCCACAAATAGGTCGGTGAACTGGCTGACTTCTGTTTTGTGATCAAATACAGGCCAGGCAGAGCTAACAGAGATGTCGACACACTGTCAAGGACGCCACTGGACATTAACTGGTATGTGGACTCATCCATGGAGGAGTTATCCAGAGATACCATTAAGACAATCTGGGATGGTAGTCAAGTCGCAAAGCTGAAAAATGTTGCTTATGTCACTGTCTTGGATCTGACACAAAACAGTCCACCATCTCAGTCTCCAGGGCTGCTCCCAACCATCAGCCGTCCTGAGCTCCTCATAGCCCAGTGGGATGATCCTGTTATTGGCCCAGTTGTAAAGCTAAAGGAAACAGCTGACACTCTAACTAGTCACATCAGGAGCAGAGTGAGTGGTCTGTCGAGGAAACTTCTGTATGAATGGGAAAAGCTCCACATTGAAAATGGCTTGCTCTGTAGGAAGACCAGTCAGAGGAATCAGCTTGTTTTACCTGAGCAGTATCAATCCACTGTCCTCAAACTTCTCCATGATAACATGAGCCATGTGGGAAATGAGAAAGTACTGGCTTTGGTCAGAGACAGATTTTATTGGCCCTACATGAAATGTGATGTGGAGACTTATATGATGAGAACGTGCCCTTACATCAAGAGGAAATAAACAGCCTCTCACATCAGAGCATCCATGGGGAGCATTTCCACCAGCTCCCTGCTAGAGCTTGTATCTATTGACTATCTACACTTGGAGCCAAGCAAGGGAGGATATGAGTACATCTTGGTTGTTGTTTGCCACTTTACCAGGTTTGCTCAAGCTTATGCAAGCTGTGACGATGGAGTGTCACCACTGTATGACTTATTGTATGTGTGACTGTGTTGTATTTATAATATGGTAAATGTTATTATGATTGTTTGTAAAGTGCACACATTATTTTGGGATCTGTCTTTGTTTAATCTTGAATGCCCTTGGGAGATAATTGTTATGGTTAAGTATTTTGGTAAAATAATGGATAATGATTTATTTCACATACCTTTGCCAGCATGCTTCCTGTGGGTGTCCGGGCAAAAGACTCTGTTAGGGGTTGAGGGCCTTTTGTAGGACACCAGCAGGAAGGAAGCATGTATGGTAAGTTAGAGGGGTGGTTTAGCTTTTGTAAATAGGGGTTTGAACTATTTATTGAATTATTTATATTATTTATTATATGTTATTTATATTGTATATAGTCGGGGAAGTATTTATGTATTTTTAGAGATTAGTGGGTATGTGCAAACAATGGAAATGTTTATTGTTTTACCTGGAGTTATGGTAGGGGCTAATCAGCCCTAATTATCTCAAATAGTATTTAACAGGTGTGGTTAATGATAATGGGATCTTTTTTTAGTACTCTTATTATCCTTGGTATTCGTCTTGGTTGATGACGAATTATTCATTGTTGATGAAGAGTCGTGTCAGATGTTTTCTTGGGAACTATTTACTTGTAAGTTTAATAAAATAAAAATTGATTGAAAAGCCTCCTCCTTGCCATCGTATTGTTACACAAGCAACCAGAAATAAGTCTGGGAAGACAGCTGAGGAAAAACTCTTTGAAGATTTCATCCCCCGATTTGGATATCCTTGGAAATTACATCACAATCAGGGTAGAGAATTTGAAAGTGAGCTCTTCAAAACCCTGCAACTGAGTAAAGTTGGTCATTCACAGACAACACCATACCATCCCCAGAGCAATCCAGCGGAGAGATTCAACTGCACCCTGCTCCAAATGCTAAGAACTCTGGAAGAAAAAGAGAAAGAGAGATGGAGAGATCACCTGCTGCATGCTGTTCATGTCTACAACTGTACTAGGCACGAGGCCATAGGAATGTCTCCCTTTTATCTGATGTACGGACGTCATCCGAGGCTTCCTGTGGACATGATCTTTGGGTTGGCTTCTAATGAGGAATTGGCCTCACCAAAAGGCTATGGAGAGAAATGGGCTGCAAGGATGAAAGGCCTACAGAATTGCAACTGAGAACAGTCAACATTCAAGCTCTCGAGGGAAGAAACTTTATGACCGTCACCTCAAAGGTACTGTACTTGAGCCAGGTGACAGTGTCTTGGTGTGTAATCTGGGTAAAAGAGGGGGTCCAGAGAAACTAAGGTCATACTGGGAGGAAGCAGTCTATGTTGTCAAAGAAAGGATTGCTGACGGACCTGTTTACAAAGTCATTCCAGAAACGGGTAAAAAGAGAGCGAACATTCCACCGTAATCTCCTGCTCTTAGTTAATGATTTACCAGTAGATTTACCTCCATTGCCCCAAAAGGCATCAGCAGAGACAAAGAGACGCTCATATTTGCACCAGTCTGCATCCACATCTGGAGAAAAACATCAACAGAGAGCCAAGAAAAGATGGTCAAAAACTGACAAGTGGCCCAAAGACGGATCAAGCAGTGGATCTTCAGACTCAGAGAAGGATGGAGGTATTGGCTAAGGATTCCTGAAATCACAAGAGCACAGCCCACCAGTGAACCAGTTGTGGAGAACAGGGACAATGTAAGCGTGACACTTGATGAGATACTGACAGAAGAAGAGGATGGTCCTCCTATCTTAGTACAGACACAAGAGGAACAAGATCCGGTGGACCACAGTGCAACAGCAGGCTCCCCAGCAATGGCTGCACACTCCAGTGATGAAGAGGATGTTAACCTGCAACCTAGAAAGTCAACTTGAGTGAGGAAACCAGCTCAGAGGCTCACGTATGAGTCGCTGGGTCAACCCTCATACCAGCCCTCATGTCAGCCTCCACTAGGCATCAACACAGTAGGAGCCTGTGCACCACCTGTTCTACCTGTGTGGAAAATGGACACAACCCCTGTTTTATATCACACTCCATTTAACACATTCCAACATCCCATTCCATATCCCATACTTCCTTACACTCCAGCCATGCCCTACACCACTCCACTGATTTTACACTAATCTGTGGACAAAACATGGACAATTATACTGAAAACTTACCTCAAAGACTGTAAGAATTAATGACTTCATAAGATATAAAAAGGATAAATTTGAGTAATTTGAGTTCATAAATGTCTGGAGCCATTTTTTGTTGTCTGGGAGCATGTGACGCCCACAAAATGTGTGGTCACATTTTATGAGTGAGTTTAAATTGCTCATGGCACTTTATGTTAATATGTTTCTGTAAATGACAGTAAGAGTTAAGAAATAAGAGCCAATTCATTATTTTGTGAAGAATTTTGCATTCGAGTGTTAATGTTGATGTCCGCCGCAAGGTGGCAGTGTGGACTGTACCTCTTTTCTTTCTTCAGGCAGGAACTCCCTGTAAACAAACTCTCGCACGACTTCCTCATTCTACCGTGCGGGACTGCACTAAACCACAGCTAACGGCCTCCTGCCTTATCTTTTCTCCTGTTTATGCAGGAATTTGACTGTTACAGGTTCGCACCCTGACCGGACCTGCAACACATTCACACCAGCACGTCTCCACTGCAATAAAGTCGGCTGCATTTTGTTAAAATATGTTGGACATAATCAAATTTACCTTAGAGCAGACGTACGCCACAACACCATGCTTGGATGTCGCCTGCCACCGTGTGCTGAGAAGCCTCCATTTATCCAGTCTATTGGCACAACCACGAACACCAGGAACAAGTACCAGAACTACGCCAAAATATTCAAAAAGTACAAAAACTAGAAGAGCTGAAATTAGCTGCCACTTGAGTGCAAAACACGTATGTGGACTATACATTAAAATGAATTTGAAAAACTTTTAAAAATGCTATTTTAAATGCCCCTGTTAATCCACTCTTAATGACTGATTTAACACTACGTCAGCCGAAACCGGAAGCTCCACCCATAATCGTTCCTACAGTGGCGCCCCCAGGAATAACGTGGATCGTGTTTTCCACCCAATATCTAACAGCTGTATGTCATTTTCAGGCATCTGTATATATATATTTTTTTTTAAAAAAGACCCAGGCAAGCTTTATTTTCTTTGGATTTAGTATGTTTACACCACTGTTACTTAGTGGCAGAAGCACTTAGAGTGATTCTGACTGTTTTGCCAAAAATGTAGTGTTTTCTTTTGAAACAGACCGGCCCCATGAATATACTGCGAAGGGTTGAAGAACAGCTTTTGATTTACTTTGGGTATGCTATTTTTTAGGCGTTTTTAGGGAAACTAACTAAAATAGCTATAACAGTTATCAGTTGTTCAAAGTATTAGCTGAACAAAAATGATGAAGCATAAAAAAGCAGCCTGCTAGAATTAAACTATTCTGCTGGAGCAACCTAGAGCTGCATGCATTCTTCCAAATTTCCTTTGCATCTTTGAATAAAAGAACATTTAAATATCATACAGTTGTAACGGCAGCTTGTTTTAAAACAGGTGCACATCTCTGTAAGATACCACCACATTAATGGCAGCTTGTTTGCTTAAGGTATTTGGCTGGATGGCTCTAATTTGACAGCCATTGCAGTGGTTAATATACAGTAATACAGATGTGAAGTTCTTGTAAGAAAGGATGAAATATACACTATATGACACAATCTACTGGAAAAAAATAAACTACAAGAAGACAGCCTTCTGGTTATAAAACTTTGAACATAAAGAAACACTGAGACATTTGTATATCTTTATGTCAAGTGGTTTATGTAGCGAAATATGAGTTGTTTATTCTGTTTTATTGGATTTTAAATGCCTAGCACAAAAAAGGGGGTATTTCTGCCCACTATCCCATTAGACATGATTAACTTTTATATCGTCAAAATGCACATTTTAGTATTAATACGTTTCAGACACAAACCTAAAAAGGTAGACACAATATTTCAACTCTCAAGAGTACATTTGTGTATAACAATAAAAAATGCAGTAAAGGGGATTTTACAGACCATTTTATTTCTTCCAACAGTACACTTATGTGTCTTTTATCTACTCACAAAAGTGACCCTTTCACATTACTCTCACACAACATAATTTACTTGATTCATACTTAATTCTTGTAATTATATATCATGAGAAAATGAGAAAGTGGAACACTTAACTGAATAAATCTTAGAAGGAGATGTGAGTCTTATAAGACAAAAAAATTCATTATAACATAAACAAGGATGGACGCCAACCTCTGAAATATTATTACTGAACTTACTGTCATCATAAGTTCCTGCCCTGCCAATTCAACTAAAATATATGTGATGGTCTGAAAAGCAGTGAGGCCTACATAAGGAGGCAGGCTGGGCTAATATAAAAATAGTGTTTCCAATTAAGAGATGATGGTTAAGTCAAACTGCAAACGATTCCTTTACTCTGACTTTCACTTCCAGCTTTCTGATTCATTTCTTTTACTCATTAAAATGTCTTTACAGCTGCTTAGGATTGCAGCATAACCCTAACTATTTATATTTTAACCCTAGCTATTAGGCCGCTACAGTCACTCAAAAAAGAAAAAGTTTGGGTAAGGGAGATAAACGTCCCACACATTAAGGGTGCTTTCACACCTACAGGCTTCATTTCAGTTCATTTCAATTGAACTCAAGTTCACTTTCTCCGTTAGTGCGGCGCGGTTCGTTTTGTCTGGTGAGAACACGATAATCACACTCGGGTATACACCAAACCAACCGTACCGGTGGTCTTGATTCAAATCAGAATGATGAACTCTGGTACGGTCCTGCAGGTGAGAAAGGGACCGTACTAAAACAGGACCAGAGGTAAACTGTAAAACATTTTATGTCACTGTACGTACCTGATGGATCTTCACAAATATCTGTGGCTGAGCATGTCATGGTTCTGGAGGATTAATGAACATTAACACGTTAGTTTCCTTCCGTAGCTGCGCTTTATTTTCAAACTGGACAATTTGCCGAAAGTCGTATATGCAAATAATGTAATAAATGATAACCAGGATGATGACACCCCCCCCCCCCCCCACCGTAGATTACGTTGCAATTTGCATCATTTTCTCCCGAGAAATGCATAAATGCACAGTAGTCATCCTACTTCCTGCATTTACCTTTCCTGTTATTGCGGCAAAAAAATCTGACCAATAAGAACAGAGAACATTCTGACATAAGTCAACATGATGGAATTTGGTCCACTTGAATTTTTGCCTGTGTGAAAGGGAACCGGACCAAGGAGAAAATGATACAAAGTAACAAACTTATCACCTGATTCGGACCAAAGTAAATGAATTTAGGTGTGAAAGCACCCTAAGGGCCCTACTGACCACCAGTCAACAACGGATTTTCTCAGCTTGCGTCAGTGCTTTTGAGAGTTTCTGCCAGTGCATAGTCCGTTTTTTATGCTTTGCGTCGCTGTTATGACTGGAAAGCAGAGCAACAGAAGCAGGAGTTGTACTGAACCCGAACTTTATTACGAGCACACAATAGATACATGTGTCACAGTGGCCAGTGTGTAAGCTAACACGAAACTATGGTAGGCTATGGTTGTATGGAGGCGGAGTGCCAAAGAGGAGGGCTCCCGCCAACAGTCCTTTCAAACAGGCACGGCGTGCTGACGTCACCTGTGTGCTCAACGTCACGTCTGTGCTGCCCATTGCCACCATGTTAGTATAGGGAAATACCTAACATTTACCACCTCTCTGAAAAGGCCCCAAAAACTATCACAACACATTAAATCACAGCAGCTCTCTCTTTTTTTTTTTTTACATTACACTCACAACAGCCTTCTTTTTAAACCTGAGCCACTGGGTGGATCACCGGTTGACCCTGGATGGATTATTCTGCCATCGTGAATCAGTTGTGCTCTGCCAACACATTAAAACAGAGTCACTGTTGTGGTTTAAGTTCAGGGGGCCTCAGTCGAGCCCGTGGCGGGCTCACCCCCAGAAGCGCGGGCTGCAGCGGACCTGGCTGCCATCTCGCTGGAGTCATGGCTCGTTCGTCAGTAACGTCCCAGCTCGGGTCCCATACCAGCTGGGTTGGCTCCAGTGCTGCAGCTTGATCCGAGGTAGCTGCTCTTACCTTCCGCAGACGGCTGGCATGCCATCTTGAACCATCAGCCACCTGGACGGTGGCTGGCCTCTTTCATGTAGCGATTCTCATCTGTGATGACAGGACCGTCTGTGGGTCCAAGTGGTCGGATCGTTGGACCCAAACCCAATCAAGAAGTGCGTGCAGCGATCGGTTCAGCTGCACTTGGCACTGCTGCTCTCTCGTGTCTAATGTTCATTGCTGCTGTGGCAGCATGTCATCCATGCCAGTGGCAGGACATGCCCTTGGTTGGCGAGGCTCTGCTGGGTTCTGCTGGGTCACAAATTCTCCATCCTGCTTTGCTGCAGCGGCTCCCTGAGGCTGATATTCGGAAAGGATGCGGGGTGAGTTTGGCTTCTTCTCTCTCTCACCTGGTGCTGGTCGTGGTCATGGTAATGTGTTGCTATCGTCAGCAATGGGACGTGCGCCGGGTTGTCTTCGTACACTGGGGTCCCCTCTGTTTACAAACTCCCTCTCCAGCAGCTCTACGGCAACAGCGTGAAGCTCGTGCTGGGTGAGGATTGGAGGCAAGTCCTGTCTGTGCTCTCTCTCTGTGCTCTGATCTTCGGCTATACCCGCGTTTGCAAAATCACACTCTCCCTCCTTTGATGAGGCTGCAGCTTGCGAACACTTGTGCTGCTCGGGAACTGGCTCTGGGTCCCATGTGGCTGTGGACTGGGGCTCCTGTGGCTGCTCCGGTTCTGCTGGGCTCTGTCTGGTGTGTGGTGCAAGGCAGGGAGTGGCTGCGTCCACATCTGCATGCAGCAGACTTCAGTCATCGTCGTCCAGGCTGAGTTTGCCTCAGGGTTGTTGCGCTGTGGTGCCCTGCTGTCCAGCGGTGTCTACCTCAGGGCCCTCCTGAGAAGATGTGGGCTCAGTGGGCTCAGCAGCCAGGGCCACTGTCTGTACCAGTGGAGCTGACAGTGAGGAACGTGGGAGGAGGCCCGCCAGCCGCGATGCTGCTAGGGCCGTCATTTCCAGCTGGGCTGCTAATTCCAACGCAGTCATCTCCGGTAGGAGGTGCAGCGTCCTCAACACCATCTCCTGTAGCCATGTCACCATGACTGCCACTGGGTGGTCGTCTGGCTCCTCCTGCAGCGGGTACCATATCATCGGCCTTGCGGTGTACTACTTCAACTGCTACTGTATTATCCTGTCCCCCGAATGCCTGAACTCATACGTGCTAGTCAAACAGTGGAGGGCATCTACGTACTGTATGAATGATTTGTCTGGTTGCTTTTGGCGCTGGTAAAACATGAACCTCTGTGAAACAGTGAAGTGTTCGGCCAACAATGCTACGCAGTCATCATTTATGTCCGCCCTGTCCCAAATGGCCGAATATCCGCTGCCCCTCGTCTCCCAGGTTACAGAATAGGTTTGCTCGCTTCCACAGATCTCTGAATCTCTCCAGGTTCACAGCCTCCACATAGCTGGCGAACAACTCGAACCAACGGGGCCATGAAATGGGCGGCTCACTTGGGGCATCAAGGAATGGCGGTGGTGGCTCCAGACACCCTTCCATCTTCAGGAAAAATTGATTTTCCTTCAGAAGATACCGGCTTATTCTCATTGCCAATGTTATGTCTGGAAAGCAGGGCAGCAGAGGCAGGAGTTGTACTGAACCTGAACTTTATTACAAGCACACAATAGATACACGTCACAATGTCTAATGTGTAAGCTAACACTATGCTAGGCTATGGTTGTATGAAGGCGGAGCGCCAAAGAGGACGGCTCCCGCCAACAGTCCTCCCAATTAGGCAAGGCGTGCTGACGTCACCTGTGCGCTCGACATCACGTCCGTGCTGCCCATTGCCACCAAGTTAGTATGGGGAAATATCTAACTGTCATGCCATCTAATTACCTGTGGACAGTATGCCCACTTTGCGCTACCAGGAGGGGCCTCATTTCAAAGAGATGTGACAGCAGCACAGTGTCAGTGCATTGGTAATTTGGTGCAGTTTATGGCAATGTGCTTTTGATCAAGAAAAAAGGAGGTCTATTGTCAGAAGTACATTTATTAATGCTATTTCAGTGGTGTGTTTTGAAATTGCACAGATTTCAAAAGACAAGTGCACATGAGGAAACAGCATGTGCTGGGTTTTTCTGTTATTTTAATGGACAGCATTGGAACAGCTGTAATACAATCACCCATCATTTTAACTGTAATATAATGATGCACTTGATGTTTTTTTTTAATTTCATCCACATTTTCATTTTAATAATGGCCTTAACATTAATGTTTAATTTATTTTTAGAGGAATGAATGAATGAATGAATGAATGAATGAATGAACAGGGAGTGTGCACTTTGAAAGAGAGGAGGAGAATGGAACTCTCAGTCTGAGGGTTTTGAACTGCAAACCTCCACATGTGGTCTGCATTATCTGTCCTCAATCACCTCCTTCGATCAATCTTCTGTTCGTTAGCACACACGTGTCCTGTACAGGGTGACAAGGGACATACACTCAGCTGTTGTTCTTTTGTTGAATGTATTAATCTGAGAACCATTTAAAAGGGCTATCCACCTGTGGTATGGACTGTTCAGGATCATTTGAAGAAACACAAGGGTTTTCACTCCACAGGGGGAAAAAAAGGACCCTTCCATGGGTTTATGAAAATATCCATTTCAAACCCATTCATGTCTGTGTGTTATATCCATGCATACTACATTAAACCATTCAGCTCAATTGTTCAGTCCAATATCATCTCTTTATCATTTAAATGATAAAGAGATTGTACTTTCTAAAGTAACTAACTGGGCATCAACTGTGACTGATGCCTTCCTTATTACCAAGCAGGTTTACTATCGTGTACATTTTCACTCACACACATGCCTTTTGGCCAGTGTGACAACATGCCTTTCTCCCGACGCTGTGACAACAAAATGGTCTAGGCCACACCTACAAATGCGTAATGTGCCTCTAACAACTGATGAGTGAACAGGCTGTCGAAATATGGCCCTAATTCTCTCACCCTCCATCATCTCACTTGATACACTTATTTTCACAACCACTACAGGTCTGTTTATTCAAAACATGTTGTCATGAAATCGCCCTTCAGGGCAGAGAGGAAGACTCACGCGCTGGACTGTGAGTTTGTGAGATTTATTGAAAACATAAAGTGCATGGAACAACTCAAAAAACACAAAGAGATACACCCGGTAACAATGCCAGAACAGATCACGTCTAACTTATGTTTGGGAGTCGTTAACAGAAGCCAAGACCACAGCGAGGAATGCAAGGAGCTGCAGTCTTAAATAAGGCATAACATAATGAAACACAGGTGTGGATATCAGAGCGGGCAGGAGAAAACAATGACTAGTAATCTGGATCAACTGGGAGTAATGAGAGAGGAACGACTGGACTTGACAGCTGACAGAGCGACGCCCACACTAAGCACAAAACCGGAAATGTCACTGACAGCTGTCAACCCAGAGAAAGAACACAACAGTAAAGATATAAAGAATAAGATATCAACAAATGCAGGCGGAAATACAAATGCAAATTAATACAAAATACAAGTGTAACAAAACTAAAGCATAAACAGGAAAACAGCAAACAGTACAAGAATTACAGAAACCCCAAAAGCACAAAATACAACAAATATATAAATGTAGAGAAAAAGCCATGAGACTGAGCGTGGCTAAAACTTCCAGTGTTCAGCTCATGACACACCTAACTATAAGGTGTGGTTCACGCTGGTAAAAGCTGCATATTGTCATTTTCTGTTAGAGAACAGTCATAGCTTTACTCAGCTGAAAATGCTCCCGCTAACTATGGGGTGAAACTGATGCAACAGCTCCATGAGTCCAACAGCTAGCTTTTGGCTCAGCTAAATTCTCACTGAGGGAGGTTAACAAGCTCATGGCTATTAAGCGAAGGATGGTAACCTTTCACGATCCTAAAAGTAATAATAGGCAATAGACAATAGGCTGCACATTTCATGGACAGTAGTAACTATTTACAAATAAGATTTCTGGTAATGCAAAAGTGCTTTAAGACATTATTTTCTCAGTAGATAAGAACTGAAACTGATTACTTTTAGTGAGAGTAACAACATTTTAAAAAGTAGCAGATCATATCATAGTGGGGGGAGGAAGCTGCAGATGTTATTTATTAGTCAAACTCTGCAGTCGAATACTACACAGAAATGCACTTACCATGTGGTGGTTATTGTTTTTAAGCATTAACCTGAATGCTTTCGAAACAGTAAAACTTTGCAACCCTGGCAGTTTTAGCACCCTAGATCCAAAAAATTTATTTGTTTAGCATACGCAGGAAGATTGCAGACTGCAAATGTTAAATTATTTTGTCATTGACATGGTTTTCTCACAAAGAACTACAATGGGGAGGGGGGCTGCAAAGCTTTTGTTCATCACCTCATTAGAGCTGTTAATGCTGTGAACTCATTATAGCTTGTTGGGTGGAATTAGCATAATGATGAATATGCATGTTGTCTGGTTGTGTGCGGTGACAACTCAGTATCTATCACAAAGCTGACCGACAAACGAAATAACAAGTCTTTCTCACAGCACCCACATGTACACAGATATATATTGCATGCACACGTAACCTGGAAGCCAGTGTATTGTTGCTGTGAAAGGAAGGCATCACAGCTGTCTTCATCATCATCGTTTTCTGCAACACAATCTGCAACTAAATCACTTCAAGTCTTGCAGCTGTCTGACATTCAACCATATGGCATGTGTGAGCGTAAACGAGGGGATGGTTGGGATTTTCTAAGCTTTAACTGTAGCCGTGTGTGGGGAAAGTGGAAAGAAAGGACGGAAACCCTTTACAGAAAACAGTGAGCAGAGATCATTCACATTCTACGAGACAGCAATTTGAATTCTCATGTGCACCACACAAACAAGCAAGTGCCATATTTGCAACAAACATGAGAAGTCCACATGAAGGCAAAAGGGCTAAGGCCAACAAGCAGAGACGTACACAAAAAAGACCCTTTAATGACTACATGAATACGAAAAATGGTGCTACACAAAGTGGATTTCAAGCAATTAATAAATCAAAAGAATCAAATACAAATGGAGGCGAAGACTAAACAATGAGAGATAGAAGTCACAACAACATGCAGACAGACTGGTCCATCTTCTTATTTTCCAATTTGTACATATTTGATTCCTTTTCTCACCTCCTCCATTCGTGTCTTGTTCCTCCCACAAGTAAGACACACTAAGAGGCTTTTCTCGGTTCCCTAATTTCTGCCTCTTCATCTTCTCTCTCCTCTGTCTTAAAATAATCCTACAATAGGAATGATTGAGGACACAGGAGGTTTGCTGAAAGAGCCATAAATAAGGTGCACAGGTTTATCCTGTGTTTTATAAGCTGCCTCATATATATATACTGCATATTTCAAAAGGACACTACTACACTGTACACTAATAAAAAATTATCATGCATCCAAAATGAACCCAACTGATCTTCACACCATCTGTAAGTGAATTTTAAAAATGTATAATATTCAGTCAGATTATGCCACATATTTGATAGGATTACAAGAACAACCTTTAGATGACATATCAAAACAGCAGTGACTCACCCTGAATGTGTGGAATATAATCAAAGTGGGGAAAAAAAGTGCAGCTTTACGATTTTTGGGTGAGACTGGGCTGGTTAGTTGGGTAACTTGCACACCTGCTGAATGGTTTTGGAGCAACGTCTTCTTCAGGAACAACCCTGCTTATTTTACTTTTACTATGTTTACTGTATCATTTCCCCTCATTTCTTGGGATAAAATGTCATGGTCTCAAACTTCACAGGACACCCCTGCACAGTAGCAGATTTTTGTGTGTGCGTGCATAAATGTATTGTGTTTATGTTTTGTTTCTCACTCAAAGTTGATTTTGTGGATTTGTGGATTTTTACTTGTGATCTTGAGCTGATAACCCAGTGTCTTGTCTCGTGGAAATGCACACAGCCCTTTTTGTCTCTGTTATGATCTAATTCTTTTCTTTAAATAATAGTCCTGATGAGTCCAATCATGAGAAAAAGAGTCACACATCCATTATGCAAGAGCGTGTAAAAGCAGACTTGATGAGCCTGTGATTTACTGTCCACTATTGTGACATCCTTAGCACCCAATTACTGAGACGTCTGACTGGTCAAAATGATCCGTGCAGTAAAACAAGGGCCAGTCATAACAGAAGAGGAAGAGGCAAATCCTACTGAGACGACCACATGCATTCAACCAGCACAGTCAAGTGTTCACAGCCACTGTTACTCATGAGATGATGACTTCATGCAAAGGCCACCAGAGACTCTTTCCACACACCCACTCCTAATCCTGAAATACCTGCCCAGCAGCTTTAATTAACTGCTGCAGCACCCTGCCAAGCCCAGACCCAGAGCCCCCCCTTCCGCCCCCCCTTCCCTGCACTGCTCAGCATCCTCACCAATAGCACCGCATCTTTATGGTCACACTGAGCCAGGAAATCAGAGGAGAAAAATAGCCTCTAAATCACACATTCAGATGGAGCGGTGTGGGCTGTACAACCAGCTCTAACGCTGAAACATTTTGTCCTCCATTTACTCATGCCACCTGTGGTTTTTACTGAGCTTCTTTGCATCTACCTATATTCTTTGAAAGTACATCAGTTTATCACTGTTAACAATATCTGTTTTAAAAACAGAGTGGGACAGCATAGTGTGCAAACACACAATACAAAAAAACCTCATCATGATGAGAAAATTGAAATGATGGTAGAAATGGCTGTTCCTTTATAGATACAGGATGTTTTTCTATGGGCAATAGTTCTCTTACAATTTACATGTTAACAAAGGCAGCGATATTTAACATAACAACACATGAAAATATCAAAGGTGCAATATTCCTATATGGCAAAACAGCACAACACAAGATATTGCATACAGGAGTTTGTGAGTGGCGTCGCATATTATAGTGCAGTAAATTAGATGCAAAAGGTTGGCAGAACACTGCCGTCTCTATTTTGCTGGAGTGAACACTGTGGAAATTATATGCAGTTAGGAGAACAGCAGTATTGAATCTCACACAAACAGACAACATGCTGAGAAGCTGTTGCCCCCAGGGCTGCACACAGTAATGTTTTAGCAGAGATTTGCATTTATTTCCAACATTTTTCTATAGGGAGGGGTGCCAGAAGGGTTCCGGAGTGCCAGAGATTGTACCCTAACTTTAGTGTCAGATCACAAACAAACACACACAGATGTGTAATTTAAAAGGGGGGGGCAAAGGGGGGCATGTCCACCCCAACGAGGAAAAAAGAGAGAACTGTCACTCATCGCCCATTATCAGCATAAACCTTTCTCTATCATGTCATATAACTAAACTAGAGGAGCACTCAGAGCATGGGCGGCGTTAGGCCTTTTTAGGGGTGCTTTAGCACCCTTAAATTTAAACTCAGCACCCCTCAAAATTGGAGTGAGAAAAGTTGTGATTATAAAATTTTAGTTTGTCTTTGACAAACTGAAGTAATGTCCAAAACATATTCAGTAGTTTGTGGATTAAACTTTTTAAAAATTAAAATAAAACACTCGCTGCCACGCAAATGGTATGATCCCTCCTCTCACACACATTCTCTCCCCTGTACCTGCACGCGTTGCAGCCCTGGGGAACACACACACACACACACACACACACACACACACACACACACACACACACACACACACACACACACAGAGGTCCCCCCCCATCCCTGCAGTGGGAAAAGGGAAAGGACAGGAGCTCTTCTACAGGTAACACACTCATAACGATGTATGACGCCAGCCTCGGCTGGAATATTCTGCAACATTATGAATAGTTTTTGTGTCTGTCTTAATTTATTTGGTAAGAGTAGGATGCATACTGACCAGCATTTAGGTTTCAAAGTATGTGAGGTTTTCACCTAGGGTGAGGGTTAGAAAATAAGCTATTAATAGGCTATAAATAGCCTGTAATATAACAAAAAATACTGCATCTTTGCTCATATTATTTTTGATTTTGTGGTGTGGCCACACATATGTGACCTACTTTGTGACTGATGTAAGGCCTCACATTTTAGATCAGAACAAAGACAGAGCTTCCTTGGAGATAACAGGAAGCTGAGATGATGTTAGCTTTGGTATGCAGGGCTTGAGGCTGTGGGGGGTTATCAGAGGATTAAGGAGGAGATGCATTGTAGACTGTGGGGGGATATTACAGAGAGGAGATGCATTGTTACTGGCGATTATAATGCAATGTGACCTGTGATGCATATGACTTGTGAACTGTGAGAGTCCGGGTATTTAAGGACGAGAGTTCCCTGTAATGTCCTCTTTCTTCGTTGAGATGTTGGTGAATGTGAATGAAGCTGTTGTGAGAGAAATCTGTCTCATCATTTTCACATTCCCACACTGGTGACCCAAGACGTAGCATGCAGCGACAGGAGAATTCCCTGGGCCAGCTTCGTCAGGAGCCCCCAACCAAGCGAATGCCGCTACGGTCCAGCTACCGGACTTCTGGCAGAACAATCCGCGCTTCTGGTTCCACGCGGTTGAGGCACAATTCAACCTCCGGGGAATATCGATAGACGACACAAAATTCTACCATGTGGTCGCAAGACTGGACAACCACACGGCTCAGCATGTGGAGAGCCTTATCGAGCAGCCGCCAGACAGCGACAAATAGGGCACGTTGAACGCTGCACTCATCCAGCACTTCACCCCCTCCATCGAGGAGCGAGCAGAGGGACTCCTGGCGCTGACTGAGTTGGGAGATGGCACGCCCGTTAATCTGATGGAGAAGATGTTGAGGTTGAAAGGCTCAGATGACGACCACTTCATCTTCACCCACCTCTTCCTCAGGACCCTACCGTCAGCAACGAGAGCGGCCCTGACCAGTTCGCCGTTGTTGGCCCAGTGGGACTACCGAGCGCTGGCCCGGGAGGCGCAGCGAATTGTCAACACCAGCAGACAACGCGCGGCCACGGACGCAGCAGCGGAACTCGGCGCGACGACTGCAGATGGCAGGGGGCCAGCGGCAGCAGTAGCAGACCCACCTACGACGGCGGCGGCGGGAGCCAGGGAATGTGGAGGACACGTCCTTTGTTTCTACCATCACCGCTTCGCAGAGAGGGCACGCAAATGTGTACCACCGTGCCAGTTCAAGCGTTCGGGAAACGCCAAGACCGGGGGTCGGTAGCAGCCGTGGCCCTCGGGGAGGAGAACAAGCTGCTCTACTTGTTGGATGCACGTTCGGGGAGGCATTTCCTCGTGGACACAGGCTCCCAGTTGAGTTTCATCACACCTTCCTACGCGGACAGGCTAGCAGGTTCCAGAGGTCCCGGGGTGGCAGCAGCGAACGGCTCGGAGATTAAGACCTTTGGTGAGAAGACTCTGCTTCTGTCTCTACACGGCCGTACATTTGAGTGGACTTTTGTTATAGCATCAGTGAATTTCAATATGTTGGGGGCTGATTTTTTGTGCTCACATGGTTTGTTGGTTGATCTCGCTAACAGGCGCCTGGTTAATGCATTTTCTTTTGATTCTATTCCCTGTACAGCGCGAGTGGCCCCGCCAACAGCACAAGCCAACGTCACAGCTGCAAGCGGTAAGTTCCACACACTGCTCACTCAGTTCCCAGCACTCACAGTCCCCACATTTTCGGCAACAGTCGCTAAGCACGGGGTAGAACATTTTATTACCACTACCGGACCGCCCGTTTTTGCAAAAGCTCGGCGCTTGGACGCAGCTAAACTGGCCATAGCGCGCGAGGAGTTCGCCAACCTGGAGAGGTTGGGCATTATCAGGCGTTCAAACAGTCCGTGTGCTTCCCCGCTACACATGGTCCCGAAGGCTGACGGATCATGGCGACCTTGCGGGGATTTCCGCAGGTTAAACAACGCTACAGCGCACGACCGCTGCCCAATCCCGCATATCCAAGATTTTTCCGTTCATTTGGCAGGGGCTCGTGTTTTTTCTAAGATAGATTTGGTCCGCAGTTACCACCAAGTCCCAGTGCGCGCTGAGGACATACCCAAAACAGCGGTAATAACTCCATTTGGCCTTTTCGAGTTTTTGCGCATGCCATTCGGGCTTAGAGGGGCCGCACAGACGTTCCAACGCATGATGGACATGGTGCTTCGCGATCTCCCTTTCGTGTTCGTCTACTTGGACGATATTTTGGTAGCCAGCGCGTCTGAAGACAAACACGAAAAACACCTGGCCACAGTTTTCCGGAGGTTGGGAGAACACGGGTTAATAATCAACCCAGCGAAGTGCCAGTTCGGGGTGGCGCAGATCGATTTTTTAGGACACCGCGTCTCCCCCGAAGGAGCGGTGCCGCTTCCTGACAAAGTGCGCGCGGTGGCAGATTTTCCCCGGCCGCAGACGGTCAGGGCGTTACAGGAGTTTTTGGGAATGGTGAATTTTTATAACTGTTTTATCCCCCGCGCGGCGCAACTCATGCAGCCACTGTATGCCGCGCTCAAAAAACACAAACCCGCAGATAAGGTCGAGTGGTCCCTGGAGCGGGACCAAGCGTTCTCGGAGGTAAAAGCAGCCTTGGCAAAGGCTGCGTTGTTGGCACACCCAGACCCAACGGCCCGCATAGCGCTCACTACTGATGCGTCAGATGTGGCCATAGGGGCAGTCGTGGAGCAACATGTAGCCGGGGTTTGGCAGCCCCTCGCCTTTTTCAGCAGGACCTTGCGCGATAGCGAACGTAAATACAGCGCGTTCGACAGGGAGCTGCTCGCTCTCCATTTGGCCATCCGCCACTTTCAGTTCTGGCTGGAAGGACACCGTTTCACCGCGTTCGTTGACCACAAGCCACTAACATTTGCGATGGCCAAGGTTTCCGAACCGTGGTCAGGCCGGCAGCAGAGACAGCTGGCCGTGATTTCAGAGTTTACCACTGATATTCAGCATGTGGCAGGCAAACTGAACGTAGTGGCAGATTGCCTCTCGCGTGCCGTGGCGGCCCCAGTCAGCGTAGGAATAGATTACGCAGCCATGGCCGCGGAGCAGGTTAGTGACGTGGACGTGCGCACGCTCCAGTCTGGACCAACAGGGTTAAGGCTGGAGAACAGGGTGCTGCAAGACGGTATGCCCCCCCCTAATCTGCAATGTCTCCACTGGACGGCCGCGTCCAGTAGTACCGGCCGCGTGGCGCCGCCGCGTTTTTGACTCGATTCATTCTTTGGCGCACCCGGGGGTGCGCGCGTCGGTCAAAATGGTAGGAGAGAAATTTGTGTGGCCGAGTCTTCGCAAACAAGTTAAGGAGTGGGCAGCAGCCTGCACGGCGTGTCAACGAGCCAAAGTACACAGTCACACGAGGGCTCCTTTGGAGCCGTTTCACATTCCGGCCAAGAGGTTCGATCACGTTCATGTGGACCTCGTGGGACCCCTCCCGCTGTCGCAGGGGTGCACACACCTTCTGACAATGGTGGACCGCACCACACGCTGGCCTGAAGTGGTTCCGCAGGCATCAACCACGGCAGAGGAGGTAGCGTGCGCGTTTTTAACAGCTTGGGTGGCGCGTTTTGGAGTTCCGTCGGACATTACGTCCGACAGAGGCCCTCAATTTGTGTCCGAACTTTGGTCGACAATGGCCCGCAGACTGGGTGTCACAATTCACCGCACAAGCGCGTACAATCTGCAGGCTAACGGGTTATGCGAACGCTTTCATAGGTCATTGAAAGCGGCTCTCAGAACGTCACTGACGGATGCAAATTGGGTAGACAAGTTACCGTGGATTTTATTGGGGTTGCGTTCTGCGCCTAAAGAAGACTTAGAAGCCTCGCCAGCAGAGCTCGTGTTTGCACAACCACTTCGGCTGCCGGGGGAGTTTCTCCCAGATAACCCGGCGCCAGACACCTCCCCGTCTCAGCTGTTGCGGAGTAACATAGAATCAAGCACGCTGCCCGGCCCCGTGCACCACAGTTTTCCACGCGTTTTTGTGCCTAAGGCTTTGAAGAACGCAGAGCTTGTTTTTGTCAGACACGATGCGCATCGAACTCCGCTGCGACCACCTTATGACGGACCGTTCAGAGTGCTGGAATCAGGGGACAAGCAGTTTTTGCTAGATTTGGGGGGTAGGAAAGAAAAAGTTGGCATAAACAGACTCAAACCCGCTTTTGTGGTGGCGGACGAGCAAGTGCTGTTGGCAAGGGCCCCGCGGCGAGGTAGACCCCCACGGGGGGCTTCACAGAGTAATGTTTCCCCAGAACACCCGCAGGGACTGACAAACGGTTGCCACCCCCAGACGGCAAACCCCCAGCGTATCAGCGCCGCGGAGACATGGAATCCCAGCTACAGCAGATACGGCAGGAGACTGAAGCCTAGACAGCATGCGGACTGATGTGTATTGATTCTATCACGGCATGCATGCTGTTATTCTCTTGTTTGTTCTAAAATGTTTGGGGGGGCTGGTGTGGTGTGGCCACACATATGTGACCTACTTTGTGACTGATGTAAGGCCTCACATTTTAGATCAGAACAAAGACAGAGCTTCCTTGAAGATAACAGGAAGCTGAGATGATGTTAGCTTTGGTATGCAGGGCTTGAGACTGTGGGGGGTTATCAGAGGATTAAGGAGGAGATGCATTGTAGACTGTGGGGGGATATTACAGAGAGGAGATGCATTGTTACTGGCGATTATAATGCAATGTGACCTGTGATGCATATGACTTGTGAACTGTGAGAGTCCGGGTATTTAAGGACGAGAGTTCCCTGTAATGTCCTCTTTCTTCGTTGAGATGTTGGTGAATGTGAATAAAGCTGTTGTGAGAGAAATCTGTCTCATCATTTTCACATTTCCACAATTTTTAATTTATGAGGAAAACCTCACAAATTTATTAAAGTCTCAAATGTACAAGAAAAAAGTCCTAAATTAGCACGAAACACAAATTATGAGAAAAAGTTGATTTAAAGCACGGTGGTGCAGTGGTTAGCACTGTGTCAGCACAGCAAGAAGGTCACGGGATTGATTCCACCCCTGACTATCATGGGTTCGATCCCACCTCTGACCATTGGTGACCCTTCTGTGTGGAGTTTGCATGCTCTCTCCGTGTCTGCGTGGGTTTACTCCGGGTACTCCAGTTTCCTCCCACAGGCCAAAGACAGGCAGGTTAGGTTAATTGGCATCAACTGAGGATTCTAAATTGTCGTTAGGTATGAATGTGAGAGTGAATGGTTGTCTGTCTCTCTCTGTGTTGGCCCTGCGATGGATTTGCGATGTGTCCAGGGTGGACTCTGCCTCTTGCCCAAAGATGCTGGGATAGTTGATTTAAGTGGGAAACAAATCTTTCAAATTTACAAGGAAAAAGTAGTAAATTTAGAATAAAACTGCCATAAATTCAGAAGAAAAACCTCAGACTGTCCAGACTAAAGTCACATCTCAGCAACTTCTTAACTATTTTTGGGTAACTACTCTTATGTATATTTGAGTGATAATATATAAAGATAACCTGTGTTTACTTGTGTACAGTTTCAGGCTACTCTACCACCTAAATTAGAGACTTTTTTAATTGAAATGTGGAAATTTTTTTTAATTGAAATGTGTAAATTTTTTTATGTGAATTTGGAGAGTTCTCATAAATTACCTACTTTTTCTTTTGATTATTTTTATTCTTTTTTTAATTATAAACTTTTTAAGAAACTTCATGAAATTTGAAACTTCATGAAAAATTTTTGCTCATGGATTGACATTTTTTTCTTGATTTTGTGACTTTTGCATCATAAACTGGCATCTTTTTTTTTGTTTTTGCATTTTTACCTCAATAATATTCCCTCATCTTTCCATGGACTTTTTTCCTAATTTTTTTTAAATTATTGCAAATGAGCTACATTTCTCTTGTGATTTTCTGACCTTTGTCTCAACAATTTATTCATTTTCTTTTTCTTAATGAATTTATTAAATTTTTTAAATAACTTCCTGTGTTTACATTTTTAATGACTGTAGTTGTACATAAAGTGAATTTTTTCCTCATAAATTTGCAACTTTTGTCATGAATTTGTAACTTTATCTGTTAAATTCAAAGTCGTTTTTCTTGTAATTTTGCATTTTTTCCTCTATTGTATTTAGTACATATTTTAAATAAATGGGCATTTGTCACTATAATTTTTTAACCACAGGGATTCATTTATTAAGGGCAAAAGTGGGATAATTCTGACCTTTTTTTGACCATGGTTGTGATGGTTGAATGTTGCTACTTAACAAATTGGACCAAAAATGCCAGGGATGATTTTTTTGTCCCAGTCCAGCCCTGGCTAAGACAGCTAGTAGCAGATGTTTTTTCTTTAATGGCTGCATTGTCAATCAACCACTGTTTGAATTCAGCAGAAAGAAGCTGTTGTTGTTTTGGTCTAAGCAAAATATTAAATCCAAGCTGTCACTATTGTTATGTATCATCACGCACCATGTTCACTTACAAGAAGCCAGGGAAGAGATGCATGAAAGATGATAACACTAACAAAATAACGTGTGTGTGTGTGAAGGGTGGGTGTATAGTGGAGCTCATTGGGTGCGCAGCACCCCTAAAACTCTGACACTAGAACTACCCCTGCAATAAAAGCTTCAAATTTACTAGAATAATGTAACAAATTTATAGGGACGAATGAAATATGTGCTAAATTTATGGAAAAAAAAGCCAAAATCACAAGAAAAACAAACTTGAATTTAAAAGATAAAAGTTACAAATTCATGGCAAAAGTTGCAAATTTATGAGGAAAAAATTCACATATGTACAATTACAGTCATTGAGAATGTAAACACAGGAAATTACTGTATTTAAAAGATTTAATAAATTCATTTTAAAAAAGTAAATTAATAAATTGCTGAGACAAAGGTCAGAAAAATCACAAGAGAAATGTAGCTCATTTGCAATTTAAAAAATTCAGGGAAAAAAAATCTGTGAAAGATGATGAAAATACCGAGGCAAAAATGCAAAGACAGAAGAATAAAAGATGCCAGTTTATGATGGAAAAGTCACAAATTCAAGAAAAAAATGTCAATCCATGAGCAAAAATTTTTCACGAAGTTTCAAATTTCAAGAAGTTTCTTAAAAAGTCTATAATTAAAAAAGAACAAAAATAATCATAAGAAAAAGTAGGTAATTTATGAGAACTCTCCAAATTAACATAAGAATTCTACATTTTCAATTAAAAAAAATCTCTAATTTAGGTGGTAGAGTAGCCTGAAACTGTACACAAGTAAACGTAGATTATCTTTATGTATTATAACTCAAATATACATAAGAGTAGTTTCCCCAAAATAATAAAGAAGTTACTGAGATATGACTTTAATCTGGACAGTTTGAGGTTTTTCTCCTGAATTGATGGCAGTTTTATTCTAAATTTACTACTTTTTCCTTGTAAATTTGAATGACTTTTTCCCACTTAAATCAACTTTTTCCTCACAATTTGTGCTTAGTGCTAATTTAGGGCTTTTTTCTTGTACATTTGAATCTTTACTCTGATAAATTTGTGAGGTTTTCCTCATAAATTAAAAATCAAATATATAATGAGCAAAGATGCAGTATTTTCTGTTATATTATAGGCTATTTATAGCCTATTAATAGCTGATTTTCTACCCCCCCCCCATGAAGACCTCATGTACTTTTAAACCTAAATGTTTGCACATATGCATCATACTCTTACCAAATAAATTCAGACAGACCCAAAAACTACCCATAATAGTACAGAATATTCCAGCTGAGGCTGGCATCATACAGCATTATGAGTGTATTACCTGTAGAAAAGCTGTAGCAGGGGACAGGAGGCTGTCCTGTCCCCTCATTTTTCCTGCTGTTGGGATAGGGAGGGAGGGACCTCTGTGTGTGTGTGCCAGGCTGCTGCAGTGCGTGCAGGTGCAGGGAAGAGAAAGTGTGTGAGACAAGGGATCATACCTTTTGCGTGGCGGGGGTGTTTTCATTTTAATTTTTTAAAAAGTTTACACGACAAACTACTGGATATGTTTTGGATGTTATTTCAGCTTGTCAAAGACGAACTAAAATTTTATAATCACAACTTTTCTCACTCTAATTTTAAGGGGTGTTGAGCTTAAATTTAGGGGTGCTACAGCACCCCAAAAAAGGCCTAACGCCGTCCATGTCTCTTCCATTCCAAATACCACTGCATGGGCTGTAATGGACCTATGGAATAGACGTGTGAAGAGTTTGTTTGCAAAAACCAATAAATGCCACTTCCAAGAAAATTTCCCTCTTTACATCAAACAACTGTTAACATTACCTACTTACAGTATAGAAGTTCAAATTGTTTTTTTCTCAAAATCCAGTATGTCCTATGTTATAGACACTACAAATTCATGTTTTTTTTTCAAAAGCCGATAAACGCTGGGAGCATTTTTCTTTTTTTAAATTTTATTTACAAAAGCAGATAGCTCCACACGGCAAATCAGCGCTTGGTATTTGGGTCACGTGACTCATCTTGGCTGTCTTCCTGGTCTGCTCGCTCTGACTGATTTCTCTGGCTGGGTTCGGAATGTTCGCTCTCTCACTCCCTCCCTACTCACTATATAGTGAATTTAGATGTAGTGGAATATACAGTAAGCTCAATATAACAATAAAATTAACCACTTTCGGACACTACTGGGCTTGTTTTCACGGCACAGTTAACAGTTACTGTACTGACAGTTTACTGTCTCACATCAGGTGAGACAGTAAAACGTAACAGACTAACGGTGGTAAACAAAAAAATACATATTTACTACAAATTACATGCTTGTATTAAATTAAATCGTTTTTGCTGAATTATTAAATATAAATACCTTAAGGTAGTTTATGTTGTGATGTGAAGCTCTTCTCTCACTGCTCCACTGGCTACGCATTCACTACATAGTACACAATATAAGATAAGATAAGATAAGATAAGCCTTTATTAGTCCCACAACGGGGAAATTCCAGGATTGCAACAGCACAGGGATAGCAACACTCAGAGCAACAATCAGAAGGCAAGAAAAAAAAAAAAAAAAAAACAAGCAAGCAAGAGCAGCTAATATACATATGTACGTATTACTATAAAATATATATATATACACACACACACAGACACACAGTGCAGAGCATTGTAGCTGGATGGAATAAATATATGAATATATGAACACACAGTGCAGAGCATTGTAGCTAGATGGAATAAATATGTAAATATATAAACACCCACAGTACGGAGCATTGCAGCTAGGTGGAATAAATATGCAAGTATATAAACACACACAGTGCGGAGCAATGTAGCTAGATGGAATAATATGTAGATATATAAATATATAAACACACCCAGTGCCGAGCATTGTAGCTAGATGGAATAAATATGTAAATATATAAACACACACAGTGCAGAGCATTGTTGCTAGATGGAATGAAACAGCATAACCGTCTACTTAGTTATCCTACATGGTATGATTATGTGCCCATACATATTCTCACCCTCCATAGCGACCGGTAAGTTCCTAGTTGTATGCCGGAGGGGACCATTGTGTAAGTCTATTGCATCTTTTGCATTCAAAAAACTATTAGTTTGTTACGTCTTTTTGCTATCTCTGCGAGCAGCCCTGCTTAGGTTGTACAGTCTGACAGCCGTTGGTAGGAAGGACCTACGAAACCTCTCGGTTGTGCACCTGGGATGATGTAGTCTGCTGCTAAATGAGCTCCTCAGTGCATTCAGTATGTCCTGCATAGGGTGGAACTCGGACTCCAGCAGAGATGACAGTTTAGCCACCGTCCTTCTCTCTCCTATCTCCTCCATCGGATCAAGGCGCTGCCCCAGGACAGAGCTAGCTTTCTTAATCAGTTTGTTCAGTCTCTTCCTATCGGCTGCAGTAATGCCACTGCCCCAGCAGACCACTCCAAAAGTGATGGCTGATGCCACCACCGTGTCATAGAATGACTTCAGCAGCGCCCCTTGTACACCAAAAGACCTGAGTCTCCTCAGCAGGAACAGCCTGCGCTGTCCCTTCTTGTAGAGTGCATCAGTATTGTGTGACCAGTCTAGTTTATTGTTCAGATGAATACCCAGGTACTTATAGGATGTCACCATCTCGATGTCTGTTCCCTGTATATTTACTGGTACTGTGAGGGGCTGCCCATGCCTGCGGCAGTCCACCACCAGCTCCTTAGTTTTCCTCGCGTTGATCTGGAGGCAGTTCCGATGGCACCAGTCCACGAAGTCCTGGATAAGCCCTCTGTACTCAGCTTCATCTCCATTGGAGATGAGGCCAACGATCGCAGAGTCATCAGAGAACTTCTGTAGATGGCAGTGTGTTGTGTTGTGTGAGAAGTCCGCAGTATAAAGAGTGAACAGGAAGGGAGCCAGCACCGTTCCCTGGGGGGCCCCCGTTCTACTGATGATCGTGTCGGACACACAGTCCCGGGTTCTCACAAACTGAGGCCGGTTCGTGAGGTAGTCCAGGATCCATGATGACAGGTGCTGGTCCACCCCTGCGCGCAGCAGCTTGTCCTTCAGGATCATCGGTTGGATGGTGTTGAAAGCACTGGAGAAGTCAAAGAACATGATCCTCACCATATTCCCGGGCTTCTCCAGGTGGGACAGAGAACGGTGAAGGAGGAAGATCACCGCATCCTCCACCCCAATGCCATGCTGGTAGGCGAACTGGAGTGGATCCATCGCTGGTTCCACCAGGGGGCGGAGGTGAGCAAGGAGCAGTCTCTCCAGGGTCTTCATCAAGTGGGACGTCAAGGCCACCGGTCTGTAGCTGTTCAGGTCTTTGGGGTGGGAAGTTTTTGGTACAGGTACCACACAAGATGTTTTCCACAGCTGTGGTACCCTCCCCAGTTTCAGGCTCATGTTGAAGATATACGTCACAATCCCACACAGCTGGTCTGCACAGGACTTGAGGAGCTTTGCGCTGATGCCGTCCGGTCCCGGCGCCTTCCTCGCCTTGATCTTCCTCAGCTCCGTCCTCACCTGGGTCCTGGTCAGGGTCAGGATGGGGGGCTGTGTGTTGGGAGTGGGGGGGTGTTGGTGGAGGGGGGAGTGGGCAGCAGGACTTGATTTCTTTAGAGGCAGCAGTGGTTGTTGTGCAGTCAGGGGGGAGGGCGGTTGGTCAAATCTATTGAAAAACAGATTCAGGTTGTTCGCCCACTCCCTGCCCCCTGTGGCCTGGGGGGAGGTATTCTGGAGCCCCGAGATGGTTTTGAGGTTTCTCCAGACCCCGCTGATGTCGCTCTGTTGCAGCTTGTCCTCCATCTTCTTCCTGAAGCTGTCCTTGCCTTCTCTGATCTTTCTCCTCAGCTCCCTCTGTACGGACTTCAGCATCTCCCTGTTCCCTGACCTGAAGATCCTCTTCTTCTCTCTCAGAAGTGTTTTTATCTCAGGGTTGATCCAGGGTTTGTTGTTTGAGTGACGCCGTATGGTCTTGGTGGGAACGGATTTGTCCACACAGAAGCTGAGGTAGCCCGTGAAGGTGTGAATGAGGCCATCGATGTCCTCACCATGTGGATCGCAGAGCTGCTTCCAGGCGGTGGCTTCAAAACAGCCCTTTAGGGTGTCCATTGTCTCCTCAGACCATAACTCCACAGTGTGCATGGCCGGAGGTTGTCTGTGCACTAGGGGTTTGTACACCGGCCGGAGATGAACCAAGTTGTGATCCGATCTCCCGAGTGGGGGGAGTTGTGATGAGGTGTACGCCTCCTTAGTGTTTGCGTAGAATAAATCCAGTGTTTTATTGTCTCTAGTGTGGCATGTGACATACTGGGTGAACGTGGGTAGAATGGGAGACAGTGAAACATGGTTGAAATCGCCTGAGATGAGGAGAAGAGCATCTGGGTGTTCTGTCTGCAGCCTGCTGGTTACTGAATGGATGACGTCACGTGCTGTCCCAGCGTTCGCCGTCGGATTTGCATAAACAACAATGCAGATCACGTGTGAGTGTTCTCTCGGGAGATATGTAGGCCTCATGCTAACAGCTAGCAACTCAATGTCTTTGCTGCAGTGTCGTTGTTTAACAGTGATATGTCCCGGTCTGCACCAGTTGTTGTTAACATACATTATCACTCCACCGCCCCTAGCCTTGCCACTGTCAAGTGGGGAAGGAGTGAGCATTTCGAAGACAGCACCTGCTTGCTGTGAGTGATTTCCCTGCCAGTTTTTACAGTTTTGTTGCATTTTATGTCAAATATGGATAATTTTGATGAAGCAGATGAACCAGTGATGTATTCACCAGTAAGGTGCAAATGAGGTTGGAACAGCGAACAATATTCAGAATTCTTGCTACTATTATCTTCCATTATCAGAATTCTTGCTACTTTGCTGCTGTATGTCTCTGCACATTAACATTGATCACAACCATTTGCACAAATGCCATATCTGCTGCCGTCTGTCTGTCTGTCACTGCAATACTGATCACGTGTGTAGTGTTGTTCTTAGGATATATTATGGTGTAACACGGGTGGTGACGTCACCTGGAGTATAAGAGGGCTGTGCGGAAGAGGGACGGTCTCTTTGAATACTTCTCAGCCTAGTGGGAGTTCCTCTGTATAAACTATAAGTCTATAATAAAGTCCTGTCTAGTTCACCATTCAGTCTCATCATTGGTTCACAATTTACATACATAACATTTGGCGACGAGGATAAAAGCATGGATGCTGGTGTGTCTACAATTCGGCCATTTTTAGAGTTTCCGGGAGAGCCTCTGGTCCCTTGGGTGAGATGGTTCGCAGCGTTCCAAAATTATTTGGTGGCTCTGAACCTTGATGAACTAAAGAAGATACGGGCTCGGGCAATATGGGTTCATAGTTTGGGTATGGAAGGACAGCATATCCTTACTACCTTGGGTGCTAGCGATAGCTTTGAAGACCTTGTTGAGCTAATGGCATGATATTTTTGCGCCCCGGAAAACGTCATTGTCAGGAGGATCCAGTTTTGACAGCGCCACCAGTGGACTGGCAAGTCAGTGCAGCGATTTGTAACAGACCTACACCAGTTGGCCAAAGACTGTCAATTTGGAGCGTTGGAGGAAAAGATGGTCCGCAACCAGTTAGCGGAACATGCTGTTTGCCACACTACGAGTTCGAAGCTCCTTACATACTTGGGCGAGCTGATGTTAGCCAAGTCCATCGAGATAGCTCAGCAGTGTGAAGCAGCGGACAGTCTATCACGTGATCTCAGTGAGAGAGCTACGCTGCACCACTCTGAATCACAATCAACGGTGCAGGCTGGGACCAGGACAGCAAGGATAGTGAGCAGGAGAAGGAGGTATGTGCTACGGCTGTGAAGATAAGGTTCACCCTAGGATGGCCCAGGTGTTTGGGTTGTGAGTCCACTAAGCACCGCTATAAGGCTAGAGAGTGTCGGGCAAGAGGACGACGCTGCGGCACGTACAGATTCTTGCATCATTTTGTCAGGGCATGTTACGGGTTCAAGCAAGGGGATCCGAGACACATAGAGGATCTCCCCATTTCGCCTCCCACGGTTGTTTGCAGTGTTCCCCAAGTGGCAACAGTTGTTCTTGCGGTATGGTGGAGCCAGACGTAGTGACGGTGCCGTTGCTGGTTGACAGGGTAGCGGTGAGATCGGTGTTGGATTGGGAAACTGTGTGGAGTTCCTTTTCACAGTCTCGGGTTGGAGAAGAGCGGTTGAGTTGTGGTCTGTGGGACTGGCTGGTTCCACGAACGATGGATGGAGCTGCAGGAGATGAACCTTTGCCTAGCAATCTGGACAATGAGCAGGACCAATTCCACTCAGGGCCATCGCGGGAGGGTTCCGGTGTCAGCGCCCAAGTAACCCTAGTTGAGGGAACTGGGCGATGCGGTGGGACGGCCGTGACGGTGGGTGGCACCGAGTGGCTGGCCCACTCTGCTTCTGGAGTTCGGCTGGGTGGTACTGAGAAGCAAGGGGTCACAACGGCTTCACCGGCGTCTGAAATAAAAGTGAGTGGGGCAGGACCAGCTGGCACAGTAAAACGACATGCCACACAGGGACATTGGAAGCCGAGTCGGGCTCCCCAGGGGGTTGCTGATGTGGTCCGACCCAGGGAGAAGGCCCGGTCAAGAGGAGTTCGTGGCAAGCACAAACGACGGGAAGACCAGAGGCGGCTGCAGGTGGTGGCTGTTCGGGTGGATGATTACCTTCAGCTGTCTGACGGCTCATGGAGACATCCCAATGAGCTGCGGCACGCCAGTGACAAGAAGGAGGTGTCTGGGTTTCGGCGTGGGTCATCTCCGGGTACAAAAAGAAGAAGATGCTCTGGACGGAACCCGCCTGACGGGTCTCCGGGGGATGGTTTCTCTACTGGGACTGACTGGTAGTTCGGAGGGCAATGTTAGTATGTAAATTGCCCGGGTTATAGTAGTTATACTGATGTGTTTGATGCATAGATAGATAGATAGATAGATAGATAGATAGATAGATAGATAGATAGATAGATAGATAGATAGTTTATTCCGAACACAAAAAATATAACAAAAAACAAGCAAATAGCAAATACAATAAAGTTACAGTATACACTGTTCGAAAGGGAGAAGGAAGAAGTGAACACTTATTAATTCCAACTCCTCTTTTCCATCGATACACCCATGTGAATTTTATACAAATTACCACCTTTAAGACCCCAAGTAAACAATTTACTGTATTTTTTACAGATCAACATTAACACCCGTCCATTCTAACATACAATGAAGTCCATATATCAAAACCAGTCTCAAACGACACAGATACACACAGTGCTGTCCCACCCACCATTCCATAGTGTCCCATAATGTCCCAGAGTGAACATAATGAATCGTACATATAAATTCTACCCTTCTAACATATATCCTTTCAACAAATGGTGCTTATACCTCTTTTTAAACTGATTTCTGTTTGTACATAGTTTCAGTTCCGGCTCCAGACTGTTCCACAAATCCACCCCACAGACAGATATGCACATACTTTTCTTGGTTGTACGTATCTTGGGTTTTGTAAAGTTTAAGTCTCCTCTCAAATTATGATGGTTGTCTCTTTTTTTAAATATTTTTTGTACATTAGTTGGGAGTTGATTGTTAATCGCCTTGTACATTACTTGTGCTGTCTTAAATTTAACTAAATCGATGAACTTTATGACATGTGACTTCAAGAACAACAAATTGGTATGGTCTCTATATCCTGTATTGTTAATTATCCTTATAGCTCCTTTTTGTGATGTGCATATTGCTTGTAGGTTGGTCTTGTAGGTGTTTCCCCAGACTTCTACACAGTAGTTAAGATAAGGTAAAAACAGTGAATTGTACAATAAGACCAATGATTTATAGTCCAAGATGTGTCTTGTCTTCCCCAGTATGCCTATACATTTTGCTAATTTAGCCCGGATGTGACTGATGTGAGGTTTCCAGCAGATTTTACTGTCTAGCGTCACCCCCAGAAACTTATTTTCCTGTACTGTTTGTATTCTGGTATCATCTATCGTTAACATTATTTCACGATTTATTTTATAATTTCCAAACACTATAATCTTTGTTTTTTTTAGATTTAGAGATAATTTATTTTTGTTGAACCACTGCGTTAATTTTTCCATTTCAGTTGTGACCACCTCTAAAACCTGCTGCAAATTCTCACCAGTGCAAAGGATATTTGTGTCATCCGCAAACAAAATAAATTTCAGAATTTTTGATTCTTGGCATATGTCATTTATATACAAGATAAAGAGTTTGGGTCCCAAAACTGACCCCTGGGGCACACCACAAGTGATGTCCATGCAGGGTGATTTGTGCTCTCCAATTTGTACAAATTGTTGTCTGTTACTTAAATAACTTTCCACCCAACTCAGTCCTACCCCTCTTATCCCATACCTTTCCAGTTTCCTTAGTAGTATTCTGTGGTCAATGGTGTCAAAAGCTTTCTTTAAGTCTATAAATACTCCTGCAGCAACCTTTTTTTTTGTCTATACAACTAGTAATTTCTTCTATAAGTTCGATCAGTGCCAAAGATGTAGATTTATCTGCTCTAAAACCATACTGGCTATCTGTAAGGAGGTTGTGTTTTTCAATGAAATCATCCAGTCTCTTAGTGAATATTTTTTCAAGTATTTTGGAGAATTGTGAGAGTAAAGAGACTGGCCTGTAATTTGTGAAGCGATGACTGTCTCCTGTTTTGTAAAGAGGTGTTACTTTTGCTATTTTCATTTTGTCTGGAAATGTACCAGTTTGAAATGACAGGTTACAGATGTGGGTGAGTGGCTTAACAATTCCCTCAATTACTTTTTTCACTATTGTCATGTCAATTTCATTCCAGTCCGTTGATTTTTTGTTCTTAAATTTACTCACAGTCTCGATAATTTCCTTTTCAGTAACTGCACCCATAAAGATTGTGTTTGGGTTTCTATCCTCTATTTCATTCACAGACCCACTGTGGTTTGTTTCCGGACTCACTATTGATTTTGCTAATTCAGGACCAACGTTTACAAAAAATTTATTAAAACCACTGACCACATCTTCCATATTATTAATCAAACTGTCGTTTTCGATAAAATATTCTGGATAATTTGCATACTTAGGACAATTACTAATAATCCCCTTGAGTACTTGCCATATTCCTCTTATGTTATTTTTGTTATCCTCTAGTATAAATGTTGTAATATTCTTTCTTACAGGTCCTCATTATAGTGGTAAGCTTATTTTTATATCTTTTATATTTGATCTCAGCTTCCACAGTTCTGCATTTAATGAATTGTTTATATAATGTATTCTTCTTTTTACATGCATTTATTAACCCCTTGGTGATCCAAGGAATATTTTTTTTTTGTTGTCTGTCACTGTATTGTTTTGTAGGACAGTATTTATTGTACAATGATTGAAATATTTGTAAAGATTTATCATATGCTCTATTTATGTCATTTTCATCATAAACTATCTTCCAATCTTGTATTAATAATTCCTTTGTCAGTAAATACATTGATTCTTCGGTTCTTATTCTTTTATATTTAATATTTTTGGTATACTTTTTCTTCCTATAATCACATTGATAGACAACAAAAATCGGCAGGTGGTTGCTGATATCATTCAATAAAAGCCCACTCCTAATATTATTTTCCATAATGTTTGTGAATATGTTATCTATTAGTGTGGCACTGTGTGACGTGATTCTGCTAGGTCCTGTAATTGTTGGATGTAAGCCCATACTGTACATTGTGTTGATAAATTCTTCTGTCAAACTATGTTGTTTTGGGTTCATCAGATCTATATTGAAATCCCCACAGATGAACATAACTTTATGAGTTAGTTTTGCGTACATTTTTTCCATCCAGTCCTTAAATAAGTCGATGTTTGATCCAGGTGTTCTATATACACAGCTCACTACTACATTCTTCACATTGTCCAGACAGATTTCTATTGTAATACATTCAAATAAATCATCCACAGTTACTGACAGATTTTCAACAACCTTGTATTTCAAGCTCTTGTCAACATAAATTGCAACTCCTCCTCCTTTTTTCACTTTTCTATTTATATAATTTAATTCATAGCCATCCATGGTAAAATCCACTCCTTTCTCTTCACTGAGCCACGTCTCTGATATTGCCACAATATTGAATGGCTCTTTAAACTGATTTAAATAATCTTTAATGTTATTAAAGTTTGCATAGAGACTCCTGCTGTTGAAGTGGATCATAGAAATATTGAAATCAGTTGTGATCATTGTGTTGAACTGTTCATCTGTGTAATAATTACAGTCATTATTGATTGAGTTAAAAAGATTATTATCAGGGTCTATGTCATATTCTATGTCCTGTGGGTTGTGCTCTGTGTATTCAAAAACTTTCAGTTCCTGTTGTTCCTGTTTGTTGATTTTTTGATTCATGCTGTAGAATGTTTTGTTGCAGATGAGTAAAATCCTTCAGTGTCCTATATTTGTCTGAATTGTTGCTGTGCCTCCAGTTCATATTTGTCCAGTTCCATAATATTACGGATGTTAATGACCTTGGCTTCTTCAGGTGATCCGTTTAATTTGATGAATATTTTACAGTTTGATGTCCAGGTGTTTTGAATTTTTTTCTGCTTTTTCATGTATCTTGCTTTCCTGGCTATTTCTGCGTTCTCTTTCGTGAGGTGCTCGTTTATGTAGATGTTGGTTCCTTTCAGCTTCTTACCTTGTTTCATTAGTGCCGTCTTGTGTTTTCTGTTTACAAACCTCATGATCACAGCAGGTTTGTCACCGTTTTTCCTGGGCAGAGGGTGGCAGGACTCGATGTTGGAGCAGTCCAGCTGTATTCCTTTTGACTGCATGAAGGCCGTCACCTGTTGCTCAGCGGATTCCTCATCCAGCAGACTTCCACTGCTGTCTGCGGCAACTGCTCTCGCGTATGATCGGGGTTTGATGTGGAGCCCCGTGATGATCACGTCGTTTGCCCGAGTGTTCTGGTCCATCTCAGCCAATCTGCTTTCCAGATACGCCAGCCTCCTGTCTTTCTCAGCGTTCTGGCTGCGCAGCGCTTTAATTTCCTCCACGAGGTCCAGTATACCTCTTTGCTGTGATTTTAGAGCAGACATTTCTTCTGCCAAGAAATCCAGCGCTTTTTTTATCTCATCTTCATTTGGCAGAGCTCTCTTTGGACCCATTATTCCGGCCGATGATCGCTGATTTGGATAGTTCGAAGAAAAAAAAAAACGCACGTTGTTGAATGCATGATGTTGAAATGAGAATTATTCAAGTTGTTTATGCTATTTGCTAGTTTGTAGATATGTTCCATGTTTATCTCAATTTTGCACTATGGGAGGTCTGGGTCTTTCTTGTCGCCATTTGTACCACGGGTTACATTACTGTACATATTGTATATTAGACTGAAGATAGTTGTATTGATAATAAAATCTTTGAATCTTGAATTTTGAATCTTGAATTATAGCTTTATTATAGTTATACCATTTTACTGAGTGGATATGCCCAAATTAGTGTGTTGTGGAAGATGAAAGCAGACGAGACATCGAGCTGGACGACACACAAACTTTAATCACCTTCCAACATAAAGTACAGAAAAAAAACTCTCCCCTGAGTGCCTGAGCAAACTCTTTTATACACTTCTCTTCCCACCTCCGGCACACAGGGTAAACACATTAGCATTCAGACATGAAAGACATGTACACACATTAACATGACATTGACCCACATGTCACAGAGCAGGTCTTGCTACCATACATTTGCAACCCTGAAGGGCCTCTAACCCTCCGGCGCCTTGGGCTTGAGCCAGCGTCCATAACGGCTGTAACGTAGAGTCGCTGGACCGGCCGAAGTGTCTTGCTGTTGAGGTGAGCAGGAGGCAAACTCGGCCTCTGACGTGCAGTCCTGTGGAGGGGGAAGGGTGGGGAGGAGAAAGACTCAGTCTGCTGCCAACAGCTCTCTGCAGGGGAACACCAACTTGCGGAGCCAATGTAGGTGGGCGTCCACGCCGGGGAGCTTGAGTTAACACCACCTGTTCATCTGCCAACACATAAGCGGGCTTAAGCCTGTCAATGCAGACAGTTTCCTTACTCCCCCCAAAGTCTAACACAAATGCTTTTCTCCGTTTTCCAGCACTCTGAACAGTCCATTATACGGTGGGCGCAACGGGGTTCTGTCTGCGTTGTGCCTAACAAAAACGAACTTGGCGCTCTGTAAGTTCTTTGGGACAAAGGTGTGGGGAAAACAATTGTGCACCGGGCCCGGCACATTGGCTGGCCCTGTACCGTGAAAAAATTGTGCAGGCAGGTCAGTCCCGTGTGTGGGGTTTTCCGGTAAAAATTCCCCGGGGATCCGCAGCGGTTTAGAATAAACAAGTTCTGCGGGGAGGCTGCCAGATCCTCCTTAGGCACAGAGCACAACCCTAACAGGACCCAGGGCAGGTGGTCGACCCAATTTGCATCCGTGAGTGAAGCTCTGAGCGCTGCTTTAAGCAACCTATGAAAACGTTCGCATAACCCATTAGCCTGGGGGTTGCAAGTGGTGGTGCAGTGGATTTTGACCCCCAGGCTGTGGGCCATCGCAGACCAGAGTTCCAAAACAAATTACAGACCCCTGTCGGAAGTGATGGCCGATGGGTATCCGAACAGTGCAACCCAAGCCGACAAAAAAGCATGAGCCACTTCCACGGACGTGGCGGAAATCAGCGGGACCACTTCAGGCCAACGTGTGGTGAGGTCCACAATTGTCAAAAGGTGTGTGAAACCTTGTGACGGTGGGAGGGGGCCCATCAAATCCACATGGACATGGTCAAACCTCCTGGCCGGAATTTGGAATGGCTCGAGGGGGGCTTTGGTGTGCTTGTGCACTTTGGCCTGCTGGCAGGTGACGCACACTGCAGCACACTCTTTCACATCCCTGCATACGTGCGGCCAGGCAAATTTTGCCCCCACCAGTTTAACTGAGGCACGCGCGCCAGGGTGTGAAAGGGAGTGGACTGATTCAAAAATCAGCGGTGCCAAGAGCTCGGAACCACTGGGCGTGGGCAACCGGTGGAGACGCCATACAGCGGGGGGGGGGCACCCTTCTTGAACTACCCTGCTCTCCAATTTTAACCCAGTAGGCGCAGACTGGAGTGCGCAAATGTCCGCGTCCCCCATTTGTTCCGCGGCCATGGAGGGGCAATCTATTCTCATGTAGACAAGGAAGACTAATGCGCGCGACAGACAGTCGGCCACAACATTAAGCTTACCGGCTACGTGCTGGATGTCGGTTGTAAATTCTGAGATCGCAGCCAAACGTCATTGCTACCCGACTGACCACGGTTCTGAGACTTTGAGCATTGCGTATGTTAGCGGCTTATGATCAAGGAACGCAGTGAACTCGTATCCTTCCAGCCAAAACTGGAAGTGGCATGTCGCCAGGTGGACGGCCAACAACTCTCTGTCCAACGTATTGTATTTGCATTCGTTGTCATGCAAAGTACGGCTGAAAAATGTGAGCAGCTGCCACGCACTGGAAACATATTGCTCCACCACTGCCCCTACAGCAACGTCAGATGCATCAGTGGTGAGTGCTATCCGCGCTGATGGGGCAGGGTGGGCTAGCAAACGGTGTTAGCGAGTGCTGTTTTGGCATTTGTGAAAGCTTGGACTCGCTCGGGGGTCCAGTCGATGTTTTCAACGGACTTCTTTTTTTGAGCACGGCATACAACAGTTGCAGCAGCTGGGCCGCTCGGGGGAGGAAACGGTTGTAAAAGTTGACCATGCCCAAAAATTCCTGCAGGGCCTTCATGCTTTGCGGACGTGGAAAATCTGGCACGGCACGCACCTTATCCGGCAGCGGAATCGTGCCCTCTGGCGAAATGCGGTAACCCAAAAAATCAACACCAAATCACACCGAACTGGCACTTCAGTAGGTTAACGATAAGCCCATGCACTTCCAACCTCTGGAAAATTAGTTTGAGCTGGACGAGGTGCTCCTCCTCGGACACACTAGACACCAGAATGTCGTCTAAGTAGACAAAAACGAAAGGCAGGTCACGGAGCACTGCATCCATCATTCTTTGGAAGGTTTGCACCGTGCCCTTTAACATGAACGGCATGCGTAAAAACTCAAAAAGACCAAAAGGAGTTATTTCCGCTGTTTTGGGAACGTCCTCCGCACGCACTGAGACCTGGTGATAAATGTGGACCAAATCCACTTTTGAAAAAACATGCGTCCTGGCCAGATGCATGGAAAAATCCTGGATATGCAGGATAGGATACCAGTCGTGCTCTGTGGCATTGTTCAAACGCCGGAAATTGCCGCATGGTCGCCATAACCCATCAGCCTTAGGCACCATGTGTAGCGGGGATGCCCACGAGCTGTTGGAGCGCCTAACAATGCCCAGTTGCTCTAAGTTAGCAAACTCCTCACGCACGCTGGCCAGCTTAACCACATCCAGGTGCCGAGGGCGTGCGAACACCGGCGGGCTTTTTGTGGCTATGAAATGTTCAACCCCGTGTTTGGTTACTGTAGCTGAAAAAGTCGGGACCGTGAGTGCTGGGAACTGTGAAAGACCTTGGACAGACGAAAATTCAATATCGCTAATTTATATCTCAAATTGTTGTCTGAGACGAGCTAAGGCAAACCGCACATGTTTTGGTGTCAACGAATGTCGCATAAGGTGACAATGCACTCTTGAAGTATGCTGTAGTCGAGAGCGGGCGGACCCAGCCAAGCGATCAGCGGCTAAGTAGGCCACTGACTGTGTGACGTCACCCCAGCCAAACACGCGCACATGGTCGGCGGTCACTGCTGTGTTTTGCTTCATGCGACACTTGATGTTTACGTCTTAAAATCGGCGATTACAGATATGAACATTAATAAACTCAATACATGATTTTACCACACTTTATTTACATATCATTGTTCACAAATCTAATCTTGGTAGGCAAAATCCCTTGTATCGATCAGATGGGAATGTTTCTCTGATGAGGCTCACCGCACAGGCAGGCAACATAACCCTCACTTCTTTCCCAAGAAATCCCCAACACCACCGTACCAGTTGCCTGTAGGCTATGTATCTGTATCGCCTGAAAAATATGGGGTTTCATTATTAAATTTATCATTTGCATTGATTATTGAATGTATTGAATGATTTGTTCATAATTCATCTGGAAAAGTAAATCACATGAATAAATATTGTTTATAAACTCACTCGTGTTGACTTGCGTCTTGATCACCATATTGCTGTCTGTAGGCCAGATAAGCTGTCTGTAAAACCCAGATGTCAAGACAGACATAACGAAAACCTGGGTGATCAGTGATACACTTTGGTAGTTTATCATTGGTGTATCCACAGCCCTTCAGTTTTTCTATTTTCTCCTTCACCTTCAATATCTCCTGGCAGCACCGACATTCACTTAATTTTGGCATAACCTTACATTTCTCACAAGTGCACCTGTGCAAAAAAATGGTATAATCAGATGCTTATAATAAACTAATGGCTCGTGGGAGTGCTATGTAAATTGGTCTATGAAGTTTGATTAGAAAAAATTAAAAGTATGTAAAAAATTTTGACTGGAAAGAAAACTTATAGTAAAACAATAATGAATCACAATAATTCTTAAACATGATCCATCATTCTCTTAGAGAACTCTGTAGCTTTTGAGACAAGTATTAACATGATGATGATTAACAACATGTCATGAGAAACTCGTAAAGTACACCTATTATCGCTCACATAGATTATCCATTTATTTCGAATGAAAATGTTTCTAAGTCGCCAAATAAGGCAGCGAGTGACCAATTGGTAGTTTTAGTTTGAAAATTAAGTGTGTGACCATGCATGTCGCCAAAAAAAAATTTTCTAAGCATCTTTTACCAAGATAAATCTTCGAGCCGATCGTCGTCAACTTGGTCTGTTCCCGTCTCTGTTTCGTCTTCCTCCTCTCCCTCTGGCTCGAACAAATAAGGCTGAATACCCCCCTCAGTACCACCCAAAACTTCTTCATCATCCGATTCTTCATTTTCAATCTCATCATTTATATTGAGGTCGTCAAACTCGACAAAATAATCACTGTCCGAATCACTTTGCTCTCATTCTGCCATTTTCTTTGTAATCCTGGGGTGACGTCACTAATGCCCGCACCAATTGAGAGATGGCGCTAGGGCAGCCTCACTAAGTGAAGGCTGGGCTATGACCAAATAAGGTCATTTATGGAGGCTGGTGACACATATTAAATGGCGGGAATCGGCAGAATTGAATATTTTCATACAATCATTTGATTGGTTCAATAAAAAAATGTGACTGTCCGAGGTCTTGAAAATAAATGCTGGTACTTACCTCCTGGAGCTATAACGTTAGGCAATGTTGTTGGCCCAACTCCCCGAGCTGTGCAGGGCAAGGAAGAAAAAGAAACAGCATCCACTAAACATCTGTTGGCAACATCCACTAACAACCCATAAGCACATAAAAAATCTTCGCATAAAATGGGGCAGAACATGCAGCTACCACAAAGTCCCACTGGTAATTGCGTCCGTGTAAGCATACAGTCAATGTCCGTTGACCAAATGTCCTGATGGTGGATCTGTTGGCAGCCGTGAGCTCGGGACCGCTGTCTCCTGCCAACCTGTCTGCGCTGACCGACAGGATGAGGCTCTTCTGGGAGCTGGAGTCCACCAAGAAACGTCTCCCCGAACATGTGTCTGTGATAAAAAGCAACTTGTTCCTGTCCCCGGCAGTCGCAGCTGCTACTGACTGCTGGCCGTGTCGTTTCCCGGCTTCTTGAATTGACACGGCGGCAGACAGCGTTGGGCATCCGAGCCAAAGCGTCAATGATAGAAACAGAGCGTCCCATTCCTGCCTCTCTTGGCGTCCGTCCCAGTCACCACCAACAGCTCCTCGATCTCGCTGGAGTCCTTCATGGATGCCGGTGCTGCTGCATGCACGCTGAGAGCTCTAGTTGCCAGGATGATGCGGTATACTTCCTGCACCAGGGCACAGTAGTCCTTGGTTAACAGCAGCGGCGAGTTGGCCAGGATCACCTTCGTTGTAGCAGATAGGTTCCTGAGGAAAAGGTAGGCGAACAGTAAGGATTCGTCGTTCTTCCCCATCAATGCTAACATGCTTTCCATCAGCTCCACAGCTGATCTGTCACCTAACTCTGAGCATGTTAGGAGTCTCTCCGCCCTCTCAATGTCCGACAGGGTATAATGCTGGAGTAGCATCCACTTGAGTGCTTCATAATTTCCCCTGGGCCGGCGGTTCCTGGAGCAGGCTCGTTACCTGCTGCGTGGTGCGCGCATCCAGCACAGTGACCACATAGTAATATTTTGTGTCGTCCGTTGTGATCCTGCGGAGTGCGAACTGCGCTTCTACATACGTACCTACACGTACATACACGTACTAATAAATTGCCAAAAAGTAACTATGAGTTGATGTTCAATTTTTTGCTTTATTTTCTCTGAGATACTCATATTTCAAGTGACCATGTCTTAGAAGCTGAATTGGAAATACTAACACGTGTCGTGAATTCGGGTTTGGAGGCCAAACCCAGTTCTGACTCATTGTTACGATTTGTCCTAGTTTTTCCTCTGACAGCTCTGGCACACCTGCTCCTCCTGTCACCTCCATCAGCTGCACTGTCACCGGTGCTCACACACATACACATACACCTACACGCACACACACATACACACTCCATTCACTCTCATTCACATGCGCTCTCACACACCGGTTCCCAATCAGTTCTGCCCACGCACTCACACAATGGCAATCTCTTTCTTCGTTAGCTTTTGAAGTATTTGCTTGCCATTGCTGAGGAAAGAGATTGACATTCCCCTTCATACATGACAGCGTGTTCCTCTGTGTATGGTTATTCACTCCCAGCATTCTACTCAGAGTGACATTTTAAGACGATCCATACCTTGGTGTTTCGGCTGGTCCGCGTCTCTGCCTCTGCCTCCAGACTGCACGGCTCGCCCCGGATTAGCTCCAGACCTGTAAGTGTGTCTTAGCCTTTTCTCCTGTGCTAGCAGGCCTGCAGCATTTGGCTGCTCGCCTTTCTTGTTTCATGCATAACGCAGCCTTGCAGCACCAAACTCACCGCTCCCAACTTCGCCACAATCCTCAGCGGTGCCCGATGTTTCGCCAGCTGTAGTCCGGCCAGCCGTCACCCTGGTCTTTCATCAGCCCAAACCCAAACCCAATCCATGACCTGGAGCGGTACCTTGCTTGGTCTGATGTGCTGCTGTGCACGCAGCAGCTCCATGCTCTCATGCCATCTGGCCTCGTTGTTACTCTGTGGTGATGCCGCAGTCACCGTTATTGCAGCAGACCCCTCACCCGCCTTCGGCCGAAACCCAACATGGGCACTGAAGGTGTCCAGTGCCTCCCTGGTGTTGCTCGTCAGAACGGGTGCTCCACCCGCCAATTCAGCCACCCCTACTACCTCCGGTTGAGCACGGACACTGAAGCCGTCTCGTTCCTCCTTCCACTAAGCTTGAAGTGGGCGCTTTGGTGCCGGTACCGTCCGAAAGTGCCTCGTCCCAAACCACAACGTCATCGTCCACCGGAACCGGTGAGCTCCAACGACCACACCCAGACCATTCAGTCCTAGCGCTGTCGCTAATGGTGAAACCCAGTCCGTAGAACAGGTCACACCCCATGATGTTATTGCCATGTGCCGCCACCTGGAATGTGAAGTCGTGCACTGCTTCAGTCTTGTAGCGAACAGTCAAGTCCACAGTCCCGACATTGCATAGTCTGTCACTGCCTTAGCCATATAATGGCACTGGGTTACTCCTGATCCTGTGGTATAGAAAAAACTTTTTCACCGTGGCCCAATTCAGTATCGTCCGCACCGCCGCCGTGTCGAGCAGTAATGGCAAAGCAACACCATCCAATTTCACCTTGCAATAAGAATACCTGTTGATGTTGGGACTCACCAAGAGGATGGTCGTTGTAGGCAGGCAGGCTGGCTTCTTCGGCGGGCTCCACAGCGCTGGAAATCGGCATACTCTAGCAAAATGATTCAAGCGCACACACTTACTACATCGCTTCCCTCTTGCCGGGCACACTGACGTGTTGGGGACCCACAACACCTGCAAATGGGGCCTCTCGGGGCAGACTTCCGGTCTACCGCGTTAGCCTCATAGTCCTCGTCCATGCTGTCTTTGTCCTCCGGGTCCACCACAATCGCCGACGTAGTCATCTCCAGTGGCTTCTGTGACTGGCGCCAGTATAGCTCTGAAGCTAGCTTATCTGTGGCCTCCAACTGGAGAGCTAGTTCGACAGCCCTAGCTAACATCAAGTCATTAGGCGCTGTGAGCAATCTAGCAAGTACCCCCGTGTTACGTGTGTGCTTGGCCAATTGGTCCCGCACCATCTCGTCCCCCAACGGCCCAAAACGGCACTCACTAGCTAACTGTCTGAGATCAGCGACGAACTGCTGAATTGGCACACCGACACTTTGGTGTCTCTGGTGAAAGTGAATCTGTCATACTGTTATGCTGTCCGGTGTGGTAAAGTGGTTAGCTTGCAGTTCCATGACGTCCTCGTACGAGTCCGTCGCGCTGAGCGTCCACAGAATCCTTTCGCCTTCGATACCCAGGTTGTGGACAAGGAGCACTCGCATCCTCACCTTGTCTAGCTTCCTGAGGTCCAGGGCCATGATGTAGGTCATGAAGGCCTCCAACCAGCAAGGCCATGGTACAAGTGGTTTGCCGGGAAGCTCCAGGAAAGGTTGCAGTGGTGTAACGCATGCCTCCATGGTTTAATCCTCAGTCGCCAAATGTTATGTCCACAAACCTGGTACACAAGGAGACAGATGAGAAGGTTGCACTGGAACACAGTTTTAATATAATGATGGTTGCACTACAGGGAGCACACCGTAGGCGGAGTCGTCCTGGGCAAAGAGAAGGCCCAAATGGCGGACGCCCCTTATTATAGGGCGGTGTGATGACGCAACTGGAAGGCGGCGTCATCACACCGCACTTCACAATAAATCCCCTATCACACCATCCTGTAACTCTTCTGGCCACTACAGCACCCACAGTAAGGAGTGACTCAAACTCAGTTACAATCTTCTGCCTAATCTATTACCATTTACCCATTGTGTCTCTTTTCCTCTCTCCACAGGGGCTGCCAGATCTTCACACACACACACACACACACACACACACACACACACACACACACACACACACACACACACACACACACACACACACACACACACACTCACAACTCCTTTAATAAATGTCATAACTCTGGCTCTCACGAGCCAGAAAGGAGATGCGAGGGCGACCAGTGAGTAAGCGTAATTTATTAACATGAACACACAACGTACAAAAGACAAAGTAAAGAGCCGCGTGGGGCTAAAACACACACACTACACTAGATAACGAACAGCAAAGTAAAGAGCCACGTGGGGCTAAAAAACACACAGAACTAAAGAAAACATACAACCCAGGGAGGAAGGCTAGAGAGGCGGCGAGGGAAAAAACACTCGCCGAGTCGCAGCACTTACTTTGGGGGAAGCGCTGAGGTAACGGTGAACTGTAGCTAGACGGAGGAGCTAACAGTCGTGGAAACACAAGACACGTCTTTCCATAGCGAGGTCGCAGCGACGAGTAACTCTCGGCTGCTCGCTTAAGTGGGGGAGATGATTGATGATAGGAGACAGCTGTCCTGGCGCAGCTGAACTAGACAGCTGGCAATCAGCTGGGCGCTGTCAAAGAACGGGCCTTGGAAGACCCGGCACGGACTACCACGGAGCAGGAGCAACATTGGACAACCTGAACGCAGAGAAAGATAGCGTTCAGGTCGTGACAATAAACCTATTTTTTCACTTGAACATGACCCAGTTTGTGTCTGCTTTTGGGCCTGTTATTACTGAAACATATCATCCATCCACCAAAACCTTTAAAATGGGCCAAAAAAACAAACTTCCAACTAAAACATTTAAAAAAAAAAACTGGATCATTGTCCAGCTCTGCAGAAAAATAAACCATTATTTAGAATAAAAATTTAACCAGCATCCATAGGGGAAAAAAATTGGTAAGTTTGAGAAATATTTTTACTTTACAAGAAGAAAAGTTACAAAGTTACAAGAAGTCAGATTTGAGGGAAAAAATGTTGCAAATTTATGACACAAAAGTAAGTGAGGAAAAGTCAATTTCTTTGAAAAAAAGAAGCAAATTAAAAAAAAATAATAATTTCACTGAAGTGAAACAGTAGTAAAAAAATGACTTTTTCATGACTGAAAAATAAAGTGATGCATTAAGTAAATGAGGTAAATAAATGTAAATTAGGCCTACATGCTATTATCATCCCATGGTGCATTTTACTTTGTGCAATAAAAAAATAATGAAAAAAAAAACAAAAACAACGCATTGCTGATGTTTGGAAACATCAGCTTTTTAAGTCACGCTGACACATGACGTTATGTAATGTCGACACTGTCACATGCAGGATACTGTCTGGGAAAGGGAACAATTGTATGGAAGGCCATCCCATTCAAAATGTTGCCACGACATGCAGTTACATTTCTGGAGAGACACGCCAGGTATATTCATTGCAGCCCAACTGAGCTCTGGCAGGAGCAGAGGTTGGTCTGCAGGTCCTTGTTATCACTGTTGTAGTATCATCAGGATTAAACACTGCATGTCTTATTCACCGGGTATTGCTGCAAGTTAATACATAAATGTACGTAACAGATTTGTCGAGCATCTAACTGGATGCTACCTTTTCTTTACAAGTGTCTATTCTTCCTCCAACCTCGACTCCCTAATCCAATCAGAGCATGTCCACATCCTGGCCAACCACCAGGCTGCTTCAGCCCACGGGCCCTCCTGGTGAGTGAAGTTTGAAATCAAAAACATTACAACTCCAATGTCTCCTCAGGACAATCACACTTATCTGTGGTGAGGAAATGTTCTGCCTGCATTGTGTGCACATGTGATGGGCCAGGCGGTCGGTGTGATTGAGGGGCAGCAGAGGAGGTGTGTGTGTGCCTTTTGTGTATAGGTCTGCATGCTATAACATGCGTGCTTGAATAGGGTCCAGCTCTGAAGCACTTGTTCTCCTTCTGCAGGGTGTTGTGATGTCATCCTCCCACCTCTCCACTGTGTTTTCACACCAGCGTGAGTCACTCTGTTCCAGTTCTCTTCATGGGGAAAATGTTTGTGTGCACAGGAGTGCCAAAGGGGAGGTATTCTAAACTCATTTTCTTCCCAGTACCCTTTTAAATATATCTTTCTAAGCTGCTATACTGAACAAAAGCAGACTGGGATTGTAAGGATCAAAGCCAGAAGAAACCACCTGCCTCTTTTCCACACACAGTGATGAGGAACAGCACAAATGTCTTCACAAGTAACACATCTGTCATAGTTGTAAGGGAGTTTACGATTTGTATGCACCCTAATAACACATGGAATAGTTAAGGTCCTTGTAGTAAGTACTATGGGGATGACTTTAAAGGTCCCACTGACTGCACTTTTTCCACGTTAACAGTTCCCACAGGTTAAAATTGTCAAGGTTTGTGCCCGGGCTGGGCAGCAAAGAGGACCCAAATGCTCTGATACCAGTACAGGGATTAATTACCAAAAATAAGACTGAACTCAAGGGCTGGGAACACAAAAAGTAAGCCAGCGACGGCAGGTAACAAAATCGGTGGTAATCCAAAGGGGAGAAGCAAATAATACTTCCAACAAAGAGGCAAGGATACATGTGAAGTTAACATAAGGACACCGCGGGATTAATGTCTGCAACCAATATATATAGGGAAACAGTGATTGGCAAAGCAAGGAGCAGCTGTGAATGATTAATGTAAGGATGAGGCTAAATGGAAGATGCATAATGCTAACGGGAAGTAAACAAAGCGTACCGTCAGAATAAGAGTCCATACAGAAACGATAATGAAGAATGACAATAATGATACTAATAATAATAATAAAGAGTCCAAAAAGGCAACATAAGGCGTGGACAGGGATAATGATAACAGTAATGATAATAATAAGTCCAAAAAGAGAACATAAAGCATGGACAGGGTCTAACCCTGTCCAGACAATGTCAGTTCCTCCCCTTTAAGGGTCGGATACCAGACGACCCTAGAAGAGAGAGAAAAAGAAGGAAAAAGGAGGGGAGGGTCATGGAAAGGGGCTAGAACATAGCTAACCTCAACATGAACCCTCCAACTAGGGTGGGGGGAGGGAGGACATGGAGGGGCTAGGGCATAGTCATCATCAGCATGCACCTCCCAACCAGAGAAGAGAAGGCATAAAGGAGGGAGGAGAGGACACGGAGATGGGCTGGAACGCAGCCCATGTTCGACATGAACCTCCCAACCCCCGAAGAAAAGCAATAAAGGAGAGGGGAGAGAGGACACGGAGGTGGGTTGGAACGCAGCCCATCTCGACGTGAACCTCCCAACCCCGAGTAAAAGAGGGATAAGGGAGGAGAAGAGAGGACATGGAGGTGGGTTGGAACACAACCTGTCTCAATGTGATCCTCCTGACCATGGAAAGAAAAGGGGGAGGACAGAGAGGTGGGCTGGAGTGCAGCCCATCTCAAGGTGAACCTCACAACTCAAGTGGGAAGGGGGATCAGGAAGGGCTACAACAAAAATAACCCAGCACAAAAAAATAACCCCAAAATAGAAACAACTAAAGTGAAACACTTCAAAATACCACAGAATAATTATGCAGCTCTTCTTTCTTTTTGTTTTCTTTTTTTTTCTTTTTCACAGTAGTACACAATCCAAGGCTGGGTAATGGGGAACAGAGTTGGTTGGGTGGCCGACCCCAATCTGTTGACCACTCGATGAAGGGGAACAGTCTGTCAGGTGGTCTGCCCAAGTCCATGGGCCACCTGGTGAAGGAAGACCATCCGTCGGGTGGTCTACCAAAGTCCATTGTCCACCTGGTGAAGGGAGACAGTCTGTCGGGCGGTCTGCCAGAGTCCATAGACCACCCGGCGAAGGAGGACAGTTTGTTTGGTGGCCATCCAAGGTCCGTAGGCCACCAGATTGAGGAATACCGGTTAGGAGGCCAGCCAAGGTCCCGAGCCGAGCTGGATGCCACACTGGCTGCCCCAGGGCTCTGATCTGACTGCAACTGAGTGGTAGGAGTGCCAATGCTATTCTCCTGGGGCGCAGATGGTAGAGTGTGTACCTCCTGCGGTGACGTGGATGAAGTTGGACCCCCTGAAGCACAGGAGGTGATGGTGGAATGTAGTTCTCCAGTGGTTTCAACCTCAATGTAGCCACCTTGGACGAAGGAGGAGAACAGGAGGGTGATGAGATGATATCAATCATTAGCATCAGAGACTGATGGTGAGGGCCCAGAAGCAGGTGGGATCTGTACTTGGGGGGCCCCACCGGTAGCAAGACAAGTCCTTTCTAAAACTGATGTTGAAGTAAGGGAAAGGGTACTTGCCTTGACTCCTGATCTTCTGCTGCAGGGGTGACAACCTTTGGATGAAATGGTGACTGGGGCGTGCTGACCTCAGGATGAGAGGGCTGGGGCATGCTGATCTCAAGATGAGATGGCTGGGGCGCGTTGACCTCAGGATAAGAGGGCTGGGGCAAGCTGACCTCAGGATGAGACGGCTGGGGCGCGCTGACCTCAGGATGAGACAGCTGGGGCATGCTGACCTCAGAATGAGACGGCTAGGGCACGCTGACCTCAGGATGAGATGGCCAGGGTGCGATGACGTCAGGATGAGACGGCTGAGGCGCGCTGACCACAGAATGAGGTGGGTGGAGCATGCTGACCTCAGGATGAGACTGTGAATGGGGCTGAAGAGCATCCAGCCCAGATGTCCAGAAATCCCTCTCCAACACAGCCACCTCAGACAGGGGGGATAGGGAAGGGGTTAATTGAACACCACCCAAATGCACAGTAATTGAGACAGGCGGTGAGGGATCAGCAACCCGTGGGTGCCTGGGCTAGCAGCTGCTTCATCAGTCCAGGTGGATGCCCTCAATTTCCCCTCTGGGGATCAATAAAGTAAACAAAATCAAATCAAAAAAATCAAAATTGATGGAATAATGTTTTGTAACAATACTTGCCTTACTCCCTCCTGCTCAGTTGCCGATAAAACCCCAGGTCATGCTGCAGCGGATGAGGCAACCTCGGGTGAAGCTGCAGACAAAGCGGTCTCAGCAGGAACGTGCATGTGAAGAGGAACCGTCTCTGCAAGAGTGTGCACGTGGAGAGGAACAGTCTCTGCTGGAGCGTGCATGTGAAGAGGAGCAGCCACCACTGAAGCGCTCACCTTCTCAGATGTGGAGGCTGTGAAGGTGGAGATGACTTCAGGATGAAGAGGGAGAGCAGGGATGAGAGGTGACAAAAAAAGGTGGCAGCATTAACAGGTGGCAAGGGGCCCGAGACAACAGGTGGCTGTGACTGGGAACCCTCGCTCGGAGCAAGGCAGTACATCTCATTAATCTGTCTATAAATGCAAAGAATCTCTGTCTGTGTGTGTGTCTATCTGTGTGTCTGTTCTATGCATATCTCTTGAACCATTTGTCAGACTGACCCAAGATTATAAACGTGCTTGCTGAGGTTACAAGGGTGTGCATCCCCGAATATGGAGTCGCTCAGTCAAAATATGTAATTTTTATCAATAAAAGTTTAGCCACCGCTCTGTCACCACTCTGTGTCTCTTCATGCCCTGAGTTCAAGAAGTGTGGGCGGGGTTTCGGATTGTCTTTGTACTGATTGGATAAAATTCAGCATCATGGCCATGCTGACTGGATAACACACGGCATCACAACCATGCTGATTGGATAATACATGGCACCACAACCTGTCAGTCACCACCGTGTTCCCTGGACAAAACAAGGAAGTGAAAGATGACAAATTTGACTAGAAAAACATAATACTGAAGATTTAATGCTTAAAAAATTATAGTGGAGAGAAAGCGTGACAATGGGCTGGAGCAGCACAGACTTTATTCTCCTCTCCACAAGTCAAGTTGACAAGAATGATTCCCAGGTCGCAGGCTCTCTCTCTTTTATACTTTAATGCCTTGCCTAGCGACCTGGGGGCTCACACCGCAATCCACATTGAATAAACAGTCTGCACGGCGCATTAGCATGACATAGTACATCTCATTACATTATCATAACACTCGCTGGCGTGCTGCTTCTTCCTCCTCCCCGTAGTCAGCATCTGCACCTCCACTGTCTCGACTTGACCCCTGGTCAGCCTCCCACTTCACTGTCCATTGTCTGGGTGGAGGATGTCGTCTTTGTGTCCCCGCCCCCCCCACCCGAACACCCAGAATGGATTTCAACCCCTTTGTCATGTGGGCTTCAACTGACGTCCATATTGGCTGTAACGGGGGGGTTGCTAGCTGAGAGGCGGGAGGCACGTCCGTCTGTAGGGGGACGGCGGGTGTGTGTGTAAGAAAACACATTCTCAAAAAGCATTGTTGTTGCTGTTGCAGAGTCATTTACCTGCGGGGCCCCCAGTGGGGATTGTCCACACCGGGGTGCCCGGGCCAACACCCCATCCTCGTCTGCCAACACGAATGCTGGTTTGAGCTTGTCAATGCAGACGGTTTCGCTGCGTCCCCCCAAGTCTAACACAAAATGTTTCTCTCCAGGTCTTATGGCAGGCGCAACGGGGTCCGGTGTGTGTCGTGTCTGACGTACATAGATGACCACAAGTTTTTGGGGACAAAAGCGCGGGGGAAACAGTGGTGGGCTGGGCTCGGTACGCTCCCCGGTTCCGTGGCATGTGGGGAATGCGGGGGTGTTTGGGCGTAGGGCGCTGGGTTGTCGGGCAAAAATTCCCCGGGTAGCCACAGTGGTTGTGAAAACACGAGTTCTGCCGGGGAGGCTGCCAAATCCTCCTTCGGTGCGGCGCGCAAACTCAACAAAACCCACAGCAGTTGGTCCACCCAATTGGCGTCGGTAAGCGAAGCCCTGAGCGCTGCTTTGAGCGATCTGTGGAAACGTTCACATAACCCGTTGGCCTGAGGGTTGCATGCGGTAGTGCGGTGAACGCTGACCAATAGGCTCTGGGCCATCGCAGACCAGAGGTCAGAAACAAACTGGGGGCCCCTGTCAGATGTGATGTCAGACAGAGCACCGAAACGTGCCACCCAAGTGGTCAAAAAAGCACGTGCTACTTCCGCGGACATTGTGGACGCCAGCGGCACAGCTTCTGGCCAATGCATGGTGCAATCCACTACCGTTAGGAGGTGCATAAACCCCTGTGATGGCAGGAGGGGCCCCACCAGGTCCACATGGACATGGTCAAACCTCTTAGCCGGGATGTGGAAGTGTTCTGGGGGGGCCTTTGTGTGCCTGTGCACCTTGGCCTGCTGGCAGGCGACACAAGCTGCCGCCCACTCTTTCACCTGTTTGCACAGACCCGGCCAGATGAATTTCACCCCCACTAGCTTGACTGATGCGTGCACCCCTGGGTGTGCCAGGGAGTGAATCAAGTTGAAAACAGGGTGGCGCCAAGTGCGCAGGACAACCGGGCACAGACGGCCTGTGGAGATGTCACAGAGTAGGGACGGGCCCACAGCTCACAGTACTCTGCTCTCCAGCTTTAACCCTGTTGGTCCAGACTGGAGCGCGCAAACATCGGCATCGCCAGGTTGCTCAGCGGCCATGGCAGTGTAATCTATCCCTACGTGTATTGGGACCACAAGTGCGCGTGAGAGACAGTCCGCCACCTCGTTGAGTTTACCGGCCACATGCTGTATGTCGGTGGTAAACTCAGAGATTGCCGCTAGCTGTTTTTGCTGCCGGGCTGACCATGGTTTCGAAACCTTGACCATGGTGTAAGTTAGCGGCTTGTGGTCCACGAACACTGTGAATCTGCGCCCTTCCAGCCAGAACTGGAAGTGGCGTATGGCCAGGTGGAGAGCCACCAGCTCCCTGTCGAACGCGCTGTATTCATGCTCGTTGTCGCGGAGAGTTCTGCTGAAAATGGCGAGCGGCTGCCAAGAACCTACGACGCACTGCTCCATGACGGCCCCTATGGCCACGTCCAATGCGTCGGTACTGAGAGCAATCCATGCCAACGGGTCTGGGTGTGCCAGTAATGTGGCCCTAGCAATGCATCCTTGGCATCAGTAAACGCCTGCTCCCGCTCGGTTGTCCAGTCAATGCTGTCCAGTTCGCCAGCGTACAACGGTTGCATGAGCTGGGCTACGCGAAGGAGGAAACGGTTGTAGAAGTTCACCATTCCTAGGAACTCCTGGAGCGCCCTCACGATCTGAGGACATGGAAAATTCACCACCGCGCGCATCTTGTCCAGTAAGGGGATTGCACCCTCTGGTGAGATGCGGTGGCCCAAAAAGTTGGTCGGCGTAGCTCCGAACTGGCACTTCGTTGGGTTATCAACCCGTGCTCCTCCAACCTCTGGAAAACCGTCCTGAGGTGGGCGACATGTTTGTCCTCAGACATGCTGGCCACCAGGATGTTGTAGAGGTAGACAAAGACAAACAGCAGGTTGCGCAGCACTGCTTTCATCATGCGTTGGAAGGTCTGTGCTGTGCCTTTTAACCCGAACGGCATGCGTAAAAATTTGAAAAGGCCGAACGGGGTAATCACTGCCGTTTTGGGTATGTCTTCCTCGTGCACCAGGACCTGGTGGTACCCGCGGACCAGGTCCACCTTGGAAAAAATGCATGCCCCGGTGAGGTGGACGAAAAAATCCTGAATATGGGGAATGGGGTGGTGATCGTGTGTTGTAGCATTGTTTAACCGGTGGAAGTCGCCGCATGGTCCCCACGACCCCTCAGCTTTAGGCACCCTGTGCAGCGGGGATGCCCATGGGCTATTGGAGCACCTGACGATGCCTAATCTCTCCAAACTGGTGAACTCCTCCCGCGCACTGGCCAGTTTAGCTGCATCCAGGTGGCGAGATCCCGCGAAAACGGGCAGCCCCGTGGTGGGGATAAAGTGCTCGACCCCATGCTTAGTGACGGCCACCCAAAATGTCGGGACCGTAAGTGCTGGAAACTGTGTGAGTAGTTGTTGGAACTTACCACCTGGTGCCATGACGTTGGCCAGTGATGTGGACCTGGTTCCTCGAGCTGTGCAGGGCAGAGAATAAAAAGACAGGGCATTAATCAGACGTCTATTAGCAATATCAACTAATAGTCCGTACGCACACTGAAAATCTGCGCTTAAGATAGGGTAGTTACAGTACATGCCGCTATGATGAAGGACCATTGATAGTTGCGGCTGTGCAAACATATGGCCCGTGTCCTCTCATCAAAAGTTTTAATGTCTGAGCCATTGGCGGCTACCAGCTCAGGGCCACTACTCCCAGCCAACCAGTCTGCGTTGGACGGCAGAATCCACAGCTAGGAACCTTGGTTTTATCATGGACAATGATTTTAAATTAGACACGCAGATTCGTTCTGTGGTAAAATCCAGCTTCTTTCATCTAAGGCGTTTAGCAAAAATAAAACCCATTCTATCTAGACCACACCTGGAAACAGTAATCCATGCTTTTATTTCATTTCGGCTGGATTACTGTAACGCACTTTACGCTGGTGTCAGCCAGTCATCTCTTTCTCGTCTGCAGCTGGTTCAAAACGCCGCTGCTCATCTTTTAACAGGTACACGTAGAAGAGATCACATCACACCCATCTTAGTTTCACTCCACTGGCTGCCCGTGTATTTTAGAGTTCATTTTAAAATTCTGTTATTTGTTTTTAAATCCTTGAACGGTCTTCCTCCGCCTTACCTCTCTGAGCTTCTGCATCCCTACGCTCAAACCCGGTCCCTTAGGTCAGCTGAAGAGCTGCTTTTGGAGGTACCAAAGGCGAGGCACAAGCTCAGAGGGGACAGAGCCTTTTCGATCATGGCCCCCAGATTATGGAATGATTGACCCCTGGACATCAGACAAGCACCTTCACTGTCCATTTTTAAAACATGTCTTAAAACACACTTTTACTCCCTGGCCTTCGACCCAGTATGAGACACTGATTTTATTGAATGAAATGGATTTTTATTTTATTTTACTTTTTATTTTATTTATGATTTTTTTTTTTACTGTGGTTTTTGTGTTAGCGCCCTTTGTGTTAGTGCCCTGCTTTTATGTTCTTTTGCTGTACAGCACTTTGTGTAGCGAGTGTTGCTTTTAAAGTGCTTTATAAATAAAGTTGATTGATTGATTGATTGATTTTGGGAACCGGAGTCCCCGAGGAATTGTCTCCCCGAACATGAGTCTGTCACGTAGAGCAGCTTGTTTGTGTCACCAGTGGCCGCAGCTGCTAACGACTGCCGGTCCTGGCATTTCCCGACCTCCTGTATTGGCAGGGTGGCATGCATCGCCGTGCATCTCCTTCGAAACGGCAGTGGTAGAAGCAGAGCGTGCCCTGCTGGTGCTTCTTGGCCTCCGCGCCAGCCACCATGGAAGGCTCTTCGCTGTCGGCGGTTGTCTCCGTGGGCTCCGGCGCCACTGCGTTCACCGCAAAGATTCTGGTCGCCAGGATAATCCGGTCCGCTTCTTTTGCCAGCTCCCGGTAGTTCTGCGTGGCCAGCAGCGGTGAGTTGGCGAGAACTGCCCTGGCCGCTATCGGGAGGTTATGGAGGAAAAGGTGTGCAAACAGGAACAGCTCGCCATCTGTGCCCATCAACACCAACATCTTCTCCATCAATTTGAGCGCCGATCCATCTCCCAAATCGGAGCGCGTCAGGAATCATTCCGCTCTCTCACCGTCTGACAGTGTATTGCGCTGGGCCAGCGCAGGCTTGCCGTTGAAGCAGGCTTGCCACCTGCTGCGTTGTCCGTGCATCCAGCGCTGCTACAATGTAGTAATACTTTGTGTCGTCCACTGTCACTCCCCGGAGCGTGAACTGGGCCTCTGTGTGTAGGAACCAAGCCGTCGGGTCGTGTAGCCAAAACTCCGGGAGCTTGACCGAAACAGCACAGGCAGTGCTGGCGCTTCCAGACGGGGCCATCTCCGGGGTGTTCGCCTTGTATTCCATCATACGTCTCGGAATCACCAGCGTAGAGAAAGGAGCAAGTGTTACAATGGGCTGGAGCAGCACAGACTTTATTCTCCTCTCCACAAATCAAGTTGACAAGAATGATTCCCAGGTCATAGGCTCTCTCCGTTTTATACTTTAATCCCTTGCCTAGCGACCTGGGGGCTCACACCACAATCCACATTGAGCAAACAGTCTGCACGGCGCATTAGCATGACATAGTACATCTCATTACATTATCATAACACTTGCTGGTGTGCTGCTTCTTCCTCCTCCCTGTAGCCAGCGACTGCACCTCCGCTGTCTCGACTCGAGTCCCCGGTCAGCCTCCCATTTCACTGTCCATTGTCTGGGTGGAAGATGTTGCCTCTGTGTCCCCCCACAATACCATAAAGTTGCCATGATTGCGTAGGTCTAAAGGATAATTTGGCATATGTGCAGAACATGAGGTGCGCAAGCAGACTGGGCAGAGCATTAGCGGGGAGTCTGACAAATCAACACAGAACATGCCGGGAGAAGCAGCTGCCAGACATGACCTGGCTCAAAGGCACACTAACTTTTAAAAAAGTTATTTTCAATAAAGTGAAAAAAGATAATGCATGGAGTGTGCTTTTGCCCTGAGGCTCTGCGGTTCAATCAGCTGAGCTCTGTGGTTCCAGCGATCAGCTGATTGGATCCATCTCCTCCATATTCTGGCATTTTGGCATACAGAATGGTATCAGAATAGCTGATATACGTACAGGACATACAAGAGAATTGAAATGGTGTTTCTCTCTGTTTTCAGTGGTGTGCGCAATATAAAAAACAAAAGGAATAAGGCTGGAAAAACAACAACAGCAGCAGTCCATGTACAGTAATGCTACCTGTAGTGCAAATAGCAACAAAAGATAGACTTAAGGTTTAATGCTTAACCCCTTGCACTCTGGTCAATTTCCCTAAAAACGCCAAAAAATAACATGCCCAAAGTAAATCAAAAGCTGTTCTTCAACCCTTTGCAGCATCTTCATGGGGTTGGTCTCATTTAAAAGAAAACACTTTGAATTTTTTGGCAAAACAGTCAAAATCTCTCTAAGTGCTCCGGCCACTGAGTAACAGTCATCTAAACATAGTGAACTTGAAGAAAATAAATTTCGCCTGAGTGTTTTTTTGGATACAAATGCTTGCAAATAACACACAGCTTCAGATCTGGGCTGGAAAATGCAACAGAAATGTAGAACCAAGTGTTATCCAGTTGAGGTCAAAATTTTGTAACAATACCACAAAAAATGAATATATTACACAGCTTTGTTCTCAGGTAGTTCCCAGGCGTTTTTGAACTGTGCCAAATGGCACAGTTTGGAAAAACGTCTGTAACTTTTGAATGATTCAATATAGAAGCTTCATCTTGGGCTCTAATGAAAGGTGACACTCAGGGCTGTGTGTGTGTGTGTGTGGGGGGGGTTGTCCCCCGCCCCCGCTACAGAGGACAGACATCGCCCGGTGCACGGGTTCGTGCGCCGCGGTCCGTCATGTGGCGATGACGCACAGTTGTAATTTACCAATCGGTCAAAAGTCATTTTTGATTACAATTTTCAGGGATAAAGAATAATTTAGCTTATAACACTTACCTGTTCACAACAGCAGCGTAGCTGGCGAACTTCTCTTCCTCATTGTCAGACGAACATGAAGCTGGTCTGCTTGTTACGGACTCGTGGTTCTGGTCTCGCGACCCGGTCAAACCATAATTCCATTATTGCGGTTTTGCGCTTCCATGATTGCGGTTTTGGCGAACGATTTTTCAAAACAAATAAGAACACTAGTTAGAAAAAAAGACTGGCGAACACCTGTGTGTCACCCAGCCTTACACAAAACAGCTTTCGAACTTCTGTGCTTCAATTGGCTGGCTGCATTCGCAGCCGTTGGTAGGCGGGTCCTTCTTGCTAGGTTTTCAGTCATTGGTTCTTCAGTGTTTCAGAAACCCAATTCAAGGCTCTTATTAGTCGAATGAGAGGTCAGTCACATCTAAACCAATCAAAGCACTCCTTTGGCTTTCTGTTCGCGGCTGTGTCTGTAGTGGAAGAACGGAAATGCAGGTGGGTTTTTTTTCAGTGCCTCCTAGGACGCACAGTGTGGTACTAGGACGCCCTCGTGCGTCCTAGGATGCAGAGACGTGCCCGCCCGCGGTACACCGAAGTGCAACAGGTTAAAAAGTTATACCATAAAGTTGCCGTGATTGGGCAGGTCTAATGGATAATTTGGCATGAAGAACACAAGGTGTGTGGGGGGTGGGGGGCTGGCGGGGAAGCAGTAGCTTAACCTGTGGATTGCAGTCCTTCGCAGGCACACGGGTAAAGCAGCAGCCAATGGGTCTGTAAACGTGTCCTGTTATAGTACTGCATGAGTTTATTGAAGAGACACAGAAAAAATTCAATATTAGACTTAACTCCATCACTGAACAGTGATATAAACTAAACTAAAATAATTATAATGATGACTGAACAACTCCCATTCCCCAAAGTGCAAGATTATCGACTATAACTGATAAAAGATCACACAAATAAGTGATCTGAAAAATAAACAAGGGATCTGAAACAGTCACTAGTATTGGATGTCCCATTCATTTTCAATATTTAGGTATTCTGTAATTAATATTCACACAATCAAATAAATCTTAGTGCCATCTACTCCCTTTTATATTTGTCAAAGGCTAACGTGATTACCTGCATATAGGCTACACCACTTTGTATTCCACTTTCAAACACAGCCTACATTTGGGACTGTAATGCCTGATTGGGATACCATTTTCAGACCGAAACTGCATTTTGTGTTTACTTGTGTTATCTTTGTCTAATATTTAAATCTAATGTTTGATGATCTTGCGTTCTTTGGGCAGTGCACTAGTAGGTGTTAAAACAAATGAAGGTACTTGTCTTGCTCCGCCCTCTGTAGCTGCTGGAGCTGCTGCTGGCATTGAGATGATGGCCTCAGGGTGAGCTTCCGGAGTATCGACCTCAGGATGAACTGCTGAGACAGTGGCCTCAGGGTGAGCTGTGGGAATGGTGGCCTTTGGACGAGCTGCAGGAATGACAGCCTCCAGATGAGCTGTAGGAGGCGCAGCGGGTGAGGCAGTCAGCGGAGGAGCAGCAGGTGAGGCGGCCACGAGAGAAGCAGCTGATGAAGCGACTGGGAGAGGAGCAGCAGATGAAGTGGCCAGGAAACAGGCAGTAGGTGAGGTGGCTGGAGGTGAAGCAGCAGCTGGGGCTCTCTAGAGAGGAGGGGATGCAGCCGCTGGAACTCTCCAGGGATGAGGAGATGCAGCTGCTGGAGCTCTCCGGGGAGCGGTGGGGCCGGGTGGGAGAGCTGCCGGGGGTGGGGCTGGAATGGAGCACCGAGTGGAGCGGCGTCTCCCAGAGTCTTCCTTCCACCCGGGTACTCCATGTGCCAACTGACTGCCGTAAAAAAAAATCCTTCTGTTCCGTGGGAGTAAATACAGGTGGCCAGTCAGCTGGCTCCGGTGTGGAGAAGGCTGGCTGTACGTGACATGAGGAATGGCGCAGATATTGGCCCCTTCTTTGCTCCCTCCGCCTCTTCTCATTGTCCCATGATGGAGAAGTGGCTGGTCACCGGGAGAAGGCGACGGAGGAGGAAAGAAAGATGGGCAGCTCCTGTACTCAAGGGAGCACCCGCAGGCCCGGCATGTGCTCTAGCACCCACATATCAGCTCCCCAAAGGTCAAATGCACTCTCCACGTCAGAGCAATTGGGAGCCACAGTGACAAGATCTCAAAGTCTCTCCATGGCCCACAGCTCCTCCTCACTGAGGCGCCAGACAGCCATGTCTGAATGAATAGTGTCCCCTGGGTCCTTCCTGGCGGCGTCCTTCTGTCAAGGTTTGTGCCCGGGCTGGGCAACAAAGAGGACGCAAATGCTGTGATACCAGTTTGGGAATTTATTAACAAAAAAATAAGACTCAGCTCAAGGGCTGGGAACACAAAAAGTAAGCCAGCGACAGCAGGTAATAAAAGCAGTGGTAATCCAAAGGAGAGAAGCAAATAATAATTCCAACAAAGAGGCGAGGATACGTGTGAAGTTAACATAAGGAGACCATGGGGATTAACACCCGTGGCCAACATCTATAGGGAAACAGTGATTAGCAAAACAAGGGGCAGCTGTGAATGATTAACGTAAGGATGAGGCTAAACTGAAGATTTATAATGCTAACAGGAAGTAAACAAAGTGTACCTTCCAAATAAGAGTCCATACAGAAATGATAATAAAGAATGACAATAATGATACTAATAATAATAATAAAGAGTCCAGAAAGGGAACATAAGGTGTGGACAGGGGTAATGATAACAGTAATGATAATAATAAGTCCAAAAAGAGAGCATAAAGCATGGACAGGGTCTAACCCTGTCCAGACCATAACAAAAATGTGTTTAATAATTTAATCATTGCAGCAGCATCTTCTTTTGCAACCTTCCTCAAAACAAATGAAATATTGTTCTTCATTTATTTGCGGAAAATGATCCAATATAACACTGACCTTAACTAAGGCAAGTGAGGCCTGCAGTTCTTTGGATGTTGTTGTGGGGTCTTTTGTGACCTCTTGGATGAGTCGTCGCTACACTCTTGGTGGTAATTTTAGTCGGCTAGCCACTCCTGGGAAGGTTCACCACTGTTACGTGTTTTTGCCATTTGTGGATAATGGGTCTAACTGTGGTTCGCTGAAGTCCCAGAGCTTTAGAAATGGCTTTATAACCTTTTCCAGACTGATAGATCTCAGTTACTTTGTTTCTTATTTGTTCCTGAATTTCTTTGGTTTGCAGCATGATGTCTGGCTTTTGAGAATCTTTTGGTCTACTTCACTTTGTCAGGCAGGTCCTATTTAAGTGATTTCTTGATTGAGAACAAGTGTGGTAGTAATCAGGCCTGGGTGTGGCTAGAGAAATTGAATTCAGCTTTCCAAAGATGTGATAAACCACAGTTATTTTATGTTTTAACGGGGGGGGCGGGAAATCACTTTTTCACACAGGGCCATGTAGGTTTGCATTTTTTTTTACCCATAATGATAAACACCTTCATTTAAAAACTGCATTTTGTGTTTACTTGTGTTATCTTTGTCTAATATTTAAATCTAATGTTTGATGATCTGAAACATTTAAGTTTGACAAACATACAAAAAAATGAGAAATCAGCAACATTTTTTCACACCACTGTATCTGTGAGTGGCAAAATGTTGTGAAGCTTTGCTTTCAATATCTGGTGTGCAGGAGAATGATCAACACTTACCAGAAATGTTTAGTTGCAGTTATTGCGTCAATAGGGGTCACATTGGCTTGGAGGAATTTTAGTCCATTTGTCTGGATGGATGGATGGATGGATGGATGGATGGATGGATGGATAGATAGATAGATGTACTTTATTGATCTCAAACTGGGAAATTACAGTGTAAGAGCAGCATGACAGTAGATGACCAAAACGACATAAACACTCACAGCATAATAGACAAAGAGATTACCCATCCAGCCATCCATCTTCTTCCGTTTAATCCTTTTTGGGTCGCAGGGGGGCTGGAGCCTATCCCAGCATACAAGAGGCAGGGTACACCCAAGACAGATCACCAATCCATTGCAGGGCCAACACAGAGAGACAAATAACCATTCACTCTCACAGTCATACCTAAGGACAATTTAGAATCCCCAGTTTAATGCCAGTTAACCAGACATGCATGTTTTTGGCATGTGGGAGGAAACCAGAGAAATCCTGGAGTAAACCCACGCAGATCACTGTTGGTCGGGGGCTGGGATTGAACCCAGGATCCCCCAGCCAAGGGTGAGTTGCTGTGCTGCCGCAGTGCTACCCACTCTGCCACCCATGAAAAGTAAAACTGCCTAAATAACTTATATACATCGTAGATGAATAGATGATGACCCATATCGATACATGAATCGTACTTGCTGTACAATGCAGGACTGTCAGGCGCAGAGTGCAATGTGAGGTACTAATTAGACTGCAAAGTGCAGTATGGTAGCATAGTTATGACCAGAATTCAACAATACAGTGATTTATTGTACAGTGAAATGGCATGTGGCAGGAAAGATTTCCTGTACCTAACCATTCAGTAGCAAAGCTGTAGCAGTCTGCTGGAGAAAGTGTTCTGCTGTCTGTCCAGTGTGTGGTGGAGGGGGTGATCAGAACTGTCCATGATGGATCACAGTTTCAGTGTCTTCCTCTCCACCACAGTTTCAAAGGTCTCTGGCCTGAGACCAATTACAGAGCTAGCCCTCTTGATAATCTTGTCAAGTCTGTTGGTGTTGCTGGCTCTGATACTGCTACTCCAACAGACAGCAGCAAAGAAGATGGCGCTGGTGACAACAGCCTGGTAGAAAAACTCCAGCATCCTGTTGCACACGCTGAAGGATCTCAGCTTCATCAGAAAGTAGAGTCTGCTCATCCCCTTCTTGTACACAGCATCGGTGTTAGATTTCCAGTCCAGTCTGTTGCTGATCATGACATTCAGGTATTTGTAGTCCTCCACTACCTCCACACCCTAACCCCTAATACGCAATGGCTGTGAAGGCATCCTCTTCTTCCTGAAGTCAATCACCATCTCTCTGGTCTTGCTGATGTTCAGCCTCAGGTGATTCTGCTCAGTCCACTCCACAAATCTGTCTACCAGTGCCCTGTACTCTCCCTCCTCTCCCCTTCCTATACACCCAAACAGGGCCAAACTATGACATTACCACCACCATGTTTCACAGATGGAATAAGATTCTTATGCTGGAATTCAGTGTCTTCCTTTCTCCAAACATAACGCTTCTCATTCTAACCAAAAAGATCTATTTTGGTCTAATCCATCCATTTTTCCAGTAGCCTTCAGGCTTGTCCATGTGATCTTTAGCAAACTGCAGATGAGCAGCAATGTTCTTTTTGGAGAGCAGTGACTTTCTCCTTCCAACCCTACCATGCACACCATTGTTGTTCAGTGTTCTCCTGATGGTGGACTCATGAACATTAACATTAGCCAACGCGAGAGAGGCATTCAGTTGTTTAGAAGTTACCCTGAGGTCCTTTGTGGCTTTGCCGACTATTACATGCCTTGCTCTTGGAGTGATCTTAGTTGGTCGACCACTCCTAGGGTTTGTAACAGTACTCTTAAGTTTCCTCTATTTGTACACAATCTGTCTTACTGTGGATTGGTGGAGTCCAAACTCTTTAGAAATGGTTTTGTAACCTTTTCCAGCCTGATGAGCATCAACAACCGTTTTTCTGAGGTTTTCAGAAATCTCTTGTTCATGCCATGATATACTTCCACAAACATATGTTGGCACTTTGATAGATCTTTAAATAAATCAGGATGCCCACTCACACCGGATTGTCATCCTGTTGATTGAAAACACCTCACTCTAATTTCACCTTCAAATTACCTGCTAATCCTAAAAGTTCACAAACTTTTGTCACTCACAAATATGTAAAAATGGACCATTTTTATGGAATAAGGATTGTGCCACCACAAATTGAATTTGATTTTTTTTAAATTTGAATAACTGAATTTGAACTTGAATTAATCAGTTTGAATAACTGCTTTTAAAATTTGAATCTGAAGGACCTAATTTGAAATTGAATCTATTGGTTTGAATGTGTATTGCAATAAAATTAAAACTGTATTTCATTTAGTTGAAAAAATTGGCTCTCTAATTCATTATCATAGCTCAGTATCACTTCTTGTCATCCAGATTCAGTATTTTATTTCCTTTTTTTGTGCCACACATCCGGGACCTAGCCTCAGGCAAAACTAGTTGAACACAGATAGAAAGAACTCGAGCTACGTTCCAATCCACAGTGTACTTCAAACTGTATTCCCTGCCCTTCACAAAATTTCTCCATTTGAAACACCCTGTAACCATCGGCTCCTCCTCCGTGAGTTACCACGGTAACCATGGACACGTACAGATACTGTGGTGAATTATTTACATTTCTTAAATAAAATTCTAATACAAATATATTTTTATTACTATCAGTTGATATAAACAATAACCAACATCAGTTTATCTTGTTAATAACGTTAGCAAAAATAATTTGTTTTACTTGTATTTGAGGTGCAATGGCTTATGGGTAATCTTCTTGTCAACTTCCGGTGAAGTGATGTACCGTTCACTTCTTCTCTACACAGTTCTCAGTTCCCTTTGAACTGAAGACCATTTGCTCCCCTCGGTTTGGAATCTCAGTTAATATGGCAGATGCCTGTGCAGTCCACCTTGGAGTATACTATTGGGCAATGGTAACACAGTTGTTTTACATCTGTAACTCTCGCTTTACGTGCTTTTTACCTGTTAAACACCTGCACGGACTTGAGTTGTTAATTCAGAGTGATGTCCAGTGGCTGCATGTCAGGTTTGTAAAAAAAAAAAAAAAAAAAAAAAAAAGACGTATGAGAAGAAGTGTCATGTATGCATACAAATCATTATTAGCCATGGTTTGGGCACCCAGCACAATGCAGACTGATACTATTCACGCTCAGCAGGGATTGCATACGGACAGAGAACCCCTGGGGGGACAACCAGAACAATGGACTATTGTTTATACATCCCCGGATTAAGGAGGAGACATCCGGGAGCCAGTTGGTCAGGCTACTCATATGTACTGACTGATATGCATATCAATATGCTAATGTGCCATGCATTCTCTCTTTGTATAACATGTATAAAAGAGCTTGCAATACGTGCCTCAAGAGCGCAACACAACACAGGACACACAGCACAACACAGTGCACCGGGCTACAGTGTGTCTCATGATGTTGGAGGAAAAAAAAATTCTGCCACCTTCCAGCTTGCTGCATCTCGCCTGAACTTATTTTTCCTCTACACTGATGACCCTTGACGAAGAATGGAACATGAGGCCAACACCCCGGAGATGACCCCGACCGGGAAAGCCCCAGCACGCGTCATGGTGCGACCCTCGCCTGATCTCTTCCCTCCACACTGGTGACATGACGAGAGAGAATGACCGTCTGCTCCCTCTCACTGCGCTGTGGACACAGAGGACCAGAGAACGCCTGCAACCTCTTCATCCTCACCGGAGCGCATGCTCTGGAGCGCAGCACTGGGACCAAAACGCACCATGAACGACACGAGCGAACGAAGGAAGCAGCCTGAACGGGGACAATCATCGACGCCGACTGCGTTGATTTCCACCGAGCTCCCCGACTCTGACTAAACTCTGGACAGCGGACCTCCCGCGCACAGAAGCCCCACACGCACACCGCAGGATTACGAGGACAGCGCAACTGCCAGTTATGTGGTCATGGCGCCAAGCGCGCACCACACACAGAGACGAACCGGCTCCACAGACTGATACATCGTCCTCCGTCGCTGCACATGCCCGAGAAAAATGGCTGATTGCCATCCTCGGAACCTTCAGGGCTGCTCACACACCTGGAGAAGACATGCAGCCCACACACAGGACTTTGTATGGGTTTCTCAGCCACAGCGCACAAGGGGAATTTAGCCGATTGCTTTCCCCGATGACTTTAGGGCTGCTTCCCGCAGCTAAAAGCCAAACCGCCTCACACCCTCACACAGCTGCAGTTGTTTCACATCCACTACACATCCTCGGGGAATTTGGCCACTCGCCTTCCCCACATCCTTGCTGGATCGAGCCGCGAGAGGAGTCAGATAAAATGTTTTTTTCACAGCCGCTGTGGATCTCCGCCAGGTTTACCAGGAAAGTCCCTCACCATCGCGGATCCACACGCAATTTTTGTGCGGCCCAGACACCTTTGACGTCCCGGGCCGGCACTCACGTACTCCCACCCCCTCCCCCTCCTCCTGCACAGAGCTTTTCCCGCACCTCACTCCCTAATGCCGGCCGATCACCGTCTTGTTCCATTACGCAAGAAACACACCTGCCCGTGCGCCCATGATCCATGGCCGTTCAACGTGCTGGAACTCGGAGCAGAGCACACTGTCCTTTCCACCCCTCCCCCGTCCCCCCCCACAGACTGACATGCCCTCCGACAGTTCTGCCAGAGCTGGAGCCAAACAACGGGGGGGGGCAGTCACAGCCCCTTCTGAGTGTTCTGGGAGGAGCTGTGTGGGCACCCAGCACAATGCAGACTGATACTATTCACGCTCAGCAGGGATTGCATACGGACAGAGAACCCCTGGGGGGACAACCAGAACGATGGACTATTGTTTATACTGTACATCCTCAGATTAAGGAGGAGACATCCGGGAGCCAGTTGGTCAGGCTACTCATATGTATTTATTTATTTAGCGAATGCAAAGTCCTTAAGCCAAGCAGTTGCCTCCTGGTTTGCTGTATGGAGGGTGTGTAATCCTCCTTCCAGTCTTTGGAGCGGGCAAACCTCTATGATGTGTTCCATTGTTTGCTCCTCTCCACATGCGCACAGTGAGCTAGGGCTACTGCCCCATCTGTGAAGGCTGGCCAAGCAGGGGCCATGTCCAGTCCTGAAGCGATTGAGTGTAGACCACTGTCTCCTTGGGAGGTTGGTGCCCGGGACCTGTTGGTTGGGGTTTATCACCAGCTGTTTGTTTGGGACCTCCTTGGTCTCCCATTCCTCTTGCCAAGCTGTCTGGATGGTAAAGTCAGCTGGGGGAGGGTTTTTCCAAATCGGCCGTCTGGATGAAAGTCGGGCAGTGGGTGGGGTGTAGATATCTGCATGGATTGGTAAGTGAGGAAAATCTTTAACTTTTTGGAGCATCCTTTGAGTTAATGCTGCTCGCCGGATGTGTGGAGGGGCTATGTTTGACAGTACGGAGAGCCAGGGGAGTGGTGTTGAGCGGATTGTTCCAGTTATAGTTCTCATGGTTGAGTTGAGCTGGGTGTCTACATGGTGTGTGTAAGATGACCTGGACCAGACAGGGGCACAATATTCTGCTACAGAGTATGAAAGGGCCAGTGCTGAGGTGCGCAGGGTGGAGACTGCCGCCCCCCATTTTGCACCAGCGAGCTTGCAGAGCAGGTTGTTTCGTACCTTCACCTTAGCAGCCGTCCCCTTTAGATGTTCCTTGAAGGATAAGGTCCTATCAAGGGTCACTCCAAGATAAGTTGGATTTGGGGCATGCTTAAGCTTGAGTCCGCTCAGGTGGATGTTTAGTTCTCTGGCAGCTTTTGCATTGTGGAGAGGGAATACACTGGAGACGGTTTTTGCTGGGCTTGGTTTTAGGCGCCAGATTTTGCAGAACTGGTCCAGTTTGGCAAGATCTTCCATGAGAACCCGTTCCAGTGGTTCAAAGTCTGGTGCTTGGAATGCCAAACAGATGTCATCTGCATAGATGAATTTGCGGGATTTTGTAGTAGGCAGGTCGTTTATGTAGAGGTTGAACAGAGTTGGAGCTAGAACTGAGCCTTGTGGGAGTCCGTTTTTCTGCATTCTCCATGCACTTGTGTTCTGACTGAGGTGGACTCTGAACCTTCGGTTGGTCAGCAGGGTTTTTATAATTGCTGTTGCCCAAGCAGGGATCGCCTTTATAAGTTTCAGGAGGAGGCCTTTGTGCCAGACCGTATCATAGGCGGCTGTAAGATCGAGAAACACAGCCCCTGTCTTCAGTCTGCTCTCGAAGCCATTTTCGATGAAGGTGGTTAGGGCCAGTACTTGTTCTCCTGTACTGCGGTCCTTGCGGAAACCTGCTTGATCCACACTTAGAATATCCTCTATTTCTGGGGAAATGCGTTGCAGTATTAGGCGCTCCATGATTTTGTAAGGAACGCTGAGTAGGAAGATTGGGCGGTAGCTTGCTGGTAGTTTGTGGTCTTTGCCAGGTTTTGGGATGGCAATGACCTTTGCTGTCCGCCATTTCTTTGGGATCGAGTTTGTTTGTGTGATCCTTGTGTAGAATTGTGTCAACCAGGTTAGGGCTCGGGGGCCAAGATTTTTCATGAATTCTGGGAAGATGTTATCGTATCCTGCTGCCTTTCCACATTTCAGGCCCTGTAGGACTTTCTCCAGTTCAGCAGCCTCGAAGGGTTCAGGGTTTGTTTCCTCTACAGGCATTTTTTGGTGTTTTTTTTAGCTCAGTTGTAACTGCTCTTCTGGTGTCTTTGTCTTGGGGTGCTTTGGCGATAGTCAGTAGGTGGGATGCAACTTGGTTGGGTGTGACGGATGCTCGGCTTTGGCTAGGGGGCTTCTGTGCAGCTCCTAGGCGACGGATGAGGCTCCAACATTTCCTGCTAGAGTGGGTAAAGCTCCGGTCAGCAACTGTCTCCTCCCATTTCTTTCGCCGGGCTGTATTTAGCGATTCAATGAGATGGTCTGCTATCTCTGGGTCCCCTGATGTTTGATAGGATTGTAGGAGGGCAGCACTTTCTCCGTCCAAACATGGGACATAGAGGGGTCAGTAGCCTCGTGGGATTGCAGTATGGGCAGCCTTGAAGATTGCGCTGCAGAAGCGGTTGTATGCTTCATCTACAGTGATGGTGTGGAGTGGGATGGTAACAACGCTCCGGTCCAGAGTTTCACTGAATTTCTTCCAGTTGGCTTTGCGGAAGTTCCAGTGCATCTTCCTTGGGCTGTATATGACTGGAAGTTGTAGGCCAATGTGTACAAGCAGGGGCCGGTGTTGGCTGTGTGGAAAATCATCAAGAATGAGGATCTGTGTAGGATATGGCTCCCCATTCAAAGAGCTGACCCAACACAGGTCAGGAGAATAGTCCTTCTTCCACCTAGCAGAGTGGAAGGTTCCTCTTTGTTTGGGGTCGTATATCAAAGCGAGGTCATTTCTGGATGCCCAGTCTGAAAGTGCCTCCCCATCACTGTCCACTGCTGGGTACCCCCAGTCAGGGTGATGGCTGTTAAAGTCCCCCACATAGATGGCAGGGTGGGATAGGGTGGGTAAGACCTGCAGATCCCAGTTGGCATTAGGGGGCTTGTACACATTGACAATATGGAAGCCACCAATGATTATGGTGTCTGAGAAATGTGTTGTTATCAGGTGATTTGCTTCAACTATGTCAGAACGCACATAGGTGGCACGTCCATGTTTAGCATGTAGAACATAGCACAGGAGGTCAAAGCCTTTGATGGTGAAGCGGCCAGCTTCCTCTGTGCCAATATGAGTCTCTTGGAGGCAGATTACATCAATCGAATGTTGGAAGGCGAGGACTTCGATAAGGCTTCGCTTGGCTGCAGATAGGCCTTCAACGTTTAGTTGTAATATGCGAAGGGCAGATCCTACCACAAAGTGCTCTTGGGACTGTTTGCTTTCGGCTTTAGGACTGTGACTAGGATTCTTCTTTGACTTGGCACAGAGGCGTCGTCTCTTCGAATTTAGTCTGCTGGTAGGATCATTAGCTTCCCCAGGCGAGCCCGGGTACTGGCGGAGGGCGCGACGAGAACGCTGATCCATTGCCCCCCACTCATATGTATTGACTGATATGTATATCAATATGCTAATGTGCCATGCATTCTCTCTTTGTATAACATGTATAAAAGAGCTTGCAATACATGCATCAAGAGCGCAACACAACACAGGACACACAGCACAACACAGCACACCGCGCTACAGTGTGTCTCATGATGTTGGAGGAAAATAAAATCCTGCCACCTTCCAGCTCACCGCATCTCATCTGAACTTATTTTTCCTCCACAATGGGAACAGATTAACAGAGATTAACAACAATCCTCCATTCAGGTGTCCGGAGGTGTAGAAACCCAGGAGGTGGTGATTCTGCTGTCAGGACACTGCTATTTCAAAAACCAGATGCATTCTGTGAGAAACGTTTCTTCTACACAAAGTTCAGTGGAGTCAGAAAGCTTTACTTTAACTGAAGTCCTACTTAAGTAAAAGTAAAAGTTTTCCTCTTCATAAATGTATTAAAGTAAAGGTAAAAAGTGTCCTGCAATCACTCAATCAATCAAACTTTATTTGTATAGCACTTTTAAATCACTGGATGCTGCGCAAAGTGCTTTATATTCTGTAGATAAAAACATTAAACAAATTTAGTTACATATATTTACACAATACATCCCACCCCTTCCAACCCTTCCATACAAACACCCACAAAACACAGGTACATGCACCACTCCCTACTTCTCTCACACACATATAAAATAAAAGAGATATAGCTCGGCACCGAGGCACCATGTGAAGGAGCACCCATTCTGTAGAGCCATACCAGGAGACCACACAGCCCATAACCACAGGGCATGAGGCCCCCCCAACCAGGACAGACTGGGGCCTACACCACAGCTGTAAGGCAATGGCATAAATCCCCCACCCACCCAAGCTACAGCGATCCATGAGACAACACCCCTGCAGATGGGTCAAGCAGCATCCGGCATGAGGGGTGAGGAGGTAAGAAGAATGCAAAACGATGGGAGATAAATACAGCCGTGGACAAAATTGTTGGTACCCCTCTGTTAATGAAAGAAAAACCCTCAGTGGTCACAGAAATAACTTGAATCTGACAAAAGTGGTAATAAATAAAAATTCTATGAAAATTAACCAATGAAAATCAGACAATGCTTTTGAATTGTGGTTCAACAGAATTACTTTAAAAAACAAACTCATGAAACAGGCCTGGACAAAAATGATGGTACCCCTAGAAAAGATTGAAAATAATGTGACCATAGGGACATGTTCAACCAAGATGTTTCCTTTAATTAACATCAGTGTCTACAAACTTGTAATCAGTCAGTCGGCCTATTTAAAGGGTGACAAGTAGTCACTGTGCTGTTTGGTGACATGGTGTGTACCACACTAAACATGGACCAGAGGAAGCAAAGGAGAGAGTTGTCTCAGTAGATTAGAAAGAAAATTACAGACAAGCATGTTAAAGGTAAAGGCTATAAGATCATCTCCAAGCAGCTTGATGTTCCTGTGACTACAGTTGCACATATTATTCAGAAATTTAAGATCCATGGGACTGTAGCCAACCTCCCTGGACGTGGCCGCAGGAGGAGACGGATAATACAAATGGTAACAAAAGAGCCCAGAACAACCTCTAAACACATTCATGGTGAACTCCAAGGTCAAGGTACATCAGTGTCAGATCGCACCATCCGTCATTGTTTGAGCCAAAGTGGACTTCATGGGAGACGACCGAGGAGGACACCACTGTTGAAAACAAATCATAAAAAAGCCAGACTGGATTTTGCCAAACTGCATGTTGACAAGCCACAAAGCTTCTGGGAGAATGTCCTATGGACAGACAAGACAAAACTGGAACTTTTTGGCAAGGCACATCAGCTCTATGTTCACAGACGCAAAAATGAAGCATACCAAGAAAAGAATACTGTCCCTACTGTGAAACATGGAGGAGGTTCTGTTATGTTCTGGGGCTGCTTTGCTGCATCTGGCACAGGGTGTCTTGAATCTGTGCAGGGTACAATGAAATCTCAAGATTATCAAGGTATTCTGGAGAGAAATGTGCTGCTCAGTGTCAGACAGCTTGGTCTCAGTCGCAGGTCATGGGTCTTGCAACAGGATAATGACCCAAAACACACAGCTAAAAACACCCAAGAATGGCTAAGAGCCAAACAAACTATTCTAAAGTGGCCTTCTATGAACCCTGATCTAAATCCTATTGAACATCTGTGGAAGGAGCTGAAACATGCCGTCTGGAGAAGGCACCCTTCAAACCTGAGACAACTGGAGCAGTTTGCTCATGAGGAGTGGGCCAAAATACCTGCTGAGAGGTGCAGAAGTCTCACTGACAGTTACAGAAATCATTTGATTGCAGTGATTGCCTCAAAAGGTTGTGCAACAAAATATTAAGTTAAGGGTACCATAATTTTTGTCCAGGCCTGTTTCATGAGTTTGTTTTTTAAAATAATTCTGTTGAACCACAATTCAAAAGCATTGTCTGATTTTCATTGGTTAATTTTCATAGAATTTTTATTTATTACCACTTTTGTCAGATTCAAGTTATTTCTGTGACCATTGTGGGTTTTTCTTTCATTAACAGAGGGGTACCAACAATTTTGTCCACGTGTGTAGCTACTTCAACAATAGTTGAACAGGTTTGTTAAAAGCCAAATTAAAAAGGTGGGTCTTGAGCCTGTTCTTAAAAACAATAAAACTAAAAAGTACAATTTTGTGAAAAGTTACTTAAGTCCATATACTTGAGTAAATAGTTACCACTCATGTCTGCTTTTACACAAGTATAACTGTCATGGGCAGCGAGAGCACGCCCCTCCCGCCCTGCCTCACATTCACCAACTCATCGCTGCACCTGAGACAGAAGACACACCTGTGCCCGCTCATCAGCCAGCGTACTTAAGGAGGCTCTCGCTGCGCATTTAATGCTGGCTTGTCTGGGTATACTGCCCGAATTTAGACAAGCAAGTATAAAGTTACAGTTTTCGACAAGTCGTCTAACCTTGTTTCTCCTCTTTCCTCAGGTTGCTGTCACCGTGCAGATGTGTGTCTAGGACTGTACACGCTCTCCTGCCACATCTCACAATCCCACAGCTTCCTACTCCACCTGGTCAGGCACCATTAGCTCATCTCCCCCACACCCTACTGGTTTGTCTATTCTTCACCGGGTCCCTGCCGGTTCTCCCTGAATTCCCAAGTAAGTGGCATTTTGGCTCGCCCATTTCCACTTACTCCATTCCTCTGCTCATGGCTCTCGTCTTCTCTCCACATGTCACAAACTCCCCATGCGCTTTTCCACAGAGCACAGAAGAGGAGAAGGATGGATGGACTTAAACGCAGGGTTTCACCAAACACACATTTATTGACATAACACAGTTCAAAAATAAAGGCTTGCAGGTAGGAAATGATGTACACAAAATGGCTGACACAGGAGCGAACAGCGGGCAGACCACTGTGTACCGTGGCCACAGAAAAGTAACACAAATGGCATACACGCTCGGGAGAGCGAGGAAGACACAAGGAGGCTCAACTGACTCGGGGGAGCAAACTGGGCAACAGCCTAAGTGTAGCAGTAGAACTGCGGGGGGAAACGCTACCAGATAAGCGTAGCAGTAAAACCGCACAAAAAAACGCAAAACAATTTACTCACGAGCAGGCGCAGTCCAAGAAGTCCAATTCTCCCATAGAGCATGAATAATCCATCCTTCGGGATGTGACAGTCACATGACGGAAAACGACCATGTGACTTATATCATGGTCCAGCGGTGTTTGACTAGCAAAGAGCTGCTTAAGTACAAACACAGCTGGCCTAACAAATTGGGAACACCTGGGCGAGGTGCGGGAAAGATCATTACCGGGGCAAACAGCTGACTGTCAGAGAGAGGGGGGCGTGGTCCGACCGGCGAATGTTAGACAGCACCCACCCAAAAGTGGGTCAAACAGCTGCCTAACGATCACCGGCCAGAGCAGTGACCAAGCACAAAAATAAGACACGAGAGAAATCAAAACACAACACAAGACCAAGAAAGATCAGCCACCACAGGGCTATTCCTCTGGCGAGTGACTGTTTCTTCAGCTGTGCACTTTGGGTTTTTGCAATTTAATAAAACTTTCAAACGTGCCCCTCTGTGTGGTTCCTTCCTGTGCTGTGGCATCGTGTACGTGAGCTGTCAAGCTTAACTAGTCATGACAATAACTAATATCACAAGGTAACACTTTGTGTATAGATTTCTCCAACTCTGTCCATCTGTCATTTGCAGTGTTGGGCAAGTTACTTAAAATAATAACTAATTAGTTACTAGTTACTTCCTTTCAAAAGTAATTGAGTTACTTTACCAATTACTGCATGATTAAAGTAATTAGTTACTTGGAAAAGTAACTTTCACTTTACTTTTAAATGCATACTTAAATCATTTTGCACACATAGCAAGATAATTTAATTAATGGATTATGTGAGGTAATAATAATAAAAATAATAACTAGAAAAGCACTCATAGAGCGCATTCCTCCACCAAGGCTCCTTCCGTTTCTCATGGATCACCTCCAGAGTGTAATGGGTTTGTGTGTAGGCCTATAGCCACTTGTGGTGAAAATTGCATCAAAGTCTGTCCATCAGTTTTGGAGTATTGTTGCTAACACACTGTGAGAAGATAAGAGCCTTGGCTAAGGTATGCATTCTCAGATCATCACCAAAATATAATGGGTTCCTCTCTAGCCCAAGAACCACCTCTGGTGAAAATTTCATCAAAATCATCCAGTAGTTTTTGTGTAATCCTGCTGCACAAATACAAACAAAGCCCTTGGTGGAGGTATGCACTCTCAGATCATCACCAAAATCTAATCATCTGTTCCCCGTGCCATTACACACCTTTCCTGAAAATTTCATCAAAATCCGTTCATAGCTTTTTGAGTTATGTTGGTAACAGACAGACAGACAGACAGACAGACAGACAAACAGACAAACCCCGGTAAAAACATAACCTCCTTGGCGGAGGTAATAATAATAACAGCAACAACAACAATGATAATAATAATAATAATAATAATAATAATAATAATAATAATAAATTTTGTTTATATCGCACTTTATATTTAAAAGGAAATAAATCTCAAGGTGCCACACAGTAAAAGCTGTTAAAAAACATAATTAAAATAAAGTAAGAACAGTAAAAACAGTGCTAAAATCACATAGGTGACTATTGATATACTTAATAAAAGAGAAGAGTTTTTAAAGATTTCCAACTCCGAGATTAGTAACAGCTGAAGAAAGTGGAATGGTCTGACCAGCAAGTGAGATGCTGGTGACAAGGGAGGATTGGAGCTGGTGTGGAGTGCCAATGAGTATGGCCTCAGTTTTGTTGTTGTTTAGCTGAAGAAAATTCTCACTCATCCACACCATCATCTCCTCCAGACAAGCTGTGAGAGCAGGTGGTGTGGCTGCAGAGAAGGTAGGGTCTGTCCTAAGGTAGAGTTGGGTATCATCAACATAGCAATGGAAAGAAATTCCATACTTGCTGATGATATGGCCCAGGGGGAGCATGTAGATGTTGAACAGGGTTGGCCCAAGGACAGACCCCTGAGGGACCCCACAGGTGACATAGTGGGGCCTTGATTTAACCTCCCCCAGGATCACATACTCAACCCTGCCCAAGATATAAGAGTGGAACCATTGAAGGGCAGTTTCAGAAAGTCCAGTGTATAGCTGTAGCCGGTTTAATAGAATTTTATGGTCAATTGCATCAAAAGCAGCTGAAAGGTCCAGGAGGATGAGCAGTGAGGGAGAGCCCTGGTCAGCAGCCACCAGTAAATCCTTGGTGACTCTGACCAGGGCTGTTTCTGTGCTGTGGCCCCGGCGAAAACCAGATTGAAATTTTTCAAAGGAGGAGTTTGATTGAAGATGTTCCCGTAGCTGTGCCGCCATAACTTCCCCCAGGACCTTGGCAAGGGATGGGAGGTTTGAGGTAGGACAGTAGTTAGATAGAATTCCAGGGTCTAATGAGGGTTTTTTGAGTTTGGACCTGATAAATGCAGTCTTAAGTGCTGATGGAACTTGGCCAGTTTGTAAAGAGCCGTTAATAATAGTAGTAATGAGAAGAGTTATGATGGTTACATTAGATTTGATGAGAACTGTAGGCATGAGATCCAATGCGCTTGTAGAAGAGCTTATCTGTCGGAAAAGATCCTCCACCTCTGTCATGGTCTGAGCGCCGATCTCGTCCGTGCTCTGGTCATGCAGTGTTTTCGCCCCATTCTTTAGTAATTCCTTGTGGCCTCTCTGAGCTCTTATTTTGACAGCGTCTCTGTGGGGCTTCCGGCTGTCAGAGCCGAGCACAGCAGTGACAGCTGGCCTTGATCTGATTCAGCTGTTGACGCCTCATCAGCTGATTAATTATCTCGCCCTATTTTAGGGAGCAGCTTCTGTCTCTCGGGGCTGCGATCTCATCAGACGTTCACTCATTGGACATCCCTTCATCTATCTTCCGTCACTGTAAGTGTATTCCCTGGGACTCCGTATCCTGTGGCTAGTTATAACCTTAGTTGTGTTTTTGCCCCTCGTGGCTCATTGTTTTGTTATTTGTCACTCATTAATAAATTATGCAAACTCATCGGCGGCTTATAGTGTCTCATTAGCGGTCTGCGAGGACCGCACCACGACAGTAGATCGCAGCCAGAACGAGATGCCGGTCACCGTGAGTTTGCTATTGGGCTTGTGTTTTTCCCCTTCTCTGGGTGCTCTTAATTCTCAGTAGCATGTCTGCTTTCAAGCGTGGGTATTGCCCTGAGTGGTTTGAGGAGATAGATGGTTACCTGGCAGAAGCCCTTCTCCTCATGCCCACCTACGCGGCATACAAGCCCCTAGGTCTCGCTCAGAGGACTTTGCTAAAGTACCATCTCCCCTCCTTTCCGGAGGGAAAGGAACGGGTGGCGTGGATAGTGACACAAGAGAGCGCCCGAGAAGGCAGCCAAGGAACCCTCACCGCCTTCCCCAAGTACAGCGTTCCCGATGAGGGAGGAGGTCCAGGGACTGGGGGGAAACCCTGACAGGAGGCCAACAGCGAGGAATCTCCGCTCCTCGCCTCGGGAGTCAGCTGTTGTCACCCGTCCAGCCTAGGTGCAGTGTTTCCCTGACTTCACCTCACCCTCTGCCGGTCAACGTCATCACAAAGCCCACGGCAAGCCTCTGCGAGAACCCCGTCCGGCTCCAGTTCCGGGTCGCCGTTAGAACTCTGCCTCCCAGCCAGCTGCTTCTCCTGCGTCACAACAGGAGGAAAACCCAGCAGCCTCCGCCTCCGAGTCATCTGTCCTTGCTGTCCCGTCAGCTCTTGTTTCCGGATCGCCTCAGCTGTCACTCCCTCCTCCTCGACGCTTTCCCCAGCTGCTGTGAGCTCCACGAGTCCTGCTTCGGCGAAGCACATCATCGATCCTGGTAAAATGGCTCCTCCTCGTCTTCCCGGGGGGCCCTCCGTCACCATCCAGTGGGGAAAGGGAAGAACCAAGCCCTCTGCAGCAGCCTCCATTGGTCCTCAGTGGAGCAGGCAAGTGCGTTTTCATTCTTTTCCTTCACTGAGCAAATTGCCTTGTCTGACCACTGGGGGTGGAGCTTGGGGCTCAAAGTCCCCTAAGCTTCCTCCATCTGCTGCAGTGATTAATCTTGAACCTGCTTCCTTTGTGTCCCCTTTCCCCGAGCGTTCTTCGGTGCCAGGTCTACACCGTCGGACGAGGAAGGGGCCTGCGGCCGTGGAGTACCTGGTTCCAGCCCCGCAGCCACGTCATGGGCAGAGGAGGAGGGCAGACTGTCATTTGGAGCCTGCGCCAACGAGTAAGTGTCCCCTGGACTCCACGGAGAGACAGTCCGACCCGGCAGGTCACGGATCCCCTGCCATCACGCCGTGTGGGCCCTCGGCGTAGACATCAGCGTTGGGGAGTCCTCAGACTGTAGAAACCATCATGCTGGTTGTGGAGGCCTCCATAGCCGAGTGGGAGCCAGAGGATGTCCTTCTCCCTACTGAACCCAGATCGTCGAAGTCTTGGACGGCGACAGAACTCGAGATCAAGCAAGTGCTCTATTTTGTCTTTCTCTTATCAATTCTAGAGCATTTTTGCCTGTGTCTCGGGAAGACAAGCCGGGTGCAGCCGTCCGCTGCATCCGAGCTTGTCTCGCCGGGCTCTGTCGCTGCCGGTGATCCTGATCCCTGTTCTCTTTCTTCTCCTGAGCCTTCTCCCAGGGTCACCGGTGTGGAGTCGACTCTGGTTGCCATTCTGGAGGCTCCGGGTTTGGGTTGGGAGGTCATCTCTGGTGCTGCCCCAGTCCAGTCGGGGTCCATCGTGGGTGCAGCCGTGACCCAATCTGGGTCCGTCGAGGGTGCAGCACGGTCTCGTTTGGGATCTGACTGGAGAGCAGTGCTGGTTCTGGTGGAGTTCGGAGGTGGAGCTGCAGATCCCTCGCTGAGCGACGCCGGACTGGTCCCTCATCCTTCCGCCGTCCTTTTTCCCCTTCCATTGGGGGCCGCTGGAGTTATCCATTATCGGTCCGGCCCTCCCTCATTTTCCCTCTCTATAGGGGGGCCGTCTCCGAGTTCTTCCCTGCGGTCCTGGTGGCTGAGTGACACAGGTCGGCCGCCTGGGAGACTGCCTTGCCCGTTTGGCGTTCTGGGTCGGCCACCCAACCATTTGAACTTTCTGTTTGGCGACCTGGTTCGGCCACCAGAGGTACTGTGTTTCCTGGCCTGGGACTGGGGTAGGCCACCCGAACTTTCCCTTTTTTCCCTGCCAGCGATCTGGACGCTGGATGCAGGTAGACCTCCTGAACTATTTGTTTTTTTTTGTTATTGTGCTCTGCCTGCCTGCATTTCTGTAGTGATTTTTTTTTTCCCTCTCTCCCTTTGATTGTCCCCTCCGTAGTCTGGGAGATGTTCTTTTGTTGCCTATGGCCGTTTATTTGAATTGATTTAAACTGTTTGTATTTCGCCGCTCTTTAGCGTGTGTTGTTTTTTTTTTCTTTCTCCCTCTCTGTAGTCTGAGATATGCGCTTTTGTCGCCTCTGCCAGTTTATTTGTACTGATTGGAACTGTCTGTATTTTGCCACTGTTTTAACGTGATTTTGTGTTTTTCCTTCCTCTGGTTTAGAGATGCTTGTGCATTATGGTTGTCTAACTGTGTATCTGTTTGGTTTTTTTTTGGTTTGGTCTTCTTCCTGTGCATTATGGAGTGTATTTGTGTTTTTTTTCCTTGCTCTGTTGTGCACCATGCTCATATTTGTTCTGTATTGGCCCTGGTCATTGTTTGTTGTTTTTTTTCTCTCTCTCTCTTTTTGTGACTCTTGCCTGCCGAGCCTTTTCCTCCCTCCACCCGCCCTGGGTGGGATTTCGTAGCCTTCTGGGTGGGGGGGAGGCTTGGATGTTACGTTTACACCCAGAGTGCGTGCTTTGGGGGGGGAGTACTGTCATGGTCTGAGCACCAATCTCGTCCGCGTTCGGGTCATGCAGTGTTTTCTCCCCATTCTTTAGTAATTCCTTGTGGGCTCTCTGAGCTCTTATTTTGACAGCGTCTCAGTGGGGCTTCCGGCTGTCAGAGCCGAGCTCAGCAGTGACAGCCGGCCTTGATCTGATTCAGCTGTTGACGCCTTATCAGCTGATTAATTATCTCGCCCTATTTTAGGGAGCAGCTTCTGTCTCTCAGGGCTGCGATCTCGTCAGACGTACACTCGTTGAACATCCCTTCATCTATCTTCCGTCACTGTAAGTGTATTCCCTGGGACTCCGTATCCTGTGTCTAGTTATAACCTTAGTTGGTTTTTTTGCCCTTCGCGGCTCATTGTTTTGTTATTTGTCACTCATTAATAAATTATGCAAACTCATCGGCGGCCTATAGCGTCTCATTAGCGGTCCGTGAGGATCGCACCCTGACAACCTCTCCTTGGGTGACATTAGAAAAATCAGAAAGTATAATCTCTGGTTTGACTGTAATATTTTCAGACGTAATTTCTGGTACTGAGTAAGACTGGGTAAAAGAGGAACAGATAGTATTGATTTTGCCGGAAAAACTGGCAATAAATTTATTGCATTGTTCCTCTGTATTGCTCAAGTGAGAACAAGACTGAGGTTTAAGGAGGTGACTTATAGTTAAGAACAGTCTTTTCAGTCCCTCCAGGATTTTGCGGGATATTTTTATGATTGTTGTGGGCCAAAAAGCCTGAATTTGCGGGGGCTTTTTTTTAAAAAGTTGCAATGTTTTTAGAGTGTTTTTTGCACTAAAAGTTGTGGGAAGAATTCCAAATTTTAAAGCAGATGCCTTTTTTTTCCAGTTTACTGCAGTGATCTTCTATACTGCTCAAAAAAATAAAAAGAACACTTTTTAATCTGAGTAAGTTTTGGAGTGTTTTGAATTCAGCCCTCTGTAGGTTGTAGGTTGATAATTTTCATTTCCATCAGAATATGTGGCATCTTTTCATTCTTAACACATTATCCAGTCCATATCAGTGTAGATATCCAGCTTATTTTTTTCCCATTAAAATCTGATGTGTTTTCAAAGTGTTCCTTTTATTTTTTTGAGCAGTATATATAACAATACAAGAAAAGCACAGGATTGTCAAAAATTTCCTATTACAGTGATTTGTAAATTAAGCAGAAACCTCCTATACAGAAAAACTCTTGTGCAACAGCAAATACAAACATTAATACAATATCCATTACAACAGCTAAATTGCATTGAATGCATGTTAAAGAGTATAGATTTGGAAATTATTGGCAGCACCTTCATTTGAAAACTCCCAACGGTTCCCAACCACTCGGTACCGAGCAGGGAGGAAAAAATAAATTATTAATTCTATTGCTCTGTATTGGCTATTGGAGTCTGTCTTTTTCTGAAAAAAAAAAATACAGAGAATATTCTCTCTCTTTCCACGCCTACCTGTCTGTCTGCTGCATGTTGGTCTTCTCACACACACACATCTTTCATTTACACGCGGTCAGGATGGAGACGTGGCAAGGCGTCCACGGGCAGGCTGGGGGAGACGGAGGAAGGGACGGTGTTGAAAACCTCGCCGGTGAATGTTTTTTTAAATTACACACTGTTTGCTGATGTGTTCCGTTATTCACTGTAAACTATAAACTTACTACTCACTGTAAACACAGAAGTGAATGCGGTGCAGTGATGCCCATTTCAGCACCAGTTAGAGACAAATTTGATTGGTGAAATTGACGGAAGTTGACGAGGATTGGCCAAAATTGTGGGAAAGTTGTGGTGATTGGACAAAGTTGCAAGGTCGCACAATAGTTGCACTGGTTGGCTGATTTTACGTGAATTGGTGCGATCTCAACATCGCGAAATCCTGGAGGGACTGTGTTTTGGAGTTACCAGAGCTGTTTGGATGATGCTGGAGTAGTACTGTGATCTTGCAATGGTAAGGAATTTGGAATGGGCTTTTTGGTGCTGACAATAGGCCAGTTTATGCACTGTCAGGCTTGAAGCCAGGAACCTCTGCTCCAGGGCATGACCACCTGTCTTCATTTTCCACAATTCATCTGTGAACGATGGAGCAGAGGATGTGAACGAAACAATTCTTATTTTAAGTGGGACATGTCTCTCAAGGATCTGTTGAAGATTTTTATTATAGTAGTCAACAGATTCAGATGGAGAGGAAAACTGGAAGACGGCGCACAGATTTTTAATGTCAGTAGTCAGGCTGTCATGGTTGATATTCTTGAAATTCCTAAACTGTATCTGTCACTTTACTTTGATGTATGGTCCTTGTAATGACACTTCAAATGAAACAGTGCTATGATCAGACACACCCATGTCATACACCTGGAGACTGATAATGGGAATGCAATCCGTGATGACCAGATCAAGGACATGTCCTCTGTTGTGTGTCGGAACATTGGTGTGCTGCTTGAGATTGAGAAGATCAAGGAGCCGTAAGAATTCTGCAGCAGAGTGACAGGAGGGGGAGTCATCATGAATATTGAAGCCTCCAAGTATTATAACATTTGTTGATGCGGTACATAATGACATGAGAAACTCATTTATTTCTGTAATGAATGCTGGATTTAGTTTTGGTGTCCGGTAAATAAGAACAATTGTCATTGGGAGTGGATGCTTACATCTTAATACTAAGCATTCAAATGAAGTGAATTTAGGTAGAGAAATAATGGATAATTTAAAGCTAGTGCGAAAGATAACAACTAGGCCCCCTCCACGACCTGAGTTTCAGGCCCTTGCCAAGTATGTGTAACCAGGTGGACAAGTCTTATTCAGAACAGAGTACTCCTCCAATTTATGCCATGTCTCTATAAGGCATATCAAGTCAATTTTTTTTGTCCAGAATGTGGTCTTGAATTAAGCAGGATTTATTAGACAGTGACTGGGTATTGAATAGTTCAAACTCAATTTCAGAGAATATTATGCTTAGGAAGTGGATGCAATAAACTGTAGTCCACTCCAGGTCTTTTTACCTTCCCAGTCCGCAGTTGTCACAGGGCAGTGTTATCATACAGGTTTGTAGTAGTGCTCTGATGACGTGCATGATGACGTAACCAGCGTGCACTGAGTCTTGATGTCAACCACAGGGATGGTATGGAGCCGATTTTGGAGTAAACAAATCCCCGTCCAGACCCTCTATGGATGTAGTGGGGTCTCCGAATGAGTCCCAGCTGTTTAATGGCAGAGACATCCATAGTAGAGCCATAGTTGTTGTTTAGCTTCAGCTGAGCAGCGGAGCATAATTCCGAGAGTCGAGGTCATTCCCTCGTGGCTACTAGCTAGCGGCTAGCAGCCCACTGTGGACCCATCGCTCACTGTAGGACAGGACAGGTGGCTGTCACCAATGCCAGATGATCCACAGCAGAACTCAGGAAAGCAGACCAGAAGACAGCACCCACCGGAGTTTATGCAGGTATCCCAAACAAACGATCCAAACAAACGATCACAATATAGGCAAACTAGCTGCGAGCTGGAGAATAGTGGGTCACCGCTGTTCATCCACAGTGCCAACAGGTCAGGTAATAGTTATTTTCCCAAAGCAAGACGACAGTTTGGTAACAGTTCAATAGCATTCCAGTCCAGTAGATTTTTATCACTAGTCAGGCTGAATTAGGCAATTTTTAGGTGGAGAAGCAGCAAACATTTGACACCAGCGTCCTCTCCATGTAGACAAATCAAGAGGTAAAATAATCTCTTACTGTTCGTATAAGAATAAAAAAGAAAAAGCACTAGTACTGGAGTTAAAACTGAAAATTAAATTACTGGCGATTACTTGTGCCGTTTCTCCACAGGAACAGGCACTCAACAATCTGAGAAAATTAAAGCTGGAACTAAAAGAAATTACAAACAAAAGGACACAGTTTTTAATAAGACTGTATCTGGACTTCCGGTCTGGACACCATGGTGATAGCAGCTTAACACTGAAGCTCCCAGACCCAATCCAGGAAAATACCTTGAAAATCAGATTTAACGGATTTTTGGAAGAGTGAAAATCAAAAGACAAAGTCATCATGCCTAAAGGAAAACAGAAGAAATCGACTTTTACCAGGCCAGCACACGCATCGGCCGAAGAATCCGATCCGGAGGATTTCCATTCAGAAGACGAGGAGCTGAATGAAGCTAGCAAAAAGGTTAGCTTAAAAATGGTATTTAAAGAATTAAGACGATTTCGCCGAGAGTGTTGGGCCGAATTTCGTGAAATCAAAGAAGAAATAAAAAGGACGAACAGCAGAGTGGACCAGGCCGAGGACCAAATCTTGGAAGCAGAGGAAAGAATAAAAGGGCTGGAAGATACCGTGCTCGATCTACACAATAGACAGTCAAGACTGGAGGCTAAGCTAACCAACCAAGAAGGCAGACTAAGAAGAGACAACATAAGAATTCATGGTCTGAAAGAAGGAGTCGAGGATGGTTTCACCACAATGGCGGCATGCGTGGAATCCTTATTGAGAGAAAAGTTGGATATTCCCCAATCCACCGACTTTAAGATAGAAAGGGCGCACCGTACATTAGCCCCTAGGCCGGCGGCGGAAACGCCACCAAGATCGGTGGTGGTGAGGTTTTCCAACTTCAAAATAAAAGAAGAGGTTGTAAGACTGGCTTGGCAGAAAAAAGGATTTATGCACCAAGAGAGAAAAGTTTTCGTGGAACACGACTACGCTCCGGAGGTCCTTAAAAAGCGTCGGGAATACAACGACACTAAAAAGGTACTACGAGAGAAAAAACTGCGCTTTCAGACACCATTTCCGGCGAAGCTGAGGGTTTTCTACAGCGACGAGACGTGTCTCTACAATTCGGCAGAAGAAACAACCTCGGATATGGCGAGAAGAGGACTCCCGGTAACGGTGTTTAAACCCGCAGCAGACCCGATTGAAAGAATCAAGGCTCAAACATGGTCCACACAGAGACCCTCAAAATCCTTGGGCCAACAGCGGGAAACCCAGCGCCAGAGCTACAAGGAAAAACTGGCCGTCTTCAGGAGGGAATAATGATATTTTTAGTCAATCTGCACATCCAACCCCCCTCCTACAAGGTAACAAACATTAAAGGAGATGCAGAATCAGCATGTGGTAAAACACTTAATGGAACAGTCATAATACTAGAAACAAATAAGTCTTTTTTTAAAAAAAAAAAAAAAACTTGTTAAAATAGAAATGTGACAATGATCCACATATTCCTCCACACTAACAAATACTGTATTAACGTGAATGTTTGCTGTGATGGTGGTAGGAGGGTGCACACAATTTCATAGGGTATAGGCATAAAAAAAATAAATAAATAAATAAATAAATTCATTACAAGTTCGGATTGGGATCTGAAATTCACGTTAAAAACATGGGACAACTTACAGGGGTAAGAGAGAGCCCTCAGCACGTAACGGAATCTGAGGAATTTCCCTCAGAGCCTACACTCCATCAAGGCTCTTCCAGGGTCACTAAAAAGACCTCAGCTCAGGAAGTTCTTTTGTCAGTTTTTTGTTTTAAAGTTTTTTACACTATGTTCTTAATGTTTTTTTATGTTCTTAATGTTCTTTCAGTTTCTGAGTAGCATAAATGAGGGCCACCACACTGTTATACTAAATAAGACAACAAAATGGAGAAACAGGGTGTAACCAAAATAATCTCATATAATGTAAAAGGGATCCTGAATCCAGTTAAAAGAGCCAAGATTCTAGGCAAAATGAAAAAAGACAAAGCAGGAATAATATTTTTACAAGAAACCCACCTAACAGACGTGGAGCACACTAAACTCAATAGACAAGGGTTTAAAATGATCTCTTCATCTTCATATAAGTCAGGGAGGAGGAGGGGAGTAGCGACATTGATCTCAACCAAAATTATATTTGAAAAAAAATCAGAACACAAAGATAAAGAAGGGAGATACAGTTTAGTACTTGGGCGGCTAGAGGGAGAAGATATCACCCTGCTGAATGTATATGCACCTCCAGGGGCTAACTGGAAATTTTATAAAAATGTATTTGACCTAATGATAACTAAAGCCCAAGGTTTAGTGATATGTGGTGGAGACTTCAACCTAAGACTGAATCCATACTGGGATGCATCAGGTAATTCTCCACATCAAAATAACACTCAAAGTAGGAAAACTCGGATGCTACTAAAAGAAATGGGAATCTGTGATGTGTGGAGGGAATTCAACCCCAGTGTAAAAGATTATACATTTTACTCAGCACCACATTCATCATACTCAAGGATTGACTATTTTTTTTTATGTTTAATCGAGACATTGCAAGAGTAAAAACATGTAAAATAGGACTGATGGATCTCTCTGACCACAGTCCGATCTATATGGACTTATGTATCCAAAAATACACAAATAATACATTTTCTTGGAGGTTAAATTCAAATGTCCTGAAAGGACCACTGAAAGATGAATTGGAATCAGATATTCTCAGATATTTGGAAGAAAACGATAATGGAGAAGTATCCCCTTTAATACTGTGGGACGCATGCAAAGCTGTAATAAGGGGAAAGATTATTGCAAAACTGGCAATCCAAAAGAAACTGAGACAAGAAAAACTAACCACATTAGAGTCAGAATTTAAGAACCTAGAAAAAGAGCACAAAGACAACACTCATTCTAATGACTCGCTCAAAATTAAGGAAATTAAAAAACAAATAAATGAGATCTACACAATAGAAATCCAGAAGAAACTTACATTTCTGAAACAAAAATACTATGAAGCAGGCAGCAAATCAGCAAAATTACTAGCCTATAAATTGAGGAAACAACAAACGGAGAGAGCAATCTACAAAATCAGAGACCCAGTATCAAAGGAAATAAAATTCAGAATTCAGGATATTCTTAAAAGCTTCGAGAACTACTACAAGAACTTGTACTCCCTCAAAAAACATAAAAACGCATCTGAAGCATTCCTAAACACATTAAACCTTCCCCAACTTACTGAGTCTCAAAATAAAGCACTACTGTCAGAAATACAACCTAAAGAATTAGAAAAAGCAATTATGAAACTTAAAGCTAACAAATCCCCAGGAGCAGATGGCTATACAGCAGAGTGGTACAAAACCTTTAAACAGCAACTATCTCCTCTCCTCCTGAAAACATTTAACTATGTCCTCCACACAGGGGAAATCCCCCCCTCCTGGAGAGAAGGGGTCATTGCAGTCATACCTAAATCTGAAAAGGATAAACTAGACTGCTCCAACTACAGACCAATCAGTGTGTTAAATCAGGACTATAAGCTTTTTACCACTATCCTTGCCAAAAGGTTAGAAAATATACTGACAGACTTAATTCATTTAGACCAAACAGGTTTTATAAGACAAAGACAGACACAAGACAACATTAGACGCACTTTACACATAATTCATCATATAAAAAAATATAACTTAAATGCAGCCATATTGGGATTAGATGCTGAAAAAGCATTCGATTCGGTTGACTGGTTTTTCCTATATAGAATCTTATCCAGTTTCAGTTTTCATAACAACTTCATTAGAACTATCCAGGCATTATATAAAAAACCAACAGCTAAAATAAGGATTAACAGTAATTTATCATCATCTTTTGAGCTGGAAAGAAGATGTCGTCAGGGTTGCCCCTTGTCTCCACTGCTCTTTGCAATCTTCATAGAACCTCTGAGCCAATGGATAAGACAGAATCAAAAAATTCAAGGTATTACACTTGGTCAGAAGGAACATAAAATAGCACTCTTTGCTGATGACATTTTAATATACCTGGGGCAGCCGGACACCTCTTTTCCAGAACTAATCTCAGTTTTTTCAGAGTATAGAGATTTATCGGGGTACGAACTAAACATGCATAAAACCTAAGTTTTAACATTCAACTATGACCCAAATCAATATTTACTAAGCAAACTCAAAACTAACTGGGAGATGTAATCTATGAAATATCTGGGGGTCAATATCCCGAAACAACTCAACAAAATTATAACACTAAACTAAACTATGATCCACTGGTGGCAAAAATAAAATCTGATCTAGCAAGATGGAATATGATACCATTCTTGGGTACTGCACAAAGAATTGAAGCAGTCAAAATGAATATACTTCCACGTCTTCTATACCTTTTCCAAACAATACCGGTAGAACCTCCCAAAAAAACATGGCAAGAACTGGACAGAAGGATCTCAAGATTCATATGGCAGGGCAAGAGACCTAGAATCAGATATAGAACCCTACAGCTAAACAAAGACAAAGGTGGGCTCGCGCTGCCAAATATCAGGGACTATTTTAAAGCCGCACAAATTAAAACTTTAGTAGAGATACATAACCCAGTCTACACTGCACAATGGAAGGAGATGGAATGCCAAATAACAAGTGACATCCCCCTACAGGCGATAATAGGGAATAATGCCTTACCTAAACTTTTGAATAACACTAACCCGTGGATAGAGACCCCGCTAAAAATTTGGTTTAAGATAGTTAGAGAGAATCAAACTAAAGAACCCTATCGATTTCTGCAATGGATTGCCTATGATCAAGACTTTACTCCTAATAAAACAGACACTAGATTTAAAAAGTGGAAAGAGAACGGACTGATAAAATATTACGATTTTTTTAAAGGGCAAATTTTAAGAAGTTTTGAAGATTTGAAAAAACAAGGTCTAATAAATCAAGACCTTTTACAGGTTCTTTCAGCTTAGACACCACATAAACAATATACTTAAAAAGGAGGATTTGGAAAGGGCCCAGTCAGATGTTCTGAAGGTCTTCTTAATGGCATATAAAAGGATCCCAGGGATCAGATACATCTCTAAAATATACCAAGGTCTTCAAGACTTAAAAGGAGACAACACATCATATATAAAAGAGAAATGGGAAAAAGAGGGGAATTTCTCTTTACAACTGGAAATATGGGAAAAGCTAAATAAACAACAATGGAAAAGTACTTCATCCCTGCAGTGGAGAGAATTTGGATGGAAAAATTTGGTAAGATTTTTCAGAACACCTGCACAAAACAAATTTACTCATAAGGGGTTGAATTGTTGGCACTTGTGTGGTGAAGAGACTGCAAATCATTTTCATGTGTTTTGGTCATGCCCAGTTATCCACCAATATTGGACCAAGGTACAGACAATATTGGGGAAAATATTCAAAATAACAGTCCCCTTTTCTTTTGTAACTTTGTATTTGGGTTTACTACCGGATTCACTGGAAAGACGAGGAGAAAAATACTTATTCACTGTTTTAATATTGGCAAGTAAAAAAGCCCTAACTAAAAAATGGATGTTGAAGGACTGTCCTACACCTGAAGATTGGATTAATGTGATTCAAGACATTTACTCGATGGAAAAGTTGACATTCGCACTGAGACAGGACATGGATGGGTTCTTGAACTTTTGGCAACCCTGGATCGCATATGTGTCTTCCACTAGATCTAATCTTTGGCAAATACCATTTCAATAATGGCACCTCTCTTTGTTCCAACGCTACTCAGATGCTCTTTTATTTTTATTTATTTATTTTTATTTTTATTTTTTTTATTTTTATTATTTTTTTTGTCCTTTGCTCTTTTGTTTTGTTTTTGTTTTGTTTTTTTGTTCTTTCTTTAATTTCACTTTTTCTTTCACTTAAAAAAAAGGGGTGTTGTAATAATTATTCTTCCAATGTTGTCAAAAAACAAAAAAAAAGGAACATGTTATGAAAATGTAAACAATGCAATGCTGTAATGACGTGTATACCCTTTACAAAAACTTAAATTAAAAAAAAAAGACTGTATCTGGAGAAGTTTGAACACAGTAATAAATCGGGGAGATATCTTTCTAACCAGCTTAGATTGAATAAAGAAAAAAAAAAACAACTATTCACTCTATTAAGGATACGACTGGAAATATCACCCATGACCCTGAAGAAATAAATAACTCCTTAAGTTTTATGAAAACCTCTATTCAGCTCAGATTAATCCATCTGTCTCGGAAATAAATTAATTTCTGGACAATATTAATTTACCATGATTAAATAATAAACAGATTACAGCTCTGGATGCACCTTTTCTAATGTCCAAACTCCAGGAGGCACTTAAGCACATCCCAAACAACAAAGCTCTAGGACCAGATGATTTTCCAATATATAATTCTATAAAGAATTTTGACCTGTGATGGCACTTATCTTCATCAAAATGGTGAACCAAATTAAAGAAGATAATGTAATCCCTCCAAATATGAACCTGGCGAGCATTATCCTGCTCCTTAAACCCCAAAAAGAACCTACGCTTCCATCTAGCTACTATCCCATCTTACTTATGAGTGTCTGTTTTAAAATAATTTGCAAAGCTCTTGCCAGAAGACTGGAAAGGAGAACTCTGTGTATTATGCACCCGGATCAAACAGGTTTCATCAAGGTTAGGCACTTGGCTAATAATACACGCAGGCTATTTAATTTAATAGACTACTGTAAAATTAATAACTTAGAAACCACAATATTATCTCAGGATGCAGAGAAAGCCTTTGACCATGTTAATTGGAAATTCCTTTTTATGGTGATAAACAAGTTTGGGTTTGGTTCATCTTTTATAAACTGGATTAAAACACTATAAAGCTGTCCAACTGCATCTGTCAGAACAAATGATCAAACTTCTTGAAGCTTTACTCTCCAGAGGGGCACCAGGTGTGATGATCAGGTGAGCGTGCGCCCCCTCCCTTTCTGTGCTTTTTCCTCCTGCCTGTCTCCTGGCTCCAGAGTTGATTATGCTCACCTGCATGATTGCACACACCTGCTGCTGCCTCTTCTGCCAGCCTTAAAAGAGCCAGTCTGTGAAGGTCTCTTCGCTGGACCATTGGGTATTGCTGCCATCAGCTTAAGCTAAGTTGAATGGTGTATAATCTTACCTGTTGTTTGATCCTCTCTGTCACGGTGGCCCTCACGAGCCACCATAAGACGCCACAGTCACCAGTGAGTTTGCAGTGATGTTTATTGATAGGTGAAGGTACAGAGGGAGACACACATAACAGTGCAGGGAGGACAATCATAGGATGACACACAATGAATGGTTAACGTCTGAGCCGGGGAGCACCCAATGCGCCAGGCGAAGTAACAACGAAGGTAAAGTCTTACAGAATGTACCTTATAAGACGATAAACGGGAATGTTAACGGATGGGTTAACAGGAGATTCCCGGGTAAGATAACAGGGATAAACAGCGGTAACCAGTGATGAACAGCAATGAACAGAAGTCCACAGGGATTAACAGAGACTGCCGCATCGGGGAGCATTCAGCACCTGCTTTTAACCCTGGTAACTAATGACCCCGATGCAGCACAGCTGTTGAGCCTGACAGCAGCGCAGCTGTTGACTCTGACAGCAGGGAGCTCCCCGGGCGCTATCACAATAAGAGCCGGGGAGCTAGAAGGGATCCTCTGCTGTCAAAGCCAGAGAGAATATGATATAAGACCCGAGTGTGGACGGAACCGACACTCGGGCTACGACACTCTCCTCTTCTCCTCTCCAGGTTGCTGCCATCTGAGTGGTGTGTTACTCCGGTGCTGTGCACGCTCACCTGAACGTCTTTCTCATCTGTACAACTCCTACTCCACCCGGTCTACCAACTGCCCCTCTCCATCCTGCCAACTTTCCCCTCACCTGTTCATCCTGCTGGTGCCACTCTTGCCAGCTCCTTGACTACTACACGCTGGGTCTCACAGCCGGGCCCTCTGCTTCAGTAGTAAGTCTCCCCTCCTCTCTTGCTCTTCTTCTTTTTCCTCAGTTAAAATCATTATTAATCGTTTCTCCTCGCCCTCTCACCAACAGGCTGTGGGCTCCTCCAGCGTGCTCATTTGTTTTTTTTGTTGTGGTTTAATAAATTGTGTTTTACGTTATCGCTTATTCTTATTCTTATTCTTATTCTTATAATTTTTTAAAATAACAGGGTCGTCACTTGTCCCTTGCAAACTCACGCTCATTTGGAATAATCCTGATTTCCTGCAACAAAAGAGGATGTTAAATTTTCCACTATGGTAGGAGAAAGGAATAAAAAACTTAGAGCATCTTATTTGAGGTGGAAATTTTATCCAATTTCAGGAACTGGTGTCACAGTATGACATCAGTGATAAAAAGTTTCTTGAATACCAACAGCTTAAAGGCCAAATGTCACGTAATTTTTTTTTCTAAATGACAACGAATTTAGATAAAATACACATAGCTTAAACCAAATATTCATACCGGAGACCATATCACCCACCTGTATTTACATAATTGCACAAAATACACCAGGTGAAGGCCCCACCTTGCTTGCTGGCTTGTGACAGCCAGTCCAGACCACGCCCATGTTTTTGACATCACCAGTTGTACCCTGGCTGCCCTGCCTATCCACATTCACACTTATCAACATTGGACAATCATGACGGAAAGTGACAGCGATTGTGAACAAATTAGTTTAGTTTTGTCTTTTTTTTTTTGTCTTTTTTTTGTCAGTGGTTCAGACAGTGACAAAAGCATAGAACCTTACAGGTTCGAGCCGTCCGAGACGGAATCAGATGCTTTGTCTGATGACAACAGTTCCACCGATGACCAGAGAGCAGAACCAGTGGAAAATGTCATTGAACTGGACATTAATCGCCTCCAGAATTGCGAAGCCGAAGGGGGTCTGTCCAGGGCGCCCCATAAATATTGATTTTTCGGAAGCCATTATTATTACAGTGGAGGAGAGCCGCTACTGTCAAGAAATTGACCAGATCAATATGAAAATGGAGGCGCATACCTGTCAAGGGAGACGTTTTCGCCGTATTTTAATACCGTAAAACGCGGCTATAAGGGACAGCGGAGTAATAATGGACATTTCTCTGGGAAATGTTTTCATACCTGTCAAGTCAAACGTTTTCGCCGTATTTTGGTGCCAAGCGCGGCTGTGCAGGACGGCGCAGTGGTGGACACTTTTCTGGGAAATGTTTTAAATGTAGTTCGTGTTGTTATTGTCAAATATTTTAAGGAAAATACGGGGAAAATGCAATTTTAGCAAAAATGGGCGTATTGCCATTTCTGTACGCCCAAAAGAAAAAATATACTGGAAAAAAAAACTGTGTGTTGAGGAGCACTCCTGTGTGTGATCACTCACAGCTGGTGCTGTCAGATCGCTCAGCGGGAGCTATTCGCACTACCATGAGAAGTGTGGAGTCAATCATTAGTTTAATTGTCTGGGCGGGCTGATCGCTCAGCTTGAGCTGTTCTCACTACAATGAGAAGTCATTAGGACAATGGTTTAACACGTTGAGCTGTGCAGCGGTTGCGGAACAGACAGAGATCGCCTGACAAATACAGAATTCTGCTTTTTTTTTTTTTTATTTAGCGCCGGACGCTGAGTTGTGTTGTTATTGTCAAATATCCATGAATCCTTAAAATATTTGACAATAACAACACGAGTTGCATTTGGGGCATTTCCCAGAGAGATGTGCCTTGTTGCTCCGCCGTTCCTTATAGCTGCTTTTTACGGTGTTGAAGTACGGCGAAAACGTCTCACTTGACAGGTATGAAAACATTTCCCAGAGAAGTGTCCCTTATTACCCAGCTGTCCCTGATAGTCCCGTTTTAAGGTATGGGTGAAATATCCAATTTTTTCTTTCTTGTTGCTCACTTCAACTTTCCAGTCTCCATATAAACAATCAATTGAAATACCCCAAGCATCAAACTAGGGTACAATCGATTTCGTCACTTCCGCCTTCTTCCCCAGGGGATTCCAGGGGCCGTGTCAGGCCAAGCGCGGCAGTTTTAAATTAACGAATATTCCGTTGTTACTGAAGCATATGCACCAAGACCCGAACGGATCGGTTCCCTTTTATATCTAGTTTCAATATATTTAAAGTACCCTGTTACATGACAGTTGGCCTTTAAATACATAATAAACGCAAGATTCAATCTCAGTCAGACAGATTTAGAGATACGAGTTAAGGTGACAGAGTTTCTAAATCTTCATTCCCCTAAATTGATATCGAAAATATCAATAATATCAATCAATATCAATCGCTACAGAGGGTGACAATACAGTATGTATGGGTACATATGCATACTCCGGTGACAACTCTCTGATCCGGCACACCTTTCACTCCATATATATCACAGACACACAGATCACCCCAAATGTCTCCCGAGCCGGTGGACGGAGCCACTGTTTATAGCAGGAGACGGTACAGCAGGGAAGAGCTGCTAGCACTCAACCGCCACCCGGTGCTAACGGAAAAACTCGACATAGAATCAGAATCAGAATCAGATTTATTGCCATTGTTCATGTAGTACACAAACTAGGAATTTGTCTCGGTGCCATGCTGCAACATTAAAAACATGATGAGATAAAGAGATAAACTAAAAAACTAAAAGACTAAAAACATGCAATAAATGTAGAATAATAAGTAATAATAATAATAATAATAATGAGTAATACTAGTCAAGGCAGTTTTAAATAAATTAGCAAGTAGCAGATAATATGGGGTACCACAGTGCAGTCGATAATGCAACAGAAAAACAGTGATGAATGACATGAGCTGCTGTATATAGTGCACGAGAGTCAATAAGTCACTTAATGTTCAGCAGTCTGATGGCAGAGGGGGAAAAGCTGTTCTTGTGCCGGGAGGTTTTAGTCTGAATGGACCGAAGTCTTCTACCTGAGGGGAGGGGGGCAAACAGTACGTGACCAGGGTGTGAAGGATCGGCTATGATCCGGCCTGCACGACATACCGGGAGAACTGAGGCGAAAACGACGTGGGTGTCGTTCTGGAGTAAGGCGGAGGGCAAGAAATATAAGGTACAGACCCACCCTTCCATCCGTTGTTAGGGGGAATGTACGATCGTTACTGGGAAAGGTAGATGAGCTAGCAGCTATCTCCCGCTACGATAGCATATACTGGGAGTGTAGCCTGTTTCTATTCACAGAGTCTTGGCTAACTGAATTAGCAGCAGATGCTAACATTGAACTGGAGGGTTTCCATGCGATACGGGCAGACCGAACATCAGACAGTGGCAAAGCAAGGGGCGGTGGAGTGATAATGTATGTTAACAACAACTGGTGCAGACCGGGACATATCACTGTTAAACAACAACACTGCAGCAAAGACATCAAGTTGCTAGCTGTTAGCATGCGGCCTACATATCTCCCGAGGGAATACTCACACGTGATCTGCATTGTTATTTATGCAAATTCGACGGCGAACGCTGGGACAGCGCGTGACGTCATCCATTCAGTAACTGGCAGGCTGCAGACAGAACACCCAGATGCTCTTCTCCTCATCTCAGGCGATTTCAACCATGTTTCACTGTCTCCCATTCTACCCACGTTTACCCAGTATGTCACATGCCACACTAGAGACAATAAAACACTGGGCTTATTCTATGCAAACACTAAGGAGGCGTACACCTCATCACAACTCCCCCCACTCGGGAGATCGGATCACAACTTGGTTCATCTCCGGCCAGTGTACAAACCCCTAGTGCACAGACAACCTCCGGCCATGCGCACAGTGAAGTTATGGTCTGAGGAGGCAATGGATACTCTAAAGGGCTGTTTTGAAACCAAAGCCTGGGAGCAGCTCTGCGATCCACATGGTGAGGACATCGATGGCCTCACTCACACCATCACGGACTACCTCAGCTTCTGTGTGGACAACACCGTTCCCACCAAGACCATACGGCGTTGCTCAAACAACAAACCCTGGATCAACCCTGAGATAAAAACACTTCTGAAAGAGAAGAAGAGGATCTTCAGGTCGGGGAACAGGGAGATGCTGAAGTCCGTACAGAGGGAGCTGAGGAGAAAGATCAGAGAAGGCAAGGACAGCTTCAGGAAGAAGATGGAGGACAAGCTGCAACAGAGCAACATCAGCGGGGTCTGGAGAAACCTTAAAACCATCTCTGGGCTCCAGAATAGCTCCCCCCAGGCCACGGGGGGCAGGGAGTGGGCGAACAATCTGAATCTATTTTTCAATAGGTTTGACCAACCGCCCTCCCCCCTGACTGCACAACAACCACTGCTGCCTCTAAAGACATCAAGTCCTGCTTCCCACTCCCCACTCGACCAACACCCCCCCACTCCCAACACACAGCCCCCCAACCTGACCCTCACTAAGACCCAGGTGAGGACGGAGCTGAGGAAGATCAAGGTGAGGAAGGCCTCAGGACCGGACAGCATCATCGCAAAGCTCCTCAAGTCCTGTGCAGACCAGCTGTGTGGGATTGTGGAGTACATCTTCAATCTGAGCCTGAAGCTGGGGAGGGTACCACAGCTGTGGAAAACATCTTGTGTGGTACCTGTACCAAAGACTTCCCACCCCAAAGATCTGAACAGCTACAGACCAGTGGCCTTGACGTCCCACATGATGAAGACCCTGGAGAGACTGCTCCTTGCTCACCTCCGCCCCCTGGTGGGACCAGCGATGGATCCACTCCAGTTCGCCTAACAGCATGGCATTGGGGTGGAGGATGCGGTGATCTTCCTCCTTCACCGTTCTCTGTTCCACCTGGAGAAGCCCGGGAATGCGGTGAGGATCATGTTCTTTGACTTCTCCAGTGCTTTCAACACCATCCAACCGATGATCCTGAAGGACAAGCTGCTGTGCGCAGGGGTGGACCAGCACCTGTCATCATGGATCCTGGACTACCTCACAAACCGGCCTCAGTTTGTGAGAACCCGGGACTGTGTCCGACACGATCATCGGTAGCACCGGGGCCCCCCAGGGAACGGTTTTGGCTCCCTTCCTGTTCACCCTTTATACTGCGGACTTCTCACACAACACAACACACTGCCATCTACAGAAGTTCTCTGACGACTCTGCGATCGTTGGCCTCATCTCCAACGGAGATGAAGCTGAGTACAGAGGGCTTATCCAGGACTTCGTGGACTGGTGCCATCGGAACTGCCTCCAGATCAACGCGTGGAAAACTAAGGAGCTGGTGGTGGACTGCCACAGGCAAGGACAACCCCTCACAGCACCAGTAAATATACAGGGAACAGACATCGAGATGGTGGTAGTAGTAGTAGATTAGTTTATTTGACAGGGACAGTGCAATAAACATAGACAATTAATCAAAGACAATCAATCTGATGTGTTGCACATAGAGTGTATAGCTGTTAGCTAATTTGCAACTCTTGTCCCTGGATGGGCTTTAGAAAAAAGAATCAAGTAAAGATGGGAAAAAAAATAAAAAATATACACAATAACCACATACATCAATGCAGAAAAATTATAAATACACAATTATAAATATTATAAATTCACCCTGTTCACCCTATAGGTGACATCCTATAAGTACCTGGGTGTTCATCTGAACAATAAATTAGACTGGTCACACAATACTGACGCACTCTACAAGAAGGGACAGCGCAGGCTGTTCCTACTGAGGAGACTCAGGTCTTTTGGTGTACAAGGGGCGCTGCTGAAGACATTCTATGACACGGTGGTGGCATCAGCCATCACTTTTGGAGTGGTCTGCTGGGGCAGTGGCATTACAGCAGCCGATAGGAAGAGACTGAACAAACTGATCAAGAAAGCTAGCTCTGTCCTGGGGCAGCGCCTTGACCCGGTGGAGGAGATTGAAGAGAGAAGGATGGTGGCTAAACTGTCATCTCTGCTGGAGTCCGAGTTCCACCCTATGCAGGACATACTGAATGCACTGAGGAGCTCATTTAGCAGCAGACTACATCATCCTAGGTGTGTGTTTATATATTTATATATTTATTCCATCTAGCTACAATGCTCCGGACTGTGTGTGTTTATATATATATATTTATATATTTATTCCATCTAGCAACAATGCTCCACACTGTGTGTGCCTATATATTTACATATTTATTCCATCTAGCTACAATGCTCTGCACTGTGTGTGTTTATATATCTACATATTTATTCCATCTAGCTACAATGCTCCGCACTGTGTTTATATATTCATATATTTATTCCATCTAGCTACAATGCTCCACACTGTGTGTGTTTATATAGTCATATATTTATTCCATCTAGCTACAATGCTCCGCACTGTGTGTTTATATATTTACATATTTATTCTATCTAGCTACAATGCTCCGCACTGTGTGTTTATATATCTACATATTTACTCCATCTAGCTACAATGCTCCACAATGTGTGTTTATATATTCACATATTCATTCCATCTAGCTACAATACTTCGCACTGTGTGTTTATATACTCATATATTTATTCCATCCAGCTACAATGCTCCGCACTGTGTTTATATATTTATATACCTATCCCATCTAGTTACAATTCTCCGCACTGTGTCTATATATATATATATATATATATATATATATATTATATATATATTATATATATATGTATACTCGCTGCTCTTGTTTTTTCTCTTGCCTTCTGATTGTTGCTCTGAGTGTTGCTATCCCTGTGCTGTTGCAATCCTGGAATTTCCCCATTGTGGGACTAATAAAGGCTTATGTTATCTTATCTTAAAAAGTACACGGTGTGGCGGTTCGTTTTAACCCCACAACAGACTAAGGACACTCAGCCCTCTTTTCTCTGTTTTTCTGCTGCATTACTGAGAAGCAATGTGCCATTCATGTATTTGTGATGCAAACATGCATGTGTTGTGATGTAATGCGCCATTCTGTATAGAGTGCATATGGCTTGTCCTTACTGTGCTTTTTCTGAGCATCTTAGATGTGCTTTGGTGTATTAATGTCTACAGGTAGACGAGTTTCTTCTGTCTCACCTATGTGATGTTAATCGATGCCTTTCATCCTTTGTACTCATGCGTCCTGTCCTTACTGTGACCTAGAGACTCAGATCAATATGTAGATGTGCTTGTTAGCCTCTTTGTCTTGCACTTAGAGAGAGGTCTAGCTAATCTGCCCATTGTGATGTATGGCTTACAAATGCAAATACCTCCTGCCTGTTCTGTTGTCCCTTTGATCATTCTAGACTGTGGGGTATGTCTTTTTGATGTATTGTTATGATCAAGTATTTAAGGTGCAACTCTGTAACGCAATCTCTCTCTTACTCTCTCACTCTGATCCTGCAACAGGTGGACACACTGTGTCCGCCTCTCTTTCTCTGAGAGCCTAGGGATCCCGCTCCGGGCTGCTCCACTATGCACCGGAGAGAGGATCCCGTGAAGGCGACATGATTAATAAAACCTGCTCAAAACCACAGCACTGCTGCTTATTTTTCCATGCCGCTTCACTGGTGACCCCTCGAACACGCACACGTTTTGTGCGAAAGCAACCTTCCGAGCTGGACAGCCACACAGCTGCGTTGGTGGCCCCTTGAAGACGCACACGCTTTGTGCAACGCAGCCTTGTTTTGGATGGCCACGCTGGCGAACCGACGCTGAAAAAAACGAGCGGCCAGCGAACGCAACACCCGGGCATGAATGCTCCGTCGCAGCGGCCTACTGGTTCCCCCTCCCTGCGGCTTCAGGGAGACTTCGACGCGGAGCCAACACAGGCGAGCCGTTCTCCGGACATCACCAACGACCGGGTAAACTGCAGAAAACGTCATGGCGCGACCCTCGCCTGAGATCTGCACCACCACGCACGGGACGCATACGGCTCTACAGACCCCCATCATCCTTCGCCGCTACACACAGAGCCTTCAGGGCTGCTCTCACACCTGGAGGCACGCACGCAGCATGCTCGAAGGATTTGTTAATGGTCTCAGCCATGGCACACATAGGGAATTCAGCGGTTTTGCGGTTCCCGAGGCTTTAGGGTTACGCCTGAACCTAAAGTCAACACGCCAGTCCCTCTGCCCTCATCACAGCCACCATTCAACCTCGTCTTTTCTTCATGGCCGCACGAGCGACAACGATCGTCTCCTCCCTCTCACCGCTCCAACGCAGCTGCACGAGCCCGGGGCACCAAGATCGTCTATTTCCTCTCACCGCTCCAACGCACCATGGCCAAATCTACAGCAACAGCTCAACCCGGATTATGTCGGCGCCGTCTGCACTGATCTCCGCCAAGTTTCTGCACCCTGACTCGCCACTCCAGCGGCCCACCCACGCACTGAACCCCCGCAAACGCATCGGGGAGTTACAAGGACGGCGCATCACGCACGGGACAAGTAACGGCTCCACAGACTGCCTTCCTCCTTCGCCGCTGCCTTTCAGGGCTGCCCGCTCACCTGAAGCACGCATGCAGCACGCTCGAAGGATTTGTTAACAGTCTCAGCCACGCCAGAGACCGCCATCGTCCTCCGCCGCTGCCCACAGAACCTTCAGGGCTGCTCGTTCACCTGAAGCAAGCACGCAGCTCGCCACTGGATTTTTTAATGGTCTTAGCCACGGCACAACGGGATTTCAGCCGTCAGCTGTTCCCGGGAGCTTTGGGGTTGCTTCAGCACCCTAAGCCAACAGTAACCCTGCTTTGTTTACTTTTTCTCTTACAGCCGCTCCTGCTTTTCTTCATGGCCACGAGAGGAGTCAGAGACTAATTTTTCTTCTTGTGATCTCCGCACGTGCAACGGGACAAACCCTCGACGTCACGGAGCAGCAAGCAATTTTTGCGCGGCTCAGGACGATTTCACAGCTCCTGCCGGCACTTACTACCCCTCCCCTCCCTCCCCCTCCGCCTGCAGCGAGCTTCTCCCACAGCTCGCTCACACAGATGGATTATCGAGGTCGCGACCCCCTGCCGCGTCCTCTGGGGGGGAGCGTGTGGCGGTTCGTTTTAACCCCACAACAGACTAAGGACACTCAGCCCTCTTTTCTCTGTTTTTCTGCTGCATTACTGAGAAGCAATGTGCCATTCATGTATTTGTGATGCAAACATGCATGTGTTGTGATGTAATGCGCCATTCTGTATAGAGTGCATATGGCTTGTCCTTACTGTGCTTTTTCTGAGCATCTTAGATGTGCTTTGGTGTATTAATGTCTACAGGTAGACGAGTTTCTTCTGTCTCACCTATGTGATGTTAATCGATGCCTTTCATCCTTTGTACTCATGCGTCCTGTCCTTACTGTGACCTAGAGACTCAGATCAATATGTAGATGTGCTTGTTAGCCTCTTTGTCTTGCACTTAGAGCGAGGTCTAGCTAATCTGCCCATTGTGATGTATGGCTTACAAATGCAAATACCTCCTGCCTGTTCTGTTGTCCCTTTGATCATTCTAGACTGTGGGGTATGTCTTGTTGATGTATTGTTATGATCAAGTATTTAAGGTGCAACTCTGTAACGCAATCTCTCTCTTACTCTCTCACTCTGATCCTGCAACAGGTGGACACACTGTGTCCGCCTCTCTTTCTCTGAGAGCCTAGGGATCCCGCTCCGGGCTGCTCCACTATGCACCGGAGAGAGGATCCCGTGAAGGCGACATGATTAATAAAACCTGCTCAAAACCACAGCACTGCTGCTTATTTTTCCATGCCGCTTCAACGGACTATTATCAAAACTGGATGAGTCAGTATCTCTTCCAAAATCACAATGGGAGACAGACCTATCAATCAGTAAAGATGAAAGCTTCTCGACACAAATATGTTTAAACACTGTTAAGATGACTAAAATTCATGAATTGCCCCTCAGGGCAGAGAGGAGAGACCCACGCGTAGGACTACAGTTTGTGAAATTTATTAAACAAAACACAAAGACCAAAACAGTGCTCAAACCAAAAACCAAACTGATATACAAAATAAACTGACAGATACCACACCAGAACAAGGGTTTGGTTCTGGTGGAATGGGCTGACAGCTGACAGGACCCGCCCACATGGAGCAGAAACCTGCAAACGTCACTGACAGCTGTCAACCCAGAGGGAGAATACAACAGAATGAAAATTAAATAAGATGGTAAAAATAAAGTGGAACAAATAAGGACAACCACACCCAAATCTGTAAATAACAAAATTACACTGAACGTAACCAGGAAAAATAAATCATACAAAGAAACAATATCAAAAATGTGAAAACAAACAAGGAATAACACCACAGGCAAAGAACTCCAAAATACAATATTAAACAAATAAGGAAAAACAAAAAAGCAAAGAGACAAAGCACGGTGGAATCCCCCCCCCCCCCCCCCCATGCACAGATCATGACAGAGCCCCCCTCAAGGGGTGGGTACCAGACACCCCGTGCAACATCAAAAGGAAACAAGGACCCACCCACACTAAAAACCTACACCACCAAAAGACAAGAAAGCAAACCCACCCCGGATGGGAGGAGGGGGACCCAGGCATGGAGGGACCAAAACAAACCAGAGAAAATAATAAGAACTCCCATGACTCACACCTCAGCAAAACCCAGATTAGGAGAAAACAAAAGACAAAAAACCCTGCTCAGAATTCACACCAGGCAAAACCAGAGCTCTAGGCCCCCTGGACCAAGGAGCTAGACTGTTCCGGTGGCTGGCCGAAGTCCCAGGTCTGGCAGACGGCAAGATGATAAAAGTCGGGTGGCCTACTGGAGAATATGGGCCACCCAACCCAACACCACAGTCTGTCAGGCAGTCAACCAGAGTGTTTTAGCCACCTAAACAGAAGGGGTGGCCCAGGAGGCAGCTCCTCCACAGGGAGGCCCAATGAAGGGAAGGACAGCGGAGTAGGGGGAACCACGACGATGTCGGGCAGAAGAGGGGAACCACGACAATGTCTGGCAGAGGAGGGGGAACAATGACGGCATCTTGCAGAGGAGGGGGAACTACGATGGCATCTGGCAGCGAAGAGGGAACCACGATGGCGTCTGGTAGAGGAGGGGGAACCACGACGCCCTCGGACTGGCCTGCAGCACCCTCGGTAGTCCCGGACTGGGACATAGCAGCACCCATGGTGGTTCCGACCTGGAGCAAGGTTGCACCCACGGTGGCTCCGGACTGGAGCGAGGTTGCACCTGCAGTGTCTCCGGGCTGGAGCAAAGCAGCACCCACAGTGGACCTGGACTGGGACATAGCTGCACCATCGGTGGATCCAGACTGGGACAAGGCTGTACCCTCGGAGGTCCCGGGCTGGAACTGAGCACCTACAACGACTTCAGCAGGAGGGGGAGCAGCACCCATGGAGGATCTGGACTGGGCCAAAGCTGCACCCACGGAGGACCCAGACTGGGCCAAAGCTGCACTCACGGAGGACCCGGGCTGGGACAGAGCACCCACGACGACCTCAGCAGGAGGGGGAGCAGCACCCATGGAGGACCCGGACTGGGACAAAGCTGCACCCACGGAGGACCCAGACTGGGATGGAACACCTGCGACGACCTCAACTGATGGGGAAGCAGCACCCTCAGAGGCCCCGGCCTGGAACGGAGCACCCACAAAGACCTCAACTGGAGGGGAAGCAGCATCCATGGAGGTCCCAGGCTGGGACGGAGCACCTGCAAAGACCCCAGCTGGAGGGGGAGCAGCACCCACAGAGGTCCCGGGCTTGGACGGAGCACCTACGATGACCTTGGCAGGAGGAGCTGGACCCACAGTGATCTCGGGCAGTGAGGCTGGACCCTCAGAGACTTCTGGAAAAGCTGGACGATCCACGGTGACCCTGGGGAAAAGCTCAGATGGGAGATGCAGAGAAACAGGATTAGGGTCACTGGTGGCAGTGGAGCCCGGCGAAGTGAGCTCAGGTGCAGCTGATGACTGCACCTGGATCTCCCCACCAAGAGCCAGGCAAGATGTCTCCAAAATAGAAACAACAAAGACAAAGGAGAGCACTTACCTGATCTCAAGCTCCATCGCCGTCCAGTACTCTGTCGATCCGGATGACGACTCCTCGGGCCCGGCCATCTGGAGGTCCAGCTCGAACTCTGCTGTGGCAGCCCCAGCAGCAGGCATGGTGATCAATGCAGTCCCAGAACCCCCCAGCGATGTGACCCACGCAGGTGGCTCACCTGATGTGGACACAGGAGGTCGCTTCCTGCTGGCACTGGACCCTGTTCTGCTGAGGCCAGGGAATGCTCCATCATCGGCACAGGCTTCGGCTCACTTGCAGCACTCTCCCTCCATACAAACCGTGGCTGTGGGGCTGGAACCAGGTCTTCCAGGGCTGCAGGCTCCTCCATAGCTTGGCGGCTCAGTCCTGATGTTGGCGGACACTCAAGAGGGAAAGGAGGAGACACAGATTAGCAGAGAGGAGAGACCCACGTGCAGGACTGCAGTTTGTGAAATTTACTAAACAAAACACAAAGACCAAAACAGTGCTCAAACCAAAAACCAAACCAATATACAAAATAAACTGACAGATACCGCACCAGAACAAGGGCTGGGTTCTGATGGAGACAGGAGAAGGAAACTTAAGACTCCGGCAAAGGAAAATTAAAATAACAGCCCTTAAATAAGATAACAACCATTAACACAAAGAGTAACCGGTGCAAATCACATGAGCGGGCTGGGGAGAAAATGACAATCAGCTGTGAGCAATGGGAGAGAACGGGCTGACAACTGACAGGGACCCCACCCACACGGAGCAGAAACCCACAAATGTCACTGGCAGCTGTCAACCCAGAGGGAGAATACAACAGAATGAAAATAAAATAAGATGGCAAAAATAAAGTGGAAACAAATAAGGACAACTACACCCAAATCTGTAAATAACAAAATTACACTAAATGTAACCAGGAAAAATAAATCATACAAAGAAACAATACCAAAAATGTGAAAACAAGCTAGAAATGACACCACAGGCAAAGAACTCCAAAATGCAATATTAAATAAATAAGGAAAAACAAAAAAGCAAAGAGACAAAGCACGGTGGAATCCCCCCCGTGCACAGATCGTAGCATAAAAACTCAAATTTACAACTCATACAGTACAAAGTTCTACATAGAACTCATTACACAGGACAAACAATGGTCAAAATGGGCCTGAGTCACACAAATATCTGCTCCCATTGCACCAGCAACGTCCTGGATAGTTATATGCATGCTATGTGGTTCTGTGCACTGGTCCAAAAGTTCTGCCAGAAGACATGTGAAGACTTATCGGCATGGCTTGGGTGTCTTATCCCATCTTCTCCCACACTTTGCATACTAGGTGAATTAAGTGAAATGAATATAGAGGTAAGGATGTCACACATGGTTCTCACTGCCTTATGCATCGCAAAGAAAACTATCCTCATGAATTGGAAATCAAGAAATAATTTATGTACAACTCACTATAATAACTTTTAATAAAAATTTCAGTAGCTGTAACGCATTACTGAATTTTTAAAAAGTAATTTTGTTGCACAGCACATTACTGCAAAAGGCATTACAGTAATGCGTTACAAAGTAACTCGTTATAAAGTAATGCGTTACTCCCAACACTGGTCATTTACCCTTTATAAAACACATACAGTACCTAGTGAGTACTAGCATAACACTGTTAGCTAAAATGGTTAGCATGTGGAAATGTGAAAATGACGAGGCAGAGTTTATCTCACGAGTCAGGTTTATTCACATCTTCCAACATCAGCAAAGCAGAAAGAGAGATCAAACACAGACATTCGTCCTTTATATATCCAGGACCTTCAAAGCTCACAGTCACGTTGCATTTAATCACAAGTAACAATGCATCTTTCCTTAAATCCTATCACATCCTCCTCATAGCCTCTGGCAGACCAGGAAATCCCCCAAGGCCGTCTCTTGCATACCAAAGACTAAATTTTCACATCCTCCTGTTATCTCACAGGAGGCCCAGTCCTTTGTTCTACTCTGAGATGTGAAGCTTAAAGTCATACATATGTGGCCCACATGACCCCCCCCCAAACATCTAAGATGGAACAACAGAATAACAGTTTGCATGTCATGATAAAATCATTACACATTAACCCACGTGCTGCTTGGGCCTCAGTCTCCTCCCGTATCTGCTGTAAGCGGGCTTCGCCGCTTCTGCTGCGCCATCCTGCTGGGGAGCTGCTGTCTTGGGGTGAGAACTGTTTGTCACTCCCTGTGGGTGTTCTGGGGAATGTCCCCGAGGGGGTCTGCCGCGCCGAGGAGCCCTGGCCAACAGCACATCCTCATTCGTTGACCACAAGCCGCTGACATTTGCGATGGCCAAGGTTTCAGAACCGTGGTCAGGCCGGCAGCAAAGACAGCTGGCTGCCATCTCAGAGTTTACTACCGATATTCAGCATGTAGCGGGTAAACTGAATGTAGTGGCAGACTGTCTCTCGCGTGCCGTGGCGGCCCCAGTCTGCGTAGGGATAGATTATGCAGCCATGGCCGCGGATCAGGTTAGCGACGCGGACGTGCGCGCGCTCCAGTCTGGACCAACAGGGTTAAGGCTGGAGAACAGGGTGCTGCAAGATGGTATGCCCCCCCTAATCTACGATGTCTCCACGGGGCGACCGCGTCCTGTGGTACCGGCCGCGTGGCGCCGCCGCGTTTTTGACTCGATTCATTCTCTGGCGCACCCGGGAGTGCGCACGTCGGTCAAAATGGTAGGAGAGAAATTTGTATGGCCGAGCCTGCGCAAACAAGTTAAGGAGTGGACAGCAGCCTGCATGGCTTGTCAACGAACCAAGGTACACAGACACACGAGAGCTCCCTGGGAGCCGTTTCACATCCCGGCTAAGAGGTTCGATCATGTTCACGTGGACCTCGTAGGCCCCCTCCCGCCGTCACAGGGGTGCACACACCTTCTGACAATGGTGGACCGCACCACGCGCTGGCCGGGAGTGGTCCCCCTGGCGTCAACCACAGCCGAGGAGGTTGTGTAACAGCATGGATAGCGCACTTTGGAGTCCCGTCGGACATTACGTCCGACAGAGGTCCGCAATTTGTTTCCGAGCTTTGGTCAGCAATGGCCCGCAGCCTGGGGGTAACGATCCACCGCACAACCGCGTACAATCCACAGGCTAATAGGTTATGCGAACGTTTTCATAGGTCATTGAAAGCGGCTCTCAGAGCGTCTCTGACGGATGCAAATTGGGTGGACAGGCTACCGTGGGTTTTATTGGGGTTGCGTTCTGCACCTAAAGAGGACTTAGAAGCCTCCCCGGCTGAGCTAGTTTTTGCGCAGCCACTTCGGCTGCCCGGGGAGTTTCTCCCAGATAATCCTGCGCCAGATAGCTCCTCATCTCAGCGGTTGCAGCATGGTACGGAATCGGGCATGCTGCCTGGCCCCGTTCACCACAGTTTTCCGCACGTTTTTGTGCCTAAGGCTTTGAAAAACGCGGAGTTTGTTTTTGTCAGACACGATGCCCATCGCCCACCGCTGCGACCACCTTATGATGGACCATTTAGAGTGCTGGAAACAGGGGACAAACATTTTTTGCTAGATTTGGGGGGCAGGAAGGAAAAGATTGGCATAAACAGACTCAAACCCGCTTTTGTGGTGGCGGATGAGGATGTGCTGTTGGCCAGGGCTCCTCGGCACGGCAGACCCCCTCGGGGACGTTCCCCAGAACACCCACATCCTCCTGTTATCTCACAGGAGGCCCAGTCCTTTGTTCTACTCTGAGATGTGAAGCTTAAAGTCATACATATGTGGCCCACAAGCATCACTCTGCTTAGCTTTACTATGTTACCATGATAATAAGCATACTGATGTTAGTATTTAGCTCAGAGTACTGCTATACAACCTGTCAGGGCTTCTTCCTCTGTCCTTTTATTTTGTTTTTCATGTGAACTCATTTTGTTTGAAAATAGCAAGCTTCAGTATACAGTATTTGTTTTGCAAATATGGTCCCTTAGACGGTGAGGCTGAGAATAATAGGAGGTTGCTTTAAACGTCATCAACTGCTATTCTTCCCCGGTTTACTTTAAACAGCTGCCGCTTAAGCGAGCAAATGACCCTTTCAATTTACCCTCAAGATCGTACAACACAACACTAATTGCACACACACTCTAATCAAGACTCAGCAGTCTCCACTTGTGCAAAACAAGCACATCAAATTCTGCCTGTTTTCAGAGCATACTGTCTGCATCACGCCCCTTTAGAAGAGGAGACAAAAGAGCCACTGTGTGAAAAGAACTTGTCGCTTTTCTTCATGTCAATCTCTGTTAGTGTAGGAGCGCCATTTGAGTGGAAGTTTATGAATGGGCCCCATTCTTTCCTATTCCTCTGCTTCCACGGGCAACACAGCCAGGAATTCCACCCCGCTCCCTTTTTGGGTTATACCGGTCGGTGGTCTCCCTATGTCTGACTTCACTGTTTGATAACTCAATATAATTCAGACATGTTATAGTCTGTTAAGCAAAGTTTTAAAATTTGAAACCATTGTAAAGGTATGGACAGGACACACAGCATTGGCCTTCCTTTATAGATCAGTCTACCAAACCATCAGGAAAGAATCTGACAGCTATAGCTGGCCTGTTTAGATGTTTTTTTAAATTGGCATGTTTAATTAATTATAGTAGGCTTTTTTTTTATTTTTCAAATTATCAAATATGCATTAATGTTTGCTGGTAATACTGTATTTTTTTTTCTCCATGTCATACAGAGACTGTGTCTGCATCTTTTCAATAACAATATATGCTTTTTCTTAAAGGCAATAGAGCTGGGATGTCAAACGCAATCCATTCTGGGCTCAGACCCGACACATTTTACTTCCACCCAGTCTCTTCAGCAGACATTTTTGCTAATCAGCAATCAGTGAGAAGAAATTCAGTTAAATCACTTGTGAAATACACTGGGTGGAGGTAAAACCTGCAGGGTCTTGGCCCAGAATGGATGGAATGAGTTTGACATCCCTGCGATAGAGACAACATTCTGACCTCCTGGCCAGTAGGTGTCACACTTAGCTCTTGCCCCAGTGGCTTGGTAGACACATGACATCAACTGAGTCATGCCATTGACTGTGACTGGCTGTGACAGCTTTACTGGCCATAGATCTACAGTATACACTAGATAGGACATAGCTAGCCATCAGGCTAGTCACATTCCATATACATAGCTTAGTTATGTGATTACAATAAATACAACAAACAATTGTTTATATATCCTGTTATCACAATAATGCAGGTGCTGTCAACCATTATAATCACCTAAAGAATATGGTGTCTCCATTTGCCATAAAAATGTTAGCCATGTCTTATTTACAGTTTATATGCAGTATATCTATGTTACTGACAACCATAGTCTTGTCATCCAATTACTCAGATGTAAATATTACCATTATCTTGGTTGTACCCATGGATAGATAGATACAGTAGATATTAAAAAGTCTACACACCCCTGTTCAAATGCCAGGTTTTTGTGAGGTAAAAAATGAGACCAAAATAAATCATTTCAAAAATTTTTCCACCATTAATGTGACCTATAACCTCTACAACACAACTGAAAAACAAATTGAAATCTTTTAAGGGGGAAAATAAAAAATAAAAAACTTACAATAACCTGTTTGCATAAATATGAACACCCTTAAACTAATACTTTGTTGCAGCACCTTTGACTTTTATTACAGCACTCAATCTTTTTGGGTTGGAATCTATGAGCGTGGTACATCTTGATGTGGCAATATTTACCTATTCTTCTTTGCAAAAACACTCCAAATCTGTCAGATTGGGAGGGCATCTCCTGTGCACAGCCCTTTTCAGATCACTCCACAGATGTTCGATCGGATTCAGGTCTGGACTCTGGCTGGGCCATTCCAAAACCTTAATCTTCTCAGCACACTATCGTCATTTGTTAGTCCATTACCATTTCTGTCCTTCAGCTTGATCTCTCTGTCTAGCCAATTGATACAAGTCCTTTTCTCCTTCTTTAGCGTCCAGCCTTTCATATAACTCACTAGATGCCTTTTCCTTTGCCTTTGCCATGTGCCCAGATTCCAAATACTCCTGTTGTGGGCGACACACATTGTGGGCTCACGCTGCCACAGAGACAGGACTGTATGTGTATTGAGGGTGTCAGGTCTGCAAGGACAGAGGACTCGAATCTGCAGAAGATAACAAGGAGGTGTTAGATTTGTCTCTTTGTCCCACAGAAGATGCCCCGGAGAGATTTCTGGTTCATCAGGAAATGAGAGACAATGGTGAAGCTTCAAAGGGATGCTTTGTGACTGTATGTTTACTGAAGACACCATGTGACTTGAATTCTGATGCTGGAAACATATATAAGGGTGTTGAGATATGATTCTGTCTCTTTCCTGCTTTGAGAATGATAGAAGCTGTGTTCTGTTAATAAAGCTGGTTTACGATTAAACTCAGCCTCGTCTTTTGAGCACATCTTCCACACTGGTGACCTACGACGAAAAATGAGCAGACAGAATTCTCCCGAGCGGGGCTTGGCGGAAGCCAGCCTGATGGCCGCCTCCACGATCCGGCTGCCCGATTTCTGGCAGCACAGCCCGCGCTCATGGTTTAGCGCAGTCGAGGCGCAGTTCAACCTCCGGAGAATCTCCAACGACGACACACGATTCTACCACGTGGTAGCGAAGCTGGACAGCAACACGGTCCAGAGAGTGGAAGATCTGGTTAATCATCCACCAGACAGTGGCAAGTACAGCGCATTGAAGGACGCGCTGATCAGCCATTTCACCCCCTCAGTCCAACAACGAGCAGAGGGGCTCCTGACGTTGACGGAGGCAGAAAACGATAGACCTGCGGACCTGATGGTGAAGATGCGGAAGCTCAAAGACTCTGAGGATGGCAAATTCATTTTCGCCCACCTTTTCCTTCGAACCCTGCCACCAGCAGTGAGGGTGGCCCTGGCAGAGTCGCCCCGATTGGCCAGGCGAGACTACCATGGGTTGAGCAAAGAGGCGCAGCGGTTGGTCGACGCCCACAAGCGGAACGCGGTTTCGGCCGCGGCGGCCAGCCCGGGAACAGCGTCCGGAGACAGCGCAGGTCCAGCGGCTGCGGCGCCAGACGCACCAACGGCAGCGGCGACGGGAGCCAGACGACGCGGAGCGGAGGACGGCCCGTGCTTCTACCACCGCCGTTTTGCAGAGAGAGCGCACAGGTGCGTCCCACCGTGCAACTTTAAGCGCCAGGGAAACGCCAAGACCGAGGGCCGGTAGCAGCTGCGACCCTCGGCAATGAGAACAGGCTGCTTTACCTGACGGATGCACGCTCGGGGAAACAGTTCCTCGTGGACACGGGCTCTCAGCTGAGTTTCGTCACACCCACCTACACGGAACGGCTGATGCCTTCTAAAGCTCCCTGGGTGTCAGTGTCAGCAGCGAACGGCTCCACGATTAAAACGTTCGGTGAGAGGACCATGCTTCTGTCCTTACAGGGCCGTTCATTTGAGTGGACATTTATTGTAGCAGCAGTCAGTTTCAACATGTTAGGGGCTGATTTTTTGTGCTCACATGGTTTATTGGTTGACCTTGCTAATAGACGTCTGATTAATGCACTGTCCTTTCATTCTATTCCCTGCACAGCTCGGGTGGCCCCGCCGACTGCACATGCCAGCGTTTCAGCTGCGGGTGGTAAGTTTCACACATTGCTTGCTCAGTTCCCAGCACTCACAGTCCCCACGTTTTCGGCAACGGTAGCTAAACATGGCGTAGAGCATTTCATAACAACCACCGGCCCTCCAGTTTTTGCAAAAGCTCGGCGCTTGGACCCAGCTAAACTGGCCATCGTGCGCGAGGAGTTCACTAATCTTGAAAAACTGGGCATTGTTAGACGCTCCAAGAGCTCTTGGGCTTCGCCGTTACACATGGTCCCAAAGGCTGACGGCTCGTGGCGACCTTGCGGCGATTTCCGCAGGTTGAACAACGTCTCAGCTCATGACCGCTACCCGATTCCGCACATTCAGGATTTTTCTGTTCATTTGGCGGGGGCGCGCATTTTTTCTAAAATAGACTTGGTGCGCGGTTACCACCAGGTTCCAGTGCGCGCGCAAGATGTACCCAAAACAGCGGTCATAACTCCTTTCGGCCTTTTTGAGTTTTTGCGCATGCCTTTTGGCCTCAAGGGGGCCGCGCAGACTTTCCAACGCATGATGGATGCAGTTTTACGCGACCTTCCTTTCGTGTTCGTTTATTTGGACGATATTTTGGTAGCCAGCGCGTCCGAGGGCGAGCACGAAAAACACCTCACAGCTGTTTTTCGGAGGCTGGCAGAGCACGGGTTAATAGCTAACCCAGCGAAGTGCCAGTTTGGGGTGGCGCAGATTGATTTTTTGGGACATCGCGTTTCGGCAGAAGGAGCGGTTCCTCTGCCAGATAAAGTGCGTGCCATAACGGATTTTCCGCAACCTCAAACGGTCAAGGCGCTTCAGGAGTTTCTAGGGATGGTTAATTTTTACAACCGGTTCCTCCCAAGCGCAGTACGACTCATGCAGCCATTGTACACCGTGTTAAAAAAACAAAAGCCCGCAAACAAGGTTGAATGGTCTCCGGAGCGGGAGCGTGCTTTTGCCCAGGTCAAATCAGCCCTGGCAAACGCAGTTTTGTTAGCGCACCCAGTTCCAACGGCCCGCATGGCGCTCACCACTGACGCTTCCGATGTAGCGGTGGGGGCAGTAGTTGAACAGTTTGTGGCAGGTACCTGGCAACCCCTCGCGTTTTTCAGCAGGACTTTGCGCGATAGCGAGCGGAAATACAGTGCGTTTGACAGGGAGCTTTTGGCCCTACACTTGGCCATCCGTCATTTTCAGTTCTGGTTAGAGGGGCGACGTTTCACCGCGTTTGTGGATCATAAACAAGATACGTACAACCAAGAAAAGAAGGTGCATATCTGTCTGTGGGGTGGATTTGTGGAACAGTCTGGAGCCGGAACTGAAACTATGTACAAACAGAAATCAATTTAAAAAGAGGTATAAGCACCATTTGTTGAAAGGATATATGTTAGAAGGGTAGAATTTATATGTACGATTCATTATGTTCACCCTGGGACATTATGGGACACTATGGAATGGTGGGTGGGACAGCACTGTGTGTATCTGTGTCGTTTGAGACTGGTTTTGAAATATAGACTTCATTGTATGTTAGAATGGACAGGTGTTAATGTTGATCTGTAAAAAATACAGTAAATTGTTTACTTGGGGTATTAAAGGTAGTAATTTGTATAAAATTCACATGGGTGTATCGATGGAAAAGAGGAGTTGGAATTAATAAGTGTTCACTTCTTCCTTCTCCCTTTCGAACACTGTATACTGTTACTTTATTGCATTTGCTATTTGCTTGTTTTTTGTTATATTTTTTGTGTTCAAAATAAACTATCTATCTATCTATCTATCTATCTAAACCGCAAACTTTTGCGATGGCCAAAATTTCTGAACCCTGGTCAGGCCGGCAACAAAGGCAACTAGCCGCAATATCGGAGTTCACTACTGATATTCAGCATGTCGTGGGTAAACACAATGTTGTAGCAGACTGCCTCTCGCGCGCAGTAGCACCACCATGCCCCATAGGGGCAGACTCTGTAGCCGTGGCCGCGGGCCCGGGCAGCGACGCGGGAGCGCGCGCAGCCCTGGTCTGTGTTGGGTTAGATTATGCAGCCATGGCTGCGGAGCAGGTTAACAACGCGGACGTGCGCGCACTCCAGTCTGGACCAACAGGGTTAAGGCTGGAGCACAGGGTGCAGCAAAATGGTATGCCCCCACTAATCTGCGATGTCTCCACCGGACGGCCCCGCCCCGTGGTGCCAGCCGCGTGGCGTCGCCGCGTTTTTGACTCGGTCCATTCTCTCGCGCACCCGGGGGTGCACGCATCGATTAAATTGGTGGGACAGAAATTTGTTTGGCCCGGGTTGCGCAAACAGGTCAAAGAATGGGCGGCAGTCTGCGTAGCGTGTCAGCGAGCCAAAATACACAGACACACTAGGGCCCCGTTAGAACCTTTTCACATCCCCGCTAAACATTTTGATCACGTGCATGTTGACCTAGTAGGCCCGCTTCCATTATCGCACGGGCACACACATCTTTTGACGATGGTGGATCACACCACGCGCTGGCCAGAGGCAGTTCCTCTGACATCAACCACAGCGGAAGAAGTTGCACGAGCATTTTTAGCAGCGTGGGTTGCGCGTTTCGGTGTACCGTCGGACATAACGTCCGACAGGGGTCCCCAATTTATTTCCGAGCTATGGTCATCGATGGCCCGCAGCTTGGGGGTGAAGATTCATCGCACCACCGCGTATAACCCCCAGGCTAATGGTTTATGTGAACGCTTTCACAGGTCATTGAAAGCAGCCCTCAGAGCGTCGCTAACGGATACAAATTGGGTGGACAAACTTCCATGGGTTTTATTAGGGTTGCGTTCTGCACCTAAGGAAGATTTGCATGCTTCCCCGGCTGAATTAGTTTTTGCTCAACCTCTCCGTTTACCGGGGGAATTTCTCCCCGATAATCCCGCACCAAGTGGCCCCCCGGCTCAGCCGTGGCAGAGCGACTCAGGAGCAAACACGCTCCCTGGCCCGGTCCATCACAGTTTACCACACATTTTTGTGCCAAAGGCTTTAAAAAATGCAGAGTTTGTTTTTGTTAAACATGACGCTCAACGTCCAAGTTTGCGGCCGTTTTATGATGGACCGTTCCGAGTGCTGGAGACCGGGCAGAAGCATTTTCTGCTAGATTTAGGGGGCAGAAGAGAGTTGATTTGCATAAACAGGCTCAAACCCGCCTTTGTTCTGGCTGATGAGGAAGTGCAGCTCGCGAGGCCCCCCCGCCGCGGCAGGCCCCCGAGAGGACATTCTCCAAAGTCTTCACAGAAAGGTGCTAACAGCTTTAATCCACAGGTGCAGAGAGATGTTGCAGGTGCAGCCAAGCCAGGTTGCAGCAGATTCGGCAGAAAGTTAAAACCTAGGCAGTTGGTGGATTGACTAGCGATGTATGGAGTGCTTTGTGTTTTTCCTTTTTTTATTTTATGCCATGCAGGTTCTGCCTTACTAGACGTTTGGGGGGGGTAGTGTGGGCGACACACATTGTGGGCTCACGCTGCCACAGAGACAGGACTGTATGTGTATTGAGGGTGTCACGTCTGCAAGGACAGAGGACTCGAATCTGCAGAAGATAACAAGGAGGTGTTAGATTTGTCTCTTTGTCCCACAGAAGATGCCCCGGAGAGATTTCCGGTTCATCAGGAAATGAGAGACAATGGTGAAGCTTCAAAGGGATGCTTTGTGACTGTATGTTTACTGAAGACACCATGTGACTTGAATTCTGATGCTGGAAACATATATAAGGGTGTTGAGATATGATTCTGTCTCTTTCCTGCTTTGAGAATGATAGAAGCTGTGTTCTGTTAATAAAGCTGGTTTACGATTAAACTCAGCCTCGTCTTTTGAGCACATCTTCCACACTGTCTACTTTCTTCATCTCCCTGACTATCCCACTTTTTCTTTGCTAACCTCTTCCTTTGAATACTTTCCTGTACCTCCTCATTCCACCACCAAGTCTCCTTGTCTTCCTTCCTCTGTCCACTGAATACACCACATAACTTTCTACCCGTTTCCCTCAATACTTTTCCTGTACTTTCCCAGTCATCTGGTAATCCTTCCCTACCTTCTTCCTTCTGTAACTTCCACCACTTAATCTTTGGCTCTGCCTTCACTGTTTTCCTCTTCTTGCTTTGCAAAGTCATCCTACAGACAGCCATCCAAAGCTGTTTAGCTACATTCTCCCTTGCCACAACCTTGCAGTCTCCTATCTCTTTCAGATTTCTCCTTCTGCATAAGATGTAGACCACCTGTGTGCACCTTCCTCTACTCTTGTAAGTCAACCTGTGTTCCTCTCTCTTCTTGAAGTATGTGTTCACCACAGCCATTTCCATCCTTTTAGCAAAATCCACAACCATCTGTCCTTCCACAATTTTCTCCTTAAAACCATACCTACCCAGGACCTCCTCATCACCTTTGTTCCCTTCACCTACATGTCCATTAAAGTCCGCTCCAATCACCACTCTTTCCCCCCTGGGAACACACTCTACCACTTCATCCAGCTTACTCCAGAAATCCTCTTTCTTTACTACCTGACATCCAACTTGTGAGGCGTATACACTGACAACATTCAACATCACACCTTTGACTTCTAGCTTCAAACTCATGATTCTGTCTGACTCCCTCTTTACCTCCTGAACACTCTTGACATACTCTTCCTTCAAGATACGGCTACTCCATTTGTCTTCCTATCTCTACCATGGTAGAACAGTTTAAATCCGCGTCCAGTGCTCCTAGCCTTGCTTCCCTTCCATCTGGTTTCTTGAACACACAGTATATCTACCTTTCTTCTCTCCATCATATCAGCCAACTCACTGCCTTTACCAGTCATAGTCCCTACATTTAACGTCCCTACTCTCACCTCCACCCTTCTACCTTCCCTTTTCTCTCTCTCCCTCCTAACATGCCTTCGCCCTCTCCTCCTCCTCAAGCTTCGACCAACAGTAGCTCAATTTCCACCGGCACCCTGTAGGTTAACAGCACCGGTGGTGGTCATTGTTAACCCGGGCATTGACCAATCTGGTATGAAAGTCTAATTCGTCATGATCTGCATGCTTGATTTGGCAAAGGTTTTATGTCAGCTGCCCTTCCTGGCAAAACCCTCCCCATTTACTCACGCTTGGAACTGGCACTAGGAGTACACTGGCTTGTGCACCCTTGGTGCTCGGAGAAGCATTAGCAACAGCTAAGCTAAAAATACACCGGCAGAGAGTTTGCTTTTTCTCTGAGCACCAAGTTCAAGTTTATTTATGAAGTGCTTTTCACAGACATATAGTCACAAAGCGCTCTACAATAAAATGGAATAAAAGGAAGTTAATAGATAAAAATTATCTAAAAATACAAAAACAAGTTTAAACATAAGATTAAAATAGTTTAAAAATATCAGACTTAGTTAAATTGAAACTCAACGAAAAGCCTCGCTAAACAAAAAGGTTTTCAGATGCTTTTTAAAAGAGTGCACAGAGTCAGCTAAACGTATCTGGAGTGGGAGTTTATTCCAAACACCGTCCACCGCCCTTACTGTGTACAGAGACATGTCTCCGTGGAAAATGAAGCCCCGAGAATAATTTATTATATGAAAGAGATGTTAGTGGTTTTACTCTGGGACATGATTGCAGGTTGAATAAGGTGAAAAAGTGTTTAATATATGGGATCTTGATACTTGATATCGCAATATCGTGATTATTGTTGAATTGTGATAGGATCATATCGTGACCCAAGAACTGCAATCCGAATCAAATCGTGAGGTCCCTCGCAATTCCCACCCCTAGGTACTACCAGTGCAAAGATGGGCTTTAATGTTTAACTCATGAAGCTAAAAGTGCTTATTTTAACTCCTAACCTTTGTTACACTCAAAATTGTTTCACCACCATTGCCAAGTAAGTGATGCTTACTTTTAAAATTTACAAACTTTCAGATGGTAGCAAAAACACATCAGCCAAGAGCAGTTATGGTTTAATAATTGAACTGTAAATAAATATCATTTGATTTGTTGTTTTGCAAACAGCCAACCAGTCAGCTCAGATCTTCTCCACCTGGTTTACTTATTTCTCTAATTCTGTCCTTGACTTTACTGTTTACTGTTTAGGCTACCCCTTTGTACCAGTAGAATCACAGTAAGTTCTCATTGCATCCACTATCCTCTCAGGGTGTGCCCTGGCCCATTAGCCAATCTGTGATCCTTGTCTGTTAAAAAAAAAAAAAGATAATTTCCTCTAACTCCATTGCAAAATCTATTTGTCTAATTTTGATATCTAATTAAACCTGTCTCATGATAAGACAGCCTGTTTATCATGGTGCTGCTTAGCAACCAGCATCCCATAATTGTTAAAGGTCAGAATTTTTTGCCTGTTTCTTTAGGCTTAAAAATGACATCTTGGTGGTTTTAGGTACATCAAGTATTTGTCATTCATTACTACACTATAAGGTCATAGAATAAGAGGTACTAATGTCTTATTTCAACAGTTACATTTATGTCTTTAAACAGCTCATTGACTCAATGTCAAAGTTTGGATGGAATTATAATAAAGGGTACTGAGCACAAAATAGGTCTTTATGCAGACGATGTTTTGATTAGCCTTAAAGACCCAGAATCTGGTATTCCTAGATTAATGAACCTGCTGCAGATGTATGGATCCCTGTCAGGCTATACCCTTAACACTGAAAAAACACAAGCTTTGGTGTTTAATTTCACCCCGTCTTTAGATCTTAGAAATAAGTATACATTTAACTGGGACTTGGCTTCCATTAGATATTTGGGTATGACTCTGACAAAGGATATCTCTCATTTGTACTCACAAAACTATATGCAGATTAATATACAGATAAAAGAGGACCTTAACAGATGGTCTCTTCTCCCACTAGATCTTGGTAATAGAATTATGGTGATAAAAACTAATATCTTGCCCAGATTGCTCTACTTATTTCAGTCTCTGCCTGTCTATCTCCCGGATGGCCAATTTAGAGAATGGGACAAGGTTATATCCAGATTCATTTGAAATGGCAAAGCTCCTAGAGTGAAGTATAAAACCTTACAACTACCAAAACAAAAAGGGGGGATGGGTTTACCAAGCCTCAAAGATTATTATATAGCATCACAGATAAAGCCACTGATACTCTGGTGCAATCAGAAATATGTGGCAAAATGGAAAGTCATGGAGTTGTCTTCATCAGACAGACCTCTACAGAGCCTATTGGGAAGCCCTTGGGTAGTTAAACAATGTAAAATTCAGAGCCAACGGGCTAGGTTTTCAATAGATATATGGTCTAGCCTGGTGAAACAACTCAATCTTCAAAAAGAAATATGTATTTTAAATTGGCCAATCCTTGACCCAAATTTTAAGCCGGCTGAAAGTGATAAAAGGCTCATACAGAAGGAGCTAAGGAGGAAGATAAGAGAAGGCAAGGACAGCTTCAGGAAGAAGATGGAGGACAAGCTGCAATGGAGCGACATCGGCGGGGTCTGGAGAAACCTCAAAACCATCTCTGGGCTCCAGAATACCTCCTCCCAGGCCACGGGAGGCAGGGAGTGGGTGAACAATCTGAACCTGTTTTTTAATAGGTTTGACCAACCGCCCTCCCCCGCCCCCCCGCCTGCATACCAATCACTGCTGCCTCTACAGTCATCGAGACCTGCTGTCCACACCCCCCTCCACCAACACCCCCCCACTCCCAGCACACAGCCCCCCAACCTGACCCTCACTAAGACCCAGGTGAGGACGGAGCTGAGGAAGATCAAGGTGAGGAAGGCCTCAGGACCGGACGGCGTCAGCACAAAGCTCCTCAAGTCCTGCGCAGACCAACTGTGTGGGATTGTGGAGCACATCTTCAACCTGAGCCTGAAGCTGGGGAGGGTACCACAGTTGTGGAAAACATCTTGTGTGGTACCCGTACCAAAGACTTCCCACCCCAGAGACCTGAACAGCTACAGGACAGTGGCTCTGACGTCTCACCTGATGAAGACCCTGGAGAGACTGCTCCTTGCTCACCTCTGCCCCCTGGTGGGACCAGCGATGGATCCACGCCAGTTCGCATAACAGCATGGCATCGGGGTGGAGGATGCAGTGATCTTCCTTCTCCACCGTTCCCTGTCCCACCTGGAGAAGCCCGGGAATGCGGTGAGGATCATGTTCTTTGACTTCTCCAATGCTTTCAACACCATCCAACCGATGATCCTGAGGGACAAGCTGCTGTGCGCAGGGGTGGACCAGCACCTGTCATCATGGATTCTGGACTACCTCACAAACCGGCCACAATTTGTGAGAACCTGGGATTGTGTGTGCGACATGATCATCGGCAGCACGGGGCCTTCCCCAGGGAACGGTTTTGGCTCCCTTCCTGTTCACCCTTTATACTGCTGACTTCTCACACAACACAACACATTGTCATTGTAGAAGTTCTCTGACGACTCTGCGATCATCAGCCTCATCTCCAATGGAGATAAAGCTGAGTACAGAGGACTTATCCAGGACTTCGTGGACTGGTGCCATCGGAACTGCCTCCAGATCAACGCAAGGAAAACTAAGGAGCTGGTGGTGTACTGCCACAGGCAAGGACAACCCCTCACAGCACCAGTAAACATCCAGGGAACAGACATTGAGATGGTGACATCCTACAAGTACCTGGGTGTTCATTTGAATAATAAAGTAAGTAAGTAAGTAAGCTTTATTTATATAGCACTTTTCACAGACATATAAAGTCACAAAGTGTTTTACAGTGCAACAACAATCAAAACAATTAAAATACAACTAAAATACAAATTAAAATGCAATAAAATACAATTGAAATACAATAATACAGTTAAGATACAGTTAAAATACGAATTAAAGTAGAACTAAGAAACAAAAAATGCACTCTATGCAGTCAGGTCAGTCATCTAAGACCAAGATGGCGCCCACAGCGGTCGACATGGTGCTTCGCTGCGCTCTTTGTTTGTTTTTGTTTGTCAATTGTGTGTCTGCTTGCACTTATACCCATGAAGAACTTCTAAATATCAGGACTTTCACCCCCACGGACCTCCTCCCAGTTTTTTTAGCCCCTGCCGCCAATCTGGTTCATTGCCTGGCTCGGAAAGTGAGACGGCGGAAGAGAGGTAGACGAGCGGGCGCTCTCGTGCGGCTTCGCAGGAGAGGCTCGCGAACGGCGCTGCCTGGCATATTTCTGTCCAATACCAACTCTCTCTCTAACAAGGTAGATGAACTGAGACTGCTGATGCGTTTTAGGGACCTCGCCTCCTCAGCTGCCCTCTGCTTTACTGAGACCTGGCTCCGGGAAAATATACCGGACAGCGCGCTGCGCCTCGACGGCTTCCAGCTCTTCCGTGCTGATCGTGACACAGAGCTTTCCGGCAAGACCACAGGAGGCGGTGTCTGCTTCTACATCAACTGCAGCTGGTGCTCTGATGTAACGGTAATTTCCAAACACTGTTCTCCCGCCCTGGAATTTCTTGTTATCAACTGCAAGCCTTTTTATTCCCCGCGGGAGTTTGCTTCTTTTATACTGATCGCTGTGTACGCCCCTCCCGACGCGGACACGCGCGAAGCTCAGCGCGTGCTCGCAGATCACATTCAACACACAGAGCGGAGTTTCCCAGACTCGCTGATTATTGTGGCTGGCGACTTTAATCAGTGCAATCTGAGCCACGATCTCCCCCGCTACAAACAGTTTATTAAATGCCCCACCAGAGGATTAAACACACTGGATCACTGTTACACCACAGTGAAAGACTCATATCGCGCTGTTCCTCGCGCTGCGCTGGGATTATCTGATCACGTGATGGTTCACCTCATTCCCACATACAGACAGAGATTGAAGCTCACTAAACCTGTTGTGAGCACTACGAAGATACGGACCAGTGAAGCTGAGGAGAAGCTGGAAACGTGCATGGAAATATCTGACTGGGGCATGTTTAAAGGAGCCACGCATGATCTGGATGAGTACACGGACACTGTGAACTCATATATCCACTTTTGTGAAGAGATCATTCTTCCATCGCGCACCAGGGTGAGTTACTCTAATGACAAACCCTGGTTCACAGCTAAGCTCAGACAGATCAGGAAGGAGAAGGAAGCAGCGCTGAAAAGTGGAGACAGGGACTGCTACAGGGAGGTTAAATACCGGTTTAACAGAGAGCTGAAGAGGGCTAAATCTGTGTACTCAGAGAGACTCCAGCAGCAGTTCACTGCTAATGATTCGGCTTCCGTGTGGAGAGGACTGAGGCAAATCACCAACTATCGGCCTCAGGCTCCTAAAGGTCAGGATGACAAAGCCCTTTGTCAAAGACTGTCCCAACACTATGCCCGTTTTGACACCTCGTCATCTGTGTCCAACTCCCCCCCTCCCTCCAGCTCCACAGCCTCCACAATCCCTAATTCATTAAAGGCACCCCCCCCCTCCTCCCCCCCTGCCCTTATCATCAGTGAGCAGGATGTGCTCAAACAGTTCTCCAGACTGAACCCGCGCAAGGCCCCCGGCCCGGACGGCGTGTCTCCCTCCACCCTGAGACACTGTGCGAAACAGCTGGCTCCTGTCTTCACAGACATTTTTAACACCTCCCTTAAGTTATGCCACGTGCCGTCCTGCCTCAAATCCTCCACCATCATCCCTGTCCCCAAGAAGCCACAGATCACTGGACTTAATGACTACAGACCTGTAGCGCTCACCTCTGTAGTCATGAAGTCCTTTGAGCACCTGGTCCTGCCCCACCTCAAGTCCATCACCACCCCTCTCCTGGACCCGCTGCAGTTTGCCTACCGAGCCAACAGGTCTGTAGACGACGCAGTCAACCTGGCCCTCCACTCCATCCTGCAGCACCTGGACTCCCCGGGAACCTACGCCAGGATCCTGTTTGTGGACTTCAGCTCCGCATTCAACACCATCCGCCCCGCTCTGCTCCGGGACAAGCTGTCCCTGCTCAACGTGCCTGACTCCCTCTGCAGGTGGATCACCGACTTCCTGACGGACCGGAGGCAGCATGTGCGGCTGGGAAAGACTGTCTCAGACTCTACTAGCATCAGCACCGGATCACCCCAGGGCTGTGTACTTTCCCCCCTACTCTTCTCCCTTTACACCAACTCCTGCACCTCCAGCCACCAGTCTGTCAAGTTGATCAAGTTTGCGGACGACACCACCCTCATCGGGCTCATCTCCAACGGCGACGAGTCCGCCTACAGGAGAGAGGTGGCCCAGCTGGCGTCCTGGTGCAACAATAACAACCTGCAGCTGAACGCTCTGAAGACAGTGGAGATGATTGTAGACTTCAGGAAAGTCACTACCCCTCTGCCCCCCCTCACCCTCTCAGGCTCTCCCATCACCACTGCTGATTCCTTCCGCTTCCTAGGCACTACCATCACCAGGGACCTCAAATGGGAGCCGACCATCAGCTCACTCATCAAAAAAGCCCAGCAGAGGATGTTCTTCCTGCGGCAGCTGAGGAAGCTCAAGCTACCCACCAAGATGTTAGTGCAGTTCTACACGGCCATCATCAAGTCCATCCTCACCACCTCCATAACCGTGTGGTACGCAGGAGCCACTGCCAGGGACAGACTAAGGCTGCAGCGCGTCGTGCGCACTGCTGAGAAGGTGATCGGCTGCAAGCTCCCATCTCTCCAGGATCTGTACATCTCCAGGACCCGGAGGCGTGCTGGCCGGATCATAGCCGATCCCTCACACCCTGGTCACGTACTGTTTGCCCCCCTCCCCTCTGGTAGAAGACTTCGGTCCATCCAGACTAAAACCTCCCGTCACATGAACAGCTTCTTCCCCTCTGCCATCAGACTGCTGAACACTAAGTGACTTATTGACTCTCGTGCACTATGTACAGCAGCTCAACCAGACTCATGTCAATCATCACTGTTTTCTTCCTGCATTACCGACTGCACTATATAGTTCTCCACAGTATCTGCTGCTCGCTAATATATTTTAACTGCTGACCAGTATCACTTACTCTTATTCTACACTTTATTGCATGTATAGTTTATTTCTTTTATCTTATCATGTTTAATGTTGCAGCATTGCACCGAGACAAATTCCTAGTTTGTGTACTACATGAACAATGGCAATAAACCTGATTCTGATTCTGATTCTGATTCTGATTCAGGTGGTAACAGCCTTCAGTCAATCTTGGAATTAAAATGCCTGTTTAAACAGGAATGTTTTCAGGTAGGTTTTAAAACTCACAAAACTGTCCATGGCTCGAAGGTGCAGAGGGAGGTCATTCCACAAGTGTGGTGCTACTGCTTTAAAAGACCTGTCACCTCTGGTAGCAAAGTGGGTGTGGGGAACCATGAGCAAGTGCTGTCCTGAGGATCTCAGGCTGCGGGTCGAGCTGTAGGGCTGAATCAGAGCAGCCATTTAAGCGGGGGCCTGACCGTGAATTGCTCGGAAAGTGAGCACCAGGATCTTAAAGTGGACACGATACAGAACAGGGAGCCAATGGAGTGATCTAAGGACAGGTGTAATTTGGTCTCTCCTGTTTGCACGTGTCAGAAGCCTCGCAGCAGAGTTGTCTAGTATAAACTAGACTGGTCACACAATACCAATGCACTCTACAAGAAGGGACAGCGCAGGCTGTTCCTACTGAGGAGGCTCAGGTCTTTTGGTGTACAAGGGGTGCTCCTGAAGACATTCTACGATTCGGTGGTGACATCAGCCATCACTTTTGGAGTGGTCTGCTGGGGCAGTGGCATCACAGCAGCCGATAGGAAGAGACTGAACAAACTGATCAAGAAAGCTAGCTCTGTCCTGGGGCAGCGCCCTGACCCAGTGGAGGAGATAGGAGAGAGAAGGATGGTGGCTAAGCTGTCATCTCTATTGGAGTCTGAGTCCAACCCTATGCAGGACATACTGAACGCACTGAGGAGCTCATTTAGCAGTAGGCTATATCATCCTAGGTGCGCGACCAAGAGGTTTCACAGGTCCTTCCTTCCTACAGCTGTCAGACTTTATAACCTAAGCAGGGCTGCGCGCAGAGATAGCAAAAAAACGTGACGACCTAATAGTATTGAATGCAAAAGACCAAAATGCAAAAGACACAAAATGGTCCCCTCCAGTATACAACTAGGACAATATCAATCGCTACGGAGGGTGACAATATGTATGGGTACATATTCATACTATATGGGGTAACTAAATAGACGGTTATGCTGTTTATTCCATCTAGCTACAATGCTCCGTACTGTGTATACAGTATATATTTATATATTTATGTGTACATATGTATATTCACTGCTCTTATTTTCTTATCTTCTTAATTATTGCTCTGAGTGTTGCTATCCCTGTGCTGTTGCAATCCTGGAATTTCCCCATTGTGGGACTAATAAAGGCTTATCTTATCTTATACAATGGGGGAGACAAGGAGTTACTGCTATGTGCCTACTGGTTGATAACTATCAGCTAATGGACTTTAAAACTATGTCAGAAAAATATGGCCTTACCCACCAAGATTATTGCAGGTATCTCCAACTAAGACATTATTTTAACAATAATGTGAAGGGATTAATAACAGATATAGCAAATATCACACAAATATTCATTCAAGCGTATAATTCAAAAACGTATAGTAAAATAATTGGAGAGTTATACAGACACATAATTGAAATCAGAGGCCATACAACAAATTATGTAAAGGTAAAATGGGAAAAAGAACTGGGAATTGTAATTACCCCAGAGGATTGGGAAAATATAATTCATACACAAACCACAACTACAGCTTTAAATATATGGAGAGACTATTCATGGAAAAACTGTATCAGATTCTTTATAACTCCAAAACAAAAATCTAAACAGACCGGCGCACAGCCTAGATGTTGGAGGGGGTGTGATCACGGTGTGGCAGACCACTCACACATATTCTGGAGTTGCCCTATTCTTAAACCCTTCTGGGAGGGAATACACAGCATCGTTAGGGAGGTTCTTGGTTATAACATTGAATTTACATGTTTATCCTTTTATCTGGGGAAGATAGATGCAAACCCTTCAAAAAGTGATAGTTATCTCTTAAAAATATTCATGGTAGCAAGAAAAAAGACCATAACAAGAAGATGGCTTTGTAAGGAACCCCCCCTCTATTGAGCAATGGCTAGCCATAATAAAAGACATCCAGTGTGTGGAGCAATTGACCTTCAGGCTGAGACTGAAAAAAGACAAATGCGAGACGCTATGGGAAAAATGGAATATATACTCAATGTTAAGGGGATGACCTTACCATTAGGGTATCATTGTTTCCTCCCTTTTGTATTTCCTTACCCCTCTATGCATATGTTACTTCAAACTTGACAAGTTGTATCCCCGTTGTTAATGTTCTTGCTGCTCCTGTATGTAATACAGATCTGTATACAATCTTGTCATCCTGATTTGCAGCAATGTTATGTTGTATTTACTGAAAATATGGAAAAATAAAGTTAAAAAAAACAGCTCATTGACTGAAAGATGGTGTGTTTGTAGATTTTAACCATCTGAAATGTGTTTATTGGTCTTGTGATTATCAAAAAAAAAAAAAAAATCAGAACACTCACTCCTTTTAAAAAACACACAGCCTTTACCAGGGGCGAAAATCCCATTTCACTGTTGGGGGGGGGGGGGGGGGGGCAATAAACAGGAAAATATGAGAGCTTAATTTTTGAGGGGGACATTAAAAAATGCCATTTTTGCTGTGTTGTCTGATACTTTCTTAAATGTCTTATATAATGATAGATAATTATGTCATTGTTCCTTATTAGACCATATCCTACCTGTCTACAGGTTTTTACACGATCAGCCAGCAATACCAAAAGTTGTGTTGGGTGGTTGGTATCAGTTACACCATATATGATCTAATAAAATGTCTTTGCTCACCATGAACACTGGTGTGATCTCCACCACAGCAGCTTTACAAGAATTTAAGGCTCAAAATAAGTTCTAAAACTACACCGCATTCCAAATTATAATGCAAATGATATTTGTTTCTGATTTTCCTAAATAGTCGATGCAAAAGACAGTCAGTATAATTTTCAAGTCATCAACTGTTAGAGCATAATTCAGATTTTACTGAACAAACCTCCAAATGATAACTATTTTTTGCAAAAATAAAAAAAAAAACTCAAAATGCACTGCTCCAAATTATTATGCACAACAGAGTTTCAAAACATTTTATTGGTTGTAAAGAACTGAAAACAGTCATTTGCTGAATTTGCAGCATTAGGAGGTCATATTTACTGAAATCAAAAGCAATTTCAATCAAAAACATCTTAACAGGCCAAGTTACATGTTAACATAGGACTCCTTCTTTGATATAGCCATGTGTTTGGGGGACAGAACTTCTTCACCCTGATGATATGAGACCAGCTCCCTTCCTCTACACATCAGATGACCGCTGTGATCAGCTCTGCTTTAACAGAACTGATCAATAAAACAACTCTCTTTACAATGAGACCCCGTGTCTCAATGAGATTACCTATATAAATAAGGTTAATAATAAATAATCCTCGCGATTACAATAGGGCTCTCGTCCACTGATATTGTCAGTGGCTCTTGCCCTAATAAACTACATGGCTTGTACCAGCGGCGTAACACCGATCCTGCACAGGAAGGAGGAGCCGAGACTCCCCTCTCCTGTGTGTCCCCCTATCTGGCCATTCCGCTCCACAGTCATGTCTTTACATTTTAGATATTACAGCAGCCAGGACTCATGGTATGCTGTTTACAGGGAAAAAGGAATTTGCTACGTGCAGTAAATTGCTTGTTTGGCGGTTTCAGCCCTCCCCCACGAAATTTTGAAGTTATTGAGCAGTTGGTGCTGACAAAATTCCAATTCAGTGATAAAGGGAAGAAGACTGATTAAAAAGAGAGCACAAATCAGCTGTGTCTGCCATGCTTGCTGCATCCTCCACCACAGAATTGTAGCATTTGTCTCACTTCAATGAGGAAAAAGTCGGATGAAATGCGACATGACAGTTCAGACTGAGGTTGCTTTGGAAAATATCAGGTACGTATCCAACTTAGTACCACATATGAAAGTGGCCTGGGGTGAAAAAATCAGATATGTGCTGTTCAGATAGTGATTAAAAAATCAGATATGGGTCACATTTGGGTAAAAAAATCGGAATTGCGCATTAAAAGCTGCAGTGCGACCGTAGCCTATGATTTCTATCCCTCTTTGAAACACTAAAACGTCTGGCAAATAAACATAATTTAAAGATAATTTTCAAGAGGTAATAACAATTTTTACTTCTAAAAATGCACAAATGGTTACAAGCCTGGCTGTAGTGTTATATTTTATAGTTTTGGCAGATGGGATGCAGTTCTTGGTAAGTGAGCAATTCTTGGCATAACACTGGCAGACTTTGAACAAATGAGATGAAATATCACTTTTTATGTTCTGTATGTGACTGTTGAAAACATGGACTGATAAATAACTTAACTATTCGCTTATTAAGCTTTCAATGCACTTACTTACCGCTCTCTGCCTCTCTGTCAGCGTGTGTGTTGGAGCCGCAGCAGCCCCGTCTGCGGGGGAGAAACAGATTGAACTAAACCACTGTGAGGATGGGGGGGGGGGGGGTTCTAATCTTTCAATAGTTATAAATGTCAAACAATGTGTTTTTAAGTCGCACCACTTGTATTGTGCTTTCAACAAACATTACTATGCTGTTCAAATAAAACATGTTTGTGTTTACAGTGTGATTTTTTTGGGGGGGGGGCAGCTTTATGGAAAGGGGGGCACGACCCCTGCGTCCCCCCCAGGACTTACGCCTCTGGTCCTTTATCTAATTTTTCTCTCAATTTTTTATGGGGATATGCTGAGAAAGAATAAAGAGTATAAATCCTGGCCTTTCAAAATTTCCATCATCCATCCTCACCACAGGGCCATACCATCTCATCCTGATCTCCCTCACCTGCTCATTAATGTCATTTACACCTAGCTCTTTCCTGATGTTTTCATTTCTTTCTCTGTCTTTGTCATGTTCAGGTGAGTGCGCGCCCCCCCTACCTCCCTGTGAGAGATTCCCCGGCTCCACAGGTAATCATCACACCTGCATGAGTGGACGCACCTGCTGCCTCTGCCTTGCCAGCACTTATAAGGACCAATTAGTGAATGCTTCAGCACTGGCTGATTCGGTTGCTGCCATCTTCGCGGTGCGTCTCCGGGGCTGGTTATGTGCTCACCTGCTCCATCATCCTCATCACTGTTTCAGCTGCCTATCTCTACCCGGTCAGACACCTCACCCAGCTCCTCTCCTAATCCCTGCCAGCCTCATCCCGCTGGTTTGTCTATTCCTGCTGGGTCTCTCTGTTGGGTTCTCTGCTCATCTCCCATAAGTACTCTTTGTCATTTCCCTTTCCCGATCTCCATCCTCCTACTAACTGGCTCTCATCTCCCTCTTACAGGCAGAGTCCTCCTCTGGCGAGTGGCGTCTTTCCTTAACTGTGCGTTCCCCGTTTGGATCAAGAAATTGGTGGTTAAACTTAGCTTCTCTGTGTCGTGTGCGTGTGTTTTTTTCTGGTGTGGCACCCTGCACGTGAGCTGACCATTCTCTCAACATGACAGAACGAGCCAGCCAGAACTTGAGTTCAGCGGGGGCTGCATCAGCGGAACACTCCGCTTTACACCGCCTCAACATCACAGAGAGGCAGGTGACCATGTTCACGCAGCAGCTGCAGACAATTACGCAGCAGCTGAGAACAGTCACTGATCATCTGGCCCACATGTCTCATTCAGGTCCTCCCACTTCACCTGCCGCCCCTGCTTCTTCCACCATTCACCGAACAACCTCCATTCCCTCACCAACCCCGTGCTCAGGGGAGGTGGGGAAATGTAAGGGATTTCATTGCCATGTTCGGCTTTATTTGGGCCAGGTGGGCGGGGAATATCCAGACGATACATCCAAAATTCATTTCATGACCCTCCTGCTGTGAGAGCGAGCTCTTAGTTGGGCCCAGCCCATTTTCAACAGCTTGGAGGGTCCTAATTATACAATTGGTAGATTTGTTAGTGACTTCTCCTGCACATTTGACCCAACATAGAGTGAGGGTAATAGCATGAGCTGTCTAATGTCACTCTGTCAGGGGAGCTGGTCTGCCGCCGACTTCTCTGTGGAGTTTTGGGTAGTTGCGTTACGTAGCATCTTCCTCCAGGGTTTAAATGCCAACCTCCGCGAGGAACTTCATGCCATTCCCTCCTCTTTGGACGGTCTCATCAATCAGGCTGTCAGTCTGAACAACTGATTCAATTCAATTCAATTCAATTCAACTTTATTTATATAGCGCCATTTCACAACAACAGTCATCTCATAGCACTATCAACTGTAGGGAGGACCCCCACAGTTGCAGAAAGACCCCAGCAATCAGGCGATCCCCTGTGAGCAAGCACTTGGCGACGGTGGAGAGGAAAAACTCCCTTTTAACAGGAAGAAACCTCCAGCAGAACCAGGCTCAGGGAGGGGCAGTCATCTGCTGCGACTGGCTGGGGGGTGAGGGGATAGAGAAGAAGAAAAGAACAGACATGTAGAGAGCAAACAGCACGATGGGGACTCAATCTATGGGAGAGAACAAACAAATGTTAATGACCAGCAAAAAAAAAAATATTTCATAGAGAGTGAGGAAAGGAGTGAGGCCCAGTGCATTACTGGAGGTCCCCCGGCTGACTAAACCTATTAGCAGCATAACTAAGGGAGGGTTCAGAAAACGCATGATCCCTCCCTAATTGTAGGCTATATCAAAAAGGTAGGTTTTAGCCCTATTCTTAAAAACAGAGATCGAGTCTGACTCCCGAATCCAGATTGGCAGCTGATTCCACAGGAGAGGAGCTTGATAACTAAAGGCTCTGCCTCCCATTGTACTTTTGGAGATTCTAGGTATTACAAGTAAACCTGCATTTTGGGAGCGTAGTGCTCTGTTAGGATGATACGGTAGTATCAGATCTTTTAAATAAAAAGGAGCCTGATTGTTTAGAGCTTTGTAAGTAAGAAGAAGGATTTTAAACTTAATTCTAAACTCTATGGGAAGCCAATGAAGGGAGGCCAGAACCGGAGAGATATGATCTCTCTTTCTAGTACCTGTTAAAACTCTTGCTGCAGCATTTTGGATCAGCTGAAGACTTTTTAAAGATGTTTTAGGACAACCTGATAATAAAGAATTACAATAATCTAATCTCGAGCTAACAAAAGCGTGGATCAGCTTCTCAGCATCACTCTGAGACAAGATGCTCCTAATCTTGGCAATATTACGCAAATGATAGAAGGCAGTCTTAGAAACAAATTTAATATGTGAATTGAAGGACAAATCCTGATCAAAAATAACTCCAAGGTTCCTCACAGAGCTATTAAGAGAAAGAGTAACTGCATCCAAACTGAAAGTTTGATTTGGAAAGGAATTTCTAAGGTTTTTTGGACCAACAAGAATGACTTCAGTCTTATCTGAATTTAATAGCAGGAAATTACAAGTCATCCAAACTTTGATTTCCTTAAGACAGGCTTCTAACTTGGCTAATTGATTAGTATCATCTGGCTTCATTGACAGGTATAATTGTGTGTCATCTGCATAACAGTGAAAATGTATACAGTGCTTTCTAATAATGTTGCCTAACGGAAGCATATATAAACTAAAAAGAGTAGGGCCAAGCACAGATCCCTGTGGAACTCCATGACTAAGCTTTGAGCTGAGAGAAAACTCATCATTTACATGAACAAACTGGAACCTATCAGATAAATAAGATCTAAACCACTGCAACGAAGTTCCATTAAGTCCAACATAGTGTTCTAATCTATCAAGTAGAATATTATGATCAATAGTATCAAAAGCTGCACTAAGATCTAAAAGAACAAGTACAGAAACTAGTCCATTATCAGATGCAATGAGGAGGTCGTTAGTGACCTTCACTAAGGCTGTTTCAGTGCTATGATGGATTCTAAACCCAGATTGAAACTCCTCAAATAAACCATTTCCCTGCAGGTGGTCAAATAATTGCATAGCAACAACTCTTTCTAAGATTTTTGAAATGAAAGGGAGATTAGAGATTGGTCTATAGTTAGCTAAAGCTCCTGGATCTAGCGTTGGCTTTTTGAGTAAGGGTTTAATTACAGCCGTTTTAAAAGCCTGCGGTACATGGCCTAAAGTTAATGAAGAATTGATTATATGAAGAATAAAGCTACCAATAAGTGGGAAGACTTCTTTAAATAACCTGGTAGGAATAGGGTCTAAAAGACAAGTTGAAGGTTTGGATGAGGAAACTATTTTGTCTAACTCACAAAGGTCGATTGGAGTAAACTCATCAAGACAGACATCAATAGAAGGCGTTGTAGTAGTTACAGTATTTAAGTTAACTGTGGGAAGAATCTGATTGATTTTATCTCTGATGGATGAAATTTTATTATTGAAAAAGTTCATAAAGTCCTGACTAGTAAGCTCTAAGGGGATGCTAGGATTGACAGAGTCCTGACTCTTTGTCAACCTGGCTACAGTACTGAAAAGAAACCTGGGATTATTCTTGTTCTCTTCTATTAATGCAGAGTAATAACTCGTTCTAGCTTTTCTAAGAGATTTTTTATAAATTAAAAGATGATTTCTCCAAGCTAAATAGATTTCATCTAAATTAGTAGAGCGCCATTTTCTTTCTAATTGACGAGTCTTCTGTTTTAAGCTACGAGTTTCTGTGTTGAACCAAGGAGTTAAAAATCTCTGATTAGACTTTTTCTTTTTTAAGGGGGCCACCAAGTCTAGAGCCTGATGCAGAGAAGCTGAAACACTATCCACCATGTTATCAATTACAGAAGGAGCAAGCTGTCTATAGCTTATTTCCGTTGTGTTGACACATGGCATAGAGGAAACAATCTGCATAAATTTGGAAACAGCATCATCTGAGAGGCATCTACTGTGATAATATTTTTCTTTAGGAGCCAAATAGTCAGAAATAGTAAAATCAAAGGTTAACAGACAATGGTCTGACAGTACAGGGTTATGAGGAAACACTACCAGATTTTCTATTTCTATGCCATATGTCAGAACAAGGTCCAATGTATGGTGGAGGTAATGAGTAGAATTTCCTACTTTCTGAGAAAACCCAATCGAGTCTAATATTGAATTAAAAGCCACATTAAGGCAGTCACTATCTACATCCACATGTATATTAAAGTCCCCTACTATAATTATTCTATCAGATTTCAGCACTAAATCAGCTAAGAAATCAGGAAATTCGGATAAAAATTCTGAATAGGTTGATGGGGAACGATAAACTATGGCAAATAAAATTGGGTTTAACCTGGAATTGCTAAAGTGTCCAATGCTGAGGACCAGGCCCTCAAAGGAATTATAACATGTTTTTTGCTTTACATTAACTAGTAATTTGGAATGGTAAATTGATGCTACTCCTCCTCCACGACCAGAACTTCTGGGATTTTGACAGTTTAAATAACCAGAGGGAGTTGATTCATTTAAACCAACATAATCCTCTTGTCCTAACCAAGTCTCTGTAAGGGAAATTAAATCAATCTGATGATCAATTAACAGATCATGGACTAACAGAGACTTGGGAGTTAGAGACCTAATATTTAATAAACCACATTTAATTTTTAAATTATGAGGAGGAACAGAGGCCAAATCATTCAATTTAGAGGCTTTATGTTTAATTTGAGTTTTACCAATATTTTGCTTTATCACTTTGGGATGCTTATACATTATATTTTTATTTACTTTGGAGGGAGCAGACAACGATTCTCTGATGGGGAAGACAGGGGCTAAGCTGAGGGGTGGCGGATGAAGAGGAGCTGCAGAGAGGCGTGTAAGACTGCGACTCTGCTTCCTGGTCCCAACTCTGAGTAGTCAGGGTTCACTGATACCACGAGTGCGCGAAGGAGCGCAGAACCTCCTCCGGACCGTCCGTTTTACGCGCACCTCCCCCGGCTATGGACACAGGTGAAGCCGACTCTTCCTCCAAAGCAATGGTGCTCAGCCGAGTCCATCTGGTTCCAGAGGAGCTGGTACCAGCGATGGAGGAGAGCTGGCGTGTGTATGTACTGCGGCTCTTTAGAGCACAAACTGTACAACTGCCATCTGAAGCCAAAAGACGCGGCCCGTCATTAGCTGTGGGGGGTCTGACGGGCGGGACTCTTATTCATCCCCCCTGTAACTTCTCCATTTCGGCCCTCATTAAGTTGCCGGGGGTCAAGAGGAGGGTTATGGCATTAACTGATTCAGGGGTGGAACAAAATTTTGTTTCTTCACGGCTCGTGTGGGAGATAGGCATCCCCATGACCAAATTGTCCAATCCATTAAACGTCACGGCCTTATCTGGCAGCAGCGTGGCTTCTATTACAGAATGCACGGCACCAATCCCCGTCCTCCCTTCCGGGAACCACCGGGAGATGTTATTGTTCTTTATTCTCCCAAATTCATCCTCCCCGGTGGTTCTAGGGTACCCTTGGCTCCAGAAGCATCACCTCATCATTAATTGGGCACAAAACTCCATCTCTTCTTGGGGCTCCTTTTGTTTGGCATCATGTCTCAGTTCGGCCAAGTCTTCACCGACCTTGCCCATCTCCTCCTCTCCGGCAGAGCCGCCAGACCTCAGCCTTGTACCCAAGGTCTATCATGACCTTGGGGAGGTTTTTAACAAGTCTTTGCCTCCTCATCGCTCGTATGACTGTGCCATCGACCTCCTCCCAGGTGCGCAACTGCCGTCCAGCTGGCTCTACAGTATATCTGGGCCGGAGAGAGAGGCGATGGTGAGTTATATCAAGGACTCGCTTAACACCAGCCTCATTTGGCCCTCCTCAGCTCCTCTTGGGGCAGGTTTTTTTTTTTTTTTTGTCAGGAAGAAGGACCGATCTCTACACCCGTGTATTGACTGCCGTGAATTGAACGCCATAACCATCAAAGACAAATATCCTCTGCTCCTAATCAACTCTGCGTTTGAGCTCCTTCAGCACGTGCGGGTATTCACCAAATTGGATTTACGCAACATTGAGATTGAGATTGAGATTCAACTTTATTGTCATTACACATGTATAACATGTATAACATGTGTATATATAACATGTACGATCTGGTCCGTATTCGCGAGGGAGACAAGTGGAAGACGGCCTTTAAAATACACTTGGGGCAATTTGAATACCTTGTGATGCCCTTTGGGCTCACCAACGCCCCCGCCGTCTTCCAACGCATGATTAATGACATCCTTTGCGATATGGTAAATCAAATTGCTTTTGTATACCTTGACGACATCCTGATTTATTCTCACACACCAGAGGAGCACACAGTCCATGTCAGGTCTGTGTTACAACTGCTCCTGGAAAACCAGCTCTTTGTGAAGGCCGAGAAGTGTGAGTTTTCCACCCACTTCACTTCCTTCCTAGGGTTTACTGTGGCTGAGGGGGGGCTGAGGGCTGATCTGGCCAAGGTGAAGGCTGTGCTTAGTTGGCCTATGCTCCACTCCTGCAAGGAGCTCCAGCGCTTCTTGGGGTTTGCAAATTTTTATTGCAGGTTCATCAGGAACTACAGTGGGGTAGCACAGCCTAACTCAGCTGACCTTGGTCAAAGTGCCCTTCACCTGGTCCAAGGCAGCCGAACAGGCCTTTTCCAAATTGAAGGGCCTGTTCTCTAACACCCCCATCTTGCCCCAGGTCGACCCTCAGCTCCAGTTTATTTTGGAGGTGGACACTTCTGATTTGGGGGTGGGCGCTGTCCTCTCGCAGCGCTCGGCCTCTGATCAGAAGTTTCACCCATGTGCGTATTTCTCTCGGTGGCTCACGCTGGACGAGAGAAACTACGACATAGGGGACCAAGAGCTCTTAGCCATTAAGTTGGCCCTTGAGGAGTGGAGGCACTGGCTGGAGGGAGCAGTCCATCCCATTGTAGTGTGGACCGGCCATAAAAATTTAGAGTACCTTCGGTCAGCCCGCAGATTAAATGCCAGGCAGGCCCACTGGGCCCTATTCTTTCATAGGTTTAATCTTACCATCACATACAGGCCTGGTTCTTGTAATATCAAACTGGACGCTCTCTCCTGCCAGTTCAGTCCCGACCTTCCAGCCCCTCCTTCTCTCCCCCAACCCATTGTACCACCCTCATGTATTCTTGGAGCCCTTACCTGGAAGATTGAGCAGAGGATCCAGCAGGCCCAGTCCACAGACCTTAGACCTGAGGGGGACCTAGTGATCGTCTGTTTGTTCCAGCTGGCCTCCGCAGCGACGTCATCCAGTGGGGCCACTCTAGTCATTTTGCCTGCCACCCAGGGGTTTCCCGGACAATAAATCTGATTCAACGAGTGTTCTGGTGGCCCACCCTGCAGACGGACGTCCGGGACTACATTAAAGCATGCCAGGTGTGCGCTCACAACAAGTCCGACTCCTCACCTCCTGTTGGTCTGCTACACCCATTACCAGTTCCCACCCGACCTTGGTCTCAGATTGCCCTGGACTTTGTCATGAGACTTCCCCCCCTCACAAGGCAATACTGTCATCCTTACCATAGTAGATCGCTTCTCCAAAGCAATCCATCTGGTGCCCCTCCCCTAACTACCCTCCGCCTCTGAGACCGCCGACCTGCTGACTACACACGTCATCCGTTTGTACGGGATTCTTATGAGCATTTTGTCTAAACGGGGTCCACAATTCACCTCCCACATTTGGAGGTCCTTCTGCCGCTCCTTGGGCACCACAGTCAGCCTCACGTCCGGATATCATCCATAGAGCAACGGGCAGGCTGAGCGCACCAATCAGTCCCTGGAAGCCGCCCTCAGATGTGTGGCATCCTGTAATGCCTCCATGTGGAGCACGCATCTGACCTGGGTGGAGTACGCCCACAACTCGGCAGTTTCTTCGTCCACAGGATTCACGCCTTTCAAGGCCTCCATGGGGTATACCCCCCCCCCATTGCCTACGGCGGAGAGGGAGGTCGCTGTGCCATCAGTGGGGGCCCACGCCCGCTGCTGCCGTCGGCTCTGGAGGGCCACCCAAGTCACCCTTCTCCGCTCTACAGAGCGGAATCACCAGTATGCGAACTGCAGGCGGGTCCCAGCACCTAAGTATACAGTCGGACAGCATGTGTGGCTGTCGGCGGATCAGGTGCCCTTGAAGACGGAGTCCAGGAACACCTCAGTTTTTGGGCCCGTTTACCATCTCCCGGATCATCAATGACGTGACAGTCAGCTTAGAGCTTCCGCCGACGCTTCATATCCACCCCACATTCCACGTCTTGAGAATCAAGCCCCTCTCCACCAGCCCTCTCTGCCCCCCCCCCCCCCCCGCCGAAGCCACCTCCTCCTCCCCGGATCTTCGATGGCCAGACCACCTGCACCATCCAGAGCATTCTGGACATTCGTCATTGGGGCTGGAGCTTGCACTACCTCGTCCACTGGAAAGGCTATGGCCCCAAAGAAACGTCTTGGATCCCTGGCTCATACTTTCATGACAAAGGGATGGTCCAGGCCTTCCACCAAGCCCCAAGTCCATCCCAACAAGCCCAGTGGGCCGCTAGGAGGAGCCCTTTGGGGGTGGGGCACTGTCATGTTCAGGTGAGCACGTGCCCTCCTCCCTTCCTGTGAGAGATTCCCCGGCTCCACAGGTAATCATCACACCTGCATGAGTGGACGCACCTGCTGCCTCTGCCTTGCCAGCACTTGTAAGGACCAATTAGTGAATGCTTCAGCCTGGCTTATTGGGTTGCTGCCATCTTCGCGGTGCGTCTCCGGGGCTGGTTATGTGCTCACCTGCTCCATCATCCTCATCACCGTTTCAGCTGCCTATCTCCACCTGGTCAGACACCTCACCCAGCTCCTCTCCTACTCCCTGCCAGCCTCATCCTGCTGGTTCGTTTATTCCTACTGGGTCTCTGTTGGGTTCTCTGCTCAACTCCCGTAAGTACGATTTGTCATTTCCCTTTCCCGATCTCCATCCTCCTACTAACTGGCTCTTGTCTCCCTCTTACAAGCTGAGTCCTCCTCTGGCGAGTGGCATATTTCCTTAACTGTGCGTTCCCCTTTTGGATTAAGAAACTGTGGTGAAACTTAGCTTCTCTGTGTCGTGTGTGTGCTTTCTCTGGTGTGGTACCCTGCACATGAGCTGACCATTCTTTCAACACGACAATCTTTCAGTGTTAAGGTGCAGGAGGAAATACTGGAATAGTCATTATTAACCATGAGCAGATTGATAAAGCTGTTTTTAATAGTGCTGGTATATTTGCGCTACAAAAAGCAACTTTGTTATCGTCACCACCGGTTTTGGGTTCACCCAGTCCTACAGACCCACACAATGCATAGTGAATTTGACCACCTGGTTCATGAGTTTCAGTTGGATGAATTCATGTTCCACTTCTCTCCACACCTCATTCCTTTGTATGTTGTTTCTATATGATGGCAAGGACTGGTCATATAGTGTTAGGTTGCCTGAAACAGCGGTTATTACAATAGAATAGAACTGTAATTGTCATTGTCACATAATTAATTTCTCCTTCATGCCTTCACAACAACAGGTAACGTACAGATCTGCTTCTCTTCTCTCCCATCCCCCTCTGTCATCTTCTCCTGTCCAGCTGGCTGGTTCACTGGATTGGTTGATGGATCTGTTCATGGACGGGCTTCAGCTCCCGGCTGCTACCGGACAATATGGTGTTGTTGGCCTCCATATATTTAAAGCACCTATGTTCATAATTTTTATGGACAGGATTTCTAGGCGCAAGCCAGGGAATGGAGGGTGTCATGCTTGGTGACCACAGGATCTCATCTCTGTTGTTTGCAGATGATGTTGTCCTGTTGGCTTCATCCAGCAATGACCTACAGCTCTTGCTGGGATGGTTTGCCGCTGAGTGTGAAGCGGCTGGGGTGAGAATCAGCACCTCCAAGTCCGAGTCCATGGTCCTCAGCCGGAAAAAGGTGGATTGTCCTCTCTGGGTTGGGGACAGGCTCCTGCCCCAAGTGGAGGAGTTTAAGTATCTTGGGGTCTTGTTCACGAGTGAGGGGAAAATGGAGCGAGAGATTGACAGACGGATTGGAGCAGCATCTGCAGTGATGCGGACGTTGTACCGGTCTGTTGTGGTGAAGAGGGAGCTTAGTTCTAAGGCAAAACTGTCGATTTACCAGTCAATCTACGTTCCTACTCTCACCTATGGTCACGAGCTTTGGGTAATGACCGAAAGAACAAGATCGTGGATACAAGCGGCTGAAATAAGCTTTCTCCGTAGGATTGCTGGACTCACCCTCAGAGATAGGGTGAGGAGCTCAGTCATCTGGGAGAGGCTCAGAGTAGAACCACTGCTCCTCCACATTGAAAGGAGTCAGTTGAGGTGGTATGGGCATCTGATTAGGATGCCTCCTGGACGCCTCCCACTTGAGGTGTTTCAGGCACGTCCCACTGGGAGGAGACCCCGGGGCAGACCCAGGACTCGGTGGAGAGACTATGTCTCCCAGCTGGTCTGGGAATGCCTTGGTATCCTCTCTGAAGAGCTGGAGCAAGTGGCTGGGGAGAGGGAAGTCTGGGCTTCTCTGCTTGAACTGCTGCCTCCGCGACCTCTGGAAAAGCGGTACAAGATGGATGGATGGATGGATGGATATTTAAAGCAAACCAGTGAAAAGTGTTTCTAACATTACTTTGTGCGAGAAATAGGTTCAGTTAATGAATCTGTTGTTATTTGACACCAAAAACCGCTGGTTTAAAAGTTCAGGACAAGAGCGCTGCCTCTGGTGCATGACCAGATGGAAAAATATCATGACCGATCGTAATGTTTATGCAAATGAGCAATAGGGGAACCCACGGCCGACTCGGCACACCACAGTTTGGTTTTCACCAGTCTGGACCCAAATGCTTTCTGTTGCATTTCCAATACACAATGAATGGGAAGCGGAAAAACAACGGAACCAGTGGACACATAGCATTACTCCCTTAATTCTCCTCAACATCCCCATCTCTGTTGCTTCCAGTATCCTTTCTTCCTTCTTTCCCATTGTCCATGACGTGGCACCATACAGAAGGGTTGGTCGTATGATGGTCTTATAAAGTTTTATTTTCAACTCTCTCCACATATATATATATATCTCAGGAACACTGAAAACCAATAATGACTGACAGCTGACACATGAGGAAAAACAGATGACAGGACGGGGCGGCACACACACACACACACACACACACACACAATCACCGACAAAGACACAGACATGAAACAGGATCACAGGGGAGACATGACCATGATAAACATAATGTAAATAATGACTGACCTCAGATCACAACATAAATCATAAGGACAATAATAGTAACAGTAACAAAATGATCACAAGACTAGAACCAAAATACAAATAGCAAAAAACAAAGAAACAGAAATAACCTCAAGAGTGTGAATGACCATATGGCCATTCCCCCAGACCCTGACATAGCCCCCCCCAAAGGGTGGATTCCAGACACCCCCAACACTACCCAAAAAGGAAAAAAACACCTTCCCAGGGAGGGTGATGGGGTGCAGTCCAGGTGGGCCGAAAACACAACATCACCCACCATAAAGTCCAAACAAGACCCACAGTTTGAGGAATACAACCAAACTCACGACCCCAAGGCAAAAACGGGTCAGGGGACCTGCCAGAGTCCCAGGGCCACCAGACCAAAAAAACAAGGTGGGTTGGGTGGTCTACCAGAGTCCCAGGGCCACTTGATCGGAGAACACGACAGGTCAGGGGGCCTACCCCAATCCATAAGCCACCTGGGGGTAAACATGATGTGTTGGGTGGCCTACCAAAGTCCCTGGGCCACCAAACGGGAGAAAACGCATGAGCCCTTACTTCAGGAAACACCACAAGATCTTCTCGGACCGAGGATGACAAAGATTTCAATACAGTTTTTTTGTTCAAAAGACAACACAGGATTTTCACGGTCCTGAGATAACATGAAAACTTCTCAAGAGATGGTGAAGAAATCACAAACTCACGAGACACCATAGATGCCCAAACACAAAGAAACAGGAGCTCCAGGCCTTGAAAACAACACAGGAGCTCCCCGCTCCAAAGCCAACACCAGAGCCCCCTGCTCAAAAGCCAACACAGGAACCCTCCATTCAAAAGCTAACAGATGAACCCTCCACTCAAAAGCTAACACAGGAGGTCTCTGCACTGTTGCCTTACAGCTAGAAGGTTCCAGGTTCGAATCTCCAGGCTGGTAGGGGTAGGAACGTTTCTGTATGGAATTTGTATGTTCTCCCTGTGCTGCTTGGGTTTACTCCAGGGGCTCCGGTTTCCTCCCACAATCCAAAGACGTGCATGTTAGGTTAATTGGTTGTTCTAAATAGTCCCTAGATATCTGTCTCCTATAGGCCCTTAGAGTAGAGGGTTAGTGCTAGTGAAACGCTTTGAGTGGTCTTTGAGACTAGAAAAATGCCATGTAAGTACAGGCCCTTAATACAGGGGCTCTCTGCTCTAAAGCTAACACAGGAGCATGCTGCTCAAAGACTAACACAGGAGCGCTCTACTCAATAGAAAACACAGGAGTCTCAAACCCAGAGGGTAACATTGGGGCCCTTTGCCCTGGCGACCACAAAGGAGCCCTTTGCCCCGGAGACAACAATGTAGGAGTTTTAAACTGCATAAGAGCCTCGGCTCAAGCAGCAACACAAAGACCTCATGCACTGGAAACAGCACAGAGACTTCAAGCTCAGGGAACAACCCAGGAACCTTTAATTCAGATACAGGAAACAGGGGCTTTTCTGGCTCTGGGGATACAAAAGCGGAAATCTCTGGCTCAGGAATCATGGACACAGAAAACTGCAGTTTTGGAGGCTCAGACACTGGGGTCTTGGACTCTGGGGATGCAGGTACAGAAAATCCTGGCACAAAGGACGCAGGTGCAGAAATTTCTGGAACAGTGGATACTGATACAGAAATTTCAGGCACAGAACCCACAGATGCAGAAATTTCAGATTCAAAACTCACAGATGCAGACATTTCTGGTTCATGATACACAAATACAGGAATTCCTGGTTCAAAACACACAGATGTAAAACACTCTGGTCCAGGGGACATAGGTGTAGAAATCTCTGGCTCAAGACCCACAGATGCAAAAATGTCTAAGTCACAGACAGATGACAGGTGAGTAGTTAGTTCAATGACCGGTGATGAAAGCGCTTCTAGCTCTGCAGCCGGTGGCTGAGGTGCACAGCCCCCAGAAACATCCGACAGCAACGTGTTGGGTTCTGGAACAGATGACAGCAGGGGGGGTTCTAGTTCAGCAAACCGCAGCACTCGAGTCTTAAATTCAGCGACCAGTTGTTGGAGAGGCCCCAGCTCTGAGACCGACAACGACAGGCATGCGCTGACCTTGGTGACCGCAGAGAGGAGCTCGACGGCCATAGGAACCAACGATGGGGACATGCCGGCCTCACCCTCTAGAACTGCAACAAGTGGTGCGGACTGCTCACCTTCTGGAACTGCAACGGGTGGAGCGGACTGATCGCCCTCTGGAACTGCGACGGGTGGAGGTCTCCTGACCTCTTGGCCAATGGCCGGACTGTGGTCCTCCTGCAGCTCCATCTTTGACACGGCCACCTCGACTGAGGGAGGAGAACAGGCAGTCAATGAGGTGACACCATGGTTGTTAGCAGCCAAGACTGGTGGGGAGAACCCAAGAGCTGGTGGGCTCTGCGCTTGGAGTCCATCACCAGAAGAAAGGCAAGGCTTTTCTAAAATAGTCGTAGAAATTAATGGAAAAAATACTTGTCTTGACTCCTGGTCTCTTGCTGTAGTGGTGATGACCTCAGGCTCGACTGATGGGGGACCTCTAGCTTGGCTGGTGGGGGTCCTCTGACCTCTGACTTGATGAAAACAAAATGGCTTATCCACCTCTGGCATGCAGGAAAACTCACTGGAGAGCAGGTAGGCCTGAAGGAAGGCTGGAATGTCCTCCCATAAGTGGGGCTTGGATGCTTCTATCCCACAAGCTCTTCTCCATGCCATGTCCTGCCACCCATTCCTCTTGTGACTGAGCTTAAAACAGTCTGCCAACTCATTGATGACTGTCCATGGATCCTCATGGGTGACCAAATCCTCTGGCATGGAGCTCGGGCGAGAGGAAAGGGGAAAGGCAGTTGAGAATATAGGAGCAGCAGCAGAAACAGGGAGGGAGAGCTCAGTGGTGGTGGGTGGCTAAGACCTTTCACTTATTGGTGTAAAACAATGATACCAACGGCTTCCTACCAACGGCTGTCAGACTGTACAACCTAAGCAGGGCTGCTCGCAGAGATAGCAAAAAGACGTGACAATCTAATAGTTTTTGAATGCAAAAGACGCAATAGACTTATACAATGGTCCCCTCCGGCATACAACTAGGAAAATACCGGTCGCTATGGAGGGTGAGAATATGTATGGGTACATAATCATACCATGTAGGATAACTAAGTAGACGGTTGTGCTGTTTCATCCCATCTAGCAACAATGCTCTGCACTGTGTGTGTTTATATATTTACATATTTATTCCATCTAGCTACAATGCTCCGCACTGGGTGTGTTTATATATCTACATATTTATTCCATCTAGCTACAATGCTCCGCACTGTGTGTTTATATATCTACATATTATTCCATCTAGTTACAATGCTCCGCACTGTGTGTTTATATATTTACATATTTATTCCATCTAGCTACAATGCTCTGCACTGTGTGTTTATATACTCATATATTTATTCCATCCAGCTACAATGCTCCGCACTGTCTATATATATTAATATGTACATATGTATACTAGCTGCTCTTGTTTTGTTTTGTTTTTCTTGCCTTCTGATTGTTGCTCTGAGTGTTGCTATCCCTGTGCTGTTGCAATCCTGGAATTTCCCCATTGTGGGACTAATAAAGTCTTACCTTATCTTATCTTATAAGATACTTGCCCATGCTCCTGCTCTGCTGCTGCTGAAGCGTCAGGCGAGTTCTCCCGGGGACTGCTGGAACTCGTCTGACTGAGAATCTCGGCCCACTGGAGTGGAGCCGAGATGTGTTCTTCTGAAACAAACGGCTGAGATGTGCTGACGTCCCGCTCTCCAGCCGCTGAAACTGCCACAGATGAAGCACTAGAGGGGAGTGGGGCCGCGACAGCAAAATCCCTTGGAGAAGCCTCGAGTAAAGGACCCAGGTGGCGAGCACAGCGATGCTTCCTCGTAGCTCACCTCCCCGCTGGCCCTTTAGAAGATGGCTGGTCCTCACATGCTGGAAAAAGTACCTCCAGAGCAAGCCAGGGCTTGTATTCCAGCAGGATGTCGTTTTGTGTGAGGATTGCCTGCCTCCACTCTTGCTGCTCTAAAATGGCCATGGCTGGTAGATCCTCCTCCCAAACCAGCCAGTTTCCACCCAGTATGGGCAGAACCTCAGAGAAATCCATGGTGGCGGCAGGCAGCGCTGGAGCAGCAGTGACGGCGGGAGGCAGTGCACCAGAGGCAGGAGATGGACATGCAGATCTGGAGGTTGGCTGAAAGGGGCTGTCTGGGATGCACTCTCACCCGCCCACACACTCCATAACATGGGTGGCCTGAGCTGAAACCCCCACCGAATTCTTCTGACTAGAGCCCTTTCTCCTCCTGCCAAACTTGCCCGCTGAGTCCTTAAGGAGTGGCGTCATTCTGTCAAGGGTGTGTGGGCACAGGTCTCAGGTGGAGATACGGTGCAGAAACAATAATTTATTGACCAAACAAAAATAAACGGCAGTGCGAGGGCTGCAAATGGTAACATAAAGAAAAACTGACTGACTGACAGGACTGGACTAGAAATACTGACATGAATTATTTACATGCAGGACTGACAAGAAGACAATTCAATGACGCCACGTCAGACCAGGGAAAACATACACAATATATAGACAAGGTGAGTAATCAATCAGAACAATACAGGACAGGCGAGCACAATCAGGAACACAAAACCAATAATGACTGACAGCTGACACATGAGGAAAAACAGATGACGGGGCGGGGCTGCACACACACACAATCACCAACAGAGACACAGACATGAAAGAGGGTCACAGGGGAGACATGACCATGATAAACATAATGTAAATAATGATTGACTTCAGATAACAACAGAACTCATCTCTCTCTCTCTGGCATCTGTCAGTCTTGGGAGACTATGGAGTTGTGCTCTGGGTGGTTTTGATGCAGCGTTGGTGTCGGATGTGACTGAAAACTCCTATGCGGGAGTGGCAATCCTTGCCGCACTGGACACAGGTGAAGTCCGTTGCTGGTCGGTCTGCCTGGCCTCGGGGCTTTCTCCTCTGTCGCTTCGCCTCAGCTTGCTGTATAAGTGACTGTTCAAAGCTGGACAGGCCTTTCTGCACAATACAGCTTCCCATGTGGTGAGGTCGACATCCATGGCCATCAAGTCCCTTTTGCAGACATCCTTGTAACGCAGTTGGGGTCTGCCTGACAGACGTTTGCCTTGAGCTAGGACACCGTAGAGGAGATCCTTGGGGATCCTGCCATCGTCCATGCGTATCACATGCCCCAGCCAGCGCATGCGTCTCTGCTTCAGCAGCGTGTACATGCTGGGGATTCCAGCTCTCTCCAGGATGCTGTTGTTTGTGACTTTGTCCTGCCAGGTGATGTGTAGGATGCGACGGAGACAGTGCATGTGAAATGCATTGAGCTTCTTTTCCTGTCGGGCTCGCAGGGTCCAGGACTCGCTGCCATACAGGAGGGTGCTGAGGACGCAAGCTCTGTAGACCTGGATTTTGGTATGCTCTGTCAGCTTGCCATTGGTCCACGCTCTCTTTGTCAGTCTGGACATGGTCGTAGCTGCTTTGCCGATGCGCTTATTGAGCTCTGTGTCGAGAGAGAGGGAGTCATTGATAGTGGATCCCAGGCAGACGAAGTCATGGACAACATCTAGTTCATGATCGAAGATAATGATGCTGGGTGGAGAATCCACGCCTTGTCCCATGACCTGTGTTTTCTTCAGGCTGATGGTGAGTCCGAAGTCGTGACAAGCCTCGCTAAAACGAGTCATGAGCTGCTGAAGGTCCTCGGCTGAGTGGGCAGTGATTGCTGCATCATCTGCGAAGAGGAAGTCACGCAGACATTTTAGCTGGACCTTGGACTTTGCTCTTAGTCTGGAGAGGTTGAAGAGCTTTCCATCCAATCTGTTTCTAAGGTAGATGCCCTCTTTGGCAGAACCAAAGGCGTGTTTCAGCATGACGGCAAAGAAGATTCGGTGCGAGAGCGCATCCCTGTTTCACTCCGCTTCTAATATCGAAGGCAGATGAAGTTGAGCCATCAAAGACGACTGTGCCCTTCATGTCATCGTGAAATGATAGGATGATGCTGCGCAGCTTGGGTGGACATCCGATCTTGGAGAGGATTTTGAAGAGGCCATCCCTACTAACAAGGTCGAAAGCCTTCGTCAGGTCAATGAAGGCTACGAAGAGTGGCTGCCTCTGTTCCCTGCATTTCTCCTGCAGCTGTCTGAGAGAGAACACCATGTCGATTGTAGACCTGTTGGCTCGGAACCCGCACTGCGATTCGGGGTAGACTCTCTCTGCCAGAACTTGAAGCCTCTTGAGGATAACACGAGCGAACAGCTTCCCAACGATGGTGAGGAGAGAGATGCCACAGTAGTTACTGCAGTCGCTCCTGTCACCTTTGTTCTTATATAGTGTGACGATGTTGGCATCCCTCATGTCCTATGGCACTTCACCTTCTCTCCAGCACAGACAGAGGATTTCATGCAGCTCCGTGATCAGTGACCCTTTGCAGCACTTCAGAACCTCGGCAGGGATGTCATCCTTCCCGGGGGCTTTGCCGGTGGCAAGGGAGTCAAGGGCCTCGCTCAGTTCATCGATGGTCGGTTCTCCATCAAACTCCCCCAGTACAGGCATACACTCGATGGCATTCAGGGCATCGTCAGTGACTATGTTCTCCCTGGCATACAGCTCAGAGTAGTGCTCTACCCAGCGCTCCATCTGTTGTGCCCGACCCTGGATTACCTCCCCTGTGGCAGACTTTAAGGGAGCGATTTTCTTCTGTATAGGGCCCAAGGCCAGCTTGATTCCATCGTACATCCCCTTGATGTTGCCCGTGTCTGCAGCCAGCTGTATCTGGGAGCAGAGATGAAGCCAGTAGTTGTTGGCGCATCGCCTGGCACGCTGCTGGACTTTGCTACGGGTGGCCCGGAGGACTTGCAGGTTGCGTTCGCTGGGGCAGGCTTTATAAGCTACCAAGGCGTTCCGCTTCTCCACGATTACTGGGATCATTTCATCAAAGTAACCCTCGAACCAGTCTGCTGACCTGCTGGTTTTCTTGCCAAAGGTGGTCATGGCAGCCTTGTGCACAGCATCTCTGAAGTGCTGTCACCTTTCTTGGGCACTAGCGCCGGAACGGCCTGGGAGAGATTCCTCAAGCACGCGTGCAAATTCCGCCACTTTTTCCTGGTCGTGCGTCTTACTTGAATCAATGTGAGGCTTGCCTTCCTTTATCGTGCGGTGCACTTTCTTGGTTCGCAGTTTGACCTTGCTACATACTAGGGAGTGATCTGTATCACAGTCAGCACTCTGGTCGCTTCGTGTGATCTGGACACTGGGTAGACAGCTGCTTCTGGTGAGAATCAAATCAAGCTGGTGCCAGTGCTTGGATCTTGGATGTCTCCAGGAGACTCTGTGTTGGAGCTTCGTGTTAAAGAATGTATTTGTGATGCAGAGACCGTGATGGCAACAGAGTTCCAGTAGGCGTTGTCCATTTTCGTTCATCGTTCCTATGCCAAACTGGCCCAAACAAGTAGGCCAAGAGTTGTAGTCGGCACCAACTCTAGCGTTAAAGTCGCCGAGGATGAACAATGGTTCCTGTTTTGGGATTTTCTCTATGGCGGTACTGAGGGCGTCGTAGAATTTGTCTTTAGCTTCTGCCGTAGACGTCAGTGTTGGTGCATAGGCACTGATTAAACTGACTGTCCCCTCTGAGGAGTAAAGCTGAAGGGACAGAATGTGTTCGCTTCCCTCTGTGGGTGGAATAATGGATCCCAGGAGGGTGTTCCTAACTGCAAATCCAACTCCATGTTCCCTGGTCTCGTCAGGTGGTTTTCCCTGCCAGAAAAAGGAGAAGTTCCTCTCTCTCACAGATCCTGACCCTGCGAGCCTGGGCTCTTGGAGAGCGACGATGTCCATCTGCAGTCTGCTCAGTTCCATGTCGATGACTGCTGTCTTGCGAACATCGCTGATTTCCTGAAGATCGTCAGAGAAACCTGGTGTCATTGTTCTGATGTTCCATGTACCCATCTTTAGGGAAGGTGTTTTCTTCTTTCTGTTCTTGTTGCTTGGTGCGAGGTTATCGAACCGCTTGTCGGTTTTCACCCTAGACCCCATTCACCCAGTGAGGTTAACGGTCCGTGGCGAGGCAGCACCTTATTGGCTGGGGGCTGAACCAGCTTAAGGTGGGCGGCAGCTGCCCAGTGGAGCACGATGGCCTCTCCCACTGTCGGAAGCAGCCCCTGGCGTCGAGCTCTACGCCAATCAAGTGAAGACTTATAACCGGTAGACTGCTGCTTCACGTGTTGTATCGATGCTCCATAGCGAAGCTGGAGTGTCCTCTCCATTGCGCAAAGCCTGGGTAAGTTGATATGGAGGAGAAGCTGTTACCCATGCAGCAGGTCCCCCCTCTCCACGTCGCTGAAATGATCCAATGGAAAGGCAAAAGCCAGTACACATGGTTCCAGCGCAGTCGCAGGAGCTGCCAGAGCGACGTTGTAGACAACGACGAACTGCCTTAGGGGCTCCAACTCCGGATTTTTCTCAGGGTTGACTCCCAAAGCCTTTCCCGTGAGCAGGTATACTGCAAGGCAGCGGCGGTTTGAAATTGGGGTTTTCCTTCCCCTAGGTGAGCTGCCTTCCCGGCTATCGAGCCCCACCTACCCGAAACAATCTGGTTTTAAGGCGCCAGAAACCCGCCTTCACCCCTTCTCCTGTCAGTAGAAGCAGTCCCGCGACAAGCACACCAGGAGCTGGACTTAGTTGTCAGAGGCTGTAAGAGACGCACGCCTAATGGGAGCACTTTATAGATAGTGGGAGCTTATCCCCACTTCCACCCCCGGCTATGACAACCTTGGGACCAACAGAACAGAACTCATAAGGACAATAATAATAACAGTAACAAAATGATCACAAGACTAGAACCGAAACACAAATAGCAGAAAACAAAGAACCAGAAATAACCTCAAGAGTGGGAATGACCATATGGTCATTCCCCCCAGACCCTTACAGAAGTTATCTGACATCATTTTGAATAGAGCCTATTGTGAGGTAAGTCATACAACCTAAGATGCTTTTTGTGGCTTTAACTAAGGTTTCAGAATACACAACTTCAAAGCTGTTGGATTGGATACACAATTCACACTACGCAGATGACCAAATCAGGAGTCTTGAGGCCGTTATGGGGTTCATACTAATGTTTCACCCCAACTGGTCCCTCAGGTCTCCAAAACAATGTTCTGTCACCAAAATTAGAGATGACATCAGAAACGATGCAACCCTTACATGAAACAGAAGGAGTTTTTTTGTTTTTTGTTTTATAGAAAGTCTAACAAAGCAAGCACTACAAAATGTTTGTGCAATACTTATACTCAAAAACCCGAACAAAAATTTTAAAAATTTTAAAAATAAAAAAGAGCAAGGATCAAGGAATGGACAGGACACAGCCATACTCTCATGCCTTTTCATTAGAGGGTCCTTGAGGATCCTGCCTCCCTCAAACCATCTCGTGTACAGTGGTCTCATTGGCTTGAGCTTGCTAGCTCATCCCAGACTCCAACCAGGTATTTAGTGACATATTTCAAGCTAAGCAGGACCCAAAAAGCAGAGACCACACAGATCTGCAGGTAAAGTGCAAGGTAATTGATTTTATTTACAATGATTGTGATTATAGTGCCAGGACAGCAGCCCTGTAGAGGGGGAAGAGAAAAAGGAGATGTTAATGTCAAGTTCATTTCTGGCAACGTACTTATGTTTGTGAAGGCTGCAGTGAGGGGGAATAATTATGTGTTCTGCTTGCAGGTGGAGATTCGGGGAAAAGGAGGCTGAGGCTGCAGACAGGGTGGTGATGGCTTCTGAGGTGAAAGGTGAGCAGGGACCTCCAGGCCTGGGGGGGACTTTGGTGGGAGAAAGGGGAAAGAGGAACAAGGTTAACCGTGAATCCTGCTTGATTTACAGGCTGATCCAGGGAGGGGAAGTGTCCAGCCTTCACAAAGCACTGAGTTCCCAGACGCGAGCAGGCAGAGTTCCAGTGGCAGAGTTGAGCAGATGTGGCAGAGAAATCCAGAGTAACACAATGAGCAGGTGAGTTTGCAGGCTTACTTGGTTCCGGGAATGCTGGGGGAGTTAGGGCTGGTGCAGAGTTGCGAGTGAGCTGGAGCACACACACGACCATGATGCAAGCACAGTTTCTCGGAGTAGCAGATGGGCTTGTGGCAACGTAGGCTGTGGCGTTGACACAATCCCACAGGGAAATGAGCTTGCTCACCCCTTAAGTAGGGTAGAGCCCAGTGGCTGCACAGATGAAGCAGTAGAGAGATGATTAATGATGGTGTGTGTGTGTGTGTTCTTGTTCACTGCATGCCATGACAATTTAGCATTCTTGGTATCTGGTTGACCATGTTTTTGTAGACACACTGTCCACAATGTGATCTGTGATCACTGGTCATCGATGAATTTACCTCCAATCTGATGCTCTTGATTGGTGACTTATACAACTTGTCACTGACTTCAAAATTAGGCTTAATATAGTGTGAACTAGGCTTAAAAGTCCCATTTACTGCACTTTTTCCACATGTTGATAGTTCCCACAGGTCTTAATGAAATGCTTGTGACACACCTTAGCCAAATTGTCTTTAATTATTTAATTATTGCAGCATCATTGTGAATCATCCTTTCCAGCTTTCCTCAGAACAGTTTGTTTCAGTGCATGTCTCTTTAAATGCCCAAGAGCCGCAGTTAATTCCACCCGTCCTCTTTCATCATCATTGATAACACTGGTCAATACCAAATTTATTGTCTCAGTTTTTTTAGCTGGTTTAGGACAATTTTGATGTGCTGAATCCAAAAATTACATTGGTTTTGCTCAATCAGGTCAACTTTTTGAATTATGGCCACATGTTCTTTTATACATTTTTGTTTACATGTACGGGTATTTTCGTTTTATATGATGCAACATTCTTTTTTATGTCTTGAAATTCTCTGAATTTTGAACAATGATGACGTAACATTCAATTTACATGTACTTACCTTTATATAAAGGTAAGTACATCCACAGTACTAAGTAAGTACAGGTTTTTACTTAGCACCTGATCGAGAGAAATGGCTGTCATTTTCAGATGCAGCGGTGCAAAATTGTCTTAAATCAGCTGAAAAAACACAGACAACTTACAAAAAATTTATTTTTGTAACCCTGTGTAATTTTAGCAGGCTAGCTCCTAGCTTGGGTAGTGAGCCTGAGCCAGCTAACATAAATTCTTCTTAAAGAATGAATTAAATAAAGCATTGCTGGTGGACAGGAGTGAGTGGTTGAAAGTATATGACTGGTCCCTGGAGTACAATAAACACAGAAACATTTATGAATGAGTAAATGGCTAAACTGCTAGCATCAGCTTGGGTCTCAGAGAAAATAAACACTAGTAAACAAAGCTAAAATAACATTGAAGAGCAACATATATGTAATGTGTTGGTAGATGAACAAGGATTCCTGTGGAGGGGACTAGAATTTATAGAAAATAATGATTAAAACTGGCTGGATCGACTGTTAAGTTAACGCCAGGCGGCCTGTTTGCCAGCCTTTCCCTGCTGAGTTGAGCTCTAATCCAGCTATAATAACTGACTCTGACTGCCTAGCTAAGCTAATGCCGATGATTCAATGTAGCATCATGGTGAAAACGTAACAAAATAAGCAAGAATGACATGAGATATATGATCAACTGCAGATTAGTGAACTAGATGGAAACAGGGATGTCTATTAGGGTGACTGAAATCTAAAGAAAATAACAATATAAACTGCACTTGGTAAGCTAACTCCCTAGTACAGGGGTGTCCAACCAGGTGCCATGGAGAGCCAAGACCCTGCAGGTTTTCTCTTCTACCCAGTCTCTTCAGCAGGTGTTTTCACTTATCAGCAATCAGTGGGAAGAAGTTCACAGAAATCTGCTGTTGAAGACACTGGTTGGAGGTAAAACCTGCAGGGTCTTGGCTCTCCATGGCACATGGTTGGACACCCCTGCCCTAGTAGCACTGTTAGCACTTAAGTTAACATCTTGAGATCCCCGCTCAACTGGGTGGGGACTGAATCATATAAACCAATAAATAGCACAATGGTGGGTTGAATGTCATAATTTGAAACTGAAAACTGAAGCATTTATCACTGATGTAGGGAAAAAGTTCCTGGCTTCTGACCATTCTGCCAGAATGTTAAAATATAATCATCATGTCTCAGTGAAGAGAGATTTTAATAGTTTTACTGTAGTCATATGACCCAAGAAAGCATTTTAAGAGGCTAAAACCCATAAACACACCATGTCTGAGTGAACAGCTTCTCATGCATTTGTTGCATCACTGGTTGACTAACAGAAGGACGCACATAAGCTCCACTGCATCTGGACTCCATGTTTTTGAAGGTTTAAGAGTGCAGTCTTCATATGAATTTGTTTTTCTTATGTTGTTATTATGCCGAAGTATCTGATGCCTTACTATTTTACAGGCAAAACAAACAATGAAATTTCACTGTCACTGGCTGGTGATGATGTATCATTTCAGTTCTTTAATACAAACTGAATTACATTCTGTGGCTAACCCAATTAGTCCACTTCAGCTAATCCTGGGGGAACTGATTTTTTTTTCCACTGGAGAACAATATAAACTGCCCACACAAATATCCGCCCCGTGACAGAATAGGGTGGGTAGTGTTAAGACCCACATAGCAACAGGAATAGAGTGGTTTTAATGACAGTAATCGCTTTTCTTTTGTCTTTATTAGATTCTTTAGAGCAATTGGTGCAGAGATGGAAAGTGGAAATGAAAGGAAGTCAGGGGTAACTGGAGGAAATGAGGATGAATATGAACTACTGCTGCAGGAAAGAAATCCATTAATTATGAGGCAGAGACAGAATATGAAGAACAAAATGTGAATTTGTAGTTGAAAGTTGACTGCAAAACAATTCCAACACTTTTGACATGAGGCACTTTAGAGCAATGTTCTTTTCCTTATCTGCCATGTGTCTGAGCTCATGTTTTTACTGAGCTCAGACGCTCACTTTATTTCTAAGTATTGTCTCCCACTACTGCCCACAGGTTGTCTCCCGGTCATCTCAGCTGTGGGCAGTTGGCCTAATTAGGTTACCGGCTGGCTCAGCCTGCCCGCACCTGTGCCTTATTAAACTGTATGGTATTTAAGCATTGCCTTTTCCCTGTCTTGTTGCGACTACACTGGATATTTTTCTCGTCACTTGACTGCTCCCAGCCTCTGAGTTTTTTTTTCACTTCTCCAGAGCGCTCTTTGCTCTGAGGCTAACTGTTGTAAGTTATTATTTGTTACCTTTTTGTATTGTCAGCATGTTTTTTGGACTTTTATGTTCTTTTTGTTAAATAAATGTCACTAATACAATTCAGCGCTTGGGTCTGTCCTTCTGCCCCGTAGGGGCATTTATGACAGAATGTAGTCACCAATGAAAGACCCAGCTGTTGTGTTAGTGCATTTTTTCCTTTTTTCCTTTTTTTTTTCACTCACCTGATCAGCAGAGCTCATCATGTCCCCGGCTCACCGACCTCATACAATCAGTGGAGGGTTGGCAGCGGGGTCTCCGATGGTGGAGGAGGAATGGGTGGTGGACTTCATCCGAAATTTTGTGGACGAAGCTCTTGAAGTCTGAGGACCCAAGAAGACATGGGAATGTTTGTATGGAGCGGTGGGAATCCTGGAGGCGCATCCCATCCTGTGGAGATATCCCGAATTCTCAGAGCTGTTATCCATGGTGTCTGCGCTCCTACAGTCATTTCCTGATCTGAGGGCAGGAGCGTTTTCAGCTGAGCTGAAGCAGAGGCGCTCTCCATGGCAGAAGTCCATCCTCACTCCTGGCTCACCACCTCCAGCTCCAGGGTGTGCGTCACCAGCTCCACAGCGGCGCTGTCGTCCCGCTCCGGACCGCCGGAGGAATAACTCCGCCTCTCTGATAGCCTCTTCTCCAACACCAAAGCAGGAGTCCCCCTCAGCAGTGCAGCCCTCTCTCCTCTCTTCTCCGGCTGCATCATCAGCTTCCCTTGGGCCTGTGGCTGCTGTTCCTCCCTTTTCTTCGGTGTCCTCTCCCGCTGCTGAGAGATCCTACATTTGTTCCCCAGCTGTGACCATCCTCGTGACTACAGGGGCGGCTCCTCAACAATCCTCAGAGGGGCCCACATTAACCATAGCCATGGAGAGGGACAACACTCCACCTGCTGCAGCAGGCAACATCCTACACCGGGAAAACAGGCAAGTGTCATTTTGAGTTCATTGTGAGTCAACCCCCCTGCTGCCATGCTGGATGAGCCATCAGCGTGGGTCCTTTCACCTGGGGGCCTCAAGACTGGTACAACCATCATGCTGCAGAGCTCCAACCCAGAGCCACCGCAGGTGCTACATTATCTCAGGCCAAGATCACTGAGGGCATCGTGGTCCCCCTTCCTCCTCTGCCAGATGCCGTCGGGGTCCCCCTTCCTCCTCCACCACCAGACACCGTTGTGGTCCCCCTCCTCCGGCCCTACTTCCTGCCATTGGGCCTTCCAGTGGGGGAGCCACCTCCTGGATCACCCCTCCGGTCCTGGTGGCTCAAGAACACTGGCTGGCTGCCTGAAAGACTGAGTCACTGGGTTGGGTGGTCCATTTTCTCCGGCAGGCCACCTGACTCATTCCACCTGGCCGTCCGGCTGGCCTGGGACTTCGGCCGGCCACCTGAACTCTGGAGCTCTGGGACCTTGGGGTCCTAGAGGTCTGACATGGTGCAGATGCAGGTCATGAATGGAATTGTGCCTTCCTTCCTAGCCTGTTTCCCCCACCTCCCTCCCGGGATGGTTTTGCTGTACCTTTTTTCTCTTGGGGGCGGGATCCTTTGGGTGCTACCTGGGGGTGTCTGGTAACCACCCCTTAAAGGGGGGGCTCTGTCATGTGTCTGAGCTCATATTTTTTACTGAGCTCAGACTCTCATTTTATTTCTAAGTATTGTTTGTCTTTTAGTTGATTTTTGTCTATTTCTGTATTTGCTTTGTGGGTTGTTTACTTTTGTGCCTCTTTCCCAGACACTCCGACTACTGCCCACAGGTTGTCTCCTGGTCATCTCAGCTGTGGGCAGTTGGTCTAATTAGGTTACCGGCTCACTCAACTTGCCCACACCTGTGCCTTATTAAACTGTATGGTATTTAAGCATTGCCTTTTCCCTGTCTTGCTGAGACTACATTGGATATTCTTCTCATCACTTGACTGCTCCCAGCCTCTGAAGTATGTTCACTTCTCCAGAGTGCTCTCTGCTCTGAGGCTAACTGTTGTAAGTTATTATTTGTTACCTTTTAGTATTGTCAGCACTTTTTTGGGACTTTTATGTTCTTTTTTTAAATAAATGTCAATAATACAATTCAGCACTTGGGTCTGTCCTTCTGAAGCCCCATAGGGGCATTTATGACATTATCTAAATAATGTTTTTTATTCTGAAGAAATTAATGTGAGCAACACAGACAAGTAGAATCCTCAAAACTGATTTAGTATTAAAGTAACAACCAATTGCTTTGCATATATTGAGATTATGCACCTGTGTTGCAGTTAAAAGACTTCTAAAATGCACTATTTGTGACATCTGCCAGGGTTTCCAAAATTTTCATCTAAACTAATATACTTAAATCACTTCTAAGATGTCCAATTATGGCACTATGGACAGTTGATCAGTGTTGGGCAAGTTACTAAAAAATAGTAACTAGTTACAGTTACTAGTTACTTCTTTTCAAAAGTAACTGAGTTACTTACCAATTACTGCATGATTAAAGTAACTAGTTTCTTGGAAAAGTAACTTTGACGTTACTTTTAAATGCATACTTAAATCATCTTCCACACATAGCAAGATAATTTAATTAATGGATTACATTATGGGCTTATTAATGTCAGGCTGAAAATAGACTGTTTCAGACAGAGCTTTTAGAACATGTTCAGTCTGCATTTATCCTGCCTTGAGAGCTCTTATTGTGGGAAAAAGCTGAAGAAAATCAGCACAAAATTTCCAGTAATTTCCTCATTTTGGAGTGAGATCTAGGTGTAAAAATTAATTTAGGACAGTTAGCAGAATCTTTTCAGTTAACCAATGAATAGTCACAGAAGAAATAGTATTTCTCAGTTTATCTTTTTATTGAAACATGCAGTCAGAGAAAACGGCTGTGGGTCCTTCACCGCCTCCCCTGGTGAAAGACCTAGCACAAAGGAATCCACAAATAGGCTTCAAGTTACTGGCCGTTTCCCAGTAACTTTCCAACAATGCGTGTCCATTGTCCAAACTGGCACGAACCGGTCTTCTCAGTGTTCAAATGGCACCAGATGTCTCCTTGCTTTTACGGCTTTATGACTCCTCTCCGGCCAGATGTCTCCTCTTTAGTCCTTTGTGGCATCCTGTTGTTTAGCCCATGCAACCCCATGCCCATATATGGAAGCAGGAAACAGAGACTAGAGCGCATGTGCAGCTTGTGTGGGTGTGCATGTGTATGCGTGCAGCTTGTGTGTGTGTGTGTATGTGTGCAGAGCCTGTGTGTGTGTGTGCAAGTAACTGATGTGTATGTGTAAATGGTGTATGTGTGTGTGTGTGTGGAGCTAAAATATATGTGAATGCAAGCACTTTGTGTAATATCTAGCTAACTAATCTTCACATTTTATGGAGTCAATAACTATGGCAGGCACAACAATAAACAGGCACCAGACACCTGATGTTATTTTCATGTGAGATAAGCAAAAAAAACTGTAGGCAGTCTATACTTTCATGAGTAATCATTGTAACGCAATTTCTTTTCCGTCAGTGCATACAGTATTTACAGGTGAAAATTCTCATCTCAGTCCCCCTGCCTTTGGAGGCCTTTTGAAAACTTTATTAGCACACATGTTATATCAGGAAAATAAACATATGCAAAACAAAACATTTCAGTTAAAACATTTCTTATCTGTGTGTTGTGTCTGAGCTTCAATACATGCCACATAACAGAGCTTCAAACCTCCTAAATCAATCTGACTACATGACCGCAAGATAGCAATATTGATCTTCTGGATTCACCTGTAAAAAAACAGAAAAGTTGGAAGGGGCCAGAGGTTACTAGCACATGACCCACTGGGGGATACACTCAGTGCACCCCCTTTTCATATAAGATTATATGTATGTGGGCAGTGTTGGATGTGTGAAAAGTAAATAGAACAGTGGATAGCAGAAAGGCACAACATATTTACACTTTAAACAATAGTCTCTCCTTCATCACTGGGCTTCACTCCTTTCTTCACTCGATGAAATATTTTTGCTGGTCATTAACATCTGTTTGTTCTTTCCCATAGATTGAGTCCCCGTTGTGCTGTTTGCTCTCTACATGCCTATTCTTTTCGTCTTCTCAATCCCCTCACCTCCCAGCCAGTCGCTGCAGATGACTGCCCCTCCCTGAGCCTGGTTCTGCTGGAGGTTTCTTCCTTTTAAAAGAGAGTTTTTTCTCTCCACCGTCGCCAAGCGCTTACTCACAGGGGATCGCCTGATTGCTGGGGTCTTTCTGCAATTGTGGGGGTTTCCCCTACAGTTGAAAGTGCTATGAGATGATTGTTGTTGTGAAATGGCGCTATATAAATAAAGTTGAATTGAATTGAAATGAATTGAATCACTGTCATTCCCAGATGATATATCATGAGAGATGTTGCCTTCAGTTATTCATGAACTCCTTTAAGGACATCCACTGTGAAGTTCAACATTCGCTGCTGGTTATAATAAACATTCAGTATTACAATTTCAATATCAAAAATGAAAACTTTAAAAAAAACTTCCAATAAATGTATTTACACACTTTTCAGCTGTTACATCATGCATTTATGTCTTCTTTCAGTTTTCCATAATGCAATCCATAATGCTTTAGTCATTATAGGCATATTGTCAATAACAACATTTTCCTTGCAGAGACACTGGTAGACATGATATTAAAGAGTCTGTGACATAATTCAACCAAGACATCATTAGAAAGAAGAACTACTGTGTTTTTATTCTGTGTAGACAAAAAAATTCAATACATTTTTTTTCCATATACTACCATAAATTACATCGTGATGCAGCAGATTGCAATGTTCGTTTGTTGAAATGGGGTCAAACGGCGCCACCATATTGTGACGTCATGAGAGGAACCCAATATGTAAACAAGCATGGCTGAGTACACTGAAGCAGAGGAAGCTGTGAGCGATTTCAGCAAAGATTTGAGCGATTTGTCAATAGTTTTTGAGGAAGAAGCATGACCGAATGATGAAGAAGAGCAAGTTGGTTCTAATGAAAGACTGCAACCCTATTTATTTGAACTATATCATTCAGGAAACGACGATGGCTTGCACATTTCAGAGGATGAAGGGTCCGACGGTGATGGGTTAGAGATGGACATCGTCACCTCCTAAACACTGAATGGTAATATACAGATAGATCTAAAAGAACTGGATGTGCAACTTTGATCATGTACCTTTGCTATGTTGTAAATCGAAGTCGCTAGACGGCCGAGAGCCGGTCTCGCCTAATTGTTAAAGGTCTTGAATCACATGTTATACGACATCACTTATGGGTCTTTACCTTCATAATGTGCAGATATGTAGGTTGAAAAATGTTGAAGATAAGCCTGCCTCTTCATGTTCCTCTTGAAGTTCTTCACTAGTGATCGTCGCTTCTGGCTTTTTTGTCAGCAGTTCTGAGACTTCCTAAATGAAATAATTAATTGCAATATTACACACTCTTAAGCAGGGACAAAAGCCCAAAATATTTCATCCAGAAAACAAACTCATATTTACACACACACACACACACACACACGTGGGTTTACAGGTTAAAGAAATAACGACACTAACGACAAAACTACAGATAAAATATCCATAATGTGTTTCTTGTTTTGAGATTGTAACTAAACACCCAAATTGTTTGGCAGATCTGATGTGTACGCACACCTCTATCACACCCTGAAACAAAAACAAAGGGACTTACTCTTTTACGGGCAAGTTTTGACAATGTTGCTTCTCTGCGCTGTTTTGATATGTTGATATTGTCTTGAGCTGTGGTTTTGAAAACCGTAGGTATGGCAGTTGGTTTTAGAACTCATTTTTTTTTTTTTTTTTTTTTTTTTTTTTCTCTCGGCGCCACACGAGTAGGCTGCCTTTTGCAACAGCGGCTCGATTCCAAGTCTTTTTCCCTTCCTCTCTCTTTTGATCCGTCTTTTTTTTTCACCCCACTTATATCACGGACACACAGATCGTCCCAAATGTCTCCTGAGCCGGTGGACGGAGCCACTGTTTATAGCAGGATACGATACAGCAGAGAACAGCTGCTAGCATTCAACCGCCACCCGATCCCAATGGAAAAACTCGACATACCGAGAGAACTGAGGCGAAAACGCCACGGCTGCCGGGCTGGAGTAAGGCGGAGGACAAAAAATATAAGGTACAGACCCTCCCTTCCATCTGTTGTCATGGGAAATGTACGGTCGATACTGGGAAAGTTAGATGAGCTAGCGGCTATCTCCCGTTATGATAGCACATACCGGGAGTGCTCTCTCCTTTTGTTTACTGAGACGTGGCTAACTGAACTAGCAGCAGATGCTAACATTGAGCTGGAGGGTTTTCACATGATACGAGCTGACCGAACACCAGACAGTGGCAAGGCTAGGGGCGGTGGAGTGATAATGTATGTTAACAACAACTGGTGCAGACCGGGACATATCACTGTTAAACAACGACACTGCAGCAAAGACATTGAGTTGCTAGCTGTTAGCATGAGGCCTACATATCTCCCGAGAGAACACTCACACGTGATCTGCATTGTTGTTTATGCAAATCCGACGGCGAACGCTGGGACAGCACGTGACGTCATCCATTCAGTAACCAGCAGGCTGCAGACAGAACACCCAGATGCTCTTCTCCTCATCTCAGGCGATTTCAACCATGTTTCACTGTCTCCCATTCTACCCACGTTCACCCAGTATGTCACATGCCACACTAGAGACAATAAAACACTGGATTTATTCTACGCAAACACTAAGGAGGCGTACACCTCATCACAACTCCCCCCACTCGGGAGATCGGATCACAACTTGGTTCATCTCCGGCCGGTGTACAAACCCCTAGTGCACAGACAACCTCCGGCCATGCACACTGTGGAGTTATGGTCTGAGGAGACAATGGACACTCTAAAGGGCTGTTTTGAAGCCACCGCCTGGAAGCAGCTCTGCGATCCACATGGTGAGGACATCGATGGCCTCATTCACACCTTCACGGGCTACCTCAGCTTCTGTGTGGACAAATCCGTTCCCACCAAGACCATACGGCGTCACTCAAACAACAAACCCTGGATCAACCCTGAGATAAAAACACTTCTGAGAGAGAAGAAGAGGATCTTCAGGTCAGGGAACAGGGAGATGCTGAAGTCCGTACAGAGGGAGCTGAGGAGAAAGATCAGAGAAGGCAAGGACAGCTTCAGGAAGAAGATGGAGGACAAGCTGCAACAGAGCGACATCAGCGGGGTCTGGAGAAACCTCAAAACCATCTCGGGGCTCCAGAATACCTCCCCCCAGGTCACAGGGGGCAGGGAGTGGGCGAACAACCTGAATCTGTTTTTCAATAGATTTGACCAACCGCCCTCCCCCCTGACTGCACAACAACCACTGCTGCCTCTAAAGAAATCAAGTCCTGCTGCCCACTCCCCACTCCACCAACACCCCCCCACTCCCAACACACAGCCCCCCATCCTGACCCTGACCAGGACCCAGGTGAGGACGGAGCTGAGGAAGATCAAGGCGAGGAAGGCGCCGGGACCGGACGGCATCAGCGCAAAGCTCCTCAAGTCCTGTGCAGACCAGCTGTGTGGGATTGTGACGTATATCTTCAACATGAGCCTGAAACTGGGGAGGGTACCACAGCTGTGGAAAGCATCTTGTGTGGTACCTGTACCAAAAACTTCCCACCCCAAAGACCTGAACAGCTACAGACCGGTGGCCTTGACGTCCCACTTGATGAAGACCCTGGAGAGACTGCTCCTTGCTCACCTCCGCCCCCTGGTGGAACCAGCGATGGATCCACTCCAGTTCGCCTACCAGCATGGCATTGGGGTGGAGGATGCGGTGATCTTCCTCCTTCACCGTTCTCTGTCCCACCTGGAGAAGCCCGGGAATATGGTGAGGATCATGTTCTTTGACTTCTCCAGTGCTTTCAACACCATCCAACCGATGATCCTGAAGGACAAGCTGCTGCGCGCAGGGGTGGACCAGCACCTGTCATCATGGATCCTGGACTACCTCACGAACCGGCCTCAGTTTGTGAGAACCCGGGACTGTGTGTCCGACACGATCATCAGTAGCACGGGGGCCCCCCAGGGAACGGTGCTGGCTCCCTTCCTGTTCACTCTTTATACTGCGGACTTCTCACACAACACAACACACTGCCATCTACAGAAGTTCTCTGATGACTCTGCGATCGTTGGCCTCATCTCCAATGGAGATGAAGCTGAGTACAGAGGGCTTATCCAGGACTTCGTGGACTGGTGCCATCGGAACTGCCTCCAGATCAACGCGAGGAAAACTAAGGAGCTGGTGGTGGACTGCCGCAGGCATGGGCAGCCCCTCACAGTACCAGTAAATATACAGGGAACAGACATCGAAATGGTGACATCCTATAAGTACCTGGGTATTCATCTGAACAATAAACTAGACTGGTCACACAATACTGATGCACTCTACAAGAAGGGACAGCGCAGGCTGTTCCTGCTGAGGAGACTCAGGTCTTTTGGTGTACAAGGGGCGCTGCTGAAGTCATTCTATGACACGGTGGTGGCATCAGCCATCACTTTTGGAGTGGTCTGCTGGGGCAGTGGCATTACTGCAGCCGATAGGAAGAGACTGAACAAACTGATTAAGAAAGCTAGCTCTGTCCTGGGGCAGCGCCTTGATCCGATGGAGGAGATAGGAGAGAGAAGGACGGTGGCTAAACTGTCATCTCTGCTGGAGTCCGAGTTCCACCCTATGCAGGACATACTGAATGCACTGAGGAGCTCATTTAGCAGCAGACTACATCATCCCAGGTGCACAACCGAGAGGTTTCGTAGGTCCTTCCTACCAACGGCTGTCAGACTGTACAACCTAAGCAGGGCTGCTCGCAGAGATAGCAAAAAGACGTAACAAACTAATAGTTTTTTGAATGCAAAAGATGCAATAGACTTACACAATGGTCCCCTCCGGCATACAACTAGGAACATACCGGTCGCTATGGAGGGTGAGAATATGTATGGGCACATAATCATACCATGTAGGATAACTAAGTAGACGGTTATGCTGTTTCATTCCATCTAGCAACAATGCTCTGCACTGTGTGTGTTTATATATTTACATATTTATTCCATCTAGCTACAATGCTCAGCACTGGGTGTGTTTATATATTTATATATCTACATATTATTCCATCTAGCTACATTGCTCCGCACTGTGTGTGTTTATATACTTGCATATTTATTCCACCTAGCTGCAATGCTCCGTACTGTGGGTGTTTATATATTTACATATTTATTCCATCTAGCTACAATGCTCTGCACTGTGTGTTCATATATTCATATATTTATTCCATCCAGCTACAATGCTCTGCACTGTGTGTCTGTGTGTGTGTGTATATATATATATTTTATAGTAATACGTACATATGTATATTAGCTGCTCTTGCTTGCTTGTTTTTTTCTTGCCTTCTGATTGTTGCTCTGAGTGTTGCTATCCCTGTGCTGTTGCAATCCTGGAATTTCCCCGTTGTGGGACTAATAAAGGCTTATCTTATCTTATCTTATCTTATCTTATTTGTAACAAACTTTCAAGCCTAAAGATTTCTGTATAGCAGGCGCCTCCTCAAAACTGTCTGTAGTGGAATGATCGCTACAGAGTACAGAAGATGGTGTTGGATGCCATTTGTCCCTTGTTCTCTGTACTTGCTTCGCCCATTTTTTAAGAAGATCGAGATCTTTTGGGAATGCGAACAGGCTTATATGTTCACTGGGGCAATAAGAACACCTAGCCGCCACGCAACGCTTCGGCATTTCTTCGCTGATAATGAAGCTAAACAGCTTGTTTATATTGATAGTACACAGATCAGCCGAGATTAAACTCCTCTCATGACGTTATATCCAGAAACAAAGCGAGTCTCCGGATATCGCGTTACTGCAACACGGTGCTAAATTTAAATTCACTTAGAAATATTTTTCCACTTATTTAGCGTTCTAAGTCAACACAATCAACTATGTGGACGATTGAAGATAAATTCATACTGAATATTGAGCCATACTTCCTACATCGTGTCACAGACACTTTAAACCTGACTGTCCTCATCACTTGAATCATTGTCGCTGTCCTCCTGCTGAGCTAATATGAGATACTGGCATGCACCAGCAGCATGTACTGTTTTTTCAATAAGGCCTCTACAACAGGGAATGCAGCAATATCCTACACACATAAGGATGGCAATTCCAGTCATAAGGGATAATATTATGTTTTTTATCACTCCTGCCCATCGTCCAAAGAAGGATTGTAGCCAGGCAGTGAAAACATTGGGTTCATACTCAGTATCTTGGCCAAACTCAGTCCTAAGAATATTCTTTCCGACCACTGTCTAAGGAAATAATGCGAGTGTGACCTTTTGGCCAACACTCCAATGTTTAAATTCAACTGGTATATCCCATTGCTCAGACTGCATCATGTGGTTTGTACTCCAGGTCCCTCTTTTACCGTCCTGACTGTCTGACTTGATCCAGATAAATCATAATAGCATGGTCAGTCAGTCATAAAGGGGTACAGACACCTCCCAGTTAGAGGGCAGGTGTGAGTAGACCCTATGCCCACAGAGCCACCATCCTCCATTTAGTTCAAAGGTGCTGTTCTGCCCTGGCGCCATTGACGCTGGGACTACGACTGCAGAGGATGACTTAGAGGAACTGTTTGAAATGTTCCGAAGTCCTGAGCAGGATAATTTTTTTTTTTTTTTTTTTTGTCCTACTAGCAAGGAACTCTGCATATCTCCACCAATAGTTAGTTGTGAATACATGGCTGTGGTAATGTGGATCAGGTAACCGGTCATGTTCGGTGTTCTACATATCTTGGCGTGTGTTTGAATATAGTGTTATTGCTTCACAATTAGGATTAGGATGAATAGTAGACCACGCCTAGACTCTCTAAGAGGTCTTTTCCAGGTACATTTGCTCCAACATAAGATTGTCCAGCATCAGACAACTTTGGAGATGTTATAGTTCTTCTAATTGGGTTTCAAATTGTGCATTCCTTACGGGCATATGTGAGGCTCGTGTTTGTAGCACATGCCTCATGGTAGAGTGACTGTATAATGTATATGTGTTTTCTTAATTTATAATGGGTGTTAGAGTATTAAGAGTCATCGGGTCCTGTGTGACTGAACACACCAGCCCAGTTACATGGAGGAGTGCACATGTACTTATGACTCTTTTTATATATCACAGACTCAGATTCATAGTGCATGGAGTGATCACAATTATATAGATCAAAACAGTCAGACTACACAAGCTTTATCTTCAGTGCACATTATGGTGGGTGGTGTCCCTTTATCCTTAATGTTGATGTTTATTGATCTGCCAGTTTCCTTTAAAATAGCTACTGAGTTGCACAATAACCGTATCAGGTGGACTAAAACAAGGACAAGCATGAGGAACACAAATGTGAGTCATTCATAAAACTGGAATCTAAGTCAGTATTCTCTGAGGGGTCTTTCATCGTCAGCCATTCTGAGTGTACTCTACCTGCTGTGGACTCCTAATTTCTTCACCAAGGTTTGAAACAATCAGGTCAACTAAAATACCTGACTCCCTTTGTAGCCCCAGACTTCCTCCACAACAGCAACACTCTATGGCTTTCCCCCTATAGCTTCTATGGTTTGTTTCAATAATAATTTACAGTGTGTAAGGTGTACCCAAGTGTCTCTTCCTTGTACTTTTACAGCTGTTGGAATTGACAATATTAACCTTATGTGGCTCCTGCCAGGGGGCTTCTGAACAGGTCTTCTTTTTAACAGTCTTTGTGAGGACTTGGTCTCCTGGTTTCACTGTGATTCTTCCTTCTACAGTATGTGCTCCTTCCTAGGGAGGGATAGCATGAACAGAATCTTTTTGAGTCAACATTTTTAACATGTAATCTGCTAAACAAATCTCTTCATCTTCTGGGCTGAATGATCTAAGAGGGTCTACAAAATAAGGTTTTTCATGTAAACTTCAAATGGAGATAAGCCTTCTTTTGTAGGCATTATTCTCATATAAAATAGTATCAATGGTAAACGATAAATCCAATTCTGTCCTGTTTCTGCCATTGTTTTCTTAATCTTTCTTTAATGGTCTGGTTATGTTGTTCCATAAATCCTGCAGACTGTGGGTGATATGCTGCAAGGTGTTTCAAATCACTATTCAACACTTTCCCTGAATGTGAAATAATCTGTAAACATATCATCTATAACTAAACAATATCTCTTCCCTTCACATTTGGTTAGCTTAATGAAGTCCATGCAAATGTTCTGAAATGGGTATGTTGATGATGGAAAACTACTCTTCTCTGGTCTGACATTGCCCTGGGCATTATTTTGTGCACACATTAGACATTATTGGCAAAATTTTGTAGCGAAATTTTCAAACCCATAGGTTGTGATAACTAATAACCAATATCACCATATCACCACCCCTCCCTTGGACACTTGACAAAGTCTATGTGTGAAAGTAGCAGCATAGTGAAATCATTTTTGTGGGAGGATGGGTTTACCCTTTGGTCAGGTATAAATCTGGGAACCTTGATTAAAAACAGCACCTTTAATAACAGGCCTATAGACTCCAGCCTGCGGAGATATGTTTGTTTGCATATTTCTTTATCAGGAGATACCAGCAATATGACATAGAGGAGCAACTGGCTCCTATTAGGAGATATAAAATGTGCAAGATTTGCTGACATTGCGTGAGGAAAAATTGTAGGAGATTCACAGTAACCCTGTGGTAGCCTGGTGAATGTGTACTTTTTGTTCTCAGATATGAATGTAAACCAGAATTGATGATCCGGGTGTACTAGTATGCTAAAAATGCATTGCTAATGACTACCACTGTGAAAAATTGCATTTGGAGTTTTAGTTCATTCAACAATGTGTGTGATTCTGGTACACAATGAGCACAAAGAATTATAGCTTTGTTAATTCCTGCAGGTCCTGCATCATCAGGATGGTGGAGCTTTTCCCACAGGAATAGGGAGGCTGAGCATGACACTATGACATCTGCTGTGTCTAGCTCTTTTATGACCTGTTTAACACCTTTTTGAGCTTCTAGATGGAGAGGATATTATCTTTTATATGGTCTATAGTGTGACTTTGATGTTACAGTGACATGCCCCTTTTTGTTAGACCAACATCTGTTTTATCTTTATCTTTTTACTATAATGAATTTAGAAATGGTTTCAAATTCACTCATTCTCTTTTGTTAATGTTAAGATTGGTCATGTTGTGGAGAGGGGAATAACCAGGCCGAGCATTCAGAGCAGAGGAAACTTTATTTGTCTCCCTCTCACATCCACCAGAATCAAAAACCTTAAAAACTCAGGTTGCAGGCACTCTCTTTTACATCACAACACTCCTACACTACCTGAGGTGCTGTATTAACATATCAATCCCCCATGACAATTCCCCTTGTCACCCAGCCCCTTTGATCTGCCATGCCCTTCAGTCTGAGGGAAAACTACTGAGTGGGTCCCCCACACTGCCCCCCCAGACTCTCAGACTGAGCCTTAACCCTCATGTCCTTTGGGCTTCAGCCTCCGTCCATAGCTGCTGTAACGGGGGGGGGGGGGGGGGGTCTTCGGCTCCGAGGCACTGCTGTGCCGGTGGGGGTTCCTGGGGCTGTGTCCGTCTGTGGGGGGACAATGGGGGGGGACACCTTCAGCATGCTCGTGTGACTGATCTGACGAGTCATTTACCTGGGGAGTTCTCAGTGGGGGTCTTGCACTGAGGAGCTCGGGCCAACACCACCTGTTCATCTGCTAAAACAAAGGCGGGCTTAAGCCTGTCTATACAGATTGTCTCCCAGCGACCCCCCAAGTCTAACACAAAATGTTTGTCCCCAGGTTCCAGCACTCTGAATGGGCCATCGTAGGGCGGGCGCAATGGGGTCCGGTGGGCATCGTGCCTGACAAATACGAACGATGCGTCCTTCAAGGTCTTTGGTACAAAAGCGTGGGGAAAACAGTGGTGGGCCGGGCCGGGTAGCATCCCTGCCTCTGCGCTATGCCGTGAACGCGGGGACGGATCGGTGTTCGGCGTGGGGTTATCCAGCAAAAATTCCACAGGGAACCGCAGCGGTTGGGAAAAAAACAGCTCTGCTGGGGAGGCCCCCAAATCCTCCTTCGGTGCGGAACGCAACCCTAATAGAACCCATGGCAACCGGTCCACCCAATTTGTATCCGTAAGCGAAGCCCTGAGTGCTGCTTTAAGTGACCTATGGAAACGCTTGCATAACCCATTGGCCTGTGGGTTGTACGCGGTTGTGTGATGAATTGTGATGCCCAGTCTCCGGGCCATTGTGGACCAGAGGTCAGAAATAAACTGCGGGCCCCGATCGGACGTGATGTCCGAGGGGGTGCCAAAACGTGCCACCCATGTTGTCACAAAAGCGCGTGCCACGTCTGCAGATGCGGTGGAAGGTAGTGGGACTGCTTTGGGCTAGCGCATGGTGTGGTCCACCACTGTCAGGAGGTGCGTGAACTCCTGCGATGGCAGGAGGGGGCCCCCGAGGTCCATGTGAACGTGGTCGAACCGCTTAGCCAGGATATGGAACGGCTCCAAGGGGGGCCTTTGTGTTCCTGTGCACTTTGGCTCATTGGCACGCTATGCAGGCTGCCGCCCACTGTTTCACCTATTTGTGCAGGCTTGGCCAGACGAACTTCGCTCCCACCATTTTGACTGACACGCGCACTCCTGGGTGCACCAGGGAGTGAACCAACTCAAAAACGCGGCGGCGCCAAGCACATGGGACCACCGGGCGCGGGCAGCCCGTGGAGACGTCACAGATTGGGGGGGCCCCCCATCCTGCAGTACTCTGGTCTCCAGCCTTAACCCTATTGGTCCAGACTGGAGCGTGCAAACGTCCGCATCGCTGATCTGCTCAGTGGGCATGGCCATGTAATCTATCCCCAGGTAGATTGGGGCCACTATTGCGCACGAGAGGCAGTCCACCACCACGGTGAGTTTACCGGACACATGCCGGTAAACTCACCGTGATAAACTCACATGATAAACTCACATGATAAACTCCGAGACTGTGTCCAGCTGTCTCTGCTGCCAGCCCGACCATGGTTCCAAAACCTTGGCCATCGCGTACGTTAGCGGCTTGTGGTCCACAAACGCATTGAAGGTGCGCCCTTCCAGCCAGAACTGGAAGTGGCGTATGGCCAGGTGGCAAGCCAGTAACTCTCTGTCGAACGCTCTGTATTTACGCTCACTGTCGCTCACTGTAAAAAAAGCGAGCGGCTGCCAAGAACCGGCGAGGTGCTGCTCCACGACAGCCCCTATGGCCACGTCTGAGGCGTTGGTAGTGAGCGCTATCCAAGCCGCCGGGTCCAGGTGCGCCACCAGTGCAGTATTCACCAGGGCTGTTTTAACCTCGGAAAACGCCTGCTCTCTCTCAGGAGTCCAGTCGACTCTGTCCGTCGGTTTCCGTTTCTTAAGCGCGGCGTACAACGGCTGCATGAGCTGAGCTGCGCGGGGGAGGAAACAGTTATAAAAGTTAACCATCCCCAAAAACTCCTGCAGCGCCCTGACCGTCTGAGGCCGGGGAAAATCTGCTACCACGCGCACTTTGTCTGGTAAGGGTATTGCACCCTCCGGTGAGATGCAGTGGCCAAAAAAATCAATTCCCGTCACCCCGAACTGGCACTTCGCCGGGTTGATTATTAATCTGTGCTCCTCCAACCTCTGGAAAACTGTCCTGAGGTGGGCTACGTGTTTGTCCTCGGATGCGCTGGCCACCAGGATGCTGTCTAGGTAGACGAACACAAACAGCAGATCACGCAACACCGCATTAATCATGCGTTGGAATTTCTTTCTAATCTCCTGAGACAACTCTCTCCTTTGCTTCCTCTGGTCCATGTTTAGTGCGGTAAACACCATGTCACCAAACAGCACAGTGACTACTTGTCACCCTTTAAATAGGCCGACTGACTGATTACAAGTTTGTAGACACCTGTGATGTTAATTAGAGGACACATCTTGGTTGAACATGTCCCTATGGTCACATTATTTTCAATCTTTTCTAGGGGTACCATCATTTTTGTCCAGGCCTGTTTCATGAGTTTATTTTTTAAAGTAATTCTGTTGAACCACAATTCAAAAGCAATGTCTGATTTTCATTGGTCAATTTTCATAGAATTTTTATTTATTACCACTTTTGTCAGATTCAAGTTATTTCTGTGACCATTGTGGGTTTTTCTTTCATTAACAGAGGGGTACCTGTGGGGCACATATGTATCACTTTAAGCTTCACATCTCAGAGTAGAACAAAGGACTGGGCCTCCTGTGAGATAACAGGAGGATGTGAAAATTTAGTCTTTGGTATGCAAGAGACGGCCTTGGGGGATTTCCTGGTCTGCCAGAGACTATGAGGAGGATGTTATAGGATTTAAGGAAAGCTACATTGTTACTGGTGATTAAATGCAATGTGACTGTGAGCTTTGAAGGTCCTGGATATATAAAGGACGAATGTCTGTGTTTTTCCCCTTTCTGCTTTGCTGATGTTGGAAGATGTGAATAAACCTGACTCGTGAGATAAACTCTGCCTCGTCATTTTCACATTTCCACATACCAACAATTTTGTCCACGGCTGTATACTCCTCAGCAGAGGTGACAAAATGTCCAACATTTTTTCCTAATCTATGTGTTTGGGTTTGACCAGTGAGATGTGTGGAACCCTCCATTGTTTAAAATGTATCTTATCCTCATCAGATAGGACAACGGATGCTCCCACATATCCCCTTAGTGACCAGTACAAGTTTTCTATGACCAATCTGAAGGATGGATTTGCAAAAAATATTTGTTCATTATTTGGATCAGGTCCACTCAAATGCCTGTAGTACATTGTATAATGATATTTATCTGGAGATTGCCAATCAGTAGGAACTGAAAATGCTGTGTCGCTCTTCTGCACAGGTCTGATATCACTAAACATGGTCTGGCTGTGACCAAGTCGAGTGAGTATCAGTATTTTGGTTTGGAAGTCTCATAAACTATGTTTACTTCCTCAACATAACGGTAGCCTTTGACAAAATGAACCACCCTTCAACAATGTTACTGGTAGCAGGATCCTTTACCTTCACAGATTTGATCAATGTAGTTTGCCATTTGCAAATTTAACTGTTACCTTTTTTTCTGACTTTGTCAAGCCCTGAATGTCATTACCTGAAATTATTGTATTACATCTACATACAACTGTGTCACACAAATTTAATCAGAGTACCTTGAACTTCCAACATTACTTCTGGTAAACACTGTATTGTTAACATTAGATCAAAGTCAGGTAAATGGAAAATGTCTGCTGTGTCAATTTTCTGTATATGTGTAGAAGCGAGTCCACTTATCTGTTTTAGTCTTAATCATGCAGTCCAGTTTTGTCATAGTGTATGTGGCTCATGGGCTCCTCCCCCTCCCAGTGGCCAGTCTTGCCATCTCTCAGTTTCCACTGTGGGAGTGTGTTCCCTCCTTGGCCACGGCCCTTCCTCCTCCACTGCTCAGTTGATGGCCTCCTCCCCCTCCTCCTCCTCAGCTTTCTTGATAAAAGACAGATTAATGGGGATCCCCAGCCCCCCGTGGGCCAGCAATCATATAAATAGGTGCAGGTTTTTCTTTAAATTTTTTATTTTCCTTTCATACCTAGATTCCCAATCTTCAGACACAGTACACCAATCTGCTAATATCTTGAAACTTAGTACAATGTCAGACAAAATTTACAAGTGATCCAGACCAGCTAAGAGTTTTGTATAAACAGTTTGCTGTTATCACAACCTTAGTTTTCACTAAATAACTCTACTTTTTATTTGTCTGAATCAAGTCTAAAAATGTCATTCCTATAACCTAATAATTAGTTGACAAGATTTCATATTTTGATTCAGTTTATAATTAAAAATAATTAAGGATGATTAAAACATTATCATTTCATCTACGTCCAAATCATATCAGATGCAAAAAGATTCTAAACGTTGTTTTCCCAGTAACATTGTAGCATGACCTTGAGTTCCAATTTATAAATTATTCTTTGCTGAAGATTTTTTTTTTTTTCAACTCAAAAGTCTGGCTTTTGAAACTGCTTCTCTCACCCAAGAACTAGAGCTGTAACCCTATCCATCATCCATAAAGTGGAAGTTAATCCCTTTCTCCAAGACTCTTTGGCAAAGGAATGTTCTAATTGACAGTTTTATGATCGACATAGTCAAGACTTTGGAAGCCAAGACTCTCCAGTAAACAACCTGTTTCACTGTGCCATCTAGTGGACGAATCAGGAATATTTAATTTTTCCTTTGCAGTGGAATTTATGCCTTATGGACTATGAACTAACTCATATTCTTTCTCTTAAGACAGTATCTGCCAACAAAGACCTGATTGAACTCTGGGACGGACAATGGGTTTCAAATGCTTTTATTGATATGATTCGATATGATATGATTGTGATATGTTCTGCTGTTTTCAGGAAGAAATTAATGTTTGCATGCTTATTATCACAAGTTAATTACAGTAGATGTAGATGCATTTTATGCTCCTTTATTGAGTGGAATATCTTAGTCACTAAAGTTTAAGGAATTTATACTTTTTTGGCAACATGTGTCTTAAAAGGGGGTCTCACTTGTCTGATCAAATGTCTCTTCCCCTCCTCATTCTTCAAGAGACCATAGCTGCACTTTAACTGACCAATAGAGTTCAAAGCTTCATTGCATTTCCCTTTTTAGGTCGAGTTGATGATCTTTGTTGGAAGAAGCTCAAATATAATTGGGCCACCTCAGGTCTCATGAAGTTTTGGGACCACCCTGCAACACAAGAGAAAACTTAAGTTTTATTGCTCTTTGTTCAGAGTCTGCTCAGGGGTGGTTGGCAAAAGCTGTGAGCAGCTTTCTCTGCTCCTCCAATTTCTCCTATATTTTTAAAAAGGGCCCAGAGCCTGTCATGCTCTGTGTAAATCCTGTTTCTTTTCTTTAAAATTCATTTTTCTCATTTTATTCTTCTTTTTCTCTAAATTATCATGCAAGAAGATTTTGTTTAATTTTTTTAAAGCTTAACTCTTTCTTAACTCTTTCTTCGGAAGAAATGAGTTTGAGATGTAATTTGACTTTCTGATGAGACTTTGCACCATAAACTATCTCCTTCTTCGGTGCATCAGAGAAGATCTCACCCAGCCTGCTGGAGACCAGCCTTTTTGATCCTGGGAGGAGGCCATAAAAGTGGTATGGAGTCTCCCCACAGACCCACGCTGGTCCAGTGAAACAGAATCCAGTGGACCCATCTGCTACCCATTGGGATGCAAAGTTTCTGCGGCTGATGGTCTTTTTTTTTTTTTTTTTTGACTTATTTTGTACCCGTAGGTAGATTTGTTCTGCAGTCCGGTGACAAGCCACCAGCTGCCGGTCGCTGCGTGCGCAAGCGCCCCTTAACTCCCTAACCTGCATGTTTTGACATGTGGGAGGAAACCGGAGAAATCCCGGAGTAAACCCACGCAAACACGGGGAGAACATGCAAACTCCACACAGATCACTGTTGGCCGGGGGCAGGGATCGAACCCACGATCTCATGATCCCCGCGATCCCCCGGCCAAGGGTAAAACTGTGCTGCCACGGTGCTAACCTTTTACACTTGTCTTCAGAATATTCCTGATATAAGTTCTTTGAACCTAATTTTATGCAAACACCCGCCAGAATCTCAAAATGCAGGTTGTCTTTCATTAATCTACGTTCTTTTTTAGAGTAAAACAAATTTTCTAATTTTTTTTATAAAGTTAATTATCATTTTCTTCATAAAATCGCATCCACTTTTCTCAACCAATGCTATTTTATGGTTTTCCAATTTCCAGTATATGGACAAATTAAACTACGCTTCATGTGGTTCCACAAATGCTTGATTCATAAGTAACTCAGCTATGCCCATGATACATGTACAGACGTGGACAAAATTGTTGGTACCCTTCTGTTAATGAAAGAAAAACTCACAATGGTCACAGAAATAACTTGAATCTGACAAAAGTGGTACCGTAATAAATAAAAATTCTATGAAAATTAACCAATGAAAATCAGACAATGCTTTTGAATTGTGGTTCAACAGAATTATTTTAAAAAACAAACTCATGAAACAGGCCTGGACAAAAATGATGGTACCCTTAACTTAAGCTGCACATTCACCAACCACAATGCTCCGCACTGTGTGTCTATATATATATATATATATATATATATAGACAGTATATATATATATATAAGCTGTAACACTATCTACTTCTCAAGATGGCGACCGGGATGGTCACACTTTTTCAGTGCTGAGACAAAGTCACTGATTTTGCCATTAAAAGTGGCTGGCCTGCAGCGATCGGCGCTCATGGCGAACACGCACGGGCTGAATTGCCACCTCCGTTGGATTGCCCTTTAATCGCCTTTCTCCAGCGACTTCCTGGAGAAGCTAACACTAGTTAGCTTAATGCTACCTGAAGCGATTGCTAAGCTAACACTAGTTAGCTTAATGCTGGCGCCAGTCTCTAAATAACTAACCTACAGCGATCGGATATACCTCCGGTGGATTACCTCTTTGATCGCTTTTATCCGGCCACTGTGAGTAAACTGACCAGCGATTCCAGCGCTTCCTTATGATTCACTGATGTGCCCTACCTGAAGCGATTGCTAAGCTAACGCTAGTTAGCTTAATGCTGGCGCCAGCCATTCCACCTAACACCAGCCTGAATCAAAGCCCAGCTGCGAGGCCCAGCGGAGATACTACCAGGCAGGCGGCTATTTGTTTGACGGGGCTCAGCAGAGATTTCACCCAGGCAGACGGCGGTAGGCGGCGGTGCCCAGCGGAGGACTTACCGTGACTGCAGCGGCGGTGTGCGACGAGACTACCCGAAGCGATTGCTAAGCTAACGCTAGTTAGCTTAATGCTGGCGCCAGTCATTCCACCTTACACCAGCCTGAATCGAAGCCCAGCTGCGAGGCCCAGCGGAGATACTACCAGGCAAGCGGCTATTTGTTGACGGGGCTCAGCAGAGATTTCACCCAGGCAGACGACGGTAGGTGGCGGTGCCTAGCGGAGGACTTACCGTGACCTCAGCGGAGCTCGGTGGCAGCGGCGGTGTGTGACGAGACTCGGTTGGAGGAGCGGGACGGGAGACCAGTTACGGCGACTATGAGCAACGAGACCAGCAACGGAAGGGGCTAGTTGGCTAGCTGAGGCCCAGCTGGATTCGAGGACGATCGGATCAGATTCTGGCGATATAAGCAGAATTTATTTTACTATCCACAGATTTTCTTTTTCCTTCTTTCCAAGAAAGACTGAAGATGGCTGCCACCGGATTAAAAAGTGGGCTGATGGGCACCACTAATAAGCCTTCTCTACTTCTCTACTTCCTCTTCGTTTTGTCTTTGTGTGTCTGGACCTGCAACAAGAAGGATTTTCCGACAAACTCAACCAAAGGTGAAGTTAAAAAGTTTTATCTGTATGGATTTGGGCTTGGTCATCTCACCCTACACTCTATGTGGTCTTTAAAAGCCCTGAGCAAAAACTTCCAAATTAAGGCAAACATGGCTGTTAAGCAAAAATCACAATATGGCAGAGGATATACAATTAAAGTTCTGTTAGTTCTGCTACTTCTGGCAGGAGATATTCACCTTAACCCTGGACCTGCCACTATTAAACAACAGACCACTGGGTTAGCACAAAACCGAGCTGTACAAAAGCAAAAACAACATTTATTTTTCCAAACTGTTAATCATGCACGAGTTCTTTGGGACACCAAGGCTAAACCAAAGGGGATCCTCGGCGGTCATTTAAACATACGGAGCATAATCCCCAAAAGAGATGAGATTTCGGTGTTGCTGTTGGACTCAAATCTGGACTACCTTTGTCTCTCAGAAAGCTGGCTACACAGTAACATAGACACTAATATGATCAATATTGTGGGCTACCAGTGTTTTAGAAAAGACAGGCAGGTAGGGAGGGGAGGAGGTGTTTTAATTTACATCAAAGAGAAATATAAATGTCAACTGGTTGATTTGAATACTTCACTTGAATGTTTAGCTGTTAATGTATGTCTCTCTCCGGTAATGAATTTCAACATTGCAGTAGTGTACAACCCACCGTCACACAACTCTTCCTTTTATAATGAATTAAGTGATCTGGTTAAACAACTTGAGAAGAACAGAGAAACAATAATTCATGGTGACTTTAATATCAACTGGTCTGATAAAAAAGACAAACAAAAACTGAAAAGCCTCATGACTAAATTTAATTACCAGCAAATCATCAAAGGACCCACCAGGATAACCAAACAATCCAGAACACTTATTGACATGGTATTTACTAATAAACCAGAACGAATAACCAGAACCTATAATCTTGTAACTGGTCTCTCAGATCATAACATGGTTCTTGCTGTCAGGAAACTTACTAAAAAGCGACTACAGTATTTTGGGGGAGTCGATATTGACAAATCAAATTTTATTATCCCCAAATCAAAAAATGAGGAGTTTGAACATTACTTAGAGAATCAAAATTGGGAGCAGCTCATGTCAACATGTGAAGTAGATGATTGTTGTAATTTTATAACTGCAACAATCACAAAGTCTATAGAAAAATTTTCAAAGCAAATTAAAAGTAGACAACAGAAGATTAGCCTACCATGGTTAAATAATGAAATAAGAAAACTTATGAAGAGGCGAGACTATGCACTGAAAACATCACTAACCTCCAAACTACAAAATGATCACCTTGTGTACAAAAGTTTAAGAAATAAAGTGGTACATGAGCTGCGAAAATCAAAAATATCTTATTACAATAAACTGATAGATCATGCAAAGGGTAACAACAGTTCCCTATGGAGGCATTTAAATAACTTAACTAATAAAAAAAATGATCAGAAGGGGGTAAAGGAACTTAGAATCAATGGCAAGACCGTCAGTGACAAGGCTACTTTGGCAAATGAATTTAATTCACACTTTGTGGGCTCTGTGGAAGACTTAACAAAAATTTTTGTGCTGCCAAATGTGCTCAACAACACAAATTCCATACTTCCAACAGATACTTTTCACATCGATGAGGTAAATGAGAAGTTAATTGCTGGTATTGTTAAAACACTGTCAAACTCAAAAACTAATGATATCTACAATATGAGCACCTCCTTTCTCAAAATGCACAGCAAAATATTAATCAAACCACTGACTCATCTCATTAATCTCTCCATTAGGTCTAGTACATTTCCATCTGGCTGGAAAAAAGCTGTCGTCATACCAGTTCATAAATCAGGCAGTAAAGACGATATATGCAATTACCGCCCAATCTCTATCTTACCAGTCCTATCTAAGGTTCTTGAAAAAGTTGTAGCTACACAGCTGATAGACTACTTACAAGACAGTCAACTTCTTCATCCACATCAATTTGGTTTTAGACCAGGATACTCAACAGAAACAGCAAATTGTTGCCTTATTGAAAACGTCAAACAGTCCTTGGACAGGGGTAATGTGGTAGGAGCTGTTTTTCTAGATCTCAAAAAGGCTTTCGATACTGTAAACCACAGTTTGCTTTTATCCAAAATGGTATCTTTTAACTTCTCCCCAAATACATTAGAATGGTTTGCATCTTATCTCCAGAATAGAGAACAGTGTGTAAAAGTTCACCAGGATAAATCCTCATTTTTAAACAACCGCATGGGTATCCCACAAGGGTCCATTCTTGGTCCTTTACTTTTCAGCATTTTTATTAATGACTTGCCGTTACACTGCTCAGCTGCAACATGCCAACTTTATGCAGATGATGCAGTTATTTACACAGCTGCCAAGACTCCAGCACAGGCTGCAGATGTACTGTCTACAAGTATGGTTGATGTCCAAGAGTGGCTCCTCAAGAACCATCTATTGCTGAACCTTCAGAAAACAGTCTCAATGTGCTTTTCAATCAAAAAATGTAACCTGCAACATTTTAAAGTTAATATACATGATCATGACATCAGTTTAGCTACAGAATTCAAATACCTTGGCATTGTACTAGATCCTCAACTCAAATTTAATCTTCATATAAAGAAAATTTCAAAAACAGTAAAAAAAAATCTGAACTGCTTTAAATTAATTAGATATTACATACCTTACGAAGCAGCTGCACTGTATATGCATTCTATGGTTTTTTCTCATATATCATACTGTTTGACAGTCTGGGCTCAAGCAGCCCCTTCCACAATAAGACATATAGGTTCATTATATAATCAAACCCTAAAAATCTTGGACAAAAAGCCCATTAGGTGGCATCACTGTAATGTTTTAAAAAAATACAACCTATTGAGTTTTGAGAGCTTCATTGACCTCTGTCTTCTGAAATTAACGTTCAAATGTTTCCATAAATCAGCACCCGAGCCACTTGCTGGTTTCGTCCAAAGACAGGACAGCAGCAGAGCCACCAGGAGTTCTGTTAACAATAACTGTAAAATATTCCACCGCAGAACCACATTTGGACAAACAGCTTTCTCTATAAAGGGCAGTCACATCTGGAACACAATGCCAAATGAAATTAAAATAATAACGGACTTTAAAACATTCACTAAAAATGTTAAAAACTGGCTGAAAAATAAACAAGAATGTACTCATGTATGAATTAATTGTCTGCAAAGTGAGAGTGAATGAAGGGAAGGAATAAATGTGTTTGTTTATAGTGAGTGACGGAGGGAGGAAGGCCTGAAATAGGCAAATGTGAGTTATGTTATATGTGTTAAATGTGAGTCAGGCTGTTATATTTGTGTATTTATAATATTTATAATATTTATGTTAAATGTGAGTCAGGCTGTTATATTTGTGTATTTATAATATTTATAATATTTATAATTGTGTATTTATAATTTTTCTGCATTGATGTATGTGGTTATTGTGTATATTTTTTATCTTGATTCTTTTTTCTAAAGCCCATCCAGGGACAAGAGTTGCAAATTAGCTAATAGCTATACACTCTATGTGCAACACATCAGACTGATTGTCTTTGATTAATTGTCTATGTTTATTGCACTGTCCCTGTCAAATAAACTAATCTACTACTACTATATATATATATATATATATATATATATATATATATATATATATATATATATATATATATATATATATATATATATTTATAGTAATATGTACATATGTTTACTAGCTGTTCTTGTTTTTTCTTGCCTTCTCGATTGTTGCTCTGAGTGTTGCTATCCCTGTGCTGTTGCAATCCTGGAATTTCCCCATTGTGGGACTAATAAAGGCTTATCTTATCTTATCTTATCTTATCTTATATTTTGTTGCACAACCTTTTGAGGCAATCACTGTAATCAGACGATTTCTGTAACTGTCAATGAGGCTTCTGCACCTCTCAGCAGGTATTTTGGCCCACTCGTCATGAGCAAACTGCTCCAGTTGTCTCAGGTTTGAAGGGTTCCTTCTCCAGACGACATGTTTCAGCTCCTTCCACAGATGTTCAATAGGATTTAGATCAGGGCTCATAGAAGGCCACTTTAGAATAGTCCAATGTTTCGCTCTTAGTCATTCTTGGGTGTTTTTAGCTGTGTGTTTTGGGTCATTATCTACTAACTAACTAACTAACCTGCACTTATATAGCGCTTTTCTAGTCAACAGTCATTATCCTGTTGCAAGACCCATGACCTGCGACTGAGACCAAGCTGTCTGACACTGGGCAGCACATTTCTCTCTAGAATACCTTGATAGTCTTGAGATTTCATTGTACCCTGCACAGATTCAAGACATCCTGTGCCAGATGCAGCAAAGCAGCCACACAACATAACAGAACCTCCTCCATGTTTCACAGTAGGGACAGTGTTCTTTTCTTGGTATGCTTCATTTTTGTGTCTGTGAACATAGAGCTGATGTGCCTTGCCAAAAAGTTGCAGTTTTGTCTCGTCTGTCCATAGGACATTCTCCCAGAAGCTTTGTGGCTTGTCATCATGCAGTTTGGCAAATTCCAGTCTGGCTTTTTTTTGATTTGTTTTCAGCAGTGGTGTCTTCCTTGGTCGTCTCCCATGAAGTCCACTTTGGCTCAAACAACAACAGATGGTGCAATCTGACACTGATGTACCTTAACCTTGGAGTTCACCATGAATGTGTTTAGAGGTTGTTCTGGGCTCTTTTGTTACCATTTGTATTATCCGTCTCCTCCTGTGGCCAAGTCCAGGGAGGTTGGCTACAGTCCCGTGGATCTTAAATTTCTGAATAATATGTGCAACTGTAGTCACAGGAAAATCAAGCTGCTTGGAGATGGTCTTATAGCCTTTACCTTTAACATGCTTGTTTATAATTTTCTTTCTAATCTCCTGAGACAACTCTCTCCTTTGCTTCCTCTGGTCCATGTTTAGTGTGGTACACACCATGTCACCAAACAGCACAGTGACTACTTGTCACCCTTTAAATAGGCCGACTGACTGGTTACAAGTTTGTAGACACCTGTGACGTTAATTAGAGGACACATCTTGGTTGAACATGTCACTATGGTCACATTATTTTCAATCTTTTCTAGGGGTACCATCATTTTTGTCCAGGCCTGTTTCATGAGTTTGTTTTTTAAAATAATTCTGTTGAACCACAATTCAAAAGCATTGTCTGATTTTCATTGGTCAATTTTCATAGAATTTTTATTTATTACCACTTTTGTCAGATTCAGGTTATTTCTGTGACCATTGTGGGTTTTTCTTTCATTAACAGAGGGGTACCAACAATTTTATCCACAGCTGTATTTGACCATTCTGACCGTGATAGTGTCCTCACCACCCGTTTACTTAAGCAGCTCTTTCCAAGATGCCTCTTGCCATTGTTACTAAGCAGACTGCCCCCGTTTCTGTGTTGGTGTCAGGTAACCATCATGAGCATATCAGTTTTTTTGTGCTGTCTGTGACTGCCTCCCCTGTCATTCTGGGTTACCCCTGGCTCAAACTTCATAATCTCACGATTGACTGGTAGACTGGGAGAATCATTTCATGGAGCACCTTTTGTTTAAGTGCTTGTTTATAGTCTGCTGCTTGTTCTTCCTCTGTGTCCTTGTGTTCCCCTACCACACCCCTGCCTGATCTCTCCTCAGTCCCGCCTGAATACCACAACCTGGCTCCGGTCTTCAGCAAAGCGAAGGCTCTGTCTCTAGCCCCCCCCCCCCCCCATTGCCCGTATGATTGTACCATCAACCTTTTGCCGGGGGCTCCGTTATCTTCCAGCTGGCTGTACAGCCTCTCTGCCCCGGAGCGGGAGGCAATGGACAAATACATCAAGGAGTCCTTGAGCTCAGGTATTATCAGACCCTCTTCCTCGGCGAAGGGGGCTGGGGGTTTTTTTGTGGGTAAGAAAGAGGGCTCACTCAGACCCTGCATCGAATTCAGAGGACTTAATAACATCACTGTCAAGGACAAATACACTCTACCTCTCATTAACACTGCCTTCGACTCTCTCCAGGGGGCCACTGTATTTACTCAGTTAGATCTTTGCAATGCCTACCACCTGGTTCGGATCAAAGAGGGGGATGAGTGGAAGACTGGGTTCCGCACTCCTAGTGGTCATTTTGAGTATTAGGTGATGCCGTTTGGGTTAACCAACGTGCCTGCTGACTTCCAGCAGCTCATCACTGATGTGCTGAGGGATTTTTTTGGATTCATTTGTGTTTGTGTACCTTGATGATATCCTCATTTTTTCTCATCCTCTGGAGGAGCATCAGATGCACGTCAGACAGAATACAATATTATCACGATAATCATGATAATCGCACAAATTATATGTATTTTTAATTTCCTACTTGAATGCTACATCCCTCCAAAGTAGGATTTTTGACCATATCAGTTGGGCAGCTGGCACCATACCCAGGATATAGAGCAGTTAAGGATTCAAAATGGCTGCTGCACCCAGCATCAACTGTAAGTGAGTGCTCAAAAAAATGTAACATTTATGAGCACTTCCAACATAGTGAACACAACAGCAGCTTTCATAGAAGTGTTTATCTTAGTATTCTAACATTGTGAAAATGTTGCACTGCGAGTGTTTTCTTATGCCTGAACAGTTTTAAAACACATTGCTTAAATAGCGATGGATAATACACCACTGACTTTAGATGTGGTTATTGTTAGCCATAAAATGCAAGATATTAGCAATGTAGCAAACTTTGCATCCAACCGCATCCCTTTTAAATGAGCCCAGTCCTAGATGCATAGTCAGTAGTCAGTCAGTATTTGAACAACAAGGGGGCTAAGTGTGAAAACACACAATGTGCTGCAGAAACTACCACAACTACTGGTGCAAGGGGAAAAGTGTGGCACAAATGCATGCTTTAGGTCATCATAATAGGATCCTACAAATCCCAGAAGTTACTCTTTTGCTGTCCTGACCTCACTAGATAGTCAGCATTTAGTATCAGCTAGTGGAGTGAAAGTAATTTGATTTGAATCATTTTGTTACCCAAAACGTTGAGGTTAAACTTGTAACATTTATTAATAAAATATCATGATAATGATATCTTTGAATAAGTCAGTATTGCTGTAACAGTGTATTAAGACATTATTTTACATCGATTTTCCCCCTCACCACAAGAAACAACTCAGTACTGGTGAAATGAGACACCAAAGCTAAAGAAATTCAAAGTGGTCGTGGAAGTGATCAGAATGAAAGAGGTCAGCTTGTTGGCAATGACCATCAGCCAAATACCAACAAGTATGCTTTAGTTTTGGAAGGCATTCTTCTGAGAGAGCTATAGTGGAGGAACGTCTGGAAGATTCTTATCAGGCAAGGTTCAGTTTTATGAGGCTCTAAGGCCATTCTCCCCAGCCCAGCAAACCTTATGCAATGGTTTAATGCAGATGAGAGCTGTGTCTTCTGGAATCCCTCAGTCTGATCGTCACCATATAAAGTGTGGCTGAGAGTTCACCCTCACACTGCATAAGTGTACTAATATACTCTGATCGCCTGTTTTGTTTATGGATAGACTAACAGAGTTTACCACAAATAAAGTGTTCCAACCACTATCCAAAGAATAATTCGCCATTTATTATAATTTTCATTAAATAAAGAGAATACACAATCATTTGACAAATTGGGCATCTACCTTGCTTTTATTTTGAAAGTTTAGTCATTGCTTACCAGATAGTTCAGGAGTGTGTTGCATAAATTAAGCCAAGTCAAGTTGCTATGGAGATTTATTCTCTGCATCTAGCCTGCTCCATGGCAGGTGGACTATAGCTGGATTTCTGCTACATCTCCGCGCTGCCCATAGGCTCAAGCGCGAGGCTTGGGTGACATAAATTTCATCGTCATTTCCAGTCGTGGGGCCCCTCCGCGGCTGAGCGCGTGTAGCCCAAATTTTGTGACCATGTTGCCTGTGCACGGTGGCACTACTGAAACATCATTTAAAAAAAGAGGAAGTGGACAGAAGGGAAAAAAGGAGAAGTGAAAATGGTATTGTTCAACTGGGTCCAAAAAGCAGAGCCAGAAGTTATGAAGAGCAATACAGGCCTTGACTATTTGGACGGTCTTGTTATGGCTGCACTCAGTGGAGAGCCTGGGTCACGCCCCCTCTACTTCCACGATGGGGCTTTGGATTGAAGAAGGTTCTGCATTGAGATGGGTGGCAGCAGTGAAATTGTCTTTTGATCCCGATCGGGTTTTGCCATGAGTTGCACATATGATGTTTGTCAATTTAAAAGATAATTTTCCATGTAATTAAAGTTGTCGGCTGTCGTATAATAACAGAGTAATATTTAGTTTTTGTTTAAACGATTAGTGGACAACTCCCATCATCCCACATCACCAAACACGATCATGGTGGGAGATTACTAAAACCTCACCTCCTGTTTCCTGACTGATGAAATAAGGATCCAAAGAGGAGAGAAACAACACAAAGGTATTGTTTTGTATTGTGAGAGCTGCATCTGATCCAGAGGACTCTTAAGGCACTTTTCCACTAGCCCAGCTCACCTCGCCATGTCTCAATTCGCAACGACACGGTTCGGACTCGGTTGTGTCCCCATAGCAGCCGGGTAAAGCGGGGTTAAGCTGGAGTGGGCGGGATTTTTTTTACAGCAAGGCGGCGCCACACTCCTGTGATGCAAAGCATGTGACCCAAGCAAAACATAACACATGCATCATGGTGACTGTACAAGGCGACTCCTCGGTCTGTGGCTTTTTTCACCGTAAATGCCAAAAAGGACCGCCAGACAAGGGTACAGGCAGCGAGACAAAACACTCTGGAATAGTTCTGCAGCTTCTGGGAGAGCCGAAGACGTGAGGATACAAACTAGGTCATATATGACGGTAAGCTAATGTTGCTAATGCTAGTTTGCTATAAGTACGTCGTACTACACTGTAATGTCTGCAAGTTATCGCTGTTAGGTACTAAAATATGTACGCTGTGTGTGTGTGTGTTTCCGATGGCTCTGTTGTGGGGAAATTACCGCTTCAAACGGTCGGTCTGGGCGTTCAACACAGCCTGTCACTGACGTCACCCCAGCTTCACCAACGATCAGTGGTTGTAGAGCTTAAGAATGTCTGTAGAAACGTTTATTTCCTGTGCAAAAAATTGCTCTGATCTGTGTGAAAATCATGGAGAGACTGTTGAGACATCATGGATGTACCTGTTGCAGCAGCACTGAGTCTGAGGTGGTGTCATAGCAAAAAATGATCAGCTGACACAACTTGATCGCCATGTTAATAACTATATTAGCCACAAAATATATATTCAAAAAGTAAACAGTACTGAGTTACATATAATAAGATATATTTGACAGTTATGATGCATTTTAGGCCAAAACAAACTTGATCTAGGATTAAAAGCAATTAAAATAATGCAGTCACAAGGTTACATGGAAAATACTTGATTTACTAGATACATGTACTGTAGACATATATATTCTCTGCATCAACAATGTACTATAAATGCATTCATGTAGTATTGCACTGGGAATTGCACTGACAATAAACCTCTGAAGTTTTTGCAGATGTCTCTTTTTTATATGTGAAGGTTACCACCATGTGGCACAAATTAAATACTAAAAGATTGGAAAAGCGACTTCCGGTTATGGCTGCCACGTAGGACGGACGTGTCTCGCTCTGCTCTGCTCCTGGAGAAAAAAAATCGGCAAATAACTCTCTCATTTGGGACAGAACGTATCCCAGCGTTTGGGCGAGGATATGTCGGCGAAGCCTAAGGCTGGAAAACCAGGAAAAGGAAAAAGCGAGCCGCCGAAACAGTCCAAATTAACGGACTTTCAGGTCTGTGACGCAGCAAACAGGGCTCCATATATGGCGGAGGAGGCTGGCAACGCTGCGATTTCTGCGGGGAATGGCGCAGATGCGCTGATGGCTGCCATGAGTTCAATGAGAGCGGACTTTTCCTCTAGATTTGATGGGATTATGACAGCGTTGGAAGGAATAAGAAAGGAATTGGGTGACTGTGTAGAACGAACGGCGCAGATGGAGCTCCGTCTCGCTAGTGCTGAAGATGACGTCACCCGTCTTCAATTAAAGGTGCGCACTTTGGAAAAAAAAAATAAATCTCTGGAAGATAATATTTTGGATTTGGAATCTCGGTCGAGACAGAATAATTTGAGGCTGGTGGGTCTTCCAGAGGAATCAGAAGGTCGGGACGTATGTTCCTTTCTGGAAAAGTGGATTCCGGAGGTGCTGGGCAGCGAGGAGTTGCAATCAGCAGTGGTTCTGGAAAAAGCACATCGCATTGGCCCACGGAGAGATAAGGGACCGCCGAGGACCTTAATTATGAAGTTTCTTAACAACAGAGACAGGATGAAGATCTTCAACGCTGCACGAGCTAAAAAAGGAGAGATTAAACACCAGGACCAGCAGGTGCGGTTCTACCCAGATTTGGCCACAGGAATCCAGCAACTGAGGAAGCAGTTTGATCCCGTACGTAAGGAGCTGCGCAACCTTGGGATTCGTCATGGTGTAATCTATCCTGCGAGACTGTTGACCACGTATGAGGGCAGAACCCACATCTTCAAGACCCCAGAGGAGGCGCAGGAGTTCATCAAGAAGATCAAAGAAGAAGAAGAGACTGGTGGGAGCTAAGCATGAACAAAATATAAGGTAGAATAATTAAGCATTTGCACAGGCATCTGACTGACTTGAAGTAAATAGTAAGTTTACAAAATATAGATTGTATTATATATTAAAAAAAAAACAAAACAAAAACAACAAAAAAAAAAAAACTATGATGTACAAAGTTGTTAAAAATTTTGGAGTTAAGTTGGAAAACTACAGAGGAGAGTTAATGTTACGTCATTAAAAGCAGTAGAGTTAGGGTGATTGGGAGGATGAAGAAGGAGTGGCTTAGGCTGTTCCCCGTGGGTGTGGAACGGTCGATGGCTATATCGGGAGACAGAATTTTTCTTTTGATTTTGGGGGGTTTGCCACAAGTGTGGGAAGGGGAAATTTGTTTGTGTGTAGTTTGTAGGATGAATGTTCAACCACTCATGTTTTTGCTTCTCTGTATGAGCATGTTTACACTGCAAGGTAATCCCAAACTCTCTATTGATCATGGACCAAAGTGTTAATCTTAATTTAACTTCATGGAATTGCAGAGGTCTACAAAATTTAAAAAAACTTAAACAAGTTATGAATAAAATAAAGGACATGGGTTCAAGAATTGTGTTTTTACAAGAAACTCATCTGATAGAGGAGGATGTTAAAAGAATTAGGAGTAGATGGCAGGGAAGTGTATTCACCTCTTCATTTTCATCCCGAGCCAGGGGAGTTATGACTCTCATACATAAATCAGTTCCTTTTCAAGTGAAAAATGTAATTGGAGACAAATTTGGAAGATATGTAATCATTCAAGGTTCTTTGCTATTAGAAAATATAAATCTTGTGAACTTATATGGTCCCAATATAGATGATCAGAAGTTCTTTGCTAATTTATTTCTCATCTTATCATCACTTACAGGGCAACATATAATAGCAGGGGATTTTAATTGTACATTGAATCCAGGTGTGGATAGATCAACAGGACTGGATTGTACGCACATTGGATGTAGGATGACTATTAATCATTTTATGAAAGAATTGAGATTGTTAGATATATGGAGAGAAATGAAACCACAAGTTAAAGCCTATTCTTGTTATTCCAGTACCTACAAGACATTCTCACGTATTGATTATTTTTTGATTTCCACAGAATTAAGGTCCAAGATTCAAAACTGCTTTTATGATAACATCGTGATCTCTGATCATGCACCCTGTTGTCTAATATATGTAGATAAAAAATTGACAAAGGAATCAGGTAGATGGCAATTTCAGCATAAATGGCTTCAGGATGAGGAATTTGTCAAGTATATAGAAAAACAGATAGACGAGTTCTTTGACATCAATACTACACAAACATCAGCATGTGTAAAGTGGGAGGCTTTCAAAGCTTTTATTAGGGGGCATATTATTAGTTATACAGGATCAAAATCTAAGAAGACTCGAGAGGAGAGAGCTAAATTGGAACATAAAATAAAAAATCTTCAGGAAAAAGTGTATGCAGGAAGTGACCCAAGGTTGGAGAATGAATTACTGATTTTGAGAGCTGAATACGACAAAAAATCTGTGAATAGAGCTGCCTCGAGTCTTCTAAGATTGAAACAATCTTTTTATGAACAAGGTGAAAAATCAGGAAAATTATTAGCATGGCAGATTAAACAATTGGAAATTAAAACACCAATTACCAGTATTATAAGTAACGGACAGGTAGTTATAGATCCTTTAGAAATTAATAGAGCCTTTAGAGATTACTATGAAAAATTATATGATACCAAAAATGAACCTGATTTAACAAAACTAAATGGGTTTTTGAACGAACTATCTATACCGTGTATTCCAAATGAAAACAGGGAGATATTGGAGTCTAAAATTAGTCAAGAAGAAGTTGGGCTAGCCATTGATAATATGAAATCAGGAAAAAGTGCAGGACCAGATGGTCTTCCAGTTGACCTTTATAAAAAATTTAAGAATAAATTAATAAAACCTTTTTTGGAAATGGTTTTAGAAGCATTTCAAAATAATAATTTACCATCATACATAAATAATGCCTTAATTATACTGCTGCCAAAACCAGGTAAGCCCTCTAATAAATGTGAAAATATGAGACCAATAAGCCTATTAAACGCCGACCTTAAGATAATCTGTAAAATTTTAGCAAGACGAATACAAGAAATTTTACCAAATATTATTAATCGAGATCAGAATGGCTTTATAAAGGGTAGACAAGGCTTCCATAATGTAAGAAGACTATTTAATATTATCTATTTTAATAAAGAAGCACCGGATACAGCTCTCCTATCATTGGACGCCGAAAAGGCCTTTGATAGAGTTGAATGGCCCTTTCTTTTTGAAGTCCTACAAAGGTTTGGACTTGGAAATAATTTCATAAAATGGGTTCAAATAATATACAATAATGCTACAGCAGAAATCCTAACAAATAACAATATTTCAAAACCAATAAAAATCAATAGAGGATGTCGACAAGGCTGTCCACTCTCACCTTTACTGTTTACTATGGCAATTGAACCTTTAGCGATAGCGATACGTTTACATTCACAAATATATGGAATTAAAGTTGGACCAACAGAACATAAAATCTCCCTGTACGCCGATGATATAATTTTGTTTATGTCGAATCTAAAAAAATCAATTCCAACCTTGTTGAATTTAATAAAGAATTTTGGGGAAATATCAGGATATAAAATAAATAAAACTAAATCTTCAATATTAATGCTAAATGAGACCCAGAGAAATTACCCAGCCCCTGAGGTAAATCAATTCAATGTTGTAAATCAGTTTAAATATTTAGGAATCCAAATTATGCCTAAGCTAGAATCAGTCGCCAGTGTCAACTATGAAGCCTTAATGTCAGATATCAGTGAGTTAACTCAGAGATGGATGTCACTACCAATGTCGATGATCGGGAGAATCAATATACTTAAAAGTAATATTTTACCTAAAATACTTTATTTATTTCAATACATTCCCTTATCACCACCTTTAGATCTATTCTCAAGAATAAAAAAAAAGTTAGTGGAATTTATATGGAACAACAGGAGGGCTAGATTACGTCTGTCTTTATTATATTTACCATTTGATCGTGGAGGTCTGAAATGTCCAAATTTTATGTTGTATTATTGGTCGGCACAACTGAGGTCTATGACATATTATTTTTCATCAAATGATCTCCCTCACTGGACTGAAATGGAATCATACAATTTACCTTTACCTCTTCCCATATTCATATACTCAGATTCGGCAAAAAAATTACAAAAACAAGTTAAAAATCCATTTGTAAAGCATATGATCAAAATATGGTGTGAAGCTAAAAACTATTTAAAAGAACCACAGTTATTGTCACAATTTAGTCCAATATGGGGTAATCAATATTTTAAACCAGGGAGAGCGGACGCTGTATTTAAAGTATGGAATTTAAAAGGGATACAAAAGATTCAGGATTTATATTTGCCATGTGCAGACAACATAATGTCTTTTGAAGAGCTGAGGATCAAATTTAATCTCAATAGAACACATTTTTTTAAATATCTTCAACTTAGAAACTTTATTCGATCAAATCAAAATAAAGCTCTCACTCGACCTATTTATTCATCCTTGGAAAAAATGATGATGAAAGATAGTAAAAGAAAGGGTATTATTTCAGAGTTTTATAACTCATTGACACTATCTTCAAGTGAAAATTCACTGAAAAGATTAAACTACTGGAAAGAAGATCTGCAAATTGAAATTTCAGAGGAACAATGGGAATTGGCTTGTACAGAAGCTCAAACCAAATCAATAAATGCACGCCTTAAATTGATACATTTCAAATGGTTAATGCGGATGTATGTTACACCGGAGGAGTTAAATAGATATAACAAAAATATACCAGATACATGCACAAAATGCATGGAAAGTAAAGGAACCCTATTTCATTGTTTATGGGAATGTAGATTAATAAGAATGTTTTGGGAAGAGGTGAGGGTAACAATTGAAAAAATAATCTCAAAACAAATCATATTGAATCCTAAACTGGTTTTGTTGGGTCTGTACCCAGAAAAGCATAATTTCAATAAAAGTGAAAGAACATTCATAGACCTCAGTTTGCTTAATGCCAAAAAATGTATTGCACTATTATGGAAAAAGACTCATAGACCAGATGTGACTCAGTGGTTAAGACAGATGTTAACAAACCTTCCATTAGAAAGAATAACATATATACTGAAATCAAAGGAAATTGTGTTTGAGAATATATGGAGACCTTTTATTGATTATGTAAAAAATTTAAACATAACTCTTGAAGAAGAAGGTGAATGATGTGTGTGGACCTTGTAAATTCCAAACTGGTGAACATAATATGTATACTTATGTATTGGATTGTCTAGACTAAACAGAGGAGCATTGTTGAAGACTTGATTTTGTTGGTGGTTGTTGGTGTTTTTAGTGCATTTTTTTTTTTGTAGTACTTTAGTGTTAGTGTTTGATTGTTTGTATCATGTTTGTTAAAAAAAAAAAAAAAAGGTTCAATAAAGATATTGTGGAAAAAAAAAGATTGGAAAAGCTGTCTAAGAACAATCCAGCAGTTTGAGAAATCACTTTTGGTTTGGTGTAAGTCTGTCAACAGAATTATGAACCATAAAGCAGTTTGTGTTAAAATGTTAAATCCCATTAAACCCTAATCCGGGGGCTTCCAATCATGTGTCATGGGGGGCCAAGACCCTGCAGGTTCTCTTCTACACAGTCTCTTCAGCAGGTGTTCTCACTGATCAGCAGTCAGTGGAAGAAGTTCAGTGGAATCTGCTGTTGAAGACACTGGTTGGAGGTAAAGCCTGCAGGGTCTTGACCCTCCATGGCACATGATTAGACACCCCCGCCCAAACCCATTATGATGAAGAGCAGATGCAAATATGACCCAGAATTCCTCCATATACTGAAACTGTCACTAAAGTATGGCTGCACGGTGGCGCAGTGGTTTAGCACTGTGGCAGCACAGTTTTACCCTCGGCCGGGGGATCGCGGGGATCATGAGATCGTGGGTTCGATCCCAGCCCCCGACCAACAGTGAGCTGTGTGGAGTTTGCATGTTCTCCCCGTGTTGCGCGGGTTTACTCCGGGATTTCTCCGGTTTCCTCCCGCACACCAAAAAAAAACAAAAAACATGTAGGTTTAGGGCGCTCGCGCACGCAGCAACCAGCAGCCGGTGGCTTGTCACCAGACTGCAAACCAAGTCTACCTACGGGTACAAATAAGTAACAAAAAAAAAAAAAACAAAAAAAAAAAGTATGCAGGGGCTTCTGCGGTGGCACATCCAACAATACAGTCTTCAGTTAATAATTGTTTTGGTTACTTTTTTCTTAAAAATTTTAGATTTAGATTTAGATTTAGTATACTTTATTGATCCCCAGAGGGGAAATTGAGGGTCATCCACCACCTGGATGGATGAAGCAGCCATGATACGGCGCTATCCCTTAACCATTCACACACACATTCACACCTAGGGCCACTTTAGAGTCTCCAAAAATGACCCATTATTTTCAAGGTCACCGATAAATCCTTTGTACAGTTTACTCTTTTCCCACCGGTGTCTTAACAGACAAAATAGAAAATCATGATGCAAACACATAAGTCACTAAATTGTTTATTACAATCAGCAGCAAATTCCAGATTATTCAGAATGTGCAAAATTCAAACTGTAAAAAAAAAAGAAAGAAACTGGAATGGGTCACACACGGCAGCCACGCTGCCTCACTGAGAAGCAACTGGATCGGCCCCTCGTACTGGTCCTGGTTCAGCAGATCTTCAGCCTGCATCTCTGTAAATAGTGAGGCAAGGTCCGGTTGGGGTGGACAGTTTCCCTCTTGCCTAGACAAAAGACAAATGGGTGGTGGTTAATTAAAGCAAGTTTAAAACATATTTGGGAAATACACTTGTTGCTAAAAGCCAGTGGTGGAATGTGAATGAATGAATGAATCTTTATTTCGGATTGATTAAAAGTAAAGATTAAAAGAAAATAGAATAATATAACAAAGGGGAAAAAAATCTAACAAGGTCGAATTAAACAATAACTCCTCTGATTATACAGTTCAACATAAGTTATCTGAAATGAGTGATGGCTGAAGCTGCAGCTTATATTGCCCACCATATTCCATCCAAGAATTCAAAAGAAAAACAAAACAGGAGGGATTACAATTTGAATGTGACAATAAAGTACTTCGTTGTTGTATTTAACCACAATTTTCATGTAGCTGCGCTTCAGTAGATTTTACAAGGGCTGGGTTACATTTAAAATCATCTGTTTTTACTGTGGCCTCAGCAATCAGAATGAATTAATACATTCACTTGAATGGAATCTAGTACTTTAACTGAAGGTGTGCATCACTGAGTATGGAGTCGCTCAGTCAAAATATGAAGTTTTTATCAATAAAAGTTTGTCTTGTCTGTAAAAGTGTCTCTTCTTGCCCTGGCTTCAAGTGTGGGTGGTGTTTTGTACTTGTATTGCTAAAATGTAAAAGGAAGCACTACAATGGGTCTCAAATATTTGTAATGTGTCCTGTTACTGCATGGGTTTATTGATGATAGACTATAAACTACACATATAAACTAAATTATATTGACGACTGAACAACTCACATTCGCCAAAACATACAGTTATGAACATAACTCACAAAGGATCACACAAGTGATCTGACAAAAAAAATAAATACATTAACAAGCAGTTTATTTTACAGTTGATGTGCCAGTCATTTTCAATTATTCTGTAATTAATATTCACACAAGCAAATAAATCTCAGTTCAGTCCCTTTTATATTAAGTGGAAATTGTGCTACTTTGGTTTTGACACTTTACCTATAAAAGCAAAGGATTTCAGTACTTTCCACAGTGGCGAGGTCCGTTGTGGGGCGGCTGCTTTCCTCTTGCCTAGACGAACGACAGAAATGGATTGTGGTTAGTTCAAGCAAGTTCAACACTTATACAGGCACATCTCAAAAATTAGAATATCATGAAAAAATTCAATATTTTTGTCACTCATTTCAGAAAGTGAAACCCATATATAGATTCATTACAGGGACAGTGATATATTGAAAGTGTTTATTTTAATATTGATGATTACGGCTACAGCCCATATTAACCAACACCTCAGCGGCCAACATTTATATTTAAAAACTATTTTTTAACGTTAATTTTATGTAATATTCTAATTTTTTGCCAAATTGAATTTTGGGTTTTCAGGGGCTGTAAGCCATAATCATCCAAATCAAAATAAATAAACGCTTGAAATATATCACTGTCTGTGTAATGAATCTATATAATATATGGATTTCTCTTTCTGAAATGAGTGACAAAAAATATTGAATTTTTTCATGACATTCTAATTTTTGGAGATGTACCTGTGTTAGGGAAATACACTTGTGAAAGTCAGTGGCAGGATGTGACGAAAATGCTTCGTTTCCCTAACAAGCACCGCTTGTTAGTCCTGGTGGCCCAATCGTGTGGGCAGGCCACCCGAAGGACTGGGTTCCTGGGTCAAGTGGCCCTTTTTCTCTGGCAGGCCGCCTAATACCATTCTGCAGGCTACCTGCTGGCCCTGTGACTTTGGCCAGCCCCCTGAACTTATGGCCACCTGCTGGGTCTTGGACTCTGACCGGCCCCCTGAACTGTGGGACTCTTGGGGGTGGGGTGGGTTAGTTTAGTTTTGGGGTTGGGTAAAGTGTTGTTTGTGGTGTTGTATTGTGGTGTTTATCTATTCTTGATTTATCCATCCTAACCTGTTTTCCCCCACCTCCCACAATGGTTTGTTGTATTGGCCTTTTGAGTGTGTGTGTGTGTGTGTGGGGGTGGTGGTGGTGCAGGTTGTATTTTCTGTTTTGATGGTATGGTGGGTGTCTGGTCTCCACCCCTTGGGGAGGGGGGGGGGGGGTTCTGTCATGTTCGGGGTTGTTCTACCCCGTCCATGACCTATGGCTGTAGGGTTTTGATTAGTGCTTATTAATTCCAGCTGACAAATTGAGCCTTGCTCTCTGCCAGTCCTACAGCCACGCCTCCTCCTCACCAGACATTCACCAGCGTGTATGGTATCACCATATGTGCGCGCGCGCGCACACACACACACACACACACACACACACACACACACACACACACTTCCAATTTATCAGTCACGCACCTGCTTGCCACACGGCTGTATCCACTTGCCCTCGTTAGTGTATTGAGTACTTATTGGGAGTCAGTGGGTGCAGTCAGTGTGGCAGCTTAAGTCAACATGGGACAACCTGACTCCTCGGATTATTGGCTTCCTTCCCCTGGACTTTGTATGTTGTGTTTTAGAGCCTATCCGCTCCAACATATTCGTGAGTCTTCCTTTTTGCCTTTAGCTTCCGCTCCTGACTGTCCAGAGCGCATGAGGCATTCCCTTTAAGCCTACAAGGGTTGTAGCAGGTTGTCTACTCTTATAAACCATAACTGTTATTTGGACATTCTGTACATTTTCCCTTTGTTAATAAACACGTTACTTACACTGCATTTTGGGCTTGTTGCCAATTTATATGTTCGCTGCGAGGCTACGCAGCGGACATGACATCTACACTGTTATTTATGTGGAGAATTGTCTTTTAAATTGGTCAGGGTCATGTGTGTGGCTTGTGGCGGAGTTCGGTCGGGATTGGGAGATGGGTTTTTTTGATTTGAGGTCCCATGTGTGGAGGTGGAGAAGGCATGACAGGCTCTCTATTGGCCGACCAATCCTCCACCGTGCTGCCATGGCTTTTTTCTCTTTTGTATAGCCGGTGAACAAACTAGTGCGTCTGCCCATTGGCACTACCTATCGAGCTGGGGTGAAACTGCAGATGATGGTTTTGTGCATGTGTCAAATGCTTGGCCTGGTAGATGCAAAAAAATAAGCATATATACAACTGAGTGCACACCAGGCTTGTACACATCATAGACACACAGCATGGAAGTAGACCGTAAATCCAGTCAAAGAGTCAGGCTAAGAATAATGTAAGTCACTAATCTGTCAGTGCAGGCACATCATCTGCCTCCATCTCGCCCTATCCCTTCCATCTTCCACTGTAACACTAACCCTCTCCATGTCCTACTTCACTACATTCACAAATCTTCTGTGGTCTTCCTCATTTCGTCCTGCCTGGCAGCTCCATCTTCTACGTCCTTTGTCCAGTATATCCTCTGTCTCTCCTCTGCACATGTCCAAACCATCTCAGCCTTGCCTCTTACTTTGTCTCCAAACTGCTCAATCTCAGCTGTTCCTCTGATAATCTTGTCCTTCCTAGTCACTCCCAATGAGAATCTTAGCATCTTCAACTCTGCCACCTCCAGCTCCACCTCCTGTTTTTTTTTTTATCAGCACCACTTCTCCAAACCATACATCATAGCAGGTCTCACTACCATCTTGTAAATCTTCCCTTTAACTCTAGCTGCTATCCTTCTGTTGCAAATGACCCCTGACACTCGTCACCACCCACTCCACCCCACCTACACTCTTCTTCTTCACCTTTCTTGCGCATTTTCCATTGCTTTTGATGGTTGACGCCATCTACCTTCACTACCTCTTCTCCTTGCATCTTCAGTATTACACTTCTCATTCACACACATGTACTCTGTCTTGCTTCTACTGACTTTGATTACTTTTCTCTTCAGTGCATATCTTCACCTCTCCAGGTTCTCTTCCACCTGCTCTCTACTCTCACAACAGATCACATCATTGCCCACAAACATCATAGTCCATGAAACTCCTGTCTGACCTCACCTGTCAGCTTGTTCATCATCATGGCAAACAAGAAAGGGCTCAGAGCCAATCCATGATGTAATCCCACCTCCACTTTGAATCCATCTGTCACTACATGTGTGTCCTACACCACCCTCACATACAGTTGAAACCAGAATTTTACATACACTGTATATATTATGACACAGTCTTTTTTCTCATTGCCTGGCATTGGCTCAGACTAAACGTTTCCTGTTTTAGGTCAGTTTAGATTTCAAAAATTATTTCTATTTGCTACATGCCAGAAAAATAAGAGAGATAATTTCTTCTTCTTCTTCTTCTTCTTCTTCTAGCTGCCCTCTTTAGGGGTCGCCACAGCAGATCATCTGCCTCCATCTCACCCTATCCCTTGCTTCTCATTCATCATGAGCCGCATGTTTGATTTGGCAAAGGTTTTACATTGGATGCCCTTCCTGGCACAACCCTCCCCGTTTACCCATGCTTGGGACCGGCACTAGGAGTACAGTGGTTTGGGCACCTCCTGTGGCTAGATTAGAAAGATAATTTTTTATGACTTTCTTCAAAGTCAAAAGTTTGTATACATTACACTAGTATTTCCTTTAAACTGTATGAAACTAAACTGAACTGTATACTAAAAATTAGTATTGGCTTTAAACTGTATGACTTGAGCCAAACGTTTTGGGTATTCTTCAATAAGCTTCTCACAATAGTTTGCTGGAATTTTGGCCCATTTCTCCTGACAGAGCTGGTGTAAATGAATCAGATTTGTAGACTGCCTTGTTCACGCATGTCCTTTTCAGCTCTACTCACAGATTTTCCATGGGATTGAGATCAGGGCTTTGTGATGGTCACTCCAAAACATTGACTTTGTTGTCCTTAAGCCACTTTGTAACTATTATGGTGATATTCTTGGTATTATTGCCCATTTGGAAGACCCATTTGCTTCCAAGCTTTAACTTCATTTAACATCTTGAGATGTTGCTTCACTATTTCCACATAATGTTGTTTCCTCAAGATGCCATCTATTTTGTAAAGTGCACCAGCCCCTTCTACAGCAAAACACCCCCACACCATGATGCTGACAGCCCCGTACTTCACAGTTGGGATGGTGTTCTCTGGCTTGCAAACTTCCCCCTTTTTCCTCGATTGTCATTATGGCCAAACAGTTCAATTTTAGTTAAACAAGCAATTAAATGGATCAGATCATACCTTACAAATAGAAAACAGTGTGTTGTGGTCGGCGGTGTCAAATCGCCTTATGTGGAGTGCACGACAAGACTCCCACGGGGTTCTATTCTTGGGCCAATATTGTTTTCTTTATATATCAACGATCTTCTGGATGCATGCAAAGACATTCATATCCAAATGTACGCTGATAATGCAGTAATGTATACACCAGCAAAGAATACCCAAGAAGCCAGTCATACTCTTTCATCAGCGATGCTTCAAACTCAGAATCTTCTGTTAAATACTAAAAGAACCAAGAACCATATGCACAATGTTTTCAAAACAACCAAACAACATCATCCACTTAAATGTATTCCTGGGAAGGCAGAAATTGGAACTAGTGCAAGAATTTAAATACCTTGGTGTCATTTTAGACGCTTCTCTAACCTTCAAAAATCACATTAAAAAAATCTAAAACAATTAAATTTAACCTACCCAACTTCAGACAGATCAGATCAATATTAATTATTCATACCGCAAGAATGTTTTTGCATGCAATGATTCTTTCACATATAGAATATTGTTTCACTAATTGGTCTCTCACTGGTATAACTCTACTCAAACAAATAGAATCATTATATAAAAGAGCTCTAAAATTTTTTAACAAAAAACCAATTTCACACCATCACTGTCATATTTTGGAGAAATACAACTTATTAAGTTCTGAAAGTTTCAAAATTTTTAAATATGCTTGTATTGTATATAAAGTACTTAATGGACTTGCACCACCACCACTAAAAGAATTCATTAGACTAAAATCAGTAAATGGCACGTCTTCTAGGGCCATAGCCAGAAGGGACTGTGAGGTACCATTTACATGTACTGTGGTGACACAAAGGAGATGACACTCCATCCAGTACTTCGGGGTGTTGGGGGGCCAGCCAAGGGTGCCAGAGCGTTGGGGGATATGAAGTAAATAAAGATGTGCCTTTCGCCCCCACTGTGCCAGGCTCACACCTGAGGACGCAGGGGCGCGAATGTATTGTGTTAAGCCTTGTTCTGTTCTGTGTTGGAGGAGAAATAAAGTTCTGTGTCATCAGCTCGTTTCTCCGGTATACATGAGCATTGATTTTTCTGCAATGGCTGCCGACCAAACCAGGGATGCAGACATTTGCATGCTCCAGTCCGCAGCTACTGGGTTAAAACTCGAGAGCAGGGTGGTACAAGAAGGGTGCTCCCCCCCCCCCGCTCTACGACATCTCCACCGGCCGCACCCGCCCTGTGGTTCCGAGCTCTTGGCGCCGCCGCATTTTCCAGTCCGTCCGCTCCCTTTCACATCCCGGCATGCGAGCCTCGGTTAAACTAGTGGGGTCCAAATTCGTCAGGCCTCACTTACGCAGGATGTGAAAGAATGGGCTGCAGTGTGCGGCACATGCCAACAGGCTAAGGTGCACAAGCACACCATAGCCTCCCTCAAGCCTTTTCAAATTCCAGCCAGGAGGTTTGACCATGTACACGTGGATTTAGTGGGTCCCCTTCCGCTGTTGCAGGGGTTCACACACCTTTTAACAATTATGGACCGCACTATGCATTGGCCAGAGGTGGTTCCGCTGAGTTCCACCACGTCTGCTGAGGTAGCCCACATGTTTTTGTCAGCTTGGGTCACACGGTTCGGATCCCCGTCGGACATCACTTCCGAAAGGGGTCCACAATTTGTTTCGGAACTTTGGTCCACGATGGTCAACAGCCTGGGGGTCAAAATCCACCTCACCACTGCGTACAACCCACAGGCTAATGGTTTATGTGAGCGCTTTCACGGGTCGCTTAAGGCAGCGCCCAGAGCCTCGCCAACGGATGCAAATTGGGTTGACCGTCTGCCTTGGGTCCTATTGGGGTTGGACTCAACACCTAAGGAAGATTTAGCAGCTTCCCCGGCAGAACTCGTTTTTCTCAGCCATAGTGGATCCTGGGGGAAATCTTCCCAGAGAGCCCTGCGCCTGGTACCGATCCGCCCGCGCACCTTTTTTCCGGTATAGGGGCTGCCAGTGTTCCGGGCCCAGTGCACCATTGTTTTCCCTGTACTTTTGTTCCAAAGCACTTAGAGAACGTCAAATTTGTTTTCGTCAGGCACGACGCCCACAGAACCCCACTGCATCTGCCGTACAACAGCCCGTTCAGAGTACTGGAAACTGGGGAGAAACATTTTGTGTTAAACCTGGGGGGGGGGGGGGGGATAAGGAAACGGTCTGCATAGACAGGCTAAAGCCCGCTTTTGTGTTGGCAGACAAGCAGGTGGTGTTGGTTCAAGGTCCCCGGTGCGGGCGCCCACCTACAGTGGGTTCGCGGGTTAGTGTTCCCCCTACAGAGGACTGTTTTCAAGAAACTAACTTTTTCCCATCCCCACCCTTTCCCCCTCCAGAGACCAAGTCTTTCTCCTACCCACCTCGACAGAAAGGCACTTCGACAAGCCCACATTACAGCTGCTATGGGCACTTGCTCAAGCCCAAAGGTCCAGAGGGTTACGACCCCTTCTGGGTGTTCGGGGGTGGGGCTGTGTGGTAACACAAAGGAGATGACACTCCACCCAGTACTTCGGGGTGTTGGGGGGCCAGCCGAGGGTGCCAGAGCGCTGGGGAATATGAAGTAAATAAAGATGTCCCTTTCGCCCCTACAGTGCCAGGTTCATACCTGAGGATGCAGGGGCGCAAATGTGTTGTACTAAGCGTTGTTCTGTTCTGTGTTGGAGGAGAAATAAAGTTCTGTGTCGTCAGCTTGTGTCTTGTCTGCTTTCATCCTCCACGGTACTACTTTTGGTCAATTGGGCTTATCAGTCAGGGGCACCAACATATGGAATGCTATACCTTCTACAACAAGAGAACAGCCTACATATAGCACTTTTAAAATACATCTCAAATGTTGGCTCAAATCAAATCAAATCAACATTGTGATCATTGAAATTAACCTCATTCTGTCTCATAGAGCATGATACACATAGGTATGTGTCATGCTTTTTGAGTTTGTAAGGTTTATATGTGGTGCATGCCTGCATATATGTATGTGGACATGCGCCACATTTTTATCTTTAATCTTTATCTTTAATTTTATTTTATCTACTCTATTCTATAATATTGTTGTGTTTGGTCTTCATATGCTGTATTGAATGCACCTTTTTCTTGATGGTCTGTTTCCCCTAAAGGCTTGGTCTTCTCCAGGTGGTAGGAGTAGACCAACCCCTTTTGGAAAGAAATATTTATCTTCTTATATACACATACTTGTTAAACATAATATACACTGACTCTCATATTCTATCCCAATTACAGTATGCACCTAAGCAAATATGCACTTTGCAAATTATACATTTTATAGTCCCGCTTGTTGTTATGGCTGGATGTGTGTTGTCTGCATTGTTTTGTCAGAATATGTTTTTTGTCTTATGTTGTTGTTTAAATCACTTCACTTATATGTAATGTATTTTTTGTTCTTGCACCTGCCAAAGGGACTCCGAATGTAAATTAGCTTCTGCTAACTTCGGCACATTTACATCTGTTTTTTTTAACTGATGTTCATTAATGTTCACTGTCCCTTTTAAATAAATAAAATAAGACATCACCTAGGCACAAAGTTGAGAGCAACGTGACCAAGTGTTGAAGAAGCTCGGTGAAATAACAAAAAAAAAAGGGGACAACAGTAAACAAGGGGAAACAGATCACTGGATGAAAGAGATCCCCTTTATTACTTTAAAAGAAACAGGGAAGAACATTTCTGTTTATGAGAAACATCACTGACTAGTTAATGAGAGCTGACCTTGGTAAACAACATTCCCAGTTGAAATAATTGCCACCACATTATGTCTGATATAAGGTCCTGAAGGTAGAACTGAAAAATCCCTGAAATCATCAGAAAATAAGAGGACAATGACATAAAGAAAAGAATGGCTATGTCAGAACAATAATGTAGGCATTACTCTAGATCATGGCAGTAAGTCTAAATAATGATGTGGCCCAGTTTTTAATGTTTTCCTGCTCTAATATGTTGCTATGTTAAGATAGGATATCCATTTTTTTTAAATATTCAAATATTTTTGTTGAAAAAGTAGATAAAGATTTCTGATATATATTTTTTATTTCCTTTGTTTCTACAACTCAGCATCAGATGTGAAACATAATGATCAAAGTACAGGATATAAATTTTCTTCTGACACTTGTGAAAGCTTTTTTAAACTTACTAAATAAGAGGTGAGGAATATTATTTTGAATGCACACTATTAATGTGTACATTATTAATGTGTGATAAATGTCACGTCTGGCCTTCACGAGCCAGCATAAGACGCCACAGACCAGTAAAGTTGCACAAAGGTTTATTTACAGTTCAAGGCAAGGGTAGGACAAGATAGCTAGCCGCGTGGGCTGAGCAGCAAGATTAACTATGAGCATTGCACAGATCAATGACGGCTGAGACGAGGAACGCTCGCTCACCGTCAGACGGAGGAAAAGGCAAGGAACACGAACGATAACTACGACAATAAACACACTTACATCAAGGAGAATCGTGGACGAACACTAGGAGAATGTTGACGTGAACACTGACAAGAATGCTTGACGCGAATGCTTGACAGGAATGTTGACGAGACAGCTGCAAGATGCAGCCGCTGGCGCCTGCATTTAAAGCCGGCTCCTAACGACCGCAAATGCAGCACAGCTGCTCAGACTCTGACAGCAGGGAACTCCCGGGCGTTTGACCAATCAGAGCCCGAGGAGCCAGGATGACAACACCGCTTGTCAAAGCCTGACAGGAATGATGTGTAGCCCGAGCGCGGACAAAATAGCGCTCGGGATATGACAGGACCCCCCCCCCCCCCCCTCAAGGCGAACTCCCGGTCGCCTATAAACATCCACACACACCCCCACCCCACCCCAGGGCGGGTGGATGGGGAAGCAGGCAGAGGGGGGACAGGATCAACCTCACAGAAAAAGAAGATACAAAAACTTACCACACAAATCACAGTGACAACAAGGCAGGGGCAGAAAAACAAACGGGATAATTTCACAGGCGAGGGGGAGAGCGAAAGAAGAACAAGAAAAAACAAAGAAAACTAACTGTACCAGAACGCATATCACAAAGAAAAACAGCTTAACAATGTACAAATGACGTCACAAAACTGGATAACCGGACCGTTACAGAGAAGAAAAACTTTCATGAATAGACAGCCAACCAAAAAAAAAACCCTCAATAGTATGAACCCGACACTGATGTGATTGATCAGTGGCCTTCAGTGAGCATGAGCAAAAATGGGAAAATGAACATAAGCAAAAGACCCATAAAGTATATCACCTTGGATACAAAAATGTCAGATCAGACTTTAGAGGTATAACCAAACATACGGTTTCTGCTAGAGTCCCAGTCAATCAGAAAGCCAGTTAATACTGCCGATGATTCAGTTTTGAGCTTACATACATGAAGAAAAAAAAAAGGAAAAATCAAAAAATAGCTCAGGAGAGCTCTTACCTTAAAACAGACAGAGTACAACAGTTCTACCAGAATTAGGCAGCTGAGAATTCCAAAGGCTGCACTTCCAAATTCTAATATTACGAGTGATTAGGAAAAAAAAAAAACAACATGGGAAAGAAAAGGGGCAGAATTTGAACAGGTTCATTCTCTTGGTGTTAGAATCAGGTCAACTAGACCCTATTTGGCAGAATAAAGACCTAGTGTAGATGTTACAGCGAGAGTATAGCAATGGTCAGCAAGAAAACAATCATAATGATATTATGTCTAAAGAAAAAAAAAATCTACTCTAAGGATTCCTTGATCAGAGACGCCATGAACAGACAACATTCTACTAAACAGTAACTCAAAAATGTGCGAATTGCCATGACAAGGGTATATAAATTCACAAAATAGGGGTGATATAAACGATGTTCAATATAACCATAGTGGATCCAAAAATTGAGAAAAAGTGTTAACAAAATCAGATAAACTCGGTTGTCTTCTAAGCCAAAAGGTCAAACAAGAGGAAGAAGAAAAAAAACTCGGTATATAAGCAGGACTGAATGGGGAAAAAACAATGGCCAAGTCACACATCGGGGTACACCATAATCCTACCTGTGGAGTATTTCAATCCAAAAAAACCCTCAAAATCACAGAAACTACTGAGGGGCAAAAGAAGGGGGAAGAAGCACATCAGGATGACAGTCATAATACACAGTTCAGGAGGCCTCCCAGCCCCCAGCATCCAGACCGCTAACAGGGGCAGCGGGACGTGTTCTGGCGGCCTACCCGAATCCCAAGCCGAGGATGACCATGCCTCCGGCAGCCGGACCAGGGCGCCAAATGAACAGTTCTGTTTATCGGGAGGCCGGCCCCGGAAGCCAAACAGGAAGAGCAGGCTTCCAGGTGGTCGACCCGCATCAAACAGCCAACCAGACGACTGGGGAGAGATCGGCAACGGTCTTCCAATGGCAGGGAAAAGCCAGGGAGAACCGGGCCAACTATGATTAATTCCCGCGGTTCCAGATGCGGGGGAGGGAGAAACATGACGAGGGTAGGGAATTAATTTGGGATTATTTGGCGGTGGATCTGCAGCACCATCTCCGGATCCCACCCAAACAGATACTGGCAGGGCCGGAACCAATCCGGTAAGGAATCCTGACTGGACCGACGCTGCATCCACGGTGGGCCCGGATTGGGCCAGAACCCCTCCGGGGCCGAACTTTGACTGAGCCAATGCTGCAGCCACGTCAGACCCCGATTGGGTGCAATCGGTGCAGTCACCGGGGTGACGAACTCTGATTCAATCGACGCTGCACCCGCGTTGGACCCCGATTGGGTCTGAACCACTTTGGTGACGAACTCTGATTCCGCCGACGCTGCACCCGCGTCGGACCCCGATTGAGTCAGAACCACTTCGACGACGGATTCTGATTGGGTCGACGCTGCACCCGCGTCGGACCCTGATTGGGTCTGAACCACCTCGGTGACGAACTCTGATTCCGCCGACGCTGCACCTGCGTCGGACCCCGATTGGGTCTGAACCACTTCAGTGATGAACTCTGATTCCGCCGACGCTGCACCCGCGTCGGACCCTGATTGGGTCTGAACCACCTCGGTGACGAACTCTGATTCCGCCGACGCTGCACCCGCGTCGGACCCCGATTGGGTCAGAACCACTTCGACAACGAATTCTGATTGGGTCGACGCTGCACCCGCGTGGGACCCCGATTGGGTCAGGGCCACACCAGTACCGACCTCCAACTCCAAACCCGGAACCTCCAGCACAGCGATAGGGGTCTGCTCTGCACCGGCGATCTTGGGGGAGGGCTCAGAAGAAAAAGAACCGGGATCAGGAACACCGGCAGCGCCAGAACCCGGCGAGACAAGCTCGGATGCAGTGGACGGCTGCACCCGGCTCGCCTCACCAAGAGACAGGCAAAAATGCTCAATAGTAGAAAAAACAAAGACAACACTGAGCACTTGCCTGATCTCAAGTTCGGACGCCGTCCAGGACTTCGATGATTCGGGCTCAGACGGGAGGAGGTCGTCTTCTGGCTCCCACTTGGCTGTGTTGGACTCCGCAGCCGGCATGATGGCTTCAGCAGCCTGAGGACCCTCTGGCGCCGATATCCACGCTGGTAATCCGTACGGCGTGGTGGCGGGGGGCCCCTGGCCCACTGGGTCGGACTGCTCATCTGTGGAGACCCGGGGACGCTCCATCGTCGGCGCAGGCTCCAAACAGTAGTCCGATCCCCTCCTCTGTCCTTGATGTGGCTGCGGGGCTGGGATCTTCTGCTCCAGGACCGCAGGCCCCCTCCTCATCTGATGACGCTCGACTGACGTCGAAGAACGCTCAACGGGGGAAGACACAGAGGCAGCGGGTTTAGTAATTATCTCAGCAGGTGGTGGGGGCTCGGGGGGCTGCAAACCCCGAACCTCACCCCCAGGAGTCAGACAAGACAAATCACTGTAAAGGGGAAAAAAGTGAACTTGTACTCGCCTGTCTCCCGGGGAAAGGATGGTGCCTGCTGCAGGGAACGTTGCTCCTTCCTCCTCCCGTTGGATGGTGGCAGAGGGCTCCCTGGAAGGACGGGGGGGGGGGGGGGGGGCACTCGAGATGGGATCGATGCGGGGCTCGCAGGAGCAGAACTCCTCATACAACCAGCAGCTGGAGAAGACGTCGGAAAGGAGGGGGCGACAGCCCAGACGGGCCGGGCACAACGTGCTGGCGAATCAGCGAAGGAAGACGGCCCGGGGAGAGAGGCTGCAGGGGTTCCCTCTTGGTGAGACGCTGAAGAAACAGCTGTCTGGTTGAAGGGGTCAGTCCAGCGACCCGGAGCAGGATCTGGACAGGGCTCTTGCTGAGAATGTCTCTGGCTGCGACGCCGACATCTTCGACGGGCCACAGGTGGTGCAAATTCCTGGACTGGATCGAGGAGAGGATCGGGGTCCCAAGGCGGAGAGTGGGGATGCCTTCTCCTCCGCACTTGGTCATACTCCTCCCCATACACCTCCTTCATCTGGAGTACCTCGCGATGGGCAGCGAGGTCAAGTTTCCTCGCTGCGACTTCTGGGTGGGCGGCGTAGCAGGGGAACAGTTCGTCGAGCACCCTCTCAGCACAGTCCAAGTGATGGCGTACTTCGGGAAGATCGTTGAGGAAAAAGGTGGTGGTGACGATTTCATCAAAATCCTCCAGTGCCTCGGTCAGCTGGTGGCTGAGACCCTGAGGGCAACCTCTCCGCGACGGCATAGTTCCAGTACACCATACCCAGACAGGAAAGAGCAGAGTTCTCCTGAATGCAACTTACAGCGGACAGCGTCTCCTTCTGGCGGCTGTCTACTGTCACGTCTGGCCCTCACGAGCCAGCATAAGACGCCACAGACCAGTAAAGTTGCACAAAGGTTTATTTACAGTTCAAGGCAAGGGTAGGACAAGATAGCTAGCCGCGTGGGCTGAGCAGCAAGATTAACTATGAGCATTGCACAGATCAATGACGGCTGAGACGAGGAACGCTCGCTCACCGTCAGACGAAGGAAAAGGCAAGGAACACAAACGATAACTACGACAATAAACACACTTACATCAAGGAGAATCGTGGACGAACACTAGGAGAATGTTGACGCGAACACTGACAAGAATGCTTGACACGAATGCTTGACAGGAATGTTGACGAGACAGCTGCAAGATGCAGCCGCTGGCGGCGGCATTTAAAGCCGGCTCCTAACGACCGCAAATGCAGCACAGCTGCTTAGACTCTGTCAGCAGGGAACTCCCGGGCGTTTGACCAATCAGAGCCCGAGGAGCCAGGATGACAGCACCGCTTGTCAAAGCCTGACAGGAATGATGTGTAGCCCGAGCGCGGACAAAATAGCGCTCGGGATATGACAATAAAATGTGCTCTACAAATGGGTGTGAATGTGGTTCAGTGTGACTTGTTAATATCTTTGAGCAGCCAGCAAAACTAAAAAAGCATGCTCCGAATAAAGGTTCAGTTTACAAAAACAATTAAAAAAGCAGCTTTAGTTTTAACGTTAAAGTGTGATGTGGGTCTGACTCCTGGAGGCTATAACGGAACAAGCTGTTTCTCTTACATATATACAGGCATATTAATCTGTGTCACATTCAGCAGTTTGTTAGAAGGTTTGTAATGGAAGCAAACAGATGATTCATGCTATTAGAAACTGTTGAGTCATTGGTCTTGCACTGGTACACTTTGTAGCCTGTGTAGTTATCTAGTACCTTCAGGGGAATGTTATCAGTTAGAGGTGTGCAAAGCTGTTTTAAGCTACTTTCTATCTTAAAACATGCTCCAAGGAATGTGAAAAAAGCTCAAAATGATTGCCGAAGGTGTCTCTCTTTCTCAGCTATAACAGTCTTACTCTTTTCCAGTCTTGATGTTGATACAGTTACTTTATCAATCTGACGCCAGAATTCAGTTAGGGTAATAAGCTGTGATAAGCCCATTGTGTATCTGTGTAGATAACATAAGGGTGACTTAAAGGAGAGCTCAGGATTTTTATCCACCGCTGGATGTCGCACTAGAGCCTTAGAGTATTCAAATTAAAACAAAGCTGTAATATGGCCACACCTCCTAACACAGGCTGTCACTGTATCCTCTTCCGTCTTCCAGTTCTCTGCAAATTCTTGGCAGAATCCATGCTAATGGCCAACCACAATGCTGTCTATCGACAGTGGGCCGACTCCCCATGCTTTTCTGTTGCCTTTCTCTGATCAAGGGTCTCCCATGCCAGGTGTCTTCACTGGTTCTTTTGCTGCCTCCAATGAGCAGAGCAGAATGGGCACACATCAGAAGGGCCCAAGAGAATGTGCTTGCTGTGGTAATAAGGCCTGCTGTCACCTTTCGACTGGCTTAGGAAAAAACCTTGAGAGACCTGCAGGTTAAAAAAAAAGGACCGAAAAGAGCAAACCAGCTTGATTCTGGTGTAACCTCCCAAGACACCAACAGGCGGTTGTTGGAGGAGGGAAAGATAAAAGTAATGCTAACAACAATGATGCCCACATAAGCTGGTAATAAAATAAGCTGCATAAACACCGGGATGAAGCAGACATGTTTCGGTTTGTTGCACAGGTTCATTAGAGCCCATGCAGTTTTATTTCTAATAGATAAATGATGGAAACAACACGATGGCTAGGTGACATCTGTGTTGTCATTCAGTCCATACAGCCAATACAGTTTCTCCTATCTACAATGTTAATCACATGTAGAATCAGAGGGGTCGCTGCCATGCCAGGCGCCGCCACAAACAACTTCTTCCCCCATTCTGTTATGCTGAGCACCAAGCTAGAAGGTGGGAAGTACTGTTATATGGTCTTTGGTAGGGCTGTCGCGGTTGAGGAATTTCCCCTGTGGTGATGGTGGACAGCTCAATACCGCAGTATGCGGTATTATTGCAAAAGTTTTTAGGACCTTGTGGATTCGTAATTTAAACAGGGTTTATAACTTAGGTGGCAAATGAGGGAAGCTGTGAGAGTCTCGCAGCAGCTCGCTCTCAACTTTATGTGCGTGTGATACAACTGTGTGGAGCTTTGCTCTTTATGCAGGCATGAACTGCTGATTCTGTCAAAAAAAAACAACAACATCATTTTCATAAAGCAGTGGCAGTAACTAAAGATGCATTCACACCAAACACGAATGGACAAATTTTTCGCACAGCACGATTACATTATAACTCAATGTAAACACGCAAACAGACATGACTTCCCCTTCCGAGTGAGACGCAGACAGGTGAAGTTGCCTGTATAACTTCTGCAGTTGTGTTGAACCTGCTGTGGAAATTCCCCAAATAACATCATGCTTAGGTTTACATTATCTGACCGGGGGCTCACCTGAAAATGTCGTCTCAAGTCTCCAAAACTTCACAGAAGATGGGTGTTTTCGTTGCTAGCTTGCTAGAACGTCCGTGGCCGGAAACCGTGGGTAAATAACTCCAAAATCCCGATTCAGCTGAAGAGTTCCTGGTCCTCCTGTCTCCCAGTGAGTGAGTTTCATTTTCTAACTAGTTTACTCTGCAATGGTGATAATTTTGCTCCGTCCACTAGCTAGCTAGCTGCTAGCATAGCTAGCTAGCGGACGTGAATGCGCGATGGGATGTGTGGACTGGAGACTGCAGTGGCATTCAGCTTATAAGCAGGACAGTCTCCGTGATTTTTGCCGTTGTCTGAAAAATCTCGTTCAAACAAGCTGCTCTCGGAGCTCATACACGGAGCATACACAGTCAGGATCATACACGCGTTGTACCCTTTCAGTGCTCACTGTTATGACTGTATTTAACAAGGAGTCCAAACGCTTTCACCACTAACTGCCTGCCTTAGCAATTTATTTAATAATCAATAGGGGCACATAAGTGAACAACACACACAAAAAGAGTGAACACTGCGGTTAGTTGTTTTCCTCCGCGGTAGGTCTGTCCATACTATGGTATTACATAATTGCGGTTATCGCAACAGCCCTAGCTTTGGTATGACCCGGTCGGAACTTGAACCCCCAACCTCCCGGTTGTGGGGCAGATGCTCTATCAATTCGGCCACCACTCTGGTAGGATAAGCATGCTAACAACATCAGCCAAGGTGAGCTGCATGCATTAAATTAACTAGATCATAAATAAGAGTAAGATACTATATGTTGTGATGTGATTTACAGGCTCATTATAGCACATGCAGTATTAGAGAAAACAGCATGCCTGATTTTATGCCAAGACACTCTACCTGATTATTTATGGCTTCAATAAATTGTTTTTCGGGGCTTCAGAAATTTGGGAGTCATCCAGATTGAATATCTAAATATTGTATTGTCTTTCTTATCTCTTACTGGAATGCAACAATGTCAATGCATTGTCAGAAATTTGTGACTTTTTCAAAATAGATTTGGGACATTTTCTTGACTTTTTTTTTTTTTTTTTAATTTGCACCCTGTTTCTGTCATAAATTAACTTCTCTATATGCTTTGTCCCCTTGTAAATATGCCATGTTCTTAAATGTCAAGGCTGTATTTTTTCTTAGTTTTATTTTGGATATAGTCCTAATAGTTTTGCATCATGGTGATTAAAAATTGTGATAAACTTTGTGCTTTAGAATCTGCTATGCATGTAGAGATAAACCATTATTCAGTATTGGAACCTAGACACGTAATGACAAGTTGACAGTCCGTGCATGTTAATTTTCAGTCCATAACATGGTTTATATCCAACTTTTTCAAACTGAAATCAAAATTTTGATTATGTAATTGAAGAATATAGGAAGTAATTACAGTTTTTTTTTTACACTATGCATATTATGTAGAAAAAGGACCAAAAACATACACGAAACATTGATCATAGTTAAGGGGGAAAATGCCTTTGCTAAAAAACCCATCCTGCTGCCATGGCAACGCTTTCCCTCTCCCCTGTTCCTGCTACAGCAGTCCGTTTTTCGCTCAACCAACTGAGATATCGCGAGACCAAGGCGGTCTCCTTTTCGTCCATTCATTGCTGATTTTTATCGCGAGAGTTCAGTCCGGAGAAGAGAGGCGGTGACCTCATCGCCGTGGCGAGGCGGAGCGAACCGTCGCAACTTTTGGATGAACTTCTGATTTGAAAAAGCCGAGAGGCAGTCGGCAGGGCGCACGGACGAGTCCGGGAGATTTTCGACCGCTAAAGTTTTCAGAACCGCTTCGTTTCTGAGCCGCTACGGTTCGTGTGCGCCGGCGAGAGCTTTATTTTTTCCTCTGCAGAAGAAGGTGGACGTTTGTAAAGGTGAGTGCAGTTTGTTGTTCGTTGGGTGTGCGTACAAACTCGGACAGAAACGTTGTCAAAAAAAAAAACAAAACCCAAAGAGAGCAACTTTGTGTTAGGTAACCATTACTGAACTACTGAATTTTGAATTAAAGTCTGACTTTAGCATTTTTGACAAACGTCCAAGTGACCAATTAAACATTTTCATTTATACCTCGGTGAAGAAAAGTTTAAATGACGGGTCTATTTTTTTTCCACCTGCCTTCTCAATCACTACTGTTTTCAAACGAGCTTTTGCTGTGATGAGCCGTCCAGCCTCCATCCGCTCACTGCTGCACACAGACCACAGTCTGACGGGCAGAAAAGGATTCACCGCTGCTCTTAAAGAAACAGGAAATCTTGTAAAAATAGGAAATCAGATAAAGGTAATTACTGCTTGGCTCAAGACTCTGCCCGACTGCAGCACGATCGTGATGGCTAGCCGCTGCCCGCCGTGTGGGCTTTCCTGTCCATCTCCGCAACCCCGCTGTGCATTTTGTTGTTTCTTTCTAACTTGGGGACATTGCAGGCACCTTTTGGCTATGGAGATCTATGTACAGAGTCATGACTTGCACTGCTGACGTTTAGAAGGGATGACTGTTTTGCACAGTTGCATTGCCCCCCCCCCCCCACCCCCCGGTATGAAATGTGTTGCTATGCATTTGGAATATTTCTGAAAAGGTGGCACGGTGACTTGGTTTTCACAGAAACAACTTTATTCGTTGTCTCTCTCTCCCTCTGCGTCTCTCCCTCTCTCTGTCACACTCTCTAAGGTACCTGCTCGAAATCAAAGTTGTTTATACCCAGGGCTCATTAATCAAAATGGCCGTCAGTGTACTTTAGTCATATTTGAATAGTGATGTAACGGTGCAAGTCTATCTCAGTCCTAGAATGAGCAAACTTAATTATTTTGTTTTCCCTGTTTGTGTCTGATGTGACCCCCCCCCCCCCCCCACCACCACCACCACCAGTGACACCATAGGAGGTAGTTTTATTGTTAGTGGACCCCCTACAGCTGCTCTGTCCTCCCTTATTGCTCCCATCTCCACCTGTGGATTCTTCCCTCAGGCGGCCAGCTTCGGCCCCCCAGGGGGTTGACATACTCGCACAGAAACGCCACCACGCTTCCCTTTTGACAAGTCTTAAATGGACATGTCAGAGAACTCACATCTCCATTCATTCGCTGACTGTGACAGGTCTAATATTCAACTCCCAAGCACTCTGAAAGCATCGGGGGGTGTGTGTGTGTGGGGGGGGGAACTCTCCTCAGTGAAAGCATCGGAGCTGTTTTCATTCCGTCTTGCTGCAGCTGCTGCATCCAAAATACAAACTCTTAAGTATTAATGGTTGAGCCTCTGATGCCATCAGCCCTCCCTTGTTGGTGCTTGTGAATGCCAAGGCTGAGAAGATCTGGAAGCCGTATTATATTTACAATATGAAGCAGGCTATTGAAATGAGTGTGTAGGTGGAGGCGCACATGTTCTGTCACACATGTAGCTGAGAGAAAGAAAATGCCAGGGTTTCCGATGGGAGCTGAAGGATTGTTGAGCAACTGGAACCTTCCTAGATGTTCCTAGATTAAGCTGCTGGGTTCCACTAAGTGCACAGCAGGAGATTTCATTTGGACTTTCAGCTCAACAGTCTGTATGGACTTTGGTGTCCACTTGCAAGAGGAATCGTGTGATCAGGATGTGGTCACTTTCTTGTAAAGCATCTAGTAGTTTAGCCCTAACTGGGACATTTTGGTGTTTTTTGGCAGCTTGCACCGAGAGAAGTGTGACAAGTGCAAATTCAGGAAAAAAGGGAACATTTCAGTCCCGTAACAAGCCAGCTTGCACTTTGTCCATGTGGAGTACATTGCTGACAGGAGCTGATAATCTGGTTTTACCTGTTTGATATCCCACACTAGCCTCACCATGCCCCCCTCCTTTTTGTTTACCGCCTCATTATCCCCCTCATTTTCAGTGCAGCCCCTGCTTTTTTCCTATCCACCTCCCATAATTCCCTCCTCCATACACCCATCAGTGTCTTTTCATCATTATGTGTTCTTCCTGTTGCATAAGGCATGCTAGGGCTCCAATATGCTCATCACCCTTCACTTTATCTCCTCAGCTTTTTGGTTTTTTCCTTGCCACAAACACTTAATGGTCCCCTTTCTGAGGGACTGTGCCAAATGTTGTCTTTATTGATGATAATATGCTGCCATTTTCAGTATTGCCTTAAAAATGGCCTTATTTTTTCATGACATAGATTCAGCAAGGTTTTGGAAACATTCCTTAGAGATACTGGTTGATATTGGTGAATTGGCGTCACACAGTTGCTGCAGATTTGTTGGCTGAACATCTATGATGAGTCATGCATGGTGTCATTCTTTCATGTTCCATCCATCATCTACTGCTTATCTGATAGATGATGTACAAGCAGAGAAGCCCAGACTTCCTCTTCCCAGCCACCTCCTCCTGCTCTTCAGGTAGGACACCAAGGCGTTCCCAGGCCAGTTGGGAGACATAGTCTCTCCAATGCTTCCTGGGTCTGCCCCGGCGTCTCCCTCCAGTTGGACGTGCCCTAAACATCTCATGTAGGAGGCTGGTTCAATTTAGAATCCCCAGTTGTTGCCGGTTAACCTAACTTGCATGTTTTTGGCATGTGGGAGGAAACCGGAGAAATCCCGGAGTAAACCCACGCAGACACGGGAAGAACATGCAAACTCCACACAGATCACTGTTGGTCGGGGGCTGGGATCGAACCCAGGATCCCCCGGCCAAGGGTGAGTTGCTGTGCTGCCGCAGTGCTAACCAACTGTTTTTTAATGGTAAGTCTGATATTTTTAAATTATTTTAATCTTGGGTTTTAATGTGTTTTTGTATCTTTAAAATTATATCTATCAACTTCCCTTTATTCCATTTTATTGTGTAGTGCTCTGTGACTATATGTCTCTGAAAAGCACTTCATAAATAAACTTTACTTGATGCTTGGAGAAAAAGCTCCATGCCGGTGTCTCTTTAGCTTAGCCGTTGCTAATGCTGTTCCAAGACGTGTGTGACCTGCAGTTTTCCGAGTGTTTTTTTTTTCTTTTTTCATACAGTGCTTCTTTGGGGTTGCGTGTCATGTCAAGGTCTTTCCTTCCATCTTTGTTATAAAACAAAAAAAAGGCCCGACATTTGAGCTAACTGAGCTAACTGCTTCCTAACCTTCAAAGTTGGCTGCAGGTCACTGAGACAAGCTATGACTTCACTTGACTGGGCGTTTGCCTTGCCCCATCTAGTGGACTGAAAACGCCATTGATTAACTGATAGCCCAAAAGTATATGTGTGTGCATTTTTAAAAAAAAAAAAAAAAATAAAAGATCGATCCATGCATTTATGGATCGATACATTGTCACCAGTGCCAAGTATCACGATCCATCACTGAATCAGTCTTTTTTCCCCACTCCTTGGGATATTAAAGACTTTTTTTCTAAGTTGACTTGACACATTTCAAAGATTCTGAAAGAATAAAATGTACAAGGAGAAAAAGGAAACTTGATCTTTATCGCATCAATGGATGTATCACATTGAACAAATCTAGCACACAATTTAGATAAATATTTATCTAGTTTAACTTAACTAGTGTTAAGTTAAATACTAGTTTAACAGTGTTTTTTATATGTCCTCAAGCTTGTAATTGTCCAAAGAAGAGCATAGTGTCTTTGAATGTGTTTAAATTATTTTAAGTATATTTTTAATGGCTAATGGAGAAACTTCACAATCCAAAGACTAAAATGAAGTGTTGCTGGAAAACCTGGGTCTATGTGCCCTTGACACATTTAAAGTGCAGCTCAGCATTTTGTTTCCCCTCAACAAACAGCCCTTGCGGTGTTTTCTCTGATATGTGAAATTGCATATCTCTTTTGATCCATGGCCCTTTGCAGAGGATGAATATAAAACCCCTGTTGAGGCTTTGTTGGGGCTTTTCAAAGTGGCTAGAAACGGAAACAACAGGTTGCAAGACCAAGCTGTCACATTACAAGGTGAGGAGACTTGAAGTTAAAGTGAGACTTTGCCAGAAATAATTTTTTTGTCGTTAACATGTCTGTGACATGTTTTTTTTGACTTACAGGACATATCGAGAGTGAAATCATTGAAATATGTCATGTTTGGTTTTTTGCTTTAAATTTTCAGTTAAGCCCCTTCCCCTGAAAAAAGGGGAGTTTAGACGGAGCGTTTTTGGTGATGTAACTATACAAGCCTAACTTGAAGGTAGCCTTCAGGCCCAGTTAGCATTTTTGGACGGCTGCTTTGAAGACTTGACCCAAATTAAGATGGGCTTTACCGTTAAACTGTTTTTTAAGGACCAGTGCAGTTTCAGTTATTATCCTTGGCCACTGTGCATCCAAATGGGCATGTCCTTCAACCAGCAAGTGTTTTTATCACAGGACTTACTCTGTTTAATATAACACTAGCCACTGTTAGCCTTGTGGTATGTGGGTGGGTCAAGTCACAGTACCTGGCATTTGATGGAGGAGGAAAAATGAAATGATTTTGACATGAAACTATAAGAATGAGAGTTTTTTTTGGCAGAAGAAAGGACATAAGATATCATTTTAGACGATGTAATTTTTTTAAAAAAAAAGGGATTTATATCCACCAGTGTGTGTCTTTAAAATTTTCTTCCTCTTGGACCTTCTTTCCTTTTCAGTTTTTTAATGTCTCAACTAGAATATCGTCTTAATGATGCAGATGGATTGTATCACATTAAAACTGTGGATTCACAAGGCTTCAGATTTGAGTTGTGACAAATGGGTAAAAAAACAGCATGATAGTCAGTCAAGCAGTTTTGCAGCCTTTTGCCAAAGCACAACTTGATATGTTTGCGATTTTACACTGTCTGGTAGAATTAACAACTGCTTTCTTCACTTATGGTGGTCTTTAAAGATCTTTAGACATGCATAAGCAGGTTATGCTTGTGGGCACATCTTCAGTTTAACAGTGCATAGAAATCATTTTTTAATACGCAATTACTTAGCAGTGACTGCCTTTCCAGCATCATTATGTTGAGCTACAGTTGTCAATTTAACCCTTGGTTTTTGGTGGAGATGCACCAATACTTGCTACAGTTTCTGTTTATAGTGCCCTCCAGTTTGCAGTGTACTTCTAGGGTGATATAAGGGGGCCATCCTCGCCAGCTGCAGTCCATCTTTGTACCATCTGAGTTTGCATAGATGACACTCTATGGAGTGGCAGCGACACTAAATGATATAGTGGACAAATACAATAGTGATCTGGGATGGGAAAAGATGATTATGTTGTGAATGTGGCTAAATGTTTGAATTGGTAATTTTGCAATATTCTACTTGTGAATGGTTTATGCCTTCTTGGGAAGATGTTATAACACAAGTATTAATGGCCAAAAGGGAAGCTTTTCCTGGTCCACTTATTTACATTAATATTTTGAAGCCTGTGGTATTTTAAAAACATATTTACAAGTGCATAATGACAAAATATTTTTGGTAATTCTCCCAGAATTCCCCCAAGCCTTCCTTTCTTTGACTCCATAATGACATTACAAGGATGCGACTAAGCAAAAGAACTGTGAATCTTATCCCCAAACACGTATGAGAGTGTTGCTGAAATTCCTACCAACTGCCTCGCCATCTGTTTCCACGCAGACAAAGCGCTCAAATTTCTGTCTTGCTGATGACTAAAAGGATGTTGCTACTGCTGGCTGCCTGGGCTTGTAATGATGGGAGAAGTGCTTTTGTGACCCAGTTGGATTTGCCAGTTTCTGCCATCTCTCCTGTGCCATATTAGGGGAAAAAAATGAGTTGTGTGTGTGGAGCTGCAAATTGAGAATTATTAGCTGTGGTATTTGTCATTTAATGTTATTGGGGGGCCCACATTTTTATTAGAATTTAAGTAAATCATTTTGTAGTTTGTATGTCTTGCAAGTTGAGTTTTTTAAATTTACCAGTGCTTGCAGTGAGGGAAATTTATATTTACTTGACTGTAGCTTTGAGCAGTTAACCCTTTAACCACTTGCACTCCGGGCAATTTTCCTAAAAATGCCAAAAAATAACGTGCCCAAAGTAAATCGAAAGCTGTTATTCAACCCTTTGCAGCATCTTCATGGGGTTGGTCTCATTTAAAAGAAAACACTTTGAATTTTTTGGCAAAAAAAACATAATCTCTCTACGTGCTCCGGCCACTGAGTTACAGTCATCTAAACATACTGAACTTGAAGAAAAAAAAATTGGACACAGTGTTTTTTTGGAGTACAAATGCTTGTAAAGGGAGTTTTTCCTCTCCACCGTCGCCAAGTGCTTGCTCACAGGGGATCGCCTGATTGCTGGGGTCTTTCTGCAACTGTGGGGGTCCCCCCTACAGTTGCTAGTGCTATGAGATGACTGTTGTTGTGAAATGGCGCTATATAAATAAAGTTGAATTGAATTAAATAACACACAGCTGTCCGATCCGGCTGGAAAATGGAACAGAAATGTAGAACCAAGTGTTATCCAGCTGAGATCCAAATTTGGTAACAATACCACAAAAAATGAATATTTTACACAGCTTTGTTCTCAGGCTGTTCCCAGGCGTTTTGGAACTGTGCCAAATTGTGCCAAATGGCACAGTTTGGAAAAACGTCTGTAACTTTTGAATAATTCAATGTAGAAGCTTCATTTTAGGCTCTAATGAAAGGTCACACTCAGGGCTGTGTCTGTGTGTGTGTGGGCGGGGGGTCGTTCCCCCCCCCCCCCCCCGCTACCAAGGACCAAATTCGGCCCTCTACATGACGGATTACACTCCTTGCATGCTTTCACAGCGGCTCCCCCCCCCCTCGCTACTGTGTGTGTGTGTGGGGGGGGGGGGGACCGTGAACGGACCGTGAACGCCCCCCCCCCCTCGCTACAGAAGAGGGCCATCGCTACATGATGGAATAGACTGATATGCTTCCTCCCGCGGACCAGGGGGCGTTCGGACCGTGGCCCCCCCCCGCTCCTCTTCTGCAGCGGGGGGGGGGGGGGGGCGTTCACGGTCCGAACACGGCAAATGAACCGTTTATCGCGGCGCACGTACTTCGTGCGCAGTACAGTTGTAATTTACCGATCGGTCAAAAGTCATTTCTGGATTACAGTTTTCAGGGATAAATAATAATTTAGCTTATAACACCTTACCTCTTCAAAGCAGCAGAGTCGCGGCGAACAGCTCTTCCCCCATTGTCAAACGAACGCGATGCTACTCCGCTCGTGGATCCCGATCAACATAATTCCATTATTGCCGTTTTGGCGAATGATTTACGACTTTTGTTGTCGGCCTCCGTCTATTCTGCTGGAATGAGTGCAGGTCCCACTTGTGGGTGTTCTCCATGCTGCTGGGTGAGCCTGGGTCTGTAGTAGATTCGTACAGAGTCCTTCTGCAGCAGTAAATATCGCTTCACCCAGCCTGAATTTCTGTGCTTCAGTTGGCTCCTGCGTTCACAGTAGGCGGGTCCTCCTTCCTAGATTTTCATTCATTGGCTCCTCAAGGTTTCAGAAACCCAATTCAAGGCTCTTATTAGTCGAATGAGAGGTCAATCAGATGAACTAATCTGTTCGCGGCTGTGTTTGCAGATTTTTTTTTCAGTGGCACTTGGAGGGCACACCACCTACACCATCACCATCAATATCCTTATCATGCGTCATGCGCACGAGGGCGCACGAGAGCCCGCTCGTGCGTCATAGGACACAGAGACTTGCCCGCCCGCGGAACAACGGAGCGCAAGTGGTTAATGAAGCATTCAGTTGATGTGTTTTATTAGCCCTCTGTTGTAGGTAGTTTTATACTAAAAGCCTTGGCCAAATACAGTAATAGAAAATTAAAAAAAAAAAGTTGGATACAGTTTTCCTTGTTCAGATCATATCCTGTCACTTTGGCTTTGCCTGTATCACAAGTATAGTTCAGAATGTCATTGTGTTATATTATGAGTGCAGGGATTCCTCTGGTAACATTTCCGGGTGGCGACCCGCCATGCTTGAAATTATCCCGCCACTCTATGAAGAAATATAAATTTATGAAAAAAATATGAAGGAATGATGGTCCGCAAGTGTGCACATGAACAATGCATGTGGCCGTCAAGTGCGTAGAGTTCAGAAGCATCCCGCCCACGTGACCGCTCCAGTCGCCAGGTAGAATATCTCGCTACTAGCATCGCTGTCCAAGAGGAGCATGAGCTTATTGAAGTACTTGAAACGCAGAAAAAAAGTACAAGAGGTATGTATGCAGTGAAGGCATTTATGGTGGGTTTAACCTGCTGGTAACGGGAACAATAATGGAGGAGTCGCTTGGCTAACGTGTGGTTCGGAGCTCGAGTTGGTTCATTTTGTTTTCTTTTTAATAGTTTTTTGTTTTTCTTATTTCAGACAAGAATGAAAAGGTGCTGTTTTTACTTTTACCTTAGTTAATATTAACTAATTTATGTTCATTATTATGTATCTGGCAAATTAAGATGACCAAAATTCCCAAAGTCAATGACTTTAATCCTTCAGACAAACTAAACGTGCCAACATTTGGATTTCAAAATAAGGGAGGCTTTTCCTGCTGTCTGGGTAGTGAGAGTTCTAAAAAAAAAAAACTACAGTGGTGTGAAAAAGTGTTTGCCCCCTTCTCAATTTCTCATTTTTTTGTTTGCCACACTTAAATGTTTCAGATCATCAAGCAAATTTAAATATTAGACAAAGATAATACAAGTAAACACAAAATGCAGTTTTTAAATGAAGGTGTTTACTATTAAGGAGGAAAAAAATCCAAACCTACATGGCCCTGTGTGAAAAAGAGATTACCCCCTTAATCTAATAACTGGTTGGGCCACCCTTAGCAACAATAACTGCAATCAAGCATTTGCGATAACTGGCAATGAGTCTTTTACAGCACTGTGGAGGAATTTTGACCCACTCATCTTTGCAGAATTGTTGTAATTCAGCCACATCGGAGGGTTTTCCAGCATGAACACCTATTTAAAGTCATGCCACAGCATCTCAATCAGATTCAGGTCAGGACTTTGACTAGGCCACTCCAAAGTCTTCATTTTGTTTTTCTTAAGCCATTCAGAGGTGGACTTGTTGGTGTGTTCTGGATCATTGTCCTGCTGAAGAACCCAAGTACGCTTCAGCTTGAGGTCACGAACAGATGGTCGGACATTCTCCTTCAGGATTTTTTGGTAGACAGCAGAATTCATGGTTCCCTTTACCACAGCAAGTCTTCCAGGTCCTGAATTCTGAAATGCTGTTACTTTTACGCCAAATGTAATAGGACACACACCTTCCAAAAAGTTCAACATTTGTCTTGTCAGTCCACACAATATTTTCCCAAAAGTCTTGAGGATCATCAAGATGTTTTCTGGCAAAACTGAGATGAGCCTTTATGTTCTTTTTGCTCAGCAGTAGTTTTCATCTTGGAACTCTGCCATGCAGGCTATTTTTGCCCCGTCTCTTTCTTATGGTGGAGTCATGAACACTGACTTAACTGAGGCAAGTGAGGCCTGCAGTTCTTTGGATGTTGTTGTGGGGTTTTTTTGTGACCTCTTGGATAAGTTCTTCCCATGCTTCCTGTACCCTTCTGTTGACAGGCGCGTTCACAGATGCAGCCGCGTCACCGGGAATGCAGGTCGTTTTCTGTGTCAAGTCAAATCCCTCCTATGTTATCAGTGATCTGTTATCAGTTATCTGTTAATGTACTTGGCAATAAATCTTTTCTGAGTTAAGTTGTCGCTTTGCTGTTGGAGTAATTTTGGTCGGCCAGCCACTCCTGGGAAGGTTCACCACTGTTCTGTGTTTTCACCATTTGTGGATAATGGCTCTCCCTGTGGTTCGCTGGAGTCCCAAAGCTTTAGAAACGGCTTTATAACCTTTTCCAGACTGATAGATCTCAATTAATTTGTTTTTCATTTGTTCCTGAATTTCTTTGGATGATGTCTGGCTTTTGAGGATCTTTTGGTCTACTTCACTTTGTTAGGCAGGTCCTATTTAAGTGATTTCTTGATTGACAACAGGTGTGGCAGTAATCAGGCCTGGGTGTGGCTAGAGAAAATGAACTCAGCTTTCCAAAGATGCGATAAACCACAGTTAACTTGTGTTTCAGCGGGGGGGCACAATCACTTTTTCACACATGTAGGTTTGGATTTTTTTTACCCTTAATAATAAACACCTTCATTTAAAAACTGCATTTTGTGTTTACTTGTGTTATCTTTGTCTAATATTTAAAGTTGTTTGATTTGAAACATTTAAGTGTGACAAACGTACAAAAAAATGAGAAATCGGAAAGGGGACAAACACTTTTTCACACCACTGTATAAATATATAGAAATATAACAGAAATAACTGCATCTTTGGTCATTTAAGTTAAAATTGTATTTAATAAATTATTAATATTTTTTTTCTTTGAAATCAGAGCTAAATTATTGTTCTGCACTGGATCTGCAAAATTCTGGTCAATAATGTAAATTGTTATAAGGAAAAAGTAAAAAAAAAAAATACCAGTCTGTTTCAAATTCATTAAAAAAAACTACACGAATTTATAATCTCATATGTACAAGAAAAGTCCATTTGGTTTCAAATTTAGATAAATTTACAGACAAAAGTAGGAAACTATAAGAAAATTGTTACAAATTTTCGAGAAAAACCTCAGACCTTCAAGACTGAAGTCATTACTCAAGTTTTTAAGTGGCTGCTCTTTGTACCCTTTACTCTACTAGAAATTTTTGGTTGTCTACTTTAGATTATTAATTTCAAAGCATTGCTTTTACATAAGTAGTGCTGTCAAAATGAGTCACTTTGAGGAAATTACCAAAACTGAGGTAAAGCTTTTCCCGTATTCTGTATTGAAAGACCTTCAAAATGATATGTAATTTGTAGGAAGTGCACAAAAATGGACCCAGAAAAAGCTGATTTGTTTATATTTTGGCTAGGTTTAAACTCGCGTTCGATCGGTTGGGAGTTGCATCTTCCGCCAAAACATATGTATTTTTAGAAAGTACGATTTCTAAGCTTTACAATGATACCAGGCACTCGGGGGTTTTCCTGGAACTTGCTGCTAGCAAACAAAGAGTCACGATTTATGACTTCTCGTGCCTGTATCTCGTAATGACGCGGAGCGCATTCTGACTCATTTTGTCAGCACAGGTCACATTTAAGTATGCATGTGTAAATTACTATTATGAATGTTTTTTCCCTTCCCTACTCTCTCAATGGGGGAAAAAAAAAAGGTAACAGTAGAATAAAAATACACATATTTTTGTCATTTATGTAAACCATGACAAAAAAATTTCTGCAGGACAAAACATGACACTTGATATTTTCTAACTTGTTTGTATACCACCATAGACAGAGAGAGAACCTGAATTAGACAGAGCTCAGAGAGGGCAAGATGAGACAGAAGAGAGGAGCCAAGGAGAGGAAGGTGTTCAGGTAGAGGGTCCAGGAGAGGTGAGAACAGAAGAAGGAGAGAAAGATGACACCAGTAAAAAGTCCAAACACAGGACGTCTGGGTGGGACCCAAACTGGCCCAATATTCCAAGATTCAAGCCTTGGTTTTACAATACTTCAAATGGTAAGTTCCATATGCAAAGTTACTGTGCAAAATTAAAAAAAAAAAGAGAAATAAACAGTATAAAATTAACATATTCCGGTTACAATAGTGTCATGCCCCCCCCCCCCCCCCCGGGAAAAAGATGGCACCAAGGTCTTTTAGCCAGAGGAAACACTGGAGTGGCTTGTATATGCTACATCAGTTCACCATGTAGATGCTGCATTGGCTGCTCTTTTTTTTTTATTGCAGTGATTCATCTACACAGCTGGCATATTAGAAAGGTCAAAGATAGCTGATATATCAAATCAAAAACATTGTCATATGCAGCCTCCGTTTCCAAAACATACAACTTATTGTAAAATCAGCTGATTTCTGAAAAATTTGTCTTCAACAGCATGAATAATTTTGAATATTATATTTTGACAGGAAGTAAAAAAAAAAAAAAATAAAGATCGGTAAACATCTTTGGCCATAGTGAAGGTACTGTCGGAATCAAAGGGAAGACTCTGTGGTAAATGGAGAGGAAACTGTAGAGAAAGATGACTAAAACCATGAATGTATAGGTAATAATAAAGTGATGTATAGAAGGGCGTATTATCAGTGTGAGACCGGGACTGAGTGAGTGGGAGAGACAAACACTCTTTGAGGGATTGTTTAATGATGCAAAGATTTACTGGCCAAATGTCAGCATTGGCTAATATTTACCTTGTTCATTGCCACTGGCCTTCTGGCAAATAATGCTTCATTTACTGATTACAGTGGCAAATGTTTGTGTTCTAATTTGATTAATTGGTGTAACCATATTTGTGGATTTGGAATTACATGAGGCGTTCATTTACTCTTCTTTTTGTTTCCCTGTCATAGAGTTGAATAAATAACGCCACTGTCACTTGGCGCCATGACAGCGGCTGCCTGTCTTAGCTGAGTGTTTGTTTGAGTGTCTGTTGACCGCTGTTTATAGTGGTTGCGTGTGATCTTGGAGACTTCTTAACTTTTAAACTGCACTTTCTGGAGGTACAATGATGACAGCCGGGTGGATTGGACAGTTTTTATTGCTGTGCTTTCTGTTTGGACTCCTTACCATGAGAAGCTATGCCTATAGTACTCTTCACATAGTGTACACTCAAGATGAACTCATCGCACTGCGGAATGTAAGCTCTTTGGATGAAGGAAAGTTTAATATACCGGCGGAGCTACTGAAGAAGAGATGAAGAGGCTGTTGGTCGGGTGTTAAACAGTGTTTGAAGCGGAGGAGATTTAAATCCTGCATCCCCACCGTCATTACAGGAAATGTGCGGTCCCTGGTAAATATAATGGATGAGCTGGAAGCGCTTACCAGGACATGGAGAGAATACAGGGAGTTCAGTATTATGTGCTTCTGTGAAACATGGCTTCGTGAGCAGATGCTGGACTCAGCTGTGGCTCTCCCTGGCTTCCACACCATCCGGACAGACACCACCACGAGCGGCAAGTGCAAAGGAGGGGGACTTGCTGTGTTTGTAAATTTCCGCTGGTGCAACCGAGGCATCTTCACGTTAAAAGGCGTGAGTGTACCCCAACATAGAACTCATTGCCATCGGAATGTACCTATACGTGTACCTATACTCATTGCCATCGGAATGTACCTATTCTTCTTCCGAGAGAATTCACTAATGTGATTGTCATCTCTGATTATGTTTCTCCTTCCGGGAAGGCTGACGCTGCATGTGACGTCATTCATTCTGTCACAGCAGACCTCCTCACAAAACGCCCCAGTGCATTCCTCCTGATCACAGGTGACTTTAACCACGTTTCTCTATACAAAAATCTATCCACATTTTTGTCAGTTTGTTAAATGCACCTCAAGAAAAAATAAGACTTTAGATCTGCTCTATGCAAATGTAAAAAATGCATATATTTCTAGTGCCCTCCCCCCATTAGGCAGATCAGACCACAATTTACTTCTACTTACACCTGAATATAAGCCTGTTGTTAAACAACAAGAAGTTACAGTAAGGATAGTGAGGAAGTGGTCCCCTGAGGGTTTGGAGACACTGTGGTACATTGGAAGCTGCTGATGGGGAAGCTTTTTACAAAGCTCATGGAGAAGATTTAGATGGCTTAACAGACTGTATCACTGATTATATTGGGTTCTCTGTGGATAATTCTACCTCCACCAAAAAGGTCCTGTTACCCAAATAACAAACCTTGGGTCACAAGTCATGGGATGAGAATCAGCACCTCCAAGTCCAAGTCCATGGTCCTCAGCCGGAAAAACATGGATTGTCCTCTCTGGGTTGGAGATAAGCTCCTGCCCCAAGTGGAGGAGTTTAAGTATGTTGAGGGCTCATTCACGAGTGAGGGGAGAATGGAGCGAGAGACTGACAGACGGTTCGGAGCAACCTCTGCAGTGATGCAGACATTGTACTGGTCTGTTGTGGTGAAGAGGGAGCTGAGGTCTAAAACAAAGCTGCCGATTTACCGGTCAATCTACGTTCCTATCCTCACCTATGGTCATGAGCTTTGGGTAATGACCGAAAGAATGAGATTATAGATACAAGCAGCTGAAATGAGCTTTCGCCGTAGAATTGCTGGACTCACCCTTAGAGATGGGGTGAGGAGCTCAATCATCCAGGAGAGGCTCAGAGTAGAACCGCTGCTCCTCCACATCAAAAGGAGCCATTTGAGGTGGTTTGGGCATCTGATCAGGATTCCTCCTGGACGCCTCCCACTTGAGGTGTTTTCGGCATGTCCCATTGGGAGGAGACCCCAGAGCAGACCCAGGACATGCTGGAGAGACTACGTGTCCCAGCTGCCCTGGGAACGTCTTGGTATCCTCTCTGAAGAGCTGGAGCAGGTGGCTGGGGAGAGGGAAGTCTGGGCTTCTCTGCTTGAGCTGCTGCTGCAGTGACCCGGACCTCTGGAAAAGCGGTAGAAAATGGATGGATGGATGGATCGGTCACAAGTGAGGTGAAAAACTTACTAAATGAAAAGAAGAGGGCCTTTAAGGCAGGGGATAGAACAGGACTCAAGAAGGTACAAAAAGAGCTGAAACAGAAACTTGGGGAAAACAAACATCTATAGGACAAAGTTGGAGAAGAAAGGTGGAAAACAATGTCAGGGCTGTGGGGAGTGGGATGAGAGAAATAACTGGTTTCAGTAAAAAGAACAGGGGCGCCGTTGAGGGGAATACACAGTGGGCTAATGAGCTGAGACAGTTTTTTAATAGGTTTGAGTCACCCACCACTAACGGCAGCTCTATCACTGGTCTGTTGTCCTTCCCATCATGCACCAGCAGTAGCCAGCCAGCTCTGAGCCAGACACCGCCTTACTCTCACTCACTGGGCAATTCTACCTCACCTCCTGACAAAACCACACCTCTTGACAGTGCAGCCACCCTTAGCATCATTGCTGACCACGTGAGGAAAGGGCTGGAGAGGCTCCACCTAGGGAAGCCTATAGGACCAGACAGCATAAGCCTTCATGTACTAAGGCCTGTGCGAGCCAGCTGTAGAGTCCTGCAGCACTTTTTCCAATATGAGCCTGTACCACCAGAGTTCCAGAGCTATGGAAAACATCATGCCTGATCCCAATGCCTAAGAAAGGTTGTCCTGTGGCACTGAATGTCTTCAGGCCCATAGCTCAGACCTCCCACATAATGAAGGTCATGGAGAGGTTGGTGCTGGCTTACCTGAGGAGACTTGTGTGTTCAGTCCAAGACCTGCTGCAGTTTGCATACCACCCCCATGTGGGGTTGAATGATGCAATTATTTACCAGCTGCAGAGGGCCTACTCCTCCCTAGATAGACCTAGCACCATGGTCCGCATCATGTTCTTCGACTTCTCACCTGCCTTTAATACCATACAGCCGGGGCTGTTGAGGGAGAAGTTGGAGGGCACGGACACTGACACTTCCCTCACTACCTGGATCACCAACTATCCGACGGGCAGACCACTGTTTGTCAGGCTGCAGAGCTGTGTGTCAGACCGTCTGATAAGTAACATTGGGGCCTCCACAAGGAACAGTGCTTTCTCCCTTTGTCTTCACCATCTACACCACAGATTTCAAATACTGTTCTGAGTCATGTCATCTTCAAAAATACTCTGACACGGCTATAGTGGGGTGTATGGAGGGGGGACGGGATGAGGTGTACCGAGCACTGGTGGATGATTTTGTGAAGTAGTGTGGGAAGAACCACTTACAGCTAAATGTGGATAAGACCAAGGAGATGGTGGTGGGTTTCAGCTGCAAGAAGTCAACGCCTCTGTGGCCAGCACCATTTTCTTTGCGGTGGTGTGTTGGGGAGCAGGGTGAAGGACAAGAACAGACTAAATAGATTCTTAAAAAAAAAAATGCTGAGCCAGTTGTGGATCAGATAGAATTCTGGTAAAATCAGTCATTGTCATGGACAATGTCTCTCACCCCCTCTACAGCACACTGGACAGTCTACGGAGCAGCCACAGCAACAAGCTGCTGCAGCCCAGATGTTTAAAGGAGTGTCACAGCAAGTCCTTTTTGCCTGAGGTTATCAGGCTCTACAATATACATACAGCCTCCAGAAATGTGCACGGAACTGTATTTTATTGTATTACGTTTTAGTAACTTGTTTTAAACTGTTTAGTTATTTATATGTGTGTTTTTTTTAAGGTGTGTATGTGTTTGTTTGCCAAGACAAATTTAATTTCCCCTCAGGGATTAATAAAGGTTTTCCATCTATCTAAATAAAACACACCAAATAATAAACTTCAAAGAATTCAAATATCACCATTTGTGATAGGGCTGGGCGATTAACCAAAATAAAACAGAGATTTTTTTTTTTTTTTTCATGTACTGCTGCTTTAAGATGTGCCCGTGGAGTTACACTAACTCCAGAAGCAACATAGTCAACACTGTTCAGATACAGCAGAACACGGGCAAAACTGTTAAAGATGGCTTGTCACTAAAACAAATGTGGTCTCCATCTCCATTGTGATGACTGACTCTTTATATTATCTGAATATGCCAAGAAAGCGAAGTGCATGGATACCATCAGTAAAAAGAGCAGAAGCTAAGTCACTGTTAGGCTCTGACGGCTATCTGCGCTATCTCAACAGTTTTACAGAGGAAATAGACATGCTAAGGTTGTATTTAAGAACCCGATAAGAGACTCATAGGCTACGTTCACACTGCAGGTTTTAATGCTCAATTCCAATTTTTTTTGCACACGTTTGACCCATATCAATTTTTTTTTTTTTTTTTTTTTAAATGTCAGTTTGAACAGCACACATCCAATTTTTTTTTTTTCCCCCCACACCAGACGCAGGACACTTTCATTTGTGGTCCTAATTCAGATACGTATCTGATATTTTCCAAAGCGACCTCAGTCTGAATGGTCATGTCGCATTTCATCCGACTTTTTCCTCATTGAAGTGAGGCAGACGCTACAATTCTGCAGTGGAGGATGCAGCAAGCATGGTGGACACGGCTGATTTGTGCTCTTTTTAATCAATCTTCTTCCCTTTATCACCGGATCATAATTTTGTCAGCTCCGACTGCACAACAACTTCAAAATTTCAAGGGGGGGTGGTGGTGGCTGAAACCATCAGACAAGCAGGCACACAGTAACGGCACATTTACTGGATGCTGCAAATTCCTTTTTCCCTGTAAATGGCACACTGTGAGTCCTGGCCGCTGTAATGTCTAAAATGTAAAGTTAATACTGACATGACTGTGGAGCGCAATGGCCAGATACGGGGATACGAGGACACGCAGTCCAGAAGAGGGGAATCTGTGGTAGCTTCTCCTTCTTGTGCGGGGCCAGTGTTATGCTGCTGGTACTAGCTGCACTGTTTATTAAGGCCTGAGCCACTGACAACATCAGCGGGCGAGAGCCCCATTGAATCGCTAGGATTATTTATTATTAACCTTATTTATACAGGTAATCCCTTTGAGACACAGGGTCTCATTTTCAAGAGAGCTGTTTAATTGATCGTCACAGCGGTCATCTGGCATGTAGAGGAATGAAGCGGGTCTCATTTATTTTGTGCATAATCATTTCTGAAGGATTTTAATATTTTATTTTGCTGCGCTGCATCAAGGTGAAGTGTCACTTCATAGCTGGAGACAGTTCACACTGGAGTCAGATGGGGGTAGTATTTAAATTATAATGTGAACGCCCACACAAAAAAAAATCAGATCTTGGCAAAAAATCGGAATTGAGCATTAAGACCTGTAGTGTGAATGTAGCCATAGTCACTATGTGATGCTAACACAGTCATGGGTGCGTAAAGGACTCCCCCAACACAGCCAACAAGCTAATTAGCCACTGCGCTAGTGACGTGACCCACAAACCCTCAAGAGATATGTGTTGTAAACACTGGACAATGTTTATTTTGTGTGTGAAATGACAGTAGGCCTGTTTTTTTTTATGTTATTCTCATTTTTTAATGCACTGCAGTGATATACCACACTCTTGTGTAATATTGCTTAATTACGAGCCTTGTCAGTAAGAAGGGAGAAAAACAATATCCATCCATCCATCCATCCTCTACCACTTATCCGGTGATCCGGGTCATGGGGGCATCAGTCAAGGCAGAGTAGCCTAGACCTCTGCCTAGTTCGTATAGCACCGTGATCCCCATGACCCCTCCTGCAGGTGGTGAGCCCACTGTTTCTGCAGACCCATGTGCCTTATTTGGGTATACTGGGTCCTTGATGTAACATTTTTCATGGAGATCCACTGGACCCTTCACCTAGGACCAATTTGCCTTGGGAGACCCTACCGGGTGCAAGTTGCCCCTGACTGCATAGCTCCTGGGATCATTCAGGCACTCAGACCCCTCCACCACAATAAGGTGGCGATCCACAGAGGGGAACAATAACCGAAAAGAAAAAAAGCTAACCTACATGAAAGGGTCAATTAACCGTGATGCTGATTTAAGGTCAAATTGCCCACCCCTAAAATGTATCATTGCTGAAGCAGTTTTATCTCTTATGTGGCCTGCTGCTGTCAAAAAAAAAAAAAAAAAAATGCCAGTAGGCCTGGAAGTATGGACTGGTAAATGAAAAGCTTCACATCCACAAATCACTAATCAAGCTACACTGTTGTGTAATATTGCTTAATTATGAGCCTTGTTAGTAAGGAGGAGGGAGGAATTGCCCATCCCTAATTTCAAAAATAAAAATAAAAGGCCTTTATTAAAATGGCTTTGGTCATATAAACCTAATAAAATCAATTAAAGCTCCAACGCGTTTTGGCCTTATGCCTTCATCAGGGAGTCAAACCTTGTTTGTTGTGGTTGCTCGTTATCCTCTGCGGTAGGGCTTGTCCGTAGCGCAGTATTGCATAATTGCAGTTATTGCGACAGCCCTACTACTAATAATGCCATTGTCTGTCATAAAAATGCTAATGGTACAATAAATCATTGAGGAATATGATGTTCATGTTTTATTCCGTATATCCAAAACAGTATATGTTATATGTTAAAGATAGACCGTATTGTACCGAGGGAAAATTGCTTCTTGTTAATTGATCGATAAGGTGAATCGACCCTAGCCCGAACATTTGTTTTCAGTTTGGTATTAATTTATCTCTGACAAATAATTAAATGTTTACTTTTTAATTTTCTTATTAAATATCAGTGTTCATTGAAGAGCTTAAAGGTGAAAAATATAATTTCCCCTTTAAAGACTGACACTTATCTTGTGTGCTGTTGTAGTGAAGTCTGCACAAATAACAGCCCCATAAGTAGGGGAAGCAGGTGGATGATTAAAGGAAGATAAATATCCTGGTGATGATTCACTGATGGATGAAGTTGCTGCTTTGATCTTATGAAAACTGTCACTACTTGAAGTTGGAAATGCTGGCATACGTCTCCATGAAGTTTTCTGTTTTGATCGTACGTAGTCTGTGCTACATGTAGAGAAATAAAATACTACTATCAATAAGCTTAAAAGTCAATGATTATTTTACGTGATAGATGAAAGGCTGTCGTCTGTATTAAACCACACATACACTACTCACAAAAAGTTAGGGATGTTCGACTTTTGGGTAACATTTCAGGATGCACCTAAAATGCACCATGACCTTCACAGGTGAACTTAATTTGCCCTTCTCTAACCTTTTGAATGCACATGTCCAACTGTTAAATGTTTTAGTATTTTTGCATAACTTGCTGTTCTATAATATGGTGCTTAATGGCAAAATTCACAACAGGTGTTTGATCCATGAATCAACCAATAAATTTTCTGGTTCAGTTAGAATTGGTATTTAAACAGTCCTCTTCATCATGCTGTTCACTTTTTGACATCATAAGACCAAGACGATATCTAATAGTTGATCAGCAGTACCTCGTCATTGCGAGGCTTCAAACAGGATGTTCTCAGAGGGAAGTGGCCACTGAGCTTAGAGTGTCACAGAGTGCCATTAGCAGGTGGCAACAGAGATACAGAGAGACTGGAAGAGTCACAGAAATGCATAGAAATGTAAGTCTTTTGGCCGCATCCCACGCTGATGACCGCTTCATTGTGAACAGTGCCCTGCGGAACCGGATGATGAATGCCACTCAACTCCAGGCACATTTAAGGGAGGTGAGAGGCACCCAAGTGTCACATCAGACCATTCGAAACCATTTACATCAGTGTGGTCTGTGTGCTAGATGACCTGCAAGGGTACTTGACCACGCCAGCAGGCACAGGCGTCATCATCTTGAATGGGTCAGGGAGCATTTACGCTGAACAAGGAACCAGTGGGCCTCAGTCGCGTTCTCTGATAAGTTGATCCACGTTGAGCAGAAATGATGACTGCCGACGATGTTGGAGATGCCAAGGAGAGCGCTATGCATCAGCTACTGTTGTCACCAGACGAGCCTTTGGTGGTGGTGTTACAGTCTAGGCAGGTGTCTAGTCAATACAGAACTGCCCTACACCTTGTGAATGGTACAGTGACAAGCTGATACTGCAGTGTTTCCTCTGGTAACATTTTTGGGTGGCAGCCTGCCTCGCCAGAAAACTGCCACCACGCTTATGAGGAGATATGAATTTAAGAAAAATATATGAAGCAATGACTTTTCTGGAAGCGCACACATGAACAACACGCGTGGCCGTCATCCGTGAAGTTTAGAAGCGCTCTGCCCACGCGAGCTTTCCAGTAGTCACCAGACAGAGTCTTGCTAACGTGACTGTCCGACCAAAACATGAGTTTATTAAAGTTCTTTAAATGTGGAAAAAATCAGAAGGGGTATGTAAGCACTGGAGGCATTTATCATGGTTTTTACCCGCTCGAAACGGGAGCAATAATGGAAGAGTTGCTTAGCTAAGAGATGTGGTTAGAATTCACATGCAGCCGGCTTCATATGAAGGGAAAGACAAGGGGGACTGATGAATTGCTGAGTATATATTTCACTAGCCACTACAATATTAAGTTATGTTCCCTATTATGTACCTGGCAAGTTAAGATGACTGAAATTCACGAAGTCAATGACTTTAATCCGTCAGCAGCCTTCAGACAAACTAAACGTGTCAACATTTGGATTTCAAAATAAGGGAGGTTTTTCTTGCTGTCTGGGTGGTGAGGAGATTTCTAAAAAAAAAAAAACCCTATAAATATATAGAAATATTATAACAGAAATAACGACCTCCTTGGTCATTTAAGTTAATTTAAATCATTAAATACAATTTTATTAATATTTTTTCTTTGTAATCAGAGTTAAATTATTGTTCTGTTCTGACTGCAAAGTTATGGTCAAAAATGTAAATTGTTATAAGGAAAAAGTAAAAAAAAATTACCACAGTCTGTTTCAAATTTATTTAAATAACAGTAATTTTATTTTTAAAAACAGACAAAAATAAGCCATAAAATAATCCACAAATTTATAATAAAGTTTCAAATGTACAAGAAAAGTCAATTTTACAAGAGGAAATTTCAAATTTGAGGAACATGGTTTCAAATTTAGATAAATTTACAGAGAAAAGTAGAAAACTATAAGAAAATTGTTATAAATTTTGGAGAAAAACCTCAAACCTTCAAAACTGAAGTCATAACTCAAGTTTTAAGTGGCAAAAACCATGGCAAAAAAAATCCTGCAGGACAAAACGTGACACTTGATATTTTCTAACCTGTTTGTATACCACCATAGACAGAGAGAGAACCTGAAGCAGACAGAACTCAGAGAGGGAAAGATGAGAAAAGAAGAGAGGAGTCGAGGAGAGGGAAGTGTTCAGGTAGAGGGTCCAGGAGAGGTGAGAGCAGAGGAAGGAGAGAAGGATAACGGCAATAAAAAGTCCAAACACTGGACATCTGGGTGAGACCCCAACTGGCCCAATATTCCAAGATTCAACCCTTGGTTGTACAATATTTCAAATGGTAAGTTCCATATGCAATGTTACTGTGCGAAATTTAAAAATGAAATAAATAATATAAAATTAACATATTCCAGTTAACCTGTGCACCTCAGTGAATTTGCTTATCATTTTTAGGAATGTTCTGCCACTTATGCAGACAACACAAACATGCTGCTAAGTATCCAACTGCCCATTTATTGAAGAGGTTGCAATGACCTATCGGATGGACTCTTTGGATAGACATATGATCAGTGAACGCCACAGGGAGAGTGTTAAATCCCATGCCATGCTGGCAAAAGGTTATTCAAGATTATTCTAAATGAATTTTGTCTTTGGAATAATGAGTTGAAGGTGTATGTCTCTTTTAATATGCTTTCAAAAATTACAGTGCACACAGGTTCCTCTTGGTTTCCTTTGAGCCCATTATTGTTCTGGAGCATGAAGCAGCCATAGGGGCCTTTAAATGTCTGTACCATCTGACAAAGCAAGAACAGTCCCATCATACCAATTTTCAGCACTGCTAGACCTCGCAGAGCTTCTTGACTGTGACTATTTTGAAAAACTCAAAATAAATTGCTTCCCTTTTTCCATTATGACTCATTAGAAAACTTTCAGAAAAGATGCATCACGGCTCTTTTACATTTGTAGATGGGAAGAAACACAAATTACAGATCTCATGTTATCATTGATGAAATGCTGGGAGTCCTTTCTATTGTGGTGGAAGAGCCCATCCTCCAAGCAATACAGACTTCTGTGGCCATAGGCCTGGAAGTTGATGAAAGCGCAGATGCCTCCACCATAAGGCAGTTGGATCTGCATGTCAGGTATTAGAAAAATATATTTATGCCAACACCACTCTCAACTAGCACTGCAATAATCTATCCCTCTTCTCTAAGAGGGGAAACTGTGGAATATGTTCCTCAACCTTTTCACAGTGCCTGATGGGACTGCAAACAGTAAAGTGGTGGCAATTAAGGAAGTGCTTCAGAAAAAGAACATCCCTACCCGCAAACTGTTTGGGCTGGGGACTGATGGGGCAGCAGTGTTGACTGGTATGAACAAAAACAAAACAAAAAAAACTTTATTTCTATATCTAGGTTCTTGCACCATATAGAATCTCAAGTATTTGCTTGATTTAACCAGGATGGCATAATGGGGTTGCCAAACAGCTTCAGGATGCATTCCCACGGATGGTGTCTGTTGCGTGTGCTGCACATCGATTGGCACTGGCATGCAAAGATGCATCCAGCAATGTGCCATACATGAATATATTTAGAGATCACCTGCAGCAGCTTCATATTTATTTCAGAAATAGCTGCAACAGGACTGCTGTTCTTCAAGCAGCATCAAAGGCCTTAGGTGTTCCTGACTTGTCTGTGAAGGTAGGTTAAATTGAAGGTTTAACTGTCTAATAATCATTAGATTACATGTAATATAATGCCTGTAAATTAATCCTTATTTTTGTTATTTAGGAGGTCAAAGACACTCGCTGGCTGTCCCAGCATCAGACCATCATTAATTTACAACGTAACCTCAGTGCTGGGTTGGCAGCATTAGCTGAGGAGGTGGAAGTAAACTGGTGCCCACTGGTAAAAGGGTTGTACAGTTTTTTGTGCCCCTTACCGATTTGTGGCAGCTGTGTATATGCAAGCTGATGTACTGCCCCACCTGTCAAGGCTCTCCAAGATTTTTCAGAAAGAGCAAGTAAACTCTCTTTATTGAACATCAGGTAAGCATACAATTATAGTTCATTTTTAAGTACCATGAACAATATTTAAAGTTTAGTGAAACTTGCTGTTAAAAGTATGCAACTGTCAAGACAAAACAGAGTTAAAAACATAAAACAACTCTTGTCTTAGGTCCCTATGACTATTGAAACTTTGAAAGCCATAAAGGATGCAGGTGATTCCCAGCCTCCTGGTTCGTTCTTGGAAAAATTACACCAGGACCTAGATGACCCCAGAGGTCTTGGTGCATTCAGCATCCGAGATGAAGAGGTGAGCGGGAGGAGAGGACAAAAACACCAACAGGGAAGGATGACTAGGGAGAAAGTAAGATATTCAGATTTCATTCTAAGGTGTGTGTGTGTGTAAATTTAATCAACCTCATGGCTCACTGTGTATTTGAAAATGTTTTCTGTCTTTTCTTTGCTCATCAATTAGATCATGGATCCATACATAAGTGGTCTTGTAGAGAGCCTTGTTCGCTGGTTTCAGCATCTTGGAATTTTAGCAGTTTTCAGTGTGCTTGGACCTCAGGCCTTAAAGGCAAATGAAGATGTAAATGTCACTAAATTGAAGACACTGGTAAAGCAGTTCCTTCAGGAACAAGAGGATTATGTCCTACAGGAGTGGGCCTCTTTCAAGTATCACTTGCTGATTGGAGCATTCAAGGTCTGACAGACTTTTGAAAAACCATTTTTTGTAGGAATGTTGGAATATTTGGACTGATTTTGAATTACAACCGTTGTATCCATGTGTGTATAGGAAATGGATCAGCAGTCAATTATGACTATGTTGGCCTGCCAAAATGATGAGTGGGGCCAGCTCTACCCATCCCCCAGTCAACTTGCAGCTATTGCACTCACAGTGCCCATTTCTTCTGTAAATTGTGAGAGGGATATTTCCACTATGAATAGGGTAAGAGAAATGGAATGTGCAATATGTAAAACTGTTCCTCCACCATGTGACATTATTCTTTATGCTTGTAGGTGAAGACAGATTTAAGGAACCGACTGCAAGGTGGGCATCTAGCAGCGTACATGCGGCTGTCCATTAATGGGCCTCCTCCAAAGGATTTTCCATATCAAAGAGCCTTGGAACTCTTCTACCAAAAGCCTAGAAGATTGAAATGCAACAAACATTCCTGCAAATTGTGTTGTCACTAAAAAAAATTAAAGTACATGATATCCTACAATAGTGTCATAGTGTCATGTGTCCCCCCCCCCCCCCCCCGGAAAAATGTGTTGCCACCGCGCCAAGGTCTTTAAGCCAGAGGAAACACTGTGATACTACTTGAATAACATCATTAATCCAGTCATCGTGCTCCTGCATGAACAACCCAGGCCTAATTTCATCTTCATGGACGACAATACTCCAGCTCATCAAGGTCATATCATTAGGGAATGGCTGCTGGAGGCTGGGGTACCTCACGTGGAATAGCCTGCACTTTCTCCTTACCTAAATCCCATAGAAAACCTATGTTTTTTTATGTTACAACCTTATTCCAAAATGGATTAAATTTATTTTTTTCCTCAAAATTCTACACGCAATACCCCACAATGACAATGTGAATTTTTTTTTTTTTTTTAGATTTTTGCAAATTTATTAAAAATAAAAAAAAACAAACAAACTAAGAAATCACATGTACATAAGTATTCACAGCCTTTGCCATGAAGCTCAAAATTGAGCTCAGGTGCATCCTGTTTTCACTGATCATCCTTGAGATGTTTCTACAGCTTATTTGGAATCCACCTGTGGTAAAGTCAATTGATTGGACTTGATTTGGAAAGGCCCACACCTGTCTATATAAGGTCCCACAGTTGACAGTGCATGTCAGAGCACAAACAAAGCATGAAGTCAAAGGAATTGTCTGTAGACCTCCAAGACAGGATTGTCTCAAGGCACAAATCTAGGGAAGGGCACAGAAAAATTTCTGCTGCTTTGAAGGTCCCAATGAGCACAGTGGTCTCCATCATCCATAAATGGAAGAAGTTCGGAACCACCAGGACTCTTCGTAGAGCTGGCCAGCCGTCTAAACTGAGCGATCGGGGGAGAAGGGCCTTAGTCAAGGAGGTGACCAAGAACCTGATGGTCACTCTGTCAGAGCTCCAGCGTTCCTCTGTGGAGAGGAGAACCTTCCAGAAGGACAACCATCTTTGTAACAATCCACCAATCAGGCCTGTATGGTAGAGTGGCCAGACGGAAGCCACTTCTTAGTAAAAGGCACATGGCAGCTCACCTGGAGTTTGCCAGAAGGCACCTGAAGGATTTTGACCATGAGAAACAAAATTCTCTGGTCTGATGAGACAAAAATTAACTCTTTGGTGTGACTGCCAGGCGTCATGTTTGGAGGAAACCAGGCACCACTAATCACCAGGCCAAGACCATCCCTACAGGAAAGCATGGTGGTGGCAGCATCATGCTGTGGGGATGTTTTTCAGCGACAGAAACTGGGAGACTAGTCAGGATAGAGGGAAAGATGAATGCAGCAGTGTACAGAGACATCCTGGATGAAAACCTTCTCCAGAGTGTTCTTGACCTCAGACTGGGGCAACAGTTCATCTTTCAGCAGGACAGCGACCCTAAGTACACAGCCAAGATATCAAACGAGGAGCCTCAGGACAACTCTGTGAATGCCCTTGAGTGGTCCAGCCTTGAATCCAATTGAACACCTCTGGAGAAATCTGAAAATGGCTGTGCACCGATGCGTCCCATCCAACCTGATAGAGCTTGAGAGGTACTGCAAAGAGGAATAGGCGAAACTGCCCAAAGATAGGTGTGCCAAGCTTGTGGCATCATATTCAAAAAGACTTGAGGCTGTAATTGCTGCCAAAGGTGCATCAACAAAGTATTGAGTGAAGGCTGTGAATACTCAGTTTATTTTTAATAAATCTGCAAAAATCTCAACTTTTTTCATGTTGTCATTATGGAATATTTGTGTGTAGAATTTTCATGAAAAAATGAATTTAATCCATTTTGGAATAAGGCTCAAACATAACAAAATGTGGAAAAAGTGAAGTGCTGTGAATACTTTCCGGATGCACTGTAACTTGGGAAAAGTTATGTTAAGATGGAGCAAAACTTTTTTTTTTTTTTTTTTTTTTTAAGGGTCGAGCATGTTTTTGTCCTGTATACAACTGGTTAAAAAGGGCTCTGTCAGTGCCTTTTATCACTGCTTTTTTTTTTTTTTTTCAAGTTAATGGATTTTCTACCAGTTCTTTTACCATTTTTCATTTATTCTCTCATTTGCCCTTCATTATATTGATTTAAAAAAAAACCAAAAAACCCAAAAATGTACAATTCCACATTAAATTCGGAGAAATAAATGGAAATTCCATGGTCTGAGATTTTTAGCAATATATGCCACAGTTTTTGTGATGCCAACACTAGCAGGAAAAAAGGCAAGATTTTTTTTTTTTATTAAATATTTGATAGCATTTTCATACACTATTATTTTGCTCCTACAAATGATATCAGTTTATACAGTGCTATGAAAAAAATATTTGCCCTCTTCCTAATTTCTGATATTTTTGCATATTTGTCACACTTAAATGTTTCAGATCATCCAACACATTTTAATATTAGAGACAACCCGAGTAAATACAAAATGCAGTTTTAAAATGATGATTTAATTTATTATGGGAAAAAGCCTCAGTTTGGACACTGGTTTATGATTCAACAATAAGAAAGAGACTGGGCAAAAATGACATCCATGGGAGAGTTCCAAGACAAAGACCTCTGCTGACCAGAAAGAACACACAGGCTTGTCTTATATTTGCCAAAAAACATCTTGTTGATCCCCAGGGAGAATATCCTGTGGACTGTTGAGACAAAAATTGAATTTTTTGAAAGGTGTGTGTCCTGTTACATCTGGCATAACGTTAACACAGCATTTCACCAGTCAGACATGGCGGTGGTACATTGATGGTCTGGAGCTGCTTTGCTGTTTCAGGACCTGGACAACTTGCTGTAATTGATGGACCCATGAATTGCTCTCTACCGGAAAATCCTGAAGGAGAATGTCTGACCATCAGCTCATGAGCTCAAGCCCAAGCCCTCCAATGTGGCTGAATTAAAACAATTCTGCAAAGACGAGTGGGCCAAAATTCCTCAACAGTGATGTGAAGTTATCTCAAACCCTTGATTGCAGCTGTTTCCCCCAAGGGTGGCACAATCAGTTATTAGGTTTGGGGGGGCAGTTACTTTTTCACATGACAGTTCTTTTAATCAGTCCAACCATCCACTGAAGATTTACCACATGAATAATGCTGGTCCAGGTTTGTAAGTCTAATTAGTATTAATTGATACTTTTTGTTTGAAGTCAGCCATGTCCAGTTGAGTCATTTTTGCGATTTCATATTTAGTTTGTAATATGTTATCTACTATTTAGCTCATGACAATTCTCTGAACCCATTAGCTAGTCTGATGATTCATCCTCTGGGGGTGTAGCCAGTGGATATCCAGGCCAAGATCTCAATTTCCATCCAAAGTTTTTTTTTTTTTTAAACAAATGGCATTGCATTTAAAAAGCTAATAATAAAAAGCTTAATGATGTATTTATTTCTGCAACTACCATCCCACTTTAGCTCTCCACACACATGGTTTACTTGCAAGAAACCAATGTTTGCTCCTGATGAAGTAGCCAATACTGGCTAATTTGGACTGCAGATCAAAACCAGAAGGAATTTGCATATCGGCATTGATCATTTCTTTATCAGTAATGGAAGCTCCTGTATTCATGGCCAGTCTGTGCAGGAAAGGTCCTTGTAATTAAGGACATCTTGCTTTGGTTTTTTTCCAAAGAGTCTCAAGATGTGCCAGGGGTGGCAAACATACAAATTCAGTGTGATTTACTGAAAGCAGCAGCAGATTTTGGCTGAACCATCTTTAGCCTTTCTGGTTTTTAGATCATTGTACAAAGCCAAAGATGGTCCCGATGGCTACAAATTCCTCACTCACTTGTTTGCAATTGGATGTAGCAATTACTTTGCTCCAATTATCATTCAGGCAGCACCAACTCATTATTTCCATTTTATTAAGCTCATTATTTTTTGAGTTATTGTGTATGAAATGCAGAAAGAATGCTGTCTAATCAACAAAGGCAATGTCCTTTTGCTCTTTTATTATGTGGCTGAAAGATCAATGTTGAAAAGCATTCATATTACAATTAAACAAGGCAAAAAATTAGTTTTGAGAAACTGTAAAGCTTCTCTTTCATTTTTGTTGGCTGAGAACTTAAATGATTTGAACATTCTGATTGGATTTTATGATCAGTTACTGGTTTAATCCATTTTGAGCACTGATTCTCTTGAGTCTACGTATGGAATTCTTTCAAGTGAAGCTGAAGATGATCCTCTTTCTAATTCAGAAAAAACTTGTCACAGTACCCAGCCATACAACATCTGGTTTCCAGGTGGTGTATGCAGAAATAACAGGAAAGTGGCCTGTCATGATCCTTTCTGCTCGTTCAGCTCATCCAAGAAGTGGGAGTGTTTTGGCTTGTAAGGTGATGGCCTTGCAAGCTGAAGTTGAGTTTCCAGTCCTGGGCTTTAATAGTTTTCAGATTCCTGCCTGTTGGGTAGGAGGACAAAAATTTCAGCTGGCTCTACAGTAGGATGCAGAGGAATGTGTGGGAATGCACTGGGTACACCAGTGCAGATGACCTCATTGTTTTCAGCCATGTCGAAACTCAACATTCTGATCAGCAATGAAATGTGCATGCCCTCCTCCTTCTGATGCTGTGTATGTGTTTATGCCCCATTCACTGAGGTCTAGGTTTACTTTATAGTTTACAAAGGTTCGTAAAATATTTACTAAGGGCTGAACTGGTTAATGATTATTTGAACAAGCAGGATTTGAAGTATTGAGCTGCGCACACAGGCATATTGCTGTAGAGAAACCAACTCCACTGCCTTTGTTCTTGCTGTCAGTTGGTGAATGCAGTTCTAACCCTGGTGACCCTTGATTGGTCAGTGTGAACTTGAAATGTGAACATATATTAGATTTTCCCTTGGTTTACAGGCAGAGAGAAGACAATCCTTTTTATATTAGTGTGGTGTGATTTAGATGTTAAGGCACAAGTTAATATTTTGTGTCTGATCTTATTATTAATCTGCTAAATGTTCTATTTATTTTTCTTTTGCTCACTTCATGGTTTTGAGCTTCAATTTTCTATAGCCTGGTATGACATAAGGATATGACATTCATCACATTTGAGAGGTTTTGTGCAAGGCAGCAGTTAATGAATTAACTTTTGAAAGCTAATTTAGGAGTTAATTAAATAAGGGAAAATATCACAGCCATAACACGTGAAAAAGAGGAGGAAAAAGTCATTAAAAATTGTTTATCGTGCTCTTCAATAACCATATCATATGTGTCACTGTGTATGCGCTTTGCAAATGATTTGCTAAGTATGATTAATGTTAGCAGTGCTAGTGCTACCAGACTCGTTTCCTGTCAAGAAGCCTTCCTTGCAAACTTTACTCCTGCCTCCTGTTTCTTTTGCACTCTTCCCTGCCATCATAACTGGATGGCACGTAGTTATCCCGTCAATCAAAGTGAGTGGGGTAGAGAGCTTAAAATGGTCATTGGAGGTAGTTTGCCTCACAACGCCTTGATCCAGTCCAGTGGCATTCTGACAACTTGCAGCAAAGCCTCTGCTAGGTCCCCCAAGCTGTGAAGAGGAAGAAGCTTGATCAGTGATTTGTGGATGTAAAGTTTTTCATTAACCAGTGCAGGCCAGATTGGAGATAAAACTGCTTCAGTAATGGTATGTGTCAGGGCTCTGCAATTTGAACTTAAATCAGCATAACGGTTAATTGACGCTTTCATGTAGGTTTTCTTTTTGGGGGGAGATGGGGGTATTTTTTTTTTTCCCCTTTCTTCTTACTCGTAATTAAGCAATATTACACAAGAGTGTGGTATCATATCACTATGGTGCAATAGCAAATGATATGATAAAGAACAGGCCTATTGTCATTTCACACGAAATAAACATTGTCCAGTGTTTACAACTAGGGCTGGGCGATATGAAAAAAATTCCAGTCACGATAAATTTTTTTCATATTGATCGATATTGATATATATTGCGATATGAATCAAATTACTATTTCTGTCAAGCTTAAAGGTTCCTTTTTACTCCTAAGTAAGATGTGAAGCTATAACAAGATTAATTTTAAATATTTATTTTCTATCAGAAGTTGAACTTGACAAATGTAGTGTAGAACATTATACAACTGTATTTCAAATAATTATAAAATGTAAATATTTTATAATATTTTGCTCACCAACTTACCCATAGCTGAGTGAAGTACATGGCCAAAGCACTGCAGCCATGTCCACTTGTTTAGTGATGTGGTCTTCACTACATTTATCCCACTGTCTGGCATGATGCAGACTTGTTTGTCTTCACTCAGTCTCCAGGTTGCAAATGCTTTGGTCAGTCCTAAAGCAATGACTTCACCTGTGTGGTCTTCAGGAAAGTTTGAAGACATTTGCTTTTCAAATTCCAGTCTTGATCAATGAAGTGGGCAGTGAGGTGGCTGCACTAAACGGCAAACTGAACCGAATAGGACCCAATCCCCTAGAAAACATCCAAATAATAAATGAAATCATTTTTTATGGGACACCAAATGGCCCAAAAATCGGTTAAATCATTTTTATTTTAATATTTAAAGACAAATGGCCATTCTTGTAGTAACTAACGTTACACAAAATGCCCAAATGGTGCACTAAATTATATCTAATGGGAAAAAGTAACATCAGGTCAACTAAGGGAACACATTTACAAATATTGGAGACCCAATGTAATACTCTTTGAAATTTAATAATTTTGGTGTTTTGTGTCCCGTTTGGACATGTTCGTTATTTAATCCAAATACTGACTGGACATAACAAAAGCCCAAATAAGGAATAAAATCATTATTACTTAAATATTTACAACAAATGGGCATTGCTGTAGTACTGAACAACATTTAAAACATAGTCCTTTTGTAGTTTAGCACAATTTGTTTATTAAAAGCTTTCTGAAATTGTAATTAATGAATTGAAGGACAAAATACCTGACATTACCCAGCAGAAAGACCAGTTTGGCTGCAGCCCTCCTTTTCCACACTCGCACTGGAGACACTTATAATTTCACATGGATGAGAGCTGTACTGTAATGCCTGCTACTTATTTATTTTTTTCTTTCTTTCTGTCTCTCTCTCTGAGTTTGCCAGGAGTGAATGACTGCTGCACCTGCAATCAATTATGACCCTTAATCCAGCATCAGACAAAAGAGATGCGGGTTTTTAAACGAGTGAATGCAATATATGAAAGAATTTAAATTTGGTGATGTGATAACAAGTTGCAGAAGTATAATTTGGCATTTATTTTTATTATTTACTAGTGCATATCCGTAGAAAGCAAGTATTTCTGTCTGAAACAGGTAGCCCTGTCAGGCTTTCCAGGCCCAAATGTAGGCTGTGTTTGAAAGTGGAATACAGAGTTATTGCCTATATGTAGGGAATCACATGTTAGACTTTGACAAATATGAAAGGGACTGAACTGAGATTTATTTGATTGTGTGAATATTAATTACAGAATAATTGAAAATGAATGGGACATCCAATATTAGCCACTGTTTAAGAACCGCTTGTTTATTTATTTTTTTTTGTCAGATCACTTATTTGTGTGATCTTTTGAGTTATATTCATAATACTGTATCTTGCACTTTAGGGAATGGGAGTTGTTCAGTCACCATTATAATTTCGTTTATATGTGTAGTTTATAGTCTATCGTCAATAAACCCATGCAGTACTATAACAGGACACACTTACAAATATTTGAGACCCATTGTAGTGCATCCTTTTATATTTTAGCAATATAAGATAAGATAAGATAAGATAAGCCTTTATTAGTCCCACAACGGGGAAATTCCAGGATTGCAACAGCACAGGGATAGCAACACTCAGAGCAACAATCAGAAGGCAAGAAAAAACAAGCAAGCAAGAGCAGCTAATATACATATGTACATATTACTATAAAATATATACACACACACACACACACACACACACACACACAGACACACAGTGCAGAGCATTGTAGCTGGATGGAATAAATATATGAATATATGAACACACAGTGCAGAGCATTGTAGCTAGATGGAATAAATATGTAAATATATAAACACCCACAGTATGGAGCATTGCAGCTAGGTGGAATAAATATGCAAGTATATAAACACACACAGTGCGGAGCAATGTAGCTAGATGGAATAATATGTAGATATATAAAAACACAGTGCGGAGCATTGTAGCTAGATGGAATAAATATAATATAAGTACAAAACACCGATTTTTTTATTTTTATTTTTTTTTTTTTTGTATTTGTATCATGTATACTCTATTGATCCCCAGAGGGAAATTCAGTCCGTCCACGGTACAGCGCCAATTCCTTCACCATCCACACACACACAACAGAATGACCCGTTTGGCTGCAACTGTTGCATCAGTGTTGCCCATTTGTCTGTAAATATTTAAATAAAAATGATTTATTTCGTTATTTGGACATTTTTGCATCTTGTCGTTTAGTCAAAGCGTGCATATGTGTCTGCATATGATATGCAATTGATCTGGCCATTCCGCTCCACAATCATGGCAGTATTAAGTTTTTAATTTTTAGATACTCATGTGGGAGGGGGGGACTCGTGGTCCTGCAAAGTACAGTGGTACCACACGGGAGAAGCAGAAGCAGGTATTCCCGTATACTACTAACTGGGCAGGCTGGGTGCGTCTCCCCGCGAAGGACCGTGGCTTGCCTGGTCAGGCTGCGGCTTCTCCCGACATGTTCTGTGTTGATACACCGGTACTCTTTGTCAGACCCGGTCCACGCTGACGCGCCGCCCAGTCTGCTTGCGCATCTCATGTTCTTCCACATATGGTGAATTATCCTTTAGACCTGTGCAATCACTGCAACTTTATGGTATAACCTGTTTAAGCATTAAATCTTCAGTATTATGAACACTGTGGTGACTGACAGGTTGTGATGCCGCGTATTATCCAATCAGCATGGTTGTGATGCCGTGTGTCATCAAATCAACATGGTTGTGATGCCGTGTGTTATCCAATCAACATGGTTGTGATGCCGTGTGTTATCCAATCAGCATGGTTGTGATGCCGTATGTTATCCAGTCAACATGGCTGTGATGCTGCGTGTTATCCAATCAGCACAGAATCAATCCAAAACCCAACACACTTCTTGAAGCCAGGCATGAAGAGACACAGAGTGGTGACAGAACGGTGGCTAAACTTTTGTTGATAACAGTTACATATTTTGACTGAGCGACTCCATACTCGGGGATGCACACCCTCATAACTTCAGCAAAACACATATAAAATCTTAGGTCAGTCAAAGGAAAGGTTCAAAAGATATGTGTGGAACAGACAGACATATCGTGCATTTATAAATAGATGTCTATGTTCAATCTGTTATTCCTTTGGCAATCTGGTCACTCTTATTTTGGAGGTTAAAGAGACTGGATTAGAGCTCTTATTTTGAAAGCTCGCTTGCGAAGGGAGAAAGTTTACATGCAGAATACAGACACTGCTGCTGAAATGTTTACCTTTACCTGGCTGCTGTAGTAGCCGTTACAGTACAGCGCTCATCCATGTGAAATTATAAGTCTCCCCAGTGCAAGTGTGGAGAAGGATGGCTGCAGCCAAACAACACCAGTTAGTATTTGGATCAAACAATGAACGTGTCCGGACGGGACACAAAATGCCGAAATTATTAGATTAAATTTCAAGGAATTCATTACAATGGGTCTGGAATATTTGTAAGCGTGTCCGTTAGTTGACTTCATGTCACTTGGTCCCATTAGATATAATTTAATGTGCTATTTGTGCATTTTGTGTAATGCCAGTTACTACAAGAATGGCCATTTGTCATTAAATATTAGAATAAAAATGATTTAATTGATTTTTGGGGGCATTTGGTGGGCTTTTGGTGTCCCATAAAAAAAATTATTCCATTTATTATTTGGATGTTTTCTAGGGGGTTGGGGTCACGGGAGTCCCATTCGGTCCGTTTGGTCCCTTTTCACTGTTTAGTACAACCTGGCAGTGAGGCTCATATATGGTTCAGATGTGTGACTTGACCACAAATGTGATGTAGTAGCAAAGTATGGCAGACTTTACAGCTCCTTTTCAACACAAAGTGCCATCTGGGAGAAATATTTACGACCAGGGAGTTGGTAATGAGGGTCAGTTACTTTCATCAGCTGCTTAAATCCGACATTCTGTCCACACTACTGAATTCCTTGGACCCTTCTTTTCAACAATCTCCTCGTCTGTTGAGCATTGGGCGGCGTCCGTTTCGGTGTCTTCTTTGGTAACGCTGTCACTGAACTATTCATTAATGTGTCATTTTCTTCTGAACCATGCTCCAACTTCTACATGGCTGTGCTAGCCCAAACATTAGCAGGTGTGCTAAACCCCCGCTGCTGGTCCCACACGCCTACACTCACTATTGTGTGCGTCAATCCAACTTGACTTCCAGCTACATGATTTGTTCGGTGCGGTGTATTCTCATTTTCATTGGCTTTTCGTGCCGTCTATCAAAACACAGAACGAATGACTTTTGACATTCTGCTGAAGATGTATTATGTCACTATCGAGGAAAAGTTATTTTGCAGTAATTATCGTTTTATTGTCTAGCCCCGTTTACAACACATACCTCTTGAGAGTTTGTAGGTCACATTACGTGCATGGCGCAGTGTTTCCTCTGGCTTAAAGACCCTGGCGCGGTGGCAACATATTTTTCGGGGGGGGGGTGCAGAAGACACATGGCACTATTGTTAATTAACTATGTTAATTTTATACTATTTCTTTCTTTTTTTAAATTTGCACAATAACTTTGCATATGGAACTTACCATTTAAAGTATTGTGCAACTAAGGCTTGAATCTTGGAATACTGGGCCAGTTTGGGTCCCACCCAGACGTCCTGTGTTTGGACTTTTAACTGGTGTTATCCTTCTCTCCTTCCTCTGCTCTCACCTCTCCTGGACTCTCTGCCTGAACACTTTCCTCTTCTTGGCTCCTCTCTTCTGTCTCATCTTTCTCTCTCTGAGCCCTGCCTTATTCAGGTTCTTTCTCTGTCTATGGTGGTATACAAACAGGTTAGAAAATACCAAGTGTCACATTTTGTACTGCAGGATTTTTTTTGTCATGGTTTACATAAATGACAAAAATATGTGTATATTTTTGTATTTTATTCTACAGTTTCTTTTTTTTCCATTGACAGTAGGAAAGAGAAGGGGAAAAATATTCATAATAGTAATTTACTCATGCATACTTAAATTATATAATCAGAGGTGGGTATAGTAGTCAGAAATTCTACTCATGTAAAAGGAGTGCTATGAAATTAATAATTAAAAGTAGACAACCAAAAATTTCTAGTTAAGGGTACAAAGAGCACCCACTTAAAAACATGAGTAATGACTCCAGACTTGAAGGTTTGAGGTTTTTCTCCAACATTTATTACAATTTTCTTATAGTTTTATACTTTTCTCAGTAAATTGATCTAAATTTGCAACAATTTTCCTCATTTGTAATTTTGTCTTGTAAAATTATGACTTTTCTTGTATATTTGAGACTTTATAAACTTGTGGATTATTTTAGAGCTAATTTTTGTCTATTTTTTTTTTTATAAAATTACCGTTTTTTTTTAATATAAATTTGAAACGGATTGTGGTAAAATTTTGACTTTTTTCCTTATACAATTTACACTTTTGACCACAGTTTTGCAGAGCCAGAACAGAACAATAATATAACTCTGATTTCAAAGAAAAAATATTAATAAACAACTGTATTTAATATATTAATACAACTGTATTTAATGAAATCGATTAACTTAAATTACCAAAGATTCAATTATTTCTGTTATAATATTTCTATATATTTATAGTTTTTTAGAAATCTCCTCACCAACCAGACAGCAGGAAAAACCTCCCTTATTTTGAAAACCAAACATTGGCACGTTTAGTTTGTCTTAAGTCTGCTGATGCATTAAAGTCATTGACTTCATGAATTTCTGTCTTCTTAACTTGCCAGGTATGTAATAATGAACATAAGTTAGTTAATACTGTAGTGGCTGGTGAAGAAAATCATCAGTGATTGAAGTCACTTTTGCCTTTCCCTGCATTTGAAGCCTAACCACACCCGTTTGCTAACTGACTCTTCATTATTGTTCCCGTTACCAGTGGATTAAAACCACGATAAATGACTACTGCTTACATACCTCTTCTGCTTTTTTCCGCGTTTAAAGTACTTCAGTACGCTCATGCTTCTCTCGGACAGTAACGCTAGAGAGACACTGCCTGCCAACTGACAGTCACGTGCTTTGTTTGTGTGCATGCTTGCAGAGTGTCATTCCTTAATTTATTTTTCTTAAATATATATTTCCTCTTAGCATGGCGTAATAACTTCAACGGTGGCGGACTGCCACGTGGAAATGTTACCAGAGAAAACCCTGGTGGTGGCTAATTAGCTTGTTAGCTGCGTGGGTGGAGTCCTTTATGCACCCATGATTGTTACCACTACATGGTGATTATGGATCTCTTATCAATACAGCCTTAGCTTGTCCAGTCCCTCTGTCAAACAGTTGAGATGATGTGGACAGGCGTCAGAGGCCAACAGCGACTTACCTTCTGCTCCTTAAGTGTTAGAATCTGCGCACTTTGCTCGCTTTTTCTTAGCATCAGATGAAATAAAGAGTCAATCATCACATTAGCAGTGCAAGTTATCAACTAGAAAAGCACTCATAGAGTGCATACCTCCGCCAAGGCTCCTTCCGTTTGTCATGGATCACCTCCAAAATGTCATGGGTTTGTGTGAAGGCCTATAGCCACTTGTGGTGAAAATTGCATCAAAGTCTGTCCATCCGTTTTGGAGTATTGTTGCTAACACACTGTGAGAAGATAAGAGCCTTGGCTGAGGTATGCATTCTCAGATCATCACCAAAATATAATGGGCTCCTCTCTAGCCCAAGAATCACCTCTGGTAAAAATTTCATCCAAATCCATGCAATAGTTTTTGTGTAATCCTGATGCACAAATACAAACAAAGCCCTTGGTGGAGGTATGCACTCTCAGATCATCACCCAAATCTAATCATCTGTAGGATACCCCATTTCTGACAATTTCATGAAAATCCGTCCATAACTTTTTGAGTAATCTTGCTAACAAACAGACAGACAGACAAATCAACGCCGATGAAAACATAACCTCCTTGGCGGAGGTAATTAATTCATTAATTATTAATTGATTCACCATATCGATCAAGTAACAATTGAGAAGTGGCAATTTTCCTGAGAATCTGAATTTCCCTCAGTATAATACAGTCTTTCTATCTTTAACATACAAAAAGTTAATTACAGTTTTTGATTTTTGAAACCCATTTTAAAGCACATTTTTACTCCCTGGCATTCAACCCAGTGTGAAACATTGATTGTATTGAATGAAATGGCTTTTCATTTATTTATTTATTTACTTTTCTTTTATTGTTTCTATTGACTGTGGTTTCTACTCCTACCAAGTTTTATATTGGTTTTGTTAGTTTTATATTGTTTTTGTTAGTGTCCTGCTCCTTGCTTTTATGTTTTCATGTGCTTTCTTGTTCTACAGCACTTTGTGTAGGAAGTATTGCTTTTTAAGGTGCTTTATAAATAAAGTTGATCGATATACAAAATAAAACATGAACGTCCTATTCCTCAATGATTTATTGTACCATTTGCATCTTTTTTTTTACTACAGACAATGGTATTTTTTACAGTTTAATAGATTTTGTACTGTATAGTGTGTACTATGTGCTGGTACATCTCAGTAAATTACAAATGTCACGATTTTTAATTTATTTAAAAAAACTATTACCAATATCCTAAATTTAGCGCAGTAGCGGAGTGGTTAGCACTGCGGCAGCACAGCAACTCACCCTTGGCCGGGGGATCCTGGGTTCAATCCCAGCCCCCAACCAACAGTGACCTGTGTGGAGTTTGCATGTTCTCCCTGTGTCTGCGTGGGTTTACTCTGGGATTTCTCCAATTTCCTCCCACATGCCAAAAACATGCAAGTTAGGTTAATTGGCATCAAACTGGGGATTCTAAATTGTCCTTAGGTATGACTGTGAGAGTGAATGGTTGTCTGTCTCTCTGTGTTGGCCCTGCGATGGACTGGCGATCTGTCCAGGGTGGACCCTGCCTCTCGCCCAAAGATGCTGGGATAGGCTCCAGCCTCTCCACGACCTGAAAAGGATTAAGCAGAAGAAGATGGATGGATTAATGGATGGATGGACAAAAAATAATTTTCATATTCTAATTTACTGAGATGCACTAGTAGACTATTTTAACAGGAAAATAAATTGTGAGCTGCTTCATCTGTTGCACATTAAACATTATCATAGTACCCCGGAAATCCAGGCAAACCCAGAACAGTCTAGGCTCCCTCTGTTGTCTGTTCCCTCAGTGGGAACTTGAGTACGGTCTGCTTTCCCGTCTAACAGTTGGATTTTTGCACTCGTGTAGTCTTTTTCTTTGCTCCGGTCAGTTTCTCTGTTATATTATTTGAAGCAGGTGGACCTTCAAGCTCACGTGCTATTAGAACTTGTGGCACTGAGGCTTTCCGACGTGACGAGACGAGTTTTTTTCCACTCTGTACAGCGCATGCGCTCTGGGAGGGGGGGGCAGTTAGTTAATTGCCCAGCCCTAGTAGATGTCCACTTGATCTGTTCTTTCTCCATTTCCTATACAGTGTCTGTGTGAAATGCAATGCAAAGCATTTGGCTCTGGTGCAGTGAGTCGAGTTGCCCGTATTTCCATGTCCATAAAGTACAAATTTTTTTACTTCATGCAAATGTCTGGGCACCCACCGTGTGTCAGCTGCAACATTGTCATGCTGAACGTTTAAACCAGTGTTTAAACCAGATTCATTCACTGCATCTGGGGCTGTGCGATATGACCAAAATTTCATATCCCGGTATAAACAATCTTATACCCTGATAACAGTATATATCCCAATATACATTTTCTATGAATTCTATCGTTTATATTAGTGATGTCAAATTAATTGTGACTGAAACTTGCACTGCCACACAGCGCAGTAGGTTTTGTGCAGATCGCCGCTTTAATCGCAATTGAAATGCCCTGCGATCCATTGGAGTGCGTTAATTGAGTGAATGCATGAAGTGAGATGTGGCGTCATGTGATTAACGCATCTTGATGAGATCAAGCATGATTAATCGTGATAAGTAGCGATTAAAGTGACACCACTAGTTTATATATAACAAACACATAGAAAGGATCATCTCTTCAACATTTTAAATTATATATTAAAAGAATCAGTTGTACAAATTCAGCCATCATTAATTTTCTCCTTTAATTTAAAGATGTATTAATATTCAGTTAATAATCCCCTAATTTTTCCTCCTCTCCCATCCTAATGTCTGGTTGAAAAACATTAAATATATAACGAGGTTTACTTTGACTCCACACCAACATTTATTCAAACATTTCACATGTACATTAAATCCTACGTGGCCTACTATGATTTATCATTTGTAAAATACATTTTATATACATTCAGAAACTCATCAATAGCTAGATGAAGGCAGTTGTTATCCTTTCCATCTTCGCAAGTCTTCATTATACAGCATTCCGTGGGAAAAAGCCTGTTTTACTGTTCGACTCCAGTGTTTCGTTTTATGAGCTGGTGATTCTTTAGTGCCCCTAATTTGTAAACACACCCCATTGTCTTTCACATGCATGCTTCCAGTGGAGGTCGCCATGATGGAACATGCCGGGACACACTCTGTCCAGACTGCACATACACAGACCGTAAACCGTCACCAGAATGACTTAAAGACACTGCCGTAAACTGTGTATTTTGTGACACAGCAATACAAACAATAGTTTTATATGAAACAATGGACGTTTTTATCACATCATCCAATATATATCGTCCTATCGCATGGCCCTAACTGCACCTACTATTTCTTGCCTGAAATGTTAGAAACACTTTTTGCTGCTTTGTTTTTAAAGACATCAGTTTGGATCATAATCTGCCATGTTGTTGGGGAGCTTCAGTCCATGGAAGACCACCCACTGCCAGATCCATCGACCAGTCAGGTGCAGCCTTTGTGTTCTCAGCAGTAGGATGAGTGAGAGGCTTTCCCCCAGGACAGAGCTCACTGACTATTGTTTTTTCCACAATGTCAGCCCCCGACCAACAGTGATCTGTGTGGAGTTTGCATGTTCTCCCCGTGTCTGCGTGGGTTTACTCCGGGATTTCTCCGGTTTCCTCCCACATGCCAAAAACATGCAAGTTAGGTTAATTGGCGTCAAACTGGGGATTCTAAATTGTCCTTAGGTATGACTGTGAGAGTGAATGGTTGTCTGTCTCTCTGTGTTGGCCCTGCGATGGACTGGCGATCTGTCCAGGGTGTACCCTGCCTCTCGCCCAAAGATGCTGGGATAGGCTCCAACCCCCCCGTGACCCGAAAAGGATTAAGTAGAAGAAGATGGATGAGATGAGATGTCAGTTATTTTCTGTCATGCCACCTGGTTATGCCTATCCCTGCACTGCAATGCATTCCTGATGTGGTGCTTTCCAACAAAAAATGGACCAGTGGACACGTACCATAAAGATCCACAAGGTTGTAGTTAATGAAATGCCCAAGGCCCTTTAACGCCACTTTAAAATCAAAATCACTACTAAAGAGAAGTTTAAAGGGGCTCATTTCAGTGTGTCTCCATGTTTTCTGTATCAGACACCATCAGACACTTGCTGGTGATAAGAGTTATGCATTTATTTCCACAGTTATATAATTGGTGTGTTAATAAAGAAACTCAGAAATGATAACATCTGAAAACTAACCTGTCAATTGGTGCCATTACCCTGTGAATACAGATTTAGCCAGTGTTCAGTGTTATACTGATGATTGTGAAACATCAGTGATAGAGGTAAATGGGATCATATCAAATTACTTCACTAGCATTTTACATCAGTTTGTACCTGAGATGAGAAAAGTATCTAGAGGGTTGTAGCTCAAAGGACCAGTAGTTCTCATTGCATCCTGATATGAGACTCAATAAGCTTATGTTGCCAGGCAACGGGTGCAATTCCTCTTTTGGCAAGTATTGCTAGGTAACAAAATTTGTTTCCAAGAAGTCAAGGCAGAATTGCTGGTGGAATTAGATATGGATACAACACTGCAATCTAATCAGCTACAACGGTGCCATAACAACTATGTAGATTGGTAAACTACACCTGAAGAGTTCCCTGCCTATGCAGCTAGCTGTATTTGTATTTATTGGAAAATAACATTTGAAACTACTCAAAAAAAAAAAATCCTGAATGAACTGCTTGCTCGATTTGGGTTGATATAGCCAAAGAATAGTTGTTCCTTATTTTATGCCGGATTAACTGTTTTCACATAGTATATTCAAAGTGGAAGTTGTGAATTCTAATCCAAGTCGATGTGTTTCCTGCAGTTAATGGCACCTGACAGGAGTACTGACTGCAGGGTTTCTGCTGGTACCATTTCTACGTGGCGGCTTATCACGCCAAAAAACAGCCCCCACGCTAAGAAGAAAAAAAAAAAAATTAAAAAAGAGTCACACAGGAGCCAGTTAAAAAAAAAAACAAAAACAAGAAAAGAGCTGCAAAGGAGATGCCAAAGAGCTGCATGCGGCGCAAGAGCCACATGTTTGCTACCCCTGACACATGTATGTATTTTTGCTATGAAAATAAATTAAGGACTGTCACTCCACAAGCACGCAGGTGAACAACACAAGTCAAAACAGTCACTCCCGGCATCAGGAGCGGTCAGAATTCTGGAGTGTGCTGCTCTCAATTCCAGCCAACAGCAGTGTAACTACCATCACTGTCTGGGAGACGGACCTGAATCTGTGTACTCACTCCCCTGATGTCAGAGTGAAGCTTGACTGTACTTTCAACAGAGACAAAAGCAGAAGAGGTAAATAAGCAGTGGAGGTAGTGATGGGCAAATGATACTGAGGCTTCGGAGCTTCTCTCACTCCTCCTAAAGATGAGTGATTAGAAATGCTGTTGGAGCTCGTATCAAAACACCACTGTGCTTCACTTCACGCTTTGGGTCATTATCAAGTCTATTGTCTCATTTTATTTATCCACTGTGGAGGCATTTATTGTGGTTTCAACCCACTGATGGGGACAATAATGAGTTGCTTAGCTAACAGGTGTAGTTAGGCTTGATATACAGTGAATATAAAAAGTCTATGCACCCCTGTTCAAATGCCACGTTTTTGTGATGTAAAAATATAAGACCAAGATAAATCATTTCAAAACTTTTTCCATCATTAATGTGACCTATAACCTGTACAACCCAATTGAAAAACAAACTGAAAATTTAAGGGGAAAAATAAAAAACTTACAATAATTTGTTTGCATAAATATGCACACCCTTAAACTAATACTTTGTTGCAGCACCTTTGGCTTTTACTACAGCACTCAGTCTTTTTGGGTAGGAGTCTATCAGCGTGGCACATCTTGATGTGGCAATATTTGCCCACTCTTCTTTGCAAAAATGCTCCAAATCTGGCAGATTGCGAGGGCATCTCCTGTGCGCAGCCCTCTTCAGATCACCCCACAGATGTTCGATCGAATTCAGGTCTGGACTCTGGCGGGGCCATTTCAAAACCCTAATCTTCTTCTGGTGAAGCCATGTTTTTGTTGATTTGGATGTGTGCTTTGGGTCATTGTCGTGCTGAAAGATGAAGTTCATCTTCATCTTCATCTTTCTAGCAGAAGCCTGAAGGTTTTGTGCCGTCACCGACAGGTATTTGGAACTGTTCATAATTTCTTCCACCTTGACGAAGGCCCCGGTTCCAGCTGAAGAAAAACAACCCCAATGCATGATGGTGCCACCACCATGCTTCACTGTAGGTATGGTGTTCTTTTGGTGATGAGCAGTGTTGTGTTTGCGCCAAATGTACCTTTTGGAATTATGGCCAAAAAGTTCAACCTTGGTTTCATTGGATCATAAAACATTATCCCACATGTGTTTGGGAGATTTCAAATGTGTTTTTGCAAAATGTAGCCAGGCTTTGATGTTTTTCTTCATAAGATAAGGCTTCCGTCTTGCCACTCTACCCCATAGCCCAGACATATGAAGAAAACGGGAGATTGTTGTCACATATACTCAACAGCCAATACTTGCTAGAAATTCCTGCAGCTCCTTCAATGTTGCTGTTTGCCTCTTGGCAGCTTCCCTGACCAGTTTTCTTCACGTCTTTTCATCAATTTTGGAGGGACATCCAGTTCTTGGTAATGTCACTGTTGTACCACATTTTCTCCACTTGATTATGACGGTCTTCACTGTGTTCTGGTATATTTAATGCCTTGGAAATTCTTTTGTACCCTTCTCCTGACCGATACCTTTGAACAATGAGGTCCCTCTGATGCTTTGGAAGTTCTCTGTAGACCATGGCTTGTACTGTAAGATGTGACTACAAAAATGTCAGGAAACGCCTACTAGAATAGCTGAACTTTATTTGGGGTTAATCAGAGGCACTTTAAATGGTGGCAGGTGTGTGCTGACTCCCATTTAACATGAGTTTGAATGTGATTGGTTAATTCTGAACACAGTCACATCCCCAGTTATAACAGGGTGTGCATATTTATGCAACCAGCTTACTCAAATTTTTTATTTTTCCCCTTAGAAGATTTCAGTTTGTTTTTCAATTGGGTTGTACGGGTTATAGGTCACGTTAATGGGGGAAAAAGTTTTGAAATGATTTATTTTGGTCTCATTTTAACATCACAAAAACCTGGCATTTGAACAGGGGTGTGTAGACTTTTTATATCCATTGTACAGGCTAATTGAGGCAGAAGCAAGGATGACTGAATTGTTGAGGATTCACTTCACAAACCACTGCAATATTTGCTAATTTATGTTCATTATTATACCTGGAGAGTTGTAATGACCGAACTTTACAAAGTTAGTGACTTAAATCTGTTAACATCCTCCTGCCTTCAGACAAACCTGCAAGCAGTTGGATTTCAAAATATGGGAGGCTTTTCCCATTTCCTGGTTGGTGAAGAGTGTTCTAAAAGACTAAATATATAGAAATATTCTAACAGAAATAACTACACCTTTGGCCATCTCAGTTAATTTTATTTTATTAAATATAATTTTATTAATACTTTTATTTCTTTGAAATCAGAGTTGAAATTATTGTTCAATTCTGGCTCTGCAAAATTATGATTAAGCGTTTCAGTTATGAGGGGAAAAAAGTAAAAAATTTGACCAGTAATTAAAAAGTAGTAAGTACTTACCAGTAAGTAAAACTATTGTCATTATAAAAATAGACAAAAAAATTTGCCATAAAATAATCCGCAAATTAATGATGGTAAAGTCTCAAATGTACAAGAAAAGTCATAATTTTACAAGAGAGAATTACAAATTTATGAGGAAAATAGTTGCAAATTTAGGTAAAAACAAATTTACACAGAAAAAAGTAGAAAACTACAAGAAAATGGTTATAAATTTAGGAGAAAAACCTTCAACCTTCAAAGCTAAAGTCATTACTCAAGTGTTTTTTTAAGTGGGTGTTTTTGTACTCATTCAGCTTGACTAGTTATTTTTTGGATGTCTGCTCTTAATTATTAATTTCATGAGATAACACTGCTTTCACATGATTACAATTTTTGGCTATTATACCCACCTCTGCTCATACTGTATATTCATCCATCCATCCATCTTCTTCCGCTTAATCCTTTTCGGGTCGCGGGGGTGCTGGAGCCTATCCCAGCATCTTTGGGCGAGAGGCAGGATACACCCTGGACAGATCACCAGTCTATCGCAGGGCCAACACAGAGAGACAGACAACATACGAAAGTAAATTACTACAGTATTATGAATGTGGTTTGTTTTTTTTTAATTTTTTTTTTTTTGCTTTGAGTGTCATGTTTTCTCAATTTCTACATGCGTCACCCCCCCCCCTCCCCCCCCCCCCCCCAAAAAAAGTACATTGCCACCACGCCAAAGTCTTTTGGACTGGTACATGCGCTGTCTAATGTACTGCTCTAGTTGTGGTCAGGAGCAAAGCTGATTTTATCCACATTAAGGAAATCAATATCCGTTTAAGTGTAAACTATATTTGGAACACTTTCACTTTAGAGTACAGACTTTTCCACTTTAAAAGGGGTTGGGGGTGAATTTTCCAGATGACCACTGTCCGTCCGGCTGTTGCCAATATATTCACATGAAGAAGTGGTTTAGTAGTGTTTCGCATCAATGCCCAGTCTCTGTGGGAATATGTTATTGATTGGATTCTCTGTCCATGTCTGTTTACAACTCATTCTCAACTGTCCTACTACACAGCAATAAGACAATACCTCCAGGATTTCGTGGGCTGTTTTGATTGTTGTGACCCAAAAAGTCTGAATTTGAGGAAGCTTTTGTAAAAAGTTGCAATGTTTTTAGAGAGTGTTTTTTTTTTTCTGATTAAAAGTTGTGGGAGGAAGTATAAATTTTAAAGTGGATGCTTTTTTCCTCATAGTTTATAGCAGTTGCATTCTCTATAACGTCACAAGAAAAGCACAGGATTGTCAAAAGTTTCCAATTAAACAGTGATTTATATACAAATTAAGCAGAAACTTCTGCTATACAGAATAACTTTTTTTGTACAAAGGCAAATATATAATTTTGCACAATTAAGTGAGAATTAACTGCTCAGTAAATCTTTGATAAAATTTCATAAAACATTGTAGACTACTCTTGCTTAGAACTTGAATAAAAAGGATGAAAAAATAATTATCCATTAAAACTGCTAAATTGTATTGATTGAATGCATGTTAACAGTATAGATTTGGAAATGAATGCAGCACCTTCATTTGAAAACTTCCTTACAACAGAGGTCCCCAACCACTTTGTACCAAGCGCAGGGATAAAATAATGTATGTTCCTCTGTATTGTCTGTCGAAGTCTGTTTTTTCTGAAAAATTACCAAATATTCTCTCTTTCCATGCCTGACTCCTGCCTGTCTGTCTATTTGTGTGTCTTGACAGACACCTATCTCATCAGGTACTCATCTTTGCTTTCAATGAGTTGTACACTGTAAGCCCGGATAAGTGGACTTTACTTAAAAAAAAAAAAAAAAAAAAAAAAAAAAAAAAAAAAAAAAAAAAATTGAGGAAACCGGTTGCCTTAGAAAGATTAAGTAATGTATTATGAACACTTGAGTGTATTCAACTTAAAAGCTTGTAAGTCTATACTTGTTATTTTAAGTTCAATACATTATCTGCTGAGGTGATTAAACTTAAAATTGTCTGTTGTATCAATTACTTTAATTAGTTATTACTTAGTGCATTGAACTTGGATACTAACTTTCAAGCTGATTTAATCTTAAATCTTTATTAGATTCAGTTACTTTTCCCAGTTACCCTACTAAATAATTTGAAACCTGTGGCGGCATGAAATAATAAGCAGCGAACTGAGAGTTTAAAAGGGTGTTTATTGATCTCGCTCCGGCGCGCCTGCACGGCGCTGGAGTGAGTTCTGTGATGGCGGAATGAAATAAAACCCACTTTTAAACCTCAGTTCGCTGCCTATTATTTCATGCCGCCACAAACCAAATATTAAGAAAACAACAAAAATACGTATTTTTCATTTTTTATTTCAACACTATGAACAGTAGTAAAGACATACAAATGTAGTCTGAGAACGCTTTTAAAATATAAAACAATGTAGAAACATCAGGCATTTGTTGTTTTTTCGACAAATGCACTTCTTGGTGCTGAAACAATGAGCATTATTACAGTAAGTATCTAAAAAAAAAACCACATTAAAACTATATGGTGTACTGGATTATGCAGCGTGTGTGTTTCTTGGAACATTCCCATTAACATAGCATTCTTCTGTAATTACTGAATATATCTAACAATCAGCTTTAAACTGTAGCAAACGGTATCTTCACATTTATGGGAAGAGTTTACAATATTGACAGCATTGTGTTTACTTATTCCTATGACTGGTTAAAATACTACCTTCTGAATAATATGTATTTTTTCCAGTGGATCTTTGAAGGTTTAAGCTAAACATTACTTATAAAATCATTCAACCAGTCCTGTAAATGTGGTCAGCTGAACTGTCATTGCACAGAAACATGGTAAAATATACAGTGCAAAACAGTAAACACAGTAATGTAAAAGTTCTTTAAAATGAACTAACCACTTGAACACATGAACTATACAGAACACCTTCTTACACTGAAAGCTGATTCTTCAGTGTCTGAATTTCGGGTGACAACTCACTTTTACCCAGTTTGAGCATTACCTGCTGAACAAAGTTGAAAGTGTGTTTCAAGGACTTTGGGTAGTCCAGGTGCAGGGCGTAAATAAGTCCAAAAAGGACGCAGAAGACTTGCGGAAGGTTGGCCAGTTCACTCATTACCACATTCTCTTCCAAGATGATTCCCGCTGTAGATGATTTTGGGTTTAGCAGCAGATTACCCTCACACAGGATTCCCACCGCAGTTTGACAGAAGGCTTCCTTGTCAGCTCCGTCCGAAGAACGATACAATAAAAAAAATAAATAAAAATAAGATGTAATTATGTTTGTGAAGCAATTCTGTGTAGCCAACAAAAAAGTACCTTAGACTGTAGAATCTGTACATTACAAGTACTGTTCAATGAAAATTCTTCCAAAATTCTTCCAGACTTTCAGACCGAGTCATGCTGAATATTGTGGACATTTTACTGGAACTATTACGATGGCATTCTCTGTACATCACCTTTACATTCTCTTTAACTGCTTTATTGTCACTATTTGAAAAATATGCAAATGTGTTTGGCTCACAAATTCACACAGGGATTTTAAGTGTACTTGTAACAGACAGGTTTTAACAACAAATGCATTCAAAACTCTTGTTTGAGTTTAGAACATCATCATTTAGGTTATATTATATTACTAAGAGAAGTAATATAAAAAATATTTTGGGAATGTAAAACAAGTAAACCTAAAGTTTCTGGTTGGATTTTTTCCCACATATTTTCATCATGAGTGGCACTGGAAGTGGTAAGCGTGTCCCAAACTACCAACTCACAAAGGCATATTAAGCACAGTTTTGCAATCAATACTTGTGATGCACAGATCCAATTATGGCAAAAAAACCTTCTTAAGTTTGTCAAACCAATACAATTTATGTCAAATGAGGCAAATATTCAAAAATGCTATAACTAACTTATCAAAAAATATTTTGGCCATAAAACAAAACTTCTGAAAATTAGTAGGACACAGTTTTCACTTATGGGGTAACATGGAAAAATAACTATTCATCTGCAACATTTAAAGGTATGAGTGTAAGTTACTTACAGTCCAAGTCTTAGAGAAAGCTGAAGGATCATCCCCCCCAAATGACCGGTAGACCCTGAAGACACAAGGACTTCAAGGCTGCTGCCTCACTGGTCTGAAAGACATTGAACAGAATATAGAATGGTTAAGAATTCACAGGTATTTATCAAATAAATACCAGTACTTTTCCCCCAGTTACTGACCTAACTGCACACTTATATATATTCCTGTGTGTGTGTGTGTGTGTGAAGGTGTATATGAATGATATGAAGGTAGTCAATAAGTGATGACATGGGGAAAAATGGTGGATGCAAGGGAGAAAAAATGGAGGAAAGGGAGAAAGCAAAGGGTAGGATAGAAGAGGAAAGATGAAGCAAAAAAAGAGAGCAAAGACAAAATAGGAGAAAAGAGGAGAGAATGGAGAGCAGACCAAATCAGAACAGGAGAGGAGAGACTGGGGGGAGGGGGGGGCAAGACAGAGGGGCCACAAGAGGAGAAACAGCCAGCATGCCCATGTAGGCACCACCATCTGTTAAAACTGCACTGTTTTAATGGGTTCCATGGGGGTTTGTCCGCAATTTTCATGTGAGCCCCGCCTGTGTTTGCCTGCATGGACTTTACCTGCTTTAAACATATGAGGGACCGAAATGGGTGTAGAGCGGGTAAGCAGATTACCTTCTTACCTGTGCCACAGGTGAGGTCCATTTGTGAAGGCACGGGTGGGGCCCACATGAAAGCCATGCACAAAACCAATGGGACCCATAAAACAGCCCCTAATTTTATGGTGTACATTTAGGTGTACAGTATGCAGGCTAAAGAAAGTAATCTGTCTCTGAACAAGGCTCTGCAAAATCACAAGAAAGGCAGCTAAACTTAACAAGTGCTTCTGCATTTGGCTGCTGATTCTGAGTTTTGGTGTGAAGGCGGGCTAAGTGTATTTTTAATGCACTGAGTGACTAAAAAGTACAGACATTCCTGATGTAAACAAGGAAAAGGTTCAGTTCTTGCAAAACATCCATGTTTAAGTCTGTTATGTTTGAATAGTTGCACTGTCTTTTCATATTGCTGAGAGCAATACTTGCCAAAGCTTCTCTTACCAATCAACCGAGTTGCAAAAAAACAAAAAACAAAACAGGCAGGACAAGAAAGCAAGCTAGCTTAATAGCACCACCCTTTGCATTAAGTAAGTGGCATCCTGTAACTCTGCATGTATTGATTAAGTAACCGCAAATAAATTTAATGAAACAATTAGCCGTCTCAAAATAAGTCGCTAACTCTACTTCATAACACTCACCAGATTCAAACGAGCACAGTCTTCCCATCGCGCAGTCTTCCCATCGCAGTCTTCAGCTAGAACATGGCACTGTTGTCAGCTGGAAATCGGACGTGTGCCTCTGTCCGTAGCAAATCCAAAAAATGCCAAACTGGTTTAAACAGACGGTGAAAGCAAAATTCTAAACTTCTCCTTGTGACTTTTACATTGACAGGAACATGCGGCGGGGGCGGGGGGGTCATGCACGTTAATGTCCCCTTGAACTTAAAAAAAAGTCACTCAAGCTCCAAATTAAGCAAGTCTTCACTTGAAAAAAGGTTGCTCTGTTTGAATTAATGATAAAAATTATTGATAATTATCTCATTAATTTAGAAAAATAGAGCAATTTTTTCATTAAAAAGTTATGCCATTCACAAAAAAGAGCAAGATTTTTTAAATTCATAACAGGAAAACTTTTTTGCATGATAAATTATCTCATTAATTCCGATTTTCATTAATTCAGAAAAGCATAAATTTTTAGAACTTTTTTAAATCTTTTTTTTCCAAGTGAATGTAATAAGCTTCTGAAATTCTGTTGTAGTAAAAACGGAAACTAAATTTATAAGTTCACAGTGATAGCTATAATAAATAAAAGCCCATTTGACCCACCTAAATAAAACATAATATATAATGACTTCATATCTCATAATAAGATTTATATGCTTCTCATAATTTGACTTTCTACCTCATAATAATTTGATGATATGGTGGAACTGGAATTTCAGTCAAACCAACCCTATCTGATTCTAACAGTATCTCATTTTTAAGTCTTGTAAATTTATATCTTATTTTTTTTCCACAATATTTTTTATTGAACCTTTTTTACAAACATAACACAAACAATCAAACACTAACACTAAAATAATTAAAAAAAAAAATAAAAATAAAAATTGTACTAAAAACACCAACAACCACTAACAAAGGTAGGACTTCAACAATGCTCCTCTGTTTAGTCTAGGTAATCCATTACATAAGTATACATATTATACATTCACCAGTTTGGAATTTACAAGGTCCACACACATCATTCACCTTCTTCCTCAAAAGTTATGTTTAAATTCTTTACATAATCAATGAAAGGTCTCCATATATTCTCAAACACAATTTCCTTTGATTTCAGTATGTATGTTATTCTTTCTAGTGGAAGGTTTGTTAACATCTGTCTTAACCACTGAGTCACATCTGGTCTATGAGTCTTTTTCCACAGTAGTGCAATACATTTTTTGGCGTTAAGCAAACTGAGGTCTATGAATGCTCTTTCACTCTTATTAAAGTTATGCTTTTCTGGATACAGACCCAACAAAAACAATTTAGGATTCAATAGGATTTGTTTTGAAATTATTTTTTCAATTGTTACCCTCACCTCTTCCCAAAACATTCAAATTTTTCTACATTCCCATAAACAATGAAATAGGGTTCCTTTACTTTACATACATTTTGTGCACGTATCTGGTATGTTTTTGTTATATCTATTTAACTCCACCAGTGTAACATACATCCGCATTAACCATTTAAAATGTATCAATTTAAGACGTACATTTATTGATTTGGTTTGAGCTTCTGTACAAGCCAATTCCCATTGTTCCTCTGAGATTTCAATTTGCAGGTCTTCTTTCCAATAATTCAATCTTTTCTGTGAGTTTTCACTTGGGGATAGTGTCAATGAGTTATAAAACTCTGAAATAATACCCTTTCTCTTACTATCTTTCGTCAAGATTTTTTCCAAGTATGAATAAGTAGGTCGGATGAGAGCATTATTTTGATTTGATCGAATAAAGTTCCTAAGCTGAAGATATTTAAAAAAATGTGTTCTATTAAGATTAAATTTGATCCTCAGTTCTTCAAAAGACATTATGTTATCTGAACATGGCAGATATAAATCTTGAATCTTTTGAATCCCTTTTAAATTCCATACTTTAAATACAGCATCCACTCTCCCTGGTTTAAAATATTGATTACCCCATATTGGGCTAAATTGTGACAGTAAGTGTGGTTCTTTTAAATATTTTGTGGTTTCACACCATATTTTGATCATATGCTTTACAAATGGATTTTTAACTTGTTTCTGTAATTTTTTTTCCGAGTCTGAGTATATGAATATGGGAAGAGGTAAAGGTAAATTGTATGATTCCATTTCAGTCCAGTGAGGAAGATCATTTGATGAAAAATAATATGTCATAGACCTCAGTTGTGCTGACCAGTAATACAACATAAAATTTGGGCATTTCAGACCTCCACGATCAAATGGTAAATATAGTAAGGACAGACGTAATCTAGCCTTCCTATTGTTCCATAAAAATTCCACTAACTTTTTTTTAATTCTTGAGAGTAGATCTGAAGGTGGTGGTAAAGGAATGTATTGAAAAAAATAAAGCATTTTGGGTAAAATATTTTAAGTATATTGATTCTCCCAATCATCGACATTGGTAGTGACATCCATCTCTGAAGTAACTCATTAATGTCTGTCATTAAGGCTTCATAGTTGGCACTGGCGACTAATTCTAGCTTAGGCACAATTTGAATTCCTAAATATTTAAACTGATTTACAACATTGAATTGATTTACCTCAGGAGCTGGGTGATTTCTCTGGGTCTCCATCCATCCATCCATCCATCTTCTACTGCTTTTCCGGAGGTCCGGGTCGCGGAGGCAGCAGTTCAAGCAGAGAAGCCCAGACTTCCCTCTCCCCAGCCACCTGCTCCAGCTCTTCAGAGGGGATACCAAGGCGTTCCCAGACCAGCTGGGAGACATAGTCTCTCCACCGAGTCCTGGGTCTGCCCCGGGGTCTCCTCTCAGTGGGACGTGCCTGAAACACCTCAAGTGGGAGGCGTCCAGGAGGACGTCCTCCTGGACGCCTCTCTGGGTCTCATTTAGCATTAATATTGAAGATTTATTTTTATTTATTTTATATCCTGATATTTCCCCAAAATTCTTTATTAAATTCAACAAGGTCGGGATTGATTTTTTAAGATTCGACATAAACAAAATTATGTCATCGGCATACAGGGAGATTTTATGTTCTGTTGGTCCTACTTTAATTCCATATATTTGTGGATGTAAACGTACTGCCATCGCTAAAGGTTCAATTGCCATAGTAAACAGTAAAGGTGAAAGTGGGCAGCCTTGTCGACATCCTCTATTGATATTTATTGATTTTGAAATATTGCTGTTTGTTAGGATTTCTGCTGTAGCATTATTGTATATTATCTGAACCCATTTTATGAAATTATTTCCAAGTCCAAACCTTTGTAAAACTTCAAAAAGAAAGGGCCATTCGACCCTGTCAAAGGCCTTTTCGGCGTCCAATGATAGGAGAGCTGTATCCGGTGCTTCTTTATTAGAATAGATAATATTAAATAGTCTTCTTACATTATGGAAGCCTTGTCTTCCCTTTATAAAGCCATTCTGATCTCGGTTAATAATATTTGGTAATATTTCTTGTAGTCGTCTTGCTAAAATTTTACAGATTATCTTAAGGTCAGCATTTAATAGGCTTATTGGTCTCATATTTTCACATTTATTAGAGGGTTTACCTGGTTTTGGCAACAGTATAATTAAGGCATTATTCATGTACAGTGGGGTAAAAAAGTATTTAGTCAGCCACCAATTGTGCGAGTTCTCCCACTTAAAAGATGAGAGAGGTCTCCAATTTTCATCATAAGTATACCTCAACTATGAGAGACAAAATGAGAAAAAAAAAATCCAGAAAATCACACTGTCTGATTTTTAAAGAATTTATTTGCAAATTATGGTGGAAAATAAGTATTTGGTCAATAACAAAAGTTCATCTCAATACTTTGTTATATACCCTTTGTTGGCAATGACAGAGGTCAAACGTTTTCTGTAAGTCTTCACAAGGTTTTTACACACTGTTGCTGGTATTTTGGCCCATTCCTCCATGCAGATCTCCTCTAGAGCAGTGATGTTTTGGGGCTGTCGCTGGGCAACACGGACTTTCAACTCCCTCCAAAGATTTTCTATGGGGTTGAGATCTGGAGACTGGCTAGGCCACTCCAGGACCTTGAAATGCTTCTTACGGAGCCACTCCTTCAATGCCGGGGCGGTGTGTTTGGGATCATTGTCATGCTGAAAGACCCAGCCACGTTTCATCTTCAATGCCCTTGCTGATGGAAGGAGGTTTTCACTCAAAATCTCACGATACATGGCCCCATTCATTCTTTCCTTTACACGGATCAGTCGTCCTGGTCCCTTTGCAGAAAAACAGCCCCAAAGCATGATGTTTCCACTCCCATGTTTTACAGTAGGTACGGTGTTCTTTCTCCTCCAAACACGACAAGTTGAGTTTTTTTTTTTCCACAATATCTTTATTGAACCTTTTTTTTTTTTAACAAACATGATACAAACAATCAAACACTAACACTAAAGTACTACAAAAAAAAAATACCCTAAAAACACCAACAACCACCAACAAAATCAAGTCTTCAACAATGCTCCTCTGTTTAGTCTAGACAATCCAATACATTAGTATACATATTATGTTCACCAGTTTGGAATTTACAAGGTCCACACACATCATTCACCTTCTTCTTCAAGAGTTATGTTTAAATTTTTTACATAATCAATAAAAGGTCTCCATATATTCTCAAACACAATTTCCTTTGATTTCAGTATATATGTTATTCTTTCTAATGGAAGGTTTGTTAACATCTGTCTTAACCACTGAGTCACATCTGGTCTATGAGTCTTTTTCCATAATAGTGCAATACATTTTTTGGCATTAAGCAAACTGAGGTCTATGAATGTTCTTTCACTTTTATTGAAATTATGCTTTTCTGGGTACAGACCCAACAAAAACAGTTTAGGATTCAATATGATTTGTTTTGAGATTATTTTTTCAATTGTTACCCTCACCTCCTCCCAAAACATTCTTATTAATCTACATTCCCATAAACAATGAAATAGGGTTCCTTTACTTTCCATGCATTTTGTGCATGTATCTGGTATATTTTTGTTATATCTATTTAACTCCTCTGGTGTAACATACATCCGCATTAACCATTTGAAATGTATCAATTTAAGGCGTGCATTTATTGATTTGGTTTGAGCTTCTGTACAAGCCAATTCCCATTGTTCCTCTGAAATTTCAATTTGCAGATCTTCTTTCCAGTAGTTTAATCTTTTCAGTGAATTTTCACTTGAAGATGGTGTCAATGAGTTATAAAACTCTGAAATAATACCCTTTCTTTTACTATCTTTCATCATCATTTTTTCCAAGGATGAATAAATAGGTCGAGTGAGAGCTTTATTTTGATTTGATCGAATAAAGTTTCTAAGTTGAAGATATTTAAAAAAATGTGTTCTATTGAGATTAAATTTGATCCTCAGCTCTTCAAAAGACATTATGTTGTCTGCACATGGCAAATATAAATCCTGAATCTTTTGTATCCCTTTTAAATTCCATACTTTAAATACAGCGTCCGCTCTCCCTGGTTTAAAATATTGATTACCCCATATTGGACTAAATTGTGACAATAACTGTGGTTCTTTTAAATAGTTTTTAGCTTCACACCATATTTTGATCATATGCTTTACAAATGGATTTTTAACTTGTTTTTGTAATTTTTTTGCCGAATCTGAGTATATGAATATGGGAAGAGGTAAAGGTAAATTGTATGATTCCATTTCAGTCCAGTGAGGGAGATCATTTGATGAAAAATAATATGTCATAGACCTCAGTTGTGCCGACCAATAATACAACATAAAATTTGGACATTTCAGACCTCCACGGTCAAATGGTAAATATAATAAAGACAAACGTAATCTAGCCCTCCTGTTGTTCCATATAAATTCCACTAACTTTTTTTTTATTCTTGAGAATAGATCTAAAGGTGGTGATAAGGGAATGTATTGAAATAAATAAAGTATTTTAGGTAAAATATTACTTTTAAGTATATTGATTCTCCCGATCATCGACATTGGTAGTGACATCCATCTCTGAGTTAACTCATTGATATCTGACATTAAGGCTTCATAGTTGACACTGGCGACTGATTCTAGCTTAGGCATAATTTGGATTCCTAAATATTTAAACTGATTTACAACATTGAATTGATTTACCTCAGGGGCTGGGTAATTTCTCTGGGTCTCATTTAGCATTAATATTGAAGATTTAGTTTTATTTATTTTATATCCTGATATTTCCCCAAAATTCTTTATTAAATTCAACAAGGTTGGAATTGATTTTTTTAGATTCGACATAAACAAAATTATATCATCGGCGTACAGG